>OY821771.1:26638200-29138200 GCA_963682175.1 Triglochin maritima | reverse complement strand
TGCATATATATTGCTTTGTGCTAACCTCTACAGGTGATCAAGACTCAAGAAAGAAGAAAAATCAAGTCAAGACATGTAATCAAGATAGGATTGAAGACATGTAATTTTACCTTTCTTTGAGTATTAGGAACTTATGTGAATTGAGCATAACTTAAGCTAATATGCATGCATTCACACACTAGGTTCCTTGTAGGAGTCACACACAAAATATCATATCATTTGGACTTCATTAGATCACCTAAACACCTAAAACATTGGTCGCCAGTCTGCCTGAGTTCGGTCGACCGTTCACCTTTCGGTCGACCGGTTATACACAATATTTGTTATACCAGACCAATCAGTTCAACCGATCACACTTCTGTTAACCGCTTACCCAGACCTGTTCGGTCGACCGTTTCGTTTGCTATTTTTGGTAAAAATACGACCGTTATATTTGTCGTATTATACAACGGTCGTATACACATTTTTCTCTTAATACACCCCCAAATACTTTTGAACCGGTCGAACAAAATACCTTGTTCGGTCGACCGTTCTATTAGGTAATATCTACCTGTTATCGGTCGACATAAGTTTAGTTCAACCGATCGAGTTTTCCCTCTACCGAACCCTGTAGTTCGGTCGACCGGTACCTGTTCGGTCGACCGTTGACTTATAGAACTTAAGTGTTAGGTCGACCAATACCTATGTTCGGTCAACCGATCCATTAACTTACTCAAGGGTTCGGTCGACCGATACACCTTTTGGTCGACCGTTTCTGGACAGATTTCTGAATCCGATTTTCTGTTTTGTGTGCTTTGCACAAACCCCAATCAAATCTTGTCCAAACGGCTAGAAATCTTTAGGAGCTTATAAATAGAGGTTCACACTTAGTTTTCCACAAGATTTCACAACTCCAAAGTGTCAAACCTATAGTGAGATTTTCCACAACCTCCAAGCTCCAAATTAGTCATCCAAAGCCTAATTTCCACATCATTCATCATACAATAATCTAGCAATTGTTGTGCTCAATTAGAGAGTGAGTTCCACTCAAGTTACCATTGTTGTCAAGAGAGCAAGGGTCTTGGTGAAAGCCCAAGACAAAGAAGCAAGGACTTCGGTGAAAGCCCGAAGTGATTCTCTCGGTTTGTGAGAGGTGGTGCCAAGCTCGGCGAGGGTTGTTCGCGAGCTTGAAGACTTGTAAAAGGCGTTGCTCCCGGCCCGGAACGGGGAGGCATAGTGAAGACGCAAGAGGGGCTCGAACGGAGATTCGAGAGGTGCTTGCAAGAGAGGACGTAGGCGCGGCCGAACCTCTATAAAACCGACGTGTCTTCTTGTGGTTTGCATTACTTTCCTACTCGTGTTTGATTTGTTTTTTATTTCCGCTGCACATCTTTGATCTATCGACCGAGTAGTTAATTAGGGCTTAATCGTGATTAGTTTGTGGACCCATAACCCACACGATCCTCCCACACTCACCCAAGACTTTGAAAATGTTGTGTGTGCTATCGAGGAATCAAAGGACCTCGAGAAGATGACCGTCGATGACCTAGCAAGCTCGTTGGAGGCACACGAGCAAAGAAAGAAGAAGAAGAGGAAAGATGTCTTGGAGGAGGCGTTGCAAGCGAAGATGTCGCTTAAGGAGGAGAAACCTCGCAACGTAGATCGTGGAAGCGGTCGTGACTATGGAGGTCGTCCAAAAAAGAAGGAGGTCGAGTGCTTCAAATGTGGGAGGCGTGGCCATTTCGCGAAAGAGTGTTGGTCGCAAAAGAAGGTGGAGGAGAGCTCCTGCCGTGGCCGTGGTGATCGTGGATCAAAGAAGGAGATTGAGTGCTTCAATTGTGGGAAGCATGGACACTATGCAAGCGAATGTTGGTCAAAGAAAAGGGTGGAAGAAAACTCCAACCTTGTTGCCATGGAGGAGAATGCTTGTGATGATGGAGTGGTTTTGCTTGACGGCAAAGGAGCGGAAACCGAACAATAATGTATTTGGTATCTCGATACGGGAGCAAGCAATCACATGTGTGGGAATAGACACATGTTCTCACACTTGGATGAGGGAGTGCATGGGCACGTCTCGTTTGGAGATGCATCAAAGGTGCGTGTGGAGGGGAAATGGCACATCATGATTCAAGTGAAGGATGGATCACAAAAGCTTATCTCCAACGTCTACTTTGTGCCCGATATGAAGACAAACATACTAAGCATGGGACAACTATTGGAGAAAGGGTTCACGATCTTGATGATGGATCGACACATGACCGTGAAAGGACAAGATGGGCGCTTGATTCCAAAGGTAGAGATGTCCAAAAATTGAATGTTTTAGTTGAATCTAACATGTGCTCGTGCTAGATGTTTGAATGCATGCATGGAGGGAGATTGGTTGTGGAATATGCGACTTGGACACTTGAACTTTGGTGGCTCCAAGAAATTGCGCAAAAGGGAATGGTGCATGGCTTGCCGATGATCGAATCTAAAGAAGGATTTTGTGAGGGTTGCATGGTTGGAAAATTACCAAGGAAGAGTTTTCCAAAACAAGGTGAATATAGAGCAAAGAAGGTGCTAGAGTTGGTACATACCTACATTTGTGGACCAATCACTCCACACTCGATTAGTAAGAATCGTTATTTCTTAACCTTTATTGATGATTTTTCATGCAAGACGTGGGTGTACTTCCTGAAGGACAAATCCGAGGCATTTCGCATATTCAAGAAGTTCAAGGCATATGTGGAGAAAGAAAGTGGCAATAGCATCAAGACATTGAGGTCTGATCGAGGAGGAGAGTTCACATCAACCGAGTTCAACAACTTTTGTGCGGAACATGGCATAAAACGCGATTTAACCGCTCCATATTCACCAAAACAAAATGGTGTAGCCGAGAGAAAGAATAGAACCATCATGGACATGGTTCGAAGTATGTTAAAAAGCAAGAACGTGTCAAAAGAACTATGGGCCGAGGCGGTGGCTTGTGCGGTGTACACGTTGAATCGTTGCAAAACTGCAAGCTTGGAGGAAGTAACTCCACAAGAAGCTTGGAGTGGCTACAAACCTACTGTGGCACATCTAAAAGTGTTTGGGAGTGTCACCTATGCACATGTACCAAAGGAGAAAAGAATAAAACTTGATGATAGGAGCACAAAGCTTGTGTTCGTTGGCTATAATGAACGATCGAAAGCTTATAGGCTTCTCGATCCCACTAACAACAAAATTGTCATTAGCCGTGATGTGCATGTTAACGAGGAGATAACATGGGACTCCAAATAGGAGATTTCATAAGTGCCAAATGAAGAACAGGAAGAGGAGATTGCCAACCCCACTGAACATGAAATAGTTCCATCCGACAAACAAGACGAAATGAGACCAAGGAGGTTCAAGACACTTTGTGAGATCTACGAGACGACAAATGAGTTGCACATGGTGTGTCTTCTCACATCATCTTGGGATGGTGGATGGAAGAGGATTAAGTTCAAGGAGGAGTATTGAGGATTGAACTTAATCCTAGGTGGCATCCTATTCACCAGCCACATCACCTATGGAGGGTGAGTCATCTAGGAGTTGATGACTCAACAAGAAGGAAGACAAAAGGTTGTAGGAAAGGAAGAGACAAAGGGACTCTTCATTTTTTCTATGATTTTCGTGCTATTTTATGATGCAATTTAAGTAAAGGTTGTAATGATCTTGAATGATCATCTTTATGTAGTTTATATGATGTTTGTGTTTTAGGTTAAGTTGAAGAGTCTTTGTAAGTACCTATATAAGCACAAGAGTTCTCCATTTGTAAAACAAGCCAAAACAAGACAAGTCAAGTGAAGTCAAGTAAAGCCATAGAATGAGTGAAAAGAAGAAAGGAGAATGTAAGTGAGAAAGAAGAAAGAAAAGATGAGTTTTTGGTGCAAATCTCGTTTTTGCTTATGAGTGTTAAGTAGTGAGTTTTCTTCTTTCATTCGTGTCCACCAATTGAGTAGATCAAAGTATGGATATAGTGATGGCAATAGAAGGCCCTCAGCATGCAGAACAAGGCGACCCAAAGCAAGCCAATTGGCAGAACAAGGCGAACAAGGAGAACAGTGCAGAACAAGGCGAGCCAATTGGCGGTTTGGGACCGCTGATTAGCGGTCCATGTGCGCCTGGGGGAGGGCTTGTTTCTGGGGTGGCTCGGTCTGGTGCTCCCCGTCTTTCTCCCGAATCTAACATTTTCTTTGCTTGGTTGGGTTTTTAAGGAGAGAAACATATGTTTCAGACGTCTCCCCATCCTCCTCCTCTCCTCCCCCAGCAAGATCGTCCCCACACCCTCGCATCACCGTCCTTCGCCGATCTAACTTTGTTGGGCCATCATCCCATATCCGTCCATTGCCGGGTGTGGTGGTCATTGGAAACCATCAAGGCTTGGTTGTGGAGCAAGGTGCCTTGTCGGACGTCCAGCGGAGTTCACTGGAGGTTGCCCGGAGTGACCGGTAACACTTTTGCTTGGAGGATTCAATGTATGCCTTCGGATCTTCTTGAGAAACACTTTTCTAGATAAAGTGAAAACGGTACCTTAATGAAATATGTGTTGGGGAGCATGAACAGAGATTCTTACCAGTTTCATTTTACATAGGATGCTTTCATGATTAGTTTGGAAGATAATGGAGACCATGTCACTCCTTTTTTTGTTGTTTCGGTAGATGTTTTGAAGTGGGTAGTTTTGTGCCCACAAGGTGTACGATGAAATGCTAGGTTAAGGCTCTCATTATTGTTTCGTACCACGAGACTATGCATCGGTTTGTTTTGCCATTTGAGGTCTAAAATAATATTTCTCGTGACCATTTCATTGCATTTGGTAATATTATTGTGCAACTTAGTAATGAAATTACAACTATTGGATGTTAAAAATTTTGCTCTTTCACATTGTAGTGGAATAATTGAAATGTCATTGTTATCGGTTTTCATTATTTTTTAATAGAATGTAGAATGATTGAATTTCCAAATCAACCTAGTGATTTTGTTATCGGTTGACATAAGAGTTTCCCTTTCGTTATTTTTGCCTTGGATAATGAAAATGTTTTTGGGCAAATGGACTTGAGTTTGGGTAGATAGGAGGCAAGCATATAGGAAGCGTAACCATCACTCTTTCAAATTATAAGATGCATGTTAATGTCAAAAATTGGGAAGATACATTAGTAACCAATGACTATCTCATGTTTATGCAAATCCCTTATTATTCACGTTTGGAAGTCATTTGTGTGGGCTTAATGAGTTAATGATATATACTAATGGCAATTGGGTACTCATCTCGAATGCATCGGTTATAATTATCTTGACTTGTAGAATGATCGAAAGAATACAATTGCAATAGCCTTTTTGAGTTATATTGGACATATAAATTAAATGATGAAATTCATGTCAATATTCCTGACTCCGTACACATTCGTGGGGAATAGAATTGCAATGATTATCGATTCTGGTTAAGCACTTCTTTGAACTTTAGGACTTACGTACCAAAGTTGTTGTGGTCCTAGATTAAGGTGATTGATATACGTTTTTTTATCTCACGATGTCCTGGTAGGGCTTTATGTTGGTATTATGACTCCTAGTGAACTAGAATAATAATTGGGTGGTTGAATGCTTGGATTGTGTATGCCACTTGAGAGGTTGAGCCTACATATGCATAGTCATCATCTAGTGAGTGTTTAGAGTTCTTAAACCCAATCATGTAGATGACTAATTGATGGCAACAAATGCATTGTTTTGTTGTTGAGAAATGGATTAACCATAACTTTTAATGAAGTTTGAGTTAGTATTCTATTTAATCATTGCTCACTTTTTGCAACTAAACTTGGGTTATGTCATATATAGTCTGTTGGTGAGCATGATTAAGTTGTAGCTTAGCATATTGTCCTTACAATCGAAATCGTGTTTCTGTAAGCTTTGATGTAATGGATTGAAGCTAGTGAGATGCAATAATTTTGCATAAATCAGGTTCAACCATCTAGTTTTGAATATTCGAAGTTTTGAACAAATGTTGCATGACGTGATTGAGATTGTATTTTGTTAAGTATTGCATTGGTTTATACAGGTTGTGTTAACCTTAATGTTGTTTTACAATCTTCATAAAGATAGAAATGGTAATAGTCATGATAATGTATTTGCTCATTGCCTTGCATGTTTGCCTAAGGAATGTTTATCTTTGGAAGTTGACTACATGATTTTGTAGTATTCAAAAGTGCATGACCGTCTCATTTGAGTATTACTTGGTAGATATTTTCATGTAATTCCCTCATGTATTGTATGATTTTTTTTGGAAGAAATTGTATCGAATCGAATATCTTAAAATAGTATCTGGTGGTCGTCCCTAGATCTAATGAAAATTTTCTCTCTATAAGGGAATAGATAATGGTGATAAGGATTGATACCCAACCGAATATTGTGATTTTTTTGTTGCCAGGTGTGGCTAATGATAAATTGTAGTGTTGGTCCCAAGTTCTGGTAGAAGTCTTGGGCAATCACATGTGGACTTTTATGGCATATAATTGTGTCTTACTGACTTTGAGTTGAGGTGACTTGAATCCATTAGCTAATGCATGTTAGTATCCATGTTGACTATATAAACTAGTGACTTCTAGTTAATCACCGTTCCTAATGGACATTGAATATTGATTTTATAATTAATCTTGTTGCTTATGTGTTTGTTAGCAAATCATGATTTTTACCAAAGTCATGTTAAGTAACGTATGAGTTAGTGATCATTGATAGACCCAACTATGAGTTATTCTGATGGAATAACTATAGTGATGAATTACACACTACCGACTTAATACTGAAAAATGAATTGTGGGTTTGGCACTATTATAACTCTTTGGAGTATTGTATCTCTTTGGAGTATTAGGCCCGACGTGGCAATTGGCACCTGTAGGATCGCAGATACAAATCTGTTATCTATCATATTGACACAAGCTGATGTATGGAACCCCACAAAAATTTAAAATGACTTATTGACTGGGTGTGGGGACGGGTCATACATTAACCGGAAGACTGCACGTGCCAACAGTGTGAATTCTTCAGAATTCTCAATACATTTTATGTATCATGATGGAAAAAAGTGAATCAAACTAAAATCGAATTGTAACTGAATTGACAGAAATTGTATAGTTCTTGGGTATAAAGTTTTATTTGAACTATTGTGTTGTGTTTATTGAATTAATTTTGGATAGTATATCTTGATTTCTAATAGCAATTGCTTGCATTGTTTGCAAGAATGTTTTCTGCTCATTTATTGTTAGTAGCATTTACATTTCCTAAATATTATTGATGAATTGTGACTTTGGTTATAATAAGTTCGTAAATATTCATGGTATTGTTTATCATGGCATAAAACGCGATTTAACCGCTCCATATTCACCACAACAAAATGGTGTAGCCGAGAGAACGAATAGAACCATCATGGACATGGTTCGAAGTATGTTAAAAAGCAAGAACGTGTCAAAAGAACTATGGGCCGAGGCGGTGGCTTGTGCGGTGTACACGTTGAATCGTTGCAAAACTGCAAGCTTGGAGGAAGTAACTCCACAAGAAGCTTGGAGTGGCTACAAACCTACTGTGGCACATCTGAAAGTGTTTGGGAATGTCGCCTATGCACATGTACCAAAGGAGAAAAGAATAAAACTTGATGATAGGAGCACAAAGCTTGTGTTCGTTGGCTATAATGAACGATCGAAAGCTTATAGGCTTCTCGATCCCACTAACAACAAAATTGTCATTAGCCGTGATGTGCAGGTTAACGAGGAGATAACATGGGACTCCAAATAGGAGATTTCATAAGTGCCAAATGAAGAACAGGAAGAGGAGATTGCCAACCCCACTGAACATGAAATAGTTCCATCCGACAAACAAGACGAAATGAGACCAAGGAGGTTCAAGACACTTTGTGAGATCTACAGTTAGGGTCTAGAATATTCAGCTTCCGTTTTGTTGTGCGGAATGTGACGTTACAGTTAGGGTCTAGAATCCAAACACTACTACAGAAAAGGGAATATACGTCGGATGTACGAGGCTATACACGTCGGATATAAGTACACCCCGAACCGACGTCTATATGTGCGTCGTCTATACATATAGATTTACATTTTTTGAAGTAAAAAAACACTCATTAGTTCATTTTTTATTTTATTTAAATATATTCGTTATCTATAGACGTCGGCTATACTATGACCGACGTCTATTAATAAAAAATTACACGTGTGTAAAGGTCTAATAAGACACTTTCGGAAGTGCATCCAAGCAAAAATCCCAAAATAAAATTGTCACTCATAGATGATAAAACTGTTGACTACCACAAAAAAAACTTTGTGTATCAAAATCCCCATGTAAGGTGTTCATTGACCATTTTAAGTTTATCCGCCTTTGTATGAATTATGATTATGCGAGGCATTGATTTTTGGAATGAGTTTTCTAGAGATAGTAATCAAACTATTTCAAATATACCCAATACAATTATATTATTGATGCTCCATATTAGAAATTAACTATTGGACTTGGATTCCCTTTAGCGTCCAATTCGTCATGGATTGTTACCGTGTGTATTAAATGATTTAATTGTGTGGATTTTACTTAAATTACAAAACTTAATTCAAAAACATAAACAATTCTGAAAAAAGGCATCTATGTTTGCAGGCTAAAATGAATGGGAGGTAACAAATTTCTTAGGTTTTCTTTCGTATGTCGGGTTCAATGTATTTTCCAACAACCGATGTCTATACCTATAGACATCGACCATTACTACAGCTGACATCTAGTGCATCTAGTGCACTATAGACTATAGACGTCGACCATAGTAATGGTAGACGTCTATAGTCTTTTATGCACTAGTGCCACAACCTAAGTAATTTCTTGTATCTAGATCAATTTATGTAATTCACTATATTATGCACTAGTGTCACAACCTAAGTAATTTCTTGTATCTAGATCAATTTATGTAATTCACTATATTATGTTTGTAACCTAAATAATTTCTCATATTTTACGCACAATTACATAGATATTTCTTGTATAATAGTTGGGAATATAAACAATCAAATAATGAAGTAAAAGAACTAAAAAACTTTGAAGGTGTAAATGAAATTTGTAAAATGAAAATGAAAATGAAAATGTAAGTGGAAGTTCCAATCGAAAATCACAAAGGATCACGAACTACAAATATTGAAATTGCAAATTGTAAAACACAAAGCTCCATATCATGAATGAAAAAAAAAACTTGTAATGTGTAAAATGGAAATTGCAATTCGCATTTAACAATTTACATTTGTGTGATGGTTACATTTACGTCGCAATAATTTATTACTTTTATTATTAACTTGATCAAAACCAATATTAGAAAAATAATAAAGAAGAACCTTTGATATGGTGGAGTGTTGGAAAGTAATTTTACGTTTTGAAAATATAATTTTTGTAATGCAATACAATGTGGTGAGAGTTTTAGTAATTTGAAGAATAGATGATCATAAAAGATTTTCTTTGATTTTTTTCCGTAACTGATTTTCTTTGAATTGGGAACCATGGGTAACACCATGATGTCCTTCAATAGCTAACTTTTTCTTCCAACCATTGGATTATCAAAGTGGCAAATGTGTTACATCCAAACCCTTTGCTTATTGGATTTATTGTGTTTTAGGTGGTGGATTAGAAGAGGTTGAGATGGATTGAGATGGACCGCTGAGATTGGTTTGGATTGAGTATAAAAGGTTTGGATCCATCTCTCTCTCTCTCACACTTCTCACTCGTCTCTCTCACTCACCCGTCAGACTCTCTCTCTCTCGTTTCTCTCTCAGCTTTTGGAAGCTCGTCGAGGTTTGGGAAGCGAGGAGCGCGTTGTTGCGGTCGTGTTGCCGGTGGAAGGTGATCACGTTTGGGGAGTTCGCCGGAGGAGAAGAGGAAGTGTTCGTGGAAGCGACATTTGTGGGTTCTTCAAAGGCTTCTTCAAGCCTTAAAGGTATGCCAAACTTTAGTTTAATCCTCCCTTAAGTCTTCTTGAGGATTGGAGTGGCCGACGGTAGGCCGAAATGCTCGTCGAGGGTCTTGCAGCAGCTTTTCTGCTCTGGAACGGTCGACCGGTGGGTTGGTGCGGTCGACCGGACGTAGTGTATTTCAGGCAAATCTCTTGTACCGGTCGAACGATACCCTAGGGGTGGTCGACCGGTGTTGCAATTCTTGCAAGAGAAAGATACTCTGGGTGTTTTCGGTCTAACATGTCCCCTTTGTCGGTCGACCGAAAGCACTGTAGTAAGTCGGTTGGGGGCGTTGACCATCCAAACGGTCGACTGCTTGTTGATTTCGTCCGACCGATGACTTAAGTAACTTAAAGTTGGTCCAACCGATTATTTGTTCGGTCGACTGGAGTGGTGCGGACTGTTGGTGGAATTTACTAGCGGAAATCGGTCGACTGTTTGTGGATTTTAGTCCGACCTATTGTTTCTTTTGAGAAGGAGATTTCACTGTTGGATTTCGGTCGAACGGGGCCCCTTTGCCATTCGATCGGTTGGACGTTATTTCGGTTATATTACGGAATAGTAGTGGAGTTTGGTCGACCGTTTATGGTTTTAGTTCGACCGTTTGTGCACTGTTTTGCATATGGATGCTTGTGTCGTGTGTGGTTGGATCTGCCTCGAGGGCAACGGGTCCCATGCCTTTTTGGAACGACGGTACGAACATGCCGGGCTGAGAGGAAGATCGTAGTTGTGGCTCTACGGAGCGGGTGCCTTGTGTGCACGTTGTTGTGTCCAATGTCTTTCCGGTGGTGCCTTGTGTGCACGTTGTTGTGGCCGATGTTTTTCCGGCGGTGCCTTGTGAGCACGTTGTTGAGACCGAGACTCTGACCGGCGGTGCCTTGTGTGCACGTGTGTTGTTGGGTTGGGGTGAGAGGACCCTTGAGACCCGTGACCGATGTTTTCCGGCAGTACCTTATGTGCACATGTGTCAGATGTGCTTTTACTGCATTCTTCATTTCATGTCTCATATATCCATGTTATGTTCATATCTTAGGGGTTTGACATACGGGGTTTCCCAATGGGAAACTCAGGCATAGTTTTGTTGCATTTCAGGTCGTAAGCATCAGTAGGAGGAGGTGACTGAGGGCGGGAGCACTCGGACCAGATCCTGTCTTGTATCTTTTGAGGTTGATGATTACTCTTATATTTAGTGTATACCCTTTCGTCATGTAATCATCTTTTGATTCATGAATCAGATGTTGTACCACTTATTATATATATGTGTGGTTTAGTAACAACTCCGGTGTTAATTCTTATATCTGTTTAAAGTTTTAAATTTTCTGTTGTTTCGGGGCGTTACAAAATGTCACCTATTTAACTATTCAATTGGATATGCTCCATTTCTCGGTGAACCAGAGGGGATTCAACTCCTAAACTATTCCACACATCCGATGGAACACGCTTTCCGATCCAATAAAACTTAACAATTTTAGAAGGATTTCCTACTACCTTTTCTTTAATTATTTTGAAACACATTAGCATTTTAATACCGAACAGATTATAAACACAGATAGTTCCAAACCAAAGGTGTGATGTGAAAGTTTAGAACAGGCAATCTTTAATTAATTGTCGCTTTTTTTTTGAAGTTCTTTCGTTGACATTATGGAAGAGTCGTTAGCAGAGCTTTCTCAAATTTCCACCTTTTTTACGAAATTAAAAATAAGTTAACTTTGAACTTCATATTACCTTTTCTTCAATCTATCAACGTCCTCCAACCACTTCTTCGCTCCAGCGGCACGTTCAACACCAGCTCTCATTTCCTGTCCTTCTATTGTCCTTTCAAGGTCGTCCCTCTTATTCATCAGATCTTCAAGTTCCCTGGGTAGTGCTTCCTCGATTGTTCGCAAATCCATCTGTATTACAAGCTGATTACCGAAAGTCTGATGTGTTTGCCGTAAAGTCTCAACCCTTTCGAGCATCCCATCAATTTCTTTTCCAAGGATGTAGTTGGAGTAGCAACACACGAACCTCCAACATGACCACTTTTCAGCAGCAGCACGGATGCCGTTGACATCTTCTTCCATAAGCTCGTTAACATTGTTCATCCATACCTCCACGTCTCTCCTCACTATTACCAAAGGTCTGCTATTCATTATCTCCGTGGACTCCCTGTCCACAGCTACTTTGATGCTGTTGAGTTGGTTGATTTTTTGTTCGAGTTGGTCCCATTGTCGGAATGGGCACAAGCCGTTGCGCACTCTTCTCTGGTTGAACAGCCATTTCACTTGTTCAACAATGGGAAATGGATCCACCATCTTAGACAAGTGGAAATGGAAATACCTCAGCACAAGGATTGAGATGGAGATGGAGATGAAATGGAGATGGAAATGGAAATGATCCACAAAGACTGAGACAAAAGGATATATAAAACAAAAAATGTCAAGAATACCTGTTGGAGTTCACTAGCTTACTGTTTAAAATTTACTATGAGTTACAACAACGATAATTTGTTATATAACAACACAATACAATCTCTAAATATCACATTTCGAGGATGCAATGGAAGAACATCTTCAGTACTACGAAAGAAGATTGTTGATAACATTTCTTAAACAAAGATAAAAGGTTCTGTGCGATTATTTCTGTAATGTTGTGTTTTGTTATGGGAATTTATTTAGTATACATAAGTAAATTATTTTTGGGGTATAAATCTCATTCCTGTTTTCTTTCTCAATGTTTTATGAGGATTTTTGGTATCTTCGATGTGAGCTAATTTTGTAAATTTGGTTACAAACGTGTGACTGATATCTAACTCTGTAAGTCTTAACGGTTGGTTACAATGTCGGTGATGTGAAAGGCTGAAATCCCACCATTAAAACTACTCAAGTGATTGCAAATCCTGGAGAAAAAATTTCTACACGCAATGAAATCTCAAAACCTATTGCTTGGTAACAAAAAAACTTTCTGAAACCCTCCGTGACAAAATTATTAGGATATTTGTTTTTTGAGAGAGACAGGGAGAGGAAGAACTTAATTAATAACATTGAAAGTCAATAAACACATAGTTTAAATCTAGTGGCTATCTCATTCTTTTGTAGAGAAGACTATATTTAGTGGTCTTGTACATGTGTGGAAGGGATGTCTTTGTTAGTTCGAAACAAGCAACCCTTTTTCTATTCAACAAAATACCTTCTCTAAAATACGTAGGGTCTTTTTTCTTTAAAACACCGCACAAAATTTTATTTGTCTATTACATTCTTCGTCTTTTGACACATGGGCTCTTGGCACACCATGCATGTTCTTAGAATCAGTTAACTAATAAGTTACGAACGAATATGATTGGACGACTGGCATGTCCATACTCATCGTTTAATCTAAGCGATTCCCTTATTTATTGTCTTTTGTTGAGAATTTCAAAGATTTTATGGATGATTCACATTCCTTAACCTCTAATAGTTTAAGTAGATTTTACTCTTATTAATATGGTGTAATTCCATTTATTTTGGTTGTAACCCCTACTACATCCTCACCTATATATAGATACTATTGTACATATTTGGGAACAATGAAATGAAATACATATCTCTCTCCTCCCCAATCTTTAATCTTTGGTTTGCTTGTTTTATAACACGTTATCAACACGAAAGTTCTACTACCGACTAAAACTTTTGGTGTCACTCAAGTCTCAAGATAACAAATCCATGTTTTGATTCCCAATGTGATATACATAATTTCTTCCGTTTATGTGTCAAAAAATGTTTGTTTTGATCATAAAAAAGGTTAGAAAGGTGATTCCATCTTGCATGATTAATAAAGAAATCATTTTCAATCAATTGAGGGTTGTATATGTATACTCTAAAAATGAAATAAAAAATATTTTTGGAAGTGTGAATCTCGGACAATGGTATATTTTAGTGCTTTACAACAACAACAAAAATCAGAATTTATAAGATCTTTTGTGACATGATTATATGATTTTTCGAATATTTATTTTGTTATTTTGGTCAATATATTAATGTGCTTATGTTGGAGGGGAAACATTATTTAGTTCTTAATTTAAATCTTGCACAACAAATACATTTTTAAACTCGTGATTTTTTTATTGGTTATTCTGTCATGTGCTATAATACATTGATGCATCAGTCAATAATTGTTGTTTTTTACCCAACAAATTATGTTCAAAAGACGAAATAAAATAAAATCCAATGTCATGGTTTAGCATTGGTTAAATATTAATTTTTTTTTGTGAGAAAATGTTTTATATTGGTTAGTACTTTCATTAGTCCAATATATTTTCCATACTTGTGATTTTATTCAGTTATGATGAGATTCTTCTAGATATAAATAATTTACATGCTAATATGTTGATATGCATAATTTCTATCTAAAAGACATATATGGATATTTTACTTACATCTTGAATGTGTATTTGTTCATCATGAGGTAATTAATTTACCCACATGGTGCATAGAATATATCATGACAATTTTGTATATATATAAAATAAATGAGACTACATATATACAATCAATATATGTTGCTTTTGGAATTGCTAATATGCACTTTTGTTTATCATATGATTCAAGTACATTATAATATATTCCGTTTGGAGAAGTTTAATTTAGCATGCACCGATAGAGAAAAAAAAGGTAATAAGTTGCATGCATGTACCAATTATGCTTTGATGCTTGTAAGTTATGACTTTTAACTCTATACTTGCCATCATGGATAAGAATGACATCTTATCATGGATTATGGACGTTGAACCTAACTCATTGTCTTTTAAATATCAATGACTTGAGAAAGAAGCATCAAATCAAGATAAAATGGAGGTTGTAATTTTCTTTTGCTATCTTATTTGTTAAAATGATTTTAAAAGTATTATGATTTAATCTCATGTCTGTTTTTGTGGTTGGACAAAACATCGAGTTATTGATCCAAATTTCATGAATTCTCGATCAAATGAAGCATGAAAAGAAATAGATACATATTTAGTAGTGCTTCTAAAATTGAATGATATATATCTCATGCAACTTTGTATTGATTCACTTGCTTAGTATAAGTTATATGAATTCTTAGTATCATGTTGATTAAAAGAGTATTTGTAAAGTGGTTCAAGCATGTGATTATTACTTGTTAATTTTGATGCATCACATGATCATTCACAACCAATACGAGCATTCATCTCGTGAGCACATAATATCCATCTTGATAGATGTATATATATAGTACAATGTGCTACAATATAATGGAATTTGAATCACCATGTTACAATGTGATCATTGTTATTAAAAATGATATGCATTTGCCCAGAAGGTGAATATCTTAATATTCATAAAATGCTACTATACAAATATTTAGAGATCATTCATTTAAAAAAGGGTTATGAAATTTTATGATAATCCATGAAGGATTCATATGGCCATCTAAACGACGTACAAATAACTAATTGAGTAAAAATGCATGTCGATCTCTAAATCAAACCCTATGACTAGAAGTTCATAGATATATAGAGATTAGCAGTAAAAGAAAAATAATAATTTATTGATCACTTTACAAACTAATGACCATATACTCTTTTGGGTTATGCATCACCGATTATTGAAGATCATGAGTGTTGTTGGAAAATCACGATACCTTTCTTGTTTTTTTTGGTGTGCCGGAAGTACACACAACAAAGTATCGTGAAAAAAGGAGCATAAGTAGTTGACTAAATTTTGTGCAAATAAATATGAAATAAAGATGACATCAACGAGACGAAACATGCCCAGAAGTGCCTAAATAAAATCAGCTCTTATATTATTTATGGATGTCATCATTTGTATTGTTTTTGTAATGCTTTAGATAAAATTGTTGACTTCTATCACGACCAAAATGAGGTCAAA
This sequence comes from Triglochin maritima, assembly GCA_963682175.1. Lineage (NCBI taxonomy): Eukaryota > Viridiplantae > Streptophyta > Magnoliopsida > Alismatales > Juncaginaceae > Triglochin > Triglochin maritima. The sequence continues at coordinate 29,122,380 of OY821771.1, read as the reverse complement.
TTTGTCGACCGATTTGCACAACAAAATGAGAGTCCCTCTGTTTTTAAAATATCTCTCAATATTGATCATTATGGGGTCTTAAAATTTATACATGATACATTAATGTGCATATATACCTGCTAATATTATTCATTAATTTTTATGGTTGATATACATCATGTTATGAATCTTCCCCTACTTTACTTGTACAATAATGAATAAATTGTTTCCCTCCTGCGATTTAAAGCTCCTGAAGGGATAAGTTTTATTGTCCAATCCAATAATCATATATATATATAATATACATTTTCTGGCATTAGGGGGTGAAGCTAGAAGCTTAAAGAATGTCAAGAAAATGTACTATATTGAACTTGAAGTTCATAAGAGAATATACGTACAAGTATGATTGAACCTGAAGTTCATAAAATAATTATCTTTCAATATCTAGCAAGTAATTGTCATACATTTGTATTAATCACAAAAGAGTGACTACGCCTTATATTACTAGACATGGACCACATAATATAAAGTGAAGATCTCCACATGATAAAATATATTTGAGCTCAACCAACACCAGAAGTGTGGACCATAACATATATTATTTGTGGAAATAAAATAAAAGTTAGTCACTCTCATTGCACCTCCTGAAGAGGTTATTCCTGAAGAATATAAACCCGTAAAAATACATGCAGCTGCTAAACAAAAGATTAATGAAATTACGGGGATACAGAACGGTCAAATCCTAAAATTTTGGGAAACGATGAGGATTTGATTATTATTGACGTAAAACTTGCAATCAACTATATATGTTGATACGAGAGATATTAAATAATTATTAAAATTATTATCGACAATTCATTCGCCTTCTTAATAGCATGCTATCTCAAGAAAAGAAAAATGGATCCAAAACCTATGATATTATAAGAATGCCAGAAGCATTCGTATTTGATATAAACAAAAGAAGGCGAACAATATATAATAAACTCGCTGAATAAATATACTATTTGGACCTGTAGTCCTGATTTCTAAAATTATATCCCTGAAGGATAAAAATAGAAATCAGAAAAACATGTGATACATTATAAAGCGAGGAGTAATATAAGGGTATTCACAGGATGCAACATCCATCGTGATGTTACTCATTCTCTCGTAATATTGATAATAAGTTCTGTTACATGATCAATATGATATGTATATAAGATATGTTGTGACTTTAAAATTTTATAAGTCACTTAATATTGGTACTTATATGAGAGTCCCTGAAGGACTAATATGACAAAATATATTATATAATGACAAGAATCAAAAGATGCACTATACAATTTTTGAAAAGATCACTATATGAAGAAACAAGTAAGAGTGTGCATATAACATCTTCAATCAAAGTCATCATGAAGAATGATGCGAAGTTGATCTTAGTCGTCCATATGTTTCATCCAATAACAAAAGTTACTGTTATTTATTATTTTTATAACATGCTTGATGTCATAGGACCTCCATCAGAGTTTTTGAAAATTCATGAAATATTTAATGGACAATTTTTGTAATAAATGACCAGAGAAAACTCAATTATTTTTCGACCTGAAGTTCGAACATTCTCTGGAAGAGAATTTGTACAATGATTCAATTGTAGAAAGTGAATATTGTAGAAAAAATATATTATACTTAATACTCACATTGAAATGACACTAAGAAAGGACATCTATTGTATATCAACAAAGATCCAATTGTAATAGGACCTGAAGTTCCTTATCAAAATGTCATGAACATTTTCTTATAACTTGAATCCCCATGCAATTTTGTGTTTAAGGACTTTGTAAAATATATTTGTAAATTTGGTAAATTACGAATAAGGGTAAGCGGATTTGTATTTATCGTCCCTGAAGGACGGATATCCCTGAAGGATAAAGCTCGGAAGGCCTGTAGTTGCACTCTTTTTCCATTTTTTGTCCTAAAAGGTTTTATTGGTTAAAGGTTTTTAATGAGGCAATTTGTACAATTTTGTTAGCGTATGTTTATGCACTCTTTTCCTTAGCTACTTTTTCCCACAGGATTTTGTAGCAATGTTTTTAACGAGACATAAATATAACGCATATTATCTAAGGGAGTGTTATAAATGTATGTTGAATTGAGGTAGAAAATTATACGGTGCACTCTTTTTCCTTCACCAAGTTTTTGTCCCACTGTGTTTTACTTGACAAGGTCTTAATGAGGCAGACCGATCAAGTGATAACTGATCAGATCCAATCAAGCGAGAATTTGGCGGATTTATTTACAAAGTCATTGCCACCAAAGTCCTTAAGAAGTTTGTCTTCAAAATTGGTGTTCAATGTATGTTGAAGTGGGGGGGGGGGGGGGGGAGCATCATACGCGTTGCACTCTTTTTTCCTTCACCAAGTTTTCATCCCATCGGGTTTTTCTTGGTAAGGGTTTTAACGAGACAACATCCTTAGCGTATAAAGATGATCATCCAAGGGGGAGTGTTGAGAATTCCAAAGGTTTTGTGGGTGATTCACCTTCCTTAACCCCTAATAGCTTAAATAGATTTTACTATTATTAATATGTTGTAATTTCATTTATTTTGGTTGTAACCCCTACTACATCCTCACCCTATATATAGGGACTATTGTACATATTTGGGGACAATGAAATGAAATACATATATCTCTCCTCCCCAATCTTTAATCTTTGGTTTGCTTGTTTTATAACATCTTTCAGTATTGTCCCTTCGTCGACAAAAGGAAGATGTTTCTCTTTTCCATTAATGAAATATTTTTATTTATGTTTTCTTAAAATATTTTACATTTTAATTAAATCACAAGTACAATGATGAGACTCAATCCCAAAGCCAAGATGAAAAGTTTGCCATTAACAAATCGTTTTTTAACGTTTTGAAAGTATATTATATTTTAGTTAAATCTCAATATTTTACGCATGATGTTGAGATTTAATGTCAGATCTAAGTCATTTCAAGAGCAAAATCTACCCTCTAAGGTAACCCTACTTGGTTTTTCATTAACGAAATTTCAAATATGGAAAAAAGGCATACGTAGGATGATGACATTATATATGCGCGGATTGTGTTTTGGAAAATAGTAAGGGAAAGGAAGATAATTAAACATACGTGGACTTTAGAAAGGCATAAGAACACCAAAATTCAAACGATAGCCTCAATACATGTTAGCTCACACCGTCAAACATATGTTGGGATGATGGAAGCATCTATGCGTAGACGTTCTTGAATGAAATTCTTAAGATAGAGGTGGTAACGCACTAAAAACCAAGATTTAACACACTCATTGTCTGACTTTTAACTCCAATATATATAATAAAATGTTACATATCAGTCAGATGAAAATACTCCCCCTTGAAAAATAAGTTGCAGATGAACATTATTGAGAATTGAACTTAATCCTAAGTGACATCCTAGTCACTAGCCACATCATCTATGGAGGGTGAGTCATCTAGGAGTTGATGACTCAACAAATTGGAAGATAAAAGGTTGAAGGAAAGGAAGAGACAAAGAGTCTCTCAATTTATCCATGATTTTCGTTCTTATTTTATGGTGCAATTTAAGTAGATGTTGTAATGATCTTGAATGATCATCTTTATGTAGTGTATGTTATGTTTATGTTTTAGGCTAAGCTGAAGAGTCATTGTAAGTACAAGAGTTCTCCATTTGTAGTATGATTGAAAAAGAGAAAAAGAAAGAAGAATGTAAGTGAGAAAGAAGAAAGAAAAGATGAGTGTTTGTTGCAAATCCCGTTTTGCTTTTGAGTGTTAAGTAGTTATTTTTCTTCTTTCATTTGTGCCCACCCATTTCATAAATCAATGTATAGTTCTAGTGATGGAAATAGAATGCCCTCATCATGGAGGGCAAGGCGAGCCAAAACCGCGCACCAGGCGCGGCTTCTAAACTGCTGATTGGCGGTCCAAGTGCGCCTGGTGGAAGGCAGGTTTCTGGGGTGACTCGGTCTGGTGGTCCCCGTCTTTCTCTCGCATCTAACATCTGGTATCAGAGCCTTGTCTGATGGGGAGCTCAGGAATGACCTCGTTTGGTCATGTATCGTTGCCTCGCCTCTCGAATGAAAACTACGACAATTGGATTATCTAAATGCGTGCCTTGCTCGGTGCGCATGATGCTTGGCATCTTGTTGAGAGTGGCTTCGAGGAGGAGGCCGTGACGGGGTAGCAATCGAGACACAAATGAAAGCACAAAGGAGAGAAGAGCCAAAGACAAGAGTGCTCTCTTTCTTCTCTTCCAAGCGGTGGATGAGAGTGGCTTTGAGAAGATTGCTGAAGCCAAGACGTCAAAGGAGGCATGAGACACCCTTGAGAAGAGCTACAAGGGTGCTGATCGAGTGAAGCAAGTGCACCTCCAAAGGCTTCGAGGTGAGTTCGAGGCGTTGGAAATGAAGGAATCGGAAGGTGTTGCTGATTTCATGACGAGGGTTCGCGTGGTGGCGAACAAATTGAAGAGAAATGGGGAGGCGTTGACTGAAGGAAGAGTGGTGGATAAGGTGTTGCGTTCTCTCACTGAAGAATTTGAAAATGTTGTGTGTGCTATCGAGGAATCAAAGGATCTCGAGAAGATGACCGTCGACGACCTAACAAGCTCGTTGGAGGCACATGAACAAAGGAAGAAGAACAAGAATAAGCAAGATGTCCTGGAGGAGGCGTTGCAAGCGAAGATGTCGCTCAAGGAGGAGAAGTAATGCTACGTGACGTGTTTTATGTTTGAATTTCAGAAATAAAGAGGTTTGAAGAGAAGAGACATGAAAGGACCCAAAAGCAGGGAAAAATGACTTAATTGTGAGACGTGGGGACTAAGATGCAAGGGAGAAGGACCTGAACGTAAGACCGAAGGACCTAAGAGCAAAACAGAAAACTCCACACCATTATGAGGGAGTATTTTGACAATTCGATTCGGGTCGGAGCTCCAATAAACAAAGTAGATGCATCAAAGACCAACAAACACATCAAGCAAAGCCCAGCATCAAAACCAGACGGATCTGGATCCTGTAGACCGCCAATTGGTCACGTAGCATTGGGTTATCTTAATTGGATTAGGATAGTTCATTTAGCGTTTGATTGGAGCGTTAATGATATTGGGTTATCTTAATTCATGTGGAGGCATAGTTGGGTCTAGTCTTTATACATGAGTTCATTTAGCTTCATTCCAATTATTGTCTTGTATGTTTTAATGATGTAGTCTTATCTTAATTCATGTGGAGGCAAAGTTGGATGTAGTTTTATGATTTCATGCACTACATGTTGTGAGGAGCTTAATTGAACACACACACACACATCTTTATATTCACATTATTTCTCTACCCCCTATGGGGTTTAGTTTTATTGCTTATCTTTCATTTACTCTTGCATTCTAGTGTAATTTAGTGTAATCAATCTTTCTCTCCTTTCTTTACCACTCGCCTTCGCACAAACCAAACGTCGACACACCTCCCAGTGGACGACCCGTACTTGCCACCGCTTCAACGCTGCCGTGCACTTGCGGTTAATATAAAACGAATCAATCAATTTTTTGGCACCGTTGTCGGGGAGGTGCTCTGTCCAGACTTTGGTTTGGACGATTCGAGTGGTTTTAATTTTTTCTTTTTAGTTTTTCTTTGTTTCAGGGAACCACCGGATCAAGGGGAGGCTACTGGACGAGTTGGAGCACAAAAGACTCAAAAGTGACCGTCAATCAGCGGTCTGGGACCGCCAATTGGCGGCCTGGTGAGCATCTTTCGTCTTCATTTTTGTTCTGGTAGTTTGTGATTTGATATTAGTTGTCTGGGAGCACAATCTTGCATGTTTTGACTTCTAGTTTGCTCCCAGATCATTAAACCAATCCCCATTAATCAACTTGGCCTTAAAATTCAAAGCAAAAGATTAGACATTCTTGTTTAGGTCAAGCATCATGTACTTGACTTAGGCACGTAGTTGTCTTTTCTTTTAGCTTTATTTTTAGTTGTTGAGCGCTGGCGTGAGGTTTTTCTTTTAGCTTTATTTTTAGTTGTTGAGCGCTGGCGTGAGGTTTTTCTTTTAGCTTTATTTTTAGTTGTTGAGCGCTGGCGTGAGGTACGCATTTCCTACACTCATTCATTCATCTTGTATGCCATGTATTAGTTAGTAGGAATTGCATCAGGACAAGAGTGAGTTGAACGTTTGATTGGAGCGTTGATTGTGCTCTTTGTGAGGGGGGCGAAACATGAGTATTCTGGCCCCGCGTGGTGTCATGTTCCGTTTCCAAGTGCATTGACCCACTCTTGAGGTTCCCATTTGATGTCTTTTGACAAATGAAGATGAGAACTTATGTTTGTACATAGTTATAAAAAAAGAAAAAAAGTACAATAAAAGACTCCTTCAGTGAGCATCGATTGTTGTGGGCTCCAACCCTTGTGTATTTGGGCTCCATTTCTTTCACGTATTTGTATCCTTTCTTTAGCTTCGCACAAGCTTTGAGGGAATTCGGGTTTGTCTCCATCAACATGACCTTGAACTTCCCTTTGTACTTCATGTTGGTGAGATCTCTCCTTTCTCATGCATAAATCCATGTAGTATCTTGCTCATTCATTGAGGATAATGCATGAAGTAGGTGTGGTGGGTGTTTTACGTGTGTACATAGTTGAGTCTTTTTTCTTTGATTTTATTTTCTTTTGTGTGCATTATTAGGGTCATGTTAGTGTGCTGCATTTAATATCGATATATCTGCTTGTCATGATCCTTGGGTGACTTGTCTTCTTTGGCTTGCCCAGTGCTTCAAAATTTTCGCATTTCTTTCAAAATCTTCATGTGTTTGCGAAAGAAAATGTTTTGTGGGTTTTGTGTGTGTTTAGCATGTGCAAAACCGTTGAGAGGCAAAGTAAAAAGAAAGCTCCCAAAATTGTCTTGAACTTGATGCATTAGGATATCTAGTACAATGGCTTTAGGATTTATCGAGTCGTTAGGATGCACCCCAGTTTTCCCTTGGGGTGATTAATCATAGGGTTTCAGTGCTCAAACATTGAAAGAAGTTCACCCTGAACCTAATAAGTCAATAATTCGTGTCTGTTAACTTAAGGAAGTTTGTTGTTGTGAAGGACCCTTTAAATATTATTGTGAGACATTAAGTGTAGGGGTTTTGGTTCATGTGTAGATAAGAAATAACTGAGTAGGTGTTCTCTCTTCTCGCACGGCTCCTATCACTCGGGAAAGTAGGTCTTAGGGGACTTTGTGCCTGGTGCTTTCGGGTCATCTGACTTGGGATGCGCCGACCGAACTTTCGTTACACGGGTGGTAGGTATTGCCCTATGTGGAGATTTGGGAAAAGATGTACGTGATAGTGTAAGTCCTCATGGGCAATGATGCAGGAAACCTGACCCTGGGAGAATGAAGCTCAAACTAATAAAAAGAAAAGAAAAAAAATGAGAAAAGAAACAAAAAGAAAAAAATATGCAAATAAGAACCTTAATGGACTTTACACTTTGTATCACTTGAGGATGTTGAGGTTGTCCATGTCTTTCACTTAATTACTTATTTAACTTGCATGAATGGTTCATTAGATTAGGTGTGTGGACTGATTACCTATATAGAGTCGGTCCGTAGGATTACCGCGCCCAATGATCGACAAAATTTGTACAACGAGTCGAGTGTCTAGATTGAATAATGCATCTTGTTCGGATTTTGTGGGTATATCCGCTGAAAACCCTCACGAGACAACACTCCTCCTTGGCAACAAGGAGGTTTAATGGCTTGTTGCACGTGCTAAGTGCAACCGTGATTCCTACAAAAGTGAGTTAGGATTTCTTGTTTCTCACTTGCTTTTCTCTTTCTTTGTTTTGCTCGGGACTAGCAAAAACTTAGGTGTGGGGGTATTTGATTGATATCATTTCATGCTTATATTTGTATCTTATATCCATTATCTTACACCTAAGCAATGCTACGTGACGAGTTTTAAGTTTTAATTTCCGAAATAAAGAGGTTTGAAGAGAAGAGACATGAAAGGACCCAAAAGCAGGGAAAATGACTTAATTGTGAGACCTAGGGACTAAGATGCAAGGGAGAAGGACCTAAACGTAAGACCGAATGACCTAATAGCAAAACAGAAAACTCCACAACATCATGAGGGAGTATTTTGACAATTCGATTCGGGTCGGAGCTCCAATAAACAAAGTAGATGCATCAAAGACCAACAAACACATCAAGCAAAACCCAACATCAAAACCAGACGGATCTGGATCTTGTAGACCGCCAATTGGCAGTCTGGAACCGCCAATTGGCGGTCCGGATCCGATGAAACTCCTGGAGAGCGTGTATTAGATGATGTTTAGGCTATTTTTGGTATTTGTTTAGTCCCACATCGGGGGATTGTCCCGGATTAGCTTTTTCCATGCCTATAAATAACTCTTCACCTTCCATTGAAACTAACCCATTGCTTGGTGGTATTCTCTCTATTAAGGAGTGAGCCTTGAGCCAAAAACTCAATGTAGAGAAGAATGCTACCTTCAATGTGAGTCATTGTTAATAAAATAATTGTTCTAGTTTCTTTTAATCTTGTCTTTTAATTTGTGCAAGTTTGTTTAGTCTTTCCTTTCCTTTTAAGTTTATTTAGTATTTCTTGCTTGCTTAATGTAGTTTCATTTCAGTATTATGCTTCATTTTGTTAATATAGTTAGTGTAATGAGTAGTGAGTAGTTCCATCCCCACTTGGGGGTGGAGAAATATGTGATATGATCATATAGTGTATTAAGTGTGTGTTATCTTAATCCCTTGAGCTTTATATGATTTCCATAACCATCTAATGAGTTTTCACTCTTATCTTTGATATGCTAATGCTCTTGAATGAAGTTTAGCTTATGCTTTGATTAGTGGACCTATTTTATGGGGAATGATAAGGTTAGAATATGGATGAAATTAATATTGGAAACACAATTTGTAGTGTATATACTCTTGTTGCCTTTGTAGGATCGTGTGGGTTATGGGTCCACTAATCACTATTACGCTAATCCCTAACTAATCAAACAATAAACGCAGCGGAAACAATTTAAAGAATAGTAGGGAAAAGGAACAAGCAAACCACAAATCGACTCGGCATTTTTATAGAGGTTCGGCACCCCACCCGGGTCCTAGTCCTCTCTTGCAAGCTCCGCTCGACTCCGCGAGCTCCGCCTACGAATTCATTATCCGCTCCCCGTTCCGGGCCGGGAGACAACGCCTTACAATCGTCAAACTCGCGAACAACCCTCGCCGAGCTTGGAAACCTCTTCTCACAATCCGAGAAGGATCACTTCGGGCTCTCACCGAAGTCTATACTCTTTTGACAACAAATGTAACTTGAGTGGAACTCACTCTCTAATTGAGCACAACAATTGCTAGATTGATTGTATGATGAATGATGTGGAAATTAGGCTTTGGATGGCTAATTTGGAGCTTGGAGGTTGTGGAAAATCTCACTATAGGTTTGACACTTTGGAGTTGTGAAATCTTGTGGAAAACTAAGTGTGAACCTCTATTTATAAGCTCCTAAAGATTTCTAGTCGTTTGGACAAGATTTGATTGGGGTTTGTGCAAAGCACACAAAACAGAAAATCGGATTCAGAAATCTATCCAGAAACGGTCGACCGAAAGGTGTATCGGTCGACCGAACCCTTGAGTAAGTTAATGGATCGGTTGACCGAACATAGGTACTGGTCGACCTAACACTTAAGTTCTATAAGTCAACGGTCGACCGAACAGGTACCGGTCGACCGAACTACAGGGTTCGGTAGAGGGAAAACTCGATCAGTTAAACTAAACTTGTGTCGACCGATACCAGGTAGATTTTACCTAATAGAACGGTCGACCGAACAAGGTATTTTGTTCGACCGGTTCAAAAGTATTTGGGGGTGTATTAAGAGAAAAATGTGTATACGACCGTTGTATAATACGACAAATATAACGGTCGTATTTTTACCAAAAATAGCAAACGAAACGGTCGACCGAAGGTCTACCGGTCGACCGAAAAGGTCTGGGTAAGCGGTTAACAGAAGTGTGATCGGTTGAACTGATTGGTCTGGTATAACAAATATTGTGTATAACCGGTCGACCGAACGGTGAACGGTCGACCGAACTCAGGCAGACTGGCGACCAATGTTTTAGGTGTTTAGGTGATCTAATGAAGTCCAAATGATATGATATTTTGTGTGTGACTCCTACAAGGAACCTAGTGTGTGAATGCATGCATATTAGCTTAAGTTATGCTCAATTCACATAAGTTCCTAATACTCAAAGAAAGGTAAAATTACATGTCTTCAATCCTAGCTTGATTACATGTCTTGACTTGATTTTTCTTCTTTCTTGACTCTTGATCACCTGTAGAGGTTAGCACAAAGCAATATATATGCAATGCAATATGTGTGCTACTCTACATGATCATAATTAAGATTAGGTTAATTAAATCATCAAAACATAGATTAAGGCCAAAAAACCAACAACCTTTACCTTAGTTAATGTCTTATATGTTTTAATGATATTGGGTTATCTTATTTCATGTGGTGGCATATACATGAGTTCATTTAGCTTCATTCCAATTATTGTCTTGTATGTTTTAATGATGTAGTCTTATCTTAATTCATGTGGAGGCAAATTTGGATGTAGTTTTATGATTTCATGCACTACATGTTGTGAGGTGCTTAATTGAACACACACACACATCTTTATATTCACATTATTTCTCTACCCCCTATGGGGTTTAGTTTTGTTGCTTATCTTTCATTTACTCTTGCATTCTAGTGTAATTTAGTGTAATCAATCTTTCTCTCCTTTCTTTACCACTCACCTTCGCACAAACCAAACGTCGACACACCTCCCAGTGGACGACCCGTATTTGCCACCGCTTCAACGCGGTCGTGCACTTGCGGTTAATATAAAACGAATCAATCAGAGGCGTTGCAAGAGAAGATGTCGCTCAAGGAGGAGAAGTCTCGCAACTTTGATTGAGGAAGAGGTGGCCGTCCAAACAAGAAGGAGGTCGAGTGCTTCAAGTGTGGGAAGCGTTGCCATTTTGTGAAAGAATGTTGGTCGCAAAAGAAGGTGGAGGAGAGCTCCAGCCGTGGTCGTGGTGATCGTGGATCAAAGAAGGAGATTGAGTGCTTCAATTGTGGGAAGCATGGACACTATGCAAGCGAATGTTGGTCAAAGAAAAGGGTGGAAGAAAACTCCAACCTTGTTGTCGTGGAGGAGAGTGCTTGCGAAGGAGGAATGACCTTGTTTGTAAGTAACGAGGGAGTCACAAACCATGTCATGCATGTTCAAGTCGAACATGAACATAATGGGAGTTGCAAAGAAGAAGAAGAAATAGAAGAAGTGACGACTTGTAACCTATGTGGAAGAGATGAGATCAAAGGAGATTACAAGCGAGCAAAAGATATTGTGTCTTCTAGGACAATGAGAGAATATTCCTTTTGAAGAGGCGATGGAGGATGCAAAATGGCGCGCCGCGATGGATGAAGAAATGTGATCCATCGAAAAGAATGAGACTTGGGAACTAGTTTCATAGCCAAAAGGACACAAAGCGATTGGTGTCAAATGGGTGTACAAAAGAAAGATGACGGCACAAGGAGAAGTTGAAAGGTACAAAGCACGATTGGTGGCAAAAGGCTACAAGCAAAGGGCCAGGATAGATTATGAAGAAGTGTTCGCACCAATGGCACGCATGGAGACAATCCGTCTCCTAACCTCACTTGCAGCTCAAAGTAAGTGGCGCATGCATCAAATGGACGTAAAGTCAGTTTTCTTGAATGGAGTTCTTGAAGAAGAAGTTTGTGGAGCAACCACCGGGTTATGAATAGAAAGGCGAAGAGGTGAAAGTGCTAAAGTTAAAGAAGACACTATATGGCTTGAAGCAAGCTCCGAGGGCATGGAATGCAAGGATTGATGCCTATTTCAAGCAAAATGGATTCTTGCAATGCCCACATGAACATGCAATCTATGTGAAGAAAGAAGACAATGACATATTGATCATAGCCTTGTATGTTGATGATATTGTTTTTGCAGGTAGCAACGATGGGATGCTTGCTGATTTCAAACACATCATGAAAAAGGAGTTCGAGATGACTGATCTTGGACTTATGTCCTACTTTCTTGGTTTGGAGTTCAAACAAGGAGGGGACGAGATCTTTGTGTCACAAGAAGGTTATGCTAAAGATGTGTTGGGGTGCTTCGAGATGGGTGACTGCAAGCTCGTGAACACACATGTAGCATGTGGATTAAAGTTATCCAAACATGAAGAAGGTGAGTTGGTTGATGCAACAATGTACAAAAGTGCAGTAAGGTGTCTATGATACCTAACTTGCACCCGACCAGATCTTGTATATGGAGTTGGCTTGGTGTCGGTACATGGAGAGTCCAACCATGGAACATTGGATGGTGGTTAAGCGAATATTTCGCTACATCAAAGGTACTCTTTCTCTTGGCTTATTCTATGGAAAATGTGTTGACAAAGAGATACTCTATGGATATACTAATAGTGATTTGAGTGGGGATGTGGATGATAGAAAGAGTACCTCGGGCTTTGTCTTTTATGTTGGTGACGCGGCTTTCTCATGGTCATGAAAGAAATAACCCATCGTTGCTTTATCAACTTATGAAGCCGAATATGTGGTGGCAAGTGCATGCGTATGTCATGCAATATGGCTTAGAGAATTGTTGAAAGAGCTATGTTCAAGCCAAACAAGTGCTACAAAGGTGTACATGGATAGCAAATCCGCTATCAAGCTAGCTAAAAATCCGGTCCATCACGAAAGGAGCAAACACATTGACACAAGGTTTCATTTCATTCGTGAACATATGAAAGAAAAGGATGTCGACTTAGTGCATGTGAGAAGTGAAGATCAAGTGGCTGACATATTCACAAAAGCTCTGCCAATCCGTTTGTATGTGAAGTTACGAAATCATCTTGGGATGGTGGATGGAAGATGATTAAGTTCAAGGAGGGGTATTGAGAATTGAACTTAATCCTAGGTGGCATCCTAGTCACTAGCCACATCATCTATGGAGGGCGAGTCATCTAGGAGTTGATGACTCAACAAGTTGGAAGATAAAAGGTTGAAGGAAAGGAAGAGACAAAGAGTCTCTCCATTTATCCATGATTTTCGTTCTTATTTTATGGTGCAATTTAAGTAGAGGTTGTAATGATCTTGAATAGTCATCTTTATGTAATGTATGTTATGTTTATGTTTTAGGCTAAGTTGAAGAGTCATTGTAAGTGCCTATATAAGCACAAGAGTTCTCCATTTGTAGTATGAGTGAAAAAGAGAAAAAGAAAGAAGAATGTAAGTGAGAAAGAATAAAGAAAAAATGAGTGTTTGTTACAAATCCTGTTTTGCTTTTGAGTGTTAAGTAGTTATTTTTCTTATTGCATTCGTGTCCACCCATTTCATAAATCAAAATATAGTTCTAGTGATGGAAATAGAAGACCCTCAGCATGGAGAGCAAGGCGAGCCAAAACCGCACACCAGACGCGACTTCTAAATCGCTGATTGGCGGTTTGGGACCGCTGGTTGGCGGTCCAAGTACGCCTGGTGGAAGGTGGGTTTCTGGAGTGACTCGGTCTGGTGCTCTCCGTCTTTCTCCTGCATCTAACAAACATAAGCAACCACCAAGACAAAAACAAACTTCAGCAACTCCAATGCAGTGGTGGAGGATACTGTATATACAAAAAAAATAGAAAATTATATTCATAGTGGAAAAGAATTACATAATGGTGAAAGAATAAACAAAAAGAGTTGACGACATTATGATTTCGTAAAAAAATGGAGAAAGGAAAAAGAAAGAATTTTGGGCTAAAAGTTGATGGTTTCCATCAACATTTGACTAATTGATGTTAATGGAGGTGCATAACTAATGGACGGGAAACTAAAAATATAAATACGTAATATAAAAAAAAGGTATAGAAAGAAATAATCAACTTGAAGAGGTATTTACATAGATACTACAACGACGTATGCAAAAAGTCTACAACCTAGCTAGTTTGAAGAAAAAGAAAGCATAAGGTAGTGCCGTACGAAATGCCTGTAAAAAGAGTTGGTTGTCTTGGTAATGGTATGGAAAGCTAGTTCTTGCACTCATAACTAATTGCACACAAACCAAACAACCTATTGGTATGGTATGGTATGGTATGGTTAAACAAAGATGAAAAGAGTGGTGTTATTCTTAACCACCCAACATCTCTAACTTCCACAGCAACAACAACCAATTAAATTGATAAAAAAGTGGAAGTAGCAAAATTCTAATCAAAACAAACAAGTTATACGAAGACGGGCTTCAATCAAAAGAAATAATGGACACTAAGTCGCCTCTTAATTTCACTAGGAACCACACAGTCCACCAAGTCTCAGATTGGTCGACCACACGGAGTTTCACCGCAACAAATTTAGATGCAATTGATCAACCTAGTTGTAGTTGTTCAACTTCCCGAGATGACAAAAAACAACACAACAAATAAGACTTCTAAAAGTAAAGCTTAATGGCATTTTAAGATTGTATTGTTTCACATTCCAGTAATTCGTACATAAGATGATTTCTTCCACTTTTACTTCAAAGTTAAGGAAGTCATAAATCTAAAGTTTCAAAAGTATTTTAACTTCCTCCAAATCAATCACACCCTTAGGATGTGAACGCGTTGGATCCGATCCAACCCACATTGGCTTGGTTGGCTTGTAGTCATCTACACAACCTGCCAACATAGTGCGTTGTAGATGAGATACACAAGTTGATGAGATTGTTCTTCTAACGTAAAATATTACTTAATGATAATTTAAATTTAAATTAAATTAACATATTCCTAATCTCACGTAACAATAACGCCGCAATATAAATTAAAGTACGATTACATAACCACCATATTAGTTGATTCCTAAGTCGCACACAACTATATAATCAAGTAATATTAAAGCAATAAACTATATGATGAAAGATCTACCATTAATTTAGACTAGTTTGAGTTGGCAATTAATCGTGCAATTATACATGTATCAAAAACTTGACAAAAAGTACATAGTTTTCCACGGTCCCACTAAGCCTCTCTCTCTATCATCTCTCACTCCAACTAATGTCCTCTATGTAATTAGTTAGGAACAGAAGCCATCTTTAGGCCAGCAACGGGTTCCTAATTAAATATTCCTTGAACAATGACCAAATGCTACCATACAATTTGCTGGCATTGCTACTTGCGTGCCCAACACAACCAAATAAAACAATTCAATGTCCACGCCAAGTATATGTCTCGATCTCCATATGGGTATCACCCATCCCACTAATTCGATCTCCAAATCACTCATTATCTATTTCTCTTGCTTCATATATATATATATATATATTATTTTCGTAATTTGTTCCTACCAAACATTATACATAGTTCAATTTTTGTGAACTTCTATGATATGATTTTGAAATACACGTTCTTCCTGTAAAAAAAGTTAAAATTAAATTTCAATCTAAAGATGGGAGACAACTTGGAGTCAAAAAAAACTTTTTTAGGAAGGATGCATATAGTTATATTCACCCTGCTGAGATCAAACCAAATGGTCAAACGCATATCCACTTCTCAACTTATTGCATCACACCAATCACACTTTGTGAAACCATCGAAAAGGATGTGAATAGACATGCTATCAGACCTAAAAACTAAGGAATCAATCATTTTGTTCAGGTCATGCTACGCTTTCTAAATGATGACATCAAAAGCGGATCATAACTTATTAAACAATATGAAACTTGATTGTGACATTTTTCTAGGCTAAGAGTCGCGTGTGGGTTTTAAATTTGCATTCCGAGTTTAATTAGTGGTCTTAACTTAAGGTAATAATTATCCCTCAAGTTTATATATTTTTTCTCGTCCATACAATTCTTCAAACTGATGCGCAAGTAAAAGGCCCTTCAGCCCGTTACATACAACAATGTTTAGAAGAACTTACAAAGCCATACATAATTTAACATGGCTTAAAATATGAATTGGTAAAACTTAAGGGAAAGTGAAACATTAATTGTTTCGTATTGGTCATAATAAAGCACTTTTACCATATGCTTGCTTTATGAAAATTTGATTCTTGAATGTCTCTCAAGCAAATTGTCAAATGACGTACTGTTGTGTCCAACATATATAGCAAAATAAGGCAAGATAAGGAACAGAGTTGAAATAAACCATCAACAACTCAGACATGTAACTTCTCAAATCCTCTCCAATATAGCTTGATTCGATGTGAAAGGCTGAAATCCCATCTTTTAAACTAGTCAAGTGATTGCAAATCCTGGAAAAAAAATTACACGCACGTTAACGACCTAGATGTCAATCTCGTAAACCTTTGCTTGGTCACACAAATCTTTCTGAAACCCTCGGTGACAATTATTAGGATATTTGTTTTTGAGTTCCGATCGTCCTCCCCTCCATTCTCGACCAAACCACAGACTGCCCCGGTCCTACTTCCTTTTTGAGTTCGAGACTCAAGCGTAGCTTTTGCTTGTGCAGGTAGGACACAGTAGGCGGCAGAAGGTGACTTGGGCTTGAAACGCGATGACCAGATCGTGAGCTCAACTCATGTATTTTCCTTGCATCTTGTAGTATTGATGTAGTAGGATTTCAACTTGTATTTTCTTCCGCATTGTACTCTAACATTGACCTTATGCTTGTTTTTAATTGAGGCCTCGATTTAACAGTTCAGTAATGTCCTTTTTTCGATTTGCTTTAGATATTATTGACAGTTGTGTCTCGAGTGCTGATTAGGACTGTTACAGCTTCGTATCAGAGCTCAGATCAGTCCATTCGTATACAACTCAAGTTAGGACCTTTTGGGCGCAGTCCTGTTAGTTTGTGTGTTTTGAGTTTCTGTTTTGGTGGTCAGATGCCACCCTGTCGAGGTGCCAAATTGAGGTGTGTGGACCCCTTCATACTCAGTTCCCAGGAGGAGGACTAGCGAGCGATGCATGACCAGTTAGAGAGCGAGCACGCCAGAAGACCCCAGTATGAGGACCGGGGTAAGATTCTTATCGCTTTATGCGTCAGCACCCACCGACCTTTGTTGGGGGAACAGACCTAGAGGCAACGGAGGACTGGATTTTCAGGATCCAACAATTTTTCAAGACGATCGCTTGCCCTCCTGGGCGGCAGGTGGAACTGGCCAAGTACATTTTTAGTGGGCTAGTGATCAGTTAGTGGAGACGACCGCAATGATGGTCTTTGGAGATGCGACCGAGAGTTAGTGACCCAACCGAGGGGATGTGGAGACGGTTCGAAATTTTGCCGATGTGTTTCCAGAGGACCTGGCAGGATTGCCTCCGCATCGGGAGATTAAGTTTGCTATCAACTTGCTTCCCTGTACTACGCCTCAGTGTAAAGTGCCATATCGGATGACCCCTGCTGAGTTGTCCAAGCTGAAGGCTCAATTGCAGGAATTGTTTGACAAGGGGTTCATTCGGTCGAGTGTGTCACCGTGGGGGAGTCCCTGTTTTGTTCATGAAGAAGAAGGACGGTTCCAAGAGGATGTGTATCGATTACCGGATATTGAACAAGGTGACTGTCAGGAATAGTTACCTGTTGCCGAGGATTGACTACCTCTTTGATTAGCTGAAGCCTGCGAAATTTTTTTCGAAGATTGACTTGAGATCCAAATACCATCAGTTGAGGATCAAAGATGATGATGTGCCGAATGCAGCTTTTCACAAGATATATGGACATAACGAGTTTTTGGTGATGTCCTTTGGACTGATGAATGCACCTGCCACACATATGGATTTGATCAATATGGCTTTTAAGTTATTCTTGGATCAGGTTGTGATCGTGTTCGTGGATGATATCCTGGTCTACTCACCGGATCATGAGACACACAGAGAGCATTTGCGGATCGTGCTAGAGGTGCTGAGGGAGCAGCAGTTGTATGTGAAGTACTCCAAGTGTGAGTTTTGGCTAGATAGTGTGGCTTTCCTTGAGCACATCGTGTCGAAGGACGGAATTTCGGTGGACCCAGCAAAGATTGAGGAAGTGACGCAGTGGCAAGCACTGATTGATCGTTTTAATATCCGTAAGTGCACAGTCGCGTTGAAGCGGTGACAAATGAACCTCAAAGAGTTGTTAGTGTTGTTGTTCCAACCATTCTTGAGTGGGAAAGAAGAGGAGAATGATTGTATTATGCTAATTAACTACACTAAACTATGAGTGAATTAACAATTAAAATAAACCCCCCTGAAGTGGAGGTGTGTAGGCATGTGTGTGTGTGAGTCTTCATTACATGAGGCACAAGTGTGTAGAGTAGGTGAAATCAATTAGAAACTAGTGTGAAGTCTAATTGACGTCAACTACATTTACATGAATACATAACTAATATAGTTAGACATGATGGTAAGATGAACTATGAGTTCTTAAACATGACTAAGTACTGGTGTGGACATTAGAACACCAATTAACCCCTTCATACAACTTGATCCATTCATGCATTCTCTACTAATCAAGCATCCATACATAACAAGTCATTTCTATAAAACCATTACAAGAAACAAGATAAACTCTAAAATTAGCATGAGATAAATACCTATTTTGGACATTATCCCATCTAATACAAGTTTAAGCATGCTACGAGTATGGATCTACAATAAGCACATGCAATGACACAAATAAAAGAACCATCCACTAATACATCACATAACCTATATCACCTCCACCCCAAATGGGATGGATCTACTATCTAATTAAACTAACTAATTATGCTAAGATTGAAGGAAACAAAGCATGCAAGACTAAACGAAACAATATCTAACTAAAAAATAGAATATTTTATTTACATGACCCACATTACAAAGTGACATCCTCTCCACCTTCAGTTTTACTTCAAAGGCTTACTCCAAGTAGAGAGAATGACCACCAAGCAATGAGTAAGTTACAAAGGAGGAAGAGAAGTTCTATTTATAGACATGAAAAAGGCAACTGGGGACAATTCCCCAGTGTGGGACTAATGAAACATTCCCAGAATAGACTTAAATACATAACCCATATTCACACGAAATTATATCGCCATCTGACCCAAAAGATCTGCCACTGGCGGATCCAAATCAAGTTTCGCAGTCTACCTAAGTTCATCAATTCTTCACGTGAGGTGTGCCCTGGTTAGTCATTTGAGTCTGCGCCCGAATCTAATTCTCAAAATACTCCTTATAATGGTATGGAGTTTCTCAATTTTCTATTTGGTCTATCCGGACTTACGTCCACGTCCTTCCCTTTTGCTGATGGGTCCTTGTGTATGACAGACAAGTACATTTTGCTTCATTTAAGTCTTTCTTCTTACGTTTCGGTCCTTTTTCTCTTCCATTCTCTTCTTTATTACCTAATACCTGAAATATAACAATAATACTTGAGTAGCACAATATTGGGGTAGAATAGATGATATATAACATGAGCACGATATATGATATGCTACTAATCAAATGCTCCTACATTTACCTTTTGCTAGTCCCGAGCAAAACAAAAGAAAGAGAAATGAGATAAAGGAAAAACATACGAAAAACAAAAAAAAAATAACTCACTTTCGTAGGAACGGTTGCACTTAACACATGCAACAAGGCGTTAAACCCACTTGTCTCCAATGAGGAGGAGTGGTGTCTTCTGAGGGTTTTCAGATGATACACCTACAAAATCCGAACATAGATGCATTATTCAATCTAGCAACATGAATCGATGGACCTACTTTTGTCGATCATTGGACATGGTAATGCTACGAGCTGACTATATATATATATATATATATATATATATATATATATATCTTGTCTACACACCTAGCTTAGGGAACCATTCGGCAAGTTAATTAAGGACTTAAGTGAAAGATATGAGCAACCTTAACATCCTCAATTGATACATCGTGTAAAGTTCATTAAGGTTCTTATTTGTATTTTTTTTCTTTTTTTTCTTTCTTTTATAGAGAATAACGAATTAAAACTTGTCAGTGTTTAATTCTCCCTTGGTCCGGTTTTGTACATCATTGTCTGTGAGGACTTATACTATCATGTACACCTTCCTCTAAATCTCCACATAGGGCAATCCCTCCAAATCATTGTCTGTGAGAACTTATACTATCTTGTACATCATTGTCTGTGAGGACTTATACTATCATGTAACGAGAGTTCGGTCGATGCATCCCAAGTCAGATTGCTTGAAAGCACCAGGTACTAAGTCCATTGGACCTAATTTCTTGAGTGATAGGAGCCGTGCAAGATGAGATAATACCCTACTAAATTATTTCTTATCTACACATGAACCAAAACCGCATACACGAATTATTCGACTCACTAGGTTTAAGGTGAACTTTTTTATTTGTTTGAGTGCTGAAACCCTATGATTACTCTCCCCCCGAGGGAAAATCGGGATGCATCTTTACGACTAGATAAGACTTAAAGCTGGTGTACTAGATATCCTAATGTATCATATTCAAGTCAATTTTGGGAGTTTACTTTTTACATTGCCTCTCAACGGTTTTGCACGTGCTAAACATACGCAAAACCCACAAAACATTTTCTTTCGCAAACTGATGCATTGCATACATTGCATCATATGTCTTTCATTTAGATTACTTTTACATCAATAAATGCTACTAAGGTATGTGTTTAGTCTTATTTACAGAATACAGGGACCTGAATGCAATTTACCCACATCCCGAGCATAAACGCGTACAAAAGACTCGTTTCTATCATAAATACCAAGTTCAAGTTTATCGGGCTTCAAATGGAAATGTATCCAAGCATAAAAGCATTCAAGACCTAATTACGAAAAGAACAAGGACTTAAGCACAAAAGTAGCCGGGGACTTAATTGCAAAAAGTCAAGGACCTAATTGCAAATCACGAGTAGCTTTTATTATTATGGAGAAAATATAAAGAAAATTCAATGTGGATCTCCAAATATATGAAGTAATTAATTCGGATCTCCAAAGATATGCAAGAATCAATCCAGACGCGCAAATGACATTGAAATCATACCATAAACACACAGGAAAAATCCGGGTCGATTCTGAGCCAAAAAGGTGGCGATTCTGCCGCACCAAATTAGATTCATGCTCTAAAAATTTTACCGGTTGCGTGTTGACGCGTGTACTTTCTTATTTCATGCTTAGGTCCCTTGTATCGGCTATAAATAGCCCCGAGAACGATGTTGTGAGGAGTTCTTCCTTTTGTTCCATAATTTAGCAATAAAATTCTGTTTCTTTTATTTTATGTTTTTAATTTTCTTTTCTTAGTTTCTCTAGGACCCCTTCTCCCTCCCTCCATCTATGAGTTTCTAACTCTTTCCAAAGGGTGGGGGTGACGGATTTAGGGTGATGAGAAGAGAAGATGTTATTATTTTAATTTCGTATTAGTATGTTTTGATTACTTGAGTTTATGTTAAATCATTTATCATGTAATGCTTTATAACTAATATGATTTATTATAAGTTTCAGAATTCTCTAATCTAAACCCGATATCTAAACCTCCACCCAACGGAATTCACCATCTTTGTTCTTGTTTTAGTTTTATTTATTCATGTTTCTTGCTTTAGATAATTAAAACCCAAAAATCTCAAAAGCAACCAATTTAATTGTTCTCTCTCTCTCTAATCGAAAATCAAAAAAATAACAATATCTCTCCCTCCTTGTGTTCGACCCGTATTTGCCACGTCTTCATTGACACCGTGCACTTGCGGTATAAATAAAATTCTCATCAAGTTTTTGGCGCCGTTGCCGGGGAGGCGACACAGATTTTGTTTTTTGTTGATTTCGATTCTATTCTGTTTATCTTATGTGCGATCTAACTATTTGGATTTGTGTTTCAGGAGACAACAGAGCGCGCGGCGAAATCTGAGCGCAGTCTGTGCAACAAGGGCGGCGGAATCGCCACACATCAAGAGGAAGCTGCGGCGGAATCGCCGCACAATTGAAGCATCTGGGCTTCAAATTTTTCTGGGGTTAGCACCATCTCTGGGTGGACGCGTGGAGCTACTGAAATTTCGAGAGCGGGCGGCGAACTCGACTGAGCATTGCGTAGGTAACCTTTGTTGCCTTTTTCTCGTAATTTCTAGTTTCAGAAAATTTCCTTTTCATAGAACTGCATGTGTTAGGGCAAAATTCCATAATTGGCAATAATTCAACTCTGACCTAAAATTGGCAAAATTAGAAAGGCCTTAGTGCATGCATCATCTAGTGTTTTGTATGCATTATTCTTGCTAAATTCTTGCAAATTAATTCTTGTTGAAGAGTGCTGGAGGCAAGGTACGTATCGCGTTTTAACGATTGCATTTAAGCATATAATTTAGTTTGCACACAACCTTGCAATTGCCCCCAATTAAAGGCCATTGTTTGACTATATTTGCTAGATCTAAGTTAAACTATCTTAAGGGCAACTCCGTAGGCGAAGATACGGTGGGGATTTCATCACCCTTCCGTGACCCACAAATCACAATCCTAAAGTGTCACCTAAGCCTTAAATTTAAAATCAATTAGACATTGGCCCCTAAGGACTCGGACTCATTTAAGGAGAAGAATTGGTTTGACTTGCTATGACCTGAAGCCGATTGAATTTAATTTGGTGTCTAGAAAGTGTTTTTGTGTTGACGTAAGTCTTCCAAGCGAAGTGGTTGTCTAATTGGCACCGACTCTGTCGGAAGCGCCCCCACTAGCTATACACGGCCTGGCCAAGTTGGTTTGATTAGTGAGGGAGGTGAATCAAGCGAATCAATTCGACTCAACCAGTTAGGAGTCGTCTAGATCTAAGCGACACTAGGTCTAGGATTGTTTGAACTGTGCTTTCTTAGGAATTTTCTGACCAACCATTTTTCTATCTTTAGAGTTAGGTTTCCCTTCTCATCTGAGTCTTCTTTCTCTTCTCACCTAAATTCTCTAGATTAGGATTCCTTTCTCATCTTTCCCCATTCTATTGTTTGTTTCCCTTTTGAAAAGAAAAAAAAACAAAAAAAACAAAAAAAAAACGAAAATATAAAAAAAATTAATTAATTCTTGAAATTAAATTTGGAATTTAAATTTCGAATTTGAATTCAAAAATTGATTCAACCCGGTGCACTCAGATTTGGATTCGGGACTTGAGTAATCGACTCTCACGAGTTCATCTAGATTCCAGTCTGGAACTTAACCCCAATCCACCTGTTGCACCACCTCACCCAGATCCAATGGGTGAGAACGTAGTGGACCCGCCTGTTGCACAACCTATAACTCTGAGGGATCGATGCTATCCAGCAATGGCTGCTCCGCCATCGTGCATCGTTATGCCCACCATACCGGGTCGCGACTTCGAACTTAAGGCACAATACATGAGTATGTTGCCTAAGTTCACCTCTAGGGAAGACCCATACCTCTTCCTTAGAGAATTTGAGGAAATCTGCTCTCTTATGCAATACCAGCATATTCCTGAGGAGGCAGTGCGTCTGAAATTCGTGCCTCTAGCACTGAAGGATGACGCTAAGAAATGGCTATATAGTCTAGCCGAAAGATCCATTAGAAGTTGGGCTGAGTTTGTTCAAGTTTTCCTAAAAAAATATTTCCCCAACCATAAGACTATGAGGATTAGGAATGAAATTGTTGCATTCGTTCAGTCTGAGAGCGAGCCATTCTATTCCTATCTAGAAAGATTCAAAAGTGTTCTGACCCAATGCCCTCATCATGGAATTCCAAGATGGCAATTATGCCAAATTATTTATGAGGGATTGACACCCACATCTAGGGTTATGGTAGAATCCGTAAGCCAAGGGAACTTTATGTCGAAAAATGAAAATGATGCCTGGACTTTTCTTGAGGAATTAGCTGAAAACAGTATGCAATGGGACAATGCTAGAACACCGCTTAACCCAAGTATCGGATCTAGAATAGCAAGCCAACCCAAACCAGGTGTCTTAGCTGTAGATGCCAACATAGCGGCTGAAGCAAAACTAGCTACCCTTATGCGCAGAATGGAAAGTTTAGAGCTACAAACCCAAAACCGAGTGAATCAAGCATCGACTATCCCGTGCTCTAGATGTGGTCAGACTGGTCATGTAATGGAGGATTGTGCGGAATGGGACCAAGTTAATGCCATGTATAACCATGCTAGAAATGACCCATACGCATCAACCTATAACTCGGGTTGGCGTAATAATTCCAATTTCTCATCAAACCAACAGGGTCAACCTCCTAGACAACAACCAAACCCGTATAACCAAAATAATACATCATCTGGGTTTAGTAACAATAACGATCATGAGGTTATGTTGACAAGCTTGGAAAATTTGATGAAAACTTTTATACAAACAACCAACCAGACCTTCCAAAGGCTAGAGACCCAAGTCAGTCAACTAGCACAAATAGTAGGTGAAAGAGAAAAGGGTCGGTTTCCAAGTCAACCTGAGGTGAACCCTAGATCTAATAATTCATATCAATCCTATCAAGCACCTTCAGGAAATAACATCCCTAGACCGGTTCAAATGGTTAATGAGGAAGGACCGTTCCAACAAATAAATGTAGTAGTGTCATTACGGTCCGGAAAACAGATTGATAATAATGTGGTAAATCCTAGAACATCTAATCAATCGAGTCATCAAGCTACCACATATGACCTAACCATTGAACCCGACGTCCAATCTGAAACGCCCAACCCACCTACTCAACCTGAACCCATAGCTCAACCTGAACCCGAGCGAGTCTATGTTCCTAAAGCCCCATTCCCCAATAGACTCAAAAAGAACTCAAGTGCACAAATAGAGAAAATCTTGGAAGTATTTAAGCAAGTTAAGGTGAACATTCCACTCTTAGATATGATTCAACAAATACCTGCTTATGCTAAATCCTTAAAAGATTTGTGCACTAAAAAGAGAAAAACGAACGTACCAAAGAAGACATTCTTAACTGCAAACATAAGTTCTATATTGTCCAACACATCTCCTATAAAATATAAGGATCCTGGGTGTCCCACAATTTCATGTTCAATAGGAGATACTTTTATCAACAAAGCCCTTCTAGACCTTGGTGCTAGTGTTAACCTACTCCCGTACTCTGTCTATGAGCAAATGAACCTTGGTCCACTAAAACCCTCTAGGACAACCCTTCAATTTGTTGATTGCTCTATTAAGAAACCAAGAGGTGTAGTAGAGGATGTTTTGATCAAGGTTGGTGACTTCATTTACCCAGTGGATTTTGTCGTACTAGACACCGCGCCTGTTGTAAATCCTAAACAACAAATCCCTGTAATTCTAGGCAGACCCTTTTTAGCCACTTCTGAAGCATTGATAAACTGTCGAAATGGGCTCATGCAATTATCTTTTGGGAACTTAAAAGCTGAATTTAATATCTTTCATGTTGATAGTGAGCCCGAAATAATATGCAATCAAAGTGATGTTGTGATGAGAGCACGTATCTATAAGATTTCTGAATCAAATAAATCATCACAAAATCAAAAAGGAAGTGAGAAAAGGAGGAGTAATTCTGCGACACACCCACCATCACTCGAGCAAATAAGAGAACCAATTTATGTGAGGGGTGTGGAACCTGTGACTCAGGACTCTCATTGCAACATGGGGAACAATTCAACTGGATACATACACCAACATGGTGTCATTCAATCCAGTTCTGACTATGGTTGACTCTGAGCAAGTTCAACCCCTCTACCGCATTTTGACTCAGGTAATAAGTGCATTTGCTTTATATTTGCATACATTGAGGACAATGCATGATTTAGGTGTGGGGGGGGGGGGTGTTTATGTATATATTTATCTATATATTCTGTCTTTTATTTTAAAAAATAATAATAATAAAAAAATTCAATGTTTCATAACATAGCTTAAGATTGAACTACCAAAACGTGTGTACAAATTGCATTGAATTTTTTGTTCCTTATTATATAGTTCTGCTTGTAGAAACTGTGACATAAATCTAAGTTCCAAAGAAATAACCCATTACCCTTTAAAACATGTATGCACTTAAATTGGATGAATCAAATCTTTGAAGTGGTTGATAAAAAGCAGAGGTTGAGGAAAATATACCGGGAAGTGTGGACTTCTAATAGCAATTAAGCCTTGAGGAAAATAAAATTAAAAAAATAAAGGAATAAAGTGAGGAAAACACATTTTGCAAAATGATTACAAAAGCCCAAGCCTTTGAGTCACTGGTCCGTAGGGGTATCTTGAAACCCGGTAACTTGAGTCTACCAGCTCGGGATTATCGACCAAACTCGCTACACGAATGCAAAAAGGGTAAAAGTGTCAAAAAGCAAATGTGTTGAATCACGAAAGAAAAAAAAAAAAAAATACTCAAGGCCGAAAGCTAAAAGAATGATCCATGCCATGGTTGATCCGAATGATACTTCACCACCAGAGGAGGCGTGCAAAATAATTCAAGTGATAAACATGTGTAAAAGGGTTAGTGGTGTGAATGTTGGAGGAACAAAGACCAAGTCATATTTTTAATGAGTTAGATTTATATAATGAGCATGCAAAAATTCTTATTGAGATGTATAAAGTTGAGGTAGGGATATTGAGAGCTATTAATGAAACGTTGATTTAGGATTTTGTGGGTATATCCGCTAAAAACCCTCAGGAGACAACACTCCTCCCCCTTGGCAACAAGGAGGTTTAACGGCTTGTTGCACATGCTAAGTGCAACCGTGATTCCTACGAAAGTGAGTTAGGATTTCCCTGTTTTCATTTTTCTTATATTCTGTTTTGCTAGGGACTAGCAAAATCTAGGTGTGGGGGTATTTGATGCATTGCATACATTGCATCATATGTCTTTCATTTAGATTACTTTTACATCAATAAATGCTACTAAGGTATGTGTTTAGTCTTATTTACAGAATACAGGGACCTGAATGCAATTTACCCACATCCCGAGCATAAACGCGTACAAAAGACTCGTTTCTATCATAAATACCAAGTTCAAGTTTATCGGGCTTCAAATGGAAATGTATCCAAGCATAAAAGCATTCAAGACCTAATTACGAAAAGAAACAAGGACTTAAGCACAAAAGTAGCCGGGGACTTAATTGCAAAAAGTCAAGGACCTAATTGCAAATCACGAGTAGCTTTTATTATTATGGAGAAAATATAAAGAAAATTCAATGTGGATCTCCAAATATATGAAGTAATTAATTCGGATCTCCAAAGATATGCAAGAATCAATCCAGACGCGCAAATGACATTGAAATCATACCATAAACACACAGGAAAAATCCGGGTCGATTCTGAGCCAAAAAGGTGGCGATTCCGCCGCACCAAATTAGATTCATGCTCTAAAATTTTTACCGGTTGCGTGTTGACGCGTGTACTTTCTTATTTCATGCTTAGGTCCCTTGTATCGGCTATAAATAGCCCCGAGAACGATGTTGTGAGGAGTTCTTCCTTTTGTTCCATAATTTAGCAATAAAATTCTGTTTCTTTTATTTTATGTTTTTAATTTTCTTTTCTTAGTTTCTCTAGGACCCCTTCTCCCTCCCTCCATCTATGAGTTTCTAACTCTTTCCAAAGGGTGGGGGTGACGGATTTAGGGTGATGAGAAGAGAAGATGTTATTATTTTAATTTCGTATTAGTATGTTTTGATTACTTGAGTTTATGTTAAATCATTTATCATGTAATGCTTTATAACTAATATGATTTATTATAAGTTTCAGAATTCTCTAATCTAAACCCGATATCTAAACCTCCACCCAACGGAATTCACCATCTTTGTTCTTGTTTTAGTTTTATTTATTCATGTTTCTTGCTTTAGATAATTAAAACCCAAAAATCTCAAAAGCAACCAATTTAATTGTTCTCTCTCTCTCTAATCGAAAATCAAAAAAATAACAATATCTCTCCCTCCTTGTGTTCGACCCGTATTTGCCACGTCTTCATTGACACCGTGCACTTGCGGTATAAATAAAATTCTCATCAAGTTTTTGGCGCCGTTGCCGGGGAGGCGACATAGATTTTGTTTTTTGTTGATTTCGATTCTATTCTGTTTATCTTGTGTGCGATCTAACTATTTGGATTTGTGTTTCAGGAGACAACAGAGCGCGCGGCGAAATCTGAGCGCAGTCTGTGCAACAAGGGCGGCGGAATCGCCACACATCAAGAGGAAGCTGCGGCGGAATCGCCGCACAATTGAAGCATCTGGGCTTCAAATTTTTCTGGGGTTAGCACCATCTCTAGGTGGACGCGTGGAGCTACTGAAATTTCGAGAGCGGGCGGCGAACCTGACTGAGCATTGCGTAGGTAACCTTTGTTGCCTTTTTCTCGTAATTTCTAGTTTCAGAAAATTTCCTTTTCATAGAACTGCATGTGTTAGGGCAAAATTCCATAATTGGCAATAATTCAACTCTGACCTAAAATTGGCAAAATTAGAAAGGCCTTAGTGCATGCATCATCTAGTGTTTTGTATGCATTATTCTTGCTAAATTCTTGCAAATTAATTCTTGTTGAAGAGTGCTGGAGGCAAGGTACGTATCGCGTTTTAACGATTGCATTTAAGCATATAATTTAGTTTGCACACAACCTTGCAATTGCCCCCAATTAAAGGCCATTGTTTGACTATATTTGCTAGATCTAAGTTAAACTATCTTAAGGGCAACTCCGTAGGCGAAGATACGGTGGGGATTTCATCACCCTTCCGTGACCCACAAATCACAATCCTAAAGTGTCACCTAAGCCTTAAATTTAAAATCAATTAGACATTGGCCCCTAAGGACTCGGACTCATTTAAGGAGAAGAATTGGTTTGACTTGCTATGACCTGAAGCCGATTGAATTTAATTTGGTGTCTAGAAAGTGTTTTTGTGTTGACGTAAGTCTTCCAAGCGAAGTGGTTGTCTAATTGGCACCGACTCTGTCGGAAGCGCCCCCACTAGCTATACACGGCCTGGCCAAGTTGGTTTGATTAGTGAGGGAGGTGAATCAAGCGAATCAATTCGACTCAACCAGTTAGGAGTCGTCTAGATCTAAGCGACACTAGGTCTAGGATTGTTTGAACTGTGCTTTCTTAGGAATTTTCTGACCAACCATTTTTCTATCTTTAGAGTTAGGTTTCCCTTCTCATCTGAGTCTTCTTTCTCTTCTCACCTAAATTCTCTAGATTAGGATTCCTTTCTCATCTTTCCCCATTCTATTGTTTGTTTCCCTTTTGAAAAGAAAAAAAAACAAAAAAAACAAAAAAAAAACGAAAATATAAAAAAAAATTAATTAATTCTTGAAATTAAATTTGGAATTTAAATTTCGAATTTGAATTCAAAAATTGATTCAACCCGGTGCACTCAGATTTGGATTCGGGACTTGAGTAATCGACTCTCACGAGTTCATCTAGATTCCAGTCTGGAACTTAACCCCAATCCACCTGTTGCACCACCTCACCCAGATCCAATGGGTGAGAACGTAGTGGACCCGCCTGTTGCACAACCTATAACTCTGAGGGATCGATGCTATCCAGCAATGGCTGCTCCGCCATCGTGCATCGTTATGCCCACCATACCGGGTCGCGACTTCGAACTTAAGGCACAATACATGAGTATGTTGCCTAAGTTCACCTCTAGGGAAGACCCATACCTCTTCCTTAGAGAATTTGAGGAAATCTGCTCTCTTATGCAATACCAGCATATTCCTGAGGAGGCAGTGCGTCTGAAATTCGTGCCTCTAGCACTGAAGGATGACGCTAAGAAATGGCTATATAGTCTAGCCGAAAGATCCATTAGAAGTTGGGCTGAGTTTGTTCAAGTTTTCCTAAAAAAATATTTCCCCAACCATAAGACTATGAGGATTAGGAATGAAATTGTTGCATTCGTTCAGTCTGAGAGCGAGCCATTCTATTCCTATCTAGAAAGATTCAAAAGTGTTCTGACCCAATGCCCTCATCATGGAATTCCAAGATGGCAATTATGCCAAATTATTTATGAGGGATTGACACCCACATCTAGGGTTATGGTAGAATCCGTAAGCCAAGGGAACTTTATGTCGAAAAATGAAAATGATGCCTGGACTTTTCTTGAGGAATTAGCTGAAAACAGTATGCAATGGGACAATGCTAGAACACCGCTTAACCCAAGTATCGGATCTAGAATAGCAAGCCAACCCAAACCAGGTGTCTTAGCTGTAGATGCCAACATAGCGGCTGAAGCAAAACTAGCTACCCTTATGCGCAGAATGGAAAGTTTAGAGCTACAAACCCAAAACCGAGTGAATCAAGCATCGACTATCCCGTGCTCTAGATGTGGTCAGACTGGTCATGTAATGGAGGATTGTGCGGAATGGGACCAAGTTAATGCCATGTATAACCATGCTAGAAATGACCCATACGCATCAACCTATAACTCGGGTTGGCGTAATAATTCCAATTTCTCATCAAACCAACAGGGTCAACCTCCTAGACAACAACCAAACCCGTATAACCAAAATAATACATCATCTGGGTTTAGTAACAATAACGATCATGAGGTTATGTTGACAAGCTTGGAAAATTTGATGAAAACTTTTATACAAACAACCAACCAGACCTTCCAAAGGCTAGAGACCCAAGTCAGTCAACTAGCACAAATAGTAGGTGAAAGAGAAAAGGGTCGGTTTCCAAGTCAACCTGAGGTGAACCCTAGATCTAATAATTCATATCAATCCTATCAAGCACCTTCAGGAAATAACATCCCTAGACCGGTTCAAATGGTTAATGAGGAAGGACCGTTCCAACAAATAAATGTAGTAGTGTCATTACGGTCCGGAAAACAGATTGATAATAATGTGGTAAATCCTAGAACATCTAATCAATCGAGTCATCAAGCTACCACATATGACCTAACCATTGAACCCGACGTCCAATCTGAAACGCCCAACCCACCTACTCAACCTGAACCCATAGCTCAACCTGAACCCGAGCGAGTCTATGTTCCTAAAGCCCCATTCCCCAATAGACTCAAAAAGAACTCAAGTGCACAAATAGAGAAAATCTTGGAAGTATTTAAGCAAGTTAAGGTGAACATTCCACTCTTAGATATGATTCAACAAATACCTAGTTATGCTAAATCCTTAAAAGATTTGTGCACTAAAAAGAGAAAAACGAACGTACCAAAGAAGACATTCTTAACTGCAAACATAAGTTCTATATTGTCCAACACATCTCCTATAAAATATAAGGATCCTGGGTGTCCCACAATTTCATGTTCAATAGGAGATACTTTTATCAACAAAGCCCTTCTAGACCTTGGTGCTAGTGTTAACCTACTCCCGTACTCTGTCTATGAGCAAATGAACCTTGGTCCACTAAAACCCTCTAGGACAACCCTTCAATTTGTTGATTGCTCTATTAAGAAACCAAGAGGTGTAGTAGAGGATGTTTTGATCAAGGTTGGTGACTTCATTTACCCAGTGGATTTTGTCGTACTAGACACCGCGCCTGTTGTAAATCCTAAACAACAAATCCCTGTAATTCTAGGCAGACCCTTTTTAGCCACTTCTGAAGCATTGATAAACTGTCGAAATGGGCTCATGCAATTATCTTTTGGGAACTTAAAAGCTGAATTTAATATCTTTCATGTTGATAGTGAGCCCGAAATAATATGCAATCAAAGTGATGTTGTGATGAGAGCACGTATCTATAAGATTTCTGAATCAAATAAATCATCACAAAATCAAAAAGGAAGTGAGAAAAGGAGGAGTAATTCTGCGACACACCCACCATCACTCGAGCAAATAAGAGAACCAATTTATGTGAGGGGTGTGGAACCTGTGACTCAGGACTCTCATTGCAACATGGGGAACAATTCAACTGGATACATACACCAACATGGTGTCATTCAATCCAGTTCTGACTATGGTTGACTCTGAGCAAGTTCAACCCCTCTACCGCATTTTGACTCAGGTAATAAGTGCATTTGCTTTATATTTGCATACATTGAGGACAATGCATGATTTAGGTGTGGGGGGGGGGTGTTTATGTATATATTTATCTATATATTCTGTCTTTTATTTTAAAAAATAATAAAAAAAAAAAATTCAATGTTTCATAACATAGCTTAAGATTGAACTACCAAAACCTGAGTACAAATTGCATTGAATTTTTTGTTCCTTATTATATAGTTCTGTTTGTAGAAACTGTGACATAAATCTAAGTTCCAAAGAAATAACCCATTACCCTTTAAAACATGTATGCACTTAAATTGGATGAATCAAATCTTTGAAGTGGTTGATAAAAAGCAGAGGTTGAGGAAAATATACCGGGAAGTGTGGACTTCTAATAGCAATTAAGCCTTGAGGAAAATAAAATTAAAAAAATAAAGGAATAAAGTGAGGAAAACACATTTTGCAAAATGATTACAAAAGCCCAAGCCTTTGAGTCACTGGTCCGTAGGGGTATCTTGAAACCCGGTAACTTGAGTCTACCAGCTCGGGATTATCGACCAAACTCGCTACACGAATGCAAAAAGGGTAAAAGTGTCAAAAAGCAAATGTGTTGAATCACGAAAGAAAAGAAAAAAAAATACTCAAGGCCGAAAGCTAAAAGAATGATCCATGCCATGGTTGATCCGAATGATACTTCACCACCAGAGGAGGCGTGCAAAATAATTCAAGTGATAAACATGTGTAAAAGGGTTAGTGGTGTGAATGTTGGAGGAACAAAGACCAAGTCATATTTTTAATGAGTTAGATTTATATAATGAGCATGCAAAAATTCTTATTGAGATGTATAAAGTTGAGGTAGGGATATTGAGAGCTATTAATGAAACGTTGATTTAGGATTTTGTGGGTATATCCGCTAAAAACCCTCAGGAGACAACACTCCTCCCCCTTGGCAACAAGGAGGTTTAACGGCTTGTTGCACATGCTAAGTGCAACCGTGATTCCTACGAAAGTGAGTTAGGATTTCCCTGTTTTCATTTTTCTTATATTCTGTTTTGCTAGGGACTAGCAAAATCTAGGTGTGGGGGTATTTGATGCATTGCATACATTGCATCATATGTCTTTCATTTAGATTACTTTTACATCAATAAATGCTACTAAGGTATGTGTTTAGTCTTATTTACAGAATACAGGGACCTGAATGCAATTTACCCACATCCCGAGCATAAACGCGTACAAAAGACTCGTTTCTATCATAAATACCAAGTTCAAGTTTATCGGGCTTCAAATGGAAATGTATCCAAGCATAAAAGCATTCAAGACCTAATTACGAAAAGAACAAGGACTTAAGCACAAAAGTAGCCGGGGACTTAATTGCAAAAAGTCAAGGACCTAATTGCAAATCACGAGTAGCTTTTATTATTATGGAGAAAATATAAAGAAAATTCAATGTGGATCTCCAAATATATGAAGTAATTAATTCGGATCTCCAAAGATATGCAAGAATCAATCCAGACGCGCAAATGACATTGAAATCATACCATAAACACACAGGAAAAATCCGGGTCGATTCTGAGCCAAAAAGGTGGCGATTCCGCCGCACCAAATTAGATTCATGCTCTAAAAATTTTACCGGTTGCGTGTTGACGCGTGTACTTTCTTATTTCATGCTTAGGTCCCTTGTATCGGCTATAAATAGCCCCGAGAACGATGTTGTGAGGAGTTCTTCCTTTTGTTCCATAATTTAGCAATAAAATTCTGTTTCTTTTATTTTATGTTTTTAATTTTCTTTTCTTAGTTTCTCTAGGACCCCTTCTCCCTCCCTCCATCTATGAGTTTCTAACTCTTTCCAAAGGGTGGGGGTGACGGATTTAGGGTGATGAGAAGAGAAGATGTTATTATTTTAATTTCGTATTAGTATGTTTTGATTACTTGAGTTTATGTTAAATCATTTATCATGTAATGCTTTATAACTAATATGATTTATTATAAGTTTCAGAATTCTCTAATCTAAACCCGATATCTAAACCTCCACCCAACGGAATTCACCATCTTTGTTCTTGTTTTAGTTTTATTTATTCATGTTTCTTGCTTTAGATAATTAAAACCCAAAAATCTCAAAAGCAACCAATTTAATTGTTCTCTCTCTCTCTAATCGAAAATCAAAAAAATAACAATATCTCTCCCTCCTTGTGTTCGACCCGTATTTGCCACGTCTTCATTGACACCGTGCACTTGCGGTATAAATAAAATTCTCATCAAGTTTTTGGCGCCGTTGCCGGGGAGGCGACACAGATTTTGTTTTTTGTTGATTTCGATTCTATTCTGTTTATCTTGTGTGCGATCTAACTATTTGGATTTGTGTTTCAGGAGACAACAGAGCGCGCGGCGAAATCTGAGCGCAGTCTGTGCAACAAGGGCGGCGGAATCGCCACACATCAAGAGGAAGCTGCGGCGGAATCGCCGCACAATTGAAGCATCTGGGCTTCAAATTTTTCTGGGGTTAGCACCATCTCTGGGTGGACGCGTGGAGCTACTGAAATTTCGAGAGCGGGCGGCGAACCCGACTGAGCATTGCGTAGGTAACCTTTGTTGCCTTTTTCTCGTAATTTCTAGTTTCAGAAAATTTCCTTTTCATAGAACTGCATGTGTTAGGGCAAAATTCCATAATTGGCAATAATTCAACTCTGACCTAAAATTGGCAAAATTAGAAAGGCCTTAGTGCATGCATCATCTAGTGTTTTGTATGCATTATTCTTGCTAAATTCTTGCAAATTAATTCTTGTTGAAGAGTGCTGGAGGCAAGGTACGTATCGCGTTTTAACGATTGCATTTAAGCATATAATTTAGTTTGCACACAACCTTGCAATTGCCCCCAATTAAAGGCCATTGTTTGACTATATTTGCTAGATCTAAGTTAAACTATCTTAAGGGCAACTCCGTAGGCGAAGATACGGTGGGGATTTCATCACCCTTCCGTGACCCACAAATCACAATCCTAAAGTGTCACCTAAGCCTTAAATTTAAAATCAATTAGACATTGGCCCCTAAGGACTCGGACTCATTTAAGGAGAAGAATTGGTTTGACTTGCTATGACCTGAAGCCGATTGAATTTAATTTGGTGTCTAGAAAGTGTTTTTGTGTTGACGTAAGTCTTCCAAGCGAAGTGGTTGTCTAATTGGCACCGACTCTGTCGGAAGCGCCCCCACTAGCTATACACGGCCTGGCCAAGTTGGTTTGATTAGTGAGGGAGGTGAATCAAGCGAATCAATTCGACTCAACCAGTTAGGAGTCGTCTAGATCTAAGCGGCACTAGGTCTAGGATTGTTTGAACTGTGCTTTCTTAGGAATTTTCTGACCAACCATTTTTCTATCTTTAGAGTTAGGTTTCCCTTCTCATCTGAGTCTTCTTTCTCTTCTCACCTAAATTCTCTAGATTAGGATTCCTTTCTCATCTTTCCCCATTCTATTGTTTGTTTCCCTTTTGAAAAGAAAAAAAAACAAAAAAAACAAAAAAAAACGAAAATATAAAAAAAAATTAATTAATTCTTGAAATTAAATTTGGAATTTAAATTTCGAATTTGAATTCAAAAATTGATTCAACCTGGTGCACTCAGATTTGGATTCGGGACTTGAGTAATCGACTCTCACGAGTTCATCTAGATTCCAGTCTGGAACTTAACCCCAATCCACCTGTTGCACCACCTCACCCAGATCCAATGGGTGAGAACGTAGTGGACCCGCCTGTTGCACAACCTATAACTCTGAGGGATCGATGCTATCCAGCAATGGCTGCTCCGCCATCGTGCATCGTTATGCCCACCATACCGGGTCGCGACTTCGAACTTAAGGCACAATACATGAGTATGTTGCCTAAGTTCACCTCTAGGGAAGACCCATACCTCTTCCTTAGAGAATTTGAGGAAATCTGCTCTCTTATGCAATACCAGCATATTCCTGAGGAGGCAGTGCGTCTGAAATTCGTGCCTCTAGCACTGAAGGATGACGCTAAGAAATGGCTATATAGTCTAGCCGAAAGATCCATTAGAAGTTGGGCTGAGTTTGTTCAAGTTTTCCTAAAAAAATATTTCCCCAACCATAAGACTATGAGGATTAGGAATGAAATTGTTGCATTCGTTCAGTCTGAGAGCGAGCCATTCTATTCCTATCTAGAAAGATTCAAAAGTGTTCTGACCCAATGCCCTCATCATGGAATTCCAAGATGGCAATTATGCCAAATTATTTATGAGGGATTGACACCCACATCTAGGGTTATGGTAGAATCCGTAAGCCAAGGGAACTTTATGTCGAAAAATGAAAATGATGCCTGGACTTTTCTTGAGGAATTAGCTGAAAACAGTATGCAATGGGACAATGCTAGAACACCGCTTAACCCAAGTATCGGATCTAGAATAGCAAGCCAACCCAAACCAGGTGTCTTAGCTGTAGATGCCAACATAGCGGCTGAAGCAAAACTAGCTACCCTTATGCGCAGAATGGAAAGTTTAGAGCTACAAACCCAAAACCGAGTGAATCAAGCATCGACTATCCCGTGCTCTAGATGTGGTCAGACTGGTCATGTAATGGAGGATTGTGCGGAATGGGACCAAGTTAATGCCATGTATAACCATGCTAGAAATGACCCATACGCATCAACCTATAACTCGGGTTGGCGTAATAATTCCAATTTCTCATCAAACCAACAGGGTCAACCTCCTAGACAACAACCAAACCCGTATAACCAAAATAATACATCATCTGGGTTTAGTAACAATAACGATCATGAGGTTATGTTGACAAGCTTGGAAAATTTGATGAAAACTTTTATACAAAAGACAAGGAGGTTTAACGGCTTGTTGCACATGCTAAGTGCAACCGTGATTCCTACGAAAGTGAGTTAGGATTTCCCTGTTTTCATTTTTCTTATATTCTGTTTTGCTAGGGACTAGCAAAATCTAGGTGTGGGGGTATTTGATGCATTGCATACATTGCATCATATGTCTTTCATTTAGATTACTTTTACATCAATAAATGCTACTAAGGTATGTGTTTAGTCTTATTTACAGAATACAGGGACCTGAATGCAATTTACCCACATCCCGAGCATAAACGCGTACAAAAGACTCGTTTCTATCATAAATACCAAGTTCAAGTTTATCAGGCTTCAAATGGAAATGTATCCAAGCATAAAAGCATTCAAGACCTAATTACGAAAAGAACAAGGACTTAAGCACAAAAGTAGCCGGGGACTTAATTGCAAAAAGTCAAGGACCTAATTGCAAATCACGAGTAGCTTTTATTATTATGGAGAAAATATAAAGAAAATTCAATGTGGATCTCCAAATATATGAAGTAATTAATTCGGATCTCCAAAGATATGCAAGAATCAATCCAGACGCGCAAATGACATTGAAATCATACCATAAACACACAGGAAAAATCCGGGTCGATTCTGAGCCAAAAAGGTGGCGATTCCGCCGCACCTCAAGAGCAAATTGCGGCGAATCCGCCTCACCAAATTAGATTCATGCTCTAAAAATTTTACCGGTTGCGTGTTGACGCGTGTACTTTCTTATTTCATGCTTAGGTCCCTTGTATCGGCTATAAATAGCCCCGAGAACGATGTTGTGAGGAGTTCTTCCTTTTGTTCCATAATTTAGCAATAAAATTCTGTTTCTTTTATTTTATGTTTTTAATTTTCTTTTCTTAGTTTCTCTATGACCCCTTCTCCCTCCCTCCATCTATGAGTTTCTAACTCTTTCCAAAGGGTGGGGGTGACGGATTTAGGGTGATGAGAAGAGAAGATGTTATTATTTTAATTTCGTATTAGTATGTTTTGATTACTTGAGTTTATGTTAAATCATTTATCATGTAATGCTTTATAACTAATATGATTTATTATAAGTTTCAGAATTCTCTAATCTAAACCCGATATCTAAACCTCCACCCAACGGAATTCACCATCTTTGTTCTTGTTTTAGTTTTATTTATTCATGTTTCTTGCTTTAGATAATTAAAACCCAAAAATCTCAAAAGCAACCAATTTAATTGTTCTCTCTCTCTCTAATCGAAAATAAAAAAAATAACAATATCTCTCCCTCCTTGTGTTCGACCCGTATTTGCCACGTCTTCATTGACACCGTGCACTTGCGGTATAAATAAAATTCTCATCACAAACACATGAAGATTTTGAAAGAAATGGAAAAAATTAAAGCACTCAATGTAAATTTCAGCACACTATCATGGACTAAGATGAAAGGCCTAATCCAAAGCCGCTTCCCCCTACAACTTATCCGCAACATTTGTTCCTCAAATTTCAAGTATGCATGCGAACAACTTAGATAATCATTCTGTATACCGACAATCGAGTCCTTCGGTTGTCTTCCCAGTGCAACCTACCACTACAACATAACAAGATTGCACCGACGATATCTATCCATCGGTGTCTATTACTATCCATCAGTGTAGGTGAACAACGATGAATACACCTACCGTCAGTGTTATTTGATTCGGTATTTCGTAAATCCGACGAATGTATTATTTGGAAGATACACGTCGTCGGTGTTAATTTTGGCATGAACTTTCCTGGCAATTTTTTTGTCTTCTTTCATCAGATCAAAGAACACCGACAGGGAAACTCTGATGGCTATAATATACGTTAGTGTAGAATACACTGACCAAAACGTTGTCCGACAGACATAGTCGTACACGACTGTTACACCATGTCAGTGAATAATTCTCGATAACCTTAATTGACGGATCGGTACCGTTGGTGTATGTTTATAGATAAACGTCAGACGCTACACCGACGGATAAACACCGTCGGTGTATGTTCATAGATAAACATTAGAACCTACATCGACAAATATGTACCGTCGGTCTATGCCCTGTCCAAAACCTGGAAAAACCTATTTGCTCTTCCGGGTTCCGATTTCCTTTCTTAAAATAAACATTCACCAAACATTCATACATCACAACTCATTCAGCATTCACCAAACATTTATACATCACAACTCAAAAATCTAAACACAAGAACTCATATATAAATAGTGATTCATCTCAAAACACTTCATACTCAAAAGTTGTAATTTAATTGAAAATAAATTTGAATTCATTAAGTAGTCAAACAAAGTATAACAATGACAATTGATAGGAAACAAAAACACTAAGCTCTCAAACCTCTCGTGCCTGCTCCTCCCGATGGTCTGTCATCGTCATCTACTTGCCGACAGTGGTGTTGTGTAAATGGATGTTATATTAATATCCTGCACAATTGAAAAATTAAACATTAAGATTTATAATTTGTATAATTTAACTTATTAAATGTATGTAACTTATTAAATTACAATTAAAATACTTGATCCTTAAAACCACTTTCGCCATCAAGTAGTCGATTGGTGAGGCATGTTTTTCTAGTAGTGTAATTGAGATGGTTGACCAACAGGTGGTCTAGTACATTACAAGTCTTTGCTTTGCCATTCAAAATCGATTTACCAATTGTCCAATTTGATTACCATGATTTGTCATATCATTCAAATATGTTAGGTTATGATTTTGAGATGATTTCTTAAAATACCATCGAGATAATTCAAATATCATAATATCTCATACCCTCTAATTTGACTAAATATCATAATTATCGAGAATACTCTCATATTGGATCACATGTAAAGCTTAATAGTCCCTCTCATAATGCTCATTATGATGGAGAATGGTCATTATGATGGAGAAGGTAAATTGAAACTGTCAATCGCATGTAAAGCTGATTCATCCATCAAAGTTAAGGTTATAAATTCACAAAAGCTACCAACAATGTATAACGTGAGTTTACTCAAGTCAGATACCTTACACTATGAAGTATTGGAGGTTATTGGTGATAACTCTATATTTATATTTTCGAGTGTTGTATACAAGCAAAACTGTCACTTTAATAGTTTAAGGTAGCCCATATCTTTCACTTAACTACTTAATTAACTTGTAAGAATGGTTCCCTAGACTAGGTGTGTGGACATGATATATATATATATAGTCAGCCCGTAAGATTATCGTGTCCAATGATCAACAAAAGTAGGTCCGATTAGTTGAGTTGCTAGGTTGAATAATGCATCAATGTTCGGATTTTGTGAGTATATTCGCTGAAAACCCTCAGGAGACATCACTCCTCCTTAGCGGCAATGAGGTTTAATGACTTGTTGCATGTGCTAAGTGCAACCGTGATTCTTATGAAAATGAGTTAGGATTTCTCATTTTTCGCATGTTTTCCTTTCTTTCATTTTTCTCTTTCATTGTTTTGCTCAGGCTAGCAAAAGGTAAATGTGGGGGTATTTGATTAGTAGCATATCATACATCATATTCATACTATATACTCTTTATTTTACCCCAATTTTGTGCTACTCGAGTGTTTGTTTGTGGTGTTTCAAGTGTTAGGTAATAAAGAAGAGAAAGGAAGATAAAATGACTGAAATGCAAGAAGAAAGAACTCAAATAAAGCAAATTGGCCTTGTTTGTCACGCATAAGGACCCATCTGCAAATCAGGAAGGACCCAGATGAAATCCAGAGGGACCTGAACGCATTATAAATATTTTGGGCACAAAAACCCTTCAATCTCATGATCTTGAGGAGTATTTGGGAATTAAGATGAAACATACTCGAACTAGAGGACCACGAGTGCACCCCACATGCAAGATACATAACTTAAACTTCTGGAAGAAATCAAGGAGGATCGGAGCCAACACAACAGCCAGTGGCGGATGAATTTGGTTTGAATCCTCCCAATTTCAACCGTGGCTCGATCTTGTTTATTTGGGGTGCACCAGAACTTAGAGAAATCATTTTCAGTTGTTGGATTGCTCCCAGAATCATCTACACCATACTTTCTTCTATAAATAGCATAGTTTCCTTTTCCTTTCCCCTTCTTCTCCACCTCCACCATTAGAAGAACTTAGGGTTTTACCCATTTGGGATGCAAGAATAAGGAGGTGGTTGGAGCTTGTAAACTAATGCTTCTTCAATTTAATTGTAGAATTTTTTCCTCTTGTCTCTGGCTTTCATCCTATCTACTTAGTTTTGTGTTTTGTTGGTTAGTTTAGTAGTTAGTGATTCTTGTCTGGTGTAGTTTTAATCTCTTGCTTCCATGCTTGTTATTGTGATTAGTGAGTAGATCCACCCCAAATGGGGTGGAGGCAATGTAGTTGATGGCGAAATGTATGATGAGTTCCTGAGTTTGTGTCATTTTCGTGTGCTTAATGTCAGATTTAAAACGTGTAGCATGTTAATCTTGTTTTAGATGAGATAATGGTCACACTAGGTACTTGCTTGTGATGGGTTTTATATGATGATGGAATTGACTTGAAATAAATGATTGCTTGATTTGGTTTATGTTGCTTGAATGAACTAAGGTTATGCTTATGATTGATTGATGTTTTATACTAGGTGCTTATTGCATACTTGAGAATCCATAAAATTGATCTTAACTTCATGCTAACCTATCCTAGTCTTGTATACCATGTAATTGTATGTGTTTCACACTTAGGACCCACACTAGCTCCTACTTGTAAACACACACTCTTACACCTATGCTTAATGGTTGGACACCCTCATGCACACACACCTCACTATTTCACCTCCACTCCATCGGGTTTAGTTAGATTGTTTTCTTATATCTTAGTTTAGTCTAGTTAGCTTAGCCTAAATCTTTCAATCTATTTCTCTTCCCACTCGAGTATGGTGATAACAACAACACACACAACTCCCTGCAGTACGACCCGTACTTGCTGTGTCTTCACCAACGTCGTGCACTTGTGGGAAATTAAAACGATTAATCAAGTTTTTGGCGTCGTTACCGGAGAGTTGGTTTTAGTCATTATTGTTTCCACCATTTTGGTGGGGTTTTTCTCATATTTTCTCTTTAGTTTTGTTATTGGACATGGAAACAAGTGGATAGGGGAGCCTATAGGAATT
This sequence comes from Triglochin maritima, assembly GCA_963682175.1. NCBI lineage: Eukaryota > Viridiplantae > Streptophyta > Magnoliopsida > Alismatales > Juncaginaceae > Triglochin > Triglochin maritima. The sequence continues at coordinate 29,080,636 of OY821771.1, read as the reverse complement.
GGAGAGCACACTGGTGAAGTTTGGGGACCAGAATCCCTAAACAATATGCCAATGGCGGATTCGGTGAGGAGTTTCACATTTCTATTTCACTAATAGCTTTCTCTGCTTATTTATAGTTGATACCTTCCACTGTTGACTCCATACATGCTCTTTTTTTATGTCAATAATTATTATTATTTTGCATGCTTCCCTCCTAATACAACTTAGACCTTAAAATTCAAAGCACAAGATTATTGGATTGCCATCTAGGTCATGCATCATTTTTAGACATTGTACGCATTCGTCTTTTCTTGCTTTATCTTTTGTATTATTAAGTGCTGACGTGAGGTACGTGCACCCATTCTCTCATAATGCATGGTTAAAACATGCATTAATTAGTAAGGTGCATTGGAATAAGAGTGAGGTGAGGGCTTGTTTGGTGAGATGTTTGCTAGTTTAAGAAAAATTAATCTTAAGGGACACCACATATATAGCCTTCAAGATAAGGTGGGAGATTTCATCACCCATTCCTTCAGCCCCACAAAACACCTCTCAAAAAGCCTAATTTTAAAATCAAGTAGACGTTGACCTCCAAGTATCTCAGACGCATTTGGAGAGTGATCTAGTCGCGACCATCATAGCCTGATCGGCGTCGCCCACTTTGTTGATAGTAGGAGAGACGAGATCTCCGGTTCTTGGCTCACTTGCTGGGCTTTGTTGTCTTAACCGTAGGGAGGTGAGGTGTAGGATTATAATCCTAATCCTAATCCTAAGTGTGCTTTGATGTTGTTTTAGGTAGTGATTAAGGGAGATGGAGATGGATGGCTGGGATTGAAGATGGTTGGATGGAGGGTTGTGATGGAGTGGAGATGAGATGAGTGGTGGAGATGGAATGGGATTGGATGGAAGGTTGAGATTGGAGGAGGAGGAGATATTTAGAGGTGAGTTTCTCTCTCCCTCTCTTTCACGTTTCCCTCTCTCTCTCTCGTTCATCTCTCTCTCTCTCTCTCTCTCTCTCTCTCTCTCTCCAGCAGTGAGCTCCGGCGGGTGTTCGAGCTCCAGCGAGTGGGTGATCTCCGGCAAGTGAGGAGCGGCGAAGGTGGTAGTTGGAGGTGAGTTCGTAGTTGTGCTAGACCGTTCCTTTTGCTTCGTTCCCTCTCCCTCAACCTAACTCGTGTGCTGGGGTTGTGGTTGTTTGGTGGAGGTCGTCGGAGGTGGTTTCGTGAGTGTGGATCGTCGAGGAGGAGTGGATCGTCGTTTGGACGCGAGGTTCGTCGACGGATCGTGTTTTTGGGAGGCGCGCTCGTGGAGGCGTCGTCGTGGTTCTTCTAAGGTCTCTTCAGACCTTCCGGTATGTCAAGCTCACTCACTTAATCACCGTGAGTATTTGGAAGTCGACGGTAGGCCGTTCGGCTCGTCGCGAGTAAATGTGCAGCAGATTTCACTGCCTGATCGGTCGACCGGTTTGTGCAAACGGTCGACCGTTCGTGAAGAGAATTCGGGCTCTGCCTCACATCGGTCGAACGATGCCTTTTGGGCGGTCGACCGAATGTGCATTGGAGGCAAGTCTGGAGGAATTCGGTCGACCGGGTCCCGTTTGCCGGTCGACCGTGTGCACTGTCTTAAGTCGGTTGGGGGGCGTAGACTATATAAACGGTCGACCGCTCTTTGATCTTGTCCGACCGTGACTTAAGTGAGAATAGTGGTCGGTTCGACCGAATGAGGGTTCGGTCGACCGAACTAGTGCGCTGAGCGTGGGGAACGCTCTGGAGGAATTCGGTCGACCGAGATGTGCTCGGCGTTCGACCGAATTCATGGCGCGAGTGAGGGATTATTCCCTGGACAGATTCAGTCAATCGAGACGTGCTCGGCGTTCAATCGAATTCGTTGTGGTGTTGATGGATTTTTCCCTGGTGACTTTCGGTCGACCGGGACCCCTTCGTCGGTCGACCGATTAGACGTTTTGTTCGTTGAACCGGGAGTTGACCATCTAAACGGTCGACCGTCCCTTGACTGGGGTTCGACCGAACGAGTGCTGTTGGTGGGAATCAGTCGACCGATGGAGTGCCGGTCGAAGTGGATTGCCCTGTATTTGCTTAATTCGGTCGACCAGGACTTTTGGTTCGGTCGACCGTTTGTGTCCTGTTTTGCACTATGGAGGTGATGTTGTCGTGGTTGCCCGTGTGGGGCGAGTCGTGATGCCGATGTTCTTCCGGTAAGTGTACTAGGTGCACGAGGGTTGCGGTGGTTGGTTGAAAATAGACCTGGAGCCCCGTAACCGTGTGAGAGCTGCGGTTGGTTAAAAATAGACCTGGATCCCAGCTAGTCGGTACGGAGTTGGTTGAAAATAGACCTGGAGCTCCGTAGTGCGTTCGGGTTGGTTGAAAATAGACCTGGAGCCTGAGCAGGGACCGCGTGTAGGGGTTGGTTGAAAATAGACCTGGAGCCCTTAGACGTTTGGGTTGGTTGAAAATAGACCTGGAGCCCTTGGTCGTGTCGTGGTAGCTGCGGTTGGTTGAGATTAGACCTGGAGCCCAGCTTGGCGACGAGTGTGTGTCGCGGCGGTTGGTTGAGATTAGACCTGGAGCCCCGTGACTGTGGTGGGTGCGGCGGTTGGTTGAGATTAGACCTGGAGCCCCGTACCAGTAGTGTGTCCTTTGGTTGGGACTGAGAGAGCCCTAGAGCTGGGCGTGTTGAGATGCTTTTCTTGGGTGTAGAATTGCATGCTAGGATGCTTTTATTTCGTACATTTAGAGTTTGGCGTACGAGGTTTCCTTCTGGAAACTCAGGCATTGTTGCATGTTTACTTTCAGGCCGTGATCGACGTTAGGGGGTGGTGACCGAGGAGAGGAGCGCTGCTATCGGATCCGGCTTTCTCTCAGTTGAGGTCGTGTGATTACTGCTTCCTTTGTATATGCTTTTGATGTAATCACAACTTTTGTATACTCTGATGTTCGGATATATATTATATATATGTTGGTGCACCTGTGTTCCTTTATTTGTGTAATATCCTCTGGTGATTGAGTGTTTATAAATTTTAAAATTTTCCGCTGCTTTGAGGATGTTACATGAGGTGTGTTGAGGCTGCGTGACCTCACAATTAGGCATCATCTAGTTGTAAGTACCTATAGTGACCTTAAGTTGTTTGAGCTATGTTTGCTAGATTAAGCTTCTACTATCACCCGTACCCACACTAGCTTTTAAGGCTTCTTCTCTTCCTACCCGAGTCTTCTTCTCGTCTACTTTAGTGTCCATAAAATTGATCTTAAATTCATGCTAACCTGTCCTAGTCTTGTATACCACGTAATTGTATGTGTTTCATACTTAAGTTCCACACTACCTCTTACTTGTAAACACACACTTTTACACATATGCAGAAGTGTAATAACCTAATCTAAAACACCTTAATTAACTAAACCTAAACCTAATTAACCTAATCTAATCCTGGAACAGTGAAGCTTGAGGTGTTGGAAGGAGAGAGAGAGAGTTGGTTGGTTATGATTGGAAGGGTTTTAGGTGATTGATGATTGGATCAAAGAGAGGTGAGTTTGCCTATTTAAAGGGCACTTGAGATCAAGTCTAGGTTTGCTTCATTTTGTGCGAAAACCTAGCTTATTAGTGAGGAGAGTCGGAGGAGGCAGTAAGAAGAAGAAGAAGAAGGAGAGAAGAAGTGAAGAAAGACAAGAAGAAGAAGAGGAGTGAAGTGGCTCAAGTTCGGGAGGCTTCTTCATTCGACCAAAAGGTATGCCAAATCTTCATTATAACTCACATAAGCCTTGTGAGTGTTGGGGATCGACGTTGGTGTCGAATTCCCCGTCGGATTTCAACCAATTCAGAAGTTGAAGACGACGATCGGTCGACCGATGCCTGTGGGCAGTCGACCGATCCTATTATTATATTGATGTTTACCCGCGAACGGTCGAACGATGTCTTAGGACGGTCGACCGTTATGCCAGATTGTGCGGGAAAAAGGGGTGATGCTGTTATCGGTCGAACGGGACCACTTAGCCGGTCGACCGAATAACAATGAGAATGGGTCGGTTGGGGATTTTGACTTATTAAACGGTCGAACGTCCTTAACCTTGTTCGACCGATCTATTCGATGCTAAGTCGGTTGGGAGCTTTGACCATCAAAACGGTCGACCGCTCTTCAACTTTCGGTCGACCGACTGAGCATTTTAATTAAGCAGTAGAGTGCCTATGATGTTTCGGTCGAACTGTATAGCAGTTCCGGTCGACCGAATGTCACTTGGGCAAGATACTGAGATTTACTGTTATCGGTTGAACGGCCCCTTGGTTCGACCGATCGGATATATATATTATATAAAATTGTATAGCGTAGACCATCCAAACGGTCGACCGCTAGATGACTTTTGTTCGACCGGTTGGTCGGTAATTCGGTTGGCGTGGTTCGACCGGTAGACTTGTTTGTACAGTACTGTGTACTGTGTGGGGGACCGGTCGACCGGTGTGCTTTTAGCGGTCGACCGATCTGCCGCAGGTTGGTGGATTTATCCACACGCGATCCGTTGAGTATAGGTCGACTACCGGCTCAAAGGCGACGGTTGATTACCAGCTTTGAGAGCGACGGATTTCACCTTCGACGAGGGCGTATTATTGTACTACTGTTGCCTCTCTTACCGAGCGGGGTGTGAGGGATGTGTGCCGGAAACCTTGGGCAGTTTGCGAGGGTTTAGCGGTAGGCCGAGGATGTTCCGGCAGGGTGCGCGCTTGGCGGCTCTTGGGGGAGCAGCGGCTGTCGTCTGACCCGAGTTGTGTATTCGGCGGGCTGACTCGCTCCTGGGGTGGCGGCGTGTACCGGGGGTTCCTTCCTGCACTTTTTGGGGAGCAGTGGTATCGACTGACCTTTGTGAGGCAGCGGTGGACTGACTTGACCCTAGTGGCAGGAGTGGTTCAGTGCCGCGGAGGCGGTGAGGGCATTATTGTGGGCCCGAGGTGGATGATCATGTGCATAGCATTGCATTGTCTTTAATTCCTTTTTATATTTTAGGAGATTTGGTATACGGGGTTCCTTCAGGGAACTCAGGCATGTTTGTTTGTTTTCATTTCAGGTAGCGAGTAGCATTAGAGTCAGGTGGTGACCGAGGAGAGTGCCCCCGGGATCAGATCCTGTTCTCTTTTCTATCTTCTTTTGTTTGAGGTAGTGATTACATGTATCTTCACTTTTGTTGTAGTCACAGTTGACTCATTTATATAGTTTGACTTCCACGTGGGTCTGTATCTTATATATTTTATATATTTGTTGGTTTGTTTTCCCGGGACGTGCCCTGCATTGACCGTTGACGGTCTTTATTATTGTTTAAATTTTCCGCTGTTTTCGGGTACGTTACAATTTGGTATCAGAGCGTTGATCTCGGCGTACTTGTCCAAGGAAACCACCTTTGAGTTAGGAGTTAGGGCTAGAGGATCATGCATGCATAGATTATATTGATATTGTCATGTTTCCTTTGGCAGATGCCTCCTAGACAGGGGAAGGTTGTTGCCCATACTCGCGGTGAGAGTGAGACTGCGAGGGATGAGGCGTGGGAGGATGAGCGTCGGAAATTGTTCGATACGGTCAGACGTCTGACAGAGATGCTACAGCAGCAGACAGCACAGACTGGACAGACGGGGAGTGGCGCTATGCATGACCGGTTTATGCGCCAGCATCCGCCTACCTTTCTGGGGCAGTATGACGTAGAGGCTGCGGAGGAGTGGATCTTCACGATGCAGAAGATCTTCAGTGCTATTGGTTGTCCTCTAGAGGCGAGAGTGGGCCTGGCTACTTATGTTTTGGGCGGTGCTGCGTCCAACTGGTGGAGGTCCACATCTACAGTGGTGTTTGCGGACAGAGACGATATAGCCTAGGAGGAGTTCGTTGGCGAGTTCAACGAATAGTACTTTCCGCAGCATGTTCAGGACGCGAAGAGGGAGGAGTTTCTGAGTCTTCAGCAGGGAGACATGACTTTGGCAGGATACATCGGGAAGTTCAACGCCCTTGAGCGTTACTGTCCCGAGATGTACATCACACAGGAGCAGAGAGCTGGGAAGTTCGTCCGAGGGCTCCGGAAGCAGTTGAGGACGAAGGTGCTGACACATATGCCACGCACATTAGCCGATGCAGTGAAGAGTGATACTGTTCTCGATCGTGACTACAGAGAGAACTACCAGGATGAGAGGAGGCCATCGGGTAGGTTCTCTGGGCGTCCGGGAGGTCAGACTGGAGGGAATCCGAGCAAGAGGCCCCGATTCGAGGGAGCAGGAGCTGCGGTACCACGACCTGAGCCTTGTGGTACTTGTGGGAGGTTTCACTCCGGGCCGTGCTTCACCCCCGGAGCATGTCATGGTTGTGGTCAGCTGGGCCACTTTATTAGGAGCTGTCCGAGCCGAGGAGCTGGACCGAGCAGACCACCGGGGCTACCAGCACCCGGCAGAGGTGGAGGCGGAGGTAGACCACCTTTTAGACCACAGCAGGGACAGCGCACCGGCAGAGTTTACACCATCCAGGCAGAGGAGGCTCGTGATGGAGGCGCAGTTGTGGAAGGTACACTTCTTGTCGCTGGTTTAGTAGCTAGGGTGCTCTTTGATTGTGACGCGACACACTCGTTCATCTCAGAGCGATTTGCGGGAGTGTTGGGCTGTACCCTTGCGATGTTGACTGCCACTTTGGAGGTCAGCACACCCCTGGGTCTGGTGGGCACTGTGGGGAGATTTGTCCCAGGCGCCACGGTTGTTTCGGGAGATCAGGAGTTTCCGGCAGACCTGGTCTTGCTACCGATGGAGGACTTTGATGTCATACTTGGGATGGATTGGCTGTCCCAATATGATGTTCGAGTCTTGTGCCGTGAGAAGAAGATTTTGATCCCGAGGAAGGGTTTGCCTGATATTCTGATTAGAGGGATCAGAAGCAGAGGGAGTCGCGTTATTGTTTCTGCCGTGAGAGCTCAGAGGCTGTTGCAGCAGGGTTGTACAGCATTTTTAGCGACACTTGTGGTTGCGGAGGCAGAGTCTCAGAGGATAGACATTGAGGTGGTGCAGGAGTTCACTGATGTTTTTCCAGCAGAGATTCCAGGTTTACCACCACACCGGGAGTTGGAGTTCGGCATTGAGTTGGTAGCTGGCACTACACCACAGTCGAAGGCTCCATACCGGATGGCACCTGCTGAGTTGACAGAGTTGAAGAAGCAGTTGCAGGAGTTGATGGATTCTGGATTTATCAGGCCGAGCGTCTCGCCTTGGGGTGCACCAGTTTTGTTTGTGAAGAAGAAGGATGGATCCTTGAGGATGTGCATAGACTACAGGATGCTGAACCAGGTGACGATGAAGAATAGGTATCCCTTACCTACGATCGAGGACCTCTTTGACCAGCTGCAGTCAGCGAAGGTTTTCTCGAAGATTGATCTGCGTTCAGGATATCACCAGTTGAGGATTCGAGATGAAGACATCCAGAAGACAGCTTTCAGGACGAGATATGGACACTATGAGTTCTTGGTGATGCCATTTGGATTGACGAACGCTCCGGCAGCGTTCATGGATCTGATGCACCGGACTTTCAGGCAGTATATTGATATATTTGTGATTGTCTTCGTGGATGACATTTTGATCTATTCGCCAGATGTGGAGCAGCACAGAGAGCATCTGAGGATTGTACTCAGCATATTGAGGGCTCAGCAGTTATATGCTAAGTTCTCAAAGTGCGAGTTTTGGTTGGACAGAGTGGCATTCCTCGGACACATTGTATCGGCAGAGGGGATATCGGTGGATCCGGCGAAGGTAGAGGCAGTGACACAGTGTAGGACCCCTACGAGCGTGACGGAGATTAGGAGCTTTGTTGGACTGGCGGGTTATTACCGTCGCTTCATCAAGGACTTCTCGAGATTGGCAGCACCACTGACGGCTCTGACGCAGAAGGGAGTCACCTTTGTATGGTCGCAGAAGTGCGAGGACAGCTTTCAGGAGCTGAAGAGACTGTTGACCACAGCACCAGTTTTGTCATTGCCGAGTGGCACGGGTGGATTCGTGATTTATAGCGATGCTTCAGGTGTTGGCTTAGGATGTGTACTTATGCAGCACGGGAGGGTGATCGCGTACGCATCCAGACAGCTGAAGGTCCATGAGAGGAATTACCCGACACATGATTTGGAGTTAGCAGCAGTGGTTCACGCACTGAAGACCTGGAGACACTACCTTTATGGCGAGCAGTTCAAGGTGTTTACAGATCATCAGAGTCTGAAGTACCTGTTCTCGTAGAAGGAGCTGAACATGAGGCAGCACAGATGGCTTGAGTTCATTAAGGACTACGATTTCACTATCTCTTACCATCCGGGGAAGGCGAACACAGTTGCAGACGCTTTGAGCCGGAAGGTGGAGGTATCAGTAGCAGGCCTATGCATTCAGGAGTGGCGACTGCTGGAGTCCTTAGCAGAGTGGAGACCATTTGCAGATAGCTCTGAGGGTGCAGTGATTGCAGGATTGAGAGTAGAGCCTCAGACAGTATCAGCAGTGATTCATGCTCAGACTACAAATGAGGAGTTGAGCAGTTTGTTACAGTTAGCTGCCAGAGATGGGTCAGACTTCAGAGTTGGAGTGGATGGAGGTCTGAGATTCAGAGATCGTATCTGGGTGCCGAAGACAGAGGACCTGAGACATGATATCATGGAGGAGGCACACAGATCGAGATATTCCATTCATCCAGGGAGCACCAAGATGTACAAAGATCTGCAGCGGAGCTTCTGGTGGCGAGGTATGAAGAAGGACGTTGCAGACTTTGTGTCGAGGTGTTTGGTCTGTCAGCAGGTGAAGATCGAGCACCAGAGACCAGCAGAGCAGATGCAGAGGATTGAGTTGCCCGAGTGGAAGTGGGAGCACGTGACGATGGATTTTGTTACGGGGCTACCGAAGACACGGAGATTCCACGATGCGATTTGGGTTATAGTCGATCGACTGACCAAGTCGGTGCATTTCTTAGCTATTAAGACCACTCTTGCTCTGGAGGGTCTAGCTAAGTTATATATTGATGAGATTGTCAGACTTCATGGCGTACCAGTCAGTATCATTTCAGACAGAGATCCCAGATTCACTTCGAGATTTTGGGAGAGTCTACACAGAGCACTGGGGACACGTTTGAAGTTTAGCACAGCTTTCCACCCACAGACAGATGGCCAGTCAGAGCGGACGATACAGACATTGGAGGACATGCTGAGAGCGTGTACACTTGACTGGGCCGGGCATTGGGATGAGCATTTGCCGCTGATCGAGTATTGGGATGACACCATATGAGGCATTATACGGGAGACCGTGTAGATCACCGGTATGCTGGAGTGATGTGGGCGAGAGACAGCTAGTTGGACCTGACATTATACAGCTATATTCAGAGAAGGTCGACGTGCTTCGGAGACGACTAGCTACAGCACAGAGCAGGCAGAAGAGTTATGCTGATACGCGGAGACGTGAGCTGACTTTTGAGGTAGGAGATCATGTCTTCCTGAAGATCTCGCCTTCCAGAGGGGTGATGAGATTCGGGAAGAAGGGGAAGCTGAGTCTGAGGTATGTTGGACCTTTTGAGATATTGGATCGGGTCGGTGAGGTGGCATATAGGATTGCACTACCACCGCAGTTCGCAGGACTTCACAACGTCTTCCATGTTTCTATGCTGAGGAAGTACGTGGCCGATCCAGCTCAAGTGATAGAGATAGCAGTACCAGAGATCCGGCAGGATTTGTCATTAGATGAGAGACCAGTTGAGATTGTGGATCAGATGGTACATCAGCTCAGGAGGAGAGCGATTCCGATGGTGAAGGTCAGGTGGCAGCATCACAGTGTCAGAGAGGCTACCTGGGAGATCGAGGAGGATGTCAGGAAGCAGTATCCAGAGTTATTTCGGTAAGTCTGTTGTTTCGAATTTCGCGGACGAAATTCTTTTAAGGAAGGTAGATTGTAATAACCTAATCTAAAACACCTTAATTAACTAAACCTAAACCTAATTAACCTAATCTAATCCTGGAACAGTGAAGCTTGAGGTGTTGGAAGGAGAGAGAGAGAGTTGGTTGGTTATGATTGGAAGGGTTTTAGGTGATTGATGATTGGATCAAAGAGAGGTGAGTTTGCCTATTTAAAGGGCACTTGAGATCAAGTCTAGGTTTGCTTCATTTTGTGCGAAAACCTAGCTTATTAGTGAGGAGAGTCGGAGGAGGCAGTAAGAAGAAGAAGAAGAAGGAGAGAAGAAGTGAAGAAAGAGAAGAAGAAGAGGAGTGAAGTGGCTCAAGTTCGGGAGGCTTCTTCATTCGACCAAAAGGTATGCCAAATCTTCATTATAACTCACATAAGCCTTGTGAGTGTTTGGGATCGACGTTGGTGTCGAATTCCCTGTCGGATTTCAACCAATTCAGAGGTTGAAGACGACGATCGGTCGACCGGTGCCTGTGGGCAGTCGACCGATCCTATTATTATATTGATGTTTACCCGCGAACGGTCGAACGATGTCTTAGGACGGTCGACCGTTATGCCAGATTGTGCGGGAAAAAGGGGTGATGCTGTTATCGGTCGAACGGGACCACTTAGCCGGTCGACCGAATAACAATGAGAATGGGTCGGTTGGGGATTTTGACTTATTAAACGGTCGAACGTCCTTAACCTTGTTCGACCGATCTATTCGATGCTAAGTCGGTTGGGAGCTTTGACCATCAAAACGGTCGACCGCTCTTCAACTTTCGGTCGACCGACTGAGCATTTTAATTAAGCAGTAGAGTGCCTATGATGTTTCGGTCGAACTGTATAGCAGTTCCGGTCGACCGAATGTCACTTGGGCAAGATACTGAGATTTACTGTTATCGGTTGAACGACCCCTTGGTTCGACCGATCGGATATATATATTATATAAAATTGTATAGCGTAGACCATCCAAACGGTCGACCGCTAGATGACTTTTGTTCGACCGGTTGGTCGGTAATTCGGTTGGCGTGGTTCGACCGGTAGACTTGTTTGTACAGTACTGTGTACTGTGTGGGGGACCGGTCGACCGGTGTGCTTTTAGCGGTCGACCGATCTGCCGCAGGTTGGTGGATTTATCCACACGCGATCCGTTGAGTATAGGTCGACTACCGGCTCCGAGGCGACGGTTGATTACCAGCTTTGAGAGCGACGGATTTCACCTTCGACGAGGGCGTATTATTGTACTACTGTTGCCTCTCTTACCGAGCGGGGTGTGAGGGATGTGTGTCGTAAACCTTGGGCAGTTTGTGAGGGTTTAGCGGTAGGCCGAGGATGTTCCGGCAGGGTGCACGCTTGGCGGCTCTTGGGGGAGCAGCGGCTGTCGTCTGACCCGAGTTGTGTATTCGGCGGGCTGACTCGCTCCTGGGGTGGCGGCGTGTACCGGGGGTTCCTTCCTGCACTTTTTGGGGAGCAGTGGTCGACTGACCCTTGTGAGGCAGCGGTGGACTGACTTGACCCTAGTGGCAGGAGTGGTTCAGTGCCGCGGAGGCGGTGAGGGCATTATTGTGGGCCCGAGGTGGATGATCATGTGCATAGCATTGCATTGTCTTTAATTCCTTTTTATATTTTAGGAGATTTGGTATACGAGGTTCCTTCAGGGAACTCAGGCATGTTTGTTTTCATTTCAGGTAGCGAGTAGCATTAGAGTCAGGTGGTGACCGAGGAGAGTGCCCCCGGGATCAGATCCTGTTCTCTTTTCTATCTTCTTTTGTTTGAGGTAGTGATTACATGTATCTTCACTTTTGTTGTAATCACAGTTGACTCATTTATATAGTTTGACTTCCACGTGGGTCTGTATCTTATATATTTTATATATTTGTTGGTTTGTTTTCCCGTGACGTGCCCTGCATTGACCGTTGACGGTCTTTATTATTGTTTTAATTTTCCGCTGTTTTCGGGTACGTTACAATAAGGGTTGGACACCTTCATGCACGCATACCTTACTATTGCACCTCCACTCCAACGGGTTTAGTTAGATTGTTTTCTTATATCTTAGTTTAGTCTAGTTAGCTTAGCCTAAATCTCTTCATCTATTTCTCTTCCCACTCGAGTATGGTTATAACAACAACGCGCACAACTCTTTGTGGTACGACACGTACTTACCGCGTCTTCATCGACGCCGTGCACTTGCGGTAAATTAAAACGATCAATCAACGAAGATTTCTTAAAAATTGATCTTTAAATACAAGATGGTTGATTGACAGTGGGAGTGGGTGAAACAACTTTTATGGTTGTATAATATGGAAGGAAAATCAGAATATTAATTGACTGGTGTTTTATCAGAAAAAGTATAAAAAATCATTATATATATAGTTATTCGAATTCAAAACTTCATTTTTAGTGTGAATCTCATATTAAAACTCATTTCAATTGACAATATATTATTAATTTATTTCACATTATAATAATATTCTGTCAAAATTTGTTTTTGTATTAGATGTTTTTGCAACTATAATATAAACATCTAATATAATGACAACTTATGTAATATTACGCATCAAATAAAGGAGAAATATAAACATCTAATATTACTGTTTATATTATGTTTTTATATAAACAGTAAAGACGCATCAAATAAAGGACAAATTATGCTAGGATAAACAAAGCTTACCTAGAAAAAGTGGAAAACATACCAACAACAACAATTCGCACCTACAACTCAAAACAACAGTGTACATTTCACAGAGTATACTGCACATGAGTGAATATTACGGGATTCAAAGATATGATATATCTCAAGTGATTAGTACAAAGAAACAACATATAGCTATAATTACACATTAGCAATTTGCACTGTCAATTGAAAAAAAAAATCAAAACAATATGTGAGAGTAAAGGTGTCCGTCATATGGTTCAAAATTACACCCTCCATCTTATGATTTTTTTGGAGGCTAATATTTAATAACCAAGTTTCTTCTGCATATTCATCCCTTTTCTTTTGAAGTTGTGAATTTCTTTCAATCCAGGAAACATGTAGAGAAACTTATGCACTCAGTTGTTGTACTACTACAGAGCATTCCAAAAGAAGCTAGTCAGATATCGAGCTTCGAACTTACTGCTATTGATGAGTTAATCATGAACTCCGTGATGAACATCAGATCCTCACATCTTGGATTTGAATTTTCTACAGACTGATATAAAAGAACAATATCAATATATAAACACATCCACTCTACTCAAGTTGGGAAAGTGAGTTTTACTTCTGTTCAAATATATAAACACATCCACTCTACTCTCGAAAGACAATAAGGACATTTGCATTTTGTCCATCACGAAAACTTTACTAACCCTACGTTTTGAGGATAATGCCGCACCAACCGTGTTAAGAGATGCATAAACAATCATAAACTTTGTGTTTTAGAGGTATGTTTTTTTTATTTTCATAATAGTACAATAGTTATTTCAACTAATTTATCTTTGAGCATACGAGTCATGACATAATATCCAGTGTACTTTTCTCAAGGACATTCAACTTCGGCGCCAAATATTTTATTCCGTCTGCCGAGTAAAAAGTTGTGTAACTAATTCCCGAACTGAGTTTTAACCTCGATTGTAATATCCTAAAAGGGGCTAACTATTCGTCGCCGGAAAAGTACTTAAATCGCCCCAAAATGACATTTTTGCTCTTAACAAATCAATTAATACACATTTCGTCCCGTGTCTTTAAATAAGGTGTTAGACTGAGTTTTACTCACATTCCTAGTACAAAAACCACGAAAATGTCTGGCGAAACACCTGAATCCGGCGAGGTAACGGGGGCGGACTTTTTTTCCCGACTCGGGCATCTGGCTAAGCCGCATATGTGGAGGCGTGTTAGGCAGACGCCTCAACCAAGGTGGAGGCGGCTTAGGCAGACGCCCGTTTTTTTTAAATTTTAATTTTTTGTTAAATTCAATTTTTTCAGGTTCCGTTGCAAGATTTTGGTGGTGATGAAGTAGATTACAGTGAGCTTTTTGACAGTAAAAAAATATTTACTGTAAACAATCGAGGAAGCTTGTAAATGGGCGAAAAAAGTTGCAATAGGAATCGGATTTTTTTGGTTATATTATCATACAAACCAAAAGCAGATAACCGGATGGATTGTTACCTGAGATGTGATCGCAGACGTGAAATGAGTTCTTGTGATACGAGTATTGCACTGCGAAAGAATACAAAAAGAAAAGGTTGCGGTTGTCGGTTTTTGGTAAAAATGGTGGAGCGACGGGATCGTGATGGATGTGTTATTGTTTCTAGTAGCATCTATGGGCAGCACAACCACCCACTTGCAGTTTATTCAGGGGGTCACCGATAGGTCAGCGGACTTAGTGCTGGGGCAAAGCAAATTGTTTGTGATATGACAGAGGCACAAGCAAGATCATGTAACATTTTGTTGGCGGTAAAGGAGAAATTCTCGGACGATAATCCCAATCAAAGACACATTTATAACTTCAGAGAGTACATGAGGAGGACGAAATCTGAAGACAGGAATCCCGCGCAGCAGTTTCTCAGGGAGGCAGTGCAACATAATTATTTGCATTGGATTGTGGCAGATGAAGAAACTAATGTCCTCACTCACGCATTTTTGGCACATCCGACTTCAGTTCAGTTGTTGCGTACATACCCATTCGTAATCTGCATGGATTTGACGTATAAGACGAACAAGTACAAGATGCCTTTGTTTGAGATGGTTGGGGTTACACCAACAAACATGAATTTCCTTGTCGGATATGCAATTTTGCAGGATGAGATCGAGTCTAGTTACCGGTGGGTGTTGGAGAGGTTGTGAGATCTGTTATTGCATATTGTTAGCCCGACTGCAATAATAACAGACCGAGAGATGGGTCTGATGCGACCAGTGGCAGAGGTTTTCCTGAGTCTGCTCATTTACTATGCGCCTGGCATATCAACAAAGACGTGTACAACTACGCATACCACGTATTCGGCAAGGACAAACAGCTTGCAAAGAGTTTTAGGCGTGGAAGGTGGAGGAGACTCATGCTTTTTGATTCACAGACGGATTATGATAGAACAATCCGTAATCTGAAAGATTCTTACAAGTCCTGGTCAGTGCTAACGAATTATGTGGAAGACACGTGGTTGGTGCATAAGGAAAAATTTGTGTTGAATTGGACGAATAAAGTTTTTCATTTCGGCAACACTACGAACTGCAGGGTGGAAAGTGGACATTCGGCTCTGAAAGAGTGGATCACTACATCGACTGCCGCTCTCGACACTCTTTTTTACCGTGTGAACTCGGCTATTGAAATGCAGCTGACGAATATTTGGAACTTTCTTGAAGATTCGAGACGTCGAATTGTGACAAACTACATAGGTCCTTTGTTTCAGCATATAAATGACCGAGTTTCGCATCACTGCTTGTCGTTATTGACTTAGGAGTTGAAGAGAATGCAGGATTTAAGTAATAAAATTGAATATCGTTGTGGGTGTGCTTTCCTGACAACACATGAGATTCCTTGTGCCTGTACCATGTACGAGTGTTTTGCGTCAGGTGATGAAATTTATTTAGAGCAGATTCATCCATTCTGGAAAACACTTGTCATTGGAGAAGGAGTCCAGATGTCAGAGTCTATGGATCAGTCAGCACAAGACGTCGAACATTTTCGAAAGCTAGTTGATGAGATTTCGGAGAGCGACCCTGCAGTAATTCGTAGTGCCTCTCGTATTTTATAGGAATAGTTACACACCGATCAGTCGAACTATGGAGAACCCGCAGAAAATATTAAGGTACGAGGTCGACCTAGGGGAAAGTCGACACGTCGGGACCCGAGTGCCTTCGAGTATGCTGAGCGAGGTCGTGGTCGGTCTGGCAGTAGTGGGAGCAGGGGTCGTGGTCGGTCTTCCAATTCGTCTCGATCGTCCGTGAACACGGGCACAAGATCTTCTGGTATAACGATATATTTATTGTTATTTAATATATATCAGTAATCTAGATGGGGTTGAATATATTATCTCCTAATTTTGTTGTTTTAATGAATTGTTATTTACCTATCTTACAGTGTCCGGACGGATTGACGTGGACAACTTCCCATATGTTGATAGACTGCCAGGAATCATTTTACCATTTCTGGAAAGGTGGAATTACGTACGTGCTGATGGCAACTGTGGATTTTGATGTGTTGCCGATATCTTCCATGGTGGTCAAGAGAACTGGTCGTACGCCCGTCGTGCGATTTCTAATGAGATAGGTGCACATCCTATTTATGAGAGTGTCTATTTCGGCAATGTGGGAGAGGCTCGTCAACGAATTGATTGGGGCGGGGAGCTTGTGGCGAGAATCATTATATGGATGTTTGGGCCGACTTGTTTCCTATTGCTAATTTTTACAAGTGTACGGTCATGTATTTCGCAATGGGAACGGATGGTTCATTGTTCCCGTGTCTTACTGTGCTACCTTGGGAGAGTCTGTCTGCCATGACGAGGCCTGTCAGAGAGTTGGTCATTGCTCATTTAGGGAGTTACATACATTTTATTCGTTTGGAATTAGCTGATAATTTCCCAGTACCTCCTATAGCAACCTTATGGTATCAAATGCGAGATGAGAGTGTTGTTGGATGGGAGGATCAGTACGAAAGTAGGATAGAGTATTGGAACCGGTTACGTAGTACATTTTGATTGTAATTTGTAATGCTTTTGTAATGTATAATATATCGTGTATTTGTACTTATATCGTGTTGTTATTTTACCATATTTTAAATTTAAATATTATTTGATATCTAAAGAAATAAGTTGAAGATATTTTCGTGACAAATAAATTTTAAAAATACGATAGTCAAAGAAATACGTAAAAGATATTTTCGTAAGAAATAAGTAATAAGAGTACACAAATAAGCATAAGCAAATACCAACAAATGTAGTAACAGTGCAACATATAAAAAACGATAGTAAAAGCAAGTCAACTACTGCTCAGCATCTGAATCATGGTCCGAAATGCCCAACTGGCTGTTTCAATCCTCGATGAGGCGATCCCAATCTGTACATGCAAGTCTCGTATCCTCAGTCGGCATCTTGTCTCTCTGTCTCAAGAATGGCTGCGTACACCGTATCGCCCTACTCATCCACTGTATGTAAAATAAAAATTAGCGTACATGAACAATAATAACAAAATATACATTATATTTAAAAATAAAATTAGATAAACTTAGCGCATCGGCACATGTCCTATCCAGTGGTCTCTCCGGTCTCGGAATGATACCGCGTACGATAAGTGGATGTGAGCACCTACCGAACCACTGCAAATAATCTGCAGCACAAGTGGAGGGGTCGCGGCTACGACTCAGATCGTCCAGGTGTAGTCGTCCTACTCTCGGAAATGTCCTCCAAACCGATTCCGCGAACGAATTGCTATGCCTGACGTCGTACGTCGTCGTAGTCGCAGACCGTACTGCATGCTCGGGCGTCGGGATGTCAACTGGGATCACCTGAACGTAACCTAACTAAAGTAACACGCGATCAGGTAAATAAGGCTCTGTGATATCCCTATCGAATAACGCCCATAAATGTAGTCCTCGTCACAGCTACAGAAGGCTTAGGACCATACGACAACCACTCCACCTAAACGTTTATACGTTAATAATAATAAAGTCAAAATTTAAATAAACGTGAATGATATATAAATTATATACCTGCGATGCAGTCATCTGATCTTGCCGTCTACGAATAGAAAGAAGTCGACCCTCGCTCTTATCCTCGGCCCGGACAACCCACATACGTGAACGAGGATGACCACGCTCAATAATCTTTCGCTCCCGATGTGGGCGGAAAGCAGGAAAATACTCATAGATCCAAGCCTGCAGCAGTGTAAGACAACCAATAATCCCAGAACAATCAGCACGACTAGATATACCCAGCTGGCGATACAGATATGCCAACGTCGCCGACCCCCATGAGTACTGACCAATGGTATCTGGGTCCCTCACCTCCAATAGGTCGCGTGGTCTGACTCTGGAACCGCTCTTGTCGACAAACAAGACGCTGCCTAGCAGTAACAAGAGTTAAGCAGTCATTTGCGTATCCTTAGTCTGTGGTGGTTGCCCCCGTCTGCAACACTCGTCCACAACCATACTAACACCACCGCCACTCCAAAATGAGCTATCCCGCCCAAGACCCTCTAGGCTGACACCCAGCAACTCACATACATATAACTTCAGCTCAGATGTCGGCGCCTGCACACTGACCATAGGACCCTCACCAGGAATGTGCAGAATCTGAAAGACGTCATGCAACATGATCGTCATCTCTCCGAACGGCAAGTGGAAAGTGTTGGTGTCAGGCTTCCACCGCTCCACGAAAGCCGAAATCAACAACATGTCGATGAAGGAAAACATGTTGTACGGCAGGTGACCCAATCCACTATCACTGACGGTCGCCGTCATATCATCAGTCATCACTGAACGGCAAGCCTGCAATGTCGTACAGGCTCTGTGCCGATTATGGCACTTCAAAACCTTCCGATCCTCGCCATCCCAGATGCGTTTGGCGATGTGGCCTCTGAAACTCGGAATGACGCTGCCATCTACAGGACCACTGAGAATAATATCCATGACGATCCAAGAGTCGTCCTCACCCCTCTTCTTCTTCTGAGCTCGGGCGTTTGCAGTGCACGAACTCGAATCACCGGTCACAAACCGGCCACGTCGATCCTTCCTAATGACCCACTCAGCCGAAGGACCACAATCCCCGTACTCGACTGGACTGATGTATCACCTCCTCCTCTGGCCCCAACTCATACCTGCCCTATCGTCACTCTCGTCGTTACTCCTCAACTCATCTGAATCATCCTCCTCGTCGAACGAATCCCCAAGTGTCTGACGACGACGTAACAGATCTCTCTCTCCTAACTGAAGCAGAAATACCACGTGTACGTGGATGACGAGGACCTGACTCGTCTGCTACACTACGTACCGCGCGTAAGGGAATTGATTTCCCTTTTCCTCCACGGTAACCCGATGACTATTAATTATATTTTAAAAATAAAATTGTATTAATAGATTTACTAAAATAATTAAACTCATTATTAACTTAATAATCGATTTATTTAGCAATTATCACAATTAATCAATAATCCTTTACTAAATTCGTACACAACTAATTATTAACATAATAAAAAATTTATTTAGCTATTATCACAACTTTTAATCAATAATTCATTACTAAAATAATTAAACTAATTAACTTAATAATCGATTTATTTATTAATTATCACAATTTATAATCAATAAAGGATTTACTAAACTAATTTAATCATTATTAACATAATATTCAATTTATTTTAAATTTATAACAATTTATAATCAATTTAAATAAATTTTAAAAAAAATCCCGGGGCATCTGCGGGAGACGCCTGCCCTACGTGGGAGGCGTCTCCCGCAGACGTCTAGGTCAATGTTAGGGTGTCCGCGGGAGACGTCCGACCCAATTTTTTTTATTTTTAAATTATTTAAAATAAACAAGGTAATTTACCAGATGTGAGTAGTCCGGGGTGTCCGTTGGTTCTTTTCCTGGTCTCCGAGACATTATATCTGGTGAATAAAAAGAGTAATACGAGGAGAAAGTTGTGTTAAAAGAGTGAAATGAAGAGTTATATAAGTAGAAATGGTAGAAGGGCAAAATGGTAATCTGTACGAGCGATTTAAGTAGTTTTACGGCGACGAATAGCAGTTCGGTATCCTAAATTCAAAGTCTTGGTTGAGAAATATTAGGTATTGTATGTTTTCCTAGAACTAGGGGTCCATCACGCAATTTCCCCCATATTTGATATTTTGAATCCCTATTCTCATTCCCAAAACCCGAATCGATCCCACTTTCCCACCCGATGGGATCCTCCACCTCCAAGCCATGCGACGACGACGACGATGAAGACGGAGCGCAGCTCCACTTTCCCCTCAAGCTCGAGGGGTTCGGCACCATGCGGGACCTCGTTCCGCACGTGTACGGATCCGTCCCTGTCGTCCGGTCCTGGGACTCCACTAGAGCTGTGGCGATGGGTCGGCTTTGGTTTGGGAGCTCAGCTTCGTCGTGCCTGAAAATCACGAAATTTTGGATTTCAAGTTACTTTTGAAGCCAATTTACAGTAATGAGCCATGTGTGGTGGAAGAGGGACCACATCGGTTGCTCAAGAGAGGTAAGCTAGAAGAAGAAGCTAGAACCGCATCATTTAAGATGAACAAAGAAGAGTCCGGAGAGAATGTTGAGGAACTACACTCATTTAAGGTATTCATAAAGGCTACCGCTGTCTCCCCATTTGATCTTGCGGCTAGCTGGAGAGCGTACCGTGCATGAGAACTTTCTGCCTTCAACTGTTCGTGGAATCCCAGATGTGAGCATTAACAATGTGCCTGAGATGGAGTTTGAGAGTGGACATTCAGCTAGTTTGGACCTTGACTTGGAAGTCTACGAAATTGTGAGAGGAGCTTGGAGAGGAGGTGACCACGCCGGAGACCTCATCGGAGCCGTTGGACCTCGCTGGAGCACTGCCGGAATCACGTAGGAACTTCCCTAGATCCCCCATGCTGCGTTTTGGGGAAGATTGGTTGGGTTCTTCTAAGGTATGCCTTTGGATTCACTTAAGCAACGATTTTCTAGACATATGACTTATCGAATCGACCTTGAACGGTAATATTGAAGTAGAGTGAAACTTGCACCAAAGTTACTGATTGTTTTTATTTTCTGAAATTGATAATGTTGTAGGCTCTGAAGTCAAAAGAAAAATTAAATGATTTTATGTATGCAAAAACACCACTTAAGATGAGAATAAACCCATCTAATTCAAGGATTGAAAATATTATGTGAATAATTAAGATTCTAAAATTGGTTGTAAAAGAGTTGTAAGAATTGGTATGAATTCTGCTAGTGTTGGGTCATGAATGGATTTAGTCTTAAGAGCTAAAAGTTTTCCAGCTATTATTAAGGATTTAGTTGAAGTCATTTTTATGATAAAAAATGGATTTAAGATACTTGATTTCCAGCAGCTTGGTTGGAAGTAAAACTCTTTAGTAAACAATTGTGTTGTGTTACATGAATTGGGTTCATGTTTGAGGCAACCCAGCTTTGATCGAGATGATTTCCAACATCTTGTGGCTTATGTTGAATTGTCAAGTGCATAGAAATAATGCTTAGTTGTGATAGATTAATACGTACCGACAAATAGATCATGACGATTAATATTTTATCTTGCTTTGGACCCATCCGAGTTAAGAACACTCACAAATAACGGTAAGGATTGAGCTGAAATCGATTGGGAGATAAAAACATGAATTTTGTGATGTTGATTATAACAGTTTGACTGTGAGTCATGTTCTCAAATGATGATTCGAAGTATAACTGAGGTTGTTCAGGAATGTTAATTGTTTAAATTTAACAAGATTGACACTTGACTTGTTCTTTCGTAAGAATGAAGTTGGATAAGGCAAATGAGTGGAAGTTATTTTGTGTTGCTCGTTAAGATTAAATCCCTTAATGGGAACCTTGGAACTTGGTTGCTAACTTGATTAAGCTGAGTGATCTTGTAAACTTCATTCAAGTGTTGTAAGTTGGCAACAACCACTTGCCATGTTCCATTAACTTGGAGTTTGAGAGTATTGAAGTTAAATTGCTTAACAATAAGGTTATGTGAACTTGGGTAAAAGTGTATAATAAGTAGTATATGTGAATCTCACCTTTAATGTGATTATCTATAATTTGAGAATTGTTGGACAATTGGAAGCAATTTGGTCTTAATAGTTGTTTGCTTCTTAGGCAAGTTTGGTTGCCACAAAAATGAGAACTTTGAGACTCGGATCGATCTTTTCCACGAGTTGGTTTAGCACGCTTGGCTAAATTCCTTAATTGGAGTCAATAGAATAATTTACTCTCTGCCTTGCAACTAATCTTGGGTGGTTTGTGCATGTAGTCAAACTCGTGATGAATCAGGTTTAAGTGGTATTTAAACTTTGAACTCAAGATATTGTGTTTACACTTGATGTTGTGCTTTCCTAAATTAAAGCTAGTGAGATACAATTGTTTTGGCTAGATAATATATGCATGTTCGATTGTTGGGCTTATTAAACATTCGATGTTTTCGAACAAAGGGTTACATGATATGATTTAAATTGTATTTTGTTTAGTATTGTATTGGTTTACATAATGGTAACCTTAATGTTGGTTTGTAATCTTCATAAAAATAGAAATGGTAGTAGTCATGATAAATTAATTGCTCATTGCCTCCCATGTTACCTAATATATATTTATCTTTGCAAGTGACTATATGACTTAGTAGTGTTCGAAGTGCATGACCATCTCACGTAATCGTCTCATGCCTTATATAATTGTTTTGAAAGTTGGAGGCAATCCAGTTTAGATTTTATTGCATATAATTGTGTTGTACCAGCATTGGGTTAATGTGATTTGAATTCATCAAGTAATACATGTTAGCATCTTTATTGGTTGTATAATTATTAACTTTTAGTTTGATCACCGTCCAGGACGGACAGTGAGTATTGCATTTTATATCATTGGTCTTGTTGTTCAGATGTTTACGAGTAACTTGTGATTTAATTATTACCAAAGACACGTTATCTAACCAATGAGTTAGTGATTATGGATAGACCCAATTAGGAGTTATTCCAAAGGAATAACCAGTGATGAATTACAAACTATAGGCATAATACTGAAAAATGAATGGGGTTTGGCACTATTGTAACTCTTCGGAGTATTGGGTATGACAGGGAAAATCCCTTATGAGATTATTGTTGAACGTTTTATATTAAACCGCAAGTGCACGGCCGCGTTGAAGCGGTGACAAGTACGGGTCGTCCACCGGGAGGTGAGTAGTCTCTCGTTTCCACGAAATCAAGTGACAAAAAAGATAGAAGAGAGTTTGATTATCCTAATCTACGCTACACTAAACTAGGAAATCACACAAGCAAGAACAAACAACAAACGATGAACTAAAACTTAACTAAGAATGAAATAAGAGTGCTGGAATTCAGAAATGGAAAACCCCTAAAGGGTGGAGTGAGTGTACACATGCAAAGAGGTGAGTGTTGAACACATTCTTTAAGCACAAATGAAGGTGGTGTTATCATGCATAGGAAGTGTCTAAATCAGTGTTCCGGTAGGCGATCGCCTAGGCGGTAGGCTATCGCCTAGGCACAAACGAAGCTGGGCGAAATAGGCGATCGCCTAGGCGAGAGCCGTTAGAGGCTCTCCAACGGCTCTCAACTTTTTTATTTATTTTTTATTATATTTTTTCAAAAATTACAAGTTTGCCACTACCCCCAAATCCTATATAAACCCCTCCAAACCTCTTCATTTTTCACACATCTCTCATTCTATTCTTCTTCATAATTCTATTCTCATCATCAAGTTTCATAATCACCAAATTTTTGCGATTAAGTCTCCAATTTGATGCTTAGTTTTGAAGTTGGAAAGTGAAGTCTCTGATCCGGTTCTTCATTCTTCAACCGCCAAAATCAAGTGCACTCTTTCTAACTTCTCTTTATAATTAAATTAATTAGTATTTTATTTTCATATTAGTCTAAATTTTTATATTAGTCTAGTTTTAAGATATGACTTACGTACCCGGCACTAGTCTCCCTATGCATCACGAGAGTTACGATGACCTAAGACCTACCCGTACAAATAACCCCGGTTGGAATACTGCCCATTACATTTGTGCTAATGATAAAAATTGCATTGTCTGTGAGTTATGTTGTAAGGAAACTAGAGGTGGTATAGCCCGTCAGAAACAACATCTTGCACACACACCCGGTAGCAATGTTAGACATTATGATAAAGTTCCTGACTCTATTAAACAAGACATAATTGCATACATGATTAGAAACAGTAGGACATTACAAAACGAAAATGTATGTCTTGATAATTATGTAGACCGAGAAAACATAGAATTTGATCTGGAAACCGGGTCGGGTTCCGGTTCTGCTCGGACCCCAACCTCCCGTTCTCGCCCCGTTCCTGGTCGAAAGAGACAAAAACAACGTTTGTGGGCACCATTTTGCGGACGTGGGAATGACGTGGTTTCCGGCCCCCAACAAACAACCATCGAAATAAACCTTTAAAAAATAAGATAGGAAAACAATTAATCAAAAATGGTCTAAGCTTTTCTATAGATGTGGTATATCATTAAACACTGTAAGGACGCCTGAGTGGAAGGACATTCTTTTAAATTGTATCATTCTAATTTCTCTCTTATCTGCTATTGTATGAACTCTGAGTTACCTTTGTAATCATACTACTAAGCAATAAATTGTATACCTAATTGTTTAGGTGGGTAAAGGGGGTGCCTAGTGAGGCATTGGTCGAGGAACTAGGTGTCTTTTCGAAGCCTAAACATGTATGATATTTTTAGAAAATATTTGTGCATTTTTTTCCTATTTTTCCAGATTTTTCCAGATTTTTAGATCTATTTTATAAAAATTAATTGAATTAAAAAAATAAAAAATAAATTACCTAGACTTGGGCGGTCGCACAACCGCCTCGGTGATCGCCCAGGCGACCGGACGCCCCCGGTCGCCTAGGCGGTCCCAGAACATTGGTCTAAATGTTATGGCAAAACCTATCAATCCATTCACCAACCTAGTTGATTAACATTTACATACACAAGCTGGTTTATTTCAGAACCTAAACAAGCATGAGAGGTGTCTAATCATTTTGCCAAAACTCATCAAGTTATAAATTCTTATCCTAAACAAGCAAGCATACATTCATGTTTTATCAATACATTGTAAATAAAATATTCATTCCATTCTCTAATGCATGTATGAACATCTACTCCACCCCCAAAGGGGATGGAACTACTCACTACACATTACACTAATTATTAAACTAAGCAAGGAAAGCATATTAACTAAGCTACTAAAACTAATGAAATGAAATTAAACAAAGTAAAACAAACAACATGAAATAAACAACATCATAAAAAAACTTTTATTAAAATGACTCACAATTCAAGTAACATCCTCCTACTTTAGTGCGTGTTTCAAGGCCTCACTTCTAGTAGGAAGAATAGCCACTCAAAATGTGAAGTGCTTACAATAGAAGGTGAAGAGTTCTATTTATAGCCAAAGAAAAAGGCAATATGGGACAATCCCCCGATGCGGGACTAAACAAATACCCGAAATGGACTAAATACACACTAATACGCAACCCACCAAAATCTTAGCGGATTTGGGCCAAAACAGACCACCAATTAGCGGTCTTGGACCGCCAATTGGCGGTTTATATGGTTCGGATCATGCTGGATTTTCTTCTGGGCTTTTCTGGATGGGTTTGTCGGTCTTTGATGCATCTACTTTGTTTATTGAAGCTCCGACCCGAATCTAATTGCCAAAATACTCCCCAAGATGGTGTGGAGTTTTCTGCTTTGCTCTTTGGTCCTTCGGTCTTACGTTGAGGTCATTCTCCCATGCATCTTAGTCTCCAAGTCTCACAATTCAGTCTTTTTTCCCTGCTTTTGGGTCCTTTTATGCTTCATCTCTTCAAACCTATTTATTCCTGAAAACTAAATATAAAACTCGTTACATAGCATTGTTTAGGTGAAAGATAATGGATATAAGATACAAATATAAGCATGAAATCATGTCAATCAATTATTGGCGGCTGTAAGACCGCAGATACAGATCTGTTATCCATCATATTGACAAAGGTTGGTGTATGAGACCCCACAATGAACTAAATTGAATTGAAAGATATTGAAACTAAAAGTGTTTTAAAATGGTTATGATTACAGAATGGGTGTGGGGATGGGTCATACACTAACTGGAAGACCGCACGTGCCGGCGGTGGGTTTCCTTCGGAATCCCTGATACATGTGTGTATCATTAATGAAATGATTGACTGAATTGAAATGGGAACTAAGAGTCATGCTTGTTCATTAGTTCATACTGCTTATTGATTGTTATTGATTGAAATAGAAAATATGATGCAAGAATATGCTCTAGCTTATTATGTTGTTTGTCTATTGAAGTTCATATAAATGTGTGATCTGTGATTCACTTTTAAGTTCTAGTTTCTTAAATGGATTGATATTGATCATGTTGGAAATGACTATTGTCAAACACTTATGCTCGTATTTAAAGTAATATTAGACATATGTTTACCAGGGATATGAACTTCAATGTTATCGTATGGTTTATTCATTTGAGTTGTATGTCTATTAGATTGATGTTTAAGTTTGATCCATTGGGATACGAGTTTTCCCAAACTCATAATGTGGTGATTTATATTTTGCAAGTAATCGTCTTGAAGTGGCGGTACATGCATGACATTCATGGCATATAGTCGCATAGGTGGTGTTTTTAATCTTCTTTTACGTCTCTATGCACCTAGAATTTGAGTGTCAGTTACCTTTGATTCTTTTTAATACATCTTGAATGTATTGATTCTCGGTCTATACGTCGTGTACATGTCTTATTCTTGAATCCTAAAACACGTATACGTGTATTTGAACTAAAGGAGCTCCTATTATCTATTTTGATTTCTATTGTCTTCCAGTAATTATCTCCTTCTACTTTTATTTTATTTTATTTCATCTTCCTTTTTTGACATTTGGAGCATCATGGACTATATCAAAGGACTATTTAAACGATCTGTATTTCTTTTATTGTGGAATCGCAGATGGTCAGTTGCATTTGCATCATTTGGGTCAATTGGAAACAACCTCACTGTTTTATAGTGGTAGAGTTGCGTACATCCGACCCCCTCTTACCTCGCTTAGGCGGGAGCCTCTTCTGAGGCATTGGGGTTATGTTGATGTTATTTCATTTTCCGCTTTGACCGTCCGGAAGGGGATGTTACATCAGTTGTGAAAGTGTTTGATCTATTTTTAATATAATTGTAATCTTAAGGAGTAGAGCAATATGTAAGGTTGTAGTAGTAGTAAGTGGACTATTTGATGAGTTCAAAGTAGAATGAGCTTTTAAATTGCAGAATGTTTGCTGTATTTGTAGTGTTATATCCATGCAGCTAAAGTTGAATGTTCATAGTAGAATGAGCTTTTAGATTGTTGGATGTTTGCTGTATTTGTAGTGTTATATGCATGAAGATAAAAATGGATGGTTCAGAGTAGCTTGAGATTTTAGATTGTTGAGTGTTTGATGTATTTGTAGTGTTATGTGCATGAAGATAAAAATAGCAGAATTCGATATAGATTGTTGAGTGTTTGATGTATTTGTAGTGTTATGTGCATGAAGATAAAAATAGCAGAATTCGATAGATTACATGGAGTGGTAATATTTTATACTTTCATGAATCATACTTTGTAGTTTCTTGTGTAGTTAATCCTTCATAAGTTCGTCATATTCAGACATGTTTTTTAGTCTTAATTTCATGTCTCTCGAATTCGTAAACAATGTCAGTTTTGTTAGAATATAAGACGAACCTAAATAACAAAAGTAAAAGCAAAGACTACCGTAGAAGGTACTATTGAGTATCTGGTACTTTTTGATAACTTCCTACCCATATTCTTTTGTCATATTATCTGTTTAGTTGTTTATTGACCTGAAATAATAATTTAAATTATGATTCTGTTACTCGGGTAAGCCATTATTCCCACTACTAAATTGTCTATTTCTAATCTCATGAGAATAATTAGAATTGTCATTCATTGTTTGGGAAAATATGATTTTTTTATATTGTCTACTTTTCAAATGTGACTACATAAAGATGTAACGGGCTTATTTCTTCCCCTCTATTTTTGTTAGAACCTTAAATCCTAAACCCTAATTAGAAGAATTAATTATGTTAAAAGTGGTTATTGCGTGTTGCTCTTCTGTGGAGGGAATGCTTAGATGAGTGGTGTAGAAGAATGAGATGTTGGAGTGTGATCGGAGGATGTAGAGGTGAGGGGGTTAAAGTAAGTGTATATAGGATAAGTTGGTGTTTATCGGGAGAGAAGGTTTTTACTTCCAAACGTGAAAGAAGAAAGAGGTTGAGTGAGAGAAGGTTTGCTTTGAACGTGAGAGTTGAAGGAAAGGGGAGAAGAAAGAAATTGAAGAAGGAAGTTGTGAGAGGGAGAGGTTTGAGAAGAGGCGAAGAGAAGAAGTAGAAGATAGAGGAAGAGAAGTTGGAAGAAGAGTTCGAGTTCTTCAAACGGGTGCAAGTTGGTGCGGAGGCGATCACTGGCAACGTTTGGGAGCTCTAATGATCGGAAACGGCATGCGAAGTTCAATTTAGTAGTTTACACAAGGTGTGTAAGAAGTTTGTTGGTCGTCGGAGGTCGGAGACCTCGTGGTGGCCTGCAGCAAGGTTGCTGCAAGTTAACGATCGACCGAGGTTAGTGTTGGTCGACCGGATTGTAGTGTAAGAATTCATTTTTATCCCACACCAGCCGAACGATGGCTACGAGCGGTCGACGATTATGCATGATTTAGCGGGAACAAGAAGACTCTGTTATTTTCGATCGAATGAGACTCCTTTGCCGTTCAACCGTTGCATCTAAAGTAAGTCGGTCGGGCCTATACCTTCTAAATGGTCAACCGCCCCAAATTTTGGTTCCACCGTTAACTAAAGCAGAATTCATTTTTGTCCGACCGATTGGCGTGTTGGTTCGACTGGTTGTGACTTGATGAAAACGTAGGAAACTCCTGTTATTTTCGGTCGAACGTGACACCTTTGCCGTTCGACTGTTGCTCTGATTTGTTTAATATTTTTCTAGCCTAGTGATTGACATCATAACAAGTTTTATGTTTAAGTTTCAGGAATAAATAAGTTTGAGAAAAAGATGCACAAAAAAACCTAAAAGAAGAAAAAAGACCGAGTTGTAAGACTTATAGACTGAGATGCAAGAGAGAAGGACTCGGATGTAAAAAAAGGATCAATGAGCAAATCAAGAAGCTCCACACCATCATGATGAGTATTTTGACAATTCGATTCGGGCCTAAACTCCAACAACCAACTTGGTGCACTACACATGAAGAAATCAACTTAGACAACCACTTCCAAATCCGGGCTCAATCAAAAGCTTATAGACCGCTGATTGGCGGTCGGGTCTTCTCCAGACCCAATCAGATTTAGGTAGGTCATGTATTATAGTGTTTTATGTCTATTTTTAGTAGTGCATTAGTCCCACATCGGGAGATTGTCCATGATTATCTTTTTCCATGACTATAAATATAACTCTTCCTTTTCCCTTATATTTTACTACATGCTTGGTGGCTACTCCCTTTACTTAGAATCAAGACTTGGAGCAAAAACTTAAGTGGAGAGATGCTACTTGTATTGTGAGTATGAAATTAAATAAAATTTTCTTTGTTATATTGTCTCTTTTATGTTTCGTGCGTGCGTGCTTAACTTAATTTCTTTTCATTAATCTTAGTAGACTTAGTTAATATATTTTCATATCTTGATATAATAGTTAGTTTAATGATTAGCGAGTAGATCCATCCCCCTTTGGGGGTGGAGATGATGTTTATACATGCAATAAAGAGTGGAATTGAATGCTTTGTTATGAAATGTGTTGATAAATATGAATGTATGCTTGCTTGTTTAGAGTAGAAAATTTAACTTGATGGGTTTTGCTACAAGTATTAAACACCTCCCATGCTTGTTTAGGTTCTTAAATAACCAACTTGTGTATGTTAATGTTAATCAACTAGGTTAGTGATTGGATTGATATGTTTTGCAATAACCATTAGACACTTCCTATTTGTGCATATTGAGTGCATTCTTCACCATCTTATTGCATGTGTACACACACTCCACCCCTTAGGGATTTCTCTTCCTGATGTCCATCCTAGCTATTAAGTTCTCTTAGTTTAGTTTTAGTCCATTGCTAGTTGCCTTCTTTTGCATTAATTTCTTACTAGTTTAGTGTAGTTTAACTTAGCATAATCAAATATCTTCTCCCCTTATTTTCCATTTGATTTCGAACAAACCAGGGGCCACTCACGTTCCCGTGGATCGACCCATACTTGTCACATCTTCACCAACGGTTGTGCACTTGCGGTCTAAACTTTAATCAATTTAACACCTAGACTCTCAAACGGTCGATCGCCCGAGCACTTTTGTTTGACTGTTGCATGCATGTTCGTTCGACCGATAGAACTATAGTTCTAACCTTAGTCCGTCTCAACTTCCAAACGGTCGACTGTTGGGACCCATATTGGATTTATTGTTTTTATACTTTTGCACAAAGTTGCATTTCATGTCTTACGTGATTAGACCTGTAGGATCATGGATCCCAAATTTTTGGCGTTGTCATGCAACTCCGTAGGGTGAGGTGACTACCGGTCTCGATGGCGACGGAGGTAACTGCCCTGCTTTTATGGCAACATAGTGTATGTCAGTTTGTGTGAGCAATTATATGTCAGCTTGTGTGAACAATTATGTGTCAGTTTGTGTGAGCAATTGAGGTATCAACTTATGAGAGCAACCTATGACTTAGCAGCTTGTGAGAGCAACCTATGGTTTAGCTTGTGTGAGTATACCTCCGTACTATCGTATGTGGATGAAATGGGTGACCGTGTGGGGCCAGATGTTATTGGTAGAATTGTTCTTTATTTATCCCTGGGTGGGAAAGGCTTTATGTTGCATTATCATATGCCACATATACTAGTATGTTAGGTTTCTTGTACTGTATATTCATATGTATGTAAGTAGACTTGGTATACAGGGTTTCCTTATGGAAACTCGGGCATTATTTTATGTTCGCATTTCAGATCCAGAGCGATGCTGAGTGGGTGGTGACTAAGGACGAGTACACGGAGCTAGGCCCTCTACTCATACTTTTGAGGTTGTTATGATTACATGTGTATTGTTCATCTTGTCTTTGATGTAATCATATTTTTGAAAAACTCCTGTGTATGGTGCACCTTCTAATGTATATTATGAGTAATGTCCCCTTGTTCATTGGGTTTTTTAAATCCTTTGAATATCCTTTAAATTTTCCGTTATTTTCGGGGATGTTACAATTTTCCAGTTCTGTTTGTACGAACTGCATTACTGTATGATAGATGATAAAGTTCATAAATATGTTCGAAACCTGCATTACTATGATGTTTATTTCCATAAAGTCAAACCAAACACCAAGCCTGATTTTAAATGTCCGCTGCCTATACTAAACCCGAATTTCAATTTTTTTTCATTTGAATCAAGTAAACCAAAGACATGAGTTACAATCTAACATCATGAGTTCCTATATGGACACAGATGTAAAATCATCTAGGATTTGATGGAAAGACTCCAATCAATAGTACCAAACCTGCCAATCTGAATATCCGATCCCCTAAAACAACGATGAGATTTTAAGCATAACACCAATCAACCTTTAAAAAAATAAAAAATAGATTTCACCACATCGGGAGATTGTCCATGATTATCTTTTTCCATGACTATAAATATAACTCTTCCTTTTCCCTTATATTTTACTACATGCTTGGTGGCTACTCCCTTTACTTAGAATCAAGACTTGGAGCAAAAACTTAAGTGGAGAGATGCTACTTGTATTGTGAGTATGAAATTAAATAAAATTTTCTTTGTTATATTGTCTCTTTTATGTTTCGTGCGTGCGTGCTTAACTTAATTTCTTTTCATTAATCTTAGTAGACTTAGTTAATATATTTTCATATCTTGATATAATAGTTAGTTTAATGATTAGCGAGTAGATCCATCCCCCTTTGGGGGTGGAGATGATGTTTATACATGCAATAAAGAGTGGAATTGAATGCTTTGTTATGAAATGTGTTGATAAATATGAATGTATGCTTGCTTGTTTAGAGTAGAAAATTTAACTTGATGGGTTTTGCTACAAGTATTAAACACCTCCCATGCTTGTTTAGGTTCTTAAATAACCAACTTGTGTATGTTAATGTTAATCAACTAGGTTAGTGATTGGATTGATATGTTTTGCAATAACCATTAGACACTTCCTATTTGTGCATATTGAGTGCATTCTTCACCATCTTATTGCATGTGTACACACACTCCACCCCTTAGGGATTTCTCTTCCTGATGTCCATCCTAGCTATTAAGTTCTCTTAGTTTAGTTTTAGTCCATTGCTAGTTGCCTTCTTTTGCATTAATTTCTTACTAGTTTAGTGTAGTTTAACTTAGCATAATCAAATATCTTCTCCCCTTATTTTCCATTTGATTTCGAACAAACCAGGGGCCACTCACGTTCCCGTGGATCGACCCATACTTGTCACATCTTCACCAACGGTTGTGCACTTGCGGTCTAAACTTTAATCAATTTAACACCTAGACTCTCAAACGGTCGATCGCCCGAGCACTTTTGTTTGACTGTTGCATGCATGTTCGTTCGACCGATAGAACTATAGTTCTAACCTTAGTCCGTCTCAACTTCCAAACGGTCGACTGTTGGGACCCATATTGGATTTATTGTTTTTATACTTTTGCACAAAGTTGCATTTCATGTCTTACGTGATTAGACCTGTAGGATCATGGATCCCAAATTTTTGGCGTTGTCATGCAACTCCGTAGGGTGAGGTGACTACCGGTCTCGATGGCGACGGAGGTAACTGCCCTGCTTTTATGGCAACATAGTGTATGTCAGTTTGTGTGAGCAATTATATGTCAGCTTGTGTGAACAATTATGTGTCAGTTTGTGTGAGCAA
Source organism: Triglochin maritima (assembly GCA_963682175.1). Classification (NCBI taxonomy): domain Eukaryota; kingdom Viridiplantae; phylum Streptophyta; class Magnoliopsida; order Alismatales; family Juncaginaceae; genus Triglochin; species Triglochin maritima. The sequence continues at coordinate 29,048,102 of OY821771.1, read as the reverse complement.
TTGAGGTATCAACTTATGAGAGCAACCTATGACTTAGCAGCTTGTGAGAGCAACCTATGGTTTAGCTTGTGTGAGTATACCTCCGTACTATCGTATGTGGATGAAATGGGTGACCGTGTGGGGCCAGATGTTATTGGTAGAATTGTTCTTTATTTATCCCTGGGTGGGAAAGGCTTTATGTTGCATTATCATATGCCACATATACTAGTATGTTAGGTTTCTTGTACTGTATATTCATATGTATGTAAGTAGACTTGGTATACAGGGTTTCCTTATGGAAACTCGGGCATTATTTTATGTTCGCATTTCAGATCCAGAGCGATGCTGAGTGGGTGGTGACTAAGGACGAGTACACGGAGCTAGGCCCTCTACTCATACTTTTGAGGTTGTTATGATTACATGTGTATTGTTCATCTTGTCTTTGATGTAATCATATTTTTGAAAAACTCCTGTGTATGGTGCACCTTCTAATGTATATTATGAGTAATGTCCCCTTGTTCATTGGGTTTTTTAAATCCTTTGAATATCCTTTAAATTTTCCGTTATTTTCGGGGATGTTACAATTTTCCAGTTCTGTTTGTACGAACTGCATTACTGTATGATAGATGATAAAGTTCATAAATATGTTCGAAACCTGCATTACTATGATGTTTATTTCCATAAAGTCAAACCAAACACCAAGCCTGATTTTAAATGTCCGCTGCCTATACTAAACCCGAATTTCAATTTTTTTTCATTTGAATCAAGTAAACCAAAGACATGAGTTACAATCTAACATCATGAGTTCCTATATGGACACAGATGTAAAATCATCTAGGATTTGATGGAAAGACTCCAATCAATAGTACCAAACCTGCCAATCTGAATATCCGATCCCCTAAAACAACGATGAGATTTTAAGCATAACACCAATCAACCTTTAAAAAAATAAAAAATAGATTTCACCACATCGGGAGATTGTCCATGATTATCTTTTTCCATGACTATAAATATAACTCTTCCTTTTCCCTTATATTTTACTACATGCTTGGTGGCTACTCCCTTTACTTAGAATCAAGACTTGGAGCAAAAACTTAAGTGGAGAGATGCTACTTGTATTGTGAGTATGAAATTAAATAAAATTTTCTTTGTTATATTGTCTCTTTTATGTTTCGTGCGTGCGTGCTTAACTTAATTTCTTTTCATTAATCTTAGTAGACTTAGTTAATATATTTTCATATCTTGATATAATAGTTAGTTTAATGATTAGCGAGTAGATCCATCCCCCTTTGGGGGTGGAGATGATGTTTATACATGCAATAAAGAGTGGAATTGAATGCTTTGTTATGAAATGTGTTGATAAATATGAATGTATGCTTGCTTGTTTAGAGTAGAAAATTTAACTTGATGGGTTTTGCTACAAGTATTAAACACCTCCCATGCTTGTTTAGGTTCTTAAATAACCAACTTGTGTATGTTAATGTTAATCAACTAGGTTAGTGATTGGATTGATATGTTTTGCAATAACCATTAGACACTTCCTATTTGTGCATATTGAGTGCATTCTTCACCATCTTATTGCATGTGTACACACACTCCACCCCTTAGGGATTTCTCTTCCTGATGTCCATCCTAGCTATTAAGTTCTCTTAGTTTAGTTTTAGTCCATTGCTAGTTGCCTTCTTTTGCATTAATTTCTTACTAGTTTAGTGTAGTTTAACTTAGCATAATCAAATATCTTCTCCCCTTATTTTCCATTTGATTTCGAACAAACCAGGGGCCACTCACGTTCCCGTGGATCGACCCATACTTGTCACATCTTCACCAACGGTTGTGCACTTGCGGTCTAAACTTTAATCAATTTAACACCTAGACTCTCAAACGGTCGATCGCCCGAGCACTTTTGTTTGACTGTTGCATGCATGTTCGTTCGACCGATAGAACTATAGTTCTAACCTTAGTCCGTCTCAACTTCCAAACGGTCGACTGTTGGGACCCATATTGGATTTATTGTTTTTATACTTTTGCACAAAGTTGCATTTCATGTCTTACGTGATTAGACCTGTAGGATCATGGATCCCAAATTTTTGGCGTTGTCATGCAACTCCGTAGGGTGAGGTGACTACCGGTCTCGATGGCGACGGAGGTAACTGCCCTGCTTTTATGGCAACATAGTGTATGTCAGTTTGTGTGAGCAATTATATGTCAGCTTGTGTGAACAATTATGTGTCAGTTTGTGTGAGCAATTGAGGTATCAACTTATGAGAGCAACCTATGACTTAGCAGCTTGTGAGAGCAACCTATGGTTTAGCTTGTGTGAGTATACCTCCGTACTATCGTATGTGGATGAAATGGGTGACCGTGTGGGGCCAGATGTTATTGGTAGAATTGTTCTTTATTTATCCCTGGGTGGGAAAGGCTTTATGTTGCATTATCATATGCCACATATACTAGTATGTTAGGTTTCTTGTACTGTATATTCATATGTATGTAAGTAGACTTGGTATACAGGGTTTCCTTATGGAAACTCGGGCATTATTTTATGTTCGCATTTCAGATCCAGAGCGATGCTGAGTGGGTGGTGACTAAGGACGAGTACACGGAGCTAGGCCCTCTACTCATACTTTTGAGGTTGTTATGATTACATGTGTATTGTTCATCTTGTCTTTGATGTAATCATATTTTTGAAAAACTCCTGTGTATGGTGCACCTTCTAATGTATATTATGAGTAATGTCCCCTTGTTCATTGGGTTTTTTAAATCCTTTGAATATCCTTTAAATTTTCCGTTATTTTCGGGGATGTTACAATTTTCCAGTTCTGTTTGTACGAACTGCATTACTGTATGATAGATGATAAAGTTCATAAATATGTTCGAAACCTGCATTACTATGATGTTTATTTCCATAAAGTCAAACCAAACACCAAGCCTGATTTTAAATGTCCGCTGCCTATACTAAACCCGAATTTCAATTTTTTTTCATTTGAATCAAGTAAACCAAAGACATGAGTTACAATCTAACATCATGAGTTCCTATATGGACACAGATGTAAAATCATCTAGGATTTGATGGAAAGACTCCAATCAATAGTACCAAACCTGCCAATCTGAATATCCGATCCCCTAAAACAACGATGAGATTTTAAGCATAACACCAATCAACCTTTAAAAAAATAAAAAATAGATTTCAAAAACCGCATAGCAGACATAAAACCAGAGCTTCTGGCACCTTAAACCGCCGTGACATGGGATAAAAGAAAGGATTTTCTTATAGTCATTTTCTCAAACAATTTAACTACATTAATAAAACTTAATTTAACAACATTAATCAATTTAACTATATTAAGAAAATCCTAAAGTTTTCTTATAGTCATTTACTTAAACAATTAGCAAGCATGAGAATAAAACTAAAGACATCCAAAGGAAACACACTGCAAACCTCATTGCACCGCCAAAGGACGTCCAATGGAATCCGGAAAAAAAATCGAAAGATGTAAATGGAATTACTTTGTTGACTGAACTATGAGCAAACTAGCTAAAAGACATGAGCAAAAACAATTCAGGGCTTGCCTAATGATCATGGTAATAAAAAAATCTTTTCCATTCCAAAGGTGAACCTTCGGATTACGATTTTTTAGTCATGTTAGGCACTTGCAGCACTCCGCATAAACAATGCAATCCTCGGAATACAATGTTTACATACTAAATTTGAAAATAAATCCTTTGCAATTCAGACCACGAAAATTGTTTATGTACGCATGTTAATTGCCTTTTGTGGGGTCCAGAAAAAAAACTTATTTGCATTGAAGAAATAACCACATTGTGATGACAAACCATTAATCAATCATCATTAATTATCCTTTACGTACATTGTTGTTAGAAGAACCCATATAAAGGACATGTGATTCATGTGAAAAATTAGTGAAACGATTTTGCACCTCAAAAGTGTAAGTAACGAAAAAAAACTTCAATCCTGTAATGATCGAAAAAAAAGTTTAACCTTGTAATGATGAGGCAAAACTAAATTGGAAAAGAGCTAAATTCAATTCAAAATCTGAAATGATGCAAACGGCTAAAGGAAAGTACCTACTAATCAAAATTTTAATTATAAACGAAAATAGGTATATTATTTTTGAATTTAAAACACCTCAACCCAAAAAAAGAAGAAAACAAATCGAGACAACCAAAAAAGACAGATAACTAATAGTAAACGATTGGCAAAATGTGACAATAAAAAAACAGAACAAAGACTATACAAATAATAACCTTCAAATTCGTTGAGCAGCCAAATGATAGTAACCTCATATCCCCTTTTCAAAAAGGGTCTTGCGTAGAGGATGCGTGTAATGTCCCGTCCGTGAGCCCCACTGAGCCCAAGACTCAATTCATCACCCACGAGCCACACCCACCTACATATTGGTACAAAACCTAAGTTAGTAGGTATTGTGGTAGTAGATCAATGTCATTATAATCCACCCCAACATTTTTATATTAGGCAATGTGAGACTAATGTGTTTGGAGTGTTAGAATGTGGATATTCTACGGGTTATATTTGATGACAATAACATCAAACAATAAATCAAGATTTCAATGACCTCGAAAAATTCAAATTTATATAATAAGAAAAAAAGAACCTCCAAGGTACACCAGAACTTCATTGGAATTTCTATACAACTAAAATGGTCTAATTCAGACTTAGTTGTTGAATATTCCGCTTTCTCCGTTGAATAACCTATTACAAATAAAACATAAATACTAAGCAAGAAAACGACGGAAGAACTTCAACTAAATAGGGAGTCATTGTTATATCCCTAACCTTATTTAGGGTGCTAATTGGTGATTAAGGGGTGGATTTGCATGGGGAAGAGGAGGAGCACAGTGGAGTGCATGGGAATGGAGGAGTTTAGGGGTGTAGGTGATGGTGGAGGAGACAGATTACTGTTGGCGAGGAGAAGGTTGTGATGGGTTGGGTTTTAATCAGAAAACTCTCTCTCTCTCTCACTCATCTCTCATTTTCGTTCTCTCCCTCTCTCTCAGTTGATAGAGCACCGGAGGTCGTGGTCGAGTGTGGTCGTGTGTTTCCAGCGTGAGGCGTGCGGAGGTCGATCGTGCGAGGAGGATCATCGGAGGCGTGAGCGAGGCTCCAGCGGATTCGTCTTTCTCTTGAGGTATGCCGACTTTTAGTGTGTTTTGTGGCTCACCCTCGTGAGAGGGTCGTGTTGGTCGGTCGGGGGAGGTCGGAGACCTCTCCGGCGATGAGAACGACGTAAATCCTCGGCTGACATGAGGTTGAAGACGACCAACGGTCGACCGGGTCCCATCGGGCGGTCGACCAATGTAGTGTATTTACCCGACTTTAACCTTCACCGGTCAAACGATGCCTTGTGGCGGTCGACCGGTAGTGCATTTTGCTGGTGAGTTGGGACTGCCTGTTGTGTTTCGGTCGACCGGTTCCTTGGGGTCGGTCAACCGGAACTTAAGTGTATTGGGTAGAAATGCATGTTGGTGCGACCGATTGTTTATATGCGTTCGACCGTTTATGACTTAGAACTGCTAGGATGCCCTGGTAGTTTTTGGTCGATCGAGACCCCTGAGTCGGTCGACCAGTAGTATTGATTTGATGTTGACCAGACTCCAGATTTTGACCTCGTATCGGTCGACCGGTTTAAGATCTCTGTTCAACCGTTGGGACTTAAGTTCTGCGTAAAGAGTTTGACCGTTGCAGACTTTCGGTCGACCGATTCCCTTTGAGGAAGCGGTCGACCGGGTTGCCTCTTGCGGTCGACCGTTTTTGCACAGAACTGAATTCCTGGTCCCTTTTTGAATGCCAACTCTGTCCACGGAAACCCGTGTCCTCGCCTTGTGCGTGAGCCGGGAGGTGACGGTGGGCGCGTAAGCGTGCCTGCCCAGGGACCGCCGTGTGGAAGAGTGTGGGTGTTCGGGACGCGTCACCTCCATATATGGATCATGACATGATGTGATGGATTGATTGGACTCATTGTAGAGTAGCAGGCCTGAGGGATCACGGATCCCAATGTATGATGATGTGCGGACACGCAACTGTCGTTGGGTGTGGTGACTACCGGCCTATTGGGCTACGGAGGTCGCTGCCCTGCTTTTATAGCGGCGCAGTTGGTGTTTGCGGCTCGTGGAGCCTGATGACCTGACAGACTTCGGTCTGGACCCGTCCGATGTTGTGCCGGATGTATTGATGGACCACCGTTGCAGCGCCGGTGATGCCGCCGATGTTGTTCCGGCGATGATGATTGATGGGCCGATGATGATGTTCCGGCTATGTGCCTCAGATGGGCACCTACTGAGATGATGATTGATGGACCGACCGAGCGACGGCTCCGTTGGTGTGGTTTCGACCACGAAGTTACAAATCTGTTTCTTATGGCGCGGACCTGGCGGATGCTCCTCGCCGAACCCCATGATTAGTGTAGCCGCGTGTGGGGAGTATCACGTCTTGTTCCGTTAGACCGTATGTGCCTACGGTAGGTCTCCTTGGGAGACCCGATGATGATTGTCGGACTGATGTCCCATGTTACCCTTCTGGGGAATTGTTTTCCTTACTGTGGATGACATGACATGCTACTAGTATGAATGTTCTTTTGTACTACTGCATGCATATAGGTAAGCTTGGCATACGGGGTTTCCTTATGGAAACTCAGGCATTGTTGTTACATCTTTTTCAGGACCGCAGTAGGTCGAGTTGGGTGGTGATGAGCGGGCGCATCTTGGGATCAGATCCTCTATTCGGACCACTGAGGTCGACATGATTACGTTTATCTCCTTTTGTTGTTCTGTTGTAATCATGTATCGTTTTGACAAACTCTGATGTAATATGGTGCACCGCTTATATGTTTTATGAGAAGTAACAGTCCCGTCTTTGATTATTGGTCTCTAATGTCTTGATTATAAATTTTTAAATTTCCGTTGTTTCGGGATGTTACAATTTGGTATCAGAGCGATCGATTCCTTTGTGGTTCCCAATGAAATCACCCTTGTAGTAACAGGACATGCTTTTTATCTTTTAGCATGCCTTCATGGCTGAAGTTTGTTATTGTTTCTTTTGTCAGATGGCTCCTAGGCGCATGAGGAGTTCTCCGCGTGATCGCAGTACTAGTGACGCCACTGAGGGCGCCAACTGGGACAGGTTGGGCGAGTTTCTGGAGCGTCAGGCAGCCCATAATGTGCAGGCGGGATGGGAGCTGAGCAATATCGGTTTATGCACCGGTAGCCTACCAGTCGGTCGTGGAGTAGGGAACCTGGGCAAGAGGCCCAAGTTTGATGGAGGAGGAGCACGTCAGTCTGGAGCGTGCACTTTCTGTGGGAGGTTTCACCCAGGTCAGGAGTGCTTCAGGCACACTGGAGCTTGCATGGGGTGCGGGCAGATGGGTCACTTTGTGCGGGAGTGCCCGACTAGGCCGGGCGAGCCTAGCAGGAGGTTTGGGCCACCAGTGGCAGGGAAGAGCGGAGGCAGTCGATCCGTGGTTTCCCCAGGACAGGGCAAGAAGACCGGGCGAGTCTTCACTATTCAGGCTGAGGAGGCGAGGGACCCTAACACCGTGGTGGAAGGTACACTTTCTGTTTCTGGTTTGGTAGCGCATGTGTTGTTTGATTGCGGTGCCACTCACTCCTTCATTTCGGAGAAGTTTGCTGGCGAGTTGGGTCGGAGCCCTGTGCTGCTGACTGATTGTTTGGAGGTCAGCACACCCATGGGTGAGGTGGGCACTGTGGGGAGCTATTTCCCCGGCACCACAGTTGTTTCAGAAGACCATGATTTTTCGGCAGATCTGGTCTTGTTACCGATGGTGGACTTCGACGTCATACTGGGGATAGACTGACTGTCATATTACGACGTACGAGTCTTATGCCGCGAGAAGAAGATCCTGATTCCGATTGAGGGCTTGCCAGATGTTTTGATATGAGGTACGAGGAGCAGAGGAGGTCGTCTGATTGTGTCTGCGGTTAAGGCACAAAAACTGATACAGCAGGGATGAAGAGCATTTGTGGCCACACTGGTTGTTCCTGATCCTGAGACGAGGAGGCTGGAGAATATAGAGGTTGTGCAGGAGTTCCCAGATGTGTTTCCAGCAGAGATTCCATCGTTACCGCCGCACCGAGAGATCGAGTTTGGCATCGAGTTGGTAGTGGGTACGACACCTCAGTCAAAGGCACCTTATCGGATGGCACCTCTAGAGTTGACAGAGCTGAAGAAGCAGTTGCAGGAGTTGATGGACTCTGGGTTCATTCGACCGAGTTTTTCTCCATGGGAAGCGCCTGTGCTCTTCGTGAAGAAGAAGGATGGGTCGTTGCGGATGTGCATGGACTATAGGATGCTGAATAAAGTTACTGTCAGGAATCGGTACCCCTTGCGCAGGATTGATGACATGTTTGATCAGCTACAGACGGCGAGTGTGTTCTCAAAGATTGATCTGCGTTCGGGTTATCACCAGTTGCGTATCAGAGAGGCGGATATTCAGAAGTCAGCCTTCAGGATGCGGTACGGGCATTACGAGTTCCTGGTGATGCCGTTTGGACTCACGAATGCACCTACAGCATTCATGGACCCGATGAATAGGACCTTTCAGTCGTACCTCGACAGATTCGTCATGGTGTTCGTGGACGACATTTTGGTGTACTCGCCTGATAGGGAGCAGCATCGAGAGCACCTGAGGATTGTGCTTGGCATCTTGAGGGATCAACAACTCTATGCCAAGTACGCGAAGTGCGAGTTTTTGGTTGGATCAGGTGGCATTTCTGGGGCATATTGTGTCAGTGGGTGGGATTTCGGTAGATCCGGCGAAGGTCGAGGCAGTGACTCAGTGGAGAGCCCCGACGAGTGTGACGGAGATCAGGAGTTTCGTAGGACTGGCAGGGTATTATAGACGGTTCATTCAGGATTTCTCCAGACTTGCATCGCCGCTGACAACATTGACGTAGAAGGGCGTCAAGTTTGTTTGGTCCCAGAAGTGCAAGGACAGCTTTCAGAAGCTGAAGAGGCGATTGACGACAGCACCGATTTTGACTCTACCGAGTGGCAGTGGAGGTTATGTGATTTGCAGCGATGCGTCAGGGATTGGCTTGGGCTGTGTTCTGATGCAGCACGGGAAGGTGGTGGCGTACGCTTCGAGGCAGCTGAAGGTGCACGAGAAGAACTACCCTACCCATGATCTCGAGCTAGCAGCGGTAGTTCACGCGTTGAACACCTGGCGGCACTATCTTTATGGCGAGCAGTTCGAGGTCTTCACAGATCATCAGAGCTTGAAGTATTTGTTCTCGCAGAAGGAGTTGAATATGAGGCAACGCAGATGGCTCGAGTTCATTAAAGACCACGACTTCACCATTTCCTATCATCCGGGGAAGGTGGAGGTGTCAGTTGCGAGTTTGTGCATTCAGGAGTGGTGGCTACTCGAGACGTTGTCAGAGTGGAGGCCGTTCACAGAGGGCTCAGAGGGAGCAGTGATTGCTGGGCTTCGGGTGGAGCCGCAGACTGTCTCACGTGTGGTGCAGGCTCAGCATGGGGATGAGGAGTTAGCTAGTCTGCTACGGTTGGCTTCCAGAGAGGAGTCAGACTTCAGTGTAGGGGTTGATAGTGGTTTGAGGTTCAGGAGTCGGATCTGGGTGTCGAAGGTCGATGGGCTGAGAGATGACATCATGGAGGAGGCACACAGAGCGAGATACACCATTCACCCTAGGAGCACGAAGATGTACAAAGACCTACAGCGGAACTTCTGGTGGAAGGGCATGAAGAGAGACATTGCAGAGTTTGTGGAGCGATGCTTGGTCTGTCCGCAGGTGAAGATTGAGCATCAGCGACCAACGGGACCAATGTAGTGTATTGAGCTTCCTGAGTGGAAGTGGGAGTACGTGACGATATATTTCGTCACAGGGTTGCCGAAGACGAGGCGATTCCACGACGCGATTTAGATGATAGTCAATCGACTGACCAAGTGGGCGCACTTCTTAGCGATCAGGACCACGTTGCCCTTGGAGGGTCTAGCTAGGTTGTCCGTGGAGGAGATAGTCGGTTGCATGGTGTGCCAGTGAGCATCATCTCCGATCGAGATCCTCGATTCACTTCCAAATTTTGGGGAGTCTGCAGCAAGCATTGGGGACACGTTTGAGGTTCAGTACAACGTTCCATCCGCAGAAAGATGGTCAGTCAGAGAGGACTATTCAGACCTTGGAGGATATGCTGAGGGCATGCACACTGGATTGTGCAGGACACTGGGATGAGCATTTGCCGTTGATCTAGTTTGGTGAGTAGTTGCTTTGATTTCGGGACGGAATCCTTTTAAGGTGGGTGGATTGTTATATCCCGAACCTTATTTAGGGTGCTAATTGGTTATTAAGGGGTGGATTTGCATGGGAAGCGGAGGAGCACAGTGGAGTGCATGGGAATGGAGGAGTTTAGGAGTGTAGGTAATGGTGGAGGAGACAGATTATTGTTGGCGAGGAGAAGGTTGTGATGGGTTGGGTTTTAATCAGAAAACTCTCTCTCTCTCTCTCACTCATCTCTCATTTTCGTTCTCTCCCTCTCTCTCAGTTGATCGAGCACCGGAGGTCGTGGTCGAGTGTGGTCGTGTGTTTCCGGCGTGAGGCGTGCGGAGGTCGATCGTGCGAGGAGGATCATCGGAGGCGTGAGTGAGGCTCCAGCGGATTCCTCTTTCTCTTGAGGTATGCCGACTTTTAGTGTGTTTTGTGGCTCACCCTCGTGGGAGGGTCGTGTTGGTCGGTCGGGGGAGGTTGGAGTCCTCTCCGGCGATGAGAACGACGTAAATCCTCGGCTGGCGCGAGGTTGAAGACGACCAACAGTCGACCGGGTCCCATCGGGCGGTCGACCGATGTAGTGTATTTACACGACTTTAACCTTCACCGGTCGAACGATGCCTTGTGGCGGTCGACCGGTAGTGCATTTTGCTGGTGAGTTGGGACTTCCTGTGTTGTTTCGGTTGACCGGTTCCTTGGGGTCGGTCGACCGGAACTTAAGTGTACTGGGTAGAAATGCATGTTGGTTCGACCGATTGTTTATATGCGTTCGACCGTTTATGACTTAGAACTGCTAGGATGCCCTGGTAGTTTTTGGTCGACCGAGACCCTTAACTCGGTCGACCGGTAGTATTGATTTGATGCTGACCGAGTCCGGATTTTGACCTCCTATCGGTCGACCGATTTTAGATCTCTGTTCGACCGTTGAGACTTAAGTTTTGCGCAAAGAGTTTGACCGTTGCAGACTTTCGGTCAACCGATTCCCTTGGGGAAGCGGTCGACCAGGTTACCTCTTTCGGTCGACCGTTTTTGTACAGAACTTAATTCCTGGTCCCTTTTTGAATGCCAACTCTGTCCACGGAAACCCGTGTCCTCGCCTTGTGCGTGAGCCGGGAGGTGACGGTGGGCGCGTACGCGTGCCGGTCCACGGACCGCCGTGTGGAAGAGTGTGGGTGTTCAGGACGCGTCACCTCCATATATGGATCATGACATGATGTGATGGATTGATTGGGCTCAATGTATAGTAGCAGGCCTGAGGAATCGCGGATCTGAATGTATGATGATGTGCGGACACGCAACTGTCGTTGGGTGAGGGGCTACGGAGGTCGCTGCCCCACTTTTATAGCGGCGCGGTTGGTGTTTGCGGCTCGTGGAGCCTGATGATCTGGCAGACTTCGGTATGGACCCGTTTGATGTTGTGCCGGACGTATTGATGGACCACCGTTGCAGCGTCGGTGATGCCGCAAATGTTGTTCCGGCGATGATGATTGATGGGCCGATGATGATGTTCCGGCTATGTTCCTCAGATTGGCACCTTCTGAGATGATGATTGATGGACCGACCGAGCGACGGCTCCGTTGGTGTGGTTTCGACCACGAAGTTATAGATCTGTTTCTTATGGCGCGGACCTGGCGGATGCTCCTCGCCGAACCCCATGATTAGTGTAGCCGCGTGTGGAGAGTATCACGTCTTGTTCCGTCTGTTTTAGGATGTTACAGTCATTTTAAGGGAGGTGACGATGGCGTCCGACGACTGCAACATACTTGGTCCGCGTCGCATGAGGAGGGTGGTTGCTGATGAGGTTGGTTTAGGGTTTCGAAAGTGGGAGGGATGAGATGAGGGACACGTGTAGGCAAGAGACTATATAGAGGACAAAAAAGCAGTTAGAAGGGTATTAAGATGTGTAAGGGATCCTTGAAGAAATGATTGGATAGAGGGGCCAATAACATATTCTAATTACGGGACACTGTATATTTGTATTAGATTATAAAAAAGTAGTTGCAATGTAATTGTGTAACATTTTTTGTAACTGCAAAGAGGTGGTTACCATTTTGATTATGTAACAACAAATAGGTGGTTGCAACAAGAGTAAATGTCTATGAAAAGAGATATGAATGACTATGTGAAAATAGCTTGGCACAATCTTTCAAGTGTGCTTTCTCTTCTCCTATATCTTCTAATCCAACATACAACAACATCAAATAGAGTTCCAGTTGAGTGCTTTGCTTTGTTGACTGAAGCCTTACCAAAGGCTTATTGGAGCAAATCCACAAGTAGCCCTACAACAACTCTACGGAGAGGAGCTGATAATTACGTAGAGAAAGTGATTCGTTAAACATGTTGTGTTGGCGACTTGACTCCGACCACTTCAACGAAATTCATCTCCAACCCAACATAAGTTATAGGATATCTATTATATATTAAAGGCATATAGATACATTCATTCATATCTTAATTCAGCAGGATTTATAGTTTTTTACAAGTGTTTAGCTATATAGTTGTCGAATTATCTAGACATTTGTAGGCTTATCCAGATAATTTTAAGAATTACAAATTCTGACATTAAGCTCATTTATTACCTCAATGATTAAGATTAGATCTTAATTCAAACAACAACAACAACGAAAACGAAAACGACAACCACTATAATGACAACAACCGCGATAATGACGCCACGACAACAAAATGTTAAAACCGTACAATTATGATGTTCTACGAATTACTCTAGATTCTCATCGTCAACAAGAGAAGTATCAGCAGAAATCTCATCTCACCTGATCTTCGGCAAATACAAAATCAACCTTGCCACTGAAAAGTTAAAAAAATCATTGCAATGACTAATGAGTTATTTAAAAAAAAGTGAAACATGAAATAGCTAGTAACATGCAAAACAAAATCCATGGAGTTTCAAAAGTTCAGACTAAAAACATAAACCAATGACAGCCAACAAAACCTGCTTAATATTTGGCAGGTTCATGTTGGTTCAATAAACCTTGTGTTAGAAACACTACTGCTTATGTATATAATCACAGTGGAACCAATTCACAAATTGGTTATCAAGATCGACATGTCTCATTTTCGAAATCACGTTTTGTAACGCCCCGAAAACAACAGAAAATTTAATGTAACGCCCCGAAACAGCGGAAAATTTAAAACTTAAAACAGATATAAGAATCATCACCGGGGTCGTCACCAAACCACAAGTATATATATAATATAAGGTGTAAACTGTACAATACGAGAGTCAAGGATGATTACAACCCAACACAAAAGATATACAACACATATACAAGGGAAAATCATCCACCTCGAAGGATAAAAGAACAAGATCTGGTCAGGGTGCTCCTGCCCGCAGTCACCACCTCTTACTGACATGCACGACCTGACATGTAAACAAACAATGCCTGAGTTTCCCCTAGGGAAACCCCGTATGCCAAACCCCTAAAATATGAACATAATATGTGTATATGAAATATGAAATGAAGAATGCAGTAAAAGCATAACTAACTCCCGTACACACAAGGCACTGCCGGAAAACATCGGCCACGGGTCTCAAGGGTCCTCTCACCCCAACCCCACAATCACACGTGCACACAAGGCAGCGCCGGAAAACATCGGCCATGGGTCTCAAGGGTCCTCTCACCCCAACCCCACAATCACACGTGCACACAAGGCACTGCCGGAAAACATCGGCCACGGGTCTTAAGGGTCCTCTCACCCCAACCCCACAATCACACGTGCACGCAAGGCACCGCCGGAAAACATCGACCACGGGTCTCAAGGGTCCTCTCACCCCAACCCCACAATCACACGTGCACACAAGGCACCGCCGGAAAACATCGGCCACGGGTCTCAAGGGTCCTCTCACCCCAACCCCACAATCACACGTGCACGCAAGGCACCGCCGGAAAACATCGGCCACGGGTCTCAAGGGTCGACCAAAAACACCCAGAGCCTTTTTCCCTTGCTAAAATGTACCACCGGTCGACCACTCCTAGAGTATCGTCCGACAGATGCAAGGGTTTTTGCCCGAATCACACTGCGCCCGGTCGACCGCGCCAACCCGCCGGTCGACCGTTCAAGAGCAGAAAAGCTGTTGCAAGGTTCTCGACGAGCCTTTCGGCCTACCGTCGACCACTCCAATCCTCGCAAGTTAAAAGGAGGATAAAACTAAAGCTTGGCATACCTTTAAGGCTTGAAGAAGCCTTCGAAGAACCCCGGCGAGCTCTTCCTCACAAAACTCTTCTTCTCCGGCGAAAACCCGAACACGATCGTCTCAACTCCGGCAAACTCTTGATCTCCTCCGAGCTTCGCCGGCCTCGCCTCCGCGTCTTACTCAGCTACATGAGAAGGATCGAGAGAGAGTGAGAGACGAGTGAGAGAGAGTGAGAGACGAGTGTGAAGAGAGAGAGAAGTGAGAGGGAGAGAGATGAATCCAACCTTTTATACTCAATCTAAACAAATCTCAGTCGTCCATCTCAAACCATCTCATCATCCTCTAATCCACCACCTAAAACACAATAAACCCAATTAGTAAAGGGTTAGGATGTAACAATCCACCTCCTTAAAGAATTTCGTCCTCGAAATTAGAACCAAATTCTGAACGAACAACTCCGGATACTTCTTCCGGACCTCTTCCTCGATCTCCCAGGTGGCTTCACGCTCGCTATGGTGCTGCCACCTGACCTTCACAATCGGAATGGTTCTCCTTCTGAGCCGGTGCTCCATCCGATCCACAATCTCCACGGGCCTCTCCTCGAGAGATAAGTCCGGACTGATCTCGGGAACATAGATCTCAATCACATGCGATGGATCGGCAACGTATTTCCTCAACAAAGAAACGTGGAAAACGTTATGAATACCCGAAAGCTGCGGCGGCAAAGCAATACGGTAGGCAACCTCTCCTACACGATCAAGAATCTCGAACGGTTCGACGTACCTCGGACTGAGCTTCCATTGCTTCCTGAATCTCATCACTCCACGAGCTGGTGAAATCCTCAGGAAAACGTGATCGCCCACCTCAACTCTCAATTCTCGTCTACGCCTATCTGCGTAACTCTTCTGTCTGCTCTGACCCGTCGCTAACCTCTGTCTGATAACGCCAACCTTCTCAGCATATATCCGAGAAATCTCTGGCCCATCCAGTTGCTTCTCGCCTACGTCACTCCAGCATACCGGCGATCTACAGGGCCGACCGTACAGAGCCTCGTACGGTGCCATCCCGATGCTCGAATGGTAGCTGTTGTTGTAGGCGAACTAGATCAATGGCAGGTGTTCATCCCAAAATCCTGCCCAATCCAGAGTACACGCTCTCAGCATATCCTCTAGCGTCTGGATAGTCCTCTCTGACTGCCCGTCTGTCTACGGATGGAAAGTTGTGCTGAACTTCAACTGAGTCCCCAAAGCCTTCTGCAGACTACCCCAAAATCTGGAGGTGAACCTCGTATCTCGATCGGAGATAATACTCACTGGCACTCCATGTAACCGGACTATCTCCTCGACGTACAGCTTCGCCAAACCCTCCAAAGGTAAGGTGGTCCTGATCACCAGAAAATGCGCCGATTTGGTAAGTCGATCAACTATAACCCAAATCGCGTCGTGAGATTTCCTCGTCTTCGGCAACCCGATGACGAAATCCATCGTCACGTGCTCCCACTTCCACTCTGGAAGATCTATACTCTGCAACTGCCCTGCTGGTTGCTGGTGCTCAATCCTCACCTGCTGACAAACCAGGCACATTAGGATACCGATTCCTAATGGTAATCTTATTCACCATCCGATAATCAATACACATCCTCAGCGAGCCATCCCTCTTCTTCACGAAGAGCACTGGAGCTCCCTGATGCATTGCATACATTGCATCATATGTCTTTCATTTAGATTGATTTTATATCGATAAATGCTACTAAGGTATGTGTTTAGTCTTATTTACAGAATACAAGGACCTGAATGCAAATTACCTACATCCTGAGTATAAACGCGTGCAAAAGACTCATTTCTATCATAAAGACCAAGTTCAAGTTTATCAGGTTACAAATGGAAATGTATCCAAGCATAAAAGCATTCAAGATCTAATTCCAAAAAGTACAAGGACTTAAGCACAAAAGTAGCCAGGGACTTAATTGCAAAAAGCCAAGGACCTAATTGCAATTAAAGCACCAAAATATTATCTTGGAGAAAATCTAAAGAAAAATCAATGTGGATCTCCAAATATATAAAGAATTAAAGTCGGAGCTCAAAAGAAAGGAAAGAAATCATCCGGATATGCAAAGGACATTGAAATCATACCATAAACACACAGGAAAAATCCGGATCGAATCCGAGCCAAAAAGGTGGCGATTCCGCCGCACCTCATGTACAAATTGCGGCGATTTAGCCGCACAAAAGTCGATCCGTGTGCTCAAATTTTTACCAATGCTGTATTGACGCGTGTACGTTCCATTTATATATTGGGATCCCTTGTATCGGCTATAAATAGCCCCGAGAACGATGTTAGAAGGGTCCTTGGCCTTAGACCTAGTTTTTCGTTGTTGTTTTTATTTGTAATCTTTTCTTTGGATTAATAAAATTCTGTCTTTTATTTCTTGTTTTTACTTTTCTTTTGTAATGCCTCTAGGACCCCTTCTTCCTCCCTCTATGAGTTTCTAACTCCTTCCAAAGGGTGGAGGTGACGGATTAGGGTGAAGAGAAGATGAATGAATGTTATTATTTTAAGTTCGTGATTAGTATATTTTGATTACTTGAGTTTATGTTAAATCATTTATCATGTAATGCTTCATAACTAACATGATTTATTATAAGTTTCTGAATTCTCTAATCTAAACCCTAAATCTAAACCTCCACCCGACGGAATTCACCTCTTTGTTCTTATTTTAGTTTATTTGTTCTTGTTTCTTGCTTTAGATAATTAAAAACCAAAAAGCTCAAAACCCAATTTATTTCTTCTCTCCTTCTTTCCCCCAATCGAAATCACATTAATAACAAATCTCTCCCGCCTTGTGTTCGACCCGTATTTGCCACGTCTTCATTGACGCCGTGCACTTACGGTATAAATTTAATTCTTCATCAAGTTTTTGGCGCCGTTGCCGGGGAGGCGACGCAGATTTTGTTTTTTGTTGATTTCGATTCTATTCTGTTTATCTTGTGCGCGATCTAACTATTTGGATTTGTGTTTCAGGAGACAACAGAGCGCGCGGCGAAATCTGAGCGCAGTCTGAGCAACAAGGGCGGCGGAATCGCCGCACATCAAGAGGAACCTGCGGCGGAATCGCCGCACAATTGAAGCATCTGGGCTTCAAATTTTTCTGGGGTTAGCACCATCTCTGGGTGGACGCGTGGAGCTATTGAAATTTCGAGAGCGGGCGGGGAACCCGACTGAGCATTGCGTAGGTAACCTTTGTTGCCTTTTTCCTCGTAATTTCTAGTTTCAGAAAATTTCCTTTTCATAGAACTGCATGTGTTAGGGCAAAATTCCATAATTGGCAATAATTCAACTCTGACCTAAAATGGGCAAAATTAGAAAGGCCTTAGTGCATGCATCATCTAGTGTTTTGTATGCATTATTCTTGCTAAATTCTTGCAAATTAATTCTTGTTGAAGAGTGTTGGAGGCAAGGTACGTATCGCGTTTTAACGATTGCATTTAAGCATATAATTTAGTTTGCATACAACCTTGCAATTGCCCCCAATTAAAGGCCATTGTTTGACTATCTTTGCTAGATCTAAGTTAAACTATCTTAAGGGCAACTCCGTAGGCGAAGATACGGTGGGGATTTCATCACCCTTCCGTGGCCCACAAATCACAATCCTAAAGTGTCACCTAAGCCTTAAATTTAAAATCAATTAGACATTGGCCCCTAAGGACTCAGACTCATTTAAGGAGAAGAATTGGTTTGACTTGCTATGACCTGAAGCCGATTGAATTTAATTTGGTGTCTAGAAAGTGTTTTTGTGTTGACGTAAGTCTTCCAAGCGAAGTGGTTGTCTAATTGACACCAACTCTGTCGGAAGCGCCCCCACTAGCTATACACGGCCTGGCCAAGTTGGTTTGATTAGTGAGGGAGGTGAATCAAGCGAATCAATTCGACTCAACCAGTTAGGAGTCGTCTAGATCTAAGCGACACTAGGTCTAGGATTGTTTGAACCGTGATTTCTTAGGAATTTTCTGACCAACCCTCTTTCTATCTTTAGAGTTAGGTTTCCCTTCTCATCTGAGTCTTCTTTCTCTTCTCACCTAAATTCTCTAGATTAGGATTCCTTTCTCATCTTTCCCCATTCTATTGTTTGTTTCCCTTTTGAAAAAAACACATAAAAAAATATTAAAAAAACGAAAATATATATAAAAAAATTGTAATTAATTCTTGAAATTAAATTTGGAATTTAAATTTCGAATTTGAATTCAAAAATTGATTCAACCCGGTGCACTCAGATTTGGATTCGGGACTTGAGTAATCTACTCTCACGAGTTCATCTAGATTCCAGTCTAGAGCTTAGCCCCAAGACATCTGCCGCACCACCTCACCCGGATCCAATGGGTGAGAATGTAGTGGACCCACCGGTTGCACAACCTATAACTCTGAGGGATCGATGCTATCTAGCGATGGCTGCTCAACCATCGTGCATCGTTATGCCCACCATACCGGGTCGCGACTTCGAACTCAAGGCACAATACATGAGTATGTTGCCTAAGTTCACGTCTAGGGAAGACCCATATCTCTTCCTTAGAGAATTTTAGGAAATCTGCTCTCTTATGCACTACCAGCATATCCCTGAGGAGGCAGTGCGTCTGAAATTCGTGCCTCTGGCACTGAAGGACGACGCTAAGAAATGGCTATATAGTCTAGCCGAAAGATCTATTAGGAGTTGGGCTGAGTTTGTTCAAGTATTCCTGAAAAAATATTTTCCCAACCATAAGACTATGAGGATTAGGAATGAAATTGTTGCATTCGTTCAGTCTGAGAGCGAGCCGTTCTATTCCTATCTAGAAAGATTCAAAAGTGTTCTGACCCAATGCCCTCATCATGGAATTCCGAGATGACAATTATGCCAAATAATTTATGAGGGATTGACACCCACATCTAGGGTTATGGTAGAATCTGTAAGCCAAGGGAACTTTATGTCGAAAAATGAAAATGATGCCTGGACTTTTCTTGAGGATTTAGCTGAAAACAGTATGCAATGGGACAACGCTAGAACACCGCTTAACCCGAGTATTGGATCTAAATAGCAAGTCAACCCAAACCAGGTGTCTTAGCTGTAGATGCCAACATAGCGGCTGAAGGAAAACTAGCTACCCTTATGCGCAGAATGGAAAGTTTAGAGCTACAAACCCAAACACGAGTGAATCAAGCCTCGTCTATCCCTTGCCCTAGATGTGGTCAGACTAGTCATGTAATGGAGGATTGTGCGGACTGGGACCAAGTTAATGCCATGTATAACCATGCTAGAAATGACCCATACGCATCAACCTATAACTCGGGTTGGCGTAATAATTCCAATTTCTCATCAAGCCAACAAGGTCAACCTCCTAGACAACAACCAAACCCGTATAACCAAAATAATACATCATCTGGGTTTAGTAACAATGGCGATCATGAGGTTAGGTTGACAAGCTTGGAGAATTTGATGAAAACCTTTATACAAATAACCAACCAGACGTTCCAAAGACTTGAGACACAAGTCAGCCAACTAGCACAAATAGTAGGTGAAAGAGAAAAGGGTCGGTTTCCAAGTCAACCTGAGGTGAACCCTAGATCTAATAATTCATATCAATCCTATCAACCACCTTCAGGAAATAACAACCCTAGACCGGTTCAAATGGTTAATGAGGAAGGACCGTTCCAACAAATAAATGCAGTAGTATCATTACGGTCCGGAAGACAGATTGACAATAATGTGGTAAATCCTAGAACGTCTAATCAATCTAGCCATCAAGCTACCACATACGACCTAACCATTGAACCCGACGTCCAATCTGAAACGCCCAACCCACCTACTCAACCTGAACCCATAGCTCAACCTGAACCTGAGCGAGTCTATGTTCCTAAAGCCCCATTCCCTAATAGACTCAAAAAGAACTCAAGTGCACAAATGGAGAAAATCTTGGAAGTATTTAAGCAAGTTAAGGTGAACATTCCACTCTTAGACATGATTCAACAAATACCTGCTTATGCTAAATTCTTAAAAGATCTGTGCACTAAAAAGAGAAAAACGAACGTACCAAAGAAGGCATTCTTAACTGCAAACATAAGCTCTATCCTGTCAAACTCGTCTCCTATAAAATATAAGGATCCTAGATGTCCCACAATTTAATGTGCAATAGGAGACACTTTTATCAACAAAGCCCTTCTAGACCTTGGTGCTAGTGTTAACCTACTCTCGTTCTCTATCTACGAGCAACTCAACCTTGGTCCACTAAAACCCTCTAAGACAACTCTTCAATTTGCTGATTGCTCTATTAAGAAACCAAGAGGTGTAGTCGAGGACGTTTTGATCAAGGTGGGTGACTTCATTTACCCAGTGGATTTTGTTGTTCTAGACATTGAACCTGTTGTCGATCCTAAGAGACAAATCCCTGTAATACTAGGCAGACCCTTTTTAGCCACTTCTGAAGCATTGATAAACTGTCGAAATAGGCTCATACAATTATCTTTTGGGAACCTAAAAGCTGAATTTAATATCTTTCATGTTGATAGTGAGCCAGAAATAATATGCAATCAAAGTGATGTTGTGATGAGAGCACGTATCTATAAGATTTCTGAATCAAATAAATCATCACAAAATCAAAAAAGGAAGTAAGAAAAAGGGGAGGAATGCATCTACACACCCACCATCACTCGAGCAAATAAGTGAACCAATTTATGTGAGGGGTGTGGAACCTGTGACTCAGGACTCTCATTGCAACATGGGGAACAATTCAACTGGATACATGCACCAATATGGTGTTATTCAATCCAGTTCTGACTATGGTTGACTTTGAGCAAATTCTATCCTTCCACCGCAGTTCACTCAGGTAATAAGTGCATTTGCTTTATATTTGCATACATTGAGGACAATGCATGATTTAGGTGTGGGGGGTGTTTATGTATATATTTATCAATATATCTGTCTTTTATTTCAAAAAAAAATAAAAATAAAAAAAATCAATGTTTCATGACATAGCTTAAGATTGAACTACCAAAACCCGAGTACAAATTGCATTGAGTTTTTGTTCCTTATTATATAGTTCTGCTTGTAGAAATTATGACATAAATCTAAGTTCCAAAGAAATAACCCATTGCCCTTTAAGACATGTATGCACTTAAATTGGATGAATCAAATCTTTGAAGTGGTTGATAAAAAGCAGAGGTTGAGGAAAATATACCGGGAAGTGTGGACTTCTAATAGCAATTAAGCCTTGAGGAAAATAAAATTAAAAATAAAGGAATAAAGTGAGGAAATCACATTCTGCAAAATGATTACAAAAGCCCAAGGCTTTGAGTCACTGGTCCGTAGGGGTATCTTGAAACCCGGTAACTTGAGTCTACCAGCTCGGGATTATCGACCAAACTCGCTACACGAATGCAAAAAGGGTAAAAGTGTCAAAAAGCAAATGTGTTGAATCACGGAAGAAAAGAAAAAAAATACTCAAGGCCCAAAGCTAAAAGAATGATCCATGCCATGGTTGATCCAAATGATACTTCACCACCAGAGGAGGCGTGCAAAATAATTTAAGTGATATCATGTGTAGAAGGGTTAGTGGTGTGAATGTTGGAGGAACAAAGACCAAGTCATATTTTTAATGAGTTAGATTTATATAATGAGCATGCAAGAATTCTCAGTGAGATGTATAAGGTTGAGGTAGGGATATTGAGAACTATTAATGAAATGTTGATTTCGGATTTTGTGGGTATATCCGCTGAAAACGTTCAGGAGACAACACTCCTCCTACTTGGCAACAAAGAGGTTTAAAGGCTTGTTGCACATGCTAAGTGCAACCGTGATTCCTACGAAAGTGAGTTAGGATTTCCCTGTTTTTATTTTTCGTATTTTCTGTTTTGCTAGGGACTAGCAAAATCTAGGTGTGGGGGTATTTGATGCATTGCATACATTGCATCATATGTCTTTCATTTAGATTGATTTTATATCGATAAATGCTACTAAGGTATGTGTTTAGTCTTATTTACAGAATACAAGGACCTGAATGCAAATTACCTACATCCCGAGCATAAACGCGTGCAAAAGACTCATTTCTATCATAAAGACCAAGTTCAAGGTTATCAGGTTACAAATGGAAATGTATCCAAGCATAAAAGCATTCAAGATCTAATTCCAAAAAGTACAAGGACTTAAGCACAAAAGTAGCCGGGGACTTAATTGCAAAAAGCCAAGGACCTAATTGCAATTAAAGCACCAAAATATTATCTTGGAGAAAATCTAAAGAAAAATCAATGTGGATCTCCAAATATATAAAGAAATAAAGTCGGAGCTCAAAAGAAAGGAAAGAAATCATCCGGATATGTAAAAGACATTGAAATCATACCATAAACACACAGGAAAAATCCGGATCGAATCCGAGCCAAAAAGGTGGCGATTCCGCCGCACCTCATGTACAAATTACGGCGATTTAGCCGCACAAAAGTCGATCCGTGTGCTCAAATTTTTACCAATGCTGTATTGACGCGTGTACGTTCCATTTATATATTGGGATCCCTTGTATCGGCTATAAATAGCCCCGAGAACGATGTTAGAAGGGTCCTTGGCCTTAGACCTAGTTTTTAGTTGTTGTTTTTATTTGTAATCTTTTCTTTGGATTAATAAAATTCTGTCTTTTATTTCTTGTTTTTACTTTTCTTTTGTAATGCCTCTAGGACCCCTTCTTCCTCCCTCTATGAGTTTCTAACTCCTTCCAAAGGGTGGAGGTGACAGATTAGGGTGAAGAGAAGATGAATGAATGTTATTATTTTAAGTTCGTGATTAGTATATTTTGATTACTTGAGTTTATGTTAAATCATTTATCATGTAATGCTTCATAACTAACATGATTTATTATAAGTTTCTGAATTCTCTAATCTAAACCCTAAATCTAAACCTCCACCCGACGGAATTCACCTCTTTGTTCTTGTTTTAGTTTATTTGTTCTTGTTTCTTGCTTTAGATAATTAAAAACCAAAAAGCTCAAAACCCAATTTATTTCTTCTCTCCTTCTTTCCCCCAATCGAAATCACATTAATAACAAATCTCTCACTCCTTGTGTTCCACCCGTATTTGCCACGTCTTCATTGACGCCGTGCACTTGCGGTATAAATTTAATTCTTCATCACTCACCAGGGTGAAACACTGGGCCTGATCAAACCTGAATCTAGCAGATCCTGCAACTGCTTCTTCAGCTCAGCTAACTCAGCAGGCGCCATCCTATACGGAGCCTTTGACTGCGGTGTAGACTCAGCTACCAGATCGATACCAAACTCGATCTCTCTGTGAGGCGGTAACCCGGTGATCTCATAAGAAAATACCTCAGGAAAATCCTGGACAACCTCGATATCTTCCAACTTCTTCACCTCAAACTCTGGTACCACAAGCGTCGCTAAGAACGCTCTACAACCCTGGTGAATCATCTTCTGAGCCTTCACTGCCGAAACCAAAATCCGACCATCTCCACTCTTAGTCCCTCTGATCAATAAATCAGGAAGACCCTTCCTCGAGATCAAAATCTTCTTTTCTCGGCACAAGACTCGAACATCGTAGTGGGACAGCCAATCCATCCCAAGTATGACATCGAAGTATACCATCAGTAACAAGACCAGGTCTGCCGGGAACTTCTGGTCTCCCGAAGCAACCGTGGCGCTGGGGAGGAAGCCCCCCACAATGCCCACCAAACCCAAGGGTGTGTTGACTTCCAAAGTGGCAGTCAACATCGCAGGGGTACGACCTAACACGCTCACAAACTGCACAGAGATGAACGAGTGTGTGGCCCCGCAATCGAAAAACACTCTAGCTATCAAGCCATCAACAAAAAGTGTACTGATTGATCGTTTTATATTAACCGCAAGTACACGGCCGCGTTGAAGCGGTGGCAAATACGGGTCGTCCATTGGGAGGTGTGTCGACGTTTGGTTTGTGCGAAGACGAGTGGTAAAAAATGGAGAGAAAGATTGATTACACTAACCTACACAAGAATGCAAAAGGAAATGAAAGATAAGCAATAAAACTAAACCCCATAGGGGGGTAGTGAAATAATGTTAATATAAAGATATGTGTGTGTTTGTTCAATTAAGCTCCTCACAACATGTAGTGCATGAAATCATAAAACTACATCCAACTTTGCCTCCACATGAATTAAGATAAGACTACATCATTAAAACATACAAGACAATAATTGGAATGAAGCTAAATGAACTCAAATATAAAGACTAGACCCTACTATGCCTCCATATGAAATAAGATAACTCAATATCATTAAAACATATAAGACTAACCAAGGTAAAGGCAACAAGAGTACATACACTACAAATTGTGTTTCCAATATTAATTCCATCCATATCCTAACCTTATAAATCCCCATAAAATAGGTCCACTAATGAAACCATAAGCTAAGCTTCAGTCAAGAGCATTAGCATATCAAAGATAAGAGTGAAAACCCATTAGATGGTTATGGAAATCATATAAAGCTCAAGGGATTAAGATAACACACACTTAATACACTACAGGATCATATCACATATTTCTCCACCCCCCAAATGGGGATGAAACTACTCACACATATTTAAACTAACTACTTTACAAAATGAAGCATTATACTGAAACGAAACTACACTAATTAAACAAGGAAAAGAGGCTAATTGAAAGAAACATAAACTAAAGAAACATGCAAGAATTAAAAGACAAAACTAAGAACAATTATTTTATTAACAATGACTCACATTAAAGGTAGCATTCTTCTCCACCTTGAGTTTTTGCTTCAAGGCTCACTCCTTAGTAGAGAGAATGCCACCAAGCAATGGGTAGGTTACAATAGAAGGTGAAGAGTTCTATTTATATTCATGGAAAAAGCTAATCCGAGACAATCCCCCGATGTGGGACTAAACCAATACCAAATATAGACTAAGAATACACTAATACACCGGCTACCAAAAGCTAAGCGGATCAAGAGCTATCTGGACCGCCAATTAGCGGTCCATAAGCTTTGGATCGAGTTTGTTTTCGTTCTGGGCTTTGCTTGGTGTATTTGTTGGTCTTGGATGCATGTACTTTGTTTATTGGAGCTCCGACCGGAATCAAATTGTCAAAATACTCCCCATGATGGTGTGGAGTTTCCTGTTTTGCTCTTAGGTCTTTCGGTCTTACGTTCAGGTCCTTCTCCCTTGCATCCTAGTCCCCAGGTCTCACAATTAAGTCCTTTTTCCTGCTTCTGGGTCCTTTCATGGCTCTTCTCTTCAAACCTCTTTATTTCTAAAATTCAAACATAAAACTCGTCACGTAGCATTGCTTAGGTGTAAGATAATGGAGATAAGATACAAATATGAGCATGAAATTATGTCAATCAAATACCCCCACACCTAAGTTTTTGCTAGTCCCGAGCAAAACAAAGAAAGAGAAAAGCAAACGAGAAACAAGAAATCCTAACTCACTTTCGTAGGAATCACGGCTGCACTTAGCACGTGCAACAAGCCGTTAAACCTCCTTGTTGCCTAGGAGGAGGAGTGTTGTCTCCTAAGGGTTTTCAGCGGATATACCAAAAAAATCCAAACAAGATGCATTATTCAATCTAGACACTCGACTCGTTGGACAAATTTTGTCGATCATTCGACGCGGTAATCCTACGAGCCGACTCTATATAGGTAATCAGCCCGCACACCTAACCTAATGAACCATTCGTGTAAGTTAAATATGGGATTAAGTGAAAGACATGGACAACCTCAACATCCTGAAGTGATACAAAGTGTAAGGTCCATTAAGGTTCTTATTTGCATTTTTTTTCCTTTTTGTTTCTTTTCTCATTTTTTTCTTTTTTTTCTTTTTATTAGTTGGAGCTTCATTCTCCCAGGGTCAGGTTTCGTGTATCATTGCCCATGAGGACTTACACTATCACGTATACCTTTCCCTAAATCTCCACATAGGGCAATCCCTACCACCCGTGTAACGAGAGTTCGGTCGGCGCATCCCATGTCAGATGACTCGAAAGCACCAGGCACAAAGTCCCCTCAGACCTACTTTCCCGAGTGATAGGAGCCGTGCGAGAAGAGAGAACACCTACTCACTTATTTCTTATCTACGCAAGAACCAAAACCCCTACACTTAATGTCTCACAACAAGATTTAAAGGGTCCTTGACTACAACAAAGTTCCTTAACTTAATAGACACGAATTATTGACTCACTAGGTTCAGGTTGGACTTATTTAAATGTTTGAGCACTGAAACCCTATGATTACTCACCCCCCGAGGGAAAACTGGGGTGCATCCTAATGAGTCGATAAATCCTAAAGCCACTGTACTAGATATCCTAATGCATCAAGTTCAAGACAATTTTGGGAGCTTTCTTTTTACTTTGCCTCTCAACGGTTTTGCACGTGCTAAACACACGAAAAAACCCACAAAACATTTTCTTTCGCAAGTGCACGGCCGTGTTGAAGCAGTGACAAATACGGGTCGTCCACTGGGAGGTGTCTCGACGTTTGGTTTGTGCGAAGGCGAGTGGTAAAAAATGGAGAGAAAGATTGATTACACTAACCTACACGAGAATGCAAAAGGAAATGAAAGATAAGCAATAAAACTAAACCCCATAGGGGTAGAGAAATAATGTGAATATAAAGATGTGTGTGTGTGTGTTCAATTAAGCTCCTCACAACATGTAGTGCATGAAATCATAAAACTACATCCAACTTTGCCTCCACATGAATTAAGATAAGACTACATCATTAAAACATACAAGACAATAATTGGAATGAAGCTAAATGAACTCAAGTATAAAGACTAGACCCTACTATGCCTCCACATGAAATAAGATAACTCAATATCATTAAAACATACAAGACATTAACCAAGGTAAAGGCAACAAGAGTACATACACTACAAATTGTGTTTCCAATATTAATTCCATCCATATCCTAACCTTATCATTCCCCATAAAATAGGTCCACTAATCAAAGCATAAGCTAAGCTTCATTCAAGAGCATTAGCATATAAAAGATAAGAGTGAAAACCCATTAGATGGTTATGGAAATCATATAAAGGTCAAGGGATTAAGATAACACACACTTAATACACTACACGATCATATCTCATATTTCTCCACCCCCCAAATGGGGATGAAACTACTCACACATATTTAAACTAACTACTTTACAAAATGAAGCATTATACTGAAATGAAACTACACTAATTAAACAAGGAAAAGAGGCTAATTGAAAGAAAGATAAACTAAAGAAACATGCAAGAATTAAAAGACAAAACTAAGAACAATTATTTTATTAACAATGACTCACATTGAAGGTAGCATTCTTCTCCACCTTGAGTTTTTTCTTCAAGGCTCACTCCTTAGTAGAGAGAATGCCACCAAGAAATGAGTAGGTTACAATAGAAGGTGAAGAGTTCTATTTATAGGCATTGAAAAAGCTAATCCGGGACAATCCCCCGATGTGGGACTAAACCAATACCAAATATAGACTAAGAATACACTAATACACCGGCTACCAAAAGCTAAGCGGATCAAGAGCTATCTGGACCGCCAATTAGCAGTCCATAAGCTTTGGATCGAGTTGTTTTTCGTTCTGGGCTTTGCTTGGTGTATTTGTTGGTCTTGGATGCATCTACTTTGTTTATTGGAGCTCCGACCCGAATCGAATTGTCAAAATACTCCCCATGATGGTGTGGAGTTTCCTGTTTTGCTCTTAGGTCCTTCGGTCTTACGTTCAGGTCCTTCTCCCTTGCATCTTAGGCCCCAGGTCTCACAATGAAGTCCTTTTCCTGCTTTTGGGTCCTTTCATGGCTCTTCTCTTCAAACCTCTTTATTTCTGAAATTCAAACATAAAACTCGTCATGCAGCATTGCTTAGGTGTAAGATAATGGATATAAGATACAAATATGAACATGAAATGATGTCAATCACGTACCTTCCACCACAGCACTGGCGGCTCTAGCATCATCTGCCTGGATGGTGAAGACACGTCCCACACTCGTCCCCTGCTGGGAGGGTGCAACTGGTCGACTCGGTCCAGCTCCGCTAGCTGAGGTGGAACCCGGTCGTCCACTAGGTCCACCTAACCTACTCGGGCAGGAACAAATAAAATGTCCCATCTGGCCACAACCATGACATGCACCTGAACGAGCCCCACACCCGCGCCCGGGGTGAACTCTACCACACTGCCTGCACTGCCCGGACTGCTGAGATCCCTTGCTATCAACCTGGGGCCTCTTGCTCGGATTCCCTGAAAGCTGAACTCCGGGTCGCACACTGGCCTTCGTCTGCACCTTCCTGGCCTCTACCGTCTCCTGGTAGTCCTGATCCGTAATCGTCGCAAACTTCACTCCATAAGCTAAAGTCTGCGGCATACTCGTAGTCATACGGGACCGGAACTGCGGCCTCAACCCTCGGATAAACTTCCGAGCTCTCTGCTCCGGTGTCACATAAGTATCCGGGCAGTAACGCTCCAAGGCGTGAAACCTGCTAATGTAAGCCGCCAACGTCATCTCTCACTACTCGAGTGCCAGGAACTCCTTTTTCCTGTCATGCACATGTTGGGGAACATACTGCTGGTTGAACTCTGCGAGGAATTCCACCCAGCCCACCTCCTCACTGTCCTCGAAAACAACAGCCGACGTGGACCTCCACCAGTTGGTCGCCTCTCCGTCCAACACATAGGTGGCCAGATCCACCCACCTCTCAGAAGGACATCCGATCGCCCTGAAGTTCTTCCGGATCTTGAAGACCCAATCCTCAGCTGCCTCCGGCTCACAACTACCGAAAAAGGAAGTAGGGTGCTGTCGCATAAACCGATCCAGCACTGCCCCCGCCCCTGCCTGCTCAGACTGTGCAGACTCGCGCTCGAGAAACTCGCCCAGCCTGCCAAGAGTCCCCTGAAGGGTCCTCCTCTCCTCCCCCTGTCCTCCCTACCAGTCTCCTCACTAGCGCCCCTATAACGTGAAAGTGGTCTTACACGTCTCGGAGGCATCTACACAAGAGGACAGGAAACGACAATGAATCAATGATAATGAATGAACGCATGATAAATGACATATAAATGCAAGACCTCTAAGGTGGTTTCATTGGACAAGCGCACCGAGACCGAAAGCTCTGATACCAAATTGTAACGGCCCGAAACAGTGGAAAATTTAAAACTTAAAACAGATATAAGAATCATCACCGGGGTCGTCACCAAACCACAAGTATATATATAATATAAGGTGTAAAGTGTACAATACGAGAGTCAAGGATGACTACAACCCAACACAAAAGATATACAACACAAGTACAAGTGAAAATCATCCACTTCGAAGGATAAAAGAACAGGATCTGGTCAGGGTGCTCCTGCCCGCAATCACCACCTCCTACTGACGTGCACGACCTGACATGTAAACAAACAATGCCTGAGTTTCCCCTAGGGAAACCCCGTATGCCAAACCCCTAAAATATGAACATAATATGTGTATATGAAATATGAAATGAAGAATGCAGTAAAAGCATAACTAACTCCCGTACACACAAGGCACTGCCGGAAAACATCGGCCACGGGTCTCAAGGGTCCTCTCACCCCAACCCCACAATCACACGTGCACACAAGGCAGCGCCGGAAAACATCGGCCATGGGTCTCAAGGGTCCTCTCACCCCAACCCCACAATCACACGTGCACACAAGGCACTGCCGGAAAACATCGGCCACGGGTCTTAAGGGTCCTCTCACCCCAACCCCACAATCACACGTGCACGCAAGGCACCGCCGGAAAACATCGACCACGGGTCTCAAGGGTCCTCTCACCCCAACCCCACAATCACACGTGCACACAAGGCACCGCCGGAAAACATCGGCCACAACAACGTGCACACAAGCCACCCTCTCCGTAGAGCCACAACCACGATCTTCCTCTCAGGCCGGCAATGTCTGTACCGTCGCCCCAAAAGGCCGGAGACCCATTGTCCTCGAGGCAGATCCAATCACACACAACACAGGCATCCATATGCAAAACAGTGCCCAAACGGTCGAACAGAAGACCATAAATGGTCGACCGAACACCACTACTATTCCACAATATAACCGAAATAATGTCCAACCGGTCGAACGACAAAGGGGCCCCGTTCGACCGAAATCCAACAGTGAATTCCTCTCTTGCTCAAAAAGCATCAACGGTCGAACGACCAAACAATCACGGTCGACCGATTTCCTCCAGTAAGATTCACCAACAATCCGCACTACACGGTCGACCGAAACAGCTCTCCCGGTCGACCGGCAATTAAGCCACTTAAGTCATCGGTCGGACGAAGACAACAAGCGGTCGACCGTTTAGATGGTCAACGCCCCCAACTGACTTACTACAGTGCTTTCGGTCGACCGGCAAAGGGGACCCGTTCGACCGAAAACACCCAAAGCCTTTTTCCCTTGCTAAAATGTATTACCGGTCGACCACTCCTAGAGTATCATCCGACCAGTGCAGGGGTTTTTGCCCGAATCACACTACGCCCGGTCGACTGCGCCAACCCGCCGGTCGATCGTTCCAGAGCAGAAAACTGCTGCAAGGTTCTCGACGAGCCTTTCGGCCTACCGTCGGCCACTCCAATCCTCACAAGGCTAAAAGGAGGATGAAACTAAAGCTTGGCATACCTTTAAGGCTTGAAGAAGCCTTCGAAGAACCCCGGCGAGCTCTTCCTCGCAAAACTCTTCTTCTCCGGCGAAAACCCGAACACGATCGCCTCGACTCCGGCAAACTCCTGATCTCCTCCGAGCTTCGCCGGCCTCGCCTCCGCGTCTTCCTTAGCTGGATGAGAAAGATCGAGAGAGAGAGAGACACACGTGAGAGAGGAGTGTGAAGAGAGAGAAGTGAGAGGGAGAGAGATGAATCCAACCTTTTATACTCAATCCAAACAAATCTCAGCAGTGCATCTCAAACCATCTCATCATCATCTAATCCACCACCTAAAACACAATAAACCCAATTAGTAAAGGGTTAGGATGTAACATTTAACCTTTTAAAAGATACAAGAATCAACACCTGGGCCATTACCAAACCACGATTATATATATATATATATATATATATATAAAGTGGTATACTGAATTATACAAGAGTCAAGGATGATTACAACCACACACAAAAGATGTACAAACACATATACAAGGGAAATCATCCACCTCAAGATCTGGAAGAAGGACAAAATCTTGTCTGGGTGCTCGTGCCCGCAATCACCACCACCTACTGACGTGCACGACCTGACATGCAACACAACAATTGAAGGGAATGTGTTCTAAAAGTTTTACTTTTAAATGTCAATTATTATGAATTGAATGAGAAATCATTTTGTTTCTTGTTTATGTTATTCGTCTTTCAGAAGTGTTAAGGAAGAGGCTCTTGGTCCTTAACCGTAAAGCTCTCTAAAAGATATTGGTTTACATAAAACAAAAGATATTCGCAATCATGGTAATTAACATGGAACATTAATTACCGAGTTAAGATTGTCGTGTTGGTCATAGATCATTGTAGCTCTACAAGTGAGTGACAACATGGGTATGCAAAAGAGGAAAATATTACTTTTGTATACTGAATAGACCTAATAAGTAAAATATTATAGAAATGTGTTTCTGTGTCATTAATATTTTACTGTGTCTTTGGTCCTTTGATATGAGACTTATATCTAATCACTTAAGGAATACTTAATTAGATCAGTGTCTTGAACTATCGATCAGTGTAGTGTAAAGGCATTGGTTTGTTAAGTACAACTTTTGTTGGAGAAGATAGTTAGTCAAAAGATTATCATTGCCCCTCTTAATTGAGTGATGATATTAGTGGGCCCCTTGATAAAGCAAAGTTATAATGTGCACAATGTGATTTGAGTTAAGTCACATATTTATAACTAGCTTAAAGAGATCAAGAAATGAATACTAATACAAAGATGACACAATACTACTTTGTGTGTATTCTTAATATCATGAGGCAAGGGACGGACACAAGTGGTGCACTCCATCACTAAATGGATCGGGTTTTGGTTCGAGTGGAATTAAGACATCTAACTAATTGGGAGCTATAATGTGTAGCTAGATACCGCTTATAGCTTGTGATATTAAGCTCTTAATATCACTGCCAACTTAGTCTAGATCCTCCCATAGGTCACACCGCAAGAAACCGGGAAACAAGAAGCTTGATTTTTGGTTCATATGATGTGTCAGGTTTCTTATAGAAAATATGACACATGTGGTGAACAAGTAAAATCAATCATGTTATATATAACATAATTAGAATCATGATAAATTCATATGAGATGCATATATTATGGGGTGCAATAATTTATTGTTGCATAGGATAATATATTGCATAAGTTGTGAATTTGCTAAAACCCCCTCAAGTTCAAATTTTGTTGGAAATAAATCCAAAATTTTAAAAAGGCAAAATCGGGTAAAAGTTCGGTAATCCGTTGAGGTTCGGTCGACCGAAGGATCTGTGGATCGGTCAACCGAACATGGAACGGATAGTCATATTTGATTGACCGAACTTGACCAAAGTGCCTGGAACTTTGGTACGGTGTACCGAACCAAAATCGGTCGACCGAATAATGTTAAGTTCCGATATTTTCGGTTAACCGAATGGCACTCGGTCTTAGACGAGAATTCGTCCGATCGGTTAAGGAGAATTTTTCCCTTTAAGAATCGGTCATCCGTCTAGTACTCGGTCAACCAATCGTGACATATTCGGTTAACCGAATGGGTCTCGTTCAACCGAACAACGATTGATTTTCTGCCTTTGATTATTAAGAGATTAATTTGATTGATGGTTAGATTAGCTCCAAACTTGGTCAAACGTTTTGTAGGTGCATGTAATACATGAAGGAATTAATTTATGAGAGAAAATGTAAAGAAAAACGTGGCTAAAGAATAGCCATGATTAAGAGTAAGATTGGAACCTATAAATAGGTCTTCATTCTCCCTAATTGGGTTACACAATTCAATAATTATTTTCTCTCTTAATTCACCACAAAAACCCACGAAAATTCTCTTAGTTTTCTAAGTCTTTGGAAGGAGAAATCTCAGAGGCTAAGGAAGGGGTTTGTATCTAGATTCTAAGCTTGTTTGGAGATCGATTGACTAGCTTCTTTCTCTCCAACCTTGTTTAGGGTTTCAGTGAACACTCGGAGGCATCTGGCGCAACGAGAAGCGAAGATTGGCTTCCTCAACGTCTCTGAAACATCAAGAAGTTTTTGAGAACTTCTAGGTATGAATTTCGGAGTCCCTTTGTGTTTGTTTTAATAAGTTTTTGAAACTAGTTGTTAAAACAAACCGATGCATGCATAAATAAATCGAAGAAAATTGTAATAGATCCTTATTATACATGAAAATTTGAAAAATATATATGTATAATTAAACATGAAATCCTACAGTGGTATCAGAGCATAGGGTTCAATTTTCTCATGATTTATGGCTGTAAACATATTTAGTTTACCATCTAGGATTTAAACAATTCGTTTTACCGGTTTTTCGGTCTTTAAATGTTTGTTGAAATAATTCTTTATAATAATTCGTTTTAAATGTTTTGAATGTTTAAAACAAGTCATGTAATTATTAGAATTATGATTTAGACATAAGTCTAACTTGCAATAATTTCGTTTTAAGTATAAACGATTATTTTGTAAGAGAATCAACAAAATCGAGAAACTGCGATTCATCTTTCCATTGGAAATTAGATGGACAGCAGTTCATAATTAATTTTTGAATTATGGATGCATGAAAAACGTTTTTAATGGATTTCAAAATGTTTTTCAAAGAATTGTTTGGGATTCTAGATGCTTGATAAAGTAGGATGGATAGTTTATAGCGATATTGCGTGCATGGATGCTCGAGTTGTTTTTGCAGGAATTGTGAGTTTATATGTTCCATATCAGCGATTGTGAATGTATGTTATTATTATAATACAGGGGCTTATGTATGTAAAAGCCAAAATTCTCTCTATTTCCATCTTTTAGATAGTTGCATTTGCATATGAGAGGTTTTTACATAAGACTTGCACTAGTCGGTTTTTTATCGAATGTGAGGAGCATGTTTATTTTCTGCAAAATCTACATCTCCGGTGCAAGAGGAAGTCGCCGCTGTAGCGCATCGATCGGGGATCGAGGATCAAGGATCGAAGGGAACATATAAACTCACACGATGTGGATTGTGTGAATGTTTAATTTCTGGTTTTTAATTTCTGCTATGCATGTGATGAATGTGGTGAATGTTAGGATGTGTATGAATATTAATATGCATGATAACCTAAAATTCTAAATCACATGTAAATATATGAAATTGTCCAACAAAAATTAAGAATAAATTTCCTTCTTATTTCATCCACTAGCAGCCATTGATCGAGGGATACTCTGCTCGCCCTTAGCGGGAGATAGCTCCCTCTATCTTTGGGAATAGTGGGAGATATAAAGGTTGTCTGTTGTTGTGCCACAATTAAATATATGAGGTGTGTTTCACCCTAGTGAACCCCAAGTATGTTTAGTTGTGAATACAATAGATAAACGTATCTCGTATCAAATGAAAATAAGTTTTCTTAACATTACCTAGAGTCCTCGCTCGGTTTTGGGAAAAAGTTTTTCTTACGAGGATAGGTCGTATTCCCTCATAATTAAAACGACAAGAGTCACAAGAGTTTGAAGATGCTAAATGTTGCTAAAATTCAAAAAGGTTGTGATTAGAAAATGTTTTCTTACCTTGATATTGTAATGTATTCGATAACCCTTAGCTAGTCTATATTACAATTGATGGGATCTTGGATTGTTGCATTTATGGGCAAAACTTTCATTTGCAACATTTACATTTATATATTCGATATATGTATGCATGTGTATTAAGACATAAAATTGGCATTAAAACCAGTATAATTTATTTTGTAGAAATGTCTAATATCCAACCAATTGTGCGATCTATGATCGAAAAGAATCCTTTGCAAAATGATGGCTCAAACTTCATGAAATGGCAACTCAATCTTAACATCGTGTTGAGGTTTGAAAAACTATCTCATATTTTGGATGGTGAAATCCCAAAATTGAATGAGAAGACAACCGATAATGAGAAGGAGGCGATACCCAAGTGGGAAGACCAAGAGAACCAAGTTCACGGTCTAATGTTGGCATCCATGGGTGACTCGCTTCAAGCGAAATACTTGGATTCAAAACCCAAGAAGACCATGGAGGCTTTAACAAAGATGTTCATAGATAGTGCCCGAAAGGAGCGCTATAAGACCACCATCGCACTCACAAGGTGCCATATGGCGGAGGGAACATCGGTATCTATGCATTTTCTCACGATGCAAGGATACCTTGAGAAATTGTCGAAGCTCTCTTCTCCAATGCCCGAGGACATTGCCGAAGATCTGATTCTTGGCTCTCTAGCCCCGTCCTTCAAGGACTTTGTGATGCACTATCATGTGCGTGAAAAAGGGGTGAGTCTTGAGGAGCTTCACAACGCTCTCAAAACGGCTGAAGTTGACATGGGCAAAGGTCAGGACAATCACGTCCTAGCCGTCCATGAGAGGAGCAAAAAGATCAACAAAGGTAAAGGCAAATTTACCAAAGATACGTCAATCAAGAGCAAGGGAGTAGGAGGTACTCATGGGAGTGCCTCAAGGGGGAAATCTTTCAAATCTCCAACTCCCAACACGGAGTGCTTTCACTGCGGTGAAAAGGGACACATCCGACCGAATTGCCCCAAGTACAAGGAAGACCTTGAAAATGGGATGATTGAACGTAGGCGCCCGAGAAGCGCCATAGGTATGTTTGTTATTGAGATAAATTTAATCACCTCTATCCTTGATTTAGTAATGGTTACCGGATCTTGTGCTCACATAATTTTGATGTGCAGCTATTGAAGGATAGGAAGGAACTCGTGGAGAACGAGATGATATTGAAGATTGGAAACAGTACAACCATCGCTGCGATTGTACAAGATTCTATGGAGCTTCAATAGGCTAGTGATTTAAATTTATGCTTTGAAGAATGTTTGTTATATGCCTTCGATTAGCAAGAACATTTCTGTATCAAGTTTTAGATATGGATAAATTTTAATAAATATTTTAATTCTTGCTTGTCTATATCGAAGAATGGAATTTTCTATGCAAATACATTCATATAGAATGATTTCTATTTGCTTGAAATAAATAATAAACAAACTCAAACAAACAATAACAAAAGAGAAACTAAGATAACTCACGTGAATGATACAATCTTGTAGCACTATCGGATTTGTCAAATAAATGACCAAGAGACCTTTCAAGAAGAAAGGAACGAAAACGAATAACTAATTGGATATGATACATTCTAATGTATGTGGTCCGATAAGTAGAAGTGCAAGAGACGGTTTAAGGTACTTCATTTTGTTCACGGACAACTATAGTCATTATGACTATATTTGTCTAATGGGAAGCAAAAGTGAATTCTTTGACAAGTTCAAGGAATTCGAGGATGAAGTAATGAACCGACTCAACAAGAATATCGAGTCTCTATGAACGGTTCGTAGGGGTGAGTGCTTAGGATACCTAATTTGACTCATTCCTAAAGTAGGAATAGGATATTGCTCGACATGGTTCGATCAATAATGAGTCAATTTAAATTGCCGATTTACTTTTGGAATTATGCACTACAAATAATGACAAACTCACTAAATAATGTTCCATCCAAATCCGTGGAGAAAATGGTTTATGAGCTATAGAGTTGAAAGACACCTAAGCTCAACTTTCTCAAGATTTGGGGTTGTGAGGTGATGCATTGCATACATTGCATCATATGTCTTTCATTTAGATTACTTTTATATCAATAAATGCTACTAAGGTATGTGTTTAGTCGTATTTACAGAATACAGGGACCTGAATGCAAATTACCCACATCCCGAGCATAAACGTGTGCAAAAGATTCATTTCTATCATAAAGACCGAATTCAAGTTTATCGGGTTTCAATTGGAAATGCATCCAAGCATAAAAGCATTCAAGGAGCTAATCACAAAAAAGTCAAGGGCTTAATTGCAAAATGCCAAGGACCTGATTGCAAAAGAAAAGGATCAAGTTATTTTGTTGAAAAAGTCAAAAGAAAAGTCAAAAATAAATCCCCAACAATGGAAGGAATTAATCCGGAGCTCAAGACAATGGAAAGAAATCATCCAGACGCGCAAATAAAGATCAAATCATGCCATAAACGCACCGCAGAAATCCGGACCTAATCCCATCAACCTGGGCGGCGAATTAGCCGCACCTCCCATGTATTGGGAGGCGAATTCGCCGCCCCTCTTGCTCCAAAAGATTTCAAATTTCTTCCAGTGTTGCTTTGACGCGTGTACTCTCCTTTTATGTATTCGTATCCCCTGTAGCAACTATAAATAGACCCGAGAACGATGTAAAAAGGGTCCTTGGTTGTTGTTCTTATTTGTGTACCTTAGTTTTATTAATAAAATTCTGTTTCTTATTTCTTACTTTTTAGTTTTCTTTGTAATGTCTCAAGGACCCCTTCTTCTTCCTCCCTCCATGAGTTTCTAACTCTTTCCGAAGGGTGGAGGTGACGGATTTAGGGTTAGAGAAGATGAATGAATGTTATTATTCTAAGTTCGTGATTAGTATTTTGATTACTTGAGTTTATGTTAAATCATTTATCTTGTAATGCTTCATAACTAAACATGATTTATTATAAGTTTCTAAGTTCTCTAATCTAAACCTTAAATCTAAACCTCCACCAAACGGAATTCTCTTCTTATTTCTTGTTTTAGTTCTAATTGCTTTTGTTTCGTACTTTAGATAATTAAATCAAAAATACCAAAAAAAACCAACTTATTTCTTCTCCCTTCTCCCCCTCAATCGAAATCACACTAACAACGAAATCTCTCCCTCCTTGTGTTCGACCCGTACTTGCCACGTCTTCATAGATGTCGTGCACTTGCGGTATAAATTTAAATCTTCATCATGAGGTCTACGTCGAGAAATTGATGTCGACCAAATTTTGAGGGCGTCGTCGGCATCTCTGGGTGGTCGCATTGAGCTACTGGAATCTCCGAGAGCAGGCGGCGAACCCGACTGAGCATTGCGGAGGTAACTTTTCTTGCCTTTCTCGTAAAATCTGAATAGTTGAAAAGTTTCCTTTCGTAGAATTGCACGTGTTAGGGTTACAATTCCATAATTGGCAATAATTCAACTCTGACCTAAAATTGGCAAAATTAGAAAGACCTTAGTGCATGCATCATATAATGTTTTGCTTGCATTATTCTTGCTAAATTCTTGCAAATTAATACTTTTTGAAGATTGCTGAAGGCAAGGTACGTATCGAGGTTTTTATCGATTGCATTAGAGCATATAATTTAGTTGCATACAACCTTGCAATTGCCCCCATTAAAAGGACCATTGTTTGACTATCTTTGCTAGATTTAAGTTAAACTATCTTAAGGGCAACTTCGTAGGAAAAGATACGGTGGGGATTTCATCACCCTCCCGTAGCCCACAAACCACAATCCTGAAGTGTCGCCTAAGCCTAAAATTTAAAATCAATTAGACATTGGCCCCTAAGGACTCGGACTCAATTAAGGAGGAGATTGGTTTGACTTGCTATGACCTGAAGCTAATTGAATTCAATTTGGTGTCTAGAAAGTGTTTTTGTGTCGACGAAAGTCTTCCAAGCGACGTGGTTGTCTAATTGGCACCGACTCTGTCGGAAGCGCCCCCACTAGCTATACACTAACTGGCCAACTTGGTTTGATTGGTGAGGGAGGTGAATCAAGCAAATCAATTCGACTCAACCAGTTAGGAGTCGTCTAGATTTAAGTGATACTAGGTCTAGGATTGTTTGAACCGTGCTTGTTCAGGAAATTTCTGGCCAACCCTTGAATTTACCTTTAGAGTTAAGTTTCCCTTCTCGTCTGAGTCTTATTTCCCTTCTCATCTTTACCTTTCTATTGTTTGTTTCCATTTTCATAAATTAAAAAAAAACGAAAAAAAAAATTGTAATTAATTCTTGAAATTAAATTTGGAATTTAAATTTCGAATTTGAATTCAAAAATTGATTCAACCCGGTGCACTCAGATTTGGATTCGGGACTTGAGTAATCGACTCTCACGAGTTCATCTAGATTCCAGTCTGGAACTTAACCCCAATCCACCTGTTGCACCACCTCACCCGGATCTAATGGGTGAGAACGTAGTGAACCCGCCTATGACTCTGAGGGATCGGTGCTACCCAACGATGGCTGCTCAGCCATCGTGCATCGTCATGCCCACCATACCGGGTCGCGACTTCGAACTTAAGGCACAATACATGAGTATGCTGCCTAAGTTCACCTCTAGGGAAGACCCATATCTCTTCCTTAGAGAATTTGAAGAAATCTGCTCTCTTATGCAATACCAGCATATCCCTGAAGAGGCAGTGCGTCTGAAATTCGTGCCTCTAGCACTGAAGGACGACGCTAAGAAATGGCTATATAGTCTAGCCGAAAGATCTATTAGAAGTTGGGCCGAATTTGTTCAAGTTTTCCTAAAAAAATATTTCCCCAACCATAAGACTATGAAGATTAGGAATGAAATTGTTGCATTCGTTCAGTCTGAGAGCGAGCCGTTCTATTCCTATCTTGAGAGATTTAAGAGTGTCTTGACCCAATGCCCTCATCACGGAATTCCGAAGTGGCAATTATGCCAAATTATTTATGAGGGATTGACACCCACATCTAGGGTTATGCTAGAATATGTGAGCCAAGGGAACTTTATGTCCAAAAATGAAAATGATGCCTGGACTTTTCTTGAGGATTTAGCTGAAAATAGTATGCAATGGGACAATGCTAGAACACCCATCAACCCGAGTATTGGGTCTAGAATAGCGAGTCAACCCCGACCAGGTGTCTTAGCTATAGACTCCAACATAGCGGCTGAGGCAAAACTAGCTACCCTAATGCGTAGAATGGAAAGTCTAGAGCTACAAAATCAACCCCGAATGAATCAACCCTTGTCTATCCCCTGCTCTAGATGTGGTCAGACTGGTCATTTAATGGAGGACTGTGTGAACCTGGAACATGTTAATGCCACATTTAACAATTCTAGAAATGATCCTTACGCATCAACCTATAGCCCAGGTTGGCGTAATCATCCCAATTTTTCGTGGACCCAACAAGGACAACCTCCTAGACAACAACCAACCCCGTATAACCAAAATAATACATCATCTGGGGGTAATAATGGAAATCATGAGGTTAGGTTGACAAAATTAGAAAATTTAATGACAACTTTTATACAAACAACCAACCAATCATTCCAAAGGCTAGAGACCCAGGTCAGCCAATTAGCACAGATAATAGGTGAAAGAGAAAAGGGCCAATTTCCAAGTCAACCTGAGGTAAACCCCAGAACTAATAATCAATATCAATCTTATCAACCACCTTCAGGAAATAACAACCCTAGACCAGTTCAAATGGTTAATGAGGAAGGACCGTTCCAACAAATCAATGCTGTAGTATCATTACGGTCCGGAAGACAAATTGACAATAATGTGGTAAACCCTAGAATGACTAATCAATCTAGCCATCAAGCACCCACATATGACTTGACCATTGAACCCGACGTCCAAATTGAAAAGCCCAATCCACCTACCCAACCTGAACCTGTAGCTCAACCTGAACCTGAGCGAGTCTATGTGCCTAAAGCCCCATTTCCCAATAGACTCAAAAAGAACTCTAGTGCACAAATAGAGAAAATCTTGGAAGTATTTAAGCAAGTTAAGGTAAACATTCCACTCTTAGACATGATTCAACAAATACCTGCTTATGCTAAATTCTTAAAAGATTTGTGCACTAAGAAGAGAAAAACGAATGTACCAAAGAAGGCATTCTTAACTGCAAACATATGCTCTATTCTTTCCAATACATCTCCTATAAAATATAAGGACCCGGGGTGTCCCACAATTTCATGTTCAATAGGAGATACGTTTATCAATAAAGCCCTTCTAGAACTTGGTGCAAGCGTTAACTTGCTCCCATTTTCTGTCTACGAGCAACTCAACCTTGGTCCACTGAAACCCTCTAGGACAACCCTCCAATTCGCTGATTGTTCTGTTAAGAAACTGAGAGGTATAGTAGAGGACGTTTTGATTAAGGTTGGTGACTTCATTTATCCAGTGGATTTTGTCGTACTTGATACTGAACCTGTTGTAAATCCTAATCGACAAATCCCTGTAATTTTAGGTAGACCCTTTTTAGCCACTTCGGAAGCATTAATAAACTGTCGAAATGGGCTCATGCAATTATCTTTCGGGAATTTAAAAGCAGAATTTAATATCTTCCATATTGATAATGAGCCAGAAATAATATGCAACCCAAGTGATGTTGTGATGAGAGCACGTATTTATCAGATTTCTGAATCAAATAAATCATCACATAAGCAAAAAGGATGTAAGAAAAAAGGGAGTAATTCATTTACCCAACCACCATCACTCGAGCAAACAAGCGAACCAATTCAAGTGAGAAGAGTGGAATCTTTTCCTCAAGTCAACATGGGGAACAATTCAACTGGATACATGCACCAACATGGTGTCATTCAATCCAGTTCTGATTATGGTTGACTTTGAGCAAACTCAACCCCTCTACCGCAAGCCGACGCAGGTAATAAGTGCATTTATTGTATCTGTGCATACATTGAGGACAATGCATGATTTAGGTGTGGGGGGGTGTTTATATATGTACATATCTATCTATTTGATTTTCTGTTCTGCTTTATTTAAAAAAAAAAAAAAATCAATATTCTATGACATAGCTTAAGATTGAACTGCCAAAACCCGTGTACAAATTGCATTAAGTTTTTGTTCCTTATTATATAGTTCTGCTTGTAGAAATTATGACATAAATCTAAGTTCCAAAGAAATAACCCATGACCCTTGTAAGACATGTATGCACTTAAATTGGATGAATCAAATCTTTGAAGTGGTTGATAAAAAGCAAAGGTTGAGGAAAATATACCGGGAAGTGTGGACTTCTAATAGCAATTAAGCCTTGAGGAAAATAAAAGTAAAATAAAATAAAAATAAAGTGAGGAAAACACATTTTGCAAAATGATTACAAAAGCCCAAGCCTTCGAGTCACTGGTCCGTAGGGGTATCTTGAAACCCGGTAACTTGAGTCTGCCAGCTCGGGATTATCGACCAAACTCGCTACACGAATGCAAAAAGGGTATAAGTGTCAAAAAGAAAAGCAAATGTGTTGAATCACGGAAAAAGGATAAAAATAAATAAATACTTTAAGATACTCAAGGCCCAAAGCTAAAGGAATGATCCATGCCATGGTTGATCCAAATGATACTTCACCACCAGAGGAGGCGTGCAAAATAATTTATGTGATAACATGTGTAGAGGGGTTAGTGGTGTGAATGTTGGAGGAATAAAGACCAAGTCAAACTTTTTATAAGTTAGAACTGTATAATGAGCATGCGAGAACTTTAAGTGAGATGTATAAGGTTAAGGCCGAAATATTAAGAGCTATTAATGGAATGTTGAATTAAGACTTTGTGGGTGTGTCAACTGAAAACCCTCACGAGACAAAACTCGTCCTCTAAGGCAACCTGGAGGTTTAAAGGCTTGTTGCACATGCTAAGTGCAACCGTGATTCCTACGAAAGTGAGTTAGGATTTCCCTGCTTTCATTTTCTTATATTCTGCTTTGCTAGGGACTAGCAAAAATCTAGGTGTGGGGGTATTTGATGCATTGCATACATTGCATCATATGTCTTTCATTTAGATTACTTTTATATCAATAAATGCTACTAAGGTATGTGTTTAGTCGTATTTACAGAATACAGGGACCTGAATGCAAATTACCCACATCCCGAGCATAAACGTGTGCAAAAGATTCATTTCTATCATAAAGACCGAATTCAAGTTTATCGGGTTTCAATTGGAAATGCATCCAAGCATAAAAGCATTCAAGGAGCTAATCACAAAAAGGTCAAGGGCTTAATTGCAAAATGCCAAGGACCTGATTGCAAAAGAAAAGGATCAAGTTATTTTGTTGAAAAAGTCAAAAGAAAAGTCAAAAATAAATCCCCAACAATGGAAGGAATTAATCCGGAGCTCAAGACAATGGAAAGAAATCATCCAGACGCGCAAATAAAGATCAAATCATGCCATAAACGCACCGCAGATATCCGGACCTAATCCCATCAACTTGGGTG
The DNA here is from genome assembly GCA_963682175.1 of Triglochin maritima. Classification (NCBI taxonomy): domain Eukaryota; kingdom Viridiplantae; phylum Streptophyta; class Magnoliopsida; order Alismatales; family Juncaginaceae; genus Triglochin; species Triglochin maritima. The sequence goes on along the minus strand of OY821771.1, from coordinate 29,004,508 downwards.
GCGAATTAGCCGCACCTCCCATGTATTGGGCGGCGAATTCGCCGCCCCTCTTGCTCCAAAAGATTTCAAATTTCTTCCAGTGTTGCTTTGACGCGTGTACTCTCCTTTTATGTATTCGTATCCCCTGTAGCAACTATAAATAGACCCGAGAACGATGTAAAAAGGGTCCTTGGTTGTTGTTCTTATTTGTGTACCTTAGTTTTATTAATAAAATTCTGTTTCTTATTTCTTACTTTTTAGTTTTCTTTGTAATGTCTCAAGGACCCCTTCTTCTTCCTCCCTCCATGAGTTTCTAACTCTTTCCGAAGGGTGGAGGTGACAGATTTAGGGTTAGAGAAGATGAATGAATGTTATTATTCTAAGTTCGTGATTAGTATTTTGATTACTTGAGTTTATGTTAAATCATTTATCTTGTAATGCTTCATAACTAAACATGATTTATTATAAGTTTCTAAGTTCTCTAATCTAAACCTTAAATCTAAACCTCCACCAAACGGAATTCTCTTCTTATTTCTTGTTTTAGTTCTAATTGCTTTTGTTTCGTACTTTAGATAATTAAATCAAAAATACCAAAAAAAACCAACTTATTTCTTCTCCCTTCTCCCCCTCAATCGAAATCACACTAACAACGAAATCTCTCCCTCCTTGTGTTCGACCCGTACTTGCCACGTCTTCATAGACGCCGTGCACTTGCGGTATAAATTTAAATCTTCATCATGAGGTCTACGTCGAGAAATTGATGTCGACCAAACTTCAACCAAAAACGGATTAAGTGCTTCTTTATAGGTTATCCTCGTATGACAAGAGGATACTACTTTTTGATATATCACCTCCAATCGAAAGATTGTAGAGAGAGATATGTTTTTCTGGAATTTCTGGAAAAGAGAGAAAAGTAGTGGGAGTAGAGTTGAGCTTGAGAAAACTCAAGATACTCTACAAGATCATGATGTGAATGTTGCATTCAAGATCATGAAGGCCCAGCCAAGATTCATTTGGTTAGTGGGAGCGTGAGCGATAGATCCTTACAAGAAATTGTGAGAGAATCTCAATCATCCTCACCTAGTGTGCGTTCGAGAGTCGAACATGAAACTATTTCTCAAGAAATTGTGGAAGAAGATCGAGAGACACGAGAAGAACCAAAAGAACTAAGAAGGTCAATGAGGGAAAGGAAGAAACCCAATAAGTATTTGGGACTTCATGAGATCATGGTACTAGATACCAAAGATCCCTCGACCTTCCGAGAAGCAATAGAAAAGACTCCAAACTATGGTTAAAAGCCATGGAATCCGAAGTAGAATCCATGTATGATAATCAAGTATGAAACTTGATTAGCCTTCCTCAAGAGAAAATATCATTTGGTATAAATGAGCTTTTAGGAGGAAGATAGACATGGATAGTAACTTGACAACCTACGAAGCAAGGCTTGTAGCAAAAGTTATACTCAAATTCAAGAAATTGACTTTGATGAAATTTTTGAGAAGTTGTCATATTAAAATCTATTCGGATTATGCTTACTATTACCGCATTTCACAATTGTGGGATATGGAAGATGGATATCGAAATGGCGTTCCTTAAACAGGAACTTGGAGGAGGATATGTACAAGGTACAACCTCAAGGTTTTGATGATCCAAATAATAGCGAGAAGAAATGCAAGTTTCGAGAATCCATTTGTGGATTGAAACAAGCATCGAGGAGTTGGAACAAACGCTTTGACGAAGAGGTGAAGGAGATTCACTTCATTCAAAGTAAAGGAAAACCTTGTTGATACAAGGAGATTAGTGGGAGCCATCTAGTACTTCTGATCTCATATGTCGATGACATATTGCTCGTGAGCAATCATATACCTTAGCATTAGCAAACGAGAAATTTCATTGAAGTCGGCATTTCAATGAAAAGAAAAGGATGAGGCTCAACCTATCTTGAGAATCAAGATACATTGAGATACATCCCGTAGACTCATTGGCTTCAGTCAACGTGCAAACATTGACAAGGTCTTTGAAATGTTCAGGGTGAACAATTCCGATATGGACAATATGCCAATGAGTATGAGTATAGGTGTGCAACTCAAGAAGTCTCAATGTGCTCAATCACACAAGGACTTGGAGTACATGAAGGTATCCCTTATGCTTCGGCAAAAGGAAGGACCATGTACACAATGACTTGCACAAGACTCAATATCTCGTATGCTCTAAACGTGACAAGTGGTCACCAATCCAACGCAAGTCCTAATCGTAGGATTGCGGTCAAGAATATTCTGAAGTACCTTAACCGGACTAAAGATAAGGTTCTTGTGTATGGAAGACAAAGGAGAAAATAGCCGAGGGCTGTTTTGATGCAATTCTTATAGGAATTCTAGACAATAAGAGGTTGGAGTGATGATGCGTCATCATTATCAAAGGTGGAGGTATGAGCTAGTGTAGTTAGGAGTAATATCACTACAGCTAACTCAACCACCAACGAAAGACAAAATAAATGAATAGGTGGACACAATAGTGACACAACTGATCCATTCAACAAACCTTAATACCAAGCTAAGAGACGAAATATATTTCGAGTCCATGGATCCGAGGATCCATGTGGATTGTCTTGATAGGTGATTTAGGAAGGTTACCCTAGTTATTAATGTTTTATACATTGAGAATGTATGTGAAAGAAAACTTTGATAACAAGTGGGAGATTGAAGGGAATGTGTTCTAAAAGTTTTACTTTTAAATGTCAATTATTATGAATTGAATGAGAAATCATTTTGTTCCTTGTTTATGTTATTCGTCTTTTAGAAGTGTTAAGGAAGAGGCTCTTGGTCCTTAACCGTAGAGCTCTAAAAGATATTGGTTTACATAAAACAAAAGATATTCGCAATCATGGTAATTAACATGGAACATTAATTACCGAGTTAAGATTGTCGTGTTGGTCATAGATCATTGTAGCTCTACAAGTGAGTGACAACACGGGTATGCAAAAGAGGAAAATATTACTTTTGTATACTGAATAGACCTAATAAGTAAAATATTATAGAAATGTGTTTCTGTGTCATTAATATTTTACTGTGTCTTTGGTCCATTGATATGAGACTTATATCTAATCACTTAAGGAATACTTAATTAGATCAGTGTCTTGAACTATCGATCAGTGTAGTGTAAAGGCATTGGTTGGTTAAGTACAACTTTTGTTGGAGAAGATAGTTAGTCAAAAGATTATCATTGCCCCTCTTAATTGAGTGATGATATTAGTGGGCCCCTTGATAAAGCAAAGTTATAATGTGCACAATGTGATTTGAGTTAAGTCACATATTTATAACTAGCTTAAAGAGATCAAGAAATGAATACTAATACAAAGATGACACAATACTACTTTGTGTGTATTCTTAATATCATGAGGCAAGGGACGGACACAAGTGGTGCACTCCATCACTAAATGGATCGGGTTTTGGTTCGAGTGGAATTAAGACATCTAACTAATTGGGAGCTATAATGTGTAGCTAGATACCGCTTATAGCTTGTGATATTAAGCTCTTAATATCACTGCCAACTTAGTCTAGATCCTCCCATAGGTCACACCGCAAGAAACCGGGAAACAAGAAGCTTGATTTTTGGTTCATATGATGTGTCAGGTTTCTTATAGAAAATATGACACATGTGGTGAACAAGTAAAATCAATCATGTTATATATAACATAATTAGAATCATGATAAATTCATATGAGATGCATATATTATGGGGTGCAATAATTTATTGTTGCATAGGATAATATATTGCATAAGTTGTGAATTTGCTAAAACCCCCTCAAGTTCAAATTTTGTTGGAAATAAATCCAAAATTTTAAAAAGGCAAAATCGGGTAAAAGTTCGGTAATCCGTTGAGGTTCGGTCGACCGAAGGATCTGTGGATCGGTCAACCGAACATGGAACGGATAGTCATATTTGATTGACCGAACTTGACCAAAGTGCCTGGAACTTTGGTACGGTGTACCGAACCAAAATCGGTCGACCGAATAATGTTAAGTTCCGATATTTTCGGTTAACCGAATGGCACTCGGTCTTAGACGAGAATTCGTCCGATCGGTTAAGGAGAATTTTTCCCTTTAAGAATCGGTCATCCGTCTAGTACTCGGTCAACCAATCGTGACATATTTGGTTAACCGAATGGGTCTCGGTCAACCGAACAGCGATTGATTTTCTGCCTTTGATTATTAAGAGATTAATTTGATTGATGATTGGATTAACTCCAAACTTGGTCAAACGTTTTGTGGGTGCATGTAATACATGAAGGAATTAATTTATGAGAGAAAATGTAAAGAAAAACGTGGCTAAAGAATAGCCATGATTAAGAGTAAGATTGGAACCTATAAATAGGTCTTTATTCTCCCTAATTGGGTTACACAATTCAATAATTATTTTCTCTCTTATTTCACCACAAAAACCCACGAAAATTCTCTTAGTTTTCTAAGTCTTTGGAAGGAGAAATCTCAGAGGCTAAGGAAGGGGTTTGTAGCTAGATTCTAAGCTTGTTTGGAGATCGATTGGCTAGCTCCTTTCTCTCCAACCTTGTTTAGGGTTTCGGTGAACACTCGGAGGCATCCGGCGCAACGAGAAGCGAAGATTGGCTTCCTCAACGTCTCTGAAACATCAAGAAGTTTTTGAGAACTTCTAGGTATGAATTTCGGAGTCCCTTTGTGTTTGTTTTAATAAGTTTTTGAAACTAGTTGTTAAAACAAACCGATGCATGCATAAATAAATCGAAGAAAATTGTAATAGATCCTTATTATACATGCAAATTTGAAAAATATATATGTATAATTAAACAAAATCTTGTCTGGGTGCTCGTGCCCGCAATCACCACCACCTACTGACGTGCACGACCTGACATGCAACACAACAATGCCTGAGTTTCCCATAGGCAAACCCTGTATGCCAAACCCCTAAGATATGAACATAACATATATATATATATATGAGTCATGAAATGAAAAATGCAATAAAAGCACAACTGCAACCGTGCACACAAGGCACAACCAGAAAACATCGGCCACGGGTCTCAAGGGTCCTCTCACCCCAACCCTACAACACATGTGCACACAAGGCACCGCCGGAAAACATCGGCCACAACAACATGCTCATAAGGCACCGCCGGTCAGAGTCTCGGCCACAACAATGTGCTCACAAGGCACCGCTCCGTAGAGCCACAACCACGATCTTCTCTCAGGCCAGAATGTCTGTACCATCGCCCCAAAAATGCCGGGGACCCGTTGCCCTCGAGGCAGATCCAACCACACACGACACAAGCATCCATATGCAATTCAGTGCCCAAATGGTCGAACTAAAATCCATAAACGGTCTACCAAACTCCACTACTATTCCGCAAGATAACCAAAATAACGTCCAACCGGTCGAACGGTAAAGGGGCCCCGTTCGACCGAAATCCATCAGTGAAATCCTCTTTTCTTAAAGAAACATTCGGTTGAACTAAAATCCACAAACGGTCGACCGATCACTGCCAGTAAATCCCACCAACAATCCACACTACACGGTCGACCGAAACAACTCTTCCGGTCGACATGCTATTAAGTTAACTTCAGTCATCGGTCGGACAAGTCAACGTGTGGTCGACCGTTTGGATGGTCAACGCCCCAACCGACCTACGACAGTGTTTTCGGTCGACCGGCAAAGGGGTCCCGTTCGACGGAAAACACCCAGAGTCTCCATCTTCTCGCCCAACACGCAAAACCGGTCGACCACCCTATGGTATCGTTCGACCGGTGCGAGAGATGTCGCACAAAATACACTACATCCGGTCGAGCTTTCCCGTGCAGAAATCTGTTGCACAAGTCAGACGAGCCTTTCGGCCTACCGTCGACCACTCCAATCCTCACGAAGGCTTAAGGGAGGATTAAACTAAAGCTTGGCATACCTTTAAGGCTTGAAGAAGCCTTTGAAGAACCCACGAAGGTCGCTTCCATGAGCACTTCTTCTCCTTCCCCGACAAACCCAACCGAGCAACCGATCAACGCGATCCTCACGCACTCCACCGAGTCGTCTTCCTCACCAAATCCACACCGCCATGCTTCAGTAGCTGAGAGAGAGAGAGAGAGAGAGAGAGAGAGTTGAGCGGGTGAGAGAATCGCGCGAGTGAGAGAGAAGTGAGAGAAAGAGAGAGAAAATCACCATTTATTCTCTTCTCCTCCACTCATCTCAACCGTCCATCTCAATCCATCCCAACCTCCTCTAATCCACCACCTAAAACACATTAAACCCATTAAGCAAAGGGTTAGGATGTAACAATCAACCATCCTTAAAGAATTTCGTCCTCGAAATTAGAACCAACTCCTTACCAAACAACTCCGGATACTTCTTCCGAACCGCCTCTTTGATCTCCCAAGTGGCTTCACGCTCGCTATGGTGTTGCCACCTGACCTTTACCATCGGAATGGTTCTCCTTCTGAGCTGGTGCTCCATCCGATCTACAATCTCCACGTGCCTCTCCTTGAGAGATAAATCTTGATTGATCTTGGGAACACTGATCTCAATCACGTGCGACGGATCGGAAACGTATTTCCTCAACATGGAAACGTGAAAAACATTGTGAACATCCGAAAGCTGCGGCGGCAAAGAAATATGGTAGGCAACCTCTCCTACTCGATCAAGAATCTCAAACAGTCCGACATACCTCAGACTGAGCTTCCCCTTCTTCCCGAATCTCATCACTCCATGAGTTGGTGAAATCTTCAGGAATACGTGATCGCCCACCTCAAATCTCAACTCTCGCCTATGCCTATCTGGCTCTATGTGCCTCCTCCATGATAGTATCCATCAGATCACCTGCTCTCGGTACCCAGATCCGACCTCTAAATCTCAAGCCCCCATCGACTCCGACACCAAAGTCTGATCCGTCCTTAGTAGCTAACTGCATCAGACTGACCAGCTCATCATCTTCTCTCTGAGCCTGAACAACTCTCGAGACTGTCTGCGGCTCCACTCGAAGTCCCGCAATCACTGCCCCTCAGAGTCCTCCATAAAAAGTCTTCGCTTCGTCAAGGCCTCAAGCAACCTCCACTCCTGAATGCATAAGCTAGCAGCTGACAACTACACCTTCCTACTCAAGGAATCTGCGACTGAATTCGCCTTCCCCAGATGATACTAAATGGTGAAGTCGTAATCCTTTATGAACTCGAGCCATCTACGTTGCCTCATATTGATTTCTTTTTGCGAAAACAAATACTTCAGACTCTGGTGATCTGTGAATACCTCAAACTGCTCTCCCTATAGGTAATGCCTCAAGGTCTTCAGCGCGTGAACCACTGCTGCCAACTCCAGATCATGGGTAGGGTAGTTCTTCTCGTGTACCTTCAACTGCCTGGACGTATATGCCACTACCTTCCCGTGCTGCATCAAAACACATCCCAAACCAACTCCTGAAGCATCGTTGTAGATCACATAGTGATTGACATCATTTCATGCTTATGATTGTATCTTATATCCATTATCTTACACCTAAGCTATGCTACATGACGAGTTTTATGTTTAGTTTTCAGAAATAAAGAGGTTTGAAGAGAAGAGCCAGGAAAGGACCCAAAAGCAGGAAAAAGGACTTAATTGTGAGACCTGGGGACCAAGATGCAAGGGAGAAGGACCGGATCGTAAGACAGAAGGACCTAAGAGCAAAACAGGAAACTCCACACCATCATGGGGAGTATTTTGTCAATTCTATTTGGGTCGGAGCTCCACTAAACAAGTTAGATGCATCCAAGACCAAGAAACACTCCAAGCAAAGCCCACAACAAGATCCAATGGGATCTAAAGCTTATAGGCCGCCAATTGGCGGTCTGGATAAGCTCAGATCCGCTAAGCTTTCTCCTGGACTTGTATTAATGTGTGTTTAGGCTATTTTTGGTATTGGTTTAGTCCCACATCGGGGGATTTTCCCGGATTAGCTTTTTCCATGCTTATAAATAGAACTCTTCACCTCCCATTGTATCCATCTCTCTCTTTGGTGGCCATCTTCCCTACTAAGAGTAAAGCCTTGAAGCAAAACTTTGGTGGAGGAAGAGCTACTTGTAATTGAGTGAGTTAATGATAGATGTTTTTCCTTTAATTGTGTTGTTTCTCTCTTAGTTTAATTTCCTTTCATATGCATGCTTGTTTGTTTGTTTTGTTTTATGCTTCTTTAATATTTCTTGCTTGATTAGTGTAACTTCATTTCAGTATAATGCTTCATTTTGTTAGAGTAGTTAGTTTAAATATGTGTGAGTAGTTCCATCCCCATTTGGGGGGTGGAGAAATATGTGATATAATCATGTAGTGTATTAGGTGTGTGTTATCTTAATCCCTTGAGCTTTATATGATTTCCATAACCATCTAATGAGTCTCCACTCTTATCTTTGATATGATAATGCTCTTGAATGAAGCTTAGCTTATGCTTTGATTAGTGGACCTATTTTATGGGGAATGATAAGGTTAGGATATGGATGAAGTTAATATTGGAAACACAATTTGTAGTGTATGTGCTCTTGTTGCCTTTACCTTAGCTAATGTCTTGTATGTTTTAATGATGTAGTCTTATCTTAATTCATGTGGAGGCATAGTAGGGTCTAGTCTTTATACTTGAGTTCATGTAGCTTCATTACAATTATTGTCTTGTATGTTTTAATGATGTAGTCTTATCTTAATTCATGTGGAGGCAAAGTTGGATGTAGTTTTATGATTTCATGCACTACATGTTGTGAGGAGCATAATGAACACACATACACACACACACACACACACTTCTTTATGTTCACATTATTTCTCTACCACCTTTGGGGCTTAGTTTTATTGTTTTCAGATTTCTTTCAAATTGATTGATTGTTGTAGATCACATAGCCTCCACTACCACTCGGTAGCGTCAGAATCGGTATTGTAGTCAGTCGCCTCTTCAACTCCTGAAAATAATCCTCGCACTTCTGGGACCAAACGAACTTGACACCTTTCCGTGTCAACGCCGTTAGTGGGGAAGCAAGTCTGGAGAAGTCCTGAATAAACTGACAATAATAAGCTGCTAAACCCACAAAACTCCTGATCTCTGACACACTGGTCGGAGCTCTCCACTGAGTCACAGCCTCAACCTTCGCTGGATCTACAGATATCCCGTCTACTGACACCACATGTCCCATAAAGGCCACCTAATCTAACCAGAATTCACACTTCTTGTACTTAACATAGAGCTGCTGATCTCTCAGAATGCTAAGCACAATGCTAAGGTGCTCCCGGTGTTGCTCTCCGTCTGGTGAGTATACCAGTATATCATCCACGAATACAATCACAAATCTATCAAGATACGGCTGAAAAGTCTGATTCATCAGATCCATAAACGATGCAGGTGCATTCGTCAGCCCAAACGACATCACCAAGAACTTGTAGTGTTCGTACCTCGTCCTGAACGCTGTCTTCTGGACATCTGCATCCCTGATCCTTAACTGATGATAATCGGATCGCAGATCGATCTTCGAAAATACCCTCGCTGACTGCAACTGATTGAAAAGATCCTCAATCCTGGGTAAAGGATACTGATTCCTAATGGTAACCTTATTTAGCATCCGATAATCAATACACATCCTCAACGAGCCATCCCTCTTCTTCACGAAAAGCACTGGAGCTCCCCAAGGTTAAACACTGGGTCTGATCAAACCTGAATCTAGCAAATCCTGCAACTGCTTCTTCATCTCAGCTAACTCAGGAGGCGCCATCCTATACGAAGCCTTCGACTGCGGTGTAGTCCCTGCTACCAGATCGATACCAAACTCGATCTCTCTATGAGGCGGCAACCCGGTGATCTCATCAGAAAATACCTCAGGAAAATCATGAACAACCTCGATATCTTCCAACTTCTTCACCTTAAGATCTGGCACCACAAGCGTCGCTATAAATGCTCTGCAACCCTGGTGGATCATCTTCCGAGCCTTCACTGCAGAAACCAAAATCCGACCATCTCCACTCTTATTCCCTCTGATCAGCAAATCAGGAAGACCCTTCCTCGAAACCAAAATCTTCTTTTCTCGGCACAAGACTCGAACATCGTACTGGAACAGTCAATCCATCCCAAGTATGACATCAAAGTCTACCATCGGTAACAAGACCAGATTTAATTAAACGTTTTTAGGATGCTTATGTGGCAATTTGAGATTAATTTTAGGAGAGAATAAGCAAGAGATCATGACAAAAGAATAGTTCTTGATAAGGATGTTTTGGGAGCCTATTAAGGACCCCTCATCCTACTTGTTTATGTGAATGCAAAAAAAAAATCTCTCATTAATCTCTCCCTTAATCACCACGAAAATCTCTTAATAGTTTTAAGTCTTGTAGATAGAAATCTCAGGAGCTTAAAGATGGGTTATTAGCTAGATTCTAAGTGGAATTAGAGATTGATTGGCTAGCTCCTGTCTCTCTAATCTTGTTTAGAGTTTGGTGAACACTTGGAGGTGAATCGGCGGGCGATTCAACGGGCAACGCGACTCTGGATCTTCAAAAAGGTTTTAGAGAACCTTTGGGTATGATTCTCTCTTTGTGATTTATTTTAATATATGTAGGATTGCATGATATTAGAATAAACACAAAGTAATGTACATAAAATTGTTGAAAGTATGAAATCAATCTTGTATGTTGTATATAAATTTTAAAAACATATACATACATGGGGACACGAAATCCTACATCTTCATCATCATCTTTCTTGCAAAGTAGAAGAGAGGTGGCTCACTCATGCTTCATGGCTATTGAAGATGATCAAAGTGAGGTAGACTCTAACTCTTATTCTATTAGATCATGCTCAACTAAGTCTTATTATAGTAATAACTCAAATTCTAGTGCAAATGATGAAACATATACACATGATGAGCTTCAAAATGCATTCCATGACTTAGTTAAACAATATGAGATCATTTGTGACAAAAATAAGAAGGCTAGAAAATTAATAAATGATCTCCAAAGCCAAATTTAATCAATCATGCATGAGAAAAATGAGGTGCTTTCTAAACTTGAAACTAATGCATCAACTCTTGAAAGTATAAAAGCAACACCCATTGATATTGAACAATTAGATCTTCATGCTTGCAATGTGCAATTACGAAAGATCTAGAAAAGTTCACAAATGGAACTAAGATGCTTAATATGCTATTAGGAAGTCAGAGGCGATCTTTCCAAAAACATGGTTTAGGATATAATCATTCATATGTTAAAAACTATGTAATTCATACAACCTTAAATGGAAAACACTTAGTTGTAAAGCATAATTCCTCAAGTGTGTGGGCTCCTAAAACCAAAATGGCTTGGATTCCCAAAGCTAATATTCGAGGATCCAAAGTTAGTTGGGTACCTAAATCTACCCTTGTAGGTGCTTGAGGAGGAAATCGGTGGTGACCGGGCAAGCATAAGAGTCAAATTCAAAGCCAGTTGCATCACCAAATGAGATTGGAACAAATTCAAGCTTCAAAGTGGGTATATTTTCTTATCCTCTAAATTTCTTGAATCAATTGGTTCTAGTCTAGATTGTACATGCTTAATTTTAATATCATATATTCATTCATTGAAAATCTTAGAATTTGAATCACATCCAATGTTTTAGAGTCAAATTTTCTAAATGGATGTCAAAAACGGAAATGAATACATCACATGTTATATTGTAATATTTACTTGATGTTAATAGGGGAGAATTAAAATTGAACTTAATTGAAAAATCATATTCATATTGATAGGGGGAGCTTAACGAATATCATTTTCTTAGTGTATTGCAGTGCAAAATTTAGGGGGAGCACTTCATTACAAGACAACCACAATTCTATACTTATATCTTATATTTTTTGATGGATGTCAAAAGGGAAGATATAATTAAGGGGGTAACTTGAAATTTGATTCAAATTGAACAAAAACTATGCACATCCATAGGGGGAGCATTTATATGCATAATTTACATCTAAAAATTTCAAGTATTAAGATATAGGTTGCCATAATAAAAAAATGGGGAGATTGTTGGCTTTTTGGCCTTAATCTATGTTTTGATGATTCAATCAACCTAATCTTAATTGTGATCATGTAGAGTAGCACACATGTTGCATTGTATATATATTGTTTTGTGCTAACCTCTACAGGTGATCAAGACTCACGGAAGAAAGGAAATCAAGTCAAGATATGTAATCAAGCTCATTTGAAGACATGTAATTTGTATTTCTTTGAGTCTTAGGAAGTTTGTGTAATTGAGCATACTTGAGCTAAAAACTACTAAAACACACACTAGGTTCCCTATATAAGTCACACACGAAATTTCACATAATTTGGACTTCAACAGTTCACTCAAACTTAGACCGGAAAATACCAAACTTTAACGTGAACTGCCTGCCCACATTCGGTTGACCGAAACAGACCGTTCGGTGGACCGAGTGATCATATATCCTGTTAGTATTTTACTGCCCAAGTTCGGTCGACCATTCAAACCTTTTCGTTCGACCGAGTAGCAACAAATTTCTGACCGTTTGTTTTGTCGTATTATACCCAACGGTCGTATTCGTATTATCTCCATATACCCCAAATACATTTAGTGTATCGGTCAACCGAGGACCTTGTTCGGTCGACCGAACTTAGAAGACTCGACAAACCAAAAGTGTCTGTTGGTTTTCGGTCGACCGTATTCCTTGTTTTGGTCGACCGAATATGATCTTGTTTGTCAACCCCATAGAGCCTGGTGTGAAACAGTCAACCGAACCTATCTTGGTGTTCGACCGATCACTTAACTGTACCAAGATTATAGCCTTTGGCGGTCGACCGTTCCTTAACCGGTCGACTGAACCTTAATCTAAATTGCCAAATGGTCGACCGTTCAGCCCGATCCGGTCGACCAAACTTACTCAGAATTGGGTCCTGTCAGCTTTTGTTTTGTGTATCTTCCACAATCTTTACCCAATTCATTCCCAACGGCTATAAAGCTTTTGGAGCTTATAAATAGAGTTGTAAAACACATTTAAACACAACTCCCCCACTACTATTTGTCCCCTACATTAGAGAGAAAGCTCCAAACACTCCAAGCCTCAGTCCTTCCACACTTTAGTCTGAAATCCTATTCTCACTCAAGTGTGCTCAAGATTAGAGAGTGCTGTTCAACTCATTGTTTGTTCAAGAAGCAAGGGTTTTGGTGAAAGTCCAAGACAAGAGTATAGACTTCGGTGAGAGCCCAAAGTATCCCTCTCGGATTGTGAGAGGAGGAGTCAAGCTCGGCGAGGGTTGTTCGCGATCTTGAAGATTGTAAAGGTGTTCTCTCCCGCCCCGGAATGGGGAGTGGTTACTGAAGTCGTGAGCGGAGCTTGCAAGAGAGGAATAGGACCCGAGTGGGGTGCCGAACCTCTATAAAAATCCCCCGACTCCTTGTGGTCTGCATTTTTTTATTCCTTACTTGCTTGTTTAGTTTTAAACTCCGCTGCATATCTTTGATCATTAAACAATTAAGCTTAAAAGTGATTAGAATTAGAGACCCTCACGATCCTACAAATTTCTCATTGGAGATCATTTATACTTTTTGTAGCATTTTTGTTCGTTTCACAAATGATCTCATATTATTTAACTAAGTCATGAAATGTATTTTGGAGCTCATCATATGTGTATGATGTAGGATCGTGTCGGTTATGGGTCCACTAATCACTATTAATCTAATCACCTACTCGTTTTGTCGATAGAGTTATATGCAGCGGAATTTAAACAATTAAACGAGCAAGTAAGAAAGTAATGCAAACCACAAGAAGACACGTCGGTTTTATAGAGGTTCGGCCGCGCCTACGTCCTCTCTTACAAGCACCTCTCGAATCTTCGTTCGAGCCCCTCTTGCGTCTTCACTATGCCTCCCCGTTCCGGGCCGGGAGCAACGCCTTTTACAAGTCTTCAAGCTCGCGAACAACCCTCGCCGAGCTTGGCACCACCTCTCACAAACCGAGAGAATCACTTCGGGCTTTCACCGAAATCCTTGCTTCTTTGTCTTGGGCTTTCACCAAGACCCTTGATCACTTTACAACAGTGGTACCTTGAGTGGAACTCACTCTCTAATTGAGCACAACAATTGCTAGTATGATGATTGATGAAGGATGTGGAAATTAGGCTTTGGATGACTAATTTGGAGCTTGGAGGTTGTGGAAAATCTCACTATAGGTTTGACACTTTGGAGTTGTGAAATCTTCTGGAAAACTAAGTGTGAACCTCTATTTATAAGCTCCTAAAGATTTCTAGCCGTTTCGACAAGATTTGATTGGGGTTTGTGCAAAGAACACAAAACAGAAAATCGGATTCAGAAATCTGTCCAGAAACGGTCGACCGAAAGGTGTATCGGTCGACCGAACCCTTGAGTAAGTTAATGGATCGGTTGACCAAACAAAGGTACTGGTCGACCTAACACTTAAGTTCTATAAGTCACCGGTCGACCGAACAGGTACAGGGTTCGGTAGAGGGAAAACTCGATCGGTTGAACTAAACTTGTGTCGACCGATAGCAAGTAGATTTTACCTAATAGAACGGTCGACCGAACAAGGTATTTTGTTCGACCGGTTCAAAAGTATTTGGGGGTGTATTAAGAGAAAAATGTGTACACGACCGTTGTATAATACGACAAATATAACGGTCGTATTTTTACCAAAAATAGCAAACGAAACGGTCGACCGAAGGTCTACCGGTCGACCGATCAGGTCTGGGTAAAACGGTTAAATAGAAGTGTGATCGGTTGAACTGATTGGTCTGGTATAACAAATATTGTGTATAACCGGTCGACCGAAAGGTGAACGGCCGACCGAACTCAGGCAGACTGGCGACCAATGTTTTAGGTGTTTAGGTGATCTAATGAAGTCCAAATGATATGATATTTTGTGTATGACTCCTACAAGGAACCTAGTGTGTGAATGCATGCATATTAGCTTAAGTTATGCTCAATTCACATAAGTTCCTAATACTCAAAGAAAGGTAAAATTACATGTCTTCAATCCTAGCTTGATTACATGTCTTGACTTGATTTTTCTTCTTTCTTGAGTCTTGATCACCTGTAGAGGTTAGCACAAAGCAATATATATGCAATGCAATATGTGTGCTACTCTACATGATCATAATTAAGATTAGGTTAATTAAATCATCAAAACATAGATTAAGGCAAAAAAGCCAACAATCTCCCCCTTTTTGATGATGGCAACCTATATCTTAATTCTATCTAAATACATGGAATTTGTATATGTAAACTATGCATATTAATGCTCCCCCTATGGATGTGCATAGTTTTTGTTCAATTTTATGCCAAATTCCAAGTTACCCCCTTAATTATCTCTCCCCCTTTGACATCCATCAAAAACAAAAAAATAATTATGACTTTAAGCATAGAATTTTGATGTCTTGTAATGAAGTTGCTCCCCCTAAATTTTGCACTTCATTACTCTAAAAGATATAACATTTAAGCTCCCCCTATCAATAAGGCTACATGGAAACTATGAGTATGATTCAAGTTAAGTTCATATTAAGTTTCAACTTAAGCCTTATTCTAACATCCATTTAAAAATTGACATTTACAATCAATGGATGTGGTAATTAATTTGCAATGAATAGTGTAAATGATTTTCAATGAATTAAACTTCTAAAGATATGACAATTAAGCATATAAACTAGATTAGAGCTAAATTTTCAGAATTTTCAAAGATAGAAATTTATACCAAACTTGAATCTTGATTAGCTCCAATCTCATTTGGTGATGCAACCGGATTTGAATTTAACTTTTGAGCTCACCCGGTCACCACCAATCTCCTCCTCAAGCTCCTACAAGTGTAGACTTAGGTACCCAAACAACTTTGGGTCCTTGAACATTAGCTTTTGGGATCCAAACCATTTTGGTTTTGGGTGCCCACACACTTGAGGAAATAGACTTAACAAATAAATGCTTGCCATTTAAAGTAGTATGAGATACATGGTTTTTCAATTGCACATTGTATCCTAAACCATGTTTAGCTAAGGATTGTCTTAGACTACTTAAGAGCATATCAAGCATTTTTGTTCCTTTAGTGAACATTTCTAGATCTTTCCTTAATTGCATATTTGAAGTTCTAAGATCTAAATGTTCATCAACAATAGGTGTTTTACTTAGACTAGCAAGTGATGATTCATTTGATTCAAGTCTAGCAACCACCTCATTCTTTTCATTCATGATTAATTCAATTTGGCATTTGAGATCATTTATAGTTTTTCTAGCGTTTTTGTTCTTTTCACAAATGATCTCATATTGTTTAACTAAATCATGAAATGCATCTTGTAGCTCATCGTGTGTATATGATTCATTATTAGCATTAGAATTAGAGCTAGCACTAGAATATGATTTACTTGAACATGAATTACTTCTAGTGGAATAAGATTTAGAGGAGTTAGAATCTACCTCACTTTGTTCATCTTCAATGGCCATGAAGCATGAATGGGCAACCTCTCTTCTACTTTGCAAGGAAGAGGATGATGATGGAGATGAAGAGTCATCCCAAGTGGCTTTGTGAGCTTCCTCCTTCCTTTCTTTCCTCTTACTCTTCTCCTTTTCTCTTCTCCTCTCTCTTCTCTCATTTTTCTTCTCCCTCTCTTTTCTCTCATTTTCGCTCTCCTCCCTCTCTTTTTCTTTTTCTCTTTTTTCACTTCTTCTACCTCTTCTTTCATTCTTTTCTCCCTTATCCCTCTTGAGGTATTTGAAGAAGTCTTGGGCAAGGACCTCAATGTCCTCTTCTTCCACCCTCCTTGGCTCATCAAAATTTGCATGCAATGCCACCATGGAGTTTTTCTTTGAAGTTTCCTTCTCTCTTCGATGACTCAATTGGAGCTCATAGGCCATGAGATTTCCAATGAGTTCCTCCATCTTCAATTTTGAAAGATCGTGCGATTCTTCGATTGCCACGACCTTGTCTTCCCAATCGTTGCTCAATGACCGGAGGAATTTTCGAGTCATCTCTCCTTCATTTATCCTTCTTCCAAGAATCAAAAGAGAGTTAGTAATATCGGTGAAGCGAGTGTTCATGTCGCTTATGTTCTCACCAATTTGCATAGAAAATATTTCATATTTATGCATGAGGAGACTAACCCTAGTTTGTTTAGTTTTACTATCACCCTCATGGTGCATTTGAAGTCTATGCCATATCTCATGTGCACTTTCACATCCCCTAATCCTATTATATTCACCCTCATTAAGGCCACAATACAAGATGTTCACAATTTTCGAATTCATTTCGATTTCTTTCATTTTCGGTCTTGTAAGTGAATCTAATTCATCTTCTTTAGGGGGTGTGTATGGATTTTGGAGAAACATCCAATACTTAAGGTCATTTGATATTAAAAAGATTTTCATCCTATTTTTCCAATAATCATAGTTTGACCCATTAAGCAATGGAGGTCTAGTGGTGCATAATCCTTCTATGTGATTAGATGATGTAGAAGCCATGCTAAAAAATACGATTAAGTATGAGAATTTAGCTAACAAGGCTCTGATACCAAATGTAGGATCGTGTGGGTTATGGGTCCACTAATCACTATTAATCTAATCACCTACTCGTTTTGTCGATAGAGTTATATGCAGCGGAATTTAAACAATTAAACGAGCAAGTAAGAAAGTAATGCAAACCACAAGAAGACACGTCGGTTTTATAGAGGTTCGGCCGCGCCTACGTCCTCTCTTACAAGCACCTCTCGAATCTCCGTTCGAGCCCCTCTTGCGTCTTCACTATGCCTCCCCGTTCCGGGCCGGGAGCAACACCTTTTACAAGTCTTCAAGCTCGCGAACAACCCTCGCCGAGCTTGGCACCACCTCTCACAAACCGAGAGAATCACTTCGGGCTTTCACCAAAATCCTTGCTTCTTTGTCTTGGGCTTTCACCAAGACCCTTGCTCACTTTACAACAGTGGTACCTTGAGTGGAACTCACTCTCTAATTGAGCACAACAATTGCTAGTATGATGATTGATGAAGGATGTGGAAATTAAGCTTTGGATGACTAATTTGGAGCTTGGAGGTTGTGGAAAATCTCACTATAGGTTTGACACTTTGGAGTTGTGAAATTCTCTTGAAAACTAAGTGTGAACCTCTATTTATAAGCTCCTAAAGATTTCTAGCCGTTTGGACAAGATTTGATTAGGGTTTGTGCAAAGAACACAAAACAGTAAATCAGATTCAGAAATTTGTCCAGAAACGGTCGACCGAACGGTGTATCGGTCGACTGAACCCTTGAGTAAGTTAATGGATCGGTTGACGAAACAAAGGTATTGGTCGACCTAACACTTAAGTTCTATAAGTCACCGGTCGACTGAACAGGTACCGGTCGACCGAACTACAGGGTTCGGTAGAGGGAAAACTCGATCGGTTGAACTAAACTTGTGTCGACCGATAGCAGGTAGATTTTACCTAATAGAACGGTCGACCGAACAAGGTATTTTGTTCGACCGGTTCAAAAGTATTTGGGGGTGTATTAAGAGAAAAATGTGTATACGACCGTTGTATAATACGACAAATATAACGGTCGTATTTTTACCAAAAATAGCAAACGAAACGGTCACCCGAAGGTCTACCGGTCGACCGAATAGGTCTGGGTAAAACGGTTAAATAGAAGTGTGATCGGTTGAACTGATTGGTCTGGTATAAAAAATATTGTGTATAACCGGTCGACCGAAAGGTGAACGGTCGACCGAACTCAGGCAGACTGGCGACCAATGTTTTAGGTGTTTAGGTGATCTAATGAAATCCAAATGATATGATATTTTGTGTGTGACTCCTACAAGGAACCTAGTGTGTGAATGCATGCATATTAGCTTAAGTTATGCTCAATTCACATAAGTTCCTAATACTCAAAGAAAGGTAAAATTACATGTCTTCAATCCTAGCTTGATTACATGTCTTGACTTGATTTTTCTTCTTTCTTGAGTCTTGATCACCTGTAGAGGTTAGCACAAAGAAATATATATGAAATGCAATATGTGTGCTACTCTACATGATCATAATTAAGATTAGGTTAATTAAATCATCAAAACATAGATTAAGGCCAAAAAGCCAACATATGATTCATCATTAGCACTAGAGTTTGAGCTATCACTAGAATATGAGTTAGTTGAGCATGAGTTAGAGGATATCTCATTTCCTTCATCTTGAATGGTCATGTAGAACATATGGGTGAATTCCTTTGTTGATGAAGGTGAGGTTGAAAGGGATGAAGATGATGATGACGATGACAAATTGTCCCATGTAGCCTTGTGAGCTTCCATCCTCTTTTCTTTTCTCTTGCTCCTCTCCTTTTCTCTCCTTCTCTCCATTCTCTCATTTTTCTTCTCATTTTCTTTTGTCTCATTCTCACTCTCCTCCTTCTCCTTTTTCTTATCTCTCTTCTCACTTCTTCTACCTCTTCTTTCCTTTATTTCTCCATTGTCTTTATTGAGGTATTTGAAGAAATCTTGTGGGAGAACCTCAATATCCTCATCTTCTATTCTCCTCCTTGTTTTTTCGTATTCCACCTCAATATCATATGCACTTTCAAACCCCTAATCCTATTGTAGTATCCCTCATTTATGCGACAATACAAGATGTTCATAATTTTTGAGTTCATGTCAATTTCTTTCTTTTTGGTCATAGATAATGTGGTTAGTTCTTCCTCCTTAGGAGGGGTATATGGGGTTTGAACAAATATCCAATACTTAAGGTCACTAAAGATCAAAAATATATTCATTCTATTCTTCCAATAGTCATAAATTGACCCATTAAGCAAAAGAGGCCTAGTGGTGCATAATCCCTCTACAAGATTAGATGTTGAGGTCATGCAAAAATACAGTTAAGTATATGAAATTTAGCACCTATGCTCTAATACCAAATGTAGGAATGATGTGGCTCCTAATTTTCTAATCAAATTAAAGTTAATCTCTACTTAAGATAACAAGATGAGCAGCAGAAACAATTTAAACAAACAAGTAGAGAAAAACAAAGCTAAGAAGAAAAATAATGCAAACCACAATGAAGACGGTGGATTTTTATAGAGGTTCGGCCTCCCGCCTTCTTCCTCTCTTGCAAGCTCTGCTCGACTCTGTGAGCTCCACCTATGTCTTCATTATCCGCTCCCCGTTCCAAGCCAAGAGACAACACCTTTACACAACAAGTCTAGCAAACACCCTCGCAAACTTGGATTCCTCCTCTCACAACCCGAGAGGGAACACTTCGGGTTTTCACCGAAATTCTTGCTTTTTGAACAACAATGTGAGTGGAACAACACTCTCTAACTTGAGCACACTTTGAGTGTATTATGAATTGATGACTAAAGCGTGAAGTTCAGGCTTGAAGAGTATAGGTTTGGGGAATTGAAAGCTTTAGAGTTTCTCTTAGATGTATGTTGAACGTTTTAATTAAACCGCAAGTGCACGGCGTTGGTGAAGACGTGGCAAATACGGGTCGTCCACAGGGAGGTGAGCAGCCTCTCGTTTGCACGAAATCAAGTGGTAAAAATGGGGAAGAGAGTTTGATTATCCTAATCTACGCTACACTACACTACAAAATAACGCATGCATAAGCAAACAACAAACGATTAACTAAAACTTAACTAAGAACGAAATAAGAGTGCTCGAATTCAGAAATGGAAAACCCCTAAGGGGTGGAGTGAGTGCACACATGCAAAGAGGTGGGTGTTGAACACATTCTTTAAGCACAAATGAAGGTGGTGTTATCATGCATAGGAAGTGTCTAAATGTTATGTCAAAACCTATCAATCCATTCACCAACCTAGTTGATTAACATTTACATATACAAGTTATTGATTTTAGAACCTAAACAGGCATGAGAGGTGTCTAATCATTTTGGCAAAACTCATCAAGTTATAAATTCTATCCGAAACAAGCAAGCATACATTCACATTTATCAACACATTGTAAATAAAGCATTCATTCCATTCTCTAATTCATGTATGAACATCAACTCCACCCCCAAAAGGGGATGGAACTGCTCACTACACATTAGACTAATTATTAAACTAAGAAAGGAAATCATATTAACTGAGCTACTAAAACTAATGATATGAAATTAAACAAAGTAAAACAAGCAACATGAAACAAACAACATAATAAAGAAACTTTTATTAAAATGACTCACAATTCAAGTAGCATCCTCCTACTTTAGTGTGTACTTCAAGGCCTCACTTCTAGTAGGAAGAATAGTCACTCAAAATGTGAAGTGATTACAATAGAAGGTGAAGAGTTCTATTTATAGCCATAGAAAAAGGTAATCCGGGACAATCCCCCAATGTGGGACTAAACAAATACCAAAAATAGACTAAACATACACTAATACACGTGCTCCAGAAATCTTAACGGACCCGGGCCAATCCGGACGGCCAATTGGCGGTCTACAGGATTCGGATCCATCTGGTTTTCATTCTAGGCTTTTCTTGATGTATTTGTTGGTCTTGGATGCATTTACTTTGTTTATTGGAGCTCTGACCCGAATCGAATTGCCAAAATACTCCCCATGATGGTGTGGAGTTTTCTGTTTTGCTCTTTGGTCCTTCGGTCTTACGTTAAGGTCCTTCTCCCTTGCATCTTAGTCCCCAGGTCTCACAATTCAGTCTTTTTCCCTGCTTTTGGATCCTTTTATGCTTCATCTCTTCAAACCTATTTATTTATAAAATTCAAATATAAAACTCGTCACGTAGCATTGTTTAGGTGTAAGATAATGGATATAAGATACAAATATAAGCATGAAATGATGTCAATCAAATATCCCCACACCTAAGTTTTTGCTAGTCCCGAGCAAAACAAAGAAAGAGAAAAGCAAACGACAAACAAGAAATCCTAACTCACTTTCGTAGGAATCACGGTTGCACTTAGCACGTGCAACAAGCCATTAAACCTCCTTGTCGCCAAGGAGGAGGAGTGTTGTCTCCTGAGGGTTTTCAGCGCATACACCCACAAAATCCGAACAAAGATGCATTAATCAATCTAGTTACACGACTCGTTGGACTTATTTTGTCGATCATGGGACGCGGTAATACCACGGGTCGACTCTATATATGTAATCGGTCCACACACCTAGCCTAATGAATTATTCGTGAAAGTTAGTCAAGGACTTAAGTGAAGACATGGGCAACCTTAACTTCTGAATGTGATACAATGTGTAAAGTCCATTAAGGTTCTTATTTGACTCTTTTTTTCATTTCTTTTTTTTCTTTTTCTTTTGAGCATTTTATTGGTTGGTGTTTGATTCTCCCAGGATCAGGTTTCGTGCATCATTACCTATGAGGACTTACACTATCACGTACACCATCCCCCAAATCTCTACATAGGGCGATCCCTACCACCCGTGTAACGGGAGTTCGGTCGGTGCATCCTAAGTCAGATGACTCGAAAGCACCAGGCACAAAGTCCCCTCAGACCTACTTTCCTGAGTGATAGGAGTCATGCGAGAAGAGACAACACCACTTATTTATTTATCTAAATGGGAACCAAAACCCCTACACTTAAGTTTCACAAAAAGAGATTAAGGGCCCTTGACTACGACAAACTTCCTTATACTAACAGACACAAATTATTTGACTCACTAGGTTCAGGGTGGACTTCTTTAAATGTTTGAGTACTAAAACCCTATGATTACACGCCCCCGAGGGTAAACCAGAGTGCATCCTAATGACTCGATAAGACCTAAAGCCAGTAAACTAGATATCCTAATGCATCAAGTTCAAGACAATTTTGTGAGCTTTCTTTTTACTTTGCCTCTCAACGGTTTGCACATGCTAAACACACGCAAATCCTACAAAAACATTTTCTTTCGCAAACACATGAAGATTTCTGAAAGAAATGTGAAAATTTTAAAGCACTAGGCAAACAAAAGAAGACAAGTCACCCAAGGATCATGGCAAGTAGATATATCAATGTTAACTGTAGCACACTAACATGACCCTAGCAGTACAACCAAAAGAAAATGAAATAAAAACAAAAAGACGCACAAACTATGTACAAACGTGAAAACACCCCCCACACCTAATTCATGCATTGTCCTCAATGAATGTGAGCATGACTACATGGATTTATGTATGAAAAAGAAAAGATCTCACAACGTGAAGTACAACAGGAAGTTCATGGTTATAGTGATGGACACAAACCCAAATTCGCTCAAAACCTGTGAGATACTGAAGAAGGGTGACAGATACGTGAAAGAAATGAGGCCCAAGTACACAAGGGTTGGGGCCCACAACAATCAATGCTCGTTCACGTAGTGTTTTATTGTTTTTTTAAGATATATACGTCAACAAAGATATTCTCATAATCATTTGGTCAAGGAACATCAATGAGAATATCGAGTTGAGGGCCAGAGACTCGCCGAGATGGGCAAACTTCACTGGTACTCTGAGGTGTCATGAGGGGTGAAAGGTCAAAGTTGAAAGGCTTGAACCCCTCATGATATTGGTTGGGTGTAGGCAACATGAATGAGTGATGTTGTGTTGCCTCACTAGGGTTTAGTTGCTCATCAAACAAAACCCTCCAACCAATAGGTGGGTGCATCGGAATGAGTTCCTCGAGCTCATTCGATGGATGCAGCAGACTTGCATCACTATGAATAGGGCTTCTCCCCAAGTCATCCAACAAGGACCTCCCACCATCATTTATATCATCAATCATAAGCTCGGTTGTAGGTGGGTCCTTGTTGGAGTCAAGATGAAGCTCAAATGGCTCAATGGCCAAGGAACATGAGATAGAGACACCTTCTGGTATGGGCATATGATGAGGTGTCTCACTCTCACTAGTAATCTCAACTGAATCATGCAACAACACTCATTTTGGACATTCATGTTTGGTGCCAGCTCACTCTGTTGCATTGCAAAGACAGGCAATGATTTTTCGTTGGGCCCACAAACATTCTCAATGGGTTGCATTGGTATTAGGGGTGTTCGTTGATTTTGCGGTGCTTTCTCTAATTGGCGGATGAGATTGAGATTTAAAGGTTGGTCCATGGGCTCCTGTTGCCTACCAGAGTTGAACACATGAAACTCGACACTCATGTTACCGAATGAGAGCTTCATGAGACCATTTCTACAATTAATTAAGGCATTGGAGGTTGCCAGAAAGGGTCTACCCAAAATCAAAGGTATTTGAGAGTGGGTGTTTGCAACAGGATTGGTATCGAGGATGACAAAATCGACTGGAAATATAAAATCTCCAACTTTGATAAGTACGTCCTCGATAATCCCCTTCGGAATACGAATGGATCTATCCGCCAATTGGAGGGTGATCTTAGTTGGTTTCAATTCTCCCAAATTCAACTGTTGATAAACAGAAAATGGGAGGAGGTTGACCGTCGATCCTAAATCAAGCAATACATTACTCATGCTAGTGTCCCCTATCGTACACTGAATAGTAGGACACCCAGGATCCTTGTATTTTGTGTAGGTAGGATTGGACAAAAGTGAGCTTACATTTGCAGCCAAGAATGCTTTCTTAGGAACATTGGTCTTCCTCTTGGTTGTGCAGAGATCCTTCAACACTTTGGCATATTGAGGTATTTGTTGGATGACATCCAACAAGGGGATGTTAACCTTCACTTGCTTAAACACCTCTAATATTTTATCCATTGTGTCACTCTACTTTTTGGTTAACCTACTTGGATAGGGAGCTTTTGGCAGGTAGGTTTTCTTCGGTGCTTGAGAAGGAGGCGTTGGTGTATTACCCTCACCCTCAGCCTCTTCTTCACCACCATTCCCACTGAGGGGCTGCATAGATGGTGGTGGTGGTGGCAAGCAAATGTGATTGTCAACCTGCTTTCCATTCCTCAAGGTTACAATGGAATTGACATGGTGAACAGGTTCCTCCACATGGTTCACTTGCCGCCTACAAGGTACCACATTCTCATTTTGCATGTGTTGTTGCTGGTACATGCGGGGGTTAGCCTCAGGCTAGCTAGGCAGAGACCCTCTCTCTCTTTCATGTACAGACTGAGCCAATTGGCCCATCTGAAGCTCTAGAGATTTGATGGTCTGCTGATTTGAAGTGAGAACTTGACTTGTGGTTGCCATAAAATTTTTCATTGAGTTTTCAAATCCACGAGTCAAGGTCTCAAGTGAATTGAATCGGGTTTCCATATTGTTAGAATTTGGGAAACCCGATTGATTGGTGGTGTGTGCTTGGGGTGGCTGATAGGATTGTGCATGCATGGGAGGTTGGTGTGGTTGGTTAGGTGGTCGAGAGGAGTTTGAAGGACCACCTGGGGAATTATTTTGGTTCCATAAAAAATTGGGGTGGTTCCTCCATCCAGGATTATAAGATGATGAGTATGGGTCATTTCTAGCTCTGTCATAGATGGCGTTAACATGTTCCATCTCAGGAGGAATAGACGCACACTCTCTTTCTACATGACCTATCCTACCAAATGAATGACAGGGACCCGGACCAGATGTTGACATGTGAGGTGCACCTTGTTGGTTTTGGAGCTCAATTGAATCCATACGGCGCATTAAGGCCGCCATGCGCGCCTCGGTGGCCGTAGTGGTATCGACAGCAAATGCGGCACCCGATCTAGACGAGTTTGTATTTGCGATCCTCGCTCCTATGCTAGATGATGCAGGTGGTTCCCTCACACTCTCCCATTGCATTGTTTTCTCAGCAAGGTCTTCTAGGAAAGCCCATGCCTCCCTTTCATCCTTTCCTAAGAACTCTCCTTGACACATGGACTCAAGGAGTGTCCGGGACGGGATGTAAAGACCCTCGTAAACAATCTAACAAAGACTCCACAACTCAATGCCATGGTGAGGGCATAAGTGTTGGCTTTTTGGCCTTAATCTATGTTTTGATGATTTAATTAACCTAATCTTAATTATGATCATGTAGAGTAACACACATATTGCATTGCATATATATTGCTTTATGCTAACCTCTACAGGTGATCAAGACTCAAGAAAGAAGAAAAATCAAGTCAAGACATGTAATCAAGCTAGGATTGAAGACATGTAATTTTACCTTTCTTTGAGTATTAGGAACTTATGTGAATTGAGCATAACTTAAGCTAATATGCATGCATTCACACACTAGATTCCTTGTAGGAGTCGCACACAAAATATCATAACATTTGGACTCCATTAGATCACCCAAACACCTAAAACATTGGTCGCAAGTCTGCCTGAGTTCGGTCGACCGTTCACCTTTCGGTCGACCGGTTATACACAATATTTGTTATACCAGACCAATCAGTTCAACCGATCACACTTCTTTTTACCGTTTACCCAGACCTGTTCGGTCGACCGGTAGACCTTCGGTCGACCGTTTAGTTTGCTATTTCTGGTAAAAATACGACTGTTATATTTGTCGTTTTATACAACGGTCGTATACACATTTTTCTCTTAATACACCCCCAAATACTTTTGAACCGGTCGAACAAAATACCTTCTTCGGTCGACCGTTCCATTAGGGAAAATCTACCTGCTATCGGTCGAGTCAAGTTTTGTTCAACCGATCGAGTTTTCCCTCTACCGAACCCTGTAGTTCGGTCGACCGGTACCTGTTCGGTCGACCGTTGACTTATAGAACTTAAGTGTTAGGTCGACCAGTACTTTTGTTCGATCAACCGATCCATTAACTTACTCAAGGGTTCGGTCGACCGATACACCTTTCGGTCGACCGTTTCTGGACAGATTTCTGAATCCGATTTTCTGTTTTGTGTTCTTTGCACAAACCCCAATCAAATCTTGTCCAAACGGCTAGAAATCTTTAGGAGCTTATAAATAGAGGTGCACCTTAGTTTTCCAAAAGATTTCACAACTCCAAAGTGTCAAACTTATAGTGAGATTTTCCACAACCTCAAAGCTCCGAATTAGTCATACAAAGCCTAATTTCCACATCCTTCATCAATCATCATACTAGCAATTGTTGTGCTCAATTAGAGAGTGATTTCCACTCAAGTTACCATTGTTGTAAAGTGAGCAAGGGTCTTGGTGAAAGCCCAAGACAAAGAAGCAAGGATTTCGGTGAAAGCCCGAAGTGTTCCTCTCGGATTGTGAGAGGTGGTGCCAAGCTCGGCGAGGGTTGTTCGCGAGCTTGAAGACTTGTAAAGGGCGTTGCTCCCGGCCCGGAACGGGGAGGCATAGTGAAGACGCAAGAGGGGCTCGAACGGAGATTCGAGAGGGGCTTGCAAGAGAGAACGTAGGCGCGGCCGAACCTCTATAAACCGACGTGTCTTCTTGTGGTTTGCATTACTTTCTACTTGTGTTTGATTTAGTTTAATTTCCGCTGCAATTCTTTGATCGATCAACCAAGTAGTTAATTAGGGTTCAATAGGTGATTAGATTAAAAGTGATTAGTGGACCCATAACCCACACGATCCTACATTTGGTATCAGAGCCTTGTTCGTTAATTTTGTTCTTAGTCAATAAATTAACATGGCTCTTAATGCATCCACACCTTTAGAATCTTGTAAACCACCACACTTTGATGGAAATAATTTTGTTTCATGGAAAAGTAAAATGATATCATTTATTAAATCCATGAACATTAACATGTGGTTTATGATTCAAACTCCATATGAATCACCTAGATATGATTTTAGTAAATGGAGTTTAGAAGATGAGAAAAATGCATCCCTAAATGCTAAGGCTATGAATGTCATATTTTGTGCATTAGGAGATGAACTTTTTAATGTTGTTTGCTCATGTGATAGTGCTTATTCAATATGGCAAACATTAGAAAAGAATTTTGGTGAAGGAGATTCACCAACCGGGAAGACGGGAGAAGCAAATCCGAAGGATGTAGCTCAAGCAAAGAAAATGGAGATTAACTCAACATCTTCATCATTATCAAGCTCATCCGATGGAGAAAGTGAAGATGAGGTATCTTCTAACTCTTCTTCAAGTAGTAGTTCAAAAGATAATGTCCATGATTTTAATGAACTACAAAATGCATTTCAAAGATTATTTGAAAAATATAAAGAACTTCACAAGACTAATCAAGTAGCAAATGAGGAAATCCATGATCTTAAATGTCAAAATGAATCTATCTTAGATGATAAAGTTGATTTGCTTGCTAAAATTGAAGTTCTAACTTTAGAGAATGCATGCTTGAAGGAAGAAAATGTAAATGTTAAAAATACCTCATCTCATGCAATTGATAGTCATATGCTAGAAATTGACACTAATGACTTGCTTATTAAACTTGATAAATCTCATTTAGAAAGCAAACAATTATTACATGACTTAAATTTCATGAATGAAAAGGTTGCAAACTTAGAGATTCACATGCTTAACATGAATGAAAAGCATAATTCTATGATTAAAAATCTAAATTGCTTAAATGAATCTCTAGCAACTAAAAACAGTGAACTTAATGTCTTAAATGAAAATTTCTCAAATAAATTGCATAAGTTCACACATGGCAATAAAAACAATTTTTATGTTAAAAACTTTCCTATTCAAATTAATGTTAAACATAATTTTGCCATTAAAAAGAAAGTAAGTGTAGAGGTACCAAAATCAACTTGGATTTGGGTACCAAAAGCTAAACTTAATGGACCCAAGCAAAAATGCGTACCAAAATCTACACTTATAGGAGCTTGAGGAGGAGATTGGTGGTGACCGGGTGAGCCAAAACGTCAAATTCGAATCCGGTTGCATCACCAAGTCAAAATTGGAGCTAATCAAATTCAAGTTTGGTATAAAATTTCTATCTTTAAATTTTCTGAAAAATTAGCTCTAATCTAGTTTTATGTGCTTAATTGTCATATCTTTAGAGTTTAATTCATTGCAAATCATTAACCCTATTCATTGCAAATCATCTATCACATCCATTGATATTAAATGTCATATTGTAAATGGATGTTAGAATAAGGCTTAAATTGAAACTAAATTGAACTTAACTAGAATCCTACTCATAGTTTCCATCTTGCCTTATTGATAGGGGGAGCTCAAATGTTATATCTTTTAGAGTAATGAAGTGCAAAATTTAGGGGGAGCAACTTCATTACAAGACATCCAAATTCTATGCTTAAAGTCATAATTATGTTTGTTTTTGATGGATGTCAAAGGGGGAGAGATAATTAAGGGGGTAACTTGGAATTTGGCATAAAATTAAACAAAAACTATGCACATCCATAGGGGGAGTATTAATATGCATAGTTTACATATACAAATTCCATGTATTTAGATAGAATTAAGATATAGGTTGCCATCATCAAAAAGGGGGAGATTGTTGGCTTTTTGGCCTTAATCTATGTTTTGATGATTTAATTAACCTAATCTTAATTATGATCATGTAGAGTAGCACACATATTGCATTGCATATATATTGCTTTGTGCTAACCTCTACAGGTGATCAAGACTCAACAAAGAAGAAAAATCAAGTCACGACATGTAATCAAGCTAGGATTGAAGACATGTAATTTTACCTTTCTTTGAGTATTAGGAACTTATGTGAATTGAGCATAACTTAAGCTAATATGCATGCATTCACACACTAGGTTCCTTGTAGGAGTCACACACAAAATATCATAACATTTGGACTCCATTAGATCACCCAAACACCTAAAACATTGGTCGCAAGTCTGCCTGAGTTCGGTCGACCGTTCACCTTTCGGTCGACCGGTTATACACAATATTTGTTATACCAGACCAATCAGTTCAACCGATCACACTTCTGTTTACCGTTTACCCAGACCTGTTCGGTCGACTGGTAGACCTTCGGTCGACCGTTTAGTTTGCTATTTCTGGTAAAAATACGACCGTTATATTTGTCGTTTTATACAACGGTCGTATACACATTTTTCTCTTAATACACCCCCAAATACTTTTGAACCGGTCGAACAAAATACCTTCTTCGGTCGACCGTTCCATTAGGGAAAATCTACCTGCTATCGGTCGAGTCAAGTTTTGTTCAACCGATCGAGTTTTCCCTCTACCGAACCCTGTAGTTCGGTCGACCGGTACCTGTTCGGTCGACCGTTGACTTATAGAACTTATGTTTTAGGTCAACCAGTACTTTTGTTCGGTCAACCGATCCATTAACTTACTCAAGGGTTCGGTCGACCGATACACCTTTCGGTCAACCGTTTCTGGACAGATTTCTGAATCCGATTTTCTGTTTTGTGTTCTTTGCACAAACCCCAATCAAATCTTGTCCAAACGGCTAGAAATCTTTAGGAGATTATAAATAGAGGTTCACACTTAGTTTTCCAAAAGATTTCACAACTCCAAAGTGTCAAACTTATAGTGAGATTTTCCACAACCTCAAAGCTCCGAATTAGTCATCCAAAGCCTAATTTCCACATCCTTCATCAATCATCATACTAGCAATTGTTGTGCTCAATTAGAGAGTGAGTTCCACTCAAGTTACCATTGTTGTAAAGTGAGCAAGGGTCTTGGTGAAAGCCCAAGACAAAGAAGCAATGATTTCGGTGAAAGCCCGAAGTGTTCCTCTCGGATTGTGAGAGGTGGTGCCAAGCTCGGCGAGGGTTGTTCGCGAGCTTGAAGACTTGTAAAGGGCGTTGCTCCCGGCCCGGAACGGGGAGGCATAGTGAAGACGCAAGAGGGGCTCGAACGGAGATTCGAGAGGGGCTTGGAAGAGAGGACGTAGGCGCGGCCGAACCTCTATAAACCGACGTGTCTTCTTGTGGTTTGCATTACTTTCTACTTGTGTTTGATTTAGTTTAATTTCCACTGCAATTCTTTGATCGATCAACCAAGTAGTTAATTAGGGTTCAATAGGTGATTAGATTAAAAGTGATTAGTGGACCCATAACCCACACGATCCTACAATAAGGATAGTAGCTCCTTGAACCTCTCCAGATATGCATGAAATATTTCGGTCTCAAGTTGATAGAACGAATTGATTTCGTTCCTCAATTTTTGAGTCCGATGATTTGGAAAGTATTTCTTGAGGAATGCAGATTGAAACTCATCCCAAGTCCTAAAGGAATTTGCCTGGTTGCTGTACAACCACTTTTTGGCATCATCCTTTAGTGCGAAAGGAACAAACCTAAGATGGATGAAGTCTGTGCTAAGTTGTTGCAGCTTGAACATAGCACAAACCTCCTCAAATTCCCTGAGACAGATATAGAGGTCACCTTTCCCAGTGAAGTGAGGGAGCATGGAAATAAACTGAGGCTTAACCTCAAAGTGGTTCCCATTTGCCTCTGGCAAAACGATGCATGAGGGTAGCGCAGTACGGCTCGGGTAGCATCCATCACGTAGAGGTATGGGAGCCATAACAGGAAGCACAGGCGGAACAGGTGGGTCCAGCAACTTCTTCTCCTTACGGAAATTAGCAGCCATTGAACCCGGACTGTGTGCGACACGAGAGGAGGGAGGCGTCGAGAAATCAACTACCGAAGCAGGGTTGACGACACGCCTCGTCAAATGGTCACTCTCGTCTCGTGCCCACGAAAGCATGTACAAAGGTGCACACACACAAACCAAAACTTTTTTTTTTAAAACAAAGAATGTGTGTAGAGGAGAAGACGGGAGGACACAGGAGAGAAAGAATGATTCGGGAGAGAAGGGAAGAAGTCCTTAAGCTACGGCGGATGGGTACAGGTAGAAGCACACAAGCAAACAAGGCTCAAACAATCCTAAGGTCGCTATAGGTCCTTACAGCTAGACGATGCCTAACTGTGAGGTCACACGGCCTTAACACCCCTCACCTCCCTATGACGAGGACCACAAAGCCCAGCAAGTAAGCCAAGATCCGGAGATCTTGACTCTCCTACTATCGACAAAGTGGGCAACGCCGATCAGGCCATGACGGTCCTGACCGGATCACTCTCCTAATGCGCCCGAGATCCTTAGGGCCAATGTCTACTTGATTTTAAAAATTAGGCTCTTGATTAGTGTGGTTTGTGGGGGTGAAGGAAAGGGTGATGAAATCCCCCACCTTATCTTTTATGGGACAACCCCTCCTTAGTAGCATTTTGGAGCTTAATCTAACAATCAACTCTCCAACCAAACGCTCAACTCACACTTGTTTCAATGAACTTCCTACTAACTAATGCATGTTCATACGAAATGCACGAAATGCATGAATGAGAGTAGAAGGTGTGTACCTCACGCCAGCACTCAGCAACTGAAAATAAAGCTAAAATAAAAGACAATCTACGTGCCTAAGTCGCATACATGATGCATGACCTAAACAAGAAAGGATGTCTAATCTTTTCTTTGGGTTTTAGGGTCCAAGTTGCTTAAAGGAAGTTGATTATTAATCTGGGAGCAATCTAAGAGTCAGAATATGCCAAATCGAGTCCCAGATTCCTAAATGAATTATGGAAACAACACAAAGAAAAGAGAAGGCAAACAGATCTCACCAAACCACCAATTGGCGGTCTCAGACCGCTGATTGGCGGTCCAAAGCGCCAAGGTTTCCTCCAAACTTCTCCAGCTGCCTCTCCTTGCCACTCCAAGTCTCCTGAAACAAAGAAACACTATAAAACACAAATTAAATCCACTCGAATCGTCCAAACAAGAGTCTGGACTAGCACCTCCCCGACAACGGTGCCAAAAACTTGTTGAACATTTTAATTAAACCGCAAGTGCACGGCGTCGGTGAAGACGTGGCAAATACGGGTCGTCCACAGGGAGGCGAGCAGCCTCTCGTTTGCAAGAAATCAAATGGCAAAAATGGGGAAGAGAGTTTGATTATCCTAATCTACGCTACACTACACTACGAAATAACGCATGCATAAGCAAACAAAAAACGATTAACTAAAACTTAACTAAGAACGAAATAAGAGTGCTGGAATTCAGAAATGGAAAACCCCTAAGGGGTCGAGTGAGTGCACACATGCAAAGAGGTGGGTGTTGAACACATTCTTTAAGCACAAATGAAGGTGGTATTATCATTCATAGGAAGTGTCTAAATGTTATGGCAAAACCTATCAATCCATTCACCAACCTAGTTGATTAACATTTACATATACAAGTTATTGATTTCAGAACCTAAACAGGCATGAGAGGTGTCTAATCGTTTTGGCAAAACTCATCAAGTTATAAATTCTATCCTAAACAAGTAAGCATACATTCACATTTATCAACACATTGTAAATAAAGCATTCATTCCATTCTCTAATTCATGTATGAACATCAACTCCACCCCCAAAAGGGGATGGAACTGCTCACTAGACATTAGACTAATTATTAAACTAAGCAAGGAAATCATATTAACTGAGCTACTAAAACTAATGATATGAAATTAAACAAAGTAAAACAAGCAACATGAAACAAACAACATAATAAAGAAACTTTTATTAAAATGACTCACAATTCAAGTAGCATCCTCCTACTTTAGTGTGTACTTCAAGGCCTCACTTCTAGTAGGAAGAATAGTCACTCAAAATGTGAAGTGATTACAATAGAAGGTGAAGAGTTCTATTTATAGCCATAGAAAAAGGTAATCCGGGACAATCCCCCGATGTGGGACTAAACAAATACCAAAAATAGACTAAACATACACTAATACACGTGCTCCAGAAATCTTAACGGACCCGGGCCAATCCGGACGGCCAATTGGCGGTCTACAGGATTCGGATCCATCTGGTTTTCATTCTAGGCTTTTCTTGATGTATTTGTTGGTCTTGGATGCATCTACTTTGTTTATTGGAGCTCTGACCCGAATCGAATTGCCAAAATACTCCCCATGATGGTGTGGAGTTTTCTGTTTTGCTCTTTGGTCCTTCGGTCTTACGTTCAGGTCCTTCTCCCTTGCATCTTAGTCCCCAGGTCTCACAATTCAGTCTTTTTTCCCTGCTTTTGGATCCTTTTATGCTTCATCTCTTCAAACCTATTTATTTATAAAATTCAAACATAAAACTCGTCAGTGGGCCCAAAGAGTTGGGGCCCACGGCGGTAAGAAAATATTGTTAATTATGAATGCATATATGAATTATTCTGCATGAATGTGTTTTTGATGAATGATGAAAAATATTGTTTCTTTTGGTTAGGAAAATCGGAACCCGAAAAGAGCTAATAAGCGTTTTCCTGCATTTGGATAGGACTTATACCGACGGTATGTATCCATCAATGTAAGTCAACATCCATCTGTGATAGTGGGAAAAAAATATTTGTCACTGTATCTTACACTGACAGTTATGTCCATTGGTGATTCCATGTCGGTGTTCTTCGTTTTGATGAAAGAAGGAGAAATATTTTAACGGAAAATTTCTCGCCAAATTTAATACCGACGACGGTTATCGTCAGTACATCTATTGGAGTAATTGAACACTGACGCAAATTACACCGACTACAGGATATGCATCGGTGTTCCAAGCCATCGATGAATAGGGACACACATCGATGGATAGATACCTTCGTTGAAATCTTGTTTTTTTGTAGTGTCGATGCATGACGAAAAATAGAGAGGAGACAAGAAATAGATGATCTGAGAATTTTCAATATAAGAAAAACCGGCAAAAACAGCTTCTGTACAACCACAAGTAGTAATTTCTTAAGCACAATTTGTAAATATTCTGGTTTGGAAGGTGATGCATGATCACTAATGGTTGTACAACAATGATACATATCATGAAAGTTTCATACATTGACCAAAAAACATTAATATCTTCAGTTATGTCACTTTGATATGAAATATGTTATTTCTTAATTTCTAGCTTCTAAAATCTATTCGGTTTTCCAGACTTCACTCACCTAGCGTAAATAACGTCTAACAGATTCATAAACTACATCTAAGTGTATCTTACCATCAAAAATGTCAAATTAAGAACTAACTCTTAAGCATTTAAGGCTACAAAGTACAAATGAAAACTGATTGACATCATTTCATGCTCATATTTGTATCTTATATCCATTATCTTTCACCTAAATAATGCTATGTTACGAGTTTTATGTTTAGTTTTCAGGAATAAATAGGTTTGAAGAGATGAAACATAAAAGGACCCAAAAGCTGGGAAAAAGGACTGGATTGTGAGATCTGGGGACCAAGATGCAAGGGAGAAGGACCTGAACGCAAGACAGAAGGACCTAAGAGCAAAACAGAATACTCCACACCATCATGGGGAGTATTTTAGCAATTGGATTCGGGTCGGAGTTCCAACAAACGAAGTAGATGCATCCAAGACCACCAAATACACCAAGCAAAGCCCAGAACAAGATTCAACTCGATCTGGAAAATTTGGACCGCCAATTGGCGGTCACTTTGGGCCCAAATCCACCAAGTTTTCTCCTGGACGTGTATTAATGTTTGTTTAGGCTATTTTTGGTATTGGGTTAGTCCCACATCGGGAGATTGTCCCGGATTAGCTTTTTCCATGGCTATAAATAGAACTCTTCACCTCCTTTTGTAATGACTCCATATTTTAAGTGGCTATTCTTCCTACTAGAAGTGAGGCCTTGAAGCACACACTAAAGTAGGAGGATGCTACTTTTAATGTGAGTCATTTTAATACAAGTTTTCTTTATTATGTTGTTTGTTTTATGTTTCTTGTTTTGCTTTGCTTAATCTCATTTCATTAGTTTTATTAGCTTAGTTAATATGCTTTCTTTGTTTAGTTTAATAATTAGTGTAATGTTTAGTGAGTAGTTCCATCCCCTTTGGGGGGTGGAGTAGATGTAGATACATGCATTAGAGAATGGGATGAATGCTTTATTTTCAATGTGTTGATTAAACATGAATGTATGCTTGCTTGTTTAGGATAGAATTCACAACTTGATGAGTTTTGCCAAAATGATTAGACACCTCTCATGCTTGTTTAGGTTCTGAAATAAACACCTTGCATATGTAAATGTTAATCAACTAAGTTGGTGAATAGATTGATAGGTTTTGCCATAACATTTAGACACTTCCTATGCTTGATAAACACCACCTTCATGTGCTTAAAGAATGTATTCTACACCCACCTCTTTGCATGTGTGCACTCACTCCACCCCTTAGGGGTTTTCCATTCCTGAAATTCCAGCATTCTTTCTTTGTTCTTAGTTTAGTTGTTATTCCATCATTTGTTTGTTTCGTTCGCATTTCATACTTCTTAGTGTAGCGTAGTCTAGATTAGCATAAACAACTTTCTTCCCCCTATTTTTGCCACTTGATTTCGTACAAGCAAGAGGCTACTCACCTCCCTGAGGACGACCCGTACTTGCCACTGCTTCATCGCGGCCGTGCACTTGCGGTTTAATTAAAACGTTCAACAAAAACATAAAACCTAAGTAATATGCAACCATGAAGCTTGACGAACAAAAAGAGACAAAGGAAATTTGATAGAAATAAATGTTTTAATTATTTTCCTAACAGAGATATTTTTAAAAACATGAGAAAGATGAAAATGAACATTAGTTTTATTTTTCACAAAGACCCTCGCTAATGGCGTCTAGTGGTTGCTAAGTTCAATTTATTTGTTCCTACCAAACATTACACTTAGATCATTTTATGATATGATTTCGAAATACGTATTGGGCGACGTCTATTGGGCGACGAGTAAAGTCTATTCTGCACCAGTGACATGTTCTTATTGCAAAAAAAAATGTTCAAATTAAAATTAAATTGAAAGGTGTGAGACAACTTGTAGTCAAAAGAAAACTTTTTTAGGAAGGATCCATATAGTTATACTCCTCCTTGCTTAATTAAATCAATTAAATGGTCAAACCCATCACACTTCTCAACTTAATGCATCACACCAATCACACACACTGTTCTTTTGTGAAACCATTGAGAAGGATGTGAACAGACATGCTATTAGACCTAAAAAATAAGGAATCAATTATTTTGTTCAGCTCATGCTACACTTTCTAAATGACGACCTCAAAAGCATATCATAACTTGTTAAACAATATGGCAATTGATTGTGACATTTTTCTAGCACCCAACGGGTGTGGTAAGCTAAGAGCCTCGTCTTTGGTTGTTTACTTAGTGGGTTTCACTTAAGCTTATCCCTCAAGTTTACGTTTTTTTTTCTCAATCTCTAAGATGAAGATTTACTTCCCACTTCTAATGTTCACTTCTTAGAATATCCATAGGCCTAAAGTGTAAAGACGTTTAAAAAATAATAATTGAAAGAGACAGGTGTTTTGTATGTCACAATTTGTTTTTATGACCAAGAATTTCCCGACATCCCGCTCCTATTTGGGACACGCAGGTTGCGGCTCCAAACTGGGGGTGATCCAACACCATTTTCACCGGAACGCATTAGCATTAAACAAAGTGCCTTGTTGCATGGGATTCGATCTTGTGACCTAAGATTTGTGAACCTACATACCCAACCAACTCGGCTGCATCCTGGCATAACAATATTGTTGAGCGTTGTGTCTCGTCGTAGCATTACCCTGACAACATCAACTGATGGCAGTAAAAACTGCTATATATATCCACAAATGAATAAACTGCTAAGTTCAACTTTAAAATCGTACTTTAAGTTGAAGCCGAGTCGACCATCTAAAACCAATGCACAACAGACAAAATAGGAATATCAGAAAACAACAATAATGACAAGGATCCTTATACACGGACGCTGGTGTCCGTGACGCGCATGACATGGCACTTAAAGTGTGTTGAGTCAGCGTCCAGTCAAGTTGACACGTAGTCGTCGCACTACGCACCTTTTTTATTTTAAAATTCGACGGTTCATTTCCAAATCAAACGATTAGACAGCGTGCAGACATAATGTGGCGACGGTTCGAGTCTCGAGCAAGGAAACGAATAGACCCATGAAAAAGGAAGGAAACGAATAGTTCCTTCATCATTGTTTCTGTAACTGTGAAGAGAGAAATCTGAAAACCGTTCCTCTACGTGTGTTTCACAACAAAACGAGAAACAGATTCACCGAGTAATGTTGTCGCTCCAGAAGTTGTGGCTCATCAGGTGGGTCAATTTAGGTTTTTTTTCGTGGGTGGATTTGTTATTTACGAATTTTTGTTGAATTTTTTGTTTGTTTTAGGGAAGCACGTACTACTTCCAGGAAACAAAGTGTGGTTGGACGGCGATTCAAAAGCAGTTCGGTAGGATGAAGGACGTCGAAAAGGAGGTCTTCCGGGGGACCGCTTTCGGTCACTTCCTACATTTTCATAACATTCCAATGGACAATGAAATCCTCGGATGGTTCGTCGAACACTACGATGCGAAGGAGGTGGGGCTGAGAATAGGATCAGGGGTAGTCCCCCTTACAGCTGAAGACGTTGCCGTAATTCTGGGGCTAAAAGTGCGTGGGAAGAGAGTTGTTATGGAACCGACGGGCGTAAAGAAGTGAGATGGAGTGAACCTTGACAACACTCAACTATTAGGGCATGTAACTGCAACCAGTGTGATGGGCGACCCCAAGGAGTACGTTCGACTCCTTATTTGTTTCATCTTCAACCATTTTTTGTTCTTCGATGGAACACTTCGAACCAAAATTTGGTTCATGAAACATTTGAGGGACTTCAAAGGCATCAACAGATATGCATGGGCACGTGCAGTTCACGCCGCACTGGTTCAGGGTCTAGAGGAAGCCAGCTTAGAACTGCAGCAAAGGAGATCGGCCGGGAACTTCATTAAGGGCTGCGTTGATGGTTGTGTAGCAATACTACAAGTAAGCAATTTTGTCCGAAATACGTTGTGTGTCAGTCCGGTTTCAGTGTTGTGTATGTCAGGAATACGATGTCTGTCTGTCCGGAATAAGTAGTTCGGTCTATCGGGAATACGATGTCTGTCTGTCCGGAATAGTAAGATCTTTTGTCCGGATTAAGAATCTTGTCTGTCCGGAATCAGAGTAGGTCTGTCCGGAATCAGGCGTAGGTCTGTCCAGAATACGATGTCTGTCTGTCCGGAATAGTATGATCTTTTATCTTGAATAAGATTTTGTCTGTCCAGAATAAGTTGTTTGGCTGTCCGAAACGAGAAGTAGGTATGTCCGGAATACGATGTCTGTCTGTCCGGAATAGTAAGATCTTTTGTCCGGAATAAGATTCTTGTCTGTCTGGAATACGTTGTTTGGCTGTCCGGAATGAGGAGTAGGTCTATCCGGAATAAGATGTATGTCTGTCCGGAATACGTTATGTTGTTGTCCAGAATCAGACGTAGGTCTGTCCAGAATACGATGTATGTCTGTCCGGAATAGTATGATCTTTTATCTTGAATAAGATTTTTGTCTGTCCGGAATAAGTTGTTTGGCTGTCCGGAACGAGGAGTAGGTATGTCCAGAATACGATGTCTGTCTGTCTGGAATAGTAAGATCTTTTGTGAAGAGTGTATGTTTTGTGAAGAGTGTATGTTCTGTCTGTCCGGATTAAGAGTGTATGTTTTGTGAAGTGCTTATTAACATTTAATCTTTCCCATTTGAAGGTGTGGCTTTGTGAGAAATTCCAATTGGGGGAGCCCAGACGAGCATATCCACGTATGAAAAGTTGGACGGAAATGTTTGGGAAACGTTTAACCCTGAGGAAATGGGAGGAACGTGGAATAACCTTAGCCAAGATTTACAACGGCAAATTCGACCTGAAGGGGCCTCCATCACTAAGTGAAAGGGAGCGGAAACTGATGAGTTCCGATCAAAATCTTGCTCAAGAGTCGCACAAAGCAAAGGGGTCAGCTTCAACATGCCCTCTGCCAAGGCTACAACTTAGAGACTGCAACATTCCATTGAACCCGCTGCTATAAGAGTTGGAACTGAGTGAGGTTAAGACAAAATGGCTACAAGCCGAAGCAGCCCTTAAGAAGGCGACTGAAGAGGTTAACAGACTGGAGGAAGAACTGAGGATGTCCCACGAAGAGTGTCGGAGGCTGAGTGAAGAGATTGTGTCTCTACGAGGAACGGGGGCATGTAAAACTCACATTGGGGAGAAGACCCAATATGTAAATATAGAGGAGGATCAGGAGGAGGAGAAGGAAGAAGAGAGGAAGAGAGAAGAGAAGAAGGCAGAAAAGAGGAAGAGGGAAGAGGAGAAAAAAAAGGAGAGGAAGAGGAAAGAGAAGGAGGAACAGAGGAAAAAAGAGGAGGAGAAGGAAGAAGAAAGGAAGAGAGTGGAGAAGAGGAGACAGGCGGAGAATGCGTAACAGAGGAAGAGGGATGAGAAGAGGAGAGAGGAGGAGAAGGAAGAAGAGAGGAAGAGGGAGGAGAAGAAGAGAGAGGAGGAGAAGGAAGAAGAGAGGAAGAGGGAGGAGAAGAAGAGAGAGGAGGAGAAGGAAGAAGAGCGGAAGAGGGAGGAGAAGAAGAGAGAGGAGGAGAAGAAAGAAGAGAGGATGAGGGATGAGAAGAAGAGAGAGGAGGAGAATGCGGAACATAGGAAGAGGGATGAGAAGAGGAGAGAGGAGGAGAAGGAAGAAGAGAGGAAGAGGGAGGAGAAGAGGAGAGAGGAAGAGGGAGGTGAAGACGAGAGAGGAGGAGAAGGAAGAAGAGAGGAAGAGAGAGGTGAAGAGGAGAGAGGAGGAGAAGGAAGAAGAGAGGAGGAAGGAGGAGAAAAGGAGAGAGGAGGAGAAGGAAGAAGAGAGGAAGAGGGAGGAGAAGAAGAGAGAGGAGGAGAAGGAAGAAGAGAGGTAGAGGGAGGAGAAGAAGAGAGAGGAGGAGAAGGAAGAAGAGAGGAAGAGGGAGGAGAAGAAGAGAGAGGAGGAGAAGGAAGAAGAGAGGAAGAGGAAGGAGAAGAAGAGAGAGGAGGAGAAACCAAACTGGGGTGTCAAAAGACAACGCTCGAGGAAAGATGAGGAAGAGCGGGCTAAGAAGAAGAAGGTGGAAGCGGACCAAAAGAGAAAAGACAGAGTGGCCCAAAGGAGCCTAACGAAAAATGGGAAAAACAAGACGACAATTACAAGTTGGCTGTCATCTTAGGGGCGACGAGGCCTGATGTTGACATGGCCGCATTGGGGACGTTGTCAGCTGATGAGGTCAATGTGTTATTGAACTTGACCGCACCAAGCACGGACCAGACAGAGGTGATCTGGAGAGGGGACATCTGTAGTCTAACACGCCACGACCTGAAGGAAATAATAACGTCGTGGATGGATATGGGCGACGAAACAATGGATGCGATGATTTCGGTCCTCCAAGGAAGACGACAAGCCCGAAAGGTTATATGTATATCAGCATTCGAATCAGGATGAATTGTGGAGGGTCAAGGGGGAGCAATTGATGATTGTATACTCCCTAAAATTAACAGATTGTCTCCAAAAGAATCCGTAATCGCACAACCATGCTGGTCTGCAGGCCATTGGCATCTGGTGGTTGCCTACGGCCCGTCTGCGGAGTTCCTGCAGTTCAACAGTGCGTCTAGGGTGCTAGATCGAGGTGAAGATCCAGACATCCTTGTTGGCGCACATGAATGCGCAGCAGCAGAGGTGGCTAAATACTGGAGGGAAAAACTGAAGGTTGATTGGCCATTGAGAATCCTACGGAAGCAAAGCCAATGACAATCACCTGGGAGCAACGATTGTGGAGCATATATTTTATACTGGATCAGGTGCTTAATGCTAAATATTGACCCAACGAAGGAGAAGCACCCGAAGGCCATTCACTGTGTCAGGGGCGAATTGGCGCTCTGGTTGTTTAAGGACCCCCGTTTGTGTGTGCAAATCTGAACACCAGTTCCAGGAGTGTGATCCTTTTTTTAGTTGTACAAATTACGAACTTCATTTTTTTACAGATAGGGAATTACAAATTACAAACTCCATTTTTTAAAAGATAGGAAATTACAAATTACAAAGTCCATTTTTGGAATGTTTTCTTTAAAAAGAACGTAAACCGGACCAGACCATGAACTTAATCTGGACACAAAAAACACTTAAACCGGAAAGACCCTGAACGTAATCCGGACACACTAGAACCATAATCTGGACACACAAGCAACATAATTGGTACATGCTAGAACGTAAACCGGACATACCACAACCTTAATCCGGACAGACCGTGAACTTAATCTGGACAAAAAATCCACTTAAACCGGACAGACCCAGAACGTAATCCGGACAGATCCAGAACGTAAACCGGACATACCAGAACCTTAATCCGGACCAGACCATGAACTTAATCTGGACACAAAAAACACTTAAACCGGACAGACCCTGAACGTAATCCGGACACAATAGAACCATAATCTGGACACACGAGCAACATAATTGGTACACTTTAGAACGTAAACCGGACAAACCACAACCTTAATCCGGACAGACCGTGAACTTAATCTGGACAAAAAATCCACTTAAACCGGACAGACCCAGAACGTAATCCGGACGGATCCAGAATGTAAACCGGACAGACCAGAACCTTAATCCGGACCAGACCATG
Source organism: Triglochin maritima (assembly GCA_963682175.1). Classification (NCBI taxonomy): domain Eukaryota; kingdom Viridiplantae; phylum Streptophyta; class Magnoliopsida; order Alismatales; family Juncaginaceae; genus Triglochin; species Triglochin maritima. Next base: position 28,962,329 of record OY821771.1, on the reverse strand, counting down.
AACTTAATCTGGACACAAAAAACATTTAACTGGACAAACCCTGAACGTAATCCGGACACACGAGAACCATAATCTGGACACACGAGCAACATAATTGGTACATGCTAGAACGTAAACCGGACAGACCACAACCTTAATCCGGACAGACCAGAACCTTAATCCGGACAGACCATGAACTTAATCCGGACAGACCATGAACTTAATCTGGACACAAAAAACACTTAAACCGGACAGACCCTGAACGTAATCCGGACACACGAGAACCATAATCTGGACACACGAGCAACATAATTGGTACATGCTAGAACGTAAACCGGACAGACCACAACCTTAATCCGGACAGACCATGAACTTAATCTGGACAAAAAATCCACTTAAACCGGACAGTCCTAGAACGTAATCCGGACAGATCCAGAACGTAAACCGGACATACCAGAACCTTAATCCGGACAGACCATGAACTTAATCTAGACACAAAAAACACTTAAACCGGACAGACCCTGAACGTAATCCGGACACACTAGAACCATAATCTGGACACACGAGCAACATAATTGGTACAAGCTAGAACGTAAACCGGACAGACCAGAACCTTAATCCGGACAGACCGTGAACTAAATCTGGAAAAAAATCCACTTAAACCGGACAGACGCAGAACGTAATCCGGACAGATCCAGAACGTAATTCGGACACTTAAACCACTTAAGCCAGGAACACATTTCACAACTAATAAGTTTTACAAGAGACGGAAAATAACAGGAAATCTAAAATTAAGGAGGAAGTTCCTCGTAATACAGATTCATGTCCCAATCACCGAAATCTTCATCCCCCGGTTTTGGTGCGACTGGGTGCAACGACGATGTAACCTTCTCCTTGAACTTTCTCTTTTCTTGTTTGTCATGCTTTTTATGGCTTCTTCTAACTATCTTCTCAGCTAAAGAAATCTGTCGTCTAGTCGGCGGTCTTCCTGGACGTCTTACCTTATCTAGATTGAGAACAGATGTACCCGTCGTCCCAGGTTCAGCAAGTTCAATAGGGAGTTGGGTACTTTGCATACATACCTTAAGCAATTCAATGTACTTAACGGCCTCAAGATACCTTACGTGTGAAATGAAAGCTTCATGTGCGATCCAAACGAGACGACCCATTATGTCGTCGTGACGACGAAGCGCATCCTTCTCCATTATGCCATCTTCTGGGTAACTCTTTTCTCGATGGCTCCTTCGAATATCCTTCCACCATCGATTAACGATGTAAGACTCCGGGAGCAATGCATTAGGATCTAAGCGTGCAATGACAACAAAAATGTGGCAACATAAAAGATCAATGTGCTGAAACATTCTACAATCACATGTGAAGTTCGTAGATCTGATTTGTACTAGGAAACGTTTCGACAGTAGCTGCTCACCACATAATACACGTTCAGATACTTTGTAATGGAATGTGTCACCCGTATTGAGCTCCTCCGTAATATCGGAGTATATCATCTTCCCAATTTGTAATTGTACTTTCTTGAATACCCCTACCGTATACAACTCGCTCAACTGCCTCTCGAATGGACAAATTGAAACTAATTGGGGACTCTTATGAAGACAATCGAAATCGGATTGAGCTTCCTTCTCATACTTGTGGCGGAGCGCGAGTTCGTATTGTCCAACGAACTGTGTAAGTGTGGTCTTAGATGTCAGGTACTTGTCGAAAAAGGCGTTCATACCCTCACTTCTCTGAGTAGATGCCATTCCTGCAAAGAAACAATCTCCAACAAATGCAGGTATCCAGGACCCTCGGATTGCATAAATCGATTGGAGCCAACTATGGTTATGGAGGTCAAAATCACCAAGAAAACCTTGCCAATTATGCTCAAATTCTGATGGCGTTTTGGAATCAAATACAATCAATTTGAGATCAAATAGCATGTGTTTCCGATATTGCGTCGACAACTTCACGGGAGCTTTGTTCATTATGTGCCATATACAAAATCTGTGCCTCGCGTCTAGGAAGACATTCCTCACAGCAGCAGTAATGGCGCCACATTGATCTGTTATGATCGCTGGGGGACTTATATCTTCATGGACGGGGGCAATTTTAAATGAGTGAGTCATATATTCAAAGGTACGAAAAACTACTTTGAAAACTTAATCCAGACAAACACAACTTATTACGGACAAAACCACAAAGTATTCAGAACAGACACACGACTTAATCCGGACAGACATACAACTTATTCTGGACATACACCCAACTTATTCCGGACAGAGGAGGACCTTATTCCGGACAGACAAGCAACTTTGTCTGGATAGAACCAGAACTTATTCTGGACACACTCAAAACTTAAACCGGACAGACATACATCTTATTCCGGACAGAGAAGGACCTTATTCCGGACAGACATACATCTTATTCCGGACAAACAAGGACCTTCATCCGGACAGACATATGTCTTATTCCGGACAGAGGAGGACCTTATTCCGGACAGACAAGCAACTTTATCGGGATACAACAGAACTTATTCTGGACACACTCAAACCTTAAACCGAACATACATACATCTTATTCCGGATAGAGAATGACCTTATTCCGGACAGACATATTACTTATTCTGGACAGAACCACAACTTATTCCGGGCATACATACAACTTAAACCGGACAGACACGGAAGCTTAAATCGGACCGACCCTAAGTATATACGTACCGTTCATGCACGACAACCAAGTTTGGAACAACCAGATGTAATTTTCAGTGGTCTCAGAAGACAGCAAAGAGCAACCGAGCAAAACTGATTCGAAATGGTGATTTACTCCTACAAATGGGGCAAAAGGCATGTCGTATTTGTTGGTAATGTAGGTTGTGTCGAAACATATTGCGTCTCCAAAGTATGAGTACGCAACTCTAGAACGACAGTCAGGCCAGAACACGTTTCGTAGTCTTCCTTCGTCATCCATTTCCATTACATAAAAAAACATAGAATCAATTTTCTGCATCCTGATGAAATAATTCTGAAGAGCTTGTGCATCGCCCGGTCCCATCTTCAAATTTCTGACTTCGTTTACAACGTTCCTGCACACAGCAATGTTTAAGACCGGGCAAAATGTTTAACTTCAATTAAATTACGCAAAAAATAACACACACCTTAGGTCCCGCTTGTTGAAAGTCAATTTGTCATGACCTCCGGCCTCGATCACAAAAGATTGCATGGTCTTAGCAGCCGATATCCCAGCAGAATCATTGCACGATATGCGTGCTCTGGCGGCATCAGGGACGGCTCATTTTTGTCGGAGGAAACGCATTTGATCGTCCTCATGCATGGCGTGGTTATGTTGAAGATCAACATAGTTTATGTGGTACCCTCTTGCTGGGTTTCCAGAGACCCTGATCCGAGCAGTGCACTGGACCCTACCGGATAACCTATGCTTTAGTTTCCCTTCTCCTTGGTTTGCTGGAGCGTGACCCTCCTTTGAGCAAGTCAGTGTGGCACGTATCACAACACCACGATCGTAACGAGATTGCCTTATCTTAACACCAAAACCACATGAATCGGCATAGGCAACATAAAATGTTTTGGCGTCTTCGAAAGAACGAAAAAACATCTGCTGCTTCGGAACGTTTGAGGTCTCCTCCATTTGAGTACAAAGAACGAAGGAAAATGGTTGATAGTGCGCCAAAAGGGAGACAAGAGGAGGAAGAAAATCCATGAGATGTGTATCCTGCGTAGGAGCGCCAAAACGAGGGAGGACGAACTGATTTGAGACGCATTTAATGTGATTGGAAACGCATCGGGAAGTGAAAATAAAAAATAAGAAAAAGAATATAAGTTTTGTTGACATGGATGACTCCAACTAAGCAGCCAACTCAGCAGCGTCCTCAACGAGCGTCCTAAACAGCAGCTATTAATCATTTTCCTAATGACAACGACAACCACTATAAGGACGACCACCACGATAATGACGCCACGACAACAACAAAATGTTCAACCCCCTACAAATATGATGTTCCACGAATTACTCTAGATTCTTATCGTCAAAGAAATATCATCTCGGTCGGCAAATACAAAATCAACCTTTCCACTGAAAAGTTAAAAAATCATTACAATGACTAATGAGCTATTTTAAAAAATGAAACCTGAAATAGCTACTAACATGCACATCTCATTTCAACATCAGCTATGTGTTCTTCTATCTGAAATGATTTTTTTTTCGTGAACTAATTGGAAAATAGTGGTATATAGCATCATCATGACTCTTATTCATTTTGTTAGTGCTTCCTTACCATTGAAATATGTTTCACGAGCAAATAAATTTCTTCTAACGTCGACGTTACACACGGCACAAAAGTTTTTAAATTTATCTACTAGAACAGTTTTTTCCATCTCTTTGACGAAAGTTATTTTGTGGGTCGTATCGTAAGCACATATAGTATCCGAAAATGATTGTACTTTTTTCTGTTTTGACTCAATCTATTAGAAAGCCTAACACTTAAATATATATTGAGGATCTTCATTATTGCTCGTCTTAGTAAGAGCAATGGGTTTGTCAGTCATAAGTGCTAAGTCAAGATCAAGAACACCTAAATGAAACTTGACTTCTTCACTCCATTCATTATAATTAAGCCCATTAAACTTTGCAATAGACGAAACTTGCGAATGAAGTGAAACATTAATAGATACTGCAAAAATAAATAAAATGCTCCTACATTAATGCTTTGAGACATAACTTAACCACGTAATTCAGACTTATATAGCTATAAAAAAATTAAATATATATTGAGGGTCTTCTTTGGGTGAAACAACAATATATAACAATGAACCATAATTGATGCTTAATTTAATTTTACGTAATTGGAAATTAAATATGCTTCAATAAGACATGTTTGTTATCTTTGGATATACTAAATACATCCAAATCGACATATTAATCAACCACAATAAAGTTCATGATCGTAAATTGGTCGATCCACCTTTGGGTGATCTTAAATATTTTGTAATCTATGAACTTCAATTATTCATGATATATCATTAAGTCATTTCTTTATAGCATCAAAAATAGAATCTAACTTAATTTGACATTTATGAGAAATATTCTAAATCGGTCACTTTGACAACTAACGATTTATACATAATATAGACGGTGAACTTGAATAAACATGATATTAAAATTTGTAAATATACACTGCGTTTATACTTATAAACATACATCATGAATCATAAAATCAAATATATACACATTCAAATAAGTTAAATCAATGCATTTCCAATTTTATTTATTTATTTAGAATGTCGGCCTTAGTATAAAGCAACTATCAACGATGGTAAAATATGCACCGTAATTCATAAACAATATCAATTGCCCAAATTAACTTGGTCTTTAAATAGTTAATAAAGATACGGAATATTGTTAATAATAAAAATAAACAAAATAAAAAAACGAATCCTGCTCTATTCGTTACTGGTAACGTTCTTTACCTTTTAATAATTAATGAAAACTTTAAACGTCTCCAGAAAATAAATGACCATGAAATCAACTTAAACATGTGTCGCTGCGTACGTGAACATGTAATACGCCTTTGATCTCAACGGAGTTAACCGGATTTCTAATCTTTATATATTAAAATGGTTTTGGAAATCAACTATATATTGCAAACATGTGTCTTACGAAATCAGCAATACACACGATCAAAAGTCTGTGAATACACTAATACAGAAAAGGAAATATACGTCGGATGTACGGGGGTATATACGTCGGATATAAGCACTCCCAGATCCGACGTCTATGTGGGTGTCATCTATACATAGACGTCAGACGTACGATATCCGACGTCTATTACTTAGGAATAGACGTCGGTTGTATGTATCATCCAACGTCTATACTTTACGAACAGACGTCGGCCGTTCTACAAGACCGACGTCTATTCTTTAGGTATAGACGACACCCACATAGACGTCCGATGATAGACATCAGATGTGCGATATCCGACGTCTATTCTTTAGGAATAGACGTCGGATATCACACGTCTGATGTCTATGTATAGACGACGCACACATAGATGTCAGATCTTCCTAAAGAATAGACGTCGGATGATACATACAACCGACGTTTATTCCTTTCTTCAGAGGAATAAACGTCGGCTAATACAAACATCTGACGTATATTCCTTAACCTGGACAAAAAAAAACCTGCAAACTTGTATATAGTCATCGTAGTCGTGTACATACAACCTGCACCAAATTCGTTCACATATGCTCACACTTTCATGTTTCATCCACATGTTTATATAAGCACAAACACACAAGCATACATGCACAAACACAAACATACAACATACATGCACAAACACAAACATACAAGCATACACAATTGACATTCAACACACTTGCAATTAATTCATAAACAATTGGAATTCATTCTAAAATTGAGACGATTATATTAAGACATAAATTGTAGGTTTGTAATACAAGTGCACTTGTTAACTAAATTACAAAAAATGCTAGTAACAAGAGAACCTCTTAGTTCATCAACATGTTTCTGATAAAATAACGAGCTCATCGGTCGCGAGTTTCATCGAGCTCCTGTTGCGAGAAGGGATCACTACTTTTTGAGAAGACATATCAAAAAAATACAAGTGTGTTGAATGTTAATAACTAAATATTGAAACTACAACTATACAATTGAATAACGATCTACATTACCTCGGATAGGCATACGTCTTCAGTTGCCAATTCGAGGATTTCCTACATGTATCTCATCACGTAGTAACCACATTCCCTATTTCCAACCTGCTTCCGGTACTACAAACATAGAAATTCGTTAAATTTATGTTCCTAACTTAATTAACAAAAAATGGAGAGAACGTACTCTCATTCCAAGACATATTATTCCTGCTTTTGTGGTTGTTCTCCTGTCATCCAAAGCTCTGTAAACCTTAATTGTTCTGAGTAGCACAAGTTAAAATTTCATTCAATAATACTAATAAAAATCCACGAATTACTTTTCCCACAACTAAAACAAACTTACAAATTTAGAAGTTTCTTTATTGAGTCCCTTGGTTTATTCGACCCCAACGGATCAAACCAATATGCCGAATTAGTCGTGGGGCATACAACGACAAGCATCCAATGAGCCTTGTTATATATCTAACCGGCGTCTATTATTTTGGTATAGATGTCGACCTTTATATCTAACCAACGTCTATTATTTTGGTATAGACGTCGGTGAACTTACAGACGACGTCTATTCTTATAAATAAAGCCGACATTTAGTCTTTTCTTCAGAGGAATAGACGTCGGCTAGTATAAATATCCGACGTCTATTCCTAAACCTGGACAAAATAAATAAATAGCATCCTGCAAACTTATTTTTAGTCATCGTTCGTGTACAAACAACCTGCACCAAATTCGTTCACAGATGCTCACACTTTCATCCACATGTACGTACGAGCACAAACACACATTTGCCAACTTGCACAAACACAAACATACAACCATACATGCACAAACACAAACATACAAGCATACACAATTGACATTCAACACACGTGCAATTAACTCATTCTAAAATTAAGGTGATTATATTAAGGCATAAATTATAGGTTTGTAATACAAGTGCACTTGTTAACTAAATTACAAAAAATGTTAGTGACAGGAGAACCTCTTAGTTCGTCAACATGTTTCTGATAAAATAGCGAGCCCATCGGTCGCGAGTTTCATCGAGCTCCTGTTGCGAGAAGGGATCAGTACTTTTTGGGAAGACCTATCAAAAAAATACAAGTGTCAATGTTAATAACTAAATATTGAAACTACAACTATACAATTGATTAACGATTTACATTACCTCGGATAGGCATACGTCTTGAGTTGCCAATTCGAGGATTTCCTCCATGTATCTCATCACGTAGTAACCACATCTCCTATTTCCAACCTGCTTCCAGTACTACAAACATAGAAATTCGTTAAATTTATGTTCCTAACTTAATTAACAAAAACTAGAGATAACGTACTCTCATTCCATGCCATGTTATTTCTGCTTTTGTGGTTGTTCTCCTGCCACCCAAAGCTCTGTAAACCTTAATTGCCCTGAGTAGCACAAGTTAAAATTTCATTCAATAATACTAATAAAAATCCACGAATTACTTTTCCCACGACTAAAATGAAATTACAAATTTAGAAGTTTCTTTATTGAGTCCCTTGGTTTATTCAACCCCAATGGATCAAACCAATATGCCGAATTAGTCGTGGGGCATACAACGAAAAGCATCCAATGAGCCTTGTTATATATATAATTAGAAGCTTATTACAAAATAAAATTCCATTTTGAATTACAATGTTTACCTCTCATGATAAGGGAGTAGATAATATCTTTTGTCTTCTTCTTTAAAGAATGTCCCAAGCTGACCCGTTTTATCGTCATTCCCGTATATATATGTAGATGGACTGATAAATCCAAATACTTGATCGTCAGGAAAGACTGACCTTCTGGCGTCATAAAGATGTCTACAAGTATAAAAATTATACTTCATTACAGTTTCGATAAAATTATTCAATACTTTTCATTGTATACAAAAAAACACTTACTTCACTTGCACGTCGATAATCATGATACACAACGAATCCATCGCCAGGAACTGCATGATATCCTCTTTGGTGACGTACAAAACCAGAGGCAACCCTTTATCCTCCTCCAACTCCCAGGTACTTAAGGATTGTGCTTCCCTACATACCATACATTGATAGAACATTTTGTACCTACTTGGAAGCAAATTAATGTTGATCGGAGATTGGTTGTTTGACTCTTTGCTTACAGGGCTTCACACCTTACAGATATATATACAACCGTTAAAATTCAATTGTTAACAAATTTGAAGTTTAAAGTCTTTCAAAGTTAAACTATACCTCATGTTTGTCCTTTAGCTCTACTAAATAACTAGGCCACCGCATGAACCCACCAATAACAAATCCAAAATTCACAATCTCCACAACCAACTAAACAATCCAAATCCAAACACCACAATCTAAACATATCAAATATGAAAACCTAATCAAACAAGATACAAGACAAGGCTAGTAGATTTCCTTTTGGCTTCACTTGAAGTTAATTTTTCTACAGGTGGTGAAACACGAACCAGAGGAGGAGGGGAAAGCTACTGCCAACGTCGCAGAGGAGGTGTGGTGCCGGTTGTCGCTTCAACAACTACACCCACAACTACATCATATCAAAAAAACTAAATAAAATAAACTCAATCCACAACTACACAAAAAGTATGAGCACGAACCAGAGGAGGAGGAGGTCGTGGTTGCGGTGACGGTGTAGAGGGACAGAGAAGGGAAGGAGAGCACAAGGGGCGTCGCTGCGGTGCTGGAGACGGTGCAGATCAGTCGGAGATCGATCACGGAGGAGAGTTCGGTCGCGGGACGGCTAGGGTTTGGGTAGGTTTTCGTTTGAGATGAATGACAAACGCATCTGTTCGATTTCTTTAAGACCCACAGACATCGGATGTTATAGATGTCCGACGTCTATACCTCGACGTCTATATGCAGGGGGTCTAGACGTCGAACATCTATAACATCCGACATTTATATGGCGACGTCTATACCCTATAGACGTCAGATGCACAAGGTATTCCAAAAACCGACGTCTATGGGACGACTTCTATACCCTATAGACGTCGGATAAACGCGGTATTGAAATAGCCGACATCTATAGTACCACATAGACGTCGACCTTGGTAACGACCGATGTCTATCCTATCCTCTCCCTACTAGACGTCGATTGTTATAACGACCGACGTCTATTGGGCGACGAGTAAAGCATATTCTGCACTAGTGATAGTTAAGTTCCTCCAAATCCAAAGATCTATGATCAAAATGGTCGGCATGATAATAAGAAGATTCGTAAATTCAGTGGAAGTCATACACTGTCTTGTTAATACGATGATTGGGAAATCATAAGTTCTAAATTTGCTCTGATACCAAATGTAAGTTTATTTGCTTAACGATGAGTGCACAATAAAATCTTAATTGACCCCTTTAGCACTTAATTGAGTTTTGATGGAAAATTTCTAGATTTCTCTCTTTTTATCTATGGGAGAAGGAAGATCAACCTTATACAGCCTATCAAAGTGTAACCGTCCACTAACATAAAATTCTTGTAAACTAATCAATTGATTTTAGTATCATAAAATTATCAATTTAATATAAGGTCAGAGACTTAAATACATGGATTACAAGAAAATATCTAACTGATAATATTAAGAATTATAAATTATAACATTAAACTCATTTATTTCCTCAATAATTCAGATCGGATCTTAATACAAACAACAACAACAACAACAACAATAACAATAACAATGACAGACAACCGCTATAACGACGACCACAGCGATAATGACACCACGACAACAACAAATGTTCAAACCCTACAAATTAATATGACGTTCCACGAATTACTCCAGATTCTCATCGTCAACTAGAGCAGAGTCTGCAGAAATCTCATCTCACTCGGCAAATACAAAATCAACCTTGCCACTGAAAAGTTAAAAAAATCATTACAATGACTAATGAGCTATTTAAGAAAATGAAACTTGAAATAGCTACTAACATGCACATCTCATTTCAACATCAGCTATGCGTTCTTCTACCTGAAATGATTTTTTTTTCGAGAACTAATTGGAAAATAGTGGTATATAACATCATCATGACTCTTGTTCGTTTTGTTAGTGCTTCCTTACCATTGAAATATGTCTCAGGAGCAAATAAATTTCTTCTAACGTCGACATTACACACGGCACAAAAGTTTTTAAGTTTATCTACTAGAACAGTTTTTTCCATCTCTTTGACGAAAGTCATTTTGTGGGTCGTATCGTAAGTACATATAGTATCCGAAAATGCTTGTACTTTTTTCTGTTTTGACTTTACTTTCCTGTATTTCTTATTTAAATTGTGTGGTTAAAAGAAATGAATGATTATTACTCGACATGCATTGAGATATATAATATACTAACTTTACGAGCTCTACTCGTAAAACAAATAAATCAGTTTATAGATACTTTGACATTTTAGTTGGACAAATAACTAGAGTATTTACGAAGTTGATTTACTTGTTTATTGGTCTGTTTGGATCAAGGTTTTAAAAACCGGACCGGACCGGACGGTTCGACCCGGTTGAACCGGGAACCGATGGTTCAACGGCCGGTTCAACTAAAAAACCGAGCCTCTAGTCGAACCGTTCTAAACCGGATTGAACCCGGTCCGACCAGGTCGGACCGTTTGGTTGGACCGGTTGGTCGGACCGGACATAAAAATATTTTAAATTTTCTTAATTTTTAAAATCAGAAAATATGATGATTTTTTTTCTATTCTTACAAACAAAAATCCACCACCCACAAACCCTTCTCTCCCTCACCAAATCCCTTCGTAAGTATGATGTCATGGATAATATTGAAGATTGATTTTGATTTTAGATTCTTAATCCAAATAATGTTTTCTCTAATTCGTATTCAAGCAAATTTGTTCCGTTAAGTAAAGATAGTAAATTTACTGAGTTAAGCAAATTGTGTTTGATATCCTGAATTATATTTAACGTTTGGTGTGTATATATTAAATAATTTTACAAAAATCGGTTCAAACCGGTCCGACCACCGGTCCAACCGTTAATATTTATTCGGTCCGGTCCAACTTCGGGTCTCAAAAATCCTGATGTCATGCTGACGTCATCAACGGTCCGACCGTGGTTGGACCGCGGTTCGACCAGTTGAACCAAAACCGAAGCTTTATCGGTTCGATGACCGGTTCAGTTATGAAAACCTTGGTTTGGATTATTGAGATATATATAGTCCTATAACATGCATTAGTATATAAGAACTTGACGACTTCTAAGATACACGTGATCACTATATTTAAATCAAGTTGGTGAAGTTAAGAAAAAAGATGATGTACCTGCTCTCCAGATTCAATTCGGTGTTCTCGTCTTCCCAATCCAGATTTTCCCACCAGCTCCTTCCACAATATATTGTGTTTAGATCAGGTGCCGGAGGGAGTTTTCTCAATGAAGGGCAACGTTCCACTTGAAGATATCGTAGAGACGGAAGTGGATACGGAGAGATACTAACCAGTGTTCTCATATGTATTAGGGTAAGCGATGTCAATTTTGGGAGGGTTTGTAAATTCATGAGATCATCACTATCAGAGACCAACTCCGCAATCCCCTGGCATCCTTCTAGGTATAAAGATTCGAGGTGCTGTAGAGAGCGAAGCCAAGCAACATTAGTTATGTTATAACAGTTGTTGATTGTCAACTGACGAAGACGCTGAAGAGGGAGATGATTACTGTCAACAACTCCTGAAATTTGTAAACCTCCAATATAAGCCACCTCAAGCATCTCCAACTGTTCTAGTACTTCACCTCCGCTTTTGAGCTTAGTAACTTTGCCCCATAAGAAGGGACACATCAGGATGCGAATGGACCTGACTTTCTTCAATTTTCCTAGAAGGCGCAACAACCGATTGATTGTAAGCCATTCTGATTTCTCAAAGCAAATTTCTACTGTGGCTTCTGTCAGCCGATCGGATTCACTGAAATCATCTAAGAGAAATGGGTCAACATCATGATGTACCTCAAGCCCAATCAGCTCTTCCAGTTGGTTCATTCCATCCAAAGCTTGCAAACTCAGTTGGTCTCTCTCCTTTCCCTGAAAGATATTATAACGACTAGATTGTAAGTTCAGTGACTGCAAATTAGGCTTACCATTAGAATTTGATTTCACAACATATCGAAGTTGTTTGGTAGAACATAGATTCAGCAACTGCAAGCTGGGAAAGTTTGCAAGGTTTAGTTCTCTAATTCCTGTATTTGACAAGTTCAAATACTTCAACGCTATCATTAGCAAGGCAGATGGAAGATAATCGATAGCTATACCCTTCAAATCTAGCACAACTAAGTTTTTACTCCACAACATGGATTCCAGCAAATTGTATAGTTTCCCAGTGTCGAGCTTTCTGTCATTTACCAACAAAGTCAACAGATCACCGCTACTGATATCAATCTCCTCTATTCTGCTTTCTTCCTGCAAAGATATTCTCTTTAGTTCCCAACACCTTTCGCCAATTATTGTGCTCTGACTATCTCCACCAGAAAGGCTTAAGAATTTGTTATTGAATTGTTCTCCCCCACCATCCTTCCCTAGCCATATTCCCATATCATAAATTGCATCGTGTAATTTCACTGAATCTTCTCTTATGCCTTTTTCTAGTAAGCAACTGCCTTGAAGATTTGTTATAATATATCGACCCTTATCCCGGAGACTTGAAAGACTATCCTGTCTAGAAATGTAAGCATCATCCCTATCAAGGAGACCTTCCCCGATCCAATAATCCACAAGTTCATTTATCTCTATATCTTTACCTTTAGGGTATAGGCAACAAAAAAGTAAGCAAGACTGAATCTTATAGTCTCTCTGTAATAACCTAATCTAAATCCCTTAATTAACTAAACCTAAACTTAATTAACTCTAATTAATCATGCATGAAGAGCAGGAGGTGTTGGAAGGAGAGAGAGAGAGAGTTGGTTGGTTGTGATTGGAAGGGTTTTAGGTGAATGGTGATTGGTGATTGGAGGAGATGGAGGTGATGAATGGATATATATAGTTAAGATAGGATTTTGTTAAAACGTTTCTTCATCATCTGCATCTAACAGAGAGTGAGAGGAGTGATTCGGAGCAGAAGAAGGAGGAAAGAAGAAGGTGAAGTAGAAGAAGAGGAGAAGAAGAGGAGAAGAAGGAGAAGAAGGAAGAAGAAGAGGAGTGAAGTGATTCAAGCTCGGGAGACATCTACAACCATCGAAAAAGGTATGCCAAATCTTCATTATAACTCACATAAGCCTTGTGAGTGTTGGGGATCGACGTTGGTGTCGAATTCCCCGTCGGAATTCAACCAATTCAGAGGTTGAAGACGACGATCGGTCGACCGGTGCCTGTGGGCAGTCGACCGATCCTATTATTATATTGATGTTTACCCGCGAACGGTCGAACGATGTCGTTAGACGGTCGACCGTTATGCCAGATTTGTGCGGGAAAAAGGGGATATACTGTTATCGGTCGAACGGGACCACTTAGCCGGTCGACCGAATAACGATGAGAATGGGTCGGTTGGGGATTTTGACTTATTAAACGGTCGAACGTCCTTTACCTTGTTCGACCGATCCATTCGATGCTAAGTCGGTTGGGAGCTTTGACCATCAAAACGGTCGACCGCTCTTTAACTCTCGGTCGACCGACTGAGCATTTAATTAAGCGGTAGAGTGCTTGTGTTGATTCGGTCGAACTGTATTTCAGTTCCGGTCGACCGAACGAGACTTGGGCAAAATATTGAAATCCCTGTTATCGGTCGAACGACCCCTTGGTTCGACCGGTCGGATATATATATTATATAAAATTGTATAGCGTAGACCTTCCAAACGGTCGACCGCTAGATGACTTTTGTTCGACCGATTGGTCGGTAATTCGGTTGGCGTGGTTCGACCGGTAGATTTGTTTGTACAGTACTGTGTACTGTGTGGGGGACCGGTCGACCGGTGTGCTTGTAGCGGTCGACCGATCTACCGCAGGTTGGTGGATTTATCCACACGCGATCCGTCGATGTCAGGTCGACTACCGGCTCCGAGGCGACGGTCGATTACCGGCCTTGAGAGCTACGGATTTCACCTTCGACGAAGGCGTATTATTGTTGTACTTTTTCCTCTCTTACCGAGCGGGGTGTGAGGGATGTGTACCGTAAACCTTGGGCAGTTTGCGAGGGTTTAGCGGTAGGCCGAGGATGTTCCGGCAGGGTGCGCGCTAGGCGACTCTTGGGGGAGCAGTGGCTGTCGTCTGACCCGAGTTGTGTATTCGGCGGGCTGACTCGCTCCTTGGGTGCGGCGTGTACCAGGGGTTCCTTCCTGCACTTTTTGGGGAGCAGTGGTGTCGACTGACCCTTGTGAGGCAGCGGTGGACTGACTTGACCCTAGTGGCAGGAGTGGTTCAGTGCCGCGGAGGCGGTGAGGGCATTATTGTGGGCCCGAGGCGGATGATCATGTGCATAGCATTGCATTGTCTTTAATTCCTTTTTATATTTTTAGGAGGTTTGGTATACGGGGTTCCTGCAGGGAACTCAGGCATGTTTGTTTGTTTGCATTTCAGGTAGCGAGCAGGGTTAGAGTTTGAGGTGGTGACCGAGGACGGTGCCCCCGAGATCAGATCCTGTAGTTGTCAGTCTCTTTCTTTTGAGGAGATTACATATTGTATAGCTTTTGTCGTAATCACAGTCAGTCTGTATATTTGACTTCCACGTGGATCATATTTATATTATATATGTTGGTTTGTTTCCCGTGACGTGCCCAGTGTTGACCGTTGACGGTCTTTATTATTGTTTAAATTTTCCGCTGTTTTCGGGTACGTTACACTCTCAAATTATCAAAACTGAACTTCAAACAACCAAGAACGTTAGCAATTCCACGAATTTCATCAGGGCAATTTTGCAATGCTCGCTTCGCATTTCTCCACCCTGCCACATCGAACTTGCCAGCCATTGCTTTTCCAACTGTTTTGAGTAGAAGTGGTAATCCTCCACACATTTTCACTATCGTACTTGCAATTAAGTTAATTCCTTGGTCTTGAAACACCATATCGTTCCCAACAACTTCACGAAAGAGTTTCTCAGACATATTTTCTGTTAGGAAGTCCAATTTCACTGGCCTAGTACCCATTCCAGTGCACACACTAGTCTGCCTTGTCGTCAATACTATTTTGGACTTCCCACTTCTATCATGCTTAGGAATCCCAACTTCTTCCAAGTTTAGCTCGCTCCACAAGTCATCAAGTAATATTAGAAATTTCTTTTGATAGAGAAGACCGCACAGGAGTTTCGCCCGATCAACTATGTTCGATGGAAGCTCGGCACCAATTCCGTGGTCTTTTGGTCGCTTATAACCCAAGGCCGCTCCAATATCTTCTTGAATGGCCAAAATATTTTGTTCCTTCGGCACCGACACAAAGATGCTTACATCAAATTGATGGTTGTATGACTTTCTGAGTTCTTTAAGGAGGGTTGTCTTTCCTATTCCACCGACTCCATGGATACCAATTATATGAACATTCTGATCTTCCATAAGAGGGCGGACCTTTGACAAGTTATCTGTTTATTAATATGATAAGAAAATCAAATTAGCAGCAAGACGAAAGTGAATCCAATTAAATCAACGGTCAAGATCAAGTGGATTCCATGCAAAACAAAATCCATGACAGAGCCAACAACCAATGACAAAGCCAACAAAACCTGCTTATGTATATAATTAATTGCAGTGGAACAAATTCACAAATTGGTTTTCAATATCGACATGTATCATTTTCGAAATCACGTTTTACTTTGTTGACTCTATAATCTAGATGCATTGAACTTCGTAATCCTTTCGTTTATGAAAACAAGAAGAAAAGAACATGATCAACACCACCTATAATCAACCCTGCCATGTTCATTTTGGATTAATATGCTTTTTTACTTTTAGTTTAAACTTTACCTTAATATACTTGCTCAAGCGTTATTGTTGTACAAGGCCTTTTTTTTAAAAAAAATATTTTTTTTGGCAACCAAAATTGTGTGGTGCTACTATATATTTGTTGCACTTCCTAGTTTCATCTACGATGAAAATTTCTTCGTTCGTGTAATGTACTTGTCACTAAAGTAGCTATTAAATTTGTTTATCCATTGCAGTTATATTCTAGGTGACTAAATCTTTTCAATTATGCTTTTCGACATGAAAATTAATCTTGAAGCAAGAATCTTAAAGATCATATCTTAATCATGTTATGAATATTCAGTATACCTTCTAAACCAACAATTGCCTCAAATGAGGTGTCCATTGGTACTGGTAGAGGAGTGGACACGACCAAATTCCGACCGAGCTGGAGTCGTTCTTCTAATAGCGTACTGATCCGAGAAAGCATTTGATTGGCTGCTTGTTTTCGAATTCTGACTCTATTTTGTTGACTTCCCGCTGAATTATCTGACAAGAAATCACTTACATTTTTTAGTAGGTCGTCCGCATTCGACATCCAGAATTTGACTACAAAATTGCGTTCCATTTGGGGTTCCATTTCTTGTGAGCTGGCTATGGATTCAACGTCACTCCTTATTGCTCCCAACATATCCATTCCACTCTTAAGGTCGCTCAAAAGGTTGTTGAGAGACGTGTGCTGAACTACCAGAGGACTAACATCTTTTTCAAACAATTCTCTAACCTCTATGAGTATTACTCCGCAACGTTTTCGATATTCGTCCTCCGTGATTCCTTCTGAACTGTTGTCTTCAAACCTGAGAGAATCAGCAGAAGTCAAATTGTGTATATCATAAATATTGACATTTTTGAAGTTAAGTAAATATATCATGTTTATACGTACTAATACGTGATGATTGTTTAAATAGACTTTCCTAAACATTAATCACCAGTAATCCAA
This sequence comes from Triglochin maritima, assembly GCA_963682175.1. Classification (NCBI taxonomy): domain Eukaryota; kingdom Viridiplantae; phylum Streptophyta; class Magnoliopsida; order Alismatales; family Juncaginaceae; genus Triglochin; species Triglochin maritima. Next base: position 28,944,853 of record OY821771.1, on the reverse strand, counting down.
ACATTCATAAACATGATAAACTAATACGAATAAGTAAGAACAATAGAAAATATATTTCTTATGATTTTACTCATTTCTTATAATTTTGATGATTAACAAAATTAGTTTTACTCTTAATTCAACTCCACATCACGTAAGTTAACTAGGTCATCTGATATTATTCAATGCTCAAGACTCAAGTATGTAATGAAAATTTGAAACAAGGCATGTAAATTTTTACTTATTGAGTTCTTAGGACGTAATCTGTACACTTGTTCTACAAGAGTAGTCATCCCGAGTAAATAGGTTGACTACACTTCTAGCAACTTGAGAGGATGCTCCAACCCGGATGTTCAATCTTTGATTTACTTGGAGCACGGTAATTATGGAAAACACTATATTTATGGAAAACATATGTTTGCCTTATATTTTCTGATAGCCTGTATGTTATTTAGTTGATTATTTTTTTAATACACATTATTTAACAAAATCCTTGTTCTTCATATGTTTGGACCAACAATTCACTGATGTACCTTAATCTGAAGCCCTACATGAATCAAAGCTTATTCTTTGTAATAGAGTCACAAACAATTGTTCTTCTTTCTCATTGAAACACACAAGAAAGAAAATCCATAAGAGAGTTAGTGTAAAGATCGTCACAATAAAGCAAATCATCACTTGTAGTAATAAAATAGAACTCTTAAATAATTACTAGGATTTTGAGATTGTAATTTGGTCTTTTCTTTGCTTGGTTGGGTTTTTAAGGAGAGAAACCCATGTTTCACACGTCTCCCCATCCTCCTCCTCCGCTTCTTCCTCTCCTCCCCCAGCAAGATCGTCCCCACACCCTTGCATCACCGTCCGCCGACCTATCTTTGTTGGGCCGTCATCCCATCTCCGTCCATTGCCGGGTGTGGTGGTCATTGGAAACCATCAAGGCTTGGCTGTGGAGCAATGTGCCTTGCCGGACGTCCATCGGAGTTCACCGGAGGTTGCCCGGAGTGACCGGTAACACTTTTGCTTGGAGGATTCAATGTATGCCTTCCGATCTTCTTGAGAAACACTTTTCTAGATAAAGTGAAAACGGTACCTTAATGAAATATGTGTTGGAGCATGAACAGAGAGAATCTTACCGTTTCATTTTGCTTAGGATGCTTTCATGATTAGTTTGGAAGACAATGGAGATCATGCCACTCCTTTTTTTTGTTTTGGTAAATGTTTTGAAGTGGGTAGTTTTGTGCCCACGAGGTGTACGACGAAATGCTAGGTTAAGGCTCTCATCATTGTTTCGTGCCACGAGACTATGTATCGGTTTGTTTTGCCATTTGAGGTCTAAAATAAGATTTCTCGTGACCATTTCATTGCAATTTTATTATTGTGCAACTTAGTAATGAAATTACAACTATTGGATGTTAAAATTTTTGCTCTTTCACATTGTAGTGGAACAATTGAAATGTCATTGTTATCGGTTTTCATTATTTTTTAATAGAATGATTGAATTGCCAAATCAACCTAGTGATTTTGTTATTGGTTGACATAAGAGTTTTCCTTTTGTTATTTTTGCCTTGGATAATGAAAATGTTTTGGGGCAAATGGACTTGGGTTTGGGTAGATAGGAGGCAAGCATATAGGAAGTGTAACCATCACTCTTTCAAATTATAAGATGCATGTTAATGTCCAAAATCAGGAAGATACATTAGTAACCAATGACTATCTCATGTTTATGCAAATCCCTTATTATTCACGTTTGGAAGTCATTTGTGTGGGCTTAATGAGTTAATGATATATCCTAATGGCAATTGGGTACTCATCTCGATTGCATCGGTTATAATTATCTTGACTTGTAGAATGATCGAAGGAATACGACTGCAATAGCCTTTTTGAGTTATATTGGACATACAAATTAAATGATGAAATTCATGTCAATATTCATGACTCCGTAAACATTCGTGGGGAATAGAATTGCAATGATTATCGATTCTGGTTAAGCACTTCTTTGAACTTTAGGACTTACATACTAAAGTTGTTGTGGTCGTAGAGTAAGGTGATTGATATACGTTTTTTATCTCACGATGTCCTGGTAGGGCTTTATGTTGGTATTATGACTCCTAGTGAACTAGAATAATAATTGGGTGGTTGAATGCTTGGATTGTGTATGCCACTTGAGAGGTTGAGCCTACTTATGCATAGTCATCATCTAGTGAGTGTTTAGAGTTCTCAAACCCAATCATGTAGATGACTAATTGATGGCAACAAATGCATTGTTTTGTTGTTGAGAAATGGATTAACCATAACTTTTAATGAAGTTTGAGTTAGTATTCTATTTAATCATTGCTCACTTTTTCCAACTAAACTAGGGTGGTGTCATATATAGTCTGCTGGTGAGCATGATTAAGTTGTAGCTTAGCATATTGTCCTTACAATCGAAATCGTGTTTCTGTAAGCTTTGATGTAATGGATTTAAGCTAGTGAGATGCAATAATTTTGCATAAATCAGGTTCAACCATCTAGTTTTGAATATTTGAAGTTTTGAACAAATGTTGAATGACGTGATTGAGATTGTATTTTGTTAAGTATTGCATTGGTTTATACAGGTTGTGTTAACCTTAATGTTGTTTTACAATCTTCATAAATATAGAAATAGTAGTAGTCATGATAAATATATTTGCTCATTGCCTTGCATGTTTGCCTAAGGAATTTTATCTTTGCAAGTTGACTACATGATTTCGTAGTATTCAAAAGTGCATCACCGTCTCATTTGAGTATTACTTGGTAGATATTTTCACATAATTGCCTCATGTATTGTATGATTGTTTTTGGAAGAAATTGTATCGAATCGAATATCTTAAAATAGTATCTGGTGGTCGTCCCTAGATCTAATGAAAATTTACTCTCAATAAGGGAATAGATAATGGTGATAAGGATTGATACCCAACCGAATATTGTGATTTTTTTGTTGCCGGGTGTGGCTAATGATAAATTGTAGTGGTGGTCCCAAGTTCTGGCAGAAGTCTTGGGCAATCACATGTGGACTTTTATGGAATATAATTGTGTCTTACTGACTTGGATTTGAGGTGACTTGAATCCATTAGCTAATGCATGTTAGCATCCCTGTTGACTGTATAAACTAGTGACTTCTAGTTAATCACCGTTCCTAATGGACATTGAATATTGATTTTATAATTGATCTTGTTGCGTATGTGTTTGTGAGCAAATCATGATTTTTACCAAAGTCATGTTAAGTAACCTATGAGTTTGTTGCATTCTAACCCCTTGCATATGGGTTTTATTGTGTTTAGGTGGTGGATTAGAGGAGGTTTAGATGGACGACTGGGATGGGTTGTGGAGAGAGTATAAAAGGTTGATCTCTCTCTCTCTCACTTCTCTCACTCACTCACTTTTCCTCTCTCTCTCTCTCTCTCAAGTCTCTCTCTCTCGATCCTCTTCCGATCCAGCTTGGGGGAAACCGTGGAGGCGAGATCGATGGTGCTCGGAGGAGCTCAGGTGATTGCCGGAGTCGAGGTGATCGTGTTCGGGTTTTCGCCGGAGAAGAAGAGTTTTGCGAGGAAGTGCTCGCTGGGGTTTTTCGAAGGCTTCTTCAAGCCTTAAAGGTATGTCAAGCATTAGTTTAAACCTCCTTTTAGCCATCGTGAGGATTGGAGTGGCCGACGGTAGGCCGAAGGGCTCGTCGACGGTCTTGCAGCAGCATTTCTGCTCTGGAACGGTCGACCGGCGGGTTGGTGCGGTCGACCGGGCGTAGTGTTATTCGGGCAAAATCCCTTGCACCGGTCGGACGATACTCTTGGAGTGGTCGACCGGTGGTACATTTTATGCAAGAGGAAGATGCTCTAGGTGTTTTTGGTCGAACGGGTCCCCTTTGCCGATCGACCGGGAGCACTGTAGTAAGTCGGTTGGGGGCGTTGACCATCCAAACGGTCGATCGCTCGTTGACTTCGTCCAACCGAAACTTAAGTTAACTTAATGGCCGGTTGACCAAAAGAGTTGTTTCGGTCGACCGTGTAGTGCGGATTGTTGGTGAATTTTACTGGTGGGAATCGGTCGACCGTGAGATTTTGTCGTTCGACCGTTTGTGCTTTTGAGCAAAGAGGATTTCGCTGATGGATTTCGGTCGAACGGGGCCCCTTTGTCGTTCGACCAGTTGGACGTTATTTCGGTTTTATTGCGGAATAGTAGTGGTGTTCAGTCGACCGTTTATGGTCTTTTGTTCGACCGTTTGGGCACTGTTTTGCATATGGATACTTGTGTCGTGTGTGGTTGGATTAACCTCGAGGGCAACAGGTCCCTGGCCTTCTGGGGGCGACGGTACGGACATGCCAGCCTGAGAGGAAGATCGTGGTTGTGGCTCTACGGAGCGGTGCCTTGTGAGCACGTTGTTGTAGCCGAGACTCTGACCGGCGGTGCCTTGTGTGCACATGTTGTGGGGTTAGGGTGAGAGGACCCTTGAGACCCGTGACCGATGTTTTCCGACAGTGCCTTGTGTGCACATGTGTTAGTCGTGCTTTTACTACATTCTTCATTTCATGTCTCATATATACATGTTATGTTCATATCTTAGGGGTTTGACATACGGGGTTTCCCAATGGGAAACTCAGGCATAGTTTTGTTGCATTTCAGGTCATAAGCATCAGTAGGTAGTGGTGACTGCGGGCAGGAGCACCCAGACCAGATCTTGTCCTTTTATCTTTGGAGGTGGATGATTTCCCTTGTATTTGTGTTGGTATATCTTTTGTATTGGGTTGTAATCATCCTTGACTCTTGTATTATATAGTATACCACTTTATATATATATACTTGTGGTTTGGTAACGTCCCCAGTGTTGATTCTTGTATCTGTTTAAAGTTTTAGATTTTCCGTTGTTTCGGGGCGTTACAGAGTTAGTGATCATTGATAGACCCAACTATGAGTTATTCTGATGGAATAACTAGTGTGATGAATTACACACTACCGACTTAATACTGAAAAATGAATTGTGGGTTTGGCACTATTATAACTCTTTGGAGTATTAGGCCCGACGTGGCAATTGGCACCTGTTGGACCGCAGATACAAATCTGTTATCTATCATATTGACACAAGTTGATGTATGGAACCCCACAAAAATTTAAAATGACTTATTGATTGGGTGTGGGGACGGGCCATACATTAACCGAAAGACTGCACATGCCAACAGTGTGAATTCTTCAGAATTCTCAATACAATTTGTGTATCATGATGGAAAAAAGTGAATCAAACTAAAATCGAATTGTAACTGAATTGACAGAAATTGTATACTTCTTGGTTGTAAAGTTTTATTTGAACTATTGGGATGTGTTTATTGAATTAATTTTGGATAGTATATCTTGATTTCTAATGCCAATTGCTTGCATTGTTTGCAAGATTGTTTTCAGCTCATTTATTGTTAGTAGCATTTACATTTCCTAAATGTTATTGATGAATTGTGACTTTGGTTATAATAAGTTCGTAAATATTCATGGTATTGTTTATCAACTAATAGATTGTACCGCGTTTTCGTTTGGTTTGTTCAGTTGAATCTTTTGTCTACTAAATTGTTTGCCCAAATTAGATCCATCTGCGTACAGAGTTTTCATAAACTCACATCATTGTTGTTTTGTTTTTCAGGTAACCGTTAACGATAGACAGTTTCTTCGCGATGCATATAGAGAGTTTTCGGCATGTAGGCATGGTGGTGATATTGTTTTGGTTGTTGTCTCGTATACACGAGAAACATAGGTTCAATTAGGGTTGTAAATAGGTAGGGTCAAAATCGTTCAACTGCCCCAACTGAACGGACGTGTAAGGTCACATAGTGTAAAAATCATAACCGTTTAATAAATGGACGGATAATGTTCCATGACTTAACCCATCCATTTAACCACAAAACATAATGAATATATATAATATTTTGTTATATATATTATATACATATAATTTTTTGTATTATTATTGTAATTATGCGTGGATGTGAATTTGTAGGTGTTTAGATTATGGATTTTTGGAGGTTTTGATTATAAATTTATGGATGTTTAATATTTTCAACAAGTTCGACAAGTTTTTATCCATTTAACCATTTACCCAATTCTTATATCGATTTTAGTATCCCTTAAGTTTTTAACCATTTAACTGCCCAAAACTATTTAATTAAATTAAACGGGTAGGGTCAGGGGTTGAGGGAAAAATAAACGGGTTTCTAACCGAATCACGAACCGTTTAATTAGGCAAGTAGAGTCATGGGTAAGCCTTATAGCCGCTCACAAACCGTCCAATTACAGCCCTAGGTTCAATCATACTTGTTTCCTTTTGAAACTTTTGTAAACTCATTTGGGTATAGATGTGTCTGTCTCATGGTGTTCAAACTCTTGTTTCCAATTCTAATTCTTACTTTAATGGAGTTTCATTTCCTCTTTTATTATATATTGAAAATCGTTGCCCGTGAATGTCCATTTCCCGCGAACTTTCTTTCTTTTTTGTGATATTCAGCTTCCGTTTTGTTGTGCGGAAAGGGTCTAGAATCCAAATAAAATAAAAAATGAACTAATGAGTGTTTTTTTTACTTCAAAAAAATGTAAATCTAATGTACTAATATGCTCTTAAATATCTTTAAAATGATAACCACAAGAATGTCATTTTTTGAAGAGTGGCTTTTGTCGTTGCTTTCAGTTTTTTACCCAAGGTTTAGGTGAGCATCTAGCTATAGTCTGTTCAGCAAGGTAATTATTATTTGACAACAAACCATGTTAAACAAGACAAAAAAAACAGGTTTAACCAGCTCAGTTACTGATACTTATAATATATATAATAACCTAACTATTGCTATTGGTCTCTTAGTTGTTGTTTTTTTTCGTTTCTTGAAAGCAGGTCTTAGTGGCTTAAATTTGGGACCAAGAGACGGAATCCAAAGACAAGAACAGAATGCAAGAACCTTTCGGCAAACAAACATATTGGACGATGGAAACCAGTGGATGATGACTTTGGAGTAAATTTAACATATTTTATCAGACCACGCCTAGCTAGTCATTTGTTATGATCTTTCAGTTCTTACTAGACAAGACAAAAATGAAGCTTTGACAACATAGATCTTATTTTGGGATTTTGTTTAGAGTAAAAAACTGTAAAAAAAATCAAACTCAAGTCTTCTCAAGATTCAAATAGTAAAAACTTCGTCTACTAAATCACCCTCTGCTTGTTTTTTTTTTGTTTGCGAAAATGCAAGGATATTCTACGACTGTCATTGTAGCATTCTAAGAGATTTAGAGAAAAATTAGGTTATGCTTGGATGTGTTATTTGTAAGTCTCGTCGAGATTTTCAACTAACAACACTTACAAATCCATAATTTCGAAACGATGGGATTGTATTTATAATATTTGAGCAAAAACGTTTTAATTAAAACAACAACTAAAAGAATTTATATGATTTCTTACCGGCTTCCCTATTTGAAATTGTATATCAATAAATTTAAAAAAGCATATGCTACTCTGCGTAAGATTATAATTGATTAAAATATAACATTAAAGTTGAGCTTTTGTATTAATCAGATGTACCTTAATCAGATTAAGGTAAAGATATGTCAATTGAAAAGTTGAAATTCTACAGTTCAGTATGAAATTTTATTTTGGTAATTTTTAACGTAGGTGATTTCATTATACCACAAAAGACTAGTGAATTCCAAATTGTCAACTGTCAGGAATTAAAACCAATCACAAATACGCAGCGGAACAGAAATCGCAAATCCAATCGGCTAAACTTGAAAACAAAACGCAAATCCAAATCCAAACCACACAAAACACGCAAGATTTAACGTGGAAACTCAATGCGGGAAAAACCACGGACGACACAACTCAAATCCACTATAGAGAAATGTATTACAAGAGATGCTTACAGGAGACGCGAACGAACCGACGAAATACCCGACTCAAATCTCTCCAAACGAATCACAATGATGCTCTCTCTCTCTCTTCTCTCTCAATAATGCAAAAGTGGACAATAGGAATTAACCTTAAACAAAGGAGACGAAATTGCCTTTATATATTAGGCCTAAACAAGTATTAATTGCACCAAAATCGCGTAGAGAAATATGCAAAACGTGGGTAGAACTGGGTCCAAACGGTCGACCGATCCAATAACCGTATCGCCAAGGGTCGACCGAAATTGAAGTACCGGTCGACCGAAAAACGATAGTAACTATTCTGGCTTGCGCAATTGCATACGCGGTCGACCGTACACTTAAGTTCCGGTCAACCGAAATTCAACAGGCATTTTTCTCCCAGCTCCTCGAGTGTTTCCGGTCGACCGAATCCAAAGTTCCGGTCGACCGAAAACCGACAGTAACTTTTGCCCACCTCCAATTGTGTGCCCGGTCGACAGATTCCGGTCGACCGAAAAACGACAGGCACTTTGCTGGACAAATAAACACACATCCGGTCGACCGAAACACTCCTTCTGGTCGACCGATCGTCTGTTATTCTGCCCTAATACTTTAAACACATATTCAAGGTAAACAACAACAATCTCCACCATTACCATGAATAGCCCATGTAACTCTTTGAAGGAACACTTCCTTCCTCATTGTGTCGTCGTCTTAGCTCCACCTACTCGGAACTCAAACCAACCAAGTTCCCGCATACCTCAACTTAGTCGAAATAACTGGCTTCCTCACCATATCAGCCGGATTATCTTCAGTGCCCACCTTCTTCACCACCACACCTCCTTCAGCAACAACTTCCCGAATGAAGTGATAACGGACGTCGATATGCTTCGTCCTTTCGTGGTACATCTGATCCTTCGTCAGATGAATGGCACTCTGACTATCACAATAAACAACCACTGTATTCTGACCTAGAATAAGCTCTCCAAATAAACCTTTCAGCCAAAGAGCTTCCTTGATACCCTCGGTCGCTGCCATATACTCTGCCTCCGTTGTAGACAAAGCAACAGTGTGTTGCAACGTCGCTTTCCAGCTAATAGCCGTGCTCCCAACAGTAAACACATAACCAGTCATAGATCTTCGTCTATCGCGGTCTCCCGCGTAATCGGCATCTACAAACCCCATTAACGAATACGAAGATCGACCAAATTTCAGAGATAGCTTAGTTGTACCTTTTAGATACCGGAGAATCCACTTCACAGCTGACCAATGCTCCTTTCCTGGATTCGACATATAGCGGCTCACCACACTGACCGCCTGGGCTATATCTGGACGAGTGCATATCATAGGATACATCAAACAACCAACTGCACTAGTATAAGGCACACGTGACATGTATGCCTTATCCTCCTCCTTCTTGGGACACAAGTCTACAGAGAGCTTAAAATGCGCGGTGAGAGGAATTCTTTCAGACTTGGCATTCTCCATACCAAAACGATGCAAGACTTTCTCAATATATTGCTGCTGGGAGAGAAACAAACTCTTGCTTGTACGATCGCGATGTATCTCCATACCTAGAATCCTCTTTGCTGAACCGAGATCTTTCATCTCGAACTCAGCCTTTAACAACTCTTTAAGCTCAGAAATTTTAGACTTGTCCTTAGCTGCTATCAACATATCATCTACATAGAGTAATAACAAAACAAGAGAGTCATATGAAAATACCTTTCGGTAAACGCAGCAGTCATACTGGGACCTGCTGTACCCATGTCCAACCATAAAAGAATTAAATCTTTTATACCATTGTCGAGGCGACTGCTTTAACCCATAAAGCGACTTCTTCAGCAAACAAAACTGATTCTCCTTACCCTCGACCACAAAGCCCTCCGGCTGGGACATGTAAATTTGCTCCTCTACTTCTCCATGTAGGAAAGCGGTCTTCACATCTAGTTGCTCCAACTCTAAATCATGTATTGCAACCAAACTCAACAAAACACGAATAGAAGTATGCTTCACAACGGGTGAGAAAATATCGCTATAATCCACACCCTCCACCTGACTAAAACCACGAGCAACCAATCGAGCTTTGTACCTCACATCTGAGAGACCCTCGATATTCTTCTTGAAGACCCATTTGCAGCTAACGGTCCTTTTTTCCTTTTGGAAGTTCTACCAACTTCCAAGCTTGGTTCTTATGAAGAGACTCCATCTCTTCATTCATTGCACCCACCCAAGCAGCTGAATCGGGTGCCGAAATTGCCTCTGAATACTTGCTCGGCTCACCAGAGACTCCAATATCTTCAGCTACACTAAGAGCATATGCAAGGACTGATTCGACATATCTACGGGGTTTCTTGGTCAGCCGCCTCTCTCTGTCCCTTGCCAACAAATACTCTTCATCTTCCTCAGATTTCAAACTCTCTCCTTGTGTCACACCGATATCCTCATCAGCAGTCACTACCGATGGCTCCACCTGAACTGGAGCCCCACTTGACACGGGAGTAGAAATAACAGTGTCTTTCCTGGAAGGTAACATAGCAAGCTCATTAAAGACGATATTTCTTTCAACCATGAGCTTCTGAGATTCTTTACACCATAGATGATATCCCTTCACACCTAAATCGTAGCCAAGGAATATACACTTCAATGACCGAGCATTCAACTTTCCTTGATCTACATGTGCGTACGCTGGACAACCGAAGACTCTCAACTTGGACAAATCTGAAGCTCCACCTGTCCAAACTTCTTCTGTTGTTCTCATATCCAAAACGGTGTGAGGAGAACGGTTCACTAAATAACAAGTGGTACACACTGCTTCTGCCAAAAAATCTTTAGTCAGGTCAGCATTCAGAAGCATACATCGAGCTCTCTCCAAGAGAGTTCGATTCAGACGTTCCGCTACTCCGTTCTATTGTGGTGTGTGACGTACAGTTCGGTGTCTCACGATTCCTTCATCCTTGCAGAAATCGTTAAACTCTGAGGAACAAAACTCCAAACCATTATCCGTCTTAAGAACCTTAATCTTCTTTCCTGTTTGATTCTCAATCATAACCTTCCAGTGCTGAAAATTCTGAAACACATCGCTCTTCTTTTTCAGAATATAAACCCAAGTCTTCCTGGAGAAATCATCTATAAATGTGAGCATGCAGCGAGCTCCACCTTTTGATGGAACCTGAGAGGGTCCCCATAAATCAGAGTGGACATAATCTAAAGTGGCCTTGGTGGTGTGCTTAGCTGTTGAGAAGCTAACCCTTTTCTGCTTCCCATAAACACAAAATTCACAGAAGTCCAGACTGCCGATTTTCTGACTTCCAAACAAACCACGTTTGTTCAACACCGCCATGCCCTTCTCGCTCATGTGCCCCAACCTCATATGCCAAAGTTGGGCATTCTCCTCACCAGACAAAGATGACGCTATAGTTGCGTCACCCACAACAGTTTCTCATTTAAGCATATAAAGTTTACCGGGCCCAAGCTTCTTCCCCTTCATCAGAATAAGTGATCCTTTGGTGATGGATATGCAGTCATCCTCACCACTGAATTTGTAGCTAGGATGCTCATCACGAACTACCCAGCTCAAATCTCTCCAAACGAATCACAAGGATGCTCTCTCTCTCTCTCTCTTTTCTCTCAAGAATGCAAAACTGGACAATAGGAATTAACCTTAAACAAAGGGGACGAAATTGCCTTTATATATTAAGCCTAAACAAGTATTAATTTCACCAAAATCGCGTGGAGAAATATGCAAAACGTGGGCAGAACTGGGTCAAAACGGTCGACCGAACGAGTGCTTCGGTCGACCGATCCAATAACCGTATCGCCAACGGTCGACCGAAATTGAAGTACCGGTCGACCGAAAAACGCCAGTAACTTTTCTGGCTTACGCGAGTGCATACGCGGTCGACCGTACACTTAAGTTCCGGTCGACCGAAATTCAACAGACACTTTTCTCCCAGCTCCTCGAGTGTTTCCGGTCGACCGAATCCAAAGTTCCGGTCGACCGAAAACCGACAGTAACTTTTGCCCAGCTCCAATTGTGTGCCCGGTCGACCAAATCCTAGATTCCGGTCGACCGAAAAACGACAAACATTTTGCTGGACAATTCAACACACATCCGGTCGACCGAAACACTCCTTCCGGTCGACCGATCGTCTGTTATTCTGCCTTAATACTTTCAACACATATTCAAGGTAAACAACAACATCAACTAATTAAACAAAGTGTTTGCATATGTCATGCTATGAAATTCTAATTTCAAGTGAAATATATGCTGGACGACACATCCTAACTTTCTTTTATAAAAATTGAGATTTTTGTTTGGGTGCACTTCCAAAAGTTTTTTATTGGACTTTTACACATGTGTAGATTTTTACTGGTCAAGTGTACTTGCAAATATGATTAATTGCTAGGATGTGTCAATCAAAACTAGACATGTGTAAAGGTCTAATAAGACACTTTCGGAAGTACATCCAAGCAAAAATCCCAAAATAAAATTGTCCCTCGTAATAAAACCGTTGACTACCACACAAAAAACTTTGTGTATCAAAATCTCCATGTAAGGTGTTCATTGACCATTACTACAATTCTAGAGATAGCAATCAAACTATTTCAAATATACCCAATACAATTATATTATTGATGCTCTATATTAGAAATTAACTGTTGGACTTGGATTCCCTTTAGCGTCCAATTCCTCATGGATTGTTACCATGTGTATTAAATGATTTAATTGTGTGGATTTTACTTTAAATTACAAAACTTAATTCAAAAACATAAACAATTCTGAAAAAAGGCATCTATGTTTATAGGCTAAAATGAATGGGAGGTAACAAATTTCTTAGGTTTGCTTTCGTATGTCGGGTTCAATGTATTTTCCAACAACCGATGTCTATACCTATAGACGTCGACCATTACTACAGCCGATATCTGAGTCGACGTCTATAGTCTTTTATGCACTAGTGCCGCAACCTAAGTAATTTCTTGTATCTAGATCAATTTATGTAATTCACTATATCATGTTTCTAACCTAAATAATTTCTCATATTTTACGCACAATTACATAGATATTTCTTGTATAATAGTTGGGAATATAAACAATCAAATAATGAAGTAAAAGAACTAAAAAACTTTGAAGGTGTAAAATAAAATTTGTAAAATGAAAATGAAAATGTAAGTGGAAGTTCCAATCGAAAATCACAACAAAGGATCACGAACTACAAATATTGAAATTGCAAATTGTAAAACACAAAGCTCCATATCATGAATGAAAAAAAAAACTTGTAATGTGTAAAATGGAAATTGCAATTCGCATTTAACAATTTACATTTGTGTGACGGTTACATTTACGTCGCAATAATTTATTACTTTTATTATTAACTTGATCAAAACAATATTAGAAAAATGATAAAGAAGAACCTTTGATATGGTGGAGTGTTGGAAAGTAATTTTACGTTTTGAAAATATAATTTTTGTAATGCAATACAATTTGGTGAGAGTTTTAGTAATTTGAAGAATAGATAATCATAGAAGATTTTCTTTAATTTTTTTTTCGTAACTGATTTTCTTTGAATTGGGAACCATGGGTAACACCGTGATGTCCTTCAATAGCTAACTTTTTCTTCCAACCATTGGATTATCAAAGTGGCAAATGTCACCTATTTAACTATTCAATTGGAAATGCTCCATTTCTCGGTGAACCAGAGGGGATTCAACTCCTAAACTATTCCACACATCCGATGCAACACGCTTTCCGAACCAATAAAACTTAACAATTTTAGAAGGATTTCCTATTACCTTTTCTTTAATTAAAAATAAGTTAACTTTGAACTTCATATTACCTTTTCTTCAATCTATCAACGTCCTCCAACCACTTCTCCGCTCCAGCGGCACGTTCAACACCACCTCTCATTTCCTGTCCTTCTATTGTCCTTTCAAGATCGTCCCTCTTATTCATCAGATCTTCAAGTTCCCTGGGTAGTGCTTCCTCGATTGTTCGCAAATCCATCTGTATTACAAGCTGATTACCGAAATTCTGATGCGTTTGCCGTAAAGTCTCAACCCTTTCGAGCATCCCATCAATTTTTTTCCAAAGATGTAGTTGGAGTAGCAACACACGAACCTCCAACATGACCACTTTTCAGCAGCAGCACGGATGCCGTTGACATCTTCTTCCATAAGCTCGTTAACGTTGTTCATCCATACCTCCACGTCTCTCCTCACTATTACCAAAGGTTTGCTATTCATTATCTCCGTGGACTCCCTGTCCACAGCTACTTTGATACTGTTGAGTTGGTTGGTTTTTTGTTCGAGTTGGTCCCATTGTCGGAATGGGCACAAGCCGTTGCGCACTCTTCTCTGGTTGAACAGTCATTTCACTTGTTCAACAATGGGAAATGGATCCACCATCTTAGACAAGTGGAAATGGAAATACCTCAGCACAAGGATTGAGATGGAGATGGAGATGGAGATGAAATGGAGATGGAAATGGAAATGATCCACAAAGACTGAGACAAAAGGATATATAAAACAAAAAATGTCAAGAATACCTGTTGGAGTTCACTAGCTTACTGTTTAAAATTTACTATGAGTTACAACAACGATAATTTGTTATATAACAACACAATACAATCTCTAAATATCACATTTCGAGGATGCAATGGAAGAACATCTTCAGTACTACGAAATAAGATTGTTGATAACATTTCTTAAACAAAGATAGAAGGTTCTGTGCGATTATTTCTGTAATGTTGTGTTTTGTTATGGGAATTTATTTAGTATACATAAGTAAATTATTTTTGGGGTATAAATCTCATTCCTGTTTTCTTTCTCAATGTTTTATGAGGATTTTTGGTATCTTCGATGTGAGCTAATTTTGTAAATTTGGTTACAAACGTGTGACTGATATCTAACTCTGCAAGTCTTGACGGTTGGTTACAATGTCGGTGATGTGAAAGGCTGAAATCCCACCATTAAAATTACTCAAGTGATTGCAAATCCTGGAGAAAAAATTTCTACACGCAATGAAATCTCAAAACCAATTGCTTGGTGACAAAAAAACTTTCTAAAACCCTCCGTGACAAAATTATTAGGATATTTGTTTTTTGAGAGAGACGGAGAGGAAGAACTTAACTAATAACATCGAAAGTCAATAAACACAGTTTAAATCTAGGGGCTATCTCATTCTTTTGTAGAGAAGACTATATTTAGTGGTCTTGTGTGTGTGGAAGGGATGTCTGTGTTAGTTCGAAACAAGCAACCCTTTTTCTATTCAACAAAATACCTTCTCTAAAATACGTAGGGTCTTTTTTCTTTAAAACACCACACAAAATTTTATTTGTCTATTACATTCTTCGTCTTTTGACATATGGGCTCTTGGCACACCATGCATGTTCTTAGAATCAGTTAACTAATAAGTTACGAACGAATATGATTCGACGACTGGCATGTCCATACTCATCGTTTAATCTAAGCGATTCCCTTATTTATTGTCTTTTGTTGAGAATTCCAAAGGTTTTATGGATGATTTACCTTCCTTAACGTCTAATAGTTTAAGTACATTTTACTCTTATTAATATGGTGTAATTCCATTTATTTTGGTTGTAACCCCTACTACATCCTCACCTATATATAGGTACTATTGTACATATTTGGAAACAATGAAATTAAATACATATCTTTCTCCTCCCCAATCTTTAATCTTTGGTTTGTTTTGATTCCCAATGTGATATACATAATTTCTTCCGTTTATCTGTCAAAAATTGTTTGTTTTGATCATAAAAAAAGGTTAGAAAGGTGATTCCATCTTGCATGATTAATAAAGAAATCATTTTCAATCAATTGAGGGTTGTATATGTATACTCTAAAAATGAAATAAAAAATATTTTTGGAAGTGTGAATCTCAGACAATGGTATATCTTAGTGCTTTACAACAGCAACAAAAATCAGGATTTATACGATCTTTTGTGACATGATTATATGATTATTTATTTTGTTATTTTGGTCAATATATTAATGTACTTATGTTGGAGGGGAAACATTATTTAGTTCTTAATTTAAATCTTGCACAATAAATACATTTTTAAACTCGTGATTTTTTATTGGTTATTCTGTCATGTGCTATAATACATTGATGCATCAGTCAATAATTGTTGTTTTTTACCCAACAAATTATGTTCAAAAGACAAAATAAAATAAAATCCAATGTCATGGTTTAGCATTGATTAAATATTAATATTTTTTGGTGAGAAAATGTTTTATATTGGTTAGTACTTTCATTAGTCCAATATATTTTCCATACTTGTGATTTTTATTCAGTTATGATGAGATTCTTCTAGATATAAATAATTTACATGCTAATATGTTGATATGCATAATTTCTATCTAAAAGACATATATGGATATTTTACTTACATCTTGAATGTGTATTTGTTCATCATGAGGTAATTAATTTACCCACATGGTGCATAGAATATATCATGACAATTTTGTATATATATAAAATAAATGAGACTACATATATACAATCAATATATGTTGCTTTTGGAATTGCTAATATGCACTTTTGTTTATCATATGATTCAAGTACATTATAATATATTCCGTTTGGAGAAGTTTAATTTAGCATGCACCGATAGAGAAAAAAAGGTAATAAGTTGCATGCATGTACCAATTATGCTTTGATGCTTGTAAGTTATGACTTTTAACTCTATACTTGCCATCATGGATAAGAATGACATCTTATCATGGATTATGGACGTTGAACCTAACTCATTGTCTTTTAAATATCAATGACTTGAGAAAGAAGCATCAAATCAAGATAAAATGGAGGTTGTAATTTTCTTTTGCTATCTTATTTGTTAAAATGATTTTAAAAGTATTATGATTTAATCTCATGTCTGTTTTTGTAGTTGGACAAAACATCGAGTTATTGATCCAAATTTCATGAATTCTCGATCAAATGAAGCATGAAAAGAAATAGATACATATTTAGTAGTGCTTCTAAAATTGAATGATATATATCTCATGCAACTTTGTATTGATTCACTTGCTTAGTATAAGTTATATGAATTCTTAGTATCATGTTGATTAAAAGAGTATTTGTAAAGTGGTTCAACCATGTGATTATTACTTGTTAATTTTGATGCATCACATGATCATTCACAACCAATGCGAGCATTCATCTCGTGAGCACATAATATCCATCTTGATAGATGTATATATATAGTACAATGTGCTACAATATAATGGAATTTGAATCACCATGTTACAATGTGATCATTGTTATTAAAAATGATATGCATTTGCCCAGAAGGCGAATATCTTAATATTCATAAAATGCTACTATACAAATATTTAGAGATCATTCATTTAAAGAGGGTTATGAAATTTTATGATAATCCATGAAGGATTCATATGGCCATCTAAACGACGTACAAATAACTAATTGAGTAAAAATGCACGTCGATCTCTAAATCAAACCCTATGACTAGAAGTTCATAGATATATAGAGATTAGCAGTAAAAGAAAAATAATAATTTATTGATCACTTTACAAACTAATGACCCAATACTCTTTTGGGTTATGCATCACCGATTATTGAAGGTCATGAGTGTTGTTGGAAAATCACGATACCTTTCTTGTTTTTTTTGGTGTGCCTGAAGTACACACAACAAAGTATCGTGAAAAAAGGAGCATAAGTAGTTGACTAAATTTTGTGCAAATAAATATGAAATAAAGATGACATCAACAAGACGAAACATGCCCAGAAGTGCCTAAATAAAATCATCTCTTATATTAATTACGGATGTCATCATTTGTATTGTTTTTGTAAAGCTTTAGATAAAATTGTTGACTTCTATCACGACCAAAATGAGGTCAAATTTGTCGACCGATTTGCACAACAAAATGAGAGTCCCTCTGTTTTTAAAATATCTCTCAATATTGATCATTATGGGATCTTAAAATTTATACATGATACATTAATGTGCATATATACCTGCTAATATTATTCATTAATTTTTATGGTTGATATACATCATGTTATGAATCTTCCCCTACTTTACTTGTACAATAATGAATAAATTGTTTCCCTCCTGCGATTTAAAGCTCCTGAAGGGATAAGTTTTATTGTCCAATCCAATAATCATATATATATATGATATACATTTTTTGGCATTAGGGGGTGAAGCTAGAAGCTTAAAGAATGTCAAGAAAATGTACTATATTGAACTTGAAGTTCATAAGAGAATATACGTACAAGTATGATTGAACCTGAAGTTCATAAAATCATTATCTTGCAATATCTAGCAAGTAATTGTCATACATTTGTATTGATCACAAAAGAGTGACTACGCCTTATATTACTAGACATGGACCACATAATATAAAGTGAAGATCTCCACATGATAAAATATATTTGAGCTCAACCAACACCAGAAGCGTGGACCATAACATATATTATTTGTGGAAATAAAATAAAAGTTAGTCACTCTCATTGTACCTCTTGAAGAGGTTATTCTTGAAGAATATAAACCCGTAAAAATACATGCAGCTGCTAAACAAAAGATTAATGAAATTACGGGGATACAGAACGGTCAAATCCTAAAATTTTGGGAAACGATGAGGATTTGATTATTATTGACGTAAAACTTGCAATCAGCTATATATGTTGATACGAGAGATATTAAATAATTATTAAAATTATTGTCGATAATTCATTCGCCTTCTTAATAGCATGCTATCTCAAGAAAAGAAAAATGGATCCAAAACCTATGATATTATAAGAATGCCAGAAGCATTCGTATTTGATATAAACAAAAGAAGGCGAACAATATATAATAAACTCGCTGAATAAATATACTATTTGGACCTGTAGTCCTGATTTCTGAAATTATATCCCTGAAGGATAAAAATAGAAATCAGAAAAACATGTGATACATTATAAAGCGAGGAGTAATATAAGGGTATTCGCAGGACTCAACATCCAACGTGATGTTACTCATTCTCTCGAAATATTGATAATAAGTTCTGTTACATGATCAATATGATATGTATATAAGATATGTTGTGACTTTAAAATTTTATAAGTCACTTAATAGGACTAATATGACAAAATATATTATATGATGACAAAAATCAAAAGATGCACTATACAATTTTTGAAAAGATCACTATATGAAGAAACAAGTAAGAGTGTGCATATAACATCTTCAATCAAAGTCATCATGAAGAATGATGCAGAGTTGATCTTAGTCGTCCATATGTTTCATCCAATAACAAAAGTTACTGTTATTTATTATATTTATAGCATGCTTGATGTCATAGGACCTCCATCAGAGTTTTTGAAAACTCATGAAATATTTAATGGACAATTTTTGTAATAAATGACGGGAGAAAACTCAATTATTTTTCGACCTGAAGTTCGAACATTCTCTGGAAGAGAATTTGTACAATGATTCAATTGTAGAAAGTGAATATTGTAGAAAAAATATATTATACTTAATACTCACATTGAAATGACACTAATAAAGGACATCTATTGTATATCAACAAAGATCCAATTGTAATAGGACCTGAAGTTCCTTATCAAAATGTCATGAACATTTTCTTATAACTTGAAACCTAATAAGGTTCACAGTAAATGTTTTATCTAAGTATAATGTTCATCTGAAAATATTTAGATGACGTTCAAGGATCTACCAATTTCTAGTCATGCGATAAAGATTTACGTTAGCAATGTTTCTTATATGTCCAATCCACATCAATTACTATCACAAAATTTTGGTGTCATTGTGTGGAGTCATTACAATTTTATGCAAGTTGGTGAATTAGTTATTGATTCTTACATTCTCGTATCGCTAGGACATCAATATAATTATGAGACATCTTTAAATTGTCCATAAGTAATATCTTTTGAGGTAACATATTCATATCAAAAGTTACCACAATTTGTGTTACTCCCAGCATATTATTTGAGAAAAATTACGCAAACATATTTTACAATCTTATTATCTAAGTGAAATATAGTAAATATTCATTAAATCCGTTAAACTATCATGTATTTGTTTATTGAATCCCCATGCAATTTTGTGTTTAAGGACTTCGTCAAATATATTTGTAAATTTGGTAAACTACGAATAAGGGGAAGCGGATTTGTATTTATCGTCCCTGAAGGACGGATATCCCTGAAGGATAAAGCTCGGAAGGCCTGTAGTTGCACTCTTTTTCACTTTTTCCATTTTTTGTCCTAAAAGGTTTTATTTGTTAAAGGTTTTTAATGAGACAATTTGTGCAATTTTGTTAGCCTATGTTATGCACTCTTTTCCTTAGTTACTTTTTCCCACAGGATTTTGTAGCAATGTTTTTAACGAGACATAAATATAATGCATATTATCTAAGGGAGTGTTATAAATGTATGTTGAATTGAGGTAGAAAATTATATGGTGTACTCTTTTTCCTTCACCAAGTTTTTGTCCCACTGGGTTTTACTTGACAAGGTCTTAATGAGGCAGACCGATCAAGTGATAACTGATCAGGTCCAATCAAGCGAGAATTTGGCGGATTTATTTACAAAGTCATTGCCCACCAAAGTCCTTAAGAAGTTTGTCTTCAAAATTGGTGTTCAATGTATGTTGAAGTGGGGGGGGGGGGAGCATCATACGCGTTGCACTCTTTTTTCCTTCACCAAGTTTTCATCCCATCAGGTTTTCCTGGTAAGGGTTTTAACGAGACAACATCCTTAGCGTATAAAGGTGAACATCCAATGGGGTGTGTTGAGAATTCCAAAGGTTTTGTGGGTGATTCACCTTCCTTAACCCCTAATAGCTTAAATAGATTTTACTCTTATTAATATGGTGCAATTTCATTTATTTTGGTTGCAACCCATACTACATCCTCACCCTATATATAGGGACTATTCTACATATTTGGGGACAATGAAATGAAATATATATCTCTCTCCTCCCCAATCTTTAATAGTTGGTTTGCTTGTTTTATAACATCTTTCGGTATTGTCCCTTCGTCGACAAAAGGAAGATGTTTCTCTTTTCCATTAATGAATATTTTTATTTATGTTTTCTTAAAGTATTTTACATTTTAATTAAATCTCAAGTACAATGATAAGACTCAATCCCAAAGCCAAGATGAAAAGTTTGCCATTAACAAATCGTTTTTTAACGTTTTGAAAGTATATTATATTTTAGTTAAATCTCAATATTTTACGCATGATGTTGGGATTCAATGTCAGATCTAAGTCATTTCAAGGGCAAAAATCTACCCTCTAAGGTAACCCAACTTGGTTTTTCATTAACGAAATTTCAAATATGGAAAAAAAAGGCATAAGTAGGATGATGACATTATATATGCACGGATTGTGTTTTGGAAAATAGTAAGGGAAAGGAAGATAATTAAACATACGTGGCCTTTAGAAAGGCATAAGAACACCAAAATTCAACGATAGCCTCAATACATGTTGGCTCACACCGTCAAACATATATGTTGGGATGATGGAAGCATCTATGCGTAGACGTTCTTGAATGAAATTCTTAAGATAGAGGTGGTAACGCACTAAAAAACAAGATTTAACACACTCATTGTCTGACTTTTAACTCCAATATATATAATAAAATGTTACATATCAGTCAGATGAAAATACTCCCCCTTGAAAAATAAGTTGCAGGTGAACATTATTGAGAATTGAACTTAATCCTAAGTGACATCCTAGTCACTAGCCACATCATCTATGGAGGGTGAGTCATCTAGGAGTTGACGACTCAACAAATTGGAAGATAAAAGGTTGAAGGAAAGGAAGAGACAAAGAGTCTCTCAATTTATCCATGATTTTCGTTCTTATTTTATGTTGCAATTTAAGTAGATGTTGTAATGATCTTGAATGGTCATCTTTATGTAGTGTATGTTGTGTTTATGTTTTAGGCTAAGCTGAAGAGTCATTGTAAGTGCCTATATAAGCACAAGAGTTCTCCATTTGTAGTATGATTGAAAAAGAGAAAAAGAAAGAAGAATGTAAGTGAGAAAGAA
Organism: Triglochin maritima; assembly: GCA_963682175.1. Lineage (NCBI taxonomy): Eukaryota > Viridiplantae > Streptophyta > Magnoliopsida > Alismatales > Juncaginaceae > Triglochin > Triglochin maritima. The sequence goes on along the minus strand of OY821771.1, from coordinate 28,922,959 downwards.
GAAAGAAAAGATGAGTGTTTGTTGCAAATCCCGTTTTGCTTTTGAGTGTTAAGTAGTTATTTTTCTTCTTTCATTTGTGCCCACCCATTTCATAAATCAATGTATAGTTCTAGTGATGGAAATAGAATGCCCTCATCATGGAGAGCAAGGCGACCCAAAACCGCGCACCAGGCGCGGCTTCTAAACCGCTGATTGGCAGTTTGGGACCGCTGGTTGGCGGTCCAAGTACGCCTGGTGGAAGGCAGGTTTCTGGGGTGACTCGGTCTGGTGGTCCCCGTCTTTCTCTCACATCTAACATCTGGTATCAGAGCCTTGTCTGATGGGGAGCTCAGGAATGACCTCGTTTGGTCATGTATCGTTGCCTCGCCTCTCGAATGAAAACTACGACAATTGGAGTATCCAAATGCGTGCCTTGCTCGGTGCGCATGATGCTTGGGATCTTGTTGAGAGTGGCTTCGAGGAGGAGGCTGTGACGGGGTAGCAATCGAAACACAAATGAAAGCACAAAGGAGAGAAGAGCCAAAGACAAGAGTGCTCTCTTTCTTCTCTTCCAAGCGGTGGATGAGAGTGGCTTTAAGAAGATTGCTGAAGCCAAGACGTCAAAGGAGGCATGAGACACCCTTGAGAAGAGCTACAAAGGTGCTGATCGAGTGAAGCAAGTGCACCTCCAAAGGCTTCGAGGTAAGTTCGAGGCGTTGGAAATGAAGGAATCAGAAGGTGTTGCTGATTTCATGACGAGGGTTCGCGTGGTGGCGAACAAATTGAAGAGAAATGGGGAGGCATTGACTGAAGGAAGAGTGGTGGATAAGGTGTTACGTTCTCTCACCGAAGAATTTGAAAATGTTGTGTGTGCTATCGAGGAATCAAAGGACCCCGAGAAGATGACCGTCGACGACCTAGCAAGCTCGTTGGAGGCACATGAACAAAGGAAGAAGAACAAGAATAAGTAAGATGTCTTGGAAGAGGCGTTGCAAGTGAAGATGTCGCTCAAGGAGGAGAAGTAATGCTACGTGACGAGTTTTATGTTTGAATTTCAGAAATAAAGAGGTTTGAAGACAAGAGACACGAAAGGACCCAAAAGCAGGGAAAACAGACTTAATTGTGAGACCTGGGGACTAAGATGCAAGGGAGAAGGACCTGAACGTAAGACCGAAGGACCTAAGAGCAAAATAGAAAACTCCACACCATCATGAGGGAGTATTTTGACAATTCGATTCGGGTCGGAGCTCCAATAAACAAAGTAGATGCATCAAAGACCAACAAACACATCAAGCAAAACCCAACATCAAAACCAGATGGATCTGGATCCTGTAGACCGCCAATTGGCAGTCCGGATCTTCCCGGATCCGATGAAACTCTTGGAGAGCGTGTATTAGATGATGTTTAGGCTATTTTTGGTATTTGTTTAGTCCCACATCGGGGGGATTGTCCCGGATTAGCTTTTTCCATGCCTATAAATAGAACTCTTCACCTTCCATTGAAACTAACCCATTGCTTGGTGGCATTCTCTCTACTAAGGAGTGAGCCTTGAAGCAAAAACTCAAAGTGGAGAAGAATGCTACCTTCAATGTGAGTCATTGTTAATAAAATAATTGTTCTAGTTTCTTTTAATCTTGTCTTTTAATTTGTGCATGCTTGTTTAGTCTTTCCTTTCCTTTTAAGTTTATTTAGTATTTCTTGCTTGCTTAATGTAGTTTCATTTCAGTATTATGCTTAATTTTGTTAATATAGTTAGTGTAATGAGTAGTGAGTAGTTCCATCCCCACTTGGGGGGTGGAGAAATATGTGATATGATCATATAGTGTATTAAGTGTGTGTTATCTTAATCCCTTGAGCTTTATATGATTTCCATAACCATCTAATGGGTTTTCACTCTTATCTTTGATATGCTAATGCTCTTGAATGAAGCTTAGTTTTTGCTTTGATTAGTGGACCTATTTTATGGGGAATGATAAGGTTAGGATATAAATGGAATTAATATTGGAAACACAATTTGTAGTGTATGTACTCTTGTTGCCTTTACCTTAGTTAATGTCTTGTATGTTTTAATGATATTGGGTTATCTTAATTCATGTGAAGGCATAGTAGGGTCTAGTCTTTATACATGAGTTCATTTAGCTTCATTCCAATTATTGTCTTGTATGTTTTAATGATGTAGTATTATCTTAATTCATGTGGAGGCAAAGTTAGATGTAGTTTTATTATTTCATGCACTACATGTTGTGAGGAGCTTAATTGAACACACATACACACACATCTTTATATTCACATTATTTCTCTACCCCCTATGGGGTTTAGTTTTATTGCTTATCTTTCATTTTCTCTTGCATTCTAGTGTAATTTAGTGTAATCAATCTTTCTCTACTTTCTTTACCACTCACATTCGCACAAACCAAACGTCGACACACCTCCTAGTGGACGACCCGTATTTGCCACCGCTTCAACGCGGCCGTGCACTTACGGTTAATATAAAACGAATCAATCAAGTTTTTGGTGTCGTTGTCGGGGAGATGCTCTGTCCAGACTTTGGTTTGGACGATTCGAGTGGTTTTAATTTTTTTCTTTTTAGTTTTTCTTTGTTTCAGGGAACCACCGAATCAAGGGGAGGCTACTAGACGAGTTGGAGCACAAAAGACTCAAAAGTGACCGTCAATCAGCGGTCTGGGACCGCCAATTGGCAGCCTCGTGAGCATCTTTCGCCTTCATTTTTGTTCTGGTAGTTTGTGATTTGATATTAGTAGTCTGGGAGCACAATCTTGCATGTTTTGACTTTTAGTTTGCTCCCAGATCATTAAACCAATCCCTATTAATCAACTTGGCCTTATAATCCAAAGCAAAAGATTAGACATTCTTACTTGTTTAGGTTACGCATCATGTACTTGACTTAGGCACGTAGTTGTCTTTTCTTTTAGCTTTATTTTTAGTTGTTGAGCGCTGGCATGAGGTTTTTCTTTTAGCTTTATTTTTAGTTGTTGAGTGCTGGCGTGAGGTACACATTTCCTACACTCATTCATGCATCTTGTATGCCCATGTATTAGTTAGTAGGAATTGCATCAGGACAAGAGTGAGTTGAGCGTTTGATTGCTAGATTTAGGATCAAAATGCTACTAAGGAGGGGCTGTCCCGTAAAAGATAAGGTGGGGGATTTCATCACCCTTTCCTTCGCCCTAAAAATCACTCTTAATCAAGCCTTAACTAAAAGCAAGTAGACATTGGCCCTAGGATTTTGGACGCACTAGGAGAGTAATCTAGTTGAGACCATCATGGCCTGATCGGCGTTGCCTACCTTGTCGATAGTAGGAGGTACTTGATCTCCGGATCTGGTATCACTTGCTGGGCATTGTGGTCTTCGTTGTAGGGAGGTGAGGCATGTCGAGGCTAGTGACCTCGAAGTTAGGCGTCGTCTAGCCTAAGGACCCATTGCCTTACATTGTTTGAGCCGTGCTTTCTAGTTAGGCTTCTACCTGATCCCATTACCCACGCTAGATTTAAGGATTCCTCTCTTCTCCACTGAGTCATTTTCTTCTCACCTTCTTCTACGTTATAGTCTCCTCCCCTTTACACTCTCTGGTAGCATTTTAGGGTCGAGTCGAGCACTTTTTGCGAGTTTAGCCTCGTGGTGGTGAGAGTGGTCGACTCTAGAGTTCTTTGTTGAGATGGATGGTTACATGGGTGACCATCCATATCATTGTTGGGACCAGGACAATTCGTCCTGGTATTCCGGACCCATGCAACCTGGGGTGCCTAAGACAAACACCCCGTATGGTTGGGATAATCTTAATTGTGTGACTGAGCATTCTTCATATTGGGGTAATATGAGAGAGACACTGACTGCTAGACCACCATCTAGTTACGTTGGATCATATGTTGGTCATCAAACTGAGACATTACATGAACCTTTGGCCTCTTTCATGCATGTGGTAGATGACATGAGTGCACCGGTGGCTCCAGTAGTCGTACCGTGTGACTATTGTGGGTTGAGTGGTCATGTTATCGGGGAATGTCCTTATGTTTCCCCTGAGCCTAAGTATGAGCACACATTTTCCCAAAATGCTCATTATGACCATTACGCATCCGCGTACAACCCGAGAGGGATGGATTCGTGGGGAGACAATTCTTATTCAAATTCTTATACATCATTTTCACCCCAGTTTCCTTCTCCCGAATACCCAGAAGCCTACCAACACCCCACTCCAAATCATTGGACTCATTCTCAACCCATCAACACCCAACCCAAAAATTTCTCAAATTCGGACTGGGACCTCATAGTTGACCGCATACCTGATTCCTTGAGACAACCTTTCCTTACGTTCATGGAAACCACTCAACAGTCCATACAAAATATGACACTACAAGTGAGTCAAATGTCACAACAATTACGTGAACGTAAGGAGAGTAACTTTTCTGGTCAACATGAGGATTCATTTTTTGATATCGAACCACCACCACATTCACAAATTCAAAGCACAATATTTCAAAGTCAAACTCCTAGTCAGTCTCAGGGACTTGGGGTTTCAATTCACGATCACTTGGTGGAGGATTCGATTCCAACTGAGAATAGCATGAAGCAATTCTATTATGAGTTGGCACAGGATTGTGCCTTACCTTTTTGTCCCGTGGCCCTTGAGCCACGTGATCTTATTGTTGTACCTCCTAAGGACTCACCTTTGGTGGAGCAAGAGCTCCCTAGTACCCTTAATCTCATATGATCTGATGAGAGTTTGCCTCTCACTATTATTCCTGATCACCTTGGAAATGATGGGACATCAAATAATTACATTGCCAATGAGGGTATTAGGAGTTCCTTGGAGGATACCTTGGGTATGAGACCCACTTTTTGTTCGCCTGGTGTGTCGGACATGCCTAACGAGGTTCTTGACCTCGTTCCGATGCACCAGCCTGTTGGTTGGAGAGTTTGGATTGACGATCATAACTTCAGCTCCGCAACGGGAGAAACTCTTCTTCCGTTGCCCCATATTTTCCAAACTCTTGAGAGGTTCAAGCTCTTTCAATTTGATCCTTTGAATGAGACGCCTTTGCGTCCAATTCATGAACCTCTCCTTTCATCTTATGCTCTTTGTGAGGGGGGCCCAAACATGAGTATTCTGGCCCCGCGTGGTGTCATGTTCCCTTTCCAAGTGCATTGACCCACTCTTGAGGTTCCCATTTGATGTCTTTTGACAAATGAAGATGAGAACTTATGTTTGTACATAGTTATAAAAAAAGAAAAAAAGTACAATAAATGACTCCTTCAGTAAGCATCGATTGTTGTGGGCTCCAACCCTTGTGTATTTGGGCTCCATTTCTTTCACGTATTTGTATCCTTTCTTTAGCATCTCACAGGTTTTGAGGGAATTTGGGTTTATGTCCATCAACATGACCTTGAACTTTCCTTTGTACTTCATGTTGGTGAGATCTCTCCTTTCTCGTGCATAAATCCATGTAGTATCTTGCTCACATTCATTGAGGACAATGCATGAAGTAGGTGTGTGGGGTGTTTTACGTGTGTACATAGTTGAGTCTTTTTCCTTTAATTTTATTTTCTTTTGTGTGCATTATTAGGGTCATGTTAGTGTGCTGCATTTAATATCGATATATCTACTTGCCATGATCCTTGGGTGACTTGTCTTCTTTTGCTTGCCTAGCACTTCAAAATTTTCACATTTCTTTAAAAATCTTCATGTGTTTGCGAAAGAAAATGTTTTGTGGGTTTTGTGTGTGTTTAGCATGTGCAAAACCGTTGAGAGGCAAAGTAAAAAGAAAGCTCCCAAAATTGTCTTGAACTTGATGCATTAGGATATCTAGTACAGTGGCTTTATGATTTATCGAGTCATTAGGATGCACCCCAGTTTTCCCTTGGGGGTGAGTAATCATAGGGTTTCAGTGCTCAAACATTTAAAGATGTCCACCCTAAACCTAATGAGTCAATAATTCGTGTCTGTTAACTTAAGGAAGTTTGTTGTTGTCAAGGACCCTTTAAATCTTGTTGTGAGACATTAAGTGTAGGGGTTTTGGTTCATGTGTAGATAAGAAATAAGTGAGTAGGTGTTCTATCTTCTCGCACGACTCCTATCACTCGGGAAAGTAGGTCTGAGGGGACTTTGTGCCTGGTGCTTTCGAGTCATCTGACTTGGGATGCGTCGACCGAACTCTCGTTACACGGGTGGTAGGGATTTCCCTATGTGGAGATTTGGGAAAATGTGTACGTGATAGTGTAAGTTCTCATGGGTAATGATGCACGAAACCTGACCCTAGGAGAATGAAGCTCAAACTAATAAAAATAAAAGAAAAAAAATGAGAAAAGAAAAAAATATGCAAATAAGAACCTTAATGGACTTTACACTTTGTATCACTTGAGGATGTTGAGGTTGTCCATGTCTTTCATTTAATTCCTTATTTAACTTGCACGAATGGTTCATTAGATTAGGTGTGGGGACTAATTACCTCTATAGAGTCGGCCCGTAGGATTACGGTGCCCAATGATCGACAAAATTTGTCCAACGAGTCGAGTGTCTAGATTGAATAATGCATCTTGTTCGGATTTTGTGGGTATATCCGCTGAAAACCCTCAGAAGACAACACTCCTCCTCCTTGGCAACAAGGAGGTTTAACGGCTTGTTGCACGTGCTAAGTGCAACCGTGATTCCTACGAAAGTGAGTTAGGATTTCTTGTTTCTCGTTTGCTTTTCTCTTTCTTTGTTTTGCTCGGGACTAGCAAAAACTTAGGTGTGTGGGTATTTGATTGACATCATTTTATGCTTATATTTGTATCTTATATCCATTATCTTACACCTAAGCAATGCTACGTGATGAGTTTTATGTTTGAATTTCAGAAATAAAGATGTTTGAAGAGAAGAGACATGAAAGGACCCAAAAGCAGGGAAAAATGACTTAATTGTGAGACCTGGGGACTAAGATGCAAGGGAGAAGGACCTGAACGTAAGACCGAATGACCTAAATAGCAAAACAGAAAACTCAACAACATAATGAGGGAGTATTTTGACAATTCGATTCGGGTCCGAGCTCTAATAAACAAAATAGATGCATCAAAGACCAGCAAACACATCAAGCAAAGCCCAACATCAAAACCATACGGATATGGATCTTGTAGACCGCCAATTGGTGGTCTGGAACCGCCAAATGGCGCTCCGGAGCTTCCCGGATCCGATGAAACTCCTGGAGAGCGTGTATTAGATGATGTTTAGGCTATTTTTGGTATTTGTTTAGTCCCACATCAGGGGATTGTCCCAGATTAGCTTTTTCCATGCCTATAAATAACTCTTCACCTTCCATTGAAACTAACCCATTGTTTGGTGGCATTCTCTCTACTAAGGAGTGAGCCTTGAAGCAAAAACTCAAGGTGGTGAAGAATGCTACCTTCAATGTGAGTCATTGTTAATAAAATAATTGTTCTAGTTTCTTTTAATCTTGTCTTTTAATTTGTGCATGCTTGTTTAGTCTTTCCTTTCCTTTTAAGTTTATTAGTATTTCTTGCTTTCTTAATGTAGTTTCATTTCAGTATTATGCTTAATTTTGTTAATATAGTTAGTGTAATGAGTAGTGAGTAGTTCTATCCCCACTTGGGGGGTGGATAAATATGTGATATGATCATATAGTGTATTAAGTGTGTGTTATCTTAATCCCTTGAGCTTTATATGATTTCCATAACCATCTAATGAGTTTTCACTCTTATCTTTGATATGCTAATGCTCTTGAATGAAGCTTAGTTTTTGCTTTGATTAGTGGACCTATTTTATGGGGAATGATAAGGTTAGGATATGGATGGAATTAATATTGGAAACACAATTTGTAGTGTATGTACTCTTGTTGCCTTTACCTTAGTTAATGTCTTGTATGTTTTAATGATATTGGGTTATCTTAATTCATGTGGAGGCATAGTAGGGTCTAGTCTTTATACATGAGTTCATTTAGCTTCATTCCAATTATTATCTTGTATGTTTTAATGATGTAGTATTATCTTAATTCATGTGGAGGCAGAGTTGGATGTAGTTTTATGATTTCATGCACTACATGTTGTGAGGAGCTTAATTAAACACACACACAGACACACACATCTTTATATTCACATTATTTCTCTACCCCCTATAGGGTTTAGTTTTATTGCTTATCTTTCATTTCCTCTTGCATTCTAGTGTAATTTAGTGTAATCAATCTTTCTCTCCTTTCTTTACCACTCGCCTTCGTACAAACCAAACGTCGACACACCTCCCAGTGGACGACCCGTATTTGCCACCGCTTCAACGCGGTCGTGCACTTGCGGTTAATATAAAACAAATCAATCAGAGGCGTTGCAAGTGAAGATGTCGCTCAAGGAGGAGAAGTCTCGCAACTTTGATTGAGGAAGAGGTGGCCGTCCAAACAAGAAGGAGGTCGAGTGCTTCAAGTGTGGGAAGCGTTGCCATTTTTCGAAAGAATGTTGGTCGCAAAAGAAGGTGGAGGAGAGCTCCAGCCGTGGCCGTGGTGATCGTGGATCAAAGAAGGAGATTGAGTGCTTCAATTGTGGGAAGCATGGACACTATGGAAGCGAATGTTGGTCAAAGAAAAGGGTGGAAGAAAACTCCAACCTTGTTGTCGTGGAGGAGAGTGCTTGCGAAGGAGGAATGACATTGTTTGTAAGTAACGAGGGAGTCACAAACCATGTCGTGCATGTTCAAGTCGAACATGAACATAATGGGAGTTGCAAAGAAGAAGAAGAAATAGAAGAAGTGACGACTTGTAACCATGTGGAGGAGATGAGATCAAAGGAGATTACAAGCGAGCAAAAGATATTGTGTCTTCTAGGACAAGGAGAGAATATTGCTTTTGAAGAGGCGATGGAGGATGCAAAATGGCACGCCGCGATGGATGAAGAAATGCGATCCATCGAAAAGAATGAGACTTGGGAACTAGTTTCGTAGCCAAAAGGACACAAAGCGATTGGTGTCAAATGGGTGTACAAAAGAAAGATGACGGCACAAGGAGAAGTTGAAAGGTACAAAGCACGATTGGCGGCAAAAGGCTACAAGAAAAGGGCCGGGATAGATTATGAAGAAGTGTTCGCACCAATGGCACGCATGGAGACAATCCGTCTCCTAACCTCACTTGCAGCTCAAAGTAAGTGGTGCATGCATCAAATGGACGTAAAGTCCGCTTTCTTGAATGGAGTTCTTGAAGAAGAAGTTTATGTGGAGCAACCACCGGGTTATGAAAAGAAAGGCGAAGAGGTGATAGTGCTAAAGTTAAAGAAGACAGTATATGGCTTGAAGCAAGCTCCGAGGGCATGGAATGCAAGGATTGATGCCTATTTCAAGCAAAATGGATTCTTGCAATGCCCACATGAACATGCAATCTATGTGAAGAAAGAAGGCAACGACATATTGATCGTAGCCTTGTATGTTGATGATCTTGTTTTTGCAGGTAGCAACGATGGGATGCTTGCTGATTTCAAACACATCATGAAAAAAGAGTTCGAGATGACTGATCTTGGACTTATGTCCTACTTTCTTGGTTTGGAGTTCAAACAAGGAGGGGACGGGATCTTTGTGTCACAAGAAGGTTATGCTAAAGATGTGTTGGGGCGCTTCGAGATGGGTGACTGCAAGCTCGTGAACACACATGTAGCATGTGGATTAAAGTTATCCAAACATGAAGAAGGTGAGTTGGTTGATGCAACAATGTACAAAAGTGCAGTAGGGTGTCTATGATACCTAACTTGCACCCGACCAGATCTTGTATATGGAGTTGGCTTGGTGAGCCGGTACATGGGGAGTCCAACCATGGAACATTGGATGGTGGTTAAGAGACTATTTCGCTACATCAAAGGTACTCTTTCTCTTGGCTTATTTTATGGAAAATGTGTTGACAAAGAGATACTCTATGGATATACTAATACTGATTTGAGTGGGGATGTGGATGATAGAAAGAGTACCTCGGGCTTTGTCTTTTATGTTGGTGACGCGGCTTTCTCATGGTCATGAAAGAAACAACCCATCGTTGCTTTATCAACTTGTGAAGCTGAATATGTGGCGGCAAGTGCATGTGTATGTCATGCAATATGGCTTAGAGAATTGTTGAAAGAGCTATGTTCAAGCCAAACAAGTGCTACAAAGGTGTACATGGATAGCAAATCCGCTATCAAGCTAGCTAAAAATCCGGTCCATCACGAAAGGAGCAAACACATTGATACAAGGTTTCATTTCATTCGTGAACATATGAAAGAAAATGATGTCGACTTAGTGCATGTGAGAAGTGAAGATCAAGTGGCTGACATATTCACAAAAGCTCTGCCAATCCGTTTGTATGTGAAGTTGCGAAATCATCTTGGGATGGTGGATGGAAGATGATTAAGTTCAAGGAGGCGTATTGAGAATTGAACTTAATCCTAGGTGGCATCCTAGTCATTAGCCACATCATCTATGGAGGGCGAGTCATCTAGGAGTTGATGACTCAACAAGTTGGACGATAAAAGGTTGAAGGAAAGGAAGAGACAAAGAGTCTCTCCATTTATCCATGATTTTCGTTCTTATTTTATGGTGCAATTTAAGTAGAGGTTGTAATGATCTTGAATAGTCATCTTTATGTAATGTATGTTATGTTTATGTTTTAGGCTAAGTTGAAGAGTCATTGTAAGTGCCTATATAAGCACAAGAGTTTTCCATTTGTAGTATGAGTGAAAAAGAGAAAAAGAAAGAAGAATGTAAGTGAGAAAGAAAAAATAAAAGATGAGTGTTTGTTGCAAATCCTGTTTTGCTTTTGAGTGTTAAGTAGTTATTTTTCTTATTTCATTCGTGCCCACCCATTTCATAAATCAAAGTATAGTTCTAGTGATGGAAATAGAAGGCCCTTAGCATGGAGAGCAAGGCGAGCCAAAACCGCACGCCAGACGCGACTTCTAAATCGCTGATTGACGGTTTGGGACCGCTGGTTGGCGGTCCAAGTGCGCCTGGTGGAAGGTGGGTTTCTGGAGTGACTCGGTCTGGTGGTCTCCGTCTTTCTCCTGCATCTAACAAACATAAGCAACCACCAAGATAAAAACAAACTTCAGCAACTCCAATGCAGTAGTGGAGGATACTGTATATACAAAAAAAATAGAAAATTATATTCATAGTGGAAAAGAATTACATAATGGTGAAAGAATAAACAAAAAGAGTTGACGACATTATGATTTCGTAAAAAAATGGAGAAAGGAAAAAAGAAAGAATTTTGGGCTAAAAGTTGATGGTTTCCATCAACATTTGACTAATTGATGTTAATGGAGGTGCATAACTAATGGACGGGAAACTAAAAATATAAATACGTAATATAAAAAAAAGGTATAGAAAGAAATAATCAACTTGAAGAGGTATTTACATAGATACTACAATGACGTATGCAAAAAGTCTACAACCCAGCTAGTTTGAAGAAAAAGAAAGCATAAGGTAGTGCCGTACGAAATGCCTGTAAAAAGAGTTTGGTTGTCTTGGTAATGGTATGGAGAGCTAGTTCTTGCACTCATAAGTAATTGCACACAAACCAAACAACCTATTGGTATGGTATGGTATGGTATGGTTAAACAAAGATGAAAAGAGTGGTGTTATTCTTAACCACCCAACATCTCTAACTTCCACAACAACAACAACAATTAAATTGATAAAAAAGTGGAAGTAGCAAAATTCTAATCAATACAAACAAGTTATACGAAGACGGGCTTCATGCTTCAATCAAAAGAAATAATGGACACTAAGTCGCCTCTTAATTTCACTAGGAACCACACAGTCAACCAAGTATCAGAGTGGTCGACCACATGGAGTTTCACCCCAACAAATTTAGATGCAATTGATCAACCTAGTTGTAGTTGTTCAACTACCCGAGATGACAAAAAACAACACAACAAATAAGACTTCTAAAAGTAAAGCTTAATGGCATTTTAAGATTGTATTGTTTCACATTCCAGTAATTCGTACGTAAGATGATTTCTTTCACTTTTACTTCAAAGTTAAGGAAGTCATAAATCTAAAGTTTCAAAAGTATTTTAACTTCCTCCAAATCAATCACACCCTTAGGATGTGAACGGGTTGGATCCGATCCAACCCACTTCGGCTTGGTTGGCTTGTAGTCATCTACACAACCTGCCAACATAGTGCGTTGTAGATCAGATACACAAGTTGATGAGATTGTTCTTCTAACATAAAATATTACTTAATGATAATTTAAACTTAAATTAAATTATCATATTCCTAATCTCACGTAACAATCACGCCGCAATATAAATTAAAGTACGATTACATAACCACCATATTAGTTGATTCCTAAGTCGCACACAACTATATAATCAAGTAATATTAAAGCAATAAACTATATGATGAAAGATCTACCATTAATTTAGACTAGTTTGAGTTGGTAATTAATCGTGCAATTATACATGTATCGAAAACTTGACGAAAAGTACATAGTTTTCCACGGTCCCACTAAGCCTCTCTCTCTATCATCTCTCACTCCAACTAATGTCCTCTATGTAATTAGTTAGGAACGGAAGCCATCTTTAGGCCAGCAACGGATTCCTAATTAAATATTCCTTGAACAATGACCAAATGCTACCATACAATTTGCTGGCATTGCTACTTGCGTGCCCAACACAACCAAATAAAAGACTCCAATTCAATGTCCACGCCAAGTGTATGTCTCGATCTCCATATGGGTATCACCCATCCCACTAATTCGATCTCCAAATCACTTGTTATCTATTTCTCTTGCTTCATATATATATATATATATATATATATATATTATTTTCGTAATTTGTTCCTACCAAACATTATACATAGATCAATTTTTGTGAACTTGTATGATATGATTTTGAAATACACGTTCTTCCTGTAAAAAAAAGTTAAAATTAAATTTCAATCTAAAGGTGGGAGACAACTTGGAGTCAAAAAAAAATTTTTAGGAAGGATGCGTATAGTTATATTCACCCCGCTGAGACCAAACCAAATGGTCAAACCCATATCCACTTCTCAACTTATTGCATCACACCAATCACACTTTGTGAAACCATCGAAAAGGATGTGAATAGACATGCTATCAGACCTAAAAACTAAGGAATCAATCATTTTGTTCAGGTCATGCTACACTTTCTAAATGATGACATCAAAAGCGGATCATAACTTATTAAACAATATGGAACTTGATTGTGACATTTTTCTAGGCTACAATATGGAAAAGCGTGTGGGTTTTAAATTTGCATTCCAAGTTTAATTAGTGGTCTTAACTTAAGGTAATAATTATCCCTCAAGTTTATATATTTTTTCTCGTCCATACAATTCTTCAAACTGATGCGCAAGTAAAAGGCCCTTCAGTTTTACAATTCTTCAAACTGATGCGCAATTAATTGTTTCGTATTGGTCATAATAAAGCACTTTTACCATATGCTTGCTTTATCAAAATTTGATTCTTGAATGTCTCTCAAGCAAATTTTCACATGACGTACTGTTGTGTCCAACATATATAGCAAAATAAGGAACAGAGTTGAAATAAACCATCAACGACTCAGACATGTAACTTCTCAAATCCTCTACAATATACCTTCATTCGATGTGAAAGGCTGAAATCCCATCTTTTAAACTACTCAAGTGATTGCAGATCCTGGAAAAAAATTACACGCACGTTAACGACCTAGATGTCAATCTCGTAAACCTTTGCTTGGTCACACAAATCTTTCTGATACCCTCGGTGACAATTATTAGGATATTTGTTTTTGAGAGAGACAAAGAGAGAGGAAGAAGAATTTAACTAATAACATTCAAAGTCAATAAATCTGAGATCCAGTTAGTTTTGTTCTTGCTTGACATAGTTGAAATCTGCTATCCAGTTAGTGACTTTGGAAATTACTTGAAATTGAAGAATATCATATAGCAGACAAAGTACAAACACAATTTACGACAAAGTGCAACATAAGCACATAGTACACATTGTAACACCCCCAAGTTTAGTCTAACATTGCTTAACATGAGAATATTGGGGTGAGATATAATGACATGAGCACACTACCATAACACCTACCAACTTAAGTTTTGTGGCAATAAGTGGGTGTTGTGGGCCAGTGGGTGCATGAGTCACGGACCGGGACCCTGGTTCGATGCGGGCTCGGGGACGGGACATAAAGATGGTATCAGAGCCTGAACCAGCCGGAATTGTAGGAACTAAGAGATACACCTAAAGGGTGGGAGTCACCTCTAGAATCCCACAATGCCCGGTGACTGAGTGGCTTGACCCTGACGAGGACGTCAGGTGTTCAAGTGGGGTAGGTTGTAACACCCCCAAGTTTAGTCCCACATTGCTTTACATGAGAATGTTGGGGTGAGATATAATGACATGAGCACACTACCATAACACCTACCAACTTAAGTTTTGTGGCAATAAGTGGGTGTTGTGGGCCAGTGGGTGCATGGGTGACGGACAGGGACCCGGGTTCGATGCGGGCTCGGGGACGGGACGTTACAGATCAACATTCTCATGTTAAGCAATGTGAGACTAAACTTGGGGGTGTTACAACCTACCCCACTTGAACACCTGACGTCCTCGTCAGGGTCAAGCCACTCAGTCACCAGGCGTTCTGGGATTCTAGAGGTGACTCCCACTCTTTAGGTGTAACACTTAGTTCCCACAATTCCGGCTGGTTCAGGCACCAATACCAAGTTGTAACACCCCCAAGTCTAGTCCCACATTGCTTAACATGAGAATGTTGGGGTGAGATATAATAACATGAGCACACTACCATAACACCTACCAACTTAAGTTTTGTGGCAATAGGTGGGTGTTGTGGGCCAGTGGGTGCATGGGTGACGGACCGGGACACGGGTTCGATGCGGGATCGGGGACGAGACGTTGCAGATGGTATCAGAGCCTGAACCAACCGGAATTGTGGGAACTAAGTGTTACACCTAAAGGGTGTGAGTCACCTGTAGAATCCCACAACGCCTGGTGACTGAGTGACTTGACCCTGACGAGGACGTCAAGTGTTCAAGTGGGGTAGGTTGTAACACCTCCAAGTTTAGTCACACATTGCTTAACATGAGAATGTTGAGGTGAGATATAATGACATGAGCACACTACCATAACACCTACCAACTTAAGTTTTGTGGCAATAGGTGAGTGTTGTGGGACAGTGGGTGCATGGGTGACGGACCAGGATCCGGGTTCGATGCGGGCTCGGGAACGAGACGTTACAGATCAACATTCTCATGTTAAGCAATGTGAGACTAAACTTGGGGGTGTTACAACCTACCCCACTTGAACACCTCACGTCATCGTCAGGGTCAAGCCACTCAATCACCAGGCGTTGTGGGAATCTAGAGGTGACTCCCACCCTTTAGGTGAAGCACTTAATTCCCACAATTCCGGCTAGTTTAGACTCTGATACCATGTTGTAACACCCCCAAGTTTAGTCCCACATTGCTTAACATGAGAATGTTGGGGTGAGATATAATGACATGAGCACACTACCATAACACCTACCAACTTATGTTTTGTGGCAATAGGTGGGTGTTGTGGGCCAATGGGTGCATGGGTGACGGATCGGGACCCGGGTTCGATTCGCGATTGGAGACGGGACGTTACATATGGTATCAGAGCCCGAATCAGCCGGAATTGTGGGAACTAAGTGCTACACCTAAAGGGTGGGAGTCACCTCTAGAATCCTACAACGCCTGGTGACTGAGTGACTTGACCCTGATGAGGACGTCAGGTGTTCAAGTGGGGTAGGTTGTAACACCCCCAAGTTTTGTCCCACATTGCTTAACATGAGAATGTTGGGGTGAGATATAATGACATGAGCACACTACCATAACACCTTCCAACTTATGTTTTGTGGCAATAGGTGGGTGTTGTGGGCCAGTGGGTGCATGGGTGACGCACCGGGACCCGGGTTCGACGTGGGCTCGGGGACGAGACGTTACACACATAGTAAACAAGAAGCACTATAATAAGCAACTCTAAAATGAAAAGCTATATTCTGTAATTTCTATTTTTCAATTTCTTTCGCGCATGTCTTTCTATTATGATGACCCAACATATATATGACTACGAGAACATTGGATGGGATACGTATCTCGAATACTCGATGAAATTCGTTTCTTCTTTGACCTACCTGATCTTGGCTTGGTAATTTGAGGTTCAATTTCATTCACGTCTGCAGGATCGAGTGTGGGACGATCGGTTAGGCATTTCGTATACCTTTCTGTAAGTGTTAAATCCCAAACCTTTTTGGTCCCATTTGAAATTTGCCAAAACCCTACTCACCCAATTTATAAACACCTTTTGTTCACTATTGCTTGGGGGTTACGCAAGAAAACTCTATCTTTACCTTCTTCCTTCTCCATCTCCGACGACGTCGAGGAGCTCCAGTGAAGGCGTGGTCCGCACGTAGGTACGGAGGGGAAGGCGTCCCCTTCTCCAATTGTTTCTTCTCGACTCATTTGAGTCTAGGTTCACCACCTTGCCCCCTTTCCTTGTTCCCTCATCGTGGATGGGTGGTGAGATAGGGAGTAGGACCAGGGTAGTCTGTGGTTTGGTCGAGAATGGAGGGGAGGACGATCAGAACTACAGCCATCTGAATCGTCGGGAATGGCATGGGAAAAGCGGAGAGGGTTGGCGGTCAGCCTTGGTGCAGGGTGTTGGCGGTCGCACCGACCAGGGAGCTCGATATTGGTTCTACAGGATCACGACGTGAGTTCGATAGACTTGATTGGTTTTGCAGGTGAACTCGATGAGGCTCGAGATCAGTCTGCTAAGTTGTTTGTGACGTGCTCGATAAAGCTTGACCAAGGCTATGGAGCTCAATGGCATGGTGGAGCAAAGCTGGTAGAAAGAAGGGATGCGTGGATAATAGATGGGATTAAGGCCGACTGGAATGTTAATAGTGGAGTTTTTGTCATGCCCAATGAGTTCGATACGTACTCGATGGGTGCTCGATAGTTTGGTTTGGGTGTGGTTTATTGGAGCATCTATTTTGCTTGATGGGTTAGATAGATTTTCAATAGGTTTCCCCCATGTTTGTGACAATTCAGGTCAATTGACCCACGTTGTTACGAGTGGTCGTTGGAGCGTTGCTCATGGACTCGACGTGTGGTCGAGTAGTGGGGATGGCGTGTGAGACACATATGACTAGATGTTAGGGTGTTTTCCTTATTGGGGTGGTATGGGATGGTTTATCAACGTTGCGACAAGTGATTGCTAGAGTTGGGCTCCTGGGCTTGGACATGTGGTTGAATTCCCAGAGTCGTGTTTCCCCTATATTGTGGCGGTTCGGGAAGGGTCCACCCACGTTGTGACGAGTGACCATTTAGGAGCGTTACTCATGGGCTCAAGTGTGTGGTCGGCTCCCGAAGTCGGATGCCGAACTGGTAAGCTCACTAGCATTGTGACGAGTGATCATTAGGGAGTGTTGCTCATGGGCTCGGGTGTGTGGTTGAAGTAAGGCATTGCCTTGTGGCCTGGATGCACAGTCTTGTCGAGGGTGCAAGCTCGGCCCGGCTAGGAGCGTGGTCACATTGGGATGTGTGACAGGTCTGCCATGAGAGCAGATTGAGTGTTGCATTGTGGATTGGATGTGCGGTAGGGTCGAGGTGCATACTCCGCCTAACTGAGTGTGTGATTGCCTTGGAACACGAGACCAGTGTGAGCTGCCAGGGACGGCTAGACTTTGTCTACAGTGTCGGGTTGGGGTGGTGTACGGAGTCTTGTTTCGAGACTCAAGCGTAGCTTTTGCTTGTGCAGGTAGGACACAGTAGGCGGCAGGAGGTGATTTGGGCTTGAAACGCGATGACTAGATCGTGAGCTCAACTCATGTATTTTCCTTGCATCTTGTAGTATTGATGTAGTAGGATTTCAACATGTATTTTCTTTCGCATTGTACTCTAACATTGACCTTATGCTTGTTTTTGATTGAGGCCTCAATTTAACAGTTCAGTAATATCATTTTTTCGATTTGCTTTAGTTTATTATTGATAGTTGCGTCCTGAGTGCTGATTAGGAGTGTTACAACTTCGTATCAAAGCTCAGATCAGTCCATTCGCATACAACCCAAGTTAGGACCTTTTGAGCGCAGTCCTGTTAGTTTGTGTGTTTTGAGTTTATGTTTTGGTGGTCAGATGCCGCCCTGTCGAGATGCCAAATTGCGTTGTGTGGACCCCTTCCTACTCAGTTCCCAGGAAGAGGACCAGCGAGCGATACGTGACCAGTTGGAGAGCGAGCACGCCAGAACACCCCAGTATGAGGACCAGGGTGAGATTCTTATCGCTTTATGCGTCAGCACCCACCGACCTTTGTTGGGGGGAACATACCTAGAGGCAACGGAGGACTGGATTTTCAGGATCCAACAAATTTTCAAGGCAATCGCTTGCCCGCCTGGGCGGCAGGTAGAACTGGCCAAGTACATTTTTAGTGGGCTAGTGATCAGTTAGTGGAGGACGACCGCAACGATGGTCTTTGGAGATGCGACAGAGATTTAGTGGCCCAACTGAGGGGATGTGGAGATGGTTTGGAATTTTGCCGATGTGTTTCTAGAGGACCTGACAGGATTGCCTCTGCATTGGGAGATTGCGTTTGCTATTGACCTGCTTCCCTGTACTACACGTCAGTGTAAAGTGCCATATTGGATGACCCTTGCTGAGTTGTCCAAGCTGAAGGCTCAATTGCATGAATTTTTTGACAAGGGATTCATTCGGCCGAGTGTGTCACCGTGGGGGAGCCCCTGTTTTGTTCATGAAGAAGAAGGACGGTTCCATGAGGATGTGTATCGATTACCGGATATTGAACAAGGTGACTGTCAGGAGTCGTTACCTATTGCCGAGGATTGACTACCTCTTTGATTAGCTGAAGCCTGCGAAGGTTTTTTCGAAGATTGACTTGAGATCCATATACCATCAGTTGAGGATAAGAGATGATGACGTGTCGAATGCATCTTTTCACAAGAGATACCCCGGTCACCTAGGCTCGCCTAGGCGTTCCCAGAACATTGATATGGACATTACGAGTTTTTGGTGATGTCCTTTGGACTGACGAATGCACCTGCCACGCATATGGATTTGATAAATATGGCTTTTAAGTTATTCTTGGATCAGGTTGTGATCGTGTTCGTGGATGATATCCTGGTCTACTCACCGGATCATGAGACACACAGAGAGCATTTGCAGATCGTACTAGAGGTGCTGAGGGAGCAGCAGTTGTATGTGAAGTACTCCAAGTGTGAGTTTTGGCTAGATAGTGTGGCTTTCCTTGAGCACATCGTGTCGAAGGATGGAATTTTGGTGGACCCAGCAAAGATTGAGGCAGTGACGCAGTGGCAGGCAATGATTGATCGTTTTAATATCCGTAAGTGCACAGTCACGTTGAAGCGGTGACAAATGAACCTCAAAGAGTTGTGAGTGTTGTTGTTCCAACCATTCTTGAGTGGGAAAGAAGAGGAGAATGATTGTATTATGCTAATTAACTACACTAAACTATGAGTGAATTAACAATTAAAATAAACCCCCCTGAAGTGGAGGTGTGTAGGCATGTGTGTGTGAGTGAGTCTTCATTACATGAGGCACAAGTGTGTAGAGTAGGTGAAATCAATTAGAAACTAGTGTGGAGTCTAATTGACAAAACAACTACATTTACATGAATACATAACTAATATAGTTAGACATGATGGTAAGATGAACTATGAGTTCCCAAACATGACTAAGTACTGGTGTGGACATTAGAACACCAATTAACCCCTTCATACAACTTGATCCATTCATGCATTCTCTACTAATCAAGCATCCATACATAACAAGTCATTTCTATAAAACCATTATAAGAAACAAGATAAACTCTAAAATTAGCATGAGATAAATACCTATTTTGGACATTATCTCATCTAATACAAGTTTAAGCATGCTACGAGTATTGATCTACAATAGGCACATGCAATGACACAAATAAAAGAACCATTCACTAATACATCACATAACCTATATCACCTCCACCCCAAATGGGATGGATCTACTATCTACTCATTAAGCTAACTAATTATGCTAAGATTGAAGGATACAAAGCATGCAAGACTAAACGAAACAATATCTAACTAAAAATAGAATATTTTATTTACATGACCCACATTACAAAGTGACATCCTCTCCACCTTCAGTTTTGCTTCAAAGGCTTACTCCAAGTACAAACAATGACCACCAAGCAATGAGTAAGTTACAAAGGAGGAAGAAGAGTTCTATTTATTGACATGAAAAAGGCAACTGGGGACAATTCCCTAGTGTGGGACTAATGAAACATTCCCAGAATAGACTTAAATACATAACCCATATTCACACGAAATTATATCGCCATCTGACCCAAAAGATCCGCCACTGGCGGATCCAAATCAAGTTTCACAGTCTACCTAAGTTCATCAAGTCTTCACGTGAGGTGTGCTCTGGTTAGTCATTTAAGTCTGCGCCCGAATCTAATTCTCAAAATACTCCTTATAATGGTGTGGAGTTTGTCAGTTTGCTATTTGGTCCCTCCGGGCTAACGTCCACGTCCTTCCCTTTTGCTGATGGGCCCTTGTGTATGACAGACAAGTACATTTTGCTTCATTTAAGTATTTCTTCTTACGTTTCAGTCCTTTTTCTCTTCCATTCTCTTCTTTATTACCTAATACTTGAAATATAACAACAACACTTGAGTAGCACAATATTGGGGTAGAATAAATGATATATAATATGAGCACGATATATGATATGCTACTAATCAAATACCCCTACATTTACCTTTTGCTAGTCCTGAGCAAAACAAAAAAAGAGAAAAATGAGAGAAAGGAAAAACATACGAAAAACAGAAATATCTTAACTCACTTTCGTAGGAATCACGGTTGCACTTAACACATGCAACAAGGCGTTAAACCCACTTGTCACCAAGGAGGAGGAGTGGTGTCTTCTGAGGGTTTTCAGATGATACACCTACAAAATCCGAACATAGATGCATTATTCAATCTAGCTACATGAATCGGTGGACCTACTTTTGTCGATCATTAGACATGGTAATGGTACGAGCTGACTCTATATATATATCTTGTCCACACACCTAGCCTAGGGAGCCATTCGTGCAAGTTAATTAAGGACTTAAGTGAAAGATATGATCAACCTTAACATACTCAATTGATACATCGTGTAAAGTTCATTAAGGTTCTTATTTGTATTTTTTTTCTTTTTTTCTTTCCTTTTTAGGGAATAACGAATTAAAACTTGTTGGTGTTTAATTCTTCCTTGGTCCGGTTTTGGACATCAATGTCTGTGAGGACTTATACTATCATGTACACCTTCCTCCAAATCTCCACATAGGGTCATCCCTCCAAATCATTGTCTGTGACGACTTATACTATCATGTACATCATTGTCTGTGAGGACTTATACTATCATATAACGAGAGTTCGGTCGGTGCATCCCAAGTCAGATGACCTGAAAGCACCAGCTACTAAGTCCCTTGGACCTAATTTCTTGAGTGAGAGGAGCCGTGCAAGACGAGACAATACCCTACTAAATTATTTCTTATCTACACATGAACCAAAACCGCATACACGAATTATTCGACTCACTAGGTTCAGGGTGAACTTTTTATTTGTTTGAGTGCTGAAACCCTATGATTACTCTCCCCCCGAGGGAAAATCAGGATGCATCTTTACGACTAGATAAGACTTAAAGCTGATGTACTAGATATCCTAATGCATCATGTTCAAGTCAATTTTGGGAGTTTACTTTTTACATTGCCTCTCAATGGTTTTGCACGTGCTAAACACACGCAAAACCCACAAAACATTTTCTTTCGCAAACACATGAAGATTTTGAAAGAAATGGAAAAATTAAAGCACTCAATGTAAATTTCAGCACACTATCATGGACCAAGATGAAAGGCCTAATCCAAAGTCGCTTCCCCCTACAACTTATCCGCAACACTTGTTCCTCAAATTTCAAGTATGCATGCGAACAACTCAGGCAATCATTTTGTATACCGACAATCGAGTCCTTCGGTTGTCTTCCCAGTGCGATCTACCACTACAACATAACAAGGTTGCACCGACGATATCTATCCATCGGTGTTTGTCACTATCCATCGGTGTAGGTGAACAACGATGAATACACCTACCGTTAGTGTTATTTGATTCGGTATTTCGTAAATCCGACGGATGTATTATTTGGCAGATACACACGTCGTCGGTGTTAATTTTGGCGTGAACTTTCCTGCCAATTTTTTGCCTTCTTTCATCATATCAAAGAACACCGACAGGGAAACTCTGATGGCTATAATATACGTCAGTGTAGAATACACTAACCAAAACGTTGTCCGACAGACATAGTCGTACACCAACTATTACACAGTGTCAGTGAATAATTCTCGATAACCTTAATTGACGGATCGGTACCGTTGGTGAACGTTTATAGATAAACGTCAGACGCTACACCGACGGATAAACACCGTCGGTGTATGTTCATAGATAAACATTAGAACCTACATCGATAAATATATACCGTCGGTCTATGCCCTGTCCAAAACCTGGAAAAACCTATTTGCTCTTCCGGGTTCTGATTTCCTTGCTTAAAATAAACATTCATACATACAACTCATTCAACATTCACCAAACATTTATACATGACAACTCAAAAATCTAAACACAAGAACTCATATATAAATAGTGATTCATCTCAAAACACTTCATACTCAAAAGTTGTAATTTAATTGAAAACAAATTTGAATTCATTAAGTAGTCAAACAAAGTATAACAATGACAACTGATAGGAAACAAAAACACTAAGCTGTCAAACCTCTCGTGCCTGCTCCGCCCGATGGTCTGTCATCGTCATCTACTTGCCGACGGTGGTGTTGTGTAAATGGATGTTATATTAATATCCTGCACAATTGAAACATTAAACATTAAGATTTATAATTTGTATAATTTAACTTATTAAATGTAGGTAACTTATTAAATTACAATTAAAATACTTGATCCTTAAAACCACTTTCGCCATCAAGTAGTCGATTGGTTAGGCATGTTTTCTAGTATTGTAATTGAGATGGTTGACCAACTGGTGGTCTAGTACATTACAAGTCTTTGCTTTGCCATTCAAAATTGATTTACCAATTGTCCAATTTGATTACCATGATTTGTCATATCATTCAAATATGTTAGGTTATGATTTTGAGATGATTTCTTAAAATACCCTTGAGATAATTCAAATATCATAATATCTCATACCCTCTAATTTAACTAAAATTATCGAGAATACTCTCATATTGGATCACATGTAAAGCTTAATAGTCCCTCTAATAATGCTCATTATGATGGAGAATGGTCATTATGATGGAGAAGGTAAATTGAAACTGTCAATCGCATGTAAAGCTGATTCATGCATCAAAATTAAGGTTATAAATTCACAAAAGCTACCAACAATGTATAACGTGAGTTTACTCAAGTCAGATACCTTACACTATGAAGTATTGGAGGTTACATGCAAAACTGTCACTTTAATAGTTTAAGGTTGCCCATATCTTTTACTTAACTCCTTAATTAACTTGTACGAATGGTTCCCTAGAGAAGGTGTGTGGGAATGATATATATAGAGTCAGCCCGTAAGTTTATCGTGTCCAATGATCAACAAAAGTTGTAATAACCTAATCTAAACACCTAAATTAAACTAAACTAAACCTAATTAACCTAATTAAGCTTTGATTAGTGAAGGATGAGGTGGAGAATTGGATAAGATTGAGAGATGAGGTGTTGGTGTAGGATTGGAGGAGATGGAGGTGCTGAGTTAAAAGGTAATTATATATAGTTAGATAAGATTTTAATTAAAACATTTTCTTCAGTTGATCTAGCAGTGAGTGAGTGAGTTTCGGAGAAGAGAAGGAGAAGAAGAAGAGAAGGAGAAGAAGAAGAAGAAGAGGAGAAGAAGAAGAGGCGAAGAAGAAGAAGTTGAGTAGAGGTTGCCAAAGCTTGGGAGGCTTCCACAACCATCAATAAGGTATGCCAAATCTTCAATATAACTCACTTATGCCTTGTGAGTGTTGGGGATCGACGTTGGTGTCGAATTCCCCGTCGGATTGCAACCTATTCAGAGGTTGAAGACGACGATCGGTCGACAGGTGCCTGTGGGCAGTCGACCGATCCTATTATTATATTGATGTTTACCCGCGAACAGTCGAACGATGTCTGAGGACGGTCGACCGTTATGTCAAATTTGTGCGGGAAAAAGGGTTGATACTATTATCGGTCGAACGGGACAACTTAGCCGGTCGACCGAAAAACAATGAGAATGGGTCGGTTGGGGATTTTGACTTATTAAACGGTCGAACGTCCTTAACCTTGTTCGACCGATCCATTCGATGCTAAGTCGGTTGAGAGCTTTGACCATCAAAACGATCGACCGCTCTTAAACTTTCGGTCGACCGACTGAGCATTTTAATTAAGTTGTAGAGTGCCTGTGATGTTTCGGTCGAACTGTATGGCAGTTCCGGTCGACCGAATACCACTTAGGCAAAATGCTGAAAGTCCTGTTATCGGTTGAACGGCCCCTTGGTTCGACCAATCGGATATATATATATATATATATATATATATATATATATATATATATATATATATATATATTATATAATTTTATATAGCGTAGACCATCCAAACGGTCGACCGCTAGATGACTTTTGTTCGACCGATTGGTCGGTAATTCGGTTGGCGTGGTTCGACCGGATGCTATTGTTTGTACAGTACTGATTACTGTGTGGAAGACCGATCGACCGGAGCGCTTTTAGCGGTCGACCGATCTGCCGCAGGTTGGTGGATTTATCCACACGCGATCCGTTGAATATAGGTCGACTACTGGCTCCGAGGCGACGGTTGATTACCGGCTTTGAGAGCGAAGGATTTCACCTTCGACGAGGGTGTATTATTGTATTACTGTTGCCTCTCTTACCGAGCGGGGTGTGAGGGATGTGTGCCGTAAACCTTGGGCAGTTTGCGAGGGTTTAGCGGTAGGCCGAGGATGTTCCAGCAGGGTGCGCGTCTGGCGGCTCTTGGGGGAGCAGCGGCTGTCGTCTGACCCGAGTTGTGTATTCGGCGGGCTGACTCGCTCCTGGGGTGGCGGCGTGTACCAGGGGTTCCTTCCTGCACTTTTGGGGAGCAGTGGTGTCGACTGACCCTTGTGAGGCAGCGGTGGACTGACTTGACCCTAGTGACAGGAGTGGTTCAGTGCCGTGGAGGCGGTGAGGGCATTATTGTGGGCCCGAGGTGGATGATCATGTGCATTGTATTGCATTGTCTTTAATTCCTTTTTGTATTTTAGGAGGTTTGGTATACGGGGTTCCTGCAGGTAACTCAGGCATGTTTCAATTGTATGCATTTCAGGTAGCGAGGAGTCTTAGAGTCGAGGTGGTGACCTAGGAGGGTGCCCCCGGGATCAGATCTTGTCCTCTTTTATATCTTTTGTTGAGGTAGTGATTACATGTATATTCATTTTTGTTGTAATCACAGTTGACTCATATGTATAGTTTGACTTCCACGTGGATTAGTATCTAAATATATATATATATATATATATATATATATATATATATATATATATATATATTTCGTCTTGTTGTCTCGTGACGTGCCCAGTGTTGACCGTTGACGGTCTTTATTATCGTTTTAATTTTCCGCTGTTTTCGGGTACGTTACAATTTGGTATCAGAGCGTTGATCTCGGCGTACTTGTCCAAAGAAACCACCTTTGAGTTAGGAATTAGGTATTAGAGGATCATGCATACATATTTTATATTGATGATTGTCTTGTTTTCCTTTGGCAGATGCCTCTTAGACGGGGGAAGGCCGTTGCCCATACTCGCGGTGAGAGTGAGACTGCGAGGGATGAGGCTTGGGAGGATGAGCGTCGGACGTTGTTCGATACGGTCGGACGTCTGACAGAGATGCTACAGCAGCAGGCAGCACAGACTGGGCAGACGGGGACTGGTGCTATGCATGACCGGTTTATGCTCCAGCATCAGCCTACCTTTCTGGGGCAGTATGACGCAGAGGCTGCGGAGGAGTGGATCTTCACGATGCAGAAGATCTTCAGTGCTATTGGTTGTCCTCCAGAGGCGAGAGTGGGCCTGACTACATATGTTTTGGGCGGTGCTGCGTCCAACTGGTGGAGGTCCACATCTGCAGTGGTGTTTGCGGACAGAGACGATATAGCCTGGGAGGAGTTCGTTGGCGAGTTCAACGAGCAGTATTTTCTGCAGCATGTTCAGGACGCAAAGAGGGAGGAGTTTCTGAGTCTTCAGCAGGGAGACATGACTTTGGCAGGCTACATCGGGAAGTTTAACGCCCTTGGGCGTTACTGTCCCGAGATGTATATCACACAGGAGCAGAGAGCTGGGAAGTTCGTCCGAGGGCTCCGGAAGCAGTTGAGGACGAAGGTGCTGACACATATGCCGATCACATTAGCCGATGCAGTGAAGAGTGCCACTGTTCTTGATCGTGACTACAGAGAGAACTACCAGGATGAGAGGAGGCCATCGGGTAGGTTCTCTGGGAGGTCAGACTGGGGGGAATCCGGGCAAGAGGCCCCGATTTGAGGGAGCAGGAGCTGCAGTACCACGACATGAGCCTTGTGGTAGTTGTGGGAGGTTTCACTCCGGGCCGTGTTTCACTCCCGGAGCTTGTCATGGTTGTGGCCAGCTGGGCCACTTTATTAGGAGCTGTCCGAGCCGAGGAGCTGGACCGAGCAGACCACCGGGATTACCAGCACCAGGCAGAGGTGGAGGCGGAGGTAGACCACCTTTTAGACCACAGTAGGGACAGCGCACCGGCAGAGTTTACACCATCCAGACGGAGGAGGCTTGATGGAGGCGCTGTTGTGGAAGGTACACTTCTTGTCGCTGGTTCAGTAGCTAGGGTGCTCTTTGATTGTGGCGTGACACACTCGTTCATCTCAGAGCGATTTGCGGGAGTGTTGGGCTATACCCTTGCGATGTTGACTGCCACTTTGGAGGTCAGCACACCCCTGGGTCTGGTGGGCACTGTGGGGAGATTTGTCCCCGGCGCCACGGTTGTTTCGGGAGATCAGGAGTTTCCGGCAGACCTGGTCTTGCTACCGATGGAGGACTTTGATGTCATTCTTGGGATGTATTGGCTGTCCCAATATGATGTTCAAGTCTTGTGCCGTGAGAAGAAGATTTTGATCCCGAGGAAGGGTTTGCCTGATATTCTGATCAGAGGGATCAGAAGCAGAGGAGGTCGCATCATTGTATCTGCCGTGAGGGCTCAGAGGCTGTTACAGCAGAGTTGTGCAGCATTTTTAGCGACACTTGTGGTTGCAGAGGCAGAGTCCCAGAGGTTGGAGGACATGGAGGTGGTGCAGGAGTTCGCAAATGTCTTTCCAGCGGAGATTCCAGGTTTACCACCACACCGGGAGTTGGAGTTCGGCATAGAGTTGGTAGCTGGCACTACACCACAGTCGAAGGCTCCATACCGGATGGCACCTGCTGAGTTGACATAGTTGAAGAAGCAGTTGCAGGAGTTGATGGACTCTGGACTTATCAGGCCGAGTGTCTCGCCTTGGGGTGCACCAGTTTTGTTTGTGAAGAAGAAGGACGGATCCTTGAGGATGTGCATAGACTACAGGATGCTGAACCAGGTGACGGTGAAGAATATGTATCCCTTACCTAGGATCGAGGACCTCTTTGATCAGCTGCAGTCAGCGAAGGTTTTCTCGAAGATTGACCTACGTTCAGGATATCACCAGTTGAGGATCCGAGATGAGGACATCCAGAAGACAGCTTTCAGGACGAGATATGGACACTATGAGTTCTTGGTGATGCCATTTGGATTGACGAATGCTCCGGCAGCGTTCATGGATCTGATGCACCGGACATTCAGGCAGTATATTGATATATTTGTGATTGTCTTCGTGGATGACATTTTGATCTATTCACCAGATGTGGAGCAGCACAGAGAGCATCTGAGGATTGTACTCAGCATCTTGAGGGCTCAGGAGTTATATGCTAAGTTCTCAAAGCGCGAGTTTTGGTTGGACAGAGTGGCATTCCTCGGACACATTGTATCGGCAGAGGGGATATCAGTGGATCCGGCGAAGGTAGAGGCAGTGACACAGTGGAGGACCCCTACGAGCGTGACGGAGATTAGGAGCTTTGTTGGACTGTCGGGTTATTACCGTCGCTTCATCAAAGACTTCTCGCGATTGGCAGCACCACTGACGGCTCTGATGCAGAAGGGAGTCACCTTTGTATGGTCGCAGAAGTGCGAGGACAGCTTTCAGGAGCTGAAGAGACTGTTGACCACAGCACCAGTTTTGTCATTGCCGAGTGGCACGGGTGGATTCGTGATTTATAGCGATGCTTCAGGTGTTGGCTTAGGATGTGTACTTATGCAGCACAGGAGGGTGATCGCGTACGCATCCAGACATCTGAAGGTCCATGAGAGGAATTGCCCGACACATGATTTGGAGTTAGCAGCAGTGGTTCACGCACTGAAGACCTGGAGACACTATCTTTATGGCGAGCAGTTTGAGGTGTTTACAGATCATCAGAGTCTGAAGTACCTGTTCTCGCAGAAGGAGCTGAGCATGAGGCAGCGCAGATGGCTTGAGTTCATTAAGGACTACGACTTCACTATCTCTTACCATCCGGGGAAGGCGAACACAGATGCAGACGCTTTGAGCCGAAAGGTGGAGGTATCAGTAGCAGGCCTATGCATTCAGGAGTGGCGACTACTGGAGTCTTTAGCAGAGTGGAGACCATTTGCAGATAGCTCTGAGGGTGCAGTGATTGCAGGATTGAGAGTAGAGCCTCAGACAGTATCAGCAGTGATTCATGCTCAAACTACAGATGAGGAGTTAAGCAGTTTACTACAGTTAGTGGCTAGAGATGGGTCAGACTTCAGAGTTGGAGTTGATGGAGGTCTGAGATTCAGAGACCGTATCTGGGTGCCGAAGACAGAGGACCTGAGACATGAAATCATGGAGGAGGCACACAGATCTAGATATTCCATTCATCCAGGGAGCACCAAGATGTACAAAGATCTGCAGCAGAACTTCTGGTGGCGAGGGATGAAGGACGTTGCAGACTTTGTGTCGAGGTGTTTGGTCTGTCAGTAGGTGAAGATTGAGCACCAGAGACCAGCAGGGCAGATGCAGAGGATTGAGTTGCCCGAGTGGAAGTGGGAGCACGTGACGATGGATTTTGTTACGGGGCTACCGAAGACACGGAGATTCCACGATGCGATTTGGGTTATAGTCGATCGACTGACCAAGTCAGCGCATTTCTTAGCTATTAAGACCACTCTTGCTCTGGAGGGTCTAGCTAAGTTATATATTGATGAGATTGTCAGACTTCATGGTGTACCAGTCAGTATCATTTCAGATAGAGATCCCAGATTCACTTCGCGATTTTGGGAGAGTCTACACAGAGCACTGGGGACACGTCTGAAGTTTAGCACAGCTTTCCACCCACAGACAGATGGCCAGTCAGAGAGGACGATACAGACATTGGAGGACATGCTGAGAGCGTGTACACTTGACTGGGCCGGGTATTGGGATGAGCATTTGCCGTTGATAGAGTTCGCCTACAACAACAGCTACCACTCGAGTATTGGGATGGCACCATATGAGGCATTATACGGGAGGCCGTGTAGATCGCCGGTATGCTGGAGTGATGTGGGCGAGAGACAACTAGTTGGACCTGACATTATACAGTTATATTCAGAGAAGGTCGACGTGATTCAGAGACGACTAGCTACAACACAGAGCAGGCAGAAGAGTTATGCTGATACGCGGAGGCGTGAGCTGACTTTTGAGGTAGGAGATCATGTCTTCCTGTAGATCTCACCTTCCAGAGGGGTGATGAGATTTGGGAAGAAGGGGAAGCTGAGTCCGAGATATGTTGGACCTTTTAACATATTGGATCGGGTCGATGAGGTGGCATATAGGATTGCTTTACCACCACAGTTCGTAGGACTTCACAACGTCTTCCATGTTTCTTTGCTGAGGAAGTACGTGGCCGATCCAGCTCATGTGATTGAGATAGCAGTACCAGAGATCCAACAGAATTTGTCATTAGATGAGAGACCAGTTGAGATTGTGGATCAGATGGTACATCATCTCAGGAGGAGAGCGATTCCGATGGTGAAGGTCAGGTGGCAGCATCACAGTGTTAGAGAGGCTACCTGGGAGATCGAGGAGGATGTCAGGAGGCAGTATCCAGAGTTGTTCCGGTAAGTCTGTTGTTTCGAATTTTGCGGACGAAATTCTTTTAAGGAATGATGGCAGCATCACATGACCGTTTGTTCTCGACCTGTAAAGGTAGACCCAGGCAATGAAAACAATAATTTTCCTAAGCCAAGAATGGAAGAAAATGTTATAACCCTCCTACACTCTAAGGAATCTGAAGACGATACCCCGTGTTGTACCGTTTACATGTTTTCAGGACTTTCTGGAACGGAATCTTACCTTCCTTTCGATAAGATTATTATTGAAATAAGCAGACTGTTTTGAAGAAGAGAACACCTAACAGAATTTGAAAGATCACTTATCGATGAATGGCTAGACATGCCAATTGATGGGTAATCTCGATATACCACTGCACATATGTTTCGCATTAAGATTTCACTATCGACTATTTTATGTTGTCTATAATGTTTATGCTTCTTTGTAGTTCTTGAGTATGGGTCAACCCAAAAACACACGGAATTTTGTCTAGGTATCAAGTCTAGTGCTTATTTTTCAAACATCTGTTGAGAAATGACATTATTACATGCTGGATGGAGCATCTCAAAGTTGTTCAACCAACACTCCGGGTAGTCACATCATATGATCAACTATCTTGGTCCTACATACCAGCTCTTGCGATAGTAATGTCATGGATCTGTATTCACATCTCATATATTTATTTTTACTTTGGTCGTGTTCCAAAAGTTGCGTCTAGTATGCTCAAGTTCAACCATATTTTATAATTCCACAGGCAAACATGGGATTAGCAAATTCGTCGTGGTGGAGAGTGAGTTGATTTTGTTGGCTCTCGTTGATATTGGAGTTGAAGATGGCTGATGTGGTGTTTATCCCAGTGCATTCAAAAGAGAAATGGCACTGGCAGTTAGTTGTTATAAACTACCTGGAATATACAATAAAGTACTACAACTCCCAACAAGAAAGTTGTGCCGGTGCGAAGAAAATGGAGGAAAATAAATTGAAAAATGTGGTAACGTGTTTGTAAATTAACTTGTACTAAAAGTATATAATTAGGAGGAAATACTTATACTTTAGTACCTTAATTTTCCGTGTGTTCCCTTAAATATTGCAACAATTGGAGCTCACTTGCACGAAGAATTCGGTAAACCGGTCATCACGCATTTTATGCACATTGTCAACAACCAGCAGGATCGTAAATAACTAATCATTTTCTTGTCTGGTGCATACCACATGTGTGATAAATGCAAATAGGATCAGTTGTGGAGCTTATGTATGCAACTATATCGTTAAGATTTTGGATGGGGAGAATTAAATGAAGTTCCATCCTCAAGAAGTGGACAAGTTGATACCCTGCATGGTCATTCTTCAGTTCATCAACCTCCTTGTCCAAAGCAACATATTTCTCCAAGACCATTCCATGGAACCTCTCCACATGAATCTATACAACCACAATAGCACCTTCATCCCCATCAACCTAGCAAAAAAGTCACACTTCTTTTTATCGGGTTCCTGATAAGGCACAAACATTTCATCAAACACTTATAGTGCACCAATCAAAACTTGAAAAAAAAGTAAAGTGCGACTAAATTAACCTACACTCCAATAGTAGGGGCAGCGGTAGAATCGACGCCTATAGGACCACTCCTTCCTGGAAGTGTAAAGCTAGCAAAGCAACCTATAATAACAAAGGGGACTTTGGTCGTCGGTCAGAGCCTCAGATAGGTGACGACTATTGGAGGTGGATGAGGTGTCAGGGGACTTTGCAAAGGAGGTGGTGTAGTAGTTGGGTGGAGTGTTGATTGGCTTCGAGTGGGAGGTCGAGGTCATAGAAATTGTTTTTGGTGGAACTGCTTCTTTGCCTGGTTGGTCTGATGGAAGGTTATTGCCCTTGGTTGCATGTCTGAGGAAGAAGAACAACAAAGGAGGAAGAAGAAGAACGAAAGAGAAAGAAGAAGGCAGGAACGAAATATGATATGAGGGGGCAAGAGGACATGGCGGGAAGGATTAGTAGGTGCTGGGAGGGGTTAACCAATTTAACCACCTTTAAGCACGGTTATAACCAATCGTGAATTTCAACTAATGGGGATATGTACACGTGGTGTTAGGTTTGTGAGAAGGCAAAACAGGACTGGGAAACGACATCTAGTGGTTGTGGGCCGATGTAACGTCCTAGGTGCACCGCTATAAGCGATGGTGGAACTGAGGTGCACCAGACTAAATTACGAAAACACAGATGCAAGTGACCAATTTCAATCTGGCCTAGGTGCATGAAACCAATTCACCATTAAATTTCCTAAAAAAGTTGTTGTTATTTTATAGGACAAACTAATGAGGGTGAGACGTCTAAGAAGAGAAGTCGAGGGCCAACGAGAGGTGCTGATCTTATTCACTCTGTCGGTCAGCGGTTCCAAATTCAATGGAAAGAGGACTTTGTTCCGGTTGGCCCTTGTGGGGAGAAGTTGAACACAACTTTGGCATTGTTGGACAAACAACCTCAGTTGTGGCCACTAAATTTTAAGATGGCTCATCAGAGCCATAAATCATTTGTCAACTCGTAGGATACTCTTCCAATATGTCTTACTTTGTTATTTATCTTTTTTAGATTTAATACTTGAATGTTAATTTGACTTTTTAAAAAATAATTATATGTTATTCTTAGGATCGTTTTGATTTCGGTAATTGTATAAATGTTTGACACTATTGTTTATATAAAATTGGTAGTTTCCTCAGAGATTATCGATATTCGGTGCAAAAGAAATACTACACCGCATTCGACACAAATGAAGAGCGTGGATTGCTTATTTGTCCGATTATTAAAACCAGAAATTCGGAAAAAATCCAATAAAAGGTCATACACGTCGATTTGTTGGCAACAGCCCAACGTGGTCTGTAGACACACAACGTCGGTTGAAAGAGAAATCCGACATAGTCTATCCTATTATCAAAAAATTTAATAAAAATCAAATAATAGAATATACCACATCGGTTAGTTGGCAAACGACCACTGAAGCGGTATATCCTTTTCATTAAAATAATAGTTTCAGACAGTGTTGGATACACCAACTTGTTATGCCCTTTATTGAATTCTTTTGTGAAATTTCATTTTGGTTTCAACAAAATAACCGACGTGTTATGTCCTTAATTGAATATTTTTTGTTAAATTACACGTCTGTTTCAACGAAATAACCTACGTGTTATGTCCTCAATTGAATTTTTTGTTAAATTCTGATTTTATTTTGAATACCTCATAAAGTTCCCTATG
Organism: Triglochin maritima; assembly: GCA_963682175.1. Taxonomy (NCBI): domain Eukaryota; kingdom Viridiplantae; phylum Streptophyta; class Magnoliopsida; order Alismatales; family Juncaginaceae; genus Triglochin; species Triglochin maritima. The sequence continues at coordinate 28,889,468 of OY821771.1, read as the reverse complement.
ATTGAAACAGAAGTACACCATATAAAAATTCTTGCAATTGAAACATGCATACACCACACAAAATTCCTTACAATCGAAATAGAAATATACCACGGAAAATTCTGATCATCGCATATAAATCTAATTGAGTACTGCCAATGTATATTCCAAAAATATCATATATGTATTTCTATTTTCACAAGTATCATAATATACCAAAAATATATATATATATATATATATATATATATATATATATTCATCTCAAAAGTTTATATATCAGTTAACCTAATACACATAATCTCAAAAGTTTTAATATGTACATCCCATTTAAAAAGACGTACACTTGCAAAAAAATTAAAGTTGTAAGGTAGTGTTGTAAACTATCTTCGTGGTGTAAACTATGTTGGTCTTGTACACTACGTTTGTGTTGTAAACTATGTTCCTTCAATTCAGCTGCCTTTGAATATGATCTGTCTGTAAACTATGTTGTTGTTGTACACTATGTCATAGAAGAATTTTCAATTAATAGGTTGAATGTGGTTGTAATGTCTTAGTTCCTGCTTTATAGTTTGGTTTGGTCTAAATGTCAGGCTGAAAATCCTACGCATCAACACCAATGATATCATGTATATATTCATCTAGCATCACTCGATAAACTTACATTCATCAATTAAGTAGCTAACATCATATGACTGATGAAAAATGAGGACCACTTCTCTTGTGTCATGTCTTTCTCTTCCAGAGAAAATGGTTCAAAGGAATCTTCAAACGACTACAGAGTAGTCAAACCTATGTAGTAACATATAAATTGTGCCACAAAACATATATAATGCAATATCAAATCAATATCAAAAATTACCAATCTTAAATCTCCCATTCACTCCTTTCTAAACAAGTTGGTCTATATACCTCATCATGTAGTAACAACATTCAGTATTTCCAATTTGTTGACGGTACTACAATTAAGATGTCATGTATATTGGAAAAACAACGAATTTGATGTAAAATATAATTCATATTATAAAAATGAACATTATTGAATCATCTTACTTTGATGACACGCCAAGTTACTTTTGTTTATGTTGGAGACCTTTGAACACCGAAGTGTTTACAGCCTCAAGACCCCTACCAAAATATGTATAGGTTCAAGAATAGATTCAAACATTCAATAACAACAAATTAACTTAGAATATTAATGAAATTATTTTAAATACCTTACGTCTAAATAATGTTCAATAAATCTTCCTTGGGTTTGTCCGGTGCCAAATGATCAAACAAGTAGGCCGTCCACATAACGGGTTCTATCCCAGCTAACATTGCTGGGAAAAATGGCTATAAGGTTGGATATTATGGGGGTAGAACGTTGGGTTGACCATCTTCTTTGACCAACGTGGTAAGTGGACCCTACCATGTTAGTCACAAATCCGACGTGATAGGGTCCGCTATCACGTCGGTTTAAACCCACAAAAGACTGACGTGGTAGATCTCTCATTATTATTGTTTTTTAAATAATTCACACCCTAACACGTCGGTGTAACAACCGACGTTATAGTGTTCCATTTCACGTCGGTTTCAATCCACATATCACCAATGTGGTAGACCTCTCCTTAATTTATTTTTTAAAAATAATTCACACCCTACAACGTCGGTCAACAAAACCGACGTGGTAGGGTACATTTCTATTTTTTTAAAATAACTCAAACACTGCCACATCGGTTTAATTGTACACTGATGTGATACAACCCCTATATAACATCGGCCAAGAAAAAAATGACGTGGTAGTATTCGAATTATCATACGGCGTTGGTTGTGTACAAAAGCCGACATTGTAGGGTATTTATTTTGATTTTTTATCATATTTAATTTTTATTTATTTGATGCATGTATTGATTCAAACCCTACAGTTATTCAGTCCAGCAACATTCACAACAAAGAATCACAATTAATATCGATCAAATAACATTCATATTCATATCATGCTCATATGTAACATACAAATGCAACTATTAGTACTACAATAGGCAAACAAGCAACTATTACTAGTAATTGAAGCTTAAAGTCAATATGAATCTGCAATAGAAACTTCACTTCAAATTGAACCACTATTTTCGACATTTTCATTTTCTGCTCAGAGGATCCTCAATCCATATTCCTTCGTGATGATCATCTCGGAGACGTAAGTTGAATACTTCTGCCATCATCGAGCAATTTAAGTTCAGGTACTTGTGCAAACGGGGGAATTTCTCCAATCTCATTAACATCTTCTTAAGAAACTATTTGTTATTTTTTCCTTCTAAAACTACCGCCATTCATTAGCACACGGGTCTATCACATAGAAAATCTGTTTTGCTTGATATGCTAGAATGAAAGGATCTTCCTTAAAACCTTTTTTTTAAGGTTCACCAAAGTAAACCCCAACTCAACTTGAAGACCGTTCTTATTGTCCACTCACTTGCATTTAAATACAGTAACATTGAATTTAGTAAAATTCTGCTCCCATATTTCTTCAATCTGACCCTAATAAGACATATTGGCATATATGGGATTTCTATCTTTCGAACAAGAAATGTGCAACGATTCAACTACCAAAGTGACCCCACTATTCTGCATTGTGATTTTTTCGTACTCCATTTCGGTATAGAGAGAAAAGACATTGATATCATAGCCATTATAAGATTTCACTATAGGATTAGGTTTGTATGCCAACAACTTCAGGTACTTGTGCAAACGGGGGAATTTCTCCAATCTCATTAACATCTTCTTAAGAAACTATTTGTTATTTTTTCCTTCTAAAACTACCACCATTCATTAGCACACGGGTCTGTCACATAGAAAATCTGTTTTGCTTGATATGCTAGAATGAAAGGATCTTCCTTAAAACCTTTGTTTTTAAGGTTCACCAAAGTAAACCCCAACTCATCAACTTGAAGACCGTTCTTATTGTCCACTCACTTGCATTTAAATACAGCAACATTGAATTTAGTAAAATTCTGCTCCCATATTTCTTCAATCTGACCCTAATAAGACATATTGGCATATATGGGATTTCTATCTTTCGAACAAGAAATGTGCAACGATTCAACTACCAAAGTGACCCCACTATTCTGCATTGTGATTTTTTCGTCCTCCATTTCGGTATAGAGAGAAAAGACATTGATATCATAGCCATTATAAGATTTCACTATAGGATAAGGTTGTATGCCAACAACTTCAAATTTTCATAAACATCACGATTGTACACAATTTCCCTGAACCAATCGATGAAAGTTTTATTGTGAGAATTAATTACTTGTTGATCAGTCCACGTAAGATGTTTTTCCTTTACTTTGGTCATGTTCTCATCCAAATAAGGTTGGACTTCATCGGAATTGCACAACACACATAAATACACTTTAAAGAGATCCTCACCCTTTGGAGTTAACATCTTCATACCACGCGTACCGTTCCCTCCAATCCTATCTTCATGTCGGTTGTTAAGAACTTCGACACTCTTTGTATGAGTCAAGTACTCATTACAAAATTCAATTACCCATTGAGCTATGTAACCTTCAACAATGCTCGCATTTGGTCTTCGTCGATTGTTACAATAAGCTTTCAACTCACCCATATAATGCTCGAAAGGATACATCCACCTCAAAAATACCAGACCAAGTTGCTTAACTTCTCTAACCAGGTGAACCACCAAATGAACCATAATGTCAAAAAAAGACGGGGGAAAGTACATCTTCAACTGACATATCATAACAACCACTTCATTCTGCAACTTATCCAAATAATTTGGCTCAATTACTTTGCTGCAAATCTTGTTGAGAACAAACAAAATTTGACAATGGCATGTCTAACGTGTTTCGGCAATATCGATCTAATAGCAATAGGTAACAACTGCTGCATCAACACATGTCAATCATTTGACTTCAACCCAAGTAGTTTCAAATCTTTCATTGAAAAAAGATTACTAATATTTGAAGAATACCCTTGCAGTACTTTGACACCATGTAGACACAAAGCTAATTTCTCCTTTCTGGACAGAGTGTAACAAGCTGGTGGTAAAGACTTTTGAGCACCCTTACTCTTCCGTGCTAGTTTTGCTCGAATACCAAGTTCAAGTAGATCAAGTCTGACATTATATGCATCTTTAGTCTTACCTGGTATGTTCAGAAGAGTTCATAACAAACTATCACAAACATTTTTTTGACATGCATCCCATCACTACAATGGTTGACTTCTAAGGTCTCCCAATAAGGAAGGTTAAAAAAATGAATTTTTTCTTCCAACTGCACTTATCATTATTGTGTTTATAAGGCTTCTCGAATTCGCATTGGATGTTCTTCACTCGCTCAAGAACTTGTCCTACACTGATTTCTGTGTGTGTGTGTGGGGGGGGGGGTTCACATAATAGCCAGACATATTTCCATATGCATGGAAGTCATTAATTCTATAAAATATCATTGCACGCATTGTAAATGTTTGTTGACGGTGGGCATCCAAGACTTGCTGACCTTCATTCCATAATTTCTTTAAGTCATCAATGAGGGGAGCCAAATACACATCTATGTCATTGCGCGGTTGTTTTGGACCAGAAATCATTAAAGACAATATCATGTATCTAAGTCTCATGCTTAACCACGGAGATATATTGTACATAACCAATAGAAAAGGCCACGAACTATGAAGGCTACTCAAACTCCCATAAGGATTCATTCCATCAGTACATAGACCAAGTCTCGGATTTTTGGATTCTTTACCGAACAATGGAAAATCTAAATCGATCAGTACATAGACCAAGTCTCACAGTTGCAACAGAAAAAATAATAAAGAAATTTGACATCCATCCCCACTTCCACGTCAGACTAATTAATACTCCGACGTTGAAGACCATATACCACGACCAGATACAAAGGTTTTTTGGGTTTCAAGTTCTCTGATAACTATAATTCAAACTCAAACCCTTGCACCTAAAATGTTCAAATACAATACATATGCCATTCATACATCACAATTGGGACAGAATACATATGTTATTCATAGAATCCAACAAATAACACATTCATATATATATACAAATACAATACAACAAATAACACAGTTCATATACAATACATTATATTCATACACAATTAATTTACTTTCGTTTTAGCATACGAGTAATAAAATAACCAGGCAACCTCTCACGTGTTCCATCTATCTCCTCTTGTGAAAACTGTTGAGAGTTTTCTTCAAAAATCTACAAAAATAGTATATTTTTATATAATTAAAATAACAAAATCATTATAAACTAACATGTTAGTTACATATCGAAGATACCTCTCGTAAATCTTCGTCTTCCGATCCCATACTGACAATTTGTTTCATATAGGTCATTATGTAGTAACTGCATTCAGTATTTCAAACTTGTTTATGGTACTACAACAATTACAAATAAAAATATATTCAGTATTATATCCTTATAATGAAATGAATACATATTACTTTAATAATGAATAATATTACCTTCATGGCATGCCTAATTGTTTGCTTCTTCTGACTTCTTTTTCGACCCATCATTTTATATATATTCATGGCTCTGTCAAAATTACAAAAAGGTCAAATGTTTGACTCAAATTTGTAAACAAATTTAAATTGACTATACTAGAAGCAACTTACAACTGAACAATATTCTTCAATGGTTTTCTCGGTTTATCTGATGCTACAGGATCAAACCAATATACACAACTTGTCTCGGGAACTAAAACAACCAACATCCAATGATCACTGGAAATAAATAATGTTGCATATCTTTATTAATCATTTATTACGAATATAACAAGTAATATAAAATATAATGAAATACTTACGCCTCCCAATATGGTGCTAGATAAATCTTCTTCTCGCAATCACACTGATTTACATCATATCATGCATACATTTGTGTCTTATATCCGTTATCTTTCACCTAAACAATGCTACGTAATGAGTTTTATAGTTAAGTTTCAGGAATAAACAAGTTTGAGAAAAAAAGGCACAGAAATGACCTAAAAGCAAGAAAAAGGAATGAATTGTGAGACTCATGGACTGACATACAAGAGGGAAGGACCCGGATGTAAACCAAAATGACCAATAAGCAAATCAAGAAACTCCACACCATCACGAGGAGTATTTTGGCAATTAGATCTGGGCTTAAACTCCAATAACCGATCCGAGTGCACCCCATGTGAAGAATTGAAGAACTAAAGAGGATATCCGAAAATGGGTCGGATCCGGGGAAAAGTGACCACCAATTGGCGGTCCATTTTTCTCAGAATCCGACACGGTTTTGCTAGGATATAGGTTATATGTTTATGTCTATTCTGAGAATGTTTCATTAGTCCCACATCGGGGGATTGTCCCTGGTTACCTTTTTCTATCACTATAAATAGAACTCTTCCTCCTCCCTTGTAAACTACTACATTGTTTGGTGGCATTCTCTCTACTTGGAGTAAGCCTTGGAGCAAAACTCAAGGTGGAGAACAATGCTACTTCTAATGTGAGTCATGTAAATAAAATAATTCTTAATAGTTTGTTTTAATGTTGTTTTTGTTTCAATGCTTGCTTGTTTAGCTTGTTTTGTTTTTCTTAATCTTAGTTGAAGTAATTAGCATGTCTCCATTTCCTATCTTAATTACCTTAATTTCGTTTTGTCTTCTTTTAATGAGTAGTGAGTAGTTTCATCCCCCTTTGGGGGTGGAGATGATGTTTATACATGTGGTAAAGAATGAAAATGAATGCTTTATTATTAAATGTGTTGATAAATGTGAATGTATGCTTGCTTGTTTAGAGTAGAACACTTCATTTGATGGATTTTGCCACAACTATTAGACACCTCCCATGCTTGTTTTGGTTCTGAAATAACCAACTTGTGTATGTGAATGTTAATCAACTAGGTCAGTGATTGGATTGATAGGTTTTGCCATAACCATTAGACACTTCCTATACATGAAAACACTACCTACATTTGTGCATATTGAACGCATTCTTCACCATCTTATTACATGTGTGCACTCACTCCACCCATTAGGGGTCTCTCCTCCTGATTTGCAGCTTTACTTTAAGTTCTCTTAGTTTAGTTCGAATCACTCGTTAGTTGCTTTCTTTCCAATTTCTTCTTACTAGTTTAGTGTACCTTAGATTAGCATACTCAAATCTCTTCTCTCTTTATTCGCCAATTGATTTCGTACCAACCAGAAGCTACTCACCTCATCGTGGACACGACACATACTTGCCCCGTCTTCACCGATGTTGTGCACTTGCGGTAAATATAAACGATTAACACACACACATAATAGTAGCAATCTTTTGGTCTCTAGTGTCATTGCTTAAATTGTCGGGACACATGAATATTGTGGGACATAAATAACCAAAATTTTCCCCAAATGGCAATTCGTAGAGAACCCTATTCAAAAATCAATATACCATGATTATTAATAAAACAATTCGTAATCAAATATATAAAAAGACAAAATAACTTACTTTAATCGAACTTGGATTATTGTTATACACAATTTTTCGATCCTCAAAAATTGCATGACATCATCTATTCTGACATACAACTTGGGTTCGATGCCATCGTTGGTCATGGAACCTATGATTTCTTTATTCATAAAACTTTCAATTGTAAAATCTTCATCCTCATGTCGTATGAAATTGTATAACATTTGACAATTCGAGGGAAATTGTCTCTCGTCAATTTCAATTTCATTTTCAGATTGCTTGGATGCTAGACCTTTGACCTTATGAAATTAAAAAACTATATTATTAGAATATATTTACTTGATTCTATATATCAACCATTTATGCAATTATTAAAATAAAAGTTGATACATTTGCTTTCTTTAATTTAATCAATGAACGGGCCATTGCAACACCTATCCTTCAGCACCGCCCACCATCTAAAGTTCAGAAGCAGGATACGGTAGGAGTGCATCACCACAGACAGAAGTATCCAAAATCACCTTCAAACTATTGGATTCAATTTGTTTACCATGATGCAACTTCAGTGTGTACACGTTCCCATATGCTACAAGTCGCATATCCGTATCATTGACAAAGAGTTCGCATTCAGCTCCATCCTGTAAATATTAAAATGAAATTATCACATCCATCTGAAAATGAAAAATAAATACTTAACAATTGTAATTTTACCTCAAAATGGCCAAGCGTGTCCTGCTCAAACTCGTCTTGTGGGAACAATTCCCTAGGTTGTACACTTGAAGCTGTATGGGGGTTTGGTAAATCTACATTTGTGGCAATATCGGTGGAAACTACAAGGTGATTATACAAATTCTTCACCAGGTTTTCCAGGTGATGGATCCTCTCGTCTCATTTCATGTGATCACCTTTGGAATGTCGTTGTGAGGATGATGACCCATAATACTGACATAGTCCTATTCGACTACCTACACCGTATTTGTCCAGAATGCTCCTCCTTACCTAAGGTTGTGGACAATATATCATTTCTTCCATTTGAAACAAATTCTCGTTGGGAAGCTTTCATTGAAAATTCATCCTATACGAAAATAATTTTAAATCTTATTTTTAATTAATAACCACACACACAAAGCATCCAAATTAAAATTAACTTACAATCTTGGAGGCAACTAGTTCAAACTCTTCATTAATGTGGCTGCCTCCCGCAGTAATACACACTTTTTTGAACTTCTCTTCTCTAGCTTTCGGAGATGGAGGTGACAAATTACTTGCCTACTCTTCACTCATACCCCTTCCAAAGCTTCTTTTTTTCGGGAAATTTTTCCCAGCATCATCTCTTCCTCAAGTTTGTGGTAACCGTCTCTGGACAATCCATGTTGAAACATGTTACCAGATTGTCATTTCTTGTTCAACTCTTGTATTTCCTGAAAAAGAATTTAATGAATTAATTATCAAAATGAACATAATAAATTCTACATAATAAAAAATGAGTAAATATATTACCATAAATTCTGGAGAAAGTCTCGCTCTTTAAAAATCAGCCCATTAACTCGGCGAAATGTAATTGTAAATAGCACAAGGGTCACGATCCTTATATTCCCCAAAGCTGAACATGTCTGTGAGCCTTGTTTTAAAGTCTTTCAACTGGTTACTAACATACGAAATCTACTTTTTCTTTATCGCTTTAGTGCATTGAAAAATGAATTTATCCTACAACCAAAAAAATATAAATTAGAACCAATAAGAGGGCAAATTTAAAACAAAACTAATAAACAAAAACATACCATTACAGCCTCCCAAATTTATTCTTTCAGAGAAGAATCAACTTCTGACAACTTTTCAATAAAAATATCAACCTTGGTTCTAGCGAGAGTACCTAAATAACTAGGCCAATAAATTTTATTCTCCCCGATCGGCTCTAAGACAGAATCAAAGTCCAAAGGCAATGGACCTTCATGTTTTATTTTTTGTTGCAACTCTAACATAAGATTTGCTCCATGTGGAGGAACCGACGTTGAGCATTCATCGTCAGTTTGGGGGTGGTTCTTCTTTCTGAGACCCATTAACCTGAAAGAATACAAAAAAACCTTCTGGAATGAGTTCTAGATCCAATTTTGGAGGCATTTTGAATCTCCATAAAGGATAAAATCTCTTATATTTTTGAAAAAAATATGAAACCTAAAAGGATAAGTATTTTTGAAACTATTTTGGAATTAACATAGGTGTTTTGAGTTCTAGATCACAAGTCACTATTTTCTAAGAGAATGAATCCCAAACAAAAACCAATCAGAATTTTGGGAAGGGTTTTAGGAATACCCTACCACGTCGGATAAATTAAACACCGATGTCGAAGACCCCCCTACAACGTCGGATAAATTAAACATCGACGTCGAAGACCCCCCTACAACGTCAGACAAATTAAACACCAACGTGGAAGACCCCCTACAACGTCAGATAAATTAAACATCGACGTGGAAGACCATATCATAACAGAACACAGAATTCGTATTGTACTTCCATATGTAGTTTATAGCCAAAACATGAAAGAAGTTTTCGAGCCAAAAAACATTTTTCCAACCAACAGAATAAATATTGTCGAAAGACCACCTCACAAAGAAAAGCTTATGAGCAATAATAAACAAAGGAATGTTGTTTTCGTAGACTTACACTTCAGCATTGTCGGAAAAGAGAGGTCTCTCGGAGAAGGGGATTTCCGAGATGGAGAGGTCGCTTGAGTAAGGGAACAAGAATGCTCTGGTCGGGGAGAGGAACGGTTTTGTGTTTCTTGAAATCTGGGTTTGGGGTTTATGAATACTCTACCGACGTCGAAGACCCCCCTACCACGTTGGATTAATTAAACACTGAGGTAGTAGAGTATGAATTTTTTAACCCAACCACATCGGCTTAATCAACCACCAACGTGGTAGGGGGTCTTCCACGTCGGTCTCAATAACCGTCATGGTAGGGTATGAATTATATTAAAAATATAATCATAAATGGACCCTTCCCTGTCAGTCAACGTAACCGCCGACGTGGCATACCCTTTACCACATCGGATTCTAAAATCGATGTGGTAGGTTGTTAAAAAATGGACCATGTCACGTCAGCTTTCTCATACCCGGCGTGGTAAAGGGTAAACCACGTCAGTTTGCTAACATCTGACATGATAGGGACGACGTGGTAGACCAATTTTCTAGTAGTGTAACATCCAATGTTCTCTAAAAACCTCATGTTAAATTATTTCATCAATTAGATCAATTCTAATATTCTTTACGATTCCCAAATAAATATAATAAAATTGAAGGTATTATAAAATATAATGAACTACTTCTCCTAATATGGTACTAGAAAATAGGCAACCTTCTTTGATTCTTGCAACACATTCACTAACTTTAAACATATGTTGTCTTCATTTGGAGGTCCCCGTTTGTACATTAGAGTCGGATACACATAACCATTTTTTGTCATTCGGCATTTGGTACAAATTCCTAATATAAGCAAATTGACACCATTAAAATTTAAATGTTACAAAAACATGTATGAAAAAGACAAACATGACTTACTTCAAGTGAACCTGAATGATTGATATACAAAATCTTTCCATCTTTAGAAACTACATGACATCACTTATGCAGACATATACCATGACTTCTATACCGCCCTTGGTTATTTCTTTCCGCGTAACACCTTGTATTGTAGAATCTTCAGATTTATTCTTTACAATAATGTTCAGCATTTTGCAATTCACAGGAAAATCACTCTTGTCGTATGACTCCTGAGGAGAAGATGTTTTTGATGATGGAACATTGTCCTGAAATACAAAAAATATTATTAGAACAAAACAACATAAGCAATATATCTACAATTAAGGAGTGATAAAATTCAAAGGTACTACCATTGCCTTCTTTATTATTTCTACTTTTGTTTCCTCGTGTATTGGAATTGGTCGTTCATCTTCAGGATTCACACTTCCTACAGTACTTCATGGTGTCTAAATAGGTGTGGCCATAATGGGGATCACTTAATTTATTAAGTACGCTAGCCATTTGTTCTTATAGCTTATGGATATTTTCTTCGCAATCAGAGTGAATTCCTTTCCTACTACGGTTCGAAGAGGATGACCCAAAGTATTATCGTAGTCCTATTCGACTACCGACGCCATGTACTCGTCCAACATGCTCCTCTTTTCCTAGGACTACAGTCAAAATACCTTTCTACCATCTGAAACAAATTCACCTTGGGAATCTTGTGAAGTAAGATTGTCCACACACTTGCATATAAATACTACCACATCGAATTGGGTGAAGTTCAACACCCATATATCTTTAATTTGACCGTAGTATGACATTTTAAAATATATAGGGTTTTATCTTTAGAACTAGAGATATGCAAAGACTCAACAACTAAATTGATCCCGTTGTTTGCACTGTGCTTTTGTCATCTTCCATTTTGGTGTAGGAGTATCCATTGACATCGTAACCACTATAAGATATGACAACGGGATTAGGAATATAGGTGGACCACTTCAAAGACTTAGAAGCATTACAGTCGTCACTAGTAGAAAATGAGAGTATTACTTTGGTTTTTCACATCAGGTTTAAAAAAATTGACGTAAAAAGAACATATCACGTCGGCTTTTGTAAAACCGATGTGAAAATGTTACATATCACATCGGTTTTACAAAAAACCAACGTGACAATGTTACATATCACGTCGGTTTTTTTCAAAACCGACATGATATATTGATCTTATCACGTCGTTTTTGTATATACCAACGTGTTTTGTCTTCTTTTTAAAAAAAACTACCACAACCCTATCTCACTCCCTCACTTTCATCCCAACACAAACCTCTTGTAATCTCCGCCCAAACCCACACCGCCACCACCTATACCAAATCCATGCCGCCGCCACCACCTTACACCTCCCGTAGCCCAACCCCGACTCCTCCGGCCACCCTACCCCGACAAGGAACTCGACTCCGCCATCCCGATCACGACCTAGAACTCCACTCTCCCGGCCGCACGACCCCGACTTCGACTCGGTCGGCCGATCCTGACCTCGACTCCCCCATCTCGACCACGACCTCAACTCCCCTGGCCGTGCAACCCCGACCCCGACCTCAACTTAGCCACACGATCCCGACTCCCCCATCCCGACCTCTACTTTCCCATGTCGAGTAGATTCATGAACTTAAAAGCAGAAAAGTTTGTGTTTGGCGTTTGGCGGGAATAATGTGATGTTCGCTATCGGTGATGATGGAATCAACATCTTTGAAGGTTGTGATTCTTCCTTGTTTTTTTCGATTAATTTTGTTAAAAATTATGAAGTAATTCAGCATCTAAGACCACCTTACAAACCAAAGGTGTCGGTTTTGTGTTTGTTTTGCTTTGATCTGATGTTGGTTTTTGTTGCAGTACACAAAACTAGAGTCTGGGATTGGGTTTCCTGGAGCACTTGAGCTTGTTAAGAGGTCCCCCCCTCCATCAATCATTTTCAAATCCGTTGGTTAATGGTTATGTTGCTTCATTTACTTATTGTTTTCCAGTGCAAAAAGAAGGGACTCAAGGTAGTTGTGGCATCAAGTGCTGACCGTGTCAAGGCAGACGCGAATTTGGCTGCTGTAGGTCTTCCATCCTCACTGTAAGTGGCTATGTTTCCAAACATCCTTTATTCGTTTTTTGTTTTCTTTTGAGCTGATGCATTTTTTCTCCCTTGATTTAGTTTTACCTATTCGTGTTATCAATACTTACCAGTTAGTTCCATTCTTCTACAAACCATATTCGATGCCATCATTTCAGCTGACGCATTTGAGAATCTGAAATCCGCACCAGATATTGGGAAGTATGTTTACTCCTTTATTTCAATTTTTTTGCTAATATTTTTTGCAGGATTTAGGACACATCCACAAATGGCTTGTCATATTTATAATCTACTATCACATGCCAAATAGAGCTTATAATGCATATGGGTTTATGTTTATCGATGGTACACTTCTTGGAAATCAAGCTTTATTGATGTTTTTCTAGTTATTCTCCAGTGTGTTGTGATTGAAGATGCTCTTGCTGGTGCCCAAGCTGCAAAAGCTACAAACATGAGGTACCTATATGTTCCCATATATTGCATATCCAAATATATAAATGACAATTGGGGATCCACCAACTATATAACTTCAGACTTGCATCTCCAAATGACGCCTTGTGAGCCTGCCAACTCTGTGATGAAATCATTTAATTATGTGTCCTTTATTAATGGTTTGCTCTGTATTTGTGCATCAAGTGAGGTTTTCTTGTTTTTATACCTATATATAATGTAACAAGTTGGTATTTATTGACTCGTGTTTTCTATTTTCAGTTGTCATTGTGTTTTAAAAAAACCTTCACGATTTTGATTGTATTTCAACCATATCCTTGCCTTCAAATGGTGCCTTCTAGGCTTCAAGTAGTGCCAATTCTTGACACACATTTTACAATATTTGTGCTATTGTCAACTGATTCTGTAACGCCCCGAAACAGCGGAAAAATTTAAAACTTTAAACAGATAAAAAATTAACACAGGGAACGTCACCAAACCACGAGTTTATATATATATAATATGAAAAGCTGTACAATACAAGAGTCAATGATGATTACAACCCAACACAAAAGATATACAACACATTTACAAGGGAAGATCATCCACCTCGAAGAACCAAAAGAGACAGGATCTGGTCTGGGTGCTCCTGTCCGTAGTCACCACCTCCTACTGACGCGTACGACCTGACATAAAACATGAATATGCCTGAGTTTCCCGTGGGAAACCCCGTATGCCAAACCCCTAAATTATGAACATAAAATGCGTAATGAAACATGAAATGAAATGAAATGCAGTAAAACACAACAGTCTCTCGTGCACACCAGGCACGGCCGGAACACATCGGCCTCGGGTCTCAAGGGTCCTCTCACCCCAACCCCTCAATCACACGTGCACACAAGGCACCGCCGGAACGTCATCGGCCACGGGTCTCAAGGGTCCTCTCGCCCCAACCCCACAATCACACGTGCACACAAGGCACCCGCTCCTCAGAGCCACAACAACAACGTGCACACACGGCACCCGCTCCTCAGAGCCACAACAACAACGTGCACACACGGCACCCGCTCCTCAGAGCCACAACACGACCCTCCTCTCAGGCCGGCAATGTTTGTACCGTCGCCCCAAAAAAGGCCGGAGACCCGTTGCCCTCGAGGCGGATCCAACAACACACGGCACAGGCATCCATATGCAAAACAGTGCCCAAACGGTCGAACGGAAGAACCCCAACGCTCGACCTAACACCACAACTATTCCTCAGAAAAACCGAATTAACGTCCAACCGGTCGAACGACTCTCAAATCACGGTCGACCGAAATCCAACAGGGAAAATCCTCTCTCGCTCAAAAGCACCAACGGTCGAACGACCCTCAGGTCACGGTCGACCGAAAACAACCAGGGAAAATCCCCAACAAAACCGCACTACACGGTCGACCGAAACCACACTCCTGGTCGACCGGCCAATAAGTTAACTTAAACGTCGGTCGAACGAAGTCAATGAGCGGTCGACCGTTTAGATGGTCAACGCCCCCAACCGACCTACAACAGTGCTTTTCGGTCGACCGGCAAAGGGGACCCGTTCGACCGAAAACACACAAAAATTTCTCCCTTGGTAAAACGCACCCCCGGTCGACCACTCGAAGAGTATCGTTCGACCGGTGCAAGGGTTTTCCGCCCAAAATACACTACGACCGGTCGACCGCGTCATCCCGCCGGTCGACCGTTGCAGAGCAGAAATGCTGCTGCAAGGTTCTCGACGAGCCTTCCGGCCTACCGTTGGCCACTCCAACCCTCGCAAAGGCTAAAAGGAGATCTACACTAAAGCTTGGCATACCTTAAGGCTTGAAGAAGCCTTTGAAGAACCCCGGCGAGCGCTTCCTCGCAAATCTCCTCTTCTCCGGCGAAAACCCGAACCCGATCCTTTTCCTCCGGCCACACGATCCGGAGAGCCTCGAATCACACGATCCGGCGAACCTCGAGCTCCTCCTCACCTCAGAGAGCTGCTGATCACGCGAGAGAGAGAGACTTGAGTGAGAGAGAGAAATGCATGAGTGAGAGAGAGAGAGAGGGAGAGAGCACTCACCTAAGCAACACCTCCCCACAATCCCCACCCTCCACCTCATCACCACCCAATCCATCTCAGCCCTCCATCTCCTTCTCTTCTAATCCACCACCTATTTACAATTAAACCCAAAATCAAGGGTTAGGATGTAACAGATTCTTATGGTGTTGTGGTTTGATACACATGTATTGTTGTGACTACCACACTGCCACAGGAAACTCTGCAAGGGCATGTCCATCACTAATGAAGAAAGACAGGAAATATATCACTGCATGACGTTTTAGGTTTATGTGATTCTGATTTTTGAACATTGACATAACGTATATATAAAATATAAGGAATATATTTATTATTTTTGTTCTAGTAAGACTTTAAACGTCAGTTTTTCGTGATATACCCCATATACCACGTCGGTTTACTGAAAACCGAAGTAGTATACCCTATATATTACATCGGTTTTAGTATAACTGACGTAATATAAGTGATATATAACGTTGTTTTCTGCATAACCGACGTTATTTACCCCCATATCACATCTCCCAAATATAGCGTCGGTATATTGGAACAGTAAACCTAACGTGAAATGGCCAAAAAACCAATGTGAAAATCCTTTTTTCGAGCAGTGTGTATATTGTTTTCTTGAACCATTTAATGAATGTTTTATTATCAGCATTGAATATTTGTTGATCATTCTAAGTAGGATGTTTCTCCTTCATTAGGGACATGTGCTCTTCCCAAAAAAGTTGAAATTCGTTCGAATTGCACAACACATAAAAATACCCTTTAAAGAGATCATCACCATTTAAACTTATCAACTTTGCACCATGTGTACCTTTACCTCCAGCTATGTCTTCGTGACGATTCTTAGGAAGTCCACCACTTTTTGTATGAGTCTGTACTCATTATAGAACTTAATAAACTCTTGGCTAAATGTTGAACGTTTTAATTAAACCGCAAGTGCACGGCCGCGATGAAGCGGTGGCAAGTACGGGTCGTCCTCAGGGAGGTGAGTAGCTTCTTGCTTGTACGAAATCAAGTGGCCAAAATAGGGGGAGAAAGATGTTTATGCTACTCTACACTAAACTAAAGTAAGAAGTATGAAATGTGAACGAAAGAAACAACAATGAAATTACAACTCAGCTAAGAACAAAAGAAGAATGCTGGAATACAGAAATGGGAAAACCCCTAAGGGGTGGAGTGAGTGCACACAAGCAAAGACGTGGGTGTTGAACACATTCTTTAAGCACAAATAAGGGTGGCGTTATCATGCATATGAAGTGTCTAAATATTGTGGCAAAACCTATCAATCTATTCACCAACTTAGTCGATTAACATTTACATATGCAAGATGTTTATTTCAGAACTTAAACAAGCATGAGAGGTGTCTAATCATTTTGGCAAAACTCATCAAGTTATAAATTCTATCCTAAACAAGCAAGCATACATTCATGTTTTATCAACACATTGGAAATAAAGCATTCAATCCATTCTCATTTGCATGTATGTACATCTACTCCACCCCCCAAAGGGGATGGAACTACTCACTAAACATTACACTAATTATTAAACTAAACAAAGAAAGCATATTAACTAAGCTAATAAAACTAATGAAATGAGATTAAGCAAAGCAAAACAAGAAACATAAAACAAACAACATAAGAAAGAAAACTTGTATTAAAATGACTAACATTAAAAGTAGCATCCTCCTACTTTAGTGTGTGCTTCAAGGCCTCACTTCTAGTAGGAAGAATAGCCACTTAAAATATGGAATGATTACAATGGAAGGTGAAGAGTTCTATTTATAGCCATGGAAAAAGGCAATCGGGACAATCCCCCGATGTGGAACTAAACAGATACCGAAAATAGCCTAAACATCCTCTAATACATGTGCTGGAGAAATTTGAGCGGATTTTGGCCAAAATGGACCGCCAAGTAGCGGTCTTGGACCGCCAATTGGCGGTCTATATGGTTCAGATCCTGCTCATTTTTGTTGTGAGCTTTTCTTGGTATATGTGCTGGTCTTGGATGCATTTAATTGGTTTGTTGGAGCTCCGACCCGAATCAAATTGCTAAAATACTCCCCATGATGGTGTGGAGTATTCTGTTTTGCTCTTAGGTCCTTCTGTCTTACGTTCAGGTCCTTCTCCCTTGCATCTCAGTCCCCAGATCTAACAATTCAGTCTTTTTTCCCAGCTTTTGGGTCCTTTTATGCTTCATTTCTTCAAAACTATTTATTCCTGAAAACTAAACATAAAACTCGTAACATAGCATTGTTTAGGTGAAAGATAATGGATATAAGATACAAATATAAGCATGAAATGATGTAAATCACTAAACACACAAAAACAACTCAACTCTCTTTGTTTATTTCTTTCTTGTTTTTTTTGGGGGTTTATTTTTTGTAAAATGTTATGTACAAGGATAAGATGATTGCTCAGGCTGCCAAATGGGATGGAAGCTCGAGTAAGGACACGACCTCCTCCTCATTGACTGTTAACCCTTCTGTTGTGGATTTTTTAAAGTTCAAAACTGCAACTGCACAACCGCGTTGAAGTGGTGGCAAATATGGGTTGTGTCCACGATGAGCAAGTGCGGGTCATCATCGACCATACTCGAGTGGGGGGAGAAAATGAAGATAGAGTGTATCTAAACTAACTAACTAATATGACGCAAATCAACAAAAGAAATCCAAATATGACTAGTTTTGTAGGAGGTGGAGAATCATGCAAAAGTGTAGATGTGTGATACATGTGTGTACAATGCCCTAATGACATGCATAACATGGAAATCTTATAATGCCGTAATCCTAAGTGTGTCTCTACATGGAATAAGATTTATTACCATCTTTAAAACATACAAAATACTACTCAAGATAAGGATAAAGACAACCACATAATTACATGTCAATCTTATCTCTAATATGACATGAAGAACATAGAAATCAATATTGTCCACAACATGAACTATGTCTCCACATGAATTAACATTTAACATCATCATTAAATCATACAACACATTAATCATGATAAGGCCAACAACACCACTGCTCCAACATGTCATCCTTATATTTTTTTCCACTCCAATCTTATCCTCACCTCGTCATTTCCATAAAGTGGGCCCACTAACTAAGGCATGTGTTAAGCATCCATTGAGACCATTAACATATCAAAAGCAAGGGTGCGAAACCCATCAAATGACCATGAAAATCATTTGAAGCTCCAAGAATAAGATTAAACACACACCAATCTCACAACATTCACACTTCACATCATTCTCCACCCTCCAACAGTGGATTACTCACTAATCAACATGTTAACAAAGGAAATAACTACATACAAATAACACTTGAACAACTAAAGAAAACTAGATCTAATCAAAGCAATGGAATAAAAATAGCATCAAATGAAAGACAATAACATAAAGAACATGAAACTTAAACTTGATTAAGAAAGAAAGATTAGAAAATGGTGTTCCTCTTCTCCTCCACTACACTACTAAGCGAGAAATAAAACCTACTCTACTAAACATGAAATAAAACATAATACTAAACAAGAAATAAAACATAATCTACTAAACAAGAAATAAAACATAGTACTAAGCAAGAAATAAAACCTACTCTACCAAACAAGAAATAAAACCAACTACTAAGTAAGAAATAAAACCTACTCTAATGAGGGAGAAGAAAGAAGAAGAAGAGAAGAATGATTAGAAGTGTATTTATAGAATATTAGAGGGTTAGGATGAATCTGGATGCGATCAGACGGTTATAAATCAGATCTGGATGTTGCGTATTACTCTGATCCTACAACCCGACCCACTAGAGAAATTTAGGGTCGAACCCACCAATCGGGTCCGCTAGTGGTGGATTTTAGTCCACCAATCGCGGATCATTTGGGTCGGATTGACCTCTAATTTCACCAGTAGCTTAAATGTACCATTTTAGCACGTAGGATGCACCCAAAGTCATTGGTTTGAATCTGCTTGGTTTTAATTGTTGAATTACTCATAAGGTTTATGGCATTATTGTCTTTTATACCCAACATATTTTTCTTTACACTTAGGTCCCGCCAGGTTTTCACTTGGGTCCCTCTTGATTTTCAATCCAACCCTTGAACATTACAAAAAAGTCCAAAAGGCTTCCAAATTAGTCCTTTCTTCTTGCATTTAGGTCATTTTCCCTTCCTTTCTCTTCTTTATTGCCTAAAACCTTAAACACTTCAAATAAACACTCGAGTCGCACACAATTAGGTTAAAATAAAGGATATATAGCATGAATACATTATGCTACTAATCACCTTCCAAATAGGGTTCCAGGCGGTGACCATTTACCATACATATGTCCCCCTTATGCGGGTCGAAGATCTCAATAGCTCCATTAGGAAACACAATATGCACAATGTATGGTCCCCTCCATCTACTCCATAGCTTACTCGGAAAAACGAGGACGAGCGAATTGTAGAAGAGGACCTTTTGTCCTTCAATGAATGATTTTCGTACTATTGCAATCAAAACTCAATCCTTACAAAACTTGTAAGCGTCCTTGAATAATGTCGGCCAATACAAGTTGCACTGAAGTACCTCGGTAAAAGTACATATCGTATTGCATATAAAAACTCCTAAGTGTCCTTAAAAATGTTGGCCAGTACAAGCTGCACTGAAACACCTTTGATGATTTGGTCAAACTAGTACTTAAATAGGTAAGAGTCGTCCCAATAGAAGCAGATCAGAATCTCAATTGGTGTTGCTTTGACCAATCCGTGGGAATTTGCCCAGTAGCAATATAATTCACAAAGTCGACAAACCAGAGGCCTTCCGACTTGGTATATAATTGCTCATCCCGAAAATTTTCATTCATGCTCACGAAGAACTACGCCTACAACATAGTTAGAGGCATCACACAAGATCTCAAAGGGTTCGTGCGACACTGGTCCCACGATGATAGGAGCTGATGTAAGCTCTTTCTTCGAGAGATTGAAGGTAGTAAAGCAGAAAGGTGTGCAGATGAATTCCACGTCCTTTCCAGTACCTCAGTAACAGGTCTATCGATTTTACTATAGTCTCTAATGAACCACCTGTTGAAACCCAAATGTCCAAGAAACACACGGATTTCCTTGACATTCTTTAGCAATCGTAGATTGGCAATCAACACAAATTTTGCCTGGTCAACCTCAGTCACTTTTTTCGAAACCACATACGTTTTCGAAAACAATACCTCGCTTTACCATAAAATGACATTTTTCCCAGTTGAGAGTGAGGTATTTCTCCTTGCACTGCTGCAAGACCAAGTCTAGCTGATGTAGGCATTCCTCAAAAGAGGAAGCAAAGATGGAGAAGTCATCTATGAATATCTCAAGGAAACGCTCCACGTACCATGTCGGAGAATATGCTCATTATGCTGCTCTGAAATGTCGTAGAGGCATTACACAAGCCAAAGGGCTTGTGTCTATAGGCAAACAACCCGAAGGAACACCTAAAAGTGGTTTTCTCCTAATCCTCAGGAGAAATGACTATGTGGTTGAAGTTGGCGTAACCGTCCAGAAAACACTAGTACTCATATCCGGCTAATTGTGCTAGCATTGGTCAATGAAGGGCAATGGGAACTGATCCTTTTGCATTGCAGCATTAAGTTTCTGATAGTCTATACATACTCGCCATCCAGCCTGTAGGCGTGTGGGAATGAGTTCATTATCGTCATTAAAAAGCACAATCATGCCTGTCATTTTCGACACAACATGGATAGGACTAACCCACGAGTTGTCGGATATAGGACAAATAATCCCATTGTCAAGACATTTCAGCACTTCCTTGCGCACGAATTCCTTTAGATCAGGGTTCAGCCAATGTTGTGGGTCTATACTTGGTCACACTTGATCCTCTATGGGGATACGGTGCTGAGAAATACTAGGGCTAATTCTCTTAATGTCCTTCAAGGTCCACCCGATTGCCTCTTTATTCGGGAAAAGAACCTCCTTGAGTGAAGCATCTTGAATTTCATCTAGATCAGACGCTATAATGAGCGATAAGGTCTTATTTTCACCTAAGAATATGTACTTGAGGTTATCGAGGAGTTGTTTTAACTCGACCAGAGGGGGTACTTGGTGGGTTCATAAGGCACTTGTAATGGCTCAATGGCCATGTGATAAAATCAAACCATGACACATGACACTATGTCAGAATCAGAAGGTGAGCCCTTCACATCATCAAATTCAACTTGATCACCTAGCCAACATGATAGATCCTCAAATGGTTCAACTCTCATTCAGTATGCATCTCATTCTTGTCCTCAATGAAACTTACCTCTAAAGGGTCATCGATGATACCTGGTTGATTACTTGTCCTGAAGATGTTGAACTCGGCTGTGAGGTTGCCAAAGGACAACCTCATTTGACCGTTACGAAAATTGATATGAGCATCTAGAGTCGCTAGAAATGGTCACCTCAAAATCATTACGACTGACCTTGTGGGTTAAACATGGGTTTAGTATCCAAGACGACAAAGTCGACTGGAAATTTGAACTCACCCACCTTGATTAATACGTCAACTACTACCCCTCTAGGGACTTTGACAAACCTATCATCCAACTAGAGGGTGATCCAGGTTGGTTTGAGGTTGCCTATTCTAAGATTACAACACACAGAATAAGGCAGGAGGTTAACAGATGCACCCAAATCAAGTAAGGCTCCTCAGATCGACACATCACCAATCACACATGAAATGGTGGGACAACAGGGTACTTATACTTCACATGTGCAGTGCGTGCGCGAATCGAGCTGACATTTGCAGGAAGGAATGACTTCTTGGGTACACTCATCTTCCTCTTTCTGGTATAGAGATACTTGAGAAATTTGGCATACGATGGCATTTGCTGGATAGCATCCAAGAATGGAATGTTCACTTTAGTCTACCAAAAAATCTCAATCATCTTTTACATTTTCTCATCATTTTTCCTTAATAAATGTTGGGGGTAGGGTGCCTTAGTAGTGTAAGGATCGGAAACTAGAGAAATTGTATCGGGTTCCTCAGTAGGCTCACACGATTTTGAAATAGTTGGGCCAACATAATCAGGTTTGGGCATCTCTACATGATTATTAACTTCTTTGCTAGACCGCAAAATATGAATAGCATTAGCATGTTGGTCCAACATAGGTGGTGCATTAGGTATTGGAGGCCTTCCAGATTTAGCCTTAGGGTTGACTTTAGGTTGATTGGGAAAGGTACCAGGTCCTCACTCGACCAGCTGTTAATCAAGTTGTCCTACTTGCATATCCAAAGCTTTGAAAGAGTTGTTTTGAGATGCCATCATGGTCTGGATCGACTGCATGAAATATTGAGTCATCTACATAAGAGATTGGAGAGTTGATTCCAGTGACGACACCTTAGGATCAATGGCACTATTTCCATTTTTTGGTGGAGTAGGATTTTGGTTACTAGAGGAGAAAGAATTGTGATTATGGTTTTAATTGAAATTGTTCCTCTAGTGGGGTGGATGATATGGTGCCAGATGGCCGAGAGGATTGTACGGTGATGGGTTCGGTAAGTTATGTTGTTTGAGACCAAAATTGGAATTGGATCCACCGTTTCCTCCCCAAGAAAAATTAGGATGATTGAACCAGCAAAAATTGTGGGAACTAAGTGCTACATCAAGAGTGTGGATGTCAGGTGTTCAAGTGGGGTGGTTGTAACACCCCAAGCACATTAGTCCTACATCTACTAACATAAAAATGTTGGGGTGGGTTATAATGACATGGATTCACAACCACAACACTTACCAACTTAAGTTTTGTGAAGATAGATTGGTCTTGTGGGACACTGGGCTTGTAGATTACAGACTGGCACCCATGCTTGATGCAGGCTCTGGGACGGAACGTTAGAGATGGTATCTGAGCTTGAATCAGCTAGAATTATGGGAACTAAGCGCTACACCAAAATGGTGAGAGCCACCTTTAGAATCTCACAATGCTTGGTAACTGATAATTTCTTGACCCCGACGAGGATGTCAGGTATTCAAATGAGGTAAGTTGTAACACCCCAATGTTTAGTACAACATTGGTTAATGAAAAATAAGTAGTGTGAGATATAATGATGATATGCGTCTCCTACTACACCACCCAACTGGCTTAAGCTTTTGTGGAAAATTCAGGGAGGGTATTGTGGGCCAATTGACTCATGGGTGACAGATCGGAACTCGGGCCGGAGACATGACGTTATGAGTAGTATCAGAGCCTAAACCAGCCGGAACTGTGAGTACTAAGTGGTACACCAAGATAGTGGGAGTCACCTCTAGAATCTCACGACGCCTGGTGACTAATTGGTTTAACCATGACGATGACTGATTGACATCATTTCATGCTTATATTTGTACCTTATATCCATTATCTTACACCTAAGTAATGCTACGTGACGAGTTTTATGTTTAGTTTTCAGGAATAAATAGGTTTGAAGAGATGAAGCATAAAAGGACCCAAAAGCTGGGAAAAAGGACTGAATTGTGAGATCTGGGGACCAAGATGCAAGGGAGAAGGACCTGAATGCAAGACAGAAGGACCTAAGAGCAAAACAGAATACTTCACACCATCATGGGGAGTATTTTAGCAATTGGATTCGGGTCGGACCTCCAACAAACCAACCAGATGCATCCAAGACCAACAAACACTTCAAGCAAAGCCCACAAAGAAAACCAAACGGATCTAAACCATATAGACCGCCAATTGGCGGTCTGGAACCGCCAATTGGCGGTCCAGATGGCCCAGAATCCGTTTAGTTTTCTGTAGCACGTGTATTAGTGTATGCTTAGTGTATTTTTGGTATTGGTTTAGTCCCACATCGGGGGATTGTCCCGGATTAGCTTTTTCCATGCCTATAAATAGAACTCTTCACCTTCCATTGTAATCACCCATTGTTTGGTGGCATTCTCTCTACTAAGGAGTGAGCCTTGAAGCAATAACTCAAGGTGGAGAAGGATGCTACCTTCAATGTGAGTCATTGTTAATAAAAGTTTATTTGTTTCTTTTAATCTTGTTTTGTTATGTTGTTTGTTTTGTGTGGGTTGCTTTACCTTGTTTAATTTCTTGTTTAGTAATTTCAGTATCTTAGTTAAATGTTTTCTTTGCTTAGTCTAATCAGTAGTGTAATGAGTAGTGAGTAGTTTCATCCCCATTTGGGGGGTGGAGAAATATGTGATATAATCATGTAGTGTATTAAGTGTGTGTTATTTTTATCCCTTGAGCTTTATATGATTTCCATAACCATCTAATGGGTCTCCACTCTTATCTTTGATATGCTAATGCTCTTGAATGAAGCTTAGCTTATGCTTGGATTAGTGGACCTATTTTATGGGGAATGATAAGGTTAGGATATGGATGAAGTTAATGTTGGAAACACAATTTGTAGTGTATGTACTCTTGTTGCCTTTTCCTTAGCTAATGTCTTGTATGTTTTAATGATGTAGTCATCTTAATTCATGTGGAGGCATAGTAGGGTCTAGTCTGTATACATGAGTTCATTTAGTTTCATTCCAATTATTGTCTTGTATGTTTTAATGATGTAGTCTTATCTTAATTCATGTTGAGGCAAAGTTGGATGTAGTTTTATGATTTCATGCACTACATGTTGTGAGGAGCTTAATGAACACACACACACACTTCTTTATGTTCACATTATTTCTCTACCCCCTTTGGGGTTTAGTTTTCTTGCTTTTCTTCCATTTCCATTTGCGTTTTAGTGTAGTTTAGTGTAACCAACCTTTCTTCCCTTTCTTTACCTCTCGCCTTCGCACAAACCAAGTGTCGACACACCTCCCAGTGGACGACCCGTATTTGCCACCGCTTCAACGCGGCCGTGCACTTGCGGTAGAAATATAAAACAAGATCAATCAAGTTTTTGGCGCCGTTGCCGGGGAAGTGCTCTGTCCAGACCTTGGTTTGGACGATTCGAGGGGTTTTTAATTTTTCATTTTCAGTTTTTCTTAGTTGCAGGGAACACTCTGATCACGGGGAGGCCACTGGAGAAGTTTGAGGAAGCAAATCCAACAACAGACCGCCAATCAGCGGTTTGGAACCGCCAATTGGCGGCCTGGTAAGGGATTCTGTCTTCCAATTTTTTTGTGGTCATTTGTGTTGTAATTTATGTTATCTGGGAGCCCAATTTTGCATGCTGTGACTTCTTATTTGCTCCCAGATCATTAATCACTCCCCCTTTAATCAACTTGGACCATAAAACTCAAAGCAAAAGATTAGACTTCTTGCCATCTAGGTCATGCACCATTTGTAGACCTTGCATGCATTTGTCTTTTCTTTGCTTTTCATTTTGTCGTTGATTGCTGGCGTGAGGTACGTGCACCCACATCCCTCATTCATGCATGTTTCGTTCATGCATTAGTTAGTAAGGTGCATCGGGACAAGAGTGAGAGAGCGTTTGATTGGAGCGATTGATTGCTAGATCTAGGATCAAATCGCTACTAAGGAGGGGTTGTCCCATAAAAGATAAGGTGGGGGATTTCATCACCCTTTCCTTGGCCCCAAAAATCACTCTTAATAAAGCCTTAACTAAAAGCAAGTATACATTGGCCCTAGGATTGCGGGCGCACTAGGAGAGTAATCTAGTTGAGACCGTCATGACCTGATCGGCGTTGCCTACCTTGTCGATAGTAGGAGGTACTGGATCTCCGGATCTGGTATCACTTGCTGGGCATTGTGGTCCTCGTTGTAGGGAGGTGAGGCGTGTCGAGGCTAGTGACCTCGAAGTTAGGCGTCGTCTAGCCTAAGGACCCATTGCCTTACATTGTTTGAGCCATGCTTGCTAGTTAGGCTTCTACCTTCACCCTGTACCCTCGCTAGCTCTAGGGATTCTTCCCTTCTCCTCTGAGTCATCTTCTTCTCACCTTCTTCTACGTTATAGTCTCCTCCCCTTTACACTCTCTGTTAGCGTTTTAGGGTCGAGTCGAGCACTTTTTGCGAGCTTAGCCTCGTGGTGGTGAGAGTGATCGACTCGAGAGTTTTTCTTGAGATGGATGGTTACATGGGCGACCATCCATATCATTGTTGGGACCAGGACGATTCTCCCTGGTACTCCCGACCCATGCATCCTGGGGTGCCTCAGACAGACACCCCGTATGGTTGGGATAATCGTAATTGTGTGACTGAGTATTCTTCATATTGGGGTAACATGAGAGAGCCACCAACCGCCAGGTCTTCTGGTCGGATTGGATCATATCATGTCGAGTCAACTATCGCGTCTGAGGCGAATTTGGATGCTCTCATGCGTAGGATTGAGAGGTTAGAGTTGGACCGAGCTCCTGTAGCTCAGGTCGCTATTCCTGGGTGTAGTAGGTGTGGACTTACGGACCATGATGACTTGGATTGCGCTTACGCTCCAAGGGATACTGAGCATGCAAATGCGATGTATCAGCAGAGTCCCCGTAACGACCCGTACAATCACTCCTACAACCCGGGATGGCGTAACCATCCTGACTTCTCTTGGGGGCCTAGTGGGGGTCACGGTCAGAGCTCTCACGCTCAACCTCAAGCTCCACCTTATCAACCTCCACGCCCATCGGCGACCTACCAACCCCCACATCAATGGTCTCAGCACCATAATTACCAACCTGCTCATGCCTCATCGTCGGGCTATTCCGACCAGACTCCACCACCCCAGCAGGTTGACCCCAAGGACCCTTCTCGTGATCTGACCCTTCAAGCATTGCAAAGTACAATCAAGGCTTTGCAAATGCAAGTTAGTCAAATGACACAGCGATTACATGAGGAGGGTAATTTTTCTGGTCGACATGAGGGTTTATCTTCTGAAATCGAACCACCACCACATCCACAAATTCAAAGCACAATCTTTCAAAGTCAAACTCCTAGTCAGTCTGAGGGACTTGGGGTTTCAATTCACGATCACTTGGTGGAGGATTCGATTCCAACTGAGAATAGCTTGGACCAGTTCTATTATGAGTCGGCACAGGATTGTGCCTTATCTTTTTGTCCCGTGGCCCTTGAGCCACATGATCTTCATGTTGTGCCTCCTAAGGACTCACCTCTGGTGGAGCAAGAGCTCCCTAGTCCCCTCAATTTCAAACAACCTGATGAGAGTTTGCCTCTCACTATTGTTCCTGATCATCTTGGAAATGATGGAACATCAAACAACTATATTGCTCATGAGGGTATTAGGAGTTCCTTGGAGGATACCTTGGGTATGAGACCCACTTTTTGTTCACCTGGTGTGTCGGACATGCCTAACGAGGTTCTTGACCTCGTTCCGACGCACCAGCCTGTCGGTTGGAGAGTTTGGATTGATGATCATAACTTCAACTGCGCAACGGGAGAAACTCTTCTTCCGTTGCCCCTCATTTCCCAAACTCTTGAGAGGTTCAAGCTCTTTCAGTTTGATCCTTTGAATGAGACGCCTTTGCGTCCAATTCACGAACCTCTCATTTCATCTGGTGCTCTTTGTGAAGGGGGCCCACGCATGCGTATTCTGGCCCCGCGTGGTGTCAAGTTCCCTTTCCAAGTGCATTGACCCACTGTTTAGGTTCCCATTTGATGTCTTTTGACAAATGAAGATGGGAACTTATGTTTGTACATAGATATAAAAAAAAGAAAAAAAAGAGAAAAAAAAAGAAGTACAATAAAAGACTCCTTCAGTGAGCATTGATTGTTGTGAGCCCCAACCCTTGTGTATTTGGGCTCCATTTCTTTCACGTATTTGTATCCCTTCTTTAGCATCTCACAGGTTTTGAGGGAATTCGGGTTATGTCCATCAACATGACCTTGCACTTCCCTTTGTACTTCATGTTGGTGAGATCTCTCCTTTTTATGCATCAATCCATGTAGTATCTTGCTTGCATTCATTGAGGACAATGCATGAAGTAGGTGTGGGAGGGTGTTTTACGTGTGTACATAGTCGAGTCTTTTTCCTTTGATTTTGTTTTCTTTTGTTTGCATTGTTAGGGTCATGATAGTGTGCTGCATTTAATATCGATATATCTGCTTGCCATGATCCTTGGGTGACTTGTCTTCTTTTGCTTGCCTAGTGCTTCAAAATTTTCACATTTCTTTCAAAATCTTCATGTGTTTTCGAAAGAAAATGTTTTGTGGGTTTTGCGTGTGTTTAGCATGAGCAAAACCGTTGAGAGGCAAAGTAAAAAAGAAAGCTCCCAAAATTGTCTTGAACTTGATGCATTAGGATATCTAGTACGTGGCTTTAGGATTTATCGAGTCGTTAGGATGCACCCCAGTTTTTCCTTGGGGGTGAGTAATCAGTGGGTTTCAGTGCTCAAACATTTAAAGAAGTCCACCCTGAACCTAGTGAGTCAAATAATTCGTGTTTGTTAATTTAGGAAGTTTGTTGTAGTCAAGGGCCCTTAATATCTTTTTGTGAAACTTAAGTGTAGGGGTTTTGGTTCCCATGTAGATAAATGAATAAATAAGTGGTGTTCTCTATTCTCGCACGGCTCCTATCACTCGGGAAAGTAGGTCTGAGGGGACTTTGTGCCTGGTGCTTTCGAGTCATCTGACTTGGGATGCACCGACCGAACTCCCGTTACACGGGTGGTAGGGATCGCCCTATGTGGAGATGTGGGGGAAGGTGTACGTGATAGTGTAAGTCCTCATAGGCAATGATGCACGAAACCTGACCCTGGGAGAATCAAACACCAACCAATAAATGCTCCAAAGAAAAAGAAAAAAAAAAGAAAGAACAGAAAAAAAAAGAAAAAGAAAAGAAGAGTCAAATAAGAACCAAAATGGACTTTACACTTTGTTTCATATTCAGAAGTTAAGGTTGTCCATGTCTTTCACATAATTCCTTATTTAACTTGCACGAATAGTTCATTAGGGTAGAGGTGTGGACTGATCACCTATATAGAGTCGGCCCGTAGCATTACCGCGTCCATTGATCGACAAAATATTTCCAACGAGTCGAGGTCTAGATTGAATAATGCATCTTGTTCGGATTTTGTGGGTATATCTGCTGAAAACCCTCAGGAGACAACACTCCTCCTCCTTGGCAACAAAGAGGTTTAACGGCTTGTTGCACGTGCTAAGTGCAACCGTGATTCCTACGAAAGTGAGTTAGGATTTCTTGTTTCTCGTTTGTTTTTCCCTTTCTTTGTTTTGCTCGAGACTAGCAAAAACTTAGGTGTGAGGGTATTTGATTGACATCATTTCATGCTTATATTTGTACCTTATATCCATTATCTTACACCTAAGCAATGCTACGTGACGAGTTTTATGTTTAGTTTTCAGGAATAAATAGGTTTGAAGAGATGAAGCATAAAAGGACCCAAAAGCTGGGAAAAAGGACTGAATTGTGAGATCTGGGGACCAAGATGCAAGGGAGAATGACCTGAATGCAAGACAGAAGGACCTAAGAGCAAAACAGAATACTTCACACCATCATGGGGAGTATTTTAGCAATTGGATTCGGGTCGGACCTCCAACAAACCAACCAGATGCATCCAAGACCAACAAACACTTCAAGCAAAGCCCACAAAGAAAACCAAACGGATCTAAACCATATAGACCGCCAATTGGCGGTCTGGAACCGCCAATTGGCGGTCCAGATGGCCCAGAATCCGTTTAGTTTTCTGTAGTACGTGTATTAGTGTATGCTTAGTGTATTTTTGGTATTGGTTTAGTCCCACATCGGGGGATTGTCCCGGATTAGCTTTTTCCATGCCTATAAATAGAACTCTTCACCTTCCATTGTAATCACCCATTGTTTGGTGGCATTCTCTCTACTAAGGAGTGAGCCTTGAAGCAATAACTCAAGGTGGAGAAGGATGCTACCTTCAATGTGAGTCATTGTTAATAAAAGTTTATTTGTTTCTTTTAATCTTGTTTTGTTATGTTGTTTGTTTTGTGTGGGTTGCTTTACCTTGTTTAATTTCTTGTTTAGTAATTTCAGTATCTTAGTTAAATGTTTTCTTTGCTTAGTCTAATCAGTAGTGTAATGAGTAGTGAGTAGTTTCATCCCCATTTGGGGGGTGGAGAAATATGTGATATAATCATGTAGTGTATTAAGTGTGTGTTATTTTTATCCCTTGAGCTTTATATGATTTCCATAACCATCTAATGGGTCTCCACTCTTATCTTTGATATGCTAATGCTCTTGAATGAAGCTTAGCTTATGCTTGGATTAGTGGACCTATTTTATGGGGAATGATAAGGTTAGGATATTGATGAAGTTAATGTTGGAAACACAATTTGTAGTGTATGTACTCTTGTTGCCTTTTCCTTAGCTAATGTCTTGTATGTTTTAATGATGTAGTCATCTTAATTCACGTGGAGGCATAGTAGGGTCTAGTCTTTATACATGAGTTCATTTAGTTTCATTCCAATTATTGTCTTGTATGTTTTAATGATGTAGTCTTATCTTAATTCATGTTGAGGCAAAGTTGGATGTAGTTTTATGATTCCATGCACTACATGTTGTGAGGAGCTTAATGAACACACACACACACTTCTTTATGTTCACATTATTTCTCTACCCCCTTTGGGGTTTAGTTTTCTTGCTTTTCTTCCATTTCCTTTTGCATTCTAGTTTAGCATTGTAGTGTAGTTTAGTGTAACCAATCCTTTTCTCCTTTCTTTACCCCTTGCCTTCGCACAAACCAAGTGTCGACACACCTCCCAGTGGACGACCCGTATTTGCCACCACTTCAACGCGGCCGTGCACTTGCGGTTAAATATAAAACGAGATCAATCAAGTTTTTTTTTTTTTTTTTTTAAAAGAAACAAATAAACTTTTATTACAAATGACTCACATTGAAGGTAGCATCCTTCTCCACCTTGAGTTATTGCTTCAAGGCTCACTCCTTAGTAGAGAGAATGCCACCAAACAATGGGTAATTACAATGGAAGGTGAAGAGTTCTATTTATAAGCATGGAAAAAGCTAATCGGGGACAATCCCCCGATGTGGGACTAAGCCAATACCAAAAATAGCCTAAACGAACATTAATACAAGTCCAGGAGAAATTTCGACGGATCCTGAGCAATATGGACCGCCAATTAGCGGTCCAAGACCGCCAATTGGCGGTCCAAATTTGTCGGATCGTGTTGGAATTTGTTGTGGGCTTTGCTTTCTGGTATTGTTGGTCTTTGATGCGGTTAATCCACTTGTTGGAGCTCCGACCCGAATAGAATTGGTCAAATACTCCCCATGATGGTGTGGAGTATTCTGTTTTGCTCTTAGGTCCTTCTGTCTTACGATCAGGTCCTTCTGTCTTGCATCTTGGTCCCTAGGTCTCACAATTAAGTCCTTTTTCCTGCTTTTGGGTCCTTTAATGTCTCTTCTCTTCAAACCTCTTTATTTCTGAAAACTAAACATAAAACTCGTCACGTAGCATTGCTTAGGTGTAAGATAATGGATATAAGATACAAATATAAGCATGAAATGATGTCAATCAAATACCCCCACACCTAAGTTTTTGCTAGTCCCGAGCAAAACAAAGAAAGGAAAAAGCATACGAAAAACAAGAAATCCTAACTCACTTTCGTAGGAATCACGGTTGCACTTAGCACGTGCAACAAGCCGTTAAACCTCTTTGTTGCCAAGGAGGAGGAGTGTTGTCTCCTGAGGGTTTTCAGCGGATATACCCACAAAATCCGAACAAGATGCATTATTCAATCTAGACCTCGACTCGTTGGAAATATTTTGTCGATCAATGGACGCGGTAATCCTACGGGCCGACTCTATATAGGTAATCAGTCCACACCTAGCCTAATAAACCATTCGTGCAAGTTAAATAAGGAATTAAGTGAAAGACATGGACAACCTCAAGATCCTCAAGTGATACAAAGTGTAAGGTCCATTAAGGTTCTTATTTGCATTAACATTTTTTTTTCTTTTTGTTTCTTTTCACACATTTTTTTTTCTTTTTATTAGTTGGAGCTTCATTCTCCCAGGGTCAGGTTTCGTGCATCATTGCCCATGAGGACTTACACTATCACGTACACCTTTCCCCAAATCTCCACATAGGGCAATCCCTACCACCCGTGTAACGGGAGTTCGGTCGGCGCATCCCAAGTCAGATGACTCGAAAGCACCAGGCACAAAGTCCCTTCAGACCTACTTTCCCGAGTGATAGGAGCCGTGCGAGAAGAGAGAATACCTACTCACTTATTTCTTATCTACACATGAACCAAAACCCCTACACTAATGTCTCACAACAAGATTAAGAGGGTCCTTGACTACAACAAACTTCCTAAATTAACAAACACGAATTATTGACTCACTAGGTTCAGGGTGGACTTCTTTGAATGTTTGAGCACTGAAACCCTATGATTACTCACCCCCAAAGGAAAACTGGGGTGCATCCTAACGACTCGATAAATCCTAAAGCCACGTACTAGATATCTTAATGCATCAAGTTCAAGACAATTTTGGGAGCTTTCTTTTTACTTTGCCTCTCAACGGTTTTGCACATGCTAAACACACGCAAAACCCACAAAACATTTTCTTTCGAAAACACATGAAGATTTTGAAAGAAATGTGAAAATTTTGAAGCACTAGGCAAGCAAAAGAAGACAAGTCACCCAAGGATCATGACAAGCAGATATATCGATATTAAATGCAGCACACTATCATGACCCTAACAATGCAAACAAAAGAAAACAAAATCAAAGGAAAAAGACTCGACTATGTACACACGTAAAACACCCCCCCACACCTACTTCATGCATTGTCCTCAATGAATGCAAGCAAGATACTACATGGATTGATGCATAAAAAGGAGAGATCTCACCAACATGAAGTACAAAGGGAAGTGCAAGGTCATGTTGATGGACATAACCCGAATTCCCTCAAAACCTGTGAGATGCTAAAGAAGGGATACAAATACGTGAAAGAAATCGAGCCCAAATACACAAGGGTTGGGGCTCACAACAATCAATGCTCACTGAAGGAGTCTTTTATTGTACTTCTTTTTTTCTTTTTCTCTGTTTTTTTTCTTTTTTTTTCATATAACTATGTACAAACATAAGTTCCCATCTTCATTTGTCAAAAGACATCAAATGGGAACCTCAAGAGTGGGTCAATGCACTTGGAAAGGGAACATGACACCACGCGGGGCCAGAATACGCATGCGTGGGCCCCTTTCACAAAGAGCACCAGATGAAATGAGAGGTTCATGAATTGGACGCAAAGGCGTCTCATTCAAAGGATCAAACTGAAAGAGCTTGAACCTCTCGAGAGTTTGGGAAATAAGGGGCAACGGAAGAAAAATATCTCCCGTTGCGGAACTGAAGTTATGATCATCAATCCAAACTCTCCAACCAACAGGCTGGTGGGTCGGAACGAGGTCAAGCACCTCGTTATGCATGTCCAACTCACCAGGAGAACAGGAAGTGGGTCTCATACCCAAAGTATCCTCCAAGGAACTCCTAATACCCTCATGAGCAATGTAGTTGTTTGATGTTCCATCATTTCCAAGATGATCAGGAACAATAGTGAGAGGCAAACTCTCATCAGGTTGTTTGAAATTGAGGGTACTAGGGAGCTCTTGCTCCACCAGAGGTGAGTCCTTAAGAGGTACAACAATAAGATCATGTGGCTCAAGGGCCACGGGACAAAAAGGTAAGGCACAATCCTGTGCCGACTCATAATAGAACTGGTCCAAGTTATTCTCAATTTGAATCGAATCCTCCACTAAGTGATCGTGAATTGAAACCCCAAGTCCCTCAGACTGACTAGGAGTTTGACTTTGAAAGATTGTGCTTTGAATTTGTGGATGTGGTGGTGGTTCAATTTCAGAAGATAAATCCTCAAGTTGACAAGAAAGGTTACTCTCCTCACTTAATTGTTGCGTCAGTTGACTCACTTGAAGTGTCAGATTTTGTATGCGGTCAACGAGGAGGTCCAAGTCAGATCTTGGGAAATTTTGGGGTTGGGTGTTGATGTCCTGGAATAAGTCCCATGATTTGGAGTGGGGTGTTGGTAGAATTCTGGGTATTCGGGAGGAGGATACTGTGGTGGAAATGAAGTATAAGAATTTGGATATGAATTGTCTCCCCATGAATCCATCACTCTCGGATTGTACGCGGATGCATAATGGTCATAATGAGCATTTGGGGAAAATGTATGCTCATACTCAGGCTCTGGGGGAACATAAGGACATTCCCCGAAATCATGACCACTCAACCCACAATAGTGACACGGTACGGCTACTGGAGCCACTGGTGCACTCATGTCGTCTACCGCATGCATGAAAGAGGCCAAAGTTTGTTGTAATGTCTCAGTTTGTTGACCAGCATATGATCCGACATAACTAGATTGTGGTCTAGCAGTCGGTGCCTCTCTCATGTTACCCCAATATGAAGACTGCTCAGTCACAAAATTGCGATCGTCCCAACCATACAGGGTGTTAGTCTGAGCCCCCCCAGGTTGCATGGGTCCGGAGTACCAGGGAGAATCGTCCTGGTCCCAACAATGATATGGATGGTCGCCCATGTAACCATCCATCTCAACAAAGAACTCTCGAGTCGATCACTCTCACCACCACGAGGCCAAGCTCGCAAAAAGTGCTCGACTCGACCCTAAAACGCTACTAGAGAATGTAAAGGGGAGGAGACTAAAACGTAGAAGTAGGTGAGAAGAAGATGACTCAGAGGAGAAGGGAAGAATCCCTAAAGCTAGCGTGGGTAGAGGGATCAGGAAGAAGCCTAACTAGCAAGCACGGCTCAAACAATGAAAGGCAATGGGTCCTTAGGCTAGACGACGCCTAACTTCGAGGTCACTAGCCTCGACACGTCTCACCTCCCTACAACGAGGACCACAATGCCCAGCAAGTGATACCAGATCCGGAGATCCAGTACCTCCTACTATCGAAAAGGTAGGCAACGCCGATCAGGTCATGACGGTCTCAACTAGATTACTCTCCTAGTGCGCCTGCAATCCTAGGGCCAATGTCTACTTGCTTTTAGTTAAGGCTTTATTAAGAGTGATTTTTGGGGCCAAGGAAAGGGTGATGAAATCCCCCACCTTATCTTTTATGGGACAGCCCCTCCTTAGTAGCGATTTAATCCTAGATCTAGCAATCAATCGCTCCAATCAAACGCTCTCTCACTCTTGTCCCGATGCACCTTACTAACTAATGCATGAAAGAAACATGCATGAATGAGGGATGTGGGTGCACGTACCTCACGCCAGCAATCAACGACAAAATGTAAAGCAAAGAAAATAAAGATGCATGCAAGGTCTACATATGATGCATGACCTAGATGGCAAGAAGTCTAATCTTTTGCTTTGAGTTTTATGGTCCAAGTTGATTAATGGGGATTGAAATTAAATCTGGGAGCAAACTAAAGATCACAGCATGCCCAATTGGGCTCCCAGATAACTAAAGTAAAGCAATAAACCACCAGAAGAAATTTGAGAGCAGACAGACCTCACCAGGCCGCCAATTGGCGGTTTCCAACCGATGATTGGCGGTCCATCTGTGGATTCGTTTGCTCAAACTTTCCTAGTAGCTTCCTCTTAATCCAATGCTTCCCTGAAACTAAGAAAAACTGAAAACAAAAAATCAAAAACCCCTCGAATCGTCCAAACCAAGGTCTGGACAGAGCACCTCCCCGGCAACGGCGCCAAAAACTTGATTGATCGTTTTATATTTCTACCGCAAGTGCACGGCCGCGTTGAAGCGGTGGCAAATACGGGTCGTCCACTGGGAGGTGTGTCGACACTTGGTTCGTGCGAAGGCAAGGGGTAAAGAAAGGAGAAAAGGATTGGTTACACTAAACTACACTACAATGCTAAACTAGAATGCAAAAGGAAATGAAGATAAGCAATAAAACTAAACCCCAAAGGGGGTAGCGAAATAATGTGAACATAAAGAAGTGTGTGTGTGTTCATTAAGCTCCTCACAACATGTAGTGCATGAAATCATAAAACTACATCCAACTTGGCCTCTACATGAATTAAGATAAGACTACATCATTAAAACATACAAGACAATAATTGGAATGAAGCTACATGAACTCAAGTATAAAGACTATACCCTGCTATGCCTCTACATGAATTAAGATTTCACTACATCATTAAAACATACAAGACATTAGCTAAGGTAAAGGCAACAAGAGCACATACATTACAAATTGTGTTTCCAATATTAGCTTCATCCATATCCTAACCTTATCATTCCCCATAAAATAGGTCCACTAATCAAAGCATAAGCTAAGCTTCATTCAAGAGCATTAGCATATCAAAGATAAGAGTGGAGACCCATTAGATGGTTATGGAAATCATATAAAGCTCAATGGATAAAAATAACACACACTTAATACACTACATAATTATATCACATATTTCTCCACCCACCAAATGGGGATGGAACTACTCACTACTCATTACACTACTGATTAGACTAAGTAAAGAAAACATTTAACTAAGATACTAAAATTACTAAACAAGAAATTAAACAAAGTAAAACAACCCACACAAAACAAACAACATAACAAAACAAGATTAAAAGAAACAAATAAACTTTTATTAACAATGACTCACATTGAAGGTAGCATTCTTCTCCACCTTGAGTTTTTGCTTCAAGGCTCACTCCTTAGTAGAGAGAATGCCACCAAGCAATGGGTTCGATATCAAAAGAAGAATCCTCATGTTGACAACAAAGGTTACTCTCCTCACATTCACGTAATTTCTGCGACATTTGACTCACTTGCAGTGTCATATTTTGTATGGATTGTTGAGTGGTTTCCATGAACGTAAGGAAAGTTTGTTTCAAGGAATCAGGTATGCGGTCAACGATGAGGTCCAAGTCAGAGCTTGGGAAATTTTGAAGTTGGGTGTTGATTGGCTGAGAATGAGTCCAATGATTTGGAGTGGGGTGTTGGTAGAATTCTGGGTATTCGGGAGGAGGATACTGTGGTGGAAATGAAGTATAAGAATTTGAATATGAATTGTCTCCCCACGAATCCATCACTCTCGGATTGTACGCGGATGCGTAATGGTCATAATGAGCATTTTGGGAAAATGTACGCTCATACTCAGGCTCTGGGGGAACATAAGGACATTCCCCGAAATCATGACCACTCAACCCACAATAGTGACACGGTACGACTACTGGAGCCACCGGTGCACCCATGTCATCTACCACATGCATGAAAGAGGCCAAAGGTTCTTGTAATGTCTCAGTTTGATGACCAACATATGATCTGACGTAACTAGATGGTGGTTTAGCAGTCGGTGCCTCTCTCATGTTACCCCAATATGAAGATTGCTCAGTCACACAATGAGGATTATCCCAACCATACGGGGTGTTCGTCTGAGCCACCCCAGGTTGCATGGGTCCGGAGTACCAGGGAGAATCGTCCTGGTCCCAACAATGATATGGATGGTCGCCCATGTAACCATCCATCTCAACAAACAACTCTCGAGTCGACCACTCTCACCACCACGAGACTAAGCTCGCAAAAAGTGCTCGACTCGACCCTAAAACGCTACCAGAGAGTGTAAAGGGGAGGAGACTATAACGTAGAAGAAGGTGAGAAGAAGATGACTCAGAGGAGAAGGGAAGAAACCCTAAAGCTAGCGTAGGTAACGGGATCAGGAAGAAGCCTAACTAGCAAGCACGGCTCAAACAATGTAAGGCAATGGGTCCTTAAGCTAGACGACGCCTAACTTCGAGGTCACTAGCCTCGACACGCCTCACCTCCCTACAACGAGGACCACAATGCCCAGCAAGTGATACCAGATCCGGAGATCCAGTACCTCCTACTATCGACAAGGTAGGCAACGCCGATCAGGTCATGACGGTCTCGACTAGATTACTCTCCTAGTGCGTCCGAATTCCTTAGGGCCAATGTCTACTTGCTTTTAGTTAAGGCTTTATTAAGAGTGATTTTTGGGGCCAAGGAAAGGGTGATGAAATCCCCCACCTTATCTTTTATGGGACAGCCCCTCCTTAGTAGCGATTTGATCCTATATCTAGCAATCAATCGCTCCAATCAAACGCTCTCTCACTCTTGTCCCGATGCACCTTACTAACTAATGCATGAACGAAACATGCATGAATGAGAGATCGGGGTGCACGTACCTCACGCCAGCAATCAACAACAAAATGTAAAGAAAAGAAAAGACAAATGCATGCAAGGTCTACAAATGATGCATGACCTAGATGGCAAGAAGTCTAATCTTTTGCTTTGAGTTTTATGGTCCAAGTTGATTAAAGGGGGAGTGATTAATGATCTGGGAGAAAACTAGAAGTCATAGCATGCAAAATAGGGCTCCCAGATAACACATATTACAACACTAACTATCATGAGAAATTTGAAGGAAAGAAGCCCTCACCAGGCCGCCAATTGGCGGTCTACAACCGCTGATTGGCGGTCCCTTTTGGTCTTCTGGTCCTCATATTTTCCCAGTAGCCTCCCCTTGATCAGATTGTTCCCTGAAACTAAGAAAAACTGAAAACAAAAAATTAAAAATCCCTCGAATCGTCCAAACCAATGTCTGGACAGAGCACCTCCCCGGCAACGGCGCCAAAAACTTGATTGATCTCGTTTTATATTTAACCGCAAGTGCACGGCCGCGTTGAAGCGATGGCAAATACGGGTCGTCTACTGGGAGGTGTGTCGACACTTGGTTTGTGCGAAGGCGAGAGGTAAAGAAAGGGAAGAAAGGTTGGTTACACTAAACTACACTAAGATGCAAATGGAAATGGAAAAGAAGCAAGAAAAACTAAACCCCAAAGGGGGTAGAGAAATAATGTGAACATAAAGAAGTGTGTGTGTGTTCATTAA
Organism: Triglochin maritima; assembly: GCA_963682175.1. NCBI lineage: Eukaryota > Viridiplantae > Streptophyta > Magnoliopsida > Alismatales > Juncaginaceae > Triglochin > Triglochin maritima. Next base: position 28,850,164 of record OY821771.1, on the reverse strand, counting down.
GCTCGTCACAACATGTAGTGCATGAAATCATAAAACTACATCCAACTTTGCCTCTACATGAATTAAGATAAGACTACATCATTAAAACATACAAGACAATAATTGGAATGAAGCTACATGAACTCAAGTATAAAGACTATACCCTACTATGCCTCCACATGAATTAAGATTTCACTACATCATTAAAACATACAAGACATTAGCTAAGGTAAAGGCAACAAGAGCTCATACACTACAACTTGTGTTTCCAATATTAACTTCATCCATATCCTAACCTTATCATTCCCCATAAAATAGGTCCACTAATCAAAGCATAAGCTAAGCTTCATTCAAGAGCATTAGCATATCAAAGATAAGAGTGGAGACCCATTAGATGGTTATGGAAATCATATAAAGCTCAAGGGATAAAAATAACACACACTTAATACACTACATAATTATATCACATATTTCTCCACCCCCCAAATGGGGATGGAACTACTCACTACTCATTACACTAACTATATTAGCAAAAGAAAGCATAATACTGAAATGAAAGTTAACTAAGAAGGCAAGAAGCATTAAAGAAACATAAACGGAAATGAAAGACTAAACAAACATGCACAAATTAAAAGACAAGATTAAAAGTAACTAGAAGAATTATTTTATTAACAAATGACTCACATTGAAGGTAGCATTCTTCTCCACCTTGAGTTTTTGCTTCAAGGCTCACTCCTTAGTAGAGAGAATGCCACCAAGCAATGGGTAATTACAATGGAAGGTGAAGAGTTCTATTTATAAGCATGGAAAAAGCTAATCGGGGACAATCCCCCGATGTGGGACTAAACCAATACCAAAAATAGCCTAAACGAACATTAATACAAGTCCAGGAGAAATTTCGACGGATCCTGAGCAATATGGACCGCCAATTAGCGGTCCAAGACTGCCAATTGGCGGTCCAAAATTGTCGGATCGTGTTGGAATTTGTTGTGGGCTTTGCTTTCTGGTATTGTTGGTCTTTGATGCGGTTACTCGACTTGTTGGAGCTCCGACCCGAATAGAATTGGTAAAATACTCCCCATGATGGTGTGGAGTATTCTGTTTTGCTCTTAGGTCCTTCTGTCTTACGATCAGGTCCTTCTGTCTTGCATCTTGGTCACGTAGCATTGCTTAGGTGTAAGATAATGGATATAAGATACAAATATGAGCATGAAATGATGTCAATCAAATACCCCCACAGCTAAGTTTTTGCTAGTCTCGAGCAAAACAAAGAAAGAGAAAAACAAACGAGAAACAAGAAATCCTAACTCACTTTCGTAGGAATCACGGTTGCACTTAGCACGTGCAACAAGCCGTTAAACCTCTTTGTTGCCAAGGAGGAGGAGTATTGTCTCCTGAGGGTTTTCAGCGGATATACCCACAAAATCCGAACAAGATGCATTATTCAATCTAGACCTCGACTCGTTGGAAATATTTTGTCGATCAATGGACGCGGTAATCCTACGGGCCGACTCTATAAAGGTAATCAGTCCACACCTAGCCTAATAAACCATTCGTGCAAGTTAAATAAGGAATTAAGTAAAAGACATGGACAACCTCAAGATCCTCAAGTGATACAAAGTGTAAGGTCCATTAAGGTTCTTATTTGCATTACCATTTTTTTTTCTTTTCTTTTCACACATTTTTTTTCTTTTACTTTTTATTAGTTGGAGCTTCATTCTCCCAGGGTCAGGTTCCGTGCATCATTGCCCATGAGGACTTACACTATCACGTACACCTTTCCCCACATCTTCACATAGGGCAATCCCTACCACCCGTGTAACGGGAGTTCCGTCGGCGCATCCCAAGTCAGATGACTCGAAAGCACCAGGCACAAAGTCCCCTCAGACCTACTTTCCCGAGTGATAGGAGCCGTGCAAGAAGAGAGAACACCTACTCACTTATTTCTTATCTACACATGAACCAAAACCCCTACACTAATGTCTCACAACAGGATTTAGAGGGTCCTTGACTACAACAAACTTCCTTAAGTTAACAGACACGAATTATTGACTCACTAGGTTCAGGGTGGACTTCATTAAATATTTGAGCACTGAAACCCTATGATTACTCACCCCCAAGGGAAAACTGGGGTGCATCCTAACGACTCGATAAATCCTAAAGCCACGTACTAGATATCCTAATGCATCAAGTTCAAGACAATTTTGGGAGCTTTCTTTTTACTTTGCCTCTCAATGGTTTTGCACATGCTAAACACACGCAAAACCCACAAAACATTTTCTTTCGAAAACACATGAAGATTTTGAAAGAAATGTGAAAATTTTGAAGCACTAGGCAAGCAAAAGAAGACAAGTCACCCAAGGATCATGGCAAGCAGATATATCGATATTAAATGCAGCACACTATCATGACCCTAACAATGCAAACAAAAGAAAACAAAATCAAAGGAAAAAGACTCGACTATGTACACACATAAAACACCCCCCCACACCTACTTCATGCATTGTCCTCAATGAATGCAAGCAAGATACTACATGGATTGATGCATAAAAAGGAGAGATCTCACCAACATGAAGTACAAAGGGAAGTGCAAGGTCATGTTGATGGACATAACCCGAATTCCCTCAAAACATGTGAGATGCTAAAGAAGGGATACAAATACGTGAAAGAAATGGAGCCCAAATACACAAGGGTTGGGGCTCACAACAATCGATGCTCACTGAAGGAGTCTTTTATTGTACTTCTTTTTCTCTGTTTTTCCTTTCTTTTTCTTTTTTCTTTTTTTTGTTCTGGGTAGTATCAGAGCCTAAACCAGCCGGAACTGTGAGTACTAAGTGCTACACCAAGATAGTGGGAGTCACCTCTAGAATCTCACGACGCCTGGTGACTAATTGGTTTAACCATGACGATGACGTTAGGTGTTCAAGTAGAGTAGGTTGTAACACCCAAACACTTTTAGCACCACATCGGCTAATGATAATTTGGTGGTGTGAGATATATTGATGACATGAGTCTACTACTACACTACCCAACCAGCTTAAGCTTTTGAGGCAAAAATTCGGGGAGAGTGTTGTGGGTCAGTAGACTCGTGGGTGATGGACCGGGACTCGAGCTCGATATGGGCTCGGGGACGGGACGTTACACGCTATGAGCTACTTTGTGTATAATCGTTAGTAAGAGTTATTTGATGGTTAGTGAAGGTTAACAACTCCATGCACCTACCTAGTTAAACATATAGTGAATTATAAAAAGGTAGTTACAATGTAACTGTGTAACATTTTTTGTAACTGCAAAGAGCTGGTTACCATTTTGAATATGTAGCAGCAAATCGGTGAATAAATGTCTATTAGAAGAGACATAAATGACTATGTGACAATAACTCAACAAACTCTCTCAAGTGTGCTTTCCCTTCTCCTATCTTCTAATCCAACATACAACATCATCAAAAAGAGTTTCGGTTGAATGCTTTGCTTTGTTGACTAAAGCTTCACCAAAGTCTCATTATAACCCTGGAGCAAATCCACAAGTGGCCCCACAACAACTCTACGGAGCTTGGGGCACTTGGGCAACTTGGGCTTAAGATGGAAGGATTTTTTTATTTACCTCTATATAGATGTCGGATTTATAGGGTAGCCGACGTCTATAGACCGTAATTTATTATTATTATTATTTAAAGGTATAGACGTCAGATTTATAGGGTAGTCGACGTCTATAGGTCGTAATATATGTATAGACGTCGGTCACCCTACATAGCCGACGTCTATAGGTCGTAAAAGTTTAGTCCCACATCGGCCAATTTTTTTTTGCTGTTGTGGTTGATGTACTCCACCACTCTTCTACAGGTGAATGCGAACGAGTTTGGTCACTTGGGCAACATGGGCTTCATGTACGTAGTTATTGGTCAAAAGATTGGCACTTGGGGTACTTAGGCAACTTGGGCTTGATTAATGTGCGGGTGGAATGCCTATTATAGGCATTAATGTATTCTTTTGCGTTATTTAAAGGTATAATAGACGTCGGTCGTATATAGCCGATGGGTAAATATACGTCAGGTACTTAGACCGCCAAAATCCGTCGTATATACCCATGTATATCTGACGTATATGAACGTTTTTGCACTAGTGCCGGATAATTACTTAGAGAAAGTGATTCTTTAATCTTGTTGTGTTGGCGACTTGACTCCGACCACTTCAACGAAATTCATCTCCAACCCAACATAAGTTGTAGGATATGTAATTCTTAAAGGCATATAGATAAATTCAATTATCATAATTCTGCAGGATTTATAGTAGTTTTTACAAGTGTTTAGCTATATAGTTGTAGAAATCTAGACATTTGTAGCTTTCTCCAGATAATTTTAAGATTTACAAATTATAACATCAAGCTCATTTATTTACTCGATAATTCAGATTGGATCTTAATACAAACAACAACAACAATAACAATGACAACAACAACCACTATAACGACGACCACCGCGATAATGACGTCACGACAACAACAAAATGTTCAAACCCTACAAATAAGATGTTAAACGAATTACTCTAGATTCTCGTCGTCAACAAGAGCAACATCTGTAGAAATCTCATCTCACGTGATCTTTGGAAAATACAAGATCAACCTTGCACTGAAAAGTTAAAAAAAACATTACAATTACTAATGAGCTATTTTGAAAATAGTGAAACATGAAATAGCTAGTAACATGCACATCTCATTTCAACATCAGCTATGCGTTCTTCTACCTGAAATGATTTTTTTCGTGAACTAATTGGAAAATAGTGGTATATAAAATCATCATGATTCTTGTTTGTTTTGTTGGTGCTTCCTTACCATCGAATTATGTTTCTGGAGCAAATAAATCTCTTCTAACGTCGACATATTACACTTGGCACGAAAGTTTTAAAATTTGTCTACGAGAACAGCTTTTTTGTAACGTCCTCGAACAGCGGAAAATTTAAAATTTTAAGCATACAAACAAGGAGGACATTAGCAAGATATACACCAGGTGCACCAACATATATATCAAATATATAGATCTGAGTTTACAAAAATGAGTGATTACATCAAAAGCTATAAGATACAATATACACATGTAATCACAACCTCAAACGAGGGGAAAACAGGATCTGGTCCCAGAAACTCTCCTCCGCAGGCACCACCCTCTACCGCTGCTCACGGCCTGAAAGCAGACATAAAATGCCTAAGTTTCCAGAAGGAAACCCAGTATCCAAACCCTAACACATATATGAACAACAATGAAAGATGCAATGAATAATAAATAGTACAATCAGACACGATCGGGTCTCAAGGGTCCTCTCACCCCAACCCACCAACACTCGTGCACACACGGCACCGCCGGTACAGTCATGGCCACACAACCGGGTCTCAAGGGTCCTCTCACCCAACCCACAACACTCGTGCACACACGGCACCGCCGGTACAGTCACGGCCACACAACCGGGTCTCAAGGGTCCTCTCACCCAACCCACAACACTCGTGCACACACGGCACCGCCGGTACAGTCACGACCACACAACCGGGTCTCAAGGGTCCTCTCACCCCAACCCACAACACTCGTGCACACACGGCACGGCCGGTACAGTGACGGCCACACAACCGGGTCTCAAGGGTCCTCTCACCCCAACCACATCACTCGTGCACACACGGCACGGCCGGTACAGTCACGGACACACAACCGGGTCTCATGGGTCCTCTCACCCCAATCCACAACACTCGTGCACACACGGCACCGTCGGTACAGTCACGATCACACAACCGGGTCTCAAGGGTCCTCTCACCCCAACCCACAACACTCGTACACAGACGGCACCGCCGGTACAGTCACGGCCACACAACCGGGTCTCAAGGGTCCTCTCACCCCAACCCACAACACTCGTACTACTATCGGGCGACAGTCTGTGTTGTTGCCCAAAAGGCCGGAGAGACGAGCCGCTTTCAAGCGTACGAGCACACCACTATCGGGCGACAGTCCGTGCCGTTGCCCCCCGTGGGGCCAGAGAGACGAGGCACCGTCAAATGTACTCATAAAACCACGAATCCGCCAAAAACGGCAGAAACGGTTGAATGAAAACTGTCTTCCGGTCGACCGGTCCTCACCCAGAGAACTGGCCCAACCGAAAAACTCGCCAAATGGTCGACCGGCAAAAGGGGTCTCGGTCGACCGAAAAGCACCAGTAAGAAAACGTTTTCGCGAACCAAACCCCAACGGTCGAACGACCCAACCCAATCGGTCGACCAAAAACCACAAGTACGATTCACCAACAGTCCACACTTCACGGTCAACCAAAACCACACTTCCGGTCGACCGGCCATTAAGTTAACTTAAGTGTCGGTCGGACGAAGTCAACGAGCGGTCGACCGTTTTGATGGTCAACGCCCCCAACCAACCCACAACAGTACTTTCGGTCAACCGGCAAAGGGGTCCTGTTCGACCGAAAATACCCAGGACGTCTTTCTCTCGCTAAAATTGCACAATCGGTCGACCGCCCAAAGGGCATCGTTCGATCGGTGCGAGGAATGCGCCCAAAATACACTATAACCGGTCGACCGAACCCAGAACACTGGTCGACCGATTTTAGTGGAGAAGCTGTTGTGCAGGTCCGACGAGCCAAAACGGCCTACCGTCGACTGCTCCCGCCCCACACTAATAATAGGTGAGCTTAAAAGCATGTTTGACATAACTTAAGGCTTGAAGAAGCCTTGGAAGAATCAACGGCGAGCGTTTCCACGATCCAACTCCAACTCTGGCGAACTTCCTTAATCCAGATCTCTTCGACAACTCCGACGACTCCAGCTCACCCACCAGAGCTCACTTGCCTCCACCAACACTGAGAAACCACTGAAGGGAAGGGAGGCGAGTGAGAGAGTGAGAGATGCGCGAGAGAGAGAGAATGGGGAGAGAAAGAAAACCAAACCTTTATATTTACTCTTCCCAAAACGATCTCTGTCGTCCATCTCAATCCTCACTAATCCACCCCTAAACATCATTAGCACAATAAGGAAGGGTTAGGATATTACATTTTTTCCATCTCATTAACGGAAGTTATATTGTGGGTCGTATCGTAAGCACTATAAACACATATAGGTTGTGTTTAGATGTGACTTTTTCAAGCATTAGTGAACTTTTCATGACCCAAATGCCAAATAAAACTCGCACATACGTCTAAACAAAATTTGGAGAAACTAGGTTAACCACATTTTCACATTTTTCGATATCATACTTTTGACTTGGAAAGAAAATTAAGGTCACTTTGTGAGTTTTTTGCAACTTCTGCTTCGGAAGTTCTAATTGGTCCGGTCCAATAATCATGATGTCCTCAAGAATTGTTAAAATGACACGGTATGGGTTTGTCATTTTTAACTCATGAGTTTTTAATATATAGGTTTTTAATATATGAGTTTGTCATTTTTAACTCATGGGTTTGTCATTTTTAACCTGTGGATTGCCCTTTTTATGTAGGGGGTTGTCCTTTTTAATATATGGGTTGTCCTTTTTAACTCATGAGTTTTGTCTTTTTAACTTATGGGTTCTCTTTTTACGTAGGGAGGTTGTCATTTTTAATATATGAGTTTGTTCTTTTAAAATATGAACTTTTCCATTGTAATATATGGGTTTGTCCTTTTTAACCTATGATTTTGTCATTTTTATTATATGATTTCGTTCTTTCTAACAATGAGAGAATGGGTAGTTTTGTCTTTCAAACCGACGTTATGTTCCTTGGGGTATCCAAACGCTCTCACAAGCTCAGAGCTTTTTTAAACATATACATTGAAGGGTACATAATATTTAATATGTGGGTTTACATTTAAGCCGACGTAATTTAAAGGTGTTATTGGTAATCAGTAGAGTATTATTTTAAGTACGCTTGCTATTACTCATCTTATGAGTTATGATGGTGCCTTAAGTAGCTATAATCGTCACATCTAGAGCGGTGGAATAAAACTTACCACTTGAACCTAAATTTGTAGGGATTGGTAATATTGCCAAAGAGGACGACAATTGTGAGAAGCACTCTACTGTTTTTGCACATAAGGCTACACTTTAATCTATTAAATAATACGTATAATAAAATGGACATATTGGAGGTCAGATCTTTGGGATTTTGAAACATATTGTGAGAAGCATATTGGACATCCATATTAAACAGAAGCACTCTATTGTTGTGAGGTCAGATCTTTGGGTTTTTGAAACAATTAAAATTAAGAGACAAAATGGGTGGAATCACGAACCAGCAAACGCACGTCCTCCTTCTTCTCAAACGCGCTGCATGAAAGCCGTTAATGGGGACACACTCTTACATGGGGACACAACCAAAATCCACCTAAAATACGAAACTAAACCAACCAAAATTCTTACGGTGGTTAGGGAAGTGGAGGAAGACGGAGGAGGATGAGGGTCACTGCAATGGTCGAGGAGGGAACGGAGGACAGGAGGAGAGGGTCGGAGAGCGGGAGGAGAGGTTGGGACGTCACTGCGGTGCCGGAGATTGCTGCAGATCGGTCGCGGAAGAGGGTTCGGTCGCGGAACGGCTAGAGTTTGGTGAATTTTTGTCTGGAATGAATGACAGAAAACGTTACTGTTCTTTTTCTTTAAGACCTATAGACATCGGATGTTATGTACAGCCAACGTCTACACTCCGACGTCTATATGCATGGGGGTATAGACGTCGGTTGTACATAACATACGACGTCTATAAGTCGACGTCTATAGAGTATAGACGTCGGATTCAATAGGTATTCCCACAACCTACGTCTATAGTACAACGTAGACGTCGACCTTTAGAAATACCGATGTCTATTCTATCTTCGTCCAAATAGACGTCGGCCGTTAGAATAACCGACGTCTATTGAGCGACGAGTAAAGACTATTCTGCACTAGTACGAGAAACCGTCTTTCATCAATTGAGTGGAGAGAGCTACTACAGTGGAGGTTTCCCGTTTCCAAAAGTCTGTTTGACCCTACCTCCAAACAGAGTCTTAGTATCCGAAAATGCTTGCACTTTTTTCTGTTTTGACTTTACTTTCCTGTCTTTCTTGTTTAAATTGTGTGGTTAAAAGAACTCGATGATTATTACTTGACATGCATTGATCTATATATAATGTTTTAACCTTATCAGCATTCTCGTAAAACAAATAAATCAGTTTATAGATACTTCGACATTTTTGGTGGTCAAATAACTAGAGAACAATTATATTAACCAAGTTGATCTACTTGTTTATTGGTCAGTTTGGATTATTGAGATATATATATAGTCCAATAACATGCATTACTGCATTAGTTTTTAAGAAGAACTTGACCACTTCTAAGATACACGTGATGACTATATTTAATTCAAGTTGGTGAGATTAAGAAAAGATGATGTACCTGCTCTCCAGACTAAATTTGGTGTTCTCGTCTTCCCATTCCAGATTTTCCCACCAGTCCTCTCGACAATATATTGTGTTGAGATCAGGTGCCGGAGGGAGTTTTCTCAACAAAGGGCAACCTTCCACATGAAGACCTCGTAGAGACGGAAGTGGAGACGGAGAGATACTAACCAGTGCTTTCATATGTATTAGGGTAAGCCATGTCAATTTTGGGAGGGCTTGTAAATTCATGAGATCGTCACTATCAGAGAGCAACTCCACTATCCCATCGCATCCAACTATGTATAAAGATTTAAGGTTCTGTAGAGAGCGAAGCCAATCAACATTAGCTATTTTATCACAGTAGCTGATTGTCAACTGACGAAGATGCTGAAGAGGGAGATGATTACTGTCAACAACTCCTGAAATTTTTAGACCTCCAACCTTAGCCACCGAAAGCATCTCCAACTTTTCTAGTACTTCACCTCCGCTTTTGAACTCAATAATTCTATCCTTTAAGAGGGGACAACCCTGGACGCCAATGGACCTGACTTTCTTCAATTTTCCTAGTAAGTGAAATAACTGAACCATTGTGAGGCATCCTGTATGGTTGAAGGAAATTTTTACTGTGGCTTCTGTAAGCCGATCTGAATTCCTGAAATAATCTAAAAGATGTACGTCAGTATCATCATGTACGTCAAGCCCAATCAGCTCTTCCAGTTGGTTCATTCCATCCAAATCTTGCAACCTCAGTTGGTCGCTCTTCTTTGTTACAAAGATATTGTAACTACTATTTTGTAAGTTCAGTGACTGCAAATTAGGCTTACCATTAGAATTTGATTTCACATCAAACTAGTCGGCAACAAGTGTTCCATCAAACGGTTTAGTTGCGAAAGGCTTCTGTTATTTACCAACAAAGTCAACAGATTAACAAATATTAGAGTGGCATCATCACCGCTACTGATATCAATCTCCTCTGTTAGGCTTTCTCCCTGCAAAGATATTCTCTTTAGATCCTTACACCTTTCGCCAATTTTTATGCTCTTACTATCTCCACCAGAAAGGCTTAAGAACTTGTTATTGAATTGTTCTCCTCCACCACCAGTCCCTAGCCATATTCCCATATCATAAATTGCATCGTGTAATTTCACATAATCTTCTCTTATGCCTTTTTCTAGTAAGCAACTGCCTTGAAGAGTTCTTATAATATATAGACCCTTATCCCGGAGACTCGAGAGACTATTTCGTCTAGAAATGTAAGCATCATCTCTATCAAGGAGACTTTCCCCGATCCAATAATCCACAAGTTCATTTATCTGTATATTTTTACCTTTAGGGTATAGGCAACAAAAAAGTAAGCAAGACTGATTCTTATGACTCAAATTATCAAAACTGAACTTCAAACAACAATGAACGTCAGCAATTCCACGAATTTCATCGGGGCAATTTTCCAATGCTTGCTTCGCATGTCTCCACTGTGCGACTTCGAACTTGCCAGCCATTGCTTTTCCAATTGTTTTGAGTAGGAGTGGTAATCCTCCACACTTTTTCACTATCGTACTTGCAATTTCCTGGTCTTCAAACACCTTATCTGTTAGACCCTAACCTCGTTTTTGGACTAATCCCTTGATTAGTGGGGTGTTTTGCATGGGGAAGAGAAGGGGAATAGTGGGCTGGTGATGGGTGATGGAGTAGGGGGTCGGTTACTGTTGAGTTTCGTTGGTTTTGAGGAGAAACCATCACTTCTTCATTTCCTCTCTTCTTCTTCTTCACTCAACCATTTCTCTCACCCTTTCATCTTCTCTTGTCCGGCAATTCAGAGAACGTGACGGCGACTCCGGCCTGTGGAGGCGAGTTCGGGGTCACGGAGGTGCGATCGTGAGGCGTGCGTGTGAGGGTTGCTGTCGAGCGTCGACCTTGAGCGGATCTCCGGCGCGCTCCGTCTTCTCCTCGAGGTATGCCGGCTTCTAGTGTGATTTTATTGTTCCCCACGTTGGTGGGAAGTTGGGGTCGGTCGTGGGAGGTCAGAGACCTCGCCGGCGACGAGAAACGACGTAAAATCCTTGGCTGGCACAAGGTTGTTGTCGAACAACGATCGACCGGTGCCTTCAGGCGGTCGACCGGTTTTACCTTTTTGCCCGACTTTAACCAACATCGGTCGAACGATACCATTGTGGCGGTCGACCGGTTGCTTATGTGCTGGTGAGTTGGAGGCCTACTGTCGGTTTTCGGTCGACCGTCCCTTGTTTTGGGGTCGACCGGAACTTAAGTGTACTTGATGTTTATGCATGTTGTTCGACTGATTTATGTATATTGTTCGATTTTTATATGACGTAGACTATAAGAATGACCCTGGTAGTTTTTGGTCAACCGGGACCCTGAGTCGGTTGACCGAATAGGCTTGTTGATTTTGACCAACTCCGGATTTTGACCTCGTGTTCGGTCGACCGGTTTTAGACTGCTGTTCGACCGTTTGGACTTAAGTGGCGCGCATAATAGTTCGACCGTTGTAGACTTTCAGTCGACCGAACCTATTGTGGATGGTCGACCGGGTAGGCTTTTTCGGTCGACCGTTTGTGTGCAGAACTGAATTCCTGGTCTTGTGATCGTGTCAACTCTGTCCACGGAAACCCGTATCCTCGCTTAGAGCATGAGCCGGGAGGTGACGGCGGGCACGTGCTCGTGCCGCCCAGGGACCGCCGTGTGGAAGAGTGCGGACACTTGGGTCGCGCCACCTCCGTATTGGACGTGGTGTGACGTGTTATTGCCTTACTCTCTGATGAGTAGCGGACCTGAGGGATTGCGGATCCCAATGCGTGTTGACGCTTGGATCGTGGAGGATGATGACCCTGCAGACTACAGTCTGGACCCGTCCGATGTTGTGTCGGACATATGTTGTACCGCCGAGGTTTTTGCCGACGATGATGGTGCCGACGATGTTCCAGCTTGTGGTTGTGTCGTCCGATGTTGTGCCAGACATATGTTGTACCGCCGATGTTGTGTCGGCGATGCCGCTGATGTTGTGCCTGCGATGATCCCCGATTGGGCACTTATCTTGCGATGTTGACCGACCGGGCTACGACTCCGTCGAAGGTGTTGTAGACCACGTGGTTCTTTGCGCGGAAGTGCGGACGCTCCTCACCGATCCCCTTGGCTTGAGTAGTCGCGTGTGGGGGGACGCGTCGTGTACTGTCCGTAAGACCGTATGTGCCTACGGTAGGTTTCCGAGGGAGACCCGTTGTTGTTGCTAGACTGATGTCCTTATGGACCCTGTTGAGGGTTGTTGTTGTTGTTGGAATGAGGTCCCGTTTACCCTTGGAGGGATTTGATGCATTGCAGAGATGATATGACATGCTACTTGTATGGTAGGTTCATTTACTGTATTATTGCATGCACATAGGTGAGCTTGGCATATGGGGTTTCCTAATGGGAAACTCAGGCATCGTTGTTTGATTCATGTTTCAGGACCGCAGTAGGTTCTGTCAGTTGGTGACAGCGGGCGCACACATTTTGGGGCCAAGATCCTCATCGGACTCTTCAAGGTCGTCGTGATTGCTTTATCTATCTTTTCATTGTATTGTTGTAATCACGTCTTTTGACAAACTCTGTTGTATTATTGGTGCACCGACTATTGATTTATCTGAGTAACATTCCCGTTGATGAGTTTATTCTGATAATCTCTTGATTGTTTAAAGTTTTAAATTTTCATTGTTTCGGGATGTTACAACTTGGTATCAGACCGGTCGGTCCCTATGTGTGGCTCCCAAAGAAATCACCCCTATGTAGTAGTGTAGGTTACACTTTACATTTAGCATGCATTCATGGCTGATTCTGAGTTGTTTCTTGTGTCAGATGCCTCCGAGACGTGTGAGGAACGCCGCAAATGAGCACAGTGCCAGTGATGCCACTGAGGGTGCTACCTGGGATAGGTTGAGCGAGTTCCTCGAGTGTCAGGCAGCAAGGGCAGAGCAGACAGGGACAGCTGCAGAGCATGATCACTTCATGAGGTAGCACCCGCCTAGTTTCGATGCAGGAGTGACCCTGAGGCTGCAGAAGACTAGGTCTTTAAGATCCAGAGGATTGTCCACGCGATTGACTGTGTACCAGAGCGGATGGTGGGCTTGGCCACCTATGTGCTGAATGGAGAGGCAACAAACTGGTGGAGGACCACATCTGCAGTGGTGTTTGCTGATCGAATTGATGTGAGCTGGGAGGAATTCTTTGAGGAGTTCAACCAGCAGTTCTTTCCGCAGCACGTCAGAGACAGGAAGAAGGAGGAGTACTTGGCCCTCGAGCAAAAGGAGATGTCCTTGGCTAGTTACATCAGCAGGTTTAACGCCATTGAGTGTTATTGTTCGGAGACTTACGTGACGCCCGAGCAGCGTGCACGGAAGTTCATCAAATGGCTGAGGAAGCAGCTCAGGTCGCGTGTGATTACCAGCATGCCACAGACCCTGGCAGATACGGTGAAGTATGCGACTATCATCGATCAGGACTACCAGGAGAATTACCAAGAGGCGCGGAAGCCGCCAGTTAGCTCGGGAGGACGTGTAATTGGACGTTCCACTGGGAACCCGGACAAGAGCCCCGGGGTTGGTGGAGGAGGATCACGCCAGTCTGGTGCGTGCGGTACTTGCGAGAGATCTCATCCGGGTCAGGAGTGCCCCCGACATACAGGTGCATGCTTGGGATGCGCTCAGATGGGCCATTTTATCCGAGATTGCCCTAGCAGGCAGGGCGAGACAAGCAGGAGGCCAGGACCACCGGTCTCAGGGAGGAGCGGAGGCAGCAGGTCTGTTGTCCCGCAGAGCCAGACCAGGAGAGCAGTGCGAGTCTTCACCGTCCGGGCTGAGGAGGCGAAGGACTCCAACACTGTTGTGGAAGGTACCCTTGTCGTTTCAGGTTTGGTTGCTCGTGTTTTATTTGATTGCGGCGCCACACACTCCATCATTTCGGAGAAGTTTGCTGGCGAGTTGGATCAGACCCCTGAGCTACTGACTGATTTATTGGAAGTCAGTACGCCCATGGGTGAGGTGGGCACTGTGGGGAGCTTTCTCCCCGGCACCACAGTTGTTTCGGGAGACCATGATTTTCCGGCAGATCTGTTCTTGCTACCGATGGAGGACTTCGACGTCATACTGGGGATGGACTGGTTATCACAGTACGATGTGCGAGTCTTTTGCCATGAGAAGAAGATCCTTATTCCGAGGAAGGACGGCCATGATGTGTTGATCAAAGGGACGCAGAGTCGAGGAGGTTGTCTGATTGTGTCTGCGGTTAAGGCACAGAGGTTGTTCTGTCAGGGTTGCAGAGCGTTTGTGGCGACATTAGTTGTTCCTGATCCTGAGGCGAGGAGGCTGGAGGATATAGAGGTTGTACGAGAGTTCCCTGAGGTGTTTCCTGCAAAGATTCCTCGTTTACCGCCGCACCGAGAGATCGATTTCGGCATTGAGTTGGTGGCTGGCATGACACCCCAGTTGAAGGCACCTTATTGGATGGCACCTGCTGAGTTGACAGAGCTAAAGAAGAATTTGCAGGAGTTGATGGCCTCCGGGTTTGTCCGACCAAGTGTCCTGCCGTGGGGAGCACCTGTGTAGTTCGTGAAGAAGAAGGATGGGTCGTTGCGGATGTGCATCGACTACAGGATGCTGAATAAGGTTACCGTCAGGAACCGGTACCCTTTGCCCAGGATTGATGATCTGTTTGATCAGTTGCAGACGGCGAGAGTGTTCTCGAAGATTGATCTGCGTTCGGGTTATCACCAGTTGCGGATCAGAGAGGCTGATGTTCAAAAGACAGCCTTCAGAACACGGTACGGGCACTACGAGTTCTTGGTGATGCCGTTTGGACAGACAAATGCACCTGCAGCATTCATGGACCTGATGAATAGAATTTTCCAGTCGTACCTTGACAGATTTGTTGTGGTGTTCTTGGATGACATCTTGGTGTACTCGCCTGACAGGGAGCAGCATCGGGAGCACCTGAGGATTGTGCTTGGCATCTTGAGAGATCAAGAGTTGTATGCCAAGTACACGAAGTGCAAGTTTTGGTTGGATCAGGTGGCATTTCTGGGGCATATTGTGTCAGCAGATTGGATTTCAGTGGATCCGGCGAAGGTTGAGGTTGTGACTCAATGGAGAGCCCGACGAGCGTGACAGAGATCAGGAGCTTCATGGGACTTGCTGGGTATTACTGACGGTCTATTCAGGATTTTTCCAGACTTGCTTCACCGCTGGCAGTGTTGACGCAGAAGGGCGTCAAGTTCGTTTGGTCCCAGAAGTGCGAGGACAGTTTCCAGGAGCAGAAGAGGCGACTGACGACAATGCCGATTCTGACGCTACTGAGTGGCAGCGGAGGCTATGTGATTTACAGCGATGCATCAGGGGTTTGCTTGGGTTGTGTTCTGATGCAGCACGGGAAGGCCGTGGCGTACGCTTCGAGACAGTTGAAGGTGCACGAGAAGAACTACCCTACTCATGATCTGGAGTTAGCGGCAGTGGTTCACGCATTGAAAACCTGGTGACATTATCTTTATGGAGAGCAGTTCGAGGTCTTCACAGATCATCAGAGCCTGAAGTATCTATTCTCGCAGAAGGAGCTGAATATGAGGCAGCGCAGATGGCTCGAGTTCATCAAGGACTATGACTTCACCATCTCCTATCATCCGGGGAAGGCGAATTCGATTGCGGATGCACTGAGCAGGAAGGTTGAGGTTGTTGGATTTCGTGCCCTATTATATGTATATATTTTTCGAAATTTTATAAACATATAGGATCGAAACATTCATATTTTCTTCGATATTCATATAGACATGCATTTGTTTGTCCTAATTATTTAACATGCATTAGAACAAACAAACAATTGCAAAGAGGATCATACCTAGAGGTTCTCTAAAACCTCTTGAAGATCCGGAGTCGCGTTGCCGGTCGAATCGCCTGGTGGATTGCCTCCGAGTGTTCACCAAACTCTAAACAAGGTTGGAGAGAAAGGAGCTAGCCAATCAATCTCCAAACGGGTTTAGAATCTAGCTTATAACCCCCCTTTTTCTTTCCTGAGATTTTACTCTCCAAAAACTCAAATTAACTAAGGCATTTCGAATGGATTAATTGGGGCGGTTAGAGAGAGAATTTTGCATAAACTTATTTTTAATGAAGTAAATTAGGCCTATTTATAGGCTCCTTTAATTTCCACATCATGGGCTATGCATTGACCCATTCTTCCATGTTTTTCTCTCTTAAGACCAATTCCCAATATTAAATTTATTAATCCACATCCAAATTTAATCATAATTGACCAAGTCAAAACCATGATCAATAATTCCTTAATTAATTTGCCTTTATCGAATTTTGGATTAATTCCCAACAAAATTCATTTTTTTTTTGGTTTTAGCAAATTTAATTAATTTGCCTTTATCGAATTTTGGATTAATTCCCAATAAAATTCGTATTTGGGGTTTTTAGCAAATTTAATTAATTAATTTTCCTTATCGAATTTTGGATTAATTCCCAACAAAATTCGATCTTTGGGGTTATAGCCAATTTATATATCTTATGCAATATATCATCATATGTAATATCAAACAATCACACCCCATGATATATTTACATCTCATATATATAAATTCATGATTCTAAATATGTCATTTTCATGACATAATGATTTTATCGATTCACCACATGTATACGAAACTCGATACATCATATGAACATAAAATCACCTTCTTGTTTCCCAGTTTTATGGTGTGACCTATGGGAGGATCTAAGCTAAATTGGCAGTGATATTAATAGCTTCACATCACAAACTATAAGCAGTATCTAGTTACACATTATAGTTCCCAATTAGCCAGATGTCTTAATTCAGCTCGAACCAAAACCCGATCCAATTAGTGATGGAGTGCACCACTTGTGTCCGTCCCTTGCCTCATGATATTAAGAATACACACAAAGTAGTATTGTATCATTTTTGTATTAGTATTCATTTCTTGATCTCTTTAAGCTAGTTATAAATATGAGACTTAACTCAAATCACATTGTGCACATTATAACTTTGCTTTATCAAGGGGCCCACTAATATCATTACTCTATTAAGAGGGACAATGATAATCTTTTGACTAACTATCTTCTCCAACAAAAGTCATACTTAACCAACCAATGCCTTTACACTACACTTATCGATAGCTCAAGACACTAGTCTAATCAAGCATTTCTTAAGTGATTAATGTGCATATATACCTGCTAATATTATTCATTAATTTTTATGGTTGATATACATCATGTTATGAATCTTCCCCTACTTTACTTGTACAATAATGAATAAATTGTTTCCCTCCTGCGATTTAAAGCTCCTGAAGGGATAAGTTTTATTGTCCAATCCAATAATCATATATATATATGATATACATTTTTTGGCATTAGGGGGTGAAGCTAGAAGCTTAAAGAATGTCAAGAAAATGTACTATATTGAACTTGAAGTTCATAAGAGAATATACGTACAAGTATGATTGAACCTGAAGTTCATAAAATCATTATCTTGCAATATCTAGCAAGTAATTGTCATACATTTGTATTGATCACAAAAGAGTGACTACGCCTTATATTACTAGACATGGACCACATAATATAAAGTGAAGATCTCCACATGATAAAATATATTTGAGCTCAACCAACACCAGAAGCGTGGACCATAACATATATTATTTGTGGAAATAAAATAAAAGTTAGTCACTCTCATTGTACCTCTTGAAGAGGTTATTCTTGAAGAATATAAACCCGTAAAAATACATGCAGCTGCTAAACAAAAGATTAATGAAATTACGGGGATACAGAACGGTCAAATCCTAAAATTTTGGGAAACGATGAGGATTTGATTATTATTGACGTAAAACTTGCAATCAGCTATATATGTTGATACGAGAGATATTAAATAATTATTAAAATTATTGTCGATAATTCATTCGCCTTCTTAATAGCATGCTATCTCAAGAAAAGAAAAATGGATCCAAAACCTATGATATTATAAGAATGCCAGAAGCATTCGTATTTGATATAAACAAAAGAAGGCGAACAATATATAATAAACTCGCTGAATAAATATACTATTTGGACCTGTAGTCCTGATTTCTGAAATTATATCCCTGAAGGATAAAAATAGAAATCAGAAAAACATGTGATACATTATAAAGCGAGGAGTAATATAAGGGTATTCACAGGACTCAACATCCAACGTGATGTTACTCATTCTCTCGAAATATTGATAATAAGTTCTGTTACATGATCAATATGATATGTATATAAGATATGTTGTGACTTTAAAATTTTATAAGTCACTTAATAGGACTAATATGACAAAATATATTATATGATGACAAAAATCAAAAGATGCACTATACAATTTTTGAAAAGATCACTATATGAAGAAACAAGTAAGAGTGTGCATATAACATCTTCAATCAAAGTCATCATGAAGAATGATGCAGAGTTGATCTTAGTCGTCCATATGTTTCATCCAATAACAAAAGTTACTGTTATTTATTATATTTATAGCATGCTTGATGTCATAGGACCTCCATCAGAGTTTTTGAAAACTCATGAAATATTTAATGGACAATTTTTGTAATAAATGACGGGAGAAAACTCAATTATTTTTCGACCTGAAGTTCGAACATTCTCTGGAAGAGAATTTGTACAATGATTCAATTGTAGAAAGTGAATATTGTAGAAAAAATATATTATATACTTAATACTCACATTGAAATGACACTAATAAAGGACATCTATTGTATATCAACAAAGATCCAATTGTAATAGGACCTGAAGTTCCTTATCAAAATGTCATGAACATTTTCTTATAACTTGAAACCTAATAAGGTTCACAGTAAATGTTTTATCTAAGTATAATGTTCATCTGAAAATATTTAGATGACGTTCAAGGATCTACCAATTTCTAGTCATGCGATAAAGATTTACGTTAGCAATGTTTCTTATATGTCCAATCCACATCAATTACTATCACAAAATTTTGGTGTCATTGTGTGGAGTCATTACAATTTTATGCAAGTTGGTGAATTAGTTATTGATTCTTACATTCTCGTATCGCTAGGACATCAATATAATTATGAGACATCTTTAAATTGTCCATAAGTAATATCTTTTGAGGTAACATATTCATATCAAAAGTTACCACAATTTGTGTTACTCCCAGCATATTATTTGAGAAAAATTATGCAAACATATTTTACAATCTTATTATCTAAGTGAAATATAGTAAATATTCATTAAATCCGTTAAACTATCATGTATTTGTTTATTGAATCCCCATGCAATTTTGTGTTTAAGGACTTCGTCAAATATATTTGTAAATTTGGTAAACTACGAATAAGGGGAAGCGGATTTGTATTTATCGTCCCTGAAGGACGGATATCCCTGAAGGATAAAGCTCGGAAGGCCTGTAGTTGCACTCTTTTTCACTTTTTCCATTTTTTGTCCTAAAAGGTTTTATTTGTTAAAGGTTTTTAATGAGACAATTTGTGCAATTTTGTTAGCCTATGTTATGCACTCTTTTCCTTAGTTACTTTTTCCCACAGGATTTTGTAGCAATGTTTTTAACGAGACATAAATATAATGCATATTATCTAAGGGAGTGTTATAAATGTATGTTGAATTGAGGTAGAAAATTATATGGTGTACTCTTTTTCCTTCACCAAGTTTTTGTCCCACTGGGTTTTACTTGACAAGGTCTTAATGAGGCAGACCGATCAAGTGATAACTGATCAGGTCCAATCAAGCGAGAATTTGGCGGATTTATTTACAAAGTCATTGCCCACCAAAGTCCTTAAGAAGTTTGTCTTCAAAATTGGTGTTCAATGTATGTTGAAGTGGGGGGGGGGGAGCATCATACGCGTTGCACTCTTTTTTCCTTCACCAAGTTTTCATCCCATCAGGTTTTCTTGGTAAGGGTTTTAACGAGACAACATCCTTAGCGTATAAAGGTGAACATCCAATGGGGTGTGTTGAGAATTCCAAAGGTTTTGTGGGTGATTCACCTTCCTTAACCCCTAATAGCTTAAATAGATTTTACTGTTATTAATATGGTGCAATTTCATTTATTTTGGTTGCAACCCATACTACATCCTCACCCTATATATAGGGACTATTCTACATATTTGGGGACAATGAAATGAAATATATATCTCTCTCCTCCCCAATCTTTAATAGTTGGTTTGCTTGTTTTATAACATCTTTCGGTATTGTCCCTTCGTCGACAAAAGGAAGATGTTTCTCTTTTCCATTAATGAATATTTTTATTTATGTTTTCTTAAAGTATTTTACATTTTAATTAAATCTCAAGTACAATGATAAGACTCAATCCCAAAGCCAAGATGAAAAGTTTGCCATTAACAAATCGTTTTTTAACGTTTTGAAAGTATATTATATTTTAGTTAAATCTCAATATTTTACGCATGATGTTGGGATTCAATGTCAGATCTAAGTCATTTCAAGGGCAAAAATCTACCCTCTAAGGTAACCCAACTTGGTTTTTCATTAACGAAATTTCAAATATGGAAAAAAAAGGCATAAGTAGGATGATGACATTATATATGCACGGATTGTGTTTTGGAAAATAGTAAGGGAAAGGAAGATAATTAAACATACGTGGCCTTTAGAAAGGCATAAGAACACCAAAATTCAACGATAGCCTCAATACATGTTGGCTCACACCGTCAAACATATATGTTGGGATGATGGAAGCATCTATGCGTAGACGTTCTTGAATGAAATTCTTAAGATAGAGGTGGTAACGCACTAAAAAACAAGATTTAACACACTCATTGTCTGACTTTTAACTCCAATATATATAATAAAATGTTACATATCAGTCAGATGAAAATACTCCCCCTTGAAAAATAAGTTGCAGGTGAACATTATTGAGAATTGAACTTAATCCTAAGTGACATCCTAGTCACTAGCCACATCATCTATGGAGGGTGAGTCATCTAGGAGTTGACGACTCAACAAATTGGAAGATAAAAGGTTGAAGGAAAGGAAGAGACAAAGAGTCTCTCAATTTATCCATGATTTTCGTTCTTATTTTATGTTGCAATTTAAGTAGATGTTGTAATGATCTTGAATGGTCATCTTTATGTAGTGTATGTTGTGTTTATGTTTTAGGCTAAGCTGAAGAGTCATTGTAAGTGCCTATATAAGCACAAGAGTTCTCCATTTGTAGTATGATTGAAAAAGAGAAAAAGAAAGAAGAATGTAAGTGAGAAAGAAGAAAGAAAAGATGAGTGTTTGTTGCAAATCCCGTTTTGCTTTTGAGTGTTAAGTAGTTATTTTTCTTCTTTCATTTGTGCCCACCCATTTCATAAATCAATGTATAGTTCTAGTGATGGAAATAGAATGCCCTCATCATGGAGAGCAAGGCGACCCAAAACCGCGCACCAGGCGCGGCTTCTAAACCGCTGATTGGCAGTTTGGGACCGCTGGTTGGCGGTCCAAGTACGCCTGGTGGAAGGCAGGTTTCTGGGGTGACTCGGTCTGGTGGTCCCCGTCTTTCTCTCACATCTAACATCTGGTATCAGAGCCTTGTCTGATGGGGAGCTCAGGAATGACCTCGTTTGGTCATGTATCGTTGCCTCGCCTCTCGAATGAAAACTACGACAATTGGAGTATCCAAATGCGTGCCTTGCTCGGTGCGCATGATGCTTGGGATCTTGTTGAGAGTGGCTTCGAGGAGGAGGCTGTGACGGGGTAGCAATCGAAACACAAATGAAAGCACAAAGGAGAGAAGAGCCAAAGACAAGAGTGCTCTCTTTCTTCTCTTCCAAGCGGTGGATGAGAGTGGCTTTAAGAAGATTGCTGAAGCCAAGACGTCAAAGGAGGCATGAGACACCCTTGAGAAGAGCTACAAAGGTGCTGATCGAGTGAAGCAAGTGCACCTCCAAAGGCTTCGAGGTAAGTTCGAGGCGTTGGAAATGAAGGAATCAGAAGGTGTTGCTGATTTCATGACGAGGGTTCGCGTGGTGGCGAACAAATTGAAGAGAAATGGGGAGGCATTGACTGAAGGAAGAGTGGTGGATAAGGTGTTACGTTCTCTCACCGAAGAATTTGAAAATGTTGTGTGTGCTATCGAGGAATCAAAGGACCCCGAGAAGATGACCGTCGACGACCTAGCAAGCTCGTTGGAGGCACATGAACAAAGGAAGAAGAACAAGAATAAGTAAGATGTCTTGGAAGAGGCATTGCAAGTGAAGATGTCGCTCAAGGAGGAGAAGTAATGCTATGTGACGAGTTTTATGTTTGAATTTCAGAAATAAAGAGGTTTGAAGACAAGAGACACGAAAGGACCCAAAAGCAGGGAAAACAGACTTAATTGTGAGACCTGGGGACTAAGATGCAAGGGAGAAGGACCTGAACGTAAGACCGAAGGACCTAAGAGCAAAATAGAAAACTCCACACCATCATGAGGGAGTATTTTGACAATTCGATTCGGGTCGGAGCTCCAATAAACAAAGTAGATGCATCAAAGACCAACAAACACATCAAGCAAAACCCAACATCAAAACCAGATGGATCTGGATCCTGTAGACCGCCAATTGGCAGTCCGGATCTTCCCGGATCCGATGAAACTCTTGGAGAGCGTGTATTAGATGATGTTTAGGCTATTTTTGGTATTTGTTTAGTCCCACATCGGGGGGATTGTCCCGGATTAGCTTTTTCCATGCCTATAAATAGAACTCTTCACCTTCCATTGAAACTAACCCATTGCTTGGTGGCATTCTCTCTACTAAGGAGTGAGCCTTGAAGCAAAAACTCAAAGTGGAGAAGAATGCTACCTTCAATGTGAGTCATTGTTAATAAAATAATTGTTCTAGTTTCTTTTAATCTTGTCTTTTAATTTGTGCATGCTTGTTTAGTCTTTCCTTTCCTTTTAAGTTTATTTAGTATTTCTTGCTTGCTTAATGTAGTTTCATTTCAGTATTATGCTTAATTTTGTTAATATAGTTAGTGTAATGAGTAGTGAGTAGTTCCATCCCCACTTGGGGGGTGGAGAAATATGTGATATGATCATATAGTGTATTAAGTGTGTGTTATCTTAATCCCTTGAGCTTTATATGATTTCCATAACCATCTAATGGGTTTTCACTCTTATCTTTGATATGCTAATGCTCTTGAATGAAGCTTAGTTTTTGCTTTGATTAGTGGACCTATTTTATGGGGAATGATAAGGTTAGGATATAAATGGAATTAATATTGGAAACACAATTTGTAGTGTATGTACTCTTGTTGCCTTTACCTTAGTTAATGTCTTGTATGTTTTAATGATATTGGGTTATCTTAATTCATGTGAAGGCATAGTAGGGTCTAGTCTTTATACATGAGTTCATTTAGCTTCATTCCAATTATTGTCTTGTATGTTTTAATGATGTAGTATTATCTTAATTCATGTGGAGGCAAAGTTAGATGTAGTTTTATTATTTCATGCACTACATGTTGTGAGGAGCTTAATTGAACACACATACACACACATCTTTATATTCACATTATTTCTCTACCCCCTATGGGGTTTAGTTTTATTGCTTATCTTTCATTTTCTCTTGCATTCTAGTGTAATTTAGTGTAATCAATCTTTCTCTACTTTCTTTACCACTCACATTCGCACAAACCAAACGTCGACACACCTCCTAGTGGACGACCCGTATTTGCCACCGCTTCAACGCGGCCGTGCACTTACGGTTAATATAAAACGAATCAATCAAGTTTTTGGTGTCGTTGTCGGGGAGATGCTCTGTCCAGACTTTGGTTTGGACGATTCGAGTGGTTTTAATTTTTTTCTTTTTAGTTTTTCTTTGTTTCAGGGAACCACCGAATCAAGGGGAGGCTACTAGACGAGTTGGAGCACAAAAGACTCAAAAGTGACCGTCAATCAGCGGTCTGGGACCGCCAATTGGCAGCCTCGTGAGCATCTTTCGCCTTCATTTTTGTTCTGGTAGTTTGTGATTTGATATTAGTAGTCTGGGAGCACAATCTTGCATGTTTTGACTTTTAGTTTGCTCCCAGATCATTAAACCAATCCCTATTAATCAACTTGGCCTTATAATCCAAAGCAAAAGATTAGACATTCTTACTTGTTTAGGTTACGCATCATGTACTTGACTTAGGCACGTAGTTGTCTTTTCTTTTAGCTTTATTTTTAGTTGTTGAGCGCTGGCATGAGGTTTTTCTTTTAGCTTTATTTTTAGTTGTTGAGTGCTGGCGTGAGGTACACATTTCCTACACTCATTCATGCATCTTGTATGCCCATGTATTAGTTAGTAGGAATTGCATCAGGACAAGAGTGAGTTGAGCGTTTGATTGCTAGATTTAGGATCAAAATGCTACTAAGGAGGGGCTGTCCCGTAAAAGATAAGGTGGGGGATTTCATCACCCTTTCCTTCGCCCTAAAAATCACTCTTAATCAAGCCTTAACTAAAAGCAAGTAGACATTGGCCCTAGGATTTTGGACGCACTAGGAGAGTAATCTAGTTGAGACCATCATGGCCTGATCGGCGTTGCCTACCTTGTCGATAGTAGGAGGTACTTGATCTCCGGATCTGGTATCACTTGCTGGGCATTGTGGTCTTCGTTGTAGGGAGGTGAGGCATGTCGAGGCTAGTGACCTCGAAGTTAGGCGTCGTCTAGCCTAAGGACCCATTGCCTTACATTGTTTGAGCCGTGCTTTCTAGTTAGGCTTCTACCTGATCCCATTACCCACGCTAGATTTAAGGATTCCTCTCTTCTCCACTGAGTCATTTTCTTCTCACCTTCTTCTACGTTATAGTCTCCTCCCCTTTACACTCTCTGGTAGCATTTTAGGGTCGAGTCGAGCACTTTTTGCGAGTTTAGCCTCGTGGTGGTGAGAGTGGTCGACTCTAGAGTTCTTTGTTGAGATGGATGGTTACATGGGTGACCATCCATATCATTGTTGGGACCAGGACAATTCGTCCTGGTATTCCGGACCCATGCAACCTGGGGTGCCTAAGACAAACACCCCGTATGGTTGGGATAATCTTAATTGTGTGACTGAGCATTCTTCATATTGGGGTAATATGAGAGAGACACTGACTGCTAGACCACCATCTAGTTACGTTGGATCATATGTTGGTCATCAAACTGAGACATTACATGAACCTTTGGCCTCTTTCATGCATGTGGTAGATGACATGAGTGCACCGGTGGCTCCAGTAGTCGTACCGTGTGACTATTGTGGGTTGAGTGGTCATGTTATCGGGGAATGTCCTTATGTTTCCCCTGAGCCTAAGTATGAGCACACATTTTCCCAAAATGCTCATTATGACCATTACGCATCCGCGTACAACCCGAGAGGGATGGATTCGTGGGGAGACAATTCTTATTCAAATTCTTATACATCATTTTCACCCCAGTTTCCTTCTCCCGAATACCCAGAAGCCTACCAACACCCCACTCCAAATCATTGGACTCATTCTCAACCCATCAACACCCAACCCAAAAATTTCTCAAATTCGGACTGGGACCTCATAGTTGACCGCATACCTGATTCCTTGAGACAACCTTTCCTTACGTTCATGGAAACCACTCAACAGTCCATACAAAATATGACACTACAAGTGAGTCAAATGTCACAACAATTACGTGAACGTAAGGAGAGTAACTTTTCTGGTCAACATGAGGATTCATTTTTTGATATCGAACCACCACCACATTCACAAATTCAAAGCACAATATTTCAAAGTCAAACTCCTAGTCAGTCTCAGGGACTTGGGGTTTCAATTCACGATCACTTGGTGGAGGATTCGATTCCAACTGAGAATAGCATGAAGCAATTCTATTATGAGTTGGCACAGGATTGTGCCTTACCTTTTTGTCCCGTGGCCCTTGAGCCACGTGATCTTATTGTTGTACCTCCTAAGGACTCACCTTTGGTGGAGCAAGAGCTCCCTAGTACCCTTAATCTCATATGATCTGATGAGAGTTTGCCTCTCACTATTATTCCTGATCACCTTGGAAATGATGGGACATCAAATAATTACATTGCCAATGAGGGTATTAGGAGTTCCTTGGAGGATACCTTGGGTATGAGACCCACTTTTTGTTCGCCTGGTGTGTCGGACATGCCTAACGAGGTTCTTGACCTCGTTCCGATGCACCAGCCTGTTGGTTGGAGAGTTTGGATTGACGATCATAACTTCAGCTCCGCAACGGGAGAAACTCTTCTTCCGTTGCCCCATATTTTCCAAACTCTTGAGAGGTTCAAGCTCTTTCAATTTGATCCTTTGAATGAGACGCCTTTGCGTCCAATTCATGAACCTCTCCTTTCATCTTATGCTCTTTGTGAGGGGGGCCCAAACATGAGTATTCTGGCCCCGCGTGGTGTCATGTTCCCTTTCCAAGTGCATTGACCCACTCTTGAGGTTCCCATTTGA
Source organism: Triglochin maritima (assembly GCA_963682175.1). Lineage (NCBI taxonomy): Eukaryota > Viridiplantae > Streptophyta > Magnoliopsida > Alismatales > Juncaginaceae > Triglochin > Triglochin maritima. The sequence goes on along the minus strand of OY821771.1, from coordinate 28,823,376 downwards.
TGTCTTTTGACAAATGAAGATGAGAACTTATGTTTGTACATAGTTATAAAAAAAGAAAAAAAGTACAATAAATGACTCCTTCAGTAAGCATCGATTGTTGTGGGCTCCAACCCTTGTGTATTTGGGCTCCATTTCTTTCACGTATTTGTATCCTTTCTTTAGCATCTCACAGGTTTTGAGGGAATTTGGGTTTATGTCCATCAACATGACCTTGAACTTTCCTTTGTACTTCATGTTGGTGAGATCTCTCCTTTCTCGTGCATAAATCCATGTAGTATCTTGCTCACATTCATTGAGGACAATGCATGAAGTAGGTGTGTGGGGTGTTTTACGTGTGTACATAGTTGAGTCTTTTTCCTTTAATTTTATTTTCTTTTGTGTGCATTATTAGGGTCATGTTAGTGTGCTGCATTTAATATCGATATATCTACTTGCCATGATCCTTGGGTGACTTGTCTTCTTTTGCTTGCCTAGCACTTCAAAATTTTCACATTTCTTTAAAAATCTTCATGTGTTTGCGAAAGAAAATGTTTTGTGGGTTTTGTGTGTGTTTAGCATGTGCAAAACCGTTGAGAGGCAAAGTAACAAGAAAGCTCCCAAAATTGTCTTGAACTTGATGCATTAGGATATCTAGTACAGTGGCTTTATGATTTATCGAGTCATTAGGATGCACCCCAGTTTTCCCTTGGGGGTGAGTAATCATAGGGTTTCAGTGCTCAAACATTTAAAGATGTCCACCCTAAACCTAATGAGTCAATAATTCGTGTCTGTTAACTTAAGGAAGTTTGTTGTTGTCAAGGACCCTTTAAATCTTGTTGTGAGACATTAAGTGTAGGGGTTTTGGTTCATGTGTAGATAAGAAATAAGTGAGTAGGCGTTCTATCTTCTCGCACGACTCCTATCACTCGGGAAAGTAGGTCTGAGGGGACTTTGTGCCTGGTGCTTTCGAGTCATCTGACTTGGGATGCGTCGACCGAACTCTCGTTACACGGGTGGTAGGGATTTCCCTATGTGGAGATTTGGGAAAATGTGTACGTGATAGTGTAAGTTCTCATGGGTAATGATGCACGAAACCTGACCCTAGGAGAATGAAGCTCAAACTAATAAAAATAAAAGAAAAAAAATGAGAAAAGAAAAAAATATGCAAATAAGAACCTTAATGGACTTTACACTTTGTATCACTTGAGGATGTTGAGGTTGTCCATGTCTTTCATTTAATTCCTTATTTAACTTGCACGAATGGTTCATTAGATTAGGTGTGGGGACTAATTACCTCTATAGAGTCGGCCCGTAGGATTACAGCGCCCAATGATCGACAAAATTTGTCCAACGAGTCGAGTGTCTAGATTGAATAATGCATCTTGTTCGGATTTTGTGGGTATATCCGCTGAAAACCCTCAGAAGACAACACTCCTCCTCCTTGGCAACAAGGAGGTTTAACGGCTTGTTGCACGTGCTAAGTGCAACCGTGATTCCTACGAAAGTGAGTTAGGATTTCTTGTTTCTCGTTTGCTTTTCTCTTTCTTTGTTTTGCTCGGGACTAGCAAAAACTTAGGTGTGTGGGTATTTGATTGACATCATTTTATGCTTATATTTGTATCTTATATCCATTATCTTACACCTAAGCAATGCTACGTGATGAGTTTTATGTTTGAATTTCAGAAATAAAGATGTTTGAAGAGAAGAGACATGAAAGGACCCAAAAGCAGGGAAAAATGACTTAATTGTGAGACCTGGGGACTAAGATGCAAGGGAGAAGGACCTGAACGTAAGACCGAATGACCTAAATAGCAAAACAGAAAACTCAACAACATAATGAGGGAGTATTTTGACAATTCGATTCGGGTCCGAGCTCTAATAAACAAAATAGATGCATCAAAGACCAACAAACACATCAAGCAAAGCCCAACATCAAAACCATACGGATATGGATCTTGTAGACCGCCAATTGGTGGTCTGGAACCGCCAAATGGCGCTCCGGAGCTTCCCGGATCCGATGAAACTCCTGGAGAGCGTGTATTAGATGATGTTTAGGCTATTTTTGGTATTTGTTTAGTCCCACATCAGGGGATTGTCCCAGATTAGCTTTTTCCATGCCTATAAATAACTCTTCACCTTCCATTGAAACTAACCCATTGTTTGGTGGCATTCTCTCTACTAAGGAGTGAGCCTTGAAGCAAAAACTCAAGGTGGAGAAGAATGCTACCTTCAATGTGAGTCATTGTTAATAAAATAATTGTTCTAGTTTCTTTTAATCTTGTCTTTTAATTTGTGCATGCTTGTTTAGTCTTTCCTTTCCTTTTAAGTTTATTAGTATTTCTTGCTTTCTTAATGTAGTTTCATTTCAGTATTATGCTTAATTTTGTTAATATAGTTAGTGTAATGAGTAGTGAGTAGTTCTATCCCCACTTGGGGGGTGGATAAATATGTGATATGATCATATAGTGTATTAAGTGTGTGTTATCTTAATCCCTTGAGCTTTATATGATTTCCATAACCATCTAATGAGTTTTCACTCTTATCTTTGATATGCTAATGCTCTTGAATGAAGCTTAGTTTTTGCTTTGATTAGTGGACCTATTTTATGGGGAATGATAAGGTTAGGATATGGATGGAATTAATATTGGAAACACAATTTGTAGTGTATGTACTCTTGTTGCCTTTACCTTAGTTAATGTCTTGTATGTTTTAATGATATTGGGTTATCTTAATTCATGTGGAGGCATAGTAGGGTCTAGTCTTTATACATGAGTTCATTTAGCTTCATTCCAATTATTATCTTGTATGTTTTAATGATGTAGTATTATCTTAATTCATGTGGAGGCAGAGTTGGATGTAGTTTTATGATTTCATGCACTACATGTTGTGAGGAGCTTAATTAAACACACACACAGACACACACATCTTTATATTCACATTATTTCTCTACCCCCTATAGGGTTTAGTTTTATTGCTTATCTTTCATTTCCTCTTGCATTCTAGTGTAATTTAGTGTAATCAATCTTTCTCTCCTTTCTTTACCACTCGCCTTCGTACAAACCAAACGTCGACACACCTCCCAGTGGACGACCCGTATTTGCCACCGCTTCAACGCGGCCGTGCACTTGCGGTTAATATAAAACAAATCAATCAGAGGCGTTGCAAGTGAAGATGTCGCTCAAGGAGGAGAAGTCTCGCAACTTTGATTGAGGAAGAGGTGGCCGTCCAAACAAGAAGGAGGTCGAGTGCTTCAAGTGTGGGAAGCGTTGCCATTTTTCGAAAGAATGTTGGTCGCAAAAGAAGGTGGAGGAGAGCTCCAGCCGTGGCCGTGGTGATCGTGGATCAAAGAAGGAGATTGAGTGCTTCAATTGTGGGAAGCATGGACACTATGGAAGCGAATGTTGGTCAAAGAAAAGGGTGGAAGAAAACTCCAACCTTGTTGTCGTGGAGGAGAGTGCTTCCGAAGGAGGAATGACATTGTTTGTAAGTAACGAGGGAGTCACAAACCATGTCGTGCATGTTCAAGTCGAACATGAACATAATGGGAGTTGCAAAGAAGAAGAAGAAATAGAAGAAGTGACGACTTGTAACCATGTGGAGGAGATGAGATCAAAGGAGATTACAAGCGAGCAAAAGATATTGTGTCTTCTAGGACAAGGAGGGAATATTGCTTTTGAAGAGGCGATGGAGGATGCAAAATGGCACGCCGCGATGGATGAAGAAATGCGATCCATCGAAAAGAATGAGACTTGGGAACTAGTTTCGTAGCCAAAAGGACACAAAGCGATTGGTGTCAAATGGGTGTACAAAAGAAAGATGACGGCACAAGGAGAAGTTGAAAGGTACAAGGCACGATTGGCGGCAAAAGGCTACAAGAAAAGGGCCGGGATAGATTATGAAGAAGTGTTCGCACCAATGGCACGCATGGAGACAATCCGTCTCCTAACCTCACTTGCAGCTCAAAGTAAGTGGTGCATGCATCAAATGGACGTAAAGTCCGCTTTCTTGAATGGAGTTCTTGAAGAAGAAGTTTATGTGGAGCAACCACCGGGTTATGAAAAGAAAGGCGAAGAGGTGATAGTGCTAAAGTTAAAGAAGACAGTATATGGCTTGAAGCAAGCTCCGAGGGCATGGAATGCAAGGATTGATGCCTATTTCAAGCAAAATGGATTCTTGCAATGCCCACATGAACATGCAATCTATGTGAAGAAAGAAGGCAACGACATATTGATCGTAGGCTTGTATGTTGATGATCTTGTTTTTGCAGGTAGCAACGATGGGATGCTTGCTGATTTCAAACACATCATGAAAAAAGAGTTCGAGATGACTGATCTTGGACTTATGTCCTACTTTCTTGGTTTGGAGTTCAAACAAGGAGGGGACGGGATCTTTGTGTCACAAGAAGGTTATGCTAAAGATGTGTTGGGGCGCTTCGAGATGGGTGACTGCAAGCTCGTGAACACACATGTAGCATGTGGATTAAAGTTATCCAAACATGAAGAAGGTGAGTTGGTTGATGCAACAATGTACAAAAGTGCAGTAGGGTGTCTATGATACCTAACTTGCACCCGACCAGATCTTGTATATGGAGTTGGCTTGGTGAGCCGGTACATGGGGAGTCCAACCATGGAACATTGGATGGTGGTTAAGAGACTATTTCGCTACATCAAAGGTACTCTTTCTCTTGGCTTATTTTATGGAAAATGTGTTGACAAAGAGATACTCTATGGATATACTAATACTGATTTGAGTGGGGATGTGGATGATAGAAAGAGTACCTCGGGCTTTGTCTTTTATGTTGGTGACGCGGCTTTCTCATGGTCATGAAAGAAACAACCCATCGTTGCTTTATCAACTTGTGAAGCTGAATATGTGGCGGCAAGTGCATGTGTATGTCATGCAATATGGCTTAGAGAATTGTTGAAAGAGCTATGTTCAAGCCAAACAAGTGCTACAAAGGTGTACATGGATAGCAAATCCGCTATCAAGCTAGCTAAAAATCCGGTCCATCACGAAAGGAGCAAACACATTGATACAAGGTTTCATTTCATTCGTGAACATATGAAAGAAAATGATGTCGACTTAGTGCATGTGAGAAGTGAAGATCAAGTGGCTGACATATTCACAAAAGCTCTGCCAATCCGTTTGTATGTGAAGTTGCGAAATCATCTTGGGATGGTGGATGGAAGATGATTAAGTTCAAGGAGGCGTATTGAGAATTGAACTTAATCCTAGGTGGCATCCTAGTCATTAGCCACATCATCTATGGAGGGCGAGTCATCTAGGAGTTGATGACTCAACAAGTTGGACGATAAAAGGTTGAAGGAAAGGAAGAGACAAAGAGTCTCTCCATTTATCCATGATTTTCGTTCTTATTTTATGGTGCAATTTAAGTAGAGGTTGTAATGATCTTGAATAGTCATCTTTATGTAATGTATGTTATGTTTATGTTTTAGGCTAAGTTGAAGAGTCATTGTAAGTGCCTATATAAGCACAAGAGTTTTCCATTTGTAGTATGAGTGAAAAAGAGAAAAAGAAAGAAGAATGTAAGTGAGAAAGAAAAAATAAAAGATGAGTGTTTGTTGCAAATCCTGTTTTGCTTTTGAGTGTTAAGTAGTTATTTTTCTTATTTCATTCGTGCCCACCCATTTCATAAATCAAAGTATAGTTCTAGTGATGGAAATAGAAGGCCCTTAGCATGGAGAGCAAGGCGAGCCAAAACCGCACGCCAGACGCGACTTCTAAATCGCTGATTGACGGTTTGGGACCGCTGGTTGGCGGTCCAAGTGCGCCTGGTGGAAGGTGGGTTTCTGGAGTGACTCGGTCTGGTGGTCTCCGTCTTTCTCCTGCATCTAACAAACATAAGCAACCACCAAGATAAAAACAAACTTCAGCAACTCCAATGCAGTAGTGGAGGATACTGTATATACAAAAAAAATAGAAAATTATATTCATAGTGGAAAAGAATTACATAATGGTGAAAGAATAAACAAAAAGAGTTGACGACATTATGATTTCGTAAAAAAATGGAGAAAGGAAAAAAGAAAGAATTTTGGGCTAAAAGTTGATGGTTTCCATCAACATTTGACTAATTGATGTTAATGGAGGTGCATAACTAATGGACGGGAAACTAAAAATATAAATACGTAATATAAAAAAAGGTATAGAAAGAAATAATCAACTTGAAGAGGTATTTACATAGATACTACAATGACGTATGCAAAAAGTCTACAACCCAGCTAGTTTGAAGAAAAAGAAAGCATAAGGTAGTGCCGTACGAAATGCCTGTAAAAAGAGTTTGGTTGTCTTGGTAATGGTATGGAGAGCTAGTTCTTGCACTCATAAGTAATTGCACACAAACCAAACAACCTATTGGTATGGTATGGTATGGTATGGTTAAACAAAGATGAAAAGAGTGGTGTTATTCTTAACCACCCAACATCTCTAACTTCCACAACAACAACAACAATTAAATTGATAAAAAAGTGGAAGTAGCAAAATTCTAATCAATACAAACAAGTTATACGAAGACGGGCTTCATGCTTCAATCAAAAGAAATAATGGACACTAAGTCGCCTCTTAATTTCACTAGGAACCACACAGTCAACCAAGTATCAGAGTGGTCGACCACATGGAGTTTCACCCCAACAAATTTAGATGCAATTGATCAACCTAGTTGTAGTTGTTCAACTACCCGAGATGACAAAAAACAACACAACAAATAAGACTTCTAAAAGTAAAGCTTAATGGCATTTTAAGATTGTATTGTTTCACATTCCAGTAATTCGTACGTAAGATGATTTCTTTCACTTTTACTTCAAAGTTAAGGAAGTCATAAATCTAAAGTTTCAAAAGTATTTTAACTTCCTCCAAATCAACCACACCCTTAGGATGTGAACGGGTTGGATCCGATCCAACCCACTTTGGCTTGGTTGGCTTGTAGTCATCTACACAACCTGCCAACATAGTGCGTTGTAGATCAGATACACAAGTTGATGAGATTGTTCTTCTAACATAAAATATTACTTAATGATAATTTAAACTTAAATTAAATTATCATATTCCTAATCTCACGTAACAATCACGCCGCAATATAAATTAAAGTACGATTACATAACCACCATATTAGTTGATTCCTAAGTCGCACACAACTATATAATCAAGTAATATTAAAGCAATAAACTATATGATGAAAGATCTACCATTAATTTAGACTAGTTTGAGTTGGTAATTAATCGTGCAATTATACATGTATCGAAAACTTGACGAAAAGTACATAGTTTTCCACGGTCCCACTAAGCCTCTCTCTCTATCATCTCTCACTCCAACTAATGTCCTCTATGTAATTAGTTAGGAACGGAAGCCATCTTTAGGCCAGCAACGGATTCCTAATTAAATATTCCTTGAACAATGACCAAATGCTACCATACAATTTGCTGGCATTGCTACTTGCGTGCCCAACACAACCAAATAAAAGACTCCAATTCAATGTCCACGCCAAGTGTATGTCTCGATCTCCATATGGGTATCACCCATCCCACTAATTCGATCTCCAAATCACTTGTTATCTATTTCTCTTGCTTCATATATATATATATATATATATATATTATTTTCGTAATTTGTTCCTACCAAACATTATACATAGATCAATTTTTGTGAACTTGTATGATATGATTTTGAAATACACGTTCTTCCTGTAAAAAAAAGTTAAAATTAAATTTCAATCTAAAGGTGGGAGACAACTTGGAGTCAAAAAAAAAATTTTAGGAAGGATGCGTATAGTTATATTCACCCCGCTGAGACCAAACCAAATGGTCAAACCCATATCCACTTCTCAACTTATTGCATCACACCAATCACACTTTGTGAAACCATCGAAAAGGATGTGAATAGACATGCTATCAGACCTAAAAACTAAGGAATCAATCATTTTGTTCAGGTCATGCTACACTTTCTAAATGATGACATCAAAAGCGGATCATAACTTATTAAACAATATGGAACTTGATTGTGACATTTTTCTAGGCTACAATATGGAAAAGCGTGTGGGTTTTAAATTTGCATTCCAAGTTTAATTAGTGGTCTTAACTTAAGGTAATAATTATCCCTCAAGTTTATATATTTTTTCTCGTCCATACAATTCTTCAAACTGATGCGCAAGTAAAAGGCCCTTCAGTTTTACAATTCTTCAAACTGATGCGCAATTAATTGTTTCGTATTGGTCATAATAAAGCACTTTTACCATATGCTTGCTTTATCAAAATTTGATTCTTGAATGTCTCTCAAGCAAATTTTCACATGACGTACTGTTGTGTCCAACATATATAGCAAAATAAGGAACAGAGTTGAAATAAACCATCAACGACTCAGACATGTAACTTCTCAAATCCTCTACAATATACCTTCATTCGATGTGAAAGGCTGAAATCCCATCTTTTAAACTACTCAAGTGATTGCAGATCCTGGAAAAAAATTACACGCACGTTAACGACCTAGATGTCAATCTCGTAAACCTTTGCTTGGTCACACAAATCTTTCTGATACCCTCGGTGACAATTATTAGGATATTTGTTTTTGAGAGAGACAAAGAGAGAGGAAGAAGAATTTAACTAATAACATTCAAAGTCAATAAATCTGAGATCCAGTTAGTTTTGTTCTTGCTTGACATAGTTGAAATCTGCTATCCAGTTAGTGACTTTGGAAATTACTTGAAATTGAAGAATATCATATAGCAGACAAAGTACAAACACAATTTACGACAAAGTGCAACATAAGCACATAGTACACATTGTAACACCCCCAAGTTTAGTCTAACATTGCTTAACATGAGAATATTGGGGTGAGATATAATGACACGAGCACACTACCATAACACCTACCAACTTAAGTTTTGTGGCAATAAGTGGGTGTTGTGGGCCAGTGGGTGCATGAGTCACGGACCGGGACCCTGGTTCGATGCGGGCTCGGGGACGGGACGTTACAGATGGTATCAGAGCCTGAACCAGCCGGAATTGTAGGAACTAAGAGATACACCTAAAGGGTGGGAGTCACCTCTAGAATCCCACAATGCCCGGTGACTGAGTGGCTTGACCCTGACGAGGACGTCAGGTGTTCAAGTGGGGTAGGTTGTAACACCCCCAAGTTTAGTCCCACATTGCTTTACATGAGAATGTTGGGGTGAGATATAATGACATGAGCACACTACCATAACACCTACCAACTTAAGTTTTGTGGCAATAAGTGGGTGTTGTGGGCCAGTGGGTGCATGGGTGACGGACAGGGACCCGGGTTCGATGCGGGCTCGGGGACGGGACGTTACAAATCAACATTCTCATGTTAAGCAATGTGAGACTAAACTTGGGGGTGTTACAACCTACCCCACTTGAACACCTGACGTCCTCGTCAGGGTCAAGCCACTCAGTCACCAGGCGTTCTGGGATTCTTGAGGTGACTCCCACTCTTTAGGTGTAACACTTAGTTCCCACAATTCCGGCTGGTTCAGGCACCAATACCAAGTTGTAACACCCCCAAGTCTAGTCCCACATTGCTTAACATGAGAATGTTGGGGTGAGATATAATAACATGAGCACACTACCATAACACCTACCAACTTAAGTTTTGTGGCAATAGGTGGGTGTTGTGGGCCAGTGGGTGCATGGGTGACGGACCGGGACACGGGTTCGATGCGGGATCGGGGACGAGACGTTGCAGATGGTATCAGAGCCTGAACCAACCGGAATTGTGGGAACTAAGTGTTACACCTAAAGGGTGTGAGTCACCTGTAGAATCCCACAACGCCTGGTGACTGAGTGACTTGACCCTGACGAGGACGTCAAGTGTTCAAGTGGGGTAGGTTGTAACACCTCCAAGTTTAGTCACACATTGCTTAACATGAGAATGTTGAGGTGAGATATAATGACATGAGCACACTACCATAACACCTACCAACTTAAGTTTTGTGGCAATAGGTGAGTGTTGTGGGACAGTGGGTGCATGGGTGACGGACCGGGATCCGGGTTCGATGCGGGCTCGGGAACGAGACGTTACAGATCAACATTCTCATGTTAAGCAATGTGAGACTAAACTTGGGGGTGTTACAACCTACCCCACTTGAACACCTCACGTCATCGTCAGGGTCAAGCCACTCAGTCACCAGGCGTTGTGGGAATCTAGAGGTGACTCCCACCCTTTAGGTGAAGCACTTAATTCCCACAATTCCGGCTAGTTTAGACTCTGATACCATGTTGTAACACCCCCAAGTTTAGTCCCACATTGCTTAACATGAGAATGTTGGGGTGAGATATAATGACATGAGCACACTACCATAACACCTACCAACTTATGTTTTGTGGCAATAGGTGGGTGTTGTGGGCCAATGGGTGCATGGGTGACGGATCGGGACCCGGGTTCGATGCGCGATTGGAGACGGGACGTTACATATGGTATCAGAGCCCGAATCAGCCGGAATTGTGGGAACTAAGTGCTACACCTAAAGGGTGGGAGTCACCTCTAGAATCCTACAACGCCTGGTGACTGAGTGACTTGACCCTGATGAGGACGTCAGGTGTTCAAGTGGGGTAGGTTGTAACACCCCCAAGTTTAGTCCCACATTGCTTAACATGAGAATGTTGGGGTGAGATATAATGACATGAGCACACTACCATAACACCTTCCAACTTATGTTTTGTGGCAATAGGTGGGTGTTGTGGGCCAGTGGGTGCATGGGTGACGCACCGGGACCCGGGTTCGACGTGGGCTCGGGGACGAGACGTTACACACATAGTAAACAAGAAGCACTATAATAAGCAACTCTAAAATGAAAAGCTATATTCTGTAATTTCTATTTTTCAATTTCTTTCGCGCATGTCTTTCTATTATGATGACCCAACATATATATGACTACGAGAACATTGGATGGGATACGTATCTCGAATACTCGATGAAATTCGTTTCTTCTTTGACCTACCTGATCTTGGCTTGGTAATTTGAGGTTCAATTTCATTCACGTCTGCAGGATCGAGTGTGGGACGATCGGTTAGGCATTTCGTATACCTTTCTGTAAGTGTTAAATCCCAAACCTTTTTGGTCCCATTTTAAATTTGCCAAAACCCTACTCACCCAATTTATAAACACCTTTTGTTCACTATTGCTTGGGGGTTACGCAAGAAAACTCTATCTTTACCTTCTTCCTTCTCCATCTCCGACGACGTCGAGGAGCTCCAGTGAAGGCGTGGTCCGCACGTAGGTACGGAGGGGAAGGCGTCCCCTTCTCCAATTGTTTCTTCTCGACTCATTTGAGTCTAGGTTCACCACCTTGCCCCCTTTCCTTGTTCCCTCATCGTGGATGGGTGGTGAGATAGGGAGTAGGACCAGGGTAGTCTGTGGTTTGGTCGAGAATGGAGGGGAGGACGATCAGAACTACAGCCATCAGAATCGTCGGGAATGGCATGGGAAAAGCGGAGAGGGTTGGCGGTCAGCCTTGGTGCAGGGTGTTGGCGGTCGCACCGACCAGGGAGCTCGATATTGGTTCTACAGGATCACGACGTGAGTTCGATAGACTTGATTGGTTTTGCAGGTGAACTCGATGAGGCTCGAGATCAGTCTGCTAAGTTGTTTGTGACGTGCTCGATAAAGCTTGACCAAGGCTATGGAGCTCAATGGCATGGTGGAACAAAGCTGGTAGAAAGAAGGGATGCGTGGATAATAGATGGGATTAAGGCCGACTGGAATGTTAATAGTGGAGTTTTTGTCATGCCCAATGAGTTCGATACGTACTCGATGGGTGCTCGATAGTTTGGTTTGGGTGTGGTTTATTGGAGCATCTATTTTGCTTGATGGGTTAGATAGATTTTCAATAGGTTTCCCCCATGTTTGTGACAATTCAGGTCAATTGACCCACGTTGTTACGAGTGGTCGTTGGAGCGTTGCTCATGGACTCGACGTGTGGTCGAGTAGTGGGGATGGCGTGTGAGACACATATGACTAGATGTTAGGGTGTTTTCCTTATTGGGGTGGTATGGGATGGTTTATCAACGTTGCGACAAGTGATTGCTAGAGTTGGGCTCCTGGGCTTGGACATGTGGTTGAATTCCCAGAGTCGTGTTTCCCCTTTATTGTGGCGGTTCGGGAAGGGTCCACCCACGTTGTGACGAGTGACCATTTAGGAGCGTTACTCATGGGCTCAAGTGTGTGGTCGGCTCCCGAAGTCGGATGCCGAACTGGTAAGCTCACTAGCATTGTGACGAGTGATCATTAGGGAGTGTTGCTCATGGGCTCGGGTGTGTGGTTGAAGTAAGGCATTGCCTTGTGGCCTGGATGCACAGTCTTGTCGAGGGTGCAAGCTCGGCCCGGCTAGGAGCGTGGTCACATTGGGATGTGTGACAGGTCTGCCATGAGAGCAGATTGAGTGTTGCATTGTGGATTGGATGTGCGGTAGGGTCGAGGTGCATACTCCGCCTAACTGAGTGTGTGATTGCCTTGGAACACGAGACCAGTGTGAGCTGCCAGGGACGGCTAGACTTTGTCTACAGTGTCGGGTTGGGGTGGTGTACGGAGTCTTGTTTCGAGACTCAAGCGTAGCTTTTGCTTGTGCAGGTAGGACACAGTAGGCGGCAGGAGGTGATTTGGGCTTGAAACGCGATGACTAGATCGTGAGCTCAACTCATGTATTTTCCTTGCATCTTGTAGTATTGATGTAGTAGGATTTCAACATGTATTTTCTTTCGCATTGTACTCTAACATTGACCTTATGCTTGTTTTTGATTGAGGCCTCAATTTAACAGTTCAGTAATATCATTTTTTCGATTTGCTTTAGTTTATTATTGATAGTTGCGTCCTGAGTGCTGATTAGGAGTGTTACAACTTCGTATCAAAGCTCAGATCAGTCCATTCGCATACAACCCAAGTTAGGACCTTTTGAGCGCAGTCCTGTTAGTTTGTGTGTTTTGAGTTTATGTTTTGGTGGTCAGATGCCGCCCTGTCGAGATGCCAAATTGCGTTGTGTGGACCCCTTCCTACTCAGTTCCCAGGAAGAGGACCAGCGAGCGATACGTGACCAGTTGGAGAGCGAGCACGCCAGAACACCCCAGTATGAGGACCAGGGTGAGATTCTTATCGCTTTATGCGTCAGCACCCACCGACCTTTGTTGGGGGGAACATACCTAGAGGCAACGGAGGACTGGATTTTCAGGATCCAACAAATTTTCAAGGCAATCGCTTGCCCGCCTGGGCGGCAGGTAGAACTGGCCAAGTACATTTTTAGTGGGCTAGTGATCAGTTAGTGGAGGACGACCGCAACGATGGTCTTTGGAGATGCGACAGAGATTTAGTGGCCCAACTGAGGGGATGTGGAGATGGTTTGGAATTTTGCCGATGTGTTTCTAGAGGACCTGACAGGATTGCCTCTGCATTGGGAGATTGCGTTTGCTATTGACCTGCTTCCCTGTACTACACGTCAGTGTAAAGTGCCATATTGGATGACCCTTGCTGAGTTGTCCAAGCTGAAGGCTCAATTGCATGAATTTTTTGACAAGGGATTCATTCGGCCGAGTGTGTCACCGTGGGGGAGCCCCTGTTTTGTTCATGAAGAAGAAGGACGGTTCCATGAGGATGTGTATCGATTACCGGATATTGAACAAGGTGACTGTCAGGATTCGTTACCTATTGCCGAGGATTGACTACCTCTTTGATTAGCTGAAGCCTGCGAAGGTTTTTTCGAAGATTGACTTGAGATCCATATACCATCAGTTGAGGATAAGAGATGATGACGTGTCGAATGCATCTTTTCACAAGAGATACCCCGGTCACCTAGGCTCGCCTAGGCGTTCCCAGAACATTGATATGGACATTACGAGTTTTTGGTGATGTCCTTTGGACTGACGAATGCACCTGCCACGCATATGGATTTGATAAATATGGCTTTTAAGTTATTCTTGGATCAGGTTGTGATCGTGTTCGTGGATGATATCCTGGTCTACTCACCGGATCATGAGACACACAGAGAGCATTTGCAGATCGTACTAGAGGTGCTGAGGGAGCAGCAGTTGTATGTGAAGTACTCCAAGTGTGAGTTTTGGCTAGATAGTGTGGCTTTCCTTGAGCACATCGTGTCGAAGGATGGAATTTTGGTGGACCCAGCAAAGATTGAGGCAGTGACGCAGTGGCAGGCAATGATTGATCGTTTTAATATCCGTAAGTGCACAGTCACGTTGAAGCGGTGACAAATGAACCTCAAAGAGTTGTGAGTGTTGTTGTTCCAACCATTCTTGAGTGGGAAAGAAGAGGAGAATGATTGTATTATGCTAATTAACTACACTAAACTATGAGTGAATTAACAATTAAAATAAACCCCCCTGAAGTGGAGGTGTGTAGGCATGTGTGTGTGAGTGAGTCTTCATTACATGAGGCACAAGTGTGTAGAGTAGGTGAAATCAATTAGAAACTAGTGTGGAGTCTAATTGACAAAACAACTACATTTACATGAATACATAACTAATATAGTTAGACATGATGGTAAGATGAACTATGAGTTCCCAAACATGACTAAGTACTGGTGTGGACATTAGAACACCAATTAACCCCTTCATACAACTTGATCCATTCATGCATTCTCTACTAATCAAGCATCCATACATAACAAGTCATTTCTATAAAACCATTATAAGAAACAAGATAAACTCTAAAATTAGCATGAGATAAATACCTATTTTAGACATTATCTCATCTAATACAAGTTTAAGCATGCTACGAGTATTGATCTACAATAGGCACATGCAATGACACAAATAAAAGAACCATTCACTAATACATCACATAACCTATATCACCTCCACCCCAAATGGGATGGATCTACTATCTACTCATTAAGCTAACTAATTATGCTAAGATTGAAGGATACAAAGCATGCAAGACTAAACGAAACAATATCTAACTAAAAATAGAATATTTTATTTACATGACCCACATTACAAAGTGACATCCTCTCCACCTTCAGTTTTGCTTCAAAGGCTTACTCCAAGTACAAAGAATGACCACCAAGCAATGAGTAAGTTACAAAGGAGGAAGAAGAGTTCTATTTATTGACATGAAAAAGGCAACTGGGGACAATTCCCTAGTGTGGGACTAATGAAACATTCCCAGAATAGACTTAAATACATAACCCATATTCACACGAAATTATATCGCCATCTGACCCAAAAGATCCGCCACTGGCGGATCCAAATCAAGTTTCACAGTCTACCTAAGTTCATCAAGTCTTCACGTGAGGTGTGCTCTGGTTAGTCATTTAAGTCTGCGCCCGAATCTAATTCTCAAAATACTCCTTATAATGGTGTGGAGTTTGTCAGTTTGCTATTTGGTCCCTCCGGGCTAACGTCCACGTCCTTCCCTTTTGCTGATGGGCCCTTGTGTATGACAGACAAGTACATTTTGCTTCATTTAAGTATTTCTTCTTACGTTTCAGTCCTTTTTCTCTTCCATTCTCTTCTTTATTACCTAATACTTGAAATATAACAACAACACTTGAGTAGCACAATATTGGGGTAGAATAAATGATATATAATATGAGCACGATATATGATATGCTACTAATCAAATACCCCTACATTTACCTTTTGCTAGTCCTGAGCAAAACAAAAAAAGAGAAAAATGAGAGAAAGGAAAAACATACGAAAAACAGAAATATCTTAACTCACTTTCGTAGGAATCACGGTTGCACTTAACACATGCAACAAGGCGTTAAACCCACTTGTCACCAAGGAGGAGGAGTGGTGTCTTCTGAGGGTTTTCAGATGATACACCTACAAAATCCGAACATAGATGCATTATTCAATCTAGCTACATGAATCGGTGGACCTACTTTTGTCGATCATTAGACATGGTAATGGTACGAGCTGACTCTATATATATATCTTGTCCACACACCTAGCCTAGGGAGCCATTCGTGCAAGTTAATTAAGGACTTAAGTGAAAGATATGATCAACCTTAACATACTCAATTGATACATCGTGTAAAGTTCATTAAGGTTCTTATTTGTATTTTTTTTCTTTTTTTCTTTCCTTTTTAGGGAATAACGAATTAAAACTTGTTGGTGTTTAATTCTTCCTTGGTCCGGTTTTGGACATCAATGTCTGTGAGGACTTATACTATCATGTACACCTTCCTCCAAATCTCCACATAGGGTCATCCCTCCAAATCATTGTCTGTGACGACTTATACTATCATGTACATCATTGTCTGTGAGGACTTATACTATCATATAACGAGAGTTCGGTCGGTGCATCCCAAGTCAGATGACCTGAAAGCACCAGCTACTAAGTCCCTTGGACCTAATTTCTTGAGTGAGAGGAGCCGTGCAAGACGAGACAATACCCTACTAAATTATTTCTTATCTACACATGAACCAAAACCGCATACACGAATTATTCGACTCACTAGGTTCAGGGTGAACTTTTTATTTGTTTGAGTGCTGAAACCCTATGATTACTCTCCCCCCGAGGGAAAATCAGGATGCATCTTTACGACTAGATAAGACTTAAAGCTGATGTACTAGATATCCTAATGCATCATGTTCAAGTCAATTTTGGGAGTTTACTTTTTACATTGCCTCTCAATGGTTTTGCACGTGCTAAACACACGCAAAACCCACAAAACATTTTCTTTCGCAAACACATGAAGATTTTGAAAGAAATGGAAAAATTAAAGCACTCAATGTAAATTTCAGCACACTATCATGGACCAAGATGAAAGGCCTAATCCAAAGTCGCTTCCCCCTACAACTTATCCGCAACACTTGTTCCTCAAATTTCAAGTATGCATGCGAACAACTCAGGCAATCATTTTGTATACCGACAATCGAGTCCTTCGGTTGTCTTCCCAGTGCGATCTACCACTACAACATAACAAGGTTGCACCGACGATATCTATCCATCGGTGTTTGTCACTATCCATCGGTGTAGGTGAACAACGATGAATACACCTACCGTTAGTGTTATTTGATTCGGTATTTCGTAAATCCGACGGATGTATTATTTGGCAGATACACACGTCGTCGGTGTTAATTTTGGCGTGAACTTTCCTGCCAATTTTTTGCCTTCTTTCATCATATCAAAGAACACCGACAGGGAAACTCTGATGGCTATAATATACGTCAGTGTAGAATACACTAACCAAAACGTTGTCCGACAGACATAGTCGTACACCAACTATTACACAGTGTCAGTGAATAATTCTCGATAACCTTAATTGACAGATCGGTACCGTTGGTGAACGTTTATAGATAAACGTCAGACGCTACACCGACGGATAAACACCGTCGGTGTATGTTCATAGATAAACATTAGAACCTACATCGATAAATATGTACCGTCGGTCTATGCCCTGTCCAAAACCTGGAAAAACCTATTTGCTCTTCCGGGTTCTGATTTCCTTGCTTAAAATAAACATTCATACATACAACTCATTCAACATTCACCAAACATTTATACATGACAACTCAAAAATCTAAACACAAGAACTCATATATAAATAGTGATTCATCTCAAAACACTTCATACTCAAAAGTTGTAATTTAATTGAAAACAAATTTGAATTCATTAAGTAGTCAAACAAAGTATAACAATGACAACTGATAGGAAACAAAAACACTAAGCTGTCAAACCTCTCGTGCCTGCTCCGCCCGATGGTCTGTCATCGTCATCTACTTGCCGACGGTGGTGTTGTGTAAATGGATGTTATATTAATATCCTGCACAATTGAAACATTAAACATTAAGATTTATAATTTGTATAATTTAACTTATTAAATGTAGGTAACTTATTAAATTACAATTAAAATACTTGATCCTTAAAACCACTTTCGCCATCAAGTAGTCGATTGGTTAGGCATGTTTTCTAGTATTGTAATTGAGATGGTTGACCAACTGGTGGTCTAGTACATTACAAGTCTTTGCTTTGCCATTCAAAATCGATTTACCAATTGTCCAATTTGATTACCATGATTTATCATATCATTCAAATATGTTAGGTTATGATTTTGAGATGATTTCTTAAAATACCCTTGAGATAATTCAAATATCATAATATCTCATACCCTCTAATTTAACTAAAATTATCGAGAATACTCTCATATTGGATCACATGTAAAGCTTAATAGTCCCTCTAATAATGCTCATTATGATGGAGAATGGTCATTATGATGGAGAAGGTAAATTGAAACTGTCAATCGCATGTAAAGCTGATTCATGCATCAAAATTAAGGTTATAAATTCACAAAAGCTACCAACAATGTATAACGTGAGTTTACTCAAGTCAGATACCTTACACTATGAAGTATTGGAGGTTACATGCAAAACTGTCACTTTAATAGTTTAAGGTTGCCCATATCTTTTACTTAACTCCTTAATTAACTTGTACGAATGGTTCCCTAGAGAAGGTGTGTGGGAATGATATATATAGAGTCAGCCCGTAAGTTTATCGTGTCCAATGATCAACAAAAGTTGTAATAACCTAATCTAAACACCTAAATTAAACTAAACTAAACCTAATTAACCTAATTAAGCTTTGATTAGTGAAGGATGAGGTGGAGAATTGGATAAGATTGAGAGATGAGGTGTTGGTGTAGGATTGGAGGAGATGGAGGTGATGAGTTAAAAGGTAATTATATATAGTTAGATAAGATTTTAATTAAAACATTTTCTTCAGTTGATCTAGCAGTGAGTGAGAGAGTTTCGGAGAAGAGAAGGAGAAGAAGAAGAGAAGGAGAAGAAGAAGAAGAAGAGGAGAAGAAGAAGAGGCGAAGAAGAAGAAGTTGAGTAGAGGTTGCCAAAGCTTGGGAGGCTTCCACAACCGTCAATAAGGTATGCCAAATCTTCAATATAACTCACTTATGCCTTGTGAGTGTTGGGGATCGACGTTGGTGTCGAATTCCCCGTCGGATTTCAACCTATTCAGAGGTTGAAGACGACGATCGGTCGACAGGTGCCTGTGGGCAGTCGACCGATCCTATTATTATATTGATGTTTACCCGCGAACAGTCGAACGATGTCTGAGGACGGTCGACCGTTATGTCAAATTTGTGCGGGAAAAAGGGTTGATACTATTATCGGTCGAACGGGACCACTTAGCCGGTCGACCGAAAAACAATGAGAATGGGTCGGTTGGGGATTTTGACTTATTAAACGGTCGAACGTCCTTAACCTTGTTCGACCGATCCATTCGATGCTAAGTCGGTTGAGAGCTTTGACCATCAAAACGATCGACCGCTCTTAAACTTTCGGTCGACCGACTGAGCATTTTAATTAAGTTGTAGAGTGCTTGTGATGTTTCGGTCGAACTGTATGGCAGTTCCGGTCGACCGAATACCACTTAGGCAAAATGCTGAAAGTCCTGTTATCGGTTGAACGGCCCCTTGGTTCGACCAATCGGATATATATATATATATATATATATATATATATATATATATTATATAATTTTGTATAGCGTAGACCATCCAAACGGTCGACCGCTAGATGACTTTTGTTCGACCGATTGGTCGGTAATTCGGTTGGCGTGGTTCGACCGGATGCTATTGTTTGTAAAGTACTGAGTACTGTGTGGAAGACCGATCGACCGGAGCGCTTTTAGCGGTCGACCGATCTGCCGCAGGTTGGTGGATTTATCCACACGCGATCCGTTGAATATAGGTCGACTACTGGCTCCGAGGCGACGGTTGATTACCGGCTTTGAGAGCGAAGGATTTCACCTTCGACGAGGGCGTATTATTGTATTACTGTTGCCTCTCTTACCGAGCGGGGTGTGAGGGATGTGTGCCGTAAACCTTGGGCAGTTTGCGAGGGTTTAGCGGTAGGCCGAGGATGTTCCAGCAGGGTGCGCGTCTGGCGGCTCTTGGGGGAGCAGCGGCTGTCGTCTGACCCGAGTTGTGTATTCGGCGGGCTGACTCGCTCCTGGGGTGGCGGCGTGTACCAGGGGTTCCTTCCTGCACTTTTGGGGAGCAGTGGTGTCGACTGACCCTTGTGAGGCAGCGGTGGACTGACTTGACCCTAGTGACAGGAGTGGTTCAGTGCCGTGGAGGCGGTGAGGGCATTATTGTGGGCCCGAGATGGATGATCATGTGCATTGTATTGCATTGTCTTTAATTCCTTTTTGTATTTTAGGAGGTTTGGTATACGGGGTTCCTGCAGGTAACTCAGGCATGTTTCAATTGTTTGCATTTCAGGTAGCGAGGAGTCTTAGAGTCGAGGTGGTGACCTAGGAGGGTGCCCCCGGGATCAGATCTTGTCCTCTTTTATATCTTTTGTTGAGGTAGTGATTACATGTATATTCATTTTTGTTGTAATCACAGTTGACTCATATGTATAGTTTGACTTCCACGTGGATTAGTATCTATATATATATATATATATATATATATATATATATATTTCGTCTTGTTGTCTCGTGACGTGCCCAGTGTTGACCGTTGACGGTCTTTATTATCGTTTTAATTTTCCGCTGTTTTCGGGTACGTTACAATTTGGTATCAGAGCGTTGATCTCGGCGTACTTGTCCAAAGAAACCACCTTTGAGTTAGGAATTAGGTATTAGAGGATCATGCATACATATTTTATATTGATGATTGTCTTGTTTTCCTTTGGCAGATGCCTCTTAGACGGGGGAAGGTCGTTGCCCATACTCGCGGTGAGAGTGAGACTGTGAGGGATGAGGCTTGGGAGGATGAGCGTCGGACGTTGTTCGATACGGTCGGACGTCTGACAGAGATGCTACAGCAGCAGGCAGCACAGACTGGGCAGACGGGACTGGTGCTATGCATGACCGGTTTATGCTCCAGCATCAGCCTACCTTTCTGGGGCAGTATGACGCAGAGGCTGCGGAGGAGTGGATCTTCACGATGCAGAAGATCTTCAGTGCTATTGGTTGTCCTCCAGAGGCGAGAGTGGGCCTGACTACATATGTTTTGGGCGGTGCTGCGTCCAACTGGTGGAGGTCCACATCTGCAGTGGTGTTTGCGGACAGAGACGATATAGCCTGGGAGGAGTTCGTTGGCGAGTTCAACGAGCAGTATTTTCTGCAGCATGTTCAGGACGCAAAGAGGGAGGAGTTTCTGAGTCTTCAGCAGGGAGACATGACTTTGGCAGGCTACATCGGGAAGTTTAACGCCCTTGGGCGTTACTGTCCCGAGATGTATATCACACAGGAGCAGAGAGCTGGGAAGTTCGTCCGAGGGCTCCGGAAGCAGTTGAGGACGAAGGTGCTGACACATATGCCGATCACATTAGCCGATGCAGTGAAGAGTGCCACTGTTCTTGATCGTGACTACAGAGAGAACTACCAGGATGAGAGGAGGCCATCGGGTAGGTTCTCTGGGAGGTCGGGAGGTCAGACTGGGGGGAATCCGGGCAAGAGGCCCCGATTTGAGGGAGCAGGAGCTGCAGTACCACGACATGAGCCTTGTGGTAGTTGTGGGAGGTTTCACTCCGGGCCGTGTTTCACTCCCGGAGCTTGTCATGGTTGTGGCCAGCTGGGCCACTTTATTAGGAGCTGTCCGAGCCGAGGAGCTGGACCGAGCAGACCACCGGGATTACCAGCACCAGGCAGAGGTGGAGGCGGAGGTAGACCACCTTTTAGACCACTGTAGGGACAGCGCACCGGCAGAGTTTACACCATCCAGACGGAGGAGGCTTGATGGAGGCGCTGTTGTGGAAGGTACACTTCTTGTCGCTGGTTCAGTAGCTAGGGTGCTCTTTGATTGTGGCGTGACACACTCGTTCATCTCAGAGCGATTTGCGGGAGTGTTGGGCTGTACCCTTGCGATGTTGACTGCCACTTTGGAGGTCAGCACACACCTGGGTCTGGTGGGCACTGTGGGGAGATTTGCCCCGGCGCCACGGTTGTTTCGGGAGATCAGGAGTTTCCGGCAGACCTGGTCTTGCTACCGATGGAGGACTTTGATGTCATTCTTGGGATGGATTGGCTGTCCCAATATGATGTTCAAGTCTTGTGCCGTGAGAAGAAGATTTTGATCCCGAGGAAGGGTTTGCCTGATATTCTGATCAGAGGGATCAGAAGCAGAGGAGGTCGCATCATTGTATCTGCCGTGAGGGCTCAGAGGCTGTTACAGCAGAGTTGTGCAGCATTTGTAGCGACACTTGTGGTTGCAGAGGCAGAGTCCCAGAGGTTGGAGGACATTGAGGTGGTGCAGGAGTTCGCAAATGTCTTTCCAGCGGAGATTCCAGGTTTACCACCACACCGGGAGTTGGAGTTCGGCATAGAGTTGGTAGCTGGCACTACACCACAGTCGAAGGCTCCATACCGGATGGCACCTGCTGAGTTGACATAGTTGAAGAAGCAGTTGCAGGAGTTGATGGACTCTGGACTTATCAGGCCGAGTGTCTCGCCTTGGGGTGCACCAGTTTTGTTTGTGAAGAAGAAGGACGGATCCTTGAGGATGTGCATAGACTACAGGATGCTGAACCAGGTGACGGTGAAGAATATGTATCCCTTACCTAGGATCGAGGACCTCTTTGACCAGCTGCAGTCAGCGAAGGTTTTCTCGAAGATTGACCTACGTTCAGGATATCACCAGTTGAGGATCCGAGATGAGGACATCCAGAAGACAGCTTTCAGGACGAGATATGGACACTATGAGTTCTTGGTGATGCCATTTGGATTGACGAATGCTCCGGCAGCGTTCATGGATCTGATGCACCGGACATTCAGGCAGTATATTGATATATTTGTGATTGTCTTCGTGGATGACATTTTGATCTATTCACCAGATGTGGAGCAGCACAGAGAGCATCTGAGGATTGTACTCAGCATCTTGAGGGCTCAGGAGTTATATGCTAAGTTCTCAAAGTGCGAGTTTTGGTTGGACAGAGTGGCATTCCTCGGACACATTGTATCGGCAGAGGGGATATCAGTGGATCCGGCGAAGGTAGAGGCAGTGACACAGTGGAGGACCCCTACGAGCGTGACGGAGATTAGGAGCTTTGTTGGACTGTCGGGTTATTACCGTCGCTTCATCAAAGACTTCTCGCGATTGGCAACACCACTGACGGCTCTGATGCAGAAGGGAGTCACCTTTGTATGGTCGCAGAAGTGCGAGGACAGCTTTCAGGAGCTGAAGAGACTGTTGACCACAGCACCAGTTTTGTCATTGCCGAGTGGCACGGGTGGATTCGTGATTTATAGCGATGCTTCAGGTGTTGGCTTAGGATGTGTACTTATGCAGCACAGGAGGGTGATCGCGTACGCATCCAGACAGCTGAAGGTCCATGAGAGGAATTGCCCGACACATGATTTGGAGTTAGCAGCAGTGGTTCACGCACTGAAGACCTGGAGACACTATCTTTATGGCGAGCAGTTTGAGGTGTTTACAGATCATCAGAGTCTGAAGTACCTGTTCTCGCAGAAGGAGCTGAGCATGAGGCAGCGCAGATGGCTTGAGTTCATTAAGGACTACGACTTCACTATCTCTTACCATCCGGGGAAGGCGAACACAGATGCAGACGCTTTGAGCCGAAAGGTGGAGGTATCAGTAGCAGGCCTATGCATTCAGGAGTGGCGACTACTGGAGTCTTTAGCAGAGTGGAGACCATTTGCAGATAGCTCTGAGGGTGCAGTGATTGCAGGATTGAGAGTAGAGCCTCAGACAGTATCAGCAGTGATTCATGCTCAAACTACAGATGAGGAGTTGAGCAGTTTACTACAGTTAGTGGCTAGAGATGGGTCAGACTTCAGAGTTGGAGTTGATGGAGGTCTGAGATTCAGAGACCGTATCTGGGTGCCGAAGACAGAGGACCTGAGACATGAAATCATGGAGGAGGCACACAGATCTAGATATTCCATTCATCCAGGGAGCACCAAGATGTACAAAGATCTGCAGCAGAACTTCTGGTGGCGAGGGATGAAGAAGGACGTTGCAGACTTTGTGTCGAGGTGTTTGGTCTGTCAGTAGGTGAAGATTGAGCACCAGAGACCAGCAGGGCAGATGCAGAGGATTGAGTTGCCCGAGTGGAAGTGGGAGCACGTGACGATGGATTTTGTTACGGGGCTACCGAAGACACGGAGATTCCACGATGCGATTTGGGTTATAGTCGATCGACTGACCAAGTCAGCGCATTTCTTAGCTATTAAGACCACTCTTGCTCTGGAGGGTCTTGCTAAGTTATATATTGATGAGATTGTCAGACTTCATGGTGTACCAGTCAGTATCATTTCAGATAGAGATCCCAGATTCACTTCGCGATTTTGGGAGAGTCTACACAGAGCACTGGGGACACGTCTGAAGTTTAGCACAGCTTTCCACCCACAGACAGATGGCCAGTCAGAGCGGACGATACAGACATTGGAGGACATGCTGAGAGCGTGTACACTTGACTGGGCCGGGTATTGGGATGAGCATTTGCCGTTGATAGAGTTCGCCTACAACAACAGCTACCACTCGAGTATTGGGATGGCACCATATGAGGCATTATACGGGAGGCCGTGTAGATCGCCGGTATGCTGGAGTGATGTGGGCGAGAGACAACTAGTTGGACCTGACATTATACAGTTATATTCATAGAAGGTCGACGTGATTCAGAGACGACTAGCTACAACACAGAGCAGGCAGAAGAGTTATGCTGATACGCGGAGGCGTGAGCTGACTTTTGAGGTAGGAGATCATGTCTTCCTGTAGATCTCACCTTCCAGAGGGGTGATGAGATTTGGGAAGAAGGGGAAGTTGAGTCCGAGATATGTTGGACCTTTTAACATATTGGATCGGGTCGGTGAGGTGGCATATAGGATTGCTTTACCACCACAGTTCGTAGGACTTCACAACGTCTTCCATGTTTCTTTGCTGAGGAAGTACGTGGCCGATCCAGCTCATGTGATTGAGATAGCAGTACCAGAGATCCAACAGAATTTGTCATTAGATGAGAGACCAGTTGAGATTGTGGATCAGATGGTACATCATCTCAGGAGGAGAGCGATTCCGATGGTGAAGGTCAGGTGGCAGCATCACAGTGTCAGAGAGGCTACCTGGGAGATCGAGGAGGATGTCAGGAGGCAGTATCCAGAGTTGTTCCGGTAAGTCTGTTGTTTCGAATTTTGCGGACGAAATTCTTTTAAGGAATGATGGCAGCATCACATGACCGTTTGTTCTCGACCTGTAAAGGTAGACCCAGGCAATGAAAACAATAATTTTCCTAA
This sequence comes from Triglochin maritima, assembly GCA_963682175.1. Lineage (NCBI taxonomy): Eukaryota > Viridiplantae > Streptophyta > Magnoliopsida > Alismatales > Juncaginaceae > Triglochin > Triglochin maritima. The sequence continues at coordinate 28,798,200 of OY821771.1, read as the reverse complement.
GCCAAGAATGGAAGAAAATGTTATAACCCTCCTACACTCTAAGGAATCTGAAGACGATACCCCGTGTTGTACCGTTTACATGTTTTCAGGACTTTCTGGAACGGAATCTTACCTTCCTTTCGATATGATTATTATTGAAATAAGCAGACTGTTTTGAAGAAGAGAACACCTAACAGAATTTGAAAGATCACTTATCGATGAATGGCTAGACATGCCAATTGATGGGTAATCTCGATATACCACTGCACATATGTTTCGCATTAAGATTTCACTATCGACTATTTTATGTTGTCTATAATGTTTATGCTTCTTTGTAGTTCTGGAGTATGGGTCAACCCAAAAACACACGGAATTTTGTCTAGGTATCAAGTCTAGTGCTTATTTTTCAAACATCTGTTGAGAAATGACATTATTACATGCTGGATGGAGCATCTCAAAGTTGTTCAACCAACACTCCGGGTAGTCACATCATATGATCAACTATCTTGGTCCTACATACCAGCTCTTGCGATAGTAATGTCATGGATCTGTATTCACATCTCATATATTTATTTTTACTTTGGTCGTGTTCCAAAAGTTGCGTCTAGTATGCTCAAGTTCAACCATATTTTATAATTCCACAGGCAAACATGGGATTAGCAAATTCGTCGTGGTGGAGAGTGAGTTGATTTTGTTGGCTCTCGTTGATATTGGAGTTGAAGATGGCTGATGTGGTGTTTATCCCAGTGCATTCAAAAGAGAAATGGCACTGGCAGTTAGTTGTTATAAACTACCTGGAATATACAATAAAGTACTACAACTCCCAACAAGAAAGTTGTGCCGGTGCGAAGAAAATGGAGGAAAATAAATTGAAAAATGTGGTAACGTGTTTGTAAATTAACTTGTACTAAAAGTATATAATTAGGAGGAAATACTTATACTTTAGTACCTTAATTTTCCGTGTGTTCCCTTAAATATTGCAACAATTGGAGCTCACTTGCACGAAGAATTCGGTAAACCGGTCATCACGCATTTTATGCACATTGTCAACAACCAGCAGGATCGTAAATAACTAATCATTTTCTTGTCTGGTGCATACCACATGTGTGATAAATGCAAATAGGATCAGTTGTGGAGCTTATGTATGCAACTATATCGTTAAGATTTTGGATGGGGAGAATTAAATGAAGTTCCATCCTCAAGAAGTGGACAAGTTGATACCCTGCATGGTCATTCTTCAGTTCATCAACCTCCTTGTCCAAAGCAACATATTTCTCCAAGACCATTCCATGGAACCTCTCCACATGAATCTATACAACCACAATAGCACCTTCATCCCCATCAACCTAGCAAAAAAGTCACACTTCTTTTTATCGGGTTCCTGATAAGGCACAAACATTTCATCAAACACTTATAGTGCACCAATCAAAACTTGAAAAAAAAGTAAAGTGCGACTAAATTAACCTACACTCCAATAGTAGGGGCAGCGGTAGAATCGACGCCTATAGGACCACTCCTTCCTGGAAGTGTAAAGCTAGCAAAGCAACCTATAATAACAAAGGGGACTTTGGTCGTCGGTCAGAGCCTCAGATAGGTGACGACTATTGGAGGTGGATGAGGTGTCAGGGGACTTTGCAAAGGAGGTGGTGTAGTAGTTGGGTGGAGTGTTGATTGGCTTCGAGTGGGAGGTCGAGGTCATAGAAATTGTTTTTGGTGGAACTGCTTCTTTGCCTGGTTGGTCTGATGGAAGGTTATTGCCCTTGGTTGCATGTCTGAGGAAGAAGAACAACAAAGGAGGAAGAAGAAGAACGAAAGAGAAAGAAGAAGGCAGGAACGAAATATGATATGAGGGGGCAAGAGGACATGGCGGGAAGGATTAGTAGGTGCTGGGAGGGGTTAACCAATTTAACCACCTTTAAGCACGGTTATAACCAATCGTGAATTTCAACTAATGGGGATATGTACACGTGGTGTTAGGTTTGTGAGAAGGCAAAACAGGACTGGGAAACGACATCTAGTGGTTGTGGGCCGATGTAACGTCCTAGGTGCACCGCTATAAGCGATGGTGGAACTGAGGTGCACCAGACTAAATTACGAAAACACAGATGCAAGTGACCAATTTCAATCTGGCCTAGGTGCATGAAACCAATTCACCATTAAATTTCCTTAAAAAGTTGTTGTTATTTTATAGGACAAACTAATGAGGGTGAGACGTCTAAGAAGAGAAGTCGAGGGCCAACGAGAGGTGCTGATCTTATTCACTCTGTCGGTCAGCGGTTCCAAATTCAATGGAAAGAGGACTTTGTTCCGGTTGGCCCTTGTGGGGAGAAGTTGAACACAACTTTGGCATTGTTGGACAAACAACCTCAGTTGTGGCCACTAAATTTTAAGATGGCTCATCAGAGCCATAAATCATTTGTCAACTCGTAGGATACTCTTCCAATATGTCTTACTTTGTTATTTATCTTTTTTAGATTTAATACTTGAATGTTAATTTGACTTTTTAAAAAATAATTATATGTTATTCTTAGGATCGTTTTGATTTCGGTAATTGTATAAATGTTTGACACTATTGTTTATATAAAATTGGTAGTTTCCTCAGAGATTATCGATATTCGGTGAAAAAGAAATACTACACCGCATTCGACACAAATGAAGAGCGTGGATTGCTTATTTGTCCGATTATTAAAACCAGAAATTCGGAAAAAATCCAATAAAAGGTCATACACGTCGATTTGTTGGCAACAGCCCAACGTGGTCTGTAGACACACAACGTCGGTTGAAAGAGAAATCCGACATAGTCTATCCTATTATCAAAAAAATTAATAAAAATCAAATAATAGAATATACCACATCGGTTAGTTGGCAAACGACCACTGAAGCGGTATATCCTTTTCATTAAAATAATAGTTTCAGACAGTGTTGGATACACCAACTTGTTATGCCCTTTATTGAATTCTTTTGTGAAATTTCATTTTGGTTTCAACAAAATAACCGACGTGTTATGTCCTTAATTGAATATTTTTTGTTAAATTACACGTCTGTTTCAACGAAATAACCTACGTGTTATGTCCTCAATTGAATTTTTTGTTAAATTCTGATTTTATTTTGAATACCTCATAAAGTTCCCTATGATTGAAACAGAAGTACACCATATAAAAATTCTTGCAATTGAAACATGCATACACCACACAAAATTCCTTACAATCGAAATAGAAATATACCACGGAAAATTCTGATCATCGCATATAAATCTAATTGAGTACTGCCAATGTATATTCCAAAAATATCATATATGTATTTCTATTTTCACAAGTATCATAATATACCAAAAATATATAGATATATATATATATATATATATATATATATATATATATATCAGTTAACCTAATACACATAATCTCAAAAGTTTTAATATGTACATCCCATTTAAAAAGACGTACACTTGCAAAAAAATTAAAGTTGTAAGGTAGTGTTGTAAACTATCTTCGTGGTGTAAACTATGTTGGTCTTGTACACTACGTTTGTGTTATAAACTATGTTCCTTCAATTCAGCTGCCTTTGAATATGATCTGTCTGTAAACTATGTTGTTGTTGTACACTATGTCATAGAAGAATTTTCAATTAATAGGTTGAATGTGGTTGTAATGTCTTAGTTCCTGCTTTATAGTTTGGTTTGGTCTAAATGTCAGGCTGAAAATCCTACGCATCAACACCAATGATATCATGTATATATTCATCTAGCATCACTCGATAAACTTACATTCATCAATTAAGTAGCTAACATCATATGACTGATGAAAAATGAGGACCACTTCTCTTGTGTCATGTCTTTCTCTTCCAGAGAAAATGGTTCAAAGGAATCTTCAAACGACTACAGAGTAGTCAAACCTATGTAGTAACATATAAATTGTGCCACAAAACATATATAATGCAATATCAAATCAATATCAAAAATTACCAATCTTAAATCTCCCATTCACTCCTTTCTAAACAAGTTGGTCTATATACCTCATCATGTAGTAACAACATTCAGTATTTCCAATTTGTTGACGGTACTACAATTAAGATGTCATGTATATTGGAAAAACAACGAATTTGATGTAAAATATAATTCATATTATAAAAATGAACATTATTGAATCATCTTACTTTGATGACACGCCAAGTTACTTTTGTTTATGTTGGAGACCTTTGAACACCGAAGTGTTTACAGCCTCAAGACCCCTACCAAAATATGTATAGGTTCAAGAATAGATTCAAACATTCAATAACAACAAATTAACTTAGAATATTAATGAAATTATTTTAAATACCTTACGTCTAAATAATGTTCAATAAATCTTCCTTGGGTTTGTCCGGTGCCAAATGATCAAACAAGTAGGCCGTCCACATAACGGGTTCTATCCCAGCTAACATTGCTGGGAAAAATGGCTATAAGGTTGGATATTATGGGGGTAGAACGTTGGGTTGACCATCTTCTTTGACCAACGTGGTAAGTGGACCCTACCATGTTAGTCACAAATCCGACGTGATAGGGTCCGCTATCACGTCGGTTTAAACCCACAAAAGACTGACGTGGTAGATCTCTCATTATTATTGTTTTTTAAATAATTCACACCCTAACACGTCGGTGTAACAACCGACGTTATAGTGTTCCATTTCACGTCGGTTTCAATCCACATATCACCAATGTGGTAGACCTCTCCTTAATTTATTTTTTAAAAATAATTCACACCCTACAACGTCGGTCAACAAAACCGACGTGGTAGGGTACATTTCTATTTTTTTAAAATAACTCAAACACTGCCACATCGGTTTAATTGTACACTGATGTGATACAACCCCTATATAACATCGGCCAAGAAAACAATGACGTGGTAGTATTCGAATTATCATACGGCGTTGGTTGTGTACAAAAGCCGACACTGTAGGGTATTTATTTTGATTTTTTATCATATTTAATTTTTATTTATTTGATGCATGTATTGATTCAAACCCTACAGTTATTCAGTCCAGCAACATTCACAACAAAGAATCACAATTAATATCGATCAAATAACATTCATATTCATATCATGCTCATATGTAACATACAAATGCAACTATTAGTACTACAATAGGCAAACAAGCAACTATTACTAGTAATTGAAGCTTAAAGTCAATATGAATCTGCAATAGAAACTTCACTTCAAATTGAACCACTATTTTCGACATTTTCATTTTCTGCTCAGAGGATCCTCAATCCATATTCCTTCGTGATGATCATCTCGGAGACGTAAGTTGAATACTTCTGCCATCATCGAGCAATTTAAGTTCAGGTACTTGTGCAAACGGGGGAATTTCTCCAATCTCATTAACATCTTCTTAAGAAACTATTTGTTATTTTTTCCTTCTAAAACTACCGCCATTCATTAGCACATGGGTCTATCACATAGAAAATCTGTTTTGCTTGATATGCTAGAATGAAAGGATCTTCCTTAAAACCTTTTTTTTAAGGTTCACCAAAGTAAACCCCAACTCAACTTGAAGACCGTTCTTATTGTCCACTCACTTGCATTTAAATACAGTAACATTGAATTTAGTAAAATTCTGCTCCCATATTTCTTCAATCTGACCCTAATAAGACATATTGGCATATATGGGATTTCTATCTTTCGAACAAGAAATGTGCAACGATTCAACTACCAAAGTGACCCCACTATTCTGCATTGTGATTTTTTCGTACTCCATTTCGGTATAGAGAGAAAAGACATTGATATCATAGCCATTATAAGATTTCACTATAGGATTAGGTTTGTATGCCAACAACTTCAGGTACTTGTGCAAACGGGGGAATTTCTCCAATCTCATTAACATCTTCTTAAGAAACTATTTGTTATTTTTTCCTTCTAAAACTACCACCATTCATTAGCACACGGGTCTGTCACATAGAAAATCTGTTTTGCTTGATATGCTAGAATGAAAGGATCTTCCTTAAAACCTTTGTTTTTAAGGTTCACCAAAGTAAACCCCAACTCATCAACTTGAAGACCGTTCTTATTGTCCACTCACTTGCATTTAAATACAGCAACATTGAATTTAGTAAAATTCTGCTCCCATATTTCTTCAATCTGACCCTAATAAGACATATTGGCATATATGGGATTTCTATCTTTCGAACAAGAAATGTGCAACGATTCAACTACCAAAGTGACCCCACTATTCTGCATTGTGATTTTTTCGTCCTCCATTTCGGTATAGAGAGAAAAGACATTGATATCATAGCCATTATAAGATTTCACTATAGGATAAGGTTGTATGCCAACAACTTCAAATTTTCATAAACATCACGATTGTACACAATTTCCCTGAACCAATCGATGAAAGTTTTATTGTGAGAATTAATTACTTGTTGATCAGTCCACGTAAGATGTTTTTCCTTTACTTTGGTCATGTTCTCATCCAAATAAGGTTGGACTTCATCGGAATTGCACAACACACATAAATACACTTTAAAGAGATCCTCACCCTTTGGAGTTAACATCTTCATACCACGCGTACCGTTCCCTCCAATCCTATCTTCATGTCGGTTGTTAAGAACTTCGACACTCTTTGTATGAGTCAAGTACTCATTACAAAATTCAATTACCCATTGAGCTATGTAACCTTCAACAATGCTCGCATTTGGTCTTCGTCGATTGTTACAATAAGCTTTCAACTCACCCATATAATGCTCGAAAGGATACATCCACCTCAAAAATACCAGACCAAGTTGCTTAACTTCTCTAACCAGATGAACCACCAAATGAACCATAATGTCAAAAAAAGACGGGGGAAAGTACATCTTCAACTGACATATCATAACAACCACTTCATTCTGCAACTTATCCAAATAATTTGGCTCAATTACTTTGCTGCAAATCTTGTTGAAGAACAAACAAAATTTGACAATGGCATGTCTAACGTGTTTCGGCAATATCGATCTAATAGCAATAGGTAACAACTGCTGCATCAACACATGTCAATCATTTGACTTCAACCCAAGTAGTTTCAAATCTTTCATTGAAAAAAGATTACTAATATTTGAAGAATACCCTTGCAGTACTTTGACACCATGTAGACACAAAGCTAATTTCTCCTTTCTGGACAGAGTGTAACAAGCTGGTGGTAAAGACTTTTGAGCACCCTTACTCTTCCGTGCTAGTTTTGCTCGAATACCAAGTTCAAGTAGATCAAGTCTGACATTATATGCATCTTTAGTCTTACCTGGTATGTTCAGAAGAGTTCATAACAAACTATCACAAACATTTTTTTGACATGCATCCCATCACTACAATGGTTGACTTCTAAGGTCTCCCAATAAGGAAGGTTAAAAAAATGAATTTTTTCTTCCAACTGCACTTATCATTATTGTGTTTATAAGGCTTCTCGAATTCGCATTGGATGTTCTTCACTCGCTCAAGAACTTGTCCTACACTGATTTCTGTGTGTGTGTGGGGGGGGGGGGGGGGGTTCACATAATAGCCAGACAGATTTCCATATGCATGGAAGTCATTAATTCTATAAAATATCATTGCACGCATTGTAAATGTTTGTTGACGGTGGGCATCCAAGACTTGCTGACCTTCATTCCATAATTTCTTTAAGTCATCAATGAGGGGAGCCAAATACACATCTATGTCATTGCGCGGTTGTTTTGGACCAGAAATCATTAAAGACAATATCATGTATCTAAGTCTCATGCTTAACCACGGAGATATATTGTACATAACCAATAGAAAAGGCCACGAACTATGAAGGCTACTCAAACTCCCATAAGGATTCATTCCATCAGTACATAGACCAAGTCTCGGATTTTTGGATTCTTTACCGAACAATGGAAAATCTAAATCGATCAGTACATAGACCAAGTCTCACTGTTGCAACAGAAAAAATAATAAAGAAATTTGACATCCATCCCCACTTCCACGTCAGACTAATTAATACTCCGACGTTGAAGACCATATACCACGACCAGATACAAAGGTTTTTTGGGTTTCAAGTTCTCTGATAACTATAATTCAAACTCAAACCCTTGCACCTAAAATGTTCAAATACAATACATATGCCATTCATACATCACAATTGGGACAGAATACATATGTTATTCATAGAATCCAACAAATAACACATTCATATATATATACAAATACAATACAACAAATAACACAGTTCATATACAATACATTATATTCATACACAATTAATTTACTTTCGTTTTAGCATACGAGTAATAAAATAACCAGGCAACCTCTCACGTGTTCCATCTATCTCCTCTTGTGAAAACTGTTGAGAGTTTTCTTCAAAAATCTACAAAAATAGTATATTTTTATATAATTAAAATAACAAAATCATTATAAACTAACATGTTAGTTACATATCGAAGATACCTCTCGTAAATCTCCGTCTTCCGATCCCATACTGACAATTTGTTTCATATAGGTCATTATGTAGTAACTGCATTCAGTATTTCAAACTTGTTTATGGTACTACAACAATTACAAATAAAAATATATTCAGTATTATATCCTTATAATGAAATGAATACATATTACTTTAATAATGAATAATATTACCTTCATGGCATGCCTAATTGTTTGCTTCTTCTGACTTCTTTTTCGACCCATCATTTTATATATATTCATGGCTCTGTCAAAATTACAAAAAGGTCAAATGTTTGACTCAAATTTGTAAACAAATTTAAATTGACTATACTAAAAGCAACTTACAACTGAACAATATTCTTCAATGGTTTTCTCGGTTTATCTGATGCTACAGGATCAAACCAATATACACAACTTGTCTCGGGAACTAAAACAACCAACATCCAATGATCACTGGAAATAAATAATGTTGCATATCTTTATTAATCATTTATTACGAATATAACAAGTAATATAAAATATAATGAAATACTTACGCCTCCCAATATGGTGCTAGATAAATCTTCTTCTCGCAATCACACTGATTTACATCATATCATGCATACATTTGTGTCTTATATCCGTTATCTTTCACCTAAACAATGCTACGTAATGAGTTTTATAGTTAAGTTTCAGGAATAAACAAGTTTGAGAAAAAAAGGCACAGAAATGACCTAAAAGCAAGAAAAAGGAATGAATTGTGAGACTCATGGACTGACATACAAGAGGGAAGGACCCGGATGTAAACCAAAATGACCAATAAGCAAATCAAGAAACTCCACACCATCACGAGGAGTATTTTGGCAATTAGATCTGGGCTTAAACTCCAATAACCGATCCGAGTGCACCCCATGTGAAGAATTGAAGAACTAAAGAGGATATCCGAAAATGGGTCGGATCCGGGGAAAAGTGACCACCAATTGGCGGTCCATTTTTCTCAGAATCCGACACGGTTTTGCTAGGATATAGGTTATATGTTTATGTCTATTCTGAGAATGTTTCATTAGTCCCACATCGGGGGATTGTCCCTGGTTACCTTTTTCTATCACTATAAATAGAACTCTTCCTCCTCCCTTGTAAACTACTACATTGTTTGGTGGCATTCTCTCTACTTGGAGTAAGCCTTGGAGCAAAACTCAAGGTGGAGAACAATGCTACTTCTAATGTGAGTCATGTAAATAAAATAATTCTTAATAGTTTGTTTTAATGTTGTTTTTGTTTCAATGCTTGCTTGTTTAGCTTGTTTTGTTTTTCTTAATCTTAGTTGAAGTAATTAGCATGTCTCCATTTCCTATCTTAATTACCTTAATTTCGTTTTGTCTTCTTTTAATGAGTAGTGAGTAGTTTCATCCCCCTTTGGGGGTGGAGATGATGTTTATACATGTGGTAAAGAATGAAAATGAATGCTTTATTATTAAATGTGTTGATAAATGTGAATGTATGCTTGCTTGTTTAGAGTAGAACACTTCATTTGATGGATTTTGCCACAACTATTAGACACCTCCCATGCTTGTTTTGGTTCTGAAATAACCAACTTGTGTATGTGAATGTTAATCAACTAGGTCAGTGATTGGATTGATAGGTTTTGCCATAACCATTAGACACTTCCTATACATGAAAACACTACCTACATTTGTGCATATTGAACGCATTCTTCACCATCTTATTACATGTGTGCACTCACTCCACCCATTAGGGGTCTCTCCTCCTGATTTGCAGCTTTACTTTAAGTTCTCTTAGTTTAGTTCGAATCACTCGTTAGTTGCTTTCTTTCCAATTTCTTCTTACTAGTTTAGTGTACCTTAGATTAGCATACTCAAATCTCTTCTCTCTTTATTCGCCAATTGATTTCGTACCAACCAGAAGCTACTCACCTCATCGTGGACACGACACATACTTGCCCCGTCTTCACCGATGTTGTGCACTTGCGGTAAATATAAACGATTAACACACACACATAATAGTAGCAATCTTTTGGTCTCTAGTGTCATTGCTTAAATTGTCGGGACACATGAATATTGTGGGACATAAATAACCAAAATTTTCCCCAAATGGCAATTCGTAGAGAACCCTATTCAAAAATCAATATACCATGATTATTAATAAAACAATTCGTAATCAAATATATAAAAAGACAAAATAACTTACTTTAATCGAACTTGGATTATTGTTATACACAATTTTTCGATCCTCAAAAATTGCATGACATCATCTATTCTGACATACAACTTGGGTTCGATGCCATCGTTGGTCATGGAACCTATGATTTCTTTATTCATAAAACTTTCAATTGTAAAATCTTCATCCTCATGTCGTATGAAATTGTATAACATTTGACAATTCGAGGGAAATTGTCTCTCGTCAATTTCAATTTCATTTTCAGATTGCTTGGATGCTAGACCTTTGACCTTATGAAATTAAAAAACTATATTATTAGAATATATTTACTTGATTCTATATATCAACCATTTATGCAATTATTAAAATAAAAGTTGATACATTTGCTTTCTTTAATTTAATCAATGAACGGGCCATTGCAACACCTATCCTTCAGCACCGCCCACCATCTAAAGTTCAGAAGCAGGATACGGTAGGAGTGCATCACCACAGACAGAAGTATCCAAAATCACCTTCAAACTATTGGATTCAATTTGTTTACCATGATGCAACTTCAGTGTGTACACGTTCCCATATGCTACAAGTCGCATATCCGTATCATTGACAAAGAGTTCGCATTCAGCTCCATCATGTAAATATTAAAATGAAATTATCACATCCATCTGAAAATGAAAAATAAATACTTAACAATTGTAATTTTACCTCAAAATGGCCAAGCGTGTCCTGCTCAAACTCGTCTTGTGGGAACAATTCCCTAGGTTGTACACTTGAAGCTGTATGGGGGTTTGGTAAATCTACATTTGTGGCAATATCGGTGGAAACTACAAGGTGATTATACAAATTCTTCACCAGGTTTTCCAGGTGATGGATCCTCTCGTCTCATTTCATGTGATCACCTTTGGAATGTCGTTGTGAGGATGATGACCCATAATACTGACATAGTCCTATTCGACTACCTACACCGTATTTGTCCAGAATGCTCCTCCTTACCTAAGGTTGTGGACAATATATCATTTCTTCCATTTGAAACAAATTCTCGTTGGGAAGCTTTCATTGAAAATTCATCCTATACGAAAATAATTTTAAATCTTATTTTTAATTAATAACCACACACACAAAGCATCCAAATTAAAATTAACTTACAATCTTGGAGGCAACTAGTTCAAACTCTTCATTAATGTGGCTGCCTCCCGCAGTAATACACACTTTTTTGAACTTCTCTTCTCTAGCTTTCGGAGATGGAGGTGACAAATTACTTGCCTACTCTTCACTCATACCCCTTCCAAAGCTTCTTTTTTCGGGAAATTTTTCCCAGCATCATCTCTTCCTCAAGTTTGTGGTAACCGTCTCTGGACAATCCATGTTGAAACATGTTACCAGATTGTCATTTCTTGTTCAACTCTTGTATTTCCTGAAAAAGAATTTAATGAATTAATTATCAAAATGAACATAATAAATTCTACATAATAAAAAATGAGTAAATATATTACCATAAATTCTGGAGAAAGTCTCGCTCTTTAAAAATCAGCCCATTAACTCGGCGAAATGTAATTGTAAATAGCACAAGGGTCACGATCCTTATATTCCCCAAAGCTGAACATGTCTGTGAGCCTTGTTTTAAAGTCTTTCAACTGGTTACTAACATACGAAATCTACTTTGTCTTTATCGCTTTAGTGCATTGAAAAATGAATTTATCCTACAACCAAAAAAATATAAATTAGAACCAATAAGAGGGCAAATTTAAAACAAAACTAATAAACAAAAACATACCATTACAGCCTCCCAAATTTATTCTTTCAGAGAAGAATCAACTTCTGACAACTTTTCAATAAAAATATCAACCTTGGTTCTAGCGAGAGTACCTAAATAACTAGGCCAATAAATTTTATTCTCCCCGATCGGCTCTAAGACAGAATCAAAGTCCAAAGGCAATGGACCTTCACGTTTTATTTTTTGTTGCAACTCTAACATAAGATTTGCTCCATGTGGAGGAACCGACGTTGACCTGAAAGAATACAAAAAAACCTTCTGGAATGAGTTCTAGATCCAATTTTGGAGGCATTTTGAATCTCCATAAAGGATAAAATCTCTTATATTTTTGAAAAAAATATGAAACCTAAAAGGATAAGTATTTTTGAAACTATTTTGGAATTAACATAGGTGTTTTGAGTTCTAGATCACAAGTCACTATTTTCTAAGAGAATGAATCCCAAACAAAAACCAATCAGAATTTTGGGAAGGGTTTTAGGAATACCCTACCACGTCGGATAAATTAAACACCGATGTCGAAGACCCCCCTACAACGTCGGATAAATTAAACATCGACGTCGAAGACCCCCCTACAACGTCAGACAAATTAAACACCAACGTGGAAGACCCCCTACAACGTCAGATAAATTAAACATCGACGTGGAAGACCATATCATAATAGAACACAGAATTCGTATTGTACTTCCATATGTAGTTTATAGCCAAAACATGAAAGAAGTTTTCGAGCCAAAAAACATTTTTCCAACCAACAGAATAAATATTGTCGAAAGACCACCTCACAAAGAAAAGCTTATGAGCAATAATAAACAAAGGAATGTTGTTTTCGTAGACTTACACTTCAGCATTGTCGGAAAAGAGAGGTCTCTCGGAGAAGGGGATTTCCGAGATGGAGAGGTCGCTTGAGTAAGGGAACAAGAATGCTCTGGTCGGGGAGAGGAACGGTTTTGTGTTTCTTGAAATCTGGGTTTGGGGTTTATGAATACTCTACCGACGTCGAAGACCCCCTACCACGTTGGATTAATTAAACACTGAGGTAGTAGAGTATGAATTTTTTAACCCAACCACATCGGCTTAATCAACCACCAACGTGGTAGGGGGTCTTCCACGTCGGTCTCAATAACCGTCATGGTAGGGTATGAATTATATTAAAAATATAATCATAAATGGACCCTTCCCTGTCAGTCAACGTAACCGCCGACGTGGCATACCCTTTACCACATCGGATTCTAAAATCGATGTGGTAGGATGTTAAAAAATGGACCATGTCACGTCGGCTTTCTCATACCCGGCGTGGTAAAGGGTAAACCACGTCAGTTTGCTAACATCTGACATGATAGGGACGACGTGGTAGACCAATTTTCTAGTAGTGTAACATCCAATGTTCTCTAAAAACCTCATGTTAAATTATTTCATCAATTAGATCAATTCTAATATTCTTTACGATTCCCAAATAAATATAATAAAATTGAAGGTATTATAAAATATAATGAACTACTTCTCCTAATATGGTACTAGAAAATAGGCAACCTTCTTTGATTCTTGCAACACATTCACTAACTTTAAACATATGTTGTCTTCATTTGGAGGTCCTCGTTTGTACATTAGAGTCGGATACACATAACCATTTTTTGTCATTCGGCATTTGGTACAAATTCCTAATATAAGCAAATTGACACCATTAAAATTTAAATGTTACAAAAACATGTATGAAAAAGACAAACATGACTTACTTCAAGTGAACCTGAATGATTGATATACAAAATCTTTCCATCTTTAGAAACTACATGACATCACTTATGCAGACATATACCATGACTTCTATACCGCCCTTGGTTATTTCTTTCCGCGTAACACCTTGTATTGTAGAATCTTCAGATTTATTCTTTACAATAATGTTCAGCATTTTGCAATTCACAGGAAAATCACTCTTGTCGTATGACTCCTGAGGAGAAGATGTTTTTGATGATGGAACATTGTCCTGAAATACAAAAAATATTATTAGAACAAAACAACATAAGCAATATATCTACAATTAAGGAGTGATAAAATTCAAAGGTACTACCATTGCCTTCTTTATTATTTCTACTTTTGTTTCCTCGTGTATTGGAATTGGTCGTTCATCTTCAGGATTCACACTTCCTACAGTACTTCATGGTGTCTAAATAGGTGTGGCCATAATGGGGATCACTTAATTTATTAAGTACGCTAGCCATTTGTTCTTATAGCTTATGGATATTTTCTTCGCAATCAGAGTGAATTCCTTTCCTACTACGGTTCGAAGAGGATGACCCAAAGTATTATCGTAGTCCTATTCGACTACCGACGCCATGTACTCGTCCAACATGCTCCTCTTTTCCTAGGACTACAGTCAAAATACCTTTCTACCATCTGAAACAAATTCCCCTTGGGAATCTTGTGAAGTAAGATTGTCCACACACTTGCATATAAATACTACCACATCGAATTGGGTGAAGTTCAACACCCATATATCTTTAATTTGACCGTAGTATGACATTTTAAAATATATAGGGTTTTATCTTTAGAACTAGAGATATGCAAAGACTCAACAACTAAATTGATCCCGTTGTTTGCACTGTGCTTTTGTCATCTTCCATTTTGGTGTAGGAGTATCCATTGACATCGTAACCACTATAAGATATGACAACGGGATTAGGCATATAGGTGGACCACTTCAAAGACTTAGAAGCATTACAGTCGTCACTAGTAGAAAATGAGAGTATTACTTTGGTTTTTCACATCAGGTTTAAAAAAATTGACGTAAAAAGAACATATCACGTCGGCTTTTGTAAAACCGATGTGAAAATGTTACATATCACATCGGTTTTACAAAAAACCAACGTGACAATGTTACATATCACGTCGGTTTTTTTCAAAACCGACATGATATATTGATCTTATCACGTCGTTTTTGTATATACCAACGTGTTTTGTCTTCTTTTTAAAAAAAACTACCACAACCCTATCTCACTCCCTCACTTTCATCCCAACACAAACCTCTTGTAATCTCCGCCCAAACCCACACCGCCACCACCTATACCAAATCCATGCCGCCGCCACCACCTTACACCTCCCGTAGCCCAACCCCGACTCCTCCGGCCACCCTACCCCGACAAGGAACTCTACTCCGCCATCCCGATCACGACCTAGAACTCCACTCTCCCGGCCGCACGACCCCGACTTCGACTCGGTCGGCCGATCCTGACCTCGACTCCCCCATCTCGACCACGACCTCAACTCCCCTGGCCGTGCAACCCCGACCCCGACCTCAACTTAGCCACACGATCCCGACTCCCCCATCCCGACCTCTACTTTCCCATGTCGAGTAGATTCATGAACTTAAAAGCAGAAAAGTTTGTGTTTGGCGTTTGGCGGGAATAATGTGATGTTCGCTATCGGTGATGATGGAATCAACATCTTTGAAGGTTGTGATTCTTCCTTGTTTTTTTCGATTAATTTTGTTAAAAATTATGAAGTAATTCAGCATCTAAGACCACCTTACAAACCAAAGGTGTCGGTTTTGTGTTTGTTTTGCTTTGATCTGATGTTGGTTTTTGTTGCAGTACACAAAACTAGAGTCTGGGATTGGGTTTCCTGGAGCACTTGAGCTTGTTAAGAGGTCCCCCCCTCCATCAATCATTTTCAAATCCGTTGGTTAATGGTTATGTTGCTTCATTTACTTATTGTTTTCCAGTGCAAAAAGAAGGGACTCAAGGTAGTTGTGGCATCAAGTGCTGACCGTGTCAAGGTAGACGCGAATTTGGCTGCTGTAGGTCTTCCATCCTCACTGTAAGTGGCTATGTTTCCAAACATCCTTTATTCGTTTTTTGTTTTCTTTTGAGCTGATGCATTTTTTCTCCCTTGATTTAGTTTTACCTATTCGTGTTATCAATACTTACCAGTTAGTTCCATTCTTCTACAAACCATATTCGATGCCATCATTTCAGCTGACGCATTTGAGAATCTGAAATCCGCACCAGATATTGGGAAGTATGTTTACTCCTTTATTTCAATTTTTTTGCTAATATTTTTTGCAGGATTTAGGACACATCCACAAATGGCTTGTCATATTTATAATCTACTATCACATGCCAAATAGAGCTTATAATGCATATGGGTTTATGTTTATCGATGGTACACTTCTTGGAAATCAAGCTTTATTGATGTTTTTCTAGTTATTCTCCAGTGTGTTGTGATTGAAGATGCTCTTGCTGGTGCCCAAGCTGCAAAAGCTACAAACATGAGGTACCTATATGTTCCCATATATTGCATATCCAAATATATAAATGACAATTGGGGATCCACCAACTATATAACTTCAGACTTGCATCTCCAAATGACGCCTTGTGAGCCTGCCAACTCTGTGATGAAATCATTTAATTATGTGTCCTTTATTAATGGTTTGCTCTGTATTTGTGCATCAAGTGAGGTTTTCTTGTTTTTATACCTATATATAATGTAACAAGTTGGTATTTATTGACTCGTGTTTTCTATTTTCAGTTGTCATTGTGTTTTAAAAAAACCTTCACGATTTTGATTGTATTTCAACCATATCCTTGCCTTCAAATGGTGCCTTCTAGGCTTCAAGTAGTGCCAATTCTTGACACACATTTTACAATATTTGTGCTATTGTCAACTGATTCTGTAACGCCCCGAAACAGCGGAAAAATTTAAAACTTTAAACAGATAAAAAATTAACACAGGGAACGTCACCAAACCACGAGTTTATATATATATAATATGAAAAGCTGTACAATACAAGAGTCAATGATGATTACAACCCAACACAAAAGATATACAACACATTTACAAGGGAAGATCATCCACCTCGAAGAACCAAAAGAGACAGGATCTGGTCTGGGTGCTCATGTCCGTAGTCACCACCTCCTACTGACGCGTACGACCTGACATAAAACATGAATATGCCTGAGTTTCCCGTGGGAAACCCCGTATGCCAAACCCCTAAATTATGAACATAAAATGCGTAATGAAACATGAAATGAAATGAAATGCAGTAAAACACAACAGTCTCTCGTGCACACCAGGCACGGCCGGAACACATCGGCCTCGGGTCTCAAGGGTCCTCTCACCCCAACCCCTCAATCACACGTGCACACAAGGCACCGCCGGAACATCATCGGCCACGGGTCTCAAGGGTCCTCTCGCCCCAACCCCACAATCACACGTGCACACAAGGCACCCGCTCCTCAGAGCCACAACAACAACGTGCACACACGGCACCCGCTCCTCAGAGCCACAACAACAACGTGCACACACGGCACCCGCTCCTCAGAGCCACAACACGACCCTCCTCTCAGGCCGGCAATGTTTGTACCGTCGCCCCAAAAAAGGCCGGAGACCCGTTGCCCTCGAGGCGGATCCAACAACACACGGCACAGGCATCCATATGCAAAACAGTGCCCAAACGGTCGAACGGAAGAACCCCAACGGTCGACCTAACACCACAACTATTCCTCAGAAAAACCGAATTAACGTCCAACCGGTCGAACAACTCTCAAATCACGGTTGACCGAAATCCAACAGGGAAAATCCTCTCTCGCTCAAAAGCACCAACGGTCGAACGACCCTCAGGTCACGGTCGACCGAAAACAACCAGGGAAAATCCCCAACAAAACCGCACTACACGGTCGACCGAAACCACACTCCTGGTCGACCGGCCAATAAGTTAACTTAAACGTCGGTCGAACGAAGTCAATGAGCGGTCGACCGTTTAGATGGTCAACGCCCCTAACCGACCTACAACAGTGCTTTTCGGTCGACCGGCAAAGGGGACCCGTTCGACCGAAAACACACAAAAATTTCTCCCTTGGTAAAACGCACCACCGGTCGACCACTCGAAGAGTATCGTTCGACCGGTGCAAGGGTTTTCCGCCCAAAATACACTACGACCGGTCGACCGCGTCATCCCGCCGGTCGACCGTTGCAGAGCAGAAATGCTGCTGCAAGGTTCTCGACGAGCCTTCCGGCCTACCGTCGGCCACTCCAACCCTCGCAAAGGCTAAAAGGAGATCTACACTAAAGCTTGGCATACCTTAAGGCTTGAAGAAGCCTTTGAAGAACCCCGGCGAGCGCTTCCTCGCAAATCTCCTCTTCTCCGGCGAAAACCCGAACCCGATCCTTTTCCTCCGGCCACACGATCCGGCGAACCTCGAGCTCCTCCTCACCTCAGAGAGCTGCTGATCACGCGAGAGAGAGAGACTTGAGTGAGAGAGAGAAATGCATGAGTGAGAGAGAGAGAGAGGGAGAGAGCACTCACCTAAGCAACACCTCCCCTCAATCCCCACCCTCCACCTCATCACCACCCAATCCATCTCAGCCCTCCATCTCCTTCTCTTCTAATCCACCACCTATTTACAATTAAACCCAAAATCAAGGGTTAGGATGTAACAGATTCTTATGGTGTTGTGGTTTGATACACATGTATTGTTGTGACTACCACACTGCCACAGGAAACTCTGCAAGGGCATGTCCATCACTAATGAAGAAAGACAGGAAATATATCACTGCATGACGTTTTAGGTTTATGTGATTCTGATTTTTGAACATTGACATAACGTATATATAAAATATAAGGAATATATTTATTATTTTTGTTCTAGTAAGACTTTAAACATCAGTTTTTCGTGATATACCCCATATACCACGTCGGTTTACTGAAAACCGAAGTAGTATACCCTATATATTACATCGGTTTTAGTATAACTGACGTAATATAAGTGATATATAACGTTGTTTTCTGCATAACCGACGTTATTTACCCCCATATCACATCTCCCAAATATAGCGTCGGTATATTGGAACAGTAAACCTAACGTGAAATGGCCAAAAAACCAATGTGAAAATCCTTTTTTCGAGCAGTGTGTATATTGTTTTCTTGAACCATTTAATGAATGTTTTATTATCAGCATTGAATATTTGTTGATCATTCTAAGTAGGATGTTTCTCCTTCATTAGGGACATGTGCTCTTCCCAAAAAAGTTGAAATTCGTTCGAATTGCACAACACATAAAAATACCCTTTAAAGAGATCATCACCATTTAAACTTATCAACTTTGCACCACGTGTACCTTTACCTCCAGCTATGTCTTCGTGACGATTCTTAGGAAGTCCACCACTTTTTGTATGAGTCTGTACTCATTATAGAACTTAATAAACTCTTGGCTAAATGTTGAACGTTTTAATTAAACCGCAAGTGCACGGCCGCGATGAAGCGGTGGCAAGTACGGGTCGTCCTCAGGGAGGTGAGTAGCTTCTTGCTTGTACGAAATCAAGTGGCCAAAATAGGGGGAGAAAGATGTTTATGCTACTCTACACTAAACTAAAGTAAGAAGTATGAAATGTGAACGAAAGAAACAACAATGAAATTACAACTCAGCTAAGAACAAAAGAAGAATGCTGGAATACAGAAATGGGAAAACCCCTAAGGGGTGGAGTGAGTGCACACAAGCAAAGACGTGGGTGTTGAACACATTCTTTAAGCACAAATAAGGGTGGCGTTATCATGCATATGAAGTGTCTAAATATTGTGGCAAAACCTATCAATCTATTCACCAACTTAGTCGATTAACATTTACATATGCAAGATGTTTATTTCAGAACTTAAACAAGCATGAGAGGTGTCTAATCATTTTGGCAAAACTCATCAAGTTATAAATTCTATCCTAAACAAGCAAGCATACATTCATGTTTTATCAACACATTGGAAATAAAGCATTCAATCCATTCTCATTTGCATGTATGTACATCTACTCCACCCCCCAAAGGGGATGGAACTACTCACTAAACATTACACTAATTATTAAACTAAACAAAGAAAGCATATTAACTAGGCTAATAAAACTAATGAAATGAGACTAAGCAAAGCAAAACAAGAAACATAAAACAAACAACATAAGAAAGAAAACTTGTATTAAAATGACTAACATTAAAAGTAGCATCCTCCTACTTTAGTGTGTGCTTCAAGGCCTCACTTCTAGTAGGAAGAATAGCCACTTAAAATATGGAGTGATTACAATGGAAGGTGAAGAGTTCTATTTATAGCCATGGAAAAAGGCAATCGGGACAATCCCCCGATGTGGAACTAAACAGATACCGAAAATAGCCTAAACATCCTCTAATACATGTGCTGGAGAAATTTGAGCGGATTTTGGCCAAAATGGACCGCCAAGTAGCGGTCTTGGACCGCCAATTGGCGGTCTATATGGTTCAGATCCTGCTCATTTTTGTTGTGAGCTTTTCTTGGTATATGTGCTGGTCTTGGATGCATTTAATTGGTTTGTTGGAGCTCCGACCCGAATCGAATTGCTAAAATACTCCCCATGATGGTGTGGAGTATTCTGTTTTGCTCTTAGGTCCTTCTGTCTTACGTTCAGGTCCTTCTCCCTTGCATCTCAGTCCCCAGATCTCACAATTCAGTCTTTTTTCCCAGCTTTTGGGTCCTTTTATGCTTCATTTCTTCAAAACTATTTATTCCTGAAAACTAAACATAAAACTCGTAACATAGCATTGTTTAGGTGAAAGATAATGGATATAAGATACAAATATAAGCATGAAATGATGTAAATCACTAAACACACACAAAAGAAAAAAAGGAGAAAACTTAATCCTAAATCTAACATCCGTGAATCATCTCCCAGATTATGTGATGAATGTGAAATGCATAATTAGGACGATCTCACTAGAACTTAGCAAAATCAAGGATAACCTGCCAATTGTTGAATTCCTATGAAAGTTAAAGGAAGGACAAACACAAAATATTAGAAATCATAAGGTGCCCTTATACTCAAGCGTTGGGACGCAAAAACAACTCAACTCTCTTTGTTTATTTCTTTCTTGTTTTTTTTGGGGGTTTATTTTTTGTAAAATGTTATGTACAAGGATAAGATGATTGCTCAGGCAGCCAAATGGGATGGAAGCTCGAGTAAGGACACGACCTCCTCCTCATTGACTGTTAACCCTTCTGTTGTGGATTTTTTAAAGTTCAAAACTGCAACTGCACAACCGCGTTGAAGTGGTGGCAAATATGGGTTGTGTCCACGATGAGCAAGTGCGGGTCATCATCGACCATACTCGAGTGGGGGGAGAAAATGAAGATAGAGTGTATCTAAACTAACTAACTAATATGACGCAAATCAACAAAAGAAATCCAAATATGACTAGTTTTGTAGGAGGTGGAGAATCATGCAAAAGTGTAGATGTGTGATACATGTGTGTACAATGCCCTAATGACATGCATAACATGGAAATCTTATAATGCCGTAATCCTAAGTGTGTCTCTACATGGAATAAGATTTATTACCATCTTTAAAACATACAAAATACTACTCAAGATAAGGATAAAGACAACCACATAATTACATGTCAATCTTATCTCTAATATGACATGAAGAACATAGAAATCAATATTGTCCACAACTTGAACTATGTCTCCACATGAATTAACATTTAACATCATCATTAAATCATACAACACATTAATCATGATAAGGCCAACAACACCACTGCTCCAACATGTCATCCTTATATTTTTTTCCACTCCAATCTTATCCTCACCTCGTCATTTCCATAAAGTGGGCCCACTAACTAAGGCATGTGTTAAGCATCCATTGAGACCATTAACATATCAAAAGCAAGGGTGCGAAACCCATCAAATGACCATGAAAATCATTTGAAGCTCCAAGAATAAGATTAAACACACACCAATCTCACAACATTCACACTTCACATCATTCTCCACCCTCCAACAGTGGATTACTCACTAATCAACATGTTAACAAAGGAAATAACTACATACAAATAACACTTGAACAACTAAAGAAAACTAGATCTAATCAAAGCAATGGAATAAAAATAGCATCAAATGAAAGACAATAACATAAAGAACATGAAACTTAAACTTGATTAAGAAAGAAAGATTAGAAAATGGTGTTCCTCTTCTCCTCCACTACACTACTAAGCGAGAAATAAAACCTACTCTACTAAACATGAAATAAAACATAATACTAAACAAGAAATAAAACATAATCTACTAAACAGGAAATAAAACATAGTACTAAGCAAGAAATAAAACCTACTCTACCAAACAAGAAATAAAACCAACTACTAAGTAAGAAATAAAACCTACTCTAATGAGGGAGAAGAAAGAAGAAGAAGAGAAGAATGATTAGAAGTGTATTTATAGAATATTAGAGGGTTAGGATGAATCTGGATGCGATCAGACGGTTATAAATCAGATCTGGATGTTGCGTATTACTCTGATCCTACAACCCGACCCACTAGAGAAATTTAGGGTCGAACCCACCAATCGGGTCCGCTAGTGGTGGATTTTAGTCCACCAATCGCGGATCATTTGGGTCGGATTGACCTCTAATTTCACCAGTAGCTTAAATGTACCATTTTAGCACGTAGGATGCACCCAAAGTCATTGGTTTGAATCTGCTTGGTTTTAATTGTTGAATTACTCATAAGGTTTATGGCATTATTGTCTTTTATACCCAACATATTTTTCTTTACACTTAGGTCCCGCCAGGTTTTCACTTGGGTCCCTCTTGATTTTCAATCCAACCCTTGAACATTACAAAAAAGTCCAAAAGGCTTCCAAATTAGTCCTTTCTTCTTGCATTTAGGTCATTTTCCCTTCCTTTCTCTTCTTTATTGCCTAAAACCTTAAACACTTCAAATAAACACTCGAGTCGCACACAATTAGGGTAAAATAAAGGATATATAGCATGAATACATTATGCTACTAATCACCTTCCAAATAGGGTTCCAGGCGGTGACCATTTACCATACATATGTCCCCCTTATGCGGGTCGAAGATCTCAATAGCTCCATTAGGAAACACAATATGCACAATGTATGGTCCCCTCCATCTACTCCATAGCTTACTCGGAAAAACGAGGACGAGCGAATTGTAGAAGAGGACCTTTTGTCCTTCAATGAATGATTTTCGTACTATTGCAATCAAAACTCAATCCTTACAAAACTTGTAAGCGTCCTTGAATAATGTCGGCCAATACAAGTTGCACTGAAGTACCTCGGTAAAAGTACATATCGCATTGCATATAAAAACTCCTAACTGTCCTTAAAAATGTTGGCCAGTACAAGCTGCACTGAAACACCTTTGATGATTTGGTCAAACTAGTACTTAAATAGGTAAGAGTCGTCCCAATAGAAGCAGATCAGAATCTCAATTGGTGTTGCTTTGACCAATCCGTGGGAATTTGCCCAGTAGCAATATAATTCACAAAGTCGACAAACCAGAGGCCTTCCGACTTGGTATATAATTGCTCATCCCGAAAATTTTCATTCATGCTCATGAAGAACTACGCCTACAACATAGTTAGAGGCATCACACAAGATCTCAAAGGGTTCGTGCGACACTGGTCCCACGATGATAGGAGCTGATGTAAGCTCTTTCTTCGAGAGATTGAAGGTAGTAAAGCAGAAAGGTGTGCAGATGAATTCCACGTCCTTTCCAGTACCTCAGTAACAGGTCTATCGATTTTACTATAGTCTCTAATGAACCACCTGTTGAAACCCAAATGTCCAAGAAACACACGGATTTCCTTGACATTCTTTAGCAATCGTAGATTGGCAATCAACACAAATTTTGCCTGGTCAACCTCAGTCACTTTTTTCGAAACCACATACGTTTTCGAAAACAATACCTCGCTTTACCATAAAATGACATTTTTCCCAGTTGAGAGTGAGGTATTTCTCCTTGCACTGCTGCAAGACCAAGTCTAGCTGATGTAGGCATTCCTCAAAAGAGGAAGCAAAGATGGAGAAGTCATTTATGAATATCTCAAGGAAACGCTCCACGTACCATGTCGGAGAATATGCTCATTATGCTCCTCTGAAATGTCGTAGAGGCATTACACAAGCCAAAGGGCTTGTGTCTATAGGCAAACAACCCGAAGGAACACCTAAAAGTGGTTTTCTCCTAATCCTCAGGAGAAATGACTATGTGGTTGAAGTTGGCGTAACCGTCCAGAAAACACTAGTACTCATATCCGGCTAATTGTGCTAGCATTGGTCAATGAAGGGCAATGGGAACTGATCCTTTTGCATTGCAGCATTAAGTTTCTGATAGTCTATACATACTCGCCATCCAGCCTGTAGGCGTGTGGGAATGAGTTCATTATCGTCATTAAAAAGCACAATCATGCCTGTCATTTTCGACACAACATGGATAGGACTAACCCACGAGTTGTCGGATATAGGACAAATAATCCCATTGTCAAGACATTTCAGCACTTCCTTGCGCACGAATTCCTTTAGATCAGGGTTCAGCCAATGTTGTGGGTCTATACTTGGTCACACTT
This sequence comes from Triglochin maritima, assembly GCA_963682175.1. Classification (NCBI taxonomy): domain Eukaryota; kingdom Viridiplantae; phylum Streptophyta; class Magnoliopsida; order Alismatales; family Juncaginaceae; genus Triglochin; species Triglochin maritima. The sequence continues at coordinate 28,773,520 of OY821771.1, read as the reverse complement.
GATCCTCTATGGGGATACGGTGCTGAGAAATACTAGGGCTAATTCTCTTAATGTCCTTCAAGGTCCACCCGATTGCCTCTTTATTCGGGAAAAGAACCTCCTTGAGTGAAGCATCTTGAATTTCATCTAGATCAGACGCTATAATGAGCGATAAGGTCTTATTTTCACCTAAGAATATGTACTTGAGGTTATCGAGGAGTTGTTTTAACTCGACCAGAGGGGGTACTTGGTGGGTTCATAAGGCACTTGTAATGGCTCAATGGCCATGTGATAAAATCAAACCATGACACATGACACTATGTCAGAATCAGAAGGTGAGCCCTTCACATCATCAAATTCAACTTGATCACCTAGCCAACATGATAGATCCTCAAATGGTTCAACTCTCATTCAGTATGCATCTCATTCTTGTCCTCAATGAAACTTACCTCTAAAGGGTCATCGATGATACCTGGTTGATTACTTGTCCTGAAGATGTTGAACTCGGCTGTGAGGTTGCCAAAGGACAACCTCATTTGACCGTTACGAAAATTGATATGAGCATCTAGAGTCGCTAGAAATGGTCACCTCAAAATCATTACGACTGACCTTGTGGGTTAAACATGGGTTTAGTATCCAAGACGACAAAGTCGACTGGAAATTTGAACTCACCCACCTTGATTAATACGTCAACTACTACCCCTCTAGGGACTTTGACAAACCTATCATCCAACTAGAGGGTGATCCAGGTTGGTTTGAGGTTGCCTATTCTAAGATTACAACACACAGAATAAGGCAGGAGGTTAACAGATGCACCCAAATCAAGTAAGGCTCCTCAGATCGACACATCACCAATCACACATGAAATGGTGGGACAACAGGGTACTTATACTTCACATGTGCAGTGCGTGCGCGAATCGAGCTGACATTTGCAGGAAGGAATAACTTCTTGGGTACACTCATCTTCCTCTTTCTGGTATAGAGATACTTGAGAAATTTGGCATACGATGGCATTTGCTGGATAGCATCCAAGAATGGAATGTTCACTTTAGTCTACCAAAAAATCTCAATCATCTTTTACATTTTCTCATCATTTTTCCTTAATAAATGTTGGGGGTAGGGTGCCTTAGTAGTGTAAGGATCGGAAACTAGAGAAATTGTATCGGGTTCCTCAGTAGGCTCACACGATTTTGAAATAGTTGGGCCAACATAATCAGGTTTGGGCATCTCTACATGATTATTAACTTCTTTGCTAGACCGCAAAATATGAATAGCATTAGCATGTTGGTCCAACATAGGTGGTGCATTAGGTATTGGAGGCCTTCCAGATTTAGCCTTAGGGTTGACTTTAGGTTGATTGGGAAAGGTACCAGGTCCTCACTCGACCAGCTGTTAATCAAGTTGTCCTACTTGCATATCCAAAGCTTTGAAAGAGTTGTTTTGAGATGCCATCATGGTCTGGATCGACTGCATGAAATATTGAGTCATCTACATAAGAGATTGGAGAGTTGATTCCAGTGACGACACCTTAGGATCAATGGCACTATTTCCATTTTTTGGTGGAGTAGGATTTTGGTTACTAGAGGAGAAAGAATTGTGATTATGGTTTTAATTGAAATTGTTCCTCTAGTGGGGTGGATGATATGGTGCCAGATGGCCGAGAGGATTGTACGGTGATGGGTTCGGTAAGTTATGTTGTTTGAGACCAAAATTGGAATTGGATCCACCGTTTCCTCCCCAAGAAAAATTAGGATGATTGAACCAGCAAAAATTGTGGGAACTAAGTGCTACATCAAGAGTGTGGATGTCAGGTGTTCAAGTGGGGTGGTTGTAACACCCCAAGCACATTAGTCCTACATCTACTAACATAAAAATGTTGGGGTGGGTTATAATGACATGGATTCACAACCACAACACTTACCAACTTAAGTTTTGTGAAGATAGATTGGTCTTGTGGGACACTGGGCTTGTAGATTACAGACTGGCACCCATGCTTGATGCAGGCTCTGGGACGGAACGTTAGAGATGGTATCTGAGCTTGAATCAGCTAGAATTATGGGAACTAAGCGCTACACCAAAATGGTGAGAGCCACCTTTAGAATCTCACAATGCTTGGTAACTGATAATTTCTTGACCCCGACGAGGATGTCAGGTATTCAAATGAGGTAAGTTGTAACACCCCAATGTTTAGTACAACATTGGTTAATGAAAAATAAGTAGTGTGAGATATAATGATGATATGCGTCTCCTACTACACCACCCAGCTGGCTTAAGCTTTTGTGGAAAATTCAGGGAGGGTATTGTGGGCCAATTGACTCATGGGTGACAGATCGGAACTCGGGCCGGAGACATGACGTTATGAGTAGTATCAGAGCCTAAACCAGCCGGAACTGTGAGTACTAAGTGCTACACCAAGATAGTGGGAGTCACCTCTAGAATCTCACGACGCCTGGTGACTAATTGGTTTAACCATGACGATGACTGATTGACATCATTTCATGCTTATATTTGTACCTTATATCCATTATCTTACACCTAAGCAATGCTACGTGACGAGTTTTATGTTTAGTTTTCAGGAATAAATAGGTTTGAAGAGATGAAGCATAAAAGGACCCAAAAGCTGGGAAAAAGGACTGAATTGTGAGATCTGGGGACCAAGATGCAAGGGAGAAGGACCTGAATGCAAGACAGAAGGACCTAAGAGCAAAACAGAATACTTCACACCATCATGGGGAGTATTTTAGCAATTGGATTCGGGTCGGACCTCCAACAAACCAACCAGATGCATCCAAGACCAACAAACACTTCAAGCAAAGCCCACAAAGAAAACCAAACGGATCTAAACCATATAGACCGCCAATTGGCGGTCTGGAACCGCCAATTGGCGGTCCAGATGGCCCAGAATCCGTTTAGTTTTCTGTAGCACGTGTATTAGTGTATGCTTAGTGTATTTTTGGTATTGGTTTAGTCCCACATCGGGGGATTGTCCCGGATTAGCTTTTTCCATGCCTATAAATAGAACTCTTCACCTTCCATTGTAATCACCCATTGTTTGGTGGCATTCTCTCTACTAAGGAGTGAGCCTTGAAGCAATAACTCAAGGTGGAGAAGGATGCTACCTTCAATGTGAGTCATTGTTAATAAAAGTTTATTTGTTTCTTTTAATCTTGTTTTGTTATGTTGTTTGTTTTGTGTGGGTTGCTTTACCTTGTTTAATTTCTTGTTTAGTAATTTCAGTATCTTAGTTAAATGTTTTCTTTGCTTAGTCTAATCAGTAGTGTAATGAGTAGTGAGTAGTTTCATCCCCATTTGGGGGGTGGAGAAATATGTGATATAATCATGTAGTGTATTAAGTGTGTGTTATTTTTATCCCTTGAGCTTTATATGATTTCCATAACCATCTAATGGGTCTCCACTCTTATCTTTGATATGCTAATGCTCTTGAATGAAGCTTAGCTTATGCTTGGATTAGTGGACCTATTTTATGGGGAATGATAAGGTTAGGATATGGATGAAGTTAATGTTGGAAACACAATTTGTAGTGTATGTACTCTTGTTGCCTTTTCCTTAGCTAATGTCTTGTATGTTTTAATGATGTAGTCATCTTAATTCATGTGGAGGCATAGTAGGGTCTAGTCTTTATACATGAGTTCATTTAGTTTCATTCCAATTATTGTCTTGTATGTTTTAATGATGTAGTCTTATCTTAATTCATGTTGAGGCAAAGTTGGATGTAGTTTTATGATTTCATGCACTACATGTTGTGAGGAGCTTAATGAACACACACACACACTTCTTTATGTTCACATTATTTCTCTACCCCCTTTGGGGTTTAGTTTTCTTGCTTTTCTTCCATTTCCATTTGCGTTTTAGTGTAGTTTAGTGTAACCAACCTTTCTTCCCTTTCTTTACCTCTCGCCTTCGCACAAACCAAGTGTCGACACACCTCCCAGTGGACGACCCGTATTTGCCACCGCTTCAACGCGGCCGTGCACTTGCGGTAGAAATATAAAACGAGATCAATCAAGTTTTTGGCGCCGTTGCCGGGGAAGTGCTCTGTCCAGACCTTGGTTTGGACGATTCGAGGGGTTTTTAATTTTTCGTTTTCAGTTTTTCTTAGTTGCAGGGAACACTCTGATCACGGGGAGGCCACTGGAGAAGTTTGAGGAAGCAAATCCAACAACAGACCGCCAATCAGCGGTTTGGAACCGCCAATTGGCGGCCTGGTAAGGGATTCTGTCTTCCAATTTTTTTGTGGTCATTTGTGTTGTAATTTGTGTTATCTGGGAGCCCAATTTTGCATGCTGTGACTTCTTATTTGCTCCCAGATCATTAATCACTCCCCCTTTAATCAACTTGGACCATAAAACTCAAAGCAAAAGATTAGACTTCTTGCCATCTAGGTCATGCACCATTTGTAGACCTTGCATGCATTTGTCTTTTCTTTGCTTTTCATTTTGTCGTTGATTGCTGGCGTGAGGTACGTGCACCCACATCCCTCATTCATGCATGTTTCGTTCATGCATTAGTTAGTAAGGTGCATCGGGACAAGAGTGAGAGAGCGTTTGATTGGAGCGATTGATTGCTAGATCTAGGATCAAATCGCTACTAAAGAGGGGTTGTCCCATAAAAGATAAGGTGGGGGATTTCATCACCCTTTCCTTGGCCCCAAAAATCACTCTTAATAAAGCCTTAACTAAAAGCAAGTAGACATTGGCCCTAGGATTGCGGGCGCACTAGGAGAGTAATCTAGTTGAGACCGTCATGACCTGATCGGCGTTGCCTACCTTGTCGATAGTAGGAGGTACTGGATCTCCGGATCTGGTATCACTTGCTGGGCATTGTGGTCCTCGTTGTAGGGAGGTGAGGCGTGTCGAGGCTAGTGACCTCGAAGTTAGGCGTCGTCTAGCCTAAGGACCCATTGCCTTACATTGTTTGAGCCATGCTTGCTAGTTAGGCTTCTACCTTCACCCTGTACCCTCGCTAGCTCTAGGGATTCTTCCCTTCTCCTCTGAGTCATCTTCTTCTCACCTTCTTCTACGTTATAGACTCCTCCCCTTTACACTCTCTGTTAGCGTTTTAGGGTCGAGTCGAGCACTTTTTGCGAGCTTAGCCTCGTGGTGGTGAGAGTGATCGACTCGAGAGTTTTTCTTGAGATGGATGGTTACATGGGCGACCATCCATATCATTGTTGGGACCAGGACGATTCTCCCTGGTACTCCCGACCCATGCATCCTGGGGTGCCTCAGACAGACACCCCGTATGGTTGGGATAATCGTAATTGTGTGACTGAGTATTCTTCATATTGGGGTAACATGAGAGAGCCACCAACCGCCAGGTCTTCTGGTCGGATTGGATCATATCATGTCGAGTCAACTATCGCGTCTGAGGCGAATTTGGATGCTCTCATGCGTAGGATTGAGAGGTTAGAGTTGGACCGAGCTCCTGTAGCTCAGGTCGCTATTCCTGGGTGTAGTAGGTGTGGACTTACGGACCATGATGACTTGGATTGCGCTTACGCTCCAAGGGATACTGAGCATGCAAATGCGATGTATCAGCAGAGGCCCCGTAACGACCCGTACAATCACTCCTACAACCCGGGATGGCGTAACCATCCTGACTTCTCTTGGGGGCCTAGTGGGGGTCACGGTCAGAGCTCTCACGCTCAACCTCAAGCTCCACCTTATCAACCTCCACGCCCATCGGCGACCTACCAACCCCCACATCAATGGTCTCAGCACCATAATTACCAACCTGCTCATGCCTCATCGTCGGGCTATTCCGACCAGACTCCACCACCCCAGCAGGTTGACCCCAAGGACCCTTCTCGTGATCTGACCCTTCAAGCATTGCAAAGTACAATCAAGGCTTTGCAAATGCAAGTTAGTCAAATGACACAGCGATTACATGAGGAGGGTAATTTTTCTGGTCGACATGAGGGTTTATCTTCTGAAATCGAACCACCACCACATCCACAAATTCAAAGCACAATCTTTCAAAGTCAAACTCCTAGTCAGTCTGAGGGACTTGGGGTTTCAATTCACGATCACTTGGTGGAGGATTCGATTCCAACTGAGAATAGCTTGGACCAGTTCTATTATGAGTCGGCACAGGATTGTGCCTTATCTTTTTGTCCCGTGGCCCTTGAGCCACATGATCTTCATGTTGTGCCTCCTAAGGACTCACCTCTGGTGGAGCAAGAGCTCCCTAGTCCCCTCAATTTCAAACAACCTGATGAGAGTTTGCCTCTCACTATTGTTCCTGATCATCTTGGAAATGATGGAACATCAAACAACTATATTGCTCATGAGGGTATTAGGAGTTCCTTGGAGGATACCTTGGGTATGAGACCCACTTTTTGTTCACCTGGTGTGTCGGACATGCCTAACGAGGTTCTTGACCTCGTTCCGACGCACCAGCCTGTCGGTTGGAGAGTTTGGATTGATGATCATAACTTCAACTGCGCAACGGGAGAAACTCTTCTTCCGTTGCCCCTCATTTCCCAAACTCTTGAGAGGTTCAAGCTCTTTCAGTTTGATCCTTTGAATGAGACGCCTTTGCGTCCAATTCACGAACCTCTCATTTCATCTGGTGCTCTTTGTGAAGGGGGCCCACGCATGCGTATTCTGGCCCCGCGTGGTGTCAAGTTCCCTTTCCAAGTGCATTGACCCACTGTTTAGGTTCCCATTTGATGTCTTTTGACAAATGAAGATGGGAACTTATGTTTGTACATAGATATAAAAAAAAGAAAAAAAAGAGAAAAAAAAAGAAGTACAATAAAAGACTCCTTCAGTGAGCATTGATTGTTGTGAGCCCCAACCCTTGTGTATTTGGGCTCCATTTCTTTCACGTATTTGTATCCCTTCTTTAGCATCTCACAGGTTTTGAGGGAATTCGGGTTATGTCCATCAACATGACCTTGCACTTCCCTTTGTACTTCATGTTGGTGAGATCTCTCCTTTTTATGCATCAATCCATGTAGTATCTTGCTTGCATTCATTGAGGACAATGCATGAAGTAGGTGTGGGAGGGTGTTTTACGTGTGTACATAGTCGAGTCTTTTTCCTTTGATTTTGTTTTCTTTTGTTTGCATTGTTAGGGTCATGATAGTGTGCTGCATTTAATATCGATATATCTGCTTGCCATGATCCTTGGGTGACTTGTCTTCTTTTGCTTGCCTAGTGCTTCAAAATTTTCACATTTCTTTCAAAATCTTCATGTGTTTTCGAAAGAAAATGTTTTGTGGGTTTTGCGTGTGTTTAGCATGAGCAAAACCGTTGAGAGGCAAAGTAAAAAGAAAGCTCCCAAAATTGTCTTGAACTTGATGCATTAGGATATCTAGTACGTGGCTTTAGGATTTATCGAGTCGTTAGGATGCACCCCAGTTTTTCCTTGGGGGTGAGTAATCAGTGGGTTTCAGTGCTCAAACATTTAAAGAAGTCCACCCTGAACCTAGTGAGTCAAATAATTCGTGTTTGTTAATTTAGGAAGTTTGTTGTAGTCAAGGGCCCTTAATATCTTTTTGTGAAACTTAAGTGTAGGGGTTTTGGTTCCCATGTAGATAAATGAATAAATAAGTGGTGTTCTCTATTCTCGCACGGCTCCTATCACTCGGGAAAGTAGGTCTGAGGGGACTTTGTGCCTGGTGCTTTCGAGTCATCTGACTTGGGATGCACCGACCGAACTCCCGTTACACGGGTGGTAGGGATCGCCCTATGTGGAGATGTGGGGGAAGGTGTACGTGATAGTGTAAGTCCTCATAGGCAATGATGCACGAAACCTGACCCTGGGAGAATCAAACACCAACCAATAAATGCTCCAAAGAAAAAGAAAAAAAAAAAAAAGAACAGAAAAAAAAAAAAAAAAAAAGAAGAAGAGTCAAATAAGAACCAAAATGGACTTTACACTTTGTTTCACATTCAGAAGTTAAGGTTGTCCATGTCTTTCACATAATTCCTTATTTAACTTGCACGAATAGTTCATTAGGGTAGAGGTGTGGACTGATCACCTATATAGAGTCGGCCCGTAGCATTACCGCGTCCATTGATCGACAAAATATTTCCAACGAGTCGAGGTCCAGATTGAATAATGCATCTTGTTCGGATTTTGTGGGTATATCCGCTGAAAACCCTCAGGAGACAACACTCCTCCTCCTTGGCAACAAAGAGGTTTAACGGCTTGTTGCACGTGCTAAGTGCAACCGTGATTCCTACGAAAGTGAGTTAGGATTTCTTGTTTCTCGTTTGTTTTTCCCTTTCTTTGTTTTGCTCGAGACTAGCAAAAACTTAGGTGTGAGGGTATTTGATTGACATCATTTCATGCTTATATTTGTACCTTATATCCATTATCTTACACCTAAGCAATGCTACGTGACGAGTTTTATGTTTAGTTTTCAGGAATAAATAGGTTTGAAGAGATGAAGCATAAAAGGACCCAAAAGCTGGGAAAAAGGACTGAATTGTGAGATCTGGGGACCAAGATGCAAGGGAGAATGACCTGAATGCAAGACAGAAGGACCTAAGAGCAAAACAGAATACTTCACACCATCATGGGGAGTATTTTAGCAATTGGATTCGGGTCGGACCTCCAACAAACCAACCAGATGCATCCAAGACCAACAAACACTTCAAGCAAAGCCCACAAAGAAAACCAAACGGATCTAAACCATATAGACCGCCAATTGGCGGTCTGGAACCGCCAATTGGCGGTCCAGATGGCCCAGAATCCGTTTAGTTTTCTGTAGTACGTGTATTAGTGTATGCTTAGTGTATTTTTGGTATTGGTTTAGTCCCACATCGGGGGATTGTCCCGGATTAGCTTTTTCCATGCCTATAAATAGAACTCTTCACCTTCCATTGTAATCACCCATTGTTTGGTGGCATTCTCTCTACTAAGGAGTGAGCCTTGAAGCAATAACTCAAGGTGGAGAAGGATGCTACCTTCAATGTGAGTCATTGTTAATAAAAGTTTATTTGTTTCTTTTAATCTTGTTTTGTTATGTTGTTTGTTTTGTGTGGGTTGCTTTACCTTGTTTAATTTCTTGTTTAGTAATTTCAGTATCTTAGTTAAATGTTTTCTTTGCTTAGTCTAATCAGTAGTGTAATGAGTAGTGAGTAGTTTCATCCCCATTTGGGGGGTGGAGAAATATGTGATATAATCATGTAGTGTATTAAGTGTGTGTTATTTTTATCCCTTGAGCTTTATATGATTTCCATAACCATCTAATGGGTCTCCACTCTTATCTTTGATATGCTAATGCTCTTGAATGAAGCTTAGCTTATGCTTGGATTAGTGGACCTATTTTATGGGGAATGATAAGGTTAGGATATGGATGAAGTTAATGTTGGAAACACAATTTGTAGTGTATGTACTCTTGTTGCCTTTTCCTTAGCTAATGTCTTGTATGTTTTAATGATGTAGTCATCTTAATTCATGTGGAGGCATAGTAGGGTCTAGTCTTTATACATGAGTTCATTTAGTTTCATTCCAATTATTGTCTTGTATGTTTTAATGATGTAGTCTTATCTTAATTCATGTTGAGGCAAAGTTGGATGTAGTTTTATGATTCCATGCACTACATGTTGTGAGGAGCTTAATGAACACACACACACACTTCTTTATGTTCACATTATTTCTCTACCCCCTTTGGGGTTTAGTTTTCTTGCTTTTCTTCCATTTCCTTTTGCATTCTAGTTTAGCATTGTAGTGTAGTTTAGTGTAACCAATCCTTTTCTCCTTTCTTTACCCCTTGCCTTCGCACAAACCAAGTGTCGACACACCTCCCAGTGGACGACCCGTATTTGCCACCACTTCAACGCGGCCGTGCACTTACGGTTAAATATAAAACGAGATCAATCAAGTTTTTTTTTTTTTTTTAAAAGAAACAAATAAACTTTTATTACAAATGACTCACATTGAAGGTAGCATCCTTCTCCACCTTGAGTTATTGCTTCAAGGCTCACTCCTTAGTAGAGAGAATGCCACCAAACAATGGGTAATTACAATGGAAGGTGAAGAGTTCTATTTATAAGCATGGAAAAAGCTAATCGGGGACAATCCCCCGATGTGGGACTAAGCCAATACCAAAAATAGCCTAAACGAACATTAATACAAGTCCAGGAGAAATTTCGACGGATCCTGAGCAATATGGACCGCCAATTAGCGGTCCAAGACCGCCAATTGGCGGTCCAAATTTGTCGGATCGTGTTGGAATTTGTTGTGGGCTTTGCTTTCTGGTATTGTTGGTCTTTGATGCGGTTAATCGACTTGTTGGAGCTCCGACCCGAATAGAATTGGTAAAATACTCCCCATGATGGTGTGGAGTATTCTGTTTTGCTCTTAGGTCCTTCTGTCTTACGATCAGGTCCTTCTGTCTTGCATCTTGGTCCCTAGGTCTCACAATTAAGTCCTTTTTCCTGCTTTTGGGTCCTTTCATGGCTCTTCTCTTCAAACCTCTTTATTTCTGAAAACTAAACATAAAACTCGTCACGTAGCATTGCTTAGGTGTAAGATAATGGATATAAGATACAAATATAAGCATGAAATGATGTCAATCAAATACCCCCACACCTAAGTTTTTGCTAGTCCCGAGCAAAACAAAGAAAGGAAAAAGCATACGAAAAACAAGAAATCCTAACTCACTTTCGTAGGAATCACGGTTGCACTTAGCACGTGCAACAAGCCGTTAAACCTCTTTGTTGCCAAGGAGGAGGAGTGTTGTCTCCTGAGGGTTTTCAGCGGATATACCCACAAAATCCGAACAAGATGCATTATTCAATCTAGACCTCGACTCGTTGGAAATATTTTGTCGATCAATGGACGCGGTAATCCTACGGGCCGACTCTATATAGGTAATCAGTCCACACCTAGCCTAATAAACCATTCGTGCAAGTTAAATAAGGAATTAAGTGAAAGACATGGACAACCTCAAGATCCTCAAGTGATACAAAGTGTAAGGTCCATTAAGGTTCTTATTTGCATTAACATTTTTTTTTCTTTTTGTTTCTTTTCACACATTTTTTTTTCTTTTTATTAGTTGGAGCTTCATTCTCCCAGGGTCAGGTTTCGTGCATCATTGCCCATGAGGACTTACACTATCACGTACACCTTTCCCCAAATCTCCACATAGGGCAATCCCTACCACCCGTGTAACGGGAGTTCGGTCGGCGCATCCCAAGTCAGATGACTCGAAAGCACCAGGCACAAAGTCCCTTCAGACCTACTTTCCCGAGTGATAGGAGCCGTGCGAGAAGAGAGAATACCTACTCACTTATTTCTTATCTACACATGAACCAAAACCCCTACACTAATGTCTCACAACAAGATTAAGAGGGTCCTTGACTACAACAAACTTCCTAAATTAACAAACACGAATTATTGACTCACTAGGTTCAGGGTGGACTTCTTTGAATGTTTGAGCACTGAAACCCTATGATTACTCACCCCCAAAGGAAAACTGGGGTGCATCCTAACGACTCGATAAATCCTAAAGCCACGTACTAGATATCTTAATGCATCAAGTTCAAGACAATTTTGGGAGCTTTCTTTTTACTTTGCCTCTCAACGGTTTTGCACATGCTAAACACACGCAAAACCCACAAAACATTTTCTTTCGAAAACACATGAAGATTTTGAAAGAAATGTGAAAATTTTGAAGCACTAGGCAAGCAAAAGAAGACAAGTCACCCAAGGATCATGACAAGCAGATATATCGATATTAAATGCAGCACACTATCATGACCCTAACAATGCAAACAAAAGAAAACAAAATCAAAGGAAAAAGACTCGACTATGTACACACGTAAAACACCCCCCCACACCTACTTCATGCATTGTCCTCAATGAATGCAAGCAAGATACTACATGGATTGATGCATAAAAAGGAGAGATCTCACCAACATGAAGTACAAAGGGAAGTGCAAGGTCATGTTGATGGACATAACCCGAATTCCCTCAAAACCTGTGAGATGCTAAAGAAGGGATACAAATACGTGAAAGAAATCGAGCCTAAATACACAAGGGTTGGGGATCACAACAATCAATGCTCACTGAAGGAGTCTTTTATTGTACTTCTTTTTTTCTTTTTCTCTGTTTTTTTTCTTTTTTTTTCATATAACTATGTACAAACATAAGTTCCCATCTTCATTTGTCAAAAGACATCAAATGGGAACCTCAAGAGTGGGTCAATGCACTTGGAAAGGGAACATGACACCACGCGGGGCCAGAATACGCATGCGTGGGCCCCTTTCACAAAGAGCACCAGATGAAATGAGAGGTTCATGAATTGGACGCAAAGGCGTCTCATTCAAAGGATCAAACTGAAAGAGCTTGAACCTCTCGAGAGTTTGGGAAATAAGGGGCAACGGAAGAAAAATATCTCCCGTTGCGGAACTGAAGTTATGATCATCAATCCAAACTCTCCAACCAACAGGGTGGTGGGTCGGAACGAGGTCAAGCACCTCGTTATGCATGTCCAACTCACCAGGAGAACAGGAAGTGGGTCTCATACCCAAAGTATCCTCCAAGGAACTCCTAATACCCTCATGAGCAATGTAGTTGTTTGATGTTCCATCATTTCCAAGATGATCAGGAACAATAGTGAGAGGCAAACTCTCATCAGGTTGTTTGAAATTGAGGGTACTAGGGAGCTCTTGCTCCACCAGAGGTGAGTCCTTAAGAGGTACAACAATAAGATCATGTGGCTCAAGGGCCACGGGACAAAAAGGTAAGGCACAATCCTGTGCCGACTCATAATAGAACTGGTCCAAGTTATTCTCAATTTGAATCGAATCCTCCACTAAGTGATCGTGAATTGAAACCCCAAGTCCCTCAGACTGACTAGGAGTTTGACTTTGAAAGATTGTGCTTTGAATTTGTGGATGTGGTGGTGGTTCAATTTCAGAAGATAAATCCTCAAGTTGACAAGAAAGGTTACTCTCCTCACTTAATTGTTGCGTCAGTTGACTCACTTGAAGTGTCAGATTTTGTATGCGGTCAACGAGGAGGTCCAAGTCAGATCTTGGGAAATTTTGGGGTTGGGTGTTGATGTCCTGAGAATAAGTCCCATGATTTGGAGTGGGGTGTTGGTAGAATTCTGGGTATTCGGGAGGAGGATACTGTGGTGGAAATGAAGTATAAGAATTTGGATATGAATTGTCTCCCCATGAATCCATCACTCTCGGATTGTACGCGGATGCATAATGGTCATAATGAGCATTTGGGGAAAATGTATGCTCATACTCAGGCTCTGGGGGAACATAAGGACATTCCCCGAAATCATGACCACTCAACCCACAATAGTGACACGGTACGGCTACTGGAGCCACTGGTGCACTCATGTCATCTACCGCATGCATGAAAGAGGCCAAAGATTGTTGTAATGTCTCAGTTTGTTGACCAGCATATGATCCGACATAACTAGATTGTGGTCTAGCAGTCGGTGCCTCTCTCATGTTACCCCAATATGAAGACTGCTCAGTCACAAAATTGCGATCGTCCCAACCATACAGGGTGTTAGTCTGAGCCCCCCAGGTTGCATGGGTCCGGAGTACCAGGGAGAATCGTCCTGGTCCCAACAATGATATGGATGGTCGCCCATGTAACCATCCATCTCAACAAAGAACTCTCGAGTCGATCACTCTCACCACCACGAGGCCAAGCTCGCAAAAAGTGCTCGACTCGACCCTAAAACGCTACTAGAGAGTGTAAAGGGGAGGAGACTAAAACGTAGAAGTAGGTGAGAAGAAGATGACTCAGAGGAGAAGGGAAGAATCCCTAAAGCTAGCGTGGGTAGAGGGATCAGGAAGAAGCCTAACTAGCAAGCACGGCTCAAACAATGAAAGGCAATGGGTCCTTAGGCTAGACGACGCCTAACTTCGAGGTCACTAGCCTCGACACGTCTCACCTCCCTACAACGAGGACCACAATGCCCAGCAAGTGATACCAGATCCGGAGATCCAGTACCTCCTACTATCGACAAGGTAGGCAACGCCGATCAGGTCATGACGGTCTCAACTAGATTACTCTCCTAGTGCGCCTGCAATCCTAGGGCCAATGTCTACTTGCTTTTAGTTAAGGCTTTATTAAGAGTGATTTTTGGGGCCAAGGAAAGGGTGATGAAATCCCCCACCTTATCTTTTATGGGACAGCCCCTCCTTAGTAGCGATTTAATCCTAGATCTAGCAATCAATCGCTCCAATCAAACGCTCTCTCACTCTTGTCCCGATGCACCTTACTAACTAATGCATGAAAGAAACATGCATGAATGAGGGATGTGGGTGCACGTACCTCACGCCAGCAATCAACGACAAAATGTAAAGCAAAGAAAATAAAGATGCATGCAAGGTCTACATATGATGCATGACCTAGATGGCAAGAAGTCTAATCTTTTGCTTTGAGTTTTATGGTCCAAGTTGATTAATGGGGATTGAAATTAAATCTGGGAGCAAACTAAAGATCACAGCATGCCCAATTGGGCTCCCAGATAACTAAAGTAAAGCAATAAACCACCAGAAGAAATTTGAGAGCAGACAGACCTCACCAGGCCGCCAATTGGCGGTTTCCAACCGCTGATTGGCGGTCCATCTGTGGATTCGTTTGCTCAAACTTTCCCAGTAGCTTCCTCTTAATCCAATGCTTCCCTGAAACTAAGAAAAACTGAAAACAAAAAATCAAAAACCCCTCGAATCGTCCAAACCAAGGTCTGGACAGAGCACCTCCCCGGCAACGGTGCCAAAAACTTGATTGATCGTTTTATATTTCTACCGCAAGTGCACGGCCGCGTTGAAGCGGTGGCAAATACGGGTCGTCCACTGGGAGGTGTGTCGACACTTGGTTCGTGCGAAGGCAAGCGGTAAAGAAAGGAGAAAAGGATTGGTTACACTAAACTACACTACAATGCTAAACTAGAATGCAAAAGGAAATGAAGATAAGCAATAAAACTAAACCCCAAAGGGGGTAGCGAAATAATGTGAACATAAAGAAGTGTGTGTGTGTTCATTAAGCTCCTCACAACATGTAGTGCATGAAATCATAAAACTACATCCAACTTGGCCTCTACATGAATTAAGATAAGACTACATCATTAAAACATACAAGACAATAATTGGAATGAAGCTACATGAACTCAAGTATAAAGACTATACCCTGCTATGCCTCTACATGAATTAAGATTTCACTACATCATTAAAACATACAAGACATTAGCTAAGGTAAAGGCAACAAGAGCACATACATTACAAATTGTGTTTCCAATATTAGCTTCATCCATATCCTAACCTTATCATTCCCCATAAAATAGGTCCACTAATCAAAGCATAAGCTAAGCTTCATTCAAGAGCATTAGCATATCAAAGATAAGAGTGGAGACCCATTAGATGGTTATGGAAATCATATAAAGCTCAATGGATAAAAATAACACACACTTAATACACTACATAATTATATCACATATTTCTCCACCCCCCAAATGGGGATGGAACTACTCACTACTCATTACACTACTGATTAGACTAAGTAAAGAAAACATTTAACTAAGATACTAAAATTACTAAACAAGAAATTAAACAAAGTAAAACAACCCACACAAAACAAACAACATAACAAACAACATAACAAAACAAGATTAAAAGAAACAAATAAACTTTTATTAACAATGACTCACATTGAAGGTAGCATTCTTCTCCACCTTGAGTTTTTGCTTCAAGGCTCACTCCTTAGTAGAGAGAATGCCACCAAGCAATGGGTTCGATATCAAAAGAAGAATCCTCATGTTGACAAGAAAGGTTACTCTCCTCACATTCACGTAATTTCTGCGACATTTGACTCACTTGCAGTGTCATATTTTGTATGGACTGTTGAGTGGTTTCCATGAACGTAAGGAAAGTTTGTTTCAAGGAATCAGGTATGCGGTCAACGATGAGGTCCAAGTCAGAGCTTGGGAAATTTTGAAGTTGGGTGTTGATTGGCTGAGAATGAGTCCAATGATTTGGAGTGGGGTGTTGGTAGAATTCTGGGTATTCGGGAGGAGGATACTGTGGTGGAAATGAAGTATAAGAATTTGAATACGAATTGTCTCCCCACGAATCCATCACTCTCGGATTGTACGCGGATGCGTAATGGTCATAATGAGCATTTTGGGAAAATGTATGCTCATACTCAGGCTCTGGGGGAACATAAGGACATTCCCCGAAATCATGACCACTCAACCCACAATAGTGACACGGTACGACTACTGGAGCCACCGGTGCACCCATGTCATCTACCACATGCATGAAAGAGGCCAAAGGTTCTTGTAATGTCTCAGTTTGATGACCAACATATGATCTGACGTAACTAGATGGTGGTCTAGCAGTCGGTGCCTCTCTCATGTTACCCCAATATGAAGATTGCTCAGTCACACAATGAGGATTATCCCAACCATACGGGGTGTTCGTCTGAGCCACCCCAGGTTGCATGGGTCTGGAGTACCAGGGAGAATCGTCCTGGTCCCAACAATGATATGGATGGTCGCCCATGTAACCATCCATCTCAACAAACAACTCTCGAGTCGACCACTCTCACCACCACGAGACTAAGCTCGCAAAAAGTGCTCGACTCGACCCTAAAACGCTACCAGAGAGTGTAAAGGGGAGGAGACTATAACGTAGAAGAAGGTGAGAAGAAGATGACTCAGAGGAGAAGGGAAGAAACCCTAAAGCTAGCGTAGGTAACGGGATCAGGAAGAAGCCTAACTAGCAAGCACGGCTCAAACAATGTAAGGCAATGGGTCCTTAAGCTAGACGACGCCTAACTTCGAGGTCACTAGCCTCGACACGCCTCACCTCCCTACAACGAGGACCACAATGCCCAGCAAGTGATACCAGATCCGGAGATCCAGTACCTCCTACTATCGACAAGGTAGGCAACGCCGATCAGGTCATGACGGTCTCGACTAGATTACTCTCCTAGTGCGTCCGAATTCCTTAGGGCCAATGTCTACTTGCTTTTAGTTAAGGCTTTATTAAGAGTGATTTTTGGGGCCAAGGAAAGGGTGATGAAATCCCCCACCTTATCTTTTATGGGACAGCCCCTCCTTAGTAGCGATTTGATCCTAGATCTAGCAATCAATCGCTCCAATCAAACGCTCTCTCACTCTTGTCCCGATGCACCTTACTAACTAATGCATGAACGAAACATGCATGAATGAGAGATCGGGGTGCACGTACCTCACGCCAGCAATCAACAACAAAATGTAAAGAAAAGAAAAGACAAATGCATGCAAGGTCTACAAATGATGCATGACCTAGATGGCAAGAAGTCTAATCTTTTGCTTTGAGTTTTATGGTCCAAGTTGATTAAAGGGGGAGTGATTAATGATCTGGGAGCAAACTAGAAGTCATAGCATGCAAAATAGGGCTCCCAGATAACACATATTACAACACTAACTATCATGAGAAATTTGAAGGAAAGAAGCCCTCACCAGGCCGCCAATTGGCGGTCTACAACCGCTGATTGGCGGTCCCTTTTGGTCTTCTGGTCCTCATATTTTCCCAGTAGCCTCCCCTTGATCAGATTGTTCCCTGAAACTAAGAAAAACTGAAAACAAAAAATTAAAAACCCCTCGAATCGTCCAAACCAATGTCTGGACAGAGCACCTCCCCGGCAACGGCGCCAAAAACTTGATTGATCTCGTTTTATATTTAACCGCAAGTGCACGGCCGCGTTGAAGCGATGGCAAATACGGGTCATCCACTGGGAGGTGTGTCGACACTTGGTTTGTGCGAAGGCGAGAGGTAAAGAAAGGGAAGAAAGGTTGGTTACACTAAACTACACTAAGATGCAAATGGAAATGGAAAAGAAGCAAGAAAAACTAAACCCCAAAGGGGGTAGAGAAATAATGTGAACATAAAGAAGTGTGTGTGTGTTCATTAAGCTCGTCACAACATGTAGTGCATGAAATCATAAAACTACATCCAACTTTGCCTCTACATGAATTAAGATAAGACTACATCATTAAAACATACAAGACAATAATTGGAATGAAGCTACATGAACTCAAGTATAAAGACTATACCCTACTATGCCTCCACATGAATTAAGATTTCACTACATCATTAAAACATACAAGACATTAGCTAAGGTAAAGGCAACAAGAGCTCATACACTACAACTTGTGTTTCCAATATTAACTTCATCCATATCCTAACCTTATCATTCCCCATAAAATAGGTCCACTAATCAAAGCATAAGCTAAGCTTCATTCAAGAGCATTAGCATATCAAAGATAAGAGTGGAGACCCATTAGATGGTTATGGAAATCATATAAAGCTCAAGGGATAAAAATAACACACACTTAATACACTACATAATTATATCACATATTTCTCCACCCCCCAAATGGGGATGGAACTACTCACTACTCATTACACTAACTATATTAGCAAAAGAAAGCATAATACTGAAATGAAAGTTAACTAAGAAGGCAAGAAGCATTAAAGAAACATAAACGGAAATGAAAGACTAAACAAACTTGCACAAATTAAAAGACAAGATTAAAAGTAACTAGAAGAATTATTTTATTAACAAATGACTCACATTGAAGGTAGCATTCTTCTCCACCTTGAGTTTTTGCTTCAAGGCTCACTCCTTAGTAGAGAGAATGCCACCAAGCAATGGGTAATTACAATGGAAGGTGAAGAGTTCTATTTATAAGCATGGAAAAAGCTAATCGGGGACAATCCCCCGATGTGGGACTAAACCAATACCAAAAATAGCCTAAACGAACATTAATACAAGTCCAGGAGAAATTTCGACGGATCCTGAGCAATATGGACCGCCAATTAGCGGTCCAAGACTGCCAATTGGCGGTCCAAAATTGTCGGATCGTGTTGGAATTTGTTGTGGGCTTTGCTTTCTGGTATTGTTGGTCTTTGATGCGGTTACTCGACTTGTTGGAGCTCCGACCCGAATAGAATTGGTAAAATACTCCCCATGATGGTGTGGAGTATTCTGTTTTGCTCTTAGGTCCTTCTGTCTTACGATCAGGTCCTTCTGTCTTGCATCTTGGTCACGTAGCATTGCTTAGGTGTAAGATAATGGATATAAGATACAAATATGAGCATGAAATGATGTCAATCAAATACCCCCACAGCTAAGTTTTTGCTAGTCTCGAGCAAAACAAAGAAAGAGAAAAACAAACGAGAAACAAGAAATCCTAACTCACTTTCGTAGGAATCACGGTTGCACTTAGCACGTGCAACAAGCCGTTAAACCTCTTTGTTGCCAAGGAGGAGGAGTATTGTCTCCTGAGGGTTTTCAGCGGATATACCCACAAAATCCGAACAAGATGCATTATTCAATCTAGACCTTGACTCGTTGGAAATATTTTGTCGATCAATGGACGCGGTAATCCTACGGGCCGACTCTATAAAGGTAATCAGTCCACACCTAGCCTAATAAACCATTCGTGCAAGTTAAATAAGGAATTAAGTAAAAGACATGGACAACCTCAAGATCCTCAAGTGATACAAAGTGTAAGGTCCATTAAGGTTCTTATTTGCATTACCATTTTTTTTTCTTTTCTTTTCACACATTTTTTTTCTTTTACTTTTTATTAGTTGGAGCTTCATTCTCCCAGGGTCAGGTTCCGTGCATCATTGCCCATGAGGACTTACACTATCACGTACACCTTTCCCCACATCTTCACATAGGGCAATCCCTACCACCCGTGTAACGGGAGTTCCGTCGGCGCATCCCAAGTCAGATGACTCGAAAGCACCAGGCACAAAGTCCCCTCATACCTACTTTCCCGAGTGATAGGAGCCGTGCAAGAAGAGAGAACACCTACTCACTTATTTCTTATCTACACATGAACCAAAACCCCTACACTAATGTCTCACAACAGGATTTAGAGGGTCCTTGACTACAACAAACTTCCTTAAGTTAACAGACACGAATTATTGACTCACTAGGTTCAGGGTGGACTTCATTAAATATTTGAGCACTGAAACCCTATGATTACTCACCCCCAAGGGAAAACTGGGGTGCATCCTAACGACTCGATAAATCCTAAAGCCACGTACTAGATATCCTAATGCATCAAGTTCAAGACAATTTTGGGAGCTTTCTTTTTACTTTGCCTCTCAATGGTTTTGCACATGCTAAACACACGCAAAACCCACAAAACATTTTCTTTCGAAAACACATGAAGATTTTGAAAGAAATGTGAAAATTTTGAAGCACTAGGCAAGCAAAAGAAGACAAGTCACCCAAGGATCATGGCAAGCAGATATATCGATATTAAATGCAGCACACTATCATGACCCTAACAATGCAAACAAAAGAAAACAAAATCAAAGGAAAAAGACTCGACTATGTACACACGTAAAACACCCCCCCACACCTACTTCATGCATTGTCCTCAATGAATGCAAGCAAGATACTACATGGATTGATGCATAAAAAGGAGAGATCTCACCAACATGAAGTACAAAGGGAAGTGCAAGGTCATGTTGATGGACATAACCCGAATTCCCTCAAAACATGTGAGATGCTAAAGAAGGGATACAAATACGTGAAAGAAATGGAGCCCAAATACACAAGGGTTGGGGCTCACAACAATCGATGCTCACTGAAGGAGTCTTTTATTGTACTTCTTTTTCTCTGTTTTTCCTTTCTTTTTCTTTTTTCTTTTTTTTGTTCTGGGTAGTATCAGAGCCTAAACCAGCCGGAACTGTGAGTACTAAGTGCTACACCAAGATAGTGGGAGTCACCTCTAGAATCTCACGACGCCTGGTGACTAATTGGTTTAACCATGACGATGACGTTAGGTGTTCAAGTAGAGTAGGTTGTAACACCCAAACACTTTTAGCACCACATCGGCTAATGATAATTTGGTGGTGTGAGATATATTGATGACATGAGTCTACTACTACACTACCCAACCAGCTTAAGCTTTTGAGGCAAAAATTCGGGGAGAGTGTTGTGGGTCAGTAGACTCGTGGGTGATGGACCGGGACTCGAGCTCGATATGGGCTCTGGGACGGGACGTTACACGCTATGAGCTACTTTGTGTATAATCGTTAGTAAGAGTTATTTGATGGTTAGTGAAGGTTAACAACTCCATGCACCTACCTAGTTAAACATATAGTGAATTATAAAAAGGTAGTTACAATGTAACTGTGTAACATTTTTTGTAACTGCAAAGAGCTGGTTACCATTTTGAATATGTAGCAGCAAATCGGTGAATAAATGTCTATTAGAAGAGACATAAATGACTATGTGACAATAACTCAACAAACTCTCTCAAGTGTGCTTTCCCTTCTCCTATCTTCTAATCCAACATACAACATCATCAAAAAGAGTTTCGGTTGAATGCTTTGCTTTGTTGACTAAAGCTTCACCAAAGTCTCATTATAACCCTGGAGCAAATCCACAAGTGGCCCCACAACAACTCTACGGAGCTTGGGGCACTTGGGCAACTTGGGCTTAAGATGGAAGGATTTTTTTATTTACCTCTATATAGATGTCGGATTTATAGGGTAGCCGACGTCTATAGACCGTAATTTATTATTATTATTATTTAAAGGTATAGACGTCAGATTTATAGGGTAGTCGACGTCTATAGGTCGTAATATATGTATAGACGTCGGTCACCCTACATAGCCGACGTCTATAGGTCGTAAAAGTTTAGTCCCACATCGGCCAATTTTTTTTTGCTGTTGTGGTTGATGTACTCCACCACTCTTCTACAGGTGAATGCGAACGAGTTTGGTCACTTGGGCAACATGGGCTTCATGTACGTAGTTATTGGTCAAAAGATTGGCACTTGGGGTACTTAGGCAACTTGGGCTTGATTAATGTGCGGGTGGAATGCCTATTATAGGCATTAATGTATTCTTTTGCGTTATTTAAAGGTATAATAGACGTCGGTCGTATATAGCCGATGGGTAAATATACGTCAGGTACTTAGACCGTCAAAATCCGTCGTATATACCCATGTATATCTGACGTATATGAACGTTTTTGCACTAGTGCCGGATAATTACTTAGAGAAAGTGATTCTTTAATCTTGTTGTGTTGGCGACTTGACTCCGACCACTTCAACGAAATTCATCTCCAACCCAACATAAGTTGTAGGATATGTAATTCTTAAAGGCATATAGATAAATTCATTTATATCATAATTCTGCAGGATTTATAGTAGTTTTTACAAGTGTTTAGCTATATAGTTGTAGAAATCTAGACATTTGTAGCTTTCTCCAGATAATTTTAAGATTTACAAATTATAACATCAAGCTCATTTATTTACTCGATAATTCAGATTGGATCTTAATACAAACAACAACAACAATAACAATGACAACAACAACCACTATAACGACGACCACCGCGATAATGACGTCACGACAACAACAAAATGTTCAAACCCTACAAATAAGATGTTAAACGAATTACTCTAGATTCTCGTCGTCAACAAGAGCAACATCTGTAGAAATCTCATCTCACGTGATCTTTGGAAAATACAAGATCAACCTTGCACTGAAAAGTTAAAAAAAAACATTACAATTACTAATGAGCTATTTTGAAAATAGTGAAACATGAAATAGCTAGTAACATGCACATCTCATTTCAACATCAGCTATGCGTTCTTCTACCTGAAATGATTTTTTTCGTGAACTAATTGGAAAATAGTGGTATATAAAATCATCATGATTCTTGTTTGTTTTGTTGGTGCTTCCTTACCATCGAATTATGTTTCTGGAGCAAATAAATCTCTTCTAACGTCGACATATTACACTTGGCACGAAAGTTTTAAAATTTGTCTACGAGAACAGCTTTTTTGTAACGTCCTCGAACAGCGGAAAATTTAAAATTTTAAGCATACAAACAAGGAGGACATTAGCAAGATATACACCAGGTGCACCAACATATATATCAAATATATAGATCTGAGTTTACAAAAATGGGTGATTACATCAAAAGCTATAAGATACAATATACACATGTAATCACAACCTCAAACGAGGGGAAAACAGTATCTGGTCCCAGAAACTCTCCTCCGCAGGCACCACCCTCTACCGCTGCTCACGGCCTGAAAGCAGACATAAAATGCCTAAGTTTCCAGAAGGAAACCCAGTATCCAAACCCTAACACATATATGAACAACAATGAAAGATGCAATGAATAATAAATAGTACAATCAGACACGATCGGGTCTCAAGGGTCCTCTCACCCCAACCCACCAACACTCGTGCACACACGGCACCGCCGGTACAGTCATGGCCACACAACCGGGTCTCAAGGGTCCTCTCACCCAACCCACAACACTCGTGCACACACGGCACCGCCGGTACAGTCACGGCCACACAACCGGGTCTCAAGGGTCCTCTCACCCAACCCACAACACTCGTGCACACACGGCACCGCCGGTACAGTCACGGCCACACAACCGGGTCTCAAGGGTCCTCTCACCCCAACCCACAACACTCGTGCACACACGGCACGGCCGGTACAGTGACGGCCACACAACCGGGTCTCAAGGGTCCTCTCACCCCAACCACATCACTCGTACACACACGGCACGGCCGGTACAGTCACGGACACACAACCGGGTCTCATGGGTCCTCTCACCCCAATCCACAACACTCGTGCACACACGGCACCGTCGGTACAGTCACGATCACACAACCGGGTCTCAAGGGTCCTCTCACCCCAACCCACAACACTCGTACACAGACGGCACCGCCGGTACAGTCACGGCCACACAACCGGGTCTCAAGGGTCCTCTCACCCCAACCCACAACACTCGTACTACTATCGGGCGACAGTCTGTGTTGTTGCCCAAAAGGCCGGAGAGACGAGCCGCTTTCAAGCGTACGAGCACACCACTATCGGGCGACAGTCCGTGCCGTTGCCCCCCGTGGGGCCAGAGAGACGAGGCACCGTCAAATGTACTCATAAAACCACGAATCCGCCAAAAACGGCAGAAACGGTTGAATGAAAACTGTCTTCCGGTCGACCGGTCCTCACCCAGAGAACTGGCCCAACCGAAAAACTCGCCAAATGGTCGACCGGCAAAAGGGGTCTCGGTCGACCGAAAAGCACCAGTAAGAAAACGTTTTCGCGAACCAAACCCCAACGGTCGAACGACCCAACCCAATCGGTCGACCAAAAACCACAAGTACGATTCACCAACAGTCCACACTTCACGGTCAACCAAAACCACACTTCCGGTCGACCGGCCATTAAGTTAACTTAAGTGTCGGTCGGACGAAGTCAACGAGCGGTCGACCGTTTTGATGGTCAACGCCCCCAACCAACCCACAACAGTACTTTCGGTCAACCGGCAAAGGGGTCCCGTTCGACCGAAAATACCCAGGACGTCTTTCTCTCGCTAAAATTGCACAATCGGTCGACCGCCCAAAGGGCATCGTTCGATCGGTGCGAGGAATGCGCCCAAAATACACTATAACCGGTCGACCGAACCCAGAACACTGGTCGACCGATTTTAGTGGAGAAGCTGTTGTGCAGGTCCGACGAGCCAAAACGGCCTACCGTCGACTGCTCCCGCCCCACACTAATAATAGGTGAGCTTAAAAGCATGTTTGACATAACTTAAGGCTTGAAGAAGCCTTGGAAGAATCAACGGCGAGCGTTTCCACGATCCAACTCCAACTCTGGCGAACTTCCTTAATCCAGATCTCTTCGACAACTCCGACGACTCCAGCTCACCCACCAGAGCTCACTTGCCTCCACCAACACTGAGAAACCACTGAAGGGAAGAGAGGCGAGTGAGAGAGTGAGAGATGCGCGAGAGAGAGAGAATGGGGAGAGAAAGAAAACCAAACCTTTATATTTACTCTTCCCAAAACGATCTCTGTCGTCCATCTCAATCCTCACTAATCCACCCCTAAACATCATTAGCACAATAAGGAAGGGTTAGGATATTACATTTTTTCCATCTCATTAACGGAAGTTATATTGTGGGTCGTATCGTAAGCACTATAAACACATATAGGTTGTGTTTAGATGTGACTTTTTCAAGCATTAGTGAACTTTTCATGACCCAAATGCCAAATAAAACTCGCACATACGTCTAAACAAAATTTGGAGAAACTAGGTTAACCACATTTTCACATTTTTCGATATCATACTTTTGACTTGGAAAGAAAATTAAGGTCACTTTGTGAGTTTTTTGCAACTTCTGCTTCGGAAGTTCTAATTGGTCCGGTCCAATAATCATGATGTCCTCAAGAATTGTTAAAATGACACGGTATGGGTTTGTCATTTTTAACTCATGAGTTTTTAATATATAGGTTTTTAATATATGAGTTTGTCATTTTTAACTCATGGGTTTGTCATTTTTAACCTGTGGATTGCCCTTTTTATGTAGGGGGTTGTCCTTTTTAATATATGGGTTGTCCTTTTTAACTCATGAGTTTTGTCTTTTTAACTTATGGGTTCTCTTTTTAAGTAGGGAGGTTGTCATTTTTAATATATGAGTTTGTTCTTTTAAAATATGAACTTTTCCATTGTAATATATGGGTTTGTCCTTTTTAACCTATGATTTTGTCATTTTTATTATATGATTTCGTTCTTTCTAACAATGAGAGAATGGGTAGTTTTGTCTTTCAAACCGACGTTATGTTCCTTGGGGTATCCAAACGCTCTCACAAGCTCAGAGCTTTTTTAAACATATACATTGAAGGGTACATAATATTTAATATGTGGGTTTACATTTAAGCCGACGTAATTTAAAGGTGTTATTGGTAATCAGTAGAGTATTATTTTAAGTACGCTTGCTATTACTCATCTTATGAGTTATGATGGTGCCTTAAGTAGCTATAATCGTCACATCTAGAGCGGTGGAATAAAACTTACCACTTGAACCTAAATTTGTAGGGATTGGTAATATTGCCAAAGAGGACGACAATTGTGAGAAGCACTCTACTGTTTTTGCACATAAGGCTACACTTTAATCTATTAAATAATACGTATAATAAAATGGACATATTGGAGGTCAGATCTTTGGGATTTTGAAACATATTGTGAGAAGCATATTGGACATCCATATTAAACAGAAGCACTCTATTGTTGTGAGGTCAGATCTTTGGGTTTTTGAAACAATTAAAATTAAGAGACAAAATGGGTGGAATCACGAACCAGCAAACGCACGTCCTCCTTCTTCTCAAACGCGCTGCATGAAAGCCGTTAATGGGGACACACTCTTACATGGGGACACAACCAAAATCCACCTAAAATACGAAACTAAACCAACCAAAATTCTTACGGTGGTTAGGGAAGTGGAGGAAGACGGAGGAGGATGAGGGTCACTGCAATGGTCGAGGAGGGAACGGAGGACAGGAGGAGAGGGTCGGAGAGCGGGAGGAGAGGTTGGGACGTCACTGCGGTGCCGGAGATTGCTGCAGATCGGTCGCGGAAGAGGGTTCGGTCGCGGAACGGCTAGAGTTTGGTGAATTTTTGTCTGGAATGAATGACAGAAAACGTTACTGTTCTTTTTCTTTAAGACCTATAGACATCGGATGTTATGTACAGCCAACGTCTACACTCCGACGTCTATATGCATGGGGGTATAGACGTCGGTTGTACATAACATACGACGTCTATAAGTCGACGTCTATAGAGTATAGACGTCGGATTCAATAGGTATTCCCACAACCTACGTCTATAGTACAACGTAGACGTCGACCTTTAGAAATACCGATGTCTATTCTATCTTCGTCCAAATAGACGTCGGCCGTTAGAATAACCGACGTCTATTGAGCGACGAGTAAAGACTATTCTGCACTAGTACGAGAAACCGTCTTTCATCAATTGAGTGGAGAGAGCTACTACAGTGGAGGTTTCCCGTTTCCAAAAGTCTGTTTGACCCTACCTCCAAACAGAGTCTTAGTATCCGAAAATGCTTGCACTTTTTTCTGTTTTGACTTTACTTTCCTGTCTTTCTTGTTTAAATTGTGTGGTTAAAAGAACTCGATGATTATTACTTGACATGCATTGATCTATATATAATGTTTTAACCTTATCAGCATTCTCGTAAAACAAATAAATCAGTTTATAGATACTTCGACATTTTTGGTGGTCAAATAACTAGAGAACAATTATATTAACCAAGTTGATCTACTTGTTTATTGGTCAGTTTGGATTATTGAGATATATATATAGTCCAATAACATGCATTACTGCATTAGTTTTTAAGAAGAACTTGACCACTTCTAAGATACACGTGATGACTATATTTAATTCAAGTTGGTGAGATTAAGAAAAGATGATGTACCTGCTCTCCAGACTAAATTTGGTGTTCTCGTCTTCCCATTCCAGATTTTCCCACCAGTCCTCTCGACAATATATTGTGTTGAGATCAGGTGCCGGAGGGAGTTTTCTCAACAAAGGGCAACCTTCCACATGAAGACCTCGTAGAGACGGAAGTGGAGACGGAGAGATACTAACCAGTGCTTTCATATGTATTAGGGTAAGCCATGTCAATTTTGGGAGGGCTTGTAAATTCATGAGATCGTCACTATCAGAGAGCAACTCCACTATCCCATCGCATCCAACTATGTATAAAGATTTAAGGTTCTGTAGAGAGCGAAGCCAATCAACATTAGCTATTTTATCACAGTAGCTGATTGTCAACTGACGAAGATGCTGAAGAGGGAGATGATTACTGTCAACAACTCCTGAAATTTTTAGACCTCCAACCTTAGCCACCGAAAGCATCTCCAACTTTTCTAGTACTTCACCTCCGCTTTTGAACTCAATAATTCTATCCTTTAAGAGGGGACAACCCTGGACGCCAATGGACCTGACTTTCTTCAATTTTCCTAGTAAGTGAAATAACTGAACCATTGTGAGGCATCCTGTATGGTTGAAGGAAATTTTTACTGTGGCTTCTGTAAGCCGATCTGAATTCCTGAAATAATCTAAAAGATGTACGTCAGTATCATCATGTACGTCAAGCCCAATCAGCTCTTCCAGTTGGTTCATTCCATCCAAATCTTGCAACCTCAGTTGGTCGCTCTTCTTTGTTACAAAGATATTGTAACTACTATTTTGTAAGTTCAGTGACTGCAAATTAGGCTTACCATTAGAATTTGATTTCACATCAAACTAGTCGGCAACAAGTGTTCCATCAAACGGTTTAGTTGCGAAAGGCTTCTGTTATTTACCAACAAAGTCAACAGATTAACAAATATTAGAGTGGCATCATCACCGCTACTGATATCAATCTCCTCTGTTAGGCTTTCTCCCTGCAAAGATATTCTCTTTAGATCCTTACACCTTTCGCCAATTTTTATGCTCTTACTATCTCCACCAGAAAGGCTTAAGAACTTGTTATTGAATTGTTCTCCTCCACCACCAGTCCCTAGCCATATTCCCATATCATAAATTGCATCGTGTAATTTCACATAATCTTCTCTTATGCCTTTTTCTAGTAAGCAACTGCCTTGAAGAGTTCTTATAATATATAGACCCTTATCCCGGAGACTCGAGAGACTATTTCGTCTAGAAATGTAAGCATCATCTCTATCAAGGAGACTTTCCCCGATCCAATAATCCACAAGTTCATTTATCTGTATATTTTTACCTTTAGGGTATAGGCAACAAAAAAGTAAGCAAGACTGATTCTTATGACTCAAATTATCAAAACTGAACTTCAAACAACAATGAACGTCAGCAATTCCACGAATTTCATCGGGGCAATTTTCCAATGCTTGCTTCGCATGTCTCCACTGTGCGACTTCGAACTTGCCAGCCATTGCTTTTCCAATTGTTTTGAGTAGGAGTGGTAATCCTCCACACTTTTTCACTATCGTACTTGCAATTTCCTGGTCTTCAAACACCTTATCTGTTAGACCCTAACCTCGTTTTTGGACTAATCCCTTGATTAGTGGGGTGTTTTGCATGGGGAAGAGAAGGGGAATAGTGGGCTGGTGATGGGTGATGGAGTAGGGGGTCGGTTACTGTTGAGTTTCGTTGGTTTTGAGGAGAAACCATCACTTCTTCATTTCCTCTCTTCTTCTTCTTCACTCAACCATTTCTCTCACCCTTTCATCTTCTCTTGTCCGGCAATTCAGAGAACGTGACGGCGACTCCGGCATGTGGAGGCGAGTTCGGGGTCACGGAGGTGCGATCGTGAGGCGTGCGTGTGAGGGTTGCTGTCGAGCGTCGACCTTGAGCGGATCTCCGGCGCGCTCCGTCTTCTCCTCGAGGTATGCCGGCTTCTAGTGTGATTTTATTGTTCCCCCACGTTGGTGGGAAGTTGGGGTCGGTCGTGGGAGGTCAGAGACCTCGCCGGCGACGAGAAACGACGTAAAATCCTTGGCTGGCACAAGGTTGTTGTCGAACAACGATCGACCGGTGCCTTCAGGCGGTCGACCGGTTTTACCTTTTTGCCCGACTTTAACCAACATCGGTCGAACGATACCATTGTGGCGGTCGACCGGTTGCTTATGTGCTGGTGAGTTGGAGGCCTACTGTCGGTTTTCGGTCGACCGTCCCTTGTTTTGGGGTCGACCGGAACTTAAGTGTACTTGATGTTTATGCATGTTGTTCGACTGATTTATGTATATTGTTCGATTTTTATATGACGTAGACTATAAGAATGACCCTGGTAGTTTTTGGTCAACCGGGACCCTGAGTCGGTTGACCGAATAGGCTTGTTGATTTTGACCAACTCCGGATTTTGACCTCGTGTTCGGTCGACCGGTTTTAGACTGCTGTTCGACCGTTTGGACTTAAGTGGCGCGCATAATAGTTCGAGCGTTGTAGACTTTCAGTCGACCGAACCTATTGTGGATGGTCGACCGGGTAGGCTTTTTCGGTCGACCGTTTGTGTGCAGAACTGAATTCCTGGTCTTGTGATCGTGTCAACTCTGTCCACGGAAACCCGTATCCTCGCTTAGAGCATGAGCCGGGAGGTGACGGCGGGCACGTGCTCGTGCCACCCAGGGACCGCCGTGTGGAAGAGTGCGGACACTTGGGTCGCGCCACCTCCATATTGGACGTGGTGTGACGTGTTATTGCCTTACTCTCTGATGAGTAGCAGACCTGAGGGATTGCGGATCCCAATGCGTGTTGACGCTTGGATCGTGGAGGATGATGACCCTGCAGACTACAGTCTGGACCCGTCCGATGTTGTGTCGGACATATGTTGTACCGCCGAGGTTTTTGCCGACGATGATGGTGCCGACGATGTTCCAGCTTGTGGTTGTGTCGTCCGATGTTGTGCCAGACATATGTTGTACCGCCGATGTTGTGTCGGCGATGCCGCTGATGTTGTGCCTGCGATGATCCCCGATTGGGCACTTATCTTGCGATGTTGACCGACCGGGCTACGACTCCGTCGAAGGTGTTGTAGACCACGTGGTTCTTTGCGCGGAAGTGCGGACGCTCCTCACCGATCCCCTTGGCTTGAGTAGTCGCGTGTGGGGGGACGCGTCGTGTACTGTCCGTAAGACCGTATGTGCCTACGGTAGGTTTCCGAGGGAGACCCGTTGTTGTTGCTAGACTGATGTCCTTATGGACCCTGTTGAGGGTTGTTGTTGTTGTTGGAATGAGGTCCCGTTTACCCTTGGAGGGATTTGATGCATTGCAGAGATGATATGACATGCTACTTGTATGGTAGGTTCATTTACTGTATTATTGCATGCACATAGGTGAGCTTGGCATATGGGGTTTCCTAATGGGAAACTCAGGCATCGTTGTTTGATTCATGTTTCAGGACCGCAGTAGGTTCTGTCAGTTGGTGACAGCGGGCGCACACATTTTGGGGCCAAGATCCTCATCGGACTCTTCAAGGTCGTCGTGATTGCTTTATCTATCTTTTCATTGTATTGTTGTAATCACGTCTTTTGACAAACTCTGTTGTATTATTGGTGCACCGACTATTGATTTATCTGAGTAACATTCCCGTTGATGAGTTTATTCTGATAATCTCTTGATTGTTTAAAGTTTTAAATTTTCATTGTTTCGGGATGTTACAACTTGGTATCAGACCGGTCGGTCCCTATGTGTGGCTCCCAAAGAAATCACCCCTATGTAGTAGTGTAGGTTACACTTTACATTTAGCATGCATTCATGGCTGATTCTGAGTTGTTTCTTGTGTCAGATGCCTCCGAGACGTGTGAGGAACGCCGCAAATGAGCACAGTGCCAGTGATGCCACTGAGGGTGCTACCTGGGATAGGTTGAGCGAGTTCCTCGAGTGTCAGGCAGCAAGGGCAGAGCAGACAGGGACAGCTGCAGAGCATGATCACTTCATGAGGCAGCACCCGCCTAGTTTCGATGCAGGAGTGACCCTGAGGCTGCAGAAGACTAGGTCTTTAAGATCCAGAGGATTGTCCACGCGATTGACTGTGTACCAGAGCGGATGGTGGGCTTGGCCACCTATGTGCTGAATGGAGAGGCAACAAACTTGTGGAGGACCACATCTGCAGTGGTGTTTGCTGATCGAATTGATGTGAGCTGGGAGGAATTCTTTGAGGAGTTCAACCAGCAGTTCTTTCCGCAGCACGTCAGAGACAGGAAGAAGGAGGAGTACTTGACCCTCGAGCAAAAGGAGATGTCCTTGGCTAGTTACATCAGCAGGTTTAACGCCATTGAGTGTTATTGTTCGGAGACTTACGTGACGCCCGAGCAGCGTGCACGGAAGTTCATCAAATGGCTGAGGAAGCAGCTCAGGTCGCGTGTGATTACCAGCATGCCACAGACCCTGGCAGATACGGTGAAGTATGCGACTATCATCGATCAGGACTACCAGGAGAATTACCAAGAGGCGCGGAAGCCGCCAGTTAGCTCGGGAGGACGTGTAATTGGACGTTCCACTGGGAACCCGGACAAGAGCCCCGGGGTTGGTGGAGGAGGATCACGCCAGTCTGGTGCGTGCGGTACTTGCGAGAGATCTCATCCGGGTCAGGAGTGCCCCCGACATACAGGTGCATGCTTGGGATGCGCTCAGATGGGCCATTTTATCCGAGATTGCCCTAGCAGGCAGGGCGAGACAAGCAGGAGGCCAGGACCACCGGTCTCAGGGAGGAGCGGAGGCAGCAGGTCTTTTGTCCCGCAGAGCCAGACCAGGAGAGCAGTGCGAGTCTTCACCGTCCGGGCTGAGGAGGCGAAGGACTCCAACACTGTTGTGGAAGGTACCCTTGTCGTTTCAGGTTTGGTTGCTCGTGTTTTATTTGATTGCGGCGCCACACACTCCATCATTTCGGAGAAGTTTGCTGGCGAGTTGGATCAGACCCCTGAGCTACTGACTGATTTGTTGGAAGTCAGTACGCCCATGGGTGAGGTGGGCACTGTGGGGAGCTTTCTCCCCGGCACCACAGTTGTTTCGGGAGACCATGATTTTCCGGCAGATCTGTTCTTGCTACCGATGGAGGACTTCGACGTCATACTGGGGATGGACTGGCTATCACAGTACGATGTGCGAGTCTTTTGCCATGAGAAGAAGATCCTTATTCCGAGGAAGGACGGCCATGATGTGTTGATCAAAGGGACGCAGAGTCGAGGAGGTTGTCTGATTGTGTCTGCGGTTAAGGCACAGAGGTTGTTCTGTCAGGGTTGCAGAGCGTTTGTGGCGACATTAGTTGTTCCTGATCCTGAGGCGAGGAGGCTGGAGGATATAGAGGTTGTACGAGAGTTCCCTGAGGTGTTTCCTGCAAAGATTCCTCGTTTACCGCCGCACCGAGAGATCGATTTCGGCATTGAGTTGGTGGCTGGCATGACACCCCAGTTGAAGGCACCTTATTGGATGGCACCTGCTGAGTTGACAGAGCTAAAGAAGAATTTGCAGGAGTTGATGGCCTCCGGGTTTGTCCGACCAAGTGTCCTGCCGTGGGGAGCACCTGTGTAGTTCGTGAAGAAGAAGGATGGGTCGTTGCGGATGTGCATCGACTACAGGATGCTGAATAAGGTTACCGTCAGGAACCGGTACCCTTTGCCCAGGATTGATGATCTGTTTGATCAGTTGCAGACGGCGAGAGTGTTCTCGAAGATTGATCTGCGTTCGGGTTATCACCAGTTGCGGATCAGAGAGGCTGATGTTCAAAAGACAGCCTTCAGAACACGGTACGGGCACTACGAGTTCTTGGTGATGCCGTTTGGACAGACAAATGCACCTGCAGCATTCATGGACCTGATGAATAGAATTTTCCAGTCGTACCTTGACAGATTTGTTGTGGTGTTCTTGGATGACATCTTGGTGTACTCGCCTGACAGGGAGCAGCATCGGGAGCACCTGAGGATTGTGCTTGGCATCTTGAGAGATCAAGAGTTGTATGCCAAGTACACGAAGTGCAAGTTTTGGTTGGATCAGGTGGCATTTCTGGGGCATATTGTGTCAGCAGATTGGATTTCAGTGGATCCGGCGAAGGTTGAGGTTGTGACTCAATGGAGAGCCCGACGAGCGTGACAGAGATCAGGAGCTTCATGGGACTTGCTGGGTATTACTGACGGTCTATTCAGGATTTTTCCAGACTTGCTTCACCGCTGGCAGTGTTGACGCAGAAGGGCGTCAAGTTCGTTTGGTCCCAGAAGTGCGAGGACAGTTTCCAGGAGCAGAAGAGGCGACTGACGACAATGCCGATTCTGACGCTACTGAGTGGCAGCGGAGGCTATGTGATTTACAGCGATGCATCAGGGGTTTGCTTGGGTTGTGTTCTGATGCAGCACGGGAAGGCCGTGGCGTACGCTTCGAGACAGTTGAAGGTGCACGAGAAGAACTACCCTACTCATGATCTGGAGTTAGCGGCAGTGGTTCACGCATTGAAAACCTGGTGACATTATCTTTATGGAGAGCAGTTAGAGGTCTTCACAGATCATCAGAGCCTGAAGTATCTATTCTCGCAGAAGGAGCTGAATATGAGGCAGCGCAGATGGCTCGAGTTCATCAAGGACTATGACTTCACCATCTCCTATCATCCGGGGAAGGCGAATTCGATTGCGGATGCACTGAGCAGGAAGGTTGAGGTTGTTGGATTTCGTACCCTATTATATGTATATATTTTTCGAAATTTTATAAACATATAGGATCGAAACATTCATATTTTCTTCGATATTCATATAGACATGCATTTGTTTGTCCTAATTATTTAACATGCATTAGAACAAACAAACAATTGCAAAGAGGATCATACCTAGAGGTTCTCTAAAACCTCTTGAAGATCCGGAGTCGCGTTGCCGGTCGAATCGCCTGGTGGATTGCCTCCGAGTGTTCACCAAACTCTAAACAAGGTTGGAGAGAAAGGAGCTAGCCAATCAATCTCCAAACGGGTTTAGAATCTAGCTTATAACCCCCCTTTTTCTTTCCTGAGATTTTACTCTCCAAAAACTCAAATTAACTAAGGCATTTCGAATGGATTAATTGGGGCGGTTAGAGAGAGAATTTTGCATAAACTTATTTTTAATGAAGTAAATTAGGCCTATTTATAGGCTCCTTTAATTTCCACATCATGGGCTA
This sequence comes from Triglochin maritima, assembly GCA_963682175.1. Classification (NCBI taxonomy): domain Eukaryota; kingdom Viridiplantae; phylum Streptophyta; class Magnoliopsida; order Alismatales; family Juncaginaceae; genus Triglochin; species Triglochin maritima. The sequence goes on along the minus strand of OY821771.1, from coordinate 28,739,080 downwards.
TGCATTGACCCATTCTTCCATGTTTTTCTCTCTTAAGACCTATTCCCAATATTAAATTTATTAATCCACATCCAAATTTAATCATAATTGACCAAGTCAAAACCATGATCAATAATTCCTTAATTAATTTGCCTTTATCGAATTTTGGATTAATTCCCAACAAAATTCATTTTTTTTTGGTTTTAGCAAATTTAATTAATTTGCCTTTATCGAATTTTGGATTAATTCCCAATAAAATTCGTATTTGGGGTTTTAGCAAATTTAATTAATTAATTTTCCTTATCGAATTTTGGATTAATTCCCAACAAAATTCGATCTTTGGGGTTATAGCCAATTTATATATCTTATGCAATATATCATCATATGTAATATCAAACAATCACACCCCATGATATATTTACATCTCATATATATAAATTCATGATTCTAAATATGTCATTTTCATGACATAATGATTTTATCGATTCACCACATGTATACGAAACTCGATACATCATATGAACATAAAATCACCTTCTTGTTTCCCAGTTTTATGGTGTGACCTATGGGAGGATCTAAGCTAAATTGGCAGTGATATTAATAGCTTCACATCACAAACTATAAGCAGTATCTAGCTACACATTATAGTTCCCAATTAGCCAGATGTCTTAATTCAGCTCGAACCAAAACCCGATCCAATTAGTGATGGAGTGCACCACTTGTGTCCGTCCCTTGCCTCATGATATTAAGAATACACACAAAGTAGTATTGTATCATTTTTGTATTAGTATTCATTTCTTGATCTCTTTAAGCTAGTTATAAATATGAGACTTAACTCAAATCACATTGTGCACATTATAACTTTGCTTTATCAAGGGGCCCACTAATATCATTACTCTATTAAGAGGGACAATGATAATCTTTTGACTAACTATCTTCTCCAACAAAAGTCATACTTAACCAACCAATGCCTTTACACTACACTTATCGATAGCTCAAGACACTAGTCTAATCAAGCATTTCTTAAGTGATCGGATATAAGTCTCATATCAAAGGACCAAAGACACAGTAAAACATTAATGACACAGAAAACACAATTCTATAATGTTTTACTTATTAGGTCTATTCAGTATACAAAAGTAATATTTTCCTCTTTCGTGTACCCGTGTTTTCACTCACTTGTAGAGCTACAATGATCTATGACCAACACGACAATCTTAACTCGGTAATCAATGTCCCATGTTAATTACCATGATTGCGAATATCTTTTGTTTTATGTAAACCAATATCTTTAAGAGCTCTACGGTTAAGGACCAAGAGCCTCTTCCTTAACACTTTTAAAAGACGAATAACATAAACAAGGAACAAAATGATTTCTCATTCAATTCATAATAATTGACATTTAAAAGTAAAACTTTTAGAACACATTCCCTTCAGAGGTGTCTGTTGCTAGTTTGTTCATTCAGGAGTGGAGACTACTCAAGACGTTGTCAGAGTGGAGGCCATTCACAGAGGGCTCAGAGAGAGCAGTGTTAGCTGGGCTTCGGGTGGAACCGCAGACCGTCTTGCGAGTGGTGCAGGCACAGCGGGATGATGAGGAGTTAGCTGGTCTGCTACAGTTGGCTGCCAGAGAGGGATCAGACTTCAGTGAGGGGGTCGATGGTGGTCTGAGATTCAGGAGTCGGATCTGGGTGTCGAAGGTTGATGGGCTGAGAGATGACATCATGGAGGAGGCACACCGAGAGAGATATACCATTCACCCGTGGAGTACGAAGATGTATAAGGACCTACAGTGGAACTTCTGGTGGAAGGGCATGAAGAGAGATATTGCGGAGTTTGTGAACCAGTGCTTAGTCTGTCAGTAAGTGAAGATTGAGCATCAGCGACCAGCAGGACCGATGCAGTGTATTGAGCTTCCTGAGTGAAAGTGGGAGCACGTGACGATGGACTTTGTCACGGGGATGCCGAAGACGAGGAGATTCCACGACGCGATTTGGGTGATAGTAGATTGACTGACCAAGTTGGCACACTTCTTAGCGATCAAGACCACGTTGCCTCTAGAGGGTCTAGCCAAGTTGTACGTGGAGGAGATAGTCAGGCTGCACGGAGTACCAGTGAGCATCATCTCTGATCGAGATCCCAGATTTACATCCAGGTTTTGGGGGAGTTTGCAGCAGGCTTTGGGAACATGACTGAGATTCAGTATAACGTTCCACCCACAGACAGATGGTCAGTCAGAGAGTACGATCCAGACCCTGGAAGATATGCTGAGAGCATGCACACTGGATTAGTCAGGACACTGGGATTAGCATCTGCCATTGATAGAGTTCGCCTACAACAACAACTACCATTCGAGTATTGGGATGGCACCATACGAGGCATTGTACGGGAGGCCTTGCAGATCACCGGTATGCTGGAGTAATGTGGGCGAGAGGCTGTTAGTGGGGCCAGAGCTCGTGCAGATGTATACATAGAAGGTGGATGTGATCCGGAGGAGATTTGCCACGGCACAGAGCAAGCAGAAGAGTTATGCTGACAGACGCAAACGGGCGTTGAGCTTTGAGGTTGGTGACCATGTGTTTCTGAAGATCTCCCCAACTCGGGGAGTAATGAGGTTTGGGAAGAAGGGGAAGCTCAGTACGAGGTATGTCGGACCGTTTGAGATCCTAGACCGAGTTGGAGAGGTTGTCTACCGCATTGCATTGCCACCGTAGTTTTTGGGTCTTCACAACGTCTTCCATGTATCGATGCTGAGGAAGTATGTTGCAGATCCAGCTCACCTGATTGAGATTGCAGTACCAGAGATCCAGCAGGACTTGTCCCTCGAGGAGAGACCGGTCGAGATCGCGGCTCGCATGGATCATCAGCTCAGGAGGAGGACCATTCCGATGGTGAAGGTCCGGTGGCAACATCACAGTGAGCGTGAGGCCACCTGGGAGATTGAGGAGAAAGTTCGGAAGCAGTACCCGGAGCTTTTCAGTGAGTTGCTTGTTTGATTTCGGGACGAAATCCTTTTAAGGTGGGTGGGTTGTTAGACCCTAACCTCATTTTTGGACTAATCCCTTGATTAGTGGAGTTCTTTGCATGGGGAAGAGAAGGGGAATAGTGGGCTGGTGATGGGTGATGGAGTAGGGGGCCGGTTACTATTGAGTTTGGATGGTTTTGAGGAGAAACCATCACCTCTTCATTTCCTCTCTTCTTCTTCTTCTTCTTCACTCAACCATTTCTCTGACCCTTTCTTCTTCTCTTGTCCGGCGATTCAGAGAACGTGACAGCAACTAAAGCGTGTGGAGGCGAGTTCGGGGTCATGGAGGTGCGATCGTGAGGCGTGCGTGTGAGGGTTGCTGGATAGCGTCGACGTTGAGCGGATCTCCGACGCGCTCCGTCATCTCCTCGAGGTATGCCGGCTTCTAGTATGATTTTATTGTTTCTCACGTTGGTGGGAAGTTGTGATCGGTCGTGGGAGGTCGGAGACCTCGCCGGCGACGAGAAACGGCGTAAAATCCTTGACTCACGCAAGGTTGCTGTCGACCAACGGTCGACCGGTGCCTTCGGGCGGTCGACCGGTTTTTCCTTTTTGCCCAACTTTAACCAACATCGGTCGAACGATGTCATTGTGGCGGTCGACCGGTTGCTTATGTGCTTGTGAGTTGGAGGCCTACTGTCGGTTTTCGGTCGCCCGTCCTTTGTTTTGGGGTCGACCGGAACTTAAGTGTACCTGATGTTTATGCATGTTGTTTGACTTATTTATGTATATTGTTCGACCGTTATATGACGTAGACTATTAGGATGACCCTGGTAGTTTTCGGTCGACCGGGACCCCGGAGTCGGTCGACCGAATAGGCTTATTGATTTTGACCAACTTTGGATTTTGACCTCGTGTTCGGTCGACCAGTTTTAGACTGTTGTTCAACCGTTTGGACTTAAGTGATGCGTAGAATAGTTCGACCGTTGTAGACTTTCAGTCGACCGAACAAATTGGGGACGGTCGACCGGGTAGGCTTTTTCGGTCGACCGTTTATGTGCAGAACTGAATTCCTGGTCTTGTGACCGTGTCAACTCTGTCCATGGAAACCCGTGTGCTCGCTTAGAGCGTGAGCCGGGAGGTGACAGTGGGCACGTGCTCGTGCCGCCCAGGGACCGCCGTGTGGAAGAGTGTGGACACTTGGGTCGCGCCACCTCCGTATTGGATGTGGTGTGACGTGTTGTTTCCTTACTCTCTGATGAGTAGCAGACCTAAGGGATCGCGGATCCCAATGCGTGTTGACGCTTGGCTCGTGGAGCATGATGACCCTGCAGACTACGGTCTGGACCCATCTGATGTTGTGCCGGACGTATGTTGTACCACCGAGGTTGTGCTGGCGATGCCGCCAAGGTTGTGTCGGCGATGCCGCCGAAGTTTTTCCCGGCGATGTTGGTGCCGACGATGTTCTGGCTTGTGGTTGTGTCGTCCGATGTTGTGCCGGGCATATGTTTTACCGCCGATGTTGTGCCGGCGATGCCGCTGATGTTGTACCAGCGATGATCCCCGATTGGGCACCTATCCTGGAATGTTGACCGACCGGGCTACGACTCAGTCGAAGGTGGTGTAGACCACGTGGTTCTTTGCGCGGAAGTGCGGATGCTCCTCACTGATCCCTTTGGCTCGAGTAGTCGCATGTGGGGGACGTGTCGCGTACTGTCCGTAAGACCGTATGTGCCTACGGTAGGTTTCCGAAGGAGACCTGCTGAGGGTCGTTGTTGTTGTTGGACTGAGGTCCCGTTTACCCTTGGAGGGATTTGATGCATTGCAGAGATGATATGACATGCTACTAGTTTGGTAGGTTCATTTACCGTACTATTGCATGCACATAGGTGAACTTGACTTACGAGGTTTCCTAATGGGAAACTCAGACATCGTTGTTTGATTCATGTTTCAGGACCGCAGTAGGTTCTGTCCGGTGGTGACAGCGGGCGGACACATTTTGGGGTCAGGATCCTCATCGGACTCTTCGAGGTCATCGTAATTGTTTTACCTGTCTTTTCATTGTATTGTTGTAATCATGTTTTTGACAAACTCTGTTGTATTATTGGTGCACCGACTGTTGATTTATCTGAGTAGCATTCCCGTTGATGAGTTTATTCTAATAATCTTTTGATTGTTTAAAGTTTTAAATTTCCACTGTTTCGGGATGTTACATTATCGTTCCCACCAACTTCACGAAAGAGTTCCTTAGACATATTTTCTGTTAGGAAGTCCAATTTCAGATGCCTTGTACCCATTCCAGTGCACACAGTATCCTCCCTTGTTGTCAATACTATTTTGGACTTCCTACTAGGAATCCCAACTTCTTCCAAGTTTAGCTCGCTCCACAGGTCATCGAGTAATATAAGAAATTTCTTTTGAGAGAGAACACCCCACAGGACTATCCCCCGATCAACTATGTTCGATGGAAGCTCAGCACCAATTCCGTGGTCTTTTGGCCGCTTATAACCCAAGGCGGCTCCAATATCTTCTTGAATGGCCAAAATATTTTGTTCCTTCGGCACCGACACAAAGATGCTTACATCAAATTGATGGTTGTATGACTTTCTGAGTTCTTTAAGAAGGGTTGTCTTTCCTATTCCACCGACTCCATGGATACCAATTATATGAACATTCTGATCTTCCATAAGAGGGCGGACTTGACAAGTTATCTGTTTATTAATATGATAAGAAAATCAAATTAGCAGCAAGACGAAAGTGAATCCAATTAAATCAACGGTCAAGATCAAGTGGATTCCATGCAAAACCAACAAAACCTGCTTATGTATATAATTAATGGCAGTGGAACAAATTCACAAATTGGTTTTCAATATCGACATGTATCATTTTCGAAATCACGTTTTACTTTGTTGACTCTATAATCTAGATGCATTGAACTTCGTAATCCTTTCGTTTATGAAAACAAGAAGAAAAGAACATGATCAACACCACCTATAATCAACCCTGCCATGTTCATTTTGGATTAATATCCTTTTTTACTTTTAGTTTAAACTTTACCTTAATATACTTGCTCAAGCGTTATTGTTGTACAAGGCCTTTTTTTTTTAAAATATATTTTATTTGGCAACCAAAATTGTGTGGTGCTACTATATTTCTTGCACTTCCTAGTTTCATCTATGATGAAATTTCTTCGTTCGTGTAATGTACTTGTCACCAAAGTAGCTATTAAATTTGTTTATCCATTGCAGTTATATTCTAGGTGACTAAATCTTTTCAATTATGCTTTTCGACATGAAAATTAATCTTGAAGCAAGACCCTAAAGATCATATCTTAATCATGTTATGAATATTCAGTAATCAGTATACCTTCTAAACCAACAATTGCCTCAAATGAGGTGTCCATTGGTACTGGTAGAGGAGTGGGCACGACCAGATTCCCACCGAGCTGGGTTCGTTCTTCTAATAGCGTACTGATCCGAGAAAGCATTTGATTGGCTGCTTGTTTTCGGATTCTGACACTATTTTGTTGACATCCCGCTGAATTATCTGACAAGAAATCACTTACATGTTTTAGTAGGTCGTCCGCATTCGACATCCAGAATTTGACTACAAAATTGCGTTCCATTTGGGGTTCCATTTCTTGTCGGCGGGCTATGGATTCAATGTCACTCCTCATTGCTCTCAACATATCCATTCCACTCTTAAGGTCACTCAAAAGGATGTTGAGAGACGTCTGCTGAACTACCAGAGGACTAACATCTTTTTCAAACAATTCTCTAACCTCTATGAGTATTACTCCGCAGCGTTTTCGATATTCCTCCTCCGTAATTCCTTCTGAACTGTTGTCATCAAACCTGAGAGAATCAGCAGAAGTCAAATTGTGTGTATGTAACGTCCCGGAACAGCGGAAGAAACTTTTCAAATTAAAACATAAACATACGACCGTCAACGGTCAACAAGGGCACGTTACTAGAAAAGTCAACTGAATACATATATATAAATTATCTCCACGTGGAAGTCATAATACAGAGTGTCAAAAGAGTGATTACATGTCTAATACATAACTACTGTAATCACTAACTCTACAAAAAGATAAGATGATAGGACTCGATCCCGGAGGTACTCCCCTCGGTCACCACCAACCTACGAATGTCTGCTCCCTGAAAATGAAACACAAAATCCGCCTGCGTTCCCGCAAGGAACCTCGTATGCCAACATCTCCTATCATAACAGAAATAAGACGAAAAGCCAAGAATGCACATGCAATGCAAAACCGCATCGGGCCCACAGACTGCCCATCACTCTCCTACACAAGGAAAGTGCATCCCCTCCCTACACAAGGAAGAAGGCGTCCCTCTGCCGCACAGGCACAAAGGACCTCGCTCTCCGACACACGGAAAGTGCAACCCCTCCCTACACAAGGAAGAAGGCATCTCCCACCCACACAGGCATGGAAGGCATCCCTCTGCCGCACAGGCTCAAGGGGTCCAACTGAAATCGCCCTCGTCGAATGTGAAATTAACCAATGATAATTCGACCCACCGGTCGAACAAGATCAATCTAGCGGTCGACCGTTTGGAAGGTCTACGCTATACATTTTATATACATATATATCCTGTCGGTCGAACCAGGGTCCGCTCAACCAACAAGAAAAACTGCATGAATCCTTCCCCCTGTATTCGGTCGACCGAAACTCTTCCGGTCGACCGGATCAACAGGCACTTCACTGCAGGGAAACAGCACACGGTCGGTCGACCGAATCACAAGGAGCGGTCGACCGTTTAGATGGTCAACGCTCTTGACCGACTTTGCGCAGTTCGATCGACCGAGACACACACTCGGTCGGCCGAAGGTCTGTCTAACCTATCTACTGGAATTCGGTCAACCGAATAACCACCGGTCGACCGACTAATATAACCCTTAAAATTCCCGCTAAAATTTGGCATAAATGGTCGACCGTCACACAGACGTCGTTCGACCGTTTTCGGGCAGTAAGTTAATATTCACTAAACTCGGTCGACCGACCCAACCACCGGTCGACCGAAACATACATTTCCCCTCTGGACAGGCATCATCTAGACGTTGTTCGGTCGACCGAACTCTCAATCGGTCGACCGAACAGAGCGTCTTCAACCTCTGTCCAGTCGGGTTTTCACCGGGGAAACGGCACCAACGCCGCCCCCTACACTCCAACACCTCTTGGGGAGTTACTATGAAGACTTGGCATACCTTTCACCGTGGAGTGATGCGCGCCGGCGAGCTCCTCCTTGTCCTCGACGATTCTAGCTTCTTCTCCCTCCTTCTTCAGTTCTCGTTGCTCCTCCCTCACGTGCGCCTCCACCACGTCGCTGGAGCTCTTCTCCCTCCTCCTCTGGTTGTCGGGATGCAAGAAGAAAGGGTGAGTTTGGGTGGAAAACGGAATCAACAACAAAAGAGAGGAATGAGTGAGTTTTGCTTCTTAAACACCAAACCCCCATGCGCTACAGTAACCGGCCCCTACCTAAACCCTAAACCTCATCATCTCACTTCTCTTCCCCATGCAAGCACACCAAAACCCATGCCTCCACCGTAATTTCGTAGGTTTAATCCCTAATGAGGGATTAGATCATAACAATACACCCTCCTTAAAAGGATTTCGCCCCGAAATCAGAAAAGTAACTTACAGAAAAGCTCCGGATACTGCTTCCGAACTTCTTCCTCGATCTCCCAGGTGGCCTCGCGCTCACTCTGATGCTGCCATCTGACCTTAACCATCGGAATGGTCCTCCTCCTGAGCTGATGGTCCATCCGATCGATGATCTCAACTAGCCTCTCCTCAAGTGACAAGTCCTGCCGAATCTCAGGTACTGCAATCTCTATCACATGTGTCGGGTCTGCAACGTACTTCCTCAACATAGAAACATGGAAGACGCTGTGAAGGCCAGAGAACTGTGGTGGCAAAGCAACTCTGTAGGCGACCTCCCTGACACGGTCCAAGATCTCAAAAGGTCCAGCGTGCAAGCTCTCAGCATATCCTCCAAAGTCTGGATAGTCCTCTCTGACTGGCCGTCTGTCTGAGGGTGCAAAGTTGTACTGAACCTCAGACGTGTCCCCAGTGCCTGCTGCAAACTCCCCCAAAATCTGGATGTGAACCTCGGATCTCTGTCAGAGATGATGCTCATCGGTACTCCGTGCAATCTGACGATCTCCTCTACATACAGCTTCGCCAGACTCTCCAAAGGCAAGGTGGTCTTAATAGCCAGAAAGTGCGCCGACTTGGTCAGTCTATCGACTATCACCCAAATCGCGTCATCGAACCGCCTCATCTTCGGTAGCCACGTAACGAAGTCCATCGTCACGTGCTCCCACTTCCACTCTGGAAGCTCGATACTCTGCATAGGTCCAGCTGGCCTCTGGTGCTCAATCTTCACCTCCTGACATACCAAGCACCGACTCACGAACTCTGCAATGTCCTTCTTCATGCCTCTCCACCAGAAGTTCCGTTGCAGGTCCTTATACATCTTCGTGCTCCCTGGATGGATGGTGTACTTCGCTCGGTGTGCCTCCTCCATGATGTCATCTCTCATCCCATCAACCCTCGGCACCCAGATCCGCCCTCTAAATCTCAGACCTCCATCGACCCCAACACTGAAATCTGACACCTCTCTGGCAGTCAACTCCAGCAAACTGGCCAACTCATCATCCTCACGCTGCGCCTACACTACCTGTGAGACTGTCTATGGCTCTACCCGCAACCCAGCTAACACTGCTCCCTCAGAGTCCCAAGTGAACGACCTCCACTCTTCCAATGACTCAAGCAGTCTCCACTCCTGAAGGCACAAGCCTGCAACTGATACCTCCACTCTCCTACTCAAGGCGTCTACAACTGAATTCGCCTTCCCCAGGTGGTAGGAGATGGTGAAATCGTAGTCCTTAATGAACTCCAACCAACGGCGCTGTCTCATATTCAACTCCTTCTGGGAGAAGAGGTACTTCAGACTCTGGTGATCGGTGAATACCTCGAACTGCTCGCCATACAGATAGTGTCTCCATGTCTTCAATGCGTGCACAACGGCTGCCAACTCCAAGTCATGCGTTGGCTAATTCTTCTCCTGAGTCTTCAGCTGCCTCGAAGCGTATGCAATCACCCTCCCGTGCTGCATCAACACGCAACCCAAACCAACGCCTGACGCGTCACTGTAGACCACAAAACCTCCTGTGCCACTCGGCAGAGTCAAAATTGGAGCTGTCGTCAGTCGTCTCTTCAGCCCCTGAAAGCTGTCCTCGCACTTTTGGGACCAAACAAAAGTGACTCCCTTCTGCGTCAGGGCAGTCAGTGGTGCAGCTAACCTCGAGAAGTCTTTGATGAAGCGACGATAGTAACCCGCCAATCCAAAAACGCTTCTGATCTCCGTCACGCTCGTAGGGGCTCTCCACTCAGTCACTGCCTCTACCTTCGCCGGATCCACCGAAATACCCTCCGCAGAAACAATGTGACCCAGAAATGCGACTCTGTCCAACCAGAATTCACACTTCGAAAAGTTAGCATACAACCTCTGGTCTCTCAAAATGCTAAGTACTATCCGCAGGTGCTCTCTGTGCTGCTCCACATCGGGTGAGTAGATCAGGATATCATCCACCAAGACAACGACACAACCATCCAAGTACTGCATGAACGTCTGGTTCATCAGATCCATGAAAGTTGTCGGAGCGTTCGTCCACCCAAAAGGCATCACCAAGAACTCATAGTGCCCATATCTGGTACTAAATGCTGTCTTCTGGACATCCTCCTCTCGGATCCTCAGCTGATGGTATCCTGAACGTAGGTCTATCTTAGAGAAGACCTTCGCTGACTGCAACTGATTGAACAGGTCCTCAATCCTAGGTAGGGGATACCTATTCTTGATGGTGACCTTGTTCAGCATCCTATAGTCAATGCACATCCGCAATGACCCGTCCTTCTTCTTCACAAACAACACTGGCGCGCCCCAAGGTGAGACACTCGGTCTGATGAAACCAGCCTCCATCAGCTCCTGTAACTGCTTCTTCAACTCTGCCAACTCTACGGGCGCCATCCTGTAAGGGGCTTTTGACTGTGGTGAGGTGTATGCTGCCAGCTCAATGTAAAACTTCATCTCTCGCGGAGGCGGCAATCCTGGGATATCATCTGGAAACACCTCTGTAAACTCCCGCACCACATCTATCTCGTCCAACCTCAGTGACTCAGCCTCTGAACAACCAGCGTCTCTAGGAATGCTCTGCAACCCTGCTGCATCAACTTCTGAGCCCTCAAAGCTGACACCACAATACGGCCTCCTCTGTTCCTGACTCCTCTAATCATGATATCAGGCCACCCCTTCCTCGGAATCAAAACCTTCCTCTCACGGCAAAGGACGCGTATATCATGCTGGGATAGCCAGTCCATCCCAAGAATAACATCGAAGTCCTCCATCGGTAGCAAGACCAGATCTGCCAGAAAATCTTGGTCTCTCGAAACAATCGTGGTGCCGGGGACGAAGCTCCCCACAGTGCCCACCAGACCCAGGGGTGTGCTGACCTCCAAAGTGGCAGTCAACATCGCAAGGGTACAGTCCAACACTCCCGCAAATCGCTCCGAGATGAACGAGTGTGTCGCGCCACAATCAAAAAGCACCCTAGCTTCTAAACCTGCCACAAGAAGTGTACCTTCCACGACAGTGCTGGCGTCCCTCGCCTCCTCCGCCTGGATAGTGAAGACTCGTCCAGTGCGTTGACCCTGCTGAGGTGCTGCAGGTCTCCTAGCTCCGCCCCCACTGGCAATCGGAAGTCCCGAAGGTCTGCTCGGTCCAGCGCCCTTGCTAGGGCAATTCCTGACGAAGTGGCCCAGCTGACCACAACCATGACAAGTACCCGGCCCAAAGCAGCGCCCAGTGTGCACTCTGCCACAACTCCTGCACGCCTCTGGCTGCGGCGCCCCAATTGCCTCGACCCGGGGACTCTTGCCCAGATTCCCCGAACTCTGCCCTCCGGACCTCCCTGAGGATCTCCCGACTGGTCTCCTCTCATCCTGGTAATTCTCCCGGTAGTCCCTCTCCATAATCGTGGCACTCCTCACAGCATCCGCCAAGGTGTGCGGCATGCTCGACAGCACTCGGGTCCTCAGCTGCTTCCAGAGTCCCCTGACAAACTTCATCGACCTCTGCGCCTAGGTGACGAAGATCTCTGGACAGTAACGCTCAAGGGCGTTAAACTTCCCAATGTACTCCTCCAGTGTCATGCTCCTCTGCTCCAGGGCTAGGAACTCCTCCCTCTTCCTGTCTCGCACGTGCTCCAGAAAGTACTGCTCGTTGAACTCCTCAACGAACTCCTCCCACGTCACATCCTCTCGGCCAGCGAACAAAACTGCTGAAGTCGACCTCCACCAGTTTGCTGCAGCTCCTCTCAGCACATAGGTGGCCAGGTCCACCTTCTTCTCCGGAGTACAGTCGATGGCCCTGAAGATCGTCCGCATAGTGATGATCCACTCCTCAGCTGCCTGTGCATCCATCTGCCCAGTATAAGTCGGAGGGTGATGCCTCATGAACCGGTCGTGCATCACACCAGCCCCCGTCTGCGCATTCTGTGCTGCCTGGCGCTCCAACATCCCGCTCAACCGCTCCACGGTATCGAACAGAACCCTGTGCTCTGCCTCCTGGGCCTCCTCTCTCCCAGTCTCACTCAAATCGCGAGTCTCAACCACAGGCACGACCCGTCTCGGAGGCATCACTCTACAGGACAAAAAGTTCACGTCAGAATGGTCAATGAATGCATGTCGTGGACCTCTAGACTCTAATCCTAACTCGATGGTGGTTTCTTTGGGAAAGTACGCCGAAATCAAAGCTCTGATACCAAGTTGTAACGTCCTGGAACAGCGGAAGAAATTTTTCAAATTAAAACATAAACATACGACCGTCAACGGTCAGCAAGGGCACGTTACTAGAAAAGTCAACTGAATACATATATATAAAATATCTCCACGTGGAAGTCATAATACAGAGTGTCAAAAGAGTGATTACATGTAAGACCCGCTCTCCGGTACCTTATTAAGTCTTATCCATCCTTACGCCCGAGTTTGTGTTTTCTTGATGAATGATGTTAGTTGTGTGAATTTATGCTTTGTTTTGGAAAAGCTTCCTTTCGGGGAAAAGTTTCCTTTTTGGGCGAGTCAATGCGACTCATGGACGGGTTCGACCGTCAGGCAGTTTTCCAATCGATTGACTTAACCGGGTCGATCGAGTGGAATTCATGTGTGTGGTTTGGCTTGTGCTTTGAGTAGGCATTTAGGGCTGAGGTGTGAAGGCTGGGTGACGTGGATGCCACATCAGCAAGAGCAAATCTCTTGAGATTTGCAAAATATTTGAATTGGTTGCCTAAAGGAAAGTGCTGATTGGCCATCAAAGCCAATTATCTCTTGCCTTATTGTTAATTGCTCCTTCCAAACTTGCACCTATTTAAGCCCACATCCAGCCGACCCTACCTCCCTCTCCTCTCCACACCACCACCGAAAATCTCCCCAGCAATTCCAGCAACTTGGAAGAAGAATTCGGAGGAGCTCCTTGCGTGCGGCTAGGGGAAATCTTGGTGCATCCGGTTTAGCTCAACATCTTCTATCCTTCAGGTATGTCTCTAGCCATTAGTGTAGCATAAGGCTTGGGGGCTGGATTGGAGGTTGTCCAGCATCAGCAACCTTCGGGTTTGATTGAACAATCCATGCGGGTAGTAAGTGGTAACTCAAACAATGAGGTGGTTGGGGGTTGTGGCCTTATTAACTTGATTAAGTTGTGGTTTATGTGTGCTGCTGGACGGGTATTAACTTATGTTGCACCTCTTGTATGCTTCTGGTCCAAATGTAGGATAATAGGTGGGGGTGTCGGATGGAGCTTCATCCAGCACCAAGGGGGATGTCTGGTCAGGTTTCTGGGGCACACATGCGAGATGAAATCTCAGCCTGGTTGGGTTGTGTGTTTTACCTTAGATTCTAATAGATTTCTGGCTGCTTGCTAGTTGTAGATGTGATTATATTGATGGATTTCATGATCATTCTCTGGTTTACCTTGCTATTAAGATACCCTATGTTTGTGTATGATTTAGATAGTTAATTTCGTGCATTAATTCCCATGTTTTGTTATTACCGTGATGCTACATATGCATGCCTATTTAGCTGCGGGATTTGCATGATTCTTCATCTTTAGTTGCTGTTATGTTGTTGTATATCTAAACATCTTTAGTTCTGGACACAAGGTTTATTTCCTGATTTTTCTTGTTGATTACAAGCCGCATATTTCATGCATCAATAGGTTGCTGGAAATAGGAATATTGCATGGCTGCATTATTACCAAAAACATTGCATATTCAGTCAACCGGATTGTTGTTGGATATCATCCAGTGCTTACTGATTTGCTTGCTGGTAGATGTTGCATATTTCATTCCTCTTTAGTTGCTGAATGTAGGGTTTAAGTCCTATTTAATTTTATGTTAAGGTGACACATGTTCATGCATCATTAGGTTGCTGGAAATAGGAAAGTTCATGACTCGGTTTGCTGCTAAGACTTTGCATATTCGTACATCATTTAGTTGCTGGATTATTCCCCAAGTTGTTACTGATTTCAGACCATATATTCTTGCATGATCATCCATAATTTGTTACTGATTTCAGACCATATATTCATGCATGATCATCGACGATTGGTTACTGTTTTCAGACCATATATTCATGCATAATCATACATCATTTAGTTGCTGGATGGTTCCCCATTTGTTACTGATTTCAGACTATATATTCTTGCATGATAATCCATGATGCTAATTGTTTAAAATTCGTGTGGTGTGGATGAATTTAAATTCTGTTTTGGCTTAGAGTTTGAGGGAGATATTGCATACCCTCCATTGAACTCATTCTGAATATTTTAGATGTACTAGACTATATGCGTTGTGGTAGTTGCATTGCATCTAATCTAATGGAGTAATTCTGGGCACGTTCTGTTTCTGGGCCGACGGGCCACGGGTGGGTCCTCTAGCTTCAGAGGCCACCCGATTAAGACCCCTATGTGAGGGTCAGGCCTAAGATAAGTCCTGGGCATGCGCGCTGCCATTCTGTCTCAGGTTAGGTGGACCCAATGTCGCGATGGCACCATGTAGGTTATTTTCCGCGAGTTGGGACATCTAACCGGCGCACCGCTTTGTGCCGAGCGGTGGGTCACCGACGGGTGACCACCTCTGACCAGCGAGGCTGGTGTTCTGGTTCCTTACAAGGAACGCGTCGGGTGCGCCCGGCAGGCATGGCTGGTGGAGTCATTGCCCTTCTGATGCATTCCGTGCACTTGTTTCTGTTCGACTGCTGCTAGTCTTAGTTAGACTTCTTGCATGTGTCATATTTATTTCATTTGTATTGGCTGAGGCATACTGGGTTTTCTCAATTGAAAACTCACGCATTTATTAATGCGGTGCTTGCAGGTACTTAGGTTTCCACAGGGCGGACTGGACGAGTAGTCGAAGATTCTGTACACGAGGGACACGTCGACCATATTCTTCAGTTGTCTTTTGCTTCCGCATTATTTACGATGTATTTCCCTTTGAACCCGGTGTAATGTATTTGACCTTCTTACCATATATGGATATTCTCTCACTTTTCAGTTATGTTTTATGCTAGTCTATCAATGTATGATCTCTCTACGTATTGTCGAGTTGTTGTTTGGTCTGTCTTTTGTAACTCCTTCGGTCGTCGCGGAGGTCTCTGATCGCGACACTTGTAGTCTTTCCCAGTGTGCGTACCCGCGAGATCGGGGGCGTTACATTACATGTCTAATACATAACTACTGTAATCACTACCTCTACAAAAAGATAAGATGACAGGACCCGATCCCGGAGGTACTCCCCTCGGTCACCACCAACCTACGACTGCCTGCTTTTTTTTTGCAAAGCAAAAGGGAGGCGCAACCTCGAATTTTATTGATTTGTGTAAACGGACTTACGTACAAACCAACCTAACAAACACACAACCAAGGCATTCGGAGCTTGCTGGGTACAAGCTCAGATTCGAATCTAGCACACTTCTATCACAAGTTCCACCATCTACGACAATGAATTACAGCATGCCCCGCATTGCTTAGCTATTACATAACTTAAATCTGCACCAACGAAAGAAAGAAACCCATTGCTACCTCCATGTTGTCGCAAATGTCACCCTCTCATACTCGTCTCCCTTTCCTTCCAGCATACCAAGCCCTTTTATCCGAATCACATCCTTCACTTGCTGAATAATGGACTCCACTCTTCGTTCCTCACCCTCCATACATCGCCTATTCCGTTCAGCCCAACACTCAAACACCACAACTCCCAAAGCTAACTTCAGCGTTAGTGCCCCATGCTTTGTAGGTGTACTCAATGTCTGAATCCTATAAATCTCCTCGAAGGTAGCTGCAGCCATGTGACCCATATCTCCTCCGATCCTCCGGATTTCTTCCCATACAATCTGGACGAATGGGCACTCCCAAAACAGGTGCTTTAACTCCTCATAGGCATTCCCATTTGTGCCACACCATTGTCCCCCACCTCACGACGGGTCGGTCCAGCTTGACCCACGTCCACGTATCCCTCAAGGTAAGTGTGCTTCGAGAGGCACCCATCCATGAGAGCTCGTCCTCCCCCTGGTCCACCTGGATAGTAGGCAATCGGGCCCAAAGTTGTGTGAGAGCTCAGGAGCGTAGTCGAGGCACTCTCCACCTACCATCTTCGAGGAAATGGGACACGGTGATATCCTGTGGAACCCCTAGATCATACCTCATTCTCTCCCCCTCTGGCAAGGTTAGAAGTGGCGGGCCACACCAAGGATCCTCAAAGAACTTCACCCTCCGCCCATCACCAAGTCTGAAAATCATTTTCTCCCTCGCCGTGTTCCGAACTCTCATGAGACCTCGCCACGCCCAAGAGCAATTTGCTGGAGGCCGCATTATCCATATAGTCTTCCTCCTTAGGTACTTACTCCGCAAGCAAGAGGCCCAAAGGGATGTATCATGTGACGTAATGATCCAAAATAATCGTAGAAGGCCTGCATCGTTCCAATCCACCAATCGACGCAAACCGAGGCCTCCTTCCCGCCTCGGAGTGCATATGTCCTGCCACGAGACAGCAGCCAATCACTTCGTTCCCCCCCAAACAAAATGCATCATCAATCTTTCCATTTCGTGAAGCACACTCCGTGGTACGAGGAAGGACGAAATCCAATAAATACTAAAGGACGTGAGCACACTACGCACTAGCTCCACTCGCCCCGCCATGGAGAGGAGCTTGCCCTTCCAAGAGCTCAGCCTCCCCCGTACCTTGTCCAGGAGTGCTTCACAATGAGTCTTCGCAAACCTTGATGAAAAAAGTGGCAACCCAAGATATGTCACCGGGAAGGTGCTCTGCCGCATTCGAAGATGGTTGCAAATCCACTCCCCATCCGGTGTGCTCCCTCCCACGAATACTTGGCTCTTAGAGTTGTTTAGTTGCAGCCCCGAGTAGCGTGAGAACTCATCCAGCACCTCTTTCAGCACGTGGGCATCAGCCTTTGTGGCACTCGTGAAAACCATTACGTCATCAGCAAACATCAAGTGCGAGACCGAGATCGAACCACATTTAACCGGTCGAAGCCCACCTCTCCTCTCCTCCCGACACATCAAACCTCCCAGTACTTCCATGCAAAGCACAAAGAGGTATGGAGCCAATGGGTTACCTTGTCGGAAACCATTGGAAGCCACGAAAGGTCTCGAATGGGCACCATTTACATTCACAACGAAGGAGGCCTTCACGCACTCCCCCACCAGCTTCCTCCATTTGTCATTGAACCCGAGCCTACATATCACCTCATCCAGAAATCTCCATGACACCGTGTCGTATGCCTTCCTCAAATCAATCTTGACAGCCATGCGTCCCAACCCCTTTTCAGAATGCAAGTTGTGACATAATTCATGGGCCAGCAAAATGTTGTCCCCAATCCGACGCCCTCGGATGAAAGCACTTTGGTTCTCACTAACAAGCTTGGGCAGCAGGTCCTTCAACCTATTCGCAAGAATCTTGGAGATATAGCGATACACCATATTGCATAAGGAAATTGGGCGGTAGTCATCAATCGTAGTTGGGCCTCTCTTCTTTGGAATCAATGTAATCGCCGTATAATTTACTTGCTTGAGGAGTTTACCCTCGCGAAAGAACGAAGCAACAACCTTAAGAAGATCATTCTTAATAACCTCCCAAGCCACCTTGAAAAACTTTGCATTAAAGCCGTCCGGTCCCGGTGCTTCGTCATTATTGGATTGCAACACCACGAATTCCAGCTCAGCCATGGTCACCGGACGTGTAAGCAGCCCAGCCTCCATAGTTTCTAACTTAGGAAGATCAATATCATCCGCAATGTTACCCCCCTGCACATTAGAAGCAAATAAGTTAGCAAACCGGCGACGCATCGCCTCACGAATTTGATCCTCGTCCTCGATCGTCTCATCGCCTTCAACTATCCTACGCACTGTGTTGGTGGCTCTCCTCACCCTAAGAGAAGCATGGAAGAACCTCGAGTTAGAGTCACCTTCCCTCAACCATTTCACCCTAGATTTTTGTCGAATAATCGACTCCTCAATCCCCAGTTGGTGGGATAGCTTATCCACTGCCTCGCTCTCCTTCCTTCTCAGTCCCTCCTCATCCGGAAAGTGCTCCATCTCCATTCGAATCTGCTGGAGCTCATGCCTTACCTCAGCAAGATGCTTGTTAACATTCCCAAACACCCCATCACTCCACTTCTTAAGTGCCCTCTTAACAGCCTCCAACTTCCCCACCACCCGATACATTGGGGTACCTACAATGTAGGTCGACCACGCCTCCTTTACCACTCCCAAAAACTGGTCATGCCCAGCCCAAGCATTAACGAACCGGAACATCTTCTTCTTCCGCACACCATGAGGTTTGAGATCCACCATCAAAGGACAGTGGTCGCTGAGCTCTTTTCCATCCACATAACAAATTGCATCCGGAAAGCATTCGAACCACTCTTGGGAGCAAAGAGCTCGATCAATCCGCGTCTCTATCCGTCCGAGCCCATGCGTCGAATTCGACCATGTGAAGTCGCCTCCTGCTGTTTGTACCTCAACCAAACTAGTTGTATCAATCCAATTGTTGAACTCCGCCATGGCCACCGTATTTAACCCTCCACCTCCACGCTTCTCCCATACACTCCTAATACAATTAAAATCCCCCAAGACCATCCATGCTACGTCAGCAGCAGGTTTGCACCCACGCAAGGCCTCCCAAAGTGTTCTTCTCGTAACATAGTTGTTATCCCCATACACAAAGCTAATCGCGACTTGCTGACTTGTGGCCCGCACTATACCCTCCATGTGAACCAGCTGATCCGTCTCCCGGGTCTTCTGAAGTTGGTATTCCGAATCCTTCCATAATACAAGGATCCTCCCAGAATTTACCACCTCGCTATTCGACTCCCAATTGTCTTGCCATATAGATTTAACAAACCTTGTCAGCCTCTTCTTCTTTACTTTGTGCTCAATAATACAAGTCAAATCCGCTCTCCCCCAGTGAATTTTATCTCGGATCATGTATGGGCGCCCCCGGGCATTTGCACCACGTACATTCCAGCAAAGGCACTTCATGGATGTGAGGTTGGGGAGCGAACTCCCTTATTCCCTCGATTACTTTTCCTTTTCTTTGCCACGTCCATCACTCTCACGTGTCTGAATGGATAAGGCGGTGTAACTTCCTCGAGGCTGAGCTGTGAGGGTCTCCTCATGCGTTCTTGACTACCATTTCTAGTCAGCAAATTACTCTCACCCTCCCCTTCCATCGCAGCAAGTAGGTGGAACGGGTTTGTTGATTGCGCCTCTTCTTCCATCCTCAAGACACCCCCATGCAGCCCATGCACCATCGCCGTACGTGAATTACCTTCACCCTCGTGTGCTTGCTCCCCCATAGTTTGCTGCAGTCCACCCTTATGCAACCATCCACTCCGTATCTCCCCCTCTTCAAGCTGCAAGACACCACTCCTTTGCAGCCCATTCAAACCCTCTAGTTCCCAACGTGAGTCACTCTTGTTTGGTGCACCTACACCTATTTCCTCCACTAAGCTTTGCCCATAATCCATTTCCACACGTGACACCTTGCATGGAGAGGTCTTTTTGCTATTCTCAGCCCCACACAACCCTTCCTCCACTAAGGCTTTCCCTCTTTTCTCTTCTACACCCAACAAGGAATGTACACCCCTTGAAGATGAGTCCTCTTTGCTATTCTCAGCAGCACACAAACCTTCCACTCCACCTATCTCACTTCCCATTGGCTTCTCTCCATCACCTCCACCTACCTCAGCTTCTATTGGTCCCCTCCCTTTTCCAGCCTCCTTCCTATTGGTGCCCACCTCCCTAGGTTTATCTTTTGCAGCTCCACCCCAACGATTTCCTTCTTTGGTAGGGCTCTTGTTAGAGACAACAAGGGAGCTTCCCATCTCTCTTCCAGAATTGAGTATACTCTCCTCCTCTAACGGAATACACACAATTCCGTTAGTCAAGCTACCAGTGCACCTCCCATCAGCCCCTTCACCGTTACACCCTTCCATTGCACTTGCTAGGCCTGCTGGAGCAGCACCCTTGGACAAAACTCCTAACTCCGACAGCCCACTCGTACCCTTGCTTCCATCACCAGCAACCCCTCCTCCACTACTCCCCTTCTCGCCTTCCTTCTCCTTCCTTTTCTCCACCCACCTATGCCCTCGTCCCATAGCTTCCCTTCCAACAATGTACCTCTCCTTTGATCCCTTGCTGGGGCAACGAACTTCAGAATGACCAAACATGGAACACAACTTACAAAACAAAGGCTTCCATTTGTACTCCACAATGACAACCTCACCCTCCTCCTTCTCATTTTGCACCAATATTTGTAATGGATAGTCGAAGTCACCACTTACCTCCACACACACTCGGGCGTAAGCTAACCGACGCCCCGTTGCCGTGTTCTCATCCATGTACATCGGTGACCCTAACACACTTGCAATCGTGCCAAGGTGCTTCCTTGACCAGAACTTCAGATCCAAGTCGGGGAACCTCACCCAAATGGGAATCGTGCAAACCTTGTCCAAGGTTTTAATGCCAGCCGACCATGGTTGGAGGATAAGTGGTGCCCCCCTCACAAACCATGGACCATTTTCGAGAGCGAAAATTTGATCGGTGTGTAGCGAGAATCTGAAAATCATCAAATTGGACCCCCGTCGCACAATCTCTAACTCCCCCGAGATCCTCCACACCTTTGCTAAATGCCTCTCAAGTGTGGGTAAATGGGGAGAGAACCCCACGAAATAACCCAACAACACCATCTTCCATGCACCACTAGCTTCCTCTTGCTCTTTACTCGAGATAGTAGCAACCCTAGCACCTCCCTCCCTAATAGTTGGTTCAACGAAATCTAGGGAGGTGCTGGGCTTGACCCTCTTCTCAAAGAGATCATACCACTTGCGGGGCTGAGCAGACTCCCTAGGCTGCTCCGCATCCACACCTTTAGCTCCCTCACAGCCCATTTCAGCACTCCTTAGGCTTGGAAACTTCTCCAAGTCAATGAGGGCAGCACTAGCACTCAAAGGTTCTCCCATAGCAGGAAGGAGAACAAAAAACCAGATCCAAAACACGAATTAAGTTGAGAAATGGAGAAGAACTACCCTAGAAACCCAAGACTCTCCCAACACCTCTCTCCCACTTTGATTGACAACACTCTCTCCTACGACTGCCTGCTCCCTGAAAATGAAACACAAAATCCACCTGAGTTCCCGCAAGGAACCCCATATGCCAACATCTCCTATCATAACAGACATAAGACGAAAAGCCAAGAATGCACATGCAATGCAAAACCGCCTCGGGCCCACAGACTGCCCATCGCTCTCCTACACAAGGAAAGTGCATCCCCTCCCTACACAAGGAAGAAGGCGTCCTTCTGCCGCACAGGCACAACGGACCTCGCTCTCCGACACACGGAAAGTGCAACCCCTCCCTACACAAGGAAGAAGGCATCTCCCACCCACACAGGCATGGAAGGCATCCCTTTGCCGCACAGGCTCAAGGGGTCCAACTGAAATCGCCCTCGTCGAATGTGAAATCCACCAATGATAATTCGACCCACCGGTCGAACAAGATCAATCTAGCGGTCGACCATTTGGAAGGTCTACGCTATACATTTTATATACATATATATCCTGTCGGTCGAACCAGGGTCCGTTCAACCAACAAGAAAAACTGCATGAATCCTGCCCCCTGTATTCGGTCGACTGAAACTCTTCCGGTCGACCGGATCAACAGGCACTTCACTACAGGGAAACTGCACGCGGTCGGTCGACCGGATCACAATGAGCGGTCGACCGTTTAGATGGTCAACGCTCTTAACCGACTTTGCGTAGTTCGGTCGACTGAGACACACACTCGGTCGGCCGAAAGTCTGTCTAACCTATCTACTGGAATTCGGTCGACCGAATAACCACCGGTCGACCGGCTAATATAACCCTTAAAATTCCCGCTAAAATTTGGCATAAACGGTCGACCGTCACACAGACGTCATTCGACCGTTTTCGGGCAGTAAGTTAATATTCACTAAACTCGGTCGACCGACCCAACCATCGGTCAACCGAAACATACATTTCCCCTCTGGACATGCATCATCTAGACGTTGTTCGGTCGACCGAACAGAGCGTCTTCAACCTCTGTCCAGTCGGGTTTTCGCCGGGGAAACGGCACCAACGCCGCCCCCTACACTCCCACACCTCTTGGGGAGTTACTATGAAGACTTGGCATACCTTTCACCGTGGAGTGATGCGCGCCAGCGAGCTCCTCCTTGTCCTCGACGATTCTAGCTTCTTCTCCCTCCTTCTTCAGTTCTCGTTGCTCCTCCCTCGCGTGCGCCTCCACCACGTCGCCGGAGCTCTTCTCCCTCCTCCTCTGGTCACCGGGATGCAAGAAGAAAGGGTGAGTTTGGGTGGAAAACGGAATCAACAACAAAAGAGAGGAATGAGTGAGTTTTGCTTCTTAAACACCAAACCCCCATGCGCTACAGTAACCGGCCCCTACCTAAACCCTAAACCTCATCATCTCACTTCTCTTCCCCATGCAAGCACACCAAAACCCATGCCTCCACCCTAATTTCGTGGGTTTAATCCCTAATGAGGGATTAGATCATAACAGTATATCATAAATAATGACATTTTTGAAGTTAAGTAAATATATCATGTTTATACGTACTAATACGTGATGATTGTTTAAATAGACTTTTCTAAACATTAATCACCAGTAATCCAAACATTCATAAACATGATAAACTAATACGAATAAGTAAGAACAATAGAAAATATATTTCTTATGATTTTACTCATTTCTTATAATTTTGATGATTAACAAAATTAGTTTTACTCTTAATTCAACTCCACATCACGTAAGTTAACTAGGTCAATATTGTGTTTCCATATCATCTGATATTATTCAATGCTCAAGACTCAAGTATGTAATGAAAATTTGAAACAACGCATGTAAATTTTTACTTATTGAGTTCTTAGGACGTAATCTGTACACTTGTTCTACAAGACTAGTCATCCCGAGTAAATAGGTTGACTACACTTCTAGCAACTTGAGAGGATGCTCCGACCCAGATGTTCAATCATTGATTTACTTGGAACACGGTAATTATGGAAAACACTATATTTATGGAAAACATATGTTTGCCTTATATTTTCTGATAGCATGTATGTTATTTAGTTGATTATTTTTTTAATACACATTATTTAACAAAATCCTTGTTCTTCAAATGTTTGGACCAACAATTCACTGATGTACCTTAATCTGTAGCCCTACATGAATCAAAGCTTATTCTTTGTAATAGAGTCACAAACAATTGTTCTTTTTTCTCATTGAAACACACAAGAAACAAAATCCATAAGAGAGTTAGTGTAAAGATCGTCACAATAAAGTGAATCATCACTTGTAGTAATAAAATAGAACTCTTAAATAATTACTACGATTTTGAGATTGTAATTTGGTCTTTTCTTTGCTTGGTTGAGTTTTTAAGGAGAGAAACCCATATTTCACACGTCTCCCCATCCTCCTCCTCCGCCTCTTCCTCTCCTCCCCCACCAAGATCGTCCCCACACCCTCGCATCACCGTCCTTCGCCGATCTATCTTTGTTGGGCCGTCATCCCATCTACGTCCATTGCCGGGTGTGGTGGTCATTGGAAACCATCAAGGCTTCGTTGTGGAGCAAGGTGCCTTGTCAAACGTCCATCGGAGTTCACCGGAGGTTGCCCGGGGTGACCGGTAACACTTTTGCTTGGAGGATTCAATGTATGCCTTCGGATCTTCTTGAGAAACACTTTTCTAGATAAAGTGAAAACATTACCTTAATGAAATATGTGTTGGGGAGCATGAACAGAGAGAATCTTACCAGTTTCATTTTGCTTAGGATGCCTTCATGATTAGTTTGGAAGACAATGGAGATCATGTCACTCCTTTTTTTGTTGTTTTGGTAGATGTTTTGAAGTGGGTAGTTTTGTGCCCACAAGGTGTACAATGAAATACTAGGTTAAGACTCTCATTATTGTTTCGTGCCACGAGACTATGCATCGGTTTGTTTTGCCATTTGAGGTCTACAAATAATATTTCTCGTGACCATTCATTGCATTTGGTAATATTATTGTGCAACTTAGTAATGAAATTACAACTATTGGATGTTAAAAAATTTGCTCTTTCACATTGTAGTGGAACAATTGAAATGTCATTGTTATCGGTTTTCATTATTTTTTAATAGAATGTAGAATGATTGAATTGCCAAATCAACCTAGTGATTTTGTTATTGGTTCACATAAGAGTTTCCCTTTCATTATTTTTGCCTTGGATAATGAAAATGTTTTGGGGCAAATGGACTTGAGTTTGGGTAGATAGGAGGCAAGCATATAGGAAGCTTAACCATCACTCTTTCAAATTATAAGATGCATGTTAATGTCCAAAATCGGGAAGATACGTTAGTAACCAATGACTATCTCATGTTTATGCAAATCCCTTATTATTCACGTTTGGAAGTCATTCGTGTGGGCTTAATGAGTTAATGATATATCGTAATGGCAATTGGGTACTCATCTCGATTGCATCGGTTATAATTATCTTGACTTGTAGAATGATTGAAAGAATACAATTGCAATAGCCTTTTTGAGTTATATTGGACATACAAATTAAATGATGAAATTCATGTCAATATTCATGACTCCGTACACATTCGTGGGGAATAGAATTGCAATGATTATCGATTCTGGTTAAGCACTTCTTTGAACTTTAGGACTTACATACCAAAGTTGTTGTGATCCTAGAGTAATGTGATTGATATACGTTTTTTATCTCACGATGTCCTGGTAGGGCTTTATGTTGGTATTATGACTCCTAGTGAACTAGAATAATAATTGGGTGGTTGAATGCTTGGATTGTGTATGCCACTTGAGAGGTTGAGCCTACATATGCATAGTCATCATCTAGTGAGTGTTTAGAGTTCTTACACCCAATCATGTAGATGACTAATTGATGGCAACAAATGCATTGTTTTGTTGTTGAGAAATGGATTAATCATAATTTTTAATGAAGTTTGAGTTAGTATTCTATTTAATCATTGCTCAATTTTTGCAACTAAACTTGGGTGGTGTCATATATAGTCTGCTGGTGAGCATGATTAAGTTGTAGCTTAGCATATTGTCCTTACAATCGAAATCGTGTTTCTGTAAGCTTTGATGTAATGGATTGAAACTAGTGAGATGCAATAATTTTGCATAAATCAGGTTCAACCATCTAGTTTTGAATATTCGAAGTTTTGAACAAATGTTGCATGACGTGATTGAGATTGTATTTTGTTAAGTATTGCATTGGTTTATACAGGTTGTGTTAACCTTAATGTTGTTTTACAATCTTCATAAAGATAGAAATGGTAGTAGTCATGATAAATGTATTTGCTCTTTGCCTTGCATGTTTGCCTAAGGAATGTTTATCTTTGCAAGTTGACTACATGATTTCGTAGTATTCAAAAGTGCATGACCGTCTCATTTGAGTATTACTTGGTAGATATTTTCATGTAATTGCCTCATGTATTGTATGATTGTTTTTGGAAGAAATTGTATCGAATCGAATATCTTAAAATAGTATATGGTGGTCGTCCCTAGATCTAATGAAAATTACTCTCTATAAGGGAATAGATAATGGTGATAAGGATTGATACCCAACCGAATATTGTGATTTTTTTGTTGCCAGGTGTGGCTAATGATAAATTGTAGTGTTGGTCCCAAGTTCTGGCAGAAGTCTTGGGCAATCACATGTGGACTTTTATGGCATATAATTGTGTCTTACTGACTTTGATTTGAGGTGACGTGAATCCATTAGCTAATGCATGTTAGCATCCCTCTTGACTGTATAAACTAGTGACTTCTAGTTAATCACCGTTCCTAATGGACATTGAATATTGATTTTATAATTGATCTTGTTGCTTATGTGTTTGTGAGCAAATCATGATTTTTACCAAAGTCATGTTAAGTAACCTATGAGTTAGTGATCATTGATAGACCCAACTATGAGTTATTCTGATGGAATAACTAGTGTGATGAATTACACACTACCGACTTAATACTGAAAAATGAATTGTGGGTTTGGCACTATTATAACTCTTTGGAGTATTAGGCCCGACGTGGCAATTGGCACCTGTAGGACCACAAATACAAATCTGTTATCTATCATATTGACACAAGTTGATGTATGGAACCCCACAAAAATTTAAAATGACTTATTGACTGGGTGTGGAGACGGACCATACATTAACCGGAAGACTGCACGTGCCAACAGTGTGAATTCTTCAGAATTCTCAATACATTTTATGTATCATGATGGAAAAAAGTGAATCAAACTAAAATCGAATTGTAACTGAATTGACAGAAATTGTATACTTCTTGGTTATAAAGTTTTATTTGAACTATTGGGTTGTGTTTATTGAATTAATTTTGGATAGTATATCTTGATTTCTAATGTCAATTGCTTGCATTGTTTGCAAGATTGTTTTCAGCTCATTTATTGTTAGTAGCATTTACATTTCCTAAATGTTATTGATGAATTGTGACTTTGGTTATAATAAGTTCGTAAATATTCATGGTATTGTTTATCAACTAATAGATTGTACCGCGTTTTCGTTTGGTTTGTTCAGTTGAATCTTTTGTCTACTAAATTGTTTGCCCAAATTAGATCCATCTGCGTACAGAGTTTTCATAAACTCACATCATTGTTGTTTTGTTTTTCAGGTAACCGTTAACGATAGGCAGTTTCTTCGCGATGCATATAGAGAGTTTTCGGCATGTAGGCATGGTGGTGATATTGTTTTGGTTGTTGTCTCGTATACACAAGAAACATAGGTTCAATTAGGGTTGTAAATAGGTAGGGTCAAAATCGTTCAACTGCCCCAACTGAACGGACGTGTAAGGTCACAGAGTGTAAAAATCATAACCGTTTAATAAATAGACGGATAATGTTTTATGACTTAACCCATCCATTTAACCACAAAACATAATGAATATATATAATATTTTGTTATATATATTATATACATATAATTTTTTGTATTATTATTGTCGTTATGTGTGGATGTGAATTTGTGGGTGTTTAGATTATGGATTTTTGGAGGTTTTGATTATAAATTTATGGATGTTTAATGTTTTCAACAAGTTCGACAAGTTTTTGTTCATTTAACCATTTACCCAATTCTTATATCGATTTTAGTATCCCTTAAGTTTTTAACCATTTAACTGCCCAAAACCATTTAATTAAATTAAACGGGTAGGGTCATGGGTAGAGGGAAAAATAAACGAGTTTCTAACCGAATCGCGAACCGTTTAATTAGACAGGTAGGGTCATGGGTAAGCCCTATAACCGTTCACAAACCGTCCAATTACAGCCTTAGGTTCAATCATACTTGTTTCCTTTTGAAACTTTTGTAAACTCATTTGGGTATATATGTGACTATCTCATGGTGATCAAACTCTTGTTTCCAATTCTAATCCTTACTTTAATGGAGTTTCATTTCCTCTTTTATTATTTATTGAAAATCGTTGCTTGTGAATGTCTATTTCCTGCGAACTTTCTTTCTTTTTTTTAATATTCAGCTTCCGTTTTGTTGTGCGGAATGTGACGTTACAGTTAGGGTCTAGAATCCAAATAAAATAAAAAATGAACTAATGAGTGTTTTTTTACTTCAAAAAAATGTAAATCTAATGTACTAATATGCTCTTAAATATCTTAAAAATGATAACCACAAGAATGTCATTTTTTGAAGAGTGGCTTTTGTCGTTGCTTTCAGTTTTTTACGCAAGGTTTAGGTGAGCATCTATGCATGCTATAGTCTGTTCAGCAAGGTGATTATTATTTGACAACGAACCATGTTAAACAAGACAAAAAAAGACATGTTTAACCAGCTCAGTTACTGATACTTATAATATATATATATATATAATAACCTAACTATTGCTATTGGTCTCTTAGTTTAGGGTTTTTTTTTCGTTTCTTGAAAGCAGGTCTTAGTGGCTTAAATTTGGAACCAAGAGACGGAAATACGGAATCCAAAGACAAGAACAGAATGCAAGATCCTTTCGGCAAACAAACATAATGGACGATGGACACCAGTGGATGATGACTTTGGAGTAAATTTAACATATTTTATCAGACCACGTCTCGCTAGTCATTTGTTATGATCTTTCAGTTCTTACTAGACAAGACAAAAATGAAGATTTGACAACATAGATCTTATTTTGGGATTTTGTTTAGAGTAAAAAACTGTAAAAAAAATCAAACTCAAGTCTTCTTAAGATTCAAATAGTAAAAAACTTCGTCTACTAAATCACCCTCTGCTTGTTTTTTTTTTGTTTGCCAAAATGCAAGGATATTCGACGACTGTCATTGTAGCATTCTAAGACTACAGAATTCCAAATTGTCAACTAATTAAACAAAGTCTTTGCATATGTCATACTATGAAATTCTAATTTCAAGTGAAATTTTTGCTGGACACATCCTAACATTTTTTTATTAAAAAAATGAGATTTTTGCTTAGGTGCACTTTAAAAAGTATCTTATTAGACTTTTGCACGCATGTAGATTTTTACTGGTCAAGTGTACTTGCAAACTTGATTAATTGCTACGACGTGTCAATAAAAAACTACACGTGTGCAAATGTCTAATAAGACACTTTTGGAAGTGTATCCAAGCAAAAATCCCAAAATAAAATGGTCACTCAAAGGTGATAAAACCGTTGACTACCACAAAAAACACTGTGTATCAAAATCCCCATGTAAGGTGTTCATTGACCATTTTAAGTTTAACCGCCTTTATATGAATTATGATTATGCGAGGCATTGATTTTTGGAATGAGTTTTCTAGAGATAGTAATCAAACTATTTCAAATATACCCAATACGATTATATTATTGATGCTCCATATTAGAAATTAACTATTGGACTTGGATTCCCTTCAGCGTCCAATTCCTCATGGATTGTTACCATGTGTATTAAATGATTTAATTGTGTGGATTTTACTTTAAATTATAAAAATTAATTCAAAACATAAACAATTCTGAAGAAAGGCATCTATGTTTATATGCTAAAATGAATGGGAGGTAACAAATTTCTTAGGTTTACTTTCGTACGTCGGGTTCAATGTATTTTCCAACAACCGATGTCTATACCTATAGACGTCGACCATTACTACAACCGATATCTATGGGTTGACGTCTATAGTTGTTTCTGCACTAGTGCCACAAAACCTAAGTAATTTCTTGTATCTAGATAAATTTATGTAATTCACTATATTATGTTTCTAACCTAAATAATTTCTCATTTATGCACAATTACATAGATATTTCTTGTATAATAGTTGGGAATATAAACAATCAAACAATGAAGTAAAATAACTAAAAAACTTTGAAGGTGTAAAATAAAATCTGTAAAATGAAAATGTAAGTGGAAGTTCCAATCGAAAATCACAACAAAGGATCACGAACTACAAATATTGAAATTGCAAATTGTAAAACACAAAGCTCCATATCATGAATGAAAAAAACTTGTAATGTGTAAAATGGAAATTGCAATTCGCATTTAACAATTTACATTTGTGTGATGGTTACATTTAAGTCGCAATAATTTATTACTTTTATTATTAACTTGATCAAAACCGATATTAGGAAAATGATAAAGAAGAACCTTTGATATGGTGGAGTGTTGGAAAGTAATTTTACGTTTTGAAAATATAATTTTTGTAATGCAATACAATTTGGTGAGAGTTTTAGTAATTTGAAGAATAGATAATCATAGAAGATTTCTTTGATTTTTTTTCGTAACTGATTTTCTTTGAATTGGGAACCATGGGTAACACCGTGATGTCCTTCAATAGCTAACTTTTTCTTCCAACCATTGGATTATCAAAGTGGCAAATGTCACCTATTTAACTATTCAATTGGAAATGCTCCATTTCTCGGTGAAACAGAGGGGATTCAACTCCTAAACTATTCCACACATCCGATGCAACACGCTTTCCGAACCAATAAAACTTAACAATTTTAGAAGGATTTCCTATTACCTTTTCTTTAATTAAAAATAAGTTAACTTTGAACTTCATATTACCTTTTCTTCAATCTATCAACGTCCTTCAACCACTTCTCCGCTCCAGCGGCACGTTTAACACCACCTCTCATTTCCTGTCCTTCTATTGTCCTTTCAAGGTCGTCCCTCTTATTCATCAGATCTTCAAGTTCCCTGGGTAGTGCTTCCTCGATTGTTCGCAAATCCATCTGTATTACAAGCTGATTACCGAAAGTCTGATGCGTTTGCCGTAAAGTGTCAACCCTTTCGAGCATCCCATCAATTTCTTTTCCAAGGAAGTAGTTGGAGTAGCAACACACGAACCTCCAACATGACCACTTTTCAGCAGCAGCACTGATGCCGTTGACATCTTCTTCCATAAGCTCGTTAACATTGTTCATCCATACCTCCACGTCTCTCCTCACTATTACCAAAGGTCTGCTATTCATTATCTCCGTGGACTCCCTGTCCACAGCTACTTTGATGCTGTTGAGTTGGTTGTTTTTTGTTCGAGTTGGTCCCATTGTCGGAATGGGCACAAGCCGTTGCGCACTCTTCTCTAGTTGAACAGCCATTTCACTTGTTCAAATATGGAACATGGATCCACAATCTTAGACAAGTGGAAATGGAAATACCTCAGCACAAGGATTGAGATGGAGATGGAGATGGAAATGCAAATGGAAATGGTCCACAAAGACTGAGACAAAAGGATATATAAAACAAAAAATGTCAAGAATACCTGTTGTTCACTTACTGTTTAAAATTTACTATGAGTCACAACAACGATAATTTGTTATATAACAACACAATACAACACAACACAGTACATAAAAAATAATGGCATGTTTTCTCTCTCACAATTGATCTCCACACATTGTGAAATATGGACCAGAATGTTTGATTTCCTCCAAATATCACGAAATATCAAAAATTGTTTCATATCACTTCTCTGTTTCATATCAGATTTGTTTACGTTAATTACCAAAATCCTTGCTTATTGGTCCCAGAGCATCAATCTCTTGCATTTGAAGCTTGCACTCCAATTAGTGCTAGTTTCAGCGAGAAATAACTCTACTGGAGAAGCAAAAATAGTCATGTGGCCCATTTCTTATATTATTTTTAAAGTTGACACATTTTTTCAGTTGGTGACATGATTTTGGTTATCATCTTCAACTTGTCTTGATATTCGAGTAGATATAGAATTTTAAGATTCCATACATCGTAATTTTTCTCAATCCATTTATCCCAACGCGTAAAATCATTAAGAAGACTTTTAGAAGCAGTCGTCGTGAATATGTCAGACATATAGCAAGAAATAGCATCTAGCATAAAACTTAAAGTAGCAAAATTCCAATCAATACAAACAAGTATAGCATATGGCCTTAAACCAAAAGAAATAATGCACACTGAATCGAGTCTCATATTGATGTCACTAGGAATGCACTTAATGTCACTAATGTTCAACCAAAAGAAATAATGCGCTTAATGTCACTAGGAATGCACTTAATGTTCAACCAAAAGATATAATGCACTTAACGTCACTAGGAATGCCACTGTCAACCGAGTCTCATTTTGATTGACCACCTGGTGTTTCACCCCAACAAAGATGCAATTGATCAATCAACTTGCAGCCCAATCAACCACCCTACATAGACAAAAACACCAACAAATAAGACTTGTACATGTAAAGCTTTATGACATTTTAAGATCGTAGTGTTCCACACTCTTGTAATTTTGTAATTGTGATTGACTTCTTCTATTTTTACTCCAAAGTGAAGGAACTCACGAAATCAGAGTTCCAAAAGTTTTTTGACTTCCTCCAAACTGATCACACTATTAGGATATGAACGGGTCAGATCTAGATCCAACCCACTTTGGGCTTGATTGGTTTGCAATCCGCTACACAACCTGCCTACATACTGGGTTGTAGGTCAAATACACAAGTTGATGGGATTGTTCTTCTAATGTACAATCATCCTTAATGATAATTTTAATTTTAATTAAATAAACATATTCCTAATCTTACATGACAATCACCTCGCAATATAAATTAAAGTACGATTGTTGTAACACCCTAAAAGTTTAGTCTCACATTGCCTAACATGAAAATATTAGTGTGTGATATAGTGACATGAGTCCACTACTGCATTACTTACGAACTTAAGTTTTGTGGCAATATGTGGGTGTTGTGGGCCAGTTGACTCATGAGTGACGAACTGGAACCTAGACTCGATGCGGGCTGAGGGACGGGACGTTACAGATGGTATCAGGGCCTGAACCAATCAAAATTGTGCGAACTAAGTCTTACACGAAGAGGGTGGGAGCCACCTCTAGAATCCCACAATGCCTGGTGACTGACTTGACCATGACGAGGACATCAAGTGTTCAAGTGTGGTAGATTGTAACAACTCAAAAGTTTAGTCCCACATCGCCTCACATGAAAATGTTAGCTAGTGTGAGATATAATGGCATGAGTCCACTACCACGTCACTTACCAATTTAAGTTTTGTGGCAATAGGTGGGTGTTGTGGGCTGGGTCAGTGGACTCGTAGGTGACGGACTAGGACCCGGACTCGAGAACGGGACATTACAATTACATAACCACTATATTAGTTGATTCCTAAGTCCCACACAACTATATAATCAAGTAATTTTAAAGTATTAAAATAATAAACTATATGATGAACAATCTTCCATTTTTACGACAGATTGTTTAAAGAATTAATAATAGCATATCATACAATGCATTCATGTTATATATCATTTATTACCTCATATGTGCTACTTGGGTTTGTGTTGTATGTATTTCAGGGTTTAGGTAATAAAGAAGAGAAATGAAGCAAAAAAGGACCCAAACAAGAAGAGTGGACTGATTTGGAAACCTTCTGGGCATGTTTGTAATGTTCAATGACCGAATTGCAAGTCAGGAATGACCTAGGTAAAAACCCAAAGGGACTTGATTGTAAAGAAAATATTTCATCGTAAAAGTCCATAATCTCATAAACATGAGAAGTAATTCAACAATTAAGACCAAACGAGCTCGAACCAGCTCCGGATGCACCCCACGTGCGAAATTGGTACACTTAAGGTACCAGTGAAAATTGAGACCACTCCGACCCAAATGATCCTCTACTAGCAAATCAGGTTGGGCGATTGATGACCCAATATTGCCAGTAGGTCAAGTAGTCAGGTCAGAGAACTCGGGAACATCCAGATCAGATTAGTAGCCGTCTGATTGCGTCTAGATTAATCTAGACCCTCTAATCTTCTATAAATACACTTGTAATCTTTCTTCACTTCATCTTCCTTCTTCTACCCCCATTAGATTGGCTTTTATTTCTTACTTAGTAGTAGGTTTTATTTCTTGCTTAGTAGTGTAGTGAAGGAGAAGAGAAACACCATTTTGTAATCTTTCTTCTTAATCAAATTTTAGTTTCATGTTCTTCATATTTTGTCTTTCATTTGATGCAATTTTTATTTCATTGCTTTGTTTATATTTAGTTCATTTACTTGTGAATGTGTTTTTTCTCTTTTGTTTTTTCTTTGTTATTGATATGATTGGTGAGTAATCTATCTCCATTGGGGGTGGAGAATGATGTGAAGTGTGAATGTTTATTAGATTTGTGTGTTTTAATCTTAATCTTGGAGCTTCATAATTTCCATAGTCGTTTTGATGGGTTTCTCACTCTTACTTTTGATGTGTTAATGGTCTTAATGGATGCTTAACACATGGTTTGGTTAGTGGGTTCACTTTATGAGGAATGCTAAGGTGATGATAAGATTAGAGTGAATAAAAAGATAGGATTGACATGTGAGAATGTGGTTATCTTTAGCCTTATCTTATGTAGTGTTTTGTATGTTTTAATGATGATGATAAATCTTAATTCTTGTGGAAACACACTTAGGACGATGATCATTATTGATGTTCATATTAATTCATGTCATAAGAGCGTAATTGTACACACACACGTCACACATCTACATTGTTGCACGTATTCTCCATCTCCAATGGGATTAGTCATATTTATTTTATAAATTATAATTAGCGTAATTTACTGTAGATACACTCATTCACTCTTCATTTTATTCCCACACTCGAGTATGGTCATCGTTGATCCACACTTACTCCTTGTAGACATGATTCGTACTTGCCACCCCTCCAACGCAGCCGTACGCTTGTGGTTTTGAACTTAATTTGTCAACAATGATCTATCATTATTTTGGACTAGCTTGAGTTGGTAATTAATCAATTGTGAAAATATACATGTATCAAAAACTTACAAAAATTTCATAGTCTTCCACAGTCCCACTGAGACAACTGAAATATTGATGGCACTAAGTGTGGGATCTTGATCCTAATCCTAGTCCTAATTGGGTTTTATTGATATTTTTAGGTGGAGATTAGGAGGAGATGAGAGGGACGGCTGGGATGGAGTGTTGGTGGATGAGGGGTTGACATGGATTGGAGATGAGATGAGTGGTGGAGATGGATTGGAGATGGAATGGATGGTGAGGATGGAGTTGGGGTGAGATATTTATTTGGTAATTTTCTCTCTCTCACCTTACTCTCTCACTCACTCACGTCTCTCTCTCTCCCTCCTAGTTTTGAGCTCCGGTGAGTTTTGTGATCTCCGGCGAAGGTGGTAGTTGGAGGTTAGTTTGTGGTTTTGCTAGCCGTCCCTTTTGCCTTGATTCTCTCTCTCAACCTCACTCGTGTGTTGTGGTCGTGGTTGGGTGGTGGAGGTTGACAGAGGTGGAATCGTGAGCGTGGATTGTTGAGGAGGTGTTGATCGTGGTTTGGAGGCGAGGTTCGTCGACGGATCGTGATTTTGGGAGGCGTGCCCGTGGACGCGCCGTCGGGGTTCTTCAAAGGTTTCTTCAAACCTTCCGGTATGTCAAACTTGTAGTCGTAGCTCACTTTAGTAGTGTGGGTATTTGAAAGTCGACGGTAGGCCTTCCGGCTCGTCGCAAGTAAACATGCACCAGATTTCACTGTCTGATCGGTCGACCGGTTGGTGCAAACAATCGACCGTTCTTAATGAGAATTCGGGTTCTGCCTCACATCGGTCGAACGATGCCCTTGGGGCGGTCGACCGATTGTGCATAGGAGGCAAGCCTGGTTGGTTTCGGTCGAACGGGGCCCCTTTGTCGTTCGACCGTGTGCACTGTCATAGGTCGGTTGGGGGCGTTGACCATCCAAACGGTCGACCCCTCATTGACTTCGTTCGACCATGACTTAAGTTGGAATAGTGGTCGGTTCGACCAAAGGTGGTTTCGGTTGACCGGGCTTGATGTGGAGCGTAAGGAAATTCTCTGGTGGAATTCGGTCACCGAGAGTGCTCGAGCGTTCGACCAGATTCGTGGTGAGAGTTGGCGGAATTCTCTGGTGAAATTCGGTCGACCGAGAGTGCTCGGGGGTTCCACCGGATTCGTTGTGGAGTTTGAGGGAATTGTTCCTGATGACTTTCGGTCGAACGGCGCCCCTTTGCCGTTCGACCGATTGGTCGTTTTGTTCGTTGAACCTGGGAGTTGACCATCTAAACGGTCGAACGTCCCTTGATTTGGGTTCGACCGAACGAGTGCAGTTGGTGGGAATCGGTCGACCGAGGGAGTGCCGGTCGAGGCGATTGCCCTGTGTTTTCGTGATTTGGTCGACCGTTTGTGTCCAGTTTTGCACTATGGTGGTGCAGTTGTTGTGGTCGTCCGTGTGGGGCGAGTTGTGGTGCCGATGTTCTTCCGGCAAGTGTGCTAGGGTGCACGAGTGTTGCGGTGGTTGGGTGAAAAAGCCCTGGAGCCCCGTAACTGTGTGAGAGCTTGGGTTGGCTGAAAACGCCCTGGAGCCCAGCTTCGAAAATGTGGTGTCGCGGTG
This sequence comes from Triglochin maritima, assembly GCA_963682175.1. NCBI lineage: Eukaryota > Viridiplantae > Streptophyta > Magnoliopsida > Alismatales > Juncaginaceae > Triglochin > Triglochin maritima. The sequence continues at coordinate 28,702,626 of OY821771.1, read as the reverse complement.
GTTGGGTGGAACTGCCATAGAGCCCCGTAACTGTGTGAGAGTTGTGGTTGGGTGAAAGAGCCCTGAAGCCCAGCTAGTCTGTGCGGGGTTGGGTGAAAAAGCCCTGGAGCTCCGTAGTGCGTTCAGGTTGGCTAAAAAAGCCTGGAGCCTGAGCAGGGACCGCGTGTTAAGGGTTGGCTGAAAAAGGCCTGGAGCCCTTGAAGGTTTGGTTTGGCTGAAAAAGACCTGGAGCCCTTGGTCGTGTCGTCGTAACTGCGGTTGGCTGAAAAAGGCCTGGAGCCCAGCTTGGCGACGAGTGTGTTGCGGTGGTTGGGTGAAAAAACCCTGGAGCCCCGTGACTGTGGTTGGGTAAAAAATCCCTGGAGCCCAGCCTATTTGAGATGCTTTTCTTGTTAGTAGAATTGCATGCTAGGGTGCTTTCATTTCATGCATTGTAGAGTTTGGCATATGGGGTTTCCTTCTGGAAACTCAGGCATTGTTGCATGTTTACTTTTCAGGCCGTGATCAGCGATAGGGGGTGGTGACCGAGGAGAGGAGCACCGTTACCGGATCCAGCTTTCTCTCAGTTGAGGTCGGGTGATTACTGTATTCGTTGTATAGCCTTTTGAAGTAATCACAACTTTTGAAATGCTCTGATGTACATATATATATGATATATGTTGGTGCACATGTTTCCCTTATTTGAGTAATATCCTCTGTTCTTGTGTGTTATTAAAATTTTAAATTCTTCCATTGTTCGAGGATGTTACAACTTGGTATAAAGCGGTCGGTTCCAGTGTCCTTATCCAAAGAAACCACACTTAGAGTTTTAGAGTCTGCATTAGTTCATGCATTCATGGTTTTGATGTGTATTGTTTTCCTTGTGTATAGATGCCTCCGAGACACGTTAGACCTCTCCACATGACCGTTGCACCAGCGGTGAGACTGGGGGCACAGACTGGGCAGAGGAGCGGTGGATGCTCTATGACACGGTGGGGCGACTAAGTACGATGTTGGATCGCTAGCCAGGCAGAGGAGAGCCAGCAACGGCAGGAGCGATGCTCGACCGCTTTATGAGACATCACCAACCTACCTTCGATGGCAGAGGAGAGTCTGAGGCTGCAGAGGATTGAGTTCTGAAGATCCAGGAGATCTTTCAGGTGATTGAGTGCCCTCCTGAGAGGCAGGTAGGCATGACAACATATGTGTTGGGCGGAGACGCGTCCAACTGGTGGAGGACCACTTCTGTGGTGGTGTTCGAGGGCAGGACTGATATCAGCTGGGAGGACTTCCTGCGGTAGTTCAATGAGCAGTATTTTCCAGAGCATGTCAGAGATAGGAGGAGAGAGGAGTTTATGACCCTCGAGAATGGAGATGCGACCCTGGCTGAGTATACCCGGAGGTTCAACGCACTAGAGGGTTACTGTCTGGAGATTTGTGTGACGCCACTGCAGAGGGCGAGGAAGTTCATACGGGGGCCCAGGAAGCACCTCCGTACTTAGGTGACATATAGTATGCCGCAGACGCTGGCCGATGCGGTGAGGTCTGGTGGGCATTGTGAGGAGCTTTCTCCCCAGCACCACGATTGTTTCAGAAGATCAGGAGTTTCCGGCTGACCTGATCTTGTTGCCGATTGAGGACTTCGACGTCATATTGGGGATGGATTGGCTATCCCAGTACGATGTGCGAGTTTTGTGCCGAGAGAAGAAGATTCTAATCCCGAGGAAGGGTCTACCTGATGTGCTGATCAGGGGGACGAAGGACAGAGGAGGCAGAGTAGTCGTATCAGCATTGAGGGCACATAAGTTGTTGCAGCAGAGTTGCAGAGCTTTCGTGGCCACTCTGGTAGTTCCAGATCCAGAGGCGAGGAGATTGGAAGACATTGAGATAGTTCAGGGGTTTCCAGAGGTCTTTGCAGATGATGTCTCCGGGTTGCCGACTGAGAGAGAGAGATCGAGTTTCGGATTGATTTGGTAGCTGGGACTGCGCCGCAGTCGAAGGCGCAGTATCGGATGGCACCTGCTGAGCTGGCAGAGCTGAAGAAGCAGTTGCAGGATCTGATACATGCGGGGTTTATCCGCCCAGTGTCTCACCTTGGGGAGCGCCAATACTCTTCGTGAAGAAGAAGGATGGATCGCTGCGGATGTGTATTGACTACAAGATGCTGAACAAGGTTACCGATAGGAATCGGTATCCCTTGCCAAGGATCGAGGACCTATTTGACCAGTTGTAGTCAGCAAAGGTGTTCTCGAAGATTGACCTGCGATCCGGTCATCATCAGTTGAGGATCAGAGAGACAGATGTGCAGAAGACAACGTTCAGGACGAGGTACGTGCCATACGAGTTTCTAGTGATGTCGTTCGGGTTGACGAACGCGCCTGCAACGTTTATGGATTTGATGAACAGGACATTCAGTCAGTACCTCGACCGGTTTGTGATTGTCTTCGTGGACGACATTTTGGTCTACTCGCCAGATGTGGAGCAGCATCGAGAGCACTTGAGAGTTGTACTTGGCATTTTGAGAGATCATCAATTGTATGCCAAGTTTTCGAAGTGCGAGTTCTGGCTGAGCAGTGTCGCCTTTCTGGGACACATCGTATCGGGAGCTGGGATTTCAGTGGATTGATGCATTGCATACATTGCATCATATGTCGTTCATTTAGATTAACTTTATATCAATAAATGGTACTAAGGTATGTGTTTAGTCTTATTTACAGAATACAGGGACCTGAATGCAAATTACCCATATCCCGAGCATAAATGCGTGCAAAAGACTCATTTCTGTCATAAAGACTAAGTTCAAGATTATCGGGGTTCAAATTGAAGTTCATCCAAGCATAAAAGCATTCAAAGACCTAATTACAAAAAGGTCAGGGACTTAATTGCAAAACGCCGAGGACCCGACTGCAAATGACGAGTACCAAAATATTATTTGGAGAAAAATCAATTTGGATCTCCAAATATATGAATAAATAATTTCGGACCTCAAAAGAAAGGAAAGAAATCAATCCGGACGCGCAAAGGACAGTTAAATCATACCATAAACACAGGAAAAATCCGGATCCAATCAGAGATAAAATTACGGCGATTCCGCCGCACATCACATACAACTTGCGGCGAAAACACCGCACCCCTTTCGATTCGTGGCCCCGGATTTTGTCCAGTCGTGTCATGACGCGTGTACTTTCCTATTTTATACTTGAGTCTCTTGTATCGGCTATAAATAGCCCTGAAACGATGTTGTAGAAAAAAGAACTTGTTTTATTCCATTCTTTAGCGATAAAATTCTGTTGGTTTATTTCGTGTTTTTAGTTTTCTTTCATAGTTTCTCTAGGACCCCTTCTCCTTCCGTCCATCCATGAGTTCCTAACTCTCTCCAAAGGGTGAGGGTGACGGATTTAGGGTGACAAGAAGAAGAATGATGTTATTATTTTAATTTTGTGTTAGTATATTTTCATTACTTGAGTTTATGTTGAGTCATTTATCATGTAATGCTTTATAACTAATGTGATTTATTATAAGTTTCAGATTTCTCTAAACAAAACCCGATATCTAAACCTCCACCCGCTGGACTTGTAGGATTTCTAGTTTAATTGCAGATATTTATTTTCGTAATTTTTATGCACAATAAGGATCAATTACAATTTTTTTATGATTTGTTTCTTGCATGCATCGGTTTGTTTCAATAACAAGTTTTAAAACTTTATTTAAACAAACATGGGACTCCGAAATTCATACCTAGAAGTTCTCTAAAACTTCTTGAAGATCCAGAGATGTTGAGGATGCTTGTCGCTGCGCCGGATGCCTCCGAGAATTCACCAAACTCTAAACAAGATTGGAGAGAGAAGAGCTAGCCTCTCAATCTCCAATAGGGTTTAGAATCTAATTACTAACCCCTCTTTAGTTCCCTTGAGAAGAAGATCTTTGAAAACTAAAACTCAACTTAAGAATTAAGGAAATTTCGTGGATAATTATGGAGAGAGAAGTTTGCACAAGGAGATAATGAATTAATTAATGAGGTAATGAGATAAACTTGTATTTATAAGTTCTCTCCAAATTACCAATTCATGTGCAACCCCTTGCCCATGATTTCATGCAAACTTCGATCTAACTGTTCCTTATTTGCTATCAAATAATCTTAGCCACGAATTAAATCAATTCTGGACTAATTTCATGCATGATCTAATTAATTCTTAAATTAATTCTGCAGAAAACCGTCTGGACCGGTCGACCGTTTGAAGGTGCGGTCGACCGTTCGAACCAAGTTTTGGTCGACCGTTAGACACTCGGTCGACCGTTCTCAACAGTAACACTATTTCATCGCAATATTCGGTCGACCGACCGATAGATTCGGTCGACCGTTCCGAACAGACGAAAATTCCCTGTTATCGGTCGAGACGTCTCCGGTCGACCGATCAACAATAAAAGGTCGACCGTTTTTTTGCACAGTCCTGCAGTTGGTCAAATTTCGGTTTTACCCCTATTTAATTTGACATTTCGGGATTAGTAGTAAATTCACAAGTTATGTAACATATTATCCTATGCAATGATAAATCATTACACCCCATAATATTTACATCACATATTAATTTAATTTAGATTCCAATTATGTCATTAATCACAACATAATTTTGATTTTGCTTGTTCACCCCACGTGTCATATTTTCTACATGAAACCCGACACATCCTATGAACTCAAAATCCCCATTTCTTGTTTCCCAGTTTTGTGGTGTGACCTATGGGAGGATCTAACCTAAGTTGGCAGTGATATTAAGAGCTTAATACCACAAGCTATAAACGGTATCTAGCTACACATTATAGCTCCCAATTAGTTAGATGTCTTAATTCCACTCGAACCAAAACCCGACCATTTAGTGATGGCGTGTACCACTTGTGTCCGTCCCTTGCCTCATGATATTAAGAATACACACAAAGTAGTATTGTGTCATCTTTGTATTAGTATTCATTTCTTGATCTCTTTAAGCTAGTTATAAATATGTGACTTAACTCAAATCACATTGTGTACATTATAACTTTGCTTTATCAAAGGGCCCACCAATATCATCACTCAATTAAGAGGGGCAATGATAATCTTTTGACTAACTATCTTCTCCAACAAAAGTCATACTTAACCAACTAATTCCTTTGCACTACACTCATTGATAGCTTAAGACACTAGTCTAATTAAGCACTCCTTAAGCGATCGGATATAAGTCTCATATCAAAGGACCAAAGACACAGTAAAATATTAATGACACAGAAACACATTTCTATAATATTTTTTAATTGTTAGGTAAATCCGGTATACAAAAGTAATATTTTCCTCTTTTGCCTACCCGTGTTGTCACTCACTTGTAGAGCTACAATGATCTATGACCAACACGACAATCTTAACTCGGTAATTAATGTCCCATGTTAATTACCATGATTGCGAATATCTTTTGTTTTATGTAAACCAATATCTTTTAGAGCTCTACGGTTAAGGACCAAGAGCCTCTTCCTTAACACTTCTAAAAGACGAATAACATAAACAAGGAACAAAATGATTTCTCATTCAATTCATAATAATTGACATTTAAAGTAAAACTTTTAGAACACATTCCCTTCAATCTCCCACTTGTAAATCAAAGTTGTCTTTTACATACATTCTCAATGTATAAAACATTAATAACTAGGGTAACCTTCTCAAATCACCTATCAAGCCAATCCACATGGATCCTCGGATCCATGGACTCGAAATATATTTTGCCTCTTAGCTTGGTATGAAGGTTTGTTGAATGGATCAGTTGTGTTACTGTTGTGTCCACCCATTTATTTATTTTGTCTTTCGTTGGTGGTTGAGTTAGCCGTAGTGATATTACTCCTAACTACACTAGCTCATACCTCCACCTTCGATAATGATGACGCATCATCATTCCAACCTCCTATTGTCAAGAATTCCTATGAGAATTGCATCAAAATAGCCCTCGGCTATTTCTCCTTTGTCCTCCATAAACAAGAACCTTATCTTTAGTCCGGTTAAGGTACTTCAGAATATTCTTGACTGCAATCCTATTCTTAGGACTTGCGTCGGATTGGTGACTACCTGTCATGCTTAGAGCATACGAGATATTGAGTCTTGTGCAAGTCATTGTGTACATGGTCCTTCCTTTTGCCGAAGCATAAGGGATACCTTCATGTACTCCAAGTCTTTGCGTGATTGAGCACGTTGAGACTTCTTGAGTTGCACACCTATACTCATACTTATTGGCACACTGTCCATATTCGAATTGTTCACCCTGAACTTTTCCAAGACCTTGTCAATGTATGCACGTTGACTGAAGCCAATGAGTCTATGGGGTGTATCTCAATGTATCTTGATTTTCAAGATGTATTGAGCCTCATCCATATCTTTTCATTGAACATACAGATTTCAATGAAATTTCTCGTTTGCTAATGCAAAGGTATATGATTGCTCACGAGCAATATGTCATCGACATATAAGATCAGAAGCACTACATGGCTCCCACCAACCTCCTTGTATATACAAGGTTCCCCTTTACTTTGAATGAAGTGAATCTTCTTCACCTCTTCGTCAAAGCGTTTGTTCCAACTCCTCGATGCTTGCTTCAATCCATAAATGGATCCTTGAAACTTGCATATCTTCTCACTATTCTTTGGATCATCAAAACCTTGAGGTTGTACCATGTACATATCCTCCTCCAAGTTCCCGTTAAGGAACGCCATTTTGATATCCATCTTCCATATCTCACAATTATGAAATGTGGAAATAGCGAGCATAATCCGAATAGACTTTATCATGGCAACTTCTCAAAAAGTTTCATCAAAGTCAATTTATTGAATTTGAGTATAACCTTTTGCTACAAGCCTTGCGTTGTAGGTTGTTAAGTTACTATTCATGTCCATCTTCCTCCTAAAAGCTCATTTATACTAAATGTCATTTTCTCTTGAGGAAGGCAAATCAAGTTCCACACTTAATTATCATACATGGATTCTATTTTGGATTCCATGGCTTTAAGCCATAGTTTGGAGTCTTCCCTTACCATTGCTTCTTGGAAGGTCGAGGGGTCTTTGGTATCAAGTACCATGATCTCATGAATCCCACATACTTATTGGGTTTCTTCCTTTACCTCGTCGACCTTCTCAATTCTTTTGGTTCTTCGTGTGTCACTCGAACTTCTTCCACAATTTCTTGAGGAATAGGTTCACGCTCGACTTTCGAACGTACACTACTTGGGAATGATTGAGATTCTCTCACAATTTCTTGTAAGGATCTCTCGCTCAAGCTCCCACTAACCAAATGAATCTCGGCTGGGCCTTCATGATTTTGAATGCAACATTCACATCATGATCTTGTAGAGTATCTTGAGTTTTCCCAAGCTTAACTCTACTCCCACTACTTTTCTCTCTTTTCCAGAAATTCTAGAAAAACCATATCTCTCTCTACAATCTTTCGATTGGAGGTGATACACCAAAAGTAGTATCCTCTTGTCACACGAGGACAACCTATAAAGAAGCACTTATCCGATTTTGGTTGAAGCTTGGTCGACATCAATTCCTTGACGTAGACCTCACAACCCCAAATCTCGAGAAAGTTGAGCTTAGGTGTCTTTCAACTCCATAGCTCACAAGTCATTTTCTCCACGGATTTGGATGGAACATTATTTAGTGAGTTCGTCATTTCTTGTAGTGCATAATTCCAAAAGTAAATAGGCAATTTAGATTGACTTATCATTGATCGAACAATGTCGAGCAATATCCTATTCCTACTTTAGGAATGAGTCAATTAGGTATCCTAAGCACTCACCCCTACGAACCTTTCATAGAGACTCGATATTCTTGTTGAGTTGGTTCACTACTTCATCCTCGAATTCCTTGAACTTGTCAAAGAAGTCACTTTTGTTTCCCATTAGACAAATACAGTCATAATGACTATAGTTATCCGCGAACAAAATGAAGTACGTTAAATTGTCTCTTGCACTTGTACTTATCGGACCACATACATTAGAACGTATCATATCCAATTAGTCATTCGTTTTCGTTCCTTTCTTCTTGAAAGGTCTCTTGGTCATTTACTTGACCAATCTGATAGTGCTATAAGAATGAATCATTCACGTGAGTTATCTTAGTTTCTTTTTGTTATTGTTTGTTTGAGTTTGTTTATTATTCATTTCAAGCAAATAGAAGTCATTCCAAACGAATGTATTTGCATAGAGAATTCCATTCTTCCATATAGACAAGCAAGAATTAGAAATATATATTAAGTTATCCATATCCAAAACATGATACAGAATAGTTCTTGCTAATTGAAGGCACATAATAAACATTCTTCAAAACATAAATTTAAATCATTAGACTATTGAAGTTCCATAGAACCTTGTACAATCGCAGCTATGCTTGTACTATTTCCGATCTTCAATATCATCTCGTTCTCCACGAGTTCCTCCCTATCCTTCAATAGTTGCACATCAAAATTATGTGAGCACAAGATCCGGTAACCATTACCAAATCAAGGACAGAGGTGATTAAATTTATCTCAATAACAAACATACCTACGGCGTTTCTCGGGCACCTACGTTCAATCATCCCATTTTCAAGGTCTTCCTTGTACTTCGGGCAATTAGGTCGGATGTGTCCCTTTTCACTGCAGTGAAAGCACTCCGTGTTGGGAGTTGGAGATTTCAAAGATTTCCCCTTTGAGGCACTCCTATGAGTACCTCCTACTCCCTTGCTCTTGGTTGACGTATCTTTGGTAAATTTTCCTTTACCTTTGTTGATCTTTTTGCTCCTCTTATGGATAGCAAGAACCTCATTGTCCCTACCTTTGCCCATATCAACTTCAGCCGTTTTGAGAGCATTGTGAAGCTCCTCAAGACTCACCCCTTTTTCACGCACTTGATAGTGCATCACAAAGTCCTTAAAGGACGGGGCTAGAGAGCCAAGAATCATATCTTCAGCAATGTCCTCGGGCATTGGTGAAGAGAGTTTCAACAACTTCTCAAGGTATCCTTGCATCGTGAGAAAATGCATGGATACCGATGTTCCCTCCGCCATATGGCACCTTGTGAGTGCGATGGTGGTCTTATAGCGCTCCTTTCGGGCACTATCCATGAACATCTTTGTTAGAGCTTCCATGGTCTTCTTGGGTTTTGAATCCAAGTATTTCGCTTGAAGCGAGTCACCCATGGATGCCAACTTTATACCGTGAACTTGGTCCTTTTGGTCTTCCCACTTGGTTATCGCCTCTTTCTCATTATCGGTTGCCTTCTCATTCAATTTTGGGATTTCCACCCAAAAAATGAGATAGTTTTTCAAACCTCAACACGATATTAAGATTGAGTTGCCATTTCATGAAGTTTGAGCCATCATTTTGCAAAGGATTCTTTTCGATCATGGATCGCACAATTGGTTGGATATTAGACATTTCTACAAAATAAATTATATAGTATTTTAATGTCAATTTTATGTTTTAAAACACATACATATATGTCGAATATAAATGTAAATACTGCAAATAGAATTTTGCCCGTAAATGCAGTAATCCAAGATCCTATCAATTGCAATATAGACTAGCTAAGGGCTATCGAATATATCACAATATCAAGGTAAGAAAAACTCTTTCTAATCACAACCCTTTTTGAATTTTAGCAATATTAGCATCTTCAAACTCTTGTAATTCTTGTCGTTTTAATTATGAGAGAATGCAACCTATCCTCATAAGAAAAGCTTTTCCCCAAAAACCGAGCGAGGGCTCTAGGTAATGTTAAGAAAACTTATTTTCATTTGATATGAGATACGTTTGTCCATTGTATTCACAACTAAACATACTTGGGGTTCACAAGGGTGAAACGTACCTCATATATTTAATCGTGGCACAACAATAGACAACCATTATATCTCCCACTATTCCCAAAGATGGAGGGAACTATCTCCCACTAAGAGCGAGCAGAGTATCCCTCGATCAATGGCTGCTAGTGGGTGAAATAAGAAGGAAATTTACTCTTAATTTTGTTGGACAATTTCATATATTAACATGTGATTCATATTATCATGTATATTATCATCCTTACACATCCTAACATTCATACACATCCTATTATCATTCATACACATCCTAACATTCAACACATTCATCACATGCATAGCAAGATAAAAATAGAAATTAAACCATTCACACAATCCACATCGTGTGAGTTTATATGTTCCCTTTGATCCTTGATCCTCGATCCCTGATCCTTGATCCTCAATCGATGTACTTCAGCGGCGACTTCCTCTTGCACCGGAGATGTAGATTTTACAGAAAATAAACATGCTCATCACATTCGATAAAAAACCGACTAGTGCAAGCCCTATGTAAAACCTCTCAAATGCAATGCAATTATATAAAGATAGAAAGAGAGAATTTGGCTTTTACATATGAATAAGCCCCTGCATAATAATAATTACAAACATTCATACTTGCTGATTTGGAACATCTAAACTCACAATTCCTGCAAAGACAACTCGAGCATCCATGCACGCAATATTGCTATAAACTATACAACCTAGTTTATCAATCATCTAGAATCCGAAAAAATTCTTTGAAAAACATTTTGAAATCCATTAAAAATGTTTTTCATCCATCCATTAGTTCAAAAAACAATTTTGAACCGCTGTCCATCCAATTTCCTAAAAGGAAAGACGAACCGCAGTTTTTTGGTTTTGTTGATTCTCTTGCAAAACAATCGTTTATACTTAAAACGAAATTATTGCAAGTTAGACTTATGTCTAAATCATAATTCTAATAATTACATAACATGTTTTAAACCACTTAAAACATTCAAAACGAATTATTACAAAGAATTATTCCAACAAAACATTCAAAGGTCGAAAAACTGGAAAATCGAATTGTTCGAACCCTAGATGGTAAACTAAATTTGTTTATAGTTTCAAATCGTTAGAAAATTGAACTCTAAGCTCTGATACCACTGTAGGATTCTAGTTTAATTGCACATATTTATTTTCGGAATTTTATGTACAATAAGGATCAATTACAATTTTTTTATGATTTGTTTCTTGCATGCATCGGTTTGTTTAATAACTAGTTTTAAAACTTTATTAAAACAAACATGGGACTCCGAAATTCATACCTAGAAGTTCTCTAAAACTTCTTGAAGATCCAGAGATGTTGAGGATGCTTGTCGCTGCACCGGATGCCTCCGAGAATTCACCAAACTCTAAACAATATTGGAGAGAGAAGAGCTAGCCTCTCAATCTCCAATAGGGTTTAGAATCTAATTACTAACCCCTCTTTAGTTCCCTTGAGAAGAAGATCTCTGAAAACTAAAACTAAACTTAAGAATTAAGGAAATTTCGTGGATAATTATGGAGAGAGAAGTTTGCACAAGGAGATAATGAATTAATTAATGAGGTAATGAGATAAACTTGTATTTATAAGTTCTCTCCAAATTACCTATTCATATGCAACCCCTTGCCCATGATTTCATGCAAACTTCCATCTAACTGTTCATTATTTTCTATCAAATAATCTTAGCCACGAATTAAATCAATTATAGACTAATTTCATGCACGATCTAATTAATTCTTTAATTAATTCTGCAGAAAACCGTCTGGACCGGTCGACCGTTCGAACCAAGTTTCGGTCGACCGTTAGACACTCGGTCGACCGTTCTCAAAAGTAAAACTATTTCATCACAATATTCGGTCGACCGACCGATAGATTCGGTCGACCGTTCCGAACAGACGAAAATTCCCTGTTATCGGTCGAGACGTGTCTAGTCGACCGATCAACAGTAAACGGTCGACCATTTTTTTGCACAGTCCTGCAGTTGGTCAAATTTCGGTTTTACCCCTATTTAATTTGACATTTCGGGATTAGTAGTAAATTCACAAGTTATGTAACATATTATCCTATGCAATGATAAATCATTACGCCCCATAATATTTACATCACATATGAATTTAATTTAGATTCCAATTATGTCATTAATCACAACATAATTTTGATTTTGCTTGTTCACCCCACGTGTCATATTTTCTACATGAAACCCGACACATCCTATGAACTCAAAATCCCCATTTCTTGTTTCCCAGTTTTGTGGTGTGACCTATGGGAGGATCTAACCTAAGTTGGCAGTGATATTAAGAGCTTAATACCACAAGCTATAAACGGTATCTAGCTACACATTATAGCTCCCAATTAGTTAGATGTCTTAATTCCACTCGAACCAAAACCCGACCATTTAGTGATGGCGTGCACCACTTGTGTCCGTCCCTTGCCTCATGATATTAAGAATACACACAAAGTAGTATTGTGTCATCTTTGTATTAGTATTCATTTCTTGATCTCTTTAAGCTAGTTATAAATATGTGACTTAACTCAAATCACATTGTGTACATTATAACTTTGCTTTATCAAAGGGCCCACCAATATCATCACTCAATTAAGAGGGGGCAATGATAGTCTTTTGACTAACTATCTTCTCCAACAAAAGTCATACTTAACCAACTAATTCCTTTGCACTACACTCATTGATAGCTTAAGACACTAGTCTAATTAAGCACTCCTTAAGCGATCGGATATAAGTCTCATATCAAAGGACCAAAGACACAGTAAAATATTAATGACACAGAAACACATTTCTATAATATTTTTTTACTTGTTAGGTAAATTCGGTATACAAAAGTAATATTTTCCTCTTTTGCCTACCCGTGTTGTCACTCACTTGTAGAGCTACAATGATCTATGACCAACACGACAATCTTAACTCGGTAATTAATGTCCCATGTTAATTACCATGATTGCGAATATCTTTTGTTTTATGTAAACCAATATCTTTTAGAGCTCTACGGTTAAGGACCAAGAGCCTCTTCCTTAACACTTCTAAAAGACGAATAACATAAACAAGGAACAAAATGATTTCTCATTCAATTCATAATAGTTGACATTTAAAAGTAAAACTTTTAGAACAAATTCCCTTCAGGACTCTCATCCATATTTGCTTTATTCTTAGTTTGTTTTTGTTGTTCTTGGTTTAGAAAATTAACAATCAAAAAATCTCAAACCATCTCGAGCTGATTAAGGATTATGATTTCACCATCTCGTACCATCCGGGGAAGGCGAATTCGGTTGCTGATGCTTTGAGCAGGAAGGTGGAGGTTACTGCAGCAGGTCTTTGTATCGAGGAGTGGAATCTGCTTGAGGCATTGATCGAATGGAGGTCGTTCACTGATGAGTCGTGAGGTGCGGTGATTGCCATGCTGAGAGTGGAGCCTCAGTTGGTCTCGAGTATTGTTCAGGCTCAGAGTGCTGATGATGAGTTAGCTGGGTTGTTACAGTTAGCTGCCAGAGATGGGTCAGACTTCAGTATTGGAGTTGATGGTGGGCTGAGGTTCAGAGGTCGTGTCTGGGTGCCGAAGGGAGGAGATCTGAGAAAGGACATTTTGGAGGAGGCGCACAGATCCCGTTATTTGATCCACCCGGGCAACACGAAGATGTATAGAGATCTTCAGAGGAATTTCTAGTGGAAAAGGATGAAGACGGAGATCGCAGAGTTCGTTGACAAATGTCTCATTTCTCAGCAGGTGAAGATTGAGCACCGGAGACCTGCATGGCCGATGCAGAGGATTGAGCTTCCAGAGTGGAAGTGGGAGCACGTGACGATGGATTTTGTCACCGGGCTGCCGAGGACGAGAGGGTTCCATGATGCGATTTGGGTTATAGTCGATCAACTGACCAAGTCGGCACACTTCTTAGCGATCCGGACCACTTTACCTATGGAGGGTCTAGCTAAGTTGTATATTGAGGAGATCGTCAGACTTCATGGAGTGCTTGTGAGTATTATTTCGGATCGAGATCCGAGGTTCACTTCTAGATTCTGGGGGAGTTTGCAGCAGGCCTTGGGGACTCAGTTGAAGTTCAGTACGACATTTCATCCGCAGACAGACGGTCAGTCTGAGAGGACCATCCAGACGCTAGACGATATGTTGCGAGCTTGTACTCTGGATTGGGCAGGTCATTGGGACGAGCATTTGCCGTTGATCGAGTTCGCTTAAAACAACAACTACCATTCGAGCATTGGGATGGCACCGTACGAGGCCCTGTATGGGAGACCATGTAGATCACCGGTATGCTGGAGTGATGTAGCCGAGAGACAGCTAGTTGGTCCTGCGATTGTGCAGATGTACGCTGAGAAGGTTGATGTGATCAGGCAGAGACTAGAGATAGCTCAGAGCAGGCAGAAGAGCTACGCTGATCGGCGTAGGCGTGAGTTGAGGTTTGAGGTAGGCGATCATGTCTTCCTGAAGATTTCACCATCTCGAGGAGTGATGAGGTTCGGGAAGAAGGGGAAGCTCAGTCCGCGGTATGTCGGACCGTTTGAGATTCTTGATCGGGTTGGAGAGGTTGCCTACAGGGTTGCGCTGCCGCCGTAGTTTTCGGGCCTTCACTATCTCTTCCACGTTTCGATGTTGAGGAAGTACGTAGCATATCCTTCTCATGTGATTCAGTTGGAGATTCCAGAGATCTGTTAGGATTTGTTTCTTGAGTAGAGACCGGTGGAGAATGTGGATCGGATGGAGCATTAGTTGAGGAGGAGGACCATTCCTATGGTGAAAGTCAGATGTCAGCACCACAGTGAGTGAGAGGCCACTTGGGAGATCGAGGAGGAGGTCCGGAAGGAGTTTTCGGAGTTATTTGGTGAGCTTCGGTCTTAATTTTGAGGACGAAATTCTTTTAGGAGGGTGGATTGTGGGATTCTGATCCTAATCCTAATCCTAATTGGGTTTTACTAATGTTTTAGGTGGAGATTAGGAGGAGATGAGAGGGACGGCTGGGATGGAGTGTTGGTGGATGAGGGGTTGAGATGGATTGGAGATGAGATGAGTGGTGGAGATGGATTGGAGATGAGATGAATGGTGGAGATGGATTGGAGATGGAATGGATAGTGAGGATGGAGTTGGGATGAGATATTTATTTGGTAATTTTCTCTCTCTCACCTTACTCTCTCACTCACGTCTCTCTCTCTCTCTCCTAGTTTTGAGCTCCGGAGAGGTTCGAGCTCCGGCGAGTTTTGTGATCTCCGGCGAAGGTGGTAGTTGGAGGTTAGTTTGTGTTTTTCTAGCCGTTCCTTTAGCCTTGATTCTCTCTCTCAACCTCACTCGTGTGATGTGGTCGTGGTTGGGTGGTGGAGGTTGACGGAGGTGGAATCGTGAGCGTGGATCGTCGAGGAGGTGTTGATCATTGTTTGGACGCGAGGTTCGTCGACTGATCGTGATTTTGGGAGGCGTGCCCATGGAGGCGTCGTCGGGGTTCTTCAAATGTTTCTTCAAACCTTCCGGTATGTCAAACATGTAGTCGTAGCTCACTTTAGTAGTGTGGGTATTTGAAAGTCGACGGTAGGCCTTCCGGCTCGTCGCAAGTAAACATGCAGCAGATTTCACTGTCTGATTGGTCGACCGGTTGGTGCAAACGGTCGACCGTTCTTAATGAGAATTCAGGTTCTGCCTCACATCGGTCGAACGATGCCTTTGGGGTGGTCGACCGATTGTGCATAGGAGGCAAGCCTGGTTGGTTTCGGTCGAACGAGGCCCCTTTGCGGTTCGACCGTGTGCACTGTCATAGGTCAGTTGGGGGCGTTGACCATCCAAACGGTTGACCGCTCATTGACTTCGTCCGACCACGACTTAAGTTGGAATAGTGGTCGGTTCGACCGAAGGTGGTTTCGGTCGACCGGGCTTGATGTGGAGCGTAAGGAAATTCTCTGGTGGAATTCGGTCACCGAGAGTGCTCGGGCGTTCGACCTGATTCGTGGTGAGAGTTGGGGGAATTCCCTGGTGAAATTCGGTCGACCGAGAGTGCTCGGGGGTTCGACCGGATTCGTTGTGGAGTTTGAGGGAATTGTTCGTGATGACTTTCGGTCGAACGGGGCCTCTTTGCCATTCGACCGATTGGTCATTTTGTTCGTTGAACCTGGGAGTTGACCATCTAAACGGTAGACCGTCCCTTGATTTGGGTTCGACCAAACGAGTGCAGTTGGTGGGAATCGGTCAACCGAGGGAGTGCCGGTCGAGGCGATTTCCCTGTGTTTTCGTGATTCGGTTGACCGGGACTTTTGGTTCGGTCGACCATTTGTGTACAGTTTTGTACTGTGGAGGTGCAGTTGTTGTGGTCGTCTGTGTGGGGCGAGTTATGGTGCCGATGTTCTTCCGGCAAGTGTGCTAGGGTGCACGAGTGTTGCGGTGATTGAGTGAAAAAGCCCTGGAGCCCCGTAACTGTGTGAGAGCTTGGGTTGGGTGAAAAAGCCCTAGAGTCCAGCTTAGAAAATGTGATGTCGCGGTGGTTTGGTGGAAGAGCCATAGAGCCCCGTAACTGTGTGAGAGTTGTGGTTGGGTGAAAGAGTCATGGAGCCCAGCTAGTCTATGCGGGGTTGGGTGAAAAAACCCTGGAGCTCTGTAGTGCGTTCTGGTTGGCTGAAAAAGGCCTAGAGCCTGAGCAGGGACCGCGTGTTAAGGGTTGGCTGAAAAAGGCCTGGAGCCCTTGGACGTTTGGGTTGGCTGAAAAAGGCCTGGAGCCCTTGGTTGTGTCGTGGTAGCTGCGGTTGGCTGAAAAAGGCCTGGAGCCCAGCTTGGCGACGAGTGTGTGTTGCGGTGGTTGAGTGAAAAAGCCCTGGAGCCCTGTGACTGTGGTTGGGTGAAAAAGCCCTGGAGCCCAGCCTGTTTGAGATGCTTTTCTTGTTAGTAGAGTTGCATGCTAGGGTGCTTCCATTTCATTCATTGTTGAGTTTGGCATATGGGGTTTCTTTCTGGAAACTCAGGCATTGTTGCATGTTTACTTTTCAGGCCGTGATCGGCGATAGGGGGTGGTGACCGTGGAGAGGAGCACCGCTACCGGATCCAGCTTTTTCTCAGTTAAGGTCGGGTGATTACTCTGATGTATATGTATATATGTGTGTGTGTGTGTGTGTGTGTGTGTGTGTGTTGGTGCACCTATTTTCCTTATTTGAGTAATATCCCCTGTTGTTGTGTGTTATTAAAATTTTAAATTCTTCCGCTGTTCGAGGATGTTACACTAAGCCTCTCTCTCTATCATCTCTCACTCCAACTAACGTCCTCTGTGTAATTAGTTAGGAACGAAAGCCATCTTTAGGCCAGCATTTGATTCCTAATTAATTCCTTGAACAATGACCAAATGCTACCATACAATTTGCTTGTATTCCTACTCGCGTGCCTGACACTACCAAATAAAATACTCCAATTCAATGTCTACGCCAGGTATATGTCTCTCTCCATATGGGTATCACCCATCCCACTAATTCGATCTCCAAATCACTCATTATTTTTAAAGTTGACACATTTTTTCAGTTGGTGACATGATTTGGGTTTTCATCTTCAACTTGACTTGATATTCAAGAAGATATTGAATTTTAAGATTCCATATATCGTAATTTTTCTCAATCCATTTATCCCAACGAGTAAAATCATTAACAAGATTTTTAGAAGCAGTCATCGTGAATATGTCAGACATATAGCAAGAAATAGCATCTAGCGTAAAACTGAAAGTAGCAAAATTCCAATCAATACAAACAAGTATAGCATAGGCCTTCAACCAAAAGAAATAATGCACACTGAATCGAGCCTCATATTGATGTCACTAGGAATGCACTTAATGTCACTAATGTTCAACCAAAAGAAATAATGCACTTAATGTCACTAGGAATGCACTTAATGTTCAACCAAAAGAAATAATGCACTTAATGTCACTAGGAATGCCACAGTCAACCGAGTCTCATATTGATTGACCACCTGGTGTTTCACCCCAACAAAGATGCAATTGATCAATGAACTTGCAGCACAATCAACCACCCGACATAGACAAAAACACCAACAAATAAGACTTGTACATGTACGGCTTTATGACATTTTAAGATCGTAGTGTTCCACACTCTTGTAATTTTGTATTTGAGATTGACTTCTTCGATTTTTACTCACAAGTTAAGGAACTCACGAAACTAGAGTTCCAAAAGTTTTTTGACTTCCTCCAAACCTATCACACTATTAGGATATGAACGGGTCAGATCCAGATCCAACCCACTTTGGGCTTGATTGGTTTGCAATCTGCTACACAGCCTGCCTACATACTGAGTGGTAGGTCAAATACACAAGTTGATGGGATTGTTCTTCTAATGTACAATCATCCTTAACGATAATTTTAATTAAATAAACATATTCCTAATCTTATGTGACAATCACCCCGCAATATAAATTCAAGTACGATTACTGTAACACCTCAAAAGTTTAGTCTCTCATTGCCTAAAAGGAAAGTTTAGTCTCCCATTGCCTAACAGGAAAATATAGTGACATGAGTCCACTACCGCACCACTTACCAACTTAAGTTTTGTGGCAATAGGTGGGTGTTGTGTGCCAGTTGACTCATGGGTGACGAACTGGAACCCAGACTCGATGCGAGCTCAGGGACGGAACGTTACAAATTGTATCAGAGCCTGAACCTATCAAAATTGTGGGAACTAAGTCTTACACCAAGAGGGTGGGAGCCACCTCTAGAATCCCACAACGCCTGGTGACTGACTTGACCCTGACGAGGATGTCAATGTTCAAGTGTGGTAGATTGTAACAACTCAAAAGTTTAGTCCCACATTGCCTCACATGAAAATGTTAGCTAGTGCGAGATAATGACATGAGTCCACTACCACGCCATTTACCAATTTAAGTTTTGTGGCAATAAGTTGGTGTTGTGGGTTGGGTCAGTGGACTCGTAGGTGACGGACTAGGATCCAGGCTCGAGGACGGGACATTACAATTACATAACCATTGTATTAGTTGATTCCTAAGTCCCACACAACTATATAATCAAGTAATTTTAAAGTATTAAAATAATAAACTATATGATGAACAATTATTGACATCATTTCATGCATTCATTTGTGTCTTATATCCATTATCTTGAACCTAAACTATGCTACATAACGACTTTTATGTTTTAGTTTTAGGAATAAACATGTTTGAGGAGAAGATGCATGAAAGGACTTAAAAGCAGGAAAAATGACTGAGTTGTTAGAATTGAGGACTAAAATGCAAGGGAGAAGGACCTGAATGTAAGATCAAATGACCAATGAACAAATGAATATACACCACACCATCATGAGTAGTATTTTGGCAATTCGGGTCGGGACTAAAGTTCAACAACTTCCTTTGGTGCATCAAACACGAAGAAAACAACCCAGCAAGGCCCAACCAAATTCCAGAGTTGGTCCAGACTTTGTAGACCGCCGATTGGTGGTCGGGTTGGCTCCGGATCTGACACGCTTCGGGAAGATCATGTATTAGGGAGGATTATATCTATTTCTGGTGTTGTATTAGTCTCATATCGGGGGATTGTCCCCGATTACCTTTTTTATGACTATAAATAGAACTCTTCACCTTCCATTGGAATCAGTACATACTTGGTGGCTATTCTTCCTACTTGAAGTGGAGTCTTGAAGCAAATACTGAAGTAGGAAGATCCTACTTGTATTATGAGTCTGAAATAAATAAAAGTTTCTTTGTTATGTTGCTTCTTTTATGTTGATTTCATGCTTAGTTTAATTACATTTCAATAATCTTAGTAGATTTAGTTAATATGTTCTCCTTTTTTAGAATAATAATTAGTGTAATGGGTAGTGAGTAGCTTCATCCCCTTTAGGGGTGGAGTTGATGTTTTATACATGCAAAAGAGAATGGAAATAAATGCTTTGTATGAAATGTGTTGATAAACATAAATGTATGCTTGCTTGTTTGGGATAGAACTTGTAACTTGATTAGTTTTGCCACAAATATTAGACACTTCTCATGCTTGTTTAGGTTCTGAAATAACCAACTTATATATGTGAATGTTAATCAACTAGGTCAGTAATGAGATTGATAAGATTTGTCAAAAACATTAGACACTTCCTATACATGAAAATACAACCTACATTTGTGCTTAATGATTGCATTCTTCACCATCTCTTTGCTTGTGTACACTCACTCCAACCCTCAGGGGTCCCTCTTCCTGATTTACACTTCCACTTTAGGTTCTTTCGATTTATTTTTCTTCGTTAGTTGTTGTTCCCTTTTACATTTCTTGTTACTAGTTTAGCATAACTTAGATTAGCATTTCTTGTTATTTTTCTTCGTTAGTTGTTGTTCCTCTCTCTCTCTATCATCTCTCACTCAAACTAACGTCCTCTGTGTAATTAGTTAGGAACGGAAGCCATCTTTAGGCCAGCAATTGATTCCTAATTAATTCCTTGAACAATGACCAAATGCTACCATACAATTTGCTGGCATTCCTACTCGCGTGCCTAACACTACCAAATAAAATACTCCAATTCAATGTCTACGCCAAGTATATGTCTCTCTCCATATGGGTATCACCCCTCCCACTAATTCGATCTCCAAATCACTCATTATCTATTTCCTTTGCTTCATATATATATATATATATATATATATATATATATATATATATATATATATATATCCCATTAATTTATTCTTAATTTGTTCCTACCAAACATTACACATAGATTAATTTTTGTGAACTTCGATGATATGATTTTGAAATACATGTTCTTCCTGTAAAAATGATAAAAATAAATTTAAATTGGAAGGTGTGTGATAAATTGGAGTCAAAAAAAAACTTTCAGGAAGGATGCATATCCCTGCTTAGATCAAATTAAATGGTGAAAATCCATCTCCAGTTCTCAACTTAATGTATCACACCAATCACACATACACATCGTTCTTTTGTGAAACCCTCGAAAAGGATGTTAATAGACATGCTAAAAGACCAAAAAACAACGGAATCAATTATTTTGTTAAGCTCATGCTACAGTTCTAATGATGACCTCAAAAGCAGCATAGCTTATTAAACATTATGGCAATTGATTGTGACATTTTTCTAACACCCAACGGGTGAGCCGCGTCTTTGGGTATTTACTTTGCAATATTCCAAGTTTAATCGGTACTCTTAACTTAAGGTAATAATTACTGAACTGCTATTCATCGTCGGAAAACTACTTAAATCGTCCGTACAGATTATTATTTTGTCATTCTCTCATTTTTACACCTATAACGCGACATTTCACCCTCCTATCACAGATCTCTCTTCATCTTCCTCTCATAATCATAAAAATAATGTTTTGGAGGTCAGTAATGAGCCAACGGACGCCCCGGTGTACTCGAATCTTGTAAAATATCCAACATCTTGGGCGTGTGACCGCCATGGAATACGAGACCAGTGTGAGCCGTCAGGGACGGCTAAACCTTGTTCGGTGTCGGGTTGGGGTGGTAACTGAGTCTTGATTTGAGACTCAGGCGTGCCTGTTCGTGTGCAGGTGGGACGTGGTAGGTGACTGGAGGCGACTTGGGCTTGGGACGCGTGGACTGGATCTGTTGAGCTCCGTGTCATGTATTTTTCCTACTCCTCTCAGTAGTTGTGTAGTAGGATTCGGAGTTCTTGTATTTTCCTTCCACATTGTACTTTGACTTTGAATTTATTATAAATTTTAATTGAGGCCTCGAGTTGGTTATTTCAGTTAATGTCCCTTTTTTGCCTCCTTTTAGTGTTGTCATTATTGTTGTGTCCCGAGTGCGGATTAGGGGCGTTACAGAAACCCTCGGAGACAAAATTATTTGGATATTTGAGAGAGAGAGAGAGAGAGAGAGAGCTTATCTAATAACATTTAAAGTCAATAAAGACAATTTAAATCCAGTGGCTATCTCATTCTTGTGTAGAGAACACTATATTTAGTGTGGGATTCTAATTCTAATTGAGTTTTGTTTGTTGATTAGGAGGTGTTTTGGAGGAGATTGGATTGGAGGGTTGAGATGGAGTGGAATGGTTGGATGGTGAGGATGAAAAGATGAAGGCGTTTTTGAGGTGAATCTCTCTCTCTCTCTCTCTCTCTCACTCTCACGTATCACTCTCTCACCTATCTCTCCCTCTCCCGCTCAGTGTTGTGTTTCGGCGAGTGGAGGTGATCTCCAGCGAGGTTGAGGTGGTCGGCGTCGTTTGCTTGTGGAGGTGAGTTAGTTGTTTGCTAAACCCATCTCATTTGTTTCTTCTTCTTTCTCTCTCTCTCAATCCATCTCTCTACCAGTTGTTGTGGTTAGTGAGGGGATCGACGAGGGGAAGGTGTGGTTGTGGATCGACGAGGCGTGGTGATCGTTGATCGAGCGAGAAGTTCATCGATGGATCGTGATTTTGAGAGAAGTGCTCGTGGAAGCGCCGTTGAGGTTCTTCAAAGGTTTCTTTAGACCTTCACGGTATGACAAGCTTGTAGTTGTAGCTCACTTTTGTTGTGTGAATTTTTGGAAGTCGACGGTAGGCCCAAAGGCTCGTTGCAAGCAAATGTGCATCAATTTTACTACTGGATCGGTCGACCGGTTGGTGCAACGGTCGAATGTTCCTAGTGAGAATTCAGGATTCGGCCTCACACCGGTCGAACGATGCCCTTGGGTGGTCGACCGGCGGTGCATTAGAGGCAAGCCCTGGTTGGTTTCGGTCGAACGGGCCCCCTTTGTCGTTCGACCATGTGCACTGTTCTAGGTCGGTTGGGGGCGTTGACCATCTAAACAGCCAACCGCTCGTTGACTCGTCCGACCGACGACTTAAATTAACTTATTGATTGGGTCGACCGATGGTGGTTTGGTCAACCGGTGTTGATTTGATTCGATGGTGGATTTTGTTGGTGGAATTCGGTCGACCGAGAGTGCTCGAGGGTTCGACCGGTTGATTATGTTGAGCAATGGGCATTTTTACTAATGGTTTCTGGTCGGACGGGGCCCCTTTGTCGTTCGATCGATTATTGGTTGTGTTCTTTGAACCTCGGAGGTGACCTTCTAAACGGTCGACCGGTCCCTGACTTTGGTTCGACCGAACGTTTGTTGTCGGTGGGAATTGTTTGACCGATGGAGTGTCAGTCGAGGTAGTTACCCTGTTTTGGTGAGATTCGGTCGACCGGGACTCTTGGTTTGGTCGACCGATTGTGTCCAGTTTTGCACATATGAGGTGTGGCTGTTGTGGTCATCCGTGTGAGACTAGTTGTGGTGCCGATGATCTTCTGGCAATTGTGCTAGTGAGTATGGGTGTTGTGGTGGTTGGGTGGAAGAGCCCTGGAGCCCCGTAACTGTTGTGAGAGATGTGGTTGGGTGAAAAAGCCTTGAAGCCTGAGCAAGGACCGCGTGATAAGGGTTGGGTGAAAAAGCCCTGGAGCCCTTAGAGCGTTCGGGTTGGGTGAAAGAGCCCTGGAGCCCTGGTCGTGTTGTGGTAGCTTCGGTGGGGTGAAAAAGCCGTGGAGCCCAGCTTGACAACGTTGTGTGTTGCGGTGGTTGGGTGAAAAGCCCTGGAGCCCCGTAACTATTTGTGAGCTGTGGTTGGGTGAAAAAGCCCTGGAGCCCAGTCTTGTGTTATGTTTTTCTTTGTTGATAGAATTGCATGCTAGAGTGTTCCAGTTTCATGCATTTGTAGAGTTTAGCATACGAGGTTTCCTTCTGGAAACTTAGGCATTGTTGCATGTTTGCTTTTCAGGCTGTGATCGGCGTTAGGGGGTGGTGACTGAGGAGAGGAGTGCTGCTACCAGATCATGCTTTCTCTCATTTTGAGGTCGGAGTAATTACTTGTATTTTGTTGTATAGCCTTTGATGTAATTACACTTTTGAAATACTCAGATATATATATATATATATATTATATGTTGGCGTACTTGTTTCTTTGTATTTTATATAATGTTCTCTTATTGTTGTATGTTGTAAAATTTTAAATTCTTCCGTTGTTTGAGGACGTTACATTTAATGATCTTGTGTGCGGAGGTGGTGATGTCTTTGTTACATGGAAACAAGCAACCTTTTCTATTCAACAAAATACCTTCTCTAAAACAATTACGGTCTTTTTTTCCCCTTAAAAAACCTTCAAAATTGTATTTGTCTATTACATTCTTAGTCTTTTGACATATTGCCTCTAGGCACATTATCCAAGTTCTTAGAATCAGTTAAGTAATAAGTTACATACGAATAGGATTCGGCGACTGGACTGTAATCCTCGTTTAATCTAAAGCACTTCCGTTATTTATTGTCTTTCAGTTATGCCCATTCGTCAACAAAAGGAAGATGTTTCTCTTTTCCATTAATGAAATGTCTTTATTTCTGTTTTCTGAAAGTATTTTACATTTTAATTAAATATCAACTACAATGTGATTCAATCCCAAAGCCAAGATAATAAATTTGCCATTAACAAATTGGTTTTTAATGTTTTGAAAGTATATTATATTTTAGTTAAATCTCAACATTTAACACATGATGCTGATATTCAATGTCAGATCCAAGTCATTCCAAGAGAAAGAATCTATCCTCATAGGTAGCCATACTTGGTTTTTCATTAACAAAATTTCAAATACGGAAAATAGGGTAGAAGTAGGATGATGACTTTATATATGGATTGTGTTTTGGAAAATAGTAAGGGAAAGGAGGATAATTAAACATACGTGGCCTTTAAGAAAGGCATAAGAGCACAAAAATTCAAACAATTGCCTCGATACATGTTCGCTCATACCGTTAACACATATTGGGAAGATGAAAGCATCAGTTATCGTGACCTAGGTCATGCATACTCTCTCTCTTCCTTTCTTTCTTTGTCATGACCTAGGTTATACATACTCTCTCTCTTCCTTTCTCTCTTTGTTATGTTATCATGACCAACCTTCTCTTTCTCCTTTACTATTCACAATATACCATGATCTAAGTCATCCCACTATCTTTCCTCCACATCATTAATTTCCTTATCAACTTTTATTCTATATCAAAATCATTTATATTTACCAAAAACATTAATAATCTAATTGGAAAACCAAAATACCAATAAATTTCGTAATTCCAAATTACATATACTTATTTATTTAACCATCAATAATTACAAAATACTAAATATCATTAATATTAATAAAGCAAATATTACATTAAATTAAACAAACATAAGCTTACATTACCCGAGAAGCCTTGTCTTGTCGGACTGACAATCTACAATGTGCACGTGATGATTTAACTTGTCGGACTGACAATCTACAGTACGCGTGTGATACCTACTCTGACTGATTTGAAATATTGTCTAGGAATATAATTATCTTAAAACCAACTTAGGAAAACAAATAAAATAGAAATCTTGTTTACGGAGTTAAGCTAAATCAGAACAAGTTCTCTATAAATGCCCTTAAGTCCACCTTAGTAATCACAGACAACTTCATCTCCCTCAACCTTCCAAACTCTCTTGAACTCATGTCTTCTCTTGACCACAATAGTGAGGGTCGTCAATCACCCAAGGATTTGCCATGTACTCCCAACCTAGTCCCTACTATCTACCTATCCTTCCACCCAGCGTAGGAAGTGGTACCCAATCATTTCCAAATCAATAATCTGAACATCCACCACCCCACCAAAACTGGGGGTATTCCCAACAATACTCTGAACATCCACCACCCCACCAAAAATGGGGGTATTCCCAACAATACGCCGAGCATCTCCCCGCACTATAACTGGGGAGTACATCCCAATCACAATACTCCAAACAACTACCCCGAGACGTATACCCACCAACCTATGTAGTCAATCTAGTAGGAATGAGAATATCACTATCCCGATTGACCAGGATAGTCAATCCAGTAGTGATGAAACAAACCCTTGCCCCCAACGACTTGTCCCAATGTGCACCAAAAATGGTTACCAGCCCCATGAAAGGCAAGAAATTATGAGTGAAAGAGAAGGACAAAGCCCTCGTTTTGTCGTACATGAGGATTAGTTGCGATGTAGTGGTTGGAACAAACCAGAAGTCAGTGGTCCTTTGGGCAAGAATGAAGGCTTTGTACGACAAAACAAGGGTCACAAATGAGCTAGTGAAGCCACGCAACATCGACTCTCTCAAAGGGCGCTGGAGGAGGATAAATACGGCTACTATTAAGTGGACCGGCTGCATGGATGAGGCCACTCGGCGGAGCAGAAGTGGGGACGATGCTCAAGACCTCATCGGAGAAGCTCATGTTATTTATGAGCGCACTGAAGGGACCAGTTTCATGTACTACCACAAGTAGTTGATGCTGAAAGAGTACCCCAAGTGGCAGTCTACAGTCCCCATTCCCGGGATGATACATGAAGATAATTTGCAAAGTGAGCACAGACCGCAGATGCAAGGTAGTAATACCTTACCATCCACCAGTTTGTCCGGAAAAGGGGGTCGTACAGACTCTTCAGAAGAAAATTTCTTAGGCTCTCCTGCTCAATCAACCACCCCAGAATTTGCCCCCCCCCCCCCCCCCCCAACTGCACCTCCCGCCCTGAAGGTGTAAAGAAAAGCAAAAGGAAAGGGAAAGTGATGACGGAGGATCCAAACAATGATGCACGCTTACAGGCTCTTCAGGTCTCGACCTCAGTCAAACAGGAAGAAATTACGCTTCAGTGAGAGAAGATAGCGTTGAAAAAGGAGAAAGAACAAATCCATCGGGATTCTATGAAGTACGACATTTATATTTCACTTCTGAAGGGCAAGGAACTCAACATCTTGACCCCGCAGGATGAAATTAATTTGGAAAAATCAGTGACCAAATATTTAAGTAGAGCTTCGTCGTTTTTTTACACTTTATAACCTATCTTCCGTAATTTGTAGTTGTAGTTTTTATTTCAATTTAATTGTTGTTTTATACTTTCAATTTAGTACAATATTCCCTATATCAGATAAGTTTGTGTATTTCAGTATAAATGTCGGACTTAAAACCAAATAACTCACCTCGACAGGTCGGTCTGGGGTCTCTCTCCCCGGTAAATGAGCGGCATTCAACTTGAATCCCGGTGCTGCATGTCCATTGAGAGTAGGCTGTCAGTAGTAACTGAATCTAGTCTTATTACAGTTACCTATAACCTGCACAAAGTTGTTCCATCGTTAGTACTTACTGAATCATGTTTGATTGCAATGATTGGAATCTTGTTACCTAGAATCTAGTTGCTACAATGATTGTAATCTTGTTACTAATTAGTAATCGCTAACAAAGAGTTATCTTTGTAAATATGATATTGAAAGTTTGAATATCAGAATTCGAATGTTGCATTTTATTTGTGATTGATCTTATTTCATATTAAATTTGATTTGAAAATTAATTATGGTATAAGAGCCATTGTGGTATGAAATTTTTTATTTTAGATGAAAAGCAAGGTTTAAAATTTTCTGTTTATTACTCTTGCCGACGGACTTCCCGTAAGCAAAAGTGACCTTTTTTTGCGCCACATATTGTGCCAAAAAAGCCCAAAATAGGGTGCCAAAACTCATTATTGCTGATTGAAATTCCGTCGGCAATAGTACCCCCCACGGTGGATATTGCTGGCGGATTATTTCCGACGGAAATTCCGTCGGCAATGGGTATTTCCGACGGAATTGGGTACTATTGCCGACAGATATGACCGTTGGCAAATGCCGATTTTGTAGTAGTGAATCAGCTACAACGAACCACGCTTCCAAAAAAACTAAGATCGATCAATCATAGAACAAAACCAAAAATTTCAAATCAGCCACAAAAAACCGAAATTTCCCCAAAAAACACCACAAAAAAACTCAAATAAGCTACAAAGAACCACGTTCCTCCCCCTCCTCCTCGCCGACCAACTTCACCACGACATCCTAACCAACGTCGTCGGCTTCCACACCTCCCTCAAGACTCACTCCCGCGTCGTCTCCCTCAGCATCCCTCTTACCGATCTTGCCTTCAACGGAGGGGAAATGATCGAGAATGAAAGGTTTTGGGGGATAATGAATGGTTTTGAGGAGATATGTATAGTGGAAACCAAATGTCACGTAGTTTAGCATGCGTGTGATGTGACAAAATAAATAAATAATATGCGATTTATTAATCTTTGATAATAAATTTTTTTTTTTGTTAACTAGATTGACACGTCAGATGGCGTCCCAGACTTACTGCGTGAACAAATCGTTTTTCAATTTATTTCGTCTGATAGACTCTGACAATGAGATCCATTATCCTCGATGTTATTCCTCATCATCTAACATCTTGACAAATATGATATGTAAGGCTATTGGAAATAACATCCTTGTTGGGCTACAACTTTTGCCGAAACGAGGCTCTTTTGGCCATTCAACAATTCACCGATGACACGATCATTTTCTTTAAGCACACGCAAGATAACATCACCAATATGGCTAGGATTCAAGGCAATTTTGAATTCATCTCTCGCATAAAAATCAATTATTTAAAAACTGCACTTTGAGGGATGCATCGTTCGACATAGGAGTGGCTGGACTTCGGAAGACATATCCTCTGTTGCAAAGTTGAAGACATACCTTTCATCTTGGAATGACTCTTTAATTTAAAGAACTGCTCAAATTTTTTTGGGAACAAATCATCCACTCAATGACATATAAGTTGGAGGATTGGAAAAGCAAACATTTATGGAATAATTAACCCATCTTACCAATGACATATAGGGGGAAGCATAAGTCTTCTCAATTCTTCCCCAAGTTCGCTCTCATCTTACCAAGCTACCATCTTCCATGTTACGGAAAACATCCTATCACGATTAGACAACTTAAGAGTTTTTATGGAATAATTACAATGCAAAATCCTCCTTCAAGCATGTAGCCAATTGGGGCTCAGTGTTGCAGCAAAATAAGTGTAGCCCTTGATGTCCTCAATTAAACTCTGGGATCTGTTATCTGGTATAGTTTTGTTGTAGGGACAGATTATGCACATCAAATACTCATTTATGAAACTTGCAGGAGTATCTAACACTCCATGTAATGATTCTATTGGGCTGGAAATTAACCCAAGAACGAAGACTAACAAGGATTGTGAATCCGATTCACGCAACATGGGAGACCAAGCGAAGGCTGACCAAGCTGAGTCCGATCAAGATTGAGTGGTCTCTCTGCCATTTGCAATGGACATTGCGAGTATATTCCCTTGTGGTAACCTTTTCCAAGGGATTATGGATAAACCTATGAGGATGCAAATATCTTTGTCTTAAGGTTGTGAGGGATATTCCCCCAACCCACCACCGCGATAAAGATCCTCAGTTGGAACCCAGGGCGCGAATCTCCTAGGCGCACATCTTGGAGTACAAGATCAAAACTCATGAGGTTAAGAATGTTTGCTAATAGTATTTGACATGATGCAAATTGGATTTTTGATTTAGAGTGAGTGATGCAGCTAATAGTATTTGACATGATGCGATCATTGTTCTTTGGGATGAAGGACAAGTTAATTATGCTTAACAAAACTCGTGAGACATGGCAAAGTCTTCACTTTTATGGCATCGTCAATGCGAGATGCCAATTTGCGTTGATTGTGGTTTATATGACAAACAAAAAATGGAGGGTAGAAGAGTTCTTTGGCACGATCTTCCCTAACATCAGCCATTGGATGGCTGCCCATGGTTGATGTCTTGGCGATTTTAATGTGGTTCGTGGATCACATCAAAAAGGATGGCTAGACTACCTTATAAGTGCTCATGGGCATGGCGGGGGTTTCTCTTGGTACGAGCGATTGCAAGTGAGAAGTTTGTATGAAGTGGGGGACGGGGAGAACATCAACTTCTTTGAGGACCTCTGGCTTCGTAAACCTTTGATAGAGCACGACTCCACTATGACGTTGCATCCTGATTACTACACGGGTGGGGCACTTCGTTGATGAGGGGACTTGGAGGCTGCCCAACCCGAGATCAACTACCATGCTAACAGAATCAGAGGTTGGAGGAGAGGAGAAATAGCATGAATGATTAATTTTGGATTAGAAAGCAACTCGCCTTTATAAAGCTAGGTGGAGATGGTAAATGGATACATGGTAAATGGACCTAACCATATCCGAATAAAAGAATACAAACTCCATGTTATCTCTTCAGTTTTCTATATGTTGGAGTTCTAATCATATCTAATTTTGTACTAGACAAAACCTTACACTCCCCCTCAAGTAGGAAGATGCAGATCATGCACTCCTAACTTGCTCTTCAAATATTTGAATTCTTTCTTTCCAACACTTTTGGTGAAGAGATCTGCAACTTGTTCCTCATTGTTGACATGTTGAGTTCTGATTATCCCTACCTTGATCTTGCCCCTGATTAAATGACAATCAAGATCTATATGCTTAGTTATCTCATGGAAGACAAGATTAGCAGCTATATGCAAGGCTACTTTGTTGTCACAGTAAAGTGTTGCGGTAGTTGTAGGTATTCCAAAGTCCTGCAGCAAAAGTCTCAACCAAATTACTTCACAGGTTGCAGATGCCATTGATCTATATTTAGCTGAAGATCTTGAGATTGTATGTTGCTTTTTTGTCTTCCAAGACACTAAAGAATCTCCAAGGAACACTGAATATCCAGTGGTTGATCTCCTTGTTGTAGGACAACTTGCCCAGTCTGCATCATTAAAGACTCTGAGCTTGAGATCATTCCTTGTCGGAAATAACAATCCTTGTCCTGGTGATGACTTGATGTACTTGACAACTTTAATTACATCTTCCAGGTGATGTCTACGTGGCACTTTCATGTATTGAGTCAGCTAGTTAACAATAAAGGTTAGCTCAGGTCTGGTTGTAGTCAGATATAGAAGTTTTCCAACTAATCTTCTATATTGTATGGTTTTGTTCATGGATTCCCCTTTTGCTGCTAGGTTCTACACTTGCTCCAAAGGATACTCATTGGGTTTGCAGCCACTCATGCTTGTTTCTTGTATAATGTCTAGAGCAAACTTCCTTTGAGAAATGTATATACCTTGTTTTGATCTTGAAACTTCTATTCCAAGAAAGTATTTGACTTTACTCTTGATGTGAAATTCTTGTTGTAACTGTTGCTTTAGCTTCTGAATTTTGTGTGTGTTGTCACCTGTTATGAGAATATCGTCTACATACACAACATCAAGGATAGTATCTGATGCAGATTTTCTGTGAAACAATGAGTAATCTGCCATAGATTGTGTGAAACCAAGCTTAATGAGTGATTGTGACAATTTATCAAACCATACTTTGGAAGCTTGCTTGAGTCCATAGATGGACTTGTGTCGACTACAACTAGTAAGCAGACCAGGAGGTGGATCCATATACACTTCTTCATGGATCTCACCATGTAGGAATGCATTCTGGACATCCATTTGATGGACGGGCCAAGCCTGTGCTGTTGCAATTGCAAGAGTGGCACATATTGTGACCATTTTAGAAACAAGAGCAAAAGTTTCTTGATAGTCAATCCCTTCAATCTAATTGAAACCTTTAGCCACTAGACGTGCTTTATATCTCTCCAATGTGCCATCTGAATTGAATTTGATTTTGTACACCCACCTGCAACCTACCGCTCTTTTGCCTGTTGGTAAAGGAACTAAGTCCCATGTATTATTAGATTGTAATGCTTCAATCTCAGAGTTCATAGCTTTCTTCCAATTTGGATCTAGGGAGGCTTGGGCATAGGTTGTAGGTTCAAAAAAATTGTGATTTTGGAAAGGAAGCTTCTATGTGTGTGGGAAAAAAATATGATCAGTGACATAGTTGGCTAGGGGATATCTGGTTCCAGTAGGTTTAAGACTAGGACAAATATAACTAAACTGCTATTCGTCGCCGTAAAACTACTTAAATTGCCCGTAAGATTACCATTTTGCCCTTCTATCCTTTCTACTAATATAACTCCTCATTTCACTCTTTTAACACAACTTTTTCTTCATATCACTCTTCAATTCCCCACATAAAATGTCTCGGAGGCCAGGAAAAGAACCAGCGGAGACCCCTGACTACTCACATTTGGTAAATTACCTTGTTTATTTCAATTAATTTAGAAAAAACATTTTTGAGTCGGGCGGTCGCGGGAGACGCCCGACCCAACGAGAGGGCGGTCGTCTCCTGCGACCGCTCGACCGAATGACCAGACGTCTACGGGAGACGTCTCCCACGTACGGTAGGCGTCTCCGGCAGACGCCTACCACGTAGGGTAGGCGTCTCACGCTGACGCCCGGTTTTTTTTTTGTTAAAATTGATTATAAATTGTGATAAAATTTAAATAAATTGAATATTATGTTAATAATGAGTTAAATTAGTTTAGTAAATCGTTTATTGATTATAAATTGTGATAATTAATAAATAAATTGATTATTATGTTAGTAATTAGTTGTGTACGATTTTAGTAAAGGATTATTGATTAATTGTGATAATTGCTAAATTAATAGATTATTCAGTTAATAATTAGTTTAATTATTTTAGTAAATTCATTAATAAATTTGTATTTTTAAAATTGAATTAATAGTCATCGGGTTACCGTGGAGGAAAAGGGAAATCAATTCCCTTACGCGCGGTACGTAGTATAGCAGACGAGTCAGGTCCTCGTCATCCACGTACACGTGGTATTTCTGCTTCAGTTAGGAGAGAGAGAGATCTGTTACGTCGTCGTCAGACACCTGGAGAGTCTTTCGACGACGAGGATGATTCAGATGAGCTGAGGAGTCACGACGACGGTGACGATGGGGGCCGATACGACTTGGGGCCACAGGAGGAGGCGGTACATCAAGCCGGTCGAGGACGGGGGCGACACGGTGGTCCTTCATCTAAGTGGGTCATTAGGAAGGATCAAGGTGGCCGGTTTGTGACCGGTGATTCGAGTTCGTGCACTGCAGACGCCCGAGCTCAAAAGAAGAAGAGGGGTGATGACAAGTCTTGGATCGTCACGGATATTATTCCCGGTGGTCCTGTAGATGGCAGCGTCATTCCGAGTTTCGGAGGCCACGTCGCCAGACGCATCTGGGATGGCGAGGAGCGGAAGGTTTTGATTCTGCACATTTCGGAGGCCACGTCTTTCAGATTCTGCACATTCCTGTTGAAG
Source organism: Triglochin maritima (assembly GCA_963682175.1). Classification (NCBI taxonomy): domain Eukaryota; kingdom Viridiplantae; phylum Streptophyta; class Magnoliopsida; order Alismatales; family Juncaginaceae; genus Triglochin; species Triglochin maritima. The sequence goes on along the minus strand of OY821771.1, from coordinate 28,669,764 downwards.
GTCCCATGGTCAGTGCGCAGGCGCCGACATCTGAGCTGAAGTTATATGTATCTGAGTTGCTGGGTGTCAGCCTGGAGGGTCTTGGGCGGGATAGCTCATTTTGGAGTGGCGGTGGTGTTAGTATCGACGCTGTGGACGAGTGTTGCAGACGGGGGCGACCACCACGGACTGAGGATACGCAGATGACTGCTTATTTCTTCTTACTGCTAGGCTGCGTATTGTTTGTCGACAAGAGCGGTTCCAGAATGAGACCACGCGACTTATTGGAGGCGAGGGACCCATATACCATTGGTGATTACTCATGGGGGTCGGCGACGTTGGCATATCTGTATCGCCAGCTGGGCATATCTAGTCGTGCTGATTGTGGTCAGATTACGGGTTGTCTTACACTGCTGCAGGCTTAGATATATGAGTATTTTCCTGCTTTCCGCCCACATCGTGAGCGGAAGATTGTTGAGTGTGGTCATCATCGTTCGCGTATGTGGGCTGTCCGGGCGGAGGATAAGAGCGAGAGTCGACTTCTTTCTATTCGTAGACGGCTAGATCAGATGACTGCATTGCAGGTATATAATGTATATATCATTCACGTTTATTTAAATTTAACTTTATTATTATTAACGTATAAACGTTTAGGTGGAGTGGTTACCGTATGGTCCCGAGTCTGCTGTAGTTGTGCCGAGGACTACATTTATGGGCGTTATTCGTTATAGGGATATCACAGAGCCTTATTTACCTGATCACGTGTTACGTCAGTTAGGTTACGTTCAGGTGATCCTGGTTGACATCCCGACGCCCGACCATGCAGTACGGTCTGCGACTGCGACGATGTACGACATCAGGCACAACGTTTCGTCTGCCGAATCGGTTTGGAGGACATTTCCGAGAGTAGGACGACTACACCTGGCCGATCTGAGTCGTAGCCGCGACCCCTCCACTTGTGCTCCAGATTATTTGCAGTGGTTCGGTAGGTGCTCACATCCACTACTCGTACGCGGTATCATTCCGAGACCGGAGAGACCACTAGATAGGACATGTGCCGATGCGGTAAGTTTATCTAATTTTTTTTAATTTTAAAGTATATTTTGTTATTGTACGCTAATTTTTATTTTACATACAGTGGATGAGTTGGGTGATACGGTGTACGCAGCCGTTCTTGCGAGAGAGAGACATCATGCCGACTGAGGCGACGAGACTTGCATGTACAGATTGGGATCGCCTGATCGAGGATTGGAACAGCCAGTTGGGCATTTCGGACCATGATTCAGATGCTGAGCTGTAGTTGTCTTGCTTTACTTTCGTTTTGTTGCACTGTTAGTACATTTGTTGGTATTTGCTTATGTTTATTTGTGTACTCTTATTATTTATTTCTGACGAACATATCTTCTACATATTTCTTTGACTATCGTATTTTTTAATATTTATTTTTCACGAAAAGATTTTTAACTTATTTCTATAGATATGAAATAATATTTAAATTTAAAATACGGTAAAAGAACAACACGATATAAGTAGAAATACACGATATATTATACATTACAAATTACAATCAACGTAACCGGTTCCAATACTCCATCCTACTTTGGTATTGATCCTCCCATCCAACAACACTCTCATCTCGCATTTGATACCATAAGGTCGCTATAGGAGGTACTGGGAAATCATCAAGTAATTCCAAACGAATAAAATGAGCGTAACTCCCTAAATGAGCAATGACCAACTCTCTGACATGCCTCGTCATGGTAGACGGACACTCCCAGGGTAGAACAGTAAGACACGGGAACAACGAACCATCCGTTCCCACTGCGAAATACATGACCGCACACTTGTAAAAATTCGCAATAGGAAACAAGTCGGACCAAACCTCCATATAATGATCCTCGCCACAACCTCCCCCGCCCCAATCAATTCGTTGACGAGCCTCTCTCACATGGCCAAAATAGACTGTCTCATAATAGGATGTGCACCTATCTCATTAGAAATCGCACGACGGGCGTACGACCAGTTCTCCTGACCACCATGAAAGACATCGGCAACACATCGAAATCCACAGTTTCCATCAGCACGTACGTCATTCCAGAAATGGCAAAATGATTCCTGGCAGTCTATCATTATATGGGAAGTTGTCCACGTCAACCCGTCCAGACACTGTAAGATAGGTAAATAACAATTCATTAAAACAACAAAATTAGGAGATAATATATTCAACCCCATTTAGATTACTGATATATATTAAATAACATAACAACAAAGATATCGACATACCAGAAGATCTTGTGCCCGTATTCAAGGACGATCGAGACGAATTAGACCGACGACCCCTGCTCCCACTACTGCCAGACCGACCACGACCTCGCTCAGCATACTCGAAGGCACTCGGGTCCCGACGTGTCGACTTTCCCCTAGGTCGACCTCGTACCTTAGTATTTTCTTCGGGTTCTCCATAGTTTGACTGATCGTGGTGTAACTGTTCGTATAAAATACGAGAGGCACTACGAATTACTGCAGGGTCGCTCTGCGAGATCTCATCCAGTAGCTTCCGAAAATGCTCGGCGTCTTGTACTGACTGATCAACAAACTCTGACATCTGGACTCCTTCTCCGATAACAAGTGTTTTCCAGAATGGATGAATCTGCTCTAAATAAATTCCATCACCTGACGCCAAACACTCGTACATGGTACAGGCACAAGGAATCTCATGTGTTGTCAGGAAAGCACACCCACAACGATATTCAATTTCATCACTTAAGTCCTGCATTCTCTTCAACTCCTGAGTCATTAACGACAAGCAGTGATGCGAAACTCGGCCATTTATATGCTGAAACAAAGGACTTATGTAATGTGCCAAATTTCGGCGTCTCGAATCTTCAAGAAAGTTCTGAATATTCGTCAGCTGCATTTCAATAGACGACGAGTTCACGCGGTCGAAAAGAGTGTCGAGAGCGGCAGTCGATGTAGTGATCCACTCTTTCAGAGCCGAATGTGCACTTTCCACCCTGCAGTTCGTAGTGTTGCCGAAATGAATAACTTGATTCGTCCAATTCAACACGAATTTTTCCTTATGCACCAACCACGTGTCTTCCACATACTTCGTCAGCACTGGCCAGGAACTGTAAGAATCTTTCAGATTACGGACTGCTCTATCATAATCCGTCTGTGAATCAGAAAGCATGACTCTCCTCCATCTTCCACGTCTAAAACTCTCTGCAAGCTGCTTCTCCTTGCCGAATACGTGGTATGCGTAGTTGTACACGTCTTTGTTGATATGTCAGGTGCATAGTAAATGAGCTGACTCAGGAAAAACCTCTGCCACTGGTCGCATCAGACCCATCTCCCAGTCCGTAATTATTGTTGTCGGGCTAACAATATCCAATAACAGTTCTCGCAACCTCTCCAACACCCACCGGTAACTAGACTCGGTCTCATCCTACAAAATCGCATATCCGACGAGGAAATTCATATTTGTTGGAGTAACCCCAACCATCTCAAACAAAGGCATCTTGTACTTGTTCGTCTTATACGTCGAATCCATACAGATCACGAATGGGTATGTACGCAACAACTGAACTGAAGTCGGATGTGCCAAAAATGCGTGAGTCAAGACATTAGTTTCTTCATCTGCCACAATCCAATGCAAATACTTATGCTGCACTGCCTCTCTGAGAAACTGCTGCGCGGGATTCCTGTCTTCAGATTTCGTCCTCCTCATGTACTCTCTGAAGTTGTAAATGTGCCTTTGATTCGGATTATCGTCCGGAAATTTCTTCTTTACCGCCAACAAAATGTTACGGGGTCTTGCTTGTGCCTCTGTCATATCCCGAACAATTTGCTTTGCCCCAGCACTAAGTCCGCTGACCTGTCGGTGACCCTCTGAATAAACTGCCAATGGGTGGTTGTGCTGCCCATACATGCTACTAGAAACAATAACCCATCCATCACGATCTCGTCGTTCCACCACTTTTACCAAAAACCGACAACCGCAACCTTTTCTTTTCGTATTCTTTCGCAGTGCAATACTCGTATCACGAGAACTCATCTCACGTCTGCGATCACATCCGAGGTAACAATCCATCCGGTTATCTGCTTTCGGTTTGTATGATGATATAACCAAAAAAAATCTGGTTCCTATTACAACTTGTTTCGCCCATTTACAACTTTCCTCGATTGTTGTAAATATTTCTCTACTGTCAAAAAGCTCACTGTAATCTACTCCATCACCACCGAAATCTTGCAACGGAACCTGAAAATTTTGAATTTAACAGAAAATTAAAAAAAACTAAAAAAAATCGGGCGTCTGGCTAAACCGCCTCCACCAAGGTGGAGGCGTATACCTAACACGCCTCCACATAGGTGGAGGCGGTTTAGACAGACGCCTCCACCTTGGTGGAGGCGGTTTAGCCAGACGCCCGAGTCGTGAAAAAAATTCCGCCCCCGTTACCTCGCCGGATTCAGGTGCTTTGCCAGACATTTTCGTGGTGTTGGTACTAGGAATGTGAGTAAAACTGAGTCAAACACCTTATTTAAAGACACGGGACGAAATCGGTATTAATTGATTTGTTAAGGGCAAAAAGGTCATTTTTGGGGCGATTTAAGTAATTTTTCGGCGACGAATAGTAGTTCCCAACTATAATCCTGCAGAACAGAAGGTGGTGTGTTGTCTGCTAGATCTTTTGACATGATCATTGTTAGGTATGGCAGGTTGTATGGTTCATGGTGGAGAAATGTGTATGGTGGTATTTGGAACTTGTGGTGGAGGTTCAGTAGGAGGAACAATTTGGTCAAGGGATAAAGGTTCATCAAGGTCATGTATGGTAGGAGTAGGTGATGGAGGATGAACAAGTAAAGGAGAGAAAGAATCATTAGAGGAAAGTTGAGGGTAGACCACAGGGAGTTGTTCTTCATGCTTTTGGTCTAGGAAGGGAAATATGTGATCATGGAACACTACATGTCTACTAACAATAACTTTGTGGGACTCAAGATCATATACTTTGTAACCTTTCTGACCATTGGGGTAGCCAAGAAAGACTCCTTTGTGAGCTCCCGGGCTAAATTTATTTTTGGGGTGTAATTGAGAAACAAAACAGAGACAACCAAAGGTTTTGAGATAGTTATAAGAGGGTGGTTTGGAGAGGACTTGAAATGGTGACTTGTTATGAAGGACAGAACTGGGTATTTTGTTGATAAAAAATGCAGCAGTCAACACACATTCTCCCCAAAATTTAATGGGCACATTGGAATGAAACTTGAGAACTCTAGCAACCTCTAACAAGTGTCTATGTTTTCTTTCTACTACTCCATTTTGTTGTGGAGTATAGGGGCAAGACTTTTGGTGGAAAATTCCATGTTTGGATAGATAACTCTGAAGCTCATGGCAAGTGAATTCAGTTCCATTGTCAGTTCTTATGGTTTTGATTTGACTATCATATTGAGTGGGGACAGTAGATATAAAGGTGATAAAGGTTTGAGGAATTTGAGTTTTGTTTTTCAGAAGAAATACCCAAGTGACTCTACTAAAATCAACAACAAGAGTCAAGAAATAATAAAACCATTATAAGTGGGATTGGAATATCTACCCCAAGTATCACAATGTAAGATTTCAAAGGGTCGACTCGTAGAGCTTTGACTAATAGTAAAAGGTAAACTACCTTGTTTAGCAAGAGGACAATATTCACAAACAAAAGCAGAATCAAAGTCTACAAGAATAGATTCTTTTATTGCATGAAGTAATCTAGTATGGGAAGGGTGTCCTAGCCTCTTATGCCAAACCTCACGACTGTCCTTGAAGGCTGTTCCAGCAAATTGGTTTACGGTATTGGTGTCTTGAAAGATGAAAACTCCTCATGGTGCCTACCCAGGCCAATTGTCTTCTTCAAGAGGGGATCCTGTATCAAACAAGATCTAGGATGAAAAACAACATAAAGATTGTTGTCCTTATTCAGCTTGTCGACAGATATGAGATTCTCACTAAAAGATGGAACCAAAAGGACATTCTCAAGGGTAATATGTGGTGTGAGGGTTATAGATCCCATCTGGGTAGCATGGGTGGTCTTGCCATCAGCTAGCCTAATAGGTATGGGTTTATGTAGGTTGTGGAGGTCATGGAAGAAAGATTTATTTGAACTCATTTGATTAGAAGCACCAGAATCAATAATCCATAGATCCTTAGCATAAGAGAAGTGGCGAATAGCCATACCTACAGTAGTGTGGTGCACTTGTGCCCTAGAATTGTTAATGCTTAAGAGTGCCATAAGTTGGCTTTTCATGGGATTTTCACTCTTTCTAAACATATCTAAACATATCAAATATTTTTATAAGTTTAAGAATATTTCTAAACACCACAATCTAAACATATCTAAATATATCCGAACACCATTACAACCTAATCAAACAATATGATTTTTCTACAGGTGGTTAAGCATGAACCAGAGGAGGGAAAAGTTGTGATGCCGGAGGAGGTCTTTGTGGTTCCCGAAGACGTCGCGGAGGTGGTGCGGTGACGGCTGTAAACGACACGAGATGAAGGCTAACTTAGAAAGAATATGTTGAGAAAGACGGAGGAAGACGAACTTAAACAACCAAAAACGAACTTAAAACTTACATGTGGAGAGAGACGGAGGAAGACGGAGAAAGAAGGAGAAGAGGGTCGGAGGAGTGGAGGAGAACTTGGGAGCTCGCTGCGGTGCCGGAGACGGTACGGATCAGTCGGAGATCGGTCGCGGAGGAGAGTTCGGTCGCGGGACGGTTAGGGTTTGGGTGGGTTTCGTTTGAAATGAATGAAAGAAAATGCGTCTGTCCGATTTCTTTAAGACCTATAGACGTCGGATGTTATATAACGCCGACGTCTATACCTCGACGTCTATATGGTTGGACTATAGACGTCGGTCTTATATTATATACGACGTCTATAGAGAGACGTCTATTCCCTATAGACGTCAGATTCACAATGTACTCAAACAACTGACGTTTATAGGTCGACGTCTATACCCTATAGACGTCGGCTAAACGTGTTATTACCAAACACGACGTCTATAGTACCACATAGACGTCGACCTCAATGAAGACCGATGTCCATTCTGTCATCTCCCCACTAGACGTCGGTGGTTATAACGGTCGACGTCTATTGGGCGACGAGTAAAGTCTATTCTGCACTAGTGTTCAGCAGACATGACAATACTTTCCTCATCCTTCCTCCCATTCTTTTCATTTCCTTTCCAGTTACTCTTGTTCTAACTGACATTTACTTTTTGAAGCTTATGGCCACTAGAAAAGCCAATGAGCCAATAGCAATTTTCTTTCCCATGTCCTGGTTTCTTACAGTTGGAGCAAATGACTTTGCTTCTGTTCTGGCCAAAATTGGCCTTTCCTTGCGGATCCACATTAGCTAACAGAGCAGATGACTCTACCAAAATAGAATTGTGAATTCCTCTTTGTCTCTCTTCTTGTTGGATCATGGAGTAAACTTTTCCTACATTTAGGAGTGGCACCATTAAGAGAATCTGACCTCTTATTGCTGCATAAGACTCGTTCAATCCTAGTAAAAACGGAATCATCCGATCTTCCTGTTCCTTCTCCTGCATCCTCTTCAATCAACCACAAGTACATTCATATGATTATGTATAGTAACTCAGTTCATCTCAAAGTTCTTGAAGTTTGGTATAGTAATCAGTTACAGTAGCTGATCCTTGGCATAAGCTATTGATCTCCTCCTTGATCTGAAAGATTCTCGTGTCATTCTTTTGGGGAAAAAGGTCTTGGAGGTCCTTCTAGACATTTGGTGCTTTCTCGATGTAGATCAAACTGCCAACGATACTTGTATCAACGGAGTGCATCAACCACGATAAGACTAGGTCGTTGATTCTTCCCCAAATCACATATTCTTATGGAGACTTTAAGATTGATGGTTGGGGAAGAGTTCCATAACCAAAACCCAGCTTGTTCTTTGAGTTGAGGGCGATGATCATGGATTTTCTCCACATCGCATAGTTATCTCCAGTGAGCTTCGCCATGACGAGGATAGATCCGAGATTATTGGATGAAAAGATGTGATATGGGCTATGTGCCTCATTCGAGGTGGTTATTGCCGATCCATCTTCCCTCGGTCCAGAGCTTCCTGTTCTAGATCTGATGGAAAAGTCGAGCGGAATCGCACGATCGCTGCTCTGATACCATAACATATTCGGAGGTTGGAGGAGAGGAAAAATAGCGTGAATGATTAATTTTGGATGGATGCATGGTAAATGGATCTAATCAGATCCGAATAAAAGAATACAAACTCCATGTTATCTCTTCACTTTTCTATATGTTGGAGTTCTAATCATATCTAATTTTGTACTGGACAAAACCCAACACTTGCTACTAGCCCTTTGGCCACAAATTCTAGCAACCACCATTACTTGGGAAACATACCGACTTATGTGGGGACTCGAGCAGCATTGGACCCTCACCATGAAAGACGCTTGGAGCGTAATATGATTGGTCGGGCAACGAGTTGATTGGGTCATGATTTTTTGGCATAAAATTCATGTCCCTAAGCATGTGATTACCTATTGGAATGTTGCTCGGGGCCACCTTCCGAAGAAGGATTTTCTTGACTAGACTCTTTTTTTTGTGGTAATCATTTTTTTTTGTACTATGTACATAACCTTATATGAATACCTTGTTACGATATGACCATATCGTACTATGTATAATTTGGTAACCTAAGAGGGGCTCGTGAATCTGCCTCAAGTATGATTTTAAATGGAAGAACTAAAAATATATTTCGAAAAAGATAGATATTGACAATAAGACTTCCTAAATTTTGCTCATGATCATGGATCCATTTTTTATGAATCCATGGAAATTTTAGATTATGATAATAAATTTAGTTTTGTACTTGTGAAACGTCTAACTATTCGAATGTATTGACGGAATTATTTGATTAATTTGTTTAAGAAAATTGTTTGTTCATCAAAGCATATAACAAATTTATGTGTAACATCAAGTTCCACATATTTCAGAAGAATTAATTCATATAATTATATTTGGACAATTTTTTGGATTTGTAAAGTTAGTTATTGTTAGATGTACATATTAAATAATTTAGTGTCATTAATTTGCATTTCTTGTTCTATTTATAAAATTAGATATATAATTATTAATTTTTGTAAAAGTAGTTTTCCTGAAAAGAGAGAGAAACATGGGAAATTTACTAAACCTGGGTTGCAATTTTAAATTTTTGTAATGTTTTAAATAATTTTATATTTCAAATTTGTCTTGATTGTAATCTAGCACCTTTAATTGTACCATCAATGATCCAACGGTTGAGATTGAGGAACCTCATTTAAAATGAAGTTGACCTAATTGGAACATGGTATGTATGTATAGATTTAACAGAAGGGATTAAAATAGAATTAGTAGTGTGTATAAGATGATATCAATTTCTTCAAAAAAATATGGTTTTATTTAATTTTAAGCTTTCATAATATATTTCGTGGGACCACTAGTCTAGTTACAGCAACATTAATGAGCTCAATATTGGCTAGATACATTTCTATTTTTCAGTTTGTTATCTAAGCTTAGATACGCACATAAGCATAAATCTAGACTTCAATGAGTATGAACAATACTATGTGCTGTGAAATCATATATTCTGATGATACTCTCATTGGATTGTAAGTTCGATCTCCATTAGATTGTAAGTTCTTTGCCATGATACTTTCATTTTCTTATTTTCTTATTAATCTATTAAAGGACGTTATTGACTTATTCTAATGTATTTGGGAGAAAACAATGGAAGATTGTTATCCTTAGGTTTTGATTGGTTTGTAGGAAAATAATATTGAAGTTAAGGAACTGAACTTTTAGAACAAATTTTGGTGATTGATTTATAAAAAACTTATTAAAGTTTTGAAAGTCCAGTTACAAGTTTCACACTTTTATAATTTTGTACTTAGAATGATTTCTTCTACTTTCACTTCAAAGTGAAGGAAGTCATGAAACAAGACTTACAAAAGTTCTTTGACTTCCTCCAAATCAATTACACCCTTGGGATTTGAGCAACATGGAACCCAATCCAACATGCTTTGGGCTTGGTTGGTTTGCAACCCGCTACACAACTTGCCTACATAGTGGGTTGTAGATTAGATATGGAGGCTGATGAAATTGTTCTTTTAACATAAAATCATCCTTAATGGCATTTTAAATTTTAATTAAATTAACATATTCCTAATCTTACGTAACAATCACTCTGCAATATAAATTAAAGTACGATTACATAACCACCATAATTGTTACAACAAGTCGTTGATTCCCAAGTCCCACATTGTAACGTTCTCGAACAGCAGAAAATTTTAAATTTTAAACATACAACGGAGGACATTACCAAGAAATACACTAGGTGCACCAACGTATATATATATATATACAGATCTGAGTTTACAACAAGAGGTGATTACATCAAAAGCTATAAGATAAAATGTACAACGTAATCACAACGACCTCAAAAGGAGGGGAAAGCAGGATCTGTCCCAGAAGCTCTCCTCCGCAGTCACCACCCCCCTAACGCTGCTCACGGCCTGAAAGCAGACAATAAATGTCTGAGTTTCCAGAAGGAAACCCAGTATGCCAAACCCTAACACATATATGAACAATAATGAAATATGTAATGAATAATGAATAGCACAACAGACACGATCCGGTCTCAGGGGTCCTCGCACCCCAACCCACCAACACACACGTGCACACGGCACCACCGGTACAGTCACGGCCACACCACCGGGTCTCAAGGGTCCTCTCACCCCAACCCCACAACACACATGTGCACACACGACACCGCCGGAAAATCATCGGCCACGGGTCTCAAGGGTCCTCTCACCCCAACCCCACAACACACACGTGCACACAAGGCACTGCCGGAAAATCATCGGCCACGGGTCTCAAGGGTCCTCTCACCCCAACCCCACAACACACAATCGAGTCTCAAGGGTCCTCTCACCCCAACCCCACAACACACAACCGGGTCTCAAGGGTCCTCTCACCCCAACCACACAACACACGCTACTCATACCACTATCGGGCGACAGTCCGTGCCGTTGCCCAAGAGGCCGGAGAGACGAGCCACTTTCAAGTGTACGAGCACCCAACTATCGGGCGTCAGTCCGTGCCGTTGCCCCCCCGTGAGGCCGGAGAGACGAGACACCGTCAAGTGTACTCATAAAACCACGAATCCACCAAAAACAGCAGAAACGGTCGAACGAAAACTGTTTAACGGTCGACCGATCCTCACATAGAGAACTGGCCCAACCGAAAAACCCGCCAATCGGTCGACCGGCAAAGGGGGGCCGGTCGACCGAAAAGCCCCAGTAAGAAAACATTTTCGCAAACCAAACACCAACGGTCGATCGACCCAACACCCCCGGTCGACCGAAAACCACCAGTACAAGCCTCCAAACAAACAATCTCCACGGTCGACCGAAACAACACTACCGGTCGACCGGACAATAAGTTAACTTAAACGTCGGTTGGACGAAGTCAACGAGCGGTCGACCGTTTAGATGGTCAACGCCCCAACCGACCTACAACAGTACTTTCGGTCGACCGGCAAAGGGGACCCGGTCGACCGAAAAGCACCAGGACGTCTTCCTCTTGTTAAAATTGCACAACCGGTCGACCGCCCAAGGGCATCGTTCGACCGGTGCAAGGGAATCGCCCAAAAAAACACTACGACCGGTCGACCGAACCCATAATACCGGTCGACCGATTTTAGTGCAGAAACCGCTGTGCAGGTCCGACGAGACAAAACGGCCTACCGTCGACCGCTCCCACTCCCACTCCCACACTAAAGATAGGTGAGCTTGAAAGCAAGTTTGACATACCTTAAGGCTTGAAGAAGCCTTGGAAGAAACCACGGTGAGCGCCTCCTCGCGGAAAAGCTCGAACTCCGGCGAACCTCCGATTCCCGAACCTATGACGCTTCCGGCGACTCCAACACTCCGATCCTCGCCTCTACGAACACCGACGAAGCACAAGGGAGAGAGAGACGCGTGAGAAAGAGAGAGATCATGAGAGAGGGAGAGAGTGAAGAGTGAGGGGGGAGAGAGAGATCCAACCTTTTATACTTTTCCCCCGAAACGATCTCAGCCGTTGATCTCATCCACCACTAATCCTCTCCTAAACATCATTAGCACCATAAGCAAGGTTAAGATATTACAATCCACCCTCCTTAAAAGAATTTCGCCCACGAAATTAAATCCAGCGCTTACCAAACAACTCCGGATACGACTTCCGGACTTCCTCCTCAACCTCCCAAGTAGCCTCTCGCTCAGAGTGATGCTGCCACCTGACCTTAACCATAGGAATAGTCCTCCTCCTGAGCTGGTGATCCATCCGATCCACAATCTCCACCGGTCTCTCCTCAAGAGACAAATCCTGCTGAATCTCTGGAACCTCAATCTGAATCACATGTGAAGGATCTGACACGTACTTCCTCAGCATCGACACGTGGAAGACGTCGTGAAGACCAGAGAACTGTGGCAGCAGCGCAATCCGGTAGGCGACCTCTCCAACTCGGTCTAAAATCTCAAACGGTCCAATAGTATCAGAGCAATACGATCCTCGGAATTAGTCGGAATTGGATTTGAAATAGAAATTTGATTGGATTGGAATTTGAGAATCGGAATTTAGAAGTATCGATTATGGATTTAAATATGAATTTAGAATTATTCGGACTTGGGTTCAAAATGTGAATTTGGACTTGGTTGGATTTGCTATCCAAATTATGAATAAATAGTAGGAGTTGAATTGTAGATTTAATGAAATTTGGATTGAAACTTATGTTTTCATTTGGACCAAATTGAATTTAAATTTGGGAAATAATCTTGACATGATTGGATTTGGATCAAACTGTTTTAGCTGTGTGAGAGTTCATTTTAATATGGTTATGTGAATTTCAAGTGATATGATATTGAATTCAAATTTTGAGGACGAAATTTCTTTTAAGGAGGGTGGATTGTTAGAACTCTAATCCTAAATCCTACATAAGAGATTAATCTTGTTGAATGATTAATTAGTTAATGAATTGCTTGGTAGTTATCTCCTTGTTTGGTGGGAAAGGTGGCGTGATGTGTTGAATGCATGGAATGGGAGGTGATGACTTGATGATGTGGAGGTGATAAGTTGGGTGAGATGGGAGTTGCTGATTGGAGGATGAGGAGGTGTTAGGATAAAGTTGGATTGGTGTAGTACAAAAGGTACGGTGAAGGTGGAGACAAGATGGAACACGAGTAGGAAAGTGAAAAGAAGCGGATTTTTCGTAAGAAAGTGGAAAGTGTTGAATGAGAAAGAAAAGGTTGAGAGGAGAAGGAAAATTGTGTGGTTACGAGACAGACAAGTACTGATTCGTTATTCTTCGGTTTCATATCATGTCTGTCTCTCTTGATATTTGTAGTTGCATGCATGCTGAGTATCGATGTTGATTTCATTGATATGCATATTATTGCATGGTGATGTTTCGGTTGACATGTCCTGTGACTGTATGTATATTTCTGGCTGAGCCACTTAGGAAAGAGCTGCCTAACGGACAGCGTGGAGCCACCCGAGAGAGGAAAGGGCTGCCTGTCGTTAGTATGGAGCTACCAGGTGTGCGTCTGACTGATTGATAGATTTCAGAAGCACAGGATGTGGTCGAATGCGAATGGGGGTTCCAGATTGTTATGCATGTATTTTATTTGTGATGCATGTCTCTTGATTGTGCTTATTGACTGAATGTCATATTCCGTATTATTTTCCACATGATTATGATTCTGATTGATTGACGGTTGGAACTTGTGGGCTGTCGAGCTCACAATTTGTTGATTATATTTTTCAGATTAATTATGGGCCTATCAGATGGATTTAAATATCAGAGTACGCAGCGGTCAGGATCGTGGATCGTATCTTAACGCACCGGGTTCGGACGGGTGAGCAGTTGTCCGGGCTCGGGGCGTTACACACATAACTATATAATCAAACAATATCAAGTAATAAACTATACGATGAATAACCTTCCTTTCTTACAACTGATCGTAGAAAGATTTACCATTAATTTGGACTAGTTTGAGTTGGTAATTGATCATGAAATTATACATGTATGGAAAACTTGACAAAAAGTACTTAATCTTCCACGGTCCGACTAAGACAGCTGAAATCTTAATGGCACTAAGCCTCTCTCTGTATCATCTCTCACTCCAACTAATCTCCTCTATCTAATTAGTTAGGAACGGAAGCCATCCTTAGGCCAGCAACTGATTCTTTCCTTGAACAATGACCAAATGCTACCATACAATTTGCTGGCATTGCTACTTGCGTGCCTAACACTACCAAATAAAATACTCCAATTCAATGTCTACGCCAAGTATATGTGTCTCTATATGGGTATCACCCATCCCACTAATTCGATCTCCAAATTATCTATTTCTCTTGCTTCATATACTATATATATATATATATATCCATCCCATCAATTTATTCTTAATTTGTTCCTACCAAACATTACACATAGATCAATTTTTGTGAACTTTCATGATATGATTTCGAAATACATGTTCTTCCTGTAAAAAATGTTAAAATTAAAATTAAATTGAAAGCTTGGAGTCAAAAGGAAACTTTGTTAGGAAGGATGCATACACTTATATTCCTCCCTGCTTAATTAGATCAAATTAAATGGTCAAACCCATCTCACTTCTCAACTTAATGCATCACACCAATCACACATACACACTGTTCTTTTGTGAAACCATCGAAAAGGATATGAATAGACATCCTATTAGACCTAAAAAACTAAGGAAGCAATTATTTTGTTCAGCTCATGCTACACTTTCTAAATGATGACCTCAAAAGCAGATCATAAGTTAACAATATGGCAATTCATTGTGACATTTTTCTAGCACCTAACGGGTGTGGCAAGCTAAGAGTCGCGTTTTTGGGTGTTTACTTTGCATTCCAAGTTTAATTAGTGGTCTTAACTTAAGGTAATAATTATCCCTTAAGTTTACTTTTTTTCATCCATATAATGATTCAAACTGATGCGCAAGAAAAAGACCCTTCAGCCCAACACATACTGCAATGTTTAGAAGATCTTAAAAAGCCATACATAATTTAACAAGAATTAAAATACGAGTTGATAAAAATTAAGGGATAGTGAAATATTAATTGTTTCCTATAGGTAATAATAAAGCACTTTTACCATATATGCCTGTTTTATCAAATTTTGATTCCTGAATGTCTCTCAAGCAAAATCTTTCTGAAACCCTCGGTGACAAAATTATTAGGTTTGTTTTTGAGAGAGAGAGAGAGAGAAAGAGAGAGAGGAAGAACTTAACTAATAAGATTTAAAGTCAATAAACACAGTTTAAATCCAGCGGCTTTCTCATTGTTGAGTAGCGAAGACTATATTCAGTCGTCTTTTGTGTGGAGGGGATGTCTTTGTTAGTTGGAAACAAGCAATTCTTTTTCTATTCAACAAAATACATTCACTAAAATAATTAGGATATGTTTTCTTAAAAGCACCTACAAAATTGTATTTGTCTATTACGTTCTTACTGTTTTGACATATTGGCTCTTGGCACACCATGCAAGTTCTTAGAATTAGTTAACTAATAAGTTTCAAACGAATAGGATTCGATAACCGGCCTGTCCATGTAATCATCGTTTAATCTAAGTACTTAGCTTATTTATTGTCTTTCAGTTATGTGCCGTCGTCAACAAAAGGAAGATGTTTCTCTTTTCCATTAATGAAATGTTTTTATTTCTTTTTCCAAAAGTATTTGACAGTTTAATTAAATCTCAACTACAATGTTAAGATTCAATCCAAAGCCAAGATAATAAATTTGCCATTAACAAATCGTTTATTAATGTTTTGAAAGTATATTATATTTTAGTTAAATCTCAACATTTAATGCATGATGTTGAGATTCAATGTCAGATCCAAGTCATTTCAAGAGCAAGAATCTACCTTGGGAAAGATGGAAGCATCTCCGCATAGACATTCATGAATGACGTTCTTAAGATAGAGGTGGCAACGCTCTAAAAACCAACATATAACATACTCATATTAGTCTCTCATAATAGTGATACTAGTTTGCCTTCTAACTCCAATATATATATATATATATATATATATATATATATATAAAATTAATAAAATGTTACATGTCAGTCAGACTGATGAAAATACTTCCCCTTGAAAAATAAGCTTGCAAATGAGTAAGAGCAACCCACCAAAACAAAAACAAACTTCAAGAACTCCAAGGCAGTGATGCAGGATACCATATATACGAAAATATGGGAAAGTGATATTCATAGTGGAACAAAATTACAGAATGGTGAAAGAACAAACAAAAAGAGTTAACGGCGTTATGATTTTGTAAAAAAATATAGAACGGAAGGAGAAGGAAATTTGGGGCTAAAAGTTGATGGTTTCCGTTAACATTTGACTAATTTATTGTTAATATAATGGAGGTGCATAACTAATGGACGGAAAATTAATTAAAAATATAAAAAACGTAATATAAAAATTAAGAGGGTTGAAAAGATATAATCAACTTGAAGTGGTATTTACATTAATACTACTACAAAGACATGTATGCAAAAAGTCTACAACCTAGTTTTGAAGAAAAAGTAAGCATAAGGTGATAACGAAATGAATCCGCGTAAAAAATAGTTTGGTTGTCTGGTATAGAAAGCTACTTCTTGTACTAATAACTAATTGCACACAAACCAAAAACTGTTGGTATGGTATGGTTAAATAAAAATGAAAAGAGTGGTTATTCTTAACCACCCAACATCTTTAGCCTCCACAACGACAATTAGGAAATGGGTTATTTGCTTGGGTGCACCTCTACGGATGCGTAATTGGGGTTTTGCACCCGAGTTTCGACTATTTACTTGGGTGCACCTAGATGTCAATGTTATTTACTTGGATGCACCTCTACCGTTAATGGGACCCACTCCGTTATAACACCGTAACTGCACAGTTAGAAATTTTGCATTGTACACCTCATAAATTTAAAAAACTCGTTAATGTTAAATTAAAAACAACAAAAGAAAAACGAAAATGTGTTGTAGTCGACTTGTGAAAACTAGTGATCCGGTCGACCGATCGGGTGACCGGTCGACCGAATTCTGGAAGATGCTTGGCTCGAAGCTGCGTTTGGTCGACCAAATATGAGTTCGGACGACCGAACGCTCTTTAGTGGCAAAACAGGGCATCCTGCCTGATAGGACCGGTTGACCGCTCCATTGCTCCGGTCGACTGAACCATCCGAAATCACGAAATCACGGTTGCAATCGGCGGATTTGTTGAACTTGGGGCCAAATTGGTGCGTCGACGGCCTTGCTGGGGTGATGTGGGAGCGGAATGGAGTGGTATTTGGGGCTGGGATGCGAGGTGACGCACCTTATATCCAAAAACACGCAGTTGCGACGCCGAAGCTTAGAAGCCCGCGACGCTTCTCCGGCGTGTTGCTGGGGCCACGAGTGGCCTGGAAAGGTGGGGTGAGGTGTCTTGAACTTGATCCACGAGTATGAAGCCCGAAGTTGCTCGTGTGGTGAAGATCAAGGCCGGGGATGGGGAGGCGAAGTGGGGGGAGAAGAGAGGAAGGGAGAGATATTTTTTGTTTTTATTTTGTTGTTTTTAATTTAACATTAACGAGTTTTTTAAATTTATGAGGTGTACAATGCAAAATTTCTAACTGTGCAGTTACGGTGTTATAACGGAGTGGGCCCCATTAACGGTAGATGTGCATCCAAGCAAATAACATTGACATCTAGGTGCACCCAAGTAAATAGTCGAAACTCGAGTGCAAAACCCCAATTACGCATCCGTAGAAGTGCACCCAAGCAAATAACCCTTAGGAAATTGATAAAAAAGTGAACGTGGCAAGACTAATGGGAATAGAAATAGTAACGGATCCCTCACTCCACACCTCTCCCAATTCCCCCACTCATATCCACTCATAACGCAACCGAATCTTGTCACATATAGTACTCAAACACATGTGCTCCCTTGCGTTTATGTTGGGATTGGTAGCTGTTGCCTTTGCTTCCTTATTTTCTTAATTACTATTAATTATATTAATCCAAATGCCTTAAAACTACATCTCAACTGAGATCCCACAATCCCAATTTCACTTCTTCTCCGACACACTCTCTCATCCTCCTCATCATCATGTCCTCATGTTCTCTCTCTTCTCCCAAAGCAGCCTTGTTGGCTTCCAAACGTGGTGGTGGTGGCGACGACAGCGATGACGATGTCTTCGATGACGAGGAATTGTTATACGTTGTGTCCAAGAGAAAGAGGACAAAGCGCCAGAGGGTCCACCACTTGATCTCTTTGGCAAGTGCAACTACATCGTCAACAACATCATCGGTTGGATCGCGAGGGACCATAACGGCTGAAGAGGAGGACTTGGCCAATTGCCTCGTTCTCCTCTCACGAAGCCCAAAGGTAGAGCAAAGGGAGATAGATAGGAAACGTCACGATAGTGACGATGTCGGTCGAAGGTTTAGGGATGTGGTGAAAACGACGAGCCTAAACGATTCCGGTTATTGCGCCTACGAGTGTAAGACTTGCAACAAGCGGTTTCCGTCGTTCCAAGCACTCGGTGGTCACCGGACGAGCCATAGGAAGCCCAAAATAGCATCCATGGCTAAATCCCCGGTGGCCGAAGAAAAGAAGCCCCAAGAAGAATACTACAACCTCCAAACAAGTCCAACACACTATTCTAAGGAAATTTTGGTTTCGAGCAACAACAATCGTAACAAGTCAAGGGTTCATGAGTGCTCCATATGCGGATCGGAATTTTCTTGCGGACAGGCTTTAGGTGGTCACATGAGACGACATCGGCCGCTAAACGTCGCCAGGTCATCCCCACAACCAATGAACGAGAAGAGTCTTCTCTCTTTGGATCTTAATCTCCCTGCCCCTCCCGAGGGCGACGATGGGGATTTCCACAAGTCCTCCACCTCCTCTGCCTTCACTTTCAACCTATCGACCGATAAACCGCAGGTCGTCTTCTCGTCATTGGTTGATTGCCATTACTAGCTCGGTAAGAAAATCACAAAAGCAAGTTGACCAAAGATTTCATGTCTATGCAAAATTAACTTATCAAAGCATATTCTTGCTTATTTACTTCAATATATTTCTTTTCCTTTATAGCTTGCCCTCGATGGATATTTTGCATTGATGGGGTTCATGTGAATTACATCTTTGGAATTGTAGTATTTAATTCTTTGGATTCTTTTGGTTCAAAAGTTTAAAGTTTTCTTGTTCATGTATGTATGTGTATTCGCTAGGCATAGATAGGAATCTTGACGTTGCATGCATGCGAAGCTTTACTGTTATTAGCATTTGTTTGCTCAAACTAGAAGAATATGTGGATATGAGCGAGATGATAGTGCAAATTGAATTTTGTTACTTGATCTGTAGGACATCTATCTACCTATCTTTACGCCAAATGGATTCCCAAGAAGATCTAGTAGAGATTAAATAGGAAGGAAATCAAAATCTCATTTAATCCATATATAGGTGCAGATAAACTGGGTCCAGTAAGACGGTTTTGTTTGTTAACTATATCGAAAATAAATGTAAAGTTAATTTGGTTTGGTTAGTTAAGCTATGGAGCCAGTTTTGGTTTATCAAGCTTGTATTAATATAATGCATTTTTAGTGCACCAACACACATATATTAGTGGTTCGTGTTTGCCTTTAATTTGGAAAATATTTGATTACTACTTTACTATCTTGCTGAATGACTTGAGAAGTGAAGGATACTTATATCAAACGTTTTATTGTGTAGTATAAATGGATCACGGAAGCTAGAGTCTTTTTTTCTTCACTTATTATTATGTTATTGTTATTTTAGAAATATCTGATATGTGAATACTTAATGATTCCCCTGTCATTCCATGTGCCTCCGGTTAGTGGTAAATCACAAAATCCTTTTTTCTTCACGTACATAAATGCGATTCGCTAGGATTTTCTTTAATTATAAGGTATAATATATGATACAACCTTATTTGGGGTTAAATGCTATTATCTGATATAAACTCTTGGACTTCATTCCCTAAAAAATACTAAGTTCGATGGTTGTAAATTGTACGTAATCGTAATCGACACTTTTGGAAGTTCGCAAAAGGATGGAAATAATTGTAACTTTTAACGTGAGTTTGGGGCAAATGATTGGATAACCAAAGGATATACTCATATTACTTATCTAAGTCCCAGTACAGGGCAACAGAGAAATTGAGAAAATAATGTTAGATAAAGTTCGGTCAACAAACCTTGCAACTTACTTTTAGTAAGTTATGTAGTAAACCTTTCATAATTAAATGGATAAATAAGTAAAAATAATAAAGAATAACGAAGGAGCCCTTAACCTGATCCCTACGGGAGAAAGACTGCGCCACAGCAGGGAATTGATATTCTAACATCCCGAATCGGCAGGTAGCCTATGTCACGTCTGCGCGCCGATAGAATACAGATCTGCAAATCTCAGTGGTCGGAGCCACAGGGACCAACGGGGCCGTCGCCCGGAAGGTATAACAACAACATCTCGGTAGGTGCCCAGCCGAGGAAAACAACATAGCCGGAACAGCCTCGGCTCAACAATCACCATCGCCGGCACAACCTCGGCGGCATCACCGACACAACATCGGTGGTCCATCACAACAGTTCGGCACAGCATCGGACAAATCCATACCGAAGTCTGCCAGGTCATCGGGCTCCTCGAGCCGCAAACACCAACCGCGCCGCTATAAAAGCAGGGCAGCGACCTCCGTAGCCCGCGGGCCGGTAGTCACCTCACCCAACGCCAGTTGCGTGCCCGCACAACATCAACACTGGGATCCGCGATCCCTCAGGCCTGCTATACTACAATAAGTCCAATCAATCCATCACATTTGTCACGCTCCATACCTGGAACTGACGCGTCCCGAACACCCACACTCTTCCCAACGGCGGTCCCTGGGCAGGCACGCATCACGCGCCCACCGTCACCTCCCGGCTCACGCACAAGGCGAGGACACGGGTTTCCGTGGACAAAGTTGGCATTCAAAAAGGGATCCAGGAATTCTGTTCTGGGCCCAAACGGTCGACCGGAAGAGGTGATTCGGTCGACCGGTTCCAGAAAGGAATCGGTCGACCGTATTCCTAAAACGGTCTACCGCTGCGCTCAAAACAGAACCCCCAACGGTCGAACGAAGGTCTAAAACCGGTCGACCGAACGAGGTCAAAATCCGGAGTCTGGTCAACATTAAAAACGGATCTATCGGTCGACCGACTCAGGGGTCCCGGTCGACCGAAATCCTACAGGGTCAACCTAGCATTCTACGTCATAAAACGGTCGAACGCAACCAACAATCGGTCGAACCAGCATGCAATAAAAATCCAGTACACTTAAGTTCCGGTCGACCGAACACAAGACTCCGGTCGACCGAAACACAACAGGCAGTCCCAACTCACCAGCAAATACGCACTACCGGTCGACTGCCACACGGCATAGTCCGACCGGTGAAGGTTAAAGTCGGGCAAAACACTACGTTCGGTCGACCGCCCGAAGGAGCCGGTCGACCGTTGGTCGTCTTCAACCTCGCGCCAGCCGAGGTTTTACGAAGAAACACGCCGCCGGAGAGGTCTCCGACCCCTCCCCGACCGACCAACACCTCCCCCACGCTTGGGGAGCAAGAAAACCACACTAAGGAGACGGCATACCTCAACCACGACGACGAAACGCCGGAGCTCTGCTCACGCACGTCGCCTCCTCCGGTCTCCCTCGCGCTAAGCCTCCGCACGAAAGTCTTCCTCGTTTGCCCCCTCCGTGACAGCTGCTCCCACCGCGCACACCAGCAAGGAAGGAAGAAGAAATGAGGAAGGAGAAGAAAAGAAGAAGAAGAAGAAAGAGGAAAGAGGAACCTTATTTAAAACTCGGATGCTACAGTACACGACCCTTCACCTTCCCATGCAACTCCTGCACACTTACCTTCCCCATGCAAACCACACCTTAAACCCGAGTTAACCCTAAACCCGGGTTAGGGTTCTAACAATCCACCCAACTTAAAAGGATTTCGTCCCGAAATCAAGCAACACTCACCGAAAAGCTCTGGATACTGCCTTCTGACATCCTCCTCGATCTCCCAAGTGGCCTCGCGCTCACTGTGATGCTGCCACCTGACCTTTACCATCGGAATGGTCCTCCTCCTGAGCTGATGATCCATGCGATCAACAATCTCGACTGGCCTCTCCTCGAGCGACAAGTCCTGCTGAATCTCTGGCACCGCTATCTCAATAACGTGCGACGGATCTGCCACATACTTCCTCAGCATCGACACATGGAAGACATTATGCAGACCCGAAAACTATGGCGGCAATGCAATCCGGTAGGCAACCTCTCCAACTCGGTCGAGGATCTCAAACGGTCCAACATATCTCGGACTGAGCTTCCCCTTCTTCCCAAACCTCATCACACCTCTGGCTGGGGAAATCTTCAGAAACACGTGATCGCCCACCTCAAAACTCAACACCCGTCTGCGTCGATCTGCATAACTCTTCTGCCTGCTCTGTGCTGTGGCCAGCCTCCTCCTGATCACGTCCACCTTCTCTGAGTACATCTGCACAATCTCTGGCCCCACTAACTGCCTCTCGCCCACATCACTCCAGCATACTGGTGATCTGCAAGGCCTCCCGTACAACGCCTCGTACGGTGCCATCCCAATACTTGAGTGGTAGCTGTTGTTGTAGGCAAACTCTATCAGTGGCAAGTGCTCATCCCAGTGTCCTGCCCAATCCAGTGTGCATGCTCTAAGCATATCCTCCAGGGTCTGAATCGTCCTCTCTGACTGACCATCTGTCTGCGGATGAAACACCGTACTGAACTTCAGACGCGTTCCCAACGCCTGCTGCAGACTCCCCCAAAATCTGGAAGTGAAACGAGGATCTCGATCCGAGATGATGCTTACTGGCACTCCATGCAACCTGACTATCTCCTCCACGTACAACTTAGCTAGACCCTCCAAAGGCAACGTGGTCCGGATCGCTAAGAAGTGCGCCGACTTGGTCAGTCGATCGACTATCACCCAAATCGCGTCGTGGAATCTCCTCGTCTTCGGCAAACCCGTGACAAAATCCATTGTCACGTGCTCCCACTTCCACTCAGGAAGCTCAATACTCTGCATCGGTCCTGCCGGCCTCTGATGCTCAATCTTCACCTGCTGGCAGACTAAGCATCGCTCCACAAACTCTGCAATGTCCCTCTTCATGCCCTTCCACCTGAAGTTCCGCTGCAGGTCCTTATACATCTTCGTGTTCCCCGGATGAATGGTGTATCTAGCTCTGTGTGCCTCCTCCATGATGTCATCTCTCAGCCCATCAACCTTCGGCACCCAGATCCGACTCCTGAACCTCAGACCACCATCAACCCCCACACTGAAGTCTGATCCATCTCTGGAAGCTAACTGTAGCAGACTAGCTAACTCATCATCCCCCTGCTGAGCCTGAACCAACCGTGAGACCGTCTGCGCCTCCACCCAAAGTCCAGCAATCACCGCTCCCTCTGAACCCTCGGTGAATGGACTCAACTCTGACAAAGCCTCGAGTAGCCTCCACTCCTGGATGCACAGACTCGCAACAGAAACCTCCACCTTCCTGCTCAGCGCATCTGCAACCGAATTCGCCTTCCCCGGATGATAGGAAATGGTGAAGTCGTAGTCCTTAAGGAACTCGAGCCATCTGCGCTGCCTCATATTCAGCTCCTTCTGCGAGAACAAGTATTTCAGACTCTGATGATCGGTGAAGACCTCGAACTGCTCGCCATACAGATAGTGCCGCCAGGTCTTCAACGCATGAACTACCGCCGCCAACTCCAGATCATGAGTAGGGTAGTTCTTCTCGTGCACCTTTAGCTGCCTCGAAGCGTACGCGACCACCTTCCCATGCTGCATCAGGACACAACCCAAGCCTATCCCTGATGCATCGCTGTAAATCACGTAGCCTCCACTGCCACTCGGTAGCGTCAGAATAGGTGCTGTCGTCAAACACCTCTTTAGCTCCTGAAAGCTGTCCTCGCACTTCTGGGACCAAACGAACTTGACGCCCTTCTGCGTCAACGCTGTCAGCGGCGACGCAAGTTTGGAGAAATCCTGGATAAACCGCCTGTAATACCCTGCCAGACCTACGAAACTCCTGATCTCCGTCACGCTCGTCGGGGCTCTCCACTGAGTCACTGCCTCGACCTTCGCCGGATCCACTGAAATCCCATCTGCTGACACAATATGCCCCAGAAAAGCCACCTGATCCAACCAAAACTCACACTTCGTGTACTTGGCATAAAGCTGCTGCTCCCTCAAGATGCCCAGCACAATCCTCAGGTGCTCTCGATGTTGCTCCCTGTCAGGCGAGTATACCAAGATGTCATCCACGAATACCACGACAAATCTGTCAAGGTACGACTGGAAGGTCCTATTCATCAGATCCATGAATGCCGCAGCCGCATTCGTCAGTCCAAATGGCATCACCAAGAACTCATAGTGGTCGTACCGCGTCCTGAAGGCTGTCTTTTGAACATCCGCCTCCCTGATCCGCAACTGGTGATAGCCCGAACGCAGATCGATCTTCGAGAACACTCTCGCCGTCTGCAACTGATCGAACAAATCATCAATCATGGGCAAAGGGTACCGGTTCCGAACGGTAACCTTATTCAGCATCCTGTAGTCAATGCACATCCGCAACGATCCATCCTTCTTCTTCACGAAGAGCACAGGCGCTCCCCATGGAGAAACACTCGGTCGAATGAACCCGGACTCCATCAACTCCTGCAACTGCTTCTTCAGCTCCGTCAACTCAGCAGGTGCCATCCGATAAGGTGCCTTCGACTGAGGTGTCGTACCCGCAACCAACTCGATGCTGAACTCAATCTCTCGGTGCGGCGGTAATGCTGGAATCTCCGCTGGAAACACATCTGGGAACTCCTGCACTACCTCTATGTCCTCCAGCCTCCTCGTCTCAGGATCAGGAACAACCAGCGTGGCCAGAAATGCTCGGCATCCCTGCTGTATCAGTCTCTGTGCCTTAACCGCAGACACAATCAGACGACCCCCTCTGCTCCTCGCACCTCTGATCAGAACATCTGGCAAGCCCTCCATCGGAATCAGGATCTTCTTCTCACGGCAAAAGACTCGCACGTCGTACCGTGACAGCCAGTCCATCCCCAGTATGACGTCGAAGTCTACCATCGGTAACAAGACCAGATCTGCCGGAAAATCATGGTCTCCCGAAACAACTGTGGTGCCGGGGAAAAAGCTCCCCACAGTGCCCACCTCACCCATGGGCGTGCTGACCTCCAAAACATCAGTCAGCAGCACAGGGGTCCGATTCAACTCGCCAGCAAACTTCTCCGAAATGAAGGAGTGAGTGGCGCCACAATCAAACAACACGCGCGCTACAGAACCAGAAATTGAAAGCGTACCTTCCACGACGGTGTTGGAGTCCCTCGCCTCCTCAGCCTGGATAGTGAAGACCCGCCCGGTCCTCCTGCTCTGGCCCGGTGGAACAACTGACCGGCTGCCTCCGCCTCTGCCTACTACTGGTGGTGCTGGCCTCCTGCTCGGCTCTCCCTGCCTCTGAGGACAATCACGGACAAAGTGTCCCATCTGAGCACAACCCATACACGCTCCAGTCTGACGGGGACACTCCTGCCCTGGATGGAACCTCCCGCAGTAAGTGCATGCTCCTGACTGACGTGCTCCTCCTCCATCGAACCTGGGCCTCTTGCCCGGGTTTCCTGCCCCACGACCAGCTACTCTGCTAACGGTGCTCACTGGCGCCTTCCGCGCCTCCTGATTACACTCTCTCTGGTCCTGCTCGATGATCGTAGCATGCTTCACCGCATCTGCAAGGGTCCGCGGCATGCTGTTGATCACCCGAGATCAAAGCGGATGTCTCAGTCCCTTCACGAACTTCCTCGCCCGCTGCTCTGGGGTCACACAAATCTCAGGGCAGTAACGCTCCAAAGCGTTGAACCTGCTGATGTAGCTCGCCAGAGTCATCTCCCTCTGCTCCAGCGACATAAACTCCTCCCTCTTCTGATCCCTGACATGCTGGGGGAAGTACTGCTCATGAAACACCTCTAAGAACTCCTCCCAGCTGACATCCACACGGTCATCAAACAGAACTGTGGACGTGGGCCTCCACCAGTTGGCGGCCTCGCCATCGAACACATAGGTGGCCAGCTCCACCATCCTCTCAGGTGCTACTCCAATAGCGCGGAAGATCTTCTCCATCCGGAAGATCCAGTCCTCTACAACCTCCGGGGCCCGCCTGCCATCAAAAGTCGGCGGGTGCTGACGCATGAATCGGTCGTGCTCAGCTCCCACTCCGCCCTGGGCGCTCTGAGCTGCCTGACGCTCCAGAAACTCACCCAACCTGTCCCAATGAGCACCAGATGTGTCGTCACTGGGATCACGATCGCGTGGAGAACTCCTCACGCACCTAGGTGCCATCTGACAGAAGAAACAATCACCACTTCAGCCATGTATGCATGCCAAAAATATAAAAATGCATGAGTCCTATTACTACAAGGGTGATTTCATTGGGAACCTCATAGGAATCGACCGCTCTGATACCAAGTTGTAACATCCCGAAACAGCGGAAAATTTAAAAATCCAAAATCAAGACAAAGAGCACAAATCCAAAATCAAGACAAAGAGCACAAAAATCAAGGCGGGACTGTTACTTCTCATAAACAATAAAGCGGTGCACCATAATACATCAGAGTTTGCCAAAATGAATACATGATTACAACAAAACGATAAGGGAAGATAAATGTAATCATGTGGACCTCAGTGGTCTGACTAGAGGATCCGACTCCAAATGCGCTCGCCCGCCGATCACCACCCCACTGGACCTATTGCGGTCCTGAAAATATATAACAACAATGCCTGAGTTTCCAGAAGGAAACCCCGTATGCCAACTCACCTATATATGCATGCATTACACAATGAAACTATCATACTAGTAGCATGTCATGGCATCGACAGAAATGGAAACAGTTCCCCCGAAGGGTAAAACAGGACATCAGTCCGACAATCAACAACGAGTCTCCCGAGGAGACCTACTGCAGGCACATGCAGTCTTACAGCACGCAACATCGCACCCCCCACACGCAGCTACACTACTCAAGGGTTCGGCAGGGAGCCTCTGTCACGCCTGCGCGCCGATAGAATACAGATCTGCAAATCTCAGTGGTCGGAGCCACAGGGACCAACGGGGCCGTCGTCCGGAAGGTATAACAACAACATCTCGGTAGGTGCCCAGCCGAGGAAAACAACATAGCCGGAACAGCCTCGGCTCAACAATCACCATCGCCGACACAACCTCGGCGGCATCACCGGCACAACATCGGTGGTCAATCACAACAGTCCGGCACAGCATCGGACAAATCCAGACCGAAGTCTGCCAGGTCATCGGGCTCCTCGAGCCGCAAACACCAACCGCGCCGCTATAAAAGCAGGGCAGCGACCTCCGTAGCCCGCGGGCCGGTAGTCACCTCACCCAACGCCAGTTGCGTGCCCGCACAACATCAACACTGGGATCCGCGATCCCTCAGGCCTGCTATACTACAATAAGTCCAATCAATCCATCACATTTGTCACGCTCCATACCTGGAACTGACGCGTCCCGAACACCCACACTCTTCCCAACGGCGGTCCCTGGGCAGGCACGCATCACGCGCCCACCGTCACCTCCCGGCTCACGCACAAGGCGAGGACACGGGTTTCCGTGGACAAAGTTGGAATTCAAAAAGGGATCCAGGAATTCTGTTCTGGGCCCAAACGGTCGACCGGAAGAGGTGATTCGGTCGACCGGTTCCAGAAAGGAATCGGTCGACCGTATTCCTAAAACGGTCTACCGCTGCGCTCAAAACAGAACCCCCAACGGTCGAACGAAGGTCTAAAACCGGTCGACCGAACGAGGTCAAAATCCGGAGTCTGGTCAACATTAAAAACGGATCTATCGGTCGACCGACTCAGGGGTCCCGGTCGACCGAAATCCTACAGGGTCAACCTAGCATTCTACGTCATAAAATGGTCGAACGCAACCAACAATCGGTCGAACCAGCATGCAATAAAAATCCAGTACACTTAAGTTCCGGTCGACCGAACACAAGACTCCGGTCGACCGAAACACAACAGGCAGTCCCAACTCACCAGCAAATACGCACTACCGGTCGACTGCCACACGGCATAGTCCGACCGGTGAAGGTTAAAGTCGGGCAAAACACTACGTTCGGTCGACCGCCCGAAGGAGCCGGTCGACCGTTGGTCGTCTTCAACCTCGCACCAGCCGAGGTTTTACGAAGAAACACACCGCCGGAGAGGTATCCGACCCCTCCCCGACCGACCAACACCTCCCCCACGCTTGGGGAGCAAGAAAACCACCCTAAGGAGACGACATACCTCAACCACGATGACGAAACGCCGGAGCTCCGCTCACGCACGTTGCCTCCTCCGGTCTCCCTCGTGCTAAGCCTCCGCACGAAAGTCTTCCTCGTTTGCCCCCTCCGTGACAGCTGCTCCCACCGCACACACCAGCAAGGAAGGAAGAAGAAATGAGGAAGGAGAAGAAAAGAAGAAGAAGAAAGAGGAAAGAGGAACCTTATTTAAAACTCGGATGCTACAGTACACGACCCTTCACCTTCCCATGCAACTCCTGCACACTTACCTTCCCCATGCAAACCACACCTTAAACCCGAGTTAACCCTAAACCCGGGTTAGGGTTCTAACAGATATCAATTGGGTTGTTTTTCGATTATAGTAAACCTACAATACATTTCCCTAACATCTTTTATTCAGGTGTCATGGTTTGTTGAATCAAGTAGTAGTGTATTAGAAGCGACGAAGTAAAAGTCAAAAAAGGACTACATAAAAGATTGTTGGAGTGAAAAAAAAACTCGTACTGACCGTAAAAAAAAGGAAAATGATTTGTTGACGCGGTGTGTCCGGGACGCCGTCTGACGTGGTCAATCCAGTCAGCAAAATCAAGGATTAATTAAATCACATATTATTTATTTATTTTGTGTCTGAAATGGATGTGTTCTAAAAGTTTTACTTTTATATGTCAATTATTATGAATTGAATGTACAAACATTTTGTTCCTTGAATATAGTATTCGTCTTTTGGAAGTGTTAAGGAAGAGACACTTGGTCCTTATCCGTAGAGCTCTAAAAGATAATGGTTTACATAAATCAAAAGTTATTCACAATCATGGTAGTTAACATGGAACATTAATTACCAAGATAAAATTGTCGTGTTAGTCATCGATTGTTGTAGCTCTACAAATAATTGACGACAAGAGTATATAAAAGAGGAAAAAATTACTTTTATATATTGAATAGACCTAACAAGTAAAACATTATGGAATTGTATTTCGTGTCATTAATGTTTTACTATGTCTTGGATCCTAAGATATGAGACTTATATCTTTTCACTCAAGAAGTGTTTAATTTGATTATTGTCAAAAGCTACCAATGAGTCTAGTGATAACGGCAATAGTTGGTTGAACATGACTTGTGCTGGAAAAGATAGCTAGTTAAACGATTATCATTGCCCCTATTAATTGAGTGATGCTATTAGTGGCCCCTTGATAAAGTAAAATTATAATGTGCACAATGTGACTTGAGTTAACATAGTTATAATTAGCTTAGAGAGATCAAGAAATGAATATAATACAAAGATGACACATTTCTACTTTGTATATATTCTTAATATCATGACGCAAGGGATAGACACAAGTGGTGTACTTACATCACTAAATGGATCGTATTTTGGTTCGGGTGGAACAAAGACATCTATGTTAATTGGGTAACTATAATGTGTTGCTAGATACCGCTTATAGTTTGAGATATTAAGTGTTTAATATCACTACCAATTTGGCATAAATCCTCCTATAGGTCACACCAGAAAACTGAGAAACAAGAGGTTGATTTTAAGTTCATATGATGTGTCGGGTTTCATGTGAAAATAGGACACATGTGGTGAATTAATTAAAATCAATATGTCATGAGAATTGACATAATTAGAATCATAATAAATTCATATGAGGTATATATTATGGGGTGTAATAATTTAATATTACATATGATGATATATATAGGATGTGAATTGCTAAAAACCCCAAAACATCAAATTTTGTTGGAAATAAATCTAAAATTTGACAAAGGTAAAATCAGGGTCAAACACGGTGAACCGTTCATGGTTCGGTCGATCGGGGTATCTTCGGATCGGTTAACCGGATAGGGAACGAGTAAGCGCAATTGGTTGACCAAAATTGTCTGGAGTGCCTGGAGAATCGAGTTCGGTTAACCGAGTGTGCACGGTCAACCGAGAAGTAGTATTTTCGGTAGACCGAAGGTGACCCGGTCATCCGATGACTATGTCCCAGGAGCGATTTTGGTGGGTCAACGGTAGACCGAGAAAAAGACGTGGTTCGTCCGAATTCTTCGAGGGAATTTTTCTCATACGAATTTGGTCGACCGTCTAGCTCACGGTGCACCGAACACGTGTTATAACCGAATGGTTCGGTTGACCGAATAATTCTCGGTCTACCGAACAAGAACGATTTTGCCTGAATTATTAAGAGATTAATTAAATCATGGGTGAAATAATTCCAGATTTAATTAAAACATTTTTTTGTGGGTGATTATGTGGAAATTAGAGATTAATTTTAGGAGAGAATAAGCAAGAGATCGTGGCTAAATAATAGCTCTTGATAAGGATGTTTTGGGAGACTATAAAAGGACCCTACTCCTACTTGTTTAACAACTAATAATCACAAAACTATGTACATAAAATTGCTGAAAATATGAAAATCGATCTTGTATGTTATATTAAAATTTTAAAATATATACATACATAGGGACACGAAATCCTGCAGTGTCACGTCACACGCACACTAAATTATGTGACATTTGGTTTCCACCATACATATATCCTCAAACCTTCCATTATCCCCCAAAACCTTTCATTCTCCATCATTTTCTCCCGATGGAAGGAGAGATTGGTAAAAGGGATGCCGAGGGAGATGACGCGGGAGTGAGTCTTGAGGAGGTTGGGGCACCGACGGCGTTGGTTAGGACGTCATAATGTAGTTGGTCGGCGAGGAGGAGGAGAAAGTGGTCGGCGTTGGAGTCTGTCTCGTGGCGAGGAGGAGGAATGTGGTGTTTTGTAGCTGATTTAAGTTTTTTGTATGGTGTTTTTGGGGGAAGTTTGATTTTCGTGGCTGATTTGATGTTTTTGCGTGATTGATTTGAAGTTTTTGTTATGTGATGGATTGATCTTGGCTTTTTGGAAACTTGGTTCTTTGTAGCTGATTTGAGTTTTTTTGTGTTGAGTTTTGCGGATGAGGAGGAGTGTGGTTCTTTGTAGCTGATTTGAGTCTTTTGTGTGGTGTTTTTTGGGGAAAGTTTGGTTTCGTGGCTGATTTGAAGTTTTTGGTTTTTTTCTAGGATTGATCGGTCTTGATTTTTTTTGGAAGTGTGGTTCTTTGTAGTTGATTTGGTTTTTTGTGTTGAGTTTTTTCGGAAAAGATTGTTTCTTTGTGGTTGATTTGAAGTTTTTGGTTTTGTTATGTGATGGACCGATCTTGGTTTTTCAATGTTATTTTGAAAGGTTTATTTCTTTGTGGTGTTCTTGTTTAAAGTTGGTTTACCTTTGATATTAATTGTTGGGGGTTTCTGATTTATTTTCACGGTATTGGGTTTGATTTTGTGTTCTTGAAAATGACAAATGCAGGTGATAAGAATGACAAACTTAAAAAGGAACAACTTAAAAAGGAAAAAACGAACTTAAAAAAGGAAAAAATAGCAACTTAAAAAGGATGAAACAATACTTAAAAAGGAACAAACATAACTTAAAAAGGACGAAACAAAACTTAAAAAGGAAAAACAGGGACTTAAAAAGGAAAAACAATAACTTAAAAAGGAAGAAACGACAACTTAAAAAGAAACAAACATAACTTAAAAAGGATGAACCAATACCTAAAAAGAAAAAAAAACAACAACTCTTATGTTAAAAATGACAAAATCATACTTAAAAAAGTACAAACCGGTACTTAAAAAAGATAAACTCTTATGTTAAAAAGGACAAACGTAAATGTTAAAAGGAACAAACTTATATGTTTAAAATGACAAAAAATGAACTCTTCATTTTACCTTGGTATTTGAAGGTTGTATGGAGAAACCAAAAGTTGCGTTGGGAAAGTAAAAGTTGCATGAGAAAACCAAACGTTGCATTGAGAAAGAAATGTTGCATTGAGAAACTAAATGTTGCATGTGACACAAACATGTTATTAAATGAATTTCTCTGCTGACTGAATTGCTGACTCAACTGACCACGTCAGGCGTGTCTCGGACGCCTTCGTCCGTGTATCACGACCCAAAAAACTAGAAAAAACATGCACCTAGAAAAGTACTTATGGGGATATTTTCCTTTGAATTTTGATTTTGAACTTGGTTATCATAATCATAGATTAATAACAAAGTAAGTTGCTCCCGCTCATAATGAGCATCTTACGTGGATTCATGATAATTAGTAAAGTACTAGATCAATATGTAGATATGTAGGTATATTCCACAATTGGAAAATATTGTTTCTCACAAAAGAGAAAAAGTAACTTAAAACCCCATAAGTACTTTTCTAGGTGTGACCTTAATAATTTACGGTAACACTACTACAAGTTCTTCGGATTTTCAAGTATGTACTATGCTATCAAAAATTATTGAGTTGTGATATAACGAATGTACGTATATGTATAAGAACCAAATAAAAATGAAAAGTGGAATTTACAAAAATCTACGACCATTACACACTTTTGGACTTTCACAACAACTCTCAGTGCAATCATCCAACGAAAAGTGGTTATCTACACAACTTAGAGAGAGGAATAAACCCTAACATAGGAGCCATCCAAAAGTTGCACCCGCTTCTAGATTTGTCTTCTATTATTATCTCCTTATGTTTCCAATGAGAATGTTTAGGAAGTAATTACGGCTAGGAATGTAAATCCTCCAACGTCGCTGGTTTAATGAGCTGAAGCCCCAACAACCAATAACATCGTCGTGACTCGATGGGGTGGTGGAAAATCTCTGGTCGTTTGTTGCAACAAATCCTCCTCCACCACCACCACCAGCCACACCGTCTATCCTCTTCTCGTCGGAGCCAAACCTCCGATCCAGAACATAAAGTAGGGGCTCATCTTCTTCACCGCAAGCCCTATCGGCAATGTAGTTTTGCTCCAGAATACTCGACCATAGTCACTCGAGCGAGAATCTGTAATCCGACCACTTCGCTCTTCGATTCCACCATGAGCCTCGAGTAGCCGGCCACTAGAGGAGGATGTTATCGTTGTTCCTTCGCAGCTCTGGTTAGTGTTTGGGGCAACCAGAATCCCCACTTGAAAACCCTACTGCCGTTCTAGTCCGACGAGGCCAAAGCTTCGCAGTCTCCTCCCTCGCCATCTAAGATGAGTTTGGGAAATCCTAATCTTTTCCCCTCTTCCTCCCACCACCACAACCACCTCAGCCACCACTGCCCCTCCCTTCTCTACCCCACCTCGTAACACTGATTAGGCTCTCTCCCATGTCCGCGTGATTTAGAGGTCCTCTTCCTCGCGACTATGAAGTTCGATGAGGCTTTACTGAACATGTTTGCTAGCTCTTTCAATGCGGAAGAGCAAACCACCGTTTCTCTCCTGAATCCAGGGCCGTCTCGGAAATTTTTGAGGCCCTGTGCGAAAATAAACAACGAGGCTCCTAAATTTTAAAAAAATTGTCCTCCTAGTTTAAATAATAAAAATTTCACTAACTTAATGCAATATTAATTGAATTTTTTTGTCTTCTTAGCAATATTTGAGACAAATTTATCAATGTTTATGTGCTATTTATGTGTTAACAATAATTTTATTCGCAACCCAATAAGCTCATGTACAATTTTTTTTGAGGCCCCTTCAAAATGAGGCCCGGAATGAGGCCCAGAGCGGGAGCTCACCCTGCTCCTGCTATTGGGCCGGGCCTGTCTGAATCAATATAACAGTGAAAATTATGTCTTCTCCTGAAGGTTTATTCTGAATCTCCAGTGAAGGTCCCAGGTTTAAAAGAGTGTCTTCGCTGCGGTTGGAACCTCAAGAATGACTGGGAACTATGTGATTTCCATCCCGTCGTTTACCTCGTTGGCCTCCGCCTCGGGAGGTTGTTGATTGGGTTTTTAAGAAGAAAACTGGTCTTTCGATGAAGATCTTGTTGCTTTAATGAGGTGCACGACCACCACCACCGCCTCTAACTATGGGTTTCATTTTGTCGATTTGTGGGTGCAACTCCATAATGTCCCACTTATAGATTGTACAACAAAGACATTAAATATCTTGATCCGCTACTAGAAATATAGGTTTCACCGACAGAAACGCATCTGTCGGTGTACAGTGACATACACTGACAGTTGACGTAGGTCATCGGTGTACATGTCCACTGACAGATATGTTTGATAACTCCGACAGGATGGCGTCGTTGGATAATGTTTACATCGTATTTGCCATAGCAGAAACATACATTGATGGAACGGTCCGTTCAGATATGTAGGCGTTGTGAGTCACTCTAATCCTCTGACGGATAACATCCGTCAGTGCAGAGTTCGAATCCCGATTAGATGGATTATTTTCGCGGAAATACAAGCACAAACGGTGAGAAAACCTACACCGACATATATATGCCGTTGGTGCCTCACTCAAATCCGCCGACATATAGCATCAGTTGGTGCAGATTTTGTAAAATTCCTGTTGAACATAATGCGATAACATATGTCAACAAATAATAAAATAAGCACCAACGGATAGCATCCGTCGGTGTAGATTTCGAAAAATCCCCGTTCAACTTAATATGATAACATACATCGACGGATAATAAAATAAGCACTGACGGATAACATCCGTCGGTGTAGATTCTGAAAAATAACTATTGAACTTAATACGTTAACATACATCGTTGGATAATAAAATAAGCACCGTTGGATAACGTTCGTTAGTGTAAGGTTTTATCAGGAGCAGAATCAGGCTTCCCCCATCACTTTAGCTCTTTCTTAAAATAGCACCTTCACCGCCTGCAACCAGTCGCCCCCTCGCCGACCATTGCTTCCCCGCCGCCGTCGCCATCACTAAACCAACCCCTCCATCCCCGAACCTGACCTCTCCCTCTTCCCAAACCTGCCCCTAGCCCAAAACTGTCCCCAAACGCGAACACCAGCCCAAACCTGACCGCAAACAAGTATTTAGATTATAGTTTGGATGTTTTACATTTAGATTGTTTTGATAAATTTATATTTATATATATAAAGTAATTCTCCAATGAGCCTCATACCTAATTAAATTTATATTTATATATATACAGTAATTAAGCCCCTACCACATCCATCATTTTCATCTTAAATTTTAAGGTGGATTAAAGATGTGGAGATTATGGTAATAAAATGATTTAACGGTGGATATTAATTGTAGATTAACTGTAATTAAATCTAATGGGGAGATTGTACGGGGCATAAACAAACAAGATGAGCCATGAGCTCACTAGATCTTGGGCCTATATATATGTTTTTTTAGAATAACAATAAGATGATATTATTAAGATTATAGTTTAAATTATTTGTTTTGATAAATTTAGATTATTTATTTTGGTTTGAATTTGATTTTTTTGATAGTTTGAATGGAATTTGAATATAAATTTGAATATAGTTGTAATATAATTGGAATATATTTTGAATGTAGTTTAAAAATTAGTTTATATGAATGTTTGAATCTTAATGTCATTGTAGTTTTAAAAATGCTTTATATGGTAGTTTATACTATAGTTTGAATGTGAATGTGAAATGCAATGATTATATGCATTGTGGAATCCTTTTTGTGTCTACAGGATTAATCTACAAAATAATTGTTTTTTTGGCATAACATGTTATTGATGTCCCTATAAAATTAAATAGAAATTTAAGTCAAACAAGTATTTCCATTTTGTAGGATCAAACATTTCATCATGTAGGATTAAACCGAATTGATACAATTTTAAGTCAAACAAGTTTAATTCCAAATTGTAATCAAACAAAATTAAACGAAGGTTGGGGTTAGTCTATTCGGTTTCGGATTTTGGATTGTATATTTTGTATTCAAAATTGTATTTTGGATTTAAAATTTAGTAATAGATATTGGATTTAAAATTTAGGATTACATGTACGCTTGGTTGGAAACAAGATTTGCTATAAGGATAAGAGAATTGGAGGTTGGGGTTGGTGTATTCAATTTTGGATTTAGGATTCGATTTTGGATTTAAAATTGATTTTTGGATTTAAAAGTTAGTATTAGATTTTGGATTAGTTGAAGGTGCTTGTGAATGCATGATATGAATGTAAATGTGTTTTTCCTTGTCAATGCAGGATTTTCCAAAATTTCAATTTATGAAAATATAGGGGAGATGCTGCCAAAATTTCTAATAAATAGTTATTTTAGATTTACGATTTAGTTATATTGTTTTGGATTGAGTGGAATGCGCTATTGTGATTGAGTTAGTTGGATTGTGTTGGATAATTTATTTAGTTAGATTGAGTTTATTTAAATTGATTTGGATAAGTTGGATGTGATAATTAAATTAACTTTGAATTGGGTTTATTTGAATTGATTTGGATAAGTTGGATAATTGATTGTGATAATTTGAAATTGTCGATTTGATGATGGTAGAGGTTGAATATTTTATATTGGATTTGGTTATGATTAACGTGTTATGTTTAACATGTTTTGTTTTAAATCAATAGAATTATGAGCTCTCAGACAAAAGTTGGATGTATGAGAAGAGAATTACCAAAAAGTTCAAGGAAAAATTGAAGTCATTCTTGAATCTCGCCTTTGGTCCTCACAACCAATACGTTCGGGATGAGAATAAAATCTTATGCCTATGAGAGAAGTGTTGTAACAATAAGTAGCAACTAGAGGCGACGTCGATGATGATATCATCATAAATGGCTTTGTTGACAATTACAATTATTGAATTTTTCACGGGAATGTATTGCCATATTTGAGTGCACAAGTCGTCACGATAATTACAACACAACCAATAGAGATTGAGTCAGAAGAGGATGACGCAGACGGCATAGAGGGGATGATACACGTTGTAATCGAAGGTGGTAATGTCATAACCGAATTGTCGAGACCGGGGATTACAAATCAAGAGTTAACTTAGTGCAAATGGGTATTAGAAAAGACTTGCATTTGGGTAGTACTGATGACGGAAAGACAGTGTATCCACCTGCGTCTTTTTGGATGAGCACTGAAGAGAAGAAAACTTTCTGTAACGTTTTTCCGTCAGTAATGGTGCCAAATGGATATGCATCGAACATATCTTGTCATGTTAACACGAAAAAATGCAAGATAAACTCACTGAAGAGTCATGACCATCACATATTGATGCAAGAGTTAATACACTTCATCATAAAAAAGAGTCAGGGAGTAAAAGAACTGCGGGAAGCAGTCATAAACCTAAGTTAGTTTTTTCTCACCTTGTGATCGAAAGTAAACTCTGCTGATGATTTCAGATGCCCAGAAAGGGACATCGATATTCTTTTCTGTTGGCTGGAGATGATAATTCTGTTGAGTTTTTTTGATGTTATGTTACATCTACCAGTTCACCTTGCTTGGGAGGCATAATTGGCAGGTCCAGTGCACTATCGTTGGATGTACTCTTTGGAAATATATATGAATAAGTTTAAATCTATTGTTAAAAATAGAAATAAACTTGAAGGATCAATTGCTGAAGGTATTTGGGCGGAGGAGTGTATGATCTTTTGCTCTAGATATTTGAAGAGTGTAGAGACCGTATTTAATAGACCTTCAAGGAAAGATGAAGGTGAAAGACCTTTAGGTAAAGCTCGAATGAGTACCGACAATATATGTCCGTTAGTGTATGTAACCAATATTTATCTCTGACAACACCTATTTTTCGGTGTAGGTTCTACAACAGTCATAGAGCGTATTTGTTAGTGTATCCTACACCGCCGAATATGTTCGTCGGTGGCTAGATCGATGGATACTCCATCGGTGATTGGTCGTCGGTGTTTTACGATATGACGAAAGCCGCTGAACATTTACGGCTGGAATTGTCATGCCAAAAGGAACACTGACGGTGTGTTCGTCGATTTATCCGTCAGAGTAGATATACACCGACACAAGGAACACGGATGACATTATATCCGTTGGTGTTGTATTACTTCGACGGACAGTGATAGGCACCAGATGCCTATCGTCGGTGTATCCCTGTATTTGTGTGTGCTCATAGTTAAGCTAGGCACTCCTTTCGCTATTGATGATTCACAATCGAGAAATTGAACCACGTTTGATTTA
Source organism: Triglochin maritima (assembly GCA_963682175.1). Taxonomy (NCBI): domain Eukaryota; kingdom Viridiplantae; phylum Streptophyta; class Magnoliopsida; order Alismatales; family Juncaginaceae; genus Triglochin; species Triglochin maritima. The sequence goes on along the minus strand of OY821771.1, from coordinate 28,631,337 downwards.
GAAGAGGGGGCCTTAGCCTTCTTGGAGAAGCGTGGGAAAAAAAGAGCGGGAACTAAAGCACGAGAGGAGGAGAAGGAGCAAGACACGTTCACATATGCACATGAATAAAAGAAAACATTAACTAAACATAGAAGTTTCTATTCCCCTCAACATGTTCCCTTTACTCTCATCCAACCGTTTTTTTGTTTATTATGGTTTGCCATAGCAATAGGGTAGGTGCAGTGGCTTACTCCTTGTCAAACCTCACTTTATCTTGCTTTATGCTTTTATAAAGAAACCAATCCCAGTAACGAAGAGGGACAAATTTTGAATGCAACAAATATTTTATTTCTTTCTTTCTTTCTTAACATCTCCTAGCTTGGTGGAGTGGATTTTCCTCCAAACCTAGTGTTGCACCTAGTCATTGTCGGAGATCGTGTCTAGCTTCCTAGCTTCTTTTGTGTCAAGTACAATCGAGCTTCTAAATTCTGGCATGTCGGGCGACGAAGGTGGAGTTAATAATAGTAGTCGTGTTAACTTTCTTTCTATGCAATTAGTTTTTGATTTTGTTGGTTACTTTTCTAGTTAGAGTTTTATACCATGTTTAGTCTTAATCTCTTGCTTTCCATGTACTGCTGGAAAATCGATCTACCATGTCATCCCAAGCACGTCAGATGTTAGCGAACTGACGTAGCATACCCTTTACCACATCGGATATGATAAAACCTACATGGCAGGGTCCATCTTTTAACATCCTACCACGTCAGTCTTCGAATCCGACATGGTAAAGGGTATGCCATGTCGGCGGTTACGTTGACCCATGGGGAAGGGTCCATTTATGATTTTTTTTAAAAATCATACCCTACTACGTTGGTTGTTGAGACCGACATGGAAGACCCCCTACCACGTCGATGGTTGATTAAGCCAACATGGTAGGGTTTAAAACTTCATACCCTACCATGTCAAAGTTAAATTGTTCAACGTGGTAGGGGGTCTTCGACATTGGTTAGTTACGTACCCGACGTGGTTGTGTATTCATAAACTCCAAACCCAGATTTCAAGAAACACGAAACCGTTCCTCTCCCCAACCAGAGCATCACTACTCCCTTACTCGCGCGACCTCTCCTTCCCGTTAATCCCCTTCTTCGAGCGATCTCTCCTTTCCGGCAACACCGAAGTGTAAGTCTACGACAAACAACATTCCTTTGTTTATTATTGATCGTAAGCTTTTCTATGTGAGGTGGTCTTTGGGCAATATTTCTTCCGTTGGTTGGAAAAATGTTTTTTTGTTCGAAATCTTCTTACATGTTTTGGCTATAAACTCATGTGGAAGTGCAATACGAATTCCATGTTTTGTAATGATATGGTCTTTCACGTCGGTGTTTAATTTATCCGACGTTGTAGGGGGTCTTCCATGTTAGTGTTTAATATCCGATGTTGTAAGGGGGTCTTCGACGTCAGTGCTTAATTTATCCGACGTGGTAGGGCATTCCTAGAATCCTTCCCAAAATTCTGATTGGTTTATGTTTGAGATTCATTCTGCTAGAAAAGAGTGACTTGTAATCTAGAACTCAAAATGCCTATGTTAGTTTCAAAATAGTTTCAAAAATAGTTTTCCTTTCAGGTTTCAAAAATAGTTATCCTTTTAGGTTTCAAAATAGTTTCAAAAATATAAGAGATTTTATCCTGTATGGAGATCCAAAATGCCTCCAACATTGGATCTAAAACTCATTCCAGAAGTTTTTTTTGTATTCTTTCAGTTTAATGGCTCCCAGCAAGAAGAATCGCCCCCAAACTGATGATGAAGGCTCGATGTCAGTTTACCGAAAGGGTTTGGTGCACTGTTCTATGGTGGACAAGAAAGATTGGTTGTTTTCAAACTTAGGCTAGTTCGGTCGGCCGTTGTCTATTCGGATGACCAAAGAGGCAAGATTCAAAATGTGACCGTTGGAGTAAAATCCAAAACTAGTAGGCACTTCGGTCGACCGTTTGCCAATCGGTCAACCTAATCAACAATTCCAAAGACTAAACTCCAAAACCAATCCAACCAGTTCCGTTGACCATTTGCTATTCGGTCAACCGTTTCGACAATTCCAGAGAGTAAACTCCAAAACGAATCCAAGGCACTTCGATCGACCGTTGGCCATTCGGTTGACCTAACTTGGTTGGGACAAAATCCTAGTGCAAGGCAATTCTAGTGCTGAAGTTTACATATTTTCCTGTGGGCTCAATAAATAGAAAATTACAAGTCTGGTCCAAAGCTTTGATTATAAGTCTTGATATGTTTGTCCCAATGTTCCTTCTCTTTGATAATCTTGATCAACCTATTAAGATGATTGCAAGTATAAAGTATGTATGCAATGCATGTTATCGTGTTTGCTTACTTTGATTGATTAGGATTAGTTTGATTAATCATCAAAATTAATATAGAGTAAGGCCTAAAAGACAACATTTTAGATTTGTATTAATCACGTAGGGTTCATTTTATACTACTATTGTTTGTGTTCTTCTGTAGATAACAATTAATCGAAATTGGATTATTGCAAGTCGATTGAGTGATGAGTATGAATACAACGTTAATCAATTTCTAGAGTTTGCATAGAAGAATGCGCATATTAGAAACGAAGGAAAAGTCTTATGTCCGTGGAGAAAGTGTCGTAACATGTTTGTGAGAAATGTAAAAGAGATCAAGGCTCATCTGTTTGAGAAATGTTTTGATGAAGAATGCACACGTTGGATATGGCATGGTGAGAATGAAACACGTACGAAGGAGGAATAGTCCTTCACAAAAATATGTTAATGATCAGTTAGAGGATATGAGTCGGGATGTTGCTCAGATAAGTTTGATAATAAACCCAAGTTCTTAGTAGTTTGTTGTCTTACAATGAAAAACCTTTGGATCTGAGTTGCACCAATTTCAGTAGATTGTCTGCAGTGTTACGGTTATATACCTTGAAAGTCTCGAACAGTTGGAATGATGTCAGTTTTACTACCTTACTTATGTTGTTGAAAGAAATTATTCCAGAAATAAGTGAACTTCTAGACCATATATATGAGGCCAAGAAAATTTTGTGTCCCATGGGTATGCAGTATAGGAAAATACATGCCCTAATGATTGTATATTATATAGGGCCGAATATGAAAATTTGCATTGTTGTCCGGTTTGTAATTCATCACGGTATAAACATAAGAAATGATATACCAGTACAAGGGTCATCTGTAAAGGTGTTGTGGTATCTTCCGATCATTCCCAGGTTGGAATGTTTATTTTCCTGCCTCGCTGATTCAAGGAATCTGACATGGCACATAGATCGTGATAAAGTGGATGTTCAGATGCCTCGACATCCTGCAAATTCTCCACAGTGGAAGAAGATCGATTTAGACTTTTTGTTGTTGGGTCAACAATCCAGAAATCTAAGATTTGGTCTATGTACTGATGGAATGAATCCTTACGGGAGTTTTAGTAACCTTCATAGTTCGTGGCCTAATCTACAGGTTATGTACAATCTATCTCCGTGGTTAAGCATGAAACATAGATACATGTTGTTACCTTTAATGATTTCTGGTAAAAAACAACCGGCAATGACATAGATGTGTGATTGACATCATATCATCCATATATTTGTGTCTTATATCCTCTATTTTTAGCCTAAGCAATGCTATGTAACGAGTTTATGGTTATGTTTCAGGAATAAATAGGTTTGGGAAGAAGAGACTCGAAAAGGAGTCAAAAGCAAGGAAAATGACTAAGTTGACAGACTTATGGACTGAGATGAAAGGGAGAAGGACCCGGATGTAAAATCAAAAGGATCAATGAGCAAATCTAGAAGCTCCACACCATCGTGAGGAGTATTTTGGCAATTAGATCCTGGTCCAAATATCAACAACCAAATAGGGTTCACCAAACATCAAGAAATCATTCCAGAAACGAGCCTCTGAAATCCATACGTGATCCGACCATTCTAGACCGCCAATTGGCAGTCCAAGTTCACCCAAACCGTTCATGGTTTGGTCGGGTCAATTGTTATGTTGGTTTATGTCCATTTATATTATGCTTTTAGTCCCATACCGAGGGATTGCCCCCGATTGCCTTTTTATGACTATAAATAGAACTCCTCCTTATCCTTTGTATTCACCCATTGCTTGGTGGCATTGTCTCTACTTGGAGTAAGCCTATGAGCAAAACTCAAGGTGGAGAAGAATGCTACTTGTAATGTAAGTCATGTAAATATAATAATTCTTCTAGTTTGTCTTAATGTTATCTTTTTTTATATGCATGCTTAGCTTAGTCTTGTTTTTTTGATCTTAGGTTAAATTACTTAGAATGTCTCCTTTCTTCTTTAGTTTAATTGCTAGCATAATGTGTAGTGAGTAGATCAATCCCCTTTGGGGGGTGGAGATGATGTTCATATATATTGTGAAGTTTAGATGTTTGATGAATTTTTGATTGTGTAGACTTGCATGTTTTGTATGTTCATTGGGAGTATTTTAATCATCTACACGTTGGGGAATTTTTATGGGGTTTTCCATAATATTTAGAACTCTTCCTTCTCCTTTGTATTCACCCATTGCTTGGTGGCATTCTCTCTACTTGGAGTAAGACTTGGAGCAAAACTCAAGGTGGAGAAGAATGCTACTTGTAACGTGAGTCCTGTAAATAAAACAATTCTTCATAGTTTGTCTTAATGTTGTCTTTATTTTAATGCTTGTTTGTTTAGTTTGTTTGTTTTATTTATCATAGTATAAATAGAATGTCTTCTTTTCTTAATGTAGTTTATAGTTTAATGAGTAGTGAGTAGGTCCATCCCCTTTGGGGGTGGAGATGATAGTAATACACGCATTAAAGAATGAAAATGAATGCTTGATTTTAAAATGCGTTGATAAATGTGAATGTATGCTTGCTTGTTTAGAGTAGAATACTTCACTTGATGGGGTTTGCCACAACTATTAGATACCTCTCATGTTTGTTTAGGTTCTGAAATAACCAACTTTTGTATGTGAATGTTAATCAACTAGGTTAGTGATTGGATTGATAGGTTTTGCCATAACCTTTAGACACTTCCTATACATGAAAAGACTACCTATATTTGTGCCCATTGAATGCATTCTTCAACATCTTATTACATGTATGCACCACTCCACCCCTTAGGGGTTTCTCCTTTGTTAGTTTCTAGTTTAGTGTAGCTTAGGTTAGCATACTCACATCTTTTCTCTCTTATTTTCCACTTGATTTCGGAAGAACCAGAGTCAACACAGCTCCTTGTGGATTTGAACCGTACTTGCCGTGTCTTCACGGATGCCGTGCACTTGCGTTTTTAAAATGTTTAAACAAGTTTTTGGCACCGTGGCCAGCGAGGTGCTAGTCCAGACTCTGGTTTGGAAGATTCAGGTGGATTTAATATTTGTTTTGTAGTGTTCTTTGTTTCAGGAGACTCTGAGGCTCAAGGGAAGGTAGATGAAGGAGTTTGGAGGAGAACAGAGATTGTTGGACCACCAATTAGCGGTCTGAAACCGCCAACTGGTAGTATGGTAAGCTCCATTTCCTTCGTTCTTTCTTTGTCTTGTTGATGTATCTGATATAGAGGTTTGGGGCTCAATTTGGCATTTTTTGACTTTTAGTTTGCCCCCAGATTAATAATCAATCCCCCTTTCAGACACTTGGACCTTAAAACCCAAAGCAAAAGATTAAGCATTCTTTCTTGTTTAGGTGATGCATCATATACTTGACTTAGGCACGTAGTTTGTCTTTTGTTTTAGCTTTACTTTCTGTTGTTGAGAGCTGGCGTGAGGTACGTATCTCCTACACTCATTCATGCATTTGGTGTGAGGATGCATTAGTTAGTGTACGATTTTGTGTCCCTATGTATGTATATATTTTAAATTTTTTAATACAACATACAAGATCGATTTTCATATTTTCAACAATTTCTATGTACATAGTTTTGTGATTATTCTAATAACATGCAATCCTACATTTATTAAAATAAATAACAAAGGTAGAATCATACCTAAAGATTCTCTAAAACCTTCTTGAAGATTCGGAGTCGCGTTGCCCGTTGAATCGTCCACGGATTTGCCTCCGAGTGTTCACCAAACTCTAAACAAGATTAGAGAGAAATGAGCTATCCAATCAATCTCTAACAAGGTTTAGAATCTAACTAATAACCCATATTTAAGCTCCTAAGATTCTTATCTCTAAAACTTAAATTTACTAAGAGATTTTCGTGGTGATTAGGGAGAGACTAATGAGAAAAAGATTTTTTGCATTAGTTTTTAAACAAGTAGGAGTAGGGGTCCTTTTGTAGTCTCCCAAAACATGCTTATCAAGAGATATTATTTAGCCATAATCTCTTGCTTATTCTCTCCTAAAATTAATCTCTAATTTCCACATAATCACCCACAAAAAAACGTTTTAATTAAATCTGGAATTAATCCACCCATGATTTAATTAATCTCTGAATAATTCAGGCAGAATCGTTCTTGTTCGGTAGACCGAGTATTATTCGGTCAAGCGAACCATTCGGTTATAACACGTGTTCGGTGCACCGTGAGCTAGACGGTCGACCGTATTCGTATGAGAAAAATTCCCTGGAAGATTTCGGACGAACCACGTCTTTTACTCGGTCTACCATTGACCCACCAGAATCGCTCCTGGGACATAGTCATCGGATGACCGTGTCACCTTCGGTCTACCGAAAATACTATTTCTCTGTTGACCGTGCACACTCGGTTACCCGAACCCGATTGTCCAGGCACTCCAGACAATTTCGGTCAACCAATTGCGCTTACCCGTTCCCTATTCGGTTAACCGATCCGAAGATACCCCGGTCGACCGAACCATGAACGGTTCACCGTGTTTGAGCCCGATTTTGCCTTTGTCAAATTTTAGATTTATTTCGAACAGAATTTGATCTTTTGGGGTTTTTAGCAAATTCACATCTCATATAATATATTATCATATGTAATATTAAATTATTACACCCCATAATATATACCTCATACGAATTTATTATGATTCTAATTATGTCAATTCTCATGACATATTGATTTTAATTAATTCACCACATATGTCCTATTTTCACATGAAACCCGACACATCATATGAACTTAAAATCAACCTCTTGTTTCTCAGTTTTGTGGTGTGACTTATAGGAGGATCTAAGCCAAATTGGCAGTGATATTAAACACTTAATATCTCAAACTATAAACGGTATCTAGCTACACATTATAGTTACCCAATTAGCATAGATGTCTTTGTTCCAGCCAAACTAAAACACGATCCATTTAGTGATGTAAGTGCACCACTTGTGTCCGTCCCTTGCCTCATGATATTAAGAATATATACAAAGTAGAAATGTGTAATCTTTGTATTATATTCATTTCTTGGTCTCTTTAAGCTAATTAAAACTATGTAACTTAACTCAAGTTACATTCTGCACATTATAATTTTGCTTTATCAAGGGGCCCACTAATATCATCACTCAGTTAAGAGGGGCAATGATAATCGTTTGACTAGCTATCTTTTCCAGCACAAGTCATCCTCAACCAACTATTGCCTTTATCACTACACTCATTGATAGCTTTTGACAATAATCAAATTAAGCACTTCTTGAGTGAAAAGATATAAGTCTCATATCTTAGGATCCAATACACAGTAAAAACATTAATGACACGAAACACAATTCCATAATGTTTTACTTGTTAGGTCTATTCAATATATAAAAGTAATTCTTTCCTCTTTTTTATACTCGTGTCATCAATTATTTGTAGAGCTACAACAATCGATGACCAACACGACAATCTTATCTCGGTAATTAATGTTCCCTGTTAATTACCATGATTGTGAATAACTTTTGATTTATGTAAACCATTATCTTTTAGAGCTCTACGGTTAAGGACCAAGCACCTCTTCCTTAACACTTCCAAAAAACGAATACCATAATCAAGGAACAAAATGTTGCACATTCAATTCATAATAATTGACATATAAAAGTAAAACTTTTAGAACACATTACGTTCAGTTAGTAAGGTGCATTGTAACAAGAGTCAGGTGAGTGCTTGTTTGGTGAGTTGCTTGCTAGTCTAAGATTTTAAAACATCTTTAAGGGTCATCACCTATAGTCTTCAATGATAAGGTGGGGGATTTCATCATCCCTCGCTTAGCCCCAACAAGCACACTCAAGTAAAGCCTTAATCTAAAATCAAGTAGACATTGGTCAATAGGACTCGAGCGCATTGGAGAGTGATCCGATCACGACCGTCATAGCCTTATCGGCGTCACCCACTTTGTCGATAGTAGGAGAGATGAGATCTCCGGATCTTGGCACACTTGCTGGGCTTTGTGGTATTCGTCATAGGGAGGTGAGGTGTGTTGAGGCCGTGTGACCTCACAGTTAGGCATCGTCTAGTTGTAAGTACCTATAGTGACCGTAGGCTGCTTGAGCCGTGTTTGCTAGACTAGGCTTCTACCCTCACCATTTACCTACGCTAGTTTTTTAGGATTCTTCCCTTCTCCTCTGAGTCATCTTCTTCTCACCTACTTCTACGTTCTAGTCTCCTCGGCTGCGTGATATGTCCATTTATCTTATCATTTATCTCGAAGCATTAAATTATACCTCTAAGCATAATGTTTATGTAATTGCGATGAGTTGTGGTATGCGTTGTTTTATAAATACTCCTTTCAAATTAGATTTTATTTTCTGATAGTGAATTTGAACTGTAGTGGTACCGTTTTGTCGTTTATTCATGTCACACTCAATTTACATATTTATTGATTTATAAATTGTGTACTATTAAGTTGGATTTTTATTTTTTTGTTGAGGCAAAAAATTATTTGGGGGGGGGGAGAAATGATTTGTTATTAGCAACGTATCTATATCTAGAGTCCATGATTTTAAGCTCAGGGCCCCTGACAATAACGTTTTTTGCGAGTCAAGTACTTTTTGCGAGCTTGGCCTCGTGGTGGTGAGAGTGATCGACTCTAGAGTTTTTTTGTTGAGATGGATGGTTACATGGACGACCTTCCATATCATTGTTGGGACCAGGACAATTCTCCATGGTACTCTGAACCCCTGCATCCCGGGGTGTCTCAAAGAAACACCCCGTATGGTTGGGAAAATCTTAATTGTGTGGCTGAACAATCTTCATATTGGGGTAATATTAGAGAGGCACCGACTGCTAGATCACCATCTAGTTACGTCGGATCATATGTTGGTCATCAAACTGAGACATTACAAGAACCTTTGGCCTCTTTCATGCATGTGGTAGATGACATGAGTGCACCGGTAGCTCCAGTAGTTGTACCGTTTGACTATTGTGGGTTGAGTGGTCATGTTTTTGGGGAATGCCATTATGTTCCCCCATTGCCTGAGTATAAGCACACCTTTTCCAAAAATGATCAATGTGACCCTTATGTATCCGCGTACAACCCAAGAGGGATGGATTCGTGGGGAGACAATTCTTATTCAAATTCTTATACATCATTTCCACCCCAGTATCCTCCTCCCGAATACCAAGAATTCTACCAACACCCTACTCTAAATCATTGGACTCATTCTCAGCCTATCAACATCCAACCCAACAATTTCCCAAATTCTGATTTGATTCTCACAGTTGACCCCAGACTTGATTCTTTAGAACAAACCCTCCAAACGTTCATGGAAATCACTCCAAATGTAATGAAGTCCACTCAAAATTCCATGCAAACTATGGAAATGTATGTGAGTCAAATTACACAATAATTAAGTAAACGTGAGGAGGGTGACATTTCTTGTCAACATGAGGATTTATCTTCTGATATTGAACCACCACCACATCCACAAATTCAAAGCACAATCTTTCAAAGTCAAACTCCTAGTCAATCTGAGGGACTTGGGGTTTCAATTCACGATCGCATGGTGGGGGATTTGATTCAAATTGAGAATAGCATGGACCAGTTTCATTATGAGTCAGCATAAGATTGTGACTTATCTTTTTGTCTCGTGGCCCTTGAGCCACACAATCTTATTGTTGTGCCTCCTAAGGACTCACCTGTGGCAGAGCAAGAGCTCCCCAGTACCCTTAATCTCATACAACTTGATGAGAGTTTGTCTCTCACTATTGTTTCGGATCATCTTTGAAATAATGGGACATCAAACAATCACATCGCCAATGAGGGTATTGAGAGTGCCTTAGAGGATACCTTGGGTAAGGGACCCATCTTCTGTTCGCCTGGTGAGCCAGACATGCATAACGAGGTTCTTGATCTCGTTCAGACCCACCAACCTCTTGGTCGAAGAGTTTGGATTGACAATTATAACATCAATTCTGCAATGAGAGAAACTCTTCTTCTGTTGCACATTATGTCCCAAACTCTTGAGAGGTTCAAGCTCTTTCAGTTTGATCCTTTGAATGAGACGCCATTTGCGTCTAATTCATGAACCTCTCCTTTCATCTTGTGCTCTTTGTGAGGGGGGCTCACACATGAGTATTCTGGCACCGCGTGGTGTAATGTTCCCATTCCAAGTGTACTGACCCACTTTTGAGGTTCCCATTTGATGTCCTTCGACAAATGAAGATGAGAACTTATTTTTGTACATAGTTATATTTCAAAAAAGAGAGAAAAAAACAATAAAAGACTCCACCAATGAGCATTGATTTTTGTGGGCTCCAACAATTGTGTATTTGGGCCACATTTCTTTCACGTATTTGTATCCCTTCTTTAGCATCTCGCAGGTTTTGAGGGAATTTAAGTTTGTGTCCATCAACATAACCATGAACTTCCCTTTATGCTTCACGTTGGTGAGATCTTTTCCTTTTCATGCATGAATCCATGTAGTATCGTACTCACACATTCATTGAGGACAATGCATGGAGTAAGTGTTGGGGGTGCTTTACGTTTGTATATATGTGGAGTCGAGTTTTTTTTATTTTGCTTTTTGTTTTCTTTTGTTTGTATTGTCAGGGTTATGATAGTGTGCTACATTTAATATTGATATATCTGCCTGTCATGATCCTTGGGTGACTTGTCTTCTTTTGTTTGCCCAGTGCTTTAAAATTTTCACAGTTTATTCAAAATCTTCATGTGTTTGCAAAAGAAAATGTTTTTTAGGTTTTGCGTGTGTTTAGCATGTGCAAAACCTTTGAGAGGCAAAGTAAAAAGAAAGCTCCCAAAATTGTCTTGAACATGATGCATTAGGATATCTAGTATACCAGCTTTAGGTCTTATCGAGTCGCAAGGATGCACCTCGGTTTTTCCTCGGGGGCGAGTAATCATAGGATTTCAATACTCAAACAACTAAAGAAGTCCACCCTGAACCTAGTGAGTCAAATAATTCGTGTCTGTTAGTATAAGGGACCCTTAAACTCCTTTTGTGAAACCTTAAGTGTAGGGGTTTTGGTTCCCATGTAGATAAATAAATAAGTGGTGTTCTCTCTTCTCGCACGACTCCTACCACTCGGGAAATTAGGTCCGAGGGGACTAAGTGCCAGGTGCTTTCGAGTCATCTGACTTGGGATGCACCGACCGAACTCCCGTTACACGGGTGGTAGGGATCGCCCTATGTGGAAATTTGGGGAAGGTGTATGTGATAGTGTAAGTCCTCATAGGGAATGATGCATGAAACCTAACCCTGGGAGAAGAAAACACCAACTAGTGTAATCCATAATGCTCCAAAAAGAAAAGAAAAGAAAAAGAAAGAAAGACAAATAAGAACCTTAATGGACTTTACACTTTGTATCACTTGAGAATTTAACGTTGCCCATGTTTGTCACTTAAGTCCTTAACTAACTTGCACGAATGGTTCATTAGGCTAGATGTGTGGATTGATTAGATATATAGAGTTGCCCCATGGAATTATCGCGTCCAATGATCGACGAAAAAAAGCCCATCGAGTCGTGTTGCTAGGTTGAATAATGCATCTATGTTCGGATTTTGTGGGTATATCCGCTGAAAACCCTCAGGAGACAACACTCCTCCCCCTTGGCGACAAGGAGGTCTAATGGCTTGTTGCACGTGCTAATTGCAACCATGATTTCTACAAAAGTGAGTTAGGATTTTCATGTTTTACGTATGCCTTTTCCTTTCTTTCATTTTTCTCTTTCTTTGTTTTGGTCGGGACTAGCAAAAGTTAGGTGTGGGGATATTTGATTGACATCATATCATGCATATATTTGTGTCTTATATCCTCTATTTTTAGCCTAAGCAATGCTATATAACGAGTTTATGGTTATGTTTCAGGAATAAACAGGTTTGGGAAGAAGAGACTCGAAAAGGACTTAAAAGCAAGGAAAATGACTAAGTTGCAAGCCTTATGGACTGAGATGAAAGGGAGAAGAACCAGGATGTAAAACCAAAAGGATCAATGAGCAAATCAAGAAGATCCACACCATCATGAGGAGTATTTTGGAAATTAGATCCGGGCCTAAATATCAACAACCAAATCGGGTTCACCAAACATCAAGAAATCATTCCAGAAACGAGCCGGTGAAATACAAACACGATCCGAGCATTCTAGATCACCAATTGGCTGTCCTAGACCGCCAATTAGCGGTCCGAATTGGTCCAAACCATTCATGGTTCAGTCGGGTCTTTGGTTATGTTGTTTTATGTGCATTTATATTATGCTTTTAGTCCCATATCGGGGGATTGTCCCCGATTGCCGTTTTTATGACTATAAATAGAACTCTTCCTTCTATTTTGTATTCACCCATTACTTGGTGGCATTCTCTCTACTTGGAGTAAGACTTGGAGCAAAACTCAAGGTGGAGAAGAATGCTACTTGTAATGTGAGTCATTTAAATAAAATAATTCTTCATAGTTTGTTTTAATGTTGTCTTTATTTTAATGCTTGTTTGTTTAGTTTGTTTTGTTTTCTTTATCGTAGTATAAATAGAATATCTTCTTTTCTTAATGTAGTTTATAGGTTAATGAGTAGTGAGTAGTACTATCTCCTTTGGGGGAGGAGATGATGTTCATACATGCATTAAAGAATGGAAATGAATGCTTGATTTTAAAATGTGTTGATAAATGTGAATGTATGCTTGCTTGTTTAGAGTATAACACTTCACTTGATGGGTTTTGCCACAACTATTAGACACCTCTCATGCTTATTTAGGTTCTGAAATAACCAACTTGTCTATATGAATGTTAATCAACTAAGTTAGTGATTGGATTTATAGGTTTTGCCATAACCTTTAGACACTTCCTATACATGAAAAGACTACCTACATTTGTGCCCATTGAATGCATTCTTCAACATCTTATTACATGTGTGCACCACTCCTTTTGTTAGTTATTTATAGTAGTCTTGTGCTTTCATCTTTCTCCTTTGTTAGTTTCTAGTTTAGTGTAGCTTAGGTTAGCATACTCAGATCTCTTCTCTCTTATTTGCCACTTGATTTCTGAAGAACCAGAGTCGACACACCTTGTGGATTTGACCCGTACTTGCCGTGTCTTCACCGACGCCGTGCACTTGCGGTTTTAAAATGTTTAAACAGTGTGTATTTTGCTCCCCTTTTTATTTTGCAAAGCAAAAGGTACGCTTGGCCTCAAATTCTATTAACTAAAGATTGTTTACAACCAACAAAAATGGATAATATGTGCGCGGGTGTATGCAACATGCATACCCGGGCTCCACCCTACGTTTTACATGATATAACAAATCTGCATTGTAGGTATATGTAGCTTTAGAAGACGTACAAAGACATATCAGCTATACTAACTCCACGTGATCTGAAATTGTTGTTGTTCTTCTTCACTTTTCGCAAGCTTCTTAACTTTGTCCCGTAGGCATCGAACAATGTCTTTGATGGAGCCACTATATATGCCGGTTGTTTCTTTTCTCCCTCGAAAATCCTTCGGTTTCGCTCGAGCCAACACTCATGTGTCATAACATTGAAGGCCCACCGCCTCACCACATTTTCAAGTCAACTTCCTCGCGCGTGTAAAATACGTATAGCTTCGCCTTCTAAAGATTATGCAACTCTAGGATTGAGCTTCAAGAGGTTTAGGAGTGCTGCCCAAACCTCCTTTATGTATGTGCATCCCCAAGAGATGTTCTATATCTTCCTTTTCCCTCTCGCAAAGGATGAAACCCGGGCTATGCTTTGCTCCTCGTTGGTTCATGAGACTCTTTGTAAGTAGACAGCCTGTGAATGCTCTCCAAACCGTGAGTGCATGCTTTGGAATGACATGTTTGTGCCAAACCAAACCAGACCAAGCAACCTTCCTCCCTAGTGTCTTAACCCATTTCCACACTTCTTTGATTCCAAGTGAAGCACCCATTCCATCAATTCTCTTTCGCTAGTCCATACCTCCATGGATTCGGGTATTCTTTATCTTCATGTGGACTTTCCTCCATTATGGTGGAACGAGGGGGGGGGGAGGTTCTACTCCGCATCTCTTATGAAATAAGAAACTTTTGTGTCCCAAGGCACTCCCAATTCATAGTGTAGCCGCTCCCCCCAACTCGCACATTAAAACGGTTCCCCACACCAAAGGTATTAGAAGAAACAAATTTCTTCTCCACTCCCCACCTCATATTGGATGTGTCGTCTAGCAATGTCTCGAACTCGAAGTAGCCCTCTCCATGCCCATGAGGAAGTGGATGGTGGTCGTGCAAGCCAAATGGAACGATTCTTTAAGTATTTTCGATGCACACACTTCACCCAAAGAGAGTTGCCTTCCGCCACCACAAGCCAAAACAAGCAAAGTGGCCCACATCATTCCACTATGTTAGGTGTTTAAGACCAAGACCACCTTCATCCTTAGGCGTACATACATCTTTCGAAGCTACTGCAACCCACTTCTTCGGGCCTCCCCATATGAAATGACACATAAGGTTCTCGATCTCTTGCAATACTTTCCGAGAAAGTAGGAATGCAGACGTCCAATATATGCTAAGGGATACAATGACACTCCTCCCAAGTTCCACCCATCCCACAATGGATAAGAAATTCTGCTACCAAGTACTAAGTCGCGCCTTTACCTTGTTTACAAGTGTCGTGCAATGAGTCCTCCCCATCCTCCCGGAGAACAATGGCAGCCCGAGGTAGGTTACCGGGAACTCCTTTCTCTCCATACCAAGGTGTGCTGCAATCCATGCTCCATGCGGCACTCCATCCCCCATAAAAATTTGGATTTTTGACACACTAAAGCTCATTCCCAAGCAAGGTTTGAATTCCTCAAGTACACCACTAATTACTCGTGCATTTCCTTAGTTGCCTTTGCAAACAATAGGACATCATCAACAAATAGAAAGTGCGGTACGAGAACATATCCACAAGTAAGCGGCTGAATACATCCATCCATAACCGCCTTCTTCACCATCTAACTCAAAACCTCCATACACATGACAAACAAGTAGGGAGCCAACAGATCACCTTCTCTCAAGTCATTCCTTGCCACGAAAGAGGTGGAGTTGGCACCATTAACTGTTACCACGAAGGAAGGTTGAACACAATTCATGATGAGCCTGTTAGCAAACTACAATTTAGACTACAGGTTCGGATTTACCTTTGGTGGAGAGAACCTGTGGCAGCAGAAGAAGATTCGACGATCACCTCACGGAGTCTTCTTGAGCACCTACTTGGTGGAAGGGATGGATTTGAGGGAGAGGGAGGTGGCGGCTAGGTTAGGGTGGAGCCTAGGGTTTTGCACATGGCTCCACCCTAAACCCTAAATGTGTAGTCCAATAGGGACGCGCCATGTGTCAGTGCTTTGGGCAAATATATTTTTAATCCTATATTAATCCAATAGAGCCTCCTCCACTTATTCGGGAAGCCAAATCTTAGCAACACTTCGTCTAGAAAATCCCACGAGATGGAGTCATAAGCTTTCCAGATATCAAGCATGATACACATTCGTCCCTTCTCTTTGTCAAGATGAAGGTTGTGGCATAGTTCATGTGCAAGAAGGATGTTGTCCCCAATCCTCCTTCCTTTGACAAATGCACTTTGACTTTCCCCAATGAGACGTGGTAGCAACCCCTTCAAGCGGTTTGCAAGTACTATGGATGTGAATCTATAGGTCATGTTGCACAGTGCTATGGGTCAGTAATCCTCTACCAAAAGTGGTGCATTTTTCTTTGGGATGATTGTGATTGAGGTGGAGTTCCATTGGGCCAGCACCTTCCCGTTTTCCAGACAACTCATGGCTTTGAACACATCTCGCTTGATGAGGTCCAATGCGGCTTTGAAGATCTTTGCATTGAAACCATCAGGTCCCGGTGCTTTATCCACATTTGTGTTCAGCACCACATCTTCCAGCTCCATGTCAAGTTTTCGTGTTAGCTCAGTCCCTTCCGCCGGTAGAAGTTGTGGTAGGGTGATGGAGGGGGAGGGGTTTCACCTGCAAATCATTAGCAAACAAGATAGCATAAAAATGCCGGAAGGCGTCCCAAATCTCTCCCTCCTCTTCCACGATGGTGGCACCCTCACACACTCATCCCATATGGTTGGTGGCTCTCCTTACTCTGAGATGTGCATGGAAGAACCTAGTGTTTCGATCCCCCTCTTTTAGCCACTTCACTCTTGATTTTGTCGAATAATGGACTCCTCCTAAACAAGAGTCCATGCAAGGCACTCCTTTGCTGCCCCTTAAGCAAGGGACAGCTCAATATCATGTGGATTGTTCAACCTTTGCCTCCTCACTTCCTCAAGTGCAGCACGAGCCCCTTCTACCTTAGGGGTCCAAAAGTTGATCCACTCCACCAGAGAAGCATCTTCTTGACTTCGTTCAGCTTTTCCACCACCCGAAACATAGGAGTTCCCCTCACTTACTTGGTCCAAGCTCTTTGTACTATTCCACAAAATTCCTTCAGCCCAATGGTTTTCGAATCTGAACATCTTCTTCTTTCTCCTTTCGTTGCCTTCCATTTTCATGATGAGCATTGCGTGATCGCTTAGGTCATTTTCACCAACATAGTAGTAGGATTCTGGGAACAACACAAGCCATGCATTATTTATTAGGATCCGGTCAATCCTCGTCTCAATATATGCACTTCCATCGGATAAGTTTGACCAAGTGAACTCACCACCGGTGGATGGCATCTCAAGGAGCTGAAGTGCATCAATGCAATCATTAAATTCCAACATAGCAACCTCATTTCCAACAACTCCTCCGTGTTTTTCACTTGCCCATCGAATGCAATTGAAGTCCCCCACTATCCACGACCTTGATGCAAATGGTGCCACTTCATCAAGATCATTCCACAATGCTCTCCTATCCACATGCCCATTATCACCATAGATAGCCATGATATCAAACTTGGTTCCATCCCTTTTTAAGCTTGCCTTGAAGTGGAGTAGTTGCGATGTTTCAAAGGTAACGCTCATATCCATTATTTGATCATTCCAAAGCACTAAATCCACCCAGAGTCTACAGTCAAGCTATTCGACAGCCAATCGTGAGGCCAAATCGCTCATTTGAAATGTTCAATCTTCTTATGCTTAACCTTATGTTCCACAAGACACACCACATCCAGGTTGACCTCCTTTATATGACCCCTTATCATGAGTGCATGACCAGGTCCATTTTCTCCATGCACATTCAACACTAGGATATTCATGGATTCAAAGGTGTGGGGTGACCCCCTTTACCTCCACACGAGATAGTTTTGCTACTAATTTTCCTCCCGGAGCGCCTAAGTGGTGGTGGTGGAGAGCTTGCTTTCTTCATGCATGTCTCCCTCCCTTCTTCACCACCCACCACCGAATCCATCCCATGTCCAAGTATCTCAAACCTTCCCCCACTTCGTGTTGCTATTTTCTTTGTAGGTTCCTTTCCACGTGCCACTCTCGAGGGAGAATTCCTGCCCGTCTCCTCATGAACCAATGAGGCTAGCAAACTTGGTCCATTTTCCCCATCCTTTGAAATGCTTACTCTCGCCTCATGCCCTTCAAGCCTACCCCCTTGTTCATATTGCGTGTCCTTCATCTTTCCAATTCCGGTGTCCCCATGACTTGCCTCTTCAACACAAACCACCTCTTCTTCACGTGTATCATGTATTCCCATGTCATGCACATGATCCATTTCACGTTGCCCAGTCATTTCAATTTGAGTATCCTCCACTAAGTGTCCCCCAAGCATATCCAGATGGTCCCCCACTTTGTCCTTAGCAAAGGAGATTTTCCTCTCCTCATTTGCTCAAGTATGTCTAGAGCACAAAAGTCCCCCTCATTGGCTGGTCCGAAAATGGGCCTAGCACTTTTCCACCTATTTCCTTTTGCTCTTTTTGTCCACCAATAGGCTCCCTCCCTTGTGCACACTTGTTTGAAACTGTTGGAGATTTGGGGAGGGTATCTAATTTGTCCTCACAACTATTTCGTCTCTTGCCACATGGCCTAGCCTCATTTGCTCCCTCCAAATTTGTTAAGGAGCATAAATGTGCCTCATTTAACCTATTGCCTTCCGTGTCTTCCTCCTCACACGCCCTTCCACATTGCATCTCCTCATTTGCACCTTCATCCACCTCACCTCCTCCACCCTCCACGTCATCATCCCTTCCACCCTCCAACCAAACCCCACATCTTGTGGAGGTGCTTCTCAAGTGTTGGCAACTGGGATTTGAAAGCAATAAAGTAACCAACTAAAACCTTGTCCCATCCCTTCAAAGCATCAACCACTTCTTGCTTGGAGCACAAAGTCATCTTCTCCCCTCCCTTCACAATCGGAGGGATGAACTCTACGGCCGTGGAAGCCCTTGGTCAAGCCTTGAACAATTCACTTCACTTCCTTGGGGGAGTAGTGCCACTCCCTAGATGTGGTGCGTGAGCTTCACCCCCAAGTTTGTGGTTGAGCCTTGCAATGGTGGTGGATGGAAATCCTCTCTTGCGCCACAATCTCCATCCTCTAGTAGCAAATGAGTAGAACTCAGCTTGGGATCCATTTTGATGCAAAAACCAAGAGATTTGGTGGGGAAAGAGGTCGGAAACCCTAGAGAAACCTAGGTTTCTCATGATTTTTTGCCACTCCTCTCTCCTCTCATGCTTTTTTCTCCCTCCACTCCTTCTCCCTTTGTATTTGGCTACCCTCATTGATGACTTAAAGAATTTATGGAATGAAGGTGAGCAAGTCTGGGATGCCACCGTCAACAAACATTTACAATGCGTGCAATGATATTTTTACACAATTAATGACTTCCCTGCATATGGAAATATGTCTGTCTATTTTGTGAAAGAGCACAGAGCGTGTCCTATTTGTGAAGAAAACACGTGTTGTTTACAGCTTGTACATGGCAGCAAGATACTGTATCTTGCTCATCGCAAATTTCTTCCTATGAGTCATCCGTATCATAAAATGAAAAGAGCATTTAACGGAAAGCATGAATTTGAAAACCCCCTACAGAAATCAGTGTTAGACAAGCTCTTGAGTGAGTGAAGAACATCCAATGCAAATTCGGAAAACCTTACAAATGTAGTAATGATAAGTGCAGTTGGAAGAAAAAATCCAATTTTTTAACCTTGCTTATTGGAAGACCTTAGAAGTCAGACATTGTATTGATGTGATAATTGTCGAAAAAACTATTTGCAACAGTTTGTTTGGAACTCTCCTGAACATACAAGGTAAGACTAAAGATGGATATAATGTCATACTTGATCTACTTGAACTTGGTATTCGAGCAAAACTAGCACCATAGAGTAAAGGTGCTCGTGAGTATTTACCACCAGCTTGTTACACTTTGTCTCGAAAGGAGAAATTAGCTTTGTTTCCATGTCTGCATGGTGTGAAATTGCCACAAGGGTATTCTTCAAATATTAGTAATCTTGTTTCAATGAAAGATTTTAAACTAATTGGTTTGAAGTCTCACGATTGTCATGTGTTGATGCAGCAGTTGTTACCTATTGCTATTAGATCAAAATTGCCGAAACACGTTAGACATGCGATTATCAATTTTTGTTTGTTCTTCAACAATATTTGCAGCAAAGTAATTGATCCAAAGTATTTGGATAAGTTCCAGAATGAATGGTTGTTACGATATGTTAGTTGGAGATGTACTTTCTCGCGTCTTTTTTTTACATTATGGTTCATTTGGTGGTTCATTTGGTTAGAGAAGTTAAGCTACTTGGTCCAGTATTTTTGAGGTGGATGTATCATTTTGAGCGTTACATGGGTGAGTTGAAATATTACTGTAACAATCAACGAAGACTACAGGCGAGCATTGTTGAAGGTTACATAGCTCAAGAGGTAATTGAGTTTTGTAATGAGTACTTGACTCATACAAAGAGTGTTGGAATTCCTAACAACCAACATGAAGACATGATTGGAGGGAAAGGTACGCCTGGTACGAAGATGATAAGTCCAAAATGTGAGGATCTCTTGAAAGCATATTTATATGTGTTGTGCAATTCTGATGAAGTCCAACCTTATTTGGATGAGCACATGACCAAAGTAAAGGAAAAACATCCTATATGGACTAATCAACAAGTAATTAATTCTCACAATAAAACTTTCATTGATTGGTTCAGGAAAATTGTGTACAACCATGATGCTTCTGAAAATTTGACGTGGTTGGCATACATACCTAATCCTATAGTGACATCTTATAATAACTATGATATCAATGACTTTTCTTTCTATACCAAAATGGAGTACGAAAAAAGCACAATGTTGAATAGTGGGGTCACTTTGGTAGCTGAATCGTTGCAGATTTCTAGTTCGAAAGATAGAAATCCCATATATGCCAATATGTCTTATTATGGTCAGATTGAAGAAATATGGGAGCTGAATTTTATTAAATTCAATGTTGTTGTATTTAAATGCAAATGGGTGGACAATAATAACGGTCTTCAGGTCGATGAGTTGGGATTTACTTTGGTGAACCTTAAAAAAGAAGGTTTTAAGGAAGATCATTTAATTCTAGCATCTCAAGGAAAATAGATTTTCTATGTAACAAACCCATGTGCTAATGAATGTTCGGCAGTTTAGAAGGAAAACCACAAATAGTTTCTCATGAAAATGTTAAAGAGATTGAAGAAATTTCCCCTTTGCACAAGTACCTGAACTTAAATCGTTGGATGACAAACTGTTGACAACTTACTTCTCCGAGATGATCATCACGAAGGAATATGGATTGAGGATCCTATGAGAAAAAACCAAAAACATTGAAAATAATGGTTCGATTTCAAGTGAATTTACTATTGCATATTCATATTGACTTTAAGCTTCAATTATTAGTAATAGTTGCTTGTTTGCCTATTTTAGTATTAATAGTTGCATTTATATGTTACATATGAGGAGGATATGAATATGAATGTTATTTGATTGATATAAATTGTGATTCTTTGTTGTGAATGTTGCTGGACTGAATAATTGCAGGGTTTGAATCAATACAAGCATCAAATATAAAACAAATCTAATAAAAATCAAAATAAATACCATACAACGTCAGCTTTTCTACACAACTGACGTGGTAGAGTACATTTCTTTTTCTTTTTTAAATAATTCGAACACTACGATGACGCTTTTATTGCTTGTCCGATGTTATAAAGGGGTTGTATCACGTCGGTGTACAATTAAACCGACGTGGCAATGTTTGAATTATTTTTATTTTATTAGAAATGTACCCTACCACGTCGGTTTTGTTAACCGACGTTGTAGGGTGTGAATTGTTTTTAAAAAAATAAATTAAGGACAGGTCTACCACGTCGGTGATATGTGGATTGAAACCAACGTGATAGGGAACACTATAATCTCAATTGTTATACCGACGTGTTAGGGTGTGAATTATTTTGAAAACAATAATTAATGAGAGATCTACCACGTCGGTCTTCTATGGGTTTAAACTTACGTGATAGCTGACCCTTTCACATCGGATATGTGACCGACGTGGTTGGGCCCTCCTGTAACGTCCCACACTTACTATGTCAGTTAGGGAGGATGGTCAACCCAACGTTGTACCCCCTTAATGTCCGACGTTATAGCTCTTTTTTTCCAGCAGTGATGCTTGTTATTTTGATTAGTGAGTAGATCCACCCCATTTGGGGTGGAGCGATGGGTTCCTAAGTTTTTGTCATTTCCTTGTGCTTAATGTTAGATCTAAAACTTGTAGAATGTTAATCATGTTGTAGATGAGATTATGGCCACACTAGGTATTTGTTTCATGCTAGATATATTTTTGACATGTTGCTTGTGATGGGTTTTATTTGATAATAGAATTGACTTGAAATGAATAGTTGCTTGATTTTGTTTATGTTGCTTGAATGAACTAAGGTTATGCTAAGGATTGATTGGTTCTTTAATAGTCACACTAGGTGCTTATTGCATACTCTAGAATCCATAAAAATTGATCTTAACTTCATTCTAACTTATCCTAGTCTTGTATACCATGTAATTTTATGTATTTCACACTTAGGTTCCACACTAGCTCCTACTTGTAAACACACACACTTGCACATATGCTTAATGGTTGGACACCCTTATGCACACACACCTCACTATTGCACCTCCACTCCAACGGGTTTAGTTATATCTTAGTTTAGT
Organism: Triglochin maritima; assembly: GCA_963682175.1. Taxonomy (NCBI): domain Eukaryota; kingdom Viridiplantae; phylum Streptophyta; class Magnoliopsida; order Alismatales; family Juncaginaceae; genus Triglochin; species Triglochin maritima. Next base: position 28,608,899 of record OY821771.1, on the reverse strand, counting down.
TTAGCCAAAATCTCTCCATTTATTTCTCTTCCCACACGAGTATTGTAGTCACAATAACACTCACAACTCCTTGAGGTTCAACCCGTATTTGCCACGTCTTCACCGATGTCGTACACTTGCAGTTATTAAAACAATCAGTCATTTTTTTGTGTCATTGCCGGGGAGTTGGTCATAGTCGTTATTATATCCACTATTGTGGTAGTTTTTTCTTACAATTTCTTTTTAGTTTTGTCACTGGATAGGGGAAAACGTGGATAGGGCACTACACTTCAGCAAAGGAACTTCTAGGAAAAGTTTGCGGACAAAAATCCCCAAACAATATTTGTAATGACATCATGCATGTAGAAAAAAATATTTGTGATTGTTTACTGGGAACTATTCTGAATATGCCTGGTAAGATAAAAGATGGTTATGAAGCCAAACTTGATCTAGTAGAACTTGGTATACGAGATGATCTAGAACCAGAGGATAAGGGGACCCATAAATTTTTACCATAAGCTTGTTACACATTGTCTAGAAAAGAGAAGATAACTTTGTGTCAAAGTCTACACGGTGCAAAGTGCCGTAGGGGTATTATTCAAATATTAGTAGTCTGCTTAGTTTCGATGAATGGTTTGAAACTACTTTGTTTGAAGTCTAATGATTGTCACATATTGATGCAGGAGCTTCTGTTTGTTTCTATTAGATCGGTATTGCCGACAAACGTCAGGCACACAATTATCAAGTTTTGTTCATTCTTTAACAAGATTTGCAGCAAAGTACTTGATCTGAACTACGTGGATAAGTTGCAGCATAAAGTGGTTGTTACAATATCTCAGTTGCAGATGTACATCACCCATCATAGTGCATTTGGTGGTTCATTTAGTCCGAGCAATTAAATTAGTTGGACCAGTATTCGGGGGTGGATGTATCCTTTCAAGCAGTACATTAGTGTGTTGAAGGATTATTGTAGCAATCGACGGATACCCAATGCCAACATTGTTGAAGGCTAAATAGCCCGAGAGGTTATTGAGTTTTGTAATGAGTACCTGACTCATACATAAAGTGTTGGACTTCCTGAGAATCGCTACGAAGACAATGTTGGAGGTATAGGTACACGTCGTGCAAAGTTGATAAGTCTAGAGGGTGAGGATCTCTATAAGGCGTATTGTTATGTGTTGTAGAGTTCCGACGAAGTTCAACCTTTTTTGGAAGAGCCCATGTCCCTAGTGAAGGAAAAAACATCCTACATGAAATGAGAAACAAAGAGTTAATGCTCACAATAAAACATTCATTGATTGGTTCAAGAAAAAGGTGTACAGTCGTAATGTTTCTAAAACTTTGAAGTAATCCTATTGTCACGTCATATAATGGTAACGATATCAATGGATACTCCCTTCTACACCAAAATGGAAGACAACAAAAGCATAATGCAAAACAATGGGGTCAGTTTGGTTGCTGAAGCTTTGCATATCTCTAGTTCGAAAGATAAAAATCTTATATATGCAAAGATGTTATACTACGGTCAAATTGAAGATATATGGGTGTTGAACTTCACCCGTTTGATGTGGCAGTATTTAAATGCAAGTTGGTGGACAATAACAATGACCTTCGGGTGGATGAGTCGGGATTTACTTCGGTGAACCTTAACAAACAAGGATTCGAGGAAGAACCTTTTATTTTGGCATCTCAAGTAAAATATTTTTTTATGTAGTAGACCCCTGTGATAATCATTGGTTTAGTCATTTTAGAAGGAAAAAGATATATTATTTCTCAAGAGGATGTCAATGATATTGAAGAAATCCCCCCATTTCACAAGTGCCTGAATTGAAGATCGAAGGTCCTGATAACAAAAGACAAAAAAGAAAATCTTAACCTACAGTTTAATTAGTTTATGTTAAGAATTCATGAGTTCCTTTGCTTGAGCAAACAAGAAGATCATTGAAATCTGCATTTTCGATGAAAGACATGGGTGAGGCTCAATACATCTTGGGAATCAAGATATATCGAGATAGATCTCGTAGACTCATTGGCCTCAGTCAACGTGCATACATTGACAAGGTCTTGGAAAGGTTCAAGATGAACAACTCCAAAAAGGGCAGTGTGCCAATGAGTATGGGTGTTCAACTCAAGAAGTCTCAACGTGCCCAATCACGTAAGGACTTAGAGTACATGAAGGATGTCCCTTATGCTTCAGCAATTGGGTCGATCATGTACGCGATGACTTGCACAAGACCCGATGTCTCGTATGCTCTAAGCGTGACAAGTCGTCATCAATCCAACGCAGGTCCTGAGCATTGGACTGCGGTCAAGAATATCCTGAAGTACCTTAACCGGACTAAGGATAAGATTCTTGTTTATGGAGGAAAAGGGAATTGATTTCTGAGGGTTACTCGGATGCGAGTTTCATGAGTGATCCAGACGATAGAAGGTCGCAATCAGGATACGTCTTCCTTCTGAATGGTGGAGCTGTGAGTTGGCGTAGTTGGAAGCAAAGCACTACAACCGACTCAACCACTGCTTCCGAAGTAATGGCTGTCGCTGAAGCGAGCAAGGAAGGAGCGTGGATTAAGAAGTTCCTTGAAGAGCTTGGAGTAGTTCCCTCGAGCGAGGGACCAATAGAGCTATTTTGCGACAATAGTGCATCTATCTCGCAAATCAAGGATCCCAAATCACACCACAAAGTGAAGTACATGGATCGTAAGTACTTCGTGACGCGTGACCTCATCGACGAAGGCAAAATAAATCTTTTATGGGTGGACACCAACAGCAACACAGCTGATCCATTCACAAAACCCTTATCCCAAGCCAAGGGCGAAATGCATTTCGAGTCCATGGGATTGAGGAACCATGTAGATTGGCTTGATGATTGATATGTAATGGGGTTTACCCTAGTTATTATTGTTTTATGCATTGAGTATGTATGAGAAAGAAAACTTTAATAACAAGTGGGAGATTGAAGGGAATGTGTTCTAAAAGTTTTACTTTTAAATGTCAATTATTATGAATTGAATGAGAAATTATTTTGTTCCTTGTTTATGTTATTCGTATTTTAGAAGTGTTAAGGAAGAGGCTCTTGGTCCTTAACCGTAGAGCTCTAAAAGATATTGGTTTACATAAAACAAAAGATATTCGCAATCATGGTAATTAACATGGAACATTAATTACCGAGTTAAGATTGTCGTGTTGGTCATAGATCATTGTAGCTCTACAAGTGAGTGACAACACGAGTATGCAAAAGAGGAAAATATTACTTTTGTATACTGAATAGACCTAATAAGTAAAATATTATAGAAATGTGTTTCTGTGTCATTAATATTTTACTGTGTCTTTGGTCCTTTGATATGAGACTTATATTTAATCACTTAAGGAATACTTAATTAGATCAGTGTCTTGAACTATCGATCAGTGTAGTGTAAAGGCATTGGTTGGTTAAGTACAACTTTTGTTGGAGAAGATAGTTAGTCAAAAGACTATCATTGCCCCTCTTAATTGAGTGATGATATTAGTGGGCCCCTTGATAAAGCAAAGTTATAATGTGCACAATGTGATTTGAGTAAAGTCACATATTTATAACTAGCTTAAAGAGATCAAGAAATGAATACTAATACAAAGATGACACAATACTACTTTGTGTGTATTCTTAATATCATGAGGCAAGGGACGGACACAAGTGGTGCACTCCATCACTAATTGGATCGGGTTTTGGTTCGAGTGGAATTAAGACATCTAACTAATTGGGAGCTATAATGTGTAGCTAGATACTGCTTATAGCTTATGATATTAAGCTCTTAATATCACTGCCAACTTAGTTTAGATCCTCCCATAGGTCACACCGCAAAACTGGGAAACAAGAATTGGGGATTTTGAGTTCATAAGATGTGTCGGGTTTCATGTAGAAAATATGACACATGGGGTGAACAAGCAAAATCAAAATTATGTTGTGATTAATAACATAATTAGAATCTAGATTAAATTCATATGTGATGTAAATATTATGGGGTGTAATGATTGATCATTACATAGGATAATATGTTACATAAGTTGTGAATTTACTACTAATCCCGAAATGTCAAATTTTATAGGGGTTAAACCGAAATTTGACAAGTCTGCAGAACATCGCTCAAACGGTCGACCGGATAGAAGTAAACGGTCGACCGGACGTGTCTCGACCGAAAACAGGGAATTTTCATCTGTTCGAACGGTCGACTGAATGTGATCGGTTGGTCGACCGAACATTGCGATGGAATAGTTCCTGTTACGAATGGTCGACCGAGTTATTGAACGGTCGACCGAAACTAGGTTCGAGCGGTCGACCGAACCTTGAAACGGTTGACCAGTCCAGACGGTTTTGTGCAGAATTAATTTAAGAATTAATTAGATCATGCATGGAATTGGTCCATAATTGATTTAAGTCGTGGCTAATATTATTTATTATTAAATAATGGATGGTTAGATGGAATGTTGCATGAGATCATGGGCAAGGGGTTGCACATGAATAGGTAATTTGGAGAGAGTTTATAAATACAAGCTTATTTCATTACCCAATTAATTTATTCATTATTTCTTGTGCAAAAATTCTCTTTCCATAATTCTCCACGAAAATCCCTTAATTCTTAAGTTTAGTTTTAGTTCTTAAGAGATCATCTTCTCAAGAGAATTAAAGAGGGGTTAGTAATTGGATTCTAAACCCTATCGGAGATTGAGAGACTAGCTTACCTCTCTCCGATCTTGTTTAGAGTTTGGTGAATACTCGGAGGCATCCGGCGCAGCGAGGAGCATCCCCAACGTCTCCTTTGCTTCAAGAAGTTTTAGAGAACTTCTAGGTAGGAATTTCGGAGTCCAAATTTGTTTTAATAAAGTTTTGAAACTAGATATTGAAACAAATTGATGCATGCATGAAATAAATCATAGAAAATTGAAAATTGATCCTTATTATACATAAAAAATTCGAAAATATATATGTATAATTAAACATGAAATCCTACAGTTTGCGGTTTAAAGGATCATTATCTAGTTTTAAAGAACATAACAATTTATAATTTGTTGCCTTAATTTAAAATTTTAAACAATTACAATTTCAAGTGTTGTAATGTTGTATACAAAAAATGAATATAATTACAATTGAAAATATACAAAAATGCATATAATTACGGCTAACAAGATTCCACGTCAATTTTCTGCCATAAAAATGGCTTTTGAAGGTGGAGCCTCTATGTAAATACATTGTCATTTCGCCTATGACTGAGTGCATTTTAGCTATGGGATGTAAGTCTAACAATAAGAATTTTATCCAGTGAAAGACATACACTCCAAAATCCTCGCTATTGAGTGCTTGGCATTGACATTCTCAAATGTTAACTTCTCACACAGCTATACTTGCAGCAACATGTCAATGTTTGGTGTCACAAAAACTTAATAAAAACATAAATGTTAAGCAAATATTTAAAATATGAATTTTTTTATACCTGTAGTATAGCTACGCATCCATCAACGTTACCCTTCTTTGGGATAAGGTTGCTTGAAGATTTTCTTTTCTTCAGTTCTATACTGGCTTTTTTTATGTCAGGAGACAGGAACTCAAAAACCACATCTGCCCAGGCATACTTCTCATGTCCTCAAGTCTTTCAACAGAAGAGATGTATCATTCCTTCACTCTTTTTTTGTCGTCGCAAAACAGGAATGTAGTAAAAAGAAGATAGATCAGTAGTTTGATATATCCAATGTCATCTCCTCTTTCCTAGCCTCTTTAGTTGTATCTTTAATTCCTTCTTATCTAGTCTCCGACCAGCTCATTTGGTCGATTGTTGTTTACTCATGTGACTGACATTCCTCCCTTTTCCAATCCTATTATGACTGCCACATCAATGGTGTTGAAATTCAGGTGTTTATCCCCTATCCTGAACCCACCTTCTTCCACCTCAAAATTTTCAATCATGAAGTCAAGGATGTCATTGTCTACAACCATTCTATGCATACTCAGTATTTTAGAAAATGTTGTCTTCTTGAATATCATCTATTGGTTGTCAGTAATGAGTGAAAGTTCCTTCTCGAATGATTCCCACATACACTTCAATGGTTGAAAGTAATTGAAAGTCTGAAATATAAATATTTTCATTCATTCGCACAAAAGGACTTAAAAGGACATACTAGACCCTAATAAGTTGTTGGTGCACAAGAATCAGGTGGAAAATGGATTTTGAGAGTCAAAAGGAAAGCAATGGAAAGTATAATACACAGAATTAATTTCTATTTGACGAAATTTTGTCGTTTGTGCCTGTAAGTGGAATCTGGTGGAATTCAAATTCTATTGTTAGTGGATATCACTGAAATTTACTATCATTTGTAAAAACATTGTAAATTTTTTATTGGTATTTACAAATAATGGAGGAGATAAATGAACATTAACCAAATACAAATAAATAATATAAGAACACAAACATAAATAATTAAGGATAATGTTTTAATCCAGTGAAATGTAACAAAAAATAAAAATAAAATCCAATAATTTTTTATTAGTTTGCTCCTTTAACGTATCTATTTTCCTAACCCTAAATCCCAATCTCCCTTAACCCTAAATTTTCAACTCCCCTATCCCTAAACCTAAAATTTTCAATTTTCCAAGATATGCAGAAACATAGGGAAAATATTGGGTCAAACTTTCAAAGAGAAAACATTTTCTTTTCCATTAGATTCCAACTACAGAAGCACCCCTAAGAGGATTGAGCCCGGATGTGAAAGGACACAACCTCCATTGTTTAAAGGATAGACCCCGACAAACTTAACACGACCACGCCCTAGTGGTCGAAAATGACGATGGTGTTTTCACGATGACCAACTCACCTGCTTTCTACTGCTAGTACTTGGGACTTCCATGTTTGATGTCATTTATTCGGTTTTGTTTTTTTGTTGGGGTCGGCAATGCGGCGAGGTAGAGGAACTAAGCTAGATCTTTGAAAAGTTGTTGTTTAGCCCAATTTTGTTTACTGAAATGAATCATTCCCACCACCTTTTTGGGAAATCGCATTTATTTTCCACTCTATCCGAGAACAAATTTGAATTGCTTTGACGTGGGTAGTGTGTGGTTGACGTGGTTGGCTTGTCGACTCTATCAGAAAAATATTTCTCACTCTATCAGAGAATGAATTTCCTTAAAAAATCTAACACAAATCCTCAAAATTGGTTGATGTGGTTGGTGAGTGGTGACACACAATATCCATGTACAGTCCTCTTGCAAACATCCATTTGCATCAGTCCACGTATATGGCAAGCTTGTGGTTTAAATGTTTAAGGACATTTTCGAGTATTAAAGAACAAACTCGTGTGCTTTAAAGACCATATGTGTCTTAAGTGTTAATCATGTTTGTCCATTACATCTATATATATCAAACATCCGTTTATTAATTGTGTTACAAGTTACAACATTAATCAAGTAGAATTTTTCCAATCCATATTCCTTCCGTCCTTCGTTAAAAAATCCATATTTTTCTCTAACTTTTCGTTGCATATAATCATGTGTTGTCTTAAATTGATTATTCATATAACACAATATTTCTCAAGCATTTGTCTTATATTGACCAAATGCATTTTGGTTGTCCGAACTTGTCATTCTACTAAAGGGTTTCGGGTGACCAAAATGTGTTTGGGCGACCGCATACAATAGGTTTGCGATGCTTTCCAATGAAAAGGAAAATTGGACTTGGATTCAGTGCATAAACAAGTGAAACAACCCCCTCCACGAATGTTCGTTGAAAAACGAAAATTTGGAATTCACTATCCACACGTTTTGGAGGACCGAACCGGTTGCAGTCGATCGAGGAGTTGCAGAATTTAGCAGTTAGAGCTCCCCGAGGGTTATCCGTACCATTAATGAACGACCGTTGGACATGAATTTCTCAATTCACCTTTCATGTTTTCTATATAAACAAGTCCCCATTCACTCTTTCTTTTTCATCCATATTTTCTATAAACTTGCTAATCTCTTTCTTCTACTCAAATGCTTTCAATCCCTACTACCTAAACCACTTTTCAATGACTCCTAAAAAGGTTCTTGCCTCATAGATAGCGGCGGCCCCGACAAAGAAATTGATCGAGAAGAAAGGCAAGAAGTCGGTCCCTCCGGCGAAGAAAAGTCATCTTAATCCCGACATCCCATCCACCTTCATGGCACTGGTGGAACAAATTCCTGAAGAGGTCTTCGATTACTCGCCATCCTACATCTTAAGCCACTGGTGAAGCACCTCCCAAAAATGAAGAAGACAACACTACCAATGATGACCAATCCCCTAACGTTGAAGAAATGGCCGACACTCAATCTTTGTCTCCCACTCTAACCGAACCCACGATTGACCGAAGATGGGATCCGAAATTGGTTCATGGTCCTTGATGCTACACTCGCCCTGAGTGGCCATCTTGTTTAGATGCTTAATGGAATCAACCCTCGTGTGTTTATTAGCTCGAGAGCATTGTTGGCAGGAATTGCCATGAGATCCAAGAAGTTCATGGGCTAGTGGATCACTACTACAAAGGAATAGAAGAGCTCATCGATGATTTCCATACATTCCAGTTGATGACATCAAATTCACTCAACGAAATCAACAACAAATTCGTGTGGTTGGAGTTTCTCGCCATACATTCATCTATTCACAAAATGAGATCATGGATTTTCTTCGCAATATGAACAAGTCAGACCACTAGCACATTTGTTCATTTGGTGAACCGATATGTGTTCGGTCGTCTATTTTGCACATGGGTTTGAGAAAGGAAAATGAAAAATGGGCATTGATTCTGATGGACTCTGTCCATTCCACATATAACGGTCACAACATGTCCTGACATTGTTGCTAGTGGAGGACATTATTTGGTTAATAATTAGGACATGCCCACAGGCGGGTAGAATCTGTTAAGTGGTTGAAGATGTACTGAACGTGGTTCGGTCCACCGCATACCTAGCACCCTCAGCGGTGCTCCATCCCACTATCTTTAGAGAACGTGGGATTAAAAATGTTTTTTTAATCAGAGTTGCATACGATCCGCATGGTGAGACGCGCAGACTTGTGATTTTTTAATATTTGTTTAATAGCGATGGGAACCACTCGTATTTGAATTGAATAAAATAAATACAGATAACTGTTTTGTTTAAAAATGGAGACGTCTTAGAAAATAAAAGAAATAAAAAATAAAAAAATCATTGTAACTCTTAGCCCCTCATGTTCTATATAAATATTGTGTTTTCAAAATTCTATATTTTCGGTGCTAACATTGGTAGTAGTCTGTATCGTAACTATTCCAGGGTAATTCATCATTACCAACTTGACAACCTTTTCTATTCCAACAACAATTTCCTACTGCATTAAATAATATCACTATTATCTTTTTGCAGTTACTAAATTAATTATTTACCAACATTTGTCAAACAATTTTTTTAAATAAAAATGAAAATAATTGCAATCAAATTTCAGTAATATTAATTATATATTCATAAACGAGATAAATGATGATTAATTAATTAATTTGTAACATGTAAGAAATGATTTGAAGGAAAGAGAAGTGTTGATTTGATAGCAGGATCTTTTCATAAAGATCATGGTTGACAATATGAAAAAGAAAAGATTGTGGATTAATTATTGTGAAGTGGAAAGACTGACGCGATAGAGAGAGAAAACTGGGGTGATCTTTTTAAGATCATGGTTACGTAGAATCTGAAAGGTTTCCTTTGCTTTCATTTCTGACCACAAATGTTAAATGCCTTAGCCACAGTATTTATCCAAGGCATTTAAAAAGCAACCCATTGTTGGTGATTTTAAGGATTTGGTGGGTTCTCAATTATAGCATATCCTTTTTGGGTTTGGTTATGTCAAAACACAAAAAATTATTAATTAGTCATTTAGTAATTATACCATAAAACTATAAAGATTAACCATGAGAATAGATTTTGTTAGATTAAATTTCTAAAATAAAGTTTAATCATTTCTAAAGAACATGTTTGAGAAGATGAAAGATAAAGAGATTGCGACATAGTCAATAGCTCTCCGAGTCTAAAAAACTGTAGCATATCCCTATTGGGTTTCGTTATGATAGAATACAATGCAACCTTTCATTCCATTTACGATTGTAGTATGTTCAATTCATAGTTCTTCTCGTGCAATGAGGGGATGTATATCAGTACATGATAAACGAAGTGTACTTTAAAGGAATAGGCTTGTTATTTGAGGATTCCTCCGAGTTTAAAGGACACATTCCTTCGAATTTGAAGGACTAACTTGAGTTTCCAAGGACAACCCTCAGTGACCGAATGTATTTCAGTTGTCCAAACGGGTGATCTATTTAGGGAATTCGGTGCACCGAATGCGTTTGTGAGGACAAATGTTGAGAAAGTAAAATGATAAAAAAATGATAGCAAAACTTATGGATTTGGCAAGTTCTCAATTAGTGTCAAAAAACCATAGCATAATCTTTTTGGATTTTGTTATGACAGGGCACAACCTTTCATTAATTAGTCATTTCACGGCCTGCAATATCATAGATTGGTTTATGTTTAATTCATGGATCTTACCCTAGAGGCAAGAAGGGACATCTTACCTCGGTGATAAAAGTGGGAATCCATATCCACTTTCTCAGTTTTCTTGAGAAAGGATTTTTGCGTCCTTTAAAGTATGTAAGTGTCCTTTAAAAGAACGGAATTTTTTTGCACTCCTTGGAAATTTGGAATCCATTATCTGTGCACACTTTTCCTTTTCCTTTTCAACATTTGAGGTCGAAACATGAATTCTGAGTTGTCGACCGAACCCATTTTGGTCCATCGAAACGTGCTACACGGACTACCAAACACATACATACACCCCGGCCTTTGAAATCCCTCATTCAGCAACAAACTCGTGGTTTCAAGGGCAAATTTGAGGTTTAAAGGAAAAAAACATGAGATTTGTTAAAAAACTAGTCATATTTTGGCATTCCCTGACCTTCTTACAATTGTTTCCATCACTAACAAATGGCCTTTCAACACTACAATGATCACTACTCCAACGATGATGAGGATTACATAATCGGAGGACCCTGGGTAGACATAATCCACCTGGCACTGGCGAGAAGCCGACAGACTATGGAGTTTAACTGTATTATCTAGTGCGCTTGCAGGCGACATATCATTGGAGCACTCACTTAATTCCAACAGATTCAGTGTTAGTTTGGTTTGCTAGAAAGTCATTTTGACGTTTTTTCGGTTGTTAGAAAACCCTTTTGATGTTAGATTGGTTATGTAGAACTACTAAACCAATCTGGGTTAATTAGATCTGTTTGCTGGAATAGTTTGTTCAAAACCATATTGGAAAACTCTGTCTTGCAAGCACATCTATCAACCCATTTTTTGATGAAGAAAATCAAGACATTGATTCCTAGACATGGAATTCAGTCATGTTCTTTTGCCCAAGTTGTTGTTGTTGTTGTCATCTTTCTATTTTTTGCACAAGTTGTTGTCATGTTTTTATTTTGGTTGTCAAATGTAGGTAACCTAAAGATTTAAATTAATTGAAATTGTAGTTTTGCAATGCTATTTGTATTCTACTCTGAGATGCTTGTCAAAAAAATATCATGAATGAAGAGAATTGGAATAACTAGAATTAAAAACTCACACAAGAATATCTAGTGAATTTTTTGTGATTCAAGTGAAATTTAATATAATTTTAATCATTTCTAACAATTATTTTTAAAATTTTGAAAATGAAAAAAATTGGTATCAAATTTTAGAAATAATTCATACATACAATTATATAAATGATGATATATATATATATATATTTATTTAGTTTTTGGTAAAATGTAAGTAAGGAGTTGGAGGAAAGAGAGTAGTTTTGACAACATGATATTTTTATAAAGGACACACTTGAGGTTTAAAGGTGAGCATCGTGTTATACCCAAGTTGGGTTGTTCACAGGGAGAGTACTGGTTACTACCAAAGAAAGGAGATCGTACGCTGGCCATTACCATATAGTCGGATGTGGTATGCGTCATTATTAACGAACAAAACATAGCCATAATGAAAAGGACACCAAATCGGACTACTCTCTCCAATCTCATACGTTTATAACAATAGTGACATGACACAACCTTTCATTACACGACCTACAAAATCATAGATTGTAGGGTGTTCAATTCATAGATCTTGTAATTATACCCTAGAAGGCTAGAAAGGATATCGAGCGTCAAAGAGTAACATAGTGAGACGAGGTAATATGGTAAGGTCGACATTTGATGACCTTAACTTGTTTTTTTATAATGAATAATGGCCTATTTTTATGACAGTTAGAGGTGGTCTTTTTAAGTCTTGGTAATATGAAGTGAGGAGATGAGAATCTTATGTGAGTGTCAGGCCATCTACAATAGTGATCTTGTTTTAAAGATCACACCCCCATTCTCTACTCCACTTCAGTTTCTCTCTCCTCCACATCAACATGATATTTACTCTCACAATCTTTACATTATTCGCTCCTCAATGATGATATTATCCCACTACTTTCTCTTTCCCCACCTCACTTTATTCGACATTATTTTATGTTTTCACTGCTGGAAAAAGGGGCTATAATGTTGGATATTAAGTGGGTACAACAATGAGTTTATCACGTTGGTTGACCGACGTCGTAGGTGAGGGACGTTATACAGGAGTACTCTTTCATGTCGGTCTAAAATCTGACGTCGTAATGAGGGTCTACCACATCGGTTATCAAGAAGAACCGACGTGGTAGACTCCTTAATCAATATTTTGATTTTTTATATTTTTGTTTTTATAACCTACAACGTCGGTTTTTATACCCATGCTTCGTTACATGTATGCTTTTTTTTTAAATTAAAGCTTTTATTTGAATTTTATTTAATGTCAAAGTTTCATTTTTCACCCTTGAATCTTGTGAAATTCCACATCTCTTCAAGTTTTGACTATATTTTCGTGTCTAATCTAATAAACTTAGATCAATGAGATTAATCTCCAAAATGCTACATCAAAATGCACTTCCACAATTCCTTAATTTTAAAACTATTAAAAAATATTTAAAAAACCCCTTACACGTCGCTTAATTAAACTGACGTGGACGACCTCTCTACCACGTTGTTTGATTTTTTTAAAATATCAAAAAATATATTTTTAAAAAACCCTTCCACGTCGATTAATTAAAACCAATGTGGAAGACCCCCCTACCACGTCGGTTAACTAAAACTGACGTGATAGGGTTTGATTTTTTAAAAAAACTATATTAAAAAAACTCCCTAACACGTCGGTTAACTAAAACAGACGTGGTTGGGGGTCTTCCACGTCGATTTTAATCAACGTGGAAGTCACCCTTCCACGTCGGTTTGTAATTAACTGACGTGGTAGGTCGATTTTCGAGTAGTGTTTCCCCCAACAACCAACATATAACTTAATTCATTTACATTACTTAGTAATTAATTAATAATAACGAAAATTGACAATAACTTAATTAATTAATAATTTAAGTTTTTTAAAACAAATATTATTAATATATTACAATAATTTAAGCTACAAATAATTAAAACATGATTAAATTAATTATATTCTCATTCATCATTTCGTCCAAAATGTTGTCATATGTTCTCGACCAAGTCCTTCTTCAAAGTCAAATGTTTAAGTCTGTAACGAACCCCATCTCTTTTATCAAAGTTTGCGCTAATATCCATAATATGATCGGATGAGTTCTAGAAAGGCTTATCATTGAATGTTGATGAATAAGGGAAATTTGTTGATGATGATATATTACAATAATATAAATTTGACACAAAGAAAATAAAAAAGGACTTCTTGATGATGTTGTTGAATAAGAGAAATTTGATTTCCGAGGAGGACATATTGAGAGCAACTCTTTGCAAAGAACAATATAAGAAGGATTTATTTATTAAATCAACTTTATGTATTGTTGTTTAAATGTAATTTTAAGTTGCTCTTACAAATATTATGAATTTTAATTACTTCTGTTATTCATTTATCTTTTTATTTAATTTTAATTTCAGAAACAATTTGTTGAATTAACTTAGAATTTCTAAATGTATCAAATTATTTTCAATAAACAAAAAAATAGATTATCAAAAAATCAATCCTAATAAGTAATAACAAGTATTTAATAAACACATTAACAATAAACCAAAAAAAGCAATAAACAACGACAAAAAAGAAAACCAAATTTTTTAATGGGTGGGACCCACCCACATTGGTCCCAAATCCACCGCACAACAACAGTAACCACGCGTCCCATTCCAGGGTCGCACGGTTACGTGATCCCGATTGAGGGAATCATGAAGGGGTGCATTAGTGGGTTTTTTGCCCATTGAGGATGCCTTTAGTTCGAAACTTACTTAGTATTCCTAAGTGATAAGTTAAGCGAAATGAATTATTTTCTTTACTAATAGTCAATTTATTGATACGTTCTATGACGAATTATTACATTCCTAATCTTCACAGTAAATATTTTATGATGAAGAAACAATTTATGATTATTAAGAAACACAACGTCACAATAAATTCTAATAAAAATGATAATCTCACGATAAAAAGCACAACTGCTATTATGATGATACATGTTTTGACGACTTATTGCATTGGGAGTCACTACTACGGGAGACAACCTTTCAATTCATGGTGTGCCAATAGACTCAACCTTCAATTCCTTCTGTAGAATCATCAGTTGTAGTGTATTCCATTCATACTTCTTAAACCCTTGGTGTAATATGTCTTTCCTGCCCCTGAAAGCCCACTTCTTGAAATGGCCTCTATCTCCCACTTTTTGTTGGTCCTAATGTTTATTTAGGTTTAATTTTTTGTAGGGGATCTCCCATTGTGTGTTTTTTGTTTATGAAGATCCAGTGACTATGTCCCGCTTAATCTTCCAATGGTTGGACAACATGCAACTCCACAGGGATGATCTAGACTAACTTCAGGAGAGGTTGGTATCACTGGGGGAGGAGGTCACCTGGCTTTCAGGCTCTTGACACCCCTCTCCAATCAATGATTTTCTATAGCTCCAATGTTGTAATTGTGGGGTTGTTCGCTTGCATGAGAGACCGACTGGAGGCATCTCAAGACCCGAGCGTACTCTTATTACTAGAGTCTAGCGCACCAGTGCAACTTCCCAAGTTTGTGGTCATCTTGAAGAGGTAGTCCCAGACAACACCAACTTCGTAATTGTAGAAGGAGTTGGCGAGACCTCCTACCCACCAATTGGACGTTATCTTGGAGAAGGAGTCGGCAAGATCTCAAGGCTCCAAGTTGGTCGTCATATATTTGATATGAAGGTGTTGAATGTATTTCTTGCATAAATCAATAAAGTTTTATTGTTACATGTTATTTAATATTAAATTTTCATACAACCAAAAATATAATTCAAATTATTACAAATCATATCAGCGATCTATTTATAATACACAAAACTATTATATTGATAATGACAAATGCCATACATATCACAGAATATATATATATTACACAAACAATAACAAATTATAGATCCAACTGAAAGAGAGTGATCCAATAACATGTTGCCTACAAGCTCAAAAGATGATTTGTTTATCTCTTGGGTCTGACTTAACTTTGCAAGCTTCTAGAGAAGCTTCTCCGTCCGTAGGTCCGTTATGCTCACGTCAGGTTTCTCTACTGGTGGTGTCGGTGTTCCCTCGTCCAAGACGAAGTATCAACAGTAATGGGTTGGCTCCGAGGAGTCACATACATAGAACTTCTTGCTAAGTTTGTTCGGAATGTTGAACCACAACCCCGTTGCCTTGAAACCGCACTTGTAGGTGTGATAGGGTAGACGTGAAACTCCTACTATTTCAACGAGAGGAGAGCCTCCCCATATTGGTCCACCAGTATTGTTCTCATCTTCATCACTGGTGTAGTTGTTCATAGAATTGTATTGGAAGGCCATTATTTTCAGTTGATCAAATACACAACAGAGACTACGAATGCAATAGGGTTTAGAAACTATGAATGAAATATAGTACATCCTATGATTATATAGACGTTGTTATGAAATGTTGAGTCTCTTCGCATACCCTGTAATGGAAAGTTGTGTCCCTGAAATGAAAGGTTGACTCTTCGCATACCATAATGACATAATGGAAGGTTGTGTCCTTTCATTACGACTCCTAATGGCCATCTAAAGATTGAGTCTGGTTTAGTGTTAACACACCTTCAATAGGACAATCGTGTCTCCGACGTACCATGTCCTTCGCAGGACACCCGTGTCTCTCGAAGAAAACTTATGTGTGTCTTGGTTGGCAAGTTGGAGGCTTGGAGCCATTGTTATTTTTTGTGATTCAAAATTTAAAACTGCAACAGATTTGAGTTCAAAGGACAAATCCTTCTTCCTTTAAAGAACATTCTCACCAATACCACGTGGGACAGTGGACATACATCAGTCCCTCGCAGGACACAACAGTCCATACATCATTTACCCATTAGGGACATACCACGTCGAATTTTTGGTTTAAGTCTCACACTAATGGGTTGGGTCCAACTATCTAAGTACCCACTACCACAAATATAGAACTTCCTACGCACTTTTTCCTTTTCTTAATTCCTTTCTAGATGTTTGAGGTTGGAAAGAAACAAAAACCCATCGTAGATGGTCGACCGAATGCATTATAGTACATCAATATGTGATACACGGAAGACCGGACACATATCGGTCCACCAAACCTACTAACTAGAATCACCAATTTCGGATAACTGAAATACATTCGGTCAATATAAGACTAGAAAACTGATGTTTGGACTCCAACATACCTGTGTCTCCGATGGATTGTGTCCAGTGAAGGACACAAGTATGTTCTTTAAACCACGAGTTCGTCCTTGGAAGTTGGAACTCGAATGTGTCCTTTAAAGCATGAGTTTATTCTCTAAGGACACAATGGTTCACATACATGGTCACGAGTCTGGACACAAGTATGTCGAGTCCTGGTCGTAATATGGGTGTCCAGCGCTGGACACTACCATAATTGGACTAGCTTCTGGACACACTCTAAACAAACTCTACACGGACCTGGGAATCAATGCCATCTCATTTTTCCTTTTCCTTCCGCAACGTTTGAGGTTGTAAACGTCAAAAAAAAGCAACAAAAGGGCAAAGACCATCGTATGTCGTCTACCGCAAATCTGTTGTTTCACCAAAATGTGTTACACCAATGACTGTACACATATCGTTCCACCGATATCACTAACTATAATCACAGGTTTTGAGTCTTTGTTCAACAAAAATCCATTCAGTCAATATAAGACATATTCAATGTGGATATCCTTTTTTAGCATGTTCTATTTTTTTAATATTGAAATATGTAGAACACGCCAAATATTATGTCCACGGCTGATGTAAGATGCCTTTTTTAATAAAAGTTATATATTGTGAGGTTGTGCTTTAAAGGAATAAAGTACACACTCAATTTTAATCAACGGACTTGGGTTTAAAGGACATTTGAATATTTGATCTTTACTGGACATAAGTTGTGTTTGTTAGGACAATTTTTTTGTAAAAGGACACATTTGATATTAAAGAACATACATATCCTTTAAAAAAAGGGCGTGTTATTTTGAGGACACACTCAATTTTTAAAGAGATAGACATGGCATGTCCAGGACATATTAGTGGGTTTAAAAGGACAATGTTTGTTACTTGTAAGTTATTTTCACCTTAAGTTTTAACTTTTCACCATCAGTAATTAATTTTCATTTACGCGCCACGAATTTTCATCCTTGGAACCGTCCAAGTTGTCCCTTCCAATTTCCTGCTTTGCCCCGAGCATTCCCAACCTGCCATAATCATCCCATATCACGCACACCGACCCAATCACTATAGAGCGGGCATCAACCACCTTAAACCACGCATCCCCTCTGGCCATTCTCGGCTAGGTAAATGGCTTGCAACAAGCAGACCAACCAACCAACCAAAGGCAAATAGTAAGAAAAATGGCGATGATACAAGTGAGCCCGCGGAGCTACTGTTATGTTGGAGATTCAGAAAAAAAAGAGCAGCGAAGTTTATTGCTTCTAAAGTTTGATTCTTAGTCGGAGCCCACCAGACAAAACAAATAGTATTGGATAAGTTATAGGTACTCTGGCAAGAAGAAAAGTGTGTATTTGTAATGTCAAGTGGTCAATGGTGGGTGAATCATTAAAAGAACAAGTTTGGAAGAATGCAATGGTTAGTTCATTATTATCTAGATTTTCTTTTATGTTAATTCATTTCATTACAGTTTTTTATCTAATCAATACTACTTTTCTCTTATTTCGTGTTTCATGAAGAAAGTATTTTCCAATCAACTAAAGAATTGAAAAGGAAGTGGATTTTATTTGTGGGTACTCGATGGAAGGATATCAAAACAAAGTTGATGTCCAATTTTATTTTTGGAAAGTATAAGGATCGAGATCCATGGAAAATTTACAAGTTTATTACTTAGACGACATGGGCTGAATTCAAAAGCTCAAGGCTAACTCCCGAATTTTTTGTAAAATATACATTCATTAAATATGATACCTAATCTCTCTTTTTGGTTTGTAGGAACTACAAGCGCTCAACCAAGAATGACAATCGAAGAACAAGTTTCCACACAAATTGTCGTGGGGGGATTACCGTAAATTGGAGAAGACAATGATGGTCGAAAAGGTTACCAAGAAAAGGCAGGAAGCTTTAGAGGCTGGTTGGACCGAAGAGCAAGCCAGTAATTTGTCTCCTCTATCTCCCCTAGCAAGATGAGATAAGTGGAAAAGAACACACGTTACGTTAGACGGGAGTTACATTAACTCTTAGTCAGCAGTTGCAACAAAGATTGTAAGCGGTTACATTTAATTCTTGTGTTTTATATACTACCTAATTAATTAATAAATAGTGTTTAACGTTATCCAATGATATAATTTCTAAGATTCTTGTGTTTCATGTGTAATAGGATGATCTTACACTACAAGCTTCCGAAGGTGAATTTATTTCAGAGGGCAGAAAATATAATTTGATTGTAGTCTGAGGCAAAGAGGAGTGTACTGGACGAGTACGTCATGTCGGTAGTTGAATAGTACTACGATAATACTTTGGGTCATCCTCCTTGAAGCAAAAAACTTGATTGAATCAGTTTAAATACCGCAAGTGCACGACGTCAGTGAAGATGCGGCAAATACGGGTCGATCCACGGGGATGTATGTAGCCTCTGGTTTATCCGAAATCAAGTGGCAAAAAAGGGAAAGAGATTTTGCTATGCTAACCTAAAGTACACTAAACTAGTAAGTAAGAAATGGGAAAGAAAGCAACAAAAGATTGGAAATCAAGAAGAGAAACCCGTAAGGGGTGGAGTGTGTGCACATATGAAGTGAAATAAGTGATGAATGACGCATGTAAGCATGTATGTGTGTGTGTCGTGTGTGTCTTCATGCATTGGAAGTGTCTAAAGACGTGG
This sequence comes from Triglochin maritima, assembly GCA_963682175.1. NCBI lineage: Eukaryota > Viridiplantae > Streptophyta > Magnoliopsida > Alismatales > Juncaginaceae > Triglochin > Triglochin maritima. The sequence goes on along the minus strand of OY821771.1, from coordinate 28,589,483 downwards.
CAAAACCTATCAATCCATTTACACAATGTATCAGCAATTACTACTTGATTATCATAAGATTAGGCTCAGCATGAGAAGTGTCTAAAGATATGCCAAGACTCATCACAAACAATGAACTCAAGTGAAGAACAACACTAAGCATGTGAGGTGTCTAAATGTTATGGCAAAACCCATAAAAACATAGTTTCTTCAATCAATCAAGCAAGCAAACACAAATACAAACACATAACTAACATGTAGCATATTCAACAAGAAATTTCAGTCAATAAACATGAGGAAACTAAGCATGGGAAGTGTCTAAATCTTTTGGTGAAACCCATCAAAATTCCCAAACATGTAGATGATTAAAATACCCCCAATGAACATACAAACATGCAAGTCTACACAATCAAAAATTCATCAAACATCCAAACTTCACAACATATATGTACATCATCTCCACCCCACCCCACCCCCACCCCCAAAGGTTATGGATCTACTCACTACACATTAAGCAATCATTCATATAAAGAAAATGAGACATTCTAACTAATTTAAACTAAGATTAAAGAAACAAGACTAAGCTATGCATGCAAGGAAAAGAGACAAAATGAGAACAAAACTATGAAAAAATTATTTTATTAAATGACTTACATTACAAGTAGCATTCTTCTTCACTTGAGTTTTGCTTCAAGGATTTACTCCAAGTAGAGAGCATGCCACCAAGTAATGGGTGAATACAAAGGAGAAGGAAGAGTTCTATTTATAGGCATAAAAAAGGTAACCGGGGACAATCCACTGGTACAGGACTAAAACGTGTACCATATATGGACTAAATACAACCTAATCTAACACCCGACTGAAGAACGTGCCATTTGGGGCCAAAGACAACCAATTGGCGGTCTGGATGGGCTTGATCGGGTTTGGTTTTGGGTGGCTTGATTCTGGCTTGATTTCTTCATGTTTGGTGAACCCGATTTGGTTGTTGATGTTTGGGCTCAGATCTAATTGCCAAAATACTCCTCATGATTGTGTGGAGCGTCTTGATTTTCTCATTGATCTTTTTGGTTTACATCTGTGTCCTTCTCTCTTCCATCTCAGTCCATAAGTCCTGCAATTCAGTCTTTCCCCTGCTTTTAAGTCCTTTTTGAGTCTCTTCTTCCCAAACTTGTTTATTCCTGAAACATAACCATAAAACTCATTACGTAGCATTCCTTAGGATAAAACTAAAGGATATAGGACACATATATATATGCATGATATGATGTCAATCACATACATAGTAGAAAAGGAATTCACACAGATTGCGAACAAAAGATTCATACACTGCCAAAACAAATGGCTATGGTACTTAATAGATTAAGTGCATTAGCCGATATCACCACACCTATTCTGACACCGCAGAGTACAGCGGGAAGTCTGAATCTTGAATATGAACGCCCAATTTGAATCCATGAGGAAACAAAAGTACAAATACTAAAGAAGACAACGTTATTACCTTTGAATTTTATAACTCCCTAATTATAGATATATTGCTCATGTTGTTTTGTTCTCCTCATGATAGTCTTCCATCATCAAAAGCATCTTCTCCTTAGAAGTTGTGTGACGAGAGTCAATTGCCTTCGAATTGCAAAATATTGTACATTCTTGTAAAGGATAAATCTTTAGATTCTACAATAAAAGGTGTTATGCCAAAAGAAATGGTACGCAAAACAACAAAGGGTGGCATTGAAGACTTGGTATATGTCTGCATAGATGATGTCTTGTAGTTTCTGAAGATGGAAACATTGTGTATAATAATCATTAAGATTAAATTGCAGTAAGTCATGTTTGTCTTTTTCATAATTGTTTATGTTACATTTGAATTTTAATGGTGTTAGTTTGTTTATATTAAGAATTTGTACCAAATACGGAATGACAAAAGTATAGTTAAGTGTGTTGATTGACATCATTTCATGCTTATATTTGTATCTTATATCCATTATCTTTCACCTAAACAATGCTATGTAACGAGTTTTATGTTTAGTTTTCAGGAATAAATAGGTTTGAAGAGATTAAGCATAAAAGGACCCAAAAGTAGGGAAAATGACTAAATTGTGAGGGGACTAAGATGCAAGGGAGAATGACCTGAACGTAAGACCGAAGGACCAAAGAGCAAAACAAAATACTCCACGCCATCATGGGGAGTCTTTTGACAATTCTATTCGGGTCGGAGCTCCAGCAAGCAAAGTAGATGCATCAAAGATCACCAAAGACATCCAGAAAATCCCAGAAGAAAACTTAGAGGGATCTGAACCATATAGACCGCTAATTGGCGCTCTGTTTTGGCCCAAATCCGCTAAGATTTTGGTGGGTCGCGTATTAGTGTGTATTTAGTCCATTTCTGGTATTTGTTTAGTCCCACATCGGTGGATTGTCCCGGATTACCTTTTTCTATGGCTATAAATAGAACTCTTCACCTTCTATTGTAATCACTCCATATTTTAAGTGCCTATTCTTCCTACAAGAAGTGAGGCCGTGAAGCACACACTAAAGTAGGAGGATGCTACTTGAAATGTGAGTCACTTTAATAAAAGTTTCTTTATTATGTTGTTTGTTTTATATTTCTTGTTTTACTTTGTTTAATTTCATTTCAATAATTTTAGTAGCTTAGTTAATATGCTTTTCTTGCTTAGTGTAATAGTTAGTTTAATGTTTAGTGAGTAGTTCCATCCCCTTTGGGGGGTGGAGTAGATGTTCATACATGCATTAGAGAGTGGAATGAATGCTTTATTTACAATTTGTTGATAAAACATGAATGTATGCTTGCTTGTTTAGGATAGAATATATAACTTGATGAGTTTTGCCAAAATGATTAGATACCTCTCATGCTTGTTTAGGTTCTGAAATAAACAACTTGCATATGTAAATGTTAATCAATTAGGTTGGTGAATAGATTGATAGGTTTTGTCATAACATTTAGACACTTCCTATGCATGATAACACCACCTTCATTTGTGCTTAAAGAATGTGTTCAACACCCACCTCTTTGCATGTGTGCTCTCACTCCACCCTTAGGGGTTTTCCACTTCTGTATTCCAGCACTGTTCTTTCATTCTTAGTTAAGTTCTAGTTAATCGTTTGTTGCTTTCTTTCACATTTCGTATTTCGCAGTGTAGCGTAGCGTAGAGTAGGATAATCAAACTATCTTCTCCATTTTTCTTGCCACTTGATTTTGTGCAAACAAAAGACTGCTCACCTCCCTGAGGACGACCCGTATTTTCCACCGCTTCAACGCGGCCATGCACTTGCGGTTTAATTAAAACGTTCAACAAGTTTTTAGCGCCGTTGTCGGGAAGGTGCCAGTCCAGGCTCTTGTTTGGACGATTCGAGTGGATTTAATTTGTGTTTTGTAGTTTTTCTTTGTTTCAGGAGACTTGGAGTCGCCAGGAGGAACACTTGGAGAAATTTTGAGGAAATCTGGGCACTGTAGACCGCTAATCAGCGGCCTGAGACCGCAAATTGGCGGTCTGGTAACCTCTTTTTTCTCTCTCATTTCTTTGGTCTATTTGCCTAATTGATGTAGTGATCTGGGACTTGATTTGGCATGTTTTGATGTATAGTTTTTTCCCAGATCAATAATCAAACCTCCTTTAAGCAACTCGGACCCTAAAACCCAAAGCAAAAGATTATGCATTCTTTTTGTTTAGGTCATGCATCATGTATGTGACTTAGGCATATAGATTGTCTTTTATTTTAGCTTTATTTTCAGTTGCTGAGTGTTGGCGTGAGGTACGCACCTTCTATTCTCATTCATGCATTTCGTATGAATATGCATTAGTTAGTAGGAAGTGCATTGAAACAAGTGTGAGTTGAGCGTTTGTTTGGAGAATTGATTGCTAGATTAGGACTCCAAAATGCTACTAAGGAGGGGCTGTCCCATAAAACATAAGGTAGGGGATTTCATCACCCTTTCCTTCGCCCCAAAAACCACACTAATCAAGAGCCTAATTTGAAAATCAAGTAGACAATGACCCTAAGGACTTCGGGCGTATTAGGAGAGTGATCTGGTCCCAACCGTCATGACCTGATCGGCGTTGCCCACTTTGTCGATAGTAGGAGAGACGAGATCTCCGGATCTTGGCTCCCTTGCTGGGCTTTGTGGTCCTCGTCGTAGGGAGGTGAGGCGTGTTGAGGCCGTGTGACCTCGCAGTTAGGCGTCGTCTAGCTGTAAGGACCTATAGCGACCTTAGGATTGCTTGAGCCTTGTTTGCTTGTGTTCTTCTACCTGTACCCATCCACCGTAGCATAAGGACTTCTTCCCTTCTCTCCTGAGTCATTCTTTCTCTCCTGAGTTCCACCGTCTTCTCCTCTATGCACATTCTTTGTTTTAAAAAAAAAGTTTTGGTTTGTGTGTGCACCTTTGTGTATGCTTTCGTGGGCACGAGACAAGAGTGGCCGTTTGACAAGGCATGTCGTAAACCCGGCTTTGGTAGTCGATTTCTCGACGCCTTCCTCCTCTCGTGTCGCACTCAGTCTGGGTTCAATGGCTGCTCATTTCCGTGAGGAGGAGCAGTTGCTGGACCCACCTGTTCCACTTGTGCTTCCTGTTGTGGCTCCCATACCTCTACGTGATCGATGATACCCGAGCCGTACCGCTCTACCCTCATGCATCGTATTGCCAGAGGCAAATGGGAACCATTTTGAGGTTAAGCCTCAGTTTATTTCCATGCTCCCTCACTTCACTGGGAAAGGTGACCCCTATATCTTTCTCAGGGAATTTGTGGAGGTCTGTGCTATGTTCAAGCTGCAACAACTTAGCACAGACTCCATCCATCTTAGGCTTGTCCCCTTTGCGCTGAAGGATGATGCCAAGAAGTGGTTGTACAGCAACCAGGCGAATTCCTTTAGGACTTGGGATGAGTTTCAATCTGCATTCCTCAAGAATTACTTTCCAAATCATCGAACTCAAAAATTGAGGAACGAAATCAATTCGTTCTATCAACTTGAGACCGAGACATTTCATGCATATCTAGAGAGGTTCAAGGAGCTACTTTACTCATGCCCTCACCATGGCATTGAGTTGTGGTGTCTTTGTCAGATTGTTTACGAGGGTCTTCACATCCCGTCCCGAACGCTCCTTGAGTCAATGTGTCAAGGAGAGTTCTTGGGAAAGGATGAAAGGGAGGCATGAGCTTTCCTAGAAGACCTTGCTGAGAAAACAATGCAATGGGATAGTGTAAGGGAACCACCTGCATCATCTAGTATAGGAGCAAGGATCGTGAATGCAAACTCGACTAGATCGGGTGCCGCATTTGCTATCGATACTACTACGGCCACCGAGGCACGCATTGCGGCCTTAATGCGCCGTATGGATTCGATTGAGCTCCAAAACCAACAAAGTGCACCTCACATGTCCACATCCGGTCGAGTTCCCTGTCATTCATGTGGTAGGATAGGTCATGTAGAAAGCGAGTGTGCGTCCATTCCTCCTGAGATGGAACATGTCAACGCCATCTATGACAGAGCTAGGAATGACCCACGATTGACATCATTTCATGCTCATATTTGTATCTTATATCCATTATCTTTCACCTAAACAATGCTATGTTACGAGTTTTATGTTTAGTTTTCAGGAATAATTAGGTTTGAAGAGATGAAGCATAAAAGGACCCAAAAGCTGGGAAAAAGGACTGGATTGTGAGATCTGGGGACCAAGATGCAAAGGAGAATGACCTGATCGTAAGACAGAGGGACCTAAGAGTAAAACAGAATACTTCACACCATTATGGGGAGTATTTTGACAATTCTATTCGGGTCGGAGCTCCAACATGCAAAATAGATGCATCAAATACCAACAAAGCCTTCCAGAAAAGCCCACAAGAAATTCCAGAGCGATCCGGACACTGTAGACCGCTAATTGGCGGTCACTTTTGGCCCAAATGCGCTCAAATTTCTCCCGCACATGTATTAGAGGATGTTTAGGCTATTTGTGGTATCTGTTTAGTCCCACGTCGGGGGATTGTCCCGGATTAGCTTTTTCCATGGCTATAAATAGAACTCTTCACCTCCTATTGTAAGGACTCCATATTTTAAGTGGCTATTCTTCCTACTAGAAGTGAGGCCTTGAAGCACACACTAAAGTAGGAGGATGCTACTTTTAATGTGAGTCATTTTATCAATAAAGTTTTGTGTTTCTTTCATTGTTTGTTTTATGCTTCTTTTATTGTTGTGCATGTTTTAGTTTAATCGTCTTTTAATTCTAGCTTAGTTTGAATATGCTTTCTTTCCATAGTTTAATAATTAGTGTAATGTTTAGTGAGTAGTTCCATCCCCTTTGGGGGGTGGAGTAGATGTACATACATGCATTAGAGAATGGGATGAATGCTTTAATTTCAATGTGTTGATTAAACATGAATGTATGCTTGCTTGTTTAGGATAGAATTTATAACTTGATGAGTTTTGCCAAAATGATTAGACACCTCTCATGCTTGTTTAGGTTCTGAAATAAACAACTTGCATATGTAAATGTTAATCAACCAAGTTGGTGAATAGATTGATAGGTTTTGCCATAACATTTAGACACTTCCTATGCTTGATAAGCACCACCTTCATGTGCTTAAAGAATGTATTCTACACCCACCTCTTTGCTTGTGTGCACTCACTCCACCCCTTAGGGGTTTTCCATTCCTGAAATTCCAGCACTTCTATTTTGTTCTTAGCTTAGTTTTTATTTGATCGTTTATTTCTTTGTTTCGCATTTCGTACTTCTTAGCGTAGTTTAGTGTAGAGTAGCGTAACCAACTTTCTTCCCTCTCTTTTTGCCACTTGATTTCTGATAAACAAGAGCCTGCTCACCTCCCTGAGGATGACCCGTACTTGCCACCGCTTCATCGCGGCCGTGCACTTGCGGTTTAAATTAAAACGTTCAACAAGTTTTTGGCGCCGTTGCCGGGGAGGTGCCAGTCCAGACTCTTGTTTGGACGATTCGAGTGGATTTAATTTGTGTGTTGTAGTTTTTCTTTGTTTCAGGAGACTGGGAATAGCAAGTGGAGGCTACTGGAGAAATTTCCAGACGACCTGAGCACTTCAGACCGCCAATCAGCGGTCTGAGACCGCTAATCAGCGGTCTGGTGAGCTCTGTTCATATTTTAATTTCTTGCTGTTGTTGCTCTAAATGATCTAGTTATCTGGGACTCAATTTGGCATGTTTTGACTTATAGTTCGTTCCCAGATCAATAATCAAACCTCCTTTAAGCAACTTGGACCCTAAAACTCAAAGCAAAAGATTAGGCATTCATTCTTGTTTAGGTCATGCATCATGTATGTGACTTAGGCATTTAGATTGTCTTTTATCTTAGCTTTATTTTCTGTTGCTGAGAGCTGGCGTGAGGTACACACCTTCTACTCTCATTCACGCATTGCGTATGAACATGCATTAGTTAGTAGGAAGTGCATTGCAACAAGTGTGAGTTGAGCGTTGTTTGGAGAGTTGATTGCTAGATTTAGGACTCCAAAACGCTACTAAGGAGGGGCTGTCCCATAAAAGATAAGGTGGGGGATTTCATCACCCTTTCCTTCGCCCCAAAAACCACACTAATCAAGAGCCTAATTTTAAAATCAAGTAGACATTGGCCCTAAGGATCTTGGACGCATTAGGAGAGTGATCCGGTCCCGACCGTCATGACCTGATCGGCGTTGCCCACTTTGTCGATAGTAGGAGAGACGAGATCCCCGGATCTTGGCTCACTTGTTGGGTTTTGTGGTCCTCGTTGTAGGGAGGTGAGGCGTGTTGAGGCCGTGTGACCTCGCAGTTAGGCGTCGTCTAGCTGTAAGGACCTATAGCGACCTTAGGATTTCTTGAGCCTTGTTTGCTTGTGTGCTTCTACCTGTACCCATCCGCCGTAGCATAAGGACTTCTTCCCTTCTCTCCTGAGTCATTCTTTCTCTCCTGTGTTCCCTCGTCTTCTCTTCTACGTACATTCTTCATTTGAAAAAGAAAAAAAAAGTTGTGGTTTGTGTGTGCACCGTTGTGCATGCTTTCGTGGACACGAGACGAGAGTGGTCGTTTGACGAGGAGCGTTGTCAATCCGGCTTCGGTCATCGATTTCTCGACACCTCCCTCCTCTCGTGTCGCACGTAGTTCGGGTCCAATGGCTGCTAATTTCCGTGAGGAGGAGCAGTTGCTGGACCCACCTGTTCCACCTGTGCTTCCAATTGTCGTTCCCATACCTCTTCGTGATCGATGCTGCCCGAGCCGTACAGCTCTGCCCTCATGCATCGTATTGCCAGAGGCAAATGGGAACCATTTTGAGGTCAAGCCTCAGTTTATTTCCATGCTCCCTCATTTCACTGGGAAAGGTGACCTCTATATCTTTCTCAGGGAATTTGAGGAGGTCTGTGCTATGTTCAAACTGCAACAACTTAGCACAGACGCCATTCATCTTAGGCTTGTCCCCTTTGCGCTTAAGGATGACGCCAAGAAGTGGTTGTACAGCAACCAGGCGCATGCCTTCAGGACTTGGGATGAGTTTCAGTCTGCATTCCTCAAAAAGTATTTTCCAAATCATCGGACTCAAAAATTGAGGAACGAAATCAATTCGTTCTATCAACATGAGACCGAATCATTTCATGCATACTTAGAGAGGTTCAAGGAGCTACTATCCTCATGCCCTCACCATGGCATTGAGTTGTGGCGCCTGTGTCAGATTATCTACGACGGTCTTCACATTCCATCCCGAACGCTCCTTGAGTCCATGTGTCAAGGAGAGTTCTTGGGAAAGGATGAAAGGGAGGCATGGGCTTTCCTAGAAGACCTCGCCGAGAAAACAATGCAATGGGAGAGTGTGAGGGAACCACCTGCATCATCTAGTATAGGAGCGAGGATCGTGAATGCAAACTCGACTAGATCGGGTTCCGCATTTGCTGTCGATTCCACTACGGCCACCGAGGCGCGCATGGCGGCCTTAATGCGCCGTATGGATTCGATTGAGCTCCAAAACCAGCACGATGTATCTCATGTGTCTGCATCTGGTTCAGTTCCATGTCATTTATGTGGTAGGATAGGTCATATAGGGGGTGAGTGTGCATCCATTCCTCCTGAGATGGAACATGTAAATGCCATCTATGATAGATCTAGGAATGACCCATACTCATCATCTTATAACCGTGGATGGAGGAACCACCCCAATTTTTCATGGAACCAAAATAATGCCCCGGGTGGTCCTTCAAACTCCTCTAGACCACCTTCCCAATCACACCAACCTCCCCTACATGCACATTCCTATCAGCCACCCCAAGCACAAACGACCAATCAATCGGGTTTCCCAAATTCCAATAATATGGAAACCCGATTCAATTCGCTTGAGACCTTGACTCGTGGACTTGAAAACTCAATGAAAAATTTTATGTCAACCACGAGTCAAGTTCTCACTTCAAATCAGCAGACCATCAAATCTCTAGAGCTTCAGATGGGCCAATTGGCTCAGTCTGTACATGAAAGAGAGAGAGGGTCTTTTCCTAGCCAGCCTGAGGCTAACCCCCGCATGTACCAACAACAACAAATGCAAAATGAGAATGTAGTACCTCGGGGGAGGAAAGTGAACCATGTGGAGGAACATGTACACCATGTCAATTCCATTGCGACCTTAAGGAATGGAAAACAGGTTGACAATCACATTTCCTTGCCACACCCACCACCATCTATGCAGCCCCTCAGTGGGAATGGTGGTGAAGAAGAAGCTGAGGGTGAGGGTAATACACCAAAGCTTTCTTCTCAGGCACAGCAGAAAACCTACCTGCCAAAAGCTCCTTATCCAAGTAGGTTAAACAAAAAGCAGAGTGACAACATGAACAAGATATTAGAGGTATTTAAGCAAGTGAAGGTTAACATCCCCTTGTTGGATGTCATCCAACAAATACCTCAATATGCCAAAGTGTTGAAGGATCTCTGCACAACCAAGAGGAAGACCAATGTTCTTAAGAAAGCATTCTTGGCTGCAAATATCAGCTCACTTTTGTCCAATCCTACCTACACAAAATACAAGGACCCGGGGTGTCCTACTATTCAGTGTACGATAGGGGACACTAGATTGAGCAATGTTTTGCTTGATTTAGGATCAGCGGTCAACCTCCTCCCATTCTCTGTTTATCAACAGTTGAACTTGGGAGAATTGAAACCAACTAAGATCACCCTCCAACTGGCGGATAGATCCATTCGTATTCCCATGGGGATTATCGAGGACGTGCTTATCAAAGTTGGAGATTTTATATTTCCAGTCAATTTTGTTGTCCTCGATACCAATCCTGTTGCGAACACCCACTCTCAAATACCTTTGATTTTGGGTAGACCATTTCTGGCAACCTCCAATGCCTTGATTAATTGTAGAAATGGTCTCATGAAGCTCTCATTCGGTAACATGAGTGCCGAGTTTCATGTGTTCAACTCTGGTAGGCAACAGGAACCCATGGATGAACCTTTAAATCTAAATCTCATCCACCAATTGGAGAAAGCACCACAGAATCAACGAACACCCCTAACCCCAATGCAACCCATTGAGAATGTTCGTGGGCCCAGCGAAGACTCGTTGCCTGTCTTTGCAATGCAACAGAGTGAGCTGGCCTCGAACATGAATGTCCAAAGGGAGTGTTCGTTGCATGATTCAGTTGAGAGTACTAGTGAGGGTGAGAGACCTCATCATATGCCTATACCAGAAGGTGTCTCTACCTCATGTCCCATGGCCATTGAGCCATTTGAGCTTCATATTGACTCCAACAAGGACCCACCTATGACCGAGCTTATGCTTGATGATCTAAATGATGGTGGGAGGTCCTTGTTGGATGACTTGGGGAGAAGCCCCATTCTTAGTGATGCAAGTCTGCTGCATCCATCGAATGAGCCTGAGGAACTCATTCCGATGCACCCGCCTATTGGTTGGAGGGTTTTCTTCGATGAGCAATTAAACCCTAGTGAGGCAACACAACTTCATTCTTTGTTGCCCACACCCAACCAATATCATGAGGGGTTCGAGCCTTTCAGCTTTGACCTTTCACCCCTCATGATACCTCAGAGTACTAGTGGAGTTTGCCCATCTCGGCAAGTCTCTGGTCCTCCTGACTTGATGTTCTCATTTGATGTTCCTTGACCAAATGATTATGAGAATATCTTGGTTGATGTATATATCTTTATTAAAAAAACAAAAAAAAAGAAGAAGTGTGTAATAAAAGACTCCTTCAGTGAGCATCGATTGTTGTGGGCCCCAACCCTTGTGTACTTGGGCCCAATCTCTTCACGTATTTATCTCCCTTCTTCAGCTTCTCACAGGTTTTGAGGGAATTTGGGTTTGTGTCCATCAACATGACCCTGAACGTCCCTTTGTACTTCATGTTGGTGAGATCTTTCCTTTTTCATGCATATATCCATGTAGTATCTTGTTCACATTCATTGAGGACAATGCATGAAGTAGGTGTGGGGGGGTGTTTTACGTGTGTACATAGTCGAGTCTTTTTCCTTTGGTTTTATTTTCGTTTGTTTGTACTGCTAGGGTCATGTTAGTGTGCCGCATTTAACATTGATATATCTGCTTGCCATGATCCTTGGGTGACTTGTCTTCTTTTGCTTGCCTAGTGCTTTAAAATTTTCACATTTCTTTCAAAATCTTCATGTGTTTGCGAAAGAAAATGTTTTTGTAGGTTTTGCGTGTGTTTAGCATGTGCAAAACCGTTGAGAGGCAAAGTAAAAAGAAAGCTCCCAAAATTGTCTTGAACTTGATGCATTAGGATTTCTAGTTTACTGGCTTTAGGTCTTATCGAGTCGTTAGGATGCACCCTGGTTTTCCCTCAGGGGGCGTGTAATCATAGGGTTTCAGTACTCAAACATTTAAAGAAGTCCACCCTGAACCTAGTGAGTCAAATAATTCGTGTCTGTTAGTATAAGGAAGTTTGTCGTAGGCAAGGGCCCTTAATCTCTTTTTGTGAAACTTAAGTGTAGGGGTTTTGGTTCCCATGTAGATAAATAAGTGGTGTTCTCTCTTCTCGCACGGCTCCTATCACTCGGGAAAGTAGGTCTGAGGGGACTTTGTGCCTGGTGCTTTCGAGTCATCTGACTTGGGATGCACCGACCGAACTCCCGTTACACTGGTGGTAGGGATCGCCCTATGTGGAGATTTGGGGGAAGGTGTACGTGATAGTGTAAGCCCTCATAGGAATGGTGCACGAAAGCTGACCCTGGGAGAATGAAACACCAACCAATAAAATGCTCCAATGAAAAAAAATGAAAAAAAAGAAGAAAAGAAAAAAAAAGAGTCAAATAAGAACCAAAATGGACTTTACACATTGTATCGCATTCAGAAGTTAAGGTTGCCCATGTCTTTCACTTAAGTCCTTGACTAACTCTCACGAATAACTCATTAGGCTAGTTGTGTGGACCGATTACATATATAGAGTCGACCCGTAGTATTACCGCGTCCCATGATCGACAATATAAGTCCAACGAGTCGTGTAGCCAGATTGATTAATGCATCTTGTTCGGATTTTGTGGGTATATCCGCTGAAAACCCTCAGGAGACAACACTCCTCCTCCTTGGCGACAAGAAGGTTTAACGGCTTGTTACACGTGCTAAGTGCAACCGTGATTCCTACGAAAGTGAGTTAGGATTTCTTGTTTTTTTCGTATGCTTTTCTCTTTCTTTGTTTTGCTCGGGACTAGCAAAAGTTAGGTGTGGGGGTATTTGATTGACATCATTTCATGCTCATATTTGTATCTTATATCCATTATCTTTCACCTAAACAATGCTATGTTACGAGTTTTATGTTTAGTTTTCAGGAATAATTAGGTTTGAAGAGATGAAGCATAAAAGGACCCAAAAGCTGGGAAAAAGGACTGGATTGTGAGATCTGGGGACCAAGATGCAAAGGAGAATGACCTGATCGTAAGACAGAGGGACCTAAGAGTAAAACAGAATACTTCACACCATTATGGGGAGTATTTTGACAATTCTATTCGGGTCGGAGCTCCAACATGCAAAATAGATGCATCAAATACCAACAAAGCCTTCCAGAAAAGCCCACAAGAAATTCCAGAGCGATCCGGACACTGTAGACCGCTAATTGGCGGTCACTTTTGGCCCAAATGCGCTCAAATTTCTCCCGCACATGTATTAGAGGATGTTTAGGCTATTTGTGGTATCTGTTTAGTCCCACGTCGGGGGATTGTCCCGGATTAGCTTTTTCCATGGCTATAAATAGAACTCTTCACCTGATCGTAAGACAGAGGGACCTAAGAGTAAAACAGAATACTTCACACCATTATGGGGAGTATTTTGACAATTCTATTCGGGTCGGAGCTCCAACATGCAAAATAGATGCATCAAATACCAACAAAGCCTTCCAGAAAAGCCCACAAGAAATTCCAGAGCGATCCGGACACTGTAGACCGCTAATTAGCGGTCCAAGACCGCTAATTGGCGGTCACTTTTAGCCCAAATGCGCTCAAATTTCTCCCGCACATGTATTAGAGGATGTGTAGGCTATTTGTGGTATCTGTTTAGTCCCACATCGGGGGATTGTCCCGGATTAGCTTTTTCCATGGCTATAAATAGAACTCTTCACCTCCTATTGTAAGGACTCCATATTTTAAGTGGCTATTCTTCCTACTAGAAGTGAGGCCTTGAAGCACACACTAAAGTAGGAGGATGCTACTTTTAATGTGAGTCATTTTATCAATAAAGTTTTGTGTTTCTTTCATTGTTTGTTTTATGCTTCTTTTATTGTTGTGCATGTTTTAGTTTAATCGTCTTTTAATTCTAGCTTAGTTTGAATATGCTTTCTTTCCATAGTTTAATAATTAGTGTAATGTTTAAGTGAGTAGTTCCATCCCCTTTGGGGGGTGGAGTAGATGTACATACATGCATTAGAGAATGGGATGAATGCTTTAATTTCAATGTGTTGATTAAACATGAATGTATGCTTGCTTGTTTAGGATAGAATTTATAACTTGATGAGTTTTGCCAAAATGATTAGACACCTCTCATGCTTGTTTAGGTTCTGAAATAAACAACTTGCATATGTAAATGTAATCAACCAAGTTGGTGAATAGATTGATAGGTTTTGCCATAACATTTAGACACTTCCTATGCTTGATAAACACCACCTTCATGTGCTTAAAGAATGTATTCTACACCAACCTCTTTGCTTGTGTGCACTCACTCCACCCCTTAGGGGTTTTCCATTCCTGAAATTCCAGCACTTCTATTTTGTTCTTAGCTTAGTTTATATTTGATCGTTTATTTCTTTGTTTCGCATTTCGTACTTCTTAGCGTAGTTTAGTGTAGAGTAGCGTAACCAACTTTCTTCCCTCTCTTTTTGCCACTTGATTTCTGATAAACAAGAGGCTGCTCACCTCCCTGAGGACGACCCGTACTTGCCACCGCTTCATCGCGGCCGTGCACTTGCGGTTTAAATTAAAACATTCAACAACCCATACTCATCATCTTATAATCCTGGATGGAGGAACAACCCTAATTTTTCATGGAACCAAAATAATGCCCTGGGTGGTCCTTCAAACTCCTCTTGACCACCTAACCAATCATACCAACCCCCCATGCATGCACAATCTTATCAGCAAACCCAAGTTCCAATCACCAACCAACCAGGTTTCCCAAATTCTAACAACTTTGAAACCCGGTTTAATTCACTTAAGAACTTGACTCGTGGACTTGAGAACTCTGTGAAAAATTTTATGTCATCCACAAGTCAAGTTCTCACTTCAAATCAGCAGACCATCAAATCTCTAGAGCTTCAGATGGGCCAATTGGCTCAGTCTGTACATGAAAGAGAGAGAGGGTTTTTTCCTAGTCAACCTGAGGTTAACCCCCGCATGTACCAGCAACAACACGTGCAAAATGAGAATGTGATACCTCGGGGGAGGCAAGTGAACCATGTGGAGGAACTTGTTCACCATGTCAAATCCATTGTGACCTTAAGGAATGGAAAGCAGGTTGACAACCACATATCCTTGCCACACCCACCACCATCTATGCAGCCCCTTAGTGGGAATGGTGGTGAAGAAGAGGCTGAGGGTAATACACCAACGCCTCCTTCTCAGGCACTGCAGAAAACCTACCTGCCAAAAGCTCCTTATCCAAGTAGGTTAACCAAAAAGCAGAGTGACACAATGGACAAGATATTAGAGGTGTTTAAGCAAGTGAAGGTTAACATCCCCTTGTTGGATGTCATCCAACAAATACCTCAATATGCCAAAGTGTTGAAGGATCTCTGCACAACCAAGATGAAGACCAATGTTCCTAAGAAAGCATTCTTGGCTGCAAATGTAAGCCCACTTTTGTCCAATCCCGCCTACACAAAATACAAGGACCTTGGGTGTCCTACTATTCAGTGTACGATAGGGGACACTAGCATGAGTAATGTTTTGCTTGATTTAGGATCAACGGTCAACCTCCTACCATTTTCTATCAATAGTTAAATTTGGGAGAATTGAAACCAACTAAAATCACCCTCCAATTGGCGGATAGATCCATTCGTATTCCAAAGGGGATTATCGAGGACGTGCTTATCAAAGTTGGAGATTTTATATTTCCAGTCGATTTTGTCGTCCTCGATACCAATCCTGTTGCGAACACCCACTCTCAAATACCTTTGATTTTGGGTAGACCATTTCTAGCAACTTCCAACGCCTTAATTAATTGTAGAAATGGTGTCATGAAGCTCTCATTCGGTAACATGAGTGCCGAGTTTCATGTGTTCAACTCTGGTAGGCAACAGGAGCCCATGGATCAACCTTTAAATCTAAATCCCATCCGCCAATTGGAGAAAGCACCACAAAATCAACGAACACCCCTAACCCCAATGCAACTCATTGAGAATGTTTGTGGGGCCAGCGAAAACTCATTACCTGTCTTTGCAATGCAACAGAATGAGCTGGCATCAAACATAAATGTCCAAAAGGAGTGTTCGTTGCATGATTCAGTTGAGAGTACTAGTGAGAGTGAGACACCTCGTCATATGCCTATACCAGAAGGTGTCTCTACCTCATGTCCCATGGCCATTGAGCCATTTGAGCTTCATATTGACTCCAACAAGGATCCACCTATGACCGAGCTTATGCTTGATGATCTAAATGAAAGTGGGAGGTCCTTGTTGGATGACTTGGGGAGAAACCTCATTCTTAGTGATGCAGGTCTGCTGCATCCGTCGAATGAGCTTGAGGAACTCATTCCGATGCACCCACCTATTGGTAGGAGGGTTTTGTTTGATGAGCAACTAAACCCTAGTGAGGAAACACAACTTCACTCATTCATGTTGCCTACACCCAACCAATATCATGAGGGGTTCGAGCCTTTCAGCTTTGACCTTTCACCCCTCATGACACCACAGAGTACCGGTGAAGTTTGCCCATCTCGGCAAGTCTCTGGTCCTCATGACTTGATGTTGTCATTTGATGTTCATTGACCAAATGATTATGAGAATATCGTTGTTGCTGTATATATCATGTAAACAATTGAAAAAAAGCAAAAAAAGAAAAGGAAAAAAGAAAAAAAGAAGTGTGTAATAAAAGACTCCATGAGCGAGCATTGATTGTTGTGGGCCCCAACCCTTGTGTACTTGGGCCTCATTTCTTCACGTATTTGTCTCCCTTCTTCAGTATCTCTCAAGTTTTGAGGGAATTCGGGTATGTATCCATCAACATGACCATGAACTTCCCTTTGTACTTCACGTTGGTGAGATCTATTCTATTTCATGCATAAATCCATGTAGTATCTTGTTCACATTCATTGAGGATAATGCATGAAGTAGGTGTAGGGGGGTGCTTTACGCGTGTACATAGCCGAGTCATTTCTTTTGATTTTTGTTTTCTTTTGTGTGCATTGTTAGGGTCATGTTAGTGTGCCGCATTTAACATTGATATACCTGCTTGCCATGATCCTTGGGTGACTTGTCTTCTTTTGCTTGCCTAGTGCTTTAAAATTTTCACATTTCTTTCAAAATCTTCATGTGTTTGCGAAAGAAAATATTTTTGTAGGTTTTGCGTGTGTTTCGCATGTGCAAAACCGTTGAGAGGCAAAGTAAAAAGAAAGCTCCCAAAATTTTCTTGAACTTGATGCATTAGCATATCTAGTTTACTGGCTTTAGGTCTTATCGAGTCGTTAGGATGCACCCTGGTTTCCCTCGGGGGGCGTATAATCATAGGGTCTCAACACTCAAACATTTAAAGAAGTCCACCCTGAACCTAGTGAGTCAAATAATTTGCGTCTATTAGTATAAGGAAGTTTGTCGTAGTCAAGGGCCCTTAATCTCTTTTTGTGAAACTTAAGTGTAGGGGTTTTGGTTCCCATGTAGATAAATAAATAAGTGGTGTTCTCTCTTCTCGCACGGCTCCTATCACTCGGGAAAGTAGGTCTGAGGGGACTTTGTGCCTGGTGCATTCGAGTCATCTGACTTGGGATGCACCGACCGAACCCCTGTTACATGCGTGGTAGGGATCACCCTATGTGGAGATTTGGGGGAAGGTGTACGTGATATTGTAAGTCCTCATAGGAAATGATGCACGAAACCTGACCCTGGGAGAATCAAACACCAACCAATAAAATGCTCCAAAGAAAAAGAAAAAAAGTGTGTCAAATAAGAACCAAAATGGACTTTACACATTGTATCACATTCAGAAGTTAAGGTTGCCCATGTCTTTCACATAAGTCCTTACCTAACTCTCATGAATAACTCATTAGGCTAGGTGTGTGGACCGATTACATATATAGAGTCGACCCGTAGTATTACCGCGTCCCATGATCGACAATATGAGTCCAACGAGTCGTGTAGCTAGATTGATTTTTTTGCATCTTGTTCGGATTTTGTGAGTGTATCCGCTGGAAACCCTCAGGAGACAACACTCCTCCTCCTTGGCGACAAGGAGGTTTAACGGCTTGTTGCACGTGCTTAGTGCAACCGTGATTCCTACGAAAGTGAGTTAGGATTTCTTGTTTTTTTCGTATGCTTTTCCTTTCTTTGTTTTGCTTGGGACTAGAAAAAGTTAGGCGTGGGGGTATTTGATTGACATCATTTCATGCTTATATTTGTATCTTATATCCATTATCTTTCACCTAAACAATGCTATGTAACGAGTATTATGTTTAGTTTTCAGGAATAAATAGGTTTGAAGAGATTAAGCATAAAAGGACCCAAAAGCAGGGAAAAAGTACTAAATTGTGAGGGGACTAAGATGCAAGGGAGAATGACCTGAACGTAAGACCGAATGACCAAAGAGAAAAATAAAATACTCCACACCATCATGAGGAGTATTTTGACAATTCTATTCGGGTCGGAGCTCCAGCAAGCAAAGTAGATGCATCAAAGATCACCAAAGACATCCAGAAAAGCCCAGAAGAAAACTTAGAGGGATCCGAACCATATAGACCGCCAATTGGCGGTCCAAGACCGCTAATTGGCGGTATATTTTGGCCCAAATCCGCTAAGATTTTGGTGGGTCGCGTATTAGTGTGTATTTAGTCCATTTCTGGTATTTGTTTAGTCCCACATCAAGGGATTGTCCCGGATTACCTTTTTCTATGGCTATAAATAGAACTCTTCACCTTCTATTGTAATCATTCCATATTTTAAGTGGCTATTCTTCCTACCAGAAGTGAGGCCGTGAAGCACACACTAAAGTAGGAGGATGCTACTTGAAATGTGAGTCACTTTAATAAAAGTTTATTTTTTATGTTGTTTGTTTTGTGTTTCTTGTTTAACTTTGTTTAATTTCATTTCAATAGTTTTAGTAGCTTAGTTAATAGCTTAGTGTAATAGTTAGTTTAATGTTTAGTGAGTAGTTTCATCCCGTTTGGGGTGTGGAGTAGATGTTCATACATGCATTAGAGAGTGGAATGAATGCTTTATTTACAATTTGTTGATAAAACATGAATGTATGCTTGCTTGATTAGGATAGAATTTATAACTTGATGAGTTTTGCCAAAATGATTAGACACCTCTCATGCTTGTTTAGGTTCTGAAATAAACAACTTGCATATGTAAATATTAATAAATTAGGTTGGTGAATAGATTGATAGGTTTTGCCATAACATTTAGACACTTCCTATGCATGATAACACCACCTTCATTTGTGCTTAAAGAATGTGTTCAACACCCACCTCTTTGCATGTGCGCTCTCACTCCACCCCTTATCGGTTTTCCACTTCTGTATTCCAGCACTCTTCTTTCATTCTTAGTTAAATTTTAGTTAATCGTTTGTTTCTTTCTTTCACATTTCGTATTTCGTAGTGTAGCGTAGCGTAGCGTAGAGTAGGATAATCAAACTATCTTCTCCATTTTTCTCGCCACTTGATTTTGTGCAAACGAGAGACTACTCACCTCCCTGAGGAGGACCCGTATTTGCCACCGCTTCAACCCGGTCGTGCACTTGCGGTTTAATTAAAACGTTCAACATGTGTCCTACTTTATTTATCAAATGAGGACCTTCAAGTAAAGACAACATATCTACCAAATTTGCGGAGGTCTTGAGCATCAATGAAGACTTCATATTTTCTAGTACCATATTGGTAGAAGTAAGTAGCTTATTATATTTTATAATACCTTCAATTGGATGAAGTAATTTAACATGAGTGATTTTCAGTGAACAATGAATGTTAGCGGTGGTAGAACCATTTACGTGGACAACTTACTGCTTTGATTCTATGATATCGAAGAATCCCAGGGAAGCTTTAGTGATCATTATTCTAACATAAGTTATTTAGAATAATTTCATTCATATTCTATGTTAATTCATTGTTATTAAATGTTTGAATCTATTTTCGAACCTTTACATATTTTGATAGGATCCTTGAGGGTTTGTCAATACTCTGGTGGTCAAAGGCCTATCACAAAAAACAAAGTAGCTTGGCATGAAATGAATGTAAGATGATTTAGTAAATGTTTGTTTTGATAATATGCATTATACTTTGCAATAATTTCATTGTTTTTCTAATATACATGACTTATTAATTGTAGTAACGTAAACAAGTTGGAAGTATTGAATGTGGTTACTACATAATGAGGTATATGGAAGAACTTGTCGAGAAGAGAGTGACATTGGGAGATTTAAGATTGATAAATTTGATATTGATTTTATGTTGCGTTATATATGTTTTGTGGCACAAGTTATATGTTAATAAATGAGTTTGTTTACTTTGTAGTTGTTCAAAGTATCCGTTGAACCATTTTCTCAGGAAGAGATAGAAATTACGTGAGAGAAGTGGTCTTCTTTTGTCATCAGCCCTATGATATTAGCAACTTAATTAGTGAATGTAAGTATATCGAGTGAAGTTGTCATTTTAAGCTTTTATTATAATAGATAAATATAGACATGATATTCATTGGTGCCAATGTATAGGATTTTCATCCTGATATTCATACCAAACCAAATTGTAAATCAGAACCCGAGACAATGTTGCAGCCACATTCAACCTCCTAACTGAGAATTCTGGTATGACATGCATAGTGTACGTACATCAACAATATAGTTTAGAGACATTTCATATTCAAAGGCAATTGAATTGAAGGAACATACTTTACAACACAATGATAGTTTACAACAATATATACCTTAACTACTTGAAGAACATTACAACTTCAATTTTTTTCAAGTGTATGTATGTTTCTGTTGGATGTACATATTATGAATTTTGAGATTATGTGCAATAGATTAACTGATATTAATGTATATGCGTTGTATGTGAGTGTGTCATATTTTTGTTATATACATTTCAAGGATCCTAGTGTAACGTGAGATATATATAATATTATATTGGGTAGAACACAATCATTATTTATATGTGATGATCAGAATGTGGTGTATGCATGTTTCAATTGTAGGGAATTTATGTTGTGCATTTCTATTTCAATTATAGGGACTTTTATGTGAAATTTAAACAAATCAGAATAAAACAATAAAATTCATATAAGGACATAACACGTCGGTGTTATGCGTAAATACTGAAGTGGTTGACCTACATACCACGTCGGTGTATTGGCTGACGTGATATCCCCCTCTTTTACCACGTCGCCCGGACACACGTTGGTCAGCTATGTCGGTCAGCCCAACGTGATATGCCAAAAAAAGCCGACGTAATAACCTCATTCTGCAGCAGTGCCTAGAGTCATTATCGTCTGCTTTAATTCGAAGAATAGAATGGAGATCTACAAAAAGCGTAGATGGGAGAAAGATAATGATCACACAAGAGAGTTGTCGCGAACCCTAACAACAAAATGATGGAAACATAATTAATTGATCGAGTATTCTCTTTATACTACTAGTGCAGAAAAGATCATATACGTCAGATATACAAAGGTATATACGACGGATTTTGGCGGTATATACGACTGTCATATATTGCCCCAACACCTATGCCCTGGTGTATAGACGTCGGCAACATACAACCGACATCTATTATACCTTTAAATAAACAAAAATGTACATTACAACCTATATCGGGTATTTTATCTGTACAGTAATCTTGTACATCAATCCCAAGATGCCCAAGTGCCCTAAGTGTCAATCTTTTGATCATTAACCAAGAACATTAAGCCAAAGATGCCCAAGTGCCCCCAACACGATCTCATTCTGCAGTAGAGGAGTAGTGGAGTACATCAACCACAACAACAAAAAAATTCCGATGTGGGACTAAACTATTATGACCTATAGACGTCGGCTATATAGGGTGACGGACGTGTATATATATAATATACATTATGACCTATAGACGTGGTCTACCCTATAAAATCGACGTCTATACCTTTAAATAACAATAATAATAATAATAATAATGCCATATAGACGTCGGGTGCCCTATAAAATCAACATCTATACAGGGGCAAATAATAATAATAACATTTCTTAAACCCAAATGCCCCAAGTGTCAATCTTTTGACCATTAAATATATATATATATATATATATATATATATATATATCATATTTTCCAATTGTAGCTAGTGTGGTACTCAACTCCCATTTACAAGTAAATGAGTGGTGGAGTACATCAACCCCACCAACAAAAATAATTTCTCCAATGTGGGGGACTAAACTTTAACACATATGGAATAGTTGTAGGATTTTGTGCCCCTATATATATATATATATATATATTTCAAAAAAAATTACACATGCATACATGATCACATATATATTATAATATCATGTACATTATTTTCGACGTTTTCATGTACATTATTTTATATTTATTCTAATATCATGTAATCACATATATAGTATAATAAATAGAAGGGGGTCATACCCAAAGGTTCTCTACAACCTTTATGAAGATCCGGAGTTGCGTTGCCCGTTGAATCGTCCGCTGATTCGCCTCCAAGTGTTCACCAAACTCTAAACAAGATTAGAGAGAAATGAGCTAGTCAATCAATCTCTAAATCAAGGTTAGAATCTCGCTAATAACCCCTCAAATGCTCTCTGAGAATTTAATCTCCAAAGACTTGATTAATTAACAGATTTTTGGATGGATTAGTGGGGAGGTTAGGGATAGAGAAATATGCATTCATTTTTTAAAAACAAGTAGGGATAGGAGACCTATTTATAGACTCTCCCAACACTCACATCATAGGTAATCCACTTACTATGATCTCTTATTTTTCACTCCCTTAAATCAATCACAAATTGACACATAATCATCCTCAAATATGATTGACCATAATTGGAATAAATTCAACCCATGATCAATAATAATCTCTTAATAATTTTGGCAAAATCATGTCCACCAGTCGACCGAGATTAACCAATCGGTCGACTAATTGGCAACTTTTCTTGGTTTCGGTTGGACCATGAAATCAGGCGATCGACCAATCAAGCACTACAATATTTACTGTGATTTTTTAGTCGAAAAAACACATAAACGATCGACCAATTCAACATGAGAAATGGCTACTAGAAGTTTTTGGTCGGACTGAGCTACAAGTCAGTCGACAAATTACAACCAAAAAAAGTTCTTGGAAGTCATCGGTCAAACCACGACTTCAACCGGTCGACCGTTCACTCCCAGAAAAAGTTTCTGGAATTTTTTGGTCGACCATTAATGAGCTCAAAAGTCACTATGAATTTTCGATCAACGGGTACCCAAAAAACGTTTGACCATTTTGTCTAATTTTTTGCCTTTATCAAATTTTGGATTTATATCCAATAGACCTCGATCTTTGGGGTCTTAGCAAATTGGCATATAATGTAATACATTATCATATGTAATGTCAAAACATTACACCCCATAATATATACATCTCATATGAATTTATTCATGATTCTAACTATGTTATTTTCACAACATATTGATTTTAGTGATTCACCACATGTATATTATTTCACATGAAACTCGATACCATCATATAAACATAAAATCAAACTTTTTATTTCCCAAATTGTGGTGTGACCTACAGGAGGATCTAAACTATATTGACAACGATATTATACGCTTACTATCACAAACTATAAGCAGTATCTAGCTACACATTATTGTTACCCAATTAGCAAAGATGTCTTGTTCACTTGAACTAAACACAATCCATTTAGTGATGCAAGAACATCACTTGTGTCCATCCCTTGCCTCATGATATTAAGAATGTCATACAAAGTAGAAATGTATCACCTTTGTATTATATATTCATTTCTCGATCTCTTAAGCTAATTTATAAATATGTAACTTAACACAAGTCACATTGTGCATATTATAATTTCACTTTATCAAGGGCCGACTAATATCATCACTCAAGTCAAGAGGGATAATGATCATCTTTTCACGAACTATCTTTTCCAGCACAAGTTATGTTTAACCAACTATTGTCTTTATCACTATGCTCAATGATAGTTTTTGACAATAATCAAATTAAACACTTATGTGAAAAGACATCAGTCTCATATCTTAGTATTCAAGAGACAGTGAAAACATTAAAGACACATAACACAATTTCATAATGTTTCACTTACTAAGTCTATTCAATATATAAAAGTAATCATTTTCCTCTTTTATATAGTTGTGTCGTTAAATATTTGTAGGGCTACAATACTCTTTACCCAACATGACAATCTTATCTCGGTAATTTATGTTCCATGTCAATTACCATGATTGTGAATAACTTTTGATTTATGTAAACCATTATCTTTTAGAGCTCTACGGTTAAGGACCAAGAGTCTCTTCCTTACAACTTCTAAAAGATGAATATGTTAATCAATGAACAAAATGTTTGCACATTCAATTCATAATAATTGACATATAAATGAATACTTTTAGAACGCATTCCCTTCAATAGTTACATACTTTTCTTATTATAATTTTATCTTGTAATGGAGATGAATGATTCCTTACATGTTTTATAAATATGTTGTTATTATTTCTAATGTAGGTTTAAATGATGAGAAATAATTAAGGATATAGACATCGGTTATAGTACAAAAACCAATGTCTATAAATAACATAGACGTCGATTGTCCCTTACATGCGGCGTATATATATATACCTATAGACGCCGCGTTTAAGGGAGACCGACGTATATTTGGCGACGTTTATTCCCTATTTTGCACTAGTGTATAGATAGATATTTATACATGGTGATAAGGTGGCTCTTGAGACTTAGGCCCGACATAAAATAACTTGAGAGTCCAATTACATGGCTCGCTTATTACAACAGAAATAAACCTAAAACAAAGACTAAGTCTTTATGTTACATAATAGAACATAACAGTAAGTATAAATATCTAGCTAACACTCGCCACGCTCACAATCTTGTCTCAAGAGTAGGGATGCAAGTCGGGTATTTTGACTCGGATATATAGTATATCCAAATTCGAATCTGAATTCTGTAATCCTTTACTAAATTCGCATTTGAATCTAAAATAAGTAGAACTATCCGAATCCGAATCTTCAAAAAATTTGAATACTAATTGGTGTTTGGATATTATCCAAAATTGAATATATATGTATATTGTAATTAATTTTCACAAAATATTTTTTGAATACTAATTTTTGAATACCAATGAGTGTATGTGGCCATGTATTTGAAATACCTTGTATCTAAATTCGTATCTGATTTCTAATTGGTAATTTTCTTAACTAAATTCGTATCCGAAATTAAATTAGTAAGATGAAACTTACCAAATACCAACTACATAGAAATTTTCGAATCGAACTCAGTTAATTGGTAACCATTTGCACCCCTACTCAAGAGTACTAATGTGTTTGTGTATGTCTATAGCTAACATGGAGTTATTTTATGTTTTAGGAACAAATTGAGAGAGGAAATACTATGGAAAAAAATTGAGGAAAGAATTTGGTTTTTTTGTTTCCGTAGCGATCAAAAGTTTGAAAATTGGTGACGAACTCATAGTTCTGTGAAAATTGGATGTGTACCTATCAAATAACTTGTAATTGGCCACATACCTATCCGTCACAGTAGGTTCCACATTTGTGCCTCCGTTTATGCTTTTCATAACATGCCGTTATTTTTCATCATGTTTTTTTTCTACAGTACCGATCAATAAGTTGGAAATTGCTGACGTACTCATAGTTCTACGAAAATTGAACGTGGACCTATCAATTGAATTTGTAATTGACCTCGTACATACCTTTCTGATACTCACATAATTGCATGATCAAAAAATTGTAATTGAGCTCATACGTCCAATCCATTATCATTAATTTTTTGATCTCGTAATTATGTGAATATCGGAAAGTATGACCTCAATTACAAATTTATTGGATAGGCACACGTCTAATTTTCGTAGAACCATGAGTACGTCGTCAATTTTCAGACTTTTAATCTGTACGGAAGCAAAACATTGATGAGAAATAACAATACGTTACGAGAAACATAAACGGAAGCACACGATTATGGGATTCACTGTGATGGATAGATATAATGCTAATTACAAGTTATTTGATAGGTACATATTCAATTTTCGTAGAACCATGGTACGTCGTCAATTTCTAAACTTTTGATCCGTATGGAATAAAAAAACCAGATAGAATTTGATGCAGAAATATGAGAAAATAAATCTTGGTGAGATACCTTTACGTTCTTGTGATTATTTTTATGATGATATTTTTGTCTTTTTGTAGGGAATCCCATTGGTCATTAATTGTTCAACCCCTGCAAGCAGAGGCTTCACATAGCCATATAAGAGAGAAAAAGTACTCCTATTATTATTCTTCAATTATCACTCTTGTTAAGGTTTATGTACAACTAAAATGTCGAATTCCCCACATAAAATTAAACGTACAATACAATCACAAATACATTTCCATATATAACAATAAAAATTCAAAACAGATACAGTTTCCGAATTCCCACTTCATGTATTTCTTACTCAATTTTTATTAGCAACACATTCACTCCTCGTCAAGCCAATTCTGTAATTAACAACATCTTTGACATGCACCAAAGAATTAAAAAAGAAACCCACATTAAACACCATGTTATCTGTAATAACCCTAACCTTGCTTAGGGTTTAATGGATGTTTAGGTGGAGTGATGATGGTGTTTACATGGGAATGGAGGAAAGAGGAGGTGACGTGATGGGGAGGCATTGTTGACAGTGGGCTGCGGGGTGTAGGTGCGGCTGAAGTGATGGCTTGGCTTGGTTAAGAGGAAACCAATGTTCCTTCTCCTCTTCTTGATTTTCTTCTTCTTCAAACCTTCCTCCTCTCCACCCATTCCTTCCTCTTCCTTGGTGGCTCGTGAGTTGGTGGAGAAGGTGCGCGTGAGGCAAGAAGTTCTGGGCGTGGTGCGGTGCGAGGAGGACGTGAGTGAAGTTGCTGTCCGGAGGCGTGGTCGTGTGAACTCCGGCGTTTGTCGTTGTCGTTCTTCAAGTGAAGGTATGCCAAGTTCTTGCATCAGAGGCCTTAGTGATCACCCACGTTGGGGTGATGTTTTGGTAGGTCGTGGGAGGTCGGAGACCTCGCCGGCGACGAGTTTCGGCGTCAAAACCTCGGCTGGCGCGAGGTTGAAGATGTATGTCGGTCGACCGAACGTAGTGGTTTTAGACTGCCTGTCGTGTTTCAGTCGACCGGGTCCTTGTGTTCGGTCGACCGGGACTTAAGTGTACCGGACCCTTTTGTGTGTTTTCGGTCGACCGTTGATGACGTAGAAAATAATATGTTGACCCTGTATGTTTTCGGTCGACCGAGACCCCTGAGTCGGTCGACCGATAGATTGGATTTTGATGTTGACCAGACTCCGTATTTTGACCTCGTTCAGTCGACCGGTTTTAGACCTTCGGTAGACCGTTAGGAAATATTGTGTTGCACAAATAGATCGACCGTTGCAGACGCTTCGGTCGACCGATTCCCCTTGTGGAAGCGGTCGACCGGTTGTCACTTCGGTCAACTGATTCCCTTGAGGAAAACGGTCGACCGAGTGTCTCTTTCGATCGACCATTTTGCACAGGACAGAATTCCTGGTTCCACTTAGGATGCCAACTATGTCCACGGAAACTCATGTCCTCTCGCCTTGTGTGTGAGCTGAGAGGTGACGGTGGGAGCGTTACGCGTGCCTGCCCAGGGACCGCCGTGTGGAAGAGTGTGGGTGTCCGGAACGCGTCACCTCCCTGTATGGATCGTGACCAATCTGGTGGATCGTTTGACTTGCGTTATAGTAGCAGCTTGAGGGATTGCGGATCCCATTGCTTCAGCGGGCACGCAACTGTCGTTGGGTGAAGTGACTACCGGCCTGAGGGGCTACGGAGGCCACTGCCCTGCTTTTATAGCGGTGGAATTGGTGTCTGCACGTGGAGCTTGTTGACCCTGCGGACTTCGGTTCGGATCTGTCGATTGTCTGGCCTTGGTGTGGCGGATATGTTTGACTAGCCTTGATGGCAGTGATTGCACGTGTCGTGCGGCCTGTGTGGCGGCGGTAGGGCCCCTTTGCGGCCTGTGTGGCGGCAGGGAGGATCATGCGTAGCCTGTGTGGTTGCGGCGATGGACTGCCAATGATGTGTTCCGGCAGGTAGCTCGACTGGGCACCTGTCGAGTGAGATCCCGTGCGGTCTGTGTGGTGTCGGTTGATGGATCGACTTGAGCGACGACTCTGTTGGTGTGGTGGTGGACCACGATGTTTTCAGATCTGATTCTAGCTGCGCGGAAGTGCGAACGCCTCCTCACCGATCCCTTGGCTTGTGTAGTCGCGTGTGGGGATGTGTTGCGTACTGTCCGTTAGACCGTATGTGCCTACGGTAGGTCTCTACGGGGACCCGATGTTGGACCGTGCGGCCTATGTGGCGGCGGTGATGTTTGACCGTGCGGTCTGTGTGGCAATGGTGATGTTGCGGACCGTGGGGCCTGTGTGGCAGCGGTGGCGATTGTAGACTGCGGGGCCTGTGTGGCAGCGGGAACGATTGCAGGACGGATGTCCGGTTTTGCCCTTGTGGGAATGTTTACTGCTTTGTATTTCATGCCATGCTATACTAGTACGTTAGGGCATATAGGTGAGCTTGTCATACGGGGTTTCCTTATGGAAACTCAGGCATTGTTGTTGCATATTTTCAGGACCGCGTTATGTTCTGGCAGGTGGTGACCGAGGGAGATTGCACTTTGGGACTGGATCCTGTCGTCTACCTATTTAGGTTGTCGTGATTACATGTTTTATGTATTTTGTATTCCGATGTAATTACTCTTTTGACAAACTCTTATGTAATATGGTGCACCTTATGTATTTGGGTATTTCTTTTAGTAATGTCCCCACTCTTGATGGTTTTATCCACGTATTTCCCTTGATTTTAAAAGTTTAAATTTTCCGTTGTTCGGGGATGTTACATTATCTTCCTGAGGAAATGTTGTCAATGAGTCTGCTATCCGAACTAAGACACCCAAAGACTTCTGAACTTTGAGACTTTGAGCCATCTCCAAGCAAGCTCTCAACTTCTTCAGGACGCCGCTTAACCCAAGGATGTGTGACAGTTTTTATAATTGCTTCCAAATCCCTCACAACTTCTTTAGACGTGGGCCTCTCCTCACCTCTCAAATTCAAACACTGCAATGCAAGCCGCGAGACATCCAAAAGTTGCTTGGTCAAACCCTCCCCAATAATCTGTGTCCAAAATCTCCAAAAGCTTGTTCTCTTTGATGAACGTTATGAACATTTGGGCAAGACTCTTGTCTTCCTCCAACCCACCAAAGGAAAGTGCCTTCTTTCCGGTAAGAAGCTCCAATAACACCACCCCAAAGCTGTAAATAGCACTTTTCTCGGTGAGTTTACATGTTTGCAAGTACTCAGGATCCAAGTACCCACACGTTCCTTGCGCTAGTGTTGTGAACTGAGTCTTGTCGTTTGGTGCCAATATCTCCTCGTGGAGTAGATCCCGCATCCAACAAGCTTCGACGTTCCAAAATCAAAAACCTTAGAGCACCATTAACGGGTGCTCTTGCCTGGGCGCCCGAGCAGCCCTCCCTTAACGGGAGGGTGCGCCCAGGGCGGGGGGCCACGTGCCCCCCCCCCCCCCCCCCCCCCCAATTGGTCGAATTTTTTTTGTGTTTTTGTTTTCAATTTTTTTTAAAAAAAAATTAAAATCGTTTTTTTAAAAACAATTATGAAATAAGTTTTTTATTTGTTTATATTTTTAGAATTTTTTGATAATTTTTCGTGTTTTGCCTAAAATTGATCCTGAAATGACGTGTAGGGGAGAAAATGTAGGGCACTTGATGTGTTTTTGGGTGTGGTTAAGAAAATTTTAGGGGGTTGGTTTGAGCTGACGTGGTGGAGAGAGAAGCTGACGTGGCTGAGAGAGAAACTAGGGCGTCCGGGAACTGCTTAAGCGCCGTTAATGATGCTCTTAGCAACGTAGTTCCTGTCGAGAAGTATATTGGAGGACTTCGACGTCTCCACGTAGAATCGGAGGAGACGCTGCGGAGTGCAAGTAAGCAAGGGCTTCTACCGTTTCCATTGCGATCCTCAGACGTGTACTTAGAGGAATTACAAACTCTTGCCTCCTCACGTGGATGTAGTGGAACAGAGTGCCATTGGGGATGTACTCGTAGATCAGCATTGCCACTTCGACTTCCAGACAACATCCCAACAACTTTACGATGTTGATGTGGTTGAGTCGAGAGAGAATTATCATTTCCTTCGCGAATTCCTTCGCGAATTCCTTCGTCTCGTTTTCGCCCATGATCATGGATTTCTTGATGGCAACGACTCTATTGTCGTCTAGGATTCCTTTGTACACAATTCCATGACCTCCTCTGCCCAGGATTCTGTCGTCTGAATAATTTTTGGTTGCTCTCTCCATGTCAGTGGTACCGAATATTTTGAAGGAACTTGTTTGGTTGGAAGTCATAAGTTGTTGTAAGTGGAAGCCTCCATTTTGTTGAAACAATTTCTCTTTCATCTTTGTAAGTTTCCGCCTTTGGAACTTTGAGTAGACTATGAAAGCTAGAACCAAGAACAATATGACACTACCACCAATTCCTAGTTCCTACTCTCCACCAAAAAAAGAAAAAGAAAAAAGAATAACAACTTTAATTAGAACAATTTGAATTCTAATCAATATGTCATAGTAAAGAACGAAATAAAATAATTACATTTTACCTATCACAAGTTTCAGATATAAAGGAATTTGGTTCTTGGGTGGGGAGGTGATTGAGGTGCAATTTTTGATCTTGGGATCCTCTGAGTAAGTTCCAAAGGGACAAGTGCACTTGTAACTCCCTAGAGTGTTCTGACATACCCCTTGACAAGGATAAAGCTTTGGTCTATCACACTCTATTATGTCTGACGTAAGCATAGATACCACCAACGTTAGTAGCGAGTGACATCCACGTAGAAAAACAAAAAACGAACGGTTAGGCTAGCTTAGTTAAGAGATTTTTTATCTTGGGACAGCGAAGAACAATGTTTGAATAGCAGCAGTCCTATTCGCATATTTGAAATATTTGAAATTTAAAAATCGGATTTGAGAAAGAGTAGATTAAATTAAAATTAAAATCTCAAAACGCATCCATTCACGTGATAGAACTGTAATTCCTTGATTATATTTTGGATGTTCGATGTTTAAAATAAATTTTAAAATGTTAGGATGTTTAAAATAAATATTTTTTGTACCTTGAATATTTTTAATAAAAAAATGTTTGTATGACCTCAAGAAATACAAATATTATTGTTCATTTATTTATTTAATAATAAGTTGAGTTTGTTGTACACATGTACTTGATGACAATAACCTATAGTTTTCGAAGTGAATAGTGCAACTTGAAAAATTCAGAGAAAAGGTTACGTTCATAAATGATAGGTTTTAAACGTTAAAGTTGTAGGTCTTACCGAAACGATTGATCCTTCCTTATTAGGATGTATGGGTCAGAATACTATCAAAAAAAAGAACACATTCGAATTATGTTTACCTCTACATCCGTTATTTTCATAAGGATTCCCTTCGTAACCTCGGGAGCAGTTGCAGAGATACCCAAGCCCATCATTAGAACTAACGCAGATGCTATTCGTACTTTTGCACGCATAAGAGCTAATGTCCTTTCTAGCCTTCTCGCAAGTTTGCCCTTGAATGGACCAATCAAGAATGACAGGGAAGTTCACCTCCTTGTAACTGTAATCCGTTGATATAAATGCCTTATCGAACTTAAACGCCCCGACCTCCACCAAAAACGCGAAGCTACAAGGGTTGAACCCCCACACTTGGGTGTGATTGTAGATGCTTCCCAAAAAGGACCTGGAAGGTCTTGAGCCCCGTAGGGATGTTGGTGTTGCAGCATCCGATCCCGGAGCAGGTATTGTTGGGGATGGCTGTAGTATTCTTGCACCACGAGATGCATCCCGTTATGAACCCCGTCTCAAGATCGCTGAAGAGCATCATAGTGTCGCAGCCTGTGGCGGTGAACTGGTTACGGCTGACTGAGAAACTGAAAGGGAGGTTAGACAAGTCTTTGGTCGTCATGGTAGTGCTCCGTGTAACACCCTCCGCGTCGTAGCACTGTCGGGCGATCGGGATGTGAACACGAAAGCTGCCGTTTTGGTGGTCGAGGCTGAGAATTCGAGTGTCACCGTGGGAGAGGGTTGAAGGTTTGGTCATGTCATTGCAGGTTAAGTGGAACCCGGAGAGGGAGTAGCCGGCGTCTATCCCGAAAGGATATGGAACACTTATGTTGCCACAACTACGTCGGCAAGCTGTATCGTTTGCGACGTCGGCGGTGGCAGGGAATGTCACTGCGGCCAACAGCGTCAAAGCAAGTAAGGCTGGTGAATGTGGCGACATTCTTTTTCCTTTATCTGTATTGGGTAGTGTGAGTTGTTGATCTTGATAAATGAGACGGAGTTGAGTCCTATTTATATATCATGGGTTTGTGATCTCGGGGATCGGTAAGGATGATTTGTACGACTTCTTTGGTACATTCATTTTCTTTTTAATTTGTTTTCATAATGTACTTTCAAAAAACATTGTTGGCTATATTCTGTGTGCTGCTAAGTTGATAATCGACATTTCATGGTGAATGAAAATAAATTATGTTTATCTCAATCATCCTTAAAATATATTGGGTTTTTCGCTTTCGTGCACTTTGCCATAATGTACTTTTTTTTGAATTATGAAAACACGATCCTAGTATAATATGGAAAGGAAGTACATAAATTTTTGTAATATCTTATTTAACATATCAAAATAGTTATTAATTTGTGATGGTTTTCTTTTTACTTCCTGTAAATATCCATGACATATCGGCATTTTAACCATCTCACAATGATTTGTTGAGAAAACTCAAGGTGTGTTTGAATTCATCTAGTTTTGAGGTTTGGATGAGTCTAGCTTGGGTTACCTTGTTAGCTTCAAAGTATGGCTATAAATGTGACGGGTTTGATCTATCGTCCTACCTAATGTAGGTTGCGGGACAAATAAACTTACCCACCAATCCGTCACCCGTAGAAAAAACGAGATGAGTTGTGGTTTTCTCGTAACCCGTCCCGCATAACCTGGTAACCCAAATACCTGATACACGAATATCCGATACCTGGATACCACATACGCGAATACCCAATCCCCGCAATTGTGCAAACCCTAACCTAATATCAAAACCCATAAGTCATCTCCAGCTACAAAAATTCAAGTAGTCAAGTCAAGATATTACTATCATCATTGTCTGAATTTTTTCTGAACATGAACTCTAGGAATAATAACTCTATTTGCATGACAGAAGGATAGAATCTTGTTTTTGTAATCCGAAGAGTATATGTCTACTTATTTTCCAATTGTATGTGTGAACTCAAGTTCACTGGCACAATCTAGTTTCTATGGTGCTACTAATTGATTTGTCAATACCAGATCATGAAAGTTTATCGATGTTAAAGTTGTGATTTTTCTTGTTTGGTTTGTATGTAATTTGTTGTTAGAAAGTTGTAATATGTTGTTGATGATGATTGATGTTGATGTTAATGGCAGCTTTTAGTTTTAAAATCTCTAATTTTGCTGAAAATTCTAAAATTGACAAGTTTTTGTAATTTTGTTGAAGATGCCCAATCAATTTACTTATTTCCACTCCATATCCTCAATTTTCATTCCAACATGCCTTAAAAGTTTTTTGCTCACTTTGATTTCATAATTTATTTTTCTATATCTCATACAAATTTACATTAGTTGTTTAATATATAAATGGCTTACTTAGATGCTTGTATTCATTTATTACTTACATTTACTTGTATGGATATTATATTCTTTAATTTTGCTTGATTTTTTGTTTTCGTATGAATATTACTTTTTTAGTTTGATTTGCTTATTTGTAATAAAAATTATATGTGTCTATTGAGAGTGACATCTACGTGGTCGATGAAATTACATTTTCCTCAAATGAGCAAGAACATTTGTTACTGCAAAATTCAACTTCTAACTTTTCGCCTACAAAGCAAGCATGAGTTTTGAGGTTTCATAAAGGATACCAAAACTAAATATTTCAAAATTCAAAACCCAAACAAGCGAACATGATATATGAGGTTTAATTGGGTATGAAACTCATGTGGATTTTTGAGGTTTGAAATTTGCCTCAAAACTTTGAGTTTAAACCTCGAAACTCAAGTTATCCAAATGGACCCTTAGTATGAGTTGGTTTCTAATTCTACGATGGAGTACTTGGTTTATTTCCTAATAAATCACTATTTTGGCTATAAAAGTTTCCAGTATTATCGGATTTTGATTATTCTATATGCAAGAATGAGGGTATTTGAAAATAAAACTTTGGATTTTTTATTCTGATTTAAGTACAATTTGCCCCTTGGGGTTTAGGTGAATAATATTTTGACCCTTTAAACTTTCGGTGTGTAACATTATAACCTCCAGCCCTCTCCATCGTAAAATTATTGTTTTTCAACATATTTATCATCATTTTTTGAATTTTTTTGTTTGCCAAACATAATCTTAATTTATAATTATGATAAAGTTGAATAAAATTGATAGATTTGGTTCACATTTAGGGTAGATTCGGTAATTTTAAAACATAATTTGAAATAAGATTTGACATTCGAGTTGAATGAACTTTGCCATAAAAGCGTTATGAAAATAATTAAAAAATAATGAATATGTTGAAAAATAACAATTTAATGATGAAGATAAGACAAACTTGTTGGCTTTTTGGCCTTAATCCTTGTTTTGATGATTTAATCAACCTAATCTTAATCATAAGTAACGTAGAGTAGCACACATATTGCATTGCATATATATTGCATGTGCTAACCTCTACAGGTGATCAAGACTCATGGAAGGAAGGAAATCAAGTCAAGATTTGTAATAAAGCTAAATGAAGACTTGTAATCTTGATTTTATTTTGAGTCTTAGGAACATGTGTAAATTGAGCATACAAGAGTTAAAAATTTATCACATACACACTAGGTTCCTTAGAGAAGTCACACACACAATTTCACCTTATTTGGACTTCATTAGATCACCCAAACCTTAGTCGGAAATAACTTAAAACCTAAACCCAGATTTCCTGTGTGAATCGGTCGATCGAACCAGTTCTCAGTTCGACCGGTTTATAACAGACTCTCCATAGTGATTTTACCGAACTCTACCGGTCGACCGGTTATACCTTTTCGGTCGACTGATCCCGGATTTTTAATATGGCCGTTTTCCTTGTCGTATTCCTATAACGGTCGTATTCGTATAAAACAAACTTATCCCCAAAATACATTTGGTAACCGGTCGAACGACGACCTTGATTCGGTCGACCGGTTGAACAGAAACAAAATTCCCTGGTATCGGTCGACACATCTTCGTTCGACTGTTTCACCTTTGTCTCAACCGAATCCCCTAAACGGTCGACCGCCCCATACTTTGGTTCGACCGTTTAACTTAAGTAGAGTTAAGTTCTAGCGTATTTGTCTGACCGAGAATTCTTTTGTTCGACCATTCTCCTTGAAATCAAGTGAACGGTCGACCGGTTCAGTAGTTTTGGTCGACCGGTTCTGGACAGATTTGCAGCCCGATTTTCTGCCTTGTGTATCTTGCACAAAACCCAATCAAATCTTGTCCAAACGGCTAGAAATCTTTAGGAGCTTATAAATAGAGGATCAAGACTTGTTGTTAACACAACTCTCCAACTCAAATTGTCCCAATACATTAGAGAGAAACCTATCCAACTCAAATTGTCCCAATACATTAGAGAGAAACCTCAATCCTCAAAGCTCCCATTTCTACACTCTATAAGCCTAAACTTCACACACTTGATCAATTACTCATCCTACTCAAAGTGTGCTCAATTAGAGAGTGAATCCCACTCAGTTACAAGTGTTGTCAAAAGAAGCAAGGACTTCGGTGAAAGCCCGAAGTGTCCCTCTCGGATTGTTAGAGGAAGAATTCAAGCAAGCGAGGGTTGTTCGCGTTGCTTGTGGTGTAAAGGCGTTCTCTCCCGGCCCGGAACGGGGAGTGGATAGTGAAGACGTAGGCAGAGCTCGCGGAGTCGAGCGGAGCTTACAAGAGAGGACTAGGACCCGGGTGGGGTGCCGAACCTCTATAAAAATGCCGTGTCTCTTTGTGGTTTGCATTTTCTGTTAATTTCCGTACTTGTTTTTAAATTTGTTTCCTCTGCGTTTATTGTTTGATTAATTAGGGATTAACGTAATAGTGATTAGTGGACCCATAACCCACACGATCCTACATTTGGTATCAGAGCCTTGTTAAGCTAAATTTCTTTACTTTACCGTAATTTTAGCATGGCTACAACATCTAATCACTTAGAGGGTTTATGCACCACAAGGCCTCCTTTGCTTAATGGGTCAAATTATGATTATTGGAAAATAGAATGAAAATCTTTTTAATATCAAATGACCTTAAGTATTGGAAGTTTATTCAAACTCCATACATCCCCCCAAATGAAAATGAGTTAGATTCTTTATCTAGGCCTCAAATGAAAGAAATTAAAAATGAATTCAAAAATTATGAATATTCTCTATTGTGGCCTTAATGAGGGAGAATACAATAGAATTAGGGGATGTGAAAGTGCAAATGAAATATGGCATAGGTTACAAATGCATCATGAGGGTGATAGCAAAACCAAAGAAACTAGGATAAGTCTCCTCATGCATAAATATGAAATATTTTCTATGCAAATCGGTGAGAACATAAGCGACATGAACACTCGCTTCACCGATATTACTAACTCTCTTTTGATTCTTGGAAGAAGGATAAATGAAGGAGAGATGACTCGAAAATTCCTCCGGTCATTGAGCAACAATTGGGAAGACAATGTCGTCGCAATTGAAGAATCGCACGATCTTTCCAAATTGAAGATGGATGAACTCATTGGAAATCCCATGGCCAATGAGCTCCAATTGAGTCATCGAAAAGAGAAGGAAGCTTCAAAGAAAAACACCTTGGTGGCATTGCATGCAAATTTTGATGAGCCAAGGAGGGTGGAAGAAGAGGACATTGAGGTCCTTGCCCAAGACTTCTTCAAATACCTCAAGAGGGATAAGGGAGAAAAGAATGAAAGAAGAGGTAGAAGAAGTGAGAAAAGAGAAAAAGAAAAAGAGAGGGAGGAGAGCGAAAATGAGAGAAAAGAGAGAGAGAAGAAAAATGAGAGAAGAGAGAGGAGAAGAGAAAAGGAGAAGAGTAAGAGGAAAGAAAGGAAGGAGGAAGCTCACAAAGCCACTTGGGATGACTCTTCATCTCCATCATCATCATCCTCTTCCTTGCAAAGTAGAAGAAAGGTTGCACATTCATGCTTCATGGCCATTGAAGATGAACAAAGTGAGGTAGCTTCTAACTCCTCTAAATGTTATTCCACTAGAAGTAATTCATGTTCAAGTAAATCATATTCTAGTGCTAGCTCTAACTCTAACGCTAATGATGAATCATATACACATGCTGAGCTACAAAATGCATTTCATGATTTAGTTAAACAATATGAGATCATTTGTGAAAAGAACAAAAATGCTAGAAAAACTATAAATTATCTGAAATGCCAAATTGAATTAATCATAAATGAAAAGAATGAGGTGGTTGCTAGACTTGAATCAAATGAATCATCACTTGCTAGTCTAAGTAAAACACCGATTGTTGATGAATATTTAGATCTTAGAGTTTCAAATATGCAACTAAGGAAAGATCTAGAAATGTTCACAAAATGAACAAAAATGCTTGATATGCTTTTAAGTAGTCAAAGACAATCCTTAGCTAAACATGATTTAGGATACAATGTGCATTTGAAAAACCATGTATCTCATACTACCTTAAATGACAAGCATTTATTTGTTAAGTCTAGTTCCTCAAGTGTGTGGGCACCCAAAGCCAAAATGGTTTGGATCCCAAAAGCTAATGTTCAAGGACCCAAAGTTGTTTGGGTACCTAAATCTACACTTGTAGGTGCTTGAAGAAGAAATTGGTGGTGACCGGGTGAGCTCAAGAGTCAAATTCAAATCTGGTTGCATCACCAAATGAGATTGGAGCTAAATTCGAAGTCAACATTGGTATAAAATTCCTATATATACAATTCATGTTAAATTAGCTCTAATCTAGTTTTATATGCTTAATTGTCGTATCCTTAGAATTCAATTCATTGAAAATCATTAACCATATTCATTGCAAATCATATATCACATCCATTGATTTTAAATGTCATATTGTAAATGGATGTTAGAATAAGGCTCAAATTGAAACTAAATTGAACTTAACTAGAATCATACTCATAGTTTCCATCTAGCCTTATTGATATGGGGAGCTTAATTGTTATATCTATTATTAGAGTAATGAAGTGCAAAATTTAGGGGGAGCAACTTCATTATAAGACATCCAAATTCTTTGCTTAAAGTCATAATTATTTTTGTTTTTGATGGATGTCAAAGGGGGAGAGATAATTAAAGGGGAGATACTTGAAAATTGGTTAAAATTGAACAAAAACTATGCACATCCATATGGGGAGCATTTTTATGCATAGTTTACACTTAAAATTATCAAGTATTAAGATATACGTTGCCATCATCAAAAAGGGGGAGATTATTGGCTTTTTGGCCTTAATCCTTGTTTTGATGATTTAATCAACCTAATCTTAATCATAAGTAATGTAGAGTAGCACACATATTGCATTGCATATATATTGCATGTGCTAACCTCTACAGGTGATCAAGACTCATGGAAGGAAGGAAATCAAGTCAAGATTTGTAATAAAGCTAAATGAAGACTTGTAATCTTGATTTTATTTTGAGTCTTAGGAACATGTGTAAATTGAGCATACAAGAGTTAAAAATTTATCACATACACACTAGGTTCCTTAGAGAAGTCACACACAAAATTTCACCTTATTTGGACTTCATTAGATCACCCAAACCTTAGTCGGAAATAACTTAAAACCTAAACCCAGATTTCCTGTGTGAATCGGTCGATCGAACCAGTTCTCAGTTCGACCGGTTTATAATAGACTCTCCATAGTGATTTTACCGAACTCTACCGGTCGACCGGTTATACCTTTTCGGTCGACTGATCCCGGATTTTTAATATGGCCGTTTTCCTTGTCGTATTCCTATAACGGTCGTATTCGTATAAAACAAACTTAACCCCAAAATACATTTGGTAACCGGTCGAACGACGACCTTGATTCGGTCGACCGGTTGAACAGAAACAAAATTCCCTGATATCGGTCGACACATCTTCGTTCGACTGTTTCACCTTTGTCTCAACCGAATCCCCTAAACGGTCGACCGCCCCATACTTTGGTTCGACCGTTTAACTTAAGTAGAGTTAAGTTCTAGCGTATTTGTCTGACCGAGAATTCTTTTGTTCGACCATTCTCCTTGAAATCAAGTGAACGGTCGACCGGTTCAGTAGTTTTGGTCGACCGGTTCTGGACAGATTTGCAGCCCGATTTTCTGCCTTGTGTATCTTGCACAAAACCCAATCAAATCTTGTCCAAACGGCTAGAAATCTTTAGGAGCTTATAAATAGAGGATCAAGACTTGTTGTTAACACAACTCTCCAACTCAAATTGTCCCAATACATTAGAGAGAAACCTATCCAACTCAAATTGTCCCAATACATTAGAGAGAAACCTCAATCCTCAAAGCTCCCATTTCTACACTCTATAAGCCTAAACTTCACACACTTGATCAATTACTCATCCTACTCAAAGTGTGCTCAATTAGAGAGTGAATCCCACTCAGTTACAAGTGTTGTCAAAAGAAGCAAGGACTTCGGTGAAAGCCCGAAGTGTCCCTCTCGGATTGTTAGAGGAAGAATTCAAGCAAGCGAGGGTTGTTCGCGTTGCTTGTGGTGTAAAGGCGTTCTCTCCCGGCCCGGAACGGGGAGTGGATAGTGAAGACGTAGGCAGAGCTCGCGGAGTCGAGCGGAGCTTACAAGAGAGGACTAGGACCCGGGTGGGGTGCCGAACCTCTATAAAAATGCCGTGTCTCTTTGTGGTTTGCATTTTCTGTTAATTTCCGTACTTGTTTTTAAATTTGTTTCCTCTGCGTTTATTGTTTGATTAATTAGGGATTAACGTAATAGTGATTAGTGGACCCATAACCCACACGATCCTACATTTGGTATCAGAGCCTTGTTAAGCTAAATTTCTTTACTTTACCGTAATTTTAGCATGGCTACAACATCTAATCACTTAGAGGGTTTATGCACCACAAGGCCTCCTTTGCTTAATGGGTCAAATTATGATTATTGGAAAATAGAATGAAAATCTTTTTAATATCAAATGACCTTAAGTATTGGAAGTTTATTCAAACTCCATACATCCCCCCAAATGAAAATGAGTTTGATTCTTTATCTAGGCCTCAAATGAAAGAAATTAAAAATGAATTCAAAAATTATGAATATTCTCTATTGTGGCCTTAATGAGGGAGAATACAATAGAATTAGGGGATGTGAAAGTGCAAATGAAATATGGCATAGGTTACAAATGCATCATGAGGGTGATAGCAAAACCAAAGAAACTAGGATAAGTCTCCTCATGCATAAATATGAAATATTTTCTATGCAAATCGGTGAGAACATAAGCGACATGAACACTCGCTTCACCGATATTACTAACTCTCTTTTGATTCTTGGAAGAAGGATAAATGAAGGAGAGATGACTCGAAAATTCCTCCGGTCATTGAGCAACAATTGGGAAGACAATGTCGTCGCAATTGAAGAATCGCACGATCTTTCCAAATTGAAGATGGATGAACTCATTGGAAATCCCATGGCCAATGAGCTCCAATTGAGTCATCGAAAAGAGAAGGAAGCTTCAAAGAAAAACACCTTGGTGGCATTGCATGCAAATTTTGATGAGCCAAGGAGGGTGGAAGAAGAGGACATTGAGGTCCTTGCCCAAGACTTCTTCAAATACCTCAAGAGGGATAAGGGAGAAAAGAATGAAAGAAGAGGTAGAAGAAGTGAGAAAAGAGAAAAAGAAAAAGAGAGGGAGGAGAGCGAAAATGAGAGAAAAGAGAGAGAGAAGAAAAATGAGAGAAGAGAGAGGAGAAGAGAAAAGGAGAAGAGTAAGAGGAAAGAAAGGAAGGAGGAAGCTCACAAAGCCACTTGGGATGACTCTTCATCTCCATCATCATCATCCTCTTCCTTGCAAAGTAGAAGAGAGGTTGCACATTCATGCTTCATGGCCATTGAAGATGAACAAAGTGAGGTAGCTTCTAACTCCTCTAAATGTTATTCCACTAGAAGTAATTCATGTTCAAGTAAATCATATTCTAGTGCTAGCTCTAACTCTAACGCTAATGATGAATCATATACACATGCTGAGCTACAAAATGCATTTCATGATTTAGTTAAACAATATGAGATCATTTGTGAAAAGAACAAAAATGCTAGAAAAACTATAAATTATCTGAAATGCCAAATTGAATTAATCATAAATGAAAAGAATGAGGTGGTTGCTAGACTTGAATCAAATGAATCATCACTTGCTAGTCTAAGTAAAACACCGATTGTTGATGAATATTTAGATCTTAGAGTTTCAAATATGCAACTAAGGAAAGATCTAGAAATGTTCACAAAATGAACAAAAATGCTTGATATGCTTTTAAGTAGTCAAAGACAATCCTTAGCTAAACATGATTTAGGATACAATGTGCATTTGAAAAACCATGTATCTCATACTACCTTAAATGACAAGCATTTATTTGTTAAGTCTAGTTCCTCAAGTGTGTGGGCACCCAAAGCCAAAATGGTTTGGATCCCAAAAGCTAATGTTCAAGGACCCAAAGTTGTTTGGGTACCTAAATCTACACTTGTAGGTGCTTGAAGAAGAAATTGGTGGTGACCGGGTGAGCTCAAGAGTCAAATTCAAATATGGTTGCATCACCAAATGAGATTGGAGCTAAATTCGAAGTCAACATTGGTATAAAATTCCTATATATACAATTCATGTTAAATTAGCTCTAATCTAGTTTTATATGCTTAATTGTCGTATCCTTAGAATTCAATTCATTGAAAATCATTAACCATATTCATTGCAAATCATATATCACATCCATTGATTTTAAATGTCATATTGTAAATGGATGTTAGAATAAGGCTCAAATTGAAACTAAATTGAACTTAACTAGAATCATACTCATAGTTTCCATCTAGCCTTATTGATATGGGGAGCTTAATTGTTATATCTATTATTAGAGTAATGAAGTGCAAAATTTAGGGGGAGCAACTTCATTATAAGACATCCAAATTCTTTGCTTAAAGTCATAATTATTTTTGTTTTTGATGGATGTCAAAGGGGGAGAGATAATTAAAGGGGAGATACTTGAAAATTGGTTAAAATTGAACAAAAACTATGCACATCCATATGGGGAGCATTTTTATGCATAGTTTACACTTAAAATTATCAAGTATTAAGATATACGTTGCCATCATCAAAAAGGGGGAGATTATTGGCTTTTTGGCCTTAATCCTTGTTTTGATGATTTAATCAACCTAATCTTAATCATAAGTAATGTAGAGTAGCACACATATTGCATTGCATATATATTGCATGTGCTAACCTCTACAGGTGATCAAGACTCATGGAAGGAAGGAAATCAAGTCAAGATTTGTAATAAAGCTAAATGAAGACTTGTAATCTTGATTTTATTTTGAGTCTTAGGAACATGTGTAAATTGAGCATACAAGAGTTAAAAATTTATCACATACACACTAGGTTCCTTAGAGAAGTCACACACAAAATTTCACCTTATTTGGACTTCATTAGATCACCCAAACCTTAGTCGGAAATAACTTAAAACCTAAACCCAGATTTCCTGTGTGAATCGGTCGATCGAACCAGTTCTCAGTTCGACCGGTTTATAATAGACTCTCCATAGTGATTTTACCGAACTCTACCGGTCGACCGGTTATACCTTTTCGGTCGACTGATCCCTGATTTTTAATATGGCCGTTTTCCTTGTCGTATTCCTATAACGGTCGTATTCATATAAAACAAACTTAACCCCAAAATACATTTGGTAACCGGTCGAACGACGACCTTGATTCGGTCGACCGGTTGAACAGAAACAAAATTCCCTGGTATCGGTCGACACATCTTCGTTCGACTGTTTCACCTTTGTCTCAACCGAATCCCCTAAACGGTCGACCGCCCCATACTTTGGTTCGACCGTTTAACTTAAGTAGAGTTAAGTTCTAGCGTATTTGTCTGACCGAGTATTCTTTTGTTCGACCGTTCTCCTTGAAATCAAGTGAACGGTCGACCGGTTTAGTAGTTTCGGTCGACCGGTTCTGGACAGATTTGCAACCCGATTTTCTGCCTTGTGTATCTTTCACAAAACCCAATCAAATCTTGTCCAAACGGCTAGAAATCTTTAGGAGCTTATAAATAGAGGATCAAGACTTGTTGTTAACACAACTCTCCAACTCAAATTGTCCCAATACATTAGAGAGAAACCTCAATCCTCAAAGCTCCCATTTCTACACTCTATAAGCCTAAACTTCACACACTTGATCAATTACTCATCCTACTCAAAGTGTGCTCAATTAGAGAGTGAATCCCACTCAGTTACAAGTGTTGTCAAAAGAAGCAAGGACTTCGGTGAAAGCCCGAAGTGTCCCTCTCGGATTGTGAGAGGAAGAATTCAAGCAAGCGAGGGTTGTTCGTGTTGCTTGTGGTGTAAAGGCGTTCTCTCCCGGCCCGGAACGGGGAGTGGATAGTGAAGACGTAGGCGGAGCTCGCGGAGTCGAGCGGAGCTTACAAGAGAGGACTAGGACCCAGGTGGGGTGCCGAACCTCTATAAAAACGTCGTGTCTCTTTGTGGTTTGCATTTTCTGTTAATTTCCCTACTTGTTTTTAAATTTGTTTCCGCTGCGTTTATTGTTTGATTAATTAGGGATTAGCGTAATAGTAATTAGTGGACCCATAACCCACACGATCCTACAAAACTTTCAACTGTAAGGGATACAAGTATACTATTTTAAAATTAAGGGAGTCAAAGTTATTAAAG
The DNA here is from genome assembly GCA_963682175.1 of Triglochin maritima. NCBI lineage: Eukaryota > Viridiplantae > Streptophyta > Magnoliopsida > Alismatales > Juncaginaceae > Triglochin > Triglochin maritima. The sequence continues at coordinate 28,545,614 of OY821771.1, read as the reverse complement.
AATAATCTCACATTAGATAATTTATGGATTTTCTCTTCAGTTATAAATTACAGGCTTCCTCCAATATTCATCATCAATTGGTATTAAGTTGGATATTGACTCACAATTGAGAGGAGTAACTTGAAATTTACCCATATAACATCTTGTAGTTTGAATCTGTACAAAAATCCTCTTAATTATTTTGGTTTTATAAATGGGACAATTATGATGTGTTGCGAATAAATTTGAACCGAGATTCCTTCCATTTCTTTTATGGTAAAGTTCTTCAATATACTTCTAATTTTTTTTATAATAAAAAATCTAAATCTTGATCATTTTGATCTATGATGCGAGTTATCTATGCACGTTGAAAATAATAAAATTGGGTATATGTTTTCAATATCATTAAAACAAAAATAAAAAGTAACATACTATATTTTTTGGTCTTTTGATCTTATATGGAACGATTACCAAATTTTACAATTTTTGATGTGCATAAATCACTCACGTTACATATTGAAATGTATGGTTTTTTTAATTATATCAAAACATGAAAGTATATATATTGAAAGAACTTGATCCTTGTGTAAATAAAGAGAGTCCAAATACAATAAATTCTTATTGAATTGCTCTCTGCTGATGTTAAATAAAGCAACATAGGAATGCATAAGATGTACTTTAAATATGTATATATTATTAATGGATTAATCAGATTTCATAGCTTTAGTAAAATGTCAAACCTTTTTCCACGACCAATCAATTGCTATCGCGCGCTATGGGTTCATTCGGTAAAACTTTCAAATCTATAAGACGTTAGGCTGTCGGGTGTCACCTATGAGATTACAACAGTAATCTATACTTTGAACATTATCAAGGAAAAATTCGTAAGAAGCTTCCTATAATCCTTCGGAGAATTTCTGTTTACTGAAATGGTTAATTGTGATGACGTCCATGTGTTGAAAATCTAAAGTATTGATGTATATGTAGGATTCTAGCCTAATCCTAATCCTAATTGTGCCTTAATCATGTTTTAGGTGGTGATTAAGGGAGGATGGAATGGAGGGCTGGGATGTTGTGGTTGAGATGAGTGGTGGAGATTGAGTGGAGGGATTGGATGGTTGGGATTAGAGGAGGAGGAGATATTTGGGTGAGTTTCCCTCTCTCTCTCTCTCTCTCTCTCTCTCTCTCGTTTCTCTCTCAGTTTCACTCTCGTGCCCACTCTCTCTCTCTCTCCCCCGCAACTGTGTGCCGGCGAGGAAGGTGGTGGTGATCTCCGGCAAGGTGAAGAGCGGCTCCCGGGAGTTGGTGGTTTGAGGTGAGTGTTGGGTTTAACCCTTTCCGTGCGGTTGTTTCTCTCTCCCTCAACCTAACTCGAGCTCTGTGGTCGTGATTGATTGGCGGAGGTAGCCGGAGGTGGATTAGTGAGTGTGGATCGTCGAGGAGGCGATTGATCGTCGTGTGGACGTGAGGTTCGTCGACGGATCGTGTTTTGGGGAGGCGCGCTCGTGGAGGCGTCGTCGTGGTTCTTCCAAGGTCTCTTCAGACCTTTAGGTATGTCAAGCTCGCTCACTTAATTACCGTGAGTATTTGGAAGTCGACGGTAGGCCTTTCGGCTCGTCGCAAGTAAATGTGCAGCAGATTTCACTGTCTGATCGGTCGACCGGTTGGTGCAAACGGTCGACCGTTCGTGAAGAGAATTCGGTCTCTGCCTCAAATCGGTCGAACGATGCCTGTGGGGCGGTCGACCGATCGTGCATAGGAGGCAAGTCTGGAGAGTTTCGGTCGACCGGGTCCCCTTTGCCGGTCGACCGTGTGCACTGTCTTAAGTCGGTCGGGGGCGTAGACCATCTAAACGGTCGACCGCTCGTGATTTTCGTTCGACCGTGACTTAAGTGAGAATAGTGGTCGGTTCGACCGAATGAGGGTTCGGTCGACCGGACTTGTGCGCTGAGCGTGGGGAACGCTCTGGAGGAATTCGGTCGACCGGGATGTGCCCGGCGTTCGACCGAATTCATGGTGCGAGTGAGGGATTATTCCCTGGACGAATTCGGTCGACCGAGATGTGCTCGGCGTTCGACCGAATTAGTTGTGGTTTTTGAGGGATTTTTCCCTGGTGACTTTCGGTCGACCGGGACCCCTTTGTCGGTCGACCGAATGGTCATTTTGTTCGTTGAACCCGGGAGTTGACCATCTAAACGGTTGACCGTCCCTTGACTTTGGTTCGACCGAACGAGTGTGGAGTTGGGAATCGGTCGACCGATGGAGTGCCGGTCGAAGTGGATTGCCCTGTATTTGCTTGATTCGGTCGACCGGGACTTTTGGTTCGGTCGACCGTTTGTGTCCTGTTTTGCACTATGGAGGTGCTGTGGTCATGGTCGTCCATGTGGGGCAAGTCGTGGTGCCGATGTTCTTCCGGCAAGTGTGCGAGGTGCACGAGGGTTGCGGTGGTTGGTTGAAAATAGACCTGGAGCCCCGTAACTGTGTGAGAGATGTGGTTGGTTGAAATTAGACCTGGAGCCCAACTAGTCTGTACGGAGTTGGTTGAAATTAGACCTGGAGCTCCGTAGTGCGTTCGGGTTGGTTGAAATTAGACCTGGAGCCTGAGCAAGGACCGCGTGTAGGGGTTGGTTGAAATTAGACCTGGAGCCCTTATACGTTTGGGTTGGTTGAAATTAGACCTGGAGCCCTTGGTCGTGTCGTGGTAGCTATGGTTGGTTGAGATTAGACCTGGAGCCCAGCTTGGCGACGAGTGTGAGTCGCGGCGGTTGGTTGAGATTAGACCTGGAGCCCCGTGACTGTGGTGGGTGCGGCGGTTGGTTGAGATTAGACCTGGAGCCCCGTACCTGTGGTGTGTCCTGTGGTGGAGTTGAGAGCCCTGGTGCTGGGCGTGTTGTGATGCTTTTCTTGTTGAGTAGAATTGAATGTTAGGAGGCTTTTATTTCGTACATTTAGAGTTTGGCATACGGGGTTTCCTTCTGGAAACTCAGGCATTGTTGCATGTTTACTTTCAGGCCGTGATCGGCATTAGGGGGTGGTGACCGAGGAGAGGAGCACCGCTACCAGATCCAGCTTTCTCTCAGTTGAGGTCGTGTGATTACTGTTTCCTTTGTATATGCTTTTGATGTAATCACAACTTTTGTATACTCTGATGTTCATATATATATATATTATATATGTCGGTGCACCTGTGTTCTTTTATTGCGTAATATCCTCTGTTGATTGAGTGTTTAAAATTTTAAATTTTCCGCTGCTTGAGGATGTTACAATTTGGTATCAGAGCGGTCGGTTCCAGTGTCCTTATCCAAAGAAACCACCCTTAGAGTTTTAGAGTCTGCATTAGCTCATGCATTAATGGTTTTGATGTGTGTTGTTCTTTGTGTGTAGATGCATCCGAGACGCGTGAGACCTCCCCCACGGGACCGTGACACCAGTGGGGATACTGGGAGTACGGACTGGGCTGAGGAGCAGCGGATGCTCTATGACACGGTGGGTCGACTGGGAGCGATGTTGGATCGCCAGTCAGGCAGAGGAGAGCCAGCAGCGGCAGGAGCGATGCTCGACCGCTTTATGAGACAGCACCCGCCTACCTTTGATGGTAGAGGAGAGTCTGAGGCTGCGGAGGACTGGGTCCTGAAGATTCAGGAGATCCTTCGGGCGATTGAGTGCCCGCCTGAGAGGCAGACAGGCTTGGCAGCTTATGTGTTGGGCGGAGACGCGTCCAACTGGTGGAGGACCACATCTGCAGTGGTATTTGAGGGCAGGACTGAGGTCAGCTGGGAGGAATTCCTACGGGAGTTCAATGAGCAGTATTTCCCCGAGCATGTCAGAGACGGGAGGCGAGAGGAGTTTATGGCCCTCGAGCAGGGAGATGCGACCCTGGCTGAGTATACCCGGAGGTTCAACGCGCTGGAGCGTTACTGTCCGGAGATCTGTGTGACGCCGCTGCAGAGGGCGAGGAAGTTCATACGGGGGCTGAGGAAGCACCTCCGTACTCAGGTGACCTACAGTATGCCGCAGACGTTGGCTGATGTCGTGTGGTTCGCGACGCTCATTGATCAGGATTACCAGCAGAAATATGCTGAGGCCAGGAGAGCACCGGGGAAGGTCAGTGGACGTCCGGGTGCTCCACTAGCAGGGAATCCGGGCAAGAGGCCCCGGATCGGAGGAGGTGGGTCATGCCAGCCTGAGGCGTGCAGAGGTTGTGGCAGAGTTCACTCTGGTGAGTCTTGGGGTCGCGCAGTGTGCCACGGGTGTGGCAAGCCAGGCCATTTTATGAGAGATTGTCCGAGTGGGCCAGGCGGGTCCAGCAGGCAGTCGGGACAGCCGGCAGGTGGCAGAGGCGGAGGTCGCCGACCTTTTGCGCCGCAACGATAGCAGGGTCAGAGGACCGGTCGAGTCTTTACCATCCAGGCGGATGAGGCGAGAGACGCCAGCACGGTGGTGGAAGGTACGCTCTTTGTTGCTGGGTTGAGTGCGAGAGTATTGTTTGACTGTGGGGCCACACACTCGTTCATCTCGGAGCGATTTGCGAGCATGTTGGGCCGTACCCCTGCGATGTTGATTGCCACGTTGGAAGTCAGCACACCCTTGGGTCTGGTGGGCATTGTGGGGAGCTTTCTCCCCAGCACCACGATTGTTTCGGGAGATCAGGAGTTTCCGGCTGACCTGATCTTGTTGCCGATGGAGGACTTCGACGTCATACTGGGGATGGATTGGCTGTCCCAGTACGATGTGCGAGTTTTGTGCCGGGAGAAGAAGATTCTAGCCTAATCCTAATCCTAATTGTGCCTTAATCATGTTTTAGGTGGTGATTAAGGGAGGATGGAATGGAGGGCTGGGATGTTGTGGTTGAGATGAGTGGTGGAGATTGAGTGGAGGGATTGGATGGTTGGGATTAGAGGAGGAGGAGATATTTAGGTGAGTTTCCCTCTCTCTCTCTCTCTCTCTCTCTCTCTCTCGTTTCTCTCTCAGTTTCTCTCTCGTGCCCACTCTCTCTCTCTCTCCCCCGCAGCTGTGTGCCGGCGAGGAAGGTGGTGGTGATCTCCGGCAAGGTGAAGAGCGGCTCCCGGGAGTTGGTGGTTTGAGGTGAGTGTTGGGTTTAACCCTTTCCGTGCGGTTGTTTCTCTCTCCCTCAACCTAACTCGAGCTCTGTGGTCGTGATTGATTGGCGGAGGTAGCCGGAGGTGGATTCGTGAGTGTGGATCGTCGAGGAGGCGATTGATCGTCGTGTGGACGTGAGGTTCGTCGACGGATCGTGTTTTGGGGAGGCGCGCTCGTGGAGGCGTCGTCGTGGTTCTTCCAAGGTCTCTTCAGACCTTTAGGTATGTCAAGCTCGCTCACTTAATTACCGTGAGTATTTGGAAGTCGACGGTAGGCCTTTCGGCTCGTCGCGAGTAAATGTGCAGCAAATTTCACTGTCTGATCGGTCGACCGGTTGGTGCAAACGGTCGACCGTTCGTGAAGAGAATTTGGTCTCTGCCTCAAATCGGTCGAACGATGCCTGTGGGGCGGTCGACCGATCGTGCATAGGAGGCAAGTCTGGAGAGTTTCGGTCGACCGGGTCCCCTTTGCCGGTCGACCGTGTGCACTGTCTTAAGTCGGTCGGGGGCGTAGACCATCTAAACGGTCGACCGCTCGTGATTTTCGTTCGACCGTGACTTAAGTGAGAATAGTGGTCGGTTCGACCGAATGAGGGTTCGGTCGACCGGACTTGTGCGCTGAGCGTGGGGAACGCTCTGGAGGAATTCGGTCGACCGGGATGTGCCTGGCGTTCGACCGAATTCATGGTGCGAGTGAGGGATTATTCCCTGGACGGATTTGGTCGACCGAGATGTGCTCGGCGTTCGACCGAATTTGTTGTGGTTTTTGAGGGATTTTTCCCTGGTGACTTTCGGTCGACCGGGACCCCTTTGTCGGTCGACCGAATGGTCGTTTTGTTCGTTGAACCCGGGAGTTGACCATCTAAACGGTCGACCGTCCCTTGACTTTGGTTCGAGCGAACGAGTGCGGAGTTGGGAATCGGTCGACCGATGGAGTGCCGATCGAAGTGGATTGCCCTGTATTTGCTTGATTCGGTCGACCGTTTGTGTCCTGTTTTGCACTATGGAGGTGCTGTGGTCATGGTCGTCCGTGTGGGGCGAGTCGTGGTGCCGATGTTCTTCCGGCAAGTGTGCGAGGTGCACGAGGGTTGCGGTGGTTGGTTGAAAATGGACCTGGAGCCCCGTAACTGTGTGAGAGCTGTGGTTGGTTGAAATTAGACCTGGAGCCCAACTAGTCTGTACGGAGTTGGTTGAAATTAGACCTGGAGCTCCGTAGTGCGTTCGGGTTGGTTGAAATTAGACCTGGAGCCCTTATACGTTTGGGTTGGTTGAAATTAGACCTGGAGCCCTTGGTCGTGTCGTGGTAGCTATGGTTGGTTGAGATTAGACCTGGAGCCCAGCTTGGCAACGAGTGTGAGTCGCGGTGGTTGGTTGAGATTAGACCTGGAGCCCCGTGACTGTGGTGGGTGCGGCGGTTGGTTGAGATTAGACCTGGAGCCCCGTACCTGTGGTGTGTCCTGTGGTGGAGTTGAGAGCCCTGGTGCTGGGCGTGTTGTGATGCTTTTCTTGTTTAGTAGAATTGCATGCTAGGAGGCTTTTATTTCGTACATTTAGAGTTTGGCATACGGGGTTTCCTTCTGGAAACTCAGGCATTGTTGCATGTTTACTTTCAGGCCGTGATCGGCATTAGGGGGTGGTGACCGAGGAGAGGAGCACCGCTACCGGATCCAGCTTTCTTTTAGTTGAGGTCGTGTGATTACTGTTTCCTTTGTATATGCTTTTGATGTAATCACAACTTTTGTATACTCTGATATTCATATATATATATTATATATGTCGGTGCACCTGTGTTCTTTTATTGCGTAATATCCTCTGTTGATTGAGTGTTTAAAATTTTAAATTTTCCGCTGCTTGAGGATGTTACAGTATAGCTTTTAACTTAATAATGATGATATCCCACTTAAACTTTGATGTCCACTTAGATGTTATTTGGTTGGGCCGTCGTTCATGACTCCACCTTTATTAATTTTAATGCATTACAACCTATCAAAAAAAGAAAAGAATGATAATTTTTTCCACACGTAACCTTTGGGTCGTAGTTTTCGAAAATTTACTTTGATATAACGATATCCGAAAATTTGAAAATTTCCTATATATACATCAAATGACGTTTAGATGTTACTTACACAAATAAATTTAAACATTGTTCTCGTATGGTTTTTTGATAAGTGGATTTGGTAATATCGTATAAATATATGTAAGTTTATTGGAATATTTATCTTTTTGTTGCGTCGAGTACCTTATATAACGAAGTATTAATTAAATTCCCCTAAATTAATGCAAAATAAATGATGCACCTTCACATTCTTATCCAATACATTCATATAAAAATTTGTCGCCTATCATCATTTGATGATTTAAGTTCGAAGTGATCTCTACTAAGAGAAATAGATAACCAATCACAAAAAAAGGAATTCATTGTATTCCACCTTAATCCATTTCAAAGAAATTCTATAATAGAATTCCACCTGCATAATTAACAATTGGTTGTAACATTAAAAAGTTTGTTAGAATCTCTCTTAAACACGCAACAGACGTTCCTGCACGTAAGACGTTCCCGATCCAAACTACTTAAGCAAAGCAAGTCGCAATCAAAATCTCACTGAAACACATAATCTATCCTTATTGACCAAAATTGACTCAAGCTCAAACCTCGACCTGTCTAATGTGTATCTGGGCATAATTAATCCAAGATATTTTGTTGGAGAGACGTAGAGTCAAACTTTACTTAAGAAATCATCATTTTCTCCAATTATTTTAACCTAAACGTGTAACCGTGATCTTTATTAGATTAACCTTAATAACACCTAAGTTAACTTAATCAACCTTAACCTAATCATCTCTAACTTTATAAATAGAACGGAGATATTCATTATTGAGAAAGTTTGGAAAAGGGTGAGATTGAGAGGATCATAGTGTAGGCAATTATGATAAAATCTTATTCTATGTTTAATTTCTTACATGCCACCTCACATAAATGCTAAACTTTTATCCATTCCCAATTTGCATTTACTGCTAAAGGTTGTGTATAAGCAAGAATTAGGATAGTTATAACTTGTTAGTTGATGCGTTTCGTTAAGTTGGCATTTAAGGTAAATTGGCGATCCAAATGATATATTCAGTTTCTTTGGATTTTTTTTCATTATGATCCCACTCGTCTTGCCAACTGAACAAATCAGATTCTAGTGAAAAAAGTTTTTTCTTCAAGAAAACAGACAGTCAACTTAGGTGCCACTAATATATATATTGCAAAAAATCAGTTTATAGCACATTTCAGCCGTGTGCTTGCACGACACATTGCTGCTCGGATACGAAAGTGAAAGTAAAAATTACACGACTCACGCAGTCAAACGTTGGTTTCTAGACCCGTACAAACTGTAACATCCTCAAAAGTGGAAGAAATTTACATTTTAATGAACACAACACGAGGATATTACCGAAGAAAATAGACAACTGATGCACCAACATATATACAATATATATATCTGAGAGTTTCAAGAGTGTGATTACAACAAAAGATAAGGAAAATATACATGTAATTACTCGGACCTCAAAAACAAGAAAAGCAGGATCTGACCCCGAACGCGCTCCTCCTCGGTCACCACCTCCTAGTATCGCTCACGACCTGAAATAAAACATATCTATTCCTGAGTTTCCCATAAGGAAACTTTGTATGCCAAACTTCTATCACAATAATGAACTAGACATCTATAAGCATGTATGATATGAAATGCAGTAAACAACCATCGTCTCACTGGGCATCCGGGAACTCTCTCCCTACCACAGTAGACACAACAGTGACGGGTCTCGTGGGTCCTCTAGCCCAACCCTCACACGTGCCCCAGGCACCACAGCCGGAAACTCGCTCGGCTACAACACAACGTTTGATCACTATCAGGCCGGCACTGTCTGTACCGTTGCCTGTCGAGGGCCGGGGGCTCGTTGCCGTCACAGCTGATCCGGTGAACCACTCTTAGGCCGGTAATGTCTGTATCGTTGCACCTCCAGAGCCGGAGACCCGTTGCCATCTTGAGCTGGCTCCACACACACACGAACCACCCTCAGGGCGGAAATGTCTGTACCGTTGCCCCTCCAGGGCCGGAGACCCGTTGTCATCTTGGGCTGGCCCCACAACACCCATACACCACTCTCAGGCCGGCAATGTCTGTACCGTTGCTCCAAAAAGGCCGGAGACCCGTTGCCATCTTGAGCTGGCTCCTCAACACCAAAACCACACAAAACTGCACCACAGAGGGTCGAACAAAACCACCAAACCGGTCGACCGAATCTGCTCCATAGGACTGGCCCAACCGAACAAAACCACCAAACCGATCGAACGACAAAGGGGACCCGTTCGACCGAATTCGACCAGTAAAACTCATTGTCGCAATACAAAGCACAACCGGTCGAACCACACGCGATCACCGGTCGACCAAAAACGGGCAATAAAATCCAATTCATAACAAGGTACACCGGTCGACCGAAACTCTCAATCGGTCGGACAAACTTTAAGTCATTTTAAGTCGTCGGTCGAACGAGTCAACTAGGCGGTCGACCGTTTGGATGGTCAACGCCCCAACCGACCTACAACAGTGCTTTCGGTCGACCGACAAAGGGGTCCCGTTCGACCGAAAACACCCCGAGTCTCCCTCTCTCGCTCAACATGCACCACCGGTCGACCACCCTAAGGCATCGTTCGACTGATGCGAGAGATTTTGCCCAATTTACAATAGTAACGGTCGACCGAACCATGCCACCGGTAGACCGTTACAGTGCAGAAAGTTGTCGCACAGGTCCGACGACCCATCCGGCCTACAGTCGACCACTCCAACACTCACGAAACCATATGTAGTAGGATTTCGTGTCCCTATGTATGTATATATTTTAAAAAATCTAATACAACATACAAGATCGATTTTATATTTTCAACAATTTTTATGTACATCACTTTGTATTTATTCTAATATCATGTAATCCTACATATATTAAAATAAATCACAGAGAGAGAATCATACCTAAAGGTTCTCTAAAACCTTTTGAAGATCTGGAGTCACGCTTCCCGTAGAATCGTCCACCGATGTGCCTCCGAGTGTTCACCAAACTCTAAAGAAGATTAGAGAGAAAGGAGCTAGCCAATCAATCTCTAATAAGGCTTAGAATTTAGCTAATAACCCCTCTTTGAGCTCCTGAGATTTCTCTCCTAAACTCAAAATTAATAACAGATTTTCGTGGTTATTAGAGGAGAGATTAATGAGAGAATGAATTTTTGCATTAACATAAACAAGTAGGATGGGGGTCCTTTTATAGGCTCACAACATCCTTATCAAGAACTATTCCTTAGTCATGATCTATTGCTTATTCTCTCCTAAAATTAATCTCTAATTGCCACATAAGCATCCTCTAAAATGTTTTAATTAAATCTGGAATTAATCCACCCATGATCTAATTAATCTCTTAATAATTCAGGCAAAAATTGCACTGTTCGGTTGACCGAGAATTTTTCTCGGTTAACCGAACCATTCAGTTTTAACACGTGTTCGGTGCACCGTGAGCTAGACGGTCGACCGAATCCGCATAAGAAAAATTCTCTGGAAAAATTCAGACGAACCACGTCTTCTCTTCGGTCAACCGTTGACTCCCAAAATTTATCCTGGAGTGTAGTCATCGGATGACCGTGTCACCTTCGGTCTACCTAAAATACTCTTTCTCGGTTGTCCGTTCACGCTCGGTTAACCGAACCCGATTGTCCAGGCACTCCAGACAATTTTGGTCAACCAATTGTGATTACTCGTTCCCCATTCGGTTAACCGATCCGAAGATACCCCGATCGACGGAACCCTAAACGGTTCACCGTGTGTTTTCCCCTATTTTGCCTTTGTCAAATTTTGGATTTATTTCCAACAAAATTTGATCTTTTGGGGTTTTTAGAAAATTCACATCTTATGTAATATATTATCCTATGTAATATTAAATTATTACACCCCATAATATATACACCTCATATGAATTTATTATGATTCTAATTATGTCAATTCTAATGACATATTGATTTTATTCATTCACCACATGTGTCCTATTTTCACATGAAACCCGACACATCATATGAACTTAAAATCAAGCCTCTTGTTTCCCAATTTTGTGGTGTGACCTATAGGAGGATCTAAGCCAAATTAGTAGTGATATTAACCACTTAATATCTCAAACTATAAGTGGTATCTAGCGAGACATTATAGTTACCCAATTAGCATAGATGTCTTTGTTCCACCAGAACCAAAACACGATCCATTTAGTGATGTAAGTGCACCACTTGTGTCCGTCCCTTGCCTCATTGTATTAATAATATATACAAAGTAGAAATGTGTCATCTTTGTATTATATCCATTTCTTGATCTCTCTAAGCTAACTATAACTATGCAACTTAACTCAAGTTACATTGCGCACATTATAATTTTGCTTTACCAAGGGGCCCACTAATTATCATCACTATACTCGTTGATAGCTTTTGACAATAATCAAATTAAGCACTTCTTGAGTGAAAAGATATAAGTCTCATATCTTAGGATCCAAGACAGAGTAAAACATTAATGACACGAAACACAATTCCATAATGTTTTACTTGTTAGGTCTATTCAATATATAAATGTAATCGTTTCCTCTTTTATATACTCGTGTCGTCAATTATTTGTAGAGCTACAACAATCGATGACCAACACGTCAGTGATTAATGTTCCATGTTAATTACCATGATTGTGAATAACTTTTTATTTATGTAAACCATTACATTTTAGAGATCTACGGTTAATGACCAAACGCCTCTTCCTTAACACTTCCGAAAGACGAATATCATAATCAAGGAACAAAATGTTCGCACATCCAATTCATAATAATTGACATATAAAAGTAAAACTTTTAGAACACATTCCTTTCAATCTCCCACTTGTTATGAATGTTTTCTCACACATACATTCTCAATGTATAAAACAATAATAACTAGGACAACCCTTTCTAATCACTCATCAAGCCAATCAACATGGTTCCTCAGACCCATGGACTCGAAATATATTTTGCCATTGGCTTGGGATAAGGGTTTGGTGAATGGATCAGCGGTGTTGCTATTTGTGTCCACCCATAACAGATTTATTTTGCCCTCGTCGATGAATTCACGTGTGACAAAGTACTTACGATCCAGGTACTTCACTTTGTGGTGTGATTTGGGATCCTTGATTTGCGAGATAGATGCACTATTATCGCAAAATAGTTCTATTGGTCCCTCGCTCGAGGGAACTACTCCAAGCTCTTCAAGGAACTTCTTAATCCACACTCATTCCTTGCTCGCTTCAGCGACAACCATTACTTCGGAAGTGGTGGTTGAGTCAGCCGTAGTACTTTGCTTCCAACTACGCCAACTCACAGCTCCACCATTCAGAAGGATGACGTATCCTGATTGCGACCTTCTATCGTCGGGATCACTCATGAAACTCGCATCCGAATAACCCTCGGCTATTAACTCCCTTTGTCACCATAAACAAGAAACATATCTTTGGTCCGGTTAAGGTACCTCAGAATATTCTTGACCGCAGTCCAATGCTCAGGACCTGCGTTGGATTGACGATGACTTGTCACGCTTAGAGAATATGAGACATCAGGTCTTGTGCAAGTCATCACGTACATGATCGATCCAATTGCCGAAGCATAAGGGATATCTTTCATGTACTCCAAGTCTTTTCGTGATTCAGCACGTTGAGACTTCTTGAGTTGCACACCCATACTCATTGGCACATTGCCCTTTTTGGAGTTGTTCATGTTGAACCTTTCCAAGACGTTGTCAATGTACGTACGTTGACTTAGGCCAATGAGTCTACAGGATTTATCTCTATATATCTTGATTCCAAAGATGTATTGAGTCTCACCCATATCTTTCATCGAAAATGCAGATTTCAATGAACTTCTCATTTGCTCAAGCAAAGGTATATGATTTCCCATGAGGAGTATGCCATCGACATATAAGATCAAGAACACTATGTTGCTCCCACTAACCTTCTTGTATATACAAGACTCTTCCTTACTTTGGACGAAGTGAATTTTTTTGACTTCTTCGTCAAAGCGCTTGTTCCAACTCCTTGATGCTTTATTCAATCCATAAATGGATCTTTGAAGCTTGCATACTTTCTCGCTATTCTTTGGATCTTCAAAACCTTGAGGCTGTACGATGTACACATCCTCCTCCAAGTTGCCATTAAGGAACTCCGTTTTGACATACATTTGCCATATCTTATAATCATGAAATGCGGCAATAACGAGCATAAGCCGAATAGACTTGAACATGGCAACCGGTGAAAAAGTTTCATCATAGTCAATTCCTTGAACTTGAGTGAAACCTTTTGCTACAAGTCTCGCATTGTAGCTAGGTTGTCAAGTTCCCATCCATGTCATCTTTCTCTTGAAAACCCATTTATTTTGAATGACCTTTTTCCCTTGAGGACGGTTAACCAAGTTCCACACTTGATTATCATACATGGATTCTATTTCAGATTCCATGGCCTTAGACTATAGTTTGGAGTCCTTTCTTTCCATTGCTTCTTGAAAGGTTGAGGGATCATCAGTATCTAGTACCATGATCTCATAAAGTCCTAAATACATATCAGGTTTCTTCCTTTCCCTCGTTGACCTTCTAAGTTCTTTTGGTTCTACGTGTACTTCTCGAACTTCTTCCACAATTTCTTATGGAATCGGTTCGTGTTCGATTCTCGAACGTACACTAGGTGGGGAAGATTGAGTTTCTCTCACAATTTCTTGCGAGGGTATCTCACTCGCGCTCCCACTAACCAAAGGAACCTCGGTTGGGCCTTCATGATCTTGAATGTCACCATTCATATCATAATCTTGTAGAATATCTTGAGTTTCTTCAAGCACAACTCTACTCCCACTATTTTTATTCTTTCCAGAAATTCCTTTTCTAGAAATACGGCATACCTCTCTACAATCACTCGATTAGAGGTTATATGCCAAAAGTAGTATCCTCTTGTCTCACGAGGATAACCTATAAAGAAGCACTTATCCTCTTTTGGTTGAAGTTTGGTCGACATCAATCTCTTGACGTAGGCCTCACAACCCCAAATCTTGAGAAAATTGAGCTTAGGTGTTTTACCACCCCATAGCTCATAAGACGTTTTCTCTACGGATTTGGATGGAACATTATTTAGTTTGTAAGCCGCAACTTCTAGTGCATAACTCCAAAAGTAATGCAACAATTCAGCTTGACTCATCTTTGATCGAACCATGTCGAGCAATGTCCTATTCCTCCTTTCGGATACCCCATTCCACTGAGGTGTACCGGGAGGGGTGAGCTGTGGTACAATACCACACTCCTTTAGAAATGAGTCAAATTTGGTACTTAAGTACTCACCTCCACGATCTGTTCGTAGAGACTTGATTTTCTTGTTGAGTTGGTTCTCTAATTCAATCTTGAATTCCTTGAACATGCCAAAGGATTCACTTTTGTTTCTTATTAGATAAATATAGTTGATGCATTGCATACATTGCATCATATGTCTTTCATTTAGATTACTTTTACATCAATAAATGCTACTAAGGTATGTGTTTAGTCTTATTTACAGAATACAGGGACCTGAATGCAATTTACCCACATCCCAAGCATAAAAGCATTCAAGTCCTAATTGCAAAAAGAACAAGGACATAAGCACAAAAGTAACCAGGGACTTAACTGCAAAAAGTCAAGGACCTAATTGCAAATCACGAGTAGCTTTATTCTCTTGGAGAAAATATATAGAAAAATCAAGGTATATCTCCAAATATGTGAAGGAATTAATCCGGAGTTCAAAAGAATGGAAAGAATCAATCCAGACGCGCAAAGAATGATCAAATCATACCATAAACATTCAACCAAAATCCGGACAAAATCAGGCCAGATTGTGCGGCGTTTCCGCCGCACCACACATGCAATATGCGGCGTTTCCGCCGCCCAAGCTTCGATCCGTGTGCTCCAATTTCGTCCAGTCGTGTCTGGACACGTGTACTTTCCAATATTATACCTAGATCCCTTGTAGCAACTATAAATAGACCCGAGAACGATGTTAGAAGGGTCCTTAGTCTTTGGTGTTAATTTTTATTCTTAATCTTAGTTTTGTAATCTCCTTTTCATTAATAAAATTCTGTCTTTTATTTCTTACTTTTAGTTTTCTTTTGTAATGTCTCAAGGACCCCTTCTTCCTCCCTTTATGAGTTTCTAACTCCTTCCAAAGGGTGGAGGTGACGGATTTAGGGTGAAGAGAAGATGAATAAAGTTATTATTTTAATTTCGTATTAGTATGTTTTGATTACTTGAGTTTATGTTAAATCATTTATCATGTAATGCTTTATAACTAATGTGATTTATTATAAGTTTCAGAATTCTCTAATTTAAACCTTAAATCTAAACCTCCACCCGACGGAATTCACCTCTTTGTTCTTGCTTTAGTTTTAATTGTTTTTGTTTCTTGCTTTAAATAACTAAAACCCAAAAATCTCAAAACCCATTTATTTCTTCTCTCCTTCTTTCCCCCAATCGAAATCACACTAATAACAAATCTCTCCCTCCTTGTGTTCGACCCGTATTTGCCACGTCTTCATTGACGCCGTGCACTTGCGGTATAAATTTAATTCTCATCAAGTTTTTGGCGCCGTTGCCGGGGAGGCGACGCAGATTTTGTTTTCTTTTGTTGATTTCGATTTTATCCTGTTTATCTTGTGCGCGATCTAAGTATTTGGATTTGTGTTTCAGGAGACAACAGAGTGCGCGGCGAAATCCGAGCACCATTTGAGCTAAACGAGCGGCGAAAGCGCCGCACCTGAAGAACAACTTGCGGCGAATCCGCCGCACACTTGGAGTGTCTGGGCTTCAACTTTTTCTGGGACGCGACTCATCTCTGGGTGGACGCGTAAAGCTACTGAAATTTCGAGAGCGGGCGGCGAACCCGACTGAGCATTGCGTAGGTAACCTTCGTTGCCTTTTTCCTCGTAATTTCTAGTTTCAGAAAATTTCCTTTTATTAGAATTGCACGTGTTAAGCTTAAATTCCATAATTGGCAATATTTCAACTCTGACCTAAAATTCGCAAAATTAGAAAGACCTTAGTGCATGCATCATATAATGTTTTGTTTGTATTATTCTTGCTAAATTCTTGCAAATCAATTTCTGTTGAAGAGTGCTGGAGGCAAGGTACGTATCGCGGTTTTTAACGATTGCATTTAAGCATATAATTTAATTTGCATACAACCTTGCAATTGCCCCCATTAAAAAGACCATTGTTTGACTATCTTTGTTAGATCTAAGTTAAACTATCTTAAGGGCAACTCCGTAGGAAAAGATACGGTGGGGATGTCATCACCCTTCCGTGGCCCACAAATCACAATCCTAAAGTGTCGCCCAAGCCTTAAAATTTAAAATCAATTAGACATTGGCCCCTAAGGACTCGGACTCAATTAAGGAGAAGAATTGGTTTGACCTGCTATGACCTGAAGCCGATTGAATTCAATTTGGTGTCTAGGAAGTGTTTTTGTGTTGACGAAAGTCTTCCAAACGAAGTGGTTGTCTAATTGGCACCGACTCTGTCGGAAGCGCCCCCACTAGCTATACACTACCTGGCCAATTTGGTTTGATTAGTGAGGGAGGTGAATCAAGCGAATCAATTCCACTCAACCAGTTAGGAGTCGTCTAGATTTAAGTGACACTAGGTCTAGGATTGTTTGAACCGTGCTTTCTTAGGAAATTTCTGACCAACCCTCTTTTCTATCTTTAGAGTTAAGTTTCCTTTCTCATCTGAGTCTTCTTTCTCTTCTCACCTAAATTCTCTAGATTAGGATTCCTTTCTCATCTTGCCCCATTCTATTGTTTGTTTCCCTTTTGAAAAAAAAACATAAAAAAAAACGAAAATTAAAAAAAAAATTGTAATTAATTCTTTAAATTAAATTTGGAATTTAAATTTCGAATTTGAATTCAAAAATTGATTCAACCCGGTGCACTCAGATTTGGATTCGGGACTTGAGTAATCGACTCTCACGAGTTTATCTAGATTCCAGTCTGGAACTTAACCCCAATCCACCTGCTGCACCACCTCACCCGGATCCAATGGGTGAGAACGTAGTGGACCCGCCTGTTGCACAACCTATAACTCTGAGGGATCGATGCTATCCAGCGATGGCTGCTCAGCCATCGTGCATCATTATGCCCACCATGTCGGGTCGCAACTTCGAACTTAAGGCACAATACATGAGTATGTTGCCTAAGTTCACCTCTAGGGAAGATCCATATCTCTTCCTTAGAGAATTTGAGGAAATCTGCTCTCTTATGCAATACCAGCATATCCCTGAAGAGGCAGTGCGTCTGAAATTTGTGCCTCTGGCACTAAAAGACGACGCTAAGAAGTGGCTATATAGTCTAGCCGAAAGATCTATTAGGAGTTGGGCTGAGTTTGTTCAAGTATTCCTGAAAAAATATTTTCCCAACCATAAGACTATGAGGATTAGGAATGAAATTGTTGCATTCGTTCAGTCTGAGAGCGAGCCGTTCTATTCCTATCTAGAAAGATTTAAGAGTGTACTGACCCAATGCCCTCATCATGGAATTCCAAGATGGCAATTATGCCAAATTATTTATGAGGGATTGACACCCACATCTAGAGTTATGGTAGAATCCGTAAGTCAAGGGAACTTTATGTCGAAAAATAAAAATGATGCCTGGACTTTCCTTGAGGATTTAGCCGAAAACAGTATGCAATGGGACAATGCTAGAACACCGCTTAACCCAAGTATTGGATCTAGAATAGCAAGCCAACCCAAACCTGGTGTCTTAGCTGTAGATGCCAATATAACGGCTGAAGCAAAACTAGCTACCCTTATGCGCAGAATGGAAAGTCTAGAGCTACAAGCCCAAACCCGAGTGAATCAAGCCTCGACTATCCCGTGCTCTAGATGTGGTCAGACTGGTCATGTAAAGGAGGATTGTGTGGAATGGGACCAAGTTAATGCCATGTATAACCATGCTAGAAATGACCCATACGCATCAACCTATAACTCGGGTTGGCGTAATAATTCCAATTTCTCATCAAACCAACAGGGTCAACCTCCTAGACAACAACCAAACCCGTATAACCAAAATAATACATCATCTGGGTTTAGTAACAATAACGATCATGAGGTTAGGTTGACAAGCTTGGAAAATTTGATGAAAACTTTTATACAAACAACTAACCAGACCTTCCAAAGGCTAGAGACACAAGTCAGCCAACTAGCACAAATAGTAGGTGAAAGAGAAAAGGGTCGGTTTCCAAGTCAACCTGAGGTGAACCCTAGATCTAATAATTCATATCAATCCTATCAACCACCTTCAGGAAATAACAACCCTAGACCGGTTCAAATGGTTAATGAGGAAGGACCGTTCCAACAAATAAATGCAGTAGTATCATTACGGTCCGGAAGACAAGTTGATAACAATGTGGTAAATCCTAGAGTGTCCAATCAATCTAGCCATCAAGCACCCACATATGACCTGACCATTGAACCTGACGTCCAATCTGAAACGCCCAACCCACCTACTCAATCTGAACCCGTAGCTCAACCTGAACCTGAGCGAGTCTATGTCCCTAAAGCCCCATTTCCCAATAGACTCAAAAAGAATTCAAGTGCACAAATAGAGAAAATCTTGGAAGTATTTAAGCAAGTTAAGGTGAACATTCCACTCTTAGATATGATTCAACAAATACCTGTTTATGCTAAATTCTTAAAAGATTTGTGCACTAAAAAGAGAAAAACGAACGTACCAAAGAAGGCATTCTTAACTGCAAACATAAGTTCTATATTGTCCAACACATCTCCTATAAAATATAAGGATCTGGGGTGTCCCACAATTTCATGTTCAATAGGAGATACTTTTATCAACAAAGCCCTTCTAGACCTTGTAGCTAGTGTTAACCTACTCCCGTACTCTGTCTACGAGCAACTCAACCTTGGTCCATTAAAACCCTCTAAGACAACCCTTCAATTTGCTGATTGCTCTATTAAGAAACCAAGAGGTGTAGTATAGGATGTTTTCATCAAGGTTGGTGACTTCATTTACCCAGTGGATTTTGTCGTACTAGATACCGCACCTGTTGTAAATCCTAATCGACAAATCCCTGTAATTCTAGGCAGACCCTTTTTAGCCACTTCTGAAGCATTGATAAACTGTCGTAATGGGCTCATGCAATTATCTTTTGGGAACTTAAAAGCTGAATTTAATATCTTTCATATTGATAGTGAGCCAGAAATAATATGCAATCAAAGTGACGTTGTGATGAAATCACGAATCTATAATATTTCTGAATCATCACAAAATCAAAAAGGAAGTAAGAAAAAGGGGAGAAATTCATCTACACACCCACCATCACTCGAGCAAATAAGAGAACCAATTAATGTGAGGGGTGTGGAACCTGTGACTCGGAACTCTCATTGCAACATGGGGAACAATTCAACTGGATACATGCACCAATATGGTGTCATTCAATCCAGTTCTGACTATGGTTGACTTTGAGCAAATTCCATCCGTCCACCACATTTCATCAAGGTAATAAGTGCATTTGCTTTATATTTGCATACATTGAGGACAATGCATGATTTAGGTGTGGGGGGGTGTTTATGTATATATTTTTCTATATATTCTGTCTTTTATTTTAAAAAAAAATTTTAACAATTAATGTTTCATGACATAGCTTAAGATTGAACTGCTAAAACCCGTGTACAAATTGCATTGAGTTTTTGTTCCTTATTATATAGTTCTGCTTGTAGAAATTGTGACATAAATCTAAGTTCCAAAGAAATAACCCATTGCCCTTTAAGACATGTATGCACTTAAATTGGATGAATCAAATCTTTGAAGTGGTTGATAAAAAGCAGAGGTTGAGGAAAATATACCGGGAAGTGTGGACTTCTAATAGCAATTAAGCCTTGAGGAAAATAAAAATAAAAATAAAGGAATAAAGTGAAGAAAACACATTTTGCAAAATGATTACAAAAGCCCAAGCCTTTGAGTCACTGGTCCGTAGGGGTATCTTGAAACCCGGTAACTTGAGTCTACCAGCTCAGGATTATCGACCAAACTCGCTACACGAATGCAAAAAGGGTAAAAGTGTCAAAAAGCAAATGTGTTGAATCACGGAAGAAAAGAAAAGAAAATAATAATAATACTCAAGGCCCAAAGCTAAAAGAATGATCCATACCATGGTTGATCCGAATGATACTTCACCACCAGAGGAGGCGTGCAAAATAATTCAAGTGATAAACATGTGTAGAAGGGTTAGTGGTGTGAATGTTGGCGGAATAAAGACCAAGTCATATTTTTTTTTGAGTTAGATTCATATAATGAGCATACAAGAATTCTAAGTGAGATGTATAAGGTTAAGGTGGAGATATTAAGAGCTATTAATGGAAATGTTGATTTAAGACTTTGTGGGTGTGTCAACTGAAAACCCTCACGAGACAAAACTCGTCCCCCTTGGCAACAAGGAGGTTTATAGGCTTGTTGCACATGCTAAGTGCAACCGTGATTCCTACGAAAGTGAGTTAGGATTTCCCTGTTTTTATTTTTCGTATCTTCTGTTTTGCTAGGGACTAGCAAAATCTAGGTGTGGGGGTATTTGATGCATTGCATACATTGCATCATATGTCTTTCATTTAGATTACTTTTACATCAATAAATGCTACTAAGGTATGTGTTTAGTCTTATTTACAGAATACAGGGACCTGAATGCAATTTACCCACATCCCAAGCATAAAAGCATTCAAGTCCTAATTGCAAAAAGAACAAGGACATAAGCACAAAAGTAACCAGGGACTTAACTGCAAAAAGTCAAGGACCTAATTGCAAATCACGAGTAGCTTTATTCTCTTGGAGAAAATATATAGAAAAATCAAGGTATATCTCCAAATATGTGAAGGAATTAATCCGGAGTTCAAAAGAATGGAAAGAATCAATCCAGACGCGCAAAGAATGATCAAATCATACCATAAACATTCAACCAAAATCCGGACAAAATCAGGCCAGATTGTGCGAAGTTTCCGCCGCACCACACATGCAATATGCGGCGTTTCCGCCGCCCAAGCTTCGATCCGTGTGCTCCAATTTCGTCCAGTCGTGTCTGGACACGTGTACTTTCCAATATTATACCTAGATCCCTTGTAGCAACTATAAATAGACCCGAGAACGATGTTAGAAGGGTCCTTAGTCTTTGGTGTTAATTTTTATTCTTAATCTTAGTTTTGTAATCTCCTTTTCATTAATAAAATTCTGTCTTTTATTTCTTACTTTTAGTTTTCTTTTGTAATGTCTCAAGGACCCCTTCTTCCTCCCTCTATGAGTTTCTAACTCCTTCCAAAGGGTGTAGGTGACGGATTTAGGGTGAAGAGAAGATGAATAAAGTTATTATTTTAATTTCGTATTAGTATGTTTTGATTACTTGAGTTTATGTTAAATCATTTATCATGTAATGCTTTATAACTAATGTGATTTATTATAAGTTTCAGAATTCTCTAATCTAAACCTTAAATCTAAACCTCCACCCGACGGAATTCACCTCTTTGTTCTTGCTTTAGTTTTAATTGTTTTTGTTTCTTGCTTTAAATAACTAAAACCCAAAAATCTCAAAACCCATTTATTTCTTCTCTCCTTCTTTCCCCCAATCGAAATCACACTAATAACAAATCTCTCCCTCCTTGTGTTCGACCCGTATTTGCCACGTCTACATTGACGCCGTGCACTTGCGGTATAAATTTAATTCTCATCAATAGTCATAACGACTATAGTCATCCGTCAACGTAATGAAGTACCTAAAACCGTCTCTTGCACTAGTACTCATCAGACCACATACATCGGAATGTATTAAATCCAATAAGTCATTCGCTCTCGGTCCTTTCTTCTTGAAAGGCCTCTTGGTCATTTTGCGCATTAGGCAAGGTTCGCACGTCTCCAATGATTTAAAATCAAGTTGACCAAGAAGGTTAGCTTCTTGCAATTTCTTGATGCATTTTTCATTTATTTGACCAAGACGATAGTGCCACAAGAGTGTATCATTCACGTGAACAGTTTTAAGCTTTTTGTTATTGATGTGTAAGATTTGTTTATTATTCAATTCAAGCAAATAGAGATCATTCCTCACGAATGCATTTGCATAGAAAATACCATTCTTCGATATAGACAAGCAAGAATTTGAAATATTTATATTAAAATTATCCATATCCAAACATGATACAGAAATAATATTCTTGCTAATCGAAGGCACATAATTAACATTCTTTAAACACAAATTTAAACCACTAGATAATTGAAGCTCCACAGATCCTTGTGCAATCGCAACAACACTCACACAATTTCCAACCTTCAAAATCATCTTGTTCTTCACGAGTTCGTTCCTATTCTTTAGTAGCTGCACATTAGAAATTATGTGAGCACAAGATCCGGTATCAATTACCCAATCATGGACAGAGGTGGCTAAATTTATCTCAATAACAAATATACCTTTGACCTTTTTGGGGCGCTTACGTTCAATCACTCTCTTGTCAAGGTCTTCCTTGTACTTGGGGCAACTTGGCCGGATGTGTCTCTTTCCACCGCAGTGAAAGCACTTCGTGTTGGGAGTCGGAGATTTCGAAGAATTCCCCCTTGAGGCACCCACACGAGCACCTCCTACTCCCTTGCTCTTGATTGACGTATTTTTGGTGAATTTGCCTCTACCTTTGGTGACCTTCTTGCTCCCTCCATGGACGGCTAGGACATGCTTGTCCCGACCCTTGCCCATGTCAACTTCAGCCATTTTGAGAGCATTGTAAAGTTCCTCAAGACTCACCATTTTCTCACGCACATGATAGTTCATAATGAAGTCCTTGTAGGACGGGGCTAGAGAGCCAAGAATCAAATCTTCGGCAATATCATCGGGCATCGGGGAAGAGAGCTTCGAAAACTTCTCAAGGTATCCTTGCATCGTGAGAAAATGCATGGATACTGATGTTCCCTCCGTCATGTGGCACCTTGTGAGTGCGATGGTGGTCTTATAGCGCTCTTTTCTAGCACTATCCATGAACATCTTTGTTAAAACATCCATGGTCTTCTTGGGTTTTGAATCCAAGTATTTCGCTTGAAGCGAGTCACCCATGGAGGCTAACATTAGACCGTGAACTTGGTTCTCTTGGTCTTCCAACTTGGCTTTTGCCTCTTTCTCGCTATCGGTTGCCTTCTCATTTAATTTTTGGATTTCACCATCCAAAATATGAGATAATTTCTCAAACTTAAACACGATATTGAGCTTGAGTTGCCAGCTTATGAAGTTTGAGCCATCATTTGCCAAAGGATGTTTTTCAATCATAGATCGCACAATAGGTTGAATATTCGACATTTCTACAAAATAAATTATATGAGATTTAATGTCAATTTTATGTTTTAAAAATCAATACCGCAAATAAAAATTTATCCATAAATGAAGCAATTCAAGATCCTATCAATTATAATATAAACTAGCTAAGGGCTATCAGATATATTATAAAATTAAGGTAAGAAAACATTTTTCTAATCATAACCATTTTGAAATATCACAACATTTGCATTTTCACACTCTTATGACTCTTGTCGTTTTAATTAAGAGGGAATTTGACCAATCCTCGTAAGAAAAACTCTCTTTCTCAAAATCGAGCTAGGGCTCCGGGTCTTGTTAAGAAAACTTATTTCATTTGATACGAGATACGTTTGTCCATTGTATTCACAAACAAATATACTCGGTGTCCACTAAGGGTGAATCACACCTCGTACATCTATTCATGGCAAAACAATAGACAACCTTATATCTCCCACTATTCCCAAAGATGGAGGAAGTTATCTCCCGCTAAGGGCGAGCAGAATATCCCTCGATCGATGACTGCTAGTGGATGAAATAAGAAAGAAAAATACTCTTAATTTTTGGTTGGACAATTTAAACATTTACATGTGATTTTAGAATTTCGGTGATCATACATATTTATCATCTATACACATCCTAACATTCATCCATACAATCACATATATATCAAGCACACAAACATAAATAAATCCATTCACACACACATTGTGTTAGTTTATATATTCCCGTGCCCTTGATCCTCGCGCTTCTTCAGCGTCTTCCTCTTGCACCATGGATGTTGATATTACAAAAAATATAAACATGCATCTCTCAATTTTGAAAAATTGTCTAGTGTAAGTCCTATGTAAAAATCCTCTCATATGCATGCAAATACATAGAAATAGAAATTTGGCTTTCACATATACATAAGCCCGTGTGATTGAATAATAATAACATACACATTCATTCATTCATTCACACATAGCTTCTTCGGAACATACAAACTCACATATTCCTGCATTAGAGAACTCAAGCAACGCATGTACATATACTATATATTACTCGATTTAGTTTATCATGCATCTCTAAATCAAACAATTCTAAAATCATTTTAAATCCATTAAAAATGATTTTATGCATCCATAGTTCAATACACAAAACATTTGAACCGTTGTTTATCCAATTTCCAAAAATAAAAATTTAAAGAAAGATAAACATATGCCTTTTTCGTTTTGTCGACTCCTTATAAAATAATCATTTAATTAAAAACGAAATTTTTATATATTAGACATAAGTCTAAATTTTAATTCTAACATTCACATGATGTATTTCAAATCATTTAAAACTATCAAAAGAATCAATTAGAATTAAATCAACAAAACTATCGGAAAACTCGAAAAAGACATAGAACATGAATTGTTTCGATTGTAGATTGTAAACTAAAATTAATTATATAGTCTAATCATTGAAAATATGAACTAAAAGCTCTGATACCACTGTAGGAATTCGTGTCCCTATGTATGTATATATTTTAAATTTTTAATACAACATACAAGATCGATTTCAACAATTTTTATGTACATTTTTGTATTTATTCTAATATCATGCAATCCTACATATATTAAAATAAATCACAGAGAGAGAATCATACCTAAAGGTTCTATAAAACCTTTTGAAGATCTGGAGTCGCGCTGCCCGTAGAATCGTCCTCCGATTTGCCTCCGAGTGTTCACCAAACTCTAAACAAGATTAGAGAGAAATGATCTAGCCAATCAATCTCTAATAAGGCTTAGAATCTAGCTAATAACCCCTCTTTGAGCTCCTGAGATTTCTATTTGTTAAACTCAAAATTAATAAGAGATTTTCGTGGTGATTAGAGGAGAGATTAATGAGAGAAAGAATTTTTGCATTAACATAAACAAGTAGGATGTTGGGTCCTTTTATAGGCTCCCAAAACATCCTCATCAAGAACTATTCCTTGGTCATGATCTATTGCTTATTCTCTCCTAAAATTAATCTCTAATTGCCACATAAGCATCCTCTAAAATGTTTTATTTAAATCTGGAATTAATCCACCCATGATCTAATTAATCTCTTAATAATTCAGGCAGAAATCGCACTGTTCGGTTGACCGAGAATTTTTCTCGGTTAACCGAACCATTCGGTTTTAACACGTGTTCGGCGCACCGTGAGCTAGACGGTCGACTGAATCCGCATGAAAAAATTCTCTGGAAAAATTCAGACGAACCACGTCTTCTCTTCGGTCGACCGTTGACTCACAAAAATTTCTCCTAGAGCATAGTCATCGGATGACTGTGTCACCTTCGGTCTACCAAAAATACTCTTTCTCGGTTGACCGTTTAACGCTCGGTTAACCAAACCCGATTGTCCAGGCACTCCAGACAATTTCGGTCAACCAATTGTGATTACCCATTCCCCATTCGGTTAACCGACCCGAAGATACCCCGATCGACCGAACCATGAACGGTTCACCGTGTTTTTCCTCGATTTTGCCTTTGTCAAATTTTGGATTTATTTCCAACAAAATTTGATCTTTTGGGGTTTTTAGCAAATTCACATCTTATGTAATATATTATCTTATGTAATATTAAATTATTACACCCATAATATATACACTTCATATGAATTTATTATGATTCTAATTATGTCAATTCTCATGACATATTGATTTTATTCATTCACCACATGTGTCCTATTTTCACATGAAACCCGACACATCATATGAACTTAAAATCAAGCCTCTTGTTTTCCAATTTTGTGGTGTGACCTATAGGAGGATCTAAGCCTAATTGGTAGTGATATTAAACACTTAATATCTCAAAATATAAGCGGTATCTAGCTAGACATTATAGTTACCCAATTAGTATAGATGTCTTTGTTTCACCCGAACCAAAACACAATCCATTTAGTGGTGTAAGTGCACCACTTCTGTCTGTCCCTTGCCTCATGATATTAAGAATATATACAAAGTAGAAATGTGTCATCTTTGTATTATATCCATTTCTTGATCTCTCTAAGCTAATTATAACTATGCAACTTAACTCAAGTTACATTGCGCACATTATAATTTTGTTTTATCAAGGGCCCACTAATATCATCACTCAATTAAGATGGGCAATGATAATCATTTGACTAGCTATCTTTTCCAGCACAAGTCATGTTCAACCAACTATTGCCTTTATCACTATACTCATTGATAGCTTTTGACAATAATCAAATTAAGCACTTCTTGAGTGAAAAGATATAAGTCTCATATCTTAGGATCCAAGACACAGTAAAACATTAATGACACGAAACACAATTCCATAATGTTTTACTTGTTAGGTCTATTCAATATATAAAGGTAATCTTTTTCTCTTTTATATACTCGTGTCATCAATTATTTGTAGAGCTACAACAATCGATGACCAACACGACAATCTTATCTCGGTGATTAATGTTGCATGTTAATTACCATGATTATGAATAACTTTTGATTTATGTAAACCATTATCTTTTAGAGCTCTACGGTTAATGATCAAGCGCCTCTTCCTTAACACTTCCAAAAGACGAATGCCATAATCAAGGAATGAAATGTTTGCACATCCAATTCATAATAATTGACATATAAAAGTAAAACTTTTAGAACACATTCCTTTCATATGTGAGCATCAAAGTAAAGCTTGACATACCTTGAAGGCTTGAAGAAGCCTTTGAAGACCCAACAACGAGCTTTTCCCTCACGAACCCAACCTCCGGCGACCACCAACCGAGTCACGATCTACTCCACTCCGGAGAACATTCGAGCTTAACCTTGTCTTCCGAAAACCACTTCCTCCGGCTCCTTCGAAAGCTACGGATCAGATTAGAGAGAGTGTGAGAGAGTTGAGAGACGAGTGAGAGAGAATGAGAGGGAGAGAGAAACCAACCTTTATATACAAAATTCTCCATTCAATCTCAGCCGTCCATCTTACTAACTCTTAAACCTCCCTAAACAGCCCCTAATCAAGTCCAAAACATGATTAGTACGAAGCAAGGATTTAGGATATTACACAAACTGAGTACAACCTATA
Organism: Triglochin maritima; assembly: GCA_963682175.1. Classification (NCBI taxonomy): domain Eukaryota; kingdom Viridiplantae; phylum Streptophyta; class Magnoliopsida; order Alismatales; family Juncaginaceae; genus Triglochin; species Triglochin maritima. The sequence goes on along the minus strand of OY821771.1, from coordinate 28,518,069 downwards.
AAGAGATACTAAACAATTCAATAGACACAAAAGAGCACACATTAAGGTTCCGGTGAGAAAGTGAAAGTGAACTCATCCCTTGCACTTACTTTCATATAAGGTTCTAACGAGGAGTTAACGTAACGTCCCCTTCCAGACAGTCTAAGTGGAAGACGAAATAAAAAAGGAGATAGTTATTGGAATACAATAGAAGTCAATAAAAATTAATAGGAACTCCAATTGGTTTAAATACACGTAAAAGTGTTTGAGAATTCAAGAATAATGCATGTACACAACGTACAAATCCGAGAATCAATACATTCAAGAGGTATTAAAAAAATCAATAATGACTCCCAATCAAATTCTAGGTGCATAGAGACATAAAAGAAAACTAAACACTACCTATGCAACTACATGCCATGAATGCCATGCATGTACCGTCAGAGCTTGATGGTAACCTGCAAAAATAGAAAACCACTAAACCGTGAGTTTATAAAACTCTGTATGCCAAAGGATCCAATTTAAACATCAATCTAATAGACATACAATCCAAAAGAAAAAACCATAAGATAACATTCAAGTTCATATTTCTAGTAAACATATGTCTAACATTACCTTAAATATGAGCATAAGTGGTTGACAAAAGTCATTTCCAAAACGATCAATACCAACCCATTTAAGGAGCTAGAACTTAAAAGTGAATCATGGTTCACACCTCTATAGTAACTCCAATAGACAAAACAACATGATGAGTTAGAGCATAAACTTGCATCATATTTCTCATTTCAATCAATAACAATCAATATGAACTAAAGAACAAGCATGTGTCTTAGTTCCCAATTCAATTAAGTCAATCATTTCATTAATGATACATACATGTATCTGGGATTCCGAAGGAAACCCACCACTGGCACGTGCGGTCTTCCAGTTGGTGTATGGCCCATCCCGACACCCATTCTGTAGTCACAACCATTTTAAAACACTTTTAGTTTCGATCTTTATTCAGTTCAGTTCATTGTGGGGTCCCATACGCCAACCTATGTCAATACGATAGATAACAGATTTGTATTTGCGGTCCTACAACCGCCAATAATCTCATAAGAGATGTGCCCCATCGGGCTCAATACTCCGAAGAGTCACAATACTCCGAAGAGCCATGCTCCGTAGAGCCCAGTAGTGCCAAACCCACCATTCACTTTTCAACTTTTAAATCGGTAGTGTGTAATTATCACTTGTTATCCCATCGGAATAACTCACAGTTGGGTTTATAAATATTCAATAACTCATTGGTTATGTAACATGTCTTTGTTAATAATAAATCACAATTCAAGTTACTCATAAACATCTGAGTAACAAGATCAATGATATAAAAGTCATTACTCATTGTCCATCATGGACGGTGATAAAACTAAAAGTCACTAGTTAAACAAGTAATGGGGATGCTAACATGTATTAGTTGAGGGATTCATATCACATCAACCCAATGCTGGTAAAACACAATTATATGCAATAAAGTATAAACTGGATTGCCTCCAACTTTCCCAAGAACTTGAAACCAATAACAAATTTTTATCATTAGTCAAACTTGACAATGAAATATCACGAAATCAGGTTAAGTAACCATCTTAATCATTATTATCCGTTCACTATAAAGTAAATTACATAAGAATCTAGTGACGAGCACCATACTATTAAGATATTTGATTCGATAAACTATCTTTCGGAAACAATGATCATATAAGACATGAGATAGTTGCATGAAAAGTATCTACCGTGTAGTACTCAAATAAGACAGTCATACACTTTTAAACACTAATAAGTCATGTATAGTCAACTTGCAAAAATAGACATTCATCAAGTAAGCATGCATTTAACAAAATGATGAGGACATTAATAATAACCATCGACTAATATACAACCATACTGAGGTTAACCAATGCAAGTTCCAACACCTAAGCAAATTCGTTTATTAGGACTACTACCATCCCTATTTTTATGAAGATTGTAAAACAACATTGAGGTTAACACAACCTATGTAAACCAATACCATACTTGACAAAATACAAATTTAAATCATATCATCTAACCCTTTGTTCAAAAATATCAAATGTTTAATAAGCACAACAATCAAACATGCATATATGATATAGCCAAAACAGTTGTACCTCACCAGCTTTAGTTTAGGAAAGCATAACGTCAATTGTAAAACAATATATTAAGTTTCAAAGTTTAAATACCACTTAAACGTGACACATCACGAGTTGACTACATGCACAATACAACCCGAGATTAGTTGCAAGGAGTGAGAAATGATTAATAGAATACTGACTCAAAGTTCATCGGGAGCTATGGTAAATCCATTTCTCAATAATAAAACAATGCATTTGTTGCTATCGATTGGTCATCTACATGATTGAGTTTTAAGGACATTAGACACTCACTTATTGATGACCATGCATACATAGGCTCAAGTGTAAAACACCATCCAAGCATTCAACCACCAAATTACTATTCTAGTTCACTAAGAGTCACAATACCAACATAAATCCCTACCATGACATAGTGAGATAAAACTCTATATCAATCACATTACTTAGTCAATTATGACCACAACAACTTTGGTATATCCTAAATTACATAGAAGTGTGAAACCATAATAGATAATCATTCCAATTATTCCCATCGAAAGAGTATGAAGTCATGAATATTGACAAGAAATTTATCATTTATGTTGCATGTCCAAAGCAACTCAAGATGGCAATTACAATCACATTCCAACCTCACTACAATAACTATAAGGTCAAAGAACAGTATCATCTTGAACTCAAGTAAAGCATAAATCTAGATCTCTCATTTTGCATTTGAAACGAAAGAGTTATAAGAACATAACACCACTAGAATGCCAACTTAGTCTTACATATTGACCAAGCAGTCATGAGCACGAAGGTATTATGATTCTTAAATGATAAGTGCTGCCATCAAGTAGAATTTCAACAACCATTGCTTTACTTCTCAAATAAAACCACCAACCTAAAATAGATTCCAAGGTTCAATATCCGACTTACTTAGTTATTCTCTTGCCTAATCACATCAAGTGGAAAAGTCTAGACATTCATATACACTTTAAAGATTTTGATTAGTACAAAAACATCTAGATCTCACATTCAAATGAAGTCTGAATCTTGGTTTACATGTGCAACAAGAGATCATCAAAGAACTCAATTAATCCATTACATAAATTGTGATATAAGTCTAAGCATTTCTACCATTCAATTCAGATTTGAAAACATATCTTACAACTCAAATATGAACATATGCAGTAACTGAAACAAAGGTATAAGTATCACCTCTCAATTCAGTTCATATTTCTATGCATGAAACACTTTAACATAAGCCACAAGATGTAGGAAGTCATCTCGATCATAGTTGGGTTGTCTCAAGCTTAAACCCAAATAATGCAACACAAAACTCCATTCACCTAACACACAACTTATTATTAAAGAGTTTCACCTCCAGCCAATTTGCTAGCAATCAAGTACCTTAAATCTATTTTTATCTTCAAAATGATATCAACTAAATCCATACTATCAGCTGTAAAACTTTTAGCTCTTAAGACTGAATCTATCCATGACTCAACACTAGCAACATTGCATACCAATTCTTACAACTCATTAACAGCCAATTTGGAACCTTATTTACTCATATAATGGCTTCTATACTTGTACTAGATGGGTTTATTCTCATCTAAAGTAGTGTTCTTGCATACATAAAATCATTTAATTTTTCTTTGATTTCAGATCATACCACATTATTAATCTCAACATGAAAATCAATTTCAGAAAATAGATACAATTAGTAATTTTGGGTATGAGTTTCACTCTACTTCAATATCACCGTTCAAGGTCAATTAAATGAACCATATGTCTAGAAAAAGCGTTGCTTAAGTGGATCCAAAGGCATACCTGGGTTTGCGAGTCCCTCTAACTGATCGAGCCCCATCTTCGAACTACCATGCATATTCGATGGTGACAACACCCGAAGAGCTCCAGTTCTTCCTCCTTGGATGAGTCCTGTCGAGTTTGGTAGGATTCTAAGGTGTGATTGTAGTCCTTTGCTGAAGAAGAAATTGGTCGCACTGGAGGTCGGAGAAGAGGGTAAAAGGTGCGAGCGGACGAAGATCGGGAACCAGACCGCCAATGCCGACGTGGTCTCCCATGCCATTCCCCTCCTCCATCTCTACTTCTCCCTATCTCCCAAGAACACACAACAAACCCCTCTTTGGTCGGCTATGCCTACTGGTGGGGAGATATTTGTTTGGGAAAAAGAAGTTAAATCCTCAAATTTCTCACCATTCGGATTTAAGTCCGAAAATCACTCAAACAAAACTCGAACCTGTCTGTATGGAATGGTGAACCGAAATGAGTTTTCCGTTAGACCGTTTTTAATAGTCAACCAATTCTCTTAAGTGATTTTACCTAGTTCCACCGGTCGACCTATCTTGACCTTTCGGTCAACCGTTTACCTATATTTTCGTATGGCCATTATTCTAGTCGTATTATATAAAGGTCGTATTCATATTTTTCACCTAACCCCAAAACTTCATTTGGCCACTGGTCGACCGGATGTAGAAAATTTTGCGTGCCCAAACTCCCTTTTATTTTCGGTCAGACGAACTTCCTTGTTGCGTTCAACTGCTAAACTTTAACCTGGCCGAAACCCTTTAAACGGTCTACCACCCCTAGTTTTAGTTCCACCGTTAACTTAAGTTGTAGTTGTTGGTTCAACTGTATCTTTAGTTGGTTTGAACATTTCATTATTTTCATGGAAACGGTCGACCATTGATCCGTTGTCGGTCGATTGGTTTAGGACAAATTTACTGAACTTAGTTTTCTGTTGTGTTTATCTTACACAAATCCTAACCAAATCTTCCCCAATGACTATAACACTTTAGGAGCTTATAAATAGAGGTTCCCACACCTTATCCACACAACTCTCGTACTCCAAACTCAGACATACCTTAAAGAGAATCCATATTTTAATACCCTACCACGTCGATCTTCGAATCCGACATGGTAGGGTGTTTTCAATGTTGGCGGTTAAGTAGACCGATGTGGAAGGGTCCATTTATGATTTTTTTAAAATAATTCATACCCTACCACGTCGGTTGTGGCGACCGATGTGGTAGGCGGCATTTTTCACATTTGTTTTAAAAATAATTCATACCCTACCACGTCGGTGTTTAATTAAGCCGACGTGGTAGGGGGTCTTCTACGTCTGTGTTTAATTTATCCGACGTGAAAGGGTATTCGTCAACCCAAACATAACCCCAAACCTAGAATTCAACAAACATAAACCCTTCCTCACCCCCCATCAGAGCATTCCTCTCCCTTACCTGTGCGACCTCTCTTTCCCGGAAACCCCTTTCCCCGAGTGACATCCCATTCCGGCAACGCCGAAGTGTAAGTCTACGACAAACAACATTTCTTTGTCATGTTATTTGGCTATAAATTCTTTTGTTGGTTGAAAAAATGTTTTTCGCTCGAAATCTTCTTTCATGACATGTTATTTGGCTATAAACATACATGGAAATGTAATACAAATTTTGTATTTAGGGTCTGTTTTGGATTTGGGGTTTGAGGCATGGATGTGGTCTTCCACGTCGGTGTTTAATTAATCTGACGTAGTAGTGAGTATTTCACATTGGTGTTCCACTTATCCGATTTGGTAGGGAGCCTTCCACGTCGGTGTTCAATTTATCCTACGTCGTAGGGTATTCGTAACCCAAACTCCAACACAAAATTCTGATTGTTTTGTCACATGATTTTTTTCCTTTTTGTACTTTAACTTGTGCACTTCTCTTATGGAAGCACCACTTACTAAATTAGTTTCATGTTGTCTCTTTTAATTCTTTGATGCTTAGCTTAATTTTGTTTTGTCTTAGTAGAATTAATTAGAATATTTCTTTTTCTTAATATCTTTTCTAGCTTAATGAGTAGTGAGCAGTTCCACCTCCTTTTGGGGGGTGGAGTTGATGTTTATACATGTCATGAATAATGAGATGAATGCTATCTTTTGCCATTTGTGATGAATGTGAGTGTATGCTTGTTTATTTTAAAGGGAATACATAATCATTAGGTACTTCCCATGCTTGTTTAGGTTCCTAACAACCAACTTGTTTATGCTCATGTTAATCAACTATGTTAGTGATTTGGATGATAGGTCTTCCCACAACCATTAGGTACTTCCTATTCATAAAAACACAACCTACATTTGTGCCCTATCGAATGCATTCGTCACCACTTTATTTAATGTGTACACACACTCTACCCCTGGTGGGTTTTCTTCCTGATTCTCATCTTGCTTGATAGTACTTAGTTTAGTTTCAATTCCTCTCTCTTTTGTCTTCTTTGTTTGTTGCTTGCTAGTTTAGTGTAGCTTAGTTTAGTTTAATTGACTTCTTCTCCCCCTTATTTTCCACTTGATTTCCGAAGAACTAGAGACGACATACCTCCTTGTGGATCGACCGGTACATGCCTCGTCTTCACCGACGGTCATGCACTTACGGTTAAACTTAATTTCAATCAAGGTTTTGGCACCGTTGCTGGGGAGTGTCATTTTCGTAGTTGAGTTCACCATTTTGGTGGGGTTTTTCTTTTGTTATTTTCGCTTTCCTTTCTCTTTTGGTTATTGCAAGGGGCCACAAGTGGACAAGGGAATCTAATGGAGCATGGGAGCATTCTCGCGAAGTCTGGGGACCAGAATCCCCAGACAATCTCCCAGTAGCGGATTTGAATCCGCCACTGGTGGCTCTGGTGAGCCATTTTGGATTTATATTTTTACAGTTGCTTCCATTGCTTATGTTTAGTTGTTTCCACCCACTGTTGATGCCATGCATGCTCTGCTTAAATGTAAGTAATTAATTTGGCTTGCATGACCCCTTTTTAAGACAACTTGGACCATAAAACTCAGCAAAATATTAGACTAATTGCCACTTGAGTTTCATTTGAGTTTTGCTCCAAGGCTTACACTAAGTAGAGAGAATGCCGCCAAGCAATGTGTAGATTACGAAGGAGGAAGAAAAGTTCTATTTATAGGCATGAAAAAAGGAAACTGGGGATAATCCCCCTATGTGGGGCTAATGAAACACTCCCAAAATAAACATAAACATATAACCCATATCCACGAGAAACCGGGTCGGATTTTGAGAAACATGGACCGCTAATTGGCGGTCTTGGGCCGCCAATTGGTGGTCATTGTTTGTCGGACCGGACCCATTTTTGGATATCTTCTTAAGTGCTTCAATTCTTCACGTGGGGTGCGATCGGATCAGTTATTTGAGTCTGGGCCCGAATCTAATTGACAAAATACTCTTCATGATGATGCAGAGTTTCTCAGTTTGCTATTTGGTCCCTTCGAGCTTACGTCCAGGTCCTTCCCTCTTGGAGATGGGTCCTTGTGTATGACCAAGAGGTCCATTTTGCTTCATTTAATTCCTTTCTTCTTATGTTTTAGTCCTTTTTCTCTTCCATTCTCTTCTTTATTACCTAATACCTGAAATATAACAACAAACACTCGAGTGGCATAATATAGAGGTAAAATCAAGGATATATAACATGAATATGATGCATGATATGCTACTAATCAAATACCCCCACACTTACCTTTTGCTAGTCCCGAGCAAAATAGTGAAAGAGAAAAATGAAAGAAAGGAAAAACATACGAAAAACGGGGAAATCCTAACTCACTTTCGTAGGAATCACGGTTGCACTTAACATGTGTAGCAAGCCGTTAAACCTCCTTGTCGCCAAGGAGCAGTGGTGTCTTCTGAAGGTTTTCAGCGGATATACCCACAAAATCCGAACAATGATGCATTATTCAACCTAGCAATTCGACTCGTCGAACCTACTATTGTCGATCATTGGACACTGTAATCCTACAGGCCGACTATATATGTATCTAGTCCACACACCTAGCCTAAATAACCATTCATGCAAGTTAATTAAGGACTTATGTGAAAGACATGGGCAACCTTAACATCCTCAAGTGATACAAAGTGTACAGTCCATTAAGGTTCTTATTTGTATTACCATTTTTTTCTTTTTTTTAACTAGTTGGTGGGTAATTGTCTCAGGGTCAGGTTTCATGCATCACCAATAAGGACTTACACTATCACATACACCTTACCCCACATCTCCACATAGGGCGATCTCTACCACCCGTGTAACAGGAGTTCGGTTGGTGCATCCCAAGTCAGGTGACTCGAAAGCACTGGGCACTAAGTCCCCTCGGACTTAATTTCCCGAGTGATAGGAGTCATGCGAGAAGAGAGAACAACCTACTAAATTATTTCTTATCTACAAATGAACCAACACCCCTACACGCAAGGTTTCACAACAGGAGTTTAAGGGTCCCTGACTACAACAAACTTCCTTATATTAACAAACACGAATTATTTAACTCACTAGGTTCAGGATGGACTTTTTTATTTGTATGAGTATTAATGAAACCCTATGATTACTCTCCCCCCGAGGGAAAACTAGGGTGCATCCTTACAACTAGGTAAGACTTAAAGTCAGTGTACTAAATATCATAATGCATCAAGTTGAAGTCAATTTTGGGAGCTTCCCTTTTACTTTGCCTCTCAATGGTTTTGAACACGCAAAACCCGTAAAATATTTTTTTTCGTAAACTCATGAAGATTTTGAAAGAAATCGAAAATTTAAAGTACTAGGCAAACGAAAGAAGGCAAGTCACCCAAAGATCATGACAAATAGATATATCAATGTAAATTGCAGCACACTAACATGACCCTACAAATATACACACAAAAAAGTGAAAAAGACTTGACTCCACCTATATAGAAGTGTAAAGCACCCCCCACACATACTTCACGCATTGTCCTCAATGTATGCAAGTATGACACTACATGGATTCATGCATGAAAAAGGTATGATCTCACCAAACTTTGAATCACAAGATAATTTTTGTGGTCATGTTGATAGACACAAACCCGAATTCCCCCTAAAACCTATGAAATACCTAAGAAGAAAGACAAATACGTGAAACAAATGGGGCCCAAATACACAAGTGTTGAAGCCCATAACAAGCTATGCTCACATTTGGAGTCTTCTTTCTTTCTTTTTTATCTTTGTTTTATCTTCTTTTTTTCAAATATAACTATGTACAAAAATAAGTTCCCATCGTCATTTGTTAAAGAACATCACATTGGAACCTCAAAAGTGGGTCAATGCACTTGGAATGGGAACATGACACCACGCGGGGCCAAAATACTCATGCGTGGTGGGGCCCCTCACAAAGTACGCAATAAAAGGGGGAGAGGTTCATGAATTAGACGCAAAGACGTTTGATTCAAAGGATCAAACTGGAAGAGCTCGAACCTCTCAAGAGTTTGGGAAATATTGCGAAACAGAAGAAGAGTTTCCCCCGTTGCGGTGTTAACATCAGGATCATCAATCCAAATTCTCCAACCAACAAGCGGGTGGGTCGGAACGAGGTCAAGAACCTCGCTATGCATGCTCGACTCACCAGGCGAACAGAAAGTGGATCTCTTACCCAAGGTATCTTCTAAGGAACACCCAATACCCTCAGTGACAATGTAGTTATTTGGTATCCCTTCATTTTGAAGATGATCAGGAACAGTAGTGAGTGACAAACTCTCACAAGGTCGTATGAAATTAGGGGTATAGGGAGCTCTTGCTCCACCAAAGGGTGAGTCCTTAATAGGCACAACATTAAGATCATGTGGCTCAAAGGCCATGGGACAAAAAGATAAGGCACAATCCTTTGCCGACTCATAATGAAATTAGTCCATGTTATTCTCAATTTGGATCGAATCACCCACCAAGTGATCGTGAATTGAAACCCCAAGTCCCTCAGACCGACTAGGAGTTCAACTTTGGAAGATTGTGCTTTGAATTTATGGATATGGAGGTGGTTCGATATCAAAATATAAATCCTCATATTGACAAGAAAGGTCCCTCCTCACATTCACGTAATTTTTGTGCCAGTTGACTTACTTGCATTTCCATAGTTTGCAAGGAATTCAAGTTGGACTTCAATAAACTTTGAGTGGTTTCCAAGAACGTTTAGAGAGTTTATTCTAAAGAATCAAGTCCGGTGTCAACAGTGAGGTTCATGTCAGAATTAGGGAAATGGATGGGTTGGGTGTCGATAGGATGAGAATTAGTCCAATGATTGGTCATGGGTGGTGGTTGGTAGAGATATGGTATTCGGGAGGAGAATAATGGGGTGGGTATGATGTATAAAAATTTGAATCAATATTGTCTCCCCAAGAATCCATCTCTCTTAGGATGTACGCGGATGTGTAAAGGTCACATTGAGCATCTTGGGAAAATGTATGCTCATACTCATGCTCTGGGGGAACAAAAGAACATTCCCCGATAGCGTGACCACTCAACCCACAACAGTCACATGGTACGGCTGCTAGAGCCGCTGGTGGTCTCATGTCGTCTATCGCACGCATGAAAGAGGCCAAATGTTGTTGTAATATCTCAGTTTGTTGACCAGCATATGATCCGACATAACTTGATGGTGATCTAGCAGTTGGTGCCACTCTCATATTACCCCAATCTATAGATTGCTCATCCACACTATTAAGATTTTCCCAACCATAATGGGTATTTGATTGACATCATATCATGCATATATTTGTGTCTTATATCCATTATATTGACCTAAACAATGCTACATAATGTGTTTTTTTGTTTAAGTTTCAGGAATAAACAAGTTTGGGAAGAAGAGACTCAAAAAGGATTAAAAGCAAGGAAAAGATTGAATTGCAAGACTTATAGACTGAGATGCAAGAGAGAAGGACCCGGAGGTAAACCAAAAGGATCAATGAACAAATCAAGAAGCTCCACACTATCATGAGGAGTATTTTGGCAATTAGATCTGGGCCCAAACATCAACAACCAAATCGGGTTCATCAAACATCAAGAAATCAAGCCAGAAATGAGCCACCGAAATCCAGACGTGATCCAACCATTCCAGACCACCAATTGGCTATCCAAATTTCTCCAAACAGTTCATGGTTTAGTCGGGTCATGGATTATATTGTTTTATTTCCATTTATAGTATGTGTTTAGTCCCATACCGGGGGATTGTCCACGGTTACCTTTTTCTATGGCTATAAATAAAACTCTTTCTCCTCCTTTATAATACATCTCCTCTCTTAGTGGCCATCCACTCTACTAAGACTAAAGCCTTGGAGCAAAACTCTGGTGGAGAGAGGCTACCTGTAAGGTGAGTGAGCAATAAAAAATGTTTTGTAAGTTTTATATTATCTCTTTTCAATTCTTGCATGCTTAGTTTAATTTCATTTTTCTTAATGAGTAGTGAGTAGTTGCATCCCCTTTTGGGGGTGGAGGTGATGTAGATTATGTGGTAGTGTTGGGTTCTTTTATTTGTGCAATTTTATATGCTTAATGTAGCTCTATACTTGTAGCATGCTTAAACTTGTATTAGATGAGATAATGTCCACACTAAATAGTTATCTCATGCTAGCTTTAGAGTTTATCTTGTTTTTTGTAATGGTTTGATGGGAATGACTTGTTATGTATGGATCCATGTTTGGTGCACATTGACATGAATGATTTAGGTTGTATGTACGATTGATTGATGCTCTAATAGCCAGACTAGGTACTTGTTGCATGCTTGATAATCTAAAATCAACCTCAACTTCATGTGAGATATGCATGTTCATGGTTTGCAATGTAGTGTTGTGTATCCTACACTTAGATTCTACACTAGCGTCTACTTGTATGCCACACAAACTACACTTGTTCCTAATTAAAATGAAGACCCACTCACACACACATACCTACACACCTCCACTCCATGGGGGTTTAGTTTAATTGTTAGTTCATTCATAGTTGAGTGTAGTTAGAATAATCAACAACGTCTCCTCCTTTTTTCCCACTTGATTTCTGAAGAACCAAAGTTGACACACCTCCTGATGGACATGAATCGTATTTGCCACGTCTTCACTGACGCAGTGTACTTGCGGTAACATAAACAATCAATCAAGTTTTTGGCACCGTTGCCGGGGAGCGCCGTTTTCGTAGTCGAATTCACAATTCGGTGGGATTTTTCTTTTTTTTCGTTTTCTTTTCTGTTTTGGTGACTGAAGGGTTCACAAGTGAACAAGAGGACCTACTAGATCTTAGAAGGACACTGCTGAATTCTGGGGACCTGAATCCCTAGAAGATCCCCCAGTAGCGGATTTCCATCCGCCACTGGCGGCTCAGGTGAGCCATCATGAATTTCTAATTTTCCAGTAGCTTCCATTTCCTATCTTTAGTTGTTTCCATCATCTTTTGATGCCATGCATGCTCTATTTTAGTGTTAAAAATTAATTTGTCTTGTATGACCCCTTGTTAACTTGGACCATAAAATCCAAAGCAAAAGATTAGGCATTCTTGCTTGTTTAGGTCATGCATCATATACTTGACTTAGTCACGTAGTGTGTCTTTTATTTTAGCTTACTTTCAGTTGTTGAGAGCTGGCGTGAGGTACGCATTTCCTACCCTCATTCATGCATTTTGTATGACCATGCATTAGTTAGTAGGAATTGCATTGCAACAAGTGTGAGTTGAGCGTTTGTTTGCAGAGTTGATTTCTAGATTAAGACTCCAAAATGCTACTAAGGAGGGGTTGTGCCATACAAGATAATGTGGGGGATTTCATCACCCTTTCCTTAGCCCCAAAAATCACTAATAATCAAAGCCATAATTCGAAAAGCAAGTAGACATTGACCCTAAGGATTTTTGACGCACTAGGAGAGTGATCGAGTTGAGACCGTCATGACCTGATCAGCTTCGCCTTCCTTGTCGATAGTAGGAGGTACTGGATCTCCGGATCTGGTATCACTTGCTGGGCATTGTGGTTTTTGTTGTAGGTAGGTGAGGCGTGTCGAGACAAGTGATCTCGAAGTTAGGCATCGTCTAGCCTAAAGACCTATAGTCATAAGTTGGTTTGAGCTGTATTTGCTAGATTAGGCTTCTACCTTCACCCACCACCCACACTAGTTCTAAGGATTCTTCCCTTCTCATCTGAGTCTTCTCCTCCTCTATATTCTACGAGTAGTCTCCTCCTCTTATTACACCTTCTGTTGTGTTGTTGTAGAATCGAGTTGAGCGTTTTATGCGAGGTTGGGCTCATTCTGGTGAGAGCACTAGACTTGAAAGAGTGCATTTTTCTGAGATGGACGGTCTAGGTGATTTCCCATCTCCGCCTCGAGCTCCTTTGGAGTGTGAGGCTTAGTCATCTCGTGGAGATGGGGGAGACCGGGGTCCATACATGGATTAACTCGGTCCACTCCCACCACCACGTACACCTCTTTCTCCTCCTCCGACTCGGGAGGAAGAGGGATTCGGTCAGGGTCGAGTTCTTTGTGTACCACCATCTTTAACTCGACGGGATAGACTGGTGACTTTGTGGGAGCAGACCTATCCTATTCGGGCCACGCAACCTTCTTGCGTAGTTCTTGCACCGGCTCGCGGGAACAACTATGATCTGAAACCTTAATATGTGAGCATGCTTCCTACCTTCACTGCTAATAAGGAGGATCCGTATATTTTTTTACGTGAATTCGAGGAGGTATGCTCCATGTTCAAGCTTCAGCAGCTTGACGAGGATTCAGTCCAGTTGAGGATGATTTCTTTCGCGTTGAAGGATAACGCGAAGAAATGGATGTACAACCTCCCTACGAGCTCTATTCGGTCTTGGGATGACTTTGTGACCGTCTTTCTGAAGAGATTTTTCCCTCAAAGGAAAACTCAACAGATACGGCACCAGATACATCAAATGTTTCAGACTGAGACTGAATCTTTTCATGCTTTCTTTGAGAGGTTCAAAGGCCTTCTCCAGTAGTGCCCTTATCATGGACTTGAGTTATGACAGTTGTGCCAGATTGTTGATGAGGGCCTCAACTACAACACCCGCACATTGTTGGAGTATATGTGTCATGGTGATTTTCATATGAAACCCATCGATGAGGCCTGGGACACCTTTGAATTAATGGTTGAACGTACCTTTGAGTGGGACACCATGTGAGAGCCACTGGCCGCTAGGTCTTCTGGTCGAGCTGGATCATATCAAGTTGAGTCAACTATCGCGTCTGAGGAAAAAATGGATGCTCTCATGCGTAGGATTGAGAGTTTAGAGTTGAACCGAGCTCCAGTAGCTCGGGTCACTACTCCCGTGTGTAGTAGGCGGGGACTTACGGGACATAATGACTTGGAATGTGCTTACGCTCCAAGTGATACTGAGCATGCAAATGTGATGTATCAACAGAGGCCTCGAAACGACCCGTACAGTCACTCCTACAACCCGGGATGACGAAACCACCCTAACTTCTCTTGGGGGCAATGGTCAGAGCTCGCACGCTGAAGGTCAACCTCCACTTCATCACCCTCCACGCTCATCGACGACCTATCAACCCCCACATCAAAGGTCTCAGTCCCACACTCACCTTCCTTCTCAGGCTTCACCATCAGGTTATTCTAGTGAGACTCTACCTCCGCTGGTTGACTCAGGGGACTCCACACTTGAACAAACCCTTCAAGAGTTCATACGGAGCACGCAAACCATGCTTGCGGCTAGCAACAATTCGGTCAAAGAATTGGAAATGCAAGTCATCCAGTTGGCTCATCAGCTCCATGAATGTGAGAACGGTCAGTTGCCGAGTCAACCCGAGGTGACTCCTTGGGGTACCCATTCTCAAGGAAGGCTCCTGGTACCTCAAGCTACCACTGAACCGACCCATTATCTTAATGTGATTCATACTTTGAGGTCCGTTAAGGAGGTGGACAACCAATTTGGGTTGCCTTCCTTGCAATCACCATCTTTGGTGTCACCAGACCTACGGTGATACCTGCATCAATAAGGGAGTCGGATCCTGAGGTTTCCTTAAGAAATACTTCCAGGAAGGAGCATGTTCTTGAGGTTCCTTCTACATTTATTTCGACAATGGGGCCTAACCCTGAGGTCCCCTTGTCTCATCTTGTGTCAAAGGAATCTCATTCTGAGGTCCCCACTCATGTTTCTATGGACCAGAATATTGAGGTTCCTTCGAAAGACCCTTATGCCCCGAAAGTGTCATTCCCTGAGAGGCTGAAAAAGAAAACTTCTGATCAGCATGACAAAATGCTAGAGATTTATCGGCAAGTTAAGGTGAACATTCCTCTGTTGGAGGTGATTCAGCAAATGTCACCTTATGCGAAGGTTCTCGAGGATTTATGCACGAAGAAGAGGAAAACAAATGTTCCCAAGAAAGCTTTCCTTGCTGCTAATGTGAGCTCATTGTTGGTACAACCCACGCAAATTAAATACAAGGACCCAGGTTGCCCTACTATTTTTGTGTGATTGGTAAGATGTCAATACATAGAGCTTTATTGGACCTTGGTGCATCTGTTAATCTCTGCCGTATTCGGTCAAAGTCCACCTCGGTCTTAGAGACCTCAAACAAACAAAAACCACTCTTCAATTGGCTGATAGGTCTATGAAGAAACCGTGGGGCGTGGTGGAAGATGTTTTGATCAAAGTAGGAGAGTTCATTTATCTAGTCAATTTCTTTGTTTTGGATACGGAACCTGTGTCAAACCCACTTGGACAATTTTTTGCTATTTTGGGGCGACCATTCTAGCAACTTCCAATGCCTTGATCAATTGTCACAATGGTCTGATGCGCTTGACATATGATAGTCAATGCACTGATTTCACATCTTCACTATTGGGAAGAAGCCAGGTGCCTTCAATGACCCTATTGGGGTCAACCTTATCCAGGGCATGGATGAGATTGAAGTCGAAGGCACCTTCAAGTATTTCAGAGAGTTGGTCAATGGAGATCCTGATGGTGGTGAAGATGTTTCACGTCGGCTGGAACAAGAAGGTGTTATATCTTGTGATCATGTGACCTTTGAGCCACATCCTTTCGATCATGTGGCTCTTAAGCAACAAGATACCATTTTTGTGGCCTCTGGGCCACCTGCTCTTCAGTCTATATCTGTTAAGGACCCTATGTGGGTTATGAATCAACCACCTGATACCCTACATTTTAAACAACCTGACAGAAATTCACCTCTCATTCATGCCTCCTATCATTCTCATTCTCAAGAGGCATCAAACGACCACAATGCTTATAAGGGTGTCAGGTGGTCAAGCAATTCTATTTTTGGACTTCGCCATCTGTGTAATAAGTCTGCGGTGTCACCTTGTGTGGATGAAATGATCCTGGTGCTCAAATATCGGTTGGAGGGTATGCATTGATGACCCTCAACTCTGCTGTGGAGTGGAAACATCTTTCTTTCCATTTCCTTTCACCGACCCTGGTTTTGAGAGGCATGAACCGTCATCCTTGGTTCATAAACCTCTTAACAATCCTCATATTTTTTATGTTGTGAGCCCATGTAGTTGCATTTATGGCTCCAGTGATGGCGGGTTCCCATTTGATGTCCCTTGAAAAATGAAAATTGGAGCCCAGTTTTGTACATAGTTATTTCAAAAAAAAGAAAAAAAGAAGAAAAAAAACAAAAGACTTCATAAGTGAGCACAACTTGTTGTGGGCTCCAACCTTTGTGTATTTGGGCCCATTTCTTTCACGTAGTTGTATCCCGTCTTTAGTATTTCACCGGTTTTGAGGGAAATTCGGGTTTGTGTCCATCAACATAACCATGAACTTCCCTTTTGTGCTTCCCGTTTGTGAGATCTTTTCTTTTTCATGCATAAATCCATGTAGTATCATGCTCAGATTCATTAAGGACAATGCATGAAGTAAGTGTGTATGTGTAGGGGGTGTTTTTTGTGTGTACATACTCGAGTCTTTGTCCTTTTGTTTTCTTTTCTTTTGTTTGTATTGATAGGGTCATGTTAGTGTACTGCATTTAATATCGATATATCTGCTTGCCATGATCCTTGGGTGACTTGTCTTCTTTTGCTTGCCTTGTGCTTTAAATTTTCACATTTCTTTCAAAATCTTCATGTGTTTGCGAAATAAAATATTTTTGGGTTTTGCGTGTGTTTGGCATGTGCAAACCGTTGAGAGGCAAAGTAAAAGGAAGCTCCCAAAATTGTTAGGATATCTAGTACACCGGCTTTAGGCCTTATCTAGTCGTTAGGATGCACCCCGGTTTTCCATCGGGGGGAGAGTAATCATAGGGTTTCAGTACTCAAACAAATAAAGAAGTCCACCCTGAACCTAGTGAGTTGAATAATTCGTGTCTGTTAATATAAGGAAGTTTGTTGTAGTCAAGGACCCATAAACTCCTGTTGTGAGACATTAAGTGTAGGGGTTTTTGTTCATGTGTAGATAAGAAACAAGTGAGTTGGTATTTTCTCTTCTCGTACGGCTCCTATCACTCGGGAAATTCGGTCTGAGGGGACTTTGTGCCTGGTGCTTTCGAGTCATCTGACTTGGGATGCACTGACCGAACTCCCGTCACACGGGTGGTAGGGATTGCCCTATGTGGAGATGTGGGAAAAAGTGTTCTTGATAGTGTAAGTCCTCATAGGCAATGATGCACGAAACCTGACCATGGGAGAATTACAAACCAATTAAAAAAGGAAAAATAAAAACAAAGAGGACAAGAAGAAAAAAAAGGTAATGTAAATAAGAACCTTAATGGATTTGACACTTTGTATCACTTGAGGATGATAAGGTTGTCAATGTCTTTCACTTAAGTCCTTAATTAACTTGCACGAATGATTCATTCAGCTAGGTGTGTGGACTGGATACATATATAGAGTCGGCCCGTAGGATTACCGTGTCCAATGATCGACAAAAATGAGTCCATCGAGTCGAGTTTCTAGATTGAATAATGCATCAATGTTCGGATTTTGTGGGTATATCCGCTGAAAACCCTCAGGAGACAACACTCCTCCTCCTTGGCGACAGGGAGGTTTAACGGCTTGTTGCACATGCTAAGTGCACCGTGATTCCTACGAAAGTGAGTTAGGATTTCCATGTTTTTCGTATGTTTTCCTTTCATTCATTTTTCTCTTTCTTTGTTTTGCTCGGGACTAGCAAAAGATAAGTGTGGGGCTATTTGATTAGTAGCATATCAAGCATCATATTCATTCTATATATCCTTTATTTTACCCCAATATTCTACTCGAGTTGTTATTTGTAATGTTTTAGGAGTTAGGTAATAAAGAAGAGGAAGGGAGAAAAAAAGACCTAAATGTAACAAGTATGGCTGATTTGGAAAGTTCTGGACCTATTTGCAATGCATAAGGACTGGATCGCAAATCAAGAAGGACCCAAGTGCAAACTCGTAGGGACCTGATTGTGAAGTGCAAAATATGGTGACACATGACTTGAATTAGATCAGTATTTCGCCAATTAAACTCAAAGTGATTCGAGCCAGCAAACCAGGAATTCACCCCCACGTTCCAAATGAAGAAATAAAGTGGGACACAAAATTTCAGACCGATTGGACCCATTTGATCCGCCACTGGCGGATCAAACATGTCCAATGGATCTCATATTTTGGTCGTGGGTCGGGTATTCGGTTCGGAATATTCCCGTACCATCAGATGTGATTTAGAGCCATCTGATTATTTCCAGATTGATCATAACCATGTATTAGTCTATATAAACCATTGTAATCCCTCCTCTCCCTCTTCTTTTTTCTTCTCCATTAGTTTTAGGTTTTGTTTTCCTGCTGATTAGTGTAGTTGGAGGAGAAGAAGCGTACTTTGTAATCTTTTCATTTCAATCAATTGTGAGTGTTGTTCTTTAAATAAATGTCTTTTACTTTGATTCAATTTCTTTGATGATGTTGTTTGTTTAATCTTGTTTGTAGTCATTTACATAATGGGTTCTTCTTGTTTTTATGTTTTGTTTAGTATAGAGATGAGTAGAGAGTAGTTCATCCCCATTGGGGGTGGAGAAGAAGGTGATTTGATCATGTGATGGATTAGTGTGTGTGTTAATCTTAATCCTTTGAGCCTTACATGATTTCCATAACCATCTTATGAGATTTCACTCTTATCTTTGATGTGCTAATGCTCTTGAGTGAAGCTTAGCACATGCTAAGATTAGTGGGCCTATTTTATGGGGAATGACGAGATTAGGATAAGGATGGAGTGGAAGAAGGGAACAAGACATGCGCATGCATGTGCTCATGTTGGCTTTATCCAAATTAATGTCTTGTATGTTTTAATGATTGTAATAAATCTTATTTCATGTGAAGACAGTTGGATTTGAGTCATTATGCATGTGAACATATTTGATTTATTTCGATTATTGTCTTGTATGTTTTAATGATAATGTTTTATCTTATTTCATGTGGAGGCAAAGTTGAATTTGAGTTTTACGGATTTCATGTATGACAAGTTTTAATGGGCACATTTGAACACACACTACACCACACATTTTCATTTCCATGTTCTTTCTCTACCCCCCGAGGGGTTTAGTTTTATTGTTTGTTTTCTGATTTCCTATGTGTTTTAGTTTGATTCCAATCACATCTCTCTACTTTTCTTTTCCCACTCAAATATCGCTAACCCGAGTCGTGCAAGCTCCTTGTGGATCGACCCGTGCTTCCCACCGCTTCAACGCGGTCGTGCACTTGTGGTATTTTAACTGATTCAATCAAGTTGTTTGATGGAGATCCTGATGGTGGAGAAGATGTTTAACCTGGGCTGGCACAAGAAGGTGTCTTATCTTGTGATAATGTGGCCTTTGAGCGACATCCTTTCGATCATGTGGCTCTTGAGCCACAAGATACCATTTTTGTGGCCTCTGGGCCACGTGCTCTTCATTCTATATCTGTGGAGGACCCCATGTGGGTTAAGAATCAATGACCTGATACCCTACATTTCAAGCAACACTACTACAGAAAAGGTAATATACGTCGGATATACATGGATATATATTGAGAATTGAACTTAATCTTAGGTGGCATCCTAGTCACTAGCCACATCACCTATGGAGGGTGAGTCATCTAGGAGTTGATGACTCAACAAGTTGGAAGACAAAAGGTTGAAGGAAAGGAAGAGACAAAGAGTCTCTTCATTTCTCTATGATTTTCGTCCTATTTTATGATGCAATTTAAGTAGAGGTTGTAATGATCTTGAATGATCATCTTTATGTAGTTTATGTTATATTTGTGTTCTAGGTTAAGTTAAAGAGTCTTTGTAAGTGCCTATATAAGCACAAGAATTCTCCATTTGTAAAACAAGTCAAGTGAAGTCAAGTGAGAAAGAAGAAAGAAAAGATGAGTTTGGTGCAAATCTCGTTTTTGCTTATGAGTGTTAAGTAGTGAGTTATCTTCTTTCATTCGTGTCCACCAGTTGAGTAGATCAAAGTATGGATCTAGTGATGGCAATAGAAGGCCCTCAGCATGGAGAACAATGCAAGCCAAAGCAGCCCACTAGGAGCAACTTTTGAACCGCCAATTGGCGGTTTGGGACCGCTGATGAGCGGTCCATGTGCGCTTGGTGGAGGGCGTGTTTCTGGGGTGGCCCGGTTTGGTGCTCCCCATCTTTCTCCCGCATCTAACATCTAGTATCAAAGCCTCGTCAGATGGGGAGCTCTGGAATGACGTCGTTTGGTCATGTATCGTTGCCTCGCCTTTCGAAGGGGAACTACGACGATTGGAGTATCCAAATGCGCATCCTGCTCGGTGCGCATGATTTTTGGGATCTTGTGGAGAGAGGCTTCGAGGAGGAGGCTGTGACAGGGGTAGGAACCATCGCACAAATCAAAGCACAAAACGAGAGAAGAGCCAAAGACAATAGTGCTCTCTTCCTTCTCTTCCAAGCGGTGGATGAGAGTGTCTTTGAGAAGATCGTTGAAGCGAAGACGTCGAAGGAGGCGTAGGACACCCTTGAGAAGAGCCACAAGGGTGCTGATCGAGTGAGGTATGTGCGCCTCCAAATGCTTCGAGGTGAGTTTGAGGCGTTGAAAATGAATGAATCGGAAGGTGTTGCCGATTTCGTGATGAGGGTTCGCATGGTGGCGAACAAATTGAAAAGAAATGGGGAGGCATTGAGTGAAGGAAGAGTGGTGGAGAAGGTGCTGCATTCTCTCACCGAAGACTTTGAAAATGTTGTGTGTGCTATCAAGGAATCAAAGGACCTCGATAAGATGACCGTCGACGACCTAGCAAGCTCGTTGGAGGCACATGAGCAAAGAAAGAAGAAGAAGAGGCAAGATGTCTTGGAGGAGGCGTTGCAAGTGAAGATGTCTCTTAAGGAGGAGAAACCTCGCAACGTAGATCGTGGAAGCGGTCGGGACTATGGAGGTCGTCCAAAAAAAAGGAGGGCGAGTGCTTCAACTGTGGGAAGCGTGGCCATTTTGCGAAAGAGTGTTGGTCGCAAAAGAAGATGGAGGAGAGCTCCAGCCGTGGCCGTGGTGATCGTTGATCAAAGAAGGAGATTGAGTGCTTCAATTGTGGGAAGCATGGACACTATGCAAGCAAATGTTGGTCAAAGAAAAGGGTGGAAGAAAACTCCAACCTTGTTGTCGTGGAGGAGAGTGCTTGCGAAGGAGGAATGACCTTGTTTGTAAGTAACGAGGGAGTCACAAACCATGTCATGCATTCTCAAGTCGAACATGAACATGATGGGAGGTGCGAAGAAGAAGAAGAAAGAAAAGAAGTGGTGACTTCTAACCATGTGGAGGAGATGAGATCAAAGGAGATTACAAGCGAGCAAAAGATATTGTGTCTTCTAGGACAAGGAGAGAATATTCCTTTTGAAGAGGCTATGAAGGATGCCAAATGGCGCGCCGCAATGGATGAAGAAATGTAATCTATCGAAAGGAATGAAACTTCGGAACTAGTTTCATTGCCAAAAGGACACAAAGAGATTGGTGTCAAATGGGTGTACAAAAGAAAAATGACGACACAAGGAGAAGTTGAAAGCTACAAAGCACGATTGGTGGCAAAAGGCTACAAGTAAATGGTCGGCATAGATTATGAAGAAGTGTTTGCACCGGTGGCACGCATGGAGACAATCCGTCTCCTAACCTCACTTGCAGCTCAAATAAAGTGGCGCATGCATCAAATGGACGTAAAGTCCTCTTTCTTGAATGGAGTTCTCGAAGAAGAAGTTTATGTGGAGCAACCACCGGGTTATGAAAAAAAGGCGAAGAGGTGAAAGTGCTAAAGTTAAAGAAGGCACTATATGGCTTGAAGCAAGCCTCGAGGGCATGGAATGCAAGGATTGATGCCTATTTCAAGCAAAATGGATTCTTGCAATGCCCACATGAACATGCAATCTATGTGAAGAAAGAAGGCAACGGCATATTGATCGTAGCCTTGTATGTTGATGATCTTGTTTTTGCAGGTAGCAACGATGGGATGCTTGCTGATTTCAAACACATCATGAAAAAAGAGTTCGAGATGACTGATCTTGGACTCATGTCCTACTTTCTTGGTTTGGAGTTCAAACAAGGAGGGGACAGGATCTTTGTGTCACAAGAAGGCTATGCTAAAGATGTGTTCGGGCGCTTCGAGATGGGTGATTGCAAGCCCGTGAACACACCAGTGGCATGTGGATTAAAGTTATCCAAACACGAAAAAGGTGAGTTGGTTGATGCAACAATGTACAAAAGTGCAGTAGGGTGTCTACGATACCTAACTTGCACCCGACCAGATCTTGTATATGGAGTTGGCTTGGTGAGCCGGTACATGGATAGTCCAACCATGGAACATTGGATGGTGGTTAAGCGAATATTTCGCTACATCAAAGGTACTCTTTCCCTTGGCTTATTCTATGGAAATTGTGTTGACAAAGAGATACTCTATGGATATACTGATAGTGATTGGAGTGGGGATGTGCATGATAGAAAGAGTACCTCGGGCCTTGTTTTTTATGTTGGTGACACAGCTTTCTCATGGTCATCAAAGAAACAACCCATCGTCGCATTATCAACTTGCGAAGCCGAATATGTGGCGGCAAGTGCATGTGTGTGTCATGCAATATGGCTTAGAGAATTGTTGAAAGAGCTATGTTCAATCCAGACAAGTGCTACAAAGGTGTATATAAATAGCAAATCTACTATCGGGCTCGCTAAAAATCCGGTCCATCACGAAAGGAGCAAACACATCGACACAAGGTTTCATTTCATTCGTGACCATATGAAAGAAAAGGATGTCGACTTAGTGCATGTGAGAAGTGAAGATCAAGTGACTGACATATTCACAAAAGCCCTTCCAATCCGTTTGTATGTGAAGTTGCGAAATCATCTTGGGATGGTGGATGGAATAGGATTAAGTTCAAGGAGGAGTATTGAGAATTGAGCTTAATCCTAGGTGGCATCCTAGTCACTAGCCACATCACCTATTGAGGGTGAGTCATCTAGGAGGATGACTCAACAAGTTGGAAGACAAAAGGTTGAAGGAAAGGAAGAGTCAAATAGTCTTTTCATTTCTCTATGATTTTCGTCCTATTTTATGATGCAATTTAAGTAGAGGTTGTAATGATCTTGAATGATCATCTTTATGTAGTTCATGTTATGTTTGTGTTTTAGGTTAAGTTCAAGAGTCTTTGTAAGTGCCTATATAAGCACAATAGTTCTCCATTTGTAAAACAAGTCAAGTGAAGTCAAGTCAAGTGAGAAAGAAGAAACAGAAGATGAGTTTGGTGCAAATCTCATTTTTGCTTATGAGTGTTAAGTAGTGAGTTCTCTTCTTTCATTCGTGTCCACCAATTGAGTAGATCAAAGTATGGATCTAGTGATGGAAATAGAAGACCCTCAGCATGGAGAACAAGGCGAGCCAAAGCAGCCCACCAGGCGCGACTTCTAAACCGCCAATTGACGGTTTGGAACCGCTGATTAGCGGTCCATGTGCGCCTGGTGGAGGGCGTGTTTCTGGAGTGGCTAGGTTTAGTTTTCCACGTCTTTCTCCCGCATCTAACAATATATACGTCATATATAAGCATTCTCAGATCTGACGTCGATGTGTACGTCGTCTATACATAGACGTCGGTCGCGTAACATCTAACATCTATACCTAAAGAATAGACGTTGGCTGTTATATATGACCGACGTCTATACCTAAAGAATAGACATCGGCCATAATATATATCTGACATCTATTCTTTAGGTATAGACGTTTGTCATTAATGACAGCCGATGTCTATACCTTTCTTCAGTGGAATAGACGTCGGCTAATACAAACAGGCGACGTCTATTCCTAAACATGGAAGAAAAAAATAAATAGCAATCAGGCCTGCACCAAAAACACTGCATAGCAAACACATTCTTCCTGCACCAAATTTGTTCACAATACATACACACTTTCATCCACATATACGTACAAGCATACAAGCACAAACACATACATACAAGCATTCATTCTAAAAGTGAAGCATTTATATTAATGCATAAAATTGTATGTTTATGTTTGTAATACAAGTGAACTTGTTAACTAAATTACAAAAAAAATGTTAGTGACATTAGAACCACTTAGTTCATCAAGATGTTTATGATAAAATAGCGAGCCCATCGGTCGCGAGTATCATCGAGCTCCTATTGCGAGAAGGGATCACAATTTTTTTGGAAGACCTGTCAAAATACAAGTAAAATATTAATATCTAAATATTGAAACTATAACTATACAACTGAATAACGATCTATATTACCTCGGATAAGGATAAGTCTTGATTTGCAAATTCGAGAATTCCCTCCATGTATCTCATCACATAATAACCACATTCTGTGTTTCCAATATACTTCCGATACAACCATAAAAAATTGCTAAATATATGTTCCTAAGTTAATTAACAAAAATTAGAGAAATAACTTACTCCCATTCCATGCCATGTTACTCCCGCTTTTATGATTGTTCTCCTGCCACCTAACGCTCTGTAAACCTTTATTGTCTTGAGTAGCACAAGTTATTGAAAACCTTAATTCAAGTCGATAACATAGTCCAACCACAAAGCAAATGAACCACTTTCTGTTTTCTGTTTAGGAGGTTATTACTTTAGGTATATATTCCTCATTACACATTTTATTCTACCCAGTTTAAAGCCTATCATGCACGCATAAAAATTAACCCTTTCAAAAAATATGTTAAAACGTTCCAATTTACAATTAACAATAAACTATTAAAGCGAAATCCTAGAAATAATTTGTCCACCTTTTCATGGAAGCTACCATCAGCTATTATTAAAATGAGTTGCTCTAGAGAATTACTTCCAATCTTCCAGAGGGCAAGCAAGCCTTAGCTACAGCAGACCTTTTAGCATTAATTAGTGCTAATTTTTAGCATTACAAACCTTTAGTCCGGCCTCCCCAGTGAAAGGTTGCTCAAAGTCATGAAGCTGTCTGACAATAAATCAAGTTGAAGAGTAGATATGTTTTATATTTTTTGTTCTTAGGATTAATATGTAACTTGAGTACTTGAATCCTGACGTATTACATTTTGGGATGGCGATGAGTATCCGGAATCAGTCAAACTGAATCGGAACTGAACTGGGGTAAAATTGATATGAGTCGGATCTGCATATCCAAATTCAGAATCAACTCGGTTCCGATTCTATCTACTAGATTCGAATCCGGATCCAATATATTATTAAAAAAAACCCTAACCTAACACAACACACCCACCAGTACTTCACCTCCCACCTCCACTCCTTCTCCCACTCCCTTTCCTCTCCCAAGTCTCCACGGTCCACTCCCATTCAGGTTGCTGTCGTCTCCACCCTCTCCCAAGTCTCCACTAACCCGCCGCCACCACTCCCTCTCCCATCTTCATTGACTGTGACCCCCACTTCTCCAACCTGATACTCTCCCTCCTACCTGATCCATCCATATCCCCTCCTCTGTTCCCATTCACATCCTCTCACACGAGGTAGCCTACTACAACGTCGACTCCCTCCGTGCCACCGCCTCTCCCCCACCCTTCTGCAGCATCGATGCTTCTGTCGTCCGTACCGTCTGCCCCTCCGCCGACCCCGTCGTCTCCATCTTCGACTCTGATGGATCCGTCTAAAATAAGACTAACTCTAATCATATATGTTTTAGTTCAAATAAGATGTATGATTGCAAGTTTACTAAGTTGTGGGTTCTCATATTTTTGGTTTGGTTGGAAGATGCAGATCAATGTCTTTTTTGTATTACCCTTAATATTATTGTTGGTTTATTGTCTTTTGATTTGATGTTATTTCAGGAAAACATTGCTGGTAGATTCGGCTAAAATTGTGATTGTTCTAGTGGTTAGGAAATTGTGTTTGATTTGATGAAAATAGTTATCCACAAAATTCAACCATGGTTGCAACAGATGAAAGATTCGTGTGAAATTGTTTGTGGTAGTGTGAAATTGTTTGTCATGAGAGTTGTTTCAACGAATGTTGATTCAATTGCTTTGATCTGTGGAGGGCAAGTTATGGTGGACAGATGGTGTAGATTATCAAGTACTGGATCCAGTTCCAATGGATCCGGTTCCGGGTATCCGTGATCCGACTGAATCCGATTCTAGATACCGAATTTGGGAACCGATCAGGATCCGATTCGGTTCTGGGTTCCCAATTCCAATATGGATCCGATTCCGGTTCTCCTAATACCTGAACCGGAACCGATCCGTTGCCACCCCTAATTGTATTGCATGACCCTTAGGAAACCCAATGAAGTCTCACAGTTAATTCCATATCAAACCGACTTCATTCGGAGATTGACAAAACTTAGAAATTTCACTTTGAAGAGGAATTCTGCTTCAACCGGTGGACCGGTAGACCATCTGGTTCCACCGTATTAACAGACGCCTAATTCCTTTCCCATTCGGTTGACCTGTAGCACTTCTGGTTCGACCGACTATGAAAGTCATCTTACAGTCCCAATCGGTTGACCGAATTTCATAACCCGTTCAACCTATTTTATATGTAAACCAAGAATTCCTAGTTTGACTGTTTCAACCTTTGTGCACAAGTTATATCGTGTCACGTATCCCATAACTGGTCGACTTAAACTTTACTTTGGTTCAGCCATTTGACACTTCCTATTTCATTTGAATATGACTATTATACTTGTCGTATTATACTTGTTGTAATATACCACAGTCATATACACATACTTCTACCAACCCATCTCGTATATTTGGCCGCCGATCGAACAATGGCAGGACGGCGATTGACCGGATCAGGAACAATTAGAAAACCCAAACTTCCAGTTATTTTCGCTCGAACTCGATCCTTGTTTGGTTCGACCGTTACATCAATTATTTAATATTATTTTGGCCAATTCTCTCTTAACAGTCGACTGATCCTATATATGGTTCGACCATTCACTTAAGTTATAGAATGTGTGGATCGACCAGTATACTCTTTATTTCGATCGATTTCTTATTTACAAGAAAATGGTTGACCGTTTGTGTCCTTATTTGAGTTTTGAATTTCCTTGTTTATGCTTCACTCTCAAATCACTATCACTTCAATCCCAACAGCTAAATTATGTTTGTAGCTTATAAATAGAGCTTAGAACACAATTCTCAATTCACCAATCCTTTCTCTAAGCTCATATACTCTCACTACTTTCAATTTGCTCCAAACATCCTTTGTGCTCACATCTTTCCACTTGAATCAATTCATTGCTTTCATTATTCATCCAAGTGCTCAAGATTAGGTTACTCAAGTTTTCCTACAAAGTGTTGTACTAGCTTCCAGTGTGAAGCTCTTCTCATATTGTGAGAAGGTGGTCCAAGCTTGGTAAGGGTATTCGCAAAGCTTGGATTGTAAAGGTTTGATCTCGGCCTGGAAATGAGATCGAATTAGTGGAGGACGCAAAGTTGCTCGAGGAGGAGCAATTCGTAAGCGAGGACTAGGATCCGGTGGTTGGATTCATACCTCTATACATCTGTGTCGTGGTTTTCTTCTCGTTTCTCTTTAGATTAAATTGGTCTTGCTTCATATTGCTTAATATTTTAAAGATCGTAATTAGTCTATTCACTCCCCTTTTAGACTAATCCTATGGGCCATTAGATTCAACTAAATATTAACAACATCTAAGGGTTTTCATGCAATAACCCAAACCATCTTTATCCACCACGGACTCATCAAAATTCCAGCCACCATTGTTGGTCAGTTGCCTCCGAACCATGAACGGATGGCCTGACCGACCACCG
This sequence comes from Triglochin maritima, assembly GCA_963682175.1. NCBI lineage: Eukaryota > Viridiplantae > Streptophyta > Magnoliopsida > Alismatales > Juncaginaceae > Triglochin > Triglochin maritima. Next base: position 28,489,979 of record OY821771.1, on the reverse strand, counting down.
ACCGCAATTTACGGCCACAATTCTGATCAAACTCCCAAGGCCTCAATTCTGGCCAAATTTGTGACCTCCCCTTCGGACGTCGGAGGCGCTTCCGTCGGCTTTATTTCTCCCTCCTAACCCCTTGGAACCAAAACAAGCTAGGTGGCGTACCTACGTTGGGTTCGTCGCCGCGACGTCGTCTGAGATCGTCGTGCATCAGCGGAGCTATCAGGAAGGTCGGGTTCAGGTGAATTTGTGTGGTTTTAGGGTTGCATGAAGATGAAGAGTGAGACGAGAGAGGGTGAGGGTGGTATGAAAGACAACACCAAAATGCTAGTAAAACAATAGCATCATTTGAGCGACAAGCTAGCTATGGGTCATGCAACTTGTTCAAAAGGTATCAAAATATACAAAATTAATATACATACATGCACCCATAATTGAGCCACTTCATGAACCAAATAAAAACACTAGTAATATAGAAATCAAATACTAACTACAAGGCATGTAGTATTTGAAAATAGCACAAGCACAATGAAAAATGTCAAGTCATGCGATACGATCAAACACAATGAATCAAAGCATGCATGCACCCAACATGGCCCACTACCGGCCCAGACCATGCGGGGCTGACCAGCCCACCCTTCAGCCACCCTCCAGACCCTGAGTCACCAACCAAAAGGCTGGGGCCTCCCAAGAACACCGACAAGCAGCAAGCGCACACCAGGCACGCTTGCTAAGTCATCACACGCTATCCAACCTAGGCACGCCTGGTCAGGCCTCACCCATGCGTGCACCAACCTTCCTTTTTCTTGGGAGAAACATCACGCACCCTCCTAGCAGCTACCCAAATCAGGGTCGAAAATATCAGCCCAAGATGTGCCCATGATCGCACAAAATCTTCGTAGATCCACAAGATCTTTCAATATCTCTCGCACATGCTTACACCAAATTTTCCTTCCTAATCCATGAGATTTGCATCCTTGATTGTTGACTCTTCAATTCCAAATGCACTAGCCCATGTGGCAAAGAGAAATTCAAATCCAACGCCTCACCCGCTCATCCGAAAAGGAAACTTTTCTCGGAAAGGAAATTCCTCTCAAAAAGGAAATTTTCCCGGAGCGGGACTTTCCTTGAGGGGGAGAGTTCCCGAAAATGAAAATTTTCCAAAAAATGAAAAGTTTCCCAAAACAAGGACAAACACACAAACACAAGCAAACTACATAACAAACCATCACACAAGTATGAAGGAAGAAAATGGAGTTTATTATAGTATCAGTGAAGCGGGTCTTACATCCCCCCCTTAAATAAATTTCATCCTCGAAATTTGTTATCCTTCACCATCAATGCAGAGTTCAGGATACAAACTCCTTACATCATCCTCACACTCCCAAGTGGCTTCACTTGCACTGTTATGCTGCCAGCGGACCTTCACCATCAGGATGGTGCGATGCCTCAGTTGTTGCCCAACACGCTCCAAGATCTCCACTGGTTGCTCCTCCAAGGCCATGTCACGCTTAATCTACAATAGCTCGTGTGAAATCACAAACGACGGGTCTTCCACGTACTTCCTCGACATGGAGATGTGGAATACGTTGTGCAAACCAGCAAACTGTGTGGCTAAAGCCACTCGATACACCACAACACCAACTTATTCCAGAATCTGGAACGGTCCAACATACCTCGGACTCAGCTTCCCTTTCTGCCCGAACCTCATCACACCCTTCGTAGGTGAGATCTTCAAGAAGATATGGTCCCCAACCTAGAACTGCAGCGTGTGACGCCTCCGATCAGCATAACTCTTCTGCCTATTCTAAGATGCTACCAGTCTATGCTGAATCAGCTCCACTCTATCTGCATACAACTGCACAATCTCTTGCCCCCAACAACCATCTCTCCCCAACCTCACTCCAACACAGAGGATAGCAGCAAGGTCGCCCTTATAGAGCCTCGTATGAAGCCATGCCAACGCTCGTGTGATAGCTTTTGTTGTAAGCAAACTCCACCAACGGTAACTGATCATCCCAGCTCCCTAAAAGATCCAATGAGCAGGCTCTGAGCATATCCTCCAAAGTCTGAATCGTCCTCTCTAACTACCCATCTGTCTGAGGGTGAAACGACATACTAAACTTTTTCTTTGTCCTCAACACCTTGTAAAAACTCTCCCAAAACCTCAAAGTGAAATGATGATCTCAATCTGAAATAATGGACACCGTTACTCCATGAAACTTTACTATCTCCGACATGTAGAGCTTAGTCAAACTCTCACAAGATGCAGTCACTCGCGTCGCAAGGAAATGAGTTGACTTGGTCAGACAATCCACGTTCACCCAAATTGCATCATGCAAAAGTTTGGTCGTCGGCAAACCCGTGATGAAATCTGTTATCACGTGCTCCCACTTCCACTCCGGAAGCTTGATCCTCTGCATTGTGCCTGTTGGATGCTAGTGCTTGATCTTAACCTACTGACACACCAAACACCTCAAAACGACCTCAGCAATGTCCCACTCCATCCTCTTCCACCAGAAGTTCCACTGCAAATCCTTATACATCTTCGTACTCGCCGGATGAACCATGTACCTCGAGCCATGAGACTCCTCCAAGATCTCCTGTTCAGTCCATACATATTTGGAAACTACAACTGATCTAGATATATCATACCTCCATCCACTGTGATCTGAAAGTCAGACTCCTCTACCCCGACAAATTGAAGCAACGAACTCGACTCAGAATCCTTGCTCTGCTTCACAATCCTTTGGCTATCGTCGGCTCATTTTCGCAAGCTAGCCAACCCCAGTAGATTGGGTTCATCAACAAAGGGATGTCAATCTGCAAGATCCTCCAACAACTTCCACTCTTGGACCCTTGTGTGAGAAATCGAACTTCCCACTTCCTTCTTAGAGCATCCACCACTAAATTCGCCTTCCCCAGATGATACGAGATGGTGAAGTCGTAATCCTTTATGAACTCTTACCAACGACGTTGCCTCATATTCATCTCTTTCTGCGAGAATAGGTACTTCAAACCCTGATTATTGATGAAGACCTCAAACTTCTCTCTATACAAGTAGTGCCTCCAGATCTTCAAGGCAAAAATCACCACTGCAAGCTCCAAGTCCAGCGTGGGATAATTCTTCTCATGCACCTTCAGCTGTCTCAAATCATAAGCCACCACTTTGTCGTCTTGTGTGAGCACACGACCCAAGATGGTCCCCAATGAATCGCTATAGATCACAAAGCCTCCAGATCCACTCGGAAGTGTCAACATCGGTGCGGAGGTCAACCTCTTCTTCAGCTCTTGAAAACCCTCTTCACACTTCCAAGACCACTCGAACTTCACTCCCTTCCTAGTTAGTGCCGACAATGGCGTGGCAATTTCAGAGAAATCATGGATGAATCATCGATAATAACACGCAAGTCCAACAAAACTCCTCATCTCATACACATTGGTTGGCACCTTCCAGCCCAAGACAACCTCTACCTTAGCAGCAACGACCACTATGCCCTCCTCGGCACCATATGCCCAAGGAAAGCCACCTGGTAAAACCAAAAATTTCACACTTCGAAAACTTCGCGAACAACTACTCCTTCCTCAGAATTCCCAACACCATCCCCAAATGCTCCTCATGTTGCTCCCTATCCGGAGAATAAATCATGTCATCCAGGAACACGATCACGAACAGGTCCTGAGAAAGCTTGAATGAGTAGCTCGAAGTGGCCGTAGTGATTGACATCATATCACGCATATATTTGTGTCTTATATCCTTCATTTTTAGCCTAAGCAATGCTACATAACGAGTCTTATGTTTACGTTTCAGGAATAAACATGTTTGAGAAGAAGAGACTCAAAAAGGACTTAAAAGCAACGAAAATGGCTGAATTGCAAGAATTATGGACTGAGATGCAAGAGAGAATGACCCGAATGTAAACTTTAAGGACCAATGAGCAAATCAAAAAGATTCACACCATCATGAGGATTATTTTGCCAATTAGATCCAGGCCTAAACATCAACAACCAAATCAGGTTCATCAAACATCAAGAAATCAAGTTAGAAACGAGCCACTAAAATCCAGACTCGATCAAAGACATCCAGACCGCCAATTGGCGGCTCAAAGCCGCCAATTAGCGGTCCAGATGGATTCAAAGGATTCATGTCTTAGTTGGGTCGTCGATTATGTTGTTTTATGTCCATTTATAGTATGCAATTAGTCCCACATCGGGGGATTTACCTTTTTCTATCACTATAAATAAAACTTTTCCTCTTCCCTTGTAATCTACTACAAGCTTGGTGGCTAATCCCTCTACTTAGAGTCAAGTCTTGAAGCAAAAACTCAAGTGGAGAGATGCTACTTGTATTGTGAGTCTGAAATTAAATAAAATTTTCTTAGTTTATGTTGTCTCTCTTATGTTTTTTGCATGCTTAGCTTAATTTCCTTTCATTAATCTTAGTAGACTTAGTTGACATGTTTTCTTTTCTTAACATATTAGTTAGCTTAATGATTAGTGAGACGTTTCATCCCCCTTTGCGTGTGGAGATTATGTATACACATGCAATAAAGAGTGGAAAAGAATGCTTTATTTTGAAATGTGTTGATAAATGGGAATGTATGCTTGCTTGTTTAGAGTAGAACACTTCACTTGATGGGTTTTACCACAACTATTAGACACCTCCCATACTTGTTTAGGTTCTGAAATAACCAATTTTTGTATGTGAATGTTAATCAACTAGGTTAGTGATTGTATTGATAGGTTTTGCCATAACCATTAGACACTTCATATGAAGGAAAACACAACCTACATTTGTGCCTATTGAATACATTCTTCACCATCTTATTGCATGTGTACACTCACTCCACCCTTTAGGTGTTTCTATACCTGATTTCCAGCCTTGTATTAAGTTCTCTTAGTTTAGTTTTAATCAATCGTTAGTTGTTTTCTTTCGCATTTCTAACTTACTAGTTTAGTGTAGTTTAGATTAGCATAATCAAACCTCTTCCTCCCTTTTTTGCCACTTGATTTCGGACAAACCAGAGGCTACTCATCTCCCCGTGGATCAACCCGTACTTGCCTTGTCTTCACTGATGGTTGTACACTTGCAGTTTCAACTTAATCGATTAAACAAATTTTTGGGACCGTTACCGGGTAGCTGCTCAGTCCAGACTCTGGTTTGGACAATTCGAGTAGATTTAATTTTTTGTTTGTAGTTTTTCTTTGTTTGAAGATGCTCTAAATATCAGAGGAAGTCACCAGGAGAAGTTTGGAGGAGAATAGAGCTAAACGGACCGCCAACTGGAGGTCTGGTAAGCTCTATTTCCCTCCTTTCTTTAGTCGGTTTCTATACTCAATACAGTGGTATGGGGATCAATTTGGCCTACTTTGACCTATAGTTTCCCCCATATCAATAATCAATCCCCTTTTAATCAACTTTGCCACTAAAACCCAAAGCAAAATATTAGGCATTATTAATTGTTTAGGTCATGCATCATATACTTGACTTAGGCACGTAGTTTTTTTTTATTTTAGCTTTACTTTCAGTTGTTGAGCGCTGACGTGGTGTACGCATTTCCTACTCTCATTCATGCATTTTGTATGACCATGCATTAGTTAATAGGAATTGCATTGCAACAAGTGTGAGTGGAGCGTTTGTTTGGAGAGTTGATTTCTAGATTAAGACTCCAAAACACTACTAAGGAGGGGTTGTCCCATATAAGATAAGGTGGGGGATTTCATCACCCTTTACTTTGCCCCAAAAATTACTTTAATCAAGAGCCTAAATTTAAAATCAAGTAGACATTGACCCCTACAGATCTCGGGCACATTAGGAGAGTGATCCGGTCACGACCTTCATGGCCTGATCAGCGTCGCCCACTCTGTCAAAAGTAGGAGAGACGAGATCTCCGGATCTTGGCTCACTTACTGAGCTTTGTGGTCTTCGTCGTAGGGAGGTGAGGCGTGTTGAGGCCGCATGACCTCCCAGTTAGGTGTCGTCTAGCTATAAGGACTTATAGTGACCTTAGGTTGTTTGAGACTTGTTTGTTTGTGTGCTTCTACCAGTACCTACCTATCGTTGCATAAGGACTTCTTCCATTTTCTCCTAAGTCATTCCCTCTCATCTATGTTTTCCCGTCTTCTCCTCTACGCACATTCTGCTTTAATTGTTTTAAAAAAAATAAAAAAAATCTTTCTTTTTCTTCAGACTCTTGTGGGTGCGCAGCTTTGTGCATGTCAGTGTGGTCACAAGGCGTTGTGGGTTGTTTGACAAGATATGACATCAATCTGTCCCCGATTGTCGACTTTTCAAACACAACCCCGTCCTGTGTCCTTCACAGTCCCGAGACCATGACGAGTCGTGGACCACATGAGGACGACTCAGGTTTTGGACCTCCACCACCCTCTGGATCAGACGGTAGGGGTCCACAACCTCATCAATTGGTTCCCCAGGTCGTCATTCCCCTCCGCAATCGATGCTACCGGAGTCGTACTGCTTTACCTTCTTGCATCGTATTGCCCGAGGCGAATGGGAACCACTTTGAGGTTAAGCCTCAGTTTATCTCCATGCTCCCTCACTTCACTGGAAAGGGTGACCTCTATATCTTTCTCAAGGAATTTGAGGAGGTTTGTGCTATGTTCAAGATGCAACAACTTAGCACAGACTCTATCCACCTTCGGTTTGTTCCCTTTGCACTAAAGGATGATGCCAAGAAGTGGTTGCACAGCAACCAGACGAATGCCTTTAGAACTTGGGATGAATTTCAATATGCATTCCTAAAGAAGTACTTTCCTAATCATCAGACTCAAAAACTAAGGAACAAAATCAATTTGTTTTATCAACATGAGACCAAATCATTCCATGCATACTGAGAGAGGTTCAAGGAGCTACTATCCTCATGCCGTCACGATGACATCGAGTCGTGGTGCATTTGTCAGATAATCTACGAGAGTCTTCACATCCCATTTCTAACGGTCCTTGAGTCCATGTGTCAAGGAGAACTCTTAGGAAAGGATGAAAGGGAGGCATGGACTTTAGTAGAAGACATCGCTGAGAAAACCATGCAGCGGGAGAGTGAGAGAGAACCAGCACCATCATCTAGCATAGGAGTGAGGATCGCAAATGCAAACTCGACTAGATCGGGTGCCACATTTGTTGTTGATACCACTACGACCACCAAGGCACGCATGACGGCCTTAATGCGCCGTATGGATTCGATTGAGCTCCAAAAACCAACAAGGTGTGTCTCATGTGTCTGCATCTGGTCTGGTTCCATGTTATTTGTGTGGTATAATAGGTCATGTAGGAGGTAAGTGTGCATCCATTTATCATGAGATGGAACATATCAATGTCATCTATGATAGACCCAGGAATGATCCTTATTCATCATCAAACAACCCTGGATGGAGGAACCACCCTAACTTTTCCTGGAACCAAAACAATGTACAGGGTGATCCTTCAAACTTCTCTTGACCACCTCACTGACTACACCAACCTCCCTTGCATTCATTATCTTACCAGTCACCCCAAGCTCAAATCACCAACCAACCGGGTCTCCCAAATTCTAACAACATGGAAACCCAGTTTAGTTCGCTTGAGAACCTGACCCGTGGACTTGAGAACTCAATGAAATTTTTTATGTCATCCACAAGTCAAGTTCTCACTTCGAATCAGCAGACCATCAAATCTCTAGAGCTTCAGATGGACCAATTGGCTTAGTTTGTACAACACAAAGAGAGAGAGAGAGAGAGAGAGAGAGAGAGAGAGAGAGAGAGAGATGGACTCTACCCAGCAATCCTGTGGCTAACCCCTGTGCTCAGCATCAACCGAACATGCAAGTTGTGATTCAAGACTGCAGGGGGAGCAAGTGAATTGTGTGGAAGAACCTATGGACCATGTCAATGTCATTGTGACCCTGAGAAATGGGAAGCAAGTCAACAACTACGGTTCCTTGCCACTAAATCCATCTATGCAGCCCCTCTCTGGGAATGATGGTGAGAAAGAGGGCGAGAGTGGGGGTAATACACCAAAGACTCTTTCTCAGGCACCACAGAAAACCTACTTGCCAAAATCTCCATATCCTAGTAGGTTAACCAAGAAACAGAGTGACAATGTTGACAAAATGCTGGAGATATTCAAGAAAGTGAATGTTAACAGATTGATATGTATTAATTAACCGCAAGTGCACGGCCGCGTTGAAGCGATGGCAAATACGGGTCGATCCACAGGGAGGTGTGTCGACTTTAGTTTGTTCAAAGGCGAATGGGAAAGAAAGGAGAGAAAGGAGTTATGATCTAAACTACACTACAATGCGAAAAGAAATGGGAAATACGCAATAAAACTAAACCCCATAGGGGGTAGAGAAAGAATGTGAATATAAACATATGTGTATGTGTGTGTTCAATTATGCTCATCACAACATGTAGTGCATGAAAATCATAAAACTAAATCCAACTTTGCCTCCATATGAAATAATATAACACAATATCATTAAAACATACAAGACAATAATTGGAATGAAGCTAAATGAACTCATGTATAAAGACCAAACCTCACTATGCCTCCACATGAAATAAGATTTAGACAATCATTAAACCATACAAGACATTAACCAAGGTAAAGGCAACAAGAGTACATGCAACTACAAGTCATGTTTCCTTTATAAATTCCATCCATATCCTCACCTCATCATTCCCCATAAAATAGGTTCACTAATCAAAGCATATGCTAAGCTTTATTCAAGAGCATTAACATATGAAAGACAAGAGTAAAATCTAATTAGATGGTTATGAAAATCATGTAAGGTTCAAAGGATTAAGATAACACACACCTAATACATCACATAATCATATCACATATTTCTCCACCCCAAATGGGGATGAAACTACTCACTCATATTTAAACTACAACCTACATTAACAAAATGAAAGGTTCTACTGAAAGGAAATTAAACTAAGCAAGCAAGAAATATTAAAGAAGCTAAAAGGACATAAAACTAAAGAAACATGCAAGACATATGAAAGGAAATTAAACTAAGAAAGAAACAACATAAGTAAAGGAAAACTATTAATTTCAAATTCAAAATAGAAGTAGCCTCTCTCTACCATGGTTTTTGCTTCAAGTCTTTTACTCATAGTAGAGAGGATGGCCACCAAGAGAGTGATAAATACAAGGGAGGAGGAGTTCTATTTATATCCAAAGAAAATGGTAATCCGGGACAATCCCCTAGTATGGGACTAAACATATACCAGAAATAAACTAAATACACTCTAATACGCAAACCAATGAAATCTTAGCGGATCCAGAGGAACCCGGACCGCCAATTGGCGGTCTACAGGGTTTGGATCGGGATGTTATTTTGTGTGGGCTTTTCTGGATGTCTTTGCTTGTGTTTGATGCATCGAAATCGGTTGTTGGAGCTCCGGACCGAATAGAATTGCCAAAATACTCCCCATGATGGTGTGGAGTTTCTTCTTTTGTCTCATTGGTCCTTTGGTTTTGCATTCGGGTCCCTCTCTCTTGCATCTTAGTCCATAAGTCTTGCAACTTAGTCTTTTTTCTTTCTTTTGAGTCATTTTTGTGCCCATTCTCCTCAAACCTACTTATTCCTGAAACTTAAATATTAAACTCGTTACGTAGCATTGTTTAGGTGAAAGATAACGGATATAAGACACACATGTATGCATTATATGATGTCAATCAAATACCCCCACACCTAGCTTTTGCTAGTCCCGAGCAAAACAAAGAAAAAGAAAAAGAAATAAATGACAAAGCATACGACAAATAGGGAAATCATAACTCATTTTCGTAGGAATCACGATTGCACTTAGCACGTGCAACAAGCCGTTAAACCACTTTGTCGCCAAGGAGGAGGAGTGTTGTCTTCTGAGGGTTTTCAGCGGATATACCCACAAAATCCGAACATATATGCATTATTCAATCTAGAAACTCGACTCGATGGACTCATTTTTATCGATCATTGGACGCGGTAATCATACGGGCCGACTCTATATAGGTATTAGTCCACACATAGCCTAATGAACCATTCGTGCAAGTTAAATAAGAACTTAAGTGAAAGACATGGACAACCTCAACATCCTCAAGTGATATAAAGTGTAAAGTTCATTAAGGTTCTTATTTGCATTACCATTTTTTTTCCTTTTGTTTCTTTTCTTATTTTTTTGTTTCTTTTTCTTACTAGTTGGAGTTTCATTCTCCCAGGGTCAGGTTTCGTGCATCATTGCCTATCAGGACTTACACTATCACGTACACCATTCCCCAAATCTCCACATAGGGCAATCCCTACCACCCGTGTAACGAGAGTTCGGTCGGTGCATCCCAGTCAAATGACTCGAAAGCACCAGGCACAAAGTACCCTCGGACCTAATTTTCCAAGTGATAGGAGTTGTGCAAGAAGAGAGAACACCTACTCACTTATTTCTTTTCTACACATGAACCAAAACCCCTACACTTAATGTCTCACAACAAGATTTAAAGGGTCCTTGACTACAACAAACTTCCTTATATTAACAGACACGAATTATTGACTCACTAGGTTCAGAGTGGACTTCTTTAATTGTTTGAGTCTGAAATCCTATGATTACTCACCCCCAGGGAAAACCGAGGTGCATTCTAACGACTCGATAAGAGCTAAAGCCGGTATACAAGATATCCTAATGCATCAAGTTGAAGATAATTCAAGAAGCTTTCTTTTTACTTTGCCTCTCAACGGTTTTGTAATGCTAAATACACGCAAAACCCACAAAACATTTTCTTTCGCAAACACATGAAGATTTTGAAAGATATGTAAATTTTTTAAAGCACTAGGCAAGCAAAAGAAGACAAGTAACCTTAGGATCATGGCAAGCAGATATATCGATATTAAATGCAGCACACTATTATGACCATAACAATATAAACAAAAGAAAATGAAAAGCAAAACGAAAAATACTCGACTCCACATATATACAAACGTAAAGCACCCCTCCCCCACACTTACTTCATGCATTGTCCTCAATGAATGTGAGTATGAAACTACATGGATTTATGCATGAGAAAGAAAAAATCTCACCAATGTGAAGCACAATGAGAGTTTCATGGTCATGTTGATGGACATAACCCCGAATTCCCAAAAACCTGTGAGATACTTAAGAAGGGAGACAAATACGTCAAACAAACTTCCTTATACGGGTCGATACATAGGGAGGTGTGTCGACTTTAGTTTGTTCGAAGGCGACTGGGAAAGAAAGAAGAGAAATGAGTTATGATCTAAACTACACTACAATACAAAAAGAAATGGGAAATACACAATAAAACTAAACCCCATAGGGGGTAGAGAAAGAATGTGAATATAAATATATATGTATGTGTGTGTGTGTTCAATTATGCTCATCACAACATGTAGTGCATGAAAATCATAAAACTAAATCCAACTTTGCCTCTTCATGAAATAAGATAACACAATATCATTAAAACATACAAGACCATAATTGGAATGATGCTAAATGAACTCATGTATAAAGACCAAACCTCACTATGCCTCCGCATGAAATAAGATTTAGACAATCATTAAACCATACAAGACATTAACCAAGGTAAAGGAAACAAGAGTACATGCAACTACAAGTCATGTTTCCTTTATAAATTTCATCCATATCCTCACCTCATCATTCCCCATAAAATAGGTTCACTAATCAAAGCATGTGCTAAGCTTCATTCAAGAGCATTGGCATATGAAAGACAAGAGTAAAATCTAATTAAATGGTTATGAAAATCATGTAAGGTTCAAAGGATTAAGATAACACACACCTAATACATCACATAATCATATCACATATTTCTCCACCCCCCAAATGGGGATGAAACTACTCACTCATGTTTAAACTACAACCTACATTAAGAAAATGAAACGTTCTACTGAAAAAAAATTAAACTAAGAAAACAAGAAATATTAAAGAAGCAAAACGGACATAAAACTAAAGAAACATGCAAGACATATGAAAGGAAATTAAACTAAGAAAGAAACAACATAACTAAGGGAAAACTTTATTAATCTAAAACTCACAATACAAGTAGCCTCTCTCCACCAGGGTTTTTTGCTTCAAGGCTTTTACTCCTAGTAGAGAGGATGGCCACCAAGAGAGTGATAAATACAAGGGAGGAGGAGTTCTATTTATATCCAAAGAAAATGGTAATCCGGGACAATCCCCTGGTATGGGACTAAACATATACCAGAAATAAACTAAATACACTCTCATACGCAAACCAACAAAATCTTAGCGGATCCAGAGCAACGCGGACCGCCAATTGGCGGTCTACAGGGTTTGGATCGGGATGTTATTTTGTGTGGGATTTTCTGGATGTCTTTGCTTGTGTTTGATGCATCGAAATCGGTTACTGGAGCTCCGGACCGAATAGAATTGCCAAAATACTCCCATGATGGTGTGGAGTTTCTTCTTTTGTCTCATTGGTCCTTTGGTTTTGCATTCGGACCGAATAGAATTGCGAAAATACTCCCTCTCTCTTGCATCTTAGTCCATAAGTCTTGCAACTTAGTCTTTTTTCTTGCTTTTGAGTCATTTTTGTGCCTATTCTCCTCAAACCTACTTATTCCTGAAACTTAAGCATTAAACTCGTTACGTAGCATTGTTTAGGTGAAAGATAACGGATATAAGACACACATGTATGCATTATATGATGTCAATCATTAACATTCCTTTGTTAGACATGATTCAACAAATACCTCCCTACGCAAAATTCCTGAAGGATTTCTATACGACCAAGAGGAAAACCAACGTCCCTAGAAAGGCCTTTTTGGCGGCTAATGTGAGTTCGATCATTTCGAACCCAACATACGTAAAATAGAATGACCTAGGAAGTCCAACAGTTTCATGTGTCATTGGGGACACTCGCATTAATAATGTCTTGCTAGATCTAGGGTCCGCAATCAACCTTTTTCGAGCTTCAATGTATCAACGATTAAGCCTAGGCAAAGTCAAGCCTACGAAAACAACTTTACAGTTGGTAGATCATTCGATCAAAGTCCCGATGGGAGTCATTGAAGATGTCCTAATAATGGTCAGTGATTTCATATTTTCTGTTCACTTCGTCGTCCTTGAAATTGAACCAGTCAAAACTACCCACTCTCAGATTCCATTTATTTTGGGTAGAACTTTTTTGGCGACGTCAAATGCCTTGATCAATTGTCGAACTAGACTCATGAAATTGTTGTTCGGGAACTTGACTGTGACATTCCATGTGTTCAATATAGCCAGGCAACCGGTATCTTTCGACGACCCCATAGAAATTAATCTTATCCAGGACATTGAAGAAGAAATAGAAGAACAATACCCCAAATCTAAATGCTTATATCATGGATGATTCTGATCATGAAGAGGAATGGGTGTGTTGAGCAATGATGTGGATGCTACTCAGTACATGCGAGCTCCTCATATCTTACATCTTTAGCTAGATATCACGACTCGCCTTGAGGAGCCCCCCACAATTGATCTTCAAGAACTCCTTAAGGAACTGAAACACATTTTTCTTGGTCCCGATAGGTCATTTCTGGTGATTATTTCATCGATGTTGATTGATGATTAGGAAGAACGCTTTATTCAAGTCCTAAAGGAGCACAAATCAGCCATTGGGTGGTCGTCGAAGGACATTAAAGGGATACGTCCTGACGTCGTGCAACACCACATCTATATGGAGGATGAGACACGACCACGTCGTGACCCACAAAGGCGTTTAAATCCAACCATGACAGAAGTAGTTAAAAAATAGATCATCAAGTGTTTAGATCATGGCATCATTTTTCCCATTTCGGACAGTGCTTTGGTAAGTCATGTCCAGGTTGTGCCCAAGAAGTGGGGTATCAATGTTGTCCAGAATGACAGCAATGAACTTGTTCCTACCTGACTTCATACTGGGTGGCGAGTCTGCATTGACTAAAGGAAGCTGAATACGGTCACGCGTAATGATCACTTCCATATACCTTTCATCGACCAGATGTTAGAGACACTCGCCGGGCATGCCTATTACTGTTTCCTCGATGGGTATTCGGGGTACAACCAAATCCCAGTTGCTCCTGAAGATCAAGAGAAAACCACATTTACATGTCCTTTTCGGACGTTTGCGTATAGACGCATGCCTTTCAGACTTTGCAATGCACCAGCAACATTCCAACGTTGCATGTTGAGTATCTTTTCCAACATGGTAGAGAACTTCCTTGAGATTTTCATGAATGATTTCTTGATTCATGGTACTTCCTTCGATGAGTGTTTGCACCACTTGAGCCTTGTTCTCAAGAGGTGTTCGGAAACAAACTTAACCCTTAACTGGGAAAAGTGTCATTTCATGGATACGAAAGGCGTCGTATTGGGTCACGTGGTATCTCGTGATGGGATCGAGGTGGATAGGGCAAATATTAAGCTTATTCCTAAGTTTCTGCCACCGACCTCAGTCAAAGAAATCCGGTCATTCCTTGGACATGCTGGTTTTTACCGATGTTTTATTAAAGATTTCAGCAAGATAGCTCGCCCCTTGACAAGCTTGCTTGCTAAAGGCACCTCTTTTGAGTTCACACTCGAGTGCATGACTGCATTTGAGTTTCTGAAGCGTGAGTTGACCTCCACTCCTATTATTAAGGCACCGGTGTAGACTCTACCTTTTGAACTGATATGTGATACATCTGATTATGCGATAAGAGCAGTTTTCGGTCAGAAAGTTGACGAATTGCCTCATGCGATCTACTATGCAAGTCGTACTCTCAATGATTCCCAGCTCAACTACTCCGTTACTGAGAAAGAGTTCCTCATGATCATATTTGCGTTGGAAAATTTTGTCAATACCTCATTAGGTCGCACGTCATCATCTACACTAATCACTCAGCTCTTTGCTACATTTTGTCTAAAAAGGATGTGAAACCCCGTCTCCGTTGGATCTTGTTGTTGCAAGAGTTCGACCTTGAGATACGAGATAAGATGGGATGCAAGAACGTCGTGGTAGATCACCTCTCTCGCATTTCAGTTGAGCTTTCATCGGATCCACAAGTGAATGAGTTCTTCCCTAATGAGAACCTTATGGCAATAGCCCCACCCTCTGGTTCGCTGACATTGTGAACTATTTAGCAATTCACTAACATTGTGAACTATTTAGCAACCAGGGAGGTGCCAGCTCATTGGACACAAAATGAGAAAGCCAAGTTCAAGTCGTTCATTAGTCAAGCACTTGTATTGGGATGATCCCTACTTATTTAAGTATTGTGCCAATCAAATCATCAGAAGGTGCATTCCTAACAACGAGATTTAGAGCATCTTGTCCTTTTGGCATAAGGAGGCATATAGTGGGCACTTTGGTGCCAAGAAAACCACTGCCAAAGTGCTCCAAGGTGGCTTTTACTGGCCCACGTTGTTCCAAGATGCTTTTACATTTTGCAATGAATGTGATAGGTGTCAACGTGTGGGCCGCATTGGAAAATGTCATATGATGTCACTCAATCCTATCCTAGTGGTCAACATCTTTGATGTTTGGGGAATTGACTTTATGGGCCCTTTCCCGTTTCCCGTGGTCACACCTACATTCTGGTGGCGGTTGATTATGTGTCGAAGTGGGTTGAAGCAATACCCACTCGCACTAACGATCGTAAGGTTGTCATCAAATTTCTTAAAGAAAACACATCTTTGCGAGGTTTGGGACACCTCGTTGTATCATAAGTGATCGAGGGACACACTTTGTGAACCGATGCCTCGAAGCAGTGTTGAGGAAATATCTCAACACACACAAGTTGACCACACATTATCATCCTCAAACTAGTGGCTAGGTGGAAATTTCCAACCGTCAACTCAAGCAAATTCTGAAGAAAATGGTTAATGCTTTGAGGAAAAATTGGTTGGTTAAGCTTAATGATGCATTGTAGGCCTTCCGCACTGCATTTAAAACCGACCTTGGCATGTCCCCCTACCGGCTAGTTTATGGCAAAGCATCTTCCGATAGAGCATGAGCACCGGGCATTATGGGCAATCAAACATCTTAACATGAGTCTTGATGTTTCTGGTGCCAATTGCAAGCTGGACCTCAATGAGTTGGAAGAGTTGAGAAACGAAGCTTATGAGAATGCCAACATCAGCAAGTCCCGCTGATTGACATCATTTCATGCTTATATTTGTATCTTATATCCATTATCTTACACCTAAGCAATGCTACGTGATGAGATTTATGTTTGAATTTCAGAAATAAATAGGTTTGAAGAGATGAAGCATAAAATGACCCAAAAGCAGGGAAAAAGGACTTAATTGTGAGACCTGGGGACTGAGATGCAAGGGAGAAAGACCTGAACGTAAGACCGAATGACCTAAGAGCAAAATAAAATACTCCACACCATCATGGGAGTATTTTAGCAATTCGATTCGGGTTGGAGCTCCAACAAGCCAAGTAAATGCATCCAAGACCAGCAAACATACCAAGAAAAGCCCATAACAAATGTGAGCGCGATCCGGATCCTGTAGACCGCCAATTGGCGGTCCGGATCTTATCGGATCCGCTGAGTTTTCTGGAGCATGTGTATTAGTGTTTGTTTAGGCTATTTTGGTATCTGTTTAGTCCCACGTCGGGGGATTGTCCCGGATTACCTTTTTCTATGGCTATAAATAGAACTCTTCACCTTCCATTGTAACTACACATTGCTTGGTGGCATTCTCTCTACTAAGGAGTAAGCCTTGAAGTAAGACTCAAGGTGTAGAAGAATGCTACCTTCAATGTGAGTCATTGTTAATAAAATAATTGTTCTAGCTTCTTTTAATCTTGTCTTTTAATTTGTGCATGCTTGTTTAGTCTTTCCTTTCCTTTTAAGCTTCTTTAATGCTCCTTTCTTGCTTAGTTAAATTTCCTTTCAGTATAATGTTTCATTTTGTTAATGTAGGTAGTGTAATGATTAGTGAGTAGTTTCATCCCCATTTGGGGGGTGGAGAAATATGTGATATGATCATATAGTGTATTAGGTGTGTGTTATCTTAATCCCTTGAGCCTTATATGATTTCCATAACCATGTAATGGGAATTCACTGTTATCTTTGATATGCTAATGCTCTTGAATGAAGCTTAGCTTATGCTTAGACTAGTGGACCTATTTTATGGGGAATGATAAGGTGACGATATAGATGGAATTAATATTGGAAACACAATTTGTAGTGTATGTATTCTTGTTGCATTTACCTTGGTTAATGCCTTGTATGTTTTAATGCTATTGGGTTGTCTTATTTCATGTGGAGGCATAGTAGGTCTAGTCTTTATACATGAGTTCATTTAGCTTCATTCCAATTATTGTCTTGTATGTTTTAACGATATAGGCTTATCTTATTTCATGTTGAGGCAAAGTTGGATTTAGTTTTATGATTCATGCACTACATGTTGTGAGGAGCATAATTGAACACACACACACACACATCTTTATATTCACATCATTTCTCTACCCCCTATGGGGTTTAGTTTTATTGCTTATCTTCATTTCCTTTTGCATCTTAGTGTAGTTTAGTGTAACCAACCATTCTCTCCTTTCTTTACCACTCGCCTTCGAACAAACCAAAAGTCGACACACCTCCCTGTGGATCGACCCGAATTTGCCACCGCTTCAACACGGTCGTGCACTTGCGGTTTAATATAAAACGAATCAATCACCCGCACAAAAGTTTCCACGATCGCTTGGTCCGGATCAAAACCTTCACGGTGGGACAAAAGGTCTTCTTATGTAACTCTCGTCTCCACTTATTTCTGGGAAAACTTTGGAGTTGTTGGTCGGGACCCTATATCGTGTTAAGTGTTTTCCCTCACGGAGCGGTTGAGATTTAGAACCCAAGTACCAACGATGTGTTCAAAGTTAATGGACACCGGCTAAAACCGTACTTGGAGGAGACAACGACAGAGGTCGAGGCGGAAGTCGTGTCTTTACATGAACTTCTAGCGAATGTGATCACTTGACGTGATAAATCTTTCATGTTGTTGTACATACCTTTATTAGTTTTCAACAAAAAAACATAAAAAAACAAGAAAAAAACAAGAAAAAACACAAAAGACTCCAGAAGTGAGCAGTGGTTGTTGTGGCCCAAACCTTTAAGTATTTGGACCCGATTTGTTTGACGTATTTATCTCCCTTCTTAAGTATCTCACAGGTTTTCAGGAATGCGGGTATATGTTCATCCACATAACCATGAGCTTCCCTTTGCACTTCACGTTGGTGAGATCTTTTCTTTTTCATGCAAAAATCCATGCAGTATCATACTCACATTCATTAAGGATAATGCATGAAGTAAGTGTGGGGGGTGTTTTACGTGTGTCATAGTCGAGTCTTTTCCTTTTATTTTGCTTTCTTTTGCTTACTTTTATAGGGATATGTTAGTGTGCTGCATTTAA
The DNA here is from genome assembly GCA_963682175.1 of Triglochin maritima. Taxonomy (NCBI): domain Eukaryota; kingdom Viridiplantae; phylum Streptophyta; class Magnoliopsida; order Alismatales; family Juncaginaceae; genus Triglochin; species Triglochin maritima. The sequence goes on along the minus strand of OY821771.1, from coordinate 28,471,604 downwards.
TATCGATATATCTGTTTGCCATGATCCTTGGGTGCATTGCCTTCTTTTGCTTTCCTAGTGCTTTAAATTTTTCATTTCTTTGAAAATCTTCATGTGTTTGTGAAAGAAAAATGTTTTGTGGGTTTTGTGTGTATTTAGCATGTACAAAACCGTTGAGAGACAAAGTAAAAATGGAAACTCCCAAAGTTGACTTGAACATGATGCAATAGGATATCTAGTACATTGACTTTAGGTCTTATCGAGTCGTAAGGATGCATCCCCGTCTTCCCTTGGGGGCATGTAATCATAGGGTTTCAGTACTCAAACAAATAAAGAAGTCCACCCTGAACCTAGTGAGTCAAATAATTCGTGTCTGTTAGTATAAGGAAGTTTGTCGTAGTCAACGATCCTTAAATTGTTGTTGTGGAACTTTAAGTGTAGGGATTTTGGTTCCCATGTAGATAATAAATAAATAAGTGGTGTTCTCTCTTCTCGCACGGCTCTTATCACTCAGGAAATTAGGTACGACAGGACTTAGTACCTGGTGCTTTCGAGTCATCTGACTTGGGATGCACCAACCGAACTCCCGTTACATGGGTGGTAGGGATCATCCAATGTGGATATTTTGGGGAAGGTGTACATGATAGTGTAAGTCCTCATAGACAATGATGCACGAAACCCGACCTTTGGAGAATCAAACACCAACTAGTGTAAAGCATAACGCTCCAAAAAGGGGAAAAATAGAAAAAAAAGACAAATAAGAACTTAAATGGACTTTACACTTTGTATCACTTGAGGATTGTTTAAACGTTTTATTAATTACCGCAAGTGCACGTCCGCGATGAAGCAGTGGCAAGTACGGGTCGATCCACGGGGAGGTGAGTAGTCTCTGGTTTGTCAGAATCAAGTGGCGAATAAAGGGAGAAAATATGTGATTATGCTAAAGCTAACTACACTAAACTAGTAAGTAAGAAATACGAAACAAAGCAACGAAAGATTGAGAATCAAGAAGAGAACCCCCTAAAGGGTGGAGTGTGTGCACATATGAAGTGAAATTAGTGATGAATGGTGCATGTAAGCATGTATGTGTGTGTGTCAGGTGTGTGTTGTCATGCATAGGAAGTGTCTAAAGATGTGGCAAAACCTATCAATCCATTCACACAATGTATCGGCAATTACTACTTGATTATCATAAGATTAGGCTCAGCATGACAAGTGTCTAAAGATATGGCAAGACTCATCAAAACCCATAAACTCATGTGAAGAACAAAGCTAAGCATGGGAGGTGTTTAAATGTTATGGAAAAACCCATCAAAACAAAGTTTCTTCAAACAATCAAGCAAGCAACCACAAATACAAACACTTAACTAACATGTAGCATATTCAACTAGAAATTTCAGTCAATTAACATGAGGAAACTAAGCATGAGAGGTGTCTAAATCTTATGGCAAAACCCATCAAAATCCCCAAACATGTTGATGATTAAAATACCCTCGATGAACATATAAACATGCAAGTCTACACAATAAAAATCATCAAACATCAAAACTTCACAACATATATCTACATCATCTCCACCCGCCAAAGGGGGATGGAACTACTCACTACACATTAAGTACTCATTCATATAAAGAAAAGGAGACATTCTAACTAATTTAGACTAAGATTAAAGAAATAAGACTAAGCTAAGCATGCAAAAAAAGACAATATGAGAACAAAACTATGAAATATTATTTTATTAAATGACTCGCATTACAAGTAGCATTCTTCTCCAATTGAGTATTGTTTCAAGGCTTTACTCCAAGTAGAGATAATGCCACCAAGCAATAGGGTGAATACAAAAGGAGAGGAAGAGTTCTATTTATAGGCATGGAAAAAGGTAATCCGGGACACTCTCCCGGTATGGGACTAATTGCATACTATAAATGGACATAAAACAACATAATACACCACCCGACCAAAGCATGTCGCATTTGGACACATTTGGACCACTGATTAGCGGTCTTGGACCTCCAATTGGCGGTCTATATGTGTCTGATCGAGTCTGAATTTTGGTGGCTAGGTTCTAGCTTGATTTCTTGGTGTTTGATGAACCCGATTTGGTTGTTGATGGTTGGGCCCAGATTTCATTGCCAAAATACTTCTCATTAAGGTGTGGAGCTTCTTGATTTGCTCATTGATCCTTTTGGTTTTACGTCTAGGTCCTTTTCTCTTTCATCTCAATCCATAAGTCTTGCAACTTAGTCATTTTCCTTGCTTTTGGGTCTTTTTTGAATCTTTTCTTCTCAAACCTATTTATTCCTGAAACTTAAACATAAACTCATTACACAACATTGCTTAGGCTAAAAATAGAGGTTAAAAGACACAAATATATGCATGATATGATGTCAATCAAGGATGTTAAGGTTGCCCATGTCTTTCACTTAAATCCTTAATGCACGAATTGTTCATTAGGCTAGGTGTGTGGACTGATTACATATATAGAGTCGGCCGGTAAAATTACCATGTCTGATGATCGACGAGAATGAGTCCATCGAGTCGTGTTGCTAGGCTGAATAATGCATCTATATTCGTATTTTGTGGGTGTATCCGCTGAAAACCCTTAGGAGACAACACTCCTCCTCCATGGAGACAAGGGGGTTCAACAACTTGTTGCACGTGCTAAGTGAAACAGTGATTCCTACGAAAGTGAGTTAGGATTTCCCTATTTTACATATGCTTTTTCCTTTCTTTCATTTTCCATTTCCTTGTTTTGCTAGGGACAAGCAAAAGTTAGGTGTGGGGGTATTTGATTGACATCATATCATGCATATATTTATGTCTTATATCCTTCATTTTTAGCCTAAGTTATGCTACATAACGAGTCTTATGTTTAAGTTTCAGGAATAAACATGTTCGAGAAGAAGAGACTCTAAAAGGACTTAAAAGCAAGGAAAATGACTGAATTGCAAGACTTATGGATGGAGATGCAAGAGAGAATGGTCCAGATGTAAACCAAAAGGACCAATGAGCAAATCAAAAAGCTCCACACCATCATGAGGATTATTTTGCCAATTAGATCGAGGCCTAAACATCAACAACCAAATCGGGTTCATCAAACATCAAGAAATCAAGTTAGAAACGAGCCACCAAAATCCAGACTCGATCAAAGACATCCAGACCGCCAATTGGCGGCACAAGACTGCCAACTAGCGGTCTAGATGGATTCAAAGGATTCATGTCTTAGTCGGGTCGTGGATTATGTTGTTTTATGTCCATTTATAGTACGCAATTAGTCCCACATCGTGGGATTTACCTTTTTCTATCACTATAAATAGAACTCTTCCTCTTCCCTTGTAATCTATTACATGCTTGATGGCAATCCCTCTACTTAGAGTCAAGCCTTGGAGCAAAAACTCAAGTGGAGAGATGTTACTTGTATTGCGAGTCTGAAATTAAATAAAATTTTCTTAGTTTATATTATCTCTCTTATGTTTCTTGCACGCTTAGCTTAATTTCCTTTCATTAATCTTAGTAGACTTAGTTAACATGTTTTCTTTCTTAACATAATAGTTAGCTTATGAGTAGTTTCATCCCCCTATGCGGGTCGAGATGTGTATACATGCAATAAAGAATGGAAAATAATGCTTTATTTTGAAATGTGTTGATAAATGTGAATGTATACTTGCTTGTTTAGAGTACAACAATTCACTTGATGGGTTTTTCCACAACTATTAGACACCTCCCATGCTTGTTTAGTGATTGATAGTTTTATATTTAACCGCAAGTGCACGGCCGCGTTGAAGCGGTGGCAAATACGGGTCGTCCACTGGAAGGTGTGTCGACACTTGGTTTATTCGAAGGCGAGAGGTAAAAAGAAGGGAGAAAGATGTATTACACTAATCTAAACTACAAAGCTGAAATGAAATGCAAAAGGAAATGAAGATAAGCAATAAAACTAAGCCCCAAAGGGGGTAGAGAAATAATGTGAACATAAAGATGTGTGTGTGTGTGTGTGTGTGTTCAATTAAGCTCCTCACAACATGTAATGCATGAAATCATAAAACTACATCCAATCTTGCCTCTACATGAATTAAGATAAGACTACATCATTAAAACATACAAGACAATGATTGGAATGAAGCTACATGAACTCAAGTATAAAGACTAGACCCTACTATGCCTCCACATGAATTAAGATGACTACATCATTAAAACATACAAGACATTAGCTAAGGAAAAGGCAACAAGAGTACATACACTACAAATTGTGTTTCCAACATTAACTTCATCCATATCCTAACCTTATCATTCCCCATAAAATAGGTCCACTAATCAAAGCATAAGCTAAGCTTCATTCAAGAGCATTAGCATATCAAAGATAAGAGTGGAGACCCATTAGATGGTTATGGAAATCATATAAAGCTCAAGGGATAAAAATAACACACACTTAATACACTACATTATTATATCACATATTTCTCCACCCCCCAAATGGGGATGGAACTACTCACTACTCATTACACTAACTAATTTAGCAAAGGAAAACATAATACTGAAATGAAATTTATACTACTTAAGCAAGAAATATTAAAGAAGCATAAAACTAAACAAACAAACAAGCATGCAAAGGAAAGGAAATTAAACTAAGAGAGAAACAACATCATTAAGAGAAAACTTATATTATTAACTCACTCAATTACAAGTAGCTCTTCCTCCACTAGAGTTTTGCTTCAAGGCTTCACTCTTAGTAGGGAAGATGGCCACCAAGAGGGAGATGGATACAATGGGAGGTGAAGAGTTCTATTTATAAGCATGGAAAAAGCTAATCCGGGACAATCCCCCGATGTGGGACTAAACCAATACCAAAAATAGCCTAAACAAATGATAATACAAGTCCAGGAAGAATCTTGGCTGATTTGGGCTTAACAAGACCGCCAATTGGCGGTTCCATACCGCCAATTGGCGGCCTATAAAGCCCAGATCCGGCTGGGTCTTCTGGTGGGCTTGCCTTGGTGTGTTTCTTGGTCTTGGATGCATCTAGCTGGTTTAGTGGAGCTCCGACCCGAATCGAATTGACAAAATACTCCTCATGATGGTGTGGAGTTTCCTGTTTTGCTCTTAGGTCCTTCTGTCTTACGATCAGGTCCTTCCCCCTTGCATCTTGGTCCCCAGGTCTCACAATTAGGTCCTTTTTTCCTGCTTTTGGGTCCTTTCATGGCTCTTCTCTTCAAACCTCTTTATTTCTGAAAACTAAACATAAAACTCGTCACATAGCATTGCTTAGGTGTAAGATAATGGATATAAGGTACAAATATAAGCATGAAATGATGTCAATCAAATACCCCCACACCTAAGTTTTTGCTAGTCTCGAGCAAAACAAAGAAAGAAAAAAGCGTACGAAAAACAAGAAATCCTAACTCACTTTCGTAGGAATCACGGTTGCACTTAGCACGTGCAACAAGCCGTTAAACCTCTTTGTTGCCAAGGAGGAGGAGTGTTGTCTCCTGAGGGTTTTCAGCGGATATACCCACAAAATCCGAACAAGATGCATTATTCAATCTAGACACTCGACTCGTTGGACTTATTTTGTCGATCATGGAATGCGGTAATACTACGGGTCGACTCTATATATGTAATCAGTCCACACACCTAGCCTAATGAGTTATTCGTGAGAGTTAACTAAGGAATTAAGTGAAAGACATGGGCAACCTTAACTTCTGAATGTGAAACAAAGTGTAAAGTCCATTTTGGTTCTTATTTGACTCTTCTTTTCTTTTCTTTTTCTTCTTTTTTTTTTCTTTGGAGCATTTATTGGTTGGTGTTTGATTCTCCCAGGGTCAGGTTTCGTGCATCATTGCCTATGAGGACTTACACTATCACGTACACCTTCCCCCAAATCTCCACATAGGGCGATCCCTACCACCCGTGTAACGGGAGTTCGGTCGGTGCATCCCAAGTCAGATGACTCGAAAGCACCAGGCACAAAGTCCCCTCAGACCTATTTTCCCGAGTGATAGGAGCCGTGCGAGAAGAGAGAACACCACTTATTTATTCATTTATCTACATGGGAACCAAAACCCCTACACTTAAGTTTCACAAAAAAGATATTAAGGGCCCTTGACTACAACAAACTTCCTAAATTAACAAACACGAATTATTTGACTCACTAGGTTCAGGGTGGACTTCTTTAAATGTTTGAGCACTGAAACCCACTGATTACTCACCCCCAAGGGAAAACTGGGGTGCATCCTAACGACTCGATAAATCCTAAAGCCACGTACTAGATATCCTAATGCATCAAGTTCAAGACAATTTTGGGAGCTTTCTTTTTACTATGCCTCTCAACGGTTTTGCACATGCTAAACACACGCAAAACCCACAAAACATTTTCTTTCGAAAACACATGAAGATTTTGAAAGAAATGTGAAAATTTTGAAGCACTAGGCAAGCAAAAGAAGACAAGTCACCCAAGGATCATGGCAAGCAGATATATCGATATTAAATGCAGCACACTATCATGACCCTAACAATGCAAACAAAAGAAAACAAAATCAAAGGAAAAAGACTCGACTATGTACACACGTAAAACACCCCCCCACACCTACTTCATGCATTGTCCTCAATGAATGCAAGCAAGATACTACATGGATTTATGCATGAAAAAGGAGAGATCTCACCAACGTGAAGTACAAAGGGAAGTGTATGGCTATGTTGATGGACACAACCCACATTCCCTCAAAACCTGTGAGATGCTAAAGAAAGGGTACAAATACGTGAAAGAAATGGAGCCCAAATACACAAGGGTTGGGGCTCACAACAATCGATGCTCACTGAAGGAGTCTTTTATTGTACTTTTTTTTTTATCTATGTACAAACATGAAAGCTCAACCACTCATGTAGGAGCATGAATGGTTGAGTGCGAGGGAGGTTCATGAAGGAACATGACCTCCTCGACTTCGGCTGGTGCCCCCTCCAAGTAGGGTTTGAGGCGTTGTCCATTAACTTTGAACACGTCCCCATTCCCTGGGTTCAAGATTTCAACCGCTCCATGAGGATAAACGGTTTGGACAATAAACGGGCCAGACCAGCGACTGCGGAGCTTACCCGCAAACAGATGAAGCCGGGAATTGTAGAGCAACACCTTCTGCCCGGCCGTAAACACCTTTCGCATAATCATGCGATCGTGAAACATCTTGGCTCGGGACTTATGAATTTTGGCATTTTCGTTCGCATCATTGCGTAACTCTTCTAATTCCACAATGTCGAACTTACGTTGTACTCCTGCTTGATCAAGATCCATATTCAGGTTCTTGATCGCCCAGAAAGCACGATGCTCAAGCTCGACGGGTAGGTGGCAAGCCTTGCCGTACACTACCCGATAAGGGGACATACCCAAATTGGTCTTGTACGCGGTGCGGAAAGCCCACAATGCGTCATTCAATTTGGTAGACCAATCCTTCCTCGAGGAACTAACCGTCTTCTCAAGAATTTGCTTTAATTGACGGTTAGAGATTTCGACCTGCCCACTAGTTTGCGGATGGTATGGGGTCGCAAGCTTATGGGTGATCGAATATTTCCTCATAAGCGCTTCAAAGGAGCGATTACAGAAGTGGGTACCCCTATCGCTGATTATGGTACGAGGAGTACCAAATCGCGCAAAAATGTCCCTCAAGAATTTGGTGACCACCTTGTTGTCATTGGTCTTTGTGGGTATAGCCTCAACCCACTTAGACACATAGTCAACGGCCACCAGAATGTAAACATTCCCGAAAGAGTTCGGGAAGGGACCCATGAAATCGATGCCCCACACATCGAAGATGTCGACAACAAGGACATTTTGCAAAGGCATCATGTCACGTCGACCAATCCTGCCAAGGCGCTGGCACCTATCACATTGCTTACAAAAGTCGTAAGCATCCTTGAAAAGAGAGGGCCAGTAGAATCCAGATTGGAGCACCTTGGCAGCAGTTTTCTTTGCTCCAAAGTGTCCTCCACATGCCTTGGAATGGCAGAAATGGAGCACACTTTGGAACTCGGTATCTGGGACGCACCGCCTGAAAATTTGGTCAGAGCAGTATTTGAATAGGTAGGGGTCGTCCCAGTGAAAGAATCTGACATACGATCTAAATTTGGATTGGTCAGATTTTGACCAACCCACAGGAAATTGCTCGGTCACGAGGTAGTTCACGATGTCGGCAAACCAAGGGTTATCTTCGATCATGAACAACTGCTCGTCAGGAAATTTGTCGTCAATGATTTGGTCCTGTGGGTTGGTCGTCTCTAGACGAGACAAGTGGTCAGCTACAACGTTTTCACACCCTTTTTTGTCCCGAATCTCGAGATCGAATTCTTGTAACAACAAGATCCATCTCAAGAGTCGGGATTTTGCATCTTTCTTCGCCATGAGGTGCTTGATGGCTGTGTGATCAGAATAGATAATCACGTGGGAGCCAATCAAGTACGACCGGAATTTCTCCAAAGCAAATATGATCGCTAAGAATTCCTTCTCGGTCACAGTGTAGTTCAATTGGGCATCATTGAGTGTTCTACTGGCATAGTAGATCACATGAGGCAATTTGTCCAATCGTTGCCCAAGCACTGCTCCCACAGCGAAGTCAGATGCATCACACATTAACTCAAAGGGTTCAGTCCACACTGGTGCCTTAATAATGGGAGCTGAAGTCAACTCTTTCTTCAAGGTCAAAAAGGCATGGTGGCAATCCGGTGTGAACTCAAAAATGACATCCTTAGCCAACAAGGCGGTTAGAGGTCGAGCGATTTTGCTAAAATCCCGATTGAACCGCCGATAGAATCCAGCATGCCCCAAAAAGGCGCGGATATCCTTCACATTACGTGGCGGTGGGAGATTAGCAATGATACCCACTTTGGCGGGATCGACCTCAATTCCCCTACTTGAGACCACATGTCCAAGTACAATCCCTCGCTTCACCATGAAGTGACATTTCTCCCAATTGAGAGCGAGGTTCTTCTCACGGCATCGCTTGAGGACAAGGCTCAAGTGATGAAGGCACTCATCAAAGGAAGCGCCAAATATGGAAAAGTCGTCCATGAAGATCTCAAGGAAACGCTCAACCATATCGGAGAAGATGCTGATCATACACCTCTGAAACGTTGCCGGCGCATTGCATAACCCAAAGGGCATGCGACGGTAGGCAAACGTGCCAAAGGGACAAGTGAATGTGGTTTTCTCTTGGTCCTCGGGGGCGATGGGAATTTGGTTGTAACCGGAGTATCCATCAAGAAAACAATAGTACTCATGTCCGGCCAACCTTTCCAACATCTGATCAATGAATGGCAACGGGAAATGATCTTTCCGCGTTGCCGCATTGAGCTTGCGATAATCAACGCAAACTCGCCAGCCAGTTTGCAGGCGTGTCGGGATAAGATCATTATGCTCATTCTCCACAACCGTCACGCCTGACTTCTTGGGAACCACATGGACAGGACTCACCCACGAACTATCAGAGATAGGATAGATTATGCCATGATCCAAGCACTTAAGAACCTCCTTTCGGACGGCTTCTTTCAGTACAGGATTCAATCTCCGTTGTGGGTCCCTGCGGGGCCTAGAATCCTCTTCCATGTGGATCCGATGCTGAACAATACCAGGGCTAATTCCCTTGATATCCTTCAAGGACCACCCGATCGCCTCTTTGTTTTCAAAGAGTACTCTTTTGAGGGCAACCTCTTGATCTTTTTCAAGATCAGAAGCAATAATGAGTGGCAAGGTCTCATTATCCCCTAAAAAGATGTACTTTAGGTTATCGGGGAGCGGTTTAAGCTCGACCAGAGGTGGGTCCTTGTCGGATTCAGAGTTAATTTCAAGTGGCTCAAGGGCCACGGGGTAAGAGGAGCAAGCACCCAGATGTGCCTCCTCGTCCAGAGATATGCTGGCGGATTCCTCAAGATCCTCTTCACTCGCAACCTGATCATTAGGCACCTCAATAATATGTCGATGTGAGTCGAACATGCCTAATGAATCGGGCTCATCCGTGTCCTGGATGAAATTGGCTCCGACTGAGTCGTCGAAGAGCCCAGGTTGCTTACCAAGAGTGAAGATGTTGAAATCCGCCGTGAGGTTTCCAAAAGACAACCTCATCAAGCCATTGCGACAATTGATCAAGGCATTAGATGTCGCAAGAAATGACCTCCCAAGGATTACAGGAATTTGTCCTTGTGGGTTGGACACGGGTTCGGTATCCAAGATGATGAAATCAACTGGAAATACGAACTCACCCACTTTGATAAGGACATCCTCCACACTCCCTCGTGGGATTTTGACGGATCTATCAGCCAACTGGAGGGTTGTCCTCGTTGGTTTAAGATCGCCTATCCCAAGGTTGACATAGACCGAGTAAGGCAGGAGATTCACAGATGCCCCCAAATCCAATAGAGCTTGAGAGATGGTCACATTCCCAATCATGCAAGAGACAGTTGGACAACCAGGGTCCTTGTACTTGACAGTCATGGGTTGTGTCAATATGGAGCTCACATTGGCGGCCAAGAAGGCCTTCTTGGGCACATTTGTTTTTCTCTTGGTGGTGCAAAGGTCTTTGAGGAACTTGGCATACGGTGGCATTTGTTGAACAACGTCCAACAACGGGATGTTCACCTTTACTTGCCTAAGTACCTCAACGATCTTATCCCAATGCTCATCACATTTTTTAGTCAACCGATGAGGGAATGGTGCCTTGGGGACATAGGAATCACGAGGAGGAGTCTCAGAATTAGGTTCCTTGACAGGCTCAAGACTCTCCTCGGAAGACTTGCCAACAGGATTGGCTTCCGGCATGTTCACATTGTTGTAAACGACCCTTCCCGATCTCAAGGTATGAATAACATTAGCATGTTGGGAAGGGTCACTTTCAACATTGTGTACATTCTGCCTGGTATTAGCAGGCTGACCCCTGGGATTTACCACAGGTTGACTCGGGAACTGACCCTTCTCGCGTTCATGGAATTGATGAGCCAATTGGCTAACTTGCATTTCCAAAGCCTTGACTGTACTTTGCATGCTCTGCATGAATGCTTGAAGGGTCGGATCACTAGAAGGGTCCTTGGGGTCAACCCGCTGAGGTGGTGGAGTCTGGTTAGAATAACCCGACGAAGAGGCCTGACCAGGTTGGTAATTTTGGTGCTGAGACCTTTGATGTGGGGGTTGGTAGGTCGCCGATGGGCGTGGAGGTTGATAAGGTGGAGGTTGAGGTTGAGCGTGCGAGCTCTGACCGTGTCCTCCACTAGACCCCCAAGAGAAGTTAGGATGGTTACGCCATCCCGGGTTATAGGAATGACTGTACGGGTCGTTTCAGGGCCTTTGATGATACATCGCATTTGCATGCTCAGTATCTCTTGGAGCGTAAGCGCATTCCAAGTCATCATGTCCCGACAGTCCACACCTAGTACACCCGGGAGTAGCGACCTGAGCTACAGGAGCTCGGTCCATCTCCAAACTCTCTATCCTACGCATGAGAGCAGCCATTTTCGCCTCAGACGCGATAGTCGACTCAACATGATATGATCCAGCTCGACCAGAAGACCTGGCGGCTGGTGGCTCTCTCATGGTGTCCCACTCGAAGGTGCGCTCAGCCATGGATTCAAAAGTGTCTCATGCCTCCTCGATGGGTTTCATTTGGAAGTCACCCTGACACATCGACTCCAACAATGTGCGGGTGTTGTAGTTGATGCCCTCATAAACAATCTGGCACAGCTGCCATAGCTCAAGTCCATGATGAGGGCATTGCTGGAGAAGGTCCTTGAACCTCTCAAAGAAACCATGAAAAGATTCGGTCTCGGTCTGATACATTTGATGTATCTGGTGCCGTATCTGTTGAGTTTTCCTTTGAGGGAAAAATCTCTTCAGAAAGACGGTCACAAAGTCATCCCAAGACCGAATCGAGCTCGTCGGGAGGCTATACATCCATTTCTTCGCATTATCCTTCAATGCGAACGAAATCATCCTCAACCGGACAGAATCCTCGTCAAGCTGTTGAAGCTTGAACATGGAGCATATTTCCTCGAATTCGCGTATAAAAATATATGGATCCTCCTTATTGGCAGTAAAGGTTGGAAGCATGCTCACATACTGAGGTTTCAGCTCATAGTTGTTCCCGCGAGCCGGGGGAACAACTATGCAAGAAGGTTGCGCGGCCCGAACAGGATGGGTCCGCTCCCACAAGGTCATCGGCCTATCATGTCGAGCTAAAGGTGGTGGTGCACCTAGAACTCGATCCTGACCGAATCTCCCTTCCTCTCGAGTCAGAGGAGGAGGAGAAGGAGGTCTACGTGGTGGTGGGAATGGACCGAGGTAGTCCATGTATGGAACCCGGTCTCCCTCGCCACCACGAGACGACTCGCCTTCTTGCTCCAAAGGAGCACGAGGCGGAGATGGTCGATCACCAAGATCTTCCATCTCAAAAATAAGCACTCTCTCGAGTCGAGCGCTCTCACCAGAACGAGCCCAACCTCGCATAAAAATGCTCGACTCGACTCTACCAAACACACAACAGAAGGTGTACTAGAGGAGGAGACTAAACGTAGAGAATAGATGAGGAGATGACTCAGATGAGGAGGGAAGAATCCCTAGAGCTAGCGTGGGTAGTGGGATCAGGAAGAAGCCTAACTAACAAGCACGGCTCAAACAATGTAAGGCAATAGGTCCTTAAGCTAGACGACGCCTAACTTCGAGGTCACTAGCCTCGACACGCCTCACCTCCCTACGACGAGGACCACAATGCCCAGCAAGTGATACCAGATCCGGAGATCCAGTACCTCCTACTATCGACAAGGTAGGCAACGCCGATCAGGTCATGACGGTCTCAACTAGATTACTCTCCTAGTGCGCCCGCAATCCTAGGGCCAATGTCTACTTGCTTTTAGTTAAGGCTTTATTAAGAGTGATTTTTGGGGCCAAGGAAAGGGTGATGAAATCCCCCACCTTATCTTTTATGGGATAGCCCCTCCTTAGTAGCGATTTGATCCTAGATCTAGCAATCAATCGCTCCAATCAAACGCTCTCTCACTCTTGTCCCGATGCACCTTACTAACTAATGCATGAACGAAACATGCATGAATGAGGGATGTGGGTGCACGTACCTCACGCCAGCAATCAACGACAAAATGTAAAGCAAAGAAAAGACAAATGCATGCAAGGTCTACCAATGGTGCATGACCTAGATGGCAAGAAGTCTAATCTTTTGCTTTGAGTTTTATGGTCCAAGTTGATTAAAGGGGGAGTGATTAATGATCTGGGAGCAAATAAGAAGTCACAGCATGCAAAATTGGGCTCCCAGATAACACAAATTACAACACAAATGACCACAAAAAAATTGGAAGACAGAATCCCTTACCAGGCCGCCAATTGGCGGTTCCAAACCGCTGATTGGCGGTCTGTTGTTGGATTTGCTTCCTCAAACTTCTCCAGTGGCCTCCCCGTGATCAGAGTGTTCCCTGAAACTAAGAAAAACTGAAAACGAAAAATTAAAAACCCCTCGAATCGTCCAAACCAAGGTCTGGACAGAGCACCTCCCCGGCAACGGCGCCAAAAACTTGATTGATAGTTTTATATTTAACCGCAAGTGCACGGCCGCGTTGAAGCGGTGGCAAATACGGGTCGTCCACTGGAAGGTGTGTCGACACTTGGTTTATTCGAAGGCGAGAGGTAAAAAGAAGGGAGAAAGATGTATTACACTAATCTAAACTACAAAGCTGAAATGAAATGCAAAAGGAAATGAAGATAAGCAATAAAACTAAGCCCCAAAGGGGGTAGAGAAATAATGTGAACATAAAGATGTGTGTGTGTGTGTTCAATTAAGCTCCTCACAACATGTAATGCATGAAATCATAAAACTACATCCAATCTTGCCTCTACATGAATTAAGATAAGACTACATCATTAAAACATACAAGACAATGATTGGAATGAAGCTACATGAACTCAAGTATAAAGACTAGACCCTACTATGCCTCCACATGAATTAAGATGACTACATCATTAAAACATACAAGACATTAGCTAAGGAAAAGGCAACAAGAGTACATACACTACAAATTGTGTTTCCAACATTAACTTCATCCATATCCTAACCTTATCATTCCCCATAAAATAGGTCCACTAATCAAAGCATAAGCTAAGCTTCATTCAAGAGCATTAGCATATCAAAGATAAGAGTGGAGACCCATTAGATGGTTATGGAAATCATATAAAGCTCAAGGGATAAAAATAACACACACTTAATACACTACATTATTATATCACATATTTCTCCACCCCCCAAATGGGGATGGAACTACTCACTACTCATTACACTAACTAATTTAGCAAAGGAAAGCATAATACTGAAATGAAATTTATACTACTTAAGCAAGAAATATTAAAGAAGCATAAAACTAAACAAACAAACAAGCATGCAAAGGAAAGGAAATTAAACTAAGAGAGAAACAACATCATTAAGAGAAAACTTATATTATTAACTCACTCAATTACAAGTAGCTCTTCCTCCACTAGAGTTTTGCTTCAAGGCTTCACTCTTAGTAGGGAAGATGGCCACCAAGAGGGAGATGGATACAATGGGAGGTGAAGAGTTCTATTTATAAGCATGGAAAAAGCTAATCCGGGACAATCCCCCGATGTGGGACTAAACCAATACCAAAAATAGCCTAAACACATGATAATACAAGTCTAGGAAGAATCTTGGCTGATTTGGGCTTAACAAGACCGCCAATTGGCGGTTCCAGACCGCCAATTGGCGGCCTATAAAGCCCAGATCCGGCTGGGTCTTCTGGTGGGCTTGCCTTGGTGTGTTTCTTGGTCTTGGATGCATCTAGCTGGTTTAGTGGAGCTCCGACCCGAATCGAATTGACAAAATACTCCTCATGATGGTGTGGAGTTTCCTGTTTTGCTCTTAGGTCCTTCTGTCTTACGATCAGGTCCTTCCCCCTTGCATCTTGGTCCCCAGGTCTCACAATTAGGTCCTTTTTTCCTGCTTTTGGGTCCTTTCATGGCTCTTCTCTTCAAACCTCTTTATTTCTGAAAACTAAACATAAAACTCGTCACATAGCATTGCTTAGGTGTAAGATAATGGATATAAGGTACAAATATAAGCATGAAATGATGTCAATCATTTAGGTTCTGAAATAACCAACTTGTGTATGTGAATGTTAATCAACTAGGTTAGTGATTGGATTGATAGGTTTTGCCATAACCATTAGACACTTCCTATGCACGAAAACACAACCTACATTTGTGCCTATTGAATCCATTCTTCACCATCTTATTGCATGTGTACACTCACTCCACCCCACCCCTTAGGAGTTTCTCTACCTGATTTCCAGCCTTGTATTAAGTTCTCTTAGTTTAGTTTTAATCAATTGTTAGTTACTTTCTTTCGCATTTCTTACTTACTAGTTTAGTGTAGTTTAGATTAGCATAATCAAATCTATTTCCCCCTTTTTTCCACTTGATTTCGGCCAAACTAGAGGCTACTCCCCTCCCCATTGATCGACCCGTACTTGCCCCGTCTTCACCGACAGCTCTGCACTTGCGGTCTAAACTTAATCGATTAAACACGTAGCGTGTTCTGAATGTCATCTTCTGAATATCCTCCTCCTAGATCCTCAGTTGATGATACCTAGAGCTCATATCGATCTTGGAGAACACCTTAGCCGTTTGGAATTGGTCAAACAAGTCATCAATCCTTGGTAGGGATACCGATTCTTGATCGTGACCTTTCAGCATCCTGTAGTCGATACACGTCTGCATCGACCCGTCCTTCTTCTTCCCCAACGGCACTGGGATCCCCAAGGTGACATGCTTGACCTAATGAAACCTTCATCCAGCAGCTCCTGCAACTGATCCTTCTACTCTGCCAACTCCACCGGAGCCATGCGATACGACACTTTTGAGATGGGTGTCATTCCTGACACAATGATACTAGATTGATTGACATCATTTCATGCTTATATTTGTATCTTATATCCATTATCTTTCACTTAAACAATGCTACATGATGAGTTTTATGTTTGAATTGCAGAAATAAATAAGTTTTAAGAGAAGAGGCATAAAAGGACCTAAAACATGAAAAAAGACTGAGTTGAGACTCAAGGACTAAGACGCCAGATCGAAGGACCTGAATGTAAGATCAAAGGACCAATGAGAAAACAAGAATACTTCACACCATCATGGGGAGTATTTTGGCAATTCTATTCGGGTCGGAGCTCCAACAAGCGAAGTAGATGCATCAAAGACAAACAAAGCCTTCCAGAAAAGCCCACAAGAAAATCCAGAGCGATCCGAACACTATAGACGACCAATTGGCGGTCCAAGACCACTAATTGGCGGTCACTTGTGGTCCGGATCCGCTAAGATTTATGTGGAGCGTGTATTATTGTGTATTTAGTCTATTTCTGGTATTGGTTTAGTCCCATACCGGGGGATTGTCCCGGATTACCTTTTTCTATGGATATAAATAGAATTCTTCACCTTCTATTGTAATGACCCATTGCTTGGTGGCATTCTCTCTACTTGGAGTAAGCCTTGGAGCAAAATCTCAAGGTGGAGAAGAATGCTACCTTCAATGTGAGTCATCTAATAAAATAATTTTCCATTGTTTTGTTCTTATGTTGTTTCTTTATGCATGCTTAGCTTAGTTTTATTTCTTTGATTCTAGGCTAAACTAGTTAGAATGTTTCTTTTCTTCTTTAGTTTAATTGTTAGAGTAATGTGTAGTGAGTAGATCTATCCCCCTTTGGGGGTGGAGATGATGATCATACATGCATTAAAGAATGGATATTAATGCTTTATATTTTGATTATGTTTATAAATGTGAATGTATGCTTGCTTGTTAGAGTAGAATACTACACTTGATGGGTTTTTCCACACATCTTAGACACATCCCATTCTTGTTTAGGTTCTGAAATAACTCGCTTGTGTATATGAATGTTAATCAACTAGGTTAGTGAATGGATTGATAGGTTTTGCATAACCTTTAGACACTTCCTATGCATGAAAACACTACCTACATTTGTGCCTATAGAATGCATTCTTCACCATCTTTTTACATGTGTGCACACACTCCACCCCTTAGGTGTTTTCCATTTCTGATTTCCAGCTTTCAATTTCCTCGCTTTCGTTTTCCTTGTTTGATGCTTACTCCTTTGCCGGGGAGGTGCTCTGTCCAGACTCTTGTTTGGACGATTCGAGTAGTTTTAATCTTTTGTTTTTAGTTTATTTTTCTTTCAGGGACATTGCAGCATCAAGGGGACACACCAGGAGAAATTGTGAGTAGAGAACGGCCTTTTGGACCACCAATCAACGGTCTGAGACCGCCAATTGGCGGCCTGGAGAGCTTCTTTTGCTCCCATTGTTGTTCTGGTGGTTTGTTGTTTCAGTGTAGTAGTCTGGGAGTTCAATTTGTCATGTTTCTCTTTTAAGACAACTTGGACCATAAAACTCAAAGCAAAAGATTAGACTTCTTGTCATCTAGGTCATGTATCATTTATAGACGTTGCACGCATTTGCCTTTTCTTGTCTTTAAATTCTTGTTGTCGATTGCTGACGTGAGGTACGTGCACCCATTATCTCATTCATGCATGGTTAAAGCATGCATTAGTTAGTAAGGTGCATCAGGACAAGAGTGAGGTGAGTGCTTGTTTCGTAAGTTTCTTGCTAGCCTGATTTCAAAATATCTTTAAGGGGCATCACCTATTGTCTTCAAAGATAAGGTGGGGGATTTCATCACCCCTCCCTTAACCCCAAAAAGCACACTCAAGTAAAGACTTAATCTAAAAGCAAGTAGACATTGGCCCTAAGGAATTCGGACGCACTAGGAGAGTGATCTATTCTAGACCGTCATGACTTGATCGACGTTGTCTGCATTGTCGATAGTAGGAGGTATTGGATCCCCCGATTTGGTATCACTTGCTGGGCATTGTGGTCTTCGTTATAGGGAGGTGAGGCGTGTCGAGACTAGTGACCTCGAAGTTAGGCGTCGTCTAGCCTAAGGACACATAGCCTTAAGTTGTTTGAGCCATGCTTGCTAGATTAGGCTTCTACCTTCTCCCATTACCCACGCTAGCCCTAGGGATTCTTCCCTTCTCCTCTGAGTCATCTTCTTCTCACCTACTTCTACGTTCTAGTCTCCACCCCTTTACACTCTCTGTTAGCGTTTTAGGGTCGAGTCGAGCACTTTTTGCGAGTTTGGCCTCGTGGTGGTGAGAGTGATCGACTCGAGAGTTCTTTGTCGAGATGGATGGTTACATGGGCGACCATCCATATCATTGTTGGGACCAGGACAATTCTCCCTGGTACTCCAGACCCATGCATCTTGGGGTGCCTCAGACAAACACCCTGTATTGTTGGGACAACTTCATTGTTTGACTGAGCAATCTTTATATTGGGGTAATATGAGAGAGGCACCGACTGCTAGACCACCATCAAGTTACATCGGATCGTATGTTGGTTCTCCAAGTGAGACGTTGCAAGAACCTTTGGCCTCTTTCATGCATGTGGTAGATGACATGAGTGCACCGGTGGCTCCAGTAGCCGTATAGTGTGACTGGTGTGGGTTGAGTGGTCATGTTATCGGGGAATGTTCTTATGTTCCCCCAGAGCCTGAGTATGAGCATACCTTTTCCCAAAATGCTCAATACAACCCGAGAGGGATGAATTTGTGGGGAGACAATTCTTATTCAAATTCTTATACATCATTCCCACCCCAGTATCGTCCTTCTGAATATCCTGAATTCTACCAACACCCCACGACCAATCATTGGACTCATTCTCAGCCCATCACCACCCAATCCATCGATTTCCCAAATTCAGACATGAACCTCACAGTTGACCCCAAACTTGATTCTTTAGAACAAGCCCTCCAAATGTTCATGGAAACCACTCAAATTGTGTTGAAGTCCAATCACGATTCCCTGCAAACTATGGAAATGTATGTGAGTCAAATTACACAACAATTAAGTACACGTGAGGAGGGTGACATTTCTTGTCATCATGAGGATTCATCTCTTGATATCGAACCACCACCACATTCACAAATTCAAAGCACAATCTTTCAGAGTCAAACTCCTAGTCAGTCTGAGGGACTTGGGGTTTCAATTCACGATCACACTGTGGGGGATTTGATCCAAATTTAGAATAACATGGACCAACATCATTATAAGTCGGCACAGGATCGTGCCGCATCTTTTTGTCCCGTGGCCCCTGAGCCACATGATCTTCATGTTGTGCCTCTTAAGGACTCACCTCTGGTGGAGCAAGAGCTCCCTAGTACCCTTAATTTCAAATGACCTGATGAGAGTTTGCCTCTCACTATTGTTCCTGATTATCTTGGAAATGATGGAACATCAAACAACTACATTGCTAATGAGGGTATTAGGTGTTCCTTCGAAGATACCTTGGGTAAGAGACCCACTTTCTGTTCGCCTGGTGAGTCGGACAGCATAACAAGGTTCTTGACCTTGTTCTGACCCACAAACCTATTGGTTGGAGAGTTTGGATTGACGATCATAACTTCAGCACCGCAATGGCAGAAACTCTTCTTCCATTGCGCAATTATTCCCAAACTCTTGAAAGGTTCACGTTTTTTCACTACCTCTTCTTCTTTCACCTTGCGTCCAATTCATGAACCTCTTCTTTCATCTTGTGCTCTTTGTGAGGGGGGGGGGGGGCAAACATGAGTATTCTGGCCCCGCGTGGTGTCATGTTCCCTTTCCAAGTGCATTGACCCACTTTCGAGATTCCCATTTGATGTCCTTTGACAAATAAAGATGGGAACTTATTTTTGTACATAGTTTTATTCAAAAGAAAAAAGAAAAAAAAGAGTACAATAAAAGACTCCATGAGCGAGCATTGATTGTTGTGGACCTGACTTTTGTGTACTTGGGCCCCATTTCTTTCACGTATTTGTATCCCTTCTTTAGCATCTCACAGGTTTTGAAGGAATCCGGGTTTGTGTCCATCAACATAACCATGAACTTCCCTTTATACTTCACGTTGGTGAGATCTTCTCTTTAAATCCATGTAGTTTCATGCTCACATTCATTGAGGACAATGCATGAAGTAGGTGTGGGGGTGTTTTACGTATGTACATAGTCGAGTCGTTTTCCTTTGATTTCATTTTCTTTTGTTTGTACTGCTATGGTCATGTTAGTGTGCTGCATTTAATATCGATATACTTGCTTGCCATGATCCTTGGGTGACTTGTCTTCTTTTGCTTGCCTAGTGCTTTAAAATTTTCACATTTCTTTCAAAATCTTCATGTGTTTGCGAAAGAAAATGTTTTCGTGGGTTTTGCGTGTGTGCAAAACCGTTGAGAGGCAAAGTAAAAAGAAAACTCCCAAAATTGTCTTGAACTTCATGCATTAGGATATCTAATTTACTGCCATTAGGTATTATCGAGTCGTTAGGATGCACCCCGGTTTTCCCTCGGGGGGCGTGTAATCATAGGGTTGCAGTACTCAAACCTTTAAAGAAGTCTACCCTGAACCCAGTGAGTCAATAATTCGTGTATGTTAGTATAAGGAAGTTTGACGTAGTCAAGGGGCCTTAAACTCTTTTTGTGAAACTATGGGTGTAGGTGTTTTGGTTCCCATGTATATAAATGAATAAGTGGTGTTCTCTCTTCTCGCACGGCTCCTATCACTCGGGAAAGTAGGTCTGAGGTGACTTTGTGCCTGGTGCTCTCGAGTCATCTGACTTAGGATGCACCGACCGAACTCCCGTTACACGGGTGGTAGGGATCACCTTATGTGAAGATTTGGGGGAAGGTGTACGTGATAGTGTAAGACCTCATAGTCAATGATGCACGAAACCTGACCCTAGGAGAATCAAACACCAACCAATATAATGCTCCAAAGAAAAAGAAAAAGAAAAAAAAGAAGAAAAAGGAAAAAAAGAGTCAAATAAAAACCTTAATGGACCTTACACTTTGTATCACTTGAGGATATTAAGGTTGTCCATGTCTTTCACTTAAGTCCTTAATTAACTTTCACGAATGATGCATTAGGCTAGGTATGTGGACTGATTGCATATATAGAGTCGGCTCGTAGCATTTCCGTGTCCCATGATCGACAAAATAAGTCCAACAAGTTGTGTAGCTAGGTTGAATAATGCATCTTTATTCGGATTTTTTGGGTGTATCAGCTGAAAACCCATAGGAGACAACACTCCTCCTCCTTGGCGACAAGGAGGTTTAACGGCTTGTTGCACGTGCTAAGTGCAACCATGATTCCTATGAAAGTGAGTTAGAATTTCTTGTTTTTCGTATGCTTTTCTCTTTCTTTGTTTTTCTCGGGACTAGCAAAAGTTAGGTGTGGGGGTATTTGATTGACATCATTTCATGCTTATATTTGTATCTTATATCCATTATCTTTCACCTAAACAATGCTATGTGACAAGTTTTATGTTTGAATTTCAGAAATAAATAAGTTTGAAGAGAAGAGGCATAAAAGGACCTAAAAGCATGAAAAAGACTGAGTTGAGAGACTCAAAGACTAAGATGCAAGATCGAAGGACCTGAACGTAAGATCAAAGGACCAATGAGCAAACAAGAATACTTCACACCATCATGGGGAGTATTTTGGCAATTCTATTCGGGTCAGAGCTCCAACAAGCGAAGTAGATGCATCAAAGACAAACAAAACTTTCCAGAAAAGCCCACAAGAAAATCCAGAGCGATCTGAACACTATAGACCGCATTTACATTTGTGCCTATAGAATGCATTCTTCACCATCTTTTTAAATGTGTGCACACACTCCACCCCTTAGGGGTTTTCCATTTCTGATTTCCAACTTTCAATTTCCTCGCTTTCATTTTCCTTGTTTGATGTTTACTCGTTTAGTGTAGTTAGTCTAGTTTAGTGTAATCACAACTTCTTCTCCTCTTTTCCCACTTGCCTTCGAACAAACCAGAGTCTACACACCTCCTTGTGGATCGACCCGTATTTGCCACAACTTCAACACGGCCGTGCACTGGAGCTCCCCAAGGTGACATGCTCGACCTGATGAAACCTTCATCCAGCAGCTCCTGCAACTGATCCTTCTACTCTGCCAACTCCACCGGAGCCATGTGATACGACACTTTTGAGATGGGTGTCATTCCTGACACAATGATACTAGATCAATGGAGAACTTGATCTCCCGAGGTGGAGGTAATCCTTGGATGTCTTCAGGAAAAACATCAGGGGACTCTCGAACCACGTCAATCTCCTCTAGAGACCAGCAGCTCCCTCGGTCAACACCACGCTAGCCAGGAATGCGAGACAACCCTTTTTAGCATCCACCAGGCCTTCAATGCAGAGACCACCACCCGATCGTCCCTGTCTTTGACGCATTTGACAACTAACGGGGATCCCTTCGGTTGGGAGATCACTACTCTCCTGTCGTAACAGTGAACACATGCATTGTGGTCTGAAAGTCAATCCATTCTGAGAATGGCATCAAAATCAGACATTGGCAACACCACGCGGTCAGCCGAAAAGTCCTGATCTCCCAGAACCACCGACGCCCTTGGAAGATACGTCCTCACTGCGGGAACGTCACCCACCGACATACTGACTTCCAAAGAGAAAGTGAGTTCCCTGGTGTCCTATCCACTATGGCAACAAGCTCCTGCGAGATGAAGGAATCCGTAGCCCCACAATTAAACAAGGTCTTCGCAACGAGACCAAAAACAAACATTTTACCTTCGATGATGTCGCTCGCTTGCTCAGCGTCCTCAGCTCGGATGGCGACCACACGTTCAACTGCCCTACATGCAAGAATGACCTAATACTTGGTAGAATGCAACCGAAAAGGAAAGTAATATTACCGACAGTGTATGGGCATGTTGCCCCACTAGAGAGCCTTCAGATTCTGTACACTTTAGGGACCGACCTACTCAGATACCTAGTTATAATGCTCCCAATCTTGCCGGTACGCACGCCGGGGAGTCCAAGCGATGTCGCAATCAGAGTTTCTATGACAACCGAGAGAGTTATAATGAAAACGAATACATATGGGAAATAAAGCATACATGGATAAACAAACGAGATATAAAGCCAAAAAAGGAAACTATCCATATATGGAAATAAACCCACGATTCATTACATAAAAGGCTTAACTCAAAATAAACAACACAAATGCGTAAATAAACAAGATAACTGGAAGAAACTAGCTGACGTGTCCCTCGTGTAAAGAATCCTCTGAAACAACTTTGTCGAACCCCTGTCAGAAACCTAAGTACCTGAGGCAAAACAATAACAAAGTATGCGTGAGTTTTCAATAAGAAAACCTTGTATGTCCCTGGTCCAGAAATAGCATAAAGAGTCATGCATAAAACCCTAAATGAGACACATGCAGACAAGAAAGGGTCACGACTCTACTTAGCTATGACTATCGGGACCCACCCAAACAAGATCCCTCTGCACAGGAATTCGAACGCCAACCATGTTGGTCTAATCCATAAGCAGGTCAACCAAAAGTGTGACCCACCGCTTGGCACAAAGTAGTCTTCCGGATTGACACCCCAACTTGCGGCAAAGTCCTACATGATACCATCGCAAGCTGGGTATGTTTGTCCTGTAGCAAATGACAGTGCGCACGTCCAGGTCTTATCTCACGCCTGACCTATATACATAGAGATCTTTCCATTAGGCCCATCGGCCCCACAAACAATAGTGCTCAGATTAATTAAATTTCAGAAATGAACATTCAACACATCTAATGCACACATATATACACAAGGGTATGCATAATCACATCTAATGTAATAGACCATTCTCCGAGCGCCCACCAGAAATCCATGTGCATTATAACATCATTAAAAACAGAGGTAATTACATGCTCATGCATATATATGATAAGAAAGACATAACACCAAAATGCTAGTAAAACAATAGCAACACATGAACGACAAGCTCATTACAGGTCATGCAACTTGGTTATAAGGTATCAACATATACAGAATTAACGTACGTGCATGTACCCATAACTCAACCACTTCATTAACCAAATAAAAATAGTAGTAAGATAGAAATGAACTACAAACTAAAAGGCATGCAAGATCTGAAAATAGCACAAGCACCACAAAAGATGTCGGGTCATGCGATACGATCAAACACAATGTATCCAAGAATGCATGTACCCCAACGTGACCCACCACCGGCCTAGAGCACCCTTTAGCCACCCTCCAGACCCTAAGCCACCATCCAAAAGGTTGGGCCGCCCAAGCACACCGACCAAAACCAAGCGAGCACCAATCTCCTTTGCTAAGACATGGCACGCCTGGTCAGTCCTTCCTTATGCGCGCACCATCCTTTCCAGGTTAGCCAAGGGGAGGTGGTCCAGGAGGTCACCGAAGGTTAACCACCCCAGACCAGCAGCGCAAGCCCCTGGTAGGGGAGCCACACGCTAGGCGCACGGCTGAAGAGTGAAGCTTCCTTGCACGCACCAACCGCGCATGGTTGCTGGAGAGAGAAGGTGTTCCATCTGGACAAACCCCACTGGACCTCACTGGACCTAGTCGGGGTCCAGTAAAGCCCAACCAACCACCACGCAGGAACATGCGCACACAAGCGCACGCTCTTGCTTGGCGCGAGTAAGAGTGCAGCTCAACCGCGTTTCAGAGTACGTCGGAGCTGGCCTATCCTAGCCAATCCCGCCCACTCTCTATTTTGGCTTAGGTGTATACCTGAGAAGAAGCACTAAGTGCTTCCCGAAACCCTGGAGAAGTTGTTGCTCGCCTCATCTCCTAAGCTGCCTCCTTGCTGCCGCCACTTCCTCTTTGTAGCCTCACCATAGAACTATTTGGAAGTGGCTTGGTCACCGTAGATGGGAAAGGAGGTGGAGAGGCAAATTGGTGCGTGAGGAGGGAAGGAGGAATTGTGAACAGATAGCTAGGATTGCCCATTTTAACCCCCACGTCCCATGTTTCCAAATCACACGCCAATCATGCGCAATAAATCATACCAAATCCCTACTCAGCATGATTTTGCAATCCCCAACCAAATTCTCCATCCAAAAACCTTCATTTTTGCTGGGAGAAACACCACGGACCTGAAAGGAATGTGTTCTAAAAGTTTTATTTTTATATGTCAATTATTATGAATTGGATGTGTAAACATTTTGTTCCTTGATTATGGTATTCGTCTTTTGGAAGTGTTAAGGAAGAGACACTTGGTCCTTAACCATAGAGCTCTAAAAGATAATTGTTTACATAAATCAAAAGTTATTCACAATCATCGTAATTCACATTGAACATTAATTACCGAGATAAGATTGTCGTATTGGTCATCGATTGTTGTAGCTCTACAAATAATTGACGACACGAGTATATAAAAGAGGAAAATATTACTTTTATATATTGAATAGACCTAACAAGTAAAACATTATGGAATTGTGTTTCGTGTCATTAATGTTTTACTGTGTCTTGGATCCTAAGATATGAGACTTATACTTTTCACTCAAGAAGTGCTTGATTTAATTATTGTCCAAAGTTATCAATGAGTATAGTGATAAAGGCAATAGTTGGTTGAAGATGACTTGTGCTGGAAAAGATAGCTAGTCAAATGATTATCAATTCCCCTCTTAATTGAGTGATGATATGATAAAGCAAAATTATAATGTGCACACTGTAGCTTGAGTTAAGTTACATAGTTATAATTAGCTTAAAGAGATCAAGAAATGAATATAATATAAAAGTGACACATTTCTACTTTGTATATATTCTTAATATCATGAGGCAAGTGACAGACACAAGTGGTGCACTTACATCACTAAATGGATCGTATTTAGTTCGAGTAGAACAAAGACATCTATGCTAATTAGGTAACTATAATGTGTAGCTAGATACCGCTTATAGTTTGAGATATTAAGTGTTTAATATCGCTGCCAATTTGGCTTAGATCCTCCTATAGGTCACACCACAAAACTGGGAAACAAGAAGCTTAATTTTGAGTTCATGTGATATGTCAGGTTTCATATGAAAAGGGACACATGGTGAATCAATAAAATCAATATGTCATGAGAATTGACGTAATTAGAATCATGGATAAATTCATATGAGGTGTATATATTATGGGTGTAATAATTCAATATTACATAGAGAATATATTACATAAGATATGAATTTGCTAAAAACCCCAGAAGATCAAATTTTGTTGGATATAAATCCAAAATTTGACAAAGGCAAAATCAGTGTTAGCCAATGTTTTAAAAACCGAACCGAAGAGTGAACCGAAAACATCTCGGTTTGGTTCAAAGTGGTCGAACCGATGGTTCAACCTGGTCGAACTGATGATGACGTCAGCATGACATCAGCATTTTGTGAACCGAGGGTTGAACCGAACCGACTCCGTAGCGGCGGTCCAACCGACGGTCGGACCGATTGAACCGAATTTTCCTATTATTTTTTAACATAATAAGTAATAACCAAGTACCTAAACTATGAACAATTCAACAAAAATTATCCATTTGTAAAATAACTTAATTAAAATCAGTAAAAAATGAACAAACATGTAACTAAGTAATATTAGTCTTTCTTCTAACAAATGAACAAACATTTACTTCAACATCTAAAGCAGTAGGGGTGGTAGACTGTCCTAGAGATCCGCCGGTCTACCGGCCTTGGTGGAGATCGCGAGCGGCGGCGGTGCGATGAGGGGTGGACTGGTGGAGGTGTGGTGAGGGGTTGGGGAAGGAGTAGTAAAAAGTAAAAATCTTAGAATTTGGGTCAAATTGAACAAAAAATAAAACAATAAAAACCAAATTTTGTTTAAATTGAAAAAACCATTTTTTTCGGTTCGACCAAACCGAAAAAACCGATCGGTTCGATCGATTTTTTTGGTTTTCTTCGGTTCGTTCCAGTTCACGAGATAAACCGGTTTTTTGACCGAACCAACCGGTTTGCTACCGGTTCACGGTCCAACCCGGTCCGACCGTCGGTTCGGTCCGGTTTTTAAAACATAGGTGTTAGCACGGTAAACCATTTAGGGTTCGGTCGACCAAGGTGTCTTCGGAACGATCAACCGAATGAGGAACGGATAACACATTTAGTTGACCGAAATTGTCTGGAGTGCCTGGACAATTGGGATCGATCAACCGGGCTTGAACGTTCAACCAAAAGAAAATATCCAGGAGCTATCTTGGGATATTTTTGGTAGACCGAACGTGACACGGTCATCCGAAGAAATTCACCAGGAGAAATTTTGGTGGGTTGGATTAATTCTAGATTTGAACATGTGTTAAAACCGAATGGTTTGGTTGACCGAGAAGAATTCTCGGTGTACCAAACAACGCGATTTTGCCTGAATTATTAAGAGAATAATTACATCATGGGTTGGATTAATTCTAGATTTGATCAAACGTTTTTTAGGATATTTATGTGGCTATTTGGGATTAACTTTAGGAGAGAAAAATCAAGAGATCATGACTAGAGAATAGTTCTTGATATGAATGTTTTGGGAGCCTATAAAAGGACCCCTCATCCTACTTGTTTTATTACATGCAATATAATTCTGTCTCTCTAATCCCTTCCTTGATCACCACGAAAGTCTCTTAATAGTTTTATGTTTTGGAGTTAGAAATCTCAGGAGTTTGGCTGGCTAGATTGTAAACTTAATTAGAGATTGATTGGCTAGCTCCTTTCTCTCTAATATTGTTTAGAGTTTGGTGAACACTTGGAGGCGAATCGGCGGGCGATTCAACTAGCAAAGGAGCACCAGATCTTCTTAAAGATTTTAGAGAACCTTTGGGTATGATCCTCTCTTTAGTTTATTTTAATATGTGTAGGAATGCATGATATTAGAATAAACATATACATGTACATAAAATCAATGAAAATATGAAATCGATCTTGTATATTTGTATTAAAAATTTAAAATGGACACAAAATCCTACAACACCCTCCCGGCAGCTGCCCCAAATCAGGGCCGAAAATATCATCCCAAGATGTGCCCATGATCACACAAAATCTTCGTAGTCCACAAGATCTTGCAATATCTCTCCCACATGCTTCCACCGAATTTTCCTTCCTAATCCATGAGATTTGCATCCTTGATTGTTGACTCATCAATTCGAAATGCACCAGCCCATATGGCAAACAGAAATTCAAATCCAACGCCTCACATGACCAAAGCAAAACTGATCGAGCCTAGTTGCACACGTGTCCTGCGCCACACCCGCTCGACTAAAAAGGAAACTTTTCCCCGAAAGGAAAAATCTCCCAAAAAGGAACTTTTCCTCAAATATGAAACTTTCCTGAAGAGGGATTTTCCCCGAAAGGGACAGTTCTCGAAAAGGAAATTGGAAATTTCCCCGGAAAAGGAAGCTTTCCCAAAATAATGACAAACACAAGCAATCTACATAACAAACCATCACAAAAGGATGAAAAGTGACTTTATTATAGTATCAAGGAAGGGGGTCGTACAATAACAATAAAATAGATAGATGAAAAATGCTCCATTGAATAACAAGTATTGACTACAAGTGAGAAGTTTCAAGATAACACCCAGTAGATCGAACCACATCATAATGTGTATAAAACAACTTACAAAAGAGTTCAAGAGTGCATTTGATAAACATTAGATTTCATGTGTATATAGACATCAAGGAACCACAACCACCACCATGCATACATGCCAAAAACTCTTTGTATGCATCGTGAAGAAACTGCCTATCGTTGATGGTTACCTGAAAAATAAAACCACAATGATGTGAGTTTATGAAAACTCTACATGCTATTGGATCTAATTTGGGGAAGCAATTTAGCAGACAAAAGATTCAATAGAACAGATCAAACGAAAAACACAGTATAATTTATTAGCTGATAAACAATACAATCAATATTTACAAACTTATCTAGCAATTTCCATTATAACTAAAGTCACAATTCATCATTATTAGACACGAGAATTTTCTTGTTGTTTTTAAAATGGTTGCCTACATCTAATATACATGAAGGGAATTCCAAAGAAATCTCGCCGCCGGCACAAGTGGTCTTTAGTTAGTGTATGGTCACATTCCCCACTCCCGTTTCACAATTAGAAGCATTTCTTTTCACCTCCAACTCCATTTTTTTTTCAATTTCATTCATTGTGGGGGTCTCATACACCAACCTGTGTCAATACAATAGAGATCATATCTGACTCTGCAATCCTACAACCACCACTAATCTCATAAAGAGATTTGCCCCGTTGGGCCAATATGCTCCGTACAGCGAGTGATTGAATCGTTTTAATTATAACCGCAAGTGCATGGCCGCATTGAAGAGGTGACTAATACGAGTCGATCCACAGGGAGGTGTGTCGACTTTAGTTTGTTTAAAGGCGAGTGGTAAAGAAAGGAGAGAAAGGGGTTGCGATCAAACTACACTAAGATGCAAAAGGAAATGGACAATAAGCAATAAAACTAAACCCCATAAGGGGTAGAGAAAAGAGTGTGAATACATAGATATGTGTATGTGTGTGTGTGTTCAATTAAGCTCATCAAAACATGTAGTGCATGAAAATCATAAAACTACATCCAACTTTGCCTCCACATGAACTAAGATAACACAATATCATTAAAACATACAAGACAATAATTTGAAGGAAGCTAAATGAACTCATGTATAAAGACCAAACCCTCACTATGCCTCCACATGAAATAAGATTTACACAATCATTAAAACATACAAGACATTAACCAAGGTAAAGGCAACAAGAGTACATGCAACTACAAATCATGTTTCCTTAATAGATTCCATCCACATCCTCACCTTATCATTCCCCATAAAATAGGTCCACTAATCTAAGCATAAGCTAAGCTTCATTCAAGAGCATTAGCATATCAAACACAAGAGTAAAATCCCATTAAATGGTTATGGAAATCATATAAGGCTCAAGGGATTAAGATAACACACACCTAATACATCACATGATCGTATCACATATTTCTCCACCCCCCTAAATGGGGATGGAACTACTCACTAATCATTACACTACAACCTATATTAAAATGAAACATTCTACTGAAATGAAATTAAACTAAGCAAGCAAGAAATAAAAGAAGCTAAAAGGACATAAAACTAAAGAAGCATGCAAGCATATGAAAGGAAATTAAACTAAGAAAAAAACAACATAACTAAAGGAAAACCTCTATTATTACCCACTCAATTACAAGTAGTCTCTCTCCACCAGGGGGTTTTGCTTCAAGGCTTTTACTCCTAGTAGAGAGGATTGCCACCAAGAGAGAGATGGGGTACAAGAGAGGAGGGAGAGTTCTATTTATAGCCATAGAGAAAGGTAATTGGGACAATCCCCGGGTATGGGACTAAACAAACACCAGAAATAGACTAAATACGCACTAATACGCGATCCTACGAAATCTTTGCATATCCGGATCAAAATAGACCGCCAATCAGTGGTCTTGGACCGCCAATTGGCGGTCTATATTGTTTGGATCCGGCTGTTGTTTCGTGTGGGCTTTTCTGGATGTCTTTGTTGGTCTTTGATGCATCTACTTCGCTTGCTGTAGCTCCGACCCGAATAGAATTGCCAAAATACTCCCCATGATGATGTGGAGTATTCTTGTTTGCTCATTGGTCCTTCGATCTTACATTCAGGTCCTTTAATCTTGCATCTTAGTTCTCGAGTCTCTCAACTCAGTCTTTTTCTCTGCTATTAGGTCCATTTATAATCTCTCCTTCTCCAACCTACTTATTCCTGAAAACTAAACATTAAACTCGTTACATAGCATTATTCATTAAACTCGTTACATAGCATTGTTTGAGTGAAAGATAATAGATATAAGACACAAAGATATGCATGAAATGATGTCAATCAGCTAGCAACTCCGAAGTGTTAGAATGCTCCTTAGAGCCAATAGTGCTAAACCCACAATTCATTTTTCAGTATTAAGTTGGTAGTGTGTAATTCATCACACTAGTTATTCCATCAGAATAACTCACCGTTGGGCCAATAGCACTAACTCATAGGTTAGTTCACATGACCTTGGTAAATAATTAAATCATGATTTTCTCACAAACATGTAAGAAGCAAGATCAATTATAAATTCAATATTCAATGTCAATTAGGAATGATGATTAACTAGAAGTCACTAGTTTATACAGTCAACAAGAATGCTTACATGCATTATCTAATCTATTCAAAACACCTAAAATCAATGTCGGTAAGACACAATTTATATGCTATAAAAACCCAAATGTGATAGCCCAAGACTTCTCCAAGAACTTGCGACAAACATTACAATTTATGATTAGCCACACTCGGCAATGGAAAAAATCACAATATTCGGTTGGGTATCAATTTGTATCACCATTATCCATTCCCTATAGAGGGTAAATTTTCATTAGATCTAGGGACAACCACCAAATACTATTTTAAGATATTCGATTTGATACAATTTCTTCCAAAAACAATCATACAAGACATGAGGCAATTACATGAAAGTATCTACCAATTAATACTCAAATGAGAGTGTCTTGCACTTTTGAAAACTACTAAATTATGTAGTCAACTTGCAAAGATAGTCATTCCTTAGGTAAACATGGAATGAGAAAATACATTTATCATGCTACTACCATTTGTACCTTTATAAAGATTGTAAGATAACAGTAAGGTTAACACAACCTATGTAAACCAATGCAATACTTAACAAAATACAATCTCAATCACATCATGCAATATTTGTTCAAAACTTCAAATATATGAAAACTAGATGGTTGAACCCGGTTTATGCAAAAATATTGCATCTCACTAGCATAAATCCATTACATCATAGCATAGAAGCACGATTTCAATTATAAGGACAATATGCGGAGCTTAAAAATAAAAATACAACCTAATCTTGCTCACCAGCTGATTATATATGACACCACACAAGTTTAGTTGCAAAGAGTGAGCAATGATTAAATAGAATACTAACTCAACATTCATTAAGAGTAATGGGTAATCCATTTCTCAACAACAAAACAATGCATCTTATAATTTGAAAGAGTGATGGTTATGCTTCCTATATGCTTGCCTCCACTCTACCCAAACTTATGTCCATTCGCCCCAAAACATTCTCATTATCCAAGGCAAAGATAATCAAGGGAAATCATATGTCGATTGATAACAAATCATTAGGTTGATTTGGCAATTCAATCATTCTACATTCTATTCAAAAAAAATGAAAACAGATAACAATGACCTTTCAATTGTTTCACTACAAAGTGAAAGAGCAAAAAAAACATCAAATGGTTGTAATTTCATTACTAACTTGCACAATAATATTACTAAATGCAATGAAATGGTCATGAGAAATCTTATTTTAGACCTCAAATGTCAAAACATACCGATGCAAAGTCTCGTGCCACGAAACAACACCTTAACTTAGCATTTCATCATACACCTTGTGGGCATAAAACTACCCACTTCAAAACATCAACCAAAACAACCCAAAAAGGAGTGGCATGGTCTCCATTATGTTCGAAACTAAACATGAAAGCATCCTAAGCAAAATGAAATGCTTAAGATTCTCTTTTCTCACACTCCAACACATATTTCATTAAGGTACCATTTTTACTTTCTCCAACAAGGTTGAACCCATGAGTCTTAAGTCTAGAAATTGTTGCTCAAGAATATCCAAAGGCATACCTTGAATCCTCCAAGTAAAAGTGTTACAGGTCACTCCAAGCAACCTCCGGTGAACTCTGGCGGACGTCCGGCGAGGTACCATGCTCCACAGTCAAGCCTAGGATGAAGGGAAGAGAGGGGTGAGGTTAGGTATTTGGATTCCTCGTTGGAAAAGAAACGGGGGTTTCTCTCCTTAAAAAAACCCAACCAAAAGCAAAGTAAAAGACCAAATTGCCCTCTCAATAGTCCTAGTAATTATTTAAGAATATTTCATTATTTCAAATGATGATTTGTTTTGTTGTGATGGTCTTTCATCCTACCCTCGTAAGAAAAAAATTAGTCCTCAAAATTAACAATGATCAACTCACAAAACAATTATGGGTACTCTCTACGAACCCAGCTTCTACCTCACATGTTGCCTCTTCACTCCATGGTGTTGCCTTCGAATCTTTACCATTGGAATGCTTCTTCGACGAAGTTAGTGTTCCACACGGTCTATAATCTCAACTAGTTTCTCTTCGATCGACAAGTCATCTCTGATCTCTAGAATCTCCAACTCGATCACATAGGATGGATCTGGTATGTACTTCCGTAGCATCGATACATGAAAGACGTTGTGCAGATTTGAAAATTAAGGTGGTAAAGCTAGCTTGTAAGAGACATGACCCACACATTAAATTATTTCAAAGGATCCAAAATATCTTGAACTCAATTTTCCTTTCCGACAAAATCTCATAACTCCCTTCGTTGGAGATACCCGCAATAAAACATGGTCTCCAACTTCAAATCTCAACTCACGTCTTCTTGTATCGGCATAACGTTTTTGTCAGCTTTGAGCTGCTAGAAGTCTTTTCTTGATTATATCAACTTTCTCGGCATAAAGTTGAATGACTTCTAGATCAACAAGCTATCTCTCACCCACATCACTCCAGCAAAGCGGTGATCTAGACGGTGGCCCATATAAGTCTTCATACGGTGTCATCTCAATGCTTGCATGGTAACTGTTGTTCTAAGCGAACTCTACCAAAGGTAGGTGTTCATCCCAACAAGATCTCAACATGTCTTCCAATGGTTGAATGGTCCTCTTGGATTGTCTATCGGTTTGGGAATGAAATGTTGTGCTAAACTTCAACTTAGATCCCAACACTTTCTGTAAACTTGCCCAAAATTAGAAGTAAAATGAGGGTTTTTGTCTGATATAATAGAAACAATCTCACCATGAAATCTAACAATCTCCTCGATGTACAACTTCGCTAGGCTTTCTAAGGACAAATTAATCCTTATAGCTAGAAAGTGTGCTGATTTGGTCAAACGATCAACAATGACCCACACTGCATCATGCTTTTGCTTGGTTATTTTTGGTAACCCAGATACAAAATTCATGGTGACTTGTTCCCATTTCCATTCTGGAAGTTCAATCTTCTGCATCATTCCAGCTAGTCTTTGATGTTCAATCTTCACTTGTTGGCAAACTAGACATTTAGATACAAATTTGGCGATATCATTCTTCATGCCTTTCCACCAAACATTTCTTTGAAGATCCTTAAACATTTTGGTACTACCTGGATGGATGGTGTACCGAGACCTATGAGCCAAATCCATAATTTCATTATCTAAAGCATTCAGTATCCACAATCTATTCCTGAAGCGTAAACCTTCGCCAGGTACCACTTTAAAATATTGACTCTCTTTCAATGAAACTTGGAGAAATTTGGAAATTTCTATATCTTCCACTTGTTTTTGCACAATCTTGTCAATGATGCTTGGTTCTACCCTCAAGCTAGCTACCAAAATATTTTCATTTACTTGAAAGAAAGTTTCCAATGTACAAGATCCTCGATTAATTTCCATTCTTTTACCACCGTATTTGCAACAAAACCTTCCCAATTCCTGCGAAGAGCATCAGCTACAGAATTTGCCTTCCCTGGGTGGTAATAAATATTGAAGTCATAATCCTTCAAAAACTCCAACCACCTTCGCTGCCTCATATTCTGTTCTTTTTGGGATAAGAGGCGCTTCAAGCTATTGTGATCAGTGAACACTTCAAATTTCTCACCATACAGATAATGTCTCAAATTTTAGTGCAAACACCACCGTTGCCAATTCCAAATCATGAGTTGGATAGTTTCTTTCATGAGTCTTTAGTTGTCTTGACGCATAAGCCACAACTTTCTTATGTTTCATAAGCACACAACCAAGTCTGGTTCCTCAGGCATTACTATATATTACATAACCTTCCCTTCTCGATGGAAGCGATAACACGAGGGCAGAGATGTGAACTTTCTTTTCAACTCTTGAAAACTATCCTCACATTTCTGTGTCTAGTCAAATTTCACTCCCTTCCGAGTTAAAGTTGTCAAAGGTGCCGCTATCCTAGAGAAGTCTTGAGTAGATCTCCTATAATAGCCAACAAGTCCAAGTAAACTTCTTGTCTCATAAACATTCTTTGGGTTACTCCATTGCATCACTGCTTCTACTCTCTAGGTCGATCGAGATTCCATCTTTAAACACAATGTGTCCGAGAAATCTCACTTGGTCTAACCAAAAATCACATTTTGAAAACTTAGCATAAAGCTTTTTTTTTCTCAAGGTCTCTAATACAGTCCTTTGTGCTTCTCTCGACTAACCGAGTATATCAAGATGTCATCCACAAAGATAAAAACAAATCAATCCAAATATTGCTTGAATACCCTATTCATTAAATCCATGAACATAGCTGGGGCATTAGTCAATCCAAAAGGCATCACTAGAAACTCATAATGACCATATCTAGTCCTAAAGGCAATCTTTGACCCATGTTCACCTTTAATTCTCAACTGATGATAGCCTGACTGCTTGTCAATCTTCGAGAACACGAAAGCAGTTTGAAGATAGTCAACTAAATCATCAATTCGAGGAAAAATGATATTTATTCTTCATAGTCACCTTGTTTAACATCCGGTAATCAATGCACAATCTCAGAGATCCATCATTTTTCTTAACAAACAATACCGGTGCTCCCCGAGGTGAAACACTAGGCTAAATAAAAAAATTGTCCATCAGCTCTTCTAATTATTTCTTTAACTTTGCCAACTCTATTAGAGTCATTCTATAAGGTGCCTTAGATATAGGAGTAGTTCCAGGGATTAGGTCAATCCAAAACTTGATCTTCTTATGAGGGGGTAAACTTCGAAGGTCATCCGGAAAAACATCTAGATAATTCTGAACAACGTCTAGATCCTCGAACTTTCTTTCAGAAAGTTCGGTCCTAACCATACTTTCGAAGTAACCATAATTTGTGTGCCTCTATGGCCAAAATTAAGACACGAACGTTATTCCTCTTAATCCCTTTAACAACCAGCTCTGAGTGGTCTGATGTAGGAGTAACAATCTCCTTCTCATAGCAACGGACGTTGACACCATGTTGAGCCAACCAATCCATACCTAAAATGATGTCAAAATCCGTCCCTAGTGAACGCGATTAAGTTTCCTGGAAGTTCAAGACCACAGACCAACACAAATACACTAGGAAAGAATTTCTCGAGGGTAGCAATATCTCCAACTGGAGTGCTCACCCTCAAACTATATGCCATAGATCGCGACACACAATCTAAACTTGCAGCAAAATTCTCAAAAATAAAAGAATGTGTAGCACTACAATCAAACAACATTTTTGCAAAGTGATCATGAACACAAAGGTTACCTTCAATTATGGCATTGATGAAGTGCTCAACATCCTGTGAACGCTCTACTAATCATCTTCTTATGTTTATTGGGTCGTGCAACAACTTTGCCATCATCTCTTCAGTTAGGACAGTTACTCACAAAGTGCCTTTTCTGGCCACAAACTAAACATGCTCCAGAGGCAATCTTTCCATTTCCCAATTTATCTAATGTTTGACTCTTGTAAGCCCCTTATACACTACTGCATCAGTCAGTCGACAACAAATTTGAGTATTGTGGACTTATCGTTGCCATATAATCCACTTTGGATTCAATTTCCCTGTCAGGCCGACTTGTCAAACCTTCTCAGAGTTTTTTCTTGTTTTTAATCCCCTTAAACAGGTGGATCAATAACATGATCTTCATGTGGTTGTTCTAGTGGTCGTTCTTGATTTTGTGTAGTTGCCCTTGAAGTATTGTCAAATGAGACAATAATAGGCAAATACAATGCAATCTTTTGATTAGGATAAATATTGGAATCCTCAATATCCTTACAAGAAGTAGCAACGTTGTCAAGTTGTCCTGAGACTCCAAAAAATATAATCTCGAAGGCTACTCCCATAAGCACAATCATCCTCTAAGAAGGTTGATTTATCAGACTCAACTATTTTTGTCATATGAGATGGCCAATAGAATCTATAATCTCTAGACCTCAGATAACCAATGAAGTATCCACTGGTTGTTCTTGAATCCAGTGATTTCTCATTTGGATTGTAACATTTGGCTTCTGCTGGGCATAACCAAATGTGCATGTAACCTAAAAAGGGTTTTCTACCTGTCCACAACTCGTGGGAGTTTTCTCTATAGATTTGGTAAGAACTTTATTTAGAATATGTACTACTGTTTTCAAGGCTTCACCCCA
Source organism: Triglochin maritima (assembly GCA_963682175.1). Taxonomy (NCBI): domain Eukaryota; kingdom Viridiplantae; phylum Streptophyta; class Magnoliopsida; order Alismatales; family Juncaginaceae; genus Triglochin; species Triglochin maritima. The sequence goes on along the minus strand of OY821771.1, from coordinate 28,434,460 downwards.
CAATGAGACCGGTAAGGTCGAGTGACTCATCTTGGTCTTGATAGTTTATTAAGAGTTATGTTTCTCATTTCAGCAACACCATTCATATTGAGTTTCTCTGGCATTGTGTACTACGGTATTATGCTACATTCCTTTAGAAATTATGCTAATCATCCTGACATTTGCCTCATCTCAGTGCACCTACACTAGTATTCACCACATCTATTTGATTTGACTGATTTAATAAGTTTTTGTAATTGTTTCTCTACCTCTAATTTGAAATCCTTAAAACTATATGGACTTCAGATTTATCATGGATGATATGATGTAAAGATACATATACCTAGAATAGTCATCAATAAAGGTAACAAAATACTTTTGTCTTGTAAAACATGGATTTAAAGGTTCACACATATCGGTATGAATCAAATCTAGAGCACCATTGCATCTTGTGGCATCTTTCATGTATGTGTTGGTTGTTTTTACCTTTATACAATAAACACAGATGTTAAAAACAGCAAAATTTAATGATCTCAAATTGCCATCTTTCACTAATCTCTTCACCCTCTTTTGGGATATGTGTTCTAACTTTGTATGCCACAACATACTTGAGTTACCTTGTTACCTGCATCTTTTATTAGAAACCAAAGAGACATCATGTTGCAAACTTAAAGACATATTAAGTCAAAATAAACCATCAATAATACCTCACCCAATGGGTTTAGAACCTTAATTAAATAGACTTCTGAATCAGTAAACAAATCATTGTAATTGTCTTTAACAAATTTAACAACAAATATTAAGTTTCTATGAAATGATGGAATATAAAAACAATCTTTCAAAGTTAAAGTCAATTTAGAATTCAAGATAATCTTGTAGTCTCCCACTGAGTTGACATGCGATCGCATTCGGTTGCCCGAAACGACAAATTTTTCGCATTCAGTTGGAGGTCACCTTATCAGGAACCCATGAATTCCTTTTCTTTATCCACTGTTAATACTTAGCACAAACCTTCTTTAGATGTCCAGATTTCTTGTAGAAGTAGCATTTGACCTTATTGATAAGTTTGTTAGCCACACCGAGAGTGTTTCTTCGTAGAATTGTTCTGAACATTTTATCTTTGGATTTGTAGCCCTTTATCACGTAAGAAATTAGATTCACGACATTCATCTTGTCACAGAGTTCTCTCTTCCTCTTGAACACACTTGGTTAACAATTCACTGATTGACCATTCATCATAATGTGTGTTATAAGAGACCTTAAGGAGATCATACTAAGTTAGCAATGTATGTAAGATGAAGTGGACCAAAAGAAATCAACAATGGTAATTTTCAGGTCATTATTGAAGTGAACATTATTCTAGGTGAGTCTGGCGACAATAACCAAACGAGCCAATATGTTATGAACTAAAGTTTTTTTGTAATGCTACATTTTTAACCAAACAAGCTACGATACTTACTCTGCATCTCCCATACTTTGCTCTGCCGCTCCCACCATGCTCTGTTGTCTCATTCTTGACATCACTTAAATTAATCCATTTCTCACCCTATTGCCCCATTATATACGTGACACTCCTCAACACACCTTTTGTCAACACACTCCTCCAAACACTAGGGGTGAGCAAAAAAATCCGAAAATTCGGATATCCAGTTTTCTGATCTGGTATCCGATTTATTACATCTGAATGTTCGGATATCCGACCCTAATAATCCGGATCGGGTATCCGATCCGATTTTCTACCCTCCTTTTCGGATCGGATTCGGATCAAACCTTTGGAAAATTCAGATATCCGAATTATGAATGCTTGTCAAATCCGAATAATCGGATTCCCACGAATCCCTCTTCATCTGACCGAACCCTAACCTCTCCAGTCCATCGTCCCCTTCCTCTCCAACTCCGGCATTACTATAAGAACACTATAAGAACATTGAATTTGTATTGGACTCCTGAATTCCAAATTGACTTTGTGATTTTTATTTGTTACGAATCATTTGATCTTTTCGTGTTTATGGTGGAGAATCAATTTTGTGAATGTTTTGGTGATTATGATTTCTTTATCCCTGCGTAATTATTGATATAGTAATTATTATTATTATTTTGGACAGGAATTTGGATTGGAAAGCTTAGAGAATGTGTGAAAATTTATGCAGGTATTTATGGGAACAATAACCAGATATCCGAACTTTTGGATACCCGAAATACGTATATCCAGTTTAATCTGGATCGGATCCGGAATGATATTTTGGTGATACGGAAAATCGGATATCCGGATTTTGGGTATCCGAAAAATTGGATATCAGATTTTGCTTACCCCTACCAAACACACAACATGAATATTTTTCACGAACCTCAGCAAACTTTCAAGTTGTTATACCAGAAAACGTTCCAATACACCACGCATCATTTCATCTAAGATGGTAAGCTCCACCACAACGTTCTCCCTTCTCCCAAAACCCCGTATTTTCCTGGAACTACTCCGGATCTGCTCGTATGGGGTAAAACTCATACCAACATGGTACTTGTTTCTAGCTCTTACATGTAGCATGTAGTTCTCCAACCTTGCCACGTCCCCTCCCCTACTCCGGTGATCGGCAGCCTCTAGTCGGCTGGACTGACGATCATCCTTCCCTCGTCTAACCTCCGATGATCCTTTTCTCTAGTAGCCCCATCTTCGGTGAGGTTTTTTCGCAAAGAATTTTTTTGGTCTTATCTTTTTCAAAATTTTATTTTATATATGGGTTTATACAAGGCTGAGACTTGTATTTGATGAAATACAAAATTTACTTTGCTGCAATGAATTTATTAAGGTTTTAGAATGGTGTTGTTGGAGGGTTTTTAATAATATAGGAAGTGGTTTATTGTTGTTATTTTATTTCATTTTTCATGTTGAGTTTATTTATTGGTTTTTTTAATGTTCATTGTATATTTATTTAGCTTATTGTGTTACCTAGTATTCATTTAATTTAAATTCACATTATTATCATTACACATGAAAGAAGAAAAAATTCATGGTAAATTCCAGTTACCGACACAAATAGTAAAATTTAATTTTTCACAAAAATTCGGTGGTATGCACAAACAATAGAACTAAAACTAAAACTAAATAAATTCTGGAATATTCCTTTTTCCCTTTTTAGTGTCTTGGGCCGTACCCGTACAGGAAGATGGAAGAAATGTATTTCATGGATTATGAATGACATCTTGTAATCCTTTTTTCTCCCGTATCTCTTCTCTTTCTCTTAATTAATATGTTTGCTTGAGTTAATTCTCTTCTAGTAATCACTCTCGTCTAATATCTTTACAATTCGAGATATTTTCAAAGTAGTTACGTTCTTTTGCTGTGCTGATTTTCTATAAAAACGACTTATTCAACAATGAAATACCAAGTTTCAGAGAAATCGACTAACAAAACTACATGATATTATTATGTGCTATATCTGAGGTTATAGATTATATATAGAAATCGTGATATTTTATCTGTGGTAGGAAAACCATCTAATTTGGACCTAACCCAAATAATGTTTGGGAACGACCCAAATTTGGACTCTTTGATCATTAAGATTGTTTGAATTGCATAACAAATATTTGGAGCCTACAACAATGTAAACTTCTTTTCCTGCTACCAAATAAAAAACTCCAATAGATAAACACCATTAAGGTAAAATTGTCAATACAAATCTCACTTGTGGTACAGTCGAAAAGAATCAAATTTAGGCACGAAATCTCACTGCTAACCCTTGTGACTTGAGTTAAAATAAAAAGGCACAAAAAATCGATTCAGTGTAATTCTCATTACTCCCTTAATATATTGTCGAACCCAAGTTCTCTTCTTTGATTCGGACCGACAGAGAGACGAGAGATCTGGAACTGGAACCCCTGCCAGTTTACTTCTAGAGATTAGACGAAGAGAAGAGAGATCGGATGATGAGGAGGAGAGGGATGGAGTACCGGAGGCAGGGGAGGAGGAAGTGGTGGTGGCTTGCGAGGGACTGGTGGCTTTGGTTGCTTCTCGCTACTTTTGGGGCTGTCCTCTTCCTCTTTTTCCTTCTGCTCGGACCACCTCATGCCTCGTCCTTCCACACCTCCCCGTCTTTCATCTCTCAGGTCTGTATCGCTTTTCTTTTCTTTTCTTTTTAATGACTTATTCGTAGTTCAATTGTGAATCGTTATTTTGTGGGACTTCTAGTGTCCAATTACAATGGAACCATCCAGCAGAAACAACATCAACAGACCATCATTCCAAGATAGATAGAGAGATCTCTGCTTGTTTCAGCAGGATTTTTTATTTTTTATTTTTGCAACGAGAAGGGAAGTCTACGAAATACTTTAATATCACTCCCAGGGATTGAAATTGCAGGTGATTGTTGTACCGGTAAACTACCTGCATGTGTTCTCTGCAAGAAGGATTTAGTAGTTGGTATTACGATTTTGTGGAACGTTATTTGTGATATCCAGATTTCCCATCTCTTTCGAGTTTGTTGTCTTGTCATGATGTGGGTCTTTGATGGTTTGGATATTCTGCACTTTGGGGTTTTCTTTTTCGTTCATGGATGTCTGGAACATCGCTTCCATGTCTTTCTCTCATTTTAGAATGGAAGTTGGAGAAGTCACTCTAAGTCCATATTTTTAAGTCATTTTGCAACTTGACTTCCATATTTTTTACAGTTTTCCAGAGTAACAATCACCTAGTAGAAGTCATTATCGAAGTTCTATTCCTCACTTCCTTGAATTTTTCTTGAGTACCGACCACACCTGTCACCTGGTGCTACTCTACTGGAACATTGTTGATTGTTGTTCCCCTGGTTAATGCCGACATAGTTTAGATGTTGGGCTTTGGGATTGTTTTCTTTTATATCCTTTCCTCATCGGTTTATAAAATGGTCGGGGGGGGGGGGGGGGGGGGGGGGGGAGCGCGTGGGACAGTTGAAATATGAGAGAGAAGCAGAACCAAGAAATGAGAAAGAGAAAATTGAAAGGGAGGTGAAAGAAGAATAAAAGAGAGAATAGGAAGAGAAACAAGAGAATGGAAGAGGGAGAGGGAGTTGGAGAGAGAGAGAGCTTAGATATAGGATAAAGGCGAGACAAAGTTTATTATCTGAAACCTTTTATTTTTACTTCAAATTAAGGTTTTACAACCACATTATTTGATTCGACCCGGACACCAACGAGATGTCCAAAGTCATTGTATTGAAAACTATATTATGTTGCTAAAACAAGTTTCCAAAAGGTTATTCCAACATGACCATAGTCTTCTAAATGTTTACCACCCTAATATACACACACACTCATAAATAATAGAATAGCCTTTATATTTGCTCCAAAAATTGTTCATAACCTACATACATATGTATATAAAGTTTGATAATGAAGTTAGTATTGAAGAACTACAAAATATTATCTTTGAGGTCTAACTCCAATTGGGTGCTGATGGTTATGCAAATTGTTCACAGTATTACAAACATCTGAATTAATTATAACACCATCTGAATTACTTGTTATGAACTATCTGACTCCCATGATTTGTTTTTTGATGTAATGAAATCATTGATCTCTAAGCACACCACACATACATTCTGATTATGCTTGGATAATACTTTAAGCTATCGGCAGAAATTTCATGTTTCATAATGAATATAGACTTTGAACGTCAAATCATATATGTATGCCTCCTGAATTATTTGCAGAAACCTTACAGGGGAAGAAGCATAACTGAAGATCTTAATGTCACCGACGAAATGCTTAATCCTCTCTCCTTGACTAGGCAATTACATGACCAAATTTCTCTTGCCAAGGCATTTGTGCTCATTGCAAAGGACAGCAATAACCTTCAATTGTCGTGGGAACTAAGCACGCAGATCCGAAACTCCCAAGCTCTACTTACGAGTGCCAGAACACGGCGGAACCCTTTGAGCCTTGACGAGTCCGAACAGGCAATACGTAACATGGCCCTTCTGCTGTACCAAGCACAACAATTCCACTATGACAGTGCAACGACAATAATGAAGTTGAAAGGCCAAATTCAGACCCTTGAGGAAAATGCTAGTTCCGAGAAAGAGAAGAGTACCAAGTACGGACAGATAGCAGCTGAAGAAGTCCCCAAAGGCCTATATTGTCTTGGCACAAGGTTAACCATGGAATGGTTCACAAACACAAACCTTCGCAGGAAGCTGTTAGATGGAAACCTTCGGATTAAGGAAAAGCTGAAAGACAACAACCTGTACCACTTCTGTGTGTTCTCCGACAACGTCCTTGCGGCATCTACTGTTGTCAATTCGACAGCTGTGAATTCCAATCATCCTGACAAAGTTGTGTTCCATTTGGTGACCGACGAGGTGAACTATGTTGCGATGAAGGCATGGTTTTCCATGAACAGCTTCCGAGGGGTGACTGTTAATGTACAAAAATTTGAGGATTTTACTTGGCTTAATGCGTCTTATGTACCAGTCCTGAAACAACTGCAGGATGCCGAGACCCAGAGCTTCTACTTCTCTGGGAGCTCTGATGGAAAGGTCCCCATAAAATTCCGGAACCCAAAATACTTGTCTTTGCTTAATCACTTGAGATTCTACCTCCCTGAGGTTTATCCTGCACTGGAGAAGGTTGTATTTCTCGATGATGACGTTGTAGTCCAGAAGGATTTGTCTGCACTTTTCACAATTGATCTCAATGGTAACGTGATGGGAGCTGTTGAAACCTGCATGGAAACATTCCACAGATTCCACAAGTACTTGAACTACTCTCACCCGCTTATACGTGCTCATTTCGATCCTGATGCTTGTGGATGGGCGTTTGGGATGAACTTGATTGACTTAAAGGAGTGGCGGAAACGAAATGTTACTGGAATATACCACTATTGGCAAGAGCGCAATGCCGATCACACACTATGGAAGCTTGGTTCGCTGCCACCTGGTTTGCTTGCATTCTACGGGTTGGTAGAAACTCTGGATCCGAAGTGGCATGTTTTGGGCCTAGGTTACTCAAATGTCGATCCCTCCATGATACGGAAAGGGGTGGTTGTGCACTGGAACGGAAACCAGAAGCCGTGGTTGAGGATTGCAAATGAGAAGTACAAGGTAATATGGGACAAGTATGTGGACTATTTGCATCCGTTGTTGCAGAGGTGCAACATACACTGAAATGTCACATGAACTTAGATCACTTAATCCCACTAAATGGAGTCTTTAAATTTGTTGAGGACTCCCAAAGTTTTAGTTTGGAAACCTCAACAAACGGAAATTTGGAATGCAGTAATGTTTGGTTGCTTCATGCTTGCAATACCTGACTTTTATCTGTAGAAGAATTCTGAGCTTAGATCATGTAAAAATGTGGAGGTAGTGATATTTTTACCTTTGAAGTGTTGAATCAGGAACTGAAATCCATTATTTATTGTCAGATTATTTGATCATGTACGAATAGTCATAAATTATTATCAAAAAACGTAGTCATAAATTAGTGGTCATTATTACACATGAATGATATGGTGATATGTGGCATTTGTATTTCTTGAGAAACTATTGAGTTCTAAGCCGACGTTGCCAGGGCGAATCCAGATTTTTTTTTGGTGGGGGCAGATTGTTATATTGGTCGATTTGTAGTCCAGAAGGATTTGTCTGCACTTTTCACAATTGATCTCAATGGTAACGTGATGGGAGCTGTTGAAACCTGCACGGAAACATTCCACAGATTCCACAAGTACTTGAACTACTCTCACCCGCTTATACAGGCTCATTTTGATCCTGATGCTTGTGGATACGTGCTCCTAAACTCACAACTTAAAAGATGATAATTTAAATAAATTACAACAACAAAGTCTTTTATCCCAAACTAGTTGGGGTAGGCTAGAAATGAAACTCTAAGGAGTCACGGTTCAGACACGTGAAACTTTAAGGAGTCACGATAATATTAATTAATTAAAAATAAAATTTGAAAATATCATTCCTATGTTTAACATTTTTCCAAATCTAAATACATTAAAATTCGAACATTTAAAAAATATTACAACCATCAAACACGACACATCATTTAACACAACTAATTAACTAAATAATTTAACATTAAAAAAAGTCGATACAAAATCATTCATCTAAACTTCATGTCTTGAAAACATTTCATGACCGCTTGAATCTAGTGCGATTTGGGGAGGAGGCGAGAAGCTGAGGAGGAAAGGATTGGGTGTGACTAGGGATAACAACGGTCGGTTCAGGTTCACGTATTTGGAGAATAAGAATCGGATCGGTTTTTTATTTGGGTATCTAGAACCAAACCAGATCCGGATCGGTTCCCAACTTGGGTACCCAGAACCGGATCAGTTGGAATCGGATTCAGCACCAAATTTGTAAAACAAAATCAATTTTTACCTGTAAAACTATTATTTTCATTTTCTACAACTTTGTAGGATTAATTTTCATTTTAATAATACACTAATTTTGGATCTGGTTCCACTAGCTAGAACCGGAATCCAATCGAAACCGAGTCGGTTCTGAAATTGGATAATCATATCCAACCAATATCAGTTTTTCCATGGTTAAGTTCGACCGATTCCAGATACTCATGGCCACCCCCAGGCGTGAACAAATTGATTGGAAATTAGGAATGAAAAAAAATGGGGGGTGGGAATCTGGGAACGTGGATCTGCCACTGGACTTTGCAATATGTGGTTCCAGTTGTAAAGATAATGTGTTTTTCCGAACTATTTTTCTATTTAGTCCGCGAATCTTAACTTTATTTCAAGATAGAAGTTTAGGTTGGTGGAGTTAAGAATATTGCATAATGACAAGAAGACTAGATAGTGTGTTTCAGGGTTAAGTTTTGTTGAAAATTTAGCTTTTAAATTAGTATGGTTTGCAAAGTAGCGGAAAAGAAAACCTACAAGGTAGTTTGAGAAAACAGACCATACATGATTGGTTTTGGTAATTATAAGTTTAAGATTTTATATAGTCATTCTAAACATCTATAGTATTATATATATGGTTTCCCGTAAATAACCATTTTTTCCTAGTTCTTTTACTTCCATCTCATACATCCATCTACACATTTCAATCTCCATCGTCCACGTAAATAATAATCAACCCCTCTTCCTAAACCCAAACCACGTCCTCCCCCTCACGCGTCCAAAACCCTCCAGTTAGACACATCCCTTGCTAGTCTACAACACATCTTTTAACCCGTGTAACTACCGGTGGCATGGCGACCCTTAAGAATATGTCTCTCAAAACAATATGACCATTCTCAAATTTCCCAACAATTAATTTCGCCAACAAACAACCGTCAAAAATCCGATGTCCGGCCACGGCGTCAACCACCAACTATGTCGCCTACTGTTGCTCCTAAATCCTAGGTTAGGCTTGCTTAATGTTGATTAGACGGTTTTCATAGTGTCGGTTTGCTAATTCCTTGGTTGCTACTCTTCTTGCATGCTCTTTGCCTCTAACATATGGGTGTGAGATTGTGTTGGGTTTTCAACACCCTGCGCTGTGCCTGATGAATTGGAATGGTGATTTCATGTTTAGAAAATAATGTTGTGATTTCATGTCCAAAGAAATGCAGCGGAATAATGTCCCTATTGTGACTATCCTCTTTTACGATAATTACATACTTCTGTGTTTGATTTTGAAGGGATTGATGGAGATGATACAACAAACTCTCACTTCAAAAAAATTAGGGTTTCTTTTCTATATTACAAGTTAAACTGGTTTGTGTTGCTATATATTCTTTCGTGATTTCTTTCTCAGTTGGCTGCAGTGGGTTCTTCAACTTCTTCCCCTAACATATCGTGCCTTCTTTTGTAGGTGAGTCATGATTGAGTTATTTTATTTTTCTTTTCATTTTTATTCCATCCCAATTCCAAATATGCCCAATCTGTATAACCAATGGTATTGAAGAAGTTTCTGCATAGTTACTTCTGTTGGTTTTTTTGCTAATAATCGTTAATCCGTTTTGATGATTAATCAACATATCAATAAACACATGTATCAACTAAAAATCATTGCTTGCATATATTGTATTATCGAACGTTTCAGGAACCAAGTTTGAGGTAAATCGAGAGATGAAGATTGAAGCGTAGCTAAGTTTACATTTTATGTATTTAGGCTACAAATGTAACTTGATACTTGAAATTGTTAATTGATTGCATTGCATGACACTTAGGAAACCTATAGAAATCTTACATAACAATCCAATTATCTTTAGACTCCAATAGGAAATCATCGAAACTCATTAGAAACCTAGAACAAAATTTTTGTACTCAACCGGTCGACCGGATTTCTACAGACTGTCCCAGAATGCCTTTCATGTCCAAAACGGTCGACCAAAATCCTCTTCTAGTTCAATCGTTATATTTATCTGGTTTGCCTGTCTAAAAACAATCGACCAACATACCTTTTCCGTTCGACAGTTTCACCTTGTCTACCGATAGGAATTAGTTTATCTGATTCAAATCTTCTAGCATATCAGCGGTTGACATGTGTCCTCGTTAGTGAGACTTTCGGTCTACCAAAAATTAGCTTTTGTTCGACCGATTGCATTTTCGTATTCGTATTTAATATGACCGTTATACTTGTCGTATATACCAACGGTCGTATATACATTTCTCACCGAACCCCTCTCTTGGATTTGGTCTTCCGGTCGACCGAACGTTCCTAAACGGTCGACCGATTCTCAAAAACTTCCCAGACCCAATTTTACTGGAAGTTTTCAGTCGAACCCCCAATTCATTCTGTTCGACCGATAGTCATTGGCTTTGTCATGTCTAAAATCAAACACGTCAAACGGTCGACCGAAACTCTCTTAACGGTTGACCAATTCTTGCATCTTTTCCAGATCCAATTTTACTGGTCATTTTCGGTCGAACTCGTGATCCAGTTTGTTCGACCGATCACTTAAGTTCTAGCCCAGTTGGTCCGACCATCTGCACCTTTGCTCGACCGAACCAATTATTTTTGCATACCGGTCGACTGATTAACCCGGTCTGGTCGACCGTTTGTGTCCTGAAATGTGTCTTGTCACTTCCTGACTTGTGTTTTCTTGCACAACTTTATATCATTTCAATCCCAAAGGCTAGAAGTAGTTTAGAGCTTATAAATAGAGCTGAGAACACTCATCTAAAGTCACCAATCTTTCTCCAAGCTCAAAATCTCACTACTACTCCCAAACTTGCTCTAAACACTTGTGATCACATCTTCTCACTTGACATCATCATCTTTGATTGCATCATCCATTTCAAGTGCTCAAGATTAGTTGCTGAAGTAAAGTCTTCAAGAGTTGTACTAAGCTTCCGGAGTGAAGCTCTTCTCGGATTGTGAGAAGGTGGTCCAAGCTAGGCGAGGGTGTTCTCAAAGCTTGTGGTGTAAAGGCGTGATCTCAGCCCGCAACGGAAATCGGATTAGTGGAGGACGTGAAGTTTCTCGAGTAAGAGCAATTAGTAAGAGAGGACTAGGATTCGGTGGTTGGATCCAAACCTCTATACATCCGGTGTTGTGGTTTGTTGTTCTTTTCTTCACATTAATTTGTCTTAGCTTTTAATTTGGCATAGTTTGTTAAACTATCTTAATTAGTCTATCCACCCCCTAGACTAATATTAGGGCCCAGTAGATCCTACATTTGGTATCAGAGTCTTGTTAATTGCATTTAGACACATTCACATTTGTAGCAATGGCCCAACAACGCGAGGGATTTCACATCGGAAGACCTCCGTTGTTTGATGGAACCAACTATGCCTATTGGAAGAAACATATGACCACATTCATGCAATCTTATGATGTTAAAGTATGGGTTTTCTTTCAAATACCATATACACAAAACAAACCATTAGCACACATGGATGATGAATTACCCATGATTCAAATGAATGTTAAACTCATGAACATACTTATGTGTGGTTTGACCGAAGAATAATATAGTAGAATTAATGCATGTGACTCTACATTTGAGGCTTAGCATATGTTAGAAAGTCACTTTGAAGGCTGATCATCGGTTAAAGAAACTAGGACAGATTCATTTATGCAAAAGTATGAAATGTTTGCTATGAAACCGAATGAATCCATTAGCAACATGCATACTCGCTTTACTCTTATTACTAACTCCTTGAAGAACCTTGGTAAGGTGTTGGTTGAAAGTGATAGGGTACGAAAGTTTCTTAGGTCTTTCACCTTGGATTGAGAGAAAAAGACTACGTCAATTGAAGAAGCCAAAGATCTCTCAAAGTTGAAGATGGAGGATCTCATTGCAAGCCTTATGGCGTATGAGATTCAAATGGAAGAAAGAAGAGAGAAGAGAGAAGGAGAAGGAATGGGAAGGGTGTAGACGGAAAGAGAAGCAAATTACTTTAAAAGCAACCTCGGATTCGGAAGCAATTGAAGATGAGGACACCGATGAAGATGTTGCTTTCCTAACCCACAACTTCAAGAAGTTCCTCTCCAAAAGAAAATTTGCAAAAGGAAGAGAAGAATCTTCTCGGAGATTCACTTGCTATGAGTGTAACAAAATCGGCCACATGAAGAAGGATTTCCCATTGCTTAGGCCGAGGGATTGTGAACGAAGAGAAGAAATGAAATATCCTCCTAAAAGAGAAAGGGATGAGAGACCAAGAAGAGATAGAGATGAAAGGTCATTACGAAAAGAAAAAGAAGAAAGGCCTAGAAGATGTGATGATTACAAGAGAAGGAATCATGGCGAGAAAGATGGGAAAAAGGCTCTCAAGGCCACTTGGGATGACTCAAGCTCATCAAAGGACTCCGACTCCGAATACTCCCAAGAAGAAAAGGCACACATGTGTTTCACGGCTTCTAATGTTGATTCCGACTCAAGCCTACCTCCATCACCAAAGACAAGTGATCAACCTCACGTGGTGAAGATTGACGACGATGAGGTATCCCTAAATGAAACACCTCCCTATGATGATCTATTATATGCCTTTCATGAACTTGCCGAGCGATATGAAATGATTTGTCATAAAAACAAATTAGCAAGAAAAGTGAATCTAGATCAATCTATCAATTGTGACATGCTAGTCAAAGAAATTGAAACTCTAAATGATGAGATAAAAACTCTGAAATCTACAAAAGAGAGTCATACAAATGAAGATCTCATTGCCAAAAATAAGCAACTCACAAAGATTTAGAGAAATTCACTTTAGGTAGAAAGATGTTTGACATGCTTCTTGGAACACAAACTCAATCTCTAACAAAACACGGTCTAGCTTACAAGGGAGGGAAACAAAAGAAACCCACATCTTATTTTGTTAAAATGAACAATTCACTTGTTAAGAAAACAAATTATTCAAGTGTTTGGGTACCTAAGACTACTCAAGTTTGGGTACCAAAAGCTAACCCTCAAGGACCCAAACAAATTTGGGTACCAAAGTCTTCACTTGTCTCTTCGTTTGTAGGTAAAAACAAGGACAAAAGGGAAGTGGATTCTCGATAGCGGGTGCTCAAGGCACATGACGAGAGACTCCCAAGTTCTATCAAGTTAAAAGCCTAAAAAGGGAGAAACTGTCACATTTGGAGATAATGATAAAGGACACATCGTCGGTATAGGTAATATTGGCAATTCTACTGCTCCAAATATTGAAAAAGTTCCATTAGTAGATGGGTTAAAATATAGCTTGCTTAGTGTTAGTCAATTAACCGATAAGAATTTTCTAGTTGTGTTTGATAAACATACTTGCCATATCATTTCTAAACATGACATGAAAATTGTTTTTAAGGGTTATAGGTCAAATAACATCTACATTGTGCATGTTGATAACCTTAGAAATTTGAATGTTGAAACTTGCTTAGTTATCTCACATGACGAAGCTTGGTTATGGCATAACCTTTGGTACATATTAGTATGTCACAATTGCACAAATTATCCAAACTTGAATTGGTTAGAGGACTACCAAAAATTGATTTCAAAAAGGACAAACTTTGTGATGCATGCCAATTTGGAAAACAATTTAAATCTTCTTTCAAATCTTTAAATGTGGTGTCAACTTCAAAACCCCTTGAGCTTTTACACTTAGATCTTTTTGGACCCTCAATGACCGTGAGTCTAGGAGGAAAAAGATATGCATTTGTGATCGTGGATGATTTTTCGAGATTCACTTGGGTTTTGTTTTTAGCAAACAAATATGATGCTTTTGAAAGATTTAAAGTTTTTGCAAACGTGTTCAAAGGGAAAAAGATTCTAACATAATCACTATTCGTAGTGATCATGGAGGGTAATTTGAAAATGAATCGTTTCAAAAGTTTTGTGAAAAATATGGAATTGAGCATAACTTCTCCTTTCCTTGCACTCCTCAACAAAATGGGGTAGTTGAGAGGAAAAATAGAACTCTTCAAGAAATGACAAGAACCATGCTTGTGGAAAAAGGGTTTCCAAAATATTTTGATGCGAAACTGTTAATACATCTTGCTATGTTTTAAATCGTGTTCTCATTAGACCGATTTTAAAGAAAACACCTTTTGAACTTTTGCATTACCAGATTCCAAAATTTTCTTACTTTGAAGCCTTTGGTTGAAAATGTTTTGTCCTCAATACTCAAGACAACTTGGATAAAATTGATGCAAAATCTGATGAGGCCATCTTTTTAGGGTTTCTGATAGGAGTAAAGCATATAGAATCTACAATAAACAAACAAGTTGTGTTGAGGAATCTCTACACGTCAACCTTGACGAGTTAGCTTATGTAGATAACTCCTCTCTTGATGATGATTGCATGGATATCATTAGACATGTATCATCACAAGATGTCCCTCTTGAGTCTCATCAAGAACCTCCAAGTTCTCCATAAGAGGACTTGGATGATCATCCTAAGGATTGGACCTATAGAAAGGATCATCTGAAGGACTTTGTGATAGGAGATGTCTCTCAAGGTGTGACAACACGTTCTAAAGATCATGTAGTTTGTGACTCTTATGCATTTATCTCTACATTAGAACCCAAGAAAGTAGAACAAGCATGTAATGATGAATTTTGGCTTATGGCTATGCATGAAGAGCTAAATCAATTTGTTCGAAATAATGTATGAGAACTTGTTGAAAAACCTCCCAACCAAACAGTTATTGGAACCAAATGGATCTTTTGAAATAAACTTGACAAAGATGGGAATGTAGTTAAGAGCAAAGCTAGACTCGTTGCTCAAGGCTATCGCTAAAAGGAGGGTGTAGACTTTGATGAAACTTATGTCCCCTTCGCTCGAATGGAAGTCATTCGCATGTTATTAGCATATGCATCTTATATTGACATAAAATTATTTCAAAATGATGTTAAAAGTGCTTTCCTAAATGGATTTATAAATGAAGAAGTTTATGTTGCACAACCTCCCGGATTTGTAAATGAAACTTACCCAAACCATGTGTTTAAACTCAAGAAGACTCTTTATGGCCTCAGACAAGGTCCTAGAGTTTGGTATGAGTGGTTGAAGAACTTCTTAATCAACAACGGTTTTTTGTGTGGGTAAAGTGGATACCACTCTTTTTGTAAAATTTTATGATCATGATTTACTAGTGGTACAAATTTATGTTGATGATATAATATTTGGCGCAAGTAACCCGCGGCTTTGCAAAGAATTTTCTAAGTCTATGCAGGGGGAGTTCGAAATGAGCTTAATTAGTGAACTCAATTTCTTCCTCAGACTCCAAATTAAGCAAACTCAAGATGGGAACTTCATACACGAAGCAAAGTACACAAAAGAACTTCTAAAACGCTTTGGTCTTGAAGATAGCAGGTCACACAACACTCCAATGAGCACTATCACCAAGTTGGACAAAAATGAAAATGGCAAGGAGGTGGATATCAAGAAATATTGAGGTATGATAGGATCCTTGCTTTATCTTACTGCTAGTCATCCGGATATTATGTTTTTCGTGTGTTTATTTTGCTCAGTTTCAAGCTTGTCCAAAAGAATCTAATTTTAATGCTTCGAAACGTATTTTTCATTATCTCAAAGGATCTCAAGATTTTGGTTTGTTTTACCCCAAGACTAGGGCTTTTGATCTTGTTGCTTATAGTGACCCCAACTATGCCGGTTGCATTTTAGATCGTAAAAGCAGTAGTGGCACTTGCCATTTTTTGGGAAAATCGCTTGTCTCTTGGTTTAGTAAGAAACAAAATAGTGTTGTATTGTCGACAACCGAGGCCAAATATATTGCCGCCAGTTATGCATGTGCACAAGTCTTGTGGATGAGGCAAACCCTCAAAGACTTGAAACTTGAGTTTCAAACTACTTCTATACTTTGTGACAATACAAGTGTTATCAATCTTTCAAAAAATCCCATATTACATTCAAGAACTAAACATATCGAAGTAAGACATCACTTTCTTAGAGATCATGCAACAAAAGAAGACATTAAACTTGTATTTGTTCCCACAATGATCAACTTGTGGACATCTTTACAAAACCCTTACATGTTGATCAATATTGTTATATAAGAGTAAATTTAGGCATGTGCAATTTAAATGACCTATAACTTGGTTATATCATGCATTTCTTTCAAATTTGCTACATGATTGAGGTTATATTTGAAGTTCTGCAGGTTTTTGTGGTGTTCTTCAATTTTTTGTTACTTTCAGACTTTGTTCGGTTGACCCGAAATCGTCTTTCGTTGGACCGGATTACTGTTCTACAAGTTATTTTTTAAAACTTCTGTCTCTATCGTTCGACCGAAATATTTTGTTAGTTCGACCGATACGTTTTGTGCGTTGATTTTGTCTTCTCTGGTGTTTTGCGGTCGACCACCCTTTATGAGTCGTTCGACCGATAGCCTTCTGATCGATCTGATCCTTAAGTTCACTTAAGTGATTGGTCAAACTATTTGTGCTTCGATTGACCGTAGTAGTGTGTCGGTTGATCGTGTGTGTTGTTTTGTCCTACCAAAAATCACCAGGCCTCGTCTATCTTTCTCTCCTCACTTGCTCGGTCGACCGCCTCGCTTATTTCGTCCGACTGAATTGTCTAGTACGAGCCAAGTTTTTCATCTTAAATCTCTCGGTCGACCGACTGACGTGTTTCGCCCGACCGGATCTCTCTAGTAATTTCCCAGGTTCTTCTCTTTTACCTTTCCGGTTGACCGACTCACTCGCCTCGTCCGAAAGTTTTTGTCCAAACGTTGTGTGATCGCTTGGTTTGGGTTAATTTTTAACCGTCCGGTCAACCGGAGCACCTTAACGGTCGACCGTTGCTGTCGTTTCAGCACATAATTAGGGCAAAATTCGTGGGGTCAATCTTCACTTTTACTCTCCCACCTTCAAACCCTAGTTGTCGCCCCTCATTTTTACTCTCCCTCCGGTCGACCGTCTGACCATTCCGATCGTCCAACTCCCATTTTTCTTCCATCACTCGACCATTCTTGCCTTCCTCCACCCATTCACGTCCTCATTTTTCGTGTTCTCCAACATTTCTTCTCAAACAGGTCGCTCAAAAATGTCCATCTCCAAGAAACTAGGTACTCCGGAGGTGGTTACTGAACGCCGCACTGAGAAGAAACAAGACTCCCAACCCTCGTCCTCTCGTGCTCCGGTTCCTCCGGTTCAACCTTTGCTTCATTTCTTTCTGGTCGGCGATGACGCTCAAAAGGCGTGGGACAAAGTCTTCTCGGTTGCTAACTTCATCCCTTGTCGCAAGGTTGAGGTAGCCGACTTTGCTAACTTCTCTTTAAAATCCTTTTTAGATGTGAATAAGCTCACTTACTCTCACACAATTCTTGCATCAAAACCCTACTATCCTTTCCTTGTGCAACAATTCTATTGCAATTTTAGAAAAATCCCAAATCGGATTGAATGGGATTGAATATAGGATTACACCCGAATTGTTGTCTAAAACTCTAGGTTTCGATTCGAGGGGTACTCACATTTATCTTGACAATCCTCAAGGTGCTCTCCCAGTACGGAGGTTGAGAAAATTGTTGATGAGTTATATGCCATTCCACCACCTCGGGTAAATGGTCGATTCAAACACAATGCATCTCTTTTACATCCTTTACCCTGGATTCTTGCCCAAATCATCTCTTACAACCTCTATCCCAAATTTGGTCACCACAATGACATATCTAATATGGCGCTTATGTGCATCTATTGCATTTATAAGAAAATTTTGGTGGATTGGCCTCGTTTCATGATCTTGCATATGTGTCATCGTAGTGGATCGTATCTTCCATATCCTACGTGACTATCTGTCTTGTTTGATAAATGGAAGATAGATGTCGAAGTGTTTCCCTCTTTGGTCTACAAATTTCCTATCTGTAAGACCACCTTGTCCAAAATGAAATCCATTGCTATTCCTTCTCCACCACATTCCTCTACCGAGGAATCAAATGAGGATTCAGAAGAAGAAGAAGAGGAGGAGTCTGAAGATCCGAGGTGGATGCCTCGTCAAGTTCCTCGTGACTCTAACTCTTGGGGGGTGAGGGAGACTCTGAAGCGTGGTCTCAAGGACAGTGGTCAGCTTCCACTTCGATTGATCTCCATCGCTTTCAGCATCTGTCTGACAAGGTTGATGCCTTTGAAGCCTCCACGACTGCTCGTCTTGATGCAATTAAGGCTTCTTCTAATGCTCGTCATGATGCCACCTCAGCACAGCTTAATCGCATTGAGGCCTCTCTTGATTCCCTTTCCTCGCTGCTTCGTGATCAGAGGCTTGGTTGATTTTGTGTGGGTTTGTGGTGTGTTTATGTTTGTTTTTCGGTTGTCTTGAACTTCATTTCATGATGTATTTGCTTTGATCTTTGCTTAATGTTGTATTTTGCCTTGAACTTATTGTTGTATTTGCTTTCGGTCTTGACATTTGGCTGTATGTTTTGAATCCTATTTTGAATGCATGGTCATATTTCCCTTTATTGTCTCTTTTTGGCTAAATTTGTTCGCTTCCGTTAGTCTAGCTTATGATAAAACTCAAATTGAATATCATATTGTTTCACGAGTCTTTTTGATTATGCCAAAGGGGGAGAAATAAATACATGCTTATAGATAAGGGGAGCTACAAGATAGGGGGAGCATTATATATTGGTTATTAATGTTAGATTTTGAAATCAAACATGTATTTAGATCGATAAGTTGTCATCATCAAAAAACGGGAGATTGTTAGCTTTTTGGCTAATAATCGTTAATCTGTTTTGATGATTAATCAACATATCAATAAACATATGTATCAACTAAAGATCATTGCTTGCAAATATTGTATTATCTAACATTTCAGGAACCAAGTTTGAGGTAAATCGAGAGATGAAGATTAAAGTGTAGTTAGGTTTACATTTTATGTATTTAGGTTACAAATGTAACTTGGTACTTGAAATCGTTGATTCATTGCATGACACTTAGGAAACCTATAGAAGTCTCACATAACAATCCAATTATGTTTAGACTCCAATAGGAAATCATCAAAACTCGTTAGAAACCTTGAACATGATTTTTGTACTCAACCGGTCGACCAGTAGAACCATCTGGTTCGACCGGATTTCAACAAATTGTCCCAGAATGCCTTTCATGTCCAAAACGATCGACTAAAATCCTCTTCTAGTTCGACCGTTATATTTATCTGGTTTGCCTTTCTAAAAACGGTCGACCGACATACCTTTTCCGTTCGACCATTTCACCTTGTCTACCGATAGGAATTAGTTTATCTGATTCAAATCTTCTAGCCTATCAGCGGTTGACACGTGTCCTTGTTAGTGAGACTTTCGGTCGACCAAAACTTAGCTTTTGTTCGACCGATTGCATATTTGTGTTCGTATTTAATATGATCGTTATACTTGTTGTATATACCAACGATCGTATACACATTTCTCACCTAACCCCTCTTTTGGATTTGGTTTTCTGATTGACCGAAGGTTCCTCAACGGTTGACTGATTCTCGAAAACTTCCCATACCGAATTTTACTGGAAATTTTCGATTGAACCCCCAATTCATTCTGTTCTACCGATAGTCCTCGGTTTTGTCCTGTCTAAAATAAAACACGTCAAACAGTCGACCGAAATATCTTAACGGTATACCAATTCTTGCATTTTTTCCAGATCCAGTTTTACTGGTCATTTTCGGTCGAACTCGTGATCCAGTTCGTTCGACCGATCACTTAAGTTTAGCCCAGTTGGTCCGACCGTCTGCACCTTCGCTCAACCGAATCAATTATTTTTGCATACCGGTCGACCGCTTAACCCGATCTGATCGACCGTTCGTGTCCTAAAATGTGTCCTGCCACTTCCTCACTTGTGTTTTCTTGCACAACTTTATACCATTTCAATCCCAACGGCTAGAACTAGTTTAGAGCTTATAAATATAGCTGAGAACACTCATCTAAAGTCACCAATCTTTCTCCAAGCTCAAAATATCACTACTACTCTCAAACTTGCTCTAAACACTTGTGATCACATCTTTTCACTTGACATCATCATCTTTGATTGCATCATCCATTTCAAGTGCTCAAGATTAGTTGCTGAAGTAAAGTCTTCAAGAGTTGTACTAAGCTTCCGGAGTGAAGTGATTGACATCATTTCATGCTCATATTAGTATCTTATATCCATTATCTTTCACCTAAACAATGCTATGTCACGAGTTTTATGTTTAGTTTTCAGGAATAAATAGGTTTGAAGAGATGAAACACAAAAGGACCCAAAAGCTGGGAAAAATGACTGAATCGTGAGATTTGGGGACCATGATGCAAGACAGAAGGACCTGAACGCAAGACAGAGGGACCTAAGAGCAAACCAGAATAATCCTCACCATCATGGGGAGTATTTTAGCAATTGGATTCGGGTCGGAGATCTAACAAACCGAGTCGATGCATCCAAGACCAAGAAATACATCAAGACAAGCCCACAACAAAACGTAGCTCGATCCAGAACCAATAGACCGCCAATTGGCGGTCTGTTTAGCTCCGGATCCGATTATCTTTGGTGGTCATGTGTATTAGTGGATTATTAGTCTATTTTGGGTATTGGTTTAGTCCCACATCGGGGGATTGTCCCGGATTAGCTTTTCTCATGCCTATAAATAGAACTCTTCACCTTCCTTTGTAATTACTCCATGCTTGTGGCCATTCTCCCTAATTGAAGTGGAAGCCTTGAAGCAAGAAACTCAATAGGGAGATGCTACTGGTCTTGTGAGTCTTCAATTAATAAAATTTTCTTTGTTTTGTGCTTCTTTTATTGTTGGTGCATGCTTTAGTTTAATTGTCTTTTATTAAATCTAGCTTAGTTAATATGTCTTCTTATTTTAGTGTAATAGTTAGTGTAATGTGTAGTGAGTAAAATCACTCCCCTTTTGGGGGTGGAGATGATTATCATATATGCAATTAAGGAAGGAAGGATGTTTATTTTGAAATGTGTTGATTAATATGAATGCATGCTTGCTTGTTAGAATAGAACACTTCACTAGATGGGTTTTGCCATGATAAGTAGACACCTCCCATGCTTGTTTAGTTTCTTAAATAACCAGCTTGTGTTTATAAGTGTTAATCAAAATAGGTTAGTGATTTAATTGATGGGTTTTTGCCATGATAAGTAGACACCTCCCATACATGCAAACACTACCTACACTTGTGCCTATAGGAAGATATTCTTGCCTCCTTATTGTGTATGTGTAGTCACTCCACCCCCTAAGGGGTCTCTCTCTTATTGATTCCTGCATAGTATCAAGTTTCTCTAGCTTAGTTGTTAGTTCATTGTTTGTTTCTCTCGTTCGCATTTCACACTTCTTAGCGTAGTTTAGTGTAAAGTAGCTTAATCATTCTTTCTCCCCCAATCTTTGCCACTTGATTTCTCATAAACAAGAGCGAGCTCACCTCCCTGAGGACGACCCGTACTTGCCACCGCTTCATCGCGGTCGTGCACTTGCGGTAGAAATATAAAACGTTCAACAAGTTTTTGGCGCCGTTGCCGGGGAGGTGCCAGTCCAGACTCTTGTTTGGACGATTCGAGTGGATTTAATTTGTGTTGTGTAGTTTTTCCTTATTTCAGGAGACTTTGAGTCATCAGGAGGAACGCCTGGAGAAGTTTTGAGTGAATCTGAGCATTTACGACCGCCAATCAGCGGCCTGAGACCGCCAATTGGCGGTCTGGTAAGCTCGATTTTGTCTCGTATTTCTTTGGTTGGTTTTTATAATTGATGTAGTGATCTGGGATTTAATTTGGCATGTTTTGACTTATAGTTTGTTCCCAGATCCATAATCAACCTCCTTTAAGCAACTTGGACCCTAAAACTCAAAGCAAAAGATTAGGCATTCTTGTTGTTTAGGTCATGCATCATGTATGTGACTTAGGCATTTAGATTGTCTTTTATCTTAGCTTTATTTTCTGTTGCTGAGAGCTGGCGTGAGGTACGCACCTTCTACTCTCATTCATGCATTTCGTATGAACATGCATTAGTTAGTAGGAAGTGCATTGAAACAAGTGTGAGTTGAGCGTTTTGTTTGGAGAGTTGATTGCTAGATTAGGACTCCAAAACGCTACTAAGGAGGGGCTGTCCCATAAAAGATAAGGTGGGGGATTTCATCACCCTTTCCTTCGCCCCAAAAACCACACTAATCAAGAGCCTAATTTTAAAATCAAGTATACATTGGCCCTAAGGATTTCGGGCGCATTAGGAGAGTGATCTGGTCCCGACCGTCATGACCTGATCGGCGTTGCCCACTTTGTCGCTAGTAGGAGAGACGAGATCCCTGGATCTTGGCTCACTTGCTGGGCTTTGTGGTCCTCGTTGTAGGGAGGTGAGGCGTGTTGAGGCCGTGTGACCTCGCAGTTAGGCGTCGTCTAGCTGTAAGGACCTATAGCGACCTTAGGATTGCTTGAGCCTTGTTTGCTTGTGTGCTTCTACATGTACCCATCCGCCGTAGCATAAGGACTTCTTCCCTTCTCTCCTGAATCATTCTTTCTCTCCTGTGTTCCCCCGTCTTCTCCTCTACGCACATTCTTTGTTAGAAAAAAAGAAAAAAAAGAAAAAAAAAGTTTTGTTTTGTGTGTGTGTGCACCTTTGTGCATGCTTTCGTGGGCACGAGACAAGAGTGGTCGTTTGACGAGGCGCGTTGTCAACCCTACTTCGGTAGTCGACTTCTCGACGCCTTCCTCCTCTCGTGTCGCACGCAATCCGGGTTCAATGGCTGCTAATTTCCGTGAGGAGGAGCAGTTGCTGGACCCATCTGCTCCACTAGTGCTTCCAGTTGTCGTTCCCATACCTCTACGCGATCGATGCTACCCGAGCCGTACAGCTCTACCCTCATGCATCGTATTGCCAGAGGCAAATGGGAACCATTTTGAGGTTAAGCCTCAGTTTATTTCCATGCTCCCTCACTTCACTGGGAAAGGTGACCCCTATATCTTTCTCAGGGAATTTGAGGAGGTCTGTGCTATGTTCAAACTGCAACAACTTAGCACAGACTCCATTCATCTTAGACTTGTCCCCTTTGCGCTGAAGGATGATGCTAAGAAGTGGTTGTACAGGAACCAGGCGAATTCCTTTAGGACTTGGGATGAGTTTCAGTCTGCATTCCTCAAAAAGTATTTTCCAAATCATCAGACTCAAAAATTGAGGAACGAAATCAATTCGTTCTATCAACATGAGACCGAATCATTCCATGCATACTTAGAGAGGTTCAAGGAGCTACTATCCTCATGCCCTCACCATGGCATCGAGTTGTGGTGCCTGTGTCAGATTGTTTACGAGGGTCTTCACATCCCGTCCCAAAAGCTCCTTGACTCCATGTGTCAAGGAGAGTTCTTAGGAAAGGATGAAAGGGAGGCATGAGCTTTCCTAGAAGACCTCGCTGAGAAAACCATGCAATGGGAGAGTGTAAGGGAACCACCTGCATCATCTAGCATAGGAGCGAGGATCGCAAATGCAAACTCGACTAGATCGGGTGCCGCATTTGCCATCGATACCACTACGGCCACTGAGGCACGCATGGCGGCCTTAATGCGCCGTATGGATTCGATTGAGCTCCATAACCAGCACGATGTATCTCATGTGTCTGCATCTGGTTCAGTTCCATGTCATTTATGTGGTAGGATAGGTCATATAGGGGGTGAGTGTGCATCCATTCCTCCTGAGATGGAACATGTAAATGTCATCTATGATAGATCCAGGAATGACCCACATTCATCATCATATAACCCTGGATGGAGGAACCACCCTAATTTCTCATGGAACCATAACAATGCCTCAAGTGGTCCTTCAAACTTTTCTCGACCACCTAACCGACCACACCACCCTCCCATGCATTCACAATCTCATCAGCCACCCCAAAGTCAGAACACCAACCAACCAAGTTTCCCAAATTCAAACACCTTGGAAACCCGATTTAATTCACTTGAGAACTTAACTCGTGGACTTGAGAACTCTGTAAAAAACTTTATGTCATCCACGAGTCAAGTTCTCACTTCGAATCAGCAGACCATCAAATCTCTCGAGCTTCAGATGGGTCAGTTGGCTCAGTCTGTACATGAGAGAGAGAGAGAGGGAGCCTGCCTAGCCAACCTGTGGCTAACCCCCATGCTCACCAGCACTCGAACATGCAAAATGCGAGTTCAAGACCACAGGGGGGGCAAGTGAACTACGTGGAAGAACCTGTGGATCATGTTAATGTCATTGTGACCCTGAGAAATGGGAAGCAGGTCAACAACCACGTATCCTTGCCAGAAAATCCATCTGTGCCGCCCCCTTGTGGGAATGATGGTGAGAAAGAGGCCGAGGGTGAGAGTAATACACCAAAGCCTCCTTCTCCGGCTCCGCCCAAGACATACCTACCAAAAGCTCCTTATCCGAGTAGGTTGTCTAAGAAACAGAGTGACAGTGTGGATAAAATGCTGGAGATATTTAAGAAAGTGAATGTCAACATCCCTTTGTTAGACATGATTCAACAAATACCTCCCTATGCAAAATTCCTGAAGGATCTCTGTACAACTAAGAGGAAAACCAACGTCCCTAGCAAAGCCTTTTTGGCGGCTAATGTGAGCTCTATCATCTCGAACCCTACGTACGTGAAATTGAAAGACCCGGGTAGTCCAACAATTTCATGTATCATTGGGGATTCTCGCATTAACAATGTTTTGCTAGATCTAGGGTCGGCGGTTAACCTCTTACCTGCTTCTGTGTATCAACGATTAAGCCTAGGCACTCTTAAGCCTACCAAAACAACTTTGCAGTTGGCTGATCGTTCGATCAAAGTCCCGTTGGGGGTCATTGAAGATGTCCTAATCAAGGACGGTGATTTCATATTTTCTGTTGATTTCGTCCACCTTGAGATCGAACCAATTAAGACTACCCACTCTCAGATTCCATTGATTTTGGGTAGACCTTTTTTGGCAACGTCAAATGCCTTGATCAATTGTCGTACTGGACTCATGAAATTGTCGTTCGGGAACTTGACCGCGACATTCCATGTGTTCAATATGGCTAGGCAGCCGACATCTTTCGAGGACCCCATGGCAGTCAATCTTATACGGGACTTGGAAGAAGAATTGGAAGAAGAGTACCCCCTGATTCATGAGAATTTAAATGATTACTTCATGGATGAGTCTGATCATGAAGAGGACGGGGGTGAGTTGAGCAATGATGTGCATGTTGTTCAGTACATGTGAGCTCCTCCTATCTTACATCTCGAGCTAGATATCACGCCTCGCCTGGAGGAGCCACCCACACCTAAGCTCAAAGAACTCCCCAAGGAATTGAAACACGTTTTTCTTGGTCCCGATAGGTCATTTCCGGTGATTATTTCATCGACGTTGACTGGTGATCAGGAAGAACGGTTGAGTCAAGTCCTAAAGGAGCACAAATCAGCCATTGGGTGGTCCTTGAGGGACATCAAAGGGATAAGTCCCGACGTCGTGCAGCACCACATCTTTATGGAGGATGAGGCACAACCACGTCGCGACCCACAGAGGCGTTTAAATCCAGCCATGACAGAAGTAGTTAAGAAAGAGATCATCAAGTGTTTAGATCATGGCATCATTTTTCCCATTTCGGACAGTACTTGGGTAAGTTCTGTCCAGGTTGTGCCCAAGAAGTCGGGTATCACCGTTGTCCAGAATGACAACAATGAGCTTGTACCCACACGACTTCAAACTGGGTGGCGAGTTTGTATTGACTATAGGAAGTTGAACGCGGTCACGCGTAAGGACCACTTCCCTCTACCGTTCATCGACCAGATGTTGGAGAGACTCGTCGGGCACGCCTATTACTGTTTCCTTGATGGTTATTCGGGGTACAATCAAATCCTAGTCGCCCCCGAAGACCAGGAGAAAACCACGTTCACTTGTCCTTTTGGGACGTTTGCCTATAGACGGATGTCTTTTGGGCTATGCAATGCACCTGCAACATTCCAACGTTGCATGCTAAGTATCTTTTCCGATATGGTCGAGAACTTCCTTGAGATTTTCATGGATGATTTCTCGGTTCATGGCACCTCCTTTGATGAGTGCTTGCACCACTTGAGCCTTGTTCTCAAAAGGTGTTTGGAAACGAACTTAGCCCTTAATTGGGAAAAGTGTCATTTCATGGTCACAAAAGGCATCGTGTTGGGTCAAGTGGTATCTTGTGATGGTATCGAGGTGGATAGGGCAAAGATTGAGCTTATCTCTAAGCTTCCGCCACCCACCTCGGTAAAAGAAATCCGTTCATTCCTTGGACACGCCGGTTTTTACCGGCGATTTATTAAGGATTTCAGCAAGATAGCTCGTCCTTTGACGAGCTTGCTTGCTAAAGGAACCTCCTTTGAGTTCACACCCGAGTGCATGACTGCATTTGAGTTTCTGAAGCGTGAGTTGACCTCCGCTCCTATTATTAAGGCACCGGTGTGGACACTACCATTCGAGCTGATGTGTGATGCTTCTGATTACGCGATAGGAGCGGTTTTGGGTCAGAAAGTCGACAAATTGTCTCATGTGATCTATTATGCAAGTCGTACTCTCAATGACGCCCAACTCAACTACTCCGTTACTGAGAAAGAGTTCCTCGCGATCATATTTGCGTTGGAAAAATTTCGCCAGTACCTCATAGGGTCGCATGTCATCATCTACACTGATCACTCAGCTCTTCGCTACCTTTTGTCTAAAAAGGATGCGAAACCTCGTCTCCTGCGTTGGATCTTGTTGTTACAGGAATTCGACCTCGAAATACGGGAAAAGAAGGGATGCGAGAATGTCGTGGCTGATCACCTATCTCGCATCCCCATTGATCTTTCACCGGATCCACCGGTGAACGAGTTTTTTTCCTGATGAGAACCTTATGGCAATAGCCTCACCTCCCTCGTTCGCTGACATTGTGAAATATTTAGCAACCGGGGAGGTGCCGGCTCATTGGAGACACAGTGAGACAGCAAAGTTCAAGTCGTTAGTCAAGCACTTCTGTTGGGATGATCCATACTTATTTAAGTATTGTGCTGATCAAATCATAAGGAGGTGCATTCCTGACGACGAGATTCAGAGTGTCTTGTCCTTTTGCCATAAGGAGGCATGTGGTGGGCACTTCGGTGCCAAGAAAACCGCTGCCAAAGTGCTCCAATGCGGTTTTTATTGGCCCACGTTGTTCCAAGACGCTTTTGCATTTTGCAAAGCATGCGATAGGTGCCAACGTGTGGGCCGCATTGGTAGACGAGATATGATGCCACTCAATCCTATCTTAGTGGTTAACATCTTTGATGTTTGGGGAATTTACTTCATGGGTCCCTTCCCCGTGTCCCATGGTCACACTTACATCCTGGTGGCGGTCGATTATGTGTCAAAGTGGGTTGAAGCAATCCCCACTCGCACTAACGATCGCAAGGTTGTGATCAAATTTCTTAAAGAACACATCTTCGCGAGGTTTGGGACACTTCGTTGTATCATAAGTGATCGGGGGACACACTTTGTGAATCGATCCCTTGAGGTAGTGCTGAGGAAATACCCCATCACGCACAAGTTGGTCACGCCTTATCATCCTCAAACCTGTGGCCAGGTGGAAATTTCCAACCGTCAACTCAAGCAAAATCTTGAGAAAACGGTTAATGCTTCAAGGAAAGATTGGTCGGTCAAGCTTAATGATGCATTGTGGGCTTTCCGCACTGCATTTAAAACCGACCTTGGTATGTCCCCCTACCGGCTAGTTTATGGCAAAGCTTGCCATCTTCCGGTAGAACTTGAGCACCGGGCATTATGGGCAATCAAACATCTTAACATGAGTCTTGATGTTTCTGGTGCCAATCGCAAGTTAGACCTCAACGAGTTGGAGGAGTTGAGAAATGAAGCTTATGAGAATGCCAAGATCTGCAAGTCCCGCACTAAAATTTTCCACGATCGCTTGGTGCGAATCAAAACCTTCGAGGTAGGACAAAAGGTCTTGTTGTATAATTCTCGCCTCCACTTGTTTCCGGGGAAACTTCGGAGCCGTTGGTCAGGTCCCTTCATTGTTTTAACCGTCTCCCCTCATGGGGCGGTTGAGATTCAAAATCCTAGGAATGGGGACGTGTTCAAAGTTAATGGACAACGCCTCAAACCATACTTGGAAGGAACCACGGTAGAGGTCGAGGAGGAAGTCGTGCCTTTGCACGAACTCCCCACGGATGTGGTCACTTGATGTGGTCCATCCCTCCATTAGTTTGTACATATCTTTGTTTTGTGTTGAAAAAAAAACAAAAAAACAAAAAAAAGATAAAAACCAAAGAAATTGGAAGACCTATGTGATATTTGCCCTTTCCCTTGATTAAAAACGTGTTTTCTCCTGCCCTACGCATTATTACAGCAGATAAAAACGCGTTTCTCCTTCAGATAGCGCCTCCACCCAAATTCTTTCACCTGATCCCCTCAACCGACCGCTAATTAGCGATTTAGAACCGCCAATCAGCGGTCGTTTGTTCTTCGTTTCCCGATTCTCTTTGTTTGGGTGTTGGATTTGGTATTCTCTGTTGTTTTCGTGGTTGGGAGTCTGTGTTTCTGCGGGAAACGGCGTGCGGTGGTCTCTTCTCCTCTCGCACCGTGTTCGTCTTCGCCGTAGTGTGCTTCGCCGCTAAAGCTCGCCCAGGTAGGTTCAGGTATGGCCAGCCATCATTTAATTCCAGAACTTAATTTTGCCTCCATGATTCGTGCATTCGGAGAGCCCTTCTACGATCGAATCGTAGTTAAAGGGTGGCACCATTTATTGTATGAGGGCGATGAGTCCATGTACGTAGAGCCTTTGGTACATGAATTCTTTACTAAACTCGAGTGTGACCAGACCGGTCCACTCGAGTTCAGTGTCACTCTCAGAGGGGTGAAACACACCGTGACACCCCAGCTGATCTCCGACGCGACTGGGATCCCCTTGGTTGATGAGCTCGTGCCTACCCACGATATCAATTTTTATCGATCTATGCTTGGGCGTGGGCAGCCTGTATCATCACATGGGGGAGTACCGAATGCGCACATTTACTCCAATGTGCACATTGTATCCAGGTGGGTCTGTAGAAATGTGTTGGGCCAAGAGCGGACCTCCACATTTTTTACACCTAGTTTGCGAATCGTGTATAGTCTAATGGACGGTTCACCACACTGCATTTGTCGAACATTGTTCGACGTTTTAGTGAACGCCAGTCTTAAAGATATACATTGTTTGCCGACTCTGGTTACCAAATTTTGTGGCATGTTGGACATCCCACGATTTGAGCGCATGCTAAGTCGCCAAGGCACCGACCTCGAGGTAGTGAAGATGACCCCGTCATTTCGCCATTGCCTTCCTGAGGCATGGGCGCCTGACTATATAGAGGAGGATGTTAGAGCCAGTTCCTCAAGCTCGTCTGTGAGCTCAGGAACGCTCTTTAACACCGACATTTCTGAGATGGCGGTCGTGTAGCAGAACGTCATCTTAGCCAAGCAAAACTGGAAGATCTATAGGAAGTTGTCGGCTCTTGAGAGAGGTGCCTCCTCGGGCACTTCTGGCCGCCGTCATTAGTCTGGTACACCCTATCCATGCATTGGCACCATTTTGCCATACATTGAGGACAATGCATGGATTAGGTGTGGGGGTGGTGTTTTCACGTTTGTACATAGTTTGTGAGTCTTTTTGTTTTTTTTTGTTTTTTTCGTGTTCTTTTGATTGTATTGCTAGGGTCATGTTAGTGTGCCGCATTTAACATTGATATATCTGCTTAACATGATCCTTGGGTGACTTGTCTTCTTTTGCTTGCCGAGTGCTTTAAAATTTTCACATTTCTTTCAAAATCTTCATGTGTTTGCGAAAGAAAATGTTTTTTGTGGGTTTTGCGTGTGTTTAGCATGTGCAAAACCGTTGAGAGTCAAAGTAAAAAGAAAAGCTCCCAAAATTGTCTTGAACGTGATGCATTAGGATGTCTAGTTTACTGGCTTTAGGTCTTATCGAGTCGGTAGGGTGCACCCTGGTTTTCCCTCAGGGGGCGTGTAATCACAGGGTTTCAGTACTCAAACATTTAAAGAAGTCCACCCTGAACCTAGTGAGTCAATAATTCGTGTTTTTGAGTATAAGGAAGTTTGTCGTAGTCAAGGGCACTTAATCTCTTTTTGTGAAACTTAAGCGTAGGGGTTTTGGTTCCAAACATGTAGATAAATGAATAAGTGGTGTTCTCTCTTCTCGCACGGCTCCTATCACTCGGGAAAGTAGGTCTGAGGGGACTTTGTGCCTGGTGCTTTCGAGTCATCTGACTTGGGATGCACCGACCGAACTCTCGTTACACGGGTGGTAGGGATCGCCCTATGTGGAGATTTGGGGGAAGGTGTACGTGATAGTGTAAGTCCTCATAGGCGATGATGCACGAAACCCGACCCTGGGAGAATCAAACACCAACCAATAAAATGCTCCAAAAGAAAGAAAAAAGAAGCAAATAAGAACCAAAATGGACTTTACACATTGTATCACATTCAGAAGTTAAGGTTGCTCATGTCTTTCACTTAAGTCCTTAACTAACTCTCACGAATAACTCATTAGGCTTGGTGTGTGGACCGATTACATATATAGAGTCGACCCGTAGTATTACCGCATCCCATGATCGACAAAATGAGTCCAACGAGTCGTGTAGCTAGATTGATTAATGCATCTTGTTCGGATTTTGTGGGTATATCCGTTGAAAACCCTCAGGAGACAACACTCCTCCTCCTTGGCGACAAGGAGGTTTAACGGCTTGTTGCACGTGCTAAGTACAATCGTGATTCCTACGAAAGTGAGTTACAATTTCTTGTTTTTCGCATGCTTTTCTCTTTCTTTGTTTTGCTCGGGACTAGCAAAAGTTAGGTGTGGGGGTATTTGATTGACATCATTTCATGCTCATATTAGTATCTTATATCCATTACCTTTCACCTAAACAATGCTATGTCACGTGTTTTATGTTTAGTTTTCAGGAATAAATAGGTTTGAAGAGATGAAACACAAAAGGACCCAAAAGCTGGGAAAAAGGACTGAATTGTGAGATCTGGGGACCAAGATGCAAGACATAAGGACCTGAACGCAAGACAGAGGGACCTAAGAGCAAACCAGAATAATCCTCACCATCATGGGGAGTATTTTAGCAATTGGATTTGGGTCGGAGATCCAACAAACTGAGTCGATGCATCCAAGACCAAGAAATACATCAAGACAAGCCCACAACAAAACGTAGCTCGATCCAGAACCAATAGACCGCCAATTGGCGGTCTGTTTAGCTCTGGATCTGATTATCTTTGGTGGTCATGTGTATTAGTGGATTATTAGTCTATTTTGGGTATTGGTTTAGTCCCGCATCGGGGGATTGTCCCGGATTAGCTTTTCTCATGCCTATAAATAGAACTCTTCACCTTCCTTTGTAATTACTCCATGCTTGTGGCCATTCTCCCTAATTGAAGTGGAAGCCTTGAAGCAAGAAACTCAATAGGGAGATGCTACTGGTCTTGTGAGTCTTCAATTAATAAAATTTTCTTTGTTTTGTACTTCTTTTATTGTTGGTGCATGCTTTAGTTTAATTGTCTTTTACTAAATCTAGCTTAGTTAATATGCCTTCTTATTTTAGTGTAATAGTTAGTGTAATGTGTAGTGAGTAAAACCACTCCCCTTTTGGGGGGTGGAGATGATTATATATATGCAATTAAGGAAGGAAGGATGTTTATTTTGAAATGTGTTGATTAATATGAATGCATGCTTGCTTGTTAGAATAGAACACTTCACTAGATGGGTTTTGCCATGATAAGTAGACACCTCCCATGCTTGTTTAGTTTCTTAAATAACCAGCTTGTGTTTATGAGTGTTAATCAAAATAGGTTAGTAATTTAATTGATGGGTTTTTGCCATGATAAGTAGACACCTCCCATACATGCAAACACTACCTACACTTGTGCCTATAGGAAGATATTCTTGCCTCCTTATTGTGTATGTGTAGTCACTCCACCCCCTAAGGGGTCTCTCTCTTATTGATTCCTACATAGTATCAAGTTTCTCTAGCTTAGTTGTTAGTTCATTGTTTGTTTCTCTCGTTCGCATTTCACACTTCTTAGCGTAGTTTAGTGTAGAGTAGCTTAATCAATCTTTCTCTCCCAATCTTTGCCACTTGATTTCTGATAAACAAGAGCGAGCTCACCTCCCTGAGGACGACCCGTACTTGCCACCGCTTCATCGCGGTCGTGCACTTGCGGTAGAAATATAAAACGTTCAACATGAAGCTCTTCTCGGATTGTGAGAAGGTGGTCCAAATAGGTGAGGGTGTTCTCAAAGCTTGTGGTGTAAAGGCGGGATCTCATCCCACAACGGAAATCGGATTAGTGGAGGACGCGAAGTTGCTCGAGTAAGAGCAATTCATAAGAGAGGACTAGGATCCGGTGGTTGGATGCAAACCTCTATGCATCCGGTGTTGTGGTTTGTTGTTTTCTTCTTCACATTAATTTGTCTTAGCTTTTAATTTGGAATAGTTTGTTAAACTATCTTAATTAGTCTATTCACTCCCCCAGACTAATATTTGGGCCTAGTAGATCCGAAAACTTCAACCACCAACGTACCAAATAGACAATACATGCATACTGTAGAATTTATTTTGTAGTATGATAACTTGAAAAATACAATTTTGAAATCAAAGACTTCGGAACCTCAAGTTACGCAAACAGGGCTTTATTGTTTTCGAATTTGGACTTTGGTGTTGTGAGATTATGGTTTTGAGGGTTGTCCACCTTTCATTGTTGTTGCTACATTAGTGTTAATTTTGGATCTATAGCTATTATGATCTTCTTGGTGGGCTCAAGTATTTCAGGATTAAGAGATTCTTCTTGGTGGGCTCAAGGATTAGGTTTTATTTATGAAAATAGCTATTATGAAATATAATGATTATAACTGTTGTCAGCCATTTGTTGGTTGCTTTAAAATTCCCAATTTTAATTCAAATTATGATCTACCAATATTTTGATGAAACTCAATTTTGATTCCCAAGGAACATGAAATTTTAGATATAAGCAGCGAAACAGACATTTAGGAGAGCAAATTTCGTTCAGTGAAGAGATTTCTCTTTTTTCACTTTTATTATGTTTTGAATATGTCAGAAAATTCCTTAAGGGTTGCTTCAATCAAATCTCTTAATCGTGTCATTTTGCTTTATCTGCCTATGTCTAACTTTTTTTTGTAAAACTGAAATTTATTTCGTAATCAAAGAAAAATCTGATACCTTGAGGACAGTTGAGGTATATCGCTATCACAACTCACTGTGTGTTCATTAATATGACGAGGAATAACTTTGTATTATAAAAGAAACCCAAATATTCGCCTTTTAAACTAATATGTCAGAACTGTAGGAACACAAGTATTCGATTATAAGGTAAGAAATATTTATTCCTTAATTCATATTTTGTATACCTACTAGGGAATTGAGTTATTCCTGCAAGAATCCTGATGAGTTGGATGGTATTTTAACGATTCGACATCGGTCGACCGAAACTAGGTCTACAGTCGACCAGTGGTCAAATGTATTTTTGAGGTATAGATAAAAATGTGAATACGATCGTTGGTATAATACGACAAGTCTATCGGTCAAATGACATGTGTAGACGATCGAACAGAATGTTGAAAACGGTCGACTGGTTAACACTATTGGCTAACAGATTAACTGATCCAATCGGTCATATGTTATGCAATATGTGTGCTACTCTACATTGATTTTTATTAAGATTAGGTTAATTAAATCATCAAAACATAGATTAAGGCCTAAAAGCCAACAATTGCTAGCACTCCCAGGTTTGAGGCACTTGTCGGACATAAATCCTAACGAGAATTGAATTCAAGATTCAGTGATTGAGAATGTGGATCACCGAATTGGTGCACATAATGAAGTTACTAACTTTGAAGATAGACATGGTTATTCGTTGCATAGAACTTTCGCTTCAAAATAAGATTCATTATCCAAACAAGTACATACACATACCATAAGATGGAAACGCCAGAGGGATTACGGGATCGCCAGAAGGAGGGAGAAAATTGTGGATGTACACAATGGAGGAGTGAGGGAGTGGGAGAGTGGGGGAAGAGAGGTCGGTCGCCCTTTTTTACCCTAGGTAAAAAAGGTATATCGGATACCATTTTCTGTATAATGAAAATGGTATCCGAGTGTCGTTTTCATTAAAGGTGCAACATGAAAATGACATCAGTAGTACCATTTTTATTAAAATAAAAATGGTAACACATGTGTTGTTTACTTTCCTCATATTTTGCCAAAGGAAAATGATTTGTGGACTCTTTTTAACATGCTATTTGGGACACTCATGACGTGGAAGAACATCATTCCTTTAAGCTTCTACCGACGTGGAGCTATTTGTCAGTTATTTAATTTGTTTCCAAATTTGATGGTGTGATATTCTATGCGTCTTTTGGTTTCCAAATGCATAAGACGATTGTCATTCCAAAATACGCATGTTAAATTATGTTACCAAAAGAACAACGAATGTTGCATCCTCCCACATTCATTCCTTTCTATCTTGCTCTTTTTTTCCTTTCTATCTTGCTATTTTCTTTTCCGCTTCACATTTAAAAAAAAATCTCGCTGCAATGGACATTGTTTCTTACAACGACCAATGACGTTCCAGTCAACGCTTAGCCTTCTTCGCAGCCCTCTGTTGGAATGGCCTTCAAATCCTTTGAAGAAGCAAAATATGTTTATATGTTGTTTGTTGTGTGATCGATTCAGTTATAATACTGCAAGTGCACGACCACGATGAAGCAGTGGCAAGTACGGGTCGAGTCCGCAGGGAGCACGTGTGAATCGAAATCCACCATACTCGAGTGGAAAAAGAAGAAAGAAATGAGGTTGTAATTACACTACAATGCGTATGAAATCAGAAACAAACAATAAAACAAAACCTCTTAGGGGGTAGAGAAAGAATACGGAAATGAAAATATGTCTATGTGTGTCTTCATATGTGCTCAACACAACATGTAATACATGAAATCTATAAAACCAAATCCAACTTTCCTTCCACATGAAATAAGAAAAAACATTATTATTAAAACATACCGGACATTAATTAAGATGAGACCAACAAGAGCACATGCTCCCACAAGTCATGTTTCCTTCTTCCACTCCAACATTATCATCACCTCATCATTTCCCATAGAATAGGCTCACTAATCTAAGCATGTGCTAAGCATTACTCAAGAGCATTAGTTTTAGTACATCAAAGATAAAAGTGAAAATCTCATTATATGGTTATGGAAATTATGTAAGGTTCAAAGGATTAGGATTGACACACACACCAAATACATCACATAATTACATAACCTTCTTCTCCACCCCCAATGAGGATGGACTACTTCCTACTCATATCTAAAGTTAAGAAAACATAACAACAACACAACCCATAAAGAAGTAAGGAAAACTAGAGTTAACCAAAGCAAGTGAACAAAATTTGCATCAAATGAAATATAACAACATGAAGAACATAAAAACTTACTTGATTTTGTATTATTTATGTCATCGAAACGGTTTCTGCTATTATTTCTATCATGCTATTATTTCTGTCATCCAAACGGTTTTTCCCACAAACAACGCATAGATTTTGTATAAGGCACATCATAAACAAAACCTCGTTCAAACTACATGCCAACAATCATGCAATTATCTTGATGTTGCCGTTTTTTACGGTAAATGAGATGCCTTCATTCAACAAAATTCTCTTAAAAATAATTGTTGGCTTTAAAATATATCATCTTCGTGAGTCTTGGGTTCCTAGCTTCCTTCACAGTCATTTCTTTGCAGGGATGTCTTCGACATAGCGTAGTGAAAGTATGAATGTCTTATTTGACAAGTATCTCACTTCGAGGACGACTCTCAAAAAGTTTGTCCAACAGTACGAGTTAGCATTGCTTCACAAGTACGAGGAGGCTCAGGCCGATTTAGATTGTCTCCATAGACATCCTCAGTTGATTATGGATTTTTCATATGAAAAAACAACTATCTGAGTTGTACACGGTTGGAGCCTTCAAGAGATTCCAACATCAGATCAGTTAGATGGTTTACATTTTTGTTGCATGGTGAAAAGAGGGATGAGGTGCTTTATATCTGTGGTAGAGAACACATCACTTTCGAGGCTGATAAGTTTACCAAGGAGAAGATGTTTGAAGTTCAATACAATCCACACACTCTTACCTTTGCATGTAGTTGTTGTCTTTTTGAACACGAATGACTCGTGTGCTTCCACAGTTTAATGGTTCTTAGACATTTCAAGATTCCTTCAATTCCACTTGCTTACATTCTTAACCGTTGGAGGAAAGATGTCTGACGACGCTACAAAACCCCCACAACGGTTGTCCTAATCCTCGAGTTGGATGGTAATTCCCGTCACAACGATATCATTGGACATTGTGTGTGGTTTGCTAAGGAATCATTCATGTCTCATGAAAGGTATCTAGTGGTGGTGAAGTACTTGGATTACATTCGAAATCAAATTTGTACAAGCATGCACCCCGATCATACTTCAACTTTTGCACAGAAAGATAAGCGTAACGAGACAAACATTACTTCATTGTCTAATCCAGTACAAGTTTGAAGAGTCGGTCGTCCACCTTCCAATCGGAATGTACTCAATTCAGAAAAATATCCAAGAGGAACATCAAGAAGCACACACAAGATAATAAGAAGCAGTCCAAAGACAAGGACATATATTTGTGGTGTACTCCCTCTTCCCGGAGATCCAGACTATGATGACTGGGATTTTAGAGTATTTGACAGAGTAGAAAGTCCGTAATGTGGTTTCTTGTGTTGTTAGGAGTTGTCCTTCAAATTACTAGTACAAGCTTTTTTTTGTTTCAAGTTTCAATATTAATTATGGAAGGGATTGCGATGATGTGTTCCCAGTACATTGGTGTCCTTTTAAAGCACTGAGCTAAAGCGATCCAAAAGACATAAACAACACCCCTTTACTTCGACATGTCCTCCTTGGGGCACAACTGTCATTCATCGGACACGTTTGTCCCTTGGGGACACAACTATCGCTCTCTAAACACGTTTGTCCATCGTGGGACGCAACTGTTGCTCTCGAGACAGCTCTGTCCCTCGAGGGACACGTCTATCCATCGGGGACACATTATATTTATCGTGGGACAGAACAGTGTAAAGGTTTCTTTTTTTCTTCTTATTTGTGTCCCTCACGAGACAACTATTCTTTTTCTTCTTACCTCCATCCTTCATGGGACATGTTCGTCCCTTGCAGGACACGTCTATCCCTGAGGAGGGGGGATTAGTTGTCCCTACCAGGACTTAAATGTGTCATTCAGTGCAACATACGAAATGCATACATAGAAGTACCACATAATTGAAGTTTAGATTAAAGTTGAGATACAAGGGCTAGCAACCACACTTCCAGCTACAAACAAAAACTATCAAACCAAAAAAATAAATCCATGTTCTTCCAGCTTAACAAGCAAAACAAAGACAAACCTAAACCCTTTAATACATCATCAACCACCTAACAAGCATCTCAAACAAAAGAAAGATGACCATATTGAACATTATATACAACTTGCTCATTAATATTTTCCTCTCCATTAAAAACTCACGTAGTTTATAATAATTCTCTTTTGCCTCGACCAATAAATCATTGTTCTCGGCGACGAAGTACATCATATCCTCCACCCTCCTTTCTAGATGAGTGTTTTCCAACATCGTCTCATGATACCTCTACACTTGTTGGCCCAAATCTTCGATGGAGTAGTTGGTCATGATGGTGTTGGACGACTCGTTACTGCTGACGGACATAGTGTTGTTGTCAAAAGTGGAAACCAAATCAACGATATAAGCGTCGTTGTTGTTGTCGGACGACATGTTTGCACCACCGGTCGACTGAACAAGAACTTTAAGATGTATGGGAGAATTGGGTCTGGATTGAGTGTAACCTGGGCAGATGGATTCAAGCTTTTTTAAACCTTGAAGAGTTAGTGGTGAGAAACTTTAGTATGTGGCGAGATCCTGTCAACTAACGGAAGCCAACGAACCCTTGTGAGACTCTTCACCTTCAAATAACATAATCGTCTAACTAAGTATGTGGCGGGACGCAAGTGTCCCCCGCAGGACGCATCTGTCCCACGCAAGACAGAAGTGTCCCCCTGCAGGACGCAAGTGTCCCCCCCCCCCCCCCCCACAAACGTTAAGGTCCGTCGAGGGACACATTTATCGCCCGTGGTACGCCTCTGGCCCCTGCAAGTCGCAGGTGTCCCTAATGAGACACTCGTGCAAAAGGAAACCACCCGCTCAACTGCTCTTCACCGCTAGTGATTGCAACAAACACGCATGTTGCCACTTCTCTGGATTTGTTTACTGGGGTGTCGTACCATTATTTATGAAACTACCAACCATCACTTTATCAGAAATCACATTTTTAACTGATTTAAATCAATTTAAAATTAAAACCGCAATTGATGACATAGATGGTGAGGTGACATCATGAATGGGTCGCGTCCATGTATCAGGACTCTTTGCTAAATAAGTTTCCTCGTCTTATATTCTTCTTATTTCTTCTTCTTTTTTGATTATTTTGAATTTTTTTTCCTAAATATCGCATCACAAAAGTAACATTTAGGAGGTTATTGATGCATAATCCTAGAGAACAATAAAATTAAAAAAAAACCTCCTGACAGTAAAATGTCTTAAAAATGACGTTTATGATTAACACTAAAATAGAAAAGTACTCAAAATTCAAAATCTTGAAACCCATAAAAAACTCTTGTAGGTTTTTCAATGAAAAAAGGGAATGTAATGTATTCAGTATTTCACAAGAACATACCACACAACTAATCATATAACGGTCGCAAATGAGTGAGCAAATTGTTGATTTACATTGTAATATAAACAAGCACTCCTAATCCAAAACATGTAGAACAATAAAAGATCTAAACAAAACCAACATATGTTTGCTAAGTATACAAGACCCTAAAAATCACAATATCCAACACACTTACAATAACATATATTTAATATGAACAAAACCAAAAGGAGTTAAAAGAAGTTTATAACAGATGCAACTTATTGAGGTAAACCTGAGATTTGCACAGTCAGCCAGAGGCTGTCGGCAGAGCGGCCATGAAGGCATTGTAGGATGATTCAAGATCAAAGAGAAGTTGCCTTGACTGCTGCTCAGTTAGCTCATCAGCAGCACCCATCTTTGCTAGCCTCCCAATCCATTCCTTCACCTTAACCTTTCCCTCAAAATCAGGTGGCAGGATCCCAAGCTTGCCAAGTGACAAAGAAAGGTCAGAGAGCAAAGGGTGAACCTGCATTGGAGGAAAATTAAAACCATGACAACTTTTACTTTCAGATTGCCAGAAGAAAAATGGTCAAAAGAATTTGTTTAATTGTTTTCATAACCACCCTTGTAGATTCTATAATCATAACCATGAAAATAACATCCTCGCATCAAATGAAACCAACAGATGGAAAATTCAATAGTACTACGTCCTCCAAGCCTTGTTCTCAGGGATATTTGGAAAAAGGTCGTAAGATGTCTGAAAACTAAATCTTGATGGAACAGGCCCCCCACAATACTCCAAATACGGATTGTTACAGACAAGTGAATGAGTTTCCTGGATCAAACTTTTCTCCTTCCCAACATGCAATGCAAGGATCAAGTGCATGCTTTTTGACGAGTTCATGATATGTGTAATTCCATGATACGTTTAATTTTAAAAAATATAAAAAGCATATTATGCCAATGTTCAGGGTACGCCTAGGCGACTGGGCAAGCCAGGACGCATAGGCGTTTGGGCAGTCGCCTAGTTCTGGGCGACCCATTTTAAATTAATTAATTATTATTAATTTTGTTTAAATTAAAAAATTAGAAACAAAATCAGGAAAATTAAAAATAATAGAGAAACAAATCTTAGATGTTTGGGTTTCATAATATGGGTGAAAATGTGTATTTATAGGAATAAGCGGTGGGGGGAGGATTACAAAATATTTAAAAAAATAAAGAAAAAATGTAAACAAAAAATTAATACCCCACGTTTTCCTTACTTCTCCCCCACGTTTTCCAGCACTTTCACCCCCAACCAACCCCCTCCCCTCACCACATCTTAGATCTCCCCTTCCACAACGCCTTCTCCGACGACCCCCTCCCCCTCGATCTACTCCATCTCCGTCTCCGACCCCCAGAAGAACGACGCCGCTTCCTCCTCCCCCGACCACCTTGATCTACTCCTCCATCTCCGTCTCCGACTCCCAGAAGAATGGCGTTGCTTCCTCCTCCCCTGACCACCTCGATCTACTCCATCTTCGTCTCCTACTCCCAGAAGAACGACACTGCTTCCTCCTCCCCCGAACGCCTCGATCTACTCCTCCATCTCCGTCTCCGACCCCCTGAAGGAGCAGGCGAGGCGATCGGGCGATTTCCTGGTAGCCTAGGCGACCACATAAACCACACACCATTGTGTGCGGTGTACGGGTGATTGCCTAGGCGACCACCAGTAGGGGCGGTCGCCTATTCGCCTAGGCAACCGCCTGCCTGAACGTTGTATTATGCTCTTTCAAATAATTCAAGGAAGATGAGAATACATCTGCTTTTCAAAAAAAAGTCTAGCACATTGACCTTTCTTCACATAAACAATTTCCCCACATTCAATGTATAACAGAAATTTAAACAGGCAGCAGATAGCTTCAGAAATACTACTATAAAATAATTAAACAAACAGCTAGTAGAAGCCTAAAAAAGGACATGAACCATGTTCTTCATAAGTTCAAGCAAAAATAATTTTTAAAGTGAAAACAGATGTGAAAAAACTTATAGAGAAAGAGGAAAACCTGCATAGGTTATCCACCAACTTTTCTTAGGAAGTTGTAAGACATTGCTCATCAAACATAACATGATCCTTAATACCTTCACATATTTATTACCACTACATATTTAACTTGGAAAAAATGTCATAGATAGTGCAGCCTTTACCTAATTTGCATCAAAATTACAATATGTAATGCATCTTCCAATTTTAAGGAAAAATTCAAAATTCTGAGGGCATTTCATTTTAGATATGACCAAGTTAATAGTTTCACAACAAACGATTAATATCAAGTTATCATCAGATCATCGAAGTGGAATCATCACTTTGGAAGCATACTACTATGACGTATTTTTCAGATAGCTACCTAACAAGTACTAGAGAAGCTCATACAATGCAATAACGGAGAGAAAACCAGACCTTGAACTCACTTAGCTATAATCATAAGCCGTTTCAAAATGACATCATGTATGGCATCAATCTTTTTAGAAATTAAAGGAGGAGAATGCCACTACATAGCACCGCCGTTCATTTTCTATTGTTGAGGTTTGAAAAGAAACAGAATTACATCACCTAGTATTTGATGTGCTGCATAGACTGTTAGGAATTTTAAGTAGCTTGGATGATGTGTATTTTATTCTGTTAATTCTTCATTGCAATCGTGCAATGGGAAAAACATTCATCAATCTTCAACTATAGAAGCCAGGAAAAAATGAAATTCAAGAGCAGAGAGAATCTATCCAGGCCATTTCCAAATATATTGGCAGATCCAAATCTTAATCTTTAAGTTCAGCATTCGTTAATTTTGTCTCTCAAAATTCTAACAGATAAAAAACTTATTTATTTTAAAAAAGATAGTTCTTAATTACAAAAGATAAAGAAGCACATTTCACTTAACCAATAAATTATTTTAAGTTGCAAGCGCTATAAGCCAAAAGTACAATGCCTTCTCGAGAAAAACTCAAAAGCAGTCAATCTCAAGAGCAGCATGTAAATGTTTTGGTGTGGTCACCAAATTAACCACCAACACCCAGACCCCACCCTCATGACAATCTAAAGGTTCTTTCTTTCCCTCAAACACCAAAATCACAAACCAAAATCTCTTGTTAGAGTTCCTATCCACTGTCACAAGAAGCAATATATATGGATCCTAAAGATTGTTTTTGTTACAGTAGGAAAACAGAAACCATAACGTCTTTGCCAAAATCCCCTAACCTACGTATCAACCAGTATATAAGGATCCTAAATGTTATTCTTTTTTCTTATAAGAAAAATCTTGTGAAGCCTGCTAGTGTAATAACTAGTGAATATGCCATAACAAGATTCTTCCAAACAAATTTCCTGGGAGTCAGAAATAATGTCACTGAATACGAATAACAAGCTTTGAGTAGTATCTATTACACCCTAACTTGTTATTTCAATTCATGCTTCTGAAGTT
Source organism: Triglochin maritima (assembly GCA_963682175.1). NCBI lineage: Eukaryota > Viridiplantae > Streptophyta > Magnoliopsida > Alismatales > Juncaginaceae > Triglochin > Triglochin maritima. The sequence continues at coordinate 28,391,895 of OY821771.1, read as the reverse complement.
CTACCTTTTAATGGGTTATTGGGTCATGTATTTTGATATTCACAATTACAAATCAAAAATAGTATATATATTGATATTCATGTTGACTTTAGCCACATGCTGCCTATTTGCATCTGACTTGGCGTGTCCCAGAGTCCCATGTTATCTTTGGGAGAGAATGAAATATGTAATTAGCCACTGGAGGAAAGTAATATTTGCTATAGAACCACGTAATGTGCATTTGAAAGATGAGTGATTTACAAGAATCATAAGGTGTAACTAGTGCCTAATATAGCCGACGTTTTCTTAGGTTTTCATCATTCATTACATTTTGGAATCAATATTTTCATTGTGGGTATCTATTACATTAGGCTATTAGCTTTGTGTGATGTTAGACCATGGTACAGAACATATCAGGACCACCTTTTTCCAGAGAATGAGGAAAGGGCAAAAAGAAACACAAATTATAATTATCTTCAGTGATACTAACAAGGTTTTCAGAACCAAATCAGACGTCGAACCGTCAACGTCAAAGGTTCAAAGGTTTAGAGGATTGACTGGGGTCGGACCGAATCGAACCAGTTGAACCGGTGACGTCAGCATGACGTCATAAATATATATTATAGATACAATAGTCATATTTATTAAGAAAAAATATTCAAAACATCTACAAAACAATATCAACATTTCTAGGGTTGGGGTATAAATTTGGGTTTGGTATTTTTTGGATATGTAGTAATCAAATAACTGAATACATAATTGGGTACCGATAAAAAAACATAATTGGATTTTTTCCCGGTGTTTGAACCGCCGGTTCAACCCGGTTCTTGGCAAAAAACGGTTTTGGGGCGCAATTCGGACCGGACAGGCCTCCGGTTCACGGTTGAATCGGTCGAACCGGCCGATCCGGTCTGACTTTCAAAACAGTGGATACTAATCTAGCATGATGTTAGTTGTAACAACTGGTACATGATAAGGACCATCCTGAAGATTCTTCCTATGTTATAAAAACACGAATCCAATACAACCACAATCTTAATTATCTTTCCCAATGATGTGGATCGTATGAGTCTTGAGGTTGTAATTACCAAACAAGAAATCAAGGAAACTGTTTTTAATATGAGGGCCGATGGTGCTCCTGGACTTTACGGGTTTCCTATTCTGTTTTATCAAAAATGTTGGCAAATTGTGGCTCCCGAGGTTGAGGGTTTCATTAAGGATTGTTTTGATGGGTTTGATCTTTCTTTGGTCAACTCAACTTTCATTTCCTAATTCCAAAATTGGTCGGGGCAATCACCATGAATGACTTTAGACCTATCAGCCTACTCAATTGTTGTCTTAAAATTTTCTCCAAAATTCTGTCTATTAGGCTAAAAACTGTACTACCCAAACTATCTTCTTGCTACAAGTCTGCTTTTGTTGAAAATATATTGATTACTGATGGGTTCCTAGTGGCTCAAGAATGTAGATGCTAGATCTCGGACCAAAAAACCTAGACTAGTGCTAAAATTGGATCTAGCAAAAGCATATGATTGCGTGGATTGGGAAGTCCTTAATAAAGTGTTGCAAGTTATGAATTTTGGAAATAAATGGAGGGGTTGGATTAATGTCATGGTGTCCACAGCCAAATTCTCTATTCTTGCAAATAGCTCACCTTGTGGGTTTTTGAAGAACTCAAGAGGGATTAGGCAAGGGGACCCAATTTCTCCACTACTTTTTACCCTTTTTGGAGAAATACTTGGGGGCATGGTAGAGGTAATCAAACGACATAACATGTCGAAATGTTTTAAGGTGGGTCGAAATGGAGAAGTCCATTTTTTCCAATATGTGGATGATACTTTGTTGTTTTGTAATGGGGATAAGACTTCGATCAGAATTTTATTTTGCCTAATCACGATTTTTTAATGGGTTTTTCGGACTTTCTGTTAACTGGAATAAATATTCTGTGATAGGCATAAATATGGGGGCTAAAGATATATCTGATCGGGCAAATATGCTTGGGGTGTAGAGTTGAGACTTTCCCGTGTAAATATCTGGAGCTACCTCTCTCACCCAAAAAAAATTCGAAAACAATATTGGGACCCGATTTCGGAAAGAATTGATCTTAGACTTGCAGGTTGGAAGGGAAGATTTCTATCGTGGGGGGTAGATTGACAAATCCATTCTATTTTGTCTAACTTACCTATATATTTTATGTCAATTTTTGTGGTCCCAACAAGTGTAGCAAATAAATGGTTAGTTTACAAAGAAATTTTCTTTGGAAATGAGGAAAATGTAAGAAGTACTTAGGCTATCTTTTTGTCCTGTGGAAGATAGTGTGTCAACCAAAATCTAGGGGTGGGTTGGGGATTCGAGATATTAAGTCTTTTAACCAAGCTTTATTGAGCAAATGGGTTTGGAGATTGTCTGGTCCGCCTGACCCTGATCCACCTTTATGGAAACGTGTAATTCGTGACAAATACTACCGAGGCTCTGCTGATTGGTTCCCTCAAGATATAAAAACTATAAGAGGGTTGTGGAAAAGTGTTATTGGTGGGGAAGATGTGGTAAAAATGGGAATGAAGTGTGGTGTGGGAGATATGGTGAATATAAGATTTTGGGCAGATAGGTGGGTGGGACAATCATTACTTAGTGTATCTTTTCCCCTACTCGACAGGTTAGTGGTGGATAAAGAGGTGTGGGTTGTTGACCGCTTGACTTGGCATGATTCGTCACCGGTTTGGAATCTATCTCTCTCGACCCCTCGCGGACCGAGAATCCTCTCAATTTTGCTCTCTTCTGAATTTGTTAGACTTGTGCTCTATCTTTAATGTTGTCCCTGCTTCTCTTATTTGGAATTTCCGCTATAACCTCTCTTTTTCAGTCAAATCCCTCTACCATATTCTTCTTGGCCCAGGACCAATTTTAGCCATCGATTCGTTGATTTGGAACAAGAACGTTCCGTCGAAAATTTGTTTCCTTGCTTGGTTGATTTTTCATGGTAAGACTTTGACGGAGGTCACCCTGAAATCTAGGGGGTGGTGTCTGGCTAGTAGATGTCCACTTTGTTTGGAGGAGGAGAGCATAATGATCATCTTTTCAGAGATTGTGGGATTACCAGAGCTATGTTGGGAAAACTTGCTTCTAAGCTTGCCAATGGCAATTTTGTCGGGGGTGCAGACTTTAGAGAATTTTGGATGAATTGGATATCGAACATACCTAATGGTCCCGTCATGAAAGCTGGAATTATTGGCCCTCTGGCTTTATGGTGGAATATTTGGGTGGTCCGTAATAGACTGCGTTTTGACAACAAAAGAATCGTACTAAGAGAGATTTGGCAAAAGACTATCCGGGATGCTTATCTTTGGCTGAAATTTTCAGGGATTGATGCAGATTTTCTGCTTTAGAAACATGTTTTTTTCCGTGCTTGTATTGGTGTGGTTTAAGTGATGTTGTCATCGCATACCACACATCTTGTGGGGATATTGTGGACAACTCCTTTCTGTTTGGTTGTGATAGTCTCTTTCTCCGGGTTTTTTTGTTTTTTCAGGTTTCCTTTGTTTTGTTTTCCCTCCCCTTGTACCCCCTTTTTTACTCTATCAATAATCAAAAAAAAATTATCTTTTCCAATGAAAAAGGAAAAGAAGAATCCAATAGAACCATAACCTTGTCAAAAGAACTGATTATGGTAGGTTCAACAAATCCTAAAGTTTCATCCTTTACCAAATTGAATATATTTGTGTTGTACGTTTCATAAATAGTTTTGTTTTTGGCATTTTTTAGTACTAGAAGGTCATAAGGGACATGAAGCAGCAAAAGCAGGACCAAAAACAGGAAGCAAACAATACAGCAACATTACAAGAAAATAAAACAGCAGCTACCGCCCACAGGTAGTAGAACCAATTGCAAGACAGTCAAAACCAATCCATTACAACTTCAGCAACAGCTCTAAACCCGCTCACCTATTTCGTTGGTTATGCACAAGTTTGATACCTTATTCTAAACTATCGGTTCCAAACATATTTGGACCACCACCTTCAAAACAGAAACCATAGTTTCTCATCTGTGAACCTTACCCAACATCGCATAACAACAGTTACATATTAAGAACTTTCCTAAACATTCTTCCTTTTCATTCCAAAACAAAAAAAAACATTATATAGTTAACTGTCCAACTGCACATCAGAATTCCAAACAACTCGGTAACTTGACCAAACAACTGACCATGTCAAGTTTCAACATTATTCTTCAAATAACTAGATCTAGAGCCTAACGATGCAATAACATAACACAAAAAAGGCGCAACATGAAGAAACCTAATCTGTCCAATAACTCTATAAAACCTAAGTGCTTGGGTTTTGTATGACTATCGGTGGAAGTGGCCGTGGCCGTGGAAACAATGGGCCGATGGGTGGTTTTTGGATTTTACCTGGTAAGGATTTTGTCCCCTGAATTTTGAATTTTACAAAGTTAAGTATACACAAACTGGATTTTGTCTCTCCTGGAGTTTGGATTTCATCTAGTAAGTATACTCGTACTTGATTTTTGAACCGCTTAGATTTTTTCAAGGATGTCAAATAAATTGTGCCCCCTTATTTAAAATTCTGGCACCGGCCCTGATGACAGATCCAACTCCATTACAACATATAATACTGCTTGACAATTTCGTCGACCCATACCTGATCAACAGCGATCATGTTGAGCTTCAAGGAGTCCATGGCAGTAATGAAATGCTGCACGCACTCAGCAACATAGGCGGCAGATGCCATGGAAACAGCACCAGCCTCAGACGCTTTAGCGGCACGGTGCTCGATCGTGGCGGGGACGCCGGAGGTGAGGAGGCGGTTGAGGGCGGCGGGGCAGTCGATCTTGTAGGCTTCGACGAACCTCTGGATGGAGGGGACGGAGTCGCGGAGGGAGGAGGAGAGCGTCTTGAACTGCGCAATAAGCTTCAGGCACTCCGTCTCGTACTCAGAGGAGGAGACGAGGTCGCGGACGTACGACTTCTCTAGCTTTTCCGTCGTCTTGATTATCGCGTATAGGTCTGCGAAGCTGTCGTACATATCCCTCTCGCGCTTGTCGTGCCATAGCTTCACCTCCGTCGCCATCGATCGATCGATCGATCTTCTCCAACACTAACCCTAATAACTTGTCTTTGGTTTGTGGCGTGGACTTGGAGAGGAGACCGGAGAGGAAGGTCTGGAGAAGAAGAAATTGTGTATTTGCATTCACACCCTGCACTATTTTTAAATGGTTCAAGGGTCCTATAATCATACTTGTTAGTTGCTAATTGTAATTTGTGAGTTATGTTGGCAATGTTTGGATGTTTGATTATGTGGTGGTAGATTTCTAGGAAACTAGAGTGTTGCGATTCACAGACCTCAAACATCTTGGATTTTGATAAGAATCTAGATTCCCCTTGCAAATAGGATTATATATTTTGTATATGAAACGAAAAACTCAGGTGATTGACATCATTTCATGCTTATATTTGTATCTTATATCCATTATCTTCCACCTAAACAATGCTATGTGACGAGTTTTATGTTTGAATTTCAAAAATAAATAGGTTTGAAGAGATGAAGCATAAAAGGACCCAAAATCATAGGAAAATGACTGAATTGTGAGACATGGGGACTAAGATGCAAGGGAGAAGGACCTGAACGTAAGACCAAATGACCAAAGAGCAAAACAGAAAACTCCACACCATCATGGGGAGTATTTTGGCAATTCTATTCGGGTCGGAGCTCCAACAAGCGAAGTAGATGCATCAAAGACCAACAAATACATCCAGAAAAGCCCAGAATAAAATCTAGCGTGATCCGGACCATATAGACCGCCAATTGGCGGTCCAAGACCGCGAATTGGCGGTCGGTTTTGGCCCAAATCCGCTAAGATTTTGGTGGGTCGCGTATTAGTTTGTATTTAGTTCAGTTCTGGTATTTGTTTAATCCCACATCGGGAGATTGTCCCGGATTGCCTTTTTCTATGGCTATAAATAGAACTCTTCACCTTCCATTGTAATCACTTCACATTTTGAGTGGCTATTCTTCCTACTAGAAGTGAGGCCTTGAAGCACACACTAAAGTAGGAGGATGCTACTTGAATTGTGAGTCATTTTAATAAAAGTTTCTTTATTATGTTGTTTGTTTCATGTAGCTTGTTTTACTTTGTTTAATTTCATTTCATTAGTTTTAGTAGCTTAGTTAATATGCTTTCCTTGCTTAGTTTAATAATTAGTCTAATGTGTAGTGAGTAGTTCCATCCCCTTGGGGGTGGAGTAGATGTTCATACATGCATTAGAGAATGGAATGAATGTTTTATTTACAATGTGTTGATAAAACATGAATGTATGCTTGCTTGTTTAGGATAGAACTTATAACTTGATGAGTTTTGCCAAAATGATTAGACACCTCTCATGCTTGTTTAAGATTCTGAAATAATCAGCTTGTGTATGTAAATGTTAATCAACTAGGATAGTGAATGGATTGATAGGTTTTGCCATAACATTTAGACACTTCCTATGCATGATAACACTACCTTTATTTGTGCTTAAAGAATGTGTTCAATACCCACCTCTTTGCATGTGTGCACTCACTCCACCCCTTAGGGGCTTTCTATTTCTGAATTCCAACATTTATTTAGTTCTTAGTTTAGTTTGGTAGTTCATCGTTTGTTGCTTTCTTTCGCATTTCGTACTTCGTAATGTAGTGTAGCGTAGAGTAGGATAATCAGACTCTCTTCTCCATTTTTTGCCACTTGATTTCAGATAAACAAGAGGCTGCTCACCTCCCTGTGGACGACCCGTATTTGCCACGTCTTCACCGACGCCGTGCACTTGCGGTTATAATATAAAACGTCCAACAAGTTTTTGGCGTCGTTGTCGGGGAGGTGTCAGTCCAAACTCTGTTTGGACGATTCGAGTGGATTTAATTTGTGTTTTGTAGTTTTTCTTTGTTTCAGGAGACTTGGAGTCGCAAGGGGAGGCAGCAGGAGAAGTTGGAGGCCAACCTAGGCACTTTGGACCGCCAATCAACGTCTGAGACCGCCAATTGGCGGTCTGGTGAGCCCTGTTTCCCTTCTCGTTTCTTCAGCTTGTTTTCATAATTGATTTAGTGATATGGGACTTGATTTGACATGTTTTGACTTATAGTTTGTTCCCAGATCAATAATCAAACCTCCTTTAAGCAACTTGGACCCTAAAACCCAAAGCAAAAGATTAGGCATTCTTTCCCATGTAGATTGCTGAGTGCTGGCGTGAGGTACGCACCTTCTACTCTCATTCATGCATTTCATGTGAACATGCATTAGTTAGTAGGAAGTGCATTGAAACAAGTGTGAGTTGAACATTTGTTTGGAGAGTTGATTGTTAGATTAAGACTCCAAAACGCTACTAAGGAGGGGTTGTCCCATAAAAGATAAGGTGGGGGATTTCATCACCATTTCCTTCGCCCCACAAACTACACTAATCAAGAGCCTAATTTTTAAAATCAAGTAGACATTGGCCCTAAGGATCTCGGACGCATTAGGAGAGTGATCAGGTCACGATAGTAGGAGATACGAGATCTCTAGATCTAGATCTCGGACATTGGCCCTAAGGATCTCGGCGTTGTCCACTTTGCCGATAGTAGGAGATACGAGATCTCTAGATCTTGGCTCACGTGCTGGGCTTTGTGGTCCTCGTCGTAGGGAGGTGAGGCGTGTTGAGGTCGTGTGACCTCGCAGTTAGGCGTCGTCTAGCTGTAAGGACCTATAGCGACCTTAGGATTGTTTGTGTAAGACCCGCTCTCCTGCCATTTTTAAAAAAAAACTTATTTATCCTTGTGGTCTCTTCTTTTTCGACGTCTTCCAGGTGTGTTTATTGTATGCCTGTGACTTCATGCTCAGACTTAATAAAGTTTCTTTTTGGGTGAGTTCATGCGGTTTTTGGTCTCGTGCGACACATCGGGCAGTTTTGCAATCGGTGGCGTAATCGAGTCGATCAGGTGCAAACCATGTGTGCGTGGGCTTAGTTTTTGGTTGAGCTCGGATTTGGATGGGCTGGGCTGGCGTGTGGATGGTGGTTTGGCTGCCATGTCATCAGGAGATGATTCACTTGGATCCTTGCAAATTTTGAAATCTCATGCATTTGGAAAGTAGGGATGGGTCCAGTTAGAGATATGATTTATTGCCTTTGAAGTTTATTTCTTGAAACACAATTTGTGCAACCCTACAGCAGCCGACCTCTTCGTCTTTTCTCCTCCCCACGTCACAAAGTCTTGTCCCCATCACCACCACCACATCTGGTTCCTGCTGGTGGAGATCCGGCAGCTTGAGGAGTAGAAGCAAAGGCTTCTATTAGGTGCAGCTTTGGAGTCTTCTGCTAGCTCAGGCGACCCCTACAACTCAGGTATGCCTCTAGCCCTTAGTATAGGAACTAGTGTTGGGTGTTGGGAGAAAATCTGCACAACACCAGGGGCTAGGTGGCTCGGATGTCTAAGGTTTCACATCTTGAGTTCCATCGGATAAGGTGGGTTGTGGTGCAAGTTCGGGTTTTCAGCAGCATGCCGGGAATCCCTCTCCTTAGTGTAGGATTTCATGTTTAATTGTACATATTTATTTTCGAAATTTTTATGCACAATAAGGATCATTCATATATTTTCTACGATTTGTTTTTCATGCATGCATCGGTTTGTTTTAATGATTGTTTAAAATACATCAAAACAAACATTGGGCTCCGAAATTCATACCTAGAAGTTCTCTAAAACTTCTTGAAGATCCGGAGACGTTGAGGATGCTTGTCGCTGCGTCGGATGCCTCCGAGTATTCACCAAACTCTAAACAAGATCGGAGAGAGAAAAGCTAGTCTCTCAATCTCCAATAGGGTTTAGAATCCGACTACTAACCCCTCTTTAGTTCCCTTGAGAAGAAGATCTCTTGAAAACTAAAACTAAACTTAAGAATTAATGGAAATTCGTGGAGAATTATGGAGAGAAAAGTTTGCACAAGAAAATAATGAATTAAATTGATTAGGTAATGAGATAAACTTGTATTTATAAGTTCTCTCCAAATTACCTATTCATGTGCAACCACTTGCCCATGATTTCATGCAAACTTCCATCTAACCATCCATTATTTGCTAACAAATAATCTCAGCCACGAATTAAATCAATTATGGACCAATTCCATGCATGATCTAATTAATTCTTAAATTAATTCTGCATAAAACCGTCTGGCCGGTCGACCGTTTGTGAGGTTCGGTCGACCGTTTAGACCGAGTTTCGGTCGACCGTTCGTCATTCGGTTGACCGTTCGCAACAATAAAATATTTCATCGCAATGTTCGGTCGACCGACCGATAAATTTGGTTGACCATTCCGAACAGACGAAAATTCCATGTTATCGGTCGAGACGTGTCCGGTCGACCGTGCACCGATCGGTCGACCGTTTACTATTGTTCGGTCGACCGTTGAGCACTGTTCTGCAGACTTGTCAAATTTCGGTTTAACCCCTACAAAATTTGACATTTCGGGATTAGTAGTAAATTCACAACTTATGTAACATATTATCCTATGTAATGATTAATCATTACACCCCATAATATTTACATCACATATGAATTTAATTTAGGTTCTAATTATGTTATTAATCACAACATAATTTTGATTTTGCTTGTTCACCACATGTGTCATATTTTCTACATGAAACCCGACACATCATATGAACTCAAAATCCCCATTTCTTGTTTCCCAGTTTTGTGGTGTGACCTATGGGAGGATCTAAACTAAGTTGGCAGTGATATTAAGAACTTAATATCACAAGCTATAAGCGGTATCTAGCTACACATTATAGCTCCCAATTACTTAGATGTCTTAATTCCACTCGAACCAAAACCCGATCCATTTAGTGATGGAGTGCACCACTTGTGTCCGTCCTTTGCCTCATGATATTAAGAATACAGACAAAGTAGTATTGTGTCATCTTTGTTTTAGTATTCATTTCTTGATCTTTTTAAGCTAGTTATAAATATGTGACTTAACTCAAATCACATTGTGCACATTATAACTTTGCTTTATCAAGGGGCCCAGTAATATCATCACTCAATTAAGAGGGGTAATGATAATCTTTTGACTAACTATCTTCTCCAACAAAAGTCATACTTAACCAACCAATGCCTTTACACTACACTTATCGATAGCTCAAGACACTAGTCTAATCAAGCATTTCTTAAGTGATCATATCAAAGGACCAAGGACACAGTAAAATATTAATGACACAGAAACACATTTCCATAATATTTTACTTATTAGGTCCATTCAGTATACAAAAGTAATATTTTCCTCTTTTGCGTACCCGTGTTGTCACTCACTTGTAGAGCTACAATGATCTATGACCAACACGACAATCTTAACTCGGTAATCAATGTCTCATGTTAATTACCATGATTGCGAACATCTTTTGTTTTATGTAAACCATTATCTTTTAGAGCTCTACGGTTAAGGACCAAGAGTCTCTTCCTTAACACTTCTAAAAGACGAATAACATAAATAAGGAACAAAATGATTTCTCATTCAATTCATAATAATTGACTTTTAAAAGTAAAACTTTTAGAACACATTCCCTTCACTTAGCACATCTCCAGCTCCTTGTTTTGTTGGTAGTTTTATGGAGAAACTAGAGGGTGGGAGGCTGGATCGTGGGGAGAGTATCGGGTAGGGTTGTTGCATACATATTGCGTGACTTGCAACCCTACTCGTGTGATTTGATCTTGAGATCGGTTGGTTGTTTTGTGATTATGTTCTATCTTGCTGTAGTTTTCTCTTCGCCTGGAATGTGTTAGTGATTTATGAGATCTCCTCCTAGCACGAATTTGTGATTTGTTAATGTTATTAGTTTTGGGAATCGCCTTTGATTTCAGATCTTAGATCTAGGTGTGATCTAGCTAATTGTCCAAAGAATAATGCTTGATTCATGCTATTTTGGTTTGTCCATATGTCTTGCACGTTTTGGTGGCCATTATCAGGAGACTCTACCATGACATGTTGCTGGTTTTAAGATATATATTCAGGGGTTACTTAGCGACTATAGTCAGACATGTTTCGTGGCATAGTGGTTGATATAGATCAGTATCCATACTATAATTGGTGACTATGTTCAGACCATACTCCATGCCTTGATTTCTGATTTTTTTGTCATGTAGGCTTGCATTACTTCTCAATTTCATTCACATAATGTTCCATGATTTTGCGCTGATCATAAGTCACTCAATCATGCGTTAGTCGAGGTCTATGTTCAGATTATATTCCATGATGGGTTTAATGATCTTATGCCATAGGTGCCAGCTTTGCTTAGTGATTAAATCCAGATAAATTCCTGTTGATTAGTCACTGATTTCAGACCATTGTTCATGCTTTATCTCATGATTATATCTCTGATCTAGTCTGGAATACTAAGTTCCTACCATATACATATGTTCTGAAATTCAGGATGCATGATTTAGTTTGCTTGTGAGGTTTGTTTATAATACTTCCCAATATTGTACATGTCTCATTACTTCCTTCACATGTTATGTTACTGTAATGTAGTATGTGTTGTGGCTATGTATGACGCATAGGATTTCAGACCTTATAACATCCTTATCATGACCCGTAGATGACTCGATGAGTTGTTATCTTGATTGCCGATCTAGTTATGATTGCTTGCAATTGTGGGTGTGGGTCGATTCATGATTGGTATGTCTGATTTCCGAGTTGGTTCAGGGCTACTAGGAGGGTATCTGGATACTCTTCCTTAAGCTCGTTCCATACACTGTAGATGCATTAGATTTTAAATGCTTAAGTAGCTTGCATTGAATTTAATCTGATTAATAATACTGGACACGTTCCGTTTTCTGGGCCGACGGGCCACGAGTGGGTCCTCTAGTTCCGGAGGCCATTCGCATAAGACCTTCACATTGGGAGGCCAGGCGTAAGATAAGTCCTGGGCAGACGCGCTGCCATTCTGTCTCAGGTTAGGTGTTTCCAATGTTGCGTTGGCACCATGTAGGTTATTTTCGCGAATTGTGACACTTATCCGGCACACCGCTTTGTGCCAAGCGGTGGGTCACTGTCGAGTGACCACCTTTGACCAGTGAGGCTGGTGTTCTGGTTCCTTTCGAGGAATGGTTCAGGTGCGCCTGACTGGCACGGCTTATGGAGTCGTAGCCTTCTGTTGCATTTGATGCTTTTTGTTATGTTCTCGCGGTTGGTATTCTGGCTCCCTTGGAGGGATTTCTGCTGGTGTTACCCGATTGGCACGACTGTTGGAGTTGTAGCCTTCTGATTGCATTATTTGCTTTTCTGTTTCTGTTTCGGATGCTTTTGTCTTTGATGATTGCATGCATTCTTCCATATAACTCTGATTGGGCCAGGGGCATACTGGGTTTACTTAATTGAAAACTCACGCATTTGTTTATGCGGTGCTTGCAGGTATTTAGGTTTCCATAGGGCGGACTGGACGAGTAGTTGAAGATTCTGTACATGAGGGACATGTCGACCATATTCTTCAGTTTGTCTTTTGCTTTCGCATTATTTACGATGTATTTCCCTTGAACTCGATGTAATGTATTTGACCTTCTTACCATATATGGATATTCTCTCTCTTTTCAGTTATGTTTTATGTTAGTCTATCAATGTATGATCTCTCTACGTATTGTTGAGTCGTTGTTTGGTCTGTCTTTTGTAACTCCTTCGGTCGTCGCGGAGGTCTCTGATCGCGATACTTGAGTTTGTTCCCAGTGTGCGTACCCGTGAGATCGGGGGCGTTACAGTTTGAGCTTTGTTTGCTTGTGTGCTTCTACCTATACCCATCTGCCGTAGCATAAGAACTTCTTCCCTTCTCTCCTGAGTCATTCTTTCTCTCCTGTGTCCTCCCATCTTCTCCTCTACACACATTACTTATTAAAAAAAGTTTTGGTTTGTGTGCACCTTTGTGCATGCTTTCGTGGGCACGAGACGAGAGTGGTCGTTTGACGAAGTGTGTCGTCAACCCGGCTTCAGTAGTCGATTTGTCGACGCCTTCCTCCTCTCGTGTCGCACACAGTCCGGGTTCAATGGCTGCTAATTTCCGCGAGTAGGAGCAGTTGCTGGACCCACCTATTCCACCTGTTCTTCATGTTGTCGCTCCTATACCTCTACGTGATCAATGCTACCCGAGTCGTACTGCTCTACCCTCATGCATCGTATTGCCAGAGGCAAATGGGAAACCATTTTGAGCTTAAGCCTCACTTTATTTCCATGCTCCCTCACTTCACTGGGAAAAGTGACCCATATATCTTTCTCAGGGGATTTGAGGAGGTATGTGCTATGTTCATGCTGCAACAACTTAGCATAGACTCCATCCATCTTAGGTTTGTTCCTTTTGCACTAAAGGATGACGCCAAGAAGTGGTTGTATAAAAACCAGGCGAATGCCTTTAGGACTTGGGATGAGTTTCAATCTGTAGGATTTCGTGTCCCTATGTATGTATATATTTTAAAAAAATTAATACAACATACAAGATCGATTTTCATATTTTCAACAATTTCTATGTACATAGTTTTGTGATTATTCTAATAACATGCAATCCTACATTTATTAAAATAAATCACAAAGGTAGAATCATACCTAAAGGTTCTCTAAACCTTTTTGAAGATTCGGAGTCGCGTTGCCCGTTGAATCGTCCACGGATTTGCCTCCGAGTGTTCACCAAACTTTAAACAAGATTAGAGAAAAAGGAGCTAGTCAATCAATCTCTAACAAGGTTTAGAATATAGCTAATGACCCATCTTTAAGCTCCTGAGATTCTTATCTCTAAAACTTAAATTTACTAAGAGATTTTCGTGGTGATTTAGGGAGAGATTAATGTGAGAAAGAATTTTTGCATTAGTTGTTAAACAAGTAGGAGTAGGGGTCCTTTTATAGTCTCCCAAAACATCATTATCAAGAGCTATTATTTAGCCATGATCTCTTGCTTATTCTCTCCTAAAATTAATCTCTAATTTCCACCTAAGCACCCACAAAAACGTTTTAATGAAATCTAGAATTAATCCACCCATGATCTAATTAATCTCTTAATAATTCAGGCAAAATCGTTCTTGTTCGGTAGACTGAGAATTATTCGGTCAACCGAACGATTCGGTTATAACACGTGTTCGGTGCACCGTAAGCTAGACGGTCGACCGAATCCTTGTGAGAGAAAAATCCCTGGAAGAACTCGGACGAACCACGTCTTTTACTCGGTCTACCGTTGACGCACCAGAATCGTTCCTGGGACATAGTCATCGGATGACCGTGTCACCTTCGGTCTACCGAAAATACTTCTTCTCGGTTGACCGTGCACACTCGGTTAACCAAACCCGATTGTCCAGGCACTCCAGACAATTTCGGTCAACCAATTGCGCTTACCCGTTCCCTATTCGGTTAACCAATCCGAAGATACCCCGATCGACCGAACCATGAACGGTTCACCGTGTTTGACCCCGATTTTGCCTTTGTCAAATTTTGGATTTATTTCCAACAAAATTTGACCTTTTGGGATTTTTAGCAAATTCACATCTTATGTAATATATTATCCTATGTAATATTAAATTATTACACCCCATAATATATACACCTCGTATGAATTTATTATGATTCTAATTATGTCAATTCTCATGACATATTGATTTTATTCGTTCACCACATGTGTCCCATTTTCACATGAAACCCGACACATCATATGAACTTAAAATCAACCTTCTTGTTTCCCAGTTTTGTGGTGTGACCTATAGGAGGATCTAAGCCAAATTGGCAGAGATATTAAACATTTAATATCTCAAACTATAAGCGGTATCTAGCTACACATTATAGTTACCCAATTAGCATAGATGTCTTTGTTCCACCAGAACCAAAACACGATCCATTTAGTGATGTAACTGCACCACTTGTGTCCGTCCCTTGCCTCATGATATTAAGAATATATACAAAGTAGAAATGCGTCATCTATGTATTATATTCATTTCTTGATCTCTTTAAGCTATTTATAACTATGTAACTTAACTCAAGTTACATTGTGCACATTATAACTTTGCTTTATCAAGGGGCCTACTAATATCATCACTCAATTAAGAGGGACAATGATATTCATTTGACTAGCTATCTTTTCCAGCACAAGTCATGCTCAACCAACTATTGCCTTATCACTACACTCATTGATATCTTTTGACAATAATCAAATTAAACATTTCTTGAGTGAAAAGATATAAGTCTCATATCTTAGGATCCAAGACACAGTAAAAACATTAATGACACGAAACACAATTCCATAATGTTTTACTTGTTAGGTCTGTTCAATATATAAAAGTAATCTTTTCCTCTTTTATATACTCGTGTCGTCAATTATTTGTAGAGCTACAATAATCGATGACCAACACGACAATCTTATCTCGGTAATTAATGTTCTATGTTCATTACCATGATTGTGAACAACTTTTGACTTATGTGAACTATTATCTTTTAGACATGTGCAATCGAAGGCACATAATAAACATTTTTTAAACATAAATTTAAACCACTAGATAATTGAAGCTCCACAGAACCTTGTGCAATCGCATCAACGCTTGCACCATTTCCGACCTTCAAAATCATCTCGTTCTTCACGAGTTCCTTCCTATCCTTTAGTAGCTGCACATTAGAAATTATGTGAGCACAAGATCCGGTATCAATTACCCAATCATGGACAAAGGTGGCTAAATTTATCTCAATAACAAATATACCTTTGGCCTTTTTGGGGCGCTTACGTTCAATCACTCCATTGTCAAAGTCTTCCTTGTACTTAGGGCAATTTGGCCGGATGTGTCCTTTTTCACCGCAGTGAAAGCACTCCGTGTTGGGAATCGGAGATTTCAAAGATTTCCCCCTTGAGGCACTCCCATGAGCACCTCCTACTCCCTTGCTCTTGATTGACGTATTCTTGGTGAATTTGCCTTTACCTTTGGTGATCTTCTTGCTCCCTCCATGGCCGGCTAGGACGTGCTTGTCCCGACCCTTGCTCATGTCAACTTCAGCCATTTTGAGAGCATTGTGAAGTTCCTCAAGACTCACCCCTTTCTCACGCACATGATAGTGCATGATGAAGTCCTTGTAAGATGGGGCTAGAGAGCCAAGAATCAAATCTTCCGCAATGTCATCGGGCATCGGGGAAGAGAGCTTCGACAACTTCTCAAGGTATCCTTGCATCGTGAGAAAATGCATGGATACCGATGTTCCCTCAGCCATGTGGCACCTTGTGAGTGCGATGGTGGTCTTATAGCGTTCTTTTCTAGCACTATCCATTAACATCTTTGTTAAAACTTCCATGGTCTTCTTGGGTTATGAATCCAAGTATTTCGCTTGAAGCGAGTCACCCATGGAGGCCAACATTAGACCGTGAACTTGGTTCTCTTGGTCTTCCCACTTGGCTTTTGCCTCTCTCTTGCTATCGGTTGTCTTCTCATTTAATTTTGGGATTTCACCATCCAAAATATGAGATAGTTTCTCAAACTTCAACACGATCTTGAGCTTGAGTTGCCAGCTTATGAAGTTTAAGCCATCATTTGCCAAATGATGTTTTTCAATCGTAGATCGCACAATAGGTTGAATATTCGACATTTCTACAAAATAAATTATATGGGATTTAATGTCAATTTTATGTTTTAAAAAAATACCTCAAATAAAAATTTGTCCATAAATGCAGCAATCCAAGATCCTATCAATTATAATATAAACTAGCTAAGGGTTATCGGATATACTATAATATCAAGGTAAGAAAACATTTTTCTAATCATAACCATTTCTAAATATCGCAACATTTGCATTTTTCAAACTCTTATGACTCTTGTCGTTTTAATTAATAGGGAATTTGACCAATCCTCGAAAGAAAAACTCTATTTCTCAAAACCGAGCTAGGGCTTTGGGTCTTGTTAAGAAAACTTATTTCATTTGATACGAGATACGTTTATCAATTGTATTCACAAACAAATACATTTGGTGTCCACTAAGGGTGAATCGCACCTCGTACATCTATTCGTGACACAACAATAGACAACCTTATACCTCCCACTATTCCCAAAGATGGAGGAAGCTATCTCCCGCTAAGGGCGAGCAGAATATTCATCGATCGTTGGCTGCTAGTGGATGAAATAAGAAAGAAAGATACTCTTAAGTTTTGGTTGGACATTAATATGTTATTTTAGAATTTAGGTGATCATGCATATCTATCATCTATACACATCCTAACATTCATCCACGCAATCACATATATATCAAGCACACAAACATAAATAAATCCTTTCACACACACATTGTGTGATTTTATATGTTCCCGCGTCCTTGATCCTCGATCATTGCGCTTCTTCAACGTCTTCCTCTTGCACCATGGATGTTGATATTGCAAAAATATAAACATGCATCTCTCAATTTTGAAAATTGTCTAGTGCAAGTCCTATGTAAAAATCCTCTCATATGCATGCATATACATAAAAATAGAAATTTTGCGTTTTCATTTACATAAGCCACTGTGATTGAATAATAATAACATACACATTCATTCATTCACACGTGGCTTCAAAGGAACATATAAATTCACATATCCCTGCATAAGAGAACTCGAGTAACGCATGTACATATACTATATATTACTCGATTTAGTTTATCATGCATCTCTAAATCAAACAATTCTAAAATCATTTGAAATCCATTTAAAAATGATTTTATGCATCCATAGTTCAATTCATAAAATATTTGAACCGCTGTTTATCCAATTTCTAAAATTAAACGTTTAAAGAAAGATAAACATATGCCTTTTTCGTTTTGTTGATTCCTTATAAAATAATCATTTAATTAAAATGAAAATTCTATAAATCAGACAAAGTCTAAATCTTAATTCTAACATTCACATGATGTGTTTTAAAACATTTAAAACTATCAAAAGAATCAATTAGAATTAAATAAACAAAACTATCGGAAAACTCGAAAAAGACATAGCACATGAATTATTTCGATTGTAGATGATAAACTAAAATTAATTATATAGTCTAATTATTGAAAATATGAACTAAAAGCTCTGATACCACTGTAGGATTTCGTGTCCCTATGTATGTATATATTTTAAAAAATTTAATACAACATACAAGATCGATTTTCATATTTTCAACAATTTCTATGTACATAGTTTTGTGATTATTCTAATAACATGCAATCCTACATTTATTAAAATAAATCACAAAGGTAGAATCATACCTAAAGGTTCTCTAAAATCTTTTTGAAGGTTCGGAGTCGCGTTGCCCGTTGAATCGTCCACGGATTTGCCTCCGAGTGTTCACCAAACTCTAAACAAGATTAGAGAGAGGAGTTAGCCAATCAATCTCTAATAAGGTTTAGAATCGAGCTAATGACCCATCTTTAAGCTCCTGAGATTCTTATCTCTAAAACTTCAATTTACTAAGACATTTTCGTGGTGATTTAGGGAGAGATTAATGTGAGAAAGAATTTTTGCATTAGTTGTTAAACAAGTAGGAGTAGGGGTCCTTTTATAGTCTCCCAAAACACATCCTTATCAAGAGATATTATTTAGCCATGATCTCTTGCTTATTCTCTCCTAAATTTAATCTCTAATTTCCACCTAAGCACCCACAAAAACGTTTTAATTAAATCTGGAATTAATCCACCCATGATCTAATTAATCTCTTAATAATTCAGGCAGAATCGTTCTTGTTCGGTAGACTGAGAATTATTCGGTCAACCGAACCATTCGGTTATAACACGTGTTCGGTGCACCGTAAGCTAGACGGTCGACCGAATCCTTGTGAGAGAAAAATCCCTGGAAGAATTCGGACGAACCACGTCTTTTACTCGGTTTACCGTTGACACACCAGAATCGTTCCTGGGACATAGTCATCGGATGACCGTGTCACCTTCGGTCTACCGAAAATACTTCTTCTCGGTTGACCGTGCACACTCGGTTAACCAAACCCGATTGTCCAGGCACTCCAGACAATTTCGGTCAACCAATTGCGCTTACCCGTTCCCTATTTGGTTAACCGATCCGAAGATACCCCGATCGACCAAACCATGAACGGTTCACCGTGTTTGACCCCGATTTTGCCTTTGTCAAATTTTGGATTTATTTCCAACAAAATTTGATCTTTTGGGGTTTTTAGCAAATTCACATCTTATGTAATATATTATCGTATGTAATATTAAATTATTACACCCCATAATATATACACCTCATATGAATTTATTATGATTCTAATTATGTCAATTCTCATGACATATTGATTTTATTCGTTCACCACATGTGTCCCATTTTCACATGAAACTCGACACATCATATGAACTTAAAATCAACCTTCTTGTTTCCCAGTTTTGTGGTGTGACCTATAGGAGGATCTAAGCCAAATTGGCAGAGATATTAAACATTTAATATCTCAAACTATAAGCGGTATCTAGCTACACATTATAGTTACCCAACTAGCATAGATGTCTTTGTTCCACCAGAACCAAAACACGATCCATTTAGTGATGTAACTGCACCACTTGTGTCCGTCCCTTGCCTCATGATATTAAGAATATATACATAGTAGAAATGCGTCATCTATGTATTATATTCATTTCTTGATCTCTTTAAGCTAATTATAACTATGTAACTTAACTCAAGTTACATTGTGCACATTATAATTTTGCTTCATCAAGGGGCCTACTAATATCATCACTCAATTAAGAGGGACAATGATAATCATTTGACTAGCTATCTTTTCCAGCACAAGTCATGCTCAACCAACTATTGCCTTATCACTACACTCATTGATAGCTTTTGACAATAATCAAATTAAGCACTTCTTGAGTGAAAATATATAAGTCTCATATCTTAGGATCCAAGACACAGTAAAAACATTAATGACACGAAACACAATTCCATAATGTTTTACTTGTTAGGTCTGTTCAATATATAAAAGTAATCTTTTCCTCTTTTATATACTCGTGTCGTCAATTATTTGTAGAGCTACAATAATCGATGACTAACACGACAATCTTATCTCGATAATTAATGTTCTATGTTAATTACCATGATTGTGAACAACTTTTGATTTTTGTGAACCATTATCTTTTAGAGCTCTACGGTTAAGGACCAAACGCCTCTTCCTTAACACTTCCAAAAGACAAATATCATAATCAAGGAACAAAATGTTTGCACATTCAATTCATAATAATTGACATATAAAAGAAAAACTTTTAGAACACATTCCTTTCACAAATCTGCATTCCTCAAGAAGTACTTCCCAAATCATCGGACTCAAAAATTGAGGAACGAAATCAATTCGTTCTATCAACTTGAGACTGAAACATTTCATGCATATCTAGAGAGGTTCAAGGAGCTACTATCCTCATGCCCTCACTATGGCATTGAGATGTGGCGTCTTTGTCAGATTGTTTACGAGGGTCTTCACATCCCGTCCTGAACGCTCCTTGAGTCCATTTGTCAAGGAGAGTTCTTAGGAAAGGATGAAAAGGAGGCATGGGCTTTTCTAGAAGACCTCGCTGAAAAACCATGCAATGGGAGAGTGTGAGGGAACCACCAGCATCATCTAGCATAGGAGCGAGGATCGCAAATGCAATCTCGACTAGATTGGGTGCTGCATTTGTTGTCGATACCACTACGGCCACCGAGGCACGCTTGGCGGCCTTAATGCGCCGTATGGATTCGATTGAGCTCCAAAACCAAAAAGGTGCACCTCACATGTCCACATCTGGTCGAGTTCCCTGTCATTCATGTGGTAGGATAGGTCATGTAGAAAGAGAGTGTGCGTCCATTCCTCCTGAGATGGAACATGTCAGCATCATCTATGACAGAGCTAGGAGTGACCCACACTCATCATCTTATAATCCTGGATGGAGGAACCACCCCAATTTTTCATGGAACCAAAATAACGCCCCGGGTGGTCCTTCAAACTCCTCTCGACCACCTAACCAATCATACCAACCTCCCATGCATGCACAATCTTATCAGCCACCCCAAGCTCAAATCACCAATTAATCGGGTTTCCCAAATTCCAATAATATGGAAACCCGATTCAATTCGCTTGAGACCTTGACTCGTGGACTTGAAAACTCAATGAAAATTTTATGTCAACCACAAGTCAAGTTCTCACATCAAATCAGCAGACCATCAAATCTCTAGAGCTTCAGATGGGCCAATTGGCTCAGTCTGTACATGAAAGAGAGAGAGGGTCTCTGCCTAGCCAGCCTGAGGCTAACCCCTGCTTGTACCAGCAACAACACATGCAAAATGAGAATGTGTTACCTCGGGGGCGGCAAGTGAACCATGTGGAGGAACTTGTTCACCATGTCAATTCCATTGTAACCTTAAGGAATGGAAAGCAGGTTGACAATCACATTTCCTTGCCACCACCACCATCTATGCAACCCCTCAGTGGGAATGGCGGTGAAGAAGAGGCCGAGGGTGAGGGTAATACACCAACGCCTCCTTCTCAGGCACCGCAGAAAACCTACCTGCCAAAAGCTCCCTATCCAAGTAGGTTAACCAAAAAATAGAGTGACACAATGGATAAGATATTAGAGGTGTTTAAGCAAGTGAAGGTTAACATCCCCTTGTTGGATGTCATCCAATAAATACCTCAATATGCCAAAGTGTTGAATGATCTTTGCACAACCAAGAGGAAGACCAATGTTCCTAAGAAAGCATTCTTGGTTGCAAATGTAAGCTCACTTTTGTCCAATCCCGCCTACACAAAATACAAGGACCCTGGGTGTCCTACTATTCAGTGTACGATAGGGGACACTAGCATAAGTAATGTATTGCTTGATTTAGGATCGGCGATCAACCTCCTCCCATTTTCTGTTTATCAACAGTTGAATTTGGGAGAATTGAAACCAACTAAGATCACCCTCCAATTGGCGGATAGATCCATTCGTATTCCAAAGGGGATTATCAAGGACGTGCTTATCAAAGTTGGAGATTTTATATTTCCAGTCGATTTTGTTGTCCTCGATACCAATCCTGTTGCGAACACCCACTCTCAAATACCTTTGATTTTGGGTAGACCATTTCTGGCAACTTAGAACGCCTTAATTAATTGTAGAAATGGTCTCATGAAGCTCTCATTCGGTAACATGAGTGCCGAGTTTCATGTGTTCAACTCTGGTAGGCAACAGGAGCCCATGGATCAACCTTTAAATCTCAATCTCATCCGCCAATTAGAGAAAGCACCACAAAATCAACGAACATCCCTAACACCAATGCAACTCATTGAGAATGTTTGTGGACCCAACAAAAACTCATTGCCTGTCTTTGCAATACAACAGAGTGAGATGGCATCAAACATGAATGTCCAAAAGGAGTGTTCGTTGCATGATTCAGTTGAAATTACTAGTGAGAGTGAGACACCTCATCATTTGCCTATACCAGAAGGTGTCTCTGTCTCATGTCCCTTGGCCATTGAGCCATTTGAGCTTCATCTTGACTCCAACAAGGACCCACCTACAACCGAGCTTATGCTTGATATATAAACGATGGTGGGAGGTCCTTGTTGGATGACTTGGGGAGAAGCCCCATTCTTAGTGATGCAGGTCTGCTGCATCCATCGAATGAGCGTGAGGAACTCATTCCGATGCACCCACCTATTGGTTGGAGGGTTTTGTTCGATGAGCAACTAAACCCTAGTGAGGCAACACAACTCCACTCATTCATGTTGCCTACACCCAACCAATATCATGAGGGGTTCGAGCCTTTCAGCTTTGACCTTTCACCCCTCATGGCACATCAGAGTACCAGTGAAGTTTGCCCATCTCGGCAAGTCTCTGGTCCTCATAACTCGATATTCTCATTTGATGTTCCTTGACCAAATGATTATGAAAATATCTTTGTCGATGTATATACCTTGTAAAAAAATAATAATAAATAAAAAAATAAAAAAATGTGTGTAATAAAAAACTCCATGAGCGAGCATTGATTATTGTGCGCCCCAACCCTTGTGTACTTGGGCCCCATCTCTTCACGTATTTGTCTCCCTTCTTCAGTATCTCATAGGTTTTGAGGGAATTCGGGTTTGTGTCCATCAACATAACCACGAACTTCCTTTTGCACTTTACGTTGGTGAGATCTTTCATTTTTCATGCATAAATCCATGTAGTATCTTCCTCACATTCATTGAGGACAATGCATGGATTAGGTGTGGGGGGTGTTTTACATGTGTACATAGTCGAGTCTTTTTCCTTTGATTTTGTTTTCTTTTGTGTGTATTGATAGGGTCATGTTAGTGTGCCGCATTTAATATCGATATATCTGCTTGTCATGATCCTTGGGTGACTTGTCTTCTTTTGCTTGCCTAGTGCTTTAAAATTTTCACATATCTTTCAAAATCTTCATGTGTTTGCGAAAGAAAATGTTTTTTGTAGGTTTTGCGTGTGTTTAGCATGTGCAAAATCGTTGAGAGGCAAAGTAAAAAGAAAACTCCCAAAATTGTCTTGAACTTGATGCATTAGGATATCTAGTTTACTGGCTTTAGGTCTTATTGAGTCGTTAGGATGCACCCCGGTTTTCCCTCGGGGGCATGTAATCATAGGGTTTCAACACTCAAACATTTAAAGAAGTCCACCCTGAACCTAGGGAGTCAAATAATTCGTGTCTGTTAGTATAAGGAAGTTTGTCGTAGTCAAGTGCCCTTAATCTCTTTTTGTGAAACTTAAGTGTAGGGGTTTTGGTTCCCATGTAAATAAATAAATAAGTGGTGTTCTCTCTTCTCGCACGGCTCCTATCACTCGGGAAAGTAGGTCTGAGGGGACTTTGTGCCAGGTGCTTTCGAGTCATCTGACTTGGGATGCACCGACCGAACTCCTGTTACACGGGTAATAGGGATCACCCTATGTGGAGATTTGGGGGAAGGTGTACGTGATAATGTAAGTCCTCATAGGCAATGATGCACGAAACCTGACCATGGGAGAATCAAACACCAACCAATAAAATGCTCCAAAGAAAAAGAAAAAAAGAAAAAAAGAGTCAAATAAGAACCTTAATGGACTTTACACATTGTATCACATTCAGAAGTTAAGGTTGCCCATGTCTTTAACTTAAGTCCTTAACTAACCTTCACGAATAATTCATTAGGCTAGGTGTGTGGACCAATTACATATATAGAGTCAACCCGTAGTATTACCGCATCCCATGATCGACAAAATAAGTCCAACGAGTCGTGTAGCTAGATTGAATAATGCATTTTTGTTCGGATTTTGTGGGTGTATCCGCTGAAAACCCTCAGGAGATAACACTCCTCCTCCTTGGCAACAAGGAGGTTTAACGGCTTGTTGAACGTGATAAGTGCAACCGTGATTCCTACGAAAGTGAGTTAGGATTTCTTGTTTTTCGTCTGCTTTTCTCTTTCTTTGTTTTGCTCGGGACTAGCAAAAGTTAGGTGTGGGGGTATTTGATTGACATCATTTCATGCTTACATTTGTATCTTATATCCATTATCTTTCACCTAAACAATGCTATGCGACGAGTTTTATGTTTGAATTTCAGAAATAAATACGTTTGAAGAGATGAAGCATAGAAGGACCCAAAAGTAGGGAAAAAAGACTGAATTGTGAGACATGGGGACTAAGATGCAAGGGAGAAGGACCTGAACGTAAGACCAAAGGACCAAAGAGCAAAATAGAAAACTCCACATCATCATGTGGAGTATTTTGTCAATTAGATTCGGGTCGGAGCTCCAACAAGTCAAGTAACCGCATCAAAGACAAACAATACCAGCATGGAAAGCCCAGACTAAAGTCCAGGACGATCCGGATCCTGTAGACCACCAATTGGCGGTCCTGGTTCATCCCGATCCGCGGAGATTTTTGTGACTTGTGTATTAGAGCGTATTTAGTCTATTTTTGGTATTTGTTTTGTCCCATACCAGGGGATTGTCCCGGATTACCTTTTTCTATGGCTATAAATAGAACTCTTCACCTTCTATTGTAAGGACTTCACATTTTGAGTGGCTATTCTTCCTACTGAAGTGAGGCTTTGAAGCAAAACTAAAGTAGGAGGATGCTACTTGAATTGTGAGTTATTTTTAATAAAAGTTTTTTTGTTATGTTATTTGTTTCATGTTGCTTGTTTTACTTAGTTTAATTTCATTTCATTAGTTTTAGTAGCTTAGTTAATATGCTTTCCTTGATTAGTTTAATAATTAGTCTAATGTGTAGTGAGTAGTCCATCCCCTTTGGGGGGTGGAGTTGATGTTCATACATGCAAAAGAGAATGGAATGAATGCTTTATATACAATGTGTTGATAAAACATGAATGTATGCTTGCTTGTTTAGGATAGAACTTATGACTTGATGAGTTTTGCCAAAATGATTAGACACCTCTCATGCTTGTTTAGGTTCTGAAATAACCAACTTGTGTATGTAAATGTTAATCAACTAGGTTAGTGAATGGATTGATAGGTTTTGCCATAACATTTAGACACTTCCTATGCATGAAAACACTACCTTTATTTGTTCTTAAAGAATGTGTTCAACACCCACCTCCTTGCATGTGTGCACTCACTCCACCCCTTAGGGGTTTTCCATTTCTGAATTCCAGCACACTTATTTCGTTCTTAGTTAAGTTTTAGTTCATCGTTTGTTGTTCGTTTATACATGCGTTACTTCGTAGTGTAGTGTAGCGTAGATTAGGATAATCAAACTCTCTTCCCTATTTTTGCCACTTGATTTTGTGCAAACGAGAGGCTGCTCACGTCCCTGTGGACGACCCATATTTGCCACGTCTTCACCGACGACGCACACTTGCGGTTTAATATAAACTGTTCATCAATAATCTATCCACCCGGTAGAACCAAATACTAACTAGTGTAAATCATAATTCTCCAAAAAGAAAGAAAAAAGAAAAGAAGACAAATAAGAACCTTAATGGACTTTACACGATATATCACTTTAAGAAGTTCAGTTCGCCCATGTCTTTCACTTAAGTCCTTAATTAACTTTCACGAATGGTTGATTAGGCCAGGGTGTGGACTGATTACATATATAGAGTCAGCCAGTAAAATTATTGTATCCAATGATCGACAAAAATGAGTCATCAAGTCGTGTTGATAGGTAGAATAATGCATATATGTTCGGATTTTGTCGGTATATCCGCTGAAAACCCTCAGGAGACACCACTCCTCCTCCTTGGTGACAATGAGGTTTAACGGCTTGTTGCACATGCTAAGTGCAACTGTGATTCCTACGAAAGTGAGTTATGATTTTCTTGTTTTACGTATGCTGTTGTCTTTCTTTCATTTTTCCTTTCTTTGTTTTGCTCATAACCAACAAAAGTTAGGTGTGGGGGTATTTGATTGACATCATATCATGCATACATTTGTATCTTCATGAGGAGTATTTTGGTAATTCGATTCGGGCCTAAACTTCAACAACCAACTCGGGTGCACTAAACATGAAGAAATCAACCCAACAAAACATTCTCCAAACCGGGACGCGATCTAAGCCTTATACACCACTGTTTGGCGGTAGGGTCTTCTCCAGACCCAATAATATTTAGGTGGGTCATGTATTGGAATATTTTATGTCTATTTTTAGTAGTGTATTAGTCCCACATCGGGGGATTGTCCCTGATTACCTTTTTCTATGACCATAAATAGAACTCTTCCTCTTCCCTTATAATCTACTACATGTTTGATGGCTAATCCCTCTACTTAGAGTAAAACCTTGGAGCAAAACTTCAAGTGGAGATATGTTACTTGTCATGTGAGTCATGAATAAAATAAATCTTTTCTTAGTTCATGTTGTGCCTCTTTTATTGCTTGCATGCTTAGGGTAATTTTGTTTCATTAATCTTAGTAGACTTAGTTAACATCTTTTCTTCTTTTAACATAATAGTTAGCTTAATGATTAATGAGTAGTTCCATCACTTTTGGGGGGTGGAGATTATGTACATATATGTTGTAAAGTTTGGATGTTTGATGAATTTTTGATAGTGTAGACTTGCATGTTTGTATGTTCATCGGGGGTGTTTTAATCATCTACATGTTAGGGGATTTTTGATGGGTTTTGCCATAAGATTTAGACACTTCCCATGCTTAGTTTCCTCATATTTATTTACTGAAATTTCCTATTGAATATGCTACATGTTAGTTATGTGTTTGTATTTGTGTTTGCTTGCTTGATTGATAGAGGAAACTTTATTTTAATGGGGTTTGCCATAAGATTTAGACACCTCACATGCTTAGTTTTGTTCTTCACATGAGTTCATGTTTTTTATGAGTATTGTCATATCCTTAGACACTTCTCATGCTGAGCCTAGTCTCATGATAATCAAGTAGTAATTGTCGATACGTTGTGTGAATAGATTGATAGGTTTTGCCACATCTTTAAACAATTCCTGTACATGAAACACACACACGACACACACACATACATGCTTACATGCGTCATTCATCACTTATTTCACTTCATATGTGCACACACTCCACCCCTTAGGGGTTTCTTTTCCTGAATTCAAATCTCTTTATTAGATCTTTCGTTAGTTTTAGTCAATCTTTAGTTGCTTTTTTGCATTTGTTAACTACTAGTTCAGTGTAGTCTAGGTTAGTGTAATCACATCTCTTCTCCCCTATTTTGCCACTTGATTTCTGAAAAACCAGAGGCGACTCACCTCCATGTGGATTGAGCCGTACTTGCCCCGTCTTCACCGATGGCTATGCACTTGTGGTTAATTAATAAAACGTTAACAAGTGCCCGTGAGTATCATCTCAGATCGAGACCTCAGGTTCACTTTCAAATTTAGGGGGAGTTTGTAGAAGGCTTTGGGGACGTGGTTGAAGTTCAGTACAACGTTTCATCCGCAGACAGACGGGTAATCAAAGTGGACTATCCAGACCTTAGAGGATATACTGAGAGCTTACACTCTGGATTGGGTAGGACACTGGGATGATCATTTGTCACTGATAGAGTTTGCCTACAATAATAGCTTCCACACTAGCATTAGTGATGCATTGCATACATTGCATCATATGTCTTTCATTTAGATTACTTTTACATCAATAAATGCTACTAAGGTATGTGTTTAGTCTTATTTACAGAATACAGGGACCTGAATGCAATTTACCCACATCCCGAGCATAAACGCGTGCAAAAGACTCATTTCTATCATAAAGACCAAGTTCAAGATTATCGGGTTACGAATGGAAATGTATCCAAGCATAAAAGCATTCAAGTCCTAATTGCAAAAAGAACAAGGACTTAAGCACAAAAGTAGCCGGGGACTTAACTGCAAAAAGTCAAAGACCTAATTGCAATTAAAGCACCAAAATATTATCTTGGAGAAAATCTAAAGAAAAATCAATGTAAATCTCCAAACATATAAAGGAATTAATCCGGAGCTCAAAAGAATGGAAAGAAATCATCCAGACGCGCAAAGGAGGATCAAATCATACCATAAACTACCAGCAAAAATCCGGATTAAATCAGAGAAGATTGTGCGGCGAAATCGCCGCATATCACATACATTGTGCGGCGGAAACGCCACCCCCTCAGCGATCTGTGTGCTCCAATTTCGTCCAGTCGTGTCTGGACACGTGTACTTTCCAATATTATACCTAGATCCATTATAGCAACTATAAATAGACCCGAGAACGATGTTAGAAGGGTCCTTAGTCTTTGGTTGTAATTTTTATTCTTAATCTTAGTTTTGTATTCTTCTTTTTATTAATAAAATTTTGTCTTTTATTTCTTGTTTTTACTTCTTTTTTGTAATGCCTCTAGGACCCCTTCTTCCTCCCTCCATGAGTTTCTAACTCTTTCCAAAGGGTGGAGGTGACGGATTTAGGGTGAAGAGAAGATGAATAAAGTTATTATTTTAATTTCGTATTAGTATGTTTTGATTACTTGAGTTTATGTTAAATCATTTATCATGTAATGCTTTATAACTAATGTGATTTATTATAAGTTTCAGAATTCTCTAATCTAAACCTTAAAGCTAAACCTCCACCCAACGGAATTCACTTCTTTGTTCTTGCTTTAGTTTTAGTTGTTCTTGTTTCTTGCTTTAAATAATTAAAACCCAAAAATCTCAAAACCAAATTTATTTCTTCTCTCCTTCTTTCCCTTAATTGAAATCACACAAATAACAAATCTCTCCCTCCTTGTGTTCGACCCGTACTTGCCACCGCTTCATCGCGGCCGTGCACTTGCGGTATAAATTTAATTCTCATCAATTAGGATGGCACCGTACGAGACTTTGTATGGGAGGCTGTGCAGATCACCAGTTTGTTAGAGTGATGTAGGCGAGAGATAGTTGGTTGGGCTTGAGCTAATGCAGATGAATACAGAGAAGGTTGACGAGATCAGGAAGACACTAGCAGCAACTCAGAGTAGGCAGACGAGCTACGTAGATAAGCGTACATGGGAGTTGAGCTTCGAGGTCGGCGACCATGTGTTTCTGAAGATCTCCCCATCTCGGGGAGTAATGAGGTTTGGGAAGAAGGGGAAGCTTAGTTCTAGGTATGTCAGACCGTTCGAGATCCTAGACCATGTTGGAGACGTCACCTATCAGATTTCCTTGTCACCGTAGTTTTCGAGTCTGCATAATGTCTTCCATGTTTCGATGTTAAGGAAGTATGTGGCAAACCCAACACACGTTATAAAGATGGAGGTTCCAGAGATTCAATAGGATCTATCGCTGGAGAAGAGGCTTGTAGAGATTGTGGATCGCGTGAAGCATCAGCTCAAGATGAGGACCATTCCGATGGTGAACATGCGTTGACACATCACAACGTTCGCGAGACCACCTGGGAAATCGAAGACAAAGTTCAGAAGCTGTATCCAGAGCTTTTTCGGTGAGTCGCTTGTTTCAAATTTCGAGGACGAAATTCATTTAAGGAGGGTGGATTGTTAAGACCTAGACCTAGTATTAGGTGGCCTTTTGAGGGATTAGGTGGATTAATGGTTCTTTGACTTTGGAGAAGCATGGAGAGGAGTGTGGTGGGGGTGAGGTGGAAGTATGGTTGGGAGTGTTAGGGATGGTGAGGGGGTTGGTGGTGGGGACGTTGGAAGAGAATAAAATGCACAACTCACACCTCCCTCTCTCACTCTCTCACGTTTCTCTGTTCTCCTCCCCTCATCTCTCCCTCTCCTTGGTTGGTTTCCTGCAGTTATGGGCTGCCAGAGGTGGTTTGGAGGGAGATTTGGGTGGTGGAGCGAAGGAGAAGAACAATGCAGCGGTGTGGTCAAAGTGGACAAGGCGTATCCGGTGGTGGTGTTGCTTGAAGAAGGTGAGAGAGGCGTGGAGCTCCGACGAACTCTGGAGATCAAAAGGAAGGTATGCCAAGTCTTTAGTTGTGCTCACACAAGGTGTATGGGGAGTTGTAATCCTCGCTGGGGGCCAGAGGTGTCGCCGATGATGAAGGACAGACAATGGTCTGTCATGGATCGATCGACCGGTGCCTTTTACGGTCGACTGGTTATAGTGTAAATGCACGATTTTTCCCAACACCGGTCGAACGATGCCTTTTGGTGGTCGAATAGTTGTATCGATTTGTTTGTCATAGGAAGGCCCTATTATTTTCAGTCGAACGAGTCTTTTGTGCGTTCGACCGTTGCCTTGTAGTTTTGACTTTACCCCGGACATAGGCCATCCAAACGGTTGACTGCCCACAAATCTTGTCCAACCGGTAACTTAAGTATACCTTGATAGTGTTCGACCAACATATGTTTGGTTCGACCGGATGTGGTTTCCGTGAAAACTAAAATGCCCTTTGTCGTTCGACCGTTGCACTAAATGACTTAGTGTTAGTCTGACCCAGACCATCTAAACAGTTGGCCGTCCTTGATCTTTTGTTCGACCGTTTATTCTTATGTTCGTTCAACCGGTGGGACTATAGTTCGTTCCTCTTTCTGATTCAAGAGAAACGGTCGACCACTTTGCCTTTTTTGGTCGACTGTTGGTGCTTGTATTGATTTCCATGTTTTCTTGGTAGTGCCAACTTATTCACGGAAACATGTGTCATCGCCTTGTGCGTGAACCGGAAGGTGACGGTGGGTGTGGTGAGCGTACCTTCCCCGGGACCGTTGATTAGTAGCATATCATACATCACATTCATGCTATATATCATTTATTTAACTCCAATTTTGTGCTACTCGAGTGTTTCTTTGTGGTATTTCAGGTATTAGGTAATAAAGAAGGGAAAGGAAGAGAAAAAGACTAAAATGTAAGAAGAAATGACTCAAATGAAACAAAATGGACATATTTCTCATGCACAAAGATACATCTACAAATAAGGAAAGACCTAGATGAAATCCAGATGGACTTGAACGCATGAAAAACATTTGGGAGCAAAAATCACTCAATACCATGATCTTGAAGAGTATTTGGGCGATTAAGACCAAAGGGGCTCAAACCAGCGGACCAGGAGTGCACCCCACGTGCCAAATACATAACTTAAGCTTCTGGATGAATTCGGGGCGGATCGGAGCCAAAACATCAGCCATTGGTGGATTAGAAGCTTGTAATGTTACTTCTTTGGTAATCTAAAGATATATTTTGATTCCTCTTGTCATTTACTTCCTTTCTATCCAATTTGTTTGTGATTTTGTTTGTTAGTTTTCTAGTTAGAGTTTTATGCCATGTTTAGTCTCAATTTCTTGCTTTCCATGGTTGTTATTATGATTAGTGAGTATATCCACCCCCATTTGGAGTAGAGGCAATGTAGTTGATGGTGAAATGTATGATGGGTTCCTAAGTTTGTGTCATTTCCATATGCTTAATGCTAGATCTAAAACTTGTGGTATGTTTATCTTGTTATAGATGAAATAATGGTCATACTAGGTACTTGTTTCATGATAGATCTAGTTTTGACATGTTGCTTGTGATTGGTTGAATGACTTGAAACGAATGGTTGCTTGATTTGGTTTGTGTTGCTTGAATGAACTAAGGTTATGCTTAGGATTTATTGATGCTTTAATGGCCACACTATGTGCTTATTGCATACTTGAGAATCCATATAATTAATCTTAACTTCATGCTAACCTATCCTAGTCATGTATACCATGTAATTGTAGGTGTTTCACACTTAGGTTCCCCACTAGCTCCTACTTGTAAACACATTCGTGACTTATCTAGTCATTAGGATGCACCTCGATTTTCCCTTGGGTGGAGAGTAATCATAGGGTTTCAGTACTCAAACAATCAAAGAAGTTCACCCTGAACCTAGTGAGTCAAATATTTCGTGCCTGTTAATATAAAGAAGTTTGTCGTAGTCAGGAACCCTTAAACTCCTGTTGTGAAACCTCAAGTGCAGGGGTTTTGGTTCATGTGTAGATAAGAAATAAATGAGTATGATGCTCTCTTCTCGCACCGCTCTTATCATTCGGGAAAGTGGATCTGAGGGGACTGATGTAAGTCCTCATAGGCAATGATGCACGTAACCAGACCATAGGAGAATTAAACACCAACTAGAAAGAAAAAATTGCAATGAAAAAAAATAAAAATACAAATAAGAACCTTAATAGACTTTACACTTTGTATCACTTGAGGATGTTAAGGTTGCCCATGTCTTTCACTTAAGTCCTTAATTAACTTGCACGAGTGGTTCACTAAGCTAGGTGTGTGGACTGGATACATATATAGAATTGGCCCGTAGGATTAACGTGTCATCAACAAAAATAGGTTCAAGTAGTCGTGTTGCTAGATTGAATAATGCATCAATGTTCCAATTTTGTTGGTATATCTGCTGAAAACCCCTAGGAGACACCACTCCTCCTCCTTGGCGACAAGGAGGTTTAACGGTTTGTTGCACGTGCTAAGTGCAACTGTGATTCCTACGAAAGTGAGTTAGGATTTTCCTGTTTTTCATAAGTTTTTTCTTTCTTTCATTTTTCTCTTTCTTTGTTTTGCTCGGGACTAGCAAAAGGTAAGTGTGGGGGTATTTGATCAGTAGCATATCATACATCGCATTTATACTATATATCCTTTATTTTATTCCAATTTTGTGCTACTCGAGTGTTTCTTTGTGGTATTTTAAGTATTGGGTAATAAAGAAGAGAAAGGAAGAGAAAAAGACTAACATGTAAGAAGAAATGACTCAAATGAAACAAAATGGACATATTTCTCATGCACAAAGATACATCTACAAATAAGGAAAGACCCAGATGAAATCCAGATGGACTTGAACGCATGAAAAACATTGGGGAGCAAAAATCACTCAATACCATGATCTTGAAGAGTATTTGGGCGATTAAGACCAAAGGGGCTCAAACCAGCGGACCAGGAGTGCACCCCACGTGCCAAATACATAACTTAAGCTTCTGGGAAAAATCGGGGCAGATCAGAGCCAAAACATTCGCCAGTGGTGGATTTTGATCCGCCATTTGGCTGATCAATTTGGTCCAAATCCCCTTTAATTTCAAACGTGGCTTGGACTTGCTGAATAAGGTGCACCAAAACTTTTAGAAATCAAATTTAGTCGTTGGATTGCTCCCATTATCATCTAAACCACAGTTTCTTCTATAAATGACATGGTTTCTTCTTCCTTTCCCCTTCTTCTCAGCCTCCACCATTAGAATAGCTTAGGTTTACCCATTTTGGGTAATAGAGAAGGTGGGTCTAGAAGCTTGTAATGTTATTTCTTTGATAATCTAAAGGTATATTTTGATTCCTCTTGTCATTTACTTCATTTCTCTCCAATTTGTTTGTGATTTTGTTGGTTGGTTTTCTAGTTAGAGTTTCATGCCATGTTTAGTCTCAATTTCTTGCTTTCCATGCTTGTTATTAAGATTGGCGAGTAGATCCACCTGTGGAGGCAATCTAGTTGATGGTGAAATGTATGATATGTTCCTAAGTTTGTGTCATTTCCATGTGCTTAATTTAGATCTAAAATTTTTGGTATGTTAATCTTGTTATAGATGAAATAATGGTCACACAAGGTACTTGTTTCATGCTAGATCTAGTTTTGACATGTTAGTTTGTGATTGGTTTTATTTGATGATGGAATTAACTTGAAATGAATGGTTGCTTGATTTGGTT
This sequence comes from Triglochin maritima, assembly GCA_963682175.1. Taxonomy (NCBI): domain Eukaryota; kingdom Viridiplantae; phylum Streptophyta; class Magnoliopsida; order Alismatales; family Juncaginaceae; genus Triglochin; species Triglochin maritima. The sequence continues at coordinate 28,357,897 of OY821771.1, read as the reverse complement.
TATGTTGCTTGAATGAACTAAGGTTATGCTTAGTATTGATTGTTGTTTTAATGGCCACACTAGGTGCTTATTGCATGCCTGAGAATCCATAAAATTGATCTTAACTTCATGCTAACCTATCCTAGTCATGTATACTATGTAATTGTAAGTGTTTCACACTTCGGTTCCACACTAGCTCCTACTTGTAAACACACACTCTTACACATATGCTTAATGGTTTGACACCCTCATGCACACACCTTATTATTGTCCCTCCACTCCAAGGGGTTTAGTTAGATTGTTTTCTTATATCCTAGTTAGATTAGTCAAAATCTCTCCATCTATTTCTCTTCCCACTCGAGTATGGTGATAACAACAACGCGTACAAGTCCTCGTGGACACAATCCGTACTTGTCGCGTCTTCACCGACGCCGTGCACTTGTGGTAATATAACTGAATCGACCAAGTTTTTGGTGCCGTTGTCGGGTGAAAAGGTGTGGGTACTAAGTACACGTACCCCATGGTAATTTGTAGGCCATTGATTGACATCATTTCATGCTCATATTTGTATCTTATATCCATTATATTACACCTAAGCAATGCTACGTGACGAGTTTTATGTTTAGTTTTCAGGAATAAAGAGGTTTGAAGAGAAGAGCCATGAAAGGATCCAAAAGCAGGAAAAAGGACTTAATTGTGAGACCTGGGGACTAAGATGCAAGGGAGAAGGACCTGATCGTAAGACCGAAGGACCTAAGAGCAAAACAGAATACTCCACACCATCATGGGGAGTATTTTACCAATTCGAGTCGGGTCGGAGCTCCAACAAGTCAAGTAACCGCATCAAAGACCAACAATACCAGAAAGAAAAGCCCACAACAAATTCCAACACGATCCGAAGATTTTGGACCGCCAATTGGCGGTCTTGGACCGCTAATTGGCGGTCCATATGGCTCAGGATCCGTCGAAATTTCTCCTGGACTTGTATTAATGTTCGTTTAGGCTATTTTTGGTATTGGTTTAGTCCCACATCGGGGGATTGTCCCCGATTAGCTTTTTCCATGCTTATAAATAGAACTCTTCACCTTCCATTGTAATTACCCATTGCTTGGTGGCATTCTCTCTACTAAGGAGTGAGCCTTGAAGAAAAAACTCAAGGTGGAGAAGAATGCTACCTTCAATGTGAGTCATTTGTTAATAAAATAATTCTTCTAGTTTCTTTAAATCTTGTCTTTTAATTTGTGCATGTTTGTTTAGTCTTTCCTTTCCTTTTATGTTTCTTTAATGCTTCTTGCCTTCTTAGTTAACTTTCATTTCGGTATTATGCTTTCTTTTGCTAATATAGTTAGTGTAATGAGTAGTGAGTAGTTCCATCCCCATTTGGGGGTGGAGAAATATGTGATATAATCATGTAGTGTATTAAGTGTGTGTTATCTTTATCCCTTGAGCTTTATATGATTTCCATAACCATCTAATGGGTTTTCACTCTTATCTTTGATATGCTAATGCTCTTGAATGAAGCTTAGCTTATGCTTTGATTAGTGGACCTATTTTATGGGGAATGATAAGGTTAGGATATGGATGAAGTTAATATTGGAAACATAATTTGTAGTGTATGTGCTCTTGTTGCCTTTACCTTAGCTAATGTCTTGTATGTTTTAATGATGTAGTGAAATCTTAATTCATGTAGAGGCATAGTAGGGTATAGTCTTTATACTTGAGTTCATGTAGCTTCATTCCAATTATTGTCTTGTATGTTTTAATGATGTAGTCTTATCTTAATTCATGTGGAGGCAAAGTTGGATGTAGTTTTATGATTTCATGCACTACATGTTGTGAGGAGCTTAATGAACACACACACACACACTTCTTTATGTTCACATTATTTCTCTACCCCCTATGGGGCTTAGTTTTATTGCTTATCTTCATTTCCTTTTTGCATCTTAGTGTAGTTTAGTGTAACCAACCTTTCTTCCCTTTCTTTACCTCTCGCCTTCGCACAAACCAAGTGTCGACACACCTCCCAGTGGACGACCCGTATTTGCCACCGCTTCAACGCGGCCGTGCACTTGCGGTTAAATATAAAACGAGATCAATCAAGTTTTTGGCGCCGTTGCCGGGGAGGTGCTCTGTCCAGACCTTGGTTTGGACGATTCGAGGGGGTTTTGATTTTTTGTTTCCAGTTTCGTTTTGTTTCAGGGAACCAGAACATCAAGGGGAGGCTACTGGGAAAGTTTGAGCAACAGAAGCCACAAAGAGACCGCCAATCAGCGGTTGGAGACCGCCAATTGGCGGCCTGGTAAGGGCTTCCTGCTCTCAAATTTCTTCTGGTGGTTTATTGCTTTACTTTAGTTATCTGGGAGCCCAATTTTGCATGCTGTGATCTTTAGTTTGCTCCCAGATTTAATTTCAATCCTCTTTAATCAACTTGGACCATAAAACTCAAAGCAAAAGATTAGACTTCTTGCCATCTAGGTCATGCACCATTGGTAGACCTTGCATGCATTTGTCTTTTCTTTGCTTTACATTTTGTCGTTGATTGCTGGCGTGAGGTACGTGCACCCACATCCCTCATTCATGCATGTTTCGTTCATGCATTAGTTAGTAAGGTGCATCGGGACAAGAGTGAGAGAGCGTTTGATTGGAGCGATTGATTGCTAGATCTAGGATTAAATCGCTACTAAGGAGGGGCTGTCCCATAAAAGATAAGGTAGGGGATTTTATCACCCTTTCCTTGGCCCCAAAAATCACTCTTAATAAAGCCTTAACTAAAAGCAAGTAGACATTGGCCCTAGGATTGCGGGCGCACTAGGAGAGTAATCTAGTTGAGTCCGTCATGACCTGATCGGCGTTGCCTACCTTGTCGATAGTAGGAGGTACTAGATCTCCGGATCTGGTATCACTTGCTGGGCATTGTGGTCCTCGTTGTAGGGAGGTGAGACGTGTCGAGGCTAGTGACCTCGAAGTTAGGCGTCGTCTAGCCTAAGGACCCATTGCCTTTCATTGTTTGAGTCGTGCTTGCTAGTTAGGCTTCTTCCTGATCCCTCTACCCACGCTAGCTTTAGGGATTCTTCCCTTCTCCTCTGAGTCATCTTCTTCTCACCTACTTCTACGTTTTAGTCTCCTCCCCTTTACACTCTCTAGTAGCGTTTTAGGGTCGAGTCGAGCACTTTTTGCGAGCTTAGCCTCGTGGTGGTGAGAGTGGTCGACTCGAGAGTTCTCTATTGAGATGGATGGTTACATGGGCGACCATCCATATCATTGTTGGGACCAGGACGATTCTCCCTGGTACTCCCGACCCATGCATCCTGGGGTGGCTCAGACTAACACCCCGTATGGTTGGGACAATCTTAATTCTGTGACTGAGCAATCTTCATATTGGGGTAGTATGAGAGAGGCACCGACTGCTAGACCACCATCTAGTTACGTCGGATCATATGTTGGTCATCAATCTGAGATATTACAAGAACCTTTGGCCTCTTTCATGCATGTGGTAGATGACATGGGTGCACCGGTGGCTCCAGTAGCCGTACCATGTGACTGTTGTGGGTTGAGTGGTCATGTTATAGGGGAATGTCCTTATGTTGCCCCTGAGCCTGAGTATGAGCACACATTTTCCCAAAATGCTCATTATGACCATTACGCATCCGCGTACAACCCGAGCGGGATGGATTCGTGGGGAGACAATTCGTATTCAAATTCTTATACATCATTTCCACCCCAGTATCCTCCTCCCGAATACCCAGAATTCTACCAACACCCCACTTCAAATCATTGGACTCATTCTCAGCCCATCAACACCCAACCCCAAAATTTCCCAAAATCTGACTTGGACCTCCTCGTTGACCGCATACAAAATCTGACACTTCAAGTGAGTCAACTGACGCAACAATTAAGTGAGGAGAGTAACTTTTCGTGTCAACATGAGGATTCATCTTTTGATATCGAACCACCACCACATACACAAATTCAAAGCACAATCTTTCAAAGTCAAACTCCTAGTCAGTCTGAGGGACTTGGGGTTTCAATTCACAATCACTTGGTGGAGGATTCGATTCCAATTGAGAATACTATGGACCAGTTTCTTTATGAGTCGGCACAGGATTGTGCCTCATCTTCTTGTCCCGTGGCCCTTGAGCCACATGATCTTATTGTTGTACCTCCTAAGGGCTCACCTCTGGTGGAGCAAGAGCTCCCTAGTCCCCTCAATTTCAAACAACCTGATGAGAGTTTGCCTCTCACTATTGTTCCTGATCATCTTGGAAATGATGGAACATCAAACAACTACATTGCTCATGAGGGTATTAGGAGTTCCTTGGAGGATACTTTGGGTATGAGACCCACTTCTTGTTCTCCTGGTGAGTTGGACATGCATAACGAGGTGCTTGACCTCGTTCCGACCCACCAGCCTGTTGGTTGGAGAGTTTGGATTGATGATCATAACTTCAGTTCCGCAACGGGAGATATTTTTCTTCCGTTGCCCCTTATTTCCCAAACTCTCGAGAGGTTCAAGCTCTTTCAGTTTGATCCTTTGAATGAGACGCCTTTGCGTCCAATTCATGAACCTCTCATTTCATCTGGTGCTCTTTGTGAAGGGGGCCCACGCATGCGTATTCTGGCCCCGCGTGGTGTCATGTTCCCTTTCCAAGTGCATTGACCCACTCTTGAGGTTCCCATTTGATGTCTTTTGACAAATGAAGATGGGAACTTATGTTTGTACATAGTTATATAAAAAAGAAAAAAAAAGAAAAAAAAGACAAGAAAGAGAAAAAAAAGAAAAAAAAGAAAAAGAAAGGAAAAACAGAAGAAAAAAAGTACAATAAAAGACTCCTTCAGTGAGCATCGATTGTTGTGAGCCCCAACCCTTGTGTATTTGGGCTCCATTTCTTTCACGTATTTGTATCCCTTTCTTTAGCATCTCACAGGTTTTGAGGGAATTTGGGTTGTGTCCATCAACATAGCCATACACTTCCCTTTGTACTTCACGTTGATGAGATCTCTCCTTTTTCATGCATAAATCCATGTAGTATCTTGCTTGCATTCATTGAGGACAATGCATGAAGTAGGTGTGGGGGGGTGTTTTACGTGTGTACATAGTTGAGTCTTTTTCCTTTGATTTTGTTTTCTTTTGTTTGCATTGTTAGGGTCATGATAGTGTGCTGCATTTAATATCGATATATCTGCTTGCCATGATCCTTGGGTGACTTGTCTTCTTTTGCTTGCCTAGTGCTTCAAAATTTTCACATTTCTTTCAAAATCTTCATGTGTTTTCGAAAGAAAATGTTTTGTGGGTTTTGCGTGTGTTTAGCATGTGCAAAACCGTTGTGAGGCAAAGTAAAAATAAAGCTCCCAAAATTGTCTTGAACTTGATGCATTAGGATATCTAGTACAGTGGCTTTAGGATTTATCGAGTCGTTAGGATGCACCCCAGTTTTCCTTTGGGGGTGAGTAATCATAGGGTTTCAGTGCTCAAACATTCAAAGAGGTCCACCCTGAACCTAGTGAGTCAATAATTCGTGTTTGTTAATTTAGGAAGTTTGTTGTAGTCAAGGACCCTTTAAATTCTGTTGTGAGACATTAAGTGTAGGGGTTTTGGTTCATGTGTAGATAAAAAATAAGTGAGTAGGTGTTCTCTCTTCTCGCACGGCTCCTATCACTCGGGAAAGTAGGTCTGAGGGGACTTTGTTCCTGGTGCTTTCGAGTCATCTGACTTGGGATGCGCCGACCGAACTCCCGTTACACGGGTGGTAGGGATTGCCCTATGTGGAGATTTGGGGAAAGGTGTACGTGATAGTGTAAGTCCTCATGGGCAATGATGCACGAAACCTAACCCTGGGAGAATGAAGCTTCAACTAACAAAAAGAAAAAAAAATGTGAAAAGAAACAAAAAGAAAAAAAATTGCAAATAAGAACCTTAATGGACCTTACACTTTGTATCACTTGAGGATCTTGAGGTTGTCCATGTCTTTCACTTAATTTCTTATTTAACTTGCACGAATGGTTTATTAGGCTAGGTGTGGACTGATTACCTATATAGAGTCGGCCCGTAGGATTACCGCGTCCATTGATTGACAAAATATTTCCAACGAGTCGAGGTCTAGATTGAATAATGCATCTTGTTCGGATTTTGTAGGTATATCCGCTGAAAACCCTCAGGAGACAACACTCCTCCTCCTTGGCAACAAAGAGGTTTAACGGCTTGTTGCACGTGCTAAGTGCAACCGTGATTCCTACGAAAGTGAGTTCGGATTTCTTGTTTCTCGTTTGATTTTTTCTTTCTTTGTTTTGCTCGGGACTAGCAAAAACTTAGGTGTGGGGGTATTTGATTGACATGATTTCATGCTCATATTTGTATCTTATATCCATTATATTACACCTAAGCAATGCTACGTGACGAGTTTTATGTTTAGTTTTTAGGAATAAAGAGGTTTGAAGAGAAGAGCCATGAAAGGATCCAAAAGCAGGAAAAAGGACTTAATTGTGAGACCTAGGGACTAAGATGCAAGGGAGAAGGACCTGATCGTAAGACCGAAGGACCTAAGAGCAAAACAGAATACTCCACACCATCATGGGGAGTATTTTACCAATTCGAGTCGGGTCGGAGCTCCAACAAGTCAAGTAACCGCATCACAGACCAACAATACCAGAAAGAAAAGCCCACAACAAATTCCAACACGATCCGAAGATTTTGGACCGCCAATTGGCGGTCTTGGACCGCTAATTGGCGGTCCATATGGCTCAGGATCCGTCGAAATTTCTCCTGGACTTGTATTAATGTTCGTTTAGGCTATTTTTGGTATTGGTTTAGTCCCACATCGGGGGATTGTCCCCGATTAGCTTTTTCCATGCTTATAAATAGAACTCTTCACCTTCCATTGTAATTACCCATTGCTTGGTGGCATTCTCTCTACTAAGGAGTGAGCCTTGAAGCAAAAACTCAAGGTGGAGAAGAATGCTACCTTCAATGTGAGTCATTTGTTAATAAAATAATTCTTCTAGTTTCTTTAAATCTTGTCTTTTAATTTGTGCATGTTTGTTTAGTCTTTCCTTTCCTTTTATGTTTCTTTAATGCTTCTTGCCTTCTTAGTTAACTTTCATTTCAGTATTATGCTTTCTTTTGCTAATATAGTTAGTGTAATGAGTAGTGAGTAGTTCCATCCCCATTTGGGGGTGGAGAAATATGTGATATAATCATGTAGTGTATTAAGTGTGTGTTATCTTTATCCCTTGAGCTTTATATGATTTCCATAACCATCTAATGGGTTTTCACTCTTATCTTTGATATGCTAATGCTCTTGAATGAAGCTTAGCTTATGCTTTGATTAGTGGACCTATTTTATGGGGAATGATAAGGTTAGGATATGGATGAAGTTAATATTGGAAACATAATTTGTAGTTTATGTGCTCTTGTTGCCTTTACCTTAGCTAATGTCTTGTATGTTTTAATGATGTAGTGAAATCTTAATTCATGTAGAGGCATAGTAGGGTATAGTCTTTATACTTGAGTTCATGTAGCTTCATTCCAATTATTGTCTTGTATGTTTTAATGATGTAGTCTTATCTTAATTCATGTGGAGGCAAAGTTGGATGTAGTTTTATGATTTCATGCACTACATGTTGTGAGGAGCTTAATGAACACACACACACACACTTCTTTATGTTCACATTATTTCTCTACCCCCTATGGGGCTTAGTTTTATTGCTTATCTTCATTTCCTTTTTGCATCTTAGTGTAGTTTAGTGTAACCAACCTTTCTTCCCTTTCTTTACCTCTCGCCTTCGCACAAACCAAGTGTCGACACACCTCCCAGTGGACGACCCGTATTTGCCACCGCTTCAACGCGGCCGTGCACTTGCGGTTAAATATAAAACGAGATCAATCAAGTTTTTGGCGCCGTTGCCGGGGAGGTGCTCTGTCCAGACCTTGGTTTGGACGATTCGAGGGGGTTTTGATTTTTTGTTTCCAGTTTCGTTTTGTTTCAGGGAACCAGAACATCAAGGGGAGGCTACTGGGAAAGTTTGAGCAACAGAAGCCACAAAGAGACCGCCAATCAGCGGTTGGAGACCGCCAATTGGCGGCCTGGTAAGGGCTTCCTGCTCTCAAATTTCTTCTGGTGGTTTATTGCTTTACTTTAGTTATCTGGGAGCCCAATTTTGCATGCTGTGATCTTTAGTTTGCTCCCAGATTTAATTTCAATCCTCTTTAATCAACTTGGACCATAAAACTCAAAGCAAAAGATTAGACTTCTTGCCATCTAGGTCATGCACCATTGGTAGACCTTGCATGCATTTGTCTTTTCTTTGCTTTACATTTTGTCGTTGATTGCTGGCGTGAGGTACGTGCACCCACATCCCTCATTCATGCATGTTTCGTTCATGCATTAGTTAGTAAGGTGCATCGGGACAAGAGTGAGAGAGCGTTTGATTGGAGCGATTGATTGCTAGATCTAGGATTAAATCGCTACTAAGGAGGGGCTGTCCCATAAAAGATAAGGTAGGGGATTTTATCACCCTTTCCTTGGCCCCAAAAATCACTCTTAATAAAGCCTTAACTAAAAGCAAGTAGACATTGGCCCTAGGATTGCGGGCGCACTAGGAGAGTAATCTAGTTGAGTCCGTCATGACCTGATCGGCGTTGCCTACCTTGTCGATAGTAGGAGGTACTAGATCTCCGGATCTGGTATCACTTGCTGGGCATTGTGGTCCTCGTTGTAGGGAGGTGAGACGTGTCGAGGCTAGTGACCTCGAAGTTAGGCGTCGTCTAGCCTAAGGACCCATTGCCTTTCATTGTTTGAGTCGTGCTTGCTAGTTAGGCTTCTTCCTGATCCCTCTACCCACGCTAGCTTTAGGGATTCTTCCCTTCTCCTCTGAGTCATCTTCTTCTCACCTACTTCTACGTTTTAGTCTCCTCCCCTTTACACTCTCTAGTAGCGTTTTAGGGTCGAGTCGAGCACTTTTTGCGAGCTTAGCCTCGTGGTGGTGAGAGTGGTCGACTCGAGAGTTCTCTATTGAGATGGATGGTTACATGGGCGACCATCCATATCATTGTTGGGACCAGGACGATTCTCCCTGGTACTCCCGACCCATGCATCCTGGGTGGCTCAGACTAACACCCCGTATGGTTGGGACAATCTTAATTCTGTGACTGAGCAATCTTCATATTGGGGTAGTATGAGAGAGGCACCGACTGCTAGACCACCATCTAGTTACGTCGGATCATATGTTGGTCATCAATCTGAGATATTACAAGAACCTTTGGCCTCTTTCATGCATGTGGTAGATGACATGGGTGCACCGGTGGCTCCAGTAGCCGTACCATGTGACTGTTGTGGGTTGAGTGGTCATGTTATAGGGGAATGTCCTTATGTTGCCCCTGAGCCTGAGTATGAGCACACATTTTCCCAAAATGCTCATTATGACCATTACGCACCCGCGTACAACCCGAGCGGGATGGATTCGTGGGGAGACAATTCGTATTCAAATTCTTATACATCATTTCCACCCGAGTATCCTCCTCCCGAATACCCAGAATTCTACCAACACCCCACTTCAAATCATTGGACTCATTCTCAGCCCATCAACACCCAACCCCAAAATTTCCCAAAATCTGACTTGGACCTCCTCGTTGACCGCATACAAAATCTGACACTTCAAGTGAGTCAACTGACGCAACAATTAAGTGAGGAGAGTAACTTTTCGTGTCAAAATGAGGATTCATCTTTTGATATCGAACCACCACCACATACACAAATTCAAAGCACAATCTTTCAAAGTCAAACTCCTAGTCAGTCTGAGGGACTTGGGGTTTCAATTCACAATCACTTGGTGGAGGATTCGATTCCAATTGAGAATACTATGGACCAGCTTCTTTATGAGTCGGCACAGGATTGTGCCTCATCTTCTTGTCCCGTGGCCCTTGAGCCACATGATCTTATTGTTGTACCTCCTAAGGGCTCACCTCTGGTGGAGCAAGAGCTCCCTAGTCCCCTCAATTTCAAACAACCTGATGAGAGTTTGCCTCTCACTATTGTTCCTGATCATCTTGGAAATGATGGAACATCAAACAACTACATTGCTCATGAGGGTATTAGGAGTTCCTTGGATGATACTTTGGGTATGAGACCCACTTCTTGTTCTCCTGGTGAGTTGGACATGCATAACGAGGTGCTTGACCTCGTTCCGACCCACCAGCCTGTTGGTTGGAGAGTTTGGATTGATGATCATAACTTCAGTTCCGCAACGGGAGATATTTTTCTTCCGTTGCCCCTTATTTCCCAAACTCTCGAGAGGTTCAAGCTCTTTCAGTTTGATCCTTTGAATGAGACGCCTTTGCGTCCAATTCATGAACCTCTCATTTCATCTGGTGCTCTTTGTGAAGGGGGCCCACGCATGCGTATTCTGGCCCCGCGTGGTGTCATGTTCCCTTTCCAAGTGCATTGACCCACTCTTGAGGTTCCCATTTGATGTCTTTTGACAAATGAAGATGGGAACTTATGTTTGTACATAGTTATATAAAAAAGAAAAAAAAAAAAAAAAAGACAAGAAAGAGAAAAAAAAGAAAAAAAAGAAAAAGAAAGGAAAAACAGAAGAAAAAAAGTACAATAAAAGACTCCTTCAGTGAGCATCGATTGTTGTGAGCCCCAACCCTTGTGTATTTGGGCTCCATTTCTTTAACGTATTTGTATCCCTTTCTTTAGCATCTCACAGGTTTTGAGGGAATTTGGGTTGTGTCCATCAACATAGCCATACACTTCCCTTTGTACTTCACGTTGGTGAGATCTCTCCTTTTTCATGCATAAATCCATGTAGTATCTTGCTTGCATTCATTGAGGACAATGCATGAAGTAGGTGTGGGGGGGTGTTTTACGTGTGTACATAGTTGAGTCTTTTTCCTTTGATTTTGTTTTCTTTTGTTTGCATTGTTAGGGTCATGATAGTGTGCTGCATTTAATATCGATATATCTGTTTGCCATGATCCTTGGGTGACTTGTCTTCTTTTGCTTGCCTAGTGCTTCAAAATTTTCACATTTCTTTCAAAATCTTCATGTATTTTCGAAAGAAAATGTTTTGTGGGTTTTGCGTGTGTTTAGCATGTGCAAAACCGTTGTGAGGCAAAGTAAAAAGAAAGCTCCCAAAATTGTCTTGAACTTGATGCATTAGGATATCTAGTACAGTGGCTTTAGGATTTATCGAGTCGTTAGGATGCACCCCAGTTTTCCTTTGGGGGTGAGTAATCATAGGGTTTCAGTGCTCAAACATTCAAAGAGGTCCACCCTGAACCTAGTGAGTCAATAATTCGTGTTTGTTAATTTAGGAAGTTTGTTGTAGTCAAGGACCCTTTAAATTCTGTTGTGAGACATTAAGTGTAGGGGTTTTGGTTCATGTGTAGATAAAAAATAAGTGAGTAGGTGTTCTCTCTTCTCGCACGGCTCCTATCACTCGGGAAAGTAGGTCTGAGGGGACTTTGTTCCTGGTGCTTTCGAGTCATCTGACTTGGGATGCGCCGACCGAACTCCCGTTACACGGGTGGTAGGGATTGCCCTATGTGGAGATTTGGGGAAAGGTGTACGTGATAGTGTAAGTCCTCATGGGCAATGATGCACGAAACCTAACCCTGGGAGAATGAAGCTTCAACTAACAAAAAGAAAAAAAAATGTGAAAAGAAACAAAAAGAAAAAAAATTGCAAATAAGAACCTTAATGGACCTTACACTTTGTATCACTTGAGGATCTTGAGGTTGTCCATGTCTTTCACTTAATTTCTTATTTAACTTGCACGAATGGTTTATTAGGCTAGGTGTGGACTGATTACCTATATAGAGTCGGCCCGTAGGATTACCGCGTCCATTGATTGACAAAATATTTCCAACGAGTCGAGGTCTAGATTGAATAATGCATCTTGTTCGGATTTTGTAGGTATATCCGCTGAAAACCCTCAGGAGACAACACTCCTCCTCCTTGGCAACAAAGAGGTTTAACGGCTTGTTGCACGTGCTAAGTGCAACCGTGATTCCTACGAAAGTGAGTTCGGATTTCTTGTTTCTCGTTTGATTTTTTCTTTCTTTGTTTTGCTCGGGACTAGCAAAAACTTAGGTGTGGGGGTATTTGATTGACATGATTTCATGCTCATATTTGTATCTTATATCCATTATATTACACCTAAGCAATGCTACGTGACGAGTTTTATGTTTAGTTTTTAGGAATAAAGAGGTTTGAAGAGAAGAGCCATGAAAGGATCCAAAAGCAGGAAAAAGGACTTAATTGTGAGACCTAGGGACTAAGATGCAAGGGAGAAGGACCTGATCGTAAGACCGAAGGACCTAAGAGCAAAACAGAATACTCCACACCATCATGGGGAGTATTTTACCAATTCGAGTCGGGTCGGAGCTCCAACAAGTCAAGTAACCGCATCACAGACCAACAATACCAGAAAGAAAAGCCCACAACAAATTCCAACACGATCCGAAGATTTTGGACCGCCAATTGGCGGTCTTGGACCGCTAATTGGCGGTCCATATGGCTCAGGATCCGTCGAAATTTCTCCTGGACTTGTATTAATGTTCGTTTAGGCTATTTTTGGTATTGGTTTAGTCCCACATCGGGGGATTGTCCCCGATTAGCTTTTTCCATGCTTATAAATAGAACTCTTCACCTTCCATTGTAATTACCCATTGCTTGGTGGCATTCTCTCTACTAAGGAGTGAGCCTTGAAGCAAAAACTCAAGGTGGAGAAGAATGCTACCTTCAATGTGAGTCATTTGTTAATAAAATAATTCTTCTAGTTTCTTTAAATCTTGTCTTTTAATTTGTGCATGTTTGTTTAGTCTTTCCTTTCCTTTTATGTTTCTTTAATGCTTCTTGCCTTCTTAGTTAACTTTCATTTCAGTATTATGCTTTCTTTTGCTAATATAGTTAGTGTAATGAGTAGTGAGTAGTTCCATCCCCATTTGGGGGTGGAGAAATATGTGATATAATCATGTAGTGTATTAAGTGTGTGTTATCTTTATCCCTTGAGCTTTATATGATTTCCATAACCATCTAATGGGTTTTCACTCTTATCTTTGATATGCTAATGCTCTTGAATGAAGCTTAGCTTATGCTTTGATTAGTGGACCTATTTTATGGGGAATGATAAGGTTAGGATATGGATGAAGTTAATATTGGAAACATAATTTGTAGTTTATGTGCTCTTGTTGCCTTTACCTTAGCTAATGTCTTGTATGTTTTAATGATGTAGTGAAATCTTAATTCATGTAGAGGCATAGTAGGGTATAGTCTTTATACTTGAGTTCATGTAGCTTCATTCCAATTATTGTCTTGTATGTTTTAATGATGTAGTCTTATCTTAATTCATGTGGAGGCAAAGTTGGATGTAGTTTTATGATTTCATGCACTACATGTTGTGAGGAGCTTAATGAACACACACACACACACTTCTTTATGTTCACATTATTTCTCTACCCCCTATGGGGCTTAGTTTTATTGCTTATCTTCATTTCCTTTTTGCATCTTAGTGTAGTTTAGTGTAACCAACCTTTCTTCCCTTTCTTTACCTCTCGCCTTCGCACAAACCAAGTGTCGACACACCTCCCAGTGGACGACCCGTATTTGCCACCGCTTCAACGCGGCCGTGCACTTGCGGTTAAATATAAAACGAGATCAATCAAGTTTTTGGCGCCGTTGCCGGGGAGGTGCTCTGTCCAGACCTTGGTTTGGACGATTCGAGGGGGTTTTGATTTTTTGTTTCCAGTTTCGTTTTGTTTCAGGGAACCAGAACATCAAGGGGAGGCTACTGGGAAAGTTTGAGCAACAGAAGCCACAAAGAGACCGCCAATCAGCGGTTGGAGACCGCCAATTGGCGGCCTGGTAAGGGCTTCCTGCTCTCAAATTTCTTCTGGTGGTTTATTGCTTTACTTTAGTTATCTGGGAGCCCAATTTTGCATGCTGTGATCTTTAGTTTGCTCCCAGATTTAATTTCAATCCTCTTTAATCAACTTGGACCATAAAACTCAAAGCAAAAGATTAGACTTCTTGCCATCTAGGTCATGCACCATTGGTAGACCTTGCATGCATTTGTCTTTTCTTTGCTTTACATTTTGTCGTTGATTGCTGGCGTGAGGTACGTGCACCCACATCCCTCATTCATGCATGTTTCGTTCATGCATTAGTTAGTAAGGTGCATCGGGACAAGAGTGAGAGAGCGTTTGATTGGAGCGATTGATTGCTAGATCTAGGATTAAATCGCTACTAAGGAGGGGCTGTCCCATAAAAGATAAGGTAGGGGATTTTATCACCCTTTCCTTGGCCCCAAAAATCACTCTTAATAAAGCCTTAACTAAAAGCAAGTAGACATTGGCCCTAGGATTGCGGGCGCACTAGGAGAGTAATCTAGTTGAGTCCGTCATGACCTGATCGGCGTTGCCTACCTTGTCGATAGTAGGAGGTACTAGATCTCCGGATCTGGTATCACTTGCTGGGCATTGTGGTCCTCGTTGTAGGGAGGTGAGACGTGTCGAGGCTAGTGACCTCGAAGTTAGGCGTCGTCTAGCCTAAGGACCCATTGCCTTTCATTGTTTGAGTCGTGCTTGCTAGTTAGGCTTCTTCCTGATCCCTCTACCCACGCTAGCTTTAGGGATTCTTCCCTTCTCCTCTGAGTCATCTTCTTCTCACCTACTTCTACGTTTTAGTCTCCTCCCCTTTACACTCTCTAGTAGCGTTTTAGGGTCGAGTCGAGCACTTTTTGCGAGCTTAGCCTCGTGGTGGTGAGAGTGGTCGACTCGAGAGTTCTCTATTGAGATGGATGGTTACATGGGCGACCATCCATATCATTGTTGGGACCAGGACGATTCTCCCTGGTACTCCCGACCCATGCATCCTGGGTGGCTCAGACTAACACCCCGTATGGTTGGGACAATCTTAATTCTGTGACTGAGCAATCTTCATATTGGGGTAGTATGAGAGAGGCACCGACTGCTAGACCACCATCTAGTTACGTCGGATCATATGTTGGTCATCAATCTGAGATATTACAAGAACCTTTGGCCTCTTTCATGCATGTGGTAGATGACATGGGTGCACCGGTGGCTCCAGTAGCCGTACCATGTGACTGTTGTGGGTTGAGTGGTCATGTTATAGGGGAATGTCCTTATGTTGCCCCTGAGCCTGAGTATGAGCACACATTTTCCCAAAATGCTCATTATGACCATTACGCACCCGCGTACAACCCGAGCGGGATGGATTCGTGGGGAGACAATTCGTATTCAAATTCTTATACATCATTTCCACCCGAGTATCCTCCTCCCGAATACCCAGAATTCTACCAACACCCCACTTCAAATCATTGGACTCATTCTCAGCCCATCAACACCCAACCCCAAAATTTCCCAAAATCTGACTTGGACCTCCTCGTTGACCGCATACAAAATCTGACACTTCAAGTGAGTCAACTGACGCAACAATTAAGTGAGGAGAGTAACTTTTCGTGTCAAAATGAGGATTCATCTTTTGATATCGAACCACCACCACATACACAAATTCAAAGCACAATCTTTCAAAGTCAAACTCCTAGTCAGTCTGAGGGACTTGGGGTTTCAATTCACAATCACTTGGTGGAGGATTCGATTCCAATTGAGAATACTATGGACCAGCTTCTTTATGAGTCGGCACAGGATTGTGCCTCATCTTCTTGTCCCGTGGCCCTTGAGCCACATGATCTTATTGTTGTACCTCCTAAGGGCTCACCTCTGGTGGAGCAAGAGCTCCCTAGTCCCCTCAATTTCAAACAACCTGATGAGAGTTTGCCTCTCACTATTGTTCCTGATCATCTTGGAAATGATGGAACATCAAACAACTACATTGCTCATGAGGGTATTAGGAGTTCCTTGGATGATACTTTGGGTATGAGACCCACTTCTTGTTCTCCTGGTGAGTTGGACATGCATAACGAGGTGCTTGACCTCGTTCCGACCCACCAGCCTGTTGGTTGGAGAGTTTGGATTGATGATCATAACTTCAGTTCCGCAACGGGAGATATTTTTCTTCCGTTGCCCCTTATTTCCCAAACTCTCGAGAGGTTCAAGCTCTTTCAGTTTGATCCTTTGAATGAGACGCCTTTGCGTCCAATTCATGAACCTCTCATTTCATCTGGTGCTCTTTGTGAAGGGGGCCCACGCATGCGTATTCTGGCCCCGCGTGGTGTCATGTTCCCTTTCCAAGTGCATTGACCCACTCTTGAGGTTCCCATTTGATGTCTTTTGACAAATGAAGATGGGAACTTATGTTTGTACATAGTTATATAAAAAAGAAAAAAAAAAAAAAAAAGACAAGAAAGAGAAAAAAAAGAAAAAAAAGAAAAAGAAAGGAAAAACAGAAGAAAAAAAGTACAATAAAAGACTCCTTCAGTGAGCATCGATTGTTGTGAGCCCCAACCCTTGTGTATTTGGGCTCCATTTCTTTAACGTATTTGTATCCCTTTCTTTAGCATCTCACAGGTTTTGAGGGAATTTGGGTTGTGTCCATCAACATAGCCATACACTTCCCTTTGTACTTCACGTTGGTGAGATCTCTCCTTTTTCATGCATAAATCCATGTAGTATCTTGCTTGCATTCATTGAGGACAATGCATGAAGTAGGTGTGGGGGGGTGTTTTACGTGTGTACATAGTTGAGTCTTTTTCCTTTGATTTTGTTTTCTTTTGTTTGCATTGTTAGGGTCATGATAGTGTGCTGCATTTAATATCGATATATCTGTTTGCCATGATCCTTGGGTGACTTGTCTTCTTTTGCTTGCCTAGTGCTTCAAAATTTTCACATTTCTTTCAAAATCTTCATGTATTTTCGAAAGAAAATGTTTTGTGGGTTTTGCGTGTGTTTAGCATGTGCAAAACCGTTGTGAGGCAAAGTAAAAAGAAAGCTCCCAAAATTGTCTTGAACTTGATGCATTAGGATATCTAGTACAGTGGCTTTAGGATTTATCGAGTCGTTAGGATGCACCCCAGTTTTCCTTTGGGGGTGAGTAATCATAGGGTTTCAGTGCTCAAACATTCAAAGAGGTCCACCCTGAACCTAGTGAGTCAATAATTCGTGTTTGTTAATTTAGGAAGTTTGTTGTAGTCAAGGACCCTTTAAATTCTGTTGTGAGACATTAAGTGTTGGGGTTTTGGTTCATGTGTAGATAAAAAATAAGTGAGTAGGTGTTCTCTCTTCTCGCACGGCTCCTATCACTCGGGAAAGTAGGTCTGAGGGGACTTTGTGCCTGGTGCTTTCGAGTCATCTGACTTGGGATGCGCCGACCGAACTCCCGTTACACGGGTGGTAGGGATTGCCCTATGTGGAGATTTGGGGAAAGGTGTACGTGATAGTGTAAGTCCTCATGGGCAATGATGCACGAAACCTAACCCTGGGAGAATGAAGCTCCAACTAACAAAAAGAAAAAAAAATGTGAAAAGAAACAAAAAGAAAAAAATTTGCAAATAAGAACCTTAATGGACCTTACACTTTGTATCACTTGAGGATCTTGAGGTTGTCCATGTCTTTCACTTAATTTCTTATTTAACTTGCACGAATGGTTTATTAGGCTAGGTGTGGACTGATTACCTATATAGAGTCGGCCCGTAGGATTACCGCGTCCATTGATTGACAAAATATTTCCAACGAGTCGAGGTCTAGATTGAATAATGCATCTTGTTCGGATTTTGTAGGTATATCCGCTGAAAACCCTCAGGAGACAACACTCCTCCTCCTTGGCAACAAAGAGGTTTAACGGCTTGTTGCACGTGCTAAGTGCAACCGTGATTCCTACGAAAGTGAGTTCGGATTTCTTGTTTCTCGTTTGATTTTTTCTTTCTTTGTTTTGCTCGGGACTAGCAAAAACTTAGGTGTGGGGGTATTTGATTGACATGATTTCATGCTCATATTTGTATCTTATATCCATTATATTACACCTAAGCAATGCTACGTGACGAGTTTTATGTTTAGTTTTTAGGAATAAAGAGGTTTGAAGAGAAGAGCCATGAAAGGATCCAAAAGCAGGAAAAAAGACTTAATTGTGAGACCTGGGGACTAAGATGCAAGGGAGAAGGACCTGATCGTAAGACCGAAGGACCTAAGAGCAAAACAGAATACTCCACACCATCATGGGGAGTATTTTACCAATTCGAGTCGGGTCGGAGCTCCAACAAGTCAAGTAACCGCATCAAAGACCAACAATACCAGAAAGAAAAGCCCACAACAAATTCCAACACGATCCGAAGATTTTGGACCGCTAATTGGCGGTCCATATGGCTCAGGATCCGTCGAAATTTCTCCTGGACTTGTATTAATGTTCGTTTAGGCTATTTTTGGTATTGGTTTAGTCCCACATCGGGGGATTGTCCCCGATTAGCTTTTTCCATGCTTATAAATAGAACTCTTCACCTTCCATTGTAATTACCCATTGCTTGGTGGCATTCTCTCTACTAAGGAGTGAGCCTTGAAGCAAAAACTCAAGGTGGAGAAGAATGCTACCTTCAATGTGAGTCATTTGTTAATAAAATAATTCTTCTAGTTTCTTTAAATCTTGTCTTTTAATTTGTGCATGTTTGTTTAGTCTTTCCTTTCCTTTTATGTTTCTTTAATGCTTCTTGCCTTCTTAGTTAACTTTCATTTCAGTATTATGCTTTCTTTTGCTAATATAGTTAGTGTAATGAGTAGTGAGTAGTTCCATCCCCATTTGGGGGTGGAGAAATATGTGATATAATCATGTAGTGTATTAAGTGTGTGTTATCTTTATCCCTTGAGCTTTATATGATTTCCATAACCATCTAATGGGTTTTCACTCTTATCTTTGATATGCTAATGCTCTTGAATGAAGCTTAGCTTATGCTTTGATTAGTGGACCTATTTTATGGGGAATGATAAGGTTAGGATATGGATGAAGTTAATATTGGAAACATAATTTGTAGTGTATGTGCTCTTGTTGCCTTTACCTTAGCTAATGTCTTGTATGTTTTAATGATGTAGTGAAATCTTAATTCATGTAGAGGCATAGTAGGGTATAGTCTTTATACTTGAGTTCATGTAGCTTCATTCCAATTATTGTCTTGTATGTTTTAATGATGTAGTCTTATCTTAATTCATGTGGAGGCAAAGTTGGATGTAGTTTTATGATTTCATGCACTACATGTTGTGAGGAGCTTAATGAACACACACACACACACTTCTTTATGTTCACATTATTTCTCTACCCCCTATGGGGCTTAGTTTTATTGCTTATCTTCATTTCCTTTTTGCATCTTAGTGTAGTTTAGTGTAACCAACCTTTCTTCCCTTTCTTTACCTCTCGCCTTCGCACAAACCAAGTGTCGACACACCTCCCAGTGGACGACCCGTATTTGCCACCGCTTCAACGCGGCCGTGCACTTGCGGTTAAATATAAAACGAGATCAATCAGCCATGTATGACTTATTGCATTGCATTGACCCCGGACTCCGTTCCGATGGGGAGGGTGTTATAGCTTGTGTGAGCAACCCTTTTTACAACTTGTGTGAGCAATACCGGGTTACAGCTTGTGTGAGCACCGGATTATTACAGCTTGTGTGAGCACCAGGAGATCAGATTTATATCTATGACGTGGAAGTGTGCACGATCCTCACTGAACCCTCATGTTTAGTATAGTTGCGAGTGTGGGTGTGTCGCGTACTCTCCGTAAGACCACATCTGCCAGCGGTAGGTTCTCTTAGGGGAAATCGATATTGTTGTTGGTTGGACAAATGTTCTTTAGTACCGTGGAGGAGGAACGTTTTATTTTGCACTCTTGTATGCCATGATTTACAAGTATGATAAGTTCATTGCACTATGCTTTCATATTCATGGAGGTGGACTTGGTATACGGGGTTTCCTTATGGAAACTCAGACATTGTTATTTAGATATTAGGAATTTAGAGAATTTTGTGCATATAATGAAATTAAACCTAAGAAGTTTAAATTAGATGTCCCCGTAGATGTAATCCTACATATGAAATGTTAAAATGTTATCCTTATAATCTTGCAATTACAACCTTTTATAATGAAAAACATAATAAGTACATGATAACCCCCATATATTGAGATAATTGTAAAATTATGTTAGATTTTTAAAACCTTTTTTCACATTCACTACTAGATTAAGTGGACAATATTACCCCACCTCTAACATATTTATCTATGAATTACTTTCCATTACTAGAGTATTTGCGAAATATAGGTCAATTCGTAGTTTTGTTGATATTTTAAATGTAATGGAGATTAAGTTTTATAAATATTGGAATCTTTCTCCATTTAATTTTTGTTTCGCTTTTATTAAGGACATTAGATTGAAAATTAGTGGTTTACAAGTTTTCTTGGAAGAAAATTTTGAAAATATGAATTATGAAAATTTCCAAAAACATGTAGATAATTGTAACTCTTTGTTTAACATATATTTTAAAAAATATGAAAGACTACATAATGTAAATTAAATGAGTTCAAATGTTGCTAGTTTATCATCACAACCACCTACAATAGATCTAGATGATGATGACTCCCAATGGAGTTAAGTAAAAAAAGATTAAAAATAGTGCAAAATGAAACACACAATGAATTAACTCGATATTTAAACACGGAAATATACTTAACTACTGTTGAGTTAAAAACTTTTGGTGTTTTAGACTGGTGGAGAAAGAACTCAGGTATGTTTCCGTTGTTCTGCTTGAGGGCATGAGACCTATTATGTCATTCAACATCAACTGTGGCGTCGGAGTCTGCATTTGGTGCAGGTAAACGTGTCTTGACTGACAAGAGGCAGTATGTCCGACAATCAATTTAGATGAGCGTATGCTTGAATGATTAGATGAACGCTGCAGACAGAATGCAAAACATGCGTCTTAGTGACAACGACGATGAAGATTGAAGACGAATTAGTTAAATCATTCTGTTTAAGAAGTAATTGTTTTCCTAATACCTGTATTTCTTAAGTTTAGCTAGCCTCTGGGCTTTTTTCATATGTAACAAATTATATATTTATATTGTTTCTCGAATTTAGTCAACAATAATTAATAAATAAATTGGTTACTTTGGGGGAAAAATTGTGTTTGTGTTTGTTAATTCAATTGCGATTGTATACTTATTTCAAATTAAAAAATGATCGAAAAATCGAAACCCAACCCGACCAAAAAGACTTGACCCTCCCCCCCCCCCCCTCCGGCCTGGCGCAGGCCATCGTGCCGGGCCGGGCCCAGGGTTCCGGCCGATACAACACGAGTCTCAGGTCTACGTATTATGGGGGAGGATTTACAGTTATGGATTATTACTAAGTTTGTCAGATAGTTATTTCAACATGTAAGAGACACCCACTGTACAAGGTAGTTAATTCTAAAAGAGGGATGCGTTAACATTACGTTTTGTGTTTATTAAAGAACGCAAATACAAAACTTGGGAAAAATTATAACAACATATCTAACAAAGAATTTTTTTCAAAATAATCTTTTTTTAAAAACATTTGCCAAAATAGACCTCAATAAAAAGTATTTGTCAAACTAGACTTGCTGCAACCACGTGGTGACACGCGACGGCGACGAGTTTTATTTTTTGTGCATAGAGAACTCGACATCACTAGTGCCGAGTTCTTCTTGGGAGAACTCGGCACTGGTGATGTCGAGTTCTACTTGGTTTTTTATTTCCCAACACTTGAAATTTTCCACTCAACGTGAGCTGGCAGGAGAAGTGATTCAAACAGAACTCGGCACTGGGGATGCCGAGTTCTATTTGAACTATTCTCCAGGCGCTCAGATCGTGCATGAGACGGTTGGACGGCCAGGAGAACAATGTCTTACATAGAACTCGACATCTTAGATGCCGAGTTTAATAGGCAGAACTCGACGTTTGTAACGCCGACTTAATTTAAAAAAAAGTGAACTCGGCGTTACAAACGTCGAGTTCCGTCGGGCTATAAAAGCAGCCCGACGCCCCCCTCTCCCCCTCCACCGAGTTCTCGCATTTTTAAGGTTAGGGTTTCGATTTTTTTTCGTTTTCCACCGTTTTCTTGCCTTTTTATGTATTAGGATGATATACATTGTTGTTTTAGGTATGATTGTAGTGTTTTTGTTGGTTTAGGAACCCGTTTTGGTGTAAACTCGATTTCGATTTTGGGTTTTTATGCAAAACGTTTTATTTCTTGTTTGTTAGTTGATTATTGATTTTAGTTTTGTTGATTGTAGGTTTACGGTAGTAATCTTAAAAATAGTTGAATTTAAGTTTGATTATTGTGATTGAAATTAGATTTTTTGTTGTTATTTTGGTTTGAATGTATGTTACTTTCAATGAATGTAAACTTAAAAATAATTTATTTGAGTTTAAATATATGTGAGTTTGAATGTATGTTGGAATTGAAGTTTGATTTTTTTAGTCTTAAAAATAGAGTAATAATGTATGTGGGTTTCCATGTTGAGAAATACGTCGTTAGTTCGATGTTTAGAATGTGATGATGTTATTTGTAGTATTGTTAGTTTGTTCTACCGTGCAGGTTTAAATTTACGAATTTGAAAAATATAGGGGAGGTTCTGTCAAAATTTTAAATAAAATTCTGACATGATTTGTAACGTTATTTATTGTAGTTGATTTTATTGGAGAGATTGCTCGATGTTTACAGTCGTTTGCTACTACACTCGATTGATGTAATTTCTAAAACATTTGAGTATTCTCAACTTTTTAAGTAGTTAGTAATGAAGAACAACCATCTCACTTTTTAACGTGTTATGTACAGATGAAGTTTGGTGGTTCCAGTACTGGTTCGGTTAGAGGTAGCTACGCTTCACAGGGTCCGGTAGACAGATCAGTGTTGGTTTTGCAGGCCAACCACAAGTCTGACTTGTTCAAAGATTTTGTAAGCATTTTACGTCTTCATGTTAAATATTTGCACGTGAGTTTCAATATTCTGACATTTCTCTAAATTTATGCAGAAAGAGGTTGATGGTATAAAATGCGTTGAGCATGGATCGAAGCTCAAGGAATGACAGATCACTGATGAGAGGATGTTGTTTCTGCTAGATATGGCAGGGTTTGACACAGTCACTCGGTTGGACCGAGTTCAGTTGGACCATACCTTGCTGGGGGCGATGGTCGAGTGTTGGAGACCAGATACTCATTCATTTCACCTGCGACATGGTGAGATCACGTGCAGCTTGCGTGACATCTCTATGATTACCGGCTTGCGCGTAGATGGTTTGCCGGTGTGTGAGTCTCAGGAGTACGTTTGGTCAGAGGTCTGCATGGATTTATTGGGTCAGGTCCCCGATGACTTGGGTCGTAAGGGTTCCGTAACTCTGGGTTGGTTGCAAGCTCAGTTTCAGCAGTTGCCTTTTGATGCTGACGAGGAGACAGTTACACGACACACCAGAGCCTTCATTCTGTTCCAGGTGGGATGCCGTATTTTGGCAGATAAGAGTGGCACGATGGTTCACTTGAAGTACCTGTCTTTGCTCGGAGATTTGGCCATCACAGCGGAGTACAGTTGGGGTAGTGCGACTCTGGCCCACTTATATCACATGTTAGACGAAGCCTCACTGATTCAGACCAAACATCTGTGTGGTTTTCTTACGTTCCTGCAGTTGTGGTGCTGGGAACATCTACACATTGGGAGACCTTTGAAGAGCAGACCATTAGTATACCCGGAGGACGAGAGAGCACCATTAGGTGCCCGTTGGAGACAACCAAGAACATTCAAGGGTAGTGCGAAGACGACGACACTTGATTTTTATCGGAATGAGCTGGACATGCAGGAATTCGATCAAGTGATCTAGGACCCTTATGCACATTTGGATCTTAGTCAGTTACCACCACTATATACGGAAAGTTCAGAGATCTGGACAAGCCGTACTTGGCTTATAAATTTTGGTGAGGTGGTCATGCATTGTCCAGACCGAGTGATGAGAGAGTTCGATCTACAACAACACATTCCAGAGCCGATGGAGAGACATGTAGTGAAATCGGCCCTGGGGAGGTCGGATGTTAATCGGTTGGCGGAAAATCACCAATTCATTCAGCATTGGTCGCACAGAAGAGATCATCTACAGTTTGAGCGACCACTCCTAGGTGTCACTCCTGAAGAGAGCACACGACTGTATATGGAATGGTACTGGAGCATCACCGTACGTTGGATAGTTCATCACACATTGACTCTGACTAATACCTTATACAGACCTCGAGCGGGTAGAGAGCGAGAGATTGTAAGATTTAAACATTTATTTAAACAATTACCAAGTTTTAAAATTGTGTTCAGTGTTTGATTAACTTTTAATTATCTGTAGGTGCACGAAGTTTATGAGTTCCATGTAGAACTCCATCAAATTCACGAGGCGATCAAAGATCACAAGACAGACTCTTCGATGGTTGGAAAATTGAAGGAAAAAATGAAGGCTTGACTTATGTGTTTTGGTGCTGAAGAACCCACATTACATTTGAGTCAGGATCACGTCGTTGAAGAAGAAGATCCACACTCTCAAAAAGACGCTGGCGGTCTGACTCAGGATACTGAGAATGCAGCACGAGGAGGGGGACACGGCAGGGGGAGAGGACGTGCTTGAAGGAAGAAGAGATTGAGAGGTCACTTATGATAGATATTTAGTTGTGTTAAACTTATTTAATTGTTATTACACTACTTTTGGTTTTATGTTAAAATGTTAAACTCGTTATTGTGGTTGTTTGTTGTTTAAAACATTTGTTGTTTTGGTTTTATGGTTGAATTGTGTTTTATCGTAGTTGTTTGTGTTTCGTTGTTGAATTGTGTTTTGGTAATTAGAATGATTGTCTTTGTTGTCAAACAGGAAATGAAATTGTCTTTGTTGTGTTTGTTGTCAAACATGAATTTTTTTTTGTCGAGTTCTTAAATTAATGAACTCTTCAAGAGAACTCGGCACTGAAGATGTCGAGTTCTATTTGAATCACTGTTCTCCTGACAACTCACGTCGAGTGGAATATGACAAGTGTTGGGTAATAACAAAAAGAACTCGACACTGGTGATGCCGAGTTTTATATGCACTAAAAAACAAACCCGCCGCCGCCACGTATCACCACGTGTAGACAACGAGTATAGTTTGACAAATACTTTTTATTGAGGTCTATTTTGACAATTTTCTTTTATAAAAAAGTTTATTTTGAAAAATTCTCCATCTAAAAACGGTATGACTTATTAGGAAGAATTGACAATAGATCAGAGGGCTACGTTGCAAAATCCCCATATCACTTCTTGTTGGGAAGAGGACAGAAACCCTAGAATCCACTCACATTCCAATGGCGTCTCGAGTCGTGGCTTTCGCGTTTCGACGGGTCAACACCATTGCCCTTCCATCTGCGCCGTCCAATCTCGTCCCTCGCCGCGGTCTCGCCGGTGGTGGAGGTACGCTCGATCGACCTCTCTTTTTCTAACCCAAACACACGTTTCGGATCGACTCCAAACCGCGACTACGCGATCCTTTGCCGTTCCGATAAGATCGATTTGTGGGAAAAGATTTTTGTAATATAGGTTTTGGAATTCTGAATCTGGAGGTTTTAGATTGCCGTTCGGTGTTTTTTTTGTTGAGAAAATTGTTCTTAAGTACTTTGCCATTGAATGATGGATCTAATTTCCTCTATCAGACAGACTCTAGAATCTGTGGAAACAAATAGAAAGCGTGGATGGCGTTCGGATAGTATACCAACTTCACCTCACTACCTTTTCTCTTAATCCATCTGCATATCTGCATATCTACATGACAACATCACCAAAATAAAACATATAGGGCATGTTTGGATGACCCAAAATATCATGGTTTTTGAGGTAAACTATATCATTCAGATAAATGTAGTTTCCAACCCTACGATGGTGTTTGGATCATCTTGAATAATACATTATAAATCTACGTTTTGTTTTTACTGAAAACACATATTTCGAAAAAAAGAGGTACTATATCTTTTTTTGTCTCAAACATGTTGTTTCTTATTCCATCTTTGTTTCCAATAAAACCTTTGATTTTACAAAAAATACATTTTTTTATCCCACACATTATTACATATGAAAAATTATTTTCAAAATACATTATTTGAATTAGATGTCAACTTGAAAAATACATTTTTGAAATCAAAGATTTGAAACCTTTAGTTCCCCAAACGAGGTTCTAGTAATTTAAGAAAATTAGGGACACTTCCTCTACTAAATGCTCTTCAAATCAAAGATTTTTTTCCTGATACACTTAAGTATTTCTTAATGCTGTAGCTATTGCTAAGTTTCATATAAATTTTCAAGTGTACCTCCAAGTTGGAACAATATATAGAGTAATCGAGTTCGACTATTCTTTCGTGCATAATATGATGTTAGCATGGAACTTTTGAAGTTAAATGACCTACTTCAGTAGTTCACATGTGTTTTCAAAATGCTTTTTCTAGGTTCTAATATGAGTGATGTATACAATAACAACAACAAAGTCTGTAATCCCAAACTAGTTAGGGTAGGCTAAAATGAAACTCAAAGAAAATCACATTTCCGGCACGTTAATCGCCTAATATGAGTAATGTAAAGAAGCTTAAATATTTCCCACTTTTGTACTTGCAGATATTCTACTCATTTTTGAAAATTTATTATGGTTGGGTTGTACAATTTTTTTTGTGATCTAATCAATTATATATTTTTTCTATAATAATGGCTATGTTATTTTAATCTATTTCTTTCAAATGTGCAGATCATCATGGTCCTCCAAAAGTTAATTTCTGGCAAGATCCAATGAGTCCATCCAAGTGGAAGGAAGAACACGTGAGTTCTTTCAAAATATGGATTTTTTGGTTGATTATGAACAATTTTCTTATGATCTTTAGATATTACTATTTCATACTATAATATCATTACTATGGTATGATTGCTATAGCCTATAGTGGTGTGACTCTTCACGTGTTGTCAAACCTCAGGGACATTTCCTTGTCTAACTCTTGATTTAGTACTTTGAGTATGATCTTGGCTCTATCTGATGCTATGGTAGTATGAGTCATTACATGTTATCAAGCACGATGGACTATTTCCTAGACTGTTCATAGTACCGTTGTGTGCACAATAAATTCGAACTTCAATATTGGAAGCTTAAGGAACACCAAGAAGAAGAGAGAAGTAAAGGGTCTGATACGAGATAAAAAAATTGGATCATTGTCATGTTAGCCATTTAAGTTGGAATTTTTATCATTAAATGTGGAGGAAAATAGAAGTATTGAACTCACTGAGGGTATTGTAAAATCTCAAAACAGAAGGGTAATAAAATTGCTCTCTTGGGTAAACCATTTGTTATTTTTTATGTAGTTGCAATGCAAAAGGGAGGATACAATTTGTTTGGATTAATAATGTATATGGACCCTGTGGATTTTGCTCAAAAGTGTTTCTTTAAAAGAACTAAAATTGATAGTGCCATGAGTACGTGGAGGGGAATATAATACTGTTATGTTCAATCTCGACCATAATAACAGAGGTTGCTGGGTAAATAGAATGAATAGATTTTCAAGCTTTATATGAAATAAGGAAATTTTTGTCGTTTGCTACTCATATCAATGGATTAACCACAACTCTACTTGGGTGAATTTCATTGATGATCCATCCTTTTCTGTGTTAGGTCGGTTTTTGGTCTTTGCTATTTGGGTAGATTTATTTCTCAATTAGTAACGTGGGTGGTGGTGCTTCACATTGACGTATCCTTATTTATCCCAAGTATAAGAGTCTGACTTTGGATTATATCCCTCTGTGTTTTCTTAATTGGTGATTATATCCTTATAATTTGTGTAAAAACAATAAAATTGCAATCACATTAGCCAAACTCCATATCCTCTGTATGTTTCAAATTGCAATCCGCTCTGATGAAAATTAAATTTACACATCAAACTTTATGTGCCCTAGTAACGATAGACATTGGGCTTTGATCTAATATTTCATTTTTTTGTTTTCTTAGTCATTTTTTTCTTCCTCACTATTTATCCTTTGGATGTTTTAAAAATGGAGATTGGGCTTTGGTCCAATATTTCTTTCTTCCTATCCTTCTCAGCCCTTTTTTTTTTCATTCCTATTTTTCTTGGTTTTTGATTTTTTTTCCAATGTTCATGAATGTAGGACTATGTGGCCGGGGATGTGGATGTGTGTTCAATGCGGCCCTTGGCCACACCGCATATCCACGATGCGGCTTGGAAAAATCTGGCCGCATTGCCCGCACATGCGGCCACATTGGACGCATATGCACTACCTGCATAATTGAACAATGTGTTTTAAAAATAAAAAATTAGGTATTTGGACCCAAACATGATCAATTTAACTCAAACTCAAATACTCGAATCTCGTAAAACCTTAACCTACACAAATATACACAAATTATCTTTCAATTCATACATACATTAGTATATATCTTTCAATAATTAATATATATATTAATTTTTTATTTTATTATTAAAATCTCAATCTGCATACTCCCTCGCATAGCCGCATCGCATCTGCATCCTGCATTCCCGAACCTTGTTTTTTTCCAAAAAAACCCATGCATAAATATTTCCATCGAACCCACCCCTTTTTGACTTGTGGCACAACCTGTGTGCATGTAATGATTGCCCCTTTCACAGCAGAACTGGGGATTTTCCCCCCATAAAGACTTATATTTTATGAAACATCAATTTGGATCTGACTCTTATTTTCGCCACTATCAAAAATAATTAATGTGAAAAAGAAATGGTAGGTACAGGTAGTCCCTGAACAGCCAACCACCACTCTGTAAAAATTTGATAGGTTCGATCTATGGTAATTGGGCCCCCCAACAACGTGGGCTGAACTGCTGATATGTGCAGAATATTGTCTTAAGGCAGTAAATTTGAAGCTAAACTTTGTCGTCTACAAAATTGTTATAACAATTATTCTATATGATGTTGTAGTTCCCCAGTTTTGATATTTGTTTTGTCGTGTTGACCCTTGGCCTTTCCTGTGAGTTTTCCTGGATTTCTTTCTTGTACAATTTCCCCCTTATTAATATAATATTTATTTCCACTGTTTTAAAAAACTTATTCCATGCTAATTGGTTATGATTCTTTTCTTTTGAAAGGGAAAAAAGTGTGACATTGATATATTAAAACTTTGGGATGGTAATATTTCTGGTTGTGTATCGTAATAAGGTTCATAATCCCCTAACTACTTTAAATATTTTGGCTTTTCAAAAGGAGTAACACTTATACACAAGGTTTTCAGAACCGAACCGGACGTCGAACCGGCAACGTCAGAGGTTCAACCAGGGTCGGACCGGAATCGAACCAGTTGAACCGGTGACGTTAGCATGACGTCATAAATATATATTATAGATATAATAATCATATTTAATTATTTATTAAACAAAAAATATTATAAATATTCAAAAAAACAGATTTTTTTCTTGAACCGGTGGTTGAACCGCCGGTTCAACCCGGTTCAGCCCGGTTCAATGCAAAAACGGGTTTGGGAGATGAACCGGACCGGACAGGCCTCCGGTTCACGGTTCAACTGGTTGAACCGGCCGGTCCGGTCCGGTTTTCAGAACAGTGCTTATACAGAATATAAAACTTTCAGAATATTTTGCATTGAAGTTTCACTTACGGAATTGTTAAGTTCTTGTGGTATTTGATTTGCTATTTAATTTTTGTCTCATTTGGTCTTTTGTAGTTTGTGATTATGAGTTTATCTGGATGGGGTCTTATTTTCTATGGTGGATATAAAGCTTTTACAGGAGGAAAGAAAGAAAAGAAAGATGAGGTACTTTATATTTCTTAAAAAACCATGTGCTCATATTATCATCTCTCCACTCTGTGATTCACTACCACTCTGATGAAGAGTCTCTGCTCTGTTAGTTTACATCTTTGATCAATTTTATGTTAGATATGACAAACTGTGCTGGCATCTTGTCTAGTTATTACAAAAAGATACTGAGAAAAAAAGAAAAGGCGAGGAGATAAATTATTTCGCATGTCAAATACTGAGAAAAGTTTCATAATTTAGTATAATATTACTTGCCGATGTATAAAAGGGAAGTGCAAATGCCCCATGTGTTGTAAATATGTAAGTTTTATAAGAGTTATGCAGTCACAGTATGTAATTTGGTATTACTTCTTGGCAGTAATAGGCTGCATACACATGTATGTGACTTCCAGCTATGGGAGTGAACTATTATAATGGCCGTCAGTGAATGTTATGTGATAATCACATCATTGATTTTTCGAGAATTTGAAATTATCAGTTGGTTAATTATTATAGTAAATGTCCAACTTTCGTAAAAAAATTATCTCCAAATTCGCATTGGTTTCTAATTTATGCATGACATGACAAATACATATGGTTGCATACATGTCATACTACATCAGCACAATTACTGCACTTATACTTGTGTCATTGAGTATTTGAGTGTTAGCATGTTGCAAATTTCTATTGCCATACATCCCACCATGCATTCCAAATTTCTTTTTGCCATACCTATACCACCCAACCATCAGCACATTCGAAATCCTCAGGCATTCCAAATTTCTTATTGTTAAACAAAATAGTTATCAATGTGAAATACTTCAAAAATGATACTAATTACTGTAAAAAGGTTTACAAATGGTTCTATAAAGTGTACCTTTTTATGGCTTTGTGAAGTATAAACCGAAGACAATAGCACCAACCATTCTGGGGAAATAATTAAATAATAACTCAAAAAAAGATTTTTCCAGAAACTTTAAGTGCAAACAAACTCTCTTGGCCCCACAAAGATTTTGGTGAATTGACCACATTCAAAACTAAATTGATTTGGGAGGTGAAAACCTATCCATACTTTGAAGGAACACCATGATTATGCCAAAAATATGTTTTTTAGTCTTTACATTTAAGTCATTGTATGCTAATCCTATTTCATGTATCACAGGTATTGGCAGGGGCAGCGTGATTCTTTGTCTTGGAACTTTATATTTGCTTCTCTTCTGAAGGAATTCACATCTTGGACCCCCCCAAAAATAAATCAGTTGCCAAAATTCCTTAGATTTTAAGAGTTGCATCTCTTTGTTTAAGTTTTCCATGTTTTACTTTGTATGTGAAGCAGGATTGGCCACCTGATGTTGGGAGTTTATTTCCTCCCAACTCTTATATTCAATTTGAATGCTTTCATCTCACTGCTATAATTATCTTGGAATAAATTCTTTCTAAATCTGTTCTGCCTTGTCTTATAAACCGAGTACCAGTTTTTGGTTGGCTCTACTCTTCAGTTAGTAATTATTTCTTTTTCAGAAGTAAACCGTGTTTCTCTGTGTGGCACTATAAATTTGATGCATATTGAGCTCGGAAAAAGATAAGCAGATACCCCTGCTAGGGGACTTCAATTTTTTAAATTGTTATGGTCTCAGTATTCAGTTGTATACATTTTCTTTTGATCTTCTTACTTCTGGGCATTTACATCTGTTTTAAGCACGTGAGACGCAGAGCAGAGTTGATTTACTGATAAGGTTTCTTATCTGCCATGGTTGTTCTTTAATGATATTTTAGTAAGTGTTGTTCACCACCTTATACGATCTGTTTTCCGTCAAACCAATCAACATCAAGGTTTAGTTATAGTTTTGCTTATCTTCAGTATAACATGGTAAACCTATGATTCCAGACAGCTTAAGATTAGTTGCAAGAAGTGGCAAGCATGAAGCAACATACTGGCTTTTGACTATTTTCATGTAGGACATGTTTAACGAGAAATTAGCAGTATCAAACTAATTTACGCATAGAAATTGTATTAAATATAATTGACTGCTAATGATTTTTTATCGGTAACTAACTATGAAATTCATTTTCTTGCTTTCATAGACTACTCATGATATATCTTTATGTTGATGGTGTCCGAGCTTGCCCTGATAACATAGTATGATATGTGTTTGTGTTTAACCCCTGTCGCCGTCATCTTTGTAATTTGTAACTGTCCTATGTTTCCTGCTGTTCAGTAAGTTGATTCAAGTAATTGGATCCACCTATAACTTCCCATCTTTGTGGCTCTTCTACACTTCCACCATCATCTACCTTTATGTACCTTGTTTCTGTTGCAGTGTTGGGAAGGCTAGTAATGTCGGCGAATGCAGCATTCACTGCGTCATCGTCCGAATCTTCACGTCTTTCTTCTTTGACTATCTTTGATCTTTCAGCCTGAGGATTTTCATGCATTTCATCATCTTTGTATGCGATTCTCTGCTCTTCAGTTTCGAATGCATTTTCTCTGCCATGTTCATGAATCCCTGTTGAATCCTCTTTTGTAGGGCGATCATCTACCTCTATGTATCTTGATCTTTCAGTTGCAGTTTCTGGCGGGCTAGTGGTGTTGGCCAATGCAGCATTCACTATCTCACTGTCAGAAGGTTCATCTTTCTCTTGTTCTTGTTTTTCTTTTTCGAGTATAAATACCTCATTCCGAGGATTTTCAGGTATTTCACTGTCTTTGTGATGCTCTGCCTTTTAGTTTCTGGTGCATTTTCTTGTCATGTTTGTCTACCACTTTCAAGTCCTCCCATGTTGGAGACTCATCCACCTTTGTGTATCTTGTTTTCTTCGCTGCAATGTATTCCGGTGGGCTAATAACATTGGTCGGTGCAGCGTTGACTGGATCATCATCTGAACTTTCCTGTTTGTTTTCTTCAATTTTTTTCGATCCTTCATCTTGATGATTTTCAGGCATTTCACCATCTTCGTTGGCAGTGCTATGCTCATCAATTTCCGATACATTTTCTTTGCCATGTCCAGGTAGCTCTGTTGAATCCTCACTTGGAGAATTTTCTGCTACTTCAGTTTTCTCCTCTTTACTTTCTTCTCTAGCAGAATCTTCGTTTCCGTTGTCTACGTTTATTCCTTTTGGTGCTTTACCTCTTGAACCACTTCGACGTCTTCTATGCTTCATTCTGCGTCTTACTGCTGTTGTTTGAATTTCTATCCTATCATTAACCTTGTGCACCTCTTCGCTGTTGTTTGTCTTCTTCTGTCGTCGGTATTCCATTTCCATCTTGGTTTGCTTCTCTTAGGTCTGTAGGGATCTGCACCTCTTGTCCTTCGCCTGCGATACCCTTCTCATCTTTGTGTCCATTCACATCAATATCATTACCACCTGTTGAAACATCCTACCGTTAAGTCCTCCGACGATCCATCTTCAGCCAGCCTCCTTTCCAGTTTCCAACAACATCGATGGACTCCAAACATTAAAACTACATTTATGACTCCCCAACGAATCTATTGTATTTGTATAAATAAACACAAATCATGTAATACAAATCAATAAGTAATATACAAAATCTTCTTCTTCTCCATCTCCTTCATTTTCGGC
Organism: Triglochin maritima; assembly: GCA_963682175.1. Taxonomy (NCBI): domain Eukaryota; kingdom Viridiplantae; phylum Streptophyta; class Magnoliopsida; order Alismatales; family Juncaginaceae; genus Triglochin; species Triglochin maritima. Next base: position 28,324,594 of record OY821771.1, on the reverse strand, counting down.
ATGGTATCAGAGCAGTAATCCGCAAGCCTCAAACCTCCCTTCTGTCCTCATCGGTCTCACCTCATCTAGGGGGTTGCAGGTCGATACACCCACATCCATACCCAAAAAAAGGAGGAGAAGGAAAAATAAACTCAAAAGCATGTCGGACAGAAGTCACCTCGAAGGAGCCATGCACCGCCTGGTTTCTACTCTCCTGAATGAGGCGAACTATCTCTCCTGGGCACGTGCCGTAACCCTTTCCCTCAGCGGCCGAGGGAGGATCGGCCACATCACTGGGCGAACACCAAAACCAGAGGAAGGATCTGATGACAAAGCCCTGGACGAATGGCAAACCGCCGATCACCAGGTCATGTCATGGATCATCGCGTCTATGGAAGCCAAAATCGCAGAGATATTCATCTACAAAGACAACGCAAAGGAACTCTGGGAAGCCATTCAAGAGCACTTCAGAAAAAATCAGAACTTTGCACACATCTTCCGGATCAAGCAAGAAATCGCACAAAATCAACAAAACACCTGGAGCATCACTGAGTACCTCGGTACTCTTAGACGGGTGTGGGATGAGTTGGGAGTTTATGAACCTCCGACAACCTACGCCGACATCATTCAACAAAGGACAGAACAAAACCGAATCTATCAGTTCCTAGCGGGACTGAACTCTTCATTTGAAAATATCAGAAGTCAGGTGTTTTTGTCACCAGAGCTTCCTTCTTTCGTCGCCATCACTGCGATGGTTCTCCGGGAAGAATCCCGAAGATTAACCATGACTCATCAGCAAAAGGACGAAAATGAAAACCAAGCTTTTTTCGCCGGAAAAACCAAAACCGAAGCCAAAACAACAACACAAAATCATTCGGAAAACACAAAGAAGAACACTGCGAAAACTGCAAGAAGGTCAGACACAACTCCAACAAGTGCTGGTTTCTCTATCCACATCTCCGACCTCAAAGAAACAACAAGAACAGAAAAGCAAATTTGGTGGAGAGCATCGCCGGCAGCAGCGCTAGCCAGCAGCCCGGCGGAAGCGGGAGCGGCGGCAGGCGAAGCGACAAAGAAAACCCTAACTTTCTGTTCTTTGCGAAAAATGCAGGTTTAAATAATCCCAGCAAATCCAGATATCCCGACCCGATCCGAAACGAAGACAACCAAATCCACACCGGATCCAGAAGATCCACGTTACCCGATTCCAACAGGTCTGTTCTTCTCGGATCTAGTAATGGAGCACCCGACCCGGACCCGATTCGCAGGTTGGTGGATCATCTAAATGAATATTTGCAGACTACCCCCCTGCAACAGGTAATTATGCAGGTAGTCAAATTATTCCTGATATTGCACTTTTTCTGGATTAGCTACTAATTCTACAAATAAACCTTGGATTATTGATACCGGGGCCACGGATCATATGACCGGAGACCCGTCTTTGCTTGATAACATTACTCACTATCTGCAACTATTAATTAAATTTGTTACTGTTGCTAATGGAAATAAAATACAAATTGAAGGAATAAGAAAAGCAAAATTAGTCAATAATACTGGTGATAATATTTTATATATTCCTAATCTTGATGCTAACCTAATTTCGGTAGCCAAAATTACTAGTAATTTGAATTGTAACGTTGTATTCACTCCTAATAACGTATTTTTTCAGGATCGTATCACAGGGAGGATGATTGGTAAATGTATCCTCCAAAATGGTCTTTATGTTCTGGAAACCAATCAACAAGCATATCATATCAAAATTGATCATAATCTCTGGCACCAAAGAATGGGTCATCCATCTTCAAATGTGTTAAAATCTTTATTTCCTGTTTTTTCATCTGAATTATTATGTGATGTATGTCGTTTTGCTAAACAAACTCGATTGCCTTTTTCAAAATCTAGCACAAAAACTTATATTCCATTTGAAATAATTCATTCTGACATTTGGGGACCTGCTCCTGTTGAATCTCATAATAGTTTTCGATACTTTATCAGTTTTATTAATGATTTTTCTCGAACAACTTGAATTTACTTACTAAAAAAAATCTGATACTTACTCAGTCTTTTGTGATTTTTTTTATGTTTTATTGAAAATATGTTTGATGCAAAAATTCGTGTCTTTTGGTCTGACAACAGCTCTGAATATATGTGCAATTTGTTTCAAAATCTTTTAAAACAAAAAGGTATTTTCCATCAAACTTCGTGTGTTAATACTCCGCAACAAAATGGGCTTTCCGAAAGGAAAAATCAACATCTTTTAAATGTCACAAGATCACTTCTTTTTCAAAACAGTCCCAAAACAATTCTGGTGTGATGCTGTTCTTACTGCTACTTATATCATAACCGTCTTCCTAGTCCTACAATTAACAATAAAAAACCTCTCAAAATTTTATACAATAAGGAGATTAATCTTGACGATCTTAGAGTTTTTGGATGCACCTGCTTTGTTCACAAGAAACGTAATGACAAACTCGACTACAACTCCATTAAATGTGTTTTTTTGGGATATTCATTTCGGAAAAAATGATATAAATGTTATGATCCCGAAAATAAAAGAATGCTAGTCTCAAGAGATGTCACTTTCTTTGAGACTGGACTCTTTTTCAAACACTCCACTGAAAATCATCTCATTGAGGTTCAACCCGACCCATGTGCACCCCTACTAAAGACGCTTCCGTTGTTCCACTACAAACCTCTCTTCCTCAAATACCAACTACTACATCTGGACCTGGAGGAGACCAAGGAGGAGATAACGAGGATACCACTGAAGACGAAGATAACACTGAAGGAGGAGACAATGACCAAAGAGAACAAGAGATCCCAAGCTCTCGTCAAAGTTGACCCCCTCCTAGATTTAATGATTATTTTCTTTCTCACACCACTTATCCTATTCAAAACCACCTACCCTACCACCAATTTTCACAAAAACACCAAGCCTTCTTAGGAGAATTAGAAAAAAACAAAGAACCCATCTCTTATCATGAAGCCACACAAAACCAATATTGGGTCAAAACCATGGATGAAGAATTACAGGCCCTAGAAACCAACCACACCTGGACTTTAGTCCCTCTCCAACCAGGCATAAAACCAGTTGGTTGCAGGTGGATTTACAAAATCAAGTATTGTAGCGATGGAAAAATAAAAGGTACAAAGCTCGACTCGTTGCTAAAGGATATACTCAAACCTACGGTCTTGACTATCTTGAAACCTTTGCCCCCGTAGCAAAAATGAACACTGTTCGTGTTCTTCTCTCTGTCGCCGTTAACCATGGATGGAATCTATTCCAAATGGATGTCAAAAATGCTTTTTTACAGGGAAATCTGGAAGAAGAAGTCTATATGACTCCACCCCCTGGGTACACTACTCATCCCAACCAGGTATGCAAGCTTCACAAGTCTATATATGGACTAAAACAATCGCCTCGAGCCTGGTATGCCAAACTCAATCTCTCTCCCCTTAAGTATGGCTTCATCAAGAGTTCTGCAGATGCCTCCGTGTTTACAAAACATGATCATAAAACCACTACCATTATACTTATTTATGTTGATGATATTATAATAACCGGTAATAATGATCACCAAATAAATTTAGTTAAAGACTATCTAAAATCTAAATTTGATATAAAGGACTTAGGAATCATGAAATATTTCTTAGGCATAGAAATTGCTCATTCCAAGAAAGGGTTGTTCCTTTCACAATGAAAATACACCATAGACATTCTTAAAGAAATCGGAAAACTAGGATCAAAACCTACCACCACACCAATAGAAACTAACAGGAAGATAGGACCCACAGATGGCACACCATTAACCAATATCGGACAATTTCAAAGATTAGTAGGAAAACTTATCTATCTCACCGTTACTCGACCAGATATCACCTATGCTGTAAGCCTTATAAGTCAATTTATACATGCTCCTCACACACATCACTTGGACTTGGCAAACAGAATCTTATGTTACCTAAAGGGCACACCTGGGCAAGGACTTTGGATGAAACCTAATAAGTCTAACTCAATTATTGGTTATTCTGATGCAGACTGGGCTGGAAGTCATGATCGGAAATCTACCACTGACTTCTGCACATTTGTTGGTGGTAACCTTGTTACCTGGCGATCTAAGAAACAAAATGTTGTTGCTCGCTCCAGTGCAGAAGCAGAATACCGTGGAATGGCATCCACTACCAGCGAGTTAATCTGGCTCAGTCAACTCCTCAAAGAAATGAATATCACAACCCAATGCCCGATGAAGATGTTTTGTGACAATAATGCAGCTCGACACATCGCAACAAATCCTGTCTTCCATGAACGAACTAAACATATCGAAGTTGATTGCCAGTTCATCCGAGAAAAAATTCAGTTAAAAGAAATAGAAGTTCCCTACGTTCCCAGCAAAGAACAACCTGCAGACATATTCACCAAAGCTCTCGATCACAAATCCTTCTCTACACTTCTTCGTAAGTTAGGATCTATCAATCCTTTCCAGACCCAACTTGAGGGGGCGTGTTGAAACATCCTACCGTTAAGTCCTCCGACGATCCATCTTCAGCCAGCCTCCTTTCCAGTTTCCAACAACATTGGACTCCAAACATTAAAACTACATTTATGACTCCCCAACGAATCTATTGTATTTGTATAAATAAACACAAATCATGTAATACAAATCAATACGCTTTCATTTTCAGCACCACCGACCTCATTTATATTTTGCCATCATTTTCTTGCAGCATCGATCGATCTGTGGTATCTGTATCTGCTGTTGCTCGATTATTTTCTGAGTTTGCCACGCCTGTTTCATTTTCTAGTCTAGCACTGTCCAAACTGGTTATATTATCAGACTTGGTTGATAGATAATCTACTCGACGCTTCAACTCTTCTATTTCTGCATCTCGACTTGTTAGTTGCTGTTTCAGTTCCTTTTGACGGATTCTTCTTTTGCATCTTCAAGCATCATTATCTTCGTAACTTTCTCCTCCTCGATCTTAATTTGTGCTTGTTTGTCCTTCAGATAAGCTGCCATGCTTTTTTGCTTCTACCATTTTGTCATCCAATTCTCTCTTTTTGGACCTCAATGAGATGATTTTTTCTTTCATCTCGTTTAACATTATCTTCATGAATTTGGATTTCTCTCTTTCTTTCTGGAGAATCAGCAAGTGATAGGAAACATTATCATTGTAATTTATATGTGGGTCTGAATTCTATAATTAAGTAAAAAAATCAGATGGGTTTGAAATAGTGATGACAATGTGTTGAATGTTTAATTCATTTTTATTGTTTTTCGGATATTGATAGAGATGGTTTATAATTGTGAAAACGAGTGCGTATCCTCGAAAATAAGTTATAAATATAAAATAGGCGTTTCTACAAAATTATATAAAGTGCTTTGGTATATGTATATATGTACCACAGTAAAGTAGTTTTTAATGATTAAGATCCTAATTGTTACCGATTGTAAATTCAAAAATAAACTTAAAAACATAACATATACAGGGTGCGTTAGTAAAATTTTTGATTAGAAATTTCAAAAATCAAACCAAAATCCTTTTAATTTTCTTGGAAGCAGATATTTGATATATACACATCCAAGCATATCGTGTATTCAACTGTGCCCTTCGTTTAGAAGCAAGAGAATCCCATACATTATAGATTTTGAGGTCAAACTATTGTTTTCTTATTGATATTTGTCATTTTATTGCTTGAAACACTTTAAGATACATGTTTCCTTATTAAAATAAGTCATTTTGCATTATATGAAGAGCTATAGCAAATAAAAAAGGAAAACATCGAATCGAGCTAATTTTTGTTTAGCTGAGTGTGCTAAAAGGTCCATAAGATAAGTGTAAATATCTTATTTTGAGTACCATCAAATACCATTTTGTTTCAATATATGGGATCATAGTTGATTCCGAAGTCGAATACCATTTAATTTTTGTTTCAATACCATTTTGCCATAATTCCATCTTCTATTTGATTCCGAAGTCGAATTCTTCACCAAAATCCTAGTTGATCATGCTATTTATATTGTAGAAGTCGCAAATGATGAAGTTAATGTCATATTGATAAGAAAAAATACTAATGGATAAAGAATTTTTTTACATGTTCAACTAAAATAGGTCTAGGTCCCTAATCATCATAAATATTCTTTAGGTCATTAAACTGAAAATAAAATTTAAGATTAAAAAATGTAGCAATATTACATATATAAGTTTCTTTGCACTTTTCATACTACTTGTTGCATGCACAATATTTCGATAACTCCATGTTACGGCTAATATATTCTTCATCATGTGCATTTTAAAAAGAAACTCAAAAGTACTATTGAGCATCCACAACTATTAGGCAGGTCGGGTTGGTGGGTTTTACCGGTCCCATTTACAACCCTACTTTCCAGCTCACCCATTTAATTGAGAAATTTCTATCGATTACCTATTTGGTATTTACCCCAATTAATTTTACAGTTTTGCTTCCTCTAAGTTTTCACCCGTATAATTGTTTACGCTCTCCAGAAATGGTACTTAGTTGGGAAGGTGTGTACAGAAATGGTACTTAGTTGGGAAGGTGTGTAACGTGGGTTAGAAAATTTGCTCTTATTTGAGTTTTTTTTTGTCAAAAAAAAGGTACAAGTATGGGTAGAGCTAATTTTTTGTTTACGCAACTATTTATGACCGTGTCACTCGCAAAGTTTAATTGTTTATGTTTGTTCCATTACATTTTAAGATCATGTTAATCGGTTAGGTAAATGAATTTTAAATTGTAAATTTTGCAGAATACACCCTATACATTCTAAGATATCTGAAAATTTGAAAAATCTTTTCAACTTATTTAAGATATAATATTGGCAACCTTTCCTCTCTCTCGACTTTTCTATCCCCATCTCTCTCTGTTCTCTCTCTTCCTTTCCCTTTGACATCTTTCTATCTTTATAATATCTCTCATCCTTTTCAATTTAGTTATTTTCAATTTTTAAGTTTTTTATTGATCTAAAACTCAAAAAACAAATATTGATCTAAAAATCAATAAAAAAATATTTTTATTCATTTGAATTTTCTACTTATTTTTTAAAAATTATTTCAAATTATTTTTTTATTTATATAAAATTCTTATTAAAAACTTTTTTCTTAATTTAAAACAACTTTCAATAAAAAAATGTTAAAATAAATAAATAAAAACTAAAAAGTTGAAAGTAATTGAGAGAAATGAGAAAGAGAAGGGAGAGAGAATTAGAGGGGTAAAAAGAGGAGAAAGGGAAAGGAGGTGAGGGAATAGAGAGAGAAAAGTAAAAGAGAGAAAAGATCGTCAATATTATTTCTTAAATAGGTTAAGAATATTTTGCAATTTTTTTAGATTTCTTAGTTTGTCAAGGAGTTGTTTCAGAAAATTCACAATTTAAAATTTATTTATCTAACAGAGTACAACGTTAAAGATAACAGAGTGACATAATCTAAAATCGTAATGACATAAACATAAACAATCAAAATCTCAGGTGACATGACCATAATTAATAGTCGAATAGTGATACTATAAAATTAATTCGGCATTTTCAAATGGCACGGAAGCAAAAATCCCTAACAATAAACGGTAAGTATTTGCACTGTTAACTGTTCAAGTAAAATAAGTATGGGTACAGGTAAGGGCTTACCCGTCCCATAACGACCCCATTTACACCATTAGGACTCCCACTGGCGAGAGGAGCGATGAATGCCAATGGGAGGCAAGAAGTAGCTAGGTTGTCAACAACATAAATTTTGCCGTTTGAGAGTTTGGTTCTTGACTTGGGCTTGGGGCAAAAAAAATCTAAATTTTTTCTTTTAAGTAATTATCTTCTGAATTTTAGTAATATGTTCTTGAAGTAATGAATCTTTTTAAGTAGTTGGGGGTAAACAATTAAATAACTAATGAAATGAGAGGAGCAAAATATTTAAGGATCAAAATACTTGGATATATCACATTTAACTGGTAATGGTAATTAAATTTTTGACTAAAACTTTGGTGTTCATAAACTTCCAGGAGGAGCAAAATGTGGAAGGATAAAAAATCCAATGGGGACAAGATCCACAGGAAATTATTCAAGGTAGACAAATCCTGAATGGATCTAGCAAACGCATGAATGATATATACAAACAAATACAAGAACACAAAGATGTTTTGGTGAATATGTAATTGCCTACTTGGCTTCCTACCATCACTTAACTTAGGAGGAAAACAACTAAAGAAGAGCTATAGTTTTGTATTAAGAGAATAATAGTAATTAGTTAGTAGGTTTAAGTTCACCTGGAGAAGGACTTGGAGTTCAAGAAGTTCTTCTTCCCGGTCTTGTAGCACAATGCCAAGATCACGCGCCTCCCTGAGCTTCTGCAGCACCACAACGCCCATTACTGCCGCTCCGAAAGCCAGAAGCAACATTAATCCGTATGGTCTATTAATCCTATGGTTAAGGGACGAAGAAGGATACGTGTAACATCCTCAAAACAGCGGAAAATTTAAAATTTTAAACACTCAATCAACAGAGGATATTACGCAATAAAAGAACACAGGTGCACCGACATATATCATATATATATATGTGAACATCAGAGTATACAAAAGTTGTGATTACATCAAAAGCATATACAAGGAAGCAGTAATCACACGACCTCAACTGAGAGAAAGCTGGATCCGGTAGCGGTGCTCCTCTCCTCGGTCGCCACCCCCTAATGCCGATCACGGCCTGAAAGTAAACATGCAACAATGCCTGAGTTTCCAGAAGGAAACCCCGTATGCCAAACTCTAAATGTATGAAATAAAAGCATCCTAGCATGCAACTCTACTCAACAAGAAAATCATCACAACACGCCCTGCACCAGGGCTCCCAACTCCAACACAGGACACACCACCGGTACGGGGCTCCAGGTCTAATCTCAACCAACCGCCGCACCCACACAGTCACGGGGCTCCAGGTCTAATCTCAACCAACCGCCGCGACTCACACACGTTGCCAAGCAGGGCTCCAGGTCTAATCTCAACCAACCACAGCTACCACGACACGACCAAGGGCTCCAGGTCTATTTTCAACCAACCCAAACGTATAAGGGCTCCAGGTCTATTTTCAACCAACCCCTACACGCGGTCCTTGCTCAGGCTCCAGGTCTATTTTCAACTAACCCGAACGCACTACGGAGCTCCAGGTCTATTTTCAACCAACTCCGTACAGACTAGCTGGGCTCCAGGTCTATTTTCAACCAACCACAGCTCTCACACGGTTACGGGGCTCCAGGTCTATTTTCAACCAACCACCGCAACCCTCGTGCACCTCGCACACTTGCCGGAAGAACATCGGCACCACGACTCGCCCCACACGGGCAACCACGACCACAGCACCTCCATAGTGCAAAACAGGACACAAACGGTCGACCGAACCAAAAGTCCCGGTCGACCGAATCAAGCAAATACAGGGCAATCCACTTCGACCGGCACTCCATCGGTCGATCGATTCCCAACACCACACTCGTTCGGTCGAACCCAAATCAAGGGACGGTCGACCGTTTAGATGGTCAACTCCCGGTCCAACGAACAAAACGACTAATCGGTCGATCGACAAAAGGGGTCCCGGTCGACCGAAAGTCACCAGGGAACAAATCCCACAACTCTACAACGAGTTCGGTCGAACGCCGAGCACACCTCGGTCGACCGAATCTGTCCAGGGAATAATCCCTTACTCGCGCCAAGAATTCGGTCGAACGCCGAGCACACCTTGGTCGACCGAATCCCACCAGAGCGTTTCCCACGCTCAGCGCACAAGTCCGGTCGACCGAACCCTCATTCGGTCGAACCGACCACAAGGTCCACTTAAGTCACGGTCGGACAAGATCAAAGGGCGGTCGACCGTTTATATAGTCTACGCCCCCCAACCGACTTAAGACAGTGCACACGGTCGACCGGCAAAGGGGACCCGGTCGACTGAATCTCTCCAGACTTGCCTCCTATGCACAATCGGTCGACCGCACCACAGGCATCTTTCGACCGATTTGAGGCAGAGTCCGAATTCTCTTCACGAACGGTCGACCGTTTGCACAAACCGGTCGACCGATCAGGCAGTGAAATCTGCTGCAAGTTTACTCGCGACGAGCCAAACGGCCTACCGTCGACTTCCAAATACTCACGGTAATTAAGTGAGCGAGCTTGACATACCTAAATGTCTGAAGAGACCTTTGAAGAACCACGACGACGCCTCCACGAGCACGTCTCCCCAAAATGCGATCCGTCGACGAATCTCGCGTCCAAACAACGATCAACTCCTCCTCGACAATCCACAACACCACACTACCTCCGGCAACCTCCACAATCAAACACAACCACAGAGCTCGAGTTAGGTTGAGGGAGAGAGAAACAACCGCACGGAAAGGGTTAAACCCAACACTCACCTCAAACGGCCAACTCCCGGGAGTCGCTCTTCACCTTGCCGGAGATCACCACAACCTTCCTCGCCGGCACACAGTTGCGGAAGAGAGAGAGAGAGAGTGGGCACGAGAGAGAAACGAGAGAGAAACGAGAGAGAGAGAGAGAGAGAGAGAGAAACCCACCCAATATCTCCTCCTCCTCCTCCTCCTCTAATCTCAACCATCCAAACCCTCCACTCAAACTCCACCACACATCTCATCCCCTTCCATCACAACCCTCCATCCTTCCATCTTCCATCTCAGCCATCCATCTCTAATCACCACCTAAACAAGATTAAGGCACAATTAGGATTAGGATTAGGCTAAAATCCTACAATCCACCCTCCTAAAAGAATTTCGTCCTCGAAATTAAAACTGAAGCTCACCAAACAACTCCGGGAACTCCTTCCGGACCTCCTCCTCGATCTCCCAAGTGGCCTCTCGCTCACTGTGGTGCTGCCACCTGACCTTCACCATCGGAATGGTCCTCCTCCTCAACTGATGCTCCATCCGATCCACAATCTCCACCGGTCTCTCCTCAAGAGACAAATCCTGACGGATCTCTGGAACCTCCAACTGAATCACATGAGAAGGATCCGCTACGTACTTCCTCAACATCGACAAGTGGAAGACGTTGTGAAGACCCGAAAACTGCGGCGGCAACGCAACCCTGTAGGCGACCTCTCCAACCCAATCGAGAATCTCAAACGGCCCGACATACCTCGGACTGAGCTTCCCCTTCTTCCCGAACCTCATCACTCCTCGAGATGGTGAAATCCTCAGGAAGACATGGTCACCAGCCTCAAATCTCAGCTCACGCCTACGCCTATCTGCGTAGCTCTTCTGCCTGCTCTGCGCAGTCGCTAGTCTCTGTCTGATCACATCAACCTTCTCAGCATACATCTGCACAATCTCAGGACCAACTAGCTGTCTCTCGCCTACATCACTCCAGCATACTGGTGATCTACACGGTCTCCCGTACAGGGCCTCGTACGGTGCCATCCCAATGCTCGAATGGTAGCTGTTGTTGTAGGCGAACTCGATCAATGGCAGATGCTCATCCCAATGACCTGCCCAATCCAGAGTACACGCTTGCAACATATCCTCTAGCGTCTGGATGGTCCTCTCAGACTGACCGTCTGTCTGCGGATGGAATGCCGTACTGAACTTCAACCGAGTCCCCAAGGCCTGCTGCAAACTCCCCCAGAATCTGGAAGTGAACCTCGGATCTCGATCTGAAATAATACTCACAGGCACACCATGAAGCCTGACAATCTCCTCAATATACAACTTAGCTAGACCCTCTAGAGGTAAAGTGGTCCGAATAGCTAAGAAGTGCGCCGACTTGGTCAGTCGATCGACTATAACCCAAATCGCGTCATGGAATCCCCTCGTCTTCGGCAGCCCGGTGACAAAATCCATCGTCACGTGCTCCCACTTCCACTCTGGAAGCTCGATCCTCTGCATCGGCCCTGCAGGTCTCTGGTGCTCAATCTTCACCTGCTGACAGATCAGACATCTGCCAACAAACTCTGCGATCTCCGTCTTCATCTTCTTCCACCAAAAGTTCCTCTGAAGATCTCTATACATCTTCGTGCTGCCCGGGTGGATCGAATAACGGGATCTATGTGCCTCCTCCAGAATGTCCTGCCTCAGGTCTCCTCCCTTCGGCACCCAGACACGGCCCCTGAACCTCAGTCCACCATCAACCCCAACACTGAAGTCTGATCCTTCTCTGGCAGCTAACTGCAGCAACCCGGCTAACTCATCATCAGTACTCTGAGCCTGAACAATACTCGAGACCAACTGAGGCTCCACTCTCAGCCCTGCGATCACTGCACCTCGCGACTCATCGGTGAACGGTCTCCACTCGGTCAACGCCTCGAGCAGCTTCCACTCCTCGATACAAAGACCTGCTGCGGTAACCTCCACCTTCCTGCTCAAAGCATCAGCAACCGAATTCGCCTTCCCCGGATGGTACGAGATGGTGAAATCATAATCCTTAATCAGCTCGAGCCATCTGCGCTGCCTCATATTCAGCTCCTTCTGCGAAAACAGATACTTCAGGCTCTGATGATCGGTGAATACCTCGAATCGCTCGCCATACAAGTAATGCCTCCACGTCTTCAAAGCGTGCACCACTGCCGCCAGCTCCAAATCATGAGTGGGGTAGTTCCTCTCGTGCACCTTCAACTGCCTCGAAGCATATGCAACCACCTGCCCGTGCTGCATGAGTACGCATCCCAGTCCAACGCCTGACGCGTCACTGTAAATCACAAAACCACCACTGCCACTGGGGAGTGTCAGAACTGGAGCAGTCGTCAGCCGACTCTTCAGTTCCTGAAAACTGTCCTCGCACTTCTGGGACCACACGAACTCAACGCCCTTCCGCGTCAGAGCCGTCAACGGCGAAGCCAACCTCGAGAAATCCTGGATGAAACGGCGATAATAACCTGCCAGACCCACAAAGCTCCTGATCTCTGCTACACTCGTCGGGGCTCTCCACTGTGTAACGGCCTCGACCTTCGCTGGATCGACGGAAATCCCGTCACCTGACACGATGTGTCCCAAGAAGGCGACACTGCTCAGCCAGAACTCGCACTTCGATAGCTTGGCATACAACTGATGATCCCGCAAAATGCCAAGTACAACTCTCAAGTGCTCTCGATGCTGCTCCACATCTGGCGAGTAAACCAAAATATCGTCCACGAAGACGAACACGAACCGGTCGAGGTACTGACTGAACGTCCTGTTCATCAAATCCATAAACACTGCAGGCGCGTTCGTCAACCCGAACGACATCACCAAAAACTCGTAATGCCCGTACCTCGTCCTGAAAGCTGTCTTCTGCACATCTGCCTCTCTGATCCTCAGCTGATGATAACCGGATCGCAGATCAATCTTCGAGAACACCTGCGCTGACTGCAACTGGTCAAACAGGTCCTCGATCATGGGCAAGGGATACCGATTCCTCACGGTAACCTTGTTCAGCATCCTGTAATCAATACACATCCGCAGTGATCCATCCTTCTTCTTCACGAAGAGTACCGGCGCTCCCCAAGGCGAGACACTGGGGCGGATAAACCCTGTATCCATCAGATCCTGCAACTGTCTCTTCAGCTCTGCCAGCTCCGCAGGTGCCATCCGATACGGCGCCTTCGACTGCGGCGTAGTCCCAGCTACCAAGTCGATCCCAAACTCAATCTCTCTATGAGGCGGCAACCCAGTGACATCATCTGCAAATACATCGGGGAACTCCCGCACAATCTCGATGTCCTCCAATCTCTCCGCCTCTGGATCTGGAACTACCAAAGTGGCCACAAAAGCTCTGCAACCCTGCTGCAACAACTTCTGTGCCCTCACTGCTGATACAATCACTCTGCCTCCTCTATCTTTTGCCCCCCTGATCAACACATCAGGTAGACCCTTCCTCGGGATCAGAATCTTCTTCTCCCGACACAAAACTCGCACATCGTACTGGGACAGCCAATCCATCCCCAGTATGACGTTGAAGTCCTCCATCGGCAACAAGATCAGGTCAGCCGGAAACTCCTGATCTCCCGAAACAATCATGGCGCCGGGGAGGAAGCTCCCCCACAATGCCCACCAGACCCAAGGGTGTGCTGACTTCCAACGTGGCAGTCAACATCGCAGGGGTACGGCCCAACACGCTCGCAAATCGCTCCGAGATGAACGAGTGTGTGACCCCACAGTCAAACAGCACTCTCGCACTCAACCCAACAACAAAAAACGTACCTTCCACCACCGTGCTGGCGTCTCTCGCCTCATCCGCCTGGATGGTAAAGACCCGTCCAGTCCTCTGACCCTGCTGTCGCTGCGGCGCAAAAGGTTGGCGACCTCCGCCCCTGTCACCTGCCGTCTGTCTCGACTGCCTGCTGGACCCGCCTAGTCCACTCGGACAATCTCTCATAAAATGGCCTGGCTTGCCACACCCGTGGCACACTGCGCGACCCCAAGACTCACCAGAGTGAACTCTGCCACAACCTCTGCACGCCTCAGGCTGGCGCGATCCACCTCCTCTGATCCGGGGCCTCTTGCCCGGGTTCCCTGCTAGTGGAGCACCCGGACGTCCACTGACCTTCCCCGGTGCTCTCCTGGCCTCAGCATAATTCTGCTGGTAATCCTGATCAATGAGCGTCGCAAACCGCACAACGTCAGCTAACGTCTGCGGCATACTGTAGGTCACCTGAGTACGGAGGTGCTTCCTCAGCCCCCGTATGAACTTCCTCGCCCTCTGCAGCGGCGTCACACAGATCTCCGGACAGTAACGCTCCAGCGCGTTGAACCTCCGGGTATACTCAGCCAGGGTCGCCTCTCCCTGCTCAAGAGCCATAAACTCCTCTCTCCTCCCGTCTCTGACATGCTCGGGGAAATACTGCTCATTGAACTCCCGTAGGAATTCCTCCCAACTGACATCAGTCCTGCCCTCAAATACCACTGCAGATGTGGTCCTCCACCAGTTGGACGCGTCTCCGCCCAACACATAAGCTCGCCTAAGCGAAGCGATCGCCCAGGCGATCGCCTATTTTGCCCAGCTTGGCTGGGCGAAAGACGGTGGTCGCCCAGGCGACCACCGCGACAGGCGGTCGCCTACCGCCTAGGCGACCGCCTACCTGAACGTTGCTAAAAACTATACAAATTCCATTAATACCACTCGACTGGTTAGAGGAGTGACGTTAATGGAATTTGTATAGTTTTTAGTGATATTAATAAAATTTATATAGTTTTTAGTGACATTAATACAATTAGCTACACAGTGATGACAGAAATGGAAATATAGTGTTTTCAAATGACATGCAAATAAAAAATCCTAATTTTATTTTCCAAGTAACGTGGGACTATTAGCGAGATGTTAAGTTAGAGGTCATACCATTGGTCTAAATAGGGGTGGATTTACAAAGAGGATCTACTTGCCCACCCGCCGACACTAGTTTTCTTTTAAACAATATAGATTGGTGCCGATACAAAAATATATTTATATGGATGACTTGGTGATTGGACCATTATTGGAAAGATTTTGCTTGCTGGTTCCCTCAATATTATAGGAGCCAAGATCTTTAGAGATGAGGGTTCAAAAATGAGGGTTCAATTCCCGCAAGCCATCTTTATATGATTTATTTTATGACGGTTCGACTCTTACTAGCCACCTTTTTTGTTTTTATTCAAAATGCGAAGTAACAAAGGTTATCAATGTTCAAACTTCAAACTCACAAAATTGCAACTTATTTGTTTTAATTCAAATTACAAAATTACAAATAATATCTCACTAAAAGGCCACCTTACCACTGAGCTAAAAGGTGGTACCAACACAAGACAATAACTATACATTCATCCTCTTATCGTTACATGGGGCAACATTCCAGCTTATTATGTATTAAAATCATTGAAAACAACTCGATCCAAAATCTATGGGAACTCACAATTTATTTTCTCTTTAAAAATATCATTTTCTTAGATTATCATTATCATTAAATATTAGGTGGGTTGTATCTAGTTGGAGTCCCCCCCCATCTGCTGCTTTGGTGTTATTTTTGGTTGATTTTTGTAAGAAACGTATTGTCTTTCTGTTGAGTTGTCTTTTTTTGGACACCTCCTCAAAAAATTCTACATCCGCCCCTGTTCTAATCATGCCGAGACTACCTATTCTCTTTCTGTTACGTCAGGTCACCCCACCCACCCAAAAAATCCTATTAACCATGTCCAAAAATACCCCAAACACCCTACAATATCTCCTCTCCACATCATTTCGGAATCAATCCTTTATAAAATAAAAAATCACAAAGAAATTTGCAAAATCAAAACAAATAAATTTTTTTTTTCAAAAGAAAAATAATTAAAAAAATAATTTTATAAGCTTCTAAAATGATTTTTTAACATTTTTGAGAAATAAAAAAAAACGAAGGGGGACATGCCCCCACCCAACCCATACCCAACGCTCGCCCAGGTGCGCAATCACGATGCCCACATCGCCCGACTTAGCCCCTGGGAGAGGATGGGGTGGGGGGCGTGGCCTCTCCCGGAGGACGTGGCTTGGGCGCCCAAGGCCACGCCCTCCCCGTTAACTATGGTCTTATCATCATGTATGTTTTGAATTATTCTCAAAGCTATGCAATGACCTTCTGAAGTAGATGATTTGGTTTTGAATTATTCTCAAAGCTATGCAATGACCTTCTGAAGTAGATGATTTGGTTGCAGTTTAGTACCTAAGAAAACGGTATCACATGCAATGGAACGAACGAAGAAGGTGATTTGAACGCAGTACGTACGTCTGGTTGGATTTCCCATGCATGCGTAGCGCGAACTCCACTACACGGGAGTGACGAGCGGAATTACTTATTAAATTTAATATCAACCTTGATTAATATTCTTCCTTTGCTAGCTGGAGATTCTACGTAGAAGAAAGTTGTACGAATCCCGAGCAAACCATGTGCTGTGGTGGTCTTTCTTCATCTTCACAACTCGAAGTTAGAATCATGACTTTCTTTCATTTCCAATATATATCATGCTTCATTGAAGGTTTAAGATCACGATTTACAGAAGACCCTTCTTGGAAGCATTCACATGGTTGGATATATACCATACCGGTCATACACCTGTGTGATGCATCTCCTTTCCAAACAGTCAAAACGAAGCCAAATTAAGTTAGTTTTTTCTCTCCAAATAGAATTTTAATAGATGTTTTCGTAACGTTTCTAACTTCAATCAAGGCATTTTTTATGTGATCGAGGATCTCATATAGCAACATGTGTCAATACGGTAACCATCAGATCCAACTTCTTGGTTCTACAACATCCAATTAGTCTCACAAAGACACCCGTGCCCTGTCAAGCCAGTAAATATAGGGTTGATGACCAAATCTAGAAGGAGAGGTGAATAGCTAAAATGTACTTTAAATGTTATTAACGTAGATTTAAAACTTGAACTAGAGAGATAGGGAAGAAAACCACAAAGTACACAAATGTGTATACAAGTTTGGTTACTCAACCGCGACCTTGCATTGTCCTTAAGCCTCACTCAAGAATTCCACTTTTTAATCTCGTCCCAAGGCTTAGATCTCGTCATGTACAATTCCAAGCTCGCGAAAAATCATGGTCAATCTTCTAACATCCCGAAACAACGAAAATTTAAAAATTTATAATCAAGACAACATAGCTCAATAATAAAAGACGGGACTGTTACTTCTCATAAAACATATAAGCGGTGCACCATATTACATCAGAGTTTGTCAAAACGATACATGATTACAACATAACAACAAAAGAAGATAAACGTAATCATGTCGACCTCAGTGGTCTGAATAGAGGATCCGATCCCAAGATACGCACGCTCACTGATCACCACATAACTGGACCTACTGCGGTCCTGAAAAAGATGCAACAACAATGCCTGAGTTTCCGTATGGAAACCCCGTATGCCAAGCTCACCTATATGCATGCAGTAGTACAAATGCACCAATCATACTAGTAGCATGTCATGTCATCAACAGTAAGGAAAACAGTTCCCCCGAAGGGTAACACAGGACCTCAGTCCGACAATCATCATCGGGTCTCCCCAGGAGACCTACCGTAGGCACATACGGTCTAACGGAACATGACGTGACATTCCTCACACGCAGCTACACTAATCATGGGGTTCGGCAAGGAGCATCCGCCAAGTCCGCGCCATAAGAAACAGATCTGTAACTTCGTGGTCGAAACCACACCAACGGAGTCGTCGCTCGGTCGGTCCATCAATCATCATCTCAGTAGGTGCCCATCTAAGGAACATAGCCGGAACATCATCATCGACCCATCAATCATCATCGCCGGAACAACATCGGCGGCATCACCGGCACTGCAACAGTGGTTCGTCAATACGTCCGGCACATCATCGGACGGGTCCAGACCAAAGTCTGCAAAGTCATCAGGCTCCACGAGCCGCAAACACCAATCGCGCTGCTATAAAAGCAGGGCAACGACCTCCGTAGCCATCTAGGCCGGTAGTCACCTCACCCAACGACAGTTGCGTGCCCGCACAAAAATCATACATTGTGATCTGCGATCCCTCAGGCCTGCTACTCTACAATGAGTCAAATCAATCCATCATATTAGTCACGATCCATACATGGAGTTGACGCGTCCCGAACACCCACACTCTTCCACAAGGCGGTCCCTGGGTAGGCACGCGTAACGCAGCCACCGTCACCTCCCAGCTCACGCACAAGGTGAGGACACGGGTTTCCGTGGACAGAGTTGGCATCCTACACAGGACCAGGAATTCAGTCCTGCGCAAAAATGGTCGACCGAAAGAGGCAACCCGGTCGACCGTTTCCTCAAGGGAATCAGTCGACCGAAAGTCTGCAACGCTCGAACTCTTTGCGCAAAACTTAAGTCCCAACGGTCGACCGAGATCTAACACCGGTCGACCGAAGCGAGGTCAAAATCCGGAATCTGGTCAACATCAATTCAAACTATCGGTCGACCGACTCAGGGGTCTCGGTCGACCGAAAACTACCAGGGCATCCTAGTAATTCTAAGTCATATAACGGTCGACCGCAAACAAACATAAAAATCCAGTACACTTAAGTTCCGGTCGACCGACCACAAGGAACCAGTCGACCAAAAACAACCAGGCAATCAAAATACACTACATTCGGTTGACCGCCCGAATGGATCCGGTCGACCGTTGGTCGTCTTCAACCTCGAGCCAACCGAGAATTTACGAGGAAAACGTCACCGGAGAGGTCTCCGACCTCCCCCGACCGACCAACACAACCCTCCCACGAGGGTTAGCAACCAAAACACACTAGAAGCCGACATACCTCAACACGAAGACGGAGCACGCCGGGGGTATGCCGGCTTCACAGAGTGCTCCGTTGGTTGCCGGCTTCTAGTGTGTTTTGTGCGGGCACGCAACTGTCGTTGGGTGAGGTGACTACCGGCCTAAATGGCTACGGAGGTCGCTGCCCTGCTTTTATAGCAGCGCGATTGGTGTTTGCGGCTCGTGGAGCCTGATGACTTTGCAGACTTTGGTCTGGACCCGTCCGATGATGTGCCGGACGTATTGACGAACCACAGTTGCAGTGCCGGTGATGCCGCCGATGTTGTTCCGGCGATGATGATTGATGGGTCGATGATGATGTTCCGGCTATGTTCCTTAGATGGGCACCTACTGAGATGATGATTGATGGACCGACCGAGCGACGGCTCCGTTGGTGTGGTTTCGACCACGAAGTTACAGATCTGTTTCTTATGGCGCGGACTTGGCGGATGCTCCTTGCCGAACCCCATGATTAGTGTAGCTGCGTGTGAGGAATGTCACGTCGTGTTCCGTTAGACCGTATGTGCCTACGGTAGGTCTCCTGGGGAGACCCGATGATGATTGTCGGACTGAGGTCCTGTGTTACCCTTCGGGGGAACTGTTTTCCTTACTGTTGATGACATGACATGCTACTAGTATGATTGATTCATTTGTACTACTGCATACATATAGGTGAGCTTGGCATACGGGGTTTCCATACGGAAACTCAGGCATTGTTGTTGCATCTTTTTCAGGACCGCAGTAGGTCCAGTTATGTGGTGATCAGCGAGCGCGCGTATCTTGGGATCGGATCCTCTATTCGGACCACTGAGGTCGACATGATTACGTTTATCTTCTTTTGTTGTTATGTTGTAATCATGTATCGTTTTGACAAACTCTGATGTAATATGGTGCACCACTTATATGTTTTATGAGAAGTAACAGTCCCGTCTTTGATTATTGAGCTATGTTGTCTTGATTATAAATTTTTAAATTTCCGCTGTTTCGGGATGTTACAAAGCTCGACTTCTCTCATAACCTGAGTCCTGAGAGGTGGCTTCACTGAAACCAAGTACAACTCATGAATGTGGAAATGTGGTTCATAAATACTAGTGCAACATGAAGCACTTGAATGAGATTTGAGTTTGAGCACACAAGTAGTTAAACCGGGTGAAGAGTACGGAGGACAGCTTTTAGAGAGAGAAATTTGGACAAAAAGGTTTGGGGAGCAATGGATATTTTCTTGTTGTTGATTCTCTTCATTATTTAAGATGGATATTTTCTTGTTCTAAACTCTACTAGTCGTTAGACACAAAGTGAGAGTAAGTAGTGAGCAAACCGTTTATATACCATCCATACGTGCTAACGTGACATTTTGCCGTGGACAAGAAGACAAAATTTCATTGTTTAGTGTATTCGTATTTACATCATCCATACGCTTTATATACTTTACTTGTATAATACTCAATTACCCTTACATGTTACCCACCATTCCAAAAGTAGTTGTGCTGCCAAAAAGCAGCTACTGCATACCAGCTCTGCCAAAAACATACTGCATACCAGCTACGCTAAAAGTAGGTTGTACTAAGTATTTTGAATTTGAAAATATTTTAGTTTTTGACGGGAGAAATATTATATAAACTCTATCTATTCATCCATTTCATTTTGCTCACCATCGCCATCCCCTCTCATGTCTTCGACTTTTCTTGGATTTTTTTACTTTTTTTGTGATTTTAGTTAATTTTGTGTTGTTATTCATATTTATTTTTGTTGCTACGTCTATTAAAACTACGAAATATCACATTTGCAACATTTTATTGCTAACAACAATCCACTATGTCATTGATCTGCATTTTAACTTTAGTACGCTTTCCCATCTTCATTTGTTGTTTTTCATCATGTTTTTTGTTCATTTTTCAACTACATTGTTTTGTTTTTTGTTTTTGGTATTTTTGTATCGTAAATTTGTTTTTTCTGGTTCAATATGTGTCTTATTACAACATGATCTAATCTCCTTAATTTTTTAGTTCAGGATTCAGGTTGTAACTATGAAATAACACATCATGTTGAAACGATTAACCTGTAGACGTTGATTCTGATTCTACCCCAAAATATATAGTTCTCAATTTACCCAAAACATGACGAAGGATACCTGATCACTAAACATAAGTATCCAACAAACTTCCAATGTTGATTGTGGGATGAGTGGTGATTGAGATTGAGAGAGGACATGCTGATGGTGAGGTGGGTGGTGATTGAGATTAGGAGATGGTTGTAGAGATGACAAAGTCAAGGTAGATGGAGGGGAGGTAGGAGAAGGATGACATGTTTTTTGGGTCCTCGTTGGTATTTTCATTTGGGTATTTTTTTGTAGTAGTATAGGTATTTTCGTGTTAAAGGTTGGGTATTTTCATGTTAAAATCGATAATCTTGTATTAATTAATGTTTGTATTAATTCCTCATGAACCAAAAAAAATTTATTTTGGTCATTTGTGGTGTTTGGAGTACAATTTTTTTTGGATTGTAGAGTGGGTGTTTTATTCTTATTGTTTGAGTATTTACGTATTATAATCTTTGTATTTCTGTCTGCATTTGTATTTTATAGTTTGGGTATACAAGTGATATAATTTAGGTATTTTCATTATATAGTATGGTTATACAACGGAATAACCCTGTCACTTCACTAATTGGTCACTTGTGGAGGATTAGTGACAATAACAAATGTAATCATAATGTGAAGACATATTAATTAAAAGTTCAAATTAAAAAGGAAACAATCAAAAATAGGAAGAGAGAGGGAAAAAATGTCAGCGGAGAGAGAAAATGTGTTGGATGAGAGGAAAAACTGTCAAAGGAGATAAAAAAATGTGTCGTAATATTGGTATTTTGATATCAAATTGTGGGTATTTTTGCCTCTTCATGAAAATAGTTTTTTGTTTTAGTTTGGGTATTTTCGTATACATAAACTAGATCTTGAATAACCAAGATCTTGAATACTGATGACATACAACAGATTCATATAATAATGCCTAAACGAAACATTGAAAAGTAACCAAAATAAAAAAGAGAATCCCCAAATAAAACAGAAAAATGCTCAAACAAACTACAATAAGTAATCAAAAGTCATATCAATCCTCATTATATTAAAACATTTTACCCATTCATGATATGTCGTTTACCCGAAAGCAATGGATCAAGTTACCATGTGAGATTTTGGTAATTACCACTAAAAATGGTGTGTGAGAGGAGAAAGAGAAAACACTGCTGTAGAATATGGTTATTACATCAGGTGTTTTGACATATAACGTTGAGTTGGCTGACCTTAGCAGACCGACATGTGTCCGGGGGACGTGGTAAGGGAAGGGTAGAGTACGTTGGCCAATACGTCGACGTGGTGTATATGTAGGTCAACCATGTCGGTATTTACCAACAACACAGACGTGATATTTACAACATGTGAGGATCGATGACCTACTTAAAATATAATCAATTATGCTTAATCCCTACTTAATTAACAAGATATGCAACAGAAACGAATTTAAAGACAACTAGGGTAAGACAAGCAAACCACAAGTACGCAAGGTGATTTTTATAGAGGTTCGGTCTCCCGTCTACTTCCTCTCTTGCAAGCTCCACTCAATTCCACGAGCTCCGTTCACGACTTCACTATCCGATCTCGTTCCGGGCCAAGATCAAGCCTTTACAACTTCAAGCTAGAGAACAACCCTTGCCTAGTTTGGATCCTCCTCTCACAACCCGAGAGGGACACTTCGGGTTTTCAGCGGAGTCTTTGCTCTTTGCCTCAGGCTTTTACTGAGACCCTTGCTTCTTGACAACAAGGCTTGAGTGGAACAACACTCTCTAAGCTTGAGCACACTTTGAGTATGGGTAGGATTTGAGTACTAAAGTGTGGAAGGTTTAGCTTTGGAGTGTAGGAGTATTCTCTCTAATGTAGGAGGCAATTGGAAGTGGGAGAGTTATGTAAATAAGGTTGGGGAACCTCTATTTATAAGCTCCTAAAGTTTTCTAGGTATTGGGGAAGATTTGGTTGAAGTTTGTGTAAGATACACAAAATAGAAATAAGGGTTTCAGCAAATATGTTCAATACCAGCCTACCGGTACGGGATGAGTGGTCGATCGTTTCCATGAAGATAAGGAAACGTTCGAGCCAACAAGACAACGGTCGAACCAACAATGCTAAAACTTAGGTTCACTTAAGTGAACGGTCGAACAAAATAAAGGGGCGGTCGACTGGTCCTGGAGTTTTGGCTAGGGTAAAGTGTGATTGGTCGAACGAAAGGCGTATCGACCGAAACCAGGAAGTTTTAGGCACAGGAAAAGTCTTCATGTGGTCGATTGGTCTAAGGTTAACATTCGACCGGTGGCCAATTGTACTCTAGGGCTTTGTTGAATTTATACAAATACGGTCGTTGTAGAATACGACAAGTATAACAACCATATGAAGAAATGGCAAACGGTCTACCGAAAGGACAAGAGCGGTCGACCGGTTGAACTAGGAAAATTCACTGAGAGACTCTATTTTAATCGGTCGAACAAAGAACTTGTTCCGATCGACCGATTTCGCACAGGAAGTTTAGGTTTTAGTTTAGTGATTTTCCGGGTAAGGTTTGGGGACCTATTGAAGTTCAATTGATGTGAAATTTTGTGTGTGACTTCTACAATGAACCTAGTGTGTATGTGAGTAAGTTGTAACTCTTATATGCTCAAGTTTACACATGTTCCTAAAATTCAAAATAAAGTAAAATTACATGTGTTCAAATAGTTTTGATAACATGTCTTGACTTCATTCCATTCTTCTTGAGTTTTGATCACCTGTAGATGTTAACACAATACAATATATCTTCAATGTATTATGTGTGCTACACTACATTTGATTGTGATGGAGATTAGGTTGATTAAATCATCAAAACATAGATTAAGGCCAAAAAGCCAACAATCTCCCCATTTTTTTATGATGGCAACCTATATCTTAATAGTTGAAATATAAATATATAAACCAAGCATACATGATCCCCCCTATCAATGTGCATGAGTTTTGTTCCTTTCATTTTAATTTGTTACCCAACTTGCATTCGTCAATTGTGGTTCCAATTCTCCATTCGATAGTGCAACCGGCTTGATATTCAACTCCTCATGCTTGGCTGGTCACTACCGATCTCCTTCTTCTTTCAAGTACCTACAAGTGTAGATTTAGGTACCCAAACAACTTTGGGTCCTTGAATGTTAGCTTTAGGAACCCAAACCATTTTGGTTTTGGGAGCCCACACACTTGAGGAACTTTGATTAACAACAAAATGCTTTCCATTCAAAGTAGTATGAACTACATGGTTTTCAACATGTGAAACATTATATCCTAAACCATGTTTATCAAATGATTGCCTTTGACTACCTATAAGCATGTCAAACATTTTTGTTCCTTTGGTGAAATTTTCTAGATCTTTTCTTAATTGTACATTACAAGCTCTAAGATCTAGTTGTTTAACATCAATAGGTGTTGCTTTTAGACTAGCAAGTTCTAATGCATGATCTTCATGTCTAGCAATCACCTCATTTTTCTCATTCATGATTATTTCAATATGGCATTGAAGATCATTATTAGCTTTCTAGTATTTTTGTTATTTTCACAAATGATCTCATATTGATTAACTAAATCATGAAAGACATTTTGAAGCTCATCAAAATTATATGGTTCTTGTTTAGAACATGAGCTATCACTAGAATATGATTTAGTAGAGCAAAAATTAGATATACTAGAACAAGAATTAGAAGCTACCTCACTTTGTTCATCTTCAACAATCATGAAGCATGTGTGGGCGACTTCTCTTCTACTTTTTAGGGAGTATGATAATGATGAAGGTGATGAAGAATCATCCCAAGTTGCTTTATGAGCTTCCTCGTTCCTTTCTCTTCTCTTACTTTTTTCTTTTTCTCCCCTTCTCTCCCTTCTCTCATTTTTCTTCTCCTTTTCTCTTCTCTCATTTTCACCCTTCTCATTCTCATTCTCCTTTACTTTTTTCTTCTTTTCACTTATTCTTCTTCCTCTTCTTTCTTTCATTTATCCCTCGTCTTTCTTGAGGTATTTGAAGAAGTCTTTGGCAGTGACCTCAATGTCATCATCATCTATTCTCATCCTCGGTTCATCAAAATTTGCATGTAATGCCAAGGTAGGGTTTCTTTCTCCTTTCGTTGGTTGATTTGGAGTTCATATGCCATGTGTTGAACGTTTTAATTAAACCGCAAGTGCACGGCCGCGTTAAAGCGGTGGCAAATACGGGTCATCCTCAGGAAAGTGAGCAGCCTCTCGTTTGCACGAAATCAAGTGGCAAAAATATGGAGAAGAGAGTTGTTTATGCTACTCTACACTACACTACGAAATACGAAATGCGAAAGAAAGCAACAAACGATTAACTAAAACTTAACTAAGAACAAAAGAAGAGTGCTGGAATTCAGAAGTGGAAGAACCCTTAAGAGGTGGAGTGAGTGCACACATGCAAAGAGGTGGGTGTTGAACACATTCTTTAAGCACAAATAAAGGTGGTGTTATCATGCATAGGAAGTGTCTAAATGTTATGGCAAAACCTATCAATCCATTCACCATCCAAGTTGATTAACATTTACATATACAAGTTGTTTATTTCAGAATCTAAACAAGCATGAGAGGTATCTAATCATTTTGGCAAAACTCATCAAGTTATAAATTCTATCCTAAACAAGCAAGCATACATTCATGTTTTATCAACACATTGGAAATAAAGCATTCATTCCATTCTCTAATGCATGTATGAACATCTACTCCACCCCCCAAAGGGGATGGAACTACTCACTACACATTACACTAATTATTAAACTAAGAAAGGAAAGCATATTAACTAAGCTACTAAAAAAACTAATGAAATGAAATTAAGCAAAGTAAAACAAGAAACATAAAACAAACAACATAATAAAGAAACATTTATTAAAGTGACTCACATTTCAAGTAGCATCCTCCTACTTTAGTGTGTGCTTCAAGGCCTCACTTCTAGTAGGAAGAATAACCACTTAAAATATGGAGTGATTACATTAGAAGGTGAAGAGTTTTATTTATAGCTATAGAAAAAGGCAATCTGGGACAATCCTCCGATGTGGGACTAAACAAATACCAGAAATGGACTAAATACACACTAATTCGCGACCCACCAAAATCTTAGCGGATTTGGGCCAAAACAGACCGCCAATTCGCGGTCTTGGACCGCCAATTGGCGGTCTATATGGTCCAGATCACGCTAGATTCTATTGTGGGCTTTTCTGGATGTCTTTGTTGGTCTTTGATGCATCTACTTCACTTGTTGGAGCTCCGACCCGAATAGAATTGCCAAAATACTCCCCATGATGGTGTGGAGTTTTCTATTTTGCTCTTTGGTCCTTTGGTCTTACGTTCAGGTCCTTCTCTCTTGTATCTTAGTCCCCAGATCTCACAATTCAGTCCTTTTTCCCAGCTTTTGGGTCCTTTTATGCTTCATCTCTTCAAACCTATTTGTTCCTGAAAACTAAACATAAAACTCGTTACATAGCATTGTTTAGGTGAAAGATAATGGATATAAGATGCAAATATGAGCATGAAATGATGTCAATCACCATGATATGTCAAATTAGCTCCTCCATCTTTAGTTTGGAAATGTCATGTGCTTCCTCAATAGCAACGAACTTGTCTTCCCAATCGTTGTTGAGCGACCGGAGGAACTATCGATTCATTTCTCCTTCACTCATTTTTATTCCAAGAACAAAAAAAGAGTCACTGATATCGGTGAAGCGAGTATTCATTTCGCTTATGTTCTTACCGGATTGCATAGTAAAAATTTCATATTTATGCATGATGAGGCTAATTCTTGTTTCTTTTATTTTACTATCACCCTCATGATGCATTTGTAATCTATACCATTTTTCATATGCACTTTCACAACCTCTAATCTTATTATATTCACCATCATTTAAGCCAAAAAATAAAATGTTCATGATACTAGAGTTCATCTCATATTCTTTCATTTTGGCTATATTTAAAGTGACAAGTTCTTCTTTATTTGGGGGTGTGTAAGGGTTTTGTAAGAAGATCCAATACTTAAGGTCATTTGAAATCAAGAAAATCTTCATTCTATTCTTCCAATATTCATAATTTAACCCATTTAGCAAAGGAGGTCTAGTTGTGCATAAACCCTCTACATGATTAAATGTGCTAGCCATACTAAACTACGATTTAGTAGATGAAATTTAGCACCTATGCTCTGATACCAATTGTGAGGATCGATGACCTACTTAAAGTCTAATCAATTACGCTTAATCCCTACTTAATTGACAAGATATGTAGCGGAAACAAATTTAATGACAAGTAGGGAAAAGACAAGCAAACCACAAGTACACAAGACAATTATTATAGAGGTTCAGCCTCCTGCCTACTTTCTCTCTTGTAAGTTCCGCTCGTTTCCACGAGCTCCACTCACGACTTCACTATCCGATCTCATTCCGGGCTAAGATCAAGCCTTTACAACTTTAAGCTAGAGAACAACCATTGCCTAGCTCGGATCCTCCTCTCACAACCCGAGAGGGACACTTATGGTTTTCAGCGGAGTCTTTGCTCTTTGCCTCGGGCTTTTTCCGAGACCCTTGCTTCTTGACAACAAGGTTTGAGTGGAACAACACTCTCTAAGCTTGAGCACACTTTGAGTATGAGTAGGATTTGAGTACTAAAGTGTGGAAGGTTTAGCTTTTGAGTGTAGGAGTATTCTCTCTAATGTAGGAGGCAATTGGAAGTGGGAGAGTTATGTAAATAAGGTTGGGGAACCTCTATTTATAAGCTCCTAAAGTTTTCTAGCTATTGGGGAAGATTTGGTTGAAGTTTGTGTAAGATACACAAAATAGAAATAAGGGTTTCAGCAAATATGTTCAATACCAGCCTACCGGTACGGGATGAGTGGTCGACCGTTTCCATGAAGATAAGGAAACGTTCGAGCCAACAAGACAACGGTTGAACCAACAAGGCTAAAACTTAAGTTCACTTAAGTGAACGGTCGAACAAAATAAAGGGGCGATCGACCGTTCCTGGAGTTTTGGCTAGGGTAAAGTGTGATCGGTCGCATATTAATCTGATTGTGTTCTGCCCAATGTATATTCCAAAAATGTCATATATATATCTCACTTTACACTAGGATCCTTCAAATGTATATACCAAAAAATGTCACACACACACATACATCAGTTAACCTATTACACATAATCTCAAAATTTATAATATGTTCATCCAATAGAAACATACGTACACTCGCAAAAAATTGAAGCTGTAAGGCTGTTCAGGTGAAGGTAGTGTTGTAAACTATCTTTGTGGTGTAAACTACGTTGGTATTGTACACTATGTTTGTATTGTAAACTATATGTTCCTTCAGTTCAGCTGTCTTTGAATTTGAACTGTCTCTAAACTATGTTGTTGTTGTACATACACTATGCATGTCATACCACAATTCTAAGTTAGTGGGCTGAACATGGCTGCAATGTATCAGGTTTTGTTTTTCAGTTTTGTTTGGTCTGAATGTCAGGTTGAAAATCTAACACATAAGCACCAATGATATATTATGTAAATATTCATCTATTATAGTAAAAGCTTAAAGAGGACAACATTACCCGATAAATTTACATTCATCAATTAAGTTGCTAACATCATATGGCTGATGAAAAAAGAAGACCACCTCTCTTGCGTAATGTCTATCTTTTCCTGAGAAAATGGTTCCTGGGATACTTTGAACGACGACAAAGTAAACAAACCCATTTATTAACATATAAAATTGTGCCATAAAACTTATATAATGCAACATAATATCAATATCAAAATTTACCGATCTTAAATCTCCCGCTGTCATTCACTTCTCAACAAGTTCTTCCATATACCTCATTATGTAGTAACCACATTCAATAGTTGCAACTTGTTTACGGTACTACAATTAAAATGTCATGTATATTAGGAAAACAATGAAATTAAGGCAAAGTATAATGCATGTGTCAAAACAAACATTACTGAATCATCTTACACCTATGACAAGTCAATATACTTTCTTTTTTGCTGCAGGTCTTCGACCGCCCGACGAGATTTAGAGACCTCAAAGCCTCTAACAAAATATATAAATGTTCGAAAAATATATTCAAACATTCAATAACAACAAATTAACTTAGAATATGAATGAAATTATTCTAAATAACTTACGTTTGAATAGTGTTCACTAAATCTTCCCCGAGATTCTTTGATACTGAAGGATCAAATCAGTAGGCTGTCCACATAATCGGTACCACAACTAACATCCAATGTTCACTGAAAAACACTCATGTTAAATTACTTAATCAATTAGATCAATGCCAATCCTCTTTATGATTTCCAAATGAATATAATAAAATGGAAGGTATTATAAAATATAATGAGCTACTTACTTCTCCCAATATGGTATTAGAAAATAAGAAGCCTTCCTTGATGCTTGCAACACCTCTACGAACTTTGTAGATCTGTTGTCTTTACTTGGATGTCCTTGTTTGATCAATAGAGTGGGCTACACATAACCTCCGCAAAATAGGTCCTCGTCCTATTACATATGAAACACAAGAATCTTAGAAACTATATCATTGCCTGACGTTAAACACTATTTTATTAATTAATTAGGTAGTACACGGAACACAAAATTAAATGTAACCACTTACAATCTTCGTTGCAACCTTTGCCCACTCAGATTAATGTAACTCCCAGCTAGAGTAACACGTGCTCTCTTCCACTTATCTTGTCTAGTTGATGAAGATGGAGGAGACAAATTACTGGCTTGCTCTTCACTGAAACCTGTTGGCTTTTTGGCCTTAATCTATGTTTTGATGATTTAATCAACCTAATCTTAATTATAATAATGTAGAGTAGCACACATATTGCATTACATATATATTGCTTTGTGCTAACCTCTTCAGGTGATCAAGACTCAAGGAAGAAAGGAAATCAAGTCAAGACATGTAATCAAGCTCATTTGAAGACATGTATTGTGTATTTCTTTGAGTATTTAGGAACCTTGTGTAATTGAGCATACTTGAGCTAAAAACTGCTCAACCACACACTAGGTTCCCTATAGAAGTCACACACAAAATTTCACATAATTTGGACTTCAATAGATCATCCAAACTAGAACCGGAAAACACCTAAACAAAACTTGAACTGTCTAGACCAAAACGGTCGACCGTTGAAACCTTTTCGTTCGACCGTTTACACATTTTTTCAGACCGTTTGTTTTGTCGTATTATACCCAACAGTCATATTCGTATTATTCCCAAATACCCCAAATTTCCAAACATCCGGTCGACCGAAACTTTCCTAACGGTCGACCGAACCAACACAATTTGGTCTCCCAGAAGTGCCTGGACTAATTCCGTCGACAGATCCCCTGAGCCCGTTCGACCTTTAACTTAAGTTAACTTTAGTCAAAGCTGAAATTTGACCAAACGGTCGAACGGAATACCCGATTCGGTCGACCGTGTTTATGCAGAATTGCGTCCTGCAGGTTTTTGTTTTGTGTATCTTCACCAACTCATACCCAATCAACCCCAACGGCTCTATTCTCTCAAATGCTTATAAATAGAGTTGTAAACACATTTTAACACAACTCTCCTACTCATATTTGTCCCCAACATTAGAGAGAAGATCCAAACACTCAAAAGCTCAAAACCTTCCACACTTTAGTCTTAATTCATATTCTACTCAAGTGTGCTCAAGTTTAGAGAGTGTTGTTCCACTCAATCTTTGTGCAAGAAGCAAGGGTCTTGGTGAAAGCCCAAGACACAAGTATAGACTTCGGTGAGAGCCCGAAGTGTCCCTCTCGGATTGTGAGAGGTGCAGCCAAGCTCGGCGAGGGTTGTTCGCGAGCTTGAAGATTGTAAAGGCGTTCTCTCCCGGTCCGGAACGGGGAGTGGTTAGTGAAGTCGTGAGCGGAGCTCGGTGATCCGAGCGGAGCTTGCAAGAGAGGACTAGGACCCAGGTGGGGTGCCGAACCTCCATAGAAATCCCCCGTGTCGATTGTGGTTTGCATATTCCTTCCCTACTTGCTTGTTTTGTTTTAATTCTGCTGCATATCTTTGATAAATCAAACAAGTAGGTAATTAGGGATAAAAGTGATTAGTATTGTGGACCCATAACCCACACGATCCTACAAAACCAACCACTAAAGCTTCATGTCTTTTCTTGGCAACCTTTACGACCATCATTGTCTTCTCCAGTTTATGGTAACCCCACCGCAACAATCTAGTGGAAACTTGTTGTTCGATTGTCGTTCTTGGTTGAGCACTCGTAGTTCCTATAAACCAAAAAAGATATTAGTTATAATATTTAACGTTTCAATGTTTGAAGAAAGTATGAATGTATATTTTACCAAAAATTCTAGAGTTAGCTTTGAGCTTTTGAATTCAGCCCATGTCGTTTGAGTAATAAAATTGTAAATTTTTCATGGATCTCGATCCTTATACTTTCCAAAAATGAAATTGGACGTCAACTTTGTTTTCAAAGCCTTCCATCGAATGCTCACAAACAATATCCACTTGTTTTTAAATTCTTTAGTTGATCGGAAAATAATTTTTTTCTGCAACACGAAATAAAGAAAGTAGTATTGATTAGATTAAAACATGTAAAGAAAAGAATTAACTTAAAAGAAAATCTGGATAATAATGAACTAACTATTGCATTCTTCCAAATTTGCTCTTTCAATGATTCATCGTCCATTGACCACTTGGTTGTACAAATACACCTTTTGCTTCTTGCGTATGCATATAACTTATCCAACAATCTTTGTTTTCTCTGGTGGGCTCCAAGTAAGAATCAAAGTCCAAGGGCAATGGACCTTGCTGCTGAATTTGTTTTATGAAACTCCAACATAACAATAACTCCACGGGCATGAGACTCTATCATGTCATTGCCACTTGTATCGTCGACATATTTCTTATTGTTTTCCACTGGCCAGTTGGTTTGCTTATCGGAAGCCATTTACTTGGTTGCAAATGG
The DNA here is from genome assembly GCA_963682175.1 of Triglochin maritima. Lineage (NCBI taxonomy): Eukaryota > Viridiplantae > Streptophyta > Magnoliopsida > Alismatales > Juncaginaceae > Triglochin > Triglochin maritima. The sequence goes on along the minus strand of OY821771.1, from coordinate 28,292,343 downwards.
TCGGGATCGATCAGAGGGGATGGGTTGAGGTTTTAGGGTGGTTGATGCATGCTCTGAGAGACTAGGTTGGTGTACGTGATAAGAGATGGTCGTGGCAGGTCGGGAATGTTCGGGGCAAAACATGAAATTGGGAGGCACAACTCGAACAATTCCAAGGGTGAAAATTCATGGCGCGCAAATGAAAATTACTGGCGGTTAAAAGTCAAAACTTAGTGAAAATGACTTACAAGTTTACAAACGTTGTCCTTTTAACCCACGAATTTCTCCTGTAAACTCCAAGTCTATCCTTTAAAAATCGAGTGTGTCCTCAAATAACATGCCCCTATTTTAATGTCCTTTAACATCGAATGTGTTCTTCTAAACAAATTCTGTCCTAACAAAGGCAACTTATGTCTTGTGAAGGACACTTGAGTCATTTAAAGATCAAATGTCCTTTAAACTGGAATTTTGTCAGTTAAAATCGAGTGTGTCCTTTATTCCTTTAAGGCACAACCTTGCCACAACTTCTTATAAGAAGGACATCTCACGTCGGCCGATAACATAATATTCGGCGTGTTATATATGTTTCATTATTAAATAACAGAACGTGCTGAAAAAGGATATCCACGTCGGATTTGTCTTATATTGACTGAAACTAAATAAGTGTACTGGTATAAGTAGGAAACCATACACTGATACAAGAAGACATAAGTGTAATGCTCAAACCATTAAAAATTACAACAATTTAATAAATATAGTGTTGTATACGAAAGTTTACCAACATTAGGCAAACTAATTTTTCTATAGAAATTAATTAGTGTTGAATAAAAATTAATGTTTTGTTTTTTCCTATGCCGCAAGTTGAAAAATATCATAAATCAATTAGTCTGCTAACAACATCTGTTCATTGATTTCGAAGTCCCTAAGAAAATATATTGCCAATTCACCCATGACCGAGTGTAGATATTTGTCATCCATCTCCGCAGTGGTATGTACATCCAGCATCAAGCATCTGATCTAGTGCGTGATATACACTGCACAATCATTGTTTTTCGATTCTTGGCATTGACGTGTTTCTCCTCCGTAGGTTAGGTCCGAATCCATTTTTAGGTGGGATCCCCGGAATTCGACCAAAGTCTGCGTTGCTTCTTCATGGCCACCCACTACTTCTTTGTTGTCTCCAACTAACTGCCACAGGTTGTTTAGTTGGGTTAATCTTTCCGTTCTCCCATCCACGATCAGTAGTGTAAAGTGTTCCGAATTAACAGTGGTTGGGCAATCATCGAGTCTTTTGGGTTCCTGTATTTTTGTCTGGGATGTACATAACATTCAACCAAATCAGGTTGTCTGGACAAGATGGTTTTGGTGCCGACGCTTGGAATAGTGATCACCTTCCGTGGATATCATTCCATCTTTTGTCTGTGCTCCAATTCATCTAGCAACGCATCAATTCACTGTCTATTAAAATTAGTAACATTAACTTTACATTTCCGAGCTTGAAAGAAACTGATAGAAGAAAGGAAGAAGAAGTGGAGAAAAAAAACAAAAAGTATAAAGAAAGAAAGAAAAAAGAAGCAAAAATTATGAGAAGAGAAGAGGAAGAATAGATAGAAGAACAGAAAAATAAGAAGAAGAAGAACAAGAACAAGAAAGAAAGAGAAGAAGAAGAAGAAGAAGAAGAAGAAGAAGTAGAAGAAAGAGAAGAAGAAGAGGAAGAAAAAGAGGAGAAGAAAAAGAAAAAGAAAAAGGATGAAGAAGAAAAAAAGAAAAAAGACGAGGAGATTAGATAGAAGAAGAGAAGAATAAGAAGAAGAAAAAGAAAGAAAGAGGAAAGGAAAAAAGAAAGAAAAAAGAAGAGGTTGTAAGAAGAAGAGAAGAGGAAGAAAAGAAAAAAAGAAGAAGAGGAGAACATGGAATGGGGTATCCAAAAAGCAAGGAAAACAAGAGTTCCCTTCAAAAAATAAACAAAAGAAGAGAAAAAGGAGAGGGATGAAAGAAGAAGACTAAGAAGTCCGAACAAGAAAAAAGAGGTTCAAAAAAACCCCACAGAAAAGAAAGGAGAGAGAACAAATCACAGAAGAGTGAATTGTGATGAAGAGACTGAAATATTATAGAAATCAAATTTCAGACAGACAAGAAGTGAATTCTCTAACAAAAAGCTGCCTAGCCAACTGACGCACACAACAAAATAAAAACATCGACATGAAACCCATGACTGGATTAACAATTGAGGAAAAAATGTGCTTCTTAATTTAACAACACCGGGAAAAAAGTTGGAAAAAGTCGTGTGGTCCAAGGACAGGGGTCAGTAAACCTAAATGATTTAAAACATCTAATTACTAAAGGCAAAGGTCTATCAATGAACGTAAGTATATTTTCATTTTGTGAATCGAGTTTGGTTTTATCCACTACACTGACAAGTTAATTGTACTTATTTTGATGGACTATTAATAGACGCATTTCTTACTGTGTTGGAGCAAAACAGAAGCTGGGATGCTACCAAAGGGAGGTGATTCTCATTCCCTACACGGCCACCACTTGTATCAAGCTACCTGAATTATTTTCATCTGTAGCGAAAGAAATACTAGAAATCTGGGACCCAGTGGACACAATCATTGCAAAACCGTTGATAAACAAACAACATTGGACACTGCTGACTATGGACGAAAGAACTAAACAAATAACACACCTTAACAACCTTCTTCGGGTTGATAGAGACAATGATCCAAAAGCACTAGGTGTCCATGAACATGTTGCGATAATAATAACAGACTTCTGCAAATCCCACCTTAACATCGATTGGAAACAGTCCAATGAAGGGGAAAAGTGTTAATGACAGACATCCAATAGCAAGGATTGTGGAGTGTATGTCTTTCAATGGATAAAATGCTTATTGTTAGACGTACATCCAACAACTGAAATGAACAACAAATATCAACATTCAGTCAGAAGTGAAATGACAATGTGTTTGCTTAGAGACTCCAACTTCAAAAGCCAATTTTTGATAGCAAAAAATTGATTTGGAATCTTGTTAACTGTAATTATATACATTTTTTGTATATTTTCAATTGTAATTATATACATTTTTTGTATACAACATTACAACTCTTGAAATTGTAGTTTCTTGAAATTTTAGATCAAGGCAATAAATTTTAAATTTTAAAGCACAATATGTTTTGTTCTTTAAAACTCGAAAATTGTCCTTTAAACCACAAGGTTGTGCTTTAAAGGATATATACTTATATCCTTTAAAGGACACCAATGACCTTTACAGTACTTGTCTATTCATTATCTCGAAAGGGTCCTTAAAGGAACGGTGTGTGCGTTAAAGCACATACTTGTCTGTTCTCTAAACTCAAAAGTGTCCTTTCCGCTTAAAAGACACTTATGTCCCTCAAAGGACAAGTATGTCCGTTAAATGATGAATCCTTTAAAGTACATGTCTATTAGAGGTTTGGTTTGTCTTTTAAAGGAACTTATGCCATTTAACAGGCACGTATGTCCATTAAAGGGCACAAATAAAAGGGACATGTCATGTCGTAGTATAACCTTAAAACAAACGTGTTATGTTTTTAAATTGATATAAATTTTAATTTTTTTGTATGAGTCCACTTGGTGAGCAAGGTAATCATTAATTGTGAAATCACAATTCAAGGCACTAATCGAGAACTTATAAAGTAACAACATTCAATCAAGCAACTAAAAATAAGCAAAAGATTTGAAGGGAAATAAGATAATTAAAATGATTCAACCCCATATTTGGGTTTGACTATTTCCATTTTTAGTTGGGGTCTTTATTGCATTGTGCCAAACCATCACAGTTCACACGTAGCGCAATGTCATGCATTCGACTCTATCAGAGATGAAACGAATGTGGCAGACGACCTCTATGATGTTGTCGGCTCTGGGCTCACCCTTGGTGTGGATCATGGTAGCGCCCTCGCGGATGCGAGGAGGGCCTCGTTGAGGTCTTACCAGCATCAGACGAAGGGGACTCGGAAGTTGTGCTTTTTGATGTGGTGGTCCTCATGGCTGGGGTGAGGACCTTGGTCTCGTTAATGAAGTCTACCCGGAGGGCTTCAAGGATCTGCGCCTCGACAAAGTAACCTATATGGGCCTTGGCCATGACCAAGGTCGTGACTAGTGGCCGGAAGAAGGTGTGGTCCGAGAGGAGGAGTCTAGAAGAGAGAGGAGAGTGTTTGGGATTTTTTATTTGCAAAACAATTAACAAAAAATGTTATGGAGTGTTCCCTACAGACAGTAGAAGTGCATACAAATAAAAAACTGAACTGCTATTCGTCGCCGTAAAACTACTTAAATCGCCCGTAAGATTACCATTTTGCCCCTCTACACTTTCTACTAATATAACTCCTCATTTCACTCTTTTAACACAACTTTCTCTTCATATCACATTTTTATTCACCAAATACGATGTCTCGGAGGCCAGGGAAAGAGTCAGCGGACACCCCGGACTACTCACATCTGGTAAATCACCTTGTTTATTTCAATTAATTTTAAATTTTTTTTTTGAGTCGGGCGACTGCGGGAGCCGCCCGACCCAACGATCGGGCGGTCGCGGGAACCGCCTCCCCCTGGTACTGATCCTCCCATCCAACAACACTCTCATCTCACATTTGATACTTCGTCAGCACTGGCCACGTGTCTTCCACATACTTCGTCAGCACTGGCCAGGAACTGTAAGAATCCTTCAGATTACGGACTGCTCTATCATAATCCGTCTGTGAATCAGAAAGCATGACTCTCCTCCATCTTCCACGTCTAAAACTCTCTGCAAGCTGCTTCTCCTTGCCGAATACGTGGTATGCGTAGTTGTACACGTCTTTGTTGATATGCCAGGTGCATAGTAAATGAGCTGACTCAGGAAAAACCTCTGCCACGTCTAAAACCTCTGCAACCTTCATTAACCCACTGATGCGACCAGTGGCAGAGGTTTTTCCTGAGTTAGCTCATTTACTATGAACCTGGCATATCAACAAAGACGTGTACAACTACGCATACCACGTATTCGGCAAGGAGAAGCAGCTTGCAGAGAGTTTTAGACGTGGAAGATGGAGGAGAGTCATGCTTTCTGATTCACAGACGGATTATGACAGAGCAGTCCGTAATCTGAAGGATTCTTACAGTTCCTGGCCAGTACTGACGAAGTATGTGGAAGACACGTGGCCAGTGCTGACGAAGTATCAAATGCGAGATGAGAGTGTTATGATAGACTGTCTCATAAATAGGATGTGCACCTATCTCATTAGAAATCGCACGACGGGCGTACGACCAGTTCTCCTGACCACCATGAAAGACATCGGCAACACATCGAATAACAGATCTCGCAACCTCTCCAACACCCACCGGTAACTAGACTCGGTCTCATCCTGCAAAATCGCATATCCGACGAGAAAATTCATATTTGTTGGAGTAACCCCAACCATCTCAAACAAAGGCATCTTGTACTTGTTCGTCTTATACGTCGAATCCATACAGATCACGAATGGGTATGTACGCAACAACTGAACTGAAGTCGGATGTGCCAAAAATGCGTGAGTCAAGACATTAGTTTCTTCATCTGCCACAATCCAATGCAAATACTTATGCTGCACTGCCTCTCTGAGAAACTGCTGCGCGGGATTCCTGTCTTCAGATTTCGTCCTCCTCATGTACTCTCTGAAGTTGTAAATGTGCATTTGATTAGGATTATCGTCCGGAAATTTCTTCTTTACCGCCAACAAAATGTTACGGGGCCTTGCTTGTGCCTCTGTCATATCCCGAACAATTTGCTTTGCCCCAACACTAAGTCCGCTGACCTGTCGGTGACCCTCTGAATAAACTGCCAATGGGTGGTTGTGCTGCCCAAACATGCTACTAGAAACAATAACCCATCCATCACGATCTCGTCGCTCCACCACTTTTACCAAAAACCGACAACCGCAACCTTTTCTTTTCGTATTCTTTCGCAGTGCAATACTCGTATCACGAGAACTCATCTCACGTCTGCGATCGCATCTGAGGTAACAATCCATCCGGTTATCTGCTTTTGGTTTGTACGATGATATAACCAAAAAAAATCCGGCTCCTATCGCAATTTGTTTCGCCCATTTACAACCTTCCTCGATTGTTGTAAATATTTCTTTACTGTCAAAAAGCTCACTGTAATCTACTCTATCACCACCGAAATCTTGCAACGGAACCTGAAAATTTTGAATTTAACAAAAAATTTAAAAAAACAAAAAAAAAACGGGCGGCTGGCTAGGCCGCCTCCACCATGGTGGAGGCGTGCATCTAAGCCGCCTCCAGCTAGGTGGAGGCGGCCTAGCCAGACGCCCGAGCCGGAAAAAAAATTCCGCCCCCGTTACCTCGCCGGATTCTGGTGCTTCGCCGGACATTTTCGTGGTGTTTGTACTGGGAATGTGAGTAAAACTGAGTCAAACACCTTGTTTAAAGACACGGGACGAAATCGGTATTAATTGATTTGTTAGGGGCAAAAAGGTCATTTTTGGGGCGATTTAAGTAGTTTTCCGGCGACGAATAGTAGTTCCCATAAAAAATGGTGATGTTTTTTTAATGGGATGATGACGTCTTCTGTATCTATATTTTTAAATAGGAGACGGACATTGACCCACTCTACTCAAGCTTACAAGTAAGAAAAATGTCAAAACTCAAAATCTTCATGGTATCAGATTTGAAAGGAAATGCGGTTGTGATTTAAGAGTTTTCTTTGTTAAATTGGCTGTAATTAGGGTTGTAAACAAATCAAATATTGATTTGATATGGGTATTACCATATCCATATCTATATTTGATTGGCAGATACAGATCGACTATGATATGAAATATGCGTATCCATATCATGAATAAAGAGATACAAATACAAAATGGATATATTTATGAACGGATACGCACACAAAAATAGATATGTGTGATGTAAATATATAATATAAAGTGAGTGTATATCTTGGTAATTCAAATTATTTTTTTCTATTAAATTGAATAATTATATTTTAACGATAATAGCATATAAATGTTACAAATTTCATGTGTAGTAGAAAATTTTGAAATAAAGTAAAAAGAAATCATTAAAAAACACTAAATTTAACATATATAGGAAACATATTTTAATCTTGCATATATCCGTATTTGTATCCGACCAAAATATGCATATCCGTATCTGTCAAAATTCAAAATTTCATATTTTTATTTGTATCCATATACGCAAAAATTTGAAAATCAATATCTGTATTCGTTAGGTAGATACGGAAAAAGAATGTTCATATCCTTAAAAAAAAGGATACGATAGTTCGTATCTGTTTGCACCATTAGCTATGATATATTTGTTGATTGCTAATCACAAAAGGTTTTCTTGCTTCTAAATGATTTGGTTTCTCAATAAATTAGTTTACAACTACAACACTGGAAAATTTTAAGCCTTCTTAGGAAGACATAATTCCTTTTGTTGCAAGGATTTGCAAGGATATGTGAGTTAATAAGGATAAATATTGAGATCATTTGTAGATCAAGCACTTATGCAGCGGAACCAAAATTGAGTCGGTTGCTTTACAGTGTTGTTTGTCTCATTCTTCTACTGAACAATCTTTTACTCTCTCAGAAAAGCACAAAATCCACATCCTAGCGCATGCTTGATTCACTGTAATCAATGGTGTAATGTAATATGTTTACACTCTTGATTACATTCCCTTGTTTGGTTGAGAAAATTCAAGATTGAAATCACTTCGTAATCCAATCACGGAGTTCATCCAATTACAAATCTTTCAAGATGATTGGAATACGTCACTGCCGTTGTGATTCGATTACATTACAATGTATTCAGGTCATTTAAAATTACTCAAACAATGTTACATAGTCAAAACTCAATCTCGATATTGTCTGAAGTTTACAAGAGGTTCAATAACTTTTAATACAACTTTGGAAGAACGTTGTCCCACACTCCTCTTGAGTCACAATTTCTTCATCGGAAGCAAACACACCCGTGAAAAGGAAATTGTTTCTTCATCCAGTGACATTCCTATTTTTGGGAGATTTTCCGTAGAACTTTGACAACATGTTAGAAGCTTACGCCTTCCGACAAATTCAAAAATGGATCTACATTCTTGAAACACGCCATCATATCCTTAATATTTTTCTTTAGTTTTTGAGTTATTGATAGTGTGGAGATATGTGCAGAATGCATCCCTTCAAGCTGGTGAATATCTTCATGTAACTCGTGAAGCTGCAAACAAATACGATAATTATGGCTACAATGAGCAAATGAAAATTTAAATTTAAAGCATAGAAATCAAATTTATTACCAAGTAACCATCTCTAGCAACTTGAGGCCTATAAATCGGTAATTCTTCAACTTCAACTCTTTTTGTCAGCTATCGAATGGTAATCTACCAATACCACTCCATATAAAGACGTCTACAAGTAATTGGGTCCTCCGACAGTAAAGGTACCTCGATCTGCACAATTTCTCGCCTACGTGACCAGACTTGAATGTATGATTGTTGTTGTAACCAATTTATTTTAGGCTTCTCTTGAGCCTTCTTCAGCTTACAAATCCTCCATTACACCTGAAATATGTTGTTGAAATCCAAATTGACTCATGACCCTGTCCGGCACGTGCATATCAGCTACTCCAAAACCAACCAACCATGTTTTTGTCATCCATATATCCTGTCCTTCTCTACAAGCAACTGGTAAGGCTAGCAGATCTACGTTATGGTAAGGGGTCCAATAGACCTGGTTTTCTTCTTGAACGTCCAACTAATTTATGTAAAAAATCCATCTGAGACATCTTCACATTGTTCAGCCACGATCTAGGAGTCCTCCAACGTGAATCTTAAGGACGCAAAAGATGTTTTGGACATCGTAGACCCAGACTTTTTGATGGTCGGCCAAGAAGATGTTTCCAACACCAAATCTGTAATAAGGCCAAGAAACCCACTACTTCTTTCCCATTTTTCAAACAAGCTTGATCCAAATAGTTATACGGAACAACCAAAGACGTAGATCCCCAACTGTAGTTACGACATTCGGCCAAATCCTCCAATAGAAGTAAGTATCTAAGGTGAACTTTGTTTTCACTCTTATCCCTACTATCCCAGAACCTAACTAAAACAAAATGTACGCTCTAGTGTGCTGCAACACTTCCTCATCTGTTGCATCTGCCGCCACGACACAGTAATTTTGCTACAACCATTGCAACATCATGTATCTCCCATTCACTACAGTTGTTGCCTCCTCTTCATCAACACCCAACAAGTTCATGCAAACCTCAAACTAATCATTATCTATGGTCACACACATAGCTAGGCTGTCAATTCGAAGACCAGTAAGAATAACAATGTCTTGCAGTGTGATCGTTATCTCCCCATGTCTAAAATGGAAAGTGTGAGTCTCAGCCTCCACCTCTCAACCACAACCCGTATCAAATTCCAATCAAGTGGTAGTAGGGGCAAATGGGAAACTATATCAAATCCAATTAACATGCTCCAACAAGCCACGTGTTGAACTGAATACCGTGCTCGATACACCTAATATTAGACAATTGTTCCTGATAAAAAAAGTTAAGGTCTAATAAAAATAATACACAACTTTTAATTTGCTAATCAAAACACTTACATTTTTGTGAATCGAAGATGACCTATGCTTCTTCTGTAATACTAACACCGAAGGGTCCATAGACCGTGAGAGTCATGTGAAGCAAACATTTTGCAAATGTACAAAAGAAAGCCAGCATCAATATTCAAATATTATGTAGAAAAACCTACAGTTGAAATCAACAATTTGTGAAAATAGATGTAAATTCATGAGAACCAAAGACTTCAGTAGTGCAAAATAACGGATTTGTATTTAAATGAGGAATTTGTATTTGTTTTTTAACAACTAGTTTATTTAAGAAAATGTATTTGTTTAATTCCACAGGACCGTATGAAAAGAAAATGTCTCTACTCCCAATTGCTTTACTTAAGAAAATTATATAGTTATATACAATACAATGGGCTTGCCCGACATATAATTTAGAAGTTTGTAGGAGTTGGAATTGCTCGGAAAATATGAAAAGTTCTAGATATTGGTCTAGCACTATTGTTTCGTAGACATACATAGCCTCCACTTCTATCCTATTTTTGTTCTTACTGTAATTCTTCATTAAGCATAACTAAAAGAAGCAAAATCTAATTCCAGAAAAATAAAGAATGTAGCCTCATTTTTACTTTGTAAACTTTGTATGTCCTAGTCCACATGTTTGTTGTTTATGTTGCGGTTCAACTTGGTCATGTATTGCAAAATTACGGTTCAGTGAGTTAATCATAGGAATAAGTATTCCGAATAACAAGTGAGCAAGTGAGTTGACCACGAGTGAGGAAGGCTACTGAAGCACCGGAATTCTCCTTCTTTGAAAGTGTTTGGACATAGCGTGATATGACTCTTGTAGGCTGCCTCGCCTCCTAAACCTGTTGTACTAGTGGACCAAGTGCTCAGTAAATGCTCTGTATAGGGCCTTAGAGTGGTGATCGGGCGGGGATCTAGGGATTACCACTATATAGCCGGTGCTTGGTTGCACTAGCGTGGCATTTCTCGCCTTGTTTTTCTTCTTGTCTTTTTTTAGATTTGTTGGCTCTATAGTTAGTTTTTTTTCTTTTGTTGTATGTATATTACAAAGCATGTCTTACTTTGCAGAAAATCAATAAATTTTGAAGGGCAACCTCCATTTTCCATGCAAAAAAAAAGTATTCCGAATAACTTCCATAATACTTGAAAATTTCTTTTTAGACTACAACTCTTGTATCAAAAATAAAAATGCAGCTAGAAAACTAATAAATACCACATTCTCAAATAACCGAACTCGAAACAACTAATAAGATTCTATAATTTCATGTCAAGCTAGAAAACTAATAAATACCACATTCTCAAATAACCGAACTCGAAACGAATCAATTTGAAGTTACTCTAAATCATTCTCAAATAACCCAAACAATTAATCGAAATAATTCTCAACCAATTCAAACTATTCCAAATCAAATACAAACCAAAACAACACATCCAAATCATTCCCAATCACCCAAAGTCAATTTCCACGAACAAATAAACCAATCCAAACCAATCAAGCAAAATGTTAACAAGAAATAAGGGAAATGTTCCTAAAAACAAATCAAACACGTGAAAGCGGTACCCGGATGTCAGAATTCGCCGGACAGAGGGAGTAGCAAAGAGGACGGCGGTTATGGGGAAGAAGAGGGTAAAGAGAGGACCGATGGTCTTTTTCTCGCCATAGACAAAAACGACATCTTGGATGTTATTTTCACCTACAAAGTTTTCACCAAAAATGACATCACATATGCGTTTATATGCTTCATATTTTGTCAAATAAGTTCACAACTTTATATTCTTCTAATTTCTTTTTTTTATAATGATTTTGATTTTTTTTCCAAAAGAAAACATGATATTAATTTTGCACGCTACGGATAAGTATTATGTAAGGTTTATATCTGTTCAAAATCGGATCCGGATTCTGTTTCGATGATTTGGAGTCGTCGTTGGGGTCATTAGAGGAGGATCACCAACACAAGTGCAAACTTGTCTCAGTTCTGAAAGTTCGCGACAAAGTTCCAGAGATGTGTTGAAGGTAACAGTGCCATAAAACGCACGTCGAGATTGTTGAAGACAAAGTTCCCGACAAAGTTCATTTCATTTCTAATATTCAAATTTGTTGAACGCCAACGTGCATGCTAAAACCACAGTATTGTTGGTCGTCTTATTCATGTGATCAAATTACCCACAATCAGTTTCAGTCTTCCAAATAAAACATAAAATTCCAATCTTGTTCAAAAGATCAATGCAAAATGTCAGAAACATTTTTGCCTTCATATATACATTACCTAAAACTGTGATTCCTACCTCTATTTTAGTTTATGGCGCGCCCTGGAGATTATCTTACATCTTTGCATCATAACTCATGATTCAATTCAAACGTAGTATTTTTTCTGAAGCATGACAAACTTTTATATATACCAATTCAATCCGAAATGAAAGTAGAAATGCAAGCTTGAAACTCTCGTTGAGCAGATTATTGAGCGCTTGACCTGAAACATGTCGCAAATGGGCAAACAGTTCTGCTCAACATCGGTGGCTATAATCAGATCGTTAATGAAGTTCATGTCCTTCAACCTAGTGAGAATTACGCATGCCGCAATCCAAAATAGCCTGAATTGCAATACATCGACAAGTGACCTCTACAGCTGTAACGTCCCGAAACAGCGGAAGAAATTTTTAAATTAAAACATACAACATACGACCGTCAACGGTCAACAAGGGCACATTACTAAAAAAGTCAACTAAATATATAAAATATCTCCACGTGGAAGTCATAATACAGAGTGTCAAACGAGTGATTACATGACTAATACATAACTACTGTAATCACTACCTCTACAAAAACGATCAGATGACAGGACCCGATCCCGTAGGTACTCCCCTCGGTCACCACCAACCTACGACTGCCTGCTCCCTGAAAATGAAACACAAAATCCGCCTGAGTTCCCGAAAGGAACCCCATATGCCAACATCTCCTAACATATACAGAAATAAAGACGAAAATGCCAAAACAATGCTCATGAAATGCAAATCCGCCTCGGGCCCAATGAATGCCCAACCGCCACCACGGTCCTTCTCCCAGCCGCACAGGCATGAAAGACTTCCCTCTGCCGTACAGGCTCAAGGGGCATCACTCTCCTACACAAGGAAATGACATCTCCTTCCTACACAAGGATAGAAGGCGTCTCCCACCTACACAAGCATGGAAGGCATCCCCCACCCACACAAGAATAGGGGGTCCAACTGAATACGCCCTCGTCGAAGGTGAAATCCGTAGCTCCGAGGTCCGGTGATCGACCGTGGGCTCAGAGCCGGTAGTCGACCTATGCTCGACGGCTCGCGTGTGGATATATCCACCAACCTGCGGTTAATCGGTCGACCACAACAAATACACCGGTCGACCAGTCTCCCGCTCAGTACCCGGTACTGAGGCAAATCACTATCAATCGTTCGGACAAGGTCTCTTGGACGGTCGACCGTTTAGCAAGTCACCGCACAGTCCTAACCAATGATAATTCGACCCACCGGTCGAACAAGGTCAATCTAGCGGTCGACCGTTTGGAAGGTCTACGCTATACATTTTATATACATATATATCTAGTCGGTCGAACCAGGGTCCGTTCAACCGATAAGAAAGCCTGCATGAATCCTGCCCACTGTATTCGGTCGACCGAACTCTTACGGTCGACCGGATCAACAAGCACTTCACTGCAGGAAAACTGCACACGGTCGGTCGACCGGATCACAACGAGCGGTCGACCGTTTAGATGGTCAACGCTCTTGACCGACATTGCGCAGTTCGGTTGACCGATACACACTCGGTCGACTGACGGTCTGTCTAACCTATATAAAGGGATTCGGTCGACCGAACAATGACCGGTCGACAATTTTCGGGCAGAAAGATAATATTCACTGATATCGGTCGACCGAACCCCACACGGTTAGGACTGTCAATCGTGTCGTGTCGTGTGCTAATCGTGTCGTGTCAACTCCTATATATAAGCTCTAGGTGTTGCGCCGTATCCGACCCATTTAATAATCGTGTTGCTAAATTTCTGCCGTATCCAACCCATTTATTAATCGTGTTCAAATTCTCAATTCATATCCGCTAACTTCGTGTCGTTTTCGTGTCGTGTTATCGTGTTTCGTGTAAAATTGACAGCCCTACACACGGTCGACCGAACAATACATAATCGCCACTGAACATGCATCATTTAGACGATGTTCGGTCGATCGAACCTCACAACGGTCGACCGAACAGGTCGTCTTCAACCTTGGTTCAGTGGGTTTTCGCTGGGAAAACGGCACCAACGCCGCCCCCTACACTCCCACACCTCTTGGGGAGTTACTATGAAGACTTGGCATACCTTTTCCGAGGCGAGAACGCGTCCGGCGAGCTCCTCCTCCTCCGGCGTCGCTTCTAGCTTCTTCTTCCTCCTTCCTCCGTTCCCGGTGTCTTCTCCTCGTGCGTGCCTCCACCACGTCGCCGGAGCTCCTCCTCTGGTCGCCGGGATGCACTGGAGTCTTGGGCTTTTGGGTGGAAAAACAAAAATGGCAACAAGAGAGAGAGAGAGAGGTGAGTTTTGCTTCTTATAAACACAACAACCCATGCGCTACAGTGAATGTCCCCCACCTAAAACCCTAAACCTCATCATTCTCTCCCCTTCCCCATGCAAACAACCCTAATTTCGTGGGTTTAATCCCTAATGAGGGATTAGATCATAACAACAACTGCAAATTCCTTTATCCGTTTGAGACGACCAACATTGCAAGATGTACAATTTTATGGAAAAAAATATTACAAATTCACCAGTTTACTGAATAGCAATTGTAGACAATAAGGAAATGTAAAATTCATTTTTCACAAATAAAACCTAAAAGGGATCCCGATATAATTGAAATTGTCGATTTTCTATTACGGCAAACTTAGGCACTCTTTCAAATTTAAATTGACTGGATGGAAGTATTATTATTGAAATTTAAATGCATATAGGCTAAGGCAATACAAATCAGACAAAATGGTGGATAACAGTTCGAACATGCTATTCACAATTGACTAAATGGTAGTATCACCTGGAGCACTCGTGCAAAATCTATCAATTGTGATTTTGAGAAACAAAGTGTACTACCATTGAGGATTCCCCCTTTAATTAGATGGGTAGTCTAAATTGAAGCGAAAGTGTACCAACTAAAAAGAGGTATGCTTTAATAACAAATTCTTCTTCACCGGCTTTCGTTATAGGTCATTCAACTTTCAGGTACTTCAGCACTGCTACTTCCCTGCAAACTTTCCGAACTGAGACAAGTTTCATCATATGCCAGTCATCCTCCTTTAATGTCTTCAACAACGACTCCAAATCATCGATAATATTCTTCATTTTCTCATTCAATTTGGTAAAGAGGAAACCCAGTCTTCCTTTCGTATCTTCATTCAATTTGGTAAAGAGGAAACCCAATCTTCCTTTCGTATCTCATAACCATCGTCCTGGAAAATCCATTTTGCCAATTTAATCACCTCAACTTCATTAACCATCCCCCTTTCTTCTTTGGAAGCCTCATCTATGTAGAACGGTTGCATGTTCACTGTCAGCTTAGTTCTGTCTGCGCTAAGCTGGATATTTTGGGCCCCAACCAAGGGCATAAGCATAACGGGGACGACTTGGTCGACTTGGGAGTTATCATGAAGATACGTTAATTCCTCAAGGATTAACTTAAGCCTTTGAGGAGCTAAGCAAAATGCAAATCGGCATACTGAAGGAATTCGGCCATTGCCTCAGACTTTTCCGAAGTCGCATCCAATGACCGCCACAGAGTCGATTTGTATCTGACTGACAGTTTTTCATTATTACACGCGTTAATCGTTCCTTGATCTTGTTAAGAAGAGCTGTCCTGTCTTCCAAACGGCAATTCGTCGTCCATTACCGCATTCTTATTCTCCCCATCAATTCCAGGAAAAAAGTTCTGTCGTGCAAGAAAGTCTTCCTCCAAATGCCTGTTAATGTGCAGCTCGAGATCACGTTTCCTTTCTCTCAATTAGAGGTGTGCAGTGTAGTCAGGGTAGTGTAATGTCGAATGGCTTATCAGATCCTCAATGTGGACCTCAAAAAAGCCCTTCTTGGCGGCCAGCCGAACGAGTAACACAGGAGTAGTTTCATGAATATGCCCTATGGCTACTCCGTTTCCCTCTTACATTGCTAGAAGAGGTTGGAGAGGTGATGTGTGTGGAGAAGTGGTGTGATGGTGAAATGGATTTGATTTGTAAATAATAAAGAATTGATGCTTATTGTAATGGAGTTTGTTGTAGTTTACGTGTTTGAGCAAACTTATTGTTAGTGTGTTAACTTTGGTGTGATAGAAGTAAAAATTTGATTTGGGAATTTTTAAAATATACCCATTGTATTTATGTATACTTAATTAACAAATATGTTCTGGAAATTTGCTCCATTTCAAGTAGTAATTTTGCCTTGTTAGATCTCAAATCACCACTAGGGGTGTCGAGCTGTCAACAGATGTTTGAAATCATAAAACCTTTTCATTATATTCGTTTTATTTGAGCACCAAATTTCTGCAAGACTGTATTCCAAACTGGAGCTAGAAAATGATGACGCCGAGTGAATATCGATTACGGTAGAGGTGGAACCAGGGGTGGCATGGTAGGGCGGTCGGGCAGTCACCCTCCTGAGATTTATAAATATTTTTGAGAGCTCTTTTTCGTCTTTTAAAATAATTGTTTTGGTAATATATGACTACTCCCTTCGCATCTTTAGAATCAAAAGCAAAGAAAATCATTCTTGATTGAAGTTAATTGTTATCAAACATTGAAGTTGTTTGGAAATTCATTGTTAATTACAGTTCTATCTCAATTGTTTTGAAGTATATTCTCAATCCAATTGTTTGCGCGCAATCCATTTGTTCTCTAACCAAGAATAGGAACGTAGGTCTAATAAATCCCATAAATTTAATTTTTTTAGGTCAACCTAAAATTCAACCGACCCAAACCAAATTATCTAGGTCGGATTGGTTCAGTTTCATCATTGGGTCAAGTTTGGTTCGGTTCTGGTTTAATCAAGAATCAATTAGGTCGAGTAGGTTTCAGGTTTAAACTCAAAATTAAGACAACCCAACCCATTACACCCTTATGTTTAACAAATAACACAAAAGAAATAAAAATAATAATAGAGGGATTTGTTAAAGAATTCCTAAAATTCAAAATGGCAAATTGATACATTGAGAGTATAAGGTTGATTGACACATGATTAGTAACATATCATACATTGCATTCATATTATAGCATCTATTTTACCTCATATTTGTGTTACTCGGGTTGTTTTGTACATTTAAAGTTTTAGGTACTAAATAAAGGAATGAGAGCCATTTAGACCTAATTGCAACTTATAAGGACATTCTGCAAGGCTTTTGGACCGATTTGCAAAGGCTAAGGACATGTTCACAAATCGGGAGAGACCTACATGTAAGAAAACATGAATGTCCACTTAATTACGATCGTGAACGAAGCCCAAATCCATCTTTTGCAGTTCAAATCCAATCCCAGACAATATCAAGACATTTGAGTGTATGTTTCATGAATATTTAAGTTGTTTGCCCTAGTCTAGGTCAAATCAGTCCCGCTAGTGGCAAATCTAGATGCGCTAGTGGCGAGTCAAGTGTGTTTGTTTGAGCCCGGATTTCAGCGATAGGTTACTCAGCCAGTTCCATGAGTCCAGATCTATTTTTCTTGGTCCCAACCATCCATTGTAATCTTGTGGAGGAGAGAACCTTGTTTTTTATAAAAGGAAACCCCTACCCCACCTTTTCTTCTTCTTCTACTTCTTCTTCTTCTTCCCTAATCTAGGTTCACCCTCCATTTTTGAAACATTTTTAGTGGAAAAAAGTTTGATTTGGACAATGGAATGAAAACTTTTGTGAAATTTTCTTTGCTTCAACTTGGAGTTTCTATATATGGTAATGTTAGTTTGTAGTTTACTTTGAGATTGTCATTTCTTTCATCATTTTCTTAGATTTAATTGATGAGTTCTATGTTTATGTATGTTTACATGTTATTTTTGATGATTAGGGAGTTGTTCCACCCTCGGGGTGGAGGATGATGTAGGTGATAGTTGTGTGTTGATGGGTTTGCAACCCTTTTAATTTCCTTGGCCTTAGTGATAGATCTATACTTGTATCATGCTTAAATGTAATGTTGATGGGTTAACAATGACACTAGGATCTTAACTGATGCTCATAGATCTATGTTTGGGTACGTAAGGTTGCTTGTACATATGGTTTAATGCATGTTTACATGAATGAATTAAGTGTGTACTTAGGAATAATTGATGCTTTAATGGCCACACTAGGTACTTAGAGTATGCTTACAAGTCTAAATTAATCCTTAGAACTAATGCTAATACAGTGTGTTCATGTATGCCATGTATTTGTGTATGTACACTTGGGTTTGACACTACCTTCTACTTGTATATCACACAGTTCACACCTATGCTTGAATGAATGTGCATGAAACTCTCTCACACACACCCGACTTATTCACCTCCACTCCTAGGGGTTTTATTTGATTGTTTTACCTCATAAATTAGTATAACAATTAGTGTAGTTTCATTTATTATTTTTTGTAGTGTAAAATCTCTCACTCTCTTTCTCCCCATTCGACAATGGGATAAACAATAACCCACACAAAACTCCCTGTGGACTCAACCCGTACTTGACGCGTCTTCACTGATATTGTCCACTTGCACTGAAACATCAATCAAGTTTTTGGTGTCGCTGCCGGGAACGTCGCTCTGTCCTGAGATTTTTTTCACCCGTTTCGATCGATTTTCACCTTTTATTAGTTTTGCGTGTGGCTAGGGGATTCAGGACACTCAGTGGAGCCCATTGTGCAAATTGAAGCACCTTTGGAGAAAAATCTGTAGCATCTAATGGCCTTAATAGAGGTCAAGAGGGGGTGAATAGACTATGTGATTGCAATGACAATAAAAAATGTAATAGAGGAGAGGAAAGCAAACCACAAATGATACTATGATATATATAGAGGTTCGGCTGCCTTACGTGGTCCTAGTCATTTCTTACAAGCCCCAATCGAACTATGAGCCTTGCTTGCATCTTCGTTAACCGATCCAAGTCCCAGGCTGGATCAAGCATTGTACACCAACAAGCCATGGACACTACCAAAGCTTGAAACCTCTCCCACAACTCGGGAGATTGTGTCAACCTGGAGCTACAACCTTCAAGACTGAATTTGGAGTCTAACCTGAGCATTTGCAAGGATTGGGCAGTGGAGACTTCAAGTGGTAGAGCTAAAGTTGAAGCACAAGTGAGTGAAAGTGATTTTTGGATCTCTTATGTGTGTGAGAGCTTTGGATTGCAATGGACCCTCTAATTAGGGTCTAAAGCCCTTATATACAGGCTTAACGAGGATATAACTATTTGGCAAAAGACAAAAGTGATAATGAAGCAACCGACAAAAAAGAGCAAAAGTGATCTACTGGTCGGGTACCCAATGGTCAACTGTCTGGTACCTTTCATCCCGACTATTTGTGCACACTTAAGTGAATTGTAGAAAGAAAGCCTAAACAAGTCGATCGTTCAAAGGTTGATTAGTAACATATCATATAGTGCATTTATGCTATATATTCTTTATTTTATCCAATATTTGTGCTACTTGGGTTGTTGTTTCATGCATTTCAAGGTTTAGGTAATAAAGAAGAGAAATAAAGCAAAGTGACTCAAATGCGAGAAAAAGGACTGATTTGGAAGCTTTTTTGACTTGTTTGTAATGGCCAAGGACCTGATTGCAAACCTAGAGGAACCTGATTGTAAAGAAAATATATTGGTTATGAAAAGTCCATAATCTCAAGAGTCTGTGTAGAAATTCTACAATTCAGACCTAAAGGGCTCAAATCAATACATCAGGGTGCACCCTACGTGCTCAATTAGTGAACTTAGTCTGCTGTTGAAATTTGGGGCCTATTAGACCCAAAACATCCACCAATAGAGGAGCCAAATTGGCTAGTGTAGAATATAGTTAAGTGACAGACACTTGAATTTATGGAACATCCATATCCGATTTGCAGTCATTCTATTGCGCCCAGATTAATTCAGACCTTCTAACCTGCTATAAATAAACTTATAACTCTTCCATTTCTCTTCTTCCTTTTTCTCCTCCTTAGGTCAGTTGTTGTTGGGAGAGAGGTTCTGGGAACCCAGTTGGACAGTCACAGTTGTGATATATTGCATTTTCATATCATGCCATGTTACTATGTAACATGGATAGAGAGACGTGCATTTTCATATGATGCCATGTTATTGAAAATAGAGTTTCACTCTCCTTCTCTGACTTACTAGTGTAAGTATATTCCCCGTGGTTTCCTCGTTCCGATTCTCTAGCTCAGCCAACAAATCCTCATCTCTCTTGCTCCGTCCCTCTCCCTCTCCCTCCTCCTCTTTCTTTCTCTGTGTCTCTTGTCTCTCTTCTTCACTATCTCTCCTTATCCTATTCTTTCTATTTCTACTTCTCTTTCTCTCACTCTGATTCTCTCTATTCGTTTCCTTCTCTCTCTCGCCTCTTTCACTCTCTTCCCTCTCTCTTCCATATCTCTCCTCCTCCTTCTGTTTCTCCTTCCCTGTTGTCCCTCCTTCTCCTTCTCTCGCTCCTTTTCCCTCTCATTCTCTCTTATCTTTATCTCTCTCCTCCTTCTACTTCTTTCTCTATTCTTATCATTCCTTCTCTCCCCTTCCATTTCCTTCTCTCATTCTCTCCCCTCTTTCTCACTCATCTCTCTTCCCTTCTATCTTCTCTTTCCTTATCCTTCACTCTTCGTCTTCAATCTCCTTGCGTCTCTCTCCTTCTCCTATACTTCAATCCCTCTCCTTCTCTTTCCCATTTTCCTTCTCCATTTCTCTCATCTTATTGTATCTCCCTCTCTCTCTCACTTGCCTTCCCTTTCTCTCTCTTGTTCTCCTCTTGCTTCTCTCTCTCTCTCTCTATTTCCTTCCCATCTCCACTCCTTCTCTCTCTTCGTCTCCTTCTCTCTCCTCCATCTTCCTTTACTTCTCTCTCCTTGTCCTTCTCTCTCTCCCCTCCTCTCCTACTTTATCTTACTCTCTCACTATCCTTCTTCTCTCTCTCCTTCCTCCCCTCTCCTCTCTTCCTCTCCTTCTCCTTCTCGCTCTCCTCCCCTCTCACTCCCCTTGTCCTTCTTTCTATTATTATCTTCTCTCCACTCTCCCCTTCCCTTTTCTCTCTGTGTTCTTATTCTTCTCACTGTCGTTCTCCTTCTCCTCTCTCTTGTTCTCCTTCTCATCTCCTTTTTCTTCTCTCACCTTTTTCTCCCTCGTTTGCTTCCTCCTCTCTCTCCCCTTCTCTCTCTCATCTCTCTCCTTCAGCTTTCACTTGTCCTTATCTCTCCTCCTCCTTTTTTTCCTCTCCGTCACCTTCACTCTCTCTCACTCCTCTCGTTCTCCCCCTTATCTCTCTCCTCTCTCTTAGTCTCTCTATCTCTCCCTTCCCCTTCTCCTTTCTCGTTCTCCTTCTCTCTTTCTCTTTCTCTCTCCTTCTCTCTATTTCTCTGTCTTCTTACCACTGATCTCTACTTCTTCTCTCTATCTTTCCTTTTCTCCCTCCCTTCCAGTCTCCTCTTCCTTCACTCTCTCTCTCTCTCTCTCTCTCTCTCTCTCTCTCTCTCTCTCTCTCCTTCTCCTTGTCTTTCTCCATCTAGCTCACTTACGGACTCTCTCTCCCCTTCTCTCACTCTTTCTCCCTCTCCCTCTCCTCCCTCCCTCCCTCTACTTCTTCTTCTCCCCTTCTCTCACTCTTTCTCCCTCTTCCTCTCCTCCCTCCCTCTGCTTCTTCTACTCTCCTTCACTTTCTCTCCCTCCATTTCTTTAAATCGAGGTCTCCTTTTCTCTCTCTTGTATCTTCTTCTTGTTCTTATTCACTCTCTCCTTCTCCGTTTCACTCCCTCCTTATCTCTCTCCTTCTCCCTTCCAACTCCTTCTCTCTCCTTCTCTATTGTTCTCTCTACTTGTCCTTCTCCATGTCTCCTCTGTCCCTCTCCTTGCCCTTCTCACTCTCTCCCACTGTCCACCTCTCCTCTCTCTCCTTCTCATTCTAGCTCTCTCTCCATCTCCTTCTCTCATCTTCTTCCCTCTCTCCTTGTTTACCCATTTCCTTCTCTCTCCTCTCCTTCTCCTCCATCCCCGTCTCCCTCCTCAGTCGATCTCTCCTTCTCTCTCCTCCTTTTCTCTCCACCACTCTCCTTCTCCTTCACTCTCTCTTCCCTCTCCTTCTTGCCTCTTTCCTCCTCTCTCATTCTGCGTCTCTCTCTGCTTCTTCACTCTTTCTAACACTCGGCATCTCCTTCGCCTTCTCTCTCGCTCTCTCCTTCTCCTTATCTCTCTCTTCTCCTTCTCCATCTCCTTCTTTTTTGCAAGGCAAAAAAGGATGCTTAGCCTCGAAATTATTATGTAAAAGTTTTGTACAACCTACAAAACTGAAAAAGAAAGTATGCGGGTTATACTATGTGTATAAGACGGCTTCCTTCCTGGAATACATCCCCATACACACTACGCTAAGTTGTATTACAAACAAGTATACTCGTATGCTCCTATATTTCTTTTAACGTATCTTGAGTTCAGCTCCATTCTTCCTAGAATTCTCGCATCTTCTCCACATCCTTTGGAAGCTCTTGAATCCGTGCACCCATGACCCGAATTGAGTCTTTCACTAGCGCAAATACCTCCTCCGGCCTCCTCTTCTCTTCCTCAAAAATCTGTCGGTTCCTCTCTTGCCAACACTTATAAATTGTTGCATTTAAAGCCCATTTGCACGCCACCCTTCTTATTTGGCTCCCATTGGTTCCTTGGATCCTACTAGCTTCACGTTCAAGATCCCTAGCAATTCCGCTACTTAACCCAAACTTCTGTAAAACTTCTTCCTACACTTGCCTCGTGAACACACAACCCCAAAAAAGATGTGAAATGTCTTCTTCCTCCTTGTTGCAAAGGACACAAAACGGGTCATGGTGGGCACCTCTTTGTCGCATAAGTTTCTTCGTGACTAGCCGGCCCCTCATAGCCTTCCAAGCTGTAATTGCATGTTTTGTGACGTGGTATTTGTGCCATACCACCTTGGCCCAAGCCACGCACGTTCCATGGGGTTTGACCCAACCCCACGCCTCCTTTATCATGAACTTCTCATCCCTTCCCGCCACCGTTCTAGGCTCGTCTTCTCCTCCACAAATTTTAATCTCCAAAATCTTAGACCGCAAGTCCTCCATATTACGCGACCTTGGTAGTGGGAGATTCCATTCCCCATTTCTGATAAAATAGGATACATTCGTGTCCCATGGGATACCCAAGTCATAATGAAGCCTAGCACCCATGTTGAGTCATTGGAAAGGTTCCCCATAAAAGGAATGTGTTCTAAAAGTTTTACTTTTATATGTCAATTATTATGAATTGAATGTACAAACATTTTGTTCCTTGATTATAGTATTCGTCTTTTGGAAGTGTTAAGGAAGAGGCGCTTGGTCCTTAACCGTAGAGCTCTAAAAGATAATGGTTTACATAAATCAAAAGTTATTCACAATCATGGTAGTTAACATGGAACATTAATTACCGAGATAAGATTGTCGTGTTGGTCATCGATTGTTGTAGCTCTACAAATAATTGACGACATGAGTATATAAAAGAGGAAAAGATTACTTTTATATATTGAATAGACCTAACAAGTAAAACATTATGGAATTGTGTTTCGTGTCATTAATGTTTTACTGTGTCTTGGATCCTAAGATATGAGACTTATATCTTTTCACTCAAGAAGTGTTTAATTTGATTATTGTCAAAAGCTACCAATGAGTGTAGTGATAACGGCAATAGTTGGTTGAACATGACTTGTGCTGGAAAAGATAGCTAGTCAAACGATTATCATTGCCCTCTTAATTGAGTGATGATATTAGTGGGTCCCTTGATAAAGCAAAATTATAATGTGCACAATGTGACTTGAGTTAAGTCACATAGTTATAATTAGCTTAGAGAGATCAAGAAATGAATATAATACAAAGGTGACACATTTCTACTTTGTATATATTATTAATATCATGAGGCAAGGGATGGACACAAGTGGTGCACTTACATCACTAAATGGATCATGTTTTGGTTCGGGTGGAACAAAGACATCTATGCTAATTGGGTAACTATAATGTATAGCTAGATACGGCTTATAGTTTGAGATATTAAGTGTTTAATATCACTGCCAATTTGGCTTAGATCCTCCTATAGGTCACACAACAAAACTTGGAAACAAGAGGTTGATTTTAAGTTCATATGATGTGTCGGGTTTCATGTGAAAATAAGACACATGTGGTGAATTAATTAAAATCAATATGTCATGAGAATTGACATAATTAGAATCATAATAAATTCCTAGGAGGTATATATTATGGGGTGTAATAGTTTAATATTACATATGATGATATATATAGGATGTGAATTGCTAAAAACCCCAAAAGATCAAATTTTGTTGGAAATAAATCCAAAATTTGACAAAGGTAAAATCGGGGTCAAACACGGTGAACCGTTCATGGTTCGGTCGACCGGGGTATCTTTGGATCGGTTAACCGAATATGGAACGGGTAAGCGCAATTGGTTGACCGAAATTGTCTGGAGTGCTTGGACAATCGGGTTCGGTTAACCGAGTGTGCAAGGTCAACCGAGAAGTAGTATTTTCGGTAGATCGAAGGTGACCCGGTCATCCGATAACTATGTCCCAGGAGCGATTTTGGTGGGTCAACGGTAGACCGATTAAAAGACGTGGTTCGTCCGAATTCTTCCAGGGAATTTTTCTCATACGGATTCGGTCGACCGTATAGCTCACGGTGCACCGAACACGTGTTATAACCGAATGGTTCGGTTGACAGAATAATTCTCGGTCTACCGAACAAGAATGATTGTGCCTAAATTATTAAGAGATTAATTAAATCATGGGTGGAATAATTCCAGATTTAATTAAAACGTTTTGTGGGTGATTATGTGGAATTTAGAGATTAATTTTAGGAGAGAAAAACAAGGGATCATGGCTAAATAATAGCTCTTGATAATGATGTTTTGGGAGCCTATAAAAGGGCACCTATTCCTACCTATTTTAATACTAATGCAAAATTCTCTCTCATTAATCTCTCCCTAATCACCACGAAAATCTCTTAGTAAATTTAAGTTTTGGAGATAAGATTCTCAGGAGCTTAAAGAGGGGTAATTAACTTGATTCTAAACCTTGTTAGAGATTGATTGGCTAGCTCCTTTCTCTCTAACTTTGTTTAGAGTTTGGTGAACACTCGGAGGCAATTCCGTGGACGATTCAACGGGCAACGCGACTCCGGATCATCAAAAAGGTTTTAGAGAACCATTAGGTATGATTCTATCTTTGTGGATTATTTTAATAAATGTAGGTTGCATGTTATTAGAGTAAAACACAAATAGATGTACATAAAATTGCTGAAAATATGAAAATCGATCTTGTATGTTATATTAAAATTTTAAAATATATACATACATAGGAACACGAAATCCTACAGTGGTATCGGAACTTTTAGTTCATATTTTCGACAATTAGACTATATAATTAATTTTAGTTTACCATCTACAATCAAACCAATTCATGTTTTATGTCTTTTTCGAGTTTTCGATAGTTTTGTTGATTTAATTCTAATTGATTCTTTTGATAGTTTTAAATGTTTTAAAACACATCATGTGAATGTTAGAATTAAGATTTAGACTTTGTCTGATTTATAGAATTTTCATTTTAATTAAATGATTATTTTATAAGGAATCAACAAAACGAAAAAGGCATATGTTTATCTTTCTTTAAACGTTTAATTTTAGAAATTGGATAAACAGCGGTTCAAATATTTTATGAATTGAACTATGGATGCATAAAATCATTTTTAAATGGATTTCAAATGATTTTAGAATTGTTTGATTTAGAGATGCATGATAAACTAAATCGAGTAATATATAGTGTATGTACATGCGTTGCTCGAGTTCTCTAATGAGGGATATGTGAGTTTATATGTTCCATCGAAGCCATGTGTGAATGAATGAATGAATGTGTATATTATTATTATTCAATCACAGGGGCTTATGTATGTAAAAGACAATTTTTATTTCTATGTATATGCATGCATATGAGAGGATTTTTACATAGGACTTGCACTAGACAATTTTCAAAATTGAGAGATGCATGTTTATATTTTTGCAATATCAACATCCATGGTGCAAGAGGAAGACGCTGAAGAAGTGCAAGGATCAAGGCCCGCGGGAACATATAAACTCACGCAATGTTTGTGTGAATGGATTTATTTATGTTTGTGTGCTTGATATATATGTGATTGTATGGATGAATGTTAGGATGTGTATAGATGATAAATATGCATGATCACCTAAATTCTAAAATCACATATAAATGTTTAAATTGTCCAACCAAAAATTAAGAGTATCTTTCTTTCTAATTTCATCCACTAGCAATCATCGATCGAGGGATATTCTGCTCGCCCTATAGTAGGAGATAGCTTCCTCCATCTTTGGGAATAGTGGGAGATATAAGGTTGTCTATTGTTGTGCCACGAATAGATGTACGAGGTGCGATTCACTCTTAGTGGACACCGAGTATATTTGTTTGTGAATACCATGGATAAACGTATCTCGTACCAAATGAAATGGATAAACAATACCATGGATAAACGTATCTCGGTTTTGAGAAAGAGAGTTTTTCTTATGAGGGTTGGTCAAATTCCCTCCTAATTAAAACGACAAGAATCATAAGAGTTTGAAAATGCAAATGTTGCGATATTTCGAAATGGTTATGATTAGAAAAATGTTTTCTTACCTTGATTTTATAATATATCCGATAGCCCTTAGCTAGTTTATGTTATAATTGATAGGATCTTGGATTTCTGCATTTATGGACAAATTTTTATTTGCGGTATTGTTTTTTAAAACGTAAAATTGACATTAAATCCCATATAATTTATTTTGTAGAAATGTCGAATATTCAACCTATTGTGCGATCTATGATTGAAAAACATCCTTCGGCAAATGATGGCTCAAACTTCATAAGATGGCAACTCAAGCTCAATATCGTGTTAAAGTTTGAGAAACTATCTCATATTTTGGATGGTGAAATCCCAAAATTAAATGAGAAGGCAACCGATAGTGAGAGAGAGGCAAAAGCCAAGTGGGAAGACCAAGAGAACCAAATTCACGGTCTAATGTTGGCCTCCATGGGTGACTCGCTTCAAGCGAAATACTTAGATTCAAAACCCAAGAAGACCATGGAAGCTTTAACAAAGATGTTCATGGATAGTGCTAGAAAAGAGCGCTATAAGACCACCATCGCACTCACAAGGTGCCACATGGCGGAGGGAGCATCGGTATCCATGCATTTTCTCACGATGCAAGGATACCTTGAGAAGTTGTCGAAGCTCTCTTCCCCGATGCCCGATGACATTGCAGAAGATTTGATTCTTGGCTCTATAGCCCCGTCCTACAAGGACTTCATTATGCACTATCATGTGCGTGAGAAAGGGGTGAGTCTTGAGGAACTTCACAACGCTCTCAAAACAGCTGAAGTTGAAATGGCAAGGGTCGGGACAAGCACGTCCTAGCCGTCCATGAGAGGAGCAAGAAGATCACCAAAGGTAAAAGGCAAATTCACCAAGAATACGTCAATCAAGAGCAAGGGAGTAGGAGGTGCTCATGGGAGTGCCTAAAGGGGGAGATCTTTGAAATCTCCAATTCCCAACACGGAGTGCTTTCACTGCGGTGAAAAAGGACACATCCGGCCAAATTGCCCCAAGTACAAGGAAGACCTTGACAATGAAGTGATTGAACGTAAGCGCCCCAAAAAGGCCAAAGATATATTTGTTATTGAGATAAATTTAGCCACCTCTGTCCATGATTGGGTAATTGATACCGGATCTTGTGCTCACATAATTTCTAATGTGCAGCTACTAAAGGATAGGAAGGAACTCGTAAAGAACGAGATGATTTTGAAGGTCGGAAATGGTGTAAGTGTTGCTGCGATTGCACAAGGTTCTGTGGAGCTTCAATTATCTAGTGGTTTAAATTTATGTTTAAAGAATGTTTATTATGTGCCGTCGATTAGCAATAACATTATTTCTGTATCATGTTTGGATATGGATAATTTTAATATAAATATTTCAAATTCTTTCTTGTCTATATTGAAGAATGGTATTTTCTATGCAAATGCATTCGTAAGGAATGATCTCTATTTGCTTGAATTAAATAATAAACAAATTTTAAACATCAATAACAAAAGGCTTAAAACTACTCACATGAATGATACACTCTTGTGGCACTATCGTCTTGGTCACATAAATGAAAAACGCATCAAGAAATTGCAAGAAGCTAACCTTCTTGGTCAACTTGATTTTAAATCATTGGAGACGTACGAACCTTGCCTAATTGGCAAAATGACCAAGAGGCCTTTCAAGAAGAAAGGACCGAGAGCGAATGACTTGTTGGATTTGATACATTCTGATGTATGTGGTCTGATGAGTACTAGTGCAAGAGACGGTTTTAGGTACTTCATTACGTTCACGGATGACTATAGTCGTTATGGCTATATTTATCTAATGAGAAACAAAAGTGAATCCTTTGACAAGTTCAAGGAATTCAAGAATGAAGTAGAGAACCAACTCAACAAGAAAATCAAGTCTCTACGAACGGATCGTGGAGGTGAGTACTTAAGTACCAAATTTGACTCATTCGTAAAGGAGTGTGGTATTGTACCACAGCTCACCCCTCCCGGTACACCTCAGTGGAATGGGGTATCCGAAAGGAGGAATAGGACATTAGTCGACATGGTTCGATCAATGACGAGTCAAGCTGAATTGCCGCTTTACTTTTGGAGTTATGCACTAGAAGCTACGGCTTACACACTAATAACGTTCCATCCAAATCCGTAGAGAAAACGCCTTATGAGCTATGGAGTGGTAAAACACCTAAGCTCAATTTTCTCAAGATTTGGGGTTGTGAGGCCTACGTCAAGAGATTGATGTCGACCAAACTTCAACCAAAAGTGGATAAGTGCTTCTTTATAGGTTATCCTCGTGAGACAAGAGGATACTACTTTTGGCATATAACCTCCAATCGAGTGATTGTAGAGAGGGATACCGTATTTCTAGAAAAGGAATTTCTGGAAAGAATAAAAAGTAGTGGGAGTGGAGTTGTTCTTGAGGAGACTCAAGATATTCTACAAGATCATGATATGAATGGTGACATTCAAGATCATGAAGGCCCAACCGAGATTCCTTTGGTTAGTAGGAGCGTGAGTGAGAGACCTTCGCAAGAAATTGTGAGAGAAACTCAATCCTCCCCACCTAGTGTACGTTCGAGAATCGAACACGAACCAATCCCACAAGAAATTGTGGAAGAAGTTCGAGAAGTACACGTTGAACCAAAAGAACTTAGGAGGTCAACGAGTGAAAGGAAGAAACCCGATATGTATTTGGGACTTCATGAGATCATGGTACTAGATACCGATGATCCCTCGACCTTTCAAGAAGCAATGGAAAGAATGGACTCCAAACTATGGCTCAAGGCCATGGAATCCGAAATATAATCCATGTATGATAATCAAGTGTGGAACTTGGTTGACCTTCCTCAAAGGAAAAAAAGCCATTCAAAATAAATGGGTTTTCAAGAGGAAAATGAACATGGATGGGAACTTGACAACCTACAAAGCGAGACTTGTAGCAAAAGGTTTCACCCAAGTTCAAGGAATTGACTATGATGAAACCTTTTCACCGGTTGCCATGTTCAAGTCTATTCGGATTATGCTTGCTATTGCCGCATTTCATGATTATGAGATATGGCAAATGGATGTCAAAACAACGTTCCTTAATGGGAACTTGGAGGAGGATATGTACATGGTACAGCCTCAAGGTTTTGAAGATCCAAAGAATAGCGAGAAAGTATGCAAGCTTCAAAGATCCATTTATGGATTGAAGCAAGCATCAAAGAGTTGGAACAAGCGCTTTGACGAAGAAGTCAAAAAGATTCACTTCGTCCAAAGTAAGGAAGAACCTTGTATATACAAGAAGTTAGTGGGAGCCACATAGTGTTCTTGATCTTATATGTCGATGACATACTCCTCATGGGAAGTAATATACCTTTGCTTGAGCAAACGAGAAGTTCATTGAAATCTGCATTTTCGATGAAAGATATGGGTGAGGGTCACTACATCTTGGGGATCAAGATATATAGATATAGACCCCGTAGACTCATTGGCCTAAGTCAACGTACATACATTGACAATGTCTTGGAAAGGTTCAGCATGAACAACTCCAAAAAGGGCAGTGTACCAATGAGTATGGGTGTGCAACTCAAGAAGTCTCAACGTGCTGAATCACGTAAAGACTTGGAGTACATGAAAGATATCCCTTGTGCATCGGCAATAGGATCGATCATGTACGTGATGACTTGCACAAGACCCGATGTCTTGTATGCTCTAAGCGTGACAAGTCGTCACCAATCCAACGCAGGTCCTGAGCACTGGACTGCGGTCAGGAATATTCTGTGGTACCTTAACCGGACCAATGATAAGTTTCTTGTTTATGGAGGACAAAGGGAATTAATAGCCGAGGGCTATTCGGATGCGAGTTTCATGAGTGATCCCGACGATAGAAGGTCGCAATCAGGATACGTCTACCTTCTAAATGGTGGAGCTGTGAGTTGGCATAGTTGGAAGCAAAGCACTACGACCGACTCAACCACCGCTTCCGAAGTAATGGTTATCGCTGAAGCGAGCAAGGAAGGAGTGTGGATTAAGAAGTTCCTTGAAGAGCTTGGATTAGTTCCCTCGAGAGAGGGACCAGCAGAGCTATTTTGCGATAATAGTGCATCTATCTCCCAAATCAAGGATCCCAAATCACACCACAAAGTGAAGTACATGGATCGTAAGTACTTTGTCACACGTGACTTCATCGACGAGGGTAAAATAAATCTGTTATGGGTGGACACAAACAGCAACACAGCTGATCCATTCACCAAACCCTTATCCCAAGCCAAGGGCGAAATGCATTTTGAGTCAATGGGTCTGAGGAACCATGTGGACAGGCTTGATGAGTAATTAGAGAGGGTTACCCTAGTTGTTATTGTTTTATAAATTGAGAATGTATGTGAGAGAAAACTTTGATAACAAGTGGGAGATTGAAAGGAATGTGTTCTAACAGTTTTACTTTTATATGTCAATTATTAAGAATTGAATGTACAAACATTTTGTTCCTTGATTATACTATTCGTCTTTTGGAAGTGTTAAGTAAGAGACGTTTGGTCCTTAACCGTAGAGCTCTAAAAGATAATGATTTACATAAATCAAAAGTTATTCACAATCATGGTAGTTAACATGGAACATTAATTACCGAGATAAGATTGTCGTGTTGGTCATCGATTGTTGTAGCTCTACAAATAATTGACGACACGAGTATATACAAGAGGAAAAGATTACTTTTATATATTGAATAGACCTAACAAGTAAAATATTATGGAATTGTGTTTCGTGTCATTAATGTTTTACTGTGTCTTGGATCCTAAGATATGAGACTTATATCTTTTCACTCAAACAGTGTTTAATTTGATTATTGTCAAAAGCTACCAATTAGTGTAGTGATAACGACAATAGTTGGTTGAACATGACTTGTGCTGGAAAAGATAGCTAGTCAAACGATTATCATTGCCTTTCTTAATTGAATGATGATATTAGTGGGCCCCTTGATAAAGTAAAATTATAATGTGCACAATGTGACTTGAGTTAAGTCACATAGTTATAATTAGCTCAGAGGGATCAAGAAATGAATACAATACAAAGGTGACACATTTCTACTTTTTATATATTCTTAATATCATGAGGCAAGGGATGGACACAAGTGGTGCACTTACATCACTAAATGGATCATGTTTTGGTTCGGGTGGAACAAAGACATCTATGCTAATTGGGTAACTATAATGTGTAGCTAGATACCGCTTATAGTTTGAGATATTAAGTATTTAATATCACTGCCAATTTGGCTTAGATCCTCCTATAGGTCACACCACAAAACTCGGAAACAAGAGGTTGATTTTAAGTTCATATGATGAGTCGGGTTTCATGTGAAAATAGGACACATGTGGTGAATTAATTAAAATCAATATGTCATGAGAATTGACATAATTAGAATCATAATAAATTCATATGAGGTATATATTATGGGGTGTAATATTTTAATATTACATATGATGATATAGATAGGATGTGAATTGCTAAAAACCCCAAAAGATCAAATTTTATTGGAAATAAATCCAAAATTTGACAAAGGTAAAATCGGGGCCAAATACGGTGAACCGTTCATGGTTCGGTCGACCGGGGTATCTTCGGATCGGTTAACCGAATAGGGAACGGGTAAGCGCAATTAGTTGACCGAAATTGTCTGGAGTGCCTGGATAATCGGGTTCGGTTAACCAAGTGTGCACGGTCAACCGAGAAGTAGTATTTTCGGTAGACCGAAGGTGACTCGGTCATCCGATAACTATGTCCCAGGAGCGATTTTTTTTGGTGGGTCAACGGTAGACCGATTAAAAGACGTGGTTCGTCTGAATTCTTCCAAGGATTTTCTCTTATACGGATTCGGTCGACCGTCTAGCTCACGGTGCACCGAACACGTGTTATAATCGAATGGTTCGGTTGACAGAATAATTCTCGGTCTACCGAACAAGAACGATTCTGCCTGAATTATTAAGAGAATAATTAAATCATGGGTGGAATAATTCCAGATTTAATTAAAATGTTTTTTGTGGGTGATTATGTGGAATTTAGAGATTAATTTTAGGAGAGAAAAACAAGAGATCATGGCTAAATAATAGCTCTTGATAAAGATGTTTTGGGAGCCTATAAATGGGCACCTATTACTACTTGTTTTAATACTAATGCAAAATTCTTTCTCTCATTAATCTCTCCCTAATCACCACGAAAATCTCTTAGTAAATTTATGTTTTGGAGATAAGATTCTCAGGAGCTTAAAGAGGGGTAATTAGCTTGATTCTAAACCTTGTTAGAGATTGATTGGCTAGCTTCTTTCTCTCTAACTTTGTTTAGAGTTTGGTGAACACTCGGAGGCAATTCCGTGGACGATTCAGCGGGCAACGTGACTCCGGATCATCAAAAATGTTTTAGAGAACCTTTAGGTATGATTCTATCTTTAAGGATTATTTTAATAAATGTAGGTTGCATGTTATTAGCATAAAACACAAATAGATGTACATAAAATTGCTGAAAATATGAAAATCGATATTGTATGTTATATTAAAATCTTAAAATATATACATACATAGGGACACGAAATCCTACACCCCACACCATGGGTGTTGGAAAAAGCTAATGTGCTCACCGTCCCCCACTATATATTGAATATACTTGCTTGCAATATCCCAGACCCGCAAGAGTCCTCTCCAAGCCCATGAGCAGCCCGACGATGGTCATGCAAGCCATATCGAACGAGACCTCAAGTATTTCCTACCTACACTCCTTACCCACAGTGAGTCCTTGTTCTCAACCACGAGCCAAAAAAAGGCCCACCATTCCCACATCATTCCACTCCGTAAGCCTTTTGAGCCCCAACCCCCCTTCGCTCTTGGGTGTACAAACTGAAATGAATGTGTTCTAAAAGTTTACTTTTATATGTCAATGATTATGAATTGGATGTGCAAACATTTTGTTCCTTGATTATGGTATTCGTCTTTTAGAAGTGTTAAGGAAGAGGCGATTGGTCCTTAACTGTAGAGCTCTAAAAGATAATGGTTTACATAAATCAAAAGTTATTCACAATCATGGTAATTAAAATGGAACATTAATCACTGAGATAAGGTTGTCGTGTTAGTCATCGATTGTTGTAGCTCTACAAATAATTGACGACACAAGTATATAAAAGAGGAAAATATTACTTTTATATATTGAATAGACCTAACAAGTAAAACATTATGGAATTGTGTTTCGTGTCATTAATGTTTTATTGTGTCTTGGATCCTAAGATATGAGACTTATATCTTTTCACTCAAGAAGTGTTTAATTTGATTATTGTCAAAAGCTACCAATGAGTGTAGTGATAACGACAATAGTTGGTTGAACATGACTTGTGCTGGAAAATATAGCTAGTCAAACGATTATCGTTGCCCCTCTTTATTGAGTGATGATATTAGTGGGCCCTTTATAAAGCAAAATTATAATGTGACAATGTGACTTGAGTTAAGTTACATAGTTATAATTACCTTAAAGAGATTAAGAAATGAATATAATACAAATGTGACACATTTCAACTTTGTATATATTCTTAATATCATGAGGCAAGGGACGGACACAAGTGGTGCACTTACATCACTAAATGGATCGTGTTTTAGTTCAAGTGGAACAAAGACATCTATGCTAATTGGGTAACTATAATGTGTAGCTAGATACCGCTTATAGTTTGGGATATTAAGTGTTTAATATCACTGTCAATTTGACTTAGATCCTCCTATAGGTCGCACCACAAAACAAGGAAACAAGAAGCTTGATTTTGAGTTCATATGATGTGTCGGGTTTCATGTGAAAAAGAGACACATGTGGTGAATGAATAAAATCAATATGTCATGAGAATTGACATAATTAGAATCATAATAAATTCATATGAGGTGTATATATTATGGGGTGTAATAATTTAATATTACATAGGATAATATATTACATAAGATATGAATTTGCTAAAACCCTCAAAAGTTCAAATTTTGTTGGAAATAAATCCAAAATTTTACAAAGGCAAAATCGGGTTCAAATACGGTAAACCGTTTAGGGTTCGGTCGACCGAGGTGTCTTCAGAACGGTCAACCAAACGGGGAGCGGGTAAAACACAATTGGTTGAAGGAAATTGTCTGGAGTACCAGGACAATTGGGTTCGGTCAACCGAACGTGAACGGTCAACCGAGAGAAAATATCAAGGAGATATCTTGGGATTTTTCCGGTAGACCGAAGGTGAAACGGTTGTCCGATGAATATTCGCGAGGAGAAATTTTGGTGGGTCAACGGTCGACCGGAGCAAGATGCGGATCGTTTGAATTTTTCCAAATTTTTTTTCTCGTGCATATTCGGTCGACCGTCTAGCTCACGGTCCACCGAACATGTGTTAAAACCAAATGGTTTGGTTAACCGAGAAGAATTCTCGATCAACCGAACAGTACGTTTTTTCCCTGAATTGTGAAGAGAATAATTAGATCATGGGTTGGATTAATTCCAGATTTAATCAAACGTTTTTTAGGATGCTTATGTGGCAATTTGAGATTAATTTTAGGAGAAAATAAGCAAGAGATCATGACTAAAGAATAGTTCTTGATAAGGATGTTTTGGGAGCCTATAAAAGGACCCATCATCCTACTTGTTTATGTTAATGCAAAAATTCACTCTTTCATTAATCTCTCCCTTAATTACCATGAAAATCTCTTAATAGTTTTAAGTTTTGGAGATAGAAATCTCAGGAGCTTAAAGATAGGTTATTAGCTAGATTCTAAGCTTAATTAGAGATTGATTGACTCGCTCCTTTCTCTCTAATCTTGTTTAGAGTTTGGTTAACACTTGGAGGCAAATCGGCGGGCGATTCGACGAGCAACGGAACTCTGGATCTTCTGAAAGGTTTTAGAGAACCTTTGGGTATGATCATCTATCCTTTGTTTATTTTAATGTGTAGGAATGCGTGATATTAGAATAAACAAATACATGTATGTAAAATCAATGAAATTTGAAATCGATCTTGTATGTTTGTATTAAATTTTTAAATATATATACATACATAGGGAAGCGAAATCCTACACAAACATCTTTCCATGCGACCGCGACCCATTTCTTTGGCCCTCCCCAAATGAACCTACACATAAGGCTGTCCACTTCCTTTAGTACTTGCCTTGGGATATGGAATGCTGAAGTCCAAAATAGGCTCAAGGACACCAACACTCTCCTTACAAGCTCTACTCGACCGGCCATAGACAGATGTGATTGCTTCCAAGTGCTAAACCTCACCTTTATCTTTTCGAGGAGGGTCATGCAATGCATATGACCCATTGTTCCTGAATATAATGGCAGTCCAAGGTATGTGACCGGGAACTCAATCCTCGGCATCCCGAGGTGCTCACAAATGCACGCTCCATACCCCCCCCCCCCCAAAAAAAACTCGACTGTTAGAGTTGTTTAAGTGGAGACCTGAGCATGCCGTGAATCGATCCAATACTTTCTTAATCACTCAATCGTTTTTCTTGGTGGCCTTTTCAAACAATAGAGCATCATCCGCAAACATCAAGTGTGAAATCAGCACATCCCCACATGTCAACGGTTGTAGCCTTCCACCGTCTACCTCCTCCTTTATAATACCGCTCAACACTTCCATGCAAAGTACAAATAAGTATGGTGCCAAAGGAT
This sequence comes from Triglochin maritima, assembly GCA_963682175.1. Taxonomy (NCBI): domain Eukaryota; kingdom Viridiplantae; phylum Streptophyta; class Magnoliopsida; order Alismatales; family Juncaginaceae; genus Triglochin; species Triglochin maritima. Next base: position 28,256,256 of record OY821771.1, on the reverse strand, counting down.
CACCTTGTCTAAGTCCATTTGTAGCTCGAAACGAGCTTGAAATTTCTCCATTGACGGTCACAACGAACGATGCTCGTGTACAAGCCATGATAAGCTTTCGGGAAGCCGAACCTCTCCATAAAAAGAGCAAGAAACTCCCACGACACCGAATCATAAGCCTTCCTTAGATCTAGCTTGATACACATACGTCCAAGACCCTTCTCCAAATGCATATCATGACACACTTCATGTGCGAGTAAGATGTTGTCGCTGATCCTTCTCCCTTTGACAAAAGCACTTTGTGTTTCCCCCACAAGCCTCGGCAAGATCACCTTTAACCGGTTTGCTAGGATCTTTGCTAGATATCTATACGTCATGTTGCAAAGCGAGATTGGCCTATAGTCATCCACCATTGTAGGAGTCTTCTTCTTTGGTATCAAGGTGATGGATGTATAGTTCACTTTCTGTAGTAGCTTCCCACTCTTCATAAAGTCATCAAAATCCTTGAACATGTTCCTCTTCACAATACCCCAAGTTGTCTTGAAGAAACGTGCATTCATCCCATCCGGCTCCGGTGCTCGATCCCCATTTGCCCCCATGACCACGGCTTCCACCTCCTTCATCTCAAGCTTCCGAATGAGCATCTCCCCATCACTTTGTCCTACCTGAGGTAGGACAAAATTTTGTATACCAAAGTGGACCTGAAACGAGTTAGCAAACAAGTTAGAGTAACGATGCCTAAGCACCTCCCTAATCTCACCCTCCTCCTCCAAAAGGTGGCCCTCCTCACAAACTCTCCTCACATTGTTGGTGGATCTCCTCACACGTAGGGAAGCATGAAAGAACCGGGTATTCTGGTCCCCCTCTCTCAACCATTTAACTCTTGATTTTTGTCTCACAATGGATTCCTCCGATACCAACACCCGAGCAAGTTCTCCCTTTGCAGCACTTTACTCAACAAGCAAGCAAGAATCAATCGGTCTATCCCTCCTTACCAATCTAATCCGTGCGAGATTTGTTTGAGCATTCACCACTCACTTCTCCACATTTCCATACTCCTTATTACTCCATAATTTGAGCACTTGTTTAACCTCATTTATCTTCGTGGTCAAACAATACATCAGTTTCCCCTCTACATGCACCCCCTATGCCTCCTCAACAACCTTCAAGAAGCCATCGTTCTTCACCCAAAATTTTGAGAAGCAGAACATTCGCTTCTTCTTTTGCTCCATAACCTTCGTGAAGAGGTTTAGCATGGCATGATCGCTCAGATCTTGATCCCCCACCACATAAAAAGATGTCGGGAATGCCTCAAGCCAAGCATGCGACATAAATATACGATCAATCCGAGTTTCAATACATGCTTCTCCTTCCGAGGAATTTGTCCAAGTAAACTCCCCTCCGGTAGAAGGAACCTCTAGCCATTGTAAAGAATCCACACACTCATTAAACTCCTCCATTGCATCCAAATTCAGCCCCGCACCTCCTCGCTTCTCCCCACCATGCCTTATGCAATTAATGTCGCCTCCCACCAGCCATGGGATACACAAATCAGGGGCCACACTCCCTAGGTCCTCCCAAAGTGCTCAGCGATCCGTGTGCCCATTTTCCCCATAAATTGTTGTGATGGCAATATACCTACCATCTTTCTTCACACACCCCTCCAAGTGGAGAAATTGTGTTGTCTAGAAAGTCACCTTGAGATCTACAACACTCTCATTCCATATAACAAGGATTCTCCCCGAGTCTCTTGTCATTCTGTTCGATGCCCACACATGTGGCTAAATAGCCTTTTTAAACCGCTCTATCTTCTTCAACTTCACCTTATGTTCCATTAAACAAACAACACGCTCTTGCCTCCACAATGCGACCCTGAATCATGTGTGCACGACTTGGTCCATTTGTGCCACGCAAATTCCAAAATTGGACAATCATGGTGTTGAGTCATGGAGAGACGGAGGCCATCGGGATCAGGAGGATAGAGGGAGTATGGCGCTAACATTTAGGATTTTAGGGGTTCATTTTATTCGATCGAAGCACTGTGACGGAGGTGTTACGGCGGAGTTACGGAGGGGTTACGACGTGGGTCCCGTTGACGTTGTAGGTGTATACTAGTGAAAGAACCAAACGTAAGGTGTATTGACGTAAATATGGAAAATACGGGTGTAAATAAGTGATTGAAACGTTTTGTAGGTGTATCCAAGTAAAAAACCCAATATTTATTCTGCGCTTGAATGTATATGCAAGTCCAATCGCGAGATTAATATATTTAGAGAATTACCAATGCATTTATGTATCTGTTATTATACACCATGGCATCAAATTATAATTGTGCTTCCATCATGTAGGGGAAAAATATAAAAATTCAATTAGTATTTCGGGATTACCCTTTTCATAAAAGATTTATTGTCGTGGGATTTTTGATAAAATAAAAATAAATAAACTGATTGTATAAAGCATACTTGTTTAACTATTGCCTAAATTTTAATTACGTTTGATGATTACATATGACAAGCAAGTTTCACCTTCTAAACTCTAAAACACTGACCATTTAACTATTGATACATATTGACGTTGCATTCTGATTGCATGCGGTAAGGCACATCATCCCACGTATGCGGCATACGGATGTAATGGGCTGCGTATTTGCAGTTTGTAATTTAATAATATCAGTATTATAGATATTAATTATAGGAAAAAATATTATATTTAATCATATATAGGTAAAACATTATACTAGTCACGTCGATATCCATATCAACAGTTTATTAATAAAAGACACATTCTAGCTAATGTTTCGGTTCGATTTTGGTTGGTTTTCAGTTAACCCGACATATTTAGACCGACATTATATGTGCTACTAAAATTATGAACATTCTTATTATTCACAACAATATCGGTCAAATAATTTTTACATTTAAAATTTTGATAATTTAAATTTTATATGTGTGAGTATTAGTCTTATCTTATGTATAGTGGGTACATGTTACTTTTAATGTGTGACATACATATATCTTCTTATTTATTTATGTTATTTTTAATATAACCTAACAATTATCTCTAACAAAGATATAAATGACAACACTAATAATATAAAAACTGTTGAGAATTCCAAAGGTTTTGTGGATGATTCATCTTCCCTAACCCCCAATATTTTAAGTAGATTTTACTGTTTTTAATATGATGTAATTCCATTTATTTTGGTTGTAACTCGTACTACATCCTCACCATATATATAGGTGACTATTGTACATATTTGGTGACAAGAGAAGAAATACATACCTCTCTCTCTCCCTCAATCTTTCATCTTTGGTTTGTTTTGTTTTACAACACGTTATCAGCACGAAGCTCTATCGATTAAAGTCTTCAAACACGCTCAAGGTAACAAACTAGTAGACTTAACAATATGTCAACTACATTTGTAAGTTTGTGTGTATTAATCACAAGTTCTCGATACGACAAATTCACATGCGTTATTTTGAATATATTTGTTCATGCACATGCTCTATTTTTTATTATTATATTTGTTCATCTCATAAGTAAATAATTGTAAGACGTGACATATTATTATAAATAATTGTAGATGAATTTTCTACAAAATTATGTTTATCGTATGATAATTTACTAACACTGTTTTAGTTATCCAATTTACCAATTACGTTCTTAACCACTCCATTAGGATCTTATAAAAATACACTTGGAGACTTAATAATAATAATAAAAAGAAGAAGGAAATCCAACATATATACACTCATATTTGGTTTGTTCGTTTTTTTCTTTTGAAAACCATTACCTCACATTGTTTTTTTCCTCTCTAAAACCAATATGAAAAACAAATGGTGCATAGAAAATAAAGCCAATAAATAAATGGCTAAAAAAATGAGTTTGTTGGTAACTAATGATTTGGTTGTAGTCTTTCAGAGAAGGAATAAGAATTATTTCTTTTCTTTTTGTTACCGGAGATGGTAAAAATAATTATGAATATTATAGGTATAAGTTTATGCTAATAATGTTCACCTTTCGGTCTTAATGGTATGGTGTATTTTTTAATTATTTGTTTTATTGAAGCTATTATCATGGCAAACCTCACCAAGATTGAATTTGCTGCCCTTGATATTTCGGGAAAAAATTATCTCCCTTGGACCCTCGATGCTGAGATTCATCTCACAGCAAATAATCTTGGAGAAACAATCAAAGAAGCAAATAAGGCCTCCCCGCAGGAGCATGCCAAAGCAATGATTTTTCTCCAACATCATCTTCATGAGGGCCTAAAAGCTGAATATTTAACGGTGAAAGATCCGTTAGAACTATGGAAAAATCTGAAAGAAAGGTATGACCACAAAAAACAAGTGATTCTCCCAAAAGCTCGTTATGAATGGATACATTTGAGATTACAAGATTTTAAATCTGTAAGCGAGTATAATTCAACAATATTTCAGATCACATCCGAACTTAAATTATGTGGAGAAACAATTACTGATAATGATATGTTAGAGAAAACATTCTCTACATTTCATGCCTCGAATATGCTCCTGCAGCAGCAATATCGAGAGCATGGTTTTAAGAGATATTCTGAACTAATATCATGTCTTTTAGTTGCCGAGCAAAACAATGAACTCTTGATGAAAAATCATCAATCTCGACCCACCGGTTCTGTTCCATTCCCCGAAGTGAAGGAGGCTAATCATGGACACAAACGTGAGTCATTACCTGACGCGAATGCGACATCATTTAACCACAAACGTGGGCGTGGGCAACACCAAGGGCGTGGTCGTGGACGTGGTCGTAATAATCGTAGTGGTCATAATTTCAAAGCAAATAATAATGGGAGAAATGCTAAGGGAAATGGAATGCAACATCCTCCAAGGAAATCTGAAAATGCTTGCTTCAAATGTGGCATGAAAAATCATTGGTCGCGTATATGTCGTACGCCAAAACATCTTGTTGAGCTCTATCAAGCATCACTCAAGAAGAGAGAAAGTCCTGAAATGAACTTTATTGAGAATAATCAACATGGAATGCTCATGGATACACACTTGGTTGTTTCTGATTTTCTTCTAAATGATGAAAATACCGAAACATTAACCGATAATGGAAATGTCCACCATAATATGTAGTTTTTCTTATTGTTTGATTTCCGTTCACCTAGAATTTTGGTCTTTTATCTTCCTATATTTGTAATGCTTGAACCTTGAATATTTGCTTTCGACTTTATCAATATTTAAGTCTTTTAACTCTAACTCTTATATAATATACTGCTACAATAAAATCAAATTTATTATATTTTTCTTTTGTTTTTAGAAAGACAAAGATATGACTAATGCTATACCAAATGATGGAGACCAATGTTTACTAGACAGTGGAACAACAAACACCATCTTGAAAATTACAAAATACTTTTCCCAATTACATTTAGCAAAAACAAATGTCAACACAATTTCTGGCACTAGCAATTTGATTGAAGGCTCCGGAAGAGCTTGTGTTTTGTTATCTAAAATTACAAAATTATTAATAAGTGATGCTCTATACTCTAGTAGATCCAGAAGAAATCTACTAAGTTTTAAGGATATACGTCTTAATGGTTATCACATTGAGACAGTGAACGAAGATAATATTGAGTATCTCCACATTACATCTAATGTGTCTGGCCAGAAAATTGTGTTGGAAAAAATGCAAGCTCTCTCTTCTGGGTTATATAGCACATTCATAAATCCTATTGAATCAAATAGGATCACTAACAAAAAGTTAGTCGATCAAAATTTTGAAACGTGGCATGACAGATTGGGTCACCCAGGTGCCATAATGATGCGAAGAATTATTGAAAATTCAAGTGGGCACACGATGAGGAACTTGAAGATTCCTTCATCAAAGAATTTTTCATGTGCAACATGCTCCCTTGGAAAAATGATAATAAGGTCTTCCACAAATAAAATTGAAAATGAAATGCCTACATTTTTAGAGCGAATCCAATGAGATATTTGTGGACCCATTACTCCTCCGTGTGGACCATTTTGTTATTTTATAGTATTGATAGATGCATCAACCCGATGGTCACACGTTTGCCTTTTATCAACTCGAAATGTCGCATTTGCTAGACTTCTAATAGAATTAATCAAATTGAGAGCACATTTCCCAGATTATCCAATTAAGAAAATTCGACTTGACAATGCTGGAGTATTTACATCCCAAACGTTTAACGATTATTGCATGTATGTTGGGATCACAATTGAGCATCCTGTAGCTCATGTCCATACACAAAATGGTCTAGCTGAATCCTTGATTAAGAGATTACAATTAATTGCTAGACCATTGGTAATGAGATCTAAATTACTCTGCCAGGGGACATGCCATTTTGCATGCTGCTACACTTATAAGAATAAGACCAACTGCTTATCATAAATACTCCCCTTTACAATTGGTCTCCGGTGGTGAACCAAATCTGTCTCATCTAAAGGTTTTTGGTTGTTCCGTTTATGTGCCAATTGCACCACCACAACGTACAAAGATGGGACCTCAAAGAAGATTGAGAATATATATTGGCTTTGAATCTCCATCAATCAAAAAATATTTAGAGCCGTTAACCGGTGATATTTTCACATCACGATTTGCTGATTGTCAATTTAATGAGAATGAATTCCCAATCTTAGCGGGAGAAAAAAAAATTAGAAAACAAAGAAGTGACTTGGAATGCATCATCAATTCCAGACCCTCGAACAGGTCAATGTGAACTTGAAGTTCAAAAGATTATACATTTACAAAGAATTGCAAATGAGTTGCCTGATACATTCATTGATACTAAAAGAGTCACAAAGTCGAATATACCAACTCTAAATGCACCTGCTCGGATTGATATTCCTAATGTTACAAATGAATATATTATACGTCGAAAACGTGGAAGACCAATCAGTTCCAAAGATGCAAATCCACGGAAAAAGAAAGAGCAAAATAACGCAGTTGGTGATATTATTGAAACCCCTGTCGAGGTGATAACACAACAACAAATGGACAATGACAAATTTCCAAAAGAGGTACATGTACCAGACAATGAAAATGATGATGAGATCTCGATCAATTATGTGCACAATGGAAAAAGATGGAACCAAAATAGAACCATTATCGATGAAACATTCATATACGCTTTAGCAAATGATGTGATGAATGTTGAATATTGTGAGCCAAAATCAATTGAAGAGTGTCAACACAGAAAAGATTGGCCACAATGGAAAATACAATTGAAGAAGAACTGAACTCACTTGAGAAACATCATGTGCTTGGACCTGTAGTTCTGACACCAAATAATGTAAAACCAGTAGGATACAAGTGGTTATTTGTAATTAAAAGAAATGAGAAAAATGAAATTGTAAGATACAAGGCAAGACTTGTTGCACAAGGTTTTACACAAATACCAGGAGTTGACTATGAAGAAACGTATTCACCTGTAGTGGATGCAACAACTCTTAGATTTTTTATTAGCCTTGCAATTGGAGAAAAACTTGAAATGCGACTTATGGATGTTGTTACAGCTTATCTATATGGATCACTAGATAACGACATTTTCATGAACATCCCAGAAGGATTAAAACTACCAAACACATGCAATACAAAATCTCGAGAGATGTATTCTATAAAATTGAAAAGGTCTTTATACGGATTAAAACAATCCGGACGAATGTGGTACAATCGTCTTAGTGAAAGTCTTCTTAAAGAAGGATTTAAAATAATCTCATAAGACCATGTGTTTTTATTAGAAAATCAACATCTAGCTTTGTAATTATTGTTGTATTTGTTGATGACTTGAATATCATTGGGAACCCTGAAGAGATTGAAAGAACTGCCAAATATTTGAAGAACGAATTTGAAATGAAAGACCTTGGTGTAACTAAATTTGTCTTGGCCTGCAGATCGAGCACTTACAAAATGGAGTTTTCATTCATCAATCAAATTGTATAGAGAAGACATTAAAACATTTTACTATGGAAAAAGCTCATTCATTAAGTTCTCTAATGGTTGTTCGTTCTCTTAGTGCTGAAAAGGATCATTTCCGTCCTCGAGAGAATGATGAAGACTTGGTGGCGACTTATTGAGAATTGAACTTAATCCTAGGTGGCGACTTAACCCTATGTGGCATCCTAGTCACTTGCCACATTATCTATGGAGGGTGAGTCATCTAGGAGTTGATGACTCAACAATAAGGAAGACAAAAGGTTGAGGGAGTGGAAGAGACAAGAGTCTTTTCATTTTTGTGTAATTTTCGTCCTAATTATGTATGCAATTTAAGTAGAGGGTGTAATGATCTTGAATGATCATGTTTATGTAGTCTTTATATTTGGAAGTTGTAGGGTCATGTAAGTGCCTATATAAAGCACTAGAATTTACCATTTGTAAGAGAACAACAATACAACAAAAATAGATTACAAGCATTACAAGTTGAGACGACCAACCCACATGATCAAATTATTACTGACAAATTTCCTGATGAGCAATTGTTCACGATCGAAGATAACCCTTGGTTTGCCGACATCGTGAACTACCTCCTGACTGAGCAACTTCTTGTGGGTTGGCCAAAATCTGACCAAACCAAATTTAGATCCTATGTCAGATTCTTTCACTGGGACGACCCCTATCTATTCAAATACTTCTCTGACCAACTTTTCAGGCGGTGCGTTCCAAATACTGAGTTCCAAATTGTGCTCCAATTATGCCACTCTGAGGCATCTGGAGGATACTTTGGAGCAAAGAAAACTACCACCAAGGTGCTCCAATCTGGATTCTACTGGCATTCTCTTTTCAAACTAGTGGGCAGGTCAAAGTCTCTAGCCGTCAATTAAGCAAATCCTTGAGAAGACGGTTAATTCCTTGAGGGAGGATTGATCGACTAAGTTGTATGACGCGTTGTGGGCTTTCCGCACCGTGTATAAGACCAATTTGGGTATATCCCCATATCAGGTAGTGTACGGCAAGGCTTGCACCTACCAGTTGAGCTCGAGCATCATGCTTTCTGGGCGATTAAGAACCTGAATATGGATCTTGATCAAGCAGGGGTGCAGCGTAAACTCAACATTGTGGAATTGTAAGAGCTAAGCAATGATGCGTATCAAAATGCCAAAATTCATAAGTTCCGAGCCAAGATGTTTCATGGTCGCATGATGATGCGAAAGGTGTTTACGACTGGGCAGAAGGTGTTGCTCTACAATTCCCAGCTTCATCTGTTTGCGGGTAAGCTCCGCAGTCGCTGGTCTGACCCTTTTATTGTGTAAACCGTATTTCCTCGTGGTGGGGTTGAAATCCTGAATCCAGGGAATGGGGACGTGTTCAAAGTTAATGGACAACGCCTCAAACCTTACTTATAGGGAGCATCACCTGATGTCGATGAGGTCATGTTCCTTTATGAACCTCTGTCGCACTCAACCATTCATGTTCTTGCATGAATGGTTGAGATTTCATGTTTGTACAAAGTTGAATTTGAAAAAAAAATGAGAAAGACTTCATGAGTGAGCATTGATTGTTGTGGGCCGCAACCCTTGTGTATTTGGGCCACATTTCTTTCATGTATTTGTATCTCTTCTTTAGTATTTCACAGGATTTGAGGGGAATTCGGGTTTGTGTCCATCAACATAACCATGAACTTCTCTTTGTGTTTCACGTTGGTGAGATATTTTCTTTTTCATTCCTAAATCCATGTAGTATCATGCTCACATTCATTGAGGACAATGCATGAAGTAAGCGTGGGGGTGTTTTACGTGTGTACATAGTCGAATCTTTCTCCTTTTGTTTTTATTTTCTTTTCTGTGCACTCTTAGGGTCATGTTAGTGTGCTGCATTTAATATCGATATATCTGCTTGCCATGATCCTTAGGTGACTTGTCTTCTTTTGCTTGGCAAGTACTTTAAATTTTCACATTTCTTTCAAAATCATCATGTGTTTGCAAAAAAAATGTTTTGTGGGTTTTGCGTGTGTTTAGCATGTGCGAAACCGTTGAGAGGCAAAGTAAAAAAAATCTCCCAAAATTGACTTGAACTTGATGCATTAGGATATCTAGTACACCGGCTTTAGTTCTTATCGAGTCGTAAGGATGCTCCCCGGTGTTCCCTCGGGGGCGTGTAATCATAGGGTTTCAGTACTCAAACAAATAAACAAGTTCACCCTAGAGCTAGTAGTCAAATAATTCGTGTCTGTTAGTATAAGGAAGTTTGTCGTAGTAAGAGACCCTTACAATCTAGTTGTGAAACTTTAAGTGTAGGGATTTTGGTTCATGTGTAGATAAGAAATAAATGAGTAGGTGTTCTCTCTTCTCGCACGGCTCCTTTCACTCAGGAAATTAGGTCTGAGGGGGACTTAGTGCCTGGTGCTGTCGAGTCATCTAACTTGGGATGCACCGACCGAACTCCCGTTACACGGGTGGTAGGGATCGCCATATTGGGAGATATTGGAAAAGGTGTACATGATAGTGTAAGTCCTCATAGGAAATGATGTACAAAACTTGACCCTGGGAAAATTACACACCAACTAAAAAAATATTAAAAAAAGAACTAAAGAAAAGGAATAAAAAAGAGGAAATGGTAATGCAAATAAGAACCTTAATGGACTTTATACTTTGTATCACTTAAGGATGTTAAGGTTTCCATTGTCTTTCACTTAAGTCCTTAATTAACTTGCACGAATGATTTATTAGGCTAGGGTGTGGACTGAATACATATAGAGAGTCAGCCCGTAGAATTACCGTGATAATGACCGACGAAAATAAACCCATCGAGTCGTGTTGCTAGGTTGAATAATGCATCTATGTTCGGATTTTGTGGGTATATCCGTTGAAAACCCTCAGGAGACCACTCCTCCTCCTTGGCAACAAGGAGGTTTAACGGCTTGTTGCACGTGCTAAGTGCAACCGTGATTCCTACGAAACTGAGTTAGGATTTTCCTGTTTTGCGAATGTTCTTCCTTTCTTTCATTTTTCTCTTTCTTTGTTTTACTCGGGACTAGCAAAAGTTAGGTGTGGGGTATTTGATTGACATCATATCATGCATATATTTATGTCTTATATCCTTTATTGTTAGCCTAAGCAATGCTACGTAACGAGTTTTATGTTTAAGTTTTAGGTATAAACTGGTTGAGAAGAAGAGACTCAAAAAGGACTTAAAAGCAAGGAAAATGGCTAAGTTGCAAGACTTATTGACTGAGATGAAAGAGAGAATGACCCGGATGTAAAACCAAAAGAACCAATGAGTAAATCAAGAAGCTCCACACCATCATGAGGAGTATTTTGGCAATTAGATTCGGGCCTAACCATGAACAACCAAATCGGGTTCATCAAACATATGGAAATCAAGCCAGAAATGAGCCACCGAAATCCAGACGCGATCCAAGACAACAAGACTGCCAATCAGCATTCCAGATGGCTGCAAATCATGTGTGTCTTAGTCGGGTCGTGGATTATGTTGTTTTATTTCCATTTATAGTATGCATTTAGTCCCATACCGGGGGATTGTCCTGGGTTACCTTTTTCATGGCTATAAATAGAACTCTTCCTCCTCCTTTGTACTACATCTCCTCTCTTGGTGGTCATTCTCTCTACTAGGAGTAAAGTCTAGGAGCAAAACTCTGGTGGAGAGAGACTACTTGTAAGGTGAGTGAGTAATAAATTAAGTTTTGTTAGTTTTATAATGTCTCTTTTCAATTCTTGCATGCTTAGTTTAATTTCGTTTTTCTTAATGAGTAGTGAGTAATTCCATCCCCTTTGGGGTGGAGGTGATGTAGATTATGTGCTAGTGATGGGTTCTTTTATTTGTGTCATTTTATATGCTTAATGTAGATATATACTTGTAGCATGCTTATATTTGTATTAGATGTGATAATATCCACACTAGGTACTTATCTCATGCTAGCTTTAAAGTTTATCTTGTTGCTTGTATGATGGGAATGACTTGTTATGTATGGATCCATCTTTGGTGCACATTCACATGTATGATTTAGTTTGTATGTAGGATTGATTGATACTCTAATGGTCACACTAGGTACTTATTGCATGTTGATAATCTAAAATCAACTTCAACTTTATGTGAGATATGCATGTTCATGGTTTGCCATGTAGTGTTGTGTATCCTGCACTCAGATTCTACACTAGCTTCTACTTGTATGCCACACAAACTTCACTTGTTTCTAACTGAAATGAAGACCCACTGACACACACATACCTACACACCTCCACTCCGTGGGGGTTTAGTTTAATTGTTAAGTCATTCATAGTTTAATTTAGTTAGCATAATCAACAACTTCTTCTCCTCTTTTTCCCACTTGCCTTCGAAAGAATCAGACACACCTCCATGTGGATCGACTCGTACTTGCCACCGCTTCATCGTGGTTGTCCTATTGTGGTTATTAAAACATTTTAACATCATACCAACTCACTCACCCCCAAATTCTCCTTAACCATGTCGTGAAACCCCCCAAACACCCTACATTCACTTTTCTCCACATCATTTTCTTTTTTTATTTTTTAATTCTTTCACAATAATCAAGAAATTACATTAAATAATTGTTATTGTAATTACTATATTTAATTAATTCGAAAATAATTATTAATTAATATTAAATCATGAAAATATTATTTAAAATTAAGAAACCGCAATACATATTACATTAATTGAAATCCGAAATATTAAACCAAAATATACAAGAAGACATTGTCAATCTGTATTTGCTCCATATGTTGCCATATATTATTGATTAAATCGGATTTTTGAGACTCAAATGTTTCTGCTTGTCACGTACTCGATCTTTATTGGCCAAATAGTGCGAGTAAACTTATAGGTCCAAATTTCTTTACTTTGATGCCTAGGTCACGTTGCGTAGATACCCCCAAATGGGAGTCTTTTATCTCTAGAGCATACACGGTGAGCGTTGCACGCGATGAAGAGGTCGCATCTGCGGAAATAGACGGTGAAGATAGTCCCCGTACAGGGAGCGTTGGGAAAAGAAAGAGCACCGATGACGCTATGGGCCACTCAACACCGACACCGGAGGAAATGACGTCAGAACCAGTCATAGGTCTCAAAGGTGTAAAGAAGGCTGAGAAGGCCGAAAAAAGGTAAATGCTCATTAAAGGTTGTTTCTGACCCCTGTGTATATGAACTTGGTGCTCAAATTGAATACAATGCCAAAGTTAGAGAAGATAGCTTGGAGATGGAGGACGAACGAGCAAAACGGAAGTTTCGAATGCATCACAAAAAAAGAAAGTTCAACATGCTACACTCGTTGATAAAAAAAGAAAAACCGACAGAGCAAGATCAAAAAATGATAGCAAAACTCGTCGACTGGGCAGAATCCAATGACTATATGTAGCTTCTTTTATTATTGTATTTTGAAGTTTACAGGTACTACGTATTTTATTTGCATTTCGTAAGGTAATGTGATATTTCCTAAGGCAATGTACTACTAGTATGTTTTAATTTGGAATTTAATCTTTGTTTAATTTTTAATCAATTATATTTTTATTGGAGAAAATTACATATTTAATTTAATTTTTTACATACTTAACAATATTACATTTTCAAATTAAACTAAAATACAAATTAAATTATCAATTTCATCTATTGACTATTGACATTAATAATAATAATAATAATATTATTATTATTAAAAACCAAAAAAATACGATGGGGGATATTATCTTCACCACCAACTTCATGAGGACCTTAAGGCGGAATATTTAATGGTAAATGATCCATTGGAGTTATGAAATTTTTGAGAAATGTACGCCACCAAAGGCAAGTCCTTCTTCCAAAGGCTTGATATGAATGGATCCATTTAAGGTTACAGGATTTTAAAACTGTAATTGAATATAATTCGGTCGTGTTTCCTATAACATATGAACTAAAACTATGTGGAGAAAAGATAATGGATCCATTTAAGGTTACAGGATAGTAAAACTGGAACTGAATATAATTCGGCCTTGTTTCGTATCACATATGAACTAAACCTATGTGGAGAAAAGATAACTGATAATGATACGTTAGAGAAGACATTCTCTACTTTTCATGCCTCGAATATGCTTCTGCAGCAACAATATCGAGAGCGTGGAATTTAAAAATATTCTTAACTTACTTCATGTCTTCTTGTTGCCGAACAAAACAATGAGTTTTTGATGAAAAACCACCAATCACGACCCATCGGTTCTCTTCCATTCCCTGAAGCGAATGCAATGACATTAATTTAATCATAAATGTGGACATGGCAGTGGACATGGCTATGGACTTAGGCAATACCATGGTTGTGGTCAAGGACGTGATCGTAGTAATTGGCATCATGGTGGTTATGATTCAAAACCAAATTACGATAGAAGAAATGAGAAAGGAAAAGACTTGCATCCTTCAAAGAAGTGTGAAATTGGTTGTTACAAATGTGAAATGACAAACCATTGGTCGCATACATGTCGTACGCCGAAACATCTTGTCGAACTCTCCAAGTATCACTTAAGAAAAAGGAGAGTGACAAAATAAATTTTGTTGGGAATAATATTGATAATATTGTTATGGACGCGCACCTCGATACCTCATATTTTTTAAATACCGATGAGAAAGTGGACACATTTGTTAACGATGGAAATGTCCATCTCAATATCTAGTTTTGAGTATCCATGTTATCCTTTCCTGTTTATTTTAGCTTTCAAGATATGTAGTAGCTTTGATTTCTATGATCAATATATGTCATTTCTTTCTTATCATTTCTTGCCCAAGCACTTTATGTATTTTCTTTTCTCCTTGTGTATGTACATTATTTCAATGCGTTATGATTATGGGTTAAATATATTTATTCATTTATATTTATTTTATTTTAGTCTTCTCCCAAAGAAAATGGAAGGATATAAGGGGGATGTAAGTCTCGTAGAGAGTGGAACAACAAACACAATACTAAAAAGTAATTGTTTTCTCAATTATGTTTAGCAACAACAAATGTTAACACTATTTCTGGCACTACAAGCATAATAGAAGGCTTAGGAAGAGCTTGTGTTTTATTACCAAATGGCACAAAGTTACATATAAGTGAAGCTCTATATTCTAGTAGATCAAGAAGAAATCTACTAAGCTTTAAAGATATACGTCAAAATGGTTATCATATTGAAACTACGAATAACGATAGTATAGAATATCTACATATCACATCTATTATATCTGGACACAAACCATATAAGAAAGAATGCAATATATATGTATTTGAAAGATCGATTTTCATATTTTTCAACAATTTTACATGCACAAAATTCCTTATTGTATTTCAATATATGTAATAACTATTTAATATTGAAATACGTAGAAATGATCATACCTCGTGGATTATTGAATCCTTTTTACCAATAAGGAGATGTGTTGCGCGTCGGATCACCTTGAAATTTCTCCAAGTATTCACCAAACTCTAAACAAGATTAGAGAGATCAGAGCTACTCAATCAATCTCTAAATCAAGGCTAGAATCTAGCTAATTACCCCTTTGATGCTCCTGAGAATTTAATCTCTCAAACACTCAACTAACAAGAGAACTTTCGGATGGATTTGGTGGAGAAATATGGAGAGGAAAATTTTGCATTCACATATCAACAATGAGGAGAGGAGGATCCTATTTATAGGACTTCCCCAAAACCTATTCATGTACAACCCAATTTCACATGATTCCTTGTTAATAGCTCATCTAATCCAATCATATTTCGACACTTAATCATCCCTTAACCTCCTCTGACCGAATTGGAATAATTCCACCCCTTATCAAAGAAATTCTCTTATTAATTCAAGCAAAATCGTGTAGAAACGGTCGACCGAAATTACAATTTGGTCGACCGATCGATTGTAAAATCGACACTTTCGGTCAGATTATGCTCTAAGTCGGTTGATTGAATCCCTACCAAGAAAGCTCCTGATAATTTTGGTCGAACCATGACCCACACCGGTCAACCGTTTCACAACAGAAAAAGTTCCTGTTATTTTCGGTCGAACTACGCAGCCAACCGGTCGACCATTTCTGAATTTAAATTTTTACTGTTAAATTCAGTCAGCCGGTTTGTGAAAAACGTCTGACCGTTTTCACTATTTTTGCTCTTTATCAAATTTTGGATTAATATCCAACAAAATTTATCTTTCGAGTTTTAGCAAATTTATATTTTATAATGTTTCGGACCACACTATAATATGCAATATATTATCATATATAATGTCAAACCTTATACCCCATAATATATTTACATCTCATAGAAATTTATTAATTCTAACCATGTCGTAATCATAACATATTTGATTTTAATATTTTACCACATGTATCGCAATACATCATATAAAGAGTAAAATCAAATTCCTTGTTTTCCAGTTCTATAGTGTGACCTATAAGAGGATCTAAGTTATATTGTCATTGATATGAAACACATTATATCATAAACTATAAGCAGTATCTAGCTACATATTATAGTTACCCAAATAACAAAGTTGTTTCGCTCACTCAAACTAAACACGATCCGTTTTGTTATATTTAATATCACTTGTGTCTATTCATTGCCTCATAATATTGAGAATATTATACAAAGTAGAAATGTATCACCTTTGTATTATATGTTCATTTCTTGATCTCTTAATCTAATTATAAATATGTAACTATACACAAGTTACATTGTGCACATTATAATTTTGCTTTATCAAGGGACCCAGCAATATCTCACTCAAGTCAAGAGGAGCAATGCTAGTCTTTTGAGATATCACCTTTTCTCCCATATGTTATGTATAATCAACTAATACGTTTATCACTATATGCATTGATAGCTTTTGATAATAATCAACTTATACACTCCTTATGTGAAAAGATATAAAAATCATATCTTAGGATTCAAAGACACAATGAAACATTAATGACACAAACACAATTCCATAATATTTCATTTGCTAGGTGAATTCAATATATGAAAGAAACATTTCTATTTCATATACTCATGTTGGTAAATATTTGTAGATCTACAATATTTCTTTCAATCAACACGACAATCTTAACTTGGTAATTAATGTCTCATGTTAATTACCATGATTGTGAATTACTTTTGATTTATGTAAACCATTATCTTTTAGAGCTCTACGGTTAAGAACCAACAACCTCTTTCTTAACACTTCCAAAAGACGAATACATTTAATCAAGGAACAAAATGTTCAATACATTCAATTCATAATAAAAGACATATAAAAGTAAAACTTTTAGAACACATTCCCTTCATCTGTACCCCCATCATGTGGACCATTTTGGTACTTTATGAGTTTGATAGACACATTGACTCGATGGTCACATGTTTGTCTATTGTCAACACGAATTGTTGCATTTGCTAGACTTCTAGCAAAGATAATCAAATTAAGAGCACATTTTCCAGACTACGCAATTAAGAAAACTCGGCTGGACAATGCAGGAGAATTCACATCTCAATATTTAATGATTATTGCATGTCAATTGGGATCACTATTGACCATCCAATACCTCATGTACATACACAAAGTGGTCTAGCTCAATCACTAATCAAGATATTACAACTAATAGCTAGACTCTTGCTTATAAAATCCAAATTACCATCATCTACTTGGGGATATGCAATTTTACATGAAGATGCACTTATCAGAATAAGACCGACTACATACCCTAAGTACTCCCCTGTGCAACTTGTATATGGTAAAGAACCAAATTTGTCCCATCTGAAGGTCTTTGGTTGTGTCATTTATGTTCCAATTGTCCCACCACAACGTACCAAGATGGGACCGCAGAGAAGATTGGGGATATATATTGGTTTTGAGTCTCCGTCAATTATTATATATTTAGAACCATTGACTGGTGATATATTCAGAGCATGTTTTGCAGTCTGTCAGTTTCATGAGGCAATATACCCAATCTTAGGGTGGAGAAAAACACATGTCTGGAAAACAAGACTTGGCTTGGAATGCATTATCAGTATATTTTCTTGATCCTTGTATAATTCAAGGCGAAAAAGAGGTTCAAAGAATCATACATTTGCAAAGAATGACAAATGAGTTGCCGGATGCATTCACAAACACAAGAAATATAACTAAATCACAAATATCGGCCCAAAATGCACTTGCTCAAATTGACATACATAAATCGACGACAAAATCCAATGTATGTCGAAAACGTGGTAGGCCAGTTGGATCCAAGGATATAACTCCACGAAAAAGAAAATAGCAGAGTAAAGCAGTTGGTGATATTAAAATTGTCCAAACTTCTGAAAAGACAAAAGAACGAAAGCATGATGACGAGGAAACCCCAAAAGAGGTTCATGTGCTGAAAAATCAAAATGATGATGAAATCTCAATAAATTATGTGCGCAACAGAAGAAAAAAAGTGGAACCGAAAAAGCACTAACATTGATAAAAAATTTGCATACTATAGCGAGTGATGTGAAAAATTTAGAATATTGTGAGACAAAGTCTATTGAAGAGTGTCGACACAGAAATGATTGCCACAATGGAAAGATGCAATTCAGCTAGAATTAGATTCACTCGACCAATGTCATGTATTTGGACATGTAGTCCTCACACCAAATAAAATAAAACATGTAGGTTACAAGTGGGTATTTGCAATTAAAAGAAGTGGGGAAAATGAAATTGTAAGGTATAAAGCAAGACTTGCGGCACAAGGTTTTACACATATACCCAGTGTTGACTTTGAAGAAACATATATTCACCTATAGTGGATGTGATGTGTTTGTTTTAAATACCGCAAGTGCACGGCGTCGATGAAGACGTGGCAAATACGGGTCGATCCAAGTGGGTATTTGCAATTAAAAGAAGTGGGGAAAATGAAATTGTAAGGTATAAAGCAAGACTTGCGGCACAAGGTTTTACACAAATACCCAGTGTTGACTTTGAAGAAACATATATTCACCTATAGTGGATGTGATGTGTTTGTTTTAAATACCGCAAGTGCACGGCGTCGATGAAGACGTGGCAAATACGGGTCGATCCACGGGGAGGTGTGACGACTCTGGTTCGTTCAAAGGCAAGTGGGAAAAAGGGGGAGATGAAGTTGATTACGCTAAACTAGACTAAACTATTAAGCACAAACAAGGAAATGAAAGCACGCAACAATGAAACTAAACTAAATAAGACAACAAGCTAGAATTCGGGAATGGGAACCCCTAAGGGGTGGAGTGTGTGCACATAGGACGTGAAATAAGTGATGAATGATGCATGTAAGCATGTATGTGTGTTTGTCATGTGTGTGTCTTCATGCATAGGATGTGTCTAAAGATGTGGCAAAACCTATCAATCCATTCACACAACGTATCGACAATTACTACTTGAATAGCATAAGACTAGGCTCAGCAAGAGAGGTGTCTAAATGTTATGGAAAGACTCATCAAAATCCATGAACTCATGTGAAGAACAAAGTTAAGCATGGGAGGTGTCTAAATCTTATGGCACAACCCTTAAAAACAAAGTTTCTTCAATCAGTCAAGCAAGCAAACACAAATACAAACACATAACAAACATGTAGCATATTCAACAGGAAATTTGAGTCAATAAACATGAGGAAACTAAGCATGGGAAGTATCTAAATCTTATGGCAAAACCCATCAAAAATGCCCCCAACATGTAGATGATTAAAACACCCCTGATGAACATATAAACATGCAAGTCTACACAAATAAAAATTCATCAAACGTCCAAACTTCACAACATATATGTACATCATCTCCACCCCCAAAGGGGGATGAAACTACTCTCTTCTCATTAATAAAAGAAGACAAAACCAAATTAAACTAAGCATGGAAGAATTAAAAGAGAACACAACATTAAAACAAACTAAAAAAATATTTTATTTACATGACTCACATTACAAGTACCAATCTTCTCCACTTGGGTTTTGCTCCAAGACTTACTCTAAGTAGAGAGAATGCCACCAAGCAATGGGTAAATAGAAAGGAGAAGGAAGAGTTCTCTTTATAGTCATAGAAAAAGGTAACTGTGGAGAATCCCCCGGTATGGAACTAAACACATACTATAAATAGACATAAATCAACAAAATCGAACACCCGACTAAACCATGAACTATTTGGAGTCATTTGGACCGCCAATTGGCTGTGTAGGACAACCAATTGGTGGTCTGGATGCCTCTGATCGAGTCTGGATTTCGGTGGCTCGGTTCTGGCTTGATTTCTTGATGTTTGATGAACCCGATTTGGAAGTTGATCGTTACGCCCAGATCTAATTGCCAAAATACTCCTCATGATGGTGTAAAGCTTCTTGATTATCTCATTGGTCTTTTTGGTTTACATCTAGCATCTCAGTCCATAAGTGTTACAACTCAGTCTTTTTTCTTGCTTTTAGATCCTTTTGTGCCTTTTCTCCTCAATCATGTTTAGTCCTGAAACTTACACATAAGACTCATTACGTAGCATTGCTTAGTATGAAAATGAAGGATATAAGACACAAATATATGCATGATATGATATCAATCAAATACCCCCACACCTAACTTTTGCTAGTCCCGAGCAAAACAAGGAAAGGGAAAAATGAAAGAAAGGAAAAAAACATACGTAAAACAGGGAAATCCTAACTCACTCTCGTAGGAATCACAGTTGCACTTAGCATGTGCAACAAGCCGTTAAACCTCCTTGTCGCCAAGGAGGAGGAGTGTTGTCTCCTGTGGATTTTCAGTGGATACACCCACAAAATCCGAACATAGATGCATTATTCAACCTAGCAACACGACTCGATAGATTCATTTTCGTCGATCATCGGACAAGATAATTCTACGGGTGGACTCTATATATGTAATCAGTCCACACACCTAGCCTAATGAACTTTTCTTGCAAGTTAATTAAGGACTTAAGTAACAGACATAGGCAACCTTAACATCCTTAAGTGATACAAAGTGTAAAGTCTATATAGGTTCTTATTTGTCTTCTTTTTTCTTTTTTTAGAGCATTATGATGTACACTAGTTGGTGTTTGATTCTCCCAGGGTTGAGTTTCGTGCATCATTGCTTGTGAGGACTTACACTATCACGTACACATTCCCCCAAATCTCCACATAGGGTGATCCTTACCACCCATGTAATAGGAGTTTGATCGGTGCATCCCAAGTCAGATGGCTCGAAAGCACCATGCACAAAGTCCCCTCAGACTTAATTTCCCGAGTGATAGGAGTCGTGCGAGAAGAGAGAACACTAGTTATTTATTTATTATCTACATGTGAACCAAAACCCCTACACTTATCGAGGGGCCCACTAGTCTTTTAGATAATTGCATTTGCATTTGCATATTAGATAGTTAGTCAAAAGATTCTCTCTTTCCGTCTTTTAGATAATTGCATTTGCATATGAGAGGTTTTTACATAGGACTTGCACTAGTTGGTTTTTTATCGAATATGAGGAGCATGTTTATTTTCTGTAAAAATCTACATCTCCCATGCAAGAGGAAGTTGCCGTTGTAGCGCATCGATCGAGGATCAAGGATCAGGGATCGAGGATCAAGGATCGAAGGGAACATATAAACTCACACGATGTGGATTGTGTGAATGTTTAATTTCTGTTTTTATCTTGCTATGCATGTGATGAATGTGTTGAATGTTAGGATGTGTATGAATGATAATATGCATGATAACCTAAAATTCTGAATCACATGTTAATATATGAAATTGTCCAACAAAAATTAAGAGTAATTTTCCTTCTTATTTCATCCACTAGCAGCCATTGATCGAGGGATACTCTGCTCGCCCTTAGCGGGAGATAGCTCCCTCCATCTTTGGGAATAGTGGGAGATATAATGGTTGTCTATTGTTGTGCCACGATTAAATATATGAGGTGTGTTTCACCCTAGTAAACCCCAAGTATGTTTAGTTGTGAATACAATGGATAAACGTATCTCGTATAAAATGAATAAGTTTTCTTAACATTACCTAGAGCCCTCGCTCGGTTTTCGGAAAAAGTTTTTCTTACGAGGATAGGTCGCATTCCCTCATAATTGAAACGACAAGAATCACAAGAGTTTGAAGATGCTAATGTTGCTAAAATTCAAAAAGGTTATGATTAGAAAAATGTTTTCTTACCTTGATATTGTAGTATATTTGATAGCCCTTAGCTAGTCTATATTACAATTGATGGGATCTTGGATTGTTGCATTTATGGGCAAAATTTTTATTTGCAGCATTTACATTTGTATGTATGATAAAACATAAAATTGGCATTAAAATCCTGTATGATTTATTTTGTAGAAAAATGTCGAACATCCAACCTATCGTACGATCCATGATAGAAAAACACCCTTTAGCAAATGATGGCTCAAACTTCATTAGTTGGCAACTCAAACTCAACATCGTGTTAAAGTTTGAGAAACTATCACACATTTTGGAAGGTCCAATCCCAAAATGGAATGAGAAATTAACCGATGAAGAGAAAGATGCTAAAGCCAAGTGGGAAGACCAAGAGAACCAAGTTCACAGTCTTATGCTAGCATCCATGGGTGACTCGCTTCAAGCGAAATACTTGGATTCAAAACCCAAGAAGACCATGGAGGCTTTATCTAAGATGTTCATGGATAGTGACCGGAAGGAGCGCTATAAGACCACCATCGCACTCACAAGGTGCCATATGGCGGAGGGAACATCGGTATCCATGCATTTTCTCACGATGCAAGGGTACCTTGAAAAGTTGGCAAAGCTCTCTTCACCAATGCCCGAGGACATTGCTGAAGATATGATTCTTGGCTCTCTAGCCCCGTCCTTTAAGGACTTTGTGATGCACTACCACGTAAGTGAAAAAGGGGTGAGTCTTGAGGAGCTGCACAACGCTCTCAAAACTGCTGAAGTTGACATGGGCAAGGGTAGGGACAAGCAAGTCTTTGCCGTCCATGGGAGGAGCCAAAAGATTGGTAAAGGAAAAGGCAAATCTACCAAAAGTGGTTCAATCAAGAGCAAGGGAGTAGGAGGTGCTCGTGCGAGTGCCTCAAGGGGGAAATCTCAGAAATCTCCAACTCCCAATACGGAGTGCTTTCACTGCGGTGAAAAAGGACACATCCGGCCAAATTGCCCCAAGTACAAGGAAGACCTTAACAACGGAGTGATTGAACGTTGGCACCCCAAAAAGGCCAAAGGTATATTTGTTATTGAAATAAATTTAGCCACCTCTGTCCAGGATTGGGTAATTGATACCGGATCTTGTGCTCACATAGTTTCTAATGTGCAGCTACTTATGGATAGGAAGGAACTCGTAAGGGAACGAGGTAGAATTGAAGGTCGGAAATGGTGCGAACGTATCTGCGGTTGCACAAGGTTCTGTGGTGCTTCAATTATGTAGTGGTTTAAATTTATGTCTAAAGAATGTTTATTATGTACCTTCAATTAGCAAGAACATTATTTCTGTATCATGTTTAGATATGGATAATTTTAATATAAATATTTCAAATTCTTGCTTGTCTATATCGAAGAATGGTTTTTTCTATGCAAATGCATTCATAAGGAATGGTCTCTATTTGCTTGAATTGAATAATAAACAAATCTTTAATATCAATAACAAAAGACTTAAGACCACTCACGAGAATGATACTCTCTTGTGGCACTATCATCTTGGTCACATAAATGAAAAACGCATCAAGAAATTGCAAGAAGCTAACCTTCTTGGTCTACTTGATTTTAAATCATTGGAGACGTGCCAACCATGTATAATGGGAAAATGACCAAAAAGTCTTTCAAGAAGAAAGGTCCAAGGGTGAGTGGCTTGTTGGATTTGATACATTCCGATGTATGTGGTCCAATGAGTACTAGTGCACGAGATGGTTTCAGGTACTTCATTACGTTCACGGATGATTATAGTCGTTATGGCTATGTTTATCTAATGAGAAACAAAAGTGAATCCTTTGAGAAGTTCAAAGAATTCAAGAATGAAGTAGAGAACCAACTTGACAAGAAAATCAAGTCTCTACGAAACGGATCGTGGAGGTGAGTACTTAAGTGCCGAATTTGACTCATATCTAAAGGAGTTTGGTATTGTACCTCAACTCACCCCTCCCGATACACCTCAGTGGAATGGGGTATCCGAAAGGAGGAATAGGACATTGCTCGACATGGTTCGGTCAATGATGAGTCATGCGGAATTACCTCTTTACTTTTGGAGTTATCCACTACAAACTGCGGCTTACACACTAAATAATATTCCATCCAAATCCGTGGAGAAAACTCCTTACGAGCTATGGAGTGGTAAAACACCTAACCTCAATTTTCTCAAGATTTGGGGTTGTGAGGCTTACGTTAAGAAATTGATGTCGACCAAACTTCAACCAAAAGCGGATAAGTGCTTCTTTATTGGTTATCCTCGTGAGACAAGAGGATACTACTTTTGGCATATCACCTCCAATCGAGTGATTGTAGAGAGGGATGCCACATTTCTGGAAAAGGAATTTCTGGAAAGGGTAAAAAGTAGTGGGAGTAGGGTTGTGCTTGAGGAAACTCAAGATACTCTACAAGATCATGACATGAATGATGACATTCAAGATCATGAAGGCCCAACCGAGTTTCCTTTGGTTAGTGGGAGTGTGAGTGAGAGACCCTCGCAAGAAATTGTGAGAGAATCTCAATCATCCCCACCTAGTGTACGTTCAAGAGTTGAACGTGAACCCACTCCTCAAGAAATTGTGGAAGAAGTTCAAGAGACACGAGAAGAACCAAAAGAACTAAGAAGGTCAAAAAGGGAAAGGAAGAAACCCGACTTATATCTGGGACTTCATGAAATCATGGTACTAGATACCAATGATCCCTTGACCTTCCAAGAAGCAATGGAAAGGGAAGACTCCAAACTGTGGCTTAAGGCCATGGAATCCGAAATAGAATCCATGTATGATAATCAAGTGTGGAACTTGGTTGACCTTCCTCAAGGGAAAAAGGCCATTCAAAATAAATGGGTTTTCAAGAGGAAGATGGACATGGATGAGAACTTGACAACCTACAAAGCGAGGCTTGTAGCGAAGGGTTTCACTCAAGTTCAAGGAATTGACTATGATGAAACTTTTTCACCGGTTGCCATGTTCAAGTCTATTCGGATTATACTCACTATTGCCGCATTTCATGATTATGAAATATGGCAAATGGATGTCAAAATGGTGTTCTTTAATGGGAACTTGGAGGAGGATGTGTACATGGTACAACCTCAAGGTTTTGAAGATCCAAAGAATAGCAAGAAGGTATGCAAGCTTCAAAGATCTATCTATGGATTAAAGCAAGCATCAAGGAGTTGGAACAAACGCTTTGACGAGGAAGTGAAGAAGCTTCACTTCGTTCAAAGTAAGGAAGAACCTTGTGTATACAAGAAGGTTAGTGGGAGCCATGTAGTATTCCTAATCTTATATGTCGATGACATATTGCTTATGGGTAATCATATTCCTTTGCTTGAGCAAACGAGAAGTTCATTGAAATCAGCATTCTCAACGAAAGATATGGGTGAGGCTCAATACATCTTGGGAATCAAGATATATAGAGATAGATCCCGTAGACTCATTGGCCTCAGTCAACGTGCATACATTGACAAGGTCTTGGAAAGGTTAAAGATGAACAACTCCACAAAGGGCAGTGTGCCAATGAGTATGGGTGTGCAACTCAAGAAGTCTCAATGTGCGCAATCACGTAAGGACTTAGAGTACATGAAGGATTTCCCTTATGCTTCGGCAATTGGGTCAATCATGTACGCGATGACTTGCACAAGACCCGATGTCTCGTATGCTCTAAGCGTGACAAGTCGTCACCAATCCAACGCAGGTCCTGAGCATTGGACTGCGGTCAAGAATATCCTGAAGTACCTTAATCGGACTAAGGATAAGATTCTTGTTTATGGAGGACAAAGGGAGTTGATAGCCGAAGGGTACTCGGATGCGAGTTTCATGAGTGATCCAGACGATAGAAGGTCGCAATCAGGATACGTCTTTCTTCTGAATGGTGGAGCTGTGAGTTGGCGTAGTTGGAAGCAAAGCACTACGGCCGATTTTCTGAGTGGGACTCGGTAAACCGAACCACGATCGATTTTCTGCCTTTTGATAATTAAGAGATTAATTTGATCGATGGTTGGATTAGCTCCAAACTTGGTCAAACGTTTTGTGGGTGCATATAATGCATTATGGAATTAGTTTGTGAGAGAAAATGTCAAGGAAACATGGCTTAAGAATAGCCATGATTGAGAGTAAGATTGGAGCCTATAAATAGGTCCTTATTCTCCTCAATTTGGTTAGAAGTTTTGCTAATTATTTTTCTCTCCTAATTCACCACAAAAGTCACGAAAATTCTGTTAGTTTTCTAAGTCTTTGGAAGGAGAAATCTGAGAGATTAAGGAAGGGGTTTGCAGCTAGATTCTAAGCTTGTTTGGAGATTGATTGGCTAGCTTCTTTCTCTCCAACCTTGTTTAGGGTTTCGGTGAACACTCAGAGGCATACGGCACAACGGAAAGTGACGATCGTCTTCATCAACGTCTCTGGAACATCAAGAAGTTTTAGAGAACTTCTAGGTATGAATTTCGGAGTTCCTTGTGTTTGTTTTAATAAGTTTTTGAAACTAGATATTAAAACAAACCGATACATGCATGAAATAAATCGTAGAAAATTGTAATTGATCCTTATTATACATAAAAATTTCGAAAATATATATGTATAATTAAACATGAAATCCTACACTACCCACCTAAAGACTTACGTATACAATTTATTGCTTAGTAGTACGATTACAAATGTAACTCAGAGTTCATACAATAGCAGATAAGAGAGAAATTAGAATTACAAGCTAACTAACTAATTCCATTGGACACATTGATCTAATGTCCAGCTGGGAACCATATCATATCCTCCACCACCATCAGAGTCCTCGGAGTGGTTCTCGTTCGGATTGAAGACGTAGACATCATCTTCTTCAGTTTCTTCATCGTCGGATTGGACATATTGCTCGTCGATATCCATCGGTGGTTGAGAACTCGATGCACCTGGATCTCTAAAACTAATGTGAACGATGACATCATCCATGCCACCACCTAATAATGGCACGTCAGATGCAGTGGAACACCGCGCATCAGATGCAGTGGACATGGATCGAGCAAAGCGTCTCCGTGAAGAAGAATGTCCTAAAGTTGCTTCCTCGGCATCGGCCCATGTAAGCTCCTCTCCAGCGAAGACCGGATCTTCAGTTTCTACCAACCATGGATGCTGGTCGAAGAGATCGTAGTCCACACTGATGGGGTCATAAAATCCGGGCTTCTCCATCCTTTGCTGAAACCTTTGCCTTAACTTTTGGTTGTAGTTCACATACACCAAGTCATTCATTTTCTTCACAGCCAACCTGTTCCTTCTCGTTGAGTGCAACTGCTCGAAGACACTCCAATTCCTCTCACAACCTGATGCCGAGCATGTCAATCCCAACACCCTCAGGGCCAACCTCTGTAATGCGGTCTCTCCCATGTCTGTGCCATAAGATTGCCACCAATCTATAGGTCTTCTTTCTGTCCTTTGTCTGACGACCATATCCCTTGAGAATATTCCGAGGGAGTTCTTGTAACGATCAAGTAGACCGCAAATCTTGTCTTTTTCTGCAGGAGTGGGGATGAGCTGCTCTACGACATCCATGAATCCAGGAATATGCTCATTAAAAGCTGCATTTCGATCCTGAGGTGGGACGGAGAAGAAGGTACCAGGGTTGAGTAAGAAATCAACTAAGTGTAGCGGCGAGGACATCATCTTCCCTGGACCCTACCTGGTGTCGATGAGGTCGATGACTTGCTTGTACAACCTCGGGTTTCTGTCAAATTTCCTCATGATTTGTTCTTTGGCTTTCTCCATTACGTCACGCAGATATCCCATCGGTGGTTTCTCATCGCCGAGACCATAGGTTGTGAGGCCTTCAGTGCCTTCACGACGTTGGTACAAAAGCCACTTTGTAGAATGGTCTCGGCAACTTCAGTAGAGATCTCCTTCTTTTTCTTGTTCTTTATCCAACTTGCATGAAGATCGTTGTACTCCGGGGAAACAACAAAGACTCGGAGTTTGTCTTTCTTCAGAAACAACCTTTGCAAAGCCAGAAACGTGGTGGCAAATCTTGTGACAGCAGGGCGTAGCAGGTTCCCTTCAATGGCAATTCGCATCCTCTTCAACAACATGGCAGAGCTGTTGAAATGTTTGACGATCTTACGAGCTAAAACAATAGTCTTCAAAAACAACTTGGCAATATCCTCCAAGATGAGATCGATACAATGCGTTGCACAGCGAGTCCAAAACAATCTCTTTTCTTTTTTGCTGCAACATCCTACCGGCAAGTACGTGAAATGAATGTGTTCTAAAAGTTTTACTTTTATAAGTCAATTATTATGAATTGAATGTACAAACATTTTGTTCCTTATTATAGTATTCGTCTTTTGGAAGTGTTAAGGAAGAGGCGCTTGATCCTTAACCGTAGAGCTCTAAAAGATAATTGTTTACATAAATCAAAAGTTATTCACAATCATGGTAGTTAACATGGAACATTAATTACCGAGATAAGATTGTCGTGTTGGTAATCGATTGTTGTAGCTCTACAAATAATTGACGACAC
This sequence comes from Triglochin maritima, assembly GCA_963682175.1. Lineage (NCBI taxonomy): Eukaryota > Viridiplantae > Streptophyta > Magnoliopsida > Alismatales > Juncaginaceae > Triglochin > Triglochin maritima. The sequence goes on along the minus strand of OY821771.1, from coordinate 28,227,700 downwards.
GAGTATATAAAAGAGGAAAAAATTACTTTTATATATTGAATAGACCTAACAAGTAAAACATTATGGAATTGTGTTTCGTGTCATTAATGTTTTTACTGTGTCCTGGATCCTAAGATATGAGACTTATATCTTTTCACTCAAGAAGTGTTTAATTTGATTATTGTCAAAAGCTACCAAAGAGTGTGGTGATAACGACAATAGTTGGTTAAACATGACTTGTGCTGGAAAAGATAGCTAGTCAAACGATTATCATTGCCCCTCTTAATTGAGTGATGATATTAGTGGGCCCCTTGATAAAGCAAAATTATAATGTGCACAATGTGACTTAAGTTAAGTCACATAGTTATAATTAGCTTAGAGAGATCAAGAAATGAATATAATACAAAGGTGACACATTTCTACTTTGTATATATTATTAATATCATGAGGCAAGGGACGGACACACGTGGTGCACTTACATCACTAAATGGATCGTGTTTTAGTTCAGGTGGAACAAAGACATCTATGCTAATTGGGTGATTATAATGTGTAGCTAGATACCGCTTATAGTCTGAGATATTAAGTGTTTAATATCACTGCCAATTAGGCTTAGATCCTCCCATAGGTCACACCACAAAACTGGGAAACAAGAGGTTTGATTTTAAGTTCATATGATGTGTCGGGTTTCTTGTGAAAATGGGACACATGTGGTGAATTAATTAAAATCAATATGTTATGAGAATTAACATAATTAGAATCATAATAAATTCATATGAGGTATATATTATGGGGTGTAATAATTTAATATTTCATATGATAATATATATAGGATGTGAATTGTTAAAAACCCCAAAAGATCAAATTTTGTTGGAAATAAATCCAAAATTTGATAAAAGTAAAATCGGAGTCAAACACGGTGAACCGTTCATGGTTCGGTTGACCGGGGCATCTTCGGATCGTTTAACCGAATAGGGAACGGGTAAGCGCAATTGGTTGACCGAGATTGCCCAGAGTGCCTGGACAATCGGGTTCGGTTAACCGATTGGAAACGGTCAACCGAGAAGTAGTATTTTCGGTAGACCGACGATGACACGGTTATCCGATGACTATGTTCCAGGAGCGATTTTGGTGGGTCAAAGGTAAACTGATTACAAGACGTGGTTCGTCCGAATTATTCTTGGGATTTTTCTCATACGGATTCGGTCGACCGTCTATCTCACGGTGCACTGAACAGGTGTTATAACTGAATGGTTCGGTTGACCGAATAATACTCGGTCTACCGAACAAGAACGATTCTACCTGAATTATTAAGAGATTAATTAAATCATGGGTGAAATAATTCCAGATTTAATTAAAACGATTTTTGTGGGTGATTAAGTGGAATTTAGAGATTAATTTTAGGAGAGAAAAACAAGGGATCATGGCTAAATAATAGCTCTTGATAAGGATATTTTGGGAGCCTATAAAAGGGCACCTATTCCTACTTGTTTTAATACTAATGCAAAATCTTTCTATCATTAATATCTCCCTAATCACCACGAAATTTCTCTTAGTAAAATTAAGTTTGGAGATTAGAATCTCAGGAGACTTAAAGAGGGGTTATTAGCTTGATTCTAAACCTTGTTAGATATTGATTGGCTAGCTCCTTTCTCTCTAACCTTGTTTAGAGTTTGGTGAACACTCGGAGGCAATTCCGTGGACGATCAGCGAGCAACGCGACTCCGGATCATCAAAAAGGTTTTAGAGAACCTTTAGGTATGATTCTATCTTTGTGGATTATTTTGATAAATGTAGGTTGCATGTTATTAGAATAAAACATAAATAGATGTACATAAAATTGCTGAAAATATGAAAATCAATCTTGTATGTTATATTAAAATTTTAAAATATATACATACATAGGGACACGAAATCCTACAGTGGTATCAGAGTATTTAGTTCATATTTTCAACAATTAGACTATATAATTAATTTTAGTTTACCATCTACAATCAAAACAATTCATGTTTTATGTCTTTTTCGAGTTTTCGATAGTTTTGTTGATTTAATTCTAAATTGATTCTTCTGATAGTTTTAAATGTTTTAAAACACATCATATGAATGTTAGAATTAAGATTTGGACTTATGTCTGATTTATAGAGTTTTCGTTTTAATTAAATGATTATTTTATAAGGAATCAACAAAACGAAAAAGGCATATGTTTATCTTTCTTTAAATGTTCAATTTAGAAATTGGATAAACACGGTTCAAATATTTTATAAATTGAACTATGGATGCATAAAATCATTTTAATGGATTTCAAATGATTTTAGAATTGTTTGATTTAAGAGATGCATGATAAACTAAATTTAGTAATATATAGTATATGTACATGCGTTGTTCGAGTTCTCTAATGCAGGATATGTGAGTTTATATGTTCCATCGAAGCCATGTGTGAATGAATGAATGAATGAATGAATGTGTATGTTATTATTTTTCAATCACAGGGGCTTATGTATGTAAAAGCCAAATTTTATTTCTATGTATATGCATGCATATGAGAGGATTTTTACATAGGACTTGCACTAGACAATTTTCAAAATTGAGAGATGCATGTTTATATTTTTGCAATATCAACATCCATGGTGCAAGAGGAAGACGTTGAGTAAGCGCAAGGATCAAGGATCAGGGATCAAAGATCAAGGACGCGGGAACATATAAACTCACGTAATGTTTGTGTGAATGGATTTATTTATGTTTGTGTGCTTGATATATATGTGATTGTATGGATGAATGTTAGGATGTGTATAGATGATAAAAATGCATGATCACCTAAATTCTAAAATGACATATAAATGTGTAATTATCCAACCAAAAATTAAGAGTATCATTCTTTCTTCTTTCATCCACTAGTAGTCATCGATCGAGGGATATTCTGCTCGCCCTTAGCGGGAGATAGCTTCCTCCATCTTTGAGAATAGTGGGAGATATAAGGTTGTCTATTGTTGTGCCACGAATAGATGTACGAGGTGTGATTCGCCCTTAGCGGACACCGAGTATATTTGTTTGTGAATACAATGGATAAACGTATCTCGTATCAAATGAAATAAGTTTTCTTAACAAGACCCGGAGCCCTAGCTCGGTTTTGGGAAAGAGAGTTTTTCTTACGAGGAATTGTCATATTCCCTCCTAATTGAAACGACAAGAGTCATAAGAGTTTGAAAATGCAAATGTTGCGATATTTCGAAATGGTTATGATTAGAAAAATGTTTTCTTACCTTGATTTTATAATATATCCGATAGCCCTTAGCTAGTTTATATAATAATTGATCGGATCTTGGATTGCTGCATTTATGGACAAATTTTTATTTGCGGTATTATTGTTTTAAAAACATAAAATTGACATTAAATCCCATATAATTTATTTTGTAGAAATGTCGAATATTCAACCTATTGTGCGATCTATGATTGAAAAACATCCTTTGGCAAATGATAGCTCAAACTTCATAAGCTGGCAACTCAAGCTCAATATCGTGTTAAAGTTTGAGAATTTGTCTCATATTTTGGATGGTCAAATCCCAAAATTAAATGAGAGGGCAACCGATAGAGAGAGAGGCAAAAGCCAAGTAGGAAGACCAAGAGAACCAGGTTCACGGTCTAATGTTAGCCTCCATGGGTGACTCGCTTCAGGCGAAATACTTGGATTTAAAACCCAAGAAGACCATGGAAGTTTTAACAAAGATGTTCATGGATAGTGCTAGAAAAGAGCGTTACAAGACCACCATAGCACTCACAAGGTGCCACATGGCGGAGGGAACATCGGTATCCATGCATTTTATCACGATGCAAGGATACCTTGAGAAGTTGTCGAAGCTCTCTTCCCTGATGCCCGATGACATTCTGGAAGATTTGATTCTTGGCTCTCTAGCCCCGTCCTACAAGGACATGATTATGCACTATCATGTGCGTGAGAATGGGGTGAGTCTTTAGGAACTTCACAACGCTCTCAAAATGGTTGAAGTTGACATGGGCAAGGGTAGGGACAAGCACGTCCTAGCCATCCATGGAGGGAGCAAGAAGATCACCAAAGGTAAAGGCAAATTCACCAAGAATACATCAATCAAGAGCAAGGGAGTAGGAGGTGCTCGTGCGAGTGCCTCAAGGGGGAAATCTTTGAAATCTCTGACTCCCAATATGGAGTGCTTTCACTGCGGTCAAAAAGGACACATCCGGCCAAATTTTCCCAAGTAGAAGGAAGACCTTGACAATGGAATGATTGAACGTAAGCGCCCCAAAAAGGACAAAGGTATATTTGTTATTGAGATAAATTTAGCCACCTCTGTCCATGATTGGGTAATTGATACCGGATCTTGTGCTCACATAATTTCTAATGTGCAGCTACTAAAGGATAGGAAGGAACTCGTGAAAAATGAGATGATTTTGAAGGTTGGAAATGGTGCAAGCGTTGTTGCGATTGCACAAGGTTCTGTAGAGCTTCAATTATCTAGTGGTTTAAATTTGTGTTTAAAGAATGTTTATTTTGTGCCTTCGATTAGCAAGAATATTATTTCTGTATCATGTTTGGATATGGATAATTTTAATATAAATATTTCAAATTTTTGCTTGTCTATATCGAAGAATGGTATTTTCTATGCAATTGCATTCGTAAGGAATGGTCTCTATTTGCTTGAATTGAATAATAAACAAATATTAAGTATCAATAACAAAAGACTTAAAACTACTCACGTGAATGATACACTCTTGTGGCACTATCGTCTTGGTCACATAAATGAAAAACACATCAACAAATTGCAAGAAGCTAACCTTCTTGGTCAACTTGATTTTAAATCATTGGAGACGTGCGAACCTTGCCTATTGGGCAAAATGACCAAGAGGCCTTTCAAGAAGAAAGGACCGAGAGCGAATGACTTGTTGGATTTGATACATTCCGATGTATGTGGTCCGATGAGTACTAGTGCAAGAGACGGTTTTAGGTACTTCATTACGTTCACGGATGACTATAGTCGTTATGGCTATATTTATCTAATGAGATACAAAAGTGAATCCTTTGACAAGTTCAAGGAATTCAAGAATGAAGTAGAGAACCAACTCAACAAGAAAATCAAGTCTCTACGAACTGATCGTCGAGGTGAGTACTTAAGTACCGAATTTGACTCATTCCTAAAGGAGTGTGGTATTGTACCATAGCTCACCCCTCCCGGTACACCTCAGTGGAATGGGGTATCCGAAAGGAGGAATAGGACATTATTCGACATGGTTCGACCAATGATGAGTCAAGCTGAATTGCCGCTTTACTTTTGTAGTTATGCACTAGAAGCTGCGGCTTACACACTAAATAATGTTTCATCCAAATCCGTAGAGAAAACGCCTTATGAGCTATGGAGTGGTAAAACACCTGAGCTCAATTTTCTCATGATTTGGGGTTGTGAGACCTATGTCAAGAGATTGATGTCGATTAAACTTCAAACAAAAGCGGATAAGTGCTTCTTTATAGGTTATCCTCGTGAGACAAGAGGATACTACTTTTGGCATATAACCTCCAATCGCGTGATTGTAGAGAGGGATGTCGTATTTCTGGAAAAAGATTTTCTAGAAAGAATAAAAAGTAGTGGGAGTAGAGTTGTGCTTGAGGAGACTCAAGATACTCTACAAGATCATGATATGAATGATGATATTCAAGATCATGAAGGCCCAACCGAGATTCCTTTGGTTAGTGGGAGCGTGAGTGAGAGACCTTCGCAAGAAATTGTGAGAGAAACTCAATCCTCCCCACCTAGTGTATGTTTGAGAATCGAACACGAACCAATTCCACAAGAAATTGTTGAAGAAGTTCGAGAAGTACACGTAGAACCAAAAGAATTTAGAAGGTCAACGAGGGAAAGGAAGAAACCCGATATGTATTTGGGACTTCATGAGATCATGGTACTAGATACCGATGATCCCTCGACCTTTCAAGAAGCAATGGAAAGAAAGAACTTAAACTATGGCTCAAGGCCATGAAATCTGAAATAGAATCCATGTATGATAATCAAGTGTGGAACTTGGTTGACCTTCCTCAAAGGAAAAAATTCAAAATAAATGGGTTTTCAAGAGGAAGATGGACATGGATGGGAACTTGACAACCTACAAAGCGAGGCTTATAGCAAAAGGTTTCACCTAAGTTCAAGGAATTGACTATGAGGAAACTTTTTCATCGGTTGCCATGTTCAAGTCTATTCGGATTATGCTCGCTATTGCCGCATTTCATGATTATGAGATATGGCCAATGGATGTCAAAACGGCGTTCCTTAATGGGAACTTGGAGGAGGATGTGTACATGGTACAGCCTCAAGGTTTTGAAGATCTAAAGAATAGTGAGAAAGTATGCAAGCTTCAAAGATCCATTTATGGATTGAAGCAAGCATCAAGGAGTTGGAACAAGCGCTTTGACGAAGAAGTCAAAAATATTCACTTCGTCCAAAGTAAGGAAGAACCTTGTATATACAAGAAGGTTAGTGGGAGCCACATAGTATTCTTGATCTTATATGTTGATGGCATACTCCTCATGGGAAATCATATACCTTGGCTTGAGCAAACGAGAAGTTCATTGAAATCTGCATTTTTGATGAAAGACATGGGTGAGGCTCAATACATCTTGGGAATCAAGATATATAGAGATAGATCCCGTAGACTCATTGGCCTAAGTCAACGTACGTACATTGACAAGGTCTTGAAAAGGTCCAGCATGAACAACTCCAAAAAGGGCAGTGTGCTAATTAGTATGGGTGTGCAACTCAAGAAGTCTCAACGTGCAGAATCACGTAAAGACTTGGAGTACATGAAAGATATCCCTTATGCTTCGGCAATAGGATCAATCATGTATGTGATGACTTGCACAAGACCCGATGTCTCGTATGCTCTAAGGGTGACAAGACGTCACCAATCTAACGCAAGTCCTGAGCATTGGACTGCGGTCAAGAATATTCTGAGGTACCTTAGCCGGACCAAAGATAAGCTTCTTGTTTATGGAGGACAAAGGGAATTAATAGCCGAGGGCTATTCGGATGCAAGTTTCATGAGTGATCCCGACGATAGAAGGTCGCAATCAGGATACGTCTACCTTCTGAATGGTGGAGCTGTGAGTTGGCGTAGTTGGAAGCAAAGCACTACGGCTGACTCAACCACCACTTCCGAAGTAATGGCTGTCGTTGAAGCGAGCAAGGAAGGAGTATGGATTAAGAAGTTCCTTGAAGAGCTTGGAGTAGTTACCTCGAGCGAGAGACCAGTAGAGCTATTTTGCGATAATAGTGCATCTATCTCGCAAATCAAGGATCCCAAATCACACCACAAAGTGAAGTACATGGATCATAAGTACTTTGCACACGTGACTTCATCGACGAGGGCAAAATAAATCTGTTATGGGTGGACACAAATAGCAACACAGCTGATCCATTCACCAAACCCTTATCCCAAGCCAAGGGCGAAATGAATTTCGAGTCCATGGGTCTGAGGAACCATGTGGAGTGGCTTGATGAGTGATTAGAGAGGGTTACCCTAGTTATTATTGTTTTATACATTGAGAATGTATGTGAGAGAAAACTTTGATAACAAGTGAGATATTGAAAGGAATGTGTTCTAAAAGTTTTACTTTTATAAGTCAGTTATTATGAATTGAAGTGTTAAGGAAGAGGCGTTTGGTCCTTAACCGTAGAGCTCTAAAAGATAATTGTTTCCATAAATCAAAAGTTCTTCACAATCATGGTAGTTAACAGGGAACATTAATTACCAAGATAAGATTGTCGTGTTGGTCATCGATTGTTGTAGCTCTACAAATAATTGACGACACGAGTATATAAAAGAGGAAAAAATTACTTTTATATATTGAATAGACCTAACAAGTAAAACATTATGGAATTGTGTTTCGTGTCATTAATGTTTTTACTGTGTCCTGGATCCTAAGATATGAGACTTATATCTTTTCACTCAAGAAGTGTTTAATTTGATTATTGTCAAAAGCTACCAAAGAGTGTGGTGATAACGACAATAGTTGGTTAAACATGACTTGTGCTGGAAAAGATAGCTAGTCAAACGATTATCATTGCCCCTCTTAATTGAGTGATGATATTAGTGGGCCCCTTGATAAAGCAAAATTATAATGTGCACAATGTGACTTAAGTTAAGTCACATAGTTATAATTAGCTTAGAGAGATCAAGAAATGAATATAATACAAAGGTGACACATTTCTACTTTGTATATATTATTAATATCATGAGGCAAGGGACGGACACACGTGGTGCACTTACATCACTAAATGGATCGTGTTTTAGTTTAGGTGGAACAAAGACATCTATGCTAATTGGGTGATTATAATGTGTAGCTAGATACCGCTTATAGTCTGAGATATTAAGTGTTTAATATCACTGCCAATTAGGCTTAGATCCTCCCATAGGTCACACCACAAAACTGGGAAACAAGAGGTTTGATTTTAAGTTCATAGATGTGTCGGGTTTCTTGTGAAAATGGGACACATGTGGTGAATTAATTAAAATCAATATGTTATGAGAATTAACATAATTAGAATCATAATAAATTCATATGAGGTATATATTATGGGGTGTAATAATTTAATATTGCATATGATAATATATATAGGATGTGAATTGTTAAAAAACCCCAAAAGTTCAAATTTTGTTGGAAATAAATCCAAAATTTGATAAAAGTAAAATCGGAGTCAAACACGATGAACCGTTCATGGTTCGGTTGACCGGGGCATCTTCGGATCGTTTAACCGAATAGGGAACGGGTAAGTGCAATTGGTTGACCGAGATTGCCCAGAGTGCCTGGACAATCGGGTTCGGTTAACCGATTGGAAACGGTCAACCGAGAAGTAGTATTTTCGGTAGACCGAAGATGACACGGTTATCCGATGACTATGTTCCAGGAGCGATTTTGGTGGGTCAAAGGTAAACCGATTACAAGACGTGGTTCGTCTGAATTATTCTAGGGAATTTTTCTCATACAGATTCGGTCGACCGTCTAGCTCACGGTGCACTGAACACGTGTTATAACGGAATGGTTTTGTTGATCGAATAATACTCGGTCTACCGAACAAGAACGATTCTACCTGAATTATTAAGAGATTAATTTAATTATGGGTGGAATAATTTCAGATTTAATTAAAACGTTTTTTGTGGGTGATTAAGTGGAATTTAGAGATTAATTTTAGGAGAGAAAAACAAGGGATCATGGCTAAATAATAGCTCTTGATAAGTATATTTTGGGAGCCTATAAAAGGGCACATATTCCTACTTGTTTTAATACTAATGCAAAACCTTTCTCTCATTAATATCTTCCTAATCACCACGAAATTTCTCTTAGTAAAATTAAGTTTGGAGATTAGAATCTCAGGAGACTTAAAGAGGGGTTATTAGCTTGATTCTAAAACCTTGTTAGAGATTGATTGGCTAGCTCCTTTCTCTCTAACCTTGTTTAGAGTTTGGTGAACACTCGGAGGCAATTCCGTGGACGATCAGCGGATCATCAAAAAGGTTTTAGAGAACCTTTAGGTATGATTCTATCTTTGTGGATTATTTTAATAAATGTAGGTTGCATGTTATTATAATAAAACACAAATAGATGTACATAAAATTGCTGAAAATATGAAAATCGATCTTGTATGTTATATTAAAATTTTAAAATATATACATACATAGGGACACGACATCCTACAGTACGTACACGGCGGCGTTGTCGGTGACCACCTGAACAATGTGTTCTTCGCCAATCTCGCCAACTACCTTGTCCATCAGCTTGTACAGGTAGTCTGTGGTGTGAGAGTGACCAGAAGCATCTACAGACCTCATGAACATGGTACCTGTTGGACAATTTGCTAGAAAACTGATTATATTCCTACCGGACCTATCAGTCCAGCCAGCTGTCATTAACGTACACCCGTATGTTGCCCAATCTTGTATGTAAGACTGTAGTATACCTCTAGTGTAGTCAATTTCATGTTTAAGGCACGAGTCACTAACTTCATGATACGTCATGGGTTTAAGTCCGGGTCCGTAAGTACAAGTAGCGGATATTGTTGAATGATATACCACATCTATAGAAAAACCTAGATCATTTTTGATTAATTGTTTTCCTATCTTATTTTTTAAAGGTTTTTTCGATGGTTGTTTGTTGGGCGCCGAAAACCACGTCCTTCCCACGTCCGCAAAATGGTCCCCACAAACATTGTTTTGTCTCTTTCGACCAGGAACGGGGCGAGGACGGGAGGTTGGGGTCCGAGCAGAACCGGAACTCGACCCGGTTTCCAGATCAAATTCTATGTTTTCTCTGTCTACATAATCATCAAGACAAACATTTTCGTTTTGTAATGTCCTACTGTTTCTAATCATATATGCAGTTATGTCTTGTTTAACAGAGTCAGGAACTTTATCACAAGGTCTAGCATTGCTATTGCGTGTGTGTGCAAGATTATGTTTGTGACGGGCTATACCACCTCTAGTTTCCTTACCACATAACTCACAGACAATGCAGTTTTTATCATTAGCACTAATGTAATGGGCAGTATTCCAACTGGGGTAATTTGTACAGGTAGGTCTTAGGTCATCGTAACTCTCGTGATGCATGGGGAGACTAGTGCCGGGTATGTAGGCCATATCTTAAAACTAGACTAATATGAAAATTTAGACTAATATGAAAATGAAATACTAATTAATTTAATTCTAAATAGAAGTTCTAAAGAGTGCACTTGATTTTGGCGGTTGAAGAATGAAGAACCGGATCAGAGACTTCACTTTCCAACTTCAAAACTAAGCACCAGACCAGAGACTTAATCATGAAAACTTGATGATTAGGAAACTTGATGATTAGAATAGAATTATGAAGAAGAAGAGAATGAGAGATGTGTGAAAAATGAAGAGTTTTGGAGGTGTTTATATAGGATTTGGGGGTAGTGGCAAACTTGTAATTTTTGAAAAAAAATTAAAAGTTGATAGCCGTTGGAGTGCCTCCAACGACTATCGCCTAGGCAAGGCGATCGCCCATTTCGCCAAGCTTTGCTGGGCGAAAGGCGGTGGTAACCCAGGCGACCACCGCGACGGGCGGTCTCCTACCGCCTAGGCGATCGCCTACGTGAACATTACTTCAAACAAACAATCGAGTAATATAAATATCAGGTAAATATGAAGTAAAATAAAAGATAATCTTTAACCAATCCGGTAACGTACGTCATTCGTGAGGTTACGAAACAATACGTCATTCGTGAGCTTATGAAAGCCATTAAAGCCAACGAACACAATTGCCTAATGAGATGGAATGCAACAAAAGAGTTCCAAATTCCAATACAACCCAGGAAAAAGAAGAAAATTTCAAAATGTACCAAGGAACATAGTGGGTCATCCACGTAAGGTAACACTACCGCCGCTTTCAACCACGCAATCGTATACTTGATGAAAACTCAAATCCAAACACGTCGACGTTTTCTTCTTCTTGTTTCCATCTCACAAAAAAAAAACTCCATGTATACTCCCCGTCCCATTCCCACAGCAAATCACAACCAAACCAAAGCAATGGAAGAACAGAAGCCAAAGAAGCATATAGTCCTCTTCCCCTTCATGGCGCAAGGCCACATAACACCTTTCATCTCCTTAGCAAACCTAATCTACTCCACAACCCAACCCAACCCTCCAACCATCACACTCCTCTCCACACCTCTCAACATCCAAACCATCCAATCCTCCCTTCCTTCTACCTCCCCCATCAACCTCGTTCCCCTCCCGTTCGACCCGGTCCGCCACGACCTCCCCCCGAAAGCCGAGAACACCGACTCCTTACCCTACTCTCTCATCATCCACCTCTTCCACGCCTCCAAGTCCCTCCTCCCCCACTTCTCCCAATTCCTTGAATCATTGGTAAATAAAAGTGGCCCCACCCGGGTATGTGTCGTCGCCGACGTGTTTTTTGGATGGACGGTGGGGATCGCACGTGAGATGGGCGTTTTTCATGCGACTTTCACCACTTGCGGGGCGTTGGGGACGGCCGCGTACAACTCTCTTTGGGTGAACCTACCCCACTTGAACACCGGCGGGGATGAATTCGGACTTCCGGGATTTCCCCCGGAATTCAGGTTGAGAAGGAATCAGCTTTCCCAGCATCTCCGCTACGCCACCTACGACAACCCGTGGACGGTTTTTATAAGGGAACAGATCTCGTTAGCGATGGACTCCAACGCCTTGCTATGCAACACCGTGGCGGAGATCGAAGAGACCGGAATGAGGATCCTCCATGGAATTTCTAATATCCCGATATACGCGGTAAGCCCGCTTCTCCACTCCGGGAGGATCGCAAAACCGAAAGCCGACAATACTTGCCTGACGTGGTTGGATTCTCGTCCGAACGGTTCGGTTCTATACGTGTCGTTCGGATCCCAGAACACGGTGTCGGCGTCACAGATGACTGCGCTAGCGGAGGCGCTGGAGCGAAGCGGAGTCAGGTTCGTGTGGGTGGTGAGGCCGCCGATCGGGTTCAATATCCGAGGGGAATTCAAGACCAAGTGGTTGCCGGCGGGGTTCGAGGAGAGAGTAGAGGGGAAAGGATTGGTGGTTAGAGGATGGGCCCCACAGGTGGAGGTGCTCGGCCACGTGGCGGTGGGAGGGTTTTTGTCCCACGGGGGGTGGAATTCTGTGCTGGAGAGTTTGAGTAAAGGTGTGCCGTTGATTGGGTGGCCTATGAATGCCGAGCAATTTTACAATGTTAAGATGCTAGAGGAGGAGTTGGGAGTGTGCGTTGAGGTGGCGAGAGGGGCGGTGGAGGATGTCGAGAGTCAGAAGATCGAGGCGGTCGTGACGGAGGTGATGCGAGGCGAGAAAGGGTCGGAGATGAGAAGACGGGCGGGGGAGTTGGCTCAGAGGATTAATGCGGCGTTGAGAGTGGATGGGGATGGCAAAGGGTCGTCTGTTCTTGCATTGGAACGCTTCTTGGAGGCTGCCTTGGGATAGTGAACTGAAAATTCAATTTCGAGTATCACAATGTAGCCTTTGGTAAGGATTGTGATTGACTAGTGTTGTGTTCTGCCTAATTTTTAGTATGACTTGGCTGTTGTTGTACCAACTAAGCCAATTGGGAGCGTGGTGTGCTTTTTTTTATAGAAATAGCAAGATGCAAAATTATGTCGTCCGAGTAAATGAAAAGATTGAAGGTGCATTAATATATTTTTTTTAAAAGGGAGTTTTTTTTGAACTATAACAAATTGTTGTGGTAGATATAACACAGTTTGATTCGTGGAAACGTAATACGTAGTTACATGGATGTTGCACTTTTCTTACGATACAGATACACGTTGGAAATTGAAGGATTAGCATGGGTTATGTTCGACAATATATTATGCATCAAATCACAACATGTAATATTCCGGGGTCTTGACGTAGCTTTGAATGGTGAGATTGAATTTGCACGACCGACAATAAAGAGACCCACTCGGGACCATTGACAAAAATAATGTATACTTGAAAGTTCAGAGGAAAGAAGAAAGACTGGTCTGCACCACTTGTTTATTGAAAAAGACATTATCTTAGCATTTCATGGGACCTGATTTTAAAAAAACTCGTGGGACCAATCATACTTTTTCCCAGCAAGCATATACTCCCTCATAATTATTACATAGGTTTCGTGATTCCTTTGGACAATTCTCTCGACGTACAAGGGTTCACTTCTATTCTTGTCCAATTTTCTTGACTTGAAGAAGATAATTTTTTATATTCTTTACATGAAGTGGACACCTGTTGTGAGTTTTGACTCGGTTGGGTTCTGCCAACTAAGCCAGTGGGTGGTTATTGTCTCTGAGAGACATTTTTTTTATAATAGGTAATGCATTAATATTAAAAAGTTTTGCTACGAATTATGAAACCACAGCAAAGCATTCTGCCAAATTATTGGTATTGTGACAAATTATTCGGCCAAATTTATGTCGGCCGAGTAAAAGAAATTATTGGTATTGCGATACAAGAACATGTAATTTGTTTGATAAGTATATAGTAAATTGTTGCGTGACACATTTATTTGTGGAAAAGCGATACATACACAATATGCACTTTTCTTCTGCATTATGATCACATGGCTAAAATCCAATATGGTTGTGTCCCGCATTCTCTTATGTTATTTTAGCAATAGATTGGAAATTGAAAACGTGGTGGGTTATGTATTTCCAGGGGTTGTTAGATCCTAACTCTTGCTTTTGTTTTAATTGTGTTTAGGAGAGGTTTAGAGATGGATTGCATGGACGGCTGAGATCGAGTGAGAGAAAAGTATATAAGGTTCGGATTTTCTCTCTCTCACCCTCACTCTTCACTCTCTCCCTCACTCGCGACCTCTCTCTTTCTCACTCGTCTCTCTCTCCCTAGTGGTTCTTCGGTGTTGGCGGAGGCGAGGATCGGAGTGTTGGAGTCGCCAGAGTCGTCGTAGAGATCGGGAATCAGAAGTTCGCCGGAGTTCGAGCTTTTTCGTGGAAACGCTCGTCGTGGTTTCTTCAAAGGCTTCTTCAAGCTTTAAGGTATGTCAAACTTGCTTTCAAGCTCACCTAGTATTAGTGTGGGAGTGGAAGCGGTCGACGGTAGGCCGTTTCGGGCTCGTCGGACCTACACAGCAGTTTCTGAACTATAAACGGACGACCAGTGTTTTGGTTCGGTCGACCGGTTGTAGTGTATTTTTGGGGCGAATCCCTCGCACCGGTCGAACGATGCCCTTTGGGCGGTCGATCGGTTGTTCAATTTTAGCGAGAGAAAACGTCCTGGGTATTTTCGGTCGAACGGGACCCCTTTGCCGGTCGACCGAAAGTACTGTTGTAAGTCGGTTGGGGGCGTTGACCATCTAAACGGTCGATCGCCTGTTTGACTCGTCCGACCGACGTTTAAGTTAACTTAATGGCCGGTCGACCGGTAGTGTGGTTTCGGTCGACCGTGAAGTGTGGACTGTTGGTGAGTCCTACTGGTGATTTTCGGTCGACCGATAGGGTTCGGTTGTTTGACCGTTTTACTGTTGTTTGCGAAAATGGTTTTCTACTGGTGCTTTTCGGTCGACCGGGACCCCTTTGTCGGTAGACCGTTTGGCGGGTTTTTCGGTTGGGCCAGTTCTCTGGTGAGGATCGGTCGACCGGAAGCCAGTTTTCGTTCGACCGTTTTGCACTGTTTTTGTGTGTGTGTTGCTATTGATTGGCTAGAAGGCAACGAGTCTGCCGGGCCTTTTGGGGCGACGGAGGACATGCCGATCCTATATCAATTAGTAGTGACACGTGGAGGGGGATTGTGATAATTGTCGCCGTGGCTCCGGCAGTTGAGGCAAAGTCATGGTTCCGGCGAATGATGCAAAACCGTGGCTCCGATAACACTGAGGCAAGAAGGGGTTGTTTGGCCGTGATTTGGACCGACGGTGCCTTGTGTGCACGAGTGTCGGTGGGTTGTGGTGAGAGGACCCTTGAGACCCGTGTTGTTTGGCTATGGCCGGGAGAGAAGTCCCGGGAACTTAGCGGGTGTATCAGTGGTGTTTTTATGGTTCTTTGCATATTCCATTCTGTCCATATATGTGTTAGGGTTTGGCATACTGGGTTTCCTCCTGGAAACTCAGGCATTTATTGTCTGCTTTCAGGCCGAGAGCGACGTTAGGTGGGTGGTGACGGCGGAGGGAGCGCTCGAGACCGGATCCTGCTTCCTTATCTTTTGAGGTGGTTGTGATTACTTGTGTATATTTTATGTATATGATCTTTTGATGTAATCACATTCTTTTGTAAACTCGTTCACATATATATATTATATGTTGGTGCACCGGTGTGTGTATTTTTTTCCGTAATTCCTCGTTGATTGTATGATTTAAATTTGAAATTTTCCGCTGTGTTTGAGGACGTTACAACTTCGTATCAGAGCGGTCAGTTTCAGTGTCTTCGTCCAAAGAAACCACCCTTAGAGTTGTGTCGAGCATGCATGCATTGTTCTCATTCATGTTTTGTGTCTCCTGTGTAGATGGCTCCGAGACGCGTGAGACCTCCTCCCCGAGATCGTAGCCCCAGTGTTGAGGCAGATGAGGGGAGCAGGGGAGAGGAGCTGAAGACGCTCCAGGGCACGCTGGGTAGATTGGGCGAGATTCTCGAGCGCCAATCTGCCCAGGCTGAGCAGGGAGGACCGGGTGCAGTGCTTGATCGGTTTATCCGTCAGCATCCCCCATCCTTCGACAGTTGTGGCGACCCTGAGGCAGCAGAGGACTGGGTCTTTAAGATCCAGAAGATATTTCAGGCGATTGGGTGTCCTCCTGAGAGGAAGGTGGATCTGGCCACCTATGTGTTGGACGGCGGCGCAGCCAACTGGTGGAGGTCCACTTCTGCTGTGGTTTTCGAGGACAGTGAGGAGTTGGGCTGGGAGGATTTCCTGGCAGAATTCAACCACCAGTATTTTCCGCAGCACGCCCGCGATAGGAAGAGAGAGGAGTTCCTAGCTTTAGAGCAGCGGGACATGACTTTGGCTGCCTACATCAGCAAATTTCACGCTTTGGAGCGATATTGTCCAGAGATTTATGTAACACAGGAGCAGAGGGCTCGGAGGTTTGTGCACGGTCTGAGACTGCAGTTCAGGGCCCGTGTTACCACGAGCATGCCACAGACGTTAGCAGACGTTGTGAAGTTTGCTACCATCATGGATCAGGATAGCCAGGACATTGAGGAGGCTAGGAGGTCGCAGGTGAAGACCGGAGTACGTCCGGGGAGTCAGTTGTTAGGGAATCCTGGCAAGAGGCCTCAGATTGACGGAGGTGGACCACCGCAGGCTGGGCAGTGCAGGCAGTGTGGTGGAGTTCATCCGGGACGCGGTTGCGGACCCCGTTCTGGCGCGTGTCATGGGTGTGGCCAGCTGGGTCACTTTATTCGTTCTTGCCGGAGTAGGCCGGGTGGGCCTATTGTTCGACCGGGATCATCCACAGCTGGTGGAGCGGGTTCGAGTCGTTCTGCAGCACCACCCCAGCAGGGGAAGAGAGCAGGTCGCGTGTTCACTATCCAGGCGGAGGAGGCTAGAGATGTCAGCACGGTGGTGGAAGGTACGCTACTTGTTGCAGATTTGGTAGCTAGGGTGTTGTTCGACTCTGGGGCCACACACTCGTTTATCTCTGAGCAGTTTGCGAGCGTGTTGGGCCGTACCCCTGCGATGTTGACTGCCACTTTGGAAGTCAGCACACCCCTGGGTTTGGTGGGCACTGTGGGGAGATTTCTTCCCGGCGCCACGATTGCTTCGGAAGGCCAGGAATTTCCGGCTGACCTGGTCTTGCTACCGATGGTGGACTTTGATGTTATACTCGGGATGGATTGGTTGTCCCAGTACGACGTCCGAGTCTTGTGCCGTAATAAGAAGATTTTGATTCCGAGGCGAGGTTTGCCTGATCCTCTGATCAAAGGATTGAAGGACCGCGGGAGTCGGTTGATCGTTTCTTCAGTTAGAGCTCGGAAGTTAATTCAGCAGGGTTGCAGGGCTTTTGTAGCCACTTTGGTAATTCCAAATCCGGAGCTGAGGAGGCTGATGGACATCGAGATTGTTCAGGATTTTCCCGAGGTGTTTGCTGATGATGTCTCCGGTCTACCACCCCACAGAGAGATAGAGTTCGGCATTGATCTGGTAGTTGGGACTACACCGCAGTCGAAGGCTCCGTACAGGATGGCGCCTGCAGAGTTGGCGGAGCTGAAGAAGCAGTTGCAGGATCTGATGGATACTGGGTTTATCTGACCTAGTGTCTCACCGTGGGGTGCGCCGATTTTATTTGTGAAGAAGAAGGATAGCTCGTTGCGGATGTGTATAGATTACCGGATGCTGAGTAAGGTTACTGTGAGGAATCAGTATCCTTTGCCCAGGATCGAGGACCTGTTTGACCAGTTGTAGTCAGCGAAGGTGTTCTCGAAGATTGATCTGCGATCCGGGTACCATCAGTTGAGGATCAGAGAGGCAGATGTTCAGAAGACAGCTTTTCGGACGAGGTACGGGCACTTTGAGTTTCTGGTGATGCCGTTCGTGTTGACGAACGCGCCTGCAGCTTTTATGGATCTGATGAATAGGACTTTCAGTCAGTATCTCGACCGTTTCGTGATTGTCTTTGTGGACGATATCTTAGTCTATTCACCAGATATGGATCAGCTCCGGGAGCATTTGAGGATTGTACTTGGCATTCGGAGAGATCAGCAGCTGTATGCCAAGTTTTCGAAATGCGAGTTCTGGCTTCACAGTGTTGCATTTTTGGGGCATATAGTGTCGGGAGCTGGGATATCAGTGGATCCAGCGAAGGTTGAGGCAGTGACGTAGTGAATAGCCCCGACGAGTGTGACCGAGATTAGGAGTTTTGTTGGATTGGCGGGTTATTACCGTCGGTTCATCAAAGACTTCTCGAGACTTGCTTCACCCCTGACAGCGCTGACGAAGAAAGGAATGAAGTTTGTTTGGTCCCAGAATTGCGAGGACAGTTTTCAGGAACTGAAGAGTCGGTTGACGACTGCTCCAGTTCTGACTCTTCCCAGCGGTAGTGGAGGTTATGTGATTTACAGCGACGCCTCAGGTGTTGGTTTGGGATGTGTACTGATGCAGCACGGGCAGGTAGTGGCGTATGCTTCGAGGCAGTTGAAGGTGCACGAGAAGAATTACCCCACTCACGATTTAGAGTTGGCAGTCATGCTTCATGCTCTGAAGATTTGGCGTCACTATTTGTATGGTGAGCGGTTCGAAGTCTTCACGGATCATCAGAGTCTGAAGTACATGTTTTCACAGAAGGAGCTGAATATGAGGCAGCGCAGATGGCTTGAGCTGATTAAGGATTTTGATTTCACCATGTCCTATCATCCGGGGAAGGCGAATTCAGTTGCAGACGCGCTGAGCAGGAAAGTGGAGGTGTCAGCTGCGAGTTTGTGTATTCAGGAGTGGAGGCTACTCGAGACATTGTCAGAGTGGAGGCCGTTCACCGAGAGCTCGGAGGGGGCAGTGATTGCGGGACTTCGAGTGGAGCCGCAGACCGTCAGTCGAGTTGTTCAGGCTCAGCACAGTGATGAGGATTTGACTAGTCTGCTACAGTCAGCTGTCAGGGATGGGTCAGACTTCACTGTGGGAGTGGATGGAGGTTTGAGGTTCAGGAGTCGGATCTGGGTGCCGAAGGTCGATGAGCTGAGAGATGATATCATGGAGGATGCACACCGAGGCAGATATTCCATTCACCTGGGGAGTACGAAGATGTATAACGATCTGCAGCGGAACTTCTGGTGGCGAGGGATGAAGCGTGATGTGGCTGATTTTGTGGTTAGGTGCTTGGTTTGCCAGCAGGTGAAGATCGAGCACCAGAGACCAGCGGGACCGATGCAGAGTATAGAGCTACCGGAGTGGAAGTGGGAGCACGTGACGATGGATTTCGTCACCGGGTTGCCGAAGACGAGGAGCTCTCATGACGCGATTTGGGTTATAGTCGATCGGCTGACCAAATCGGCACATTTTCTGGCCATCCGGACTACTCTACCTTTGGAGGGTCTTGCAAGATTGTATATTGAGGAGATCGTCAGACTGCATGGGGTGCCAGTGAGTATCATTTCAGATCGAGATCCGAGGTTCACTTCCAGGTTCTGGGGGAGTTTGCAGCATGCTCTGGGGACTCGTCTGAAGTTCAGTACAACATTCCATCCGCAGACAGACGGTCAGTCCGAGAGGACCATTCAGACGTTAGAGGACATGCTGAGAGCGTGCACTCTGGATTGGGCAGGGCACTGGGATGAGCACTTGCCGTTGATCGAGTTCACTTACAACAACAGCTACCATGCGAGTATTGAGATGACGCCGTACGAGGCTTTGTACGGAAGACCTTGCAGATCACCGGTGTGCTGGAGTGATGTAGGCGAGAGACAGTTAGTCGGGCCTGAGATTGTACAGATGTATGCCGAGAAGGTTGATGTGATCATGCAGCGACTAGCGACAGCTCAGAGTAGGCAGAAGAGCTACGCGGATCGGCGTAGGCGTGTGCTGATTTTTGAGGTCGGCGATCATGTCTTTTTGAAGATCTCACCGTCGTGTGGGGTGATGAGATTCGGGAAGAAGGGGAAGCTCAGTCCGAGGTACATTGGGCCGTTCGAGATTTTGGACCGAGTTGGAGAGGTCGCCTACTGGATTGCGTTGCCGCCACAGTTTTCTGGTCTTCATAACGTCTTCCACGTTTCGATGCTGAGGAAGTACGTGTCAGATCCTTCGCACGTGATTCAGATTGAGGTTCCAGAGATCCAGCAGGATTTGTCTCTTGAGGAGAGACCGGTAGAGATTGTGGATCAGATGGAGCACCAATTCAGGAGGAGGACGATTCCTATGGTTAAGGTCAGGTGGCAGCATCACTCTGAGCGAGAGGCTACTTGGGAAGTTGAGGAGGAAGTCCGGAAGTCGTATCCGGAGTTGTTTGGTAAGCGCTGGATTTAATTTCGTGGGCGAAATTCTTTTAAGGAGGGTGGATTGTTAGATCCTAACCCTTGCTTATGTTTTAATTGTGTTTAGGGGAGGTTTAGAGATGGATTGAGATGGACGACTGAGATCGAGTGGGAGAAAAGTATATAAGGTTCGGATTTTCTCTCTCTCACCCTCACTCTTCACTCTCTCCCTCACTCGCGACCTCTCTCTTTCTCACTCGTCTCTCTCTCCCTAGTGGTTCTTCGGTGTTGGCGGAGGCGAGGATCGGAGTGTTGGAGTCGCCAGAGTCGTCGTAGAGATCGGGAATCGGAAGTTCGCCGGAGTTCGAGCTTTTTCGTGGAAACGCTCGTCGTGGTTTCTTCAAAGGCTTCTTCAAGCCTTAAGGTATGTCAAACTTGCTTTCAAGCTCACCTAGTATTAGTGTGGGAGTGGAAGCGGTCGACGGTAGGCCGTTTCGGGCTCGTCGGACCTGCACAGCAGTTTCTGAACTATAAACGGACGACCAGTGTTTTGGTTCGGTCGACCGGTTGTAGTGTATTTTTGGGGCGAATCCCTCGCACCGGTCGAACGATGCCCTTTGGGCGGTCGACCGGTTGTTCAATTTTAGCGAGAGAAAACGTCCTGGGTATTTTCGGTCGAACGGGACCCCTTTGCCGGTCAACCGAAAGTACTGTTGTAAGTCGGTTGGGGGCGTTGACCATCTAAACGGTCGATCGCCTGTTTGACTCGTCCGACCGACGTTTAAGTTAACTTAATGGCCGGTCGACCGGTAGTGTGGTTTCGGTCGACCGTGAAGTGTGGACTGTTGGTGAGTCCTACTGGTGATTTTCGGTCGACCGATAGGGTTCGGTTGTTTGACCGTTTTACTGTTGTTTGCGAAAATGGTTTTCTACTGGTGCTTTTCGGTCGACCGGGACCCCTTTGTCGGTAGACCGTTTGGCGGGTTTTTCGGTTGGGTCAGTTCTCTGGTGAGGATCGGTCGACCGGAAGCCAGTTTTCGTTCGACCGTTTTGCACTGTTTTTGTGTGTGTGTTGCTATTGATGGGCTAGAAGGCAACGAGTCTGCCGGGCCTTTTGGGGCGACGGAGGACATGCCGATCCTATATCAATTAGTAGTGACACGTGGAGGGGGATTGTGATAATTGTCGCCGTGGCTCCGGCAGTTGAGGCAAAGTCATGGTTCCGGCGAATGATGCAAAACCGTGGCTCCGATAACACTGAGGCAAGAAGGGGTTGTTTGGCCGTGATTTGGACCGGCGGTGCCTTGTGTGCACGAGTGTCGGTGGGTTGTGGTGAGAGGACCCTTGAGACCCGTGTTGTTTGGCTATGGCCGGGAGAGAGGTCCCGGGAACTTAGCGGGTGTATCAGTGGTGTTTTTATGGTTCTTTGCATATTCCATTCTGTCCATATATGTGTTAGGGTTTGGCATACTGGGTTTCCTCCTGGAAACTCAGGCATTTATTTTCTGCTTTCAGGCCGAGAGCGACGTTAGGTGGGTGGTGACGGCGGAGGGAGCGCTCGAGACCGGATCCTGCTTCCTTATCTTTTGAGGTGGTTGTGATTACTTGTGTATATTTTATGTATATGATCTTTTGATGTAATCACATTCTTTTGTAAACTCGTTCACATATATATATATTATATGTTGGTGCACCGGTGTGTGTATTTCTTTCCGTAATGTCCTCGTTGATTGTATGATTTAAATTTGAAATTTTCCACTGTGTTTGAGGACGTTACAGGAGTCCTCGTGTAGTTGTGAAAAATGAGAGAAAATATACACAATGCAGAATCAAGAGATAAATTACGATACTTTTGGATGACCCAAAACTAATTTTTGGAAAAACTGTCACCCAAACTGATTTCCTGGGTAGCGATTTTGGAAAAACGGAACTCAATTTTTGGAATTTAACATTGCAATGCAAAACTGGGTGAACCTAGTTTCTCAGTTTTTGCGTGGTCCTCACTGCAATGCCTGTAATGTTCGGTCCTGGTTTGATTGTCAACTTACAAGTTCTACCATCCACTTTTTGACACTAATATCCTTAAGTTGTAAATTTCGTTACTTAGCCACCCGGATAAAACCCCGACTTCTTCACTTCTTGCTACCCAAACTCCCATCCCTTACTGCCGCAGCCTGTTGAGAGATCAAACACCGGAGATCGCTGTCTTGGGGAACTACAACACCAGTGAAGTTACGTTATTCCTGAGCTCACACTGTTGGTTCAGTACTAACCTCCAGTGGAGCTTCCAATTGTTAGTTCAGTGAATAAATGATTTAATTGCTTGAGTAATACATGCATGGCTACACATGATACATTTTCATCTAATCGACATGTTGATTAATTATTGATTGGTTGAAAACTTTATTAATTTATTGTTTTTTGGAATCAAGAAATTGTGCAACAAGGGTAATATTTACCAAATTTTTAGGATATAAATTGATTGCATGTTGTTGCGCTGTTATAAATTCCATATTATTTTCCTACCGATTCTTGTTTACCAATCGTGGGATTAAATTCATTGAAAGATTGAATGTTGTTGTATTAAAATGGGAATTCGGTGATTGATGTTTTATGACCCATTTCATATTGTTATCACGGTAGACTGGATATCCCATATGTTCTCCATGAAGTTAGATTTAATATACATGTTCACAAATACATAATCATCTATGTTATACGCATCCTTCCTCAGGTCCACATATGATCCAAGTTAGATTTTATCTTGAATCCATGTCTGTATGCATGTATGTTTAGATGTTAATTTGTTGTAGTTCATTTGTCATTAATTATTAATTGTTATATGACTATATTTTTTCGCAATGGCAACCACATTTAGGATTGAGCCCAATGGATCCCCAACTTTCGAAGATCTTTTAGACGAGGAAGTGTTACGTTAGTATTAGGTGCTATTGGAAGTGTCGAAGAGTGTGTTAGAATGTATTTAAACAAGAATCTAGTCCACAATGCTCCCATCACCGGTAATCAAAAAACAAGACATGTTGAGCGGACATTGGTAGGTTTGCTACGACGGTTGTCGTATACACCTTGCAACTTTCCTGAAGTTAGGTGATGTTATGAAAAATGAGGGATTACTGAGAAAAACACAAGGATTGTGTCCATAGAGGAACAACTGCGCATGTTCTTGTTTGCCCTAGGGCATGCAAATTCGAATAGGAAACTTCAAGATAAATTCCAACATTCTAGCCAGACCATTAGTAGACATTTCAACAGTGTTTTAAAGGCCTTAACAATATGGGTTTGTGATGTCATAAAGCCAAGGGAAAACCTCAATGAAACGCCTGAAACATAGTTAATCGATCTGGAGGTAAATTTTATCCCTACTTCGAAGACTATGTTGGCACACTAGACGGTACACATGCCATCATGATTGTCCAAAATGAAGACCAAAGTCAGTATCGTTGTGGCTGTGACCCAAAACACACCACCCAAAATGTCCTTGATGTTTGTGACTTCAAAATGAGACTCACATTCATTACGGTTGGATGGGAGGGAGCGATCACGGTAGTCGTATTCTTAGTCATGCACTATACGATCCAAACAAGAAATTGGCAATTCTCATTGAAGGTATGCGGTAATGATACATTTGAAATCACTCTGAAAGTTTTGATTAGGTTGACATAACTTACTTCTTTTTGAAATCCTCAGATAAATACTACTTGATTGATGTTGGTTACGCAAATTGCAAGGGCTTCTTCGAACCATATCGTTATACAAGATACCACCTTTCAGATTCAGGGGCTCACAACCATGTGGTCGAGAGAAAATATTCAATAAAGTGCACACCTCCTTAAGAAAAGTAATAGAAAGAGCTTGCAGGGTCTTAAAGCAAATGTGGGCAATGCTGGGGAAGATGGGATCCTTCCCTTCAGAGGCACAAGCGAAAATAGTGGTGGTGGCAATGGCATTGCACAATCTCATCATCGATGAACAAAATGACAAACTTGTAGACGAATATAGCAACCTAAATCTAACAAACGATGAAAATACAGACGTGGAGGTTCGTAGTGCACCAGGAGTGCGGGATGACACTCTTGTGGCTACAATTAGGGATCATATTCGAGATGACATTGCCGAGAATAGAGTGTGAGGTAGTGTCAAGTATGGTTCTTATGTAAAATATCCAAATGTCACTGAGTTATGATTTTCAGATATTGATTATATTGATGAGTAAAAATAATATGTGGCCTACTGCAAATATACATGTCCCTTGAATATTGTCTTTGGTATTTGTTATTATTTTCATTTTCTGGAATTTTCATTTCCATTGTCGACCTTTACTGCATTCATAAATTATTTCCTACAGTTCCGCACTTTTAGTATAGAAGAGGGAAGGTCGTGCAACCTCTCAGCCCACTCATCGATATGATCATTGGGGCATGTTGGTACCCTAAGCAACTCTCGTCGAAGAAAAAAGTCATGTTCGCTGAATTGAGCTCCCAACGTGGATGACGCACCAACCCTCGAGAGGGCTCCTAATCGAACTAAACTTGCAAGGGTCATGCAGGGAGGGCAAGCTGTAGTTAGCAACACCACAACAGTAACAGTGAAAACAAAGATGGTTAACTGGACAAAACGGAGGCACAAACTTTTATTCGATTAGTGCTTAACGAAGTCCGAGCTGGTAACAAACCATTATCTGTTTTGACTAACGAATTAAGGCAAAATTTAGTAACAAATTTCCATTGTGAATATGGGGTTTACTATATGTGGGATCAGCATAAAAACCATCAGGAGAATGTAAAGAGGGAATTCACTACTTGGAAGTGGTTGCAAAACCAAACTAGAATTTGATGGGATGAGGAGAGACGCACGGTTCAGATGGACGATGATTGGTGGAAAGAAAATTTACCAGTAACGTTCTACGTGAAAGTGCTTTTCTACTATCGATGAAAATCTTATAAATATAACTCACTTATAATTCTTGATTAATTTTATTTTAGGGACACTTCAATCTTGAAAATTTTAAGCATGAACCAATTCAATGGGAGCACGAACTTGAGATGATATTTGGGCGTCATGTTTCCGACGAGGACCTACTCATTAACCCAAATGAGGGAGGGAAAAAAGGCACACTACTATCAAAATAGAGTGTCTCATCCCACCATAGCAACCACAGTGGTAACAAAAGGGTGGACACAACCGACTCCGAAGAAGGAACTGATGAGACTAACCCAATGCCTAGGAAGGATGTGGTACAAGAGGAAATTAAGAAAAATAGAGTAATGATAGCTCCTTCGGCCAGGGTGTTTAGTGATGGTTTAATGTCGGTCACTTAAGTATTGAAGAAGAGATCCGATTGTGTTGTACTTTATAGCGTGCAAGCATGTTTCGAAATGTGTTGAAATATGGAAAGAAAGAGACGTTGAAGAAAACATACCAGAAACGACGATTCTCCCAAATCTCCCAAATCTCGCTACTCAATCAAGGGAATCATGGAAATAATGTATTTGGAAAGAACAACGGTATTCTCTAGTATTCCATTGTATAAATACAACCTCAAAACCCTAAATAAAATTTAACTTTTCTACTGTTCAAATTCAATATGGTATCAGAGCGTGTGTTCTGAGAAAAACAAAACCAAAAAAAACCCAGAAAAAACACCCAAACCCAAACCCACCTCCGCCTCAGAAGCTCCCCGGAGCTCATCATCGGCCGGGACAGCCAGGCGGTTGCGATCTCTGTCGCCCTCCACTCCTAGCAATGATGGACGGCGGTGGCGACTCTCAGCGCCTCACCACACAACCTCTCAATGGGACCAACTTTCTCTCCTCGGCGCGGGCCATCTCCCTGTCCCTCAGTGGCAAGAGGAAGCTAGGCCACCTCACCGGGAAAACCGCAAGACCCACCGACCAAGGATCCGAAGCCAAACAAGAGGAATGGCAGAACACTGACCACCTCGTGATGTCTTGGGTCCTCCAGTCGATGCAAAGCCAAATAGCAGAGATCTTCATGTACAAAAACAGCGCAAAGGAATTATGGGACTCCGTCCATGAACACTATGGTAAGCAACAAAACTTTGCGCATATTTTCAAACTAAAACAAGACCTCTCGCAGATCAAGCAAGGGCAGAAAAACGTGACCGAATACCTCAGCATGTTAAAGAAAACATGGGACGAACTCGCCATCTACGAGCCACCAACGACCGATTCAAAACCATACAAGCCAGAAGCGAACAAGATCGCATCTACACATTTCTTGTTGGACTGGACTCGAGCTACGAAGCACTCCGTTCCAGCATCCTTATGTCGCCGGAACTACCCAGCTTCTCGACCATCATTGCGATGGTTAACCGTGAGGAAACCCTCCGGAAAACCAAAACCGCTCAGCCGGAAAACCAAGAAAATCAGGCGTTTATCGCCGCAAAACACATCGCAAACCACCGCGACAAAGGTAAAACAAAATATGGAAATAAAAGTCAAGAATATTGCGATAACTGTAAAAAACAGGGACACAACAGATCCACTTGCTACTTCCTCTACCCACACCTCCGGCCATCCAAGGACAGCTCGGAAAGGAGGGGGGATGGGAGGAGCGGCAGCCAGGCACACCCCACAGGGAGAGGCGGTGGCGATGGAAACCCTAGCTTTCGGGTGGAAGGAAACAAATGGGCACATATCGGGTCGGTAGCGGATCAACGAGGTTTTTATACCTCATCAAACGGAGCATCCGATTGCACTAGTCCGAATCCGACAACTCCTCAACAATCCGAGTTTTATCCCACCTCTGCTGGGCCCGAATCCACCAGCACAGGAGCTGATCCAACCCAACTTGGTGCTCTTCTGGCCCACTTAAATGCCTTCTTACAGCAATCCAACACCCCAAGCAAAGGTAATACATCAGGTATAAATTCCGTCTTAGCCTCTTACAAAGCATATTTAGTAAATGATTGTCATAACTCTAGTTGGATTATAGATTCCGGTGCAACTGATCACATGACAGGAGATTCCTCCATGATAAATAACATAGAAACAAGTTTAAAATTTCTAAATAAATTTGTCATGGTCGCTAATGGAAACAAAGCACAAATTAAAGGTACAGGAGAAATGCAATTTTTTAATAATCAAATACCTGAAAATGTCTTATATGTACCTAATTTTGATTCTAATCTTTTGTCGGTTGCAAGGCTTACAAAAAATTTAAATTGCAATATTATATTCACTCCTCTTGATGTAATATTTCAGGATCGTACCACAGGGAAGACGATTGGTAGAGGAAAACTCGCCAAAGGACTTTATGTGCTCGAAAATCAAATAAAAGGAATGTTAGTTAATGTTCCTAATCACGATACCTGGCACCAAAGAATGGGGCACCCGTCTCACATGGTTTTACAAAAGTTATTTCCGTCTCTAAAAAATGAATTGTCTTGTGATGTGTGTCGTTTATCAAAACAAACCAGACTCCCTTTTTATGCTTCTGAAAATAAAACAGGTCGCGTTCTCGAATTGATTCACTCAGACATTTGGGGACCCGCCCCTTTGGAATCCTATAATGGGTTCAATTATTTTATTTCTTTTATTGATGATTTCTCTCGTACAACTTGGTTATATTTATTAAAAGCTAAGTCCGATGCTTTTTTGGTCTTTTGTGAATTTGTTGCCTTTGTTGAAAATTTGCTTGGTTCTAAAATTAGAATACTTAGATCCGATAATGGATCCGAGTATACTAGCAACAATTTTCAATTTTTTTGAAACAAAAAGGGATTTTCCACCAAACCACATGCATAAACACTCCTGCACAAAATGGTGTTTCCGAACGAAAAAATCGTCATTTGTTAAATGTTACTCGATCCTTACTTTTTCAAAATAACATTCCAAAATATTTTTGGTCTGATGCTATTTTAACTGCCACTTACCTTATAAATCGCTTACCTAGCCCAACAATTCAAAACAAGCAACCCTTAGAGATTTTACATGGAAAAAAATGAGCCTTGACCACCTTCGGATTTTTGGTTGTACTTGTTTTGTTCACAAGAAGCGCATGGACAAGTTTGATCACAATTCCGTCAAATGTATTTTTTTAGGATATTCTGTTAGAAAAAAAAGGGTACAAATGTTATGACCCCATTAGTTGTAAACTCTATATTTCTCGCGATGTGTCCTTTTTTGAAAATGTTCCATACTTCAAAAATCACCAAGACTCTTCCGTTGCATCTGAAGCTCCTCTACCGGTTGCGGATATCTTCGACGTTACCTCCTCACCAGACACCATTATCGAGACTCCTCCACATGAAAATATTGCACCTCCTCTGCTGGACGACCAAGGGGGAGCTGAGCATCTTCCTCAAAGAAGAACCACCCGTCCTACTCGTCCACCTCCTCGGCTTCAAGACTATGTGGTATCTCATGTTACCTACCCTATCGAGGACTACTTGTCCTACTCTCAAATCAAACCCACCTACCATGCCTTCTTAAGCCAAATTGATAAAATTCAGGAACCCACCAACTATCATGAAGCAATTAAACACCCTAAGTGGGCAAAAGCTATGGATGATGAACTAAAAGCTCTAGAAACTAACCAAACTTGGAGTCTTGTGACCCCTCCACAAGGCATAAAACCAGTAGGTTGCAAATGGGTTTACAAGATCAAATATAATAGCAACGGAACCATAGAAAGATTTAAAGCCCGATTAGTCGCAAAAGGATATACTCAGACTTATGGAATCGATTATCAAGAAACATTTGCTCCAGTTGCAAAGATGAACATTGTTCGTGTTCTCCTCTCTGTAGCTATTAACTCAGGATGGAATCTCTTCCAAATGGATGTTAGGAACGCTTTTTTGCAGGGCAACCTAGAGGAAGAAGTCTATATGACTCCTCCCCCAGGCTACAAAACAAATCCAAACAAGGTATGCAGACTTCACAAGTCCATATATGGG
Organism: Triglochin maritima; assembly: GCA_963682175.1. Taxonomy (NCBI): domain Eukaryota; kingdom Viridiplantae; phylum Streptophyta; class Magnoliopsida; order Alismatales; family Juncaginaceae; genus Triglochin; species Triglochin maritima. The sequence continues at coordinate 28,198,387 of OY821771.1, read as the reverse complement.
CTCAAACAATCTCCTCGGGCATGGTATGCAAAACTCAGTCACTCCCTTCTTCTTTATGGGTTCTCTAAAAGTTCAGCTGATGCCTCCATGTTTACTAAACACTCTCAGGGAATCACTATAATTGTTTTAGTATATGTGGATGACATTATAATAACCGGAAACAATAATAAAGAGATATCCTTAGTCAAACATTATCTTAAAACCAAATTTGATATAAAAGATCTAGGCATCATGAAATATTTTCATGGAATTGAAATTGGTCACTCCAAAAAAGGATTATTTCTATCCCAAAGGAAATACGTTCTAGATCTCTTACATGAAACTGGAAAGATAGGGTCTAAACCAGTCAACACCCCAATCGAGACGAACAGGAAAATTAGTCTTATTGATGGTGAACCGGTTCAAGACATAGGACAATTTCAAAGATTAGTTGGTAAACTTATCTACCTCACTGTCACTAGACCCGACATTACATATGCTGTTAGTGTAATAAGTCAATTTATGCATGCACCCCACAAAAGACATCTAGAGATTGTGGACCGGATCCTGCACTATCTTAAAAAAAACCCGGGCCAAGGTCTCTGGATGAAGAAAAACAACTCTAATACAATTGTTGGTTACTCTGATGCAGATTGGGCAGGTAGCCACGATCTAAAATCCACTACTGGCTTTTGCACTTTCGTTGGTGGAAACTTAGTCACTTGGAGAAGCAAAAAACAGAACGTGGTGGCTAGATCGAGCGCTGAAGCAGAATACCGTGCAATGGCCTCCACAACAAGTGAGCTAATTTGGCTCAAACAACTTCTCAAAGACATGAATATAAGCAATCAAAATCCAATACAAATGTTCTGTGACAATAACGCCGCAAGACATATCGCCTCAAATCCCGTTTTTCACGAACGAACCAAACACATTGAAGTGGATTGTCATTTCATTCGTGAGAAGATACAAAATAAAGAAATCGAAGTCCCCTATGTTCAGAGTAATGATCAACTAGCAGACATCTTCACCAAAGCACTGGATCAGAAACACTTCCAACACATCCTTCACAAGTTAGGCTCCTTCAACATCTTCCGGAGTCAACTTGAGGGGGAATGTTGAAATATGGAAAGAAAGAGACGTTGAAGAAAACATACCAGAAACGACGATTCTCCCAAATCTCCCAAATCTCGCTACTCAATCAAGGGAATCATGGAAATAATATATTTGGAAAGAACAACGGTATTCTCTAGTATTCCATTGTATAAATACAACCTCAAAACCCTAAATAAAATTTAACTTTTCTACTGTTCAAATTCAATAAAATGTCCAAAGAATGTGGGTTAACTATGGGAATTTGAGGTGGTCGGGAAACGAGAGGGTTTTTACGTGCTTAATGATGTTACCAGTCGAAGGATTTGATTTGAGAAAGAGATTGAGGATGTCTCAATTTCAAAACAAAAATTGTTTAACAACAAAAAACTTATGCTTGTGTTTAATTTATTGCTTTCTTTAACTTTCTTCAATGGATTCGTGTTAGTTCAGTGTTCTTTTATATATTGCTGCAACAGGTCGGAAGATAGTAGTGATGGTGGTGTTTGAGGTACTTGGCTTGCAACAGTTGTGCCACTTTGCACCGGGTGCGTCCATTCGGCAATCATCTCAAGTCAAATCAATGCAATTCCACTGAACCACCACTCCATTACATATAAGTTTATATAAATTACTACAAATATTACTACCAAAGAGTTAATAATTACTATACACAAAAAGTTAACACGTCAATATACAAATCTTGGACCAAAAATATGTAAACGTAAGTGTTTGACGATAATATTAGAAGTTCAACTACATGACATAGACCCTAAATTAACAACTACCAAGAACTTTTGGGTGAGTACGGATACCCTTCATATGGGTCGTTGTTTGTAGACGACCATCCCCGTAGTGGTGGGTAGTCTCCAACCTGTCATACTCTTCGAAGTGGTTGATCCATTGGTCGATGAAATCCAATGTGTTGCCAATAAGCACACTATCGTCTGCATCACCCACACTGTTGGGATCACCTGGAAATGGAAAGGCAAACGCAAGATTTAATCACCACAAAACCAAACAAACAAAGTGGGTGGTCGTAGTGACCAAAACATTTGAGGTGACCTAAGAATGCATACATGGAATTGAAGAAACTAACATCTGCCAAATTTAGCTTCCTATGCATCCAAATAGTGCCCAATTTATCCACAAATATAACAAGTAATTACAAGTTATAAAAGTAGACAACACACGATATCAATGGTCATCCAAGCTTGACAGAAACTACCTTCACTGAAATTTTACAATTCATTCAAAATGTAGGACCAAACTGCAATAAACATGTATGCTTTAAAACCTATGAGTCGTGTTTTGCATACCATGATTGAACCCACAGTTATAAATTACTGAACAAATATATGATGAAGCTAAACTAACATAACAAAATGTAAGGTACTGAAATGTTTGTCCTTGATATACTTCTTCCCTACTATGGTTAAAACCTAAAAAACTAAACAACATTTTGAGGAAGCAGTGTGAGCTTCAGAAATCAGTACCCATGACGTCCAGGTTCATTGGCATACCGATCGGAGTGTCATCCCTGGGTTTGGGCACAAGCTTGGATGGAGGAACACGGGTCTCAGAGACAGTAACTACTCCATAGTTATCACATTCAAGATCTTGAAAGGCCGTGGACAGGTTTGGGGATTGAGGAATTCCAGGATCTGCATAACAACAAAATTTAGAAGTTGCTCAGAGGAAAAGATATAACAAACATACTACCATACAGAACATTGTTTGCACATCAAATTGAGGCAGCACTTGTTTGCACATCAATTTTAACCACATTTGTCATTTTTCCATTAGAATCAAAAGTACTACAACAAAGAATTATTTGGATAGAACACATAACCCGAACTAAGGGCAAACCACAATAGTAAAGGAAAAATAAGATTGCTAAAAGTAAACTTACCAACTGCCAGGACACCCTCATTGACGACCTCTGTTTGGACAGGGGGAACATTCTCATGCCCTGCAAACAACACCAATAACATGTCGAGCTTTTGGCTAATTTGCCAAAGTAATTCGAAAGGATCAGGAAAGGGCCTCACCACCTCGTACATGAAGAAGCCACATTTTTTTGGTCTTAGCAGTAACAACAACGGAAGGGGTAAAAAATGCATCCACGAAGTTTGAGAACAAAAAAAGATCAAAGCATGGAAAAAATACCTTGACTTGATGTTTGGTGCCCCGCATCACCACTGGACCTGCATAATCGACGCTGCCATCCCGACGCACACCCTCTTGGCAACGTAGCCACGCATTCATAATAGAGGGTAAAGAGGTTGTGCATCTTGGATGTTGTCATTCATGAAGATCATGTATGGGCAAAAAAGTTTGAACGTTCACAGGGAAGATGACGGAGTGGGAGAGGGGGGGAGAACTGGAAAGGAAGGTGTTTTGTCCTTCAAATAGGGTTCGAATGGTTGAAGAGAAGGAATTTTTTCACCTTTTCGAACAAATGTGACCGTCGAAAACTGAAACACATTTTTGGAAGCCAAACGACCCACTTATGGTTGGAAAACCTCCTGACAAATCGTGCCATCACTAGTCACATTTTTCGGAAAAGCACCTTCAGTTTCTTACCATCCAAATGCACCATTAGTATTTCTCTGCAGCTCTGACTTTACCGACTGACAGCCATGTGGGAGTGTAGAGGAAAAAACTAGTCCAACATTTGACACTTGACTATTAAAAAAATGACCATTGATGGGACTAATCATATATGCTCCTCTTGGGACAAAGGTTTCAGCATTCTTTGGGGCTTCTGTTGACCAATAAAGAAGAGCTCAATAGCCTCCGTCCTTGTTGTATTTTGTCCATTTGATGGAGCAAAAAATAAAATCTTTCTTTATTTTTCCCATGAAGGGGACATGTTAAAATGATTGTTTGCACTTAAGAATAATGACACTGTTGAATGTTGAAGTTAACGTGGAAGCTGAAATGATAGGTAGTTTGATAGGTCACAAAAAATGGTTGGAATAGCTAGTTTGAATAGTCTTGATTGATTGTTATTATTAGCATAGAAGATAGAAGGCTAAAGGTCCTCATAATGTAGAGGAAGTCTAAGAGTCATTGTAGTAGCTTAAATAGCACACAAGTCATGTGTGTTATGTGTGCAAGAAAGAATAGAGAAATGTAGGATTTCATGTTTAATTGTACATATATATTTTCAAAATTTTCATGCACAATAAGGATCATTCATATATTTTCTACGATTTGTTTTTCATGCATGCATCAGTTTGTTTTAATGATTGCTCAAAACTCATCAAAACAAACATTGGGCTCCGAAATTCATACCTAGAAGTTCTCTAAAACTTCTTGAAGATCCGGAGACGTTGAGGATGCTCGTCGCTTCCACTTGATGCCTCCGAGTATTCACCAAACTCTAAACAAGATCGGAGAGAGAAAAGCTAGTCTCTCAATCTCCAATAGGGTTTAGAATCCGACTACTAACCCCTCTTTAGTTCCCTTGAGAAGAAGATCTCTGAAAACTAAAACTAAACTCAAGAATTAATGGAAATTCGTTGAGAATTATGGAGAGAGAAGTTTGCACAAGAAGATAATGAATTAATTAATGAGGTAATGAGATAAACTTGTATTTATAACTTCTCTCCAAATTACATATTCATGTGCAACCTCTTGCCCATGATTTCATGCAAACTTCCATCTAACCATCCATTATTTGCTAACAAATAATCTTAGCCACGAACTAAATCAATTATGGACCAATTCCATGCTTGATCTAATTAATTCTTAAATTAATTCTGCATAAAACCGTCTGGCCGGTCGACCGTTTGTGAGGTTCGGTCGACCGTTTAGACCGAGTTTCGGTCGACCGATCGATATACTCGGTCGACCGTTCGTAACAAAAATTTTCATCGCAATGTTCGGTCGATCGACCGAGAATACTCGGTCCACCGAAAACGAACATACGAAATTCTCGTTATCGGTGCAACATTCGGCCGACCATTTAGCGTTTAGCGGTCGTCCGTTTTTGCACAGTACGTGCAGATTTGTCAAATTTCGGTTTAACCCCTACAAAATTTGACATTTCGGTATTAGTAGTAAATTCACAACTTATGTAACATATTATCCTATGTAATGATAAATCATTACACCCCATAATATTTACATCACATATGAAATTAATTTAGATTCCAATTATGTTTATTAATCACAACATAATTTTGATTTTGCTTGTTCACCACATGTGTCATATTTTCTACATGAAACCCGACACACCTTATGAACTCAAAATCCTTATTTCTTGTTTCCCAGTTTTGTGGTGTGACCTATGGGAGGATCTAAACTAAGTTGACAGTGATATTAAGAGCTTAATATCACAAGCTATGAGCGGTATCTAGCTACACATTATAGCTCCCAATTAGTTAGATGTCTTAATTCCACTCGAACCAAAACCCGATCCATTTAGTGATGGAGTGCACCACTTGTGTCCGTCCCTTGCCACATGATATTAAGAATACACACAAAGTAGTATTGTGTCATCTTTGTATTAGTATTCATTTCTTGATCTCTTTAAGCTAGTTATAAATATGTGACTTAACTCAAATCACATTGTGCACATTACAACTTTGATTTATCAAGGGGCCCACTAAAATCATTACTCTATTAAGAGGGGCAATGATAATCTTTTGACTAACTATCTTCTCCAACAAAAGTCATACTTAACCAACCAATGCCTTTACACTACATTTATCGATAACTCAAGATACTAGTCTAATCAAGCATTTCTTAAGTGATTGGACATAAGTCTCATATCAGAGGACCAAGGACACAGTAAAACATTAATGACACAGAAAACACAATTCTATAATGTTTTACTTATTAGGTTTATTCAGTATACAAAAGTAATATTTTCCTTATTCTTACAGATTAATTCTTATACAAAGTAATGTTTTACTTATTAGATTTGTAAATTCTTATAGATTCAATACTTATTTTATAAAAACTAACAAATTCTTATTTTTAATGGTATTGCAGATTGTGGAAAACTCGGACGGTGCCTAGCCTACTCGTACACGGTCCCGCGGCGAAGACCGACGTCTAGTCATACCTTAATTCCGAAGTAGTGTATTTTATCATCAATTACATAATAAAATTATTTAATACAAATCAAATAATTCAGACATTTTGTTTGTCGTTACATTCGTCTTCGTAGTTGTAAAAATGTGCATTACTCCAACAACGGTTCTAAACTGGTATAATAAAATCTACCAAATTAATATCGTCCAATTCAACTTACTTTTTACAAGATTTTTTCGACTAAACTTAGAAACTTTCGATGTCTCGTCCTCTATGCAATATAAATCGCTTGACAACATTCGTACAATGACTAATCATTAGTCTTCGTTTGCTCTTTATATAGGCTCTGCAACATATTGCAAGGAACCTAATTTATTGTTGGACTATTGAGTTTGGGCTAGGCCCATGAATAGCTCAATTGAAGAAATCCAATGTTGAGATGAAGATGAGAACTATTACCCCATGTGCCATATGCTCACCTCACTTTTAGTCTCACATTGGTGAAACTAACAAGTTGAAGGATGTTGATAAACATACTATTCACTTGTCACTTTGTAGGTGGAAAGAGAGGAGGAGAGAATTCTCCACACACACGCGCGCGCACCCTCCCGTCCCGGTCCGGGGCGGGGCGGGGCGTGGCGAGGCGAGGCAGTGGGGGTTTTGGGGGAAATTAGAGGCTTTAGCCTCAGGGTGATGGGTGTATTTATTTTTGGACCTCATGGTAATTGTATTTTGCAATTAAATCCTTGACGGTTACAAGAATATATATATATATATATATATATATATATATATATTATATCACGACGGTTTCCTCCTGTAGAGACACGTTTATTTCCATCATCTCTCTACGAAAACCGTCCCTCTCCGGCGATTTCCTATCTCCGAATCCAAAGTTCTTCAGTGCCCGATTCATGCGAGGTTCCGCGCTGCTTTCGTGGTTCGTCGACTCCGGTGTGCGCCTGATCGACGGTGAGACCGTTCTATCCTGGGAGAAAACCGGCAGACCATCAAACGCACTGGTATGTGGGCCGATATTTTCTCTGAGGCAAATCGCCTTCCGACGGCTCGGTCTTTGAGGTCCTCTCAGATCAATGCTTCTTCCTTTCTTGTTTTCCTTTACATGTTTTTGTATGTTGGCTTTATCTGGATCCTTATGGAATATTTATTCGACATATGTAACCCACTGTATTACATATTATATTTGTAATTTTATCAACAATCTCAGAGAAAATATTGTTAATTATGTCGTCTAATAATTCGTTTGCGCCAAAAGTGGACATGTCAGGCATGCCGGAAAAATTTTCCGGGCAGAATTTCAAACGTTGGCAACAACGTATGAAGATGTGGTTGACCGCTATTGGTTTAGTTGACGTAATTGAAAAGGCTTTCCCACTGTTGCAATCGAGGAGGAACATCGGGGTGAAAAACCAGTGATGCCTGTAGAGTTCCAACCAAAGACAAACGTATTAATTGGATCCTCATCTAAGCCACAGTTTAAAGGAAAACCACAACCTATTAATAAGACTAAACCCAAGGCCAAAATCCAGAAAAAGCCAACAAACAAACCATGTTGGAATTGTGGACAGGTTGGGCACTGGGCTAAGGATTGTCCATCCAAGAAAGCCAAACGCCAACAAGGTACCACTGAATCGACTCCACAGGTCAATGTATTGACTGAGGTGGATGAGACCAACAGTAAGTTTGTTTCTGTTAATCCTCAAGTTTTTTCCATTTATGAACCACGTGAGTGGTTGGTTGACATTGGGGCTAATGTGCATGTATGTGCTGACAAGTCCATGTTTGTCTCTTACCAGCCTGTTGATCGTAGATCTGTGGCGTGTGCACTCATTTTTACAATTAAATATTAAAAAAAGGTGAGGTTGTCAAGTCTGTGTGGTGTGCACTCATTACACTCATTTTTGGAGGTCGATTCAGGAAAAAAAGAAGAAAGAATAAAAAAAATTAGAAAACATATTTAAAAAAAATAAGATTTAAAAAACAGATTAAAAAAGATGAAAAAATAACAATACAAGATTTATTGGTATTTGTTATAATAATCAGGGGGTTTATGTTTTGATAAATAGTTAGGATTTAAGTACAAAATTTATACTGAAATACACCACATTTTCTAAAATAGGGAATATTATACTAAATTTAGAGTAGAAAATAACAATTAAACTGAAATAACAACAACTGTAACTGATGACGAAAATTGGGAAGATAAGTCTTAAACTGAAATAAAAACTACAACTACAAATTAGGGAAGATAGGTTATAAACTGGAAATAAACACGGAATTCTACTTAAATATTTGGTCACTGATCTTCTCCAAATTAATTTCATCTTGCAGGGTCTGGATGCCTTTTTCCTTGGCCTTGAGAAGTGAAATATAAAGGTCGTAATTCATAGAAGCTCGATGAGTTTCTTCTTTCTCCCTTTCCAACGCTATCTTCTTTCGCTGCAATGTAATTTCATCTTGTTTGACTGAACCGTGACCTGAAGAGCCTGTAAGCGTGCATCGTTGTCCGGATCCTCCATCACCGCTTTCCCTTTCCTTTTGCTTTTCTTTACACCCTCAGGACGGGGGGGTGCAGTTGGGGCAACAAATTCTGGGGTCGTTGATGGAGGAGGAGAGCCAAATAAATTATCTTCCAAAGCGTTTATACGACCCCTTTTCCCGGACGAATCGGTAGATGGTCGGGTTGTACTACTTTGTAACTGCAGGCTCTAATTGCTTTGAAAATGGGGAATGGAGACCATAGACCGCCACTTGGGGTACTCTTATAGCATCAACCATGTTTGGTATTACGTGAAGGTCGTCCCTTCAGTGCGCTCATAAATCGCATGACCTTGTCCAATAAGGTCCTGAGCGCTGTCCCCACTTCTACTCCGCCGAGTGGCCTCATCCATAAAGCCACTATTTATCCTTCCCAACACCCTTTGAGGGACTTGACATTTCGTGGCTTCCGTCGCTCGTTTGTGAGCATCGCTTCGTCGTACAAAGCCTTCACTCTTGCCCAAAGAACCACTGACTTCTAGTTTGTTCCAACCGCTGCATCACAACTAATCCTCATGTACGATGAAATGAGTTCTTCGTCCTCCTCTTTCGCCCATAGGGTTCTTGCCTTTTAGGGGGTTGGTCGCCATTTTGGGCACACGTTTGGACAGCTCGATGGGGGCAAGGGTCTGCTTCATCACTATCCTCGTCATTTGGGATAGTTGCTTGGAGTATTGTTGGGAATACCCCCATTTTTGGTGAGGTCGTGGTTTTTTGGAGTATTGTTCGGGAGGTGGTTGGGTACTACTTCCTACGCCATGTGGAAGGATAAGTCGATACTATTGTTCTTGTTGGGAGTAGGCGGCAAATCGTTGAGGTTTAAAAACACGACGAGGAGGCAGATCCTTGGTTGTTTCATGAGCCTCACTGTTGTGGTTAGGAGAAGACATGGGTTCAAGAGAGTTTGGAAGGTTGAGGGAAATGTTGTGTGTGATGACTAAGGTGGACTTGAGTGTATTTATAGAGAACTTATTCTGATTTAGCCTAGCTCCCTAAACAATATTTCGCTTTTATTAGTTTCCCCAAGATGGTTTTAAGATAATTATATTCGCAGACAAGATTTCAAATCAGTCAAAGTAGGCATCACGCGCACAATGTAATTTGTTAGTCCAACAAGATAAGGCATCACGCGCACACTGTAGCTTGTTTTATTAGTATGAATTGTAGTGACGCTTAAGTGTGTTTTATTAGTATGTATTGTAGGTATTTTGTGGTTTGTGTCGTTTAATATTTGATTTATGTCTTGTGTTATTTGGTTTATGTCATGTATTTGGTTTATCGTCTCGGGTAATGTAAGCTTACATTTGTTTAATTTAATGTAATATTTGCTTTATTAATATTAATGATATTTATTATTTGCTAATCATTAATGGTTAAATATAAAAAAATGTAATTTGGAAATATGAGATTTATTGGTATTTTGGTTTTCCAAATAGATTATTAATGTTTTTGGTAAATATAAATGATTTTGGAATAGAATAAAAGTGATGTGGAGGAAGACAGTGAGATGACTTACATCGTGGTAAATTGGTGAATAGTGAATGAGAAATAGAAGGTTGGTCATGATGACATGGTAAAGTGAGAAAGAAAGAGAGTGTGTGCATGACCTAGGTCATGATAGTGGATGTCCTTGTAAAGAGTCCGGGAAAAGTCCAATGACCATCACAGAGCATGTGTCCAACGTGGTGCTAAATACAAAATTTTAGCAAAAAATCACGACTGACATGCGTTTGGAAATAACTTGTCATTGTTGAGTTGTGCATCGATCAAATGATCGGTCATTGTGACTTGGAAAAAAATCACATTTACAAACTCTGCAGTAGCAGCATACGTGAGACCTACCCACATGTTCTACTTTATTATTCCAGTAGCAACACATCTTATTATAGATGTGTTGATGTTTTCATATAGTTATAATTCAAACCATGAGTATGAGGCTTCAATCGCTTTCATAATAATATTGAATGTTGTGATACGTGAGACGTCATATTATATCTAAATCCACATCTTCCACACGAGAGTAATTCCCCATTGCACAACTTGAATGCTGAGTCATTGTGACTGAAGTTGCAAAAATAAATAAATCATGATAACTTTATCTCAAGTAGCAGCAAACTTGGGTTGTGAAACACAGAAGAACTGATCCGCGATTATATGACATTCACATTTGCACTTTGACCGATTACACATTGGGGTCAATGTGAGTTAAAGTCGCCAAGTTAGTTTATCCCAACACTATCTCAAAAGCAATTACCTCTACCTATATATCTACGTTCTGATAGCTTTAAGAAACTTACCTGAAAAATCGAGGTGCAGAAATCCCGACGAGCATAGATGTGAAGCTTCACCTACAAGAGAAAGCCAGTGATCCCCGAGCAATGCCAAGGAACAAAACAACTTCGTTGGAGGTGATGGCAGAGGCAGACCCCAAAATAAAAACAAGAGATTGAATTTTGCTTGATGCACTAATATATCCATTCCAATTTCGAAAGATATGGAAGTTTAGAAAAAACTTGAAAAGAAACCACACCAATGACATGATATAGTAACAAATAGCATTGCGTTGCACTAATGCATTCAATGAAAATTTTGTAGATTTGATATATAAAAAGAATTCAACAATTTTTTTAACAATAGTTAATTATTTGTTTATGATCAAAAGAGACAGATACATTTCACAATGAATTTAAAGAACATATTTCATTGAAAATTCAGAAGTCCTCATCACTCCTTATTTTTATAATGACCTTTGCTGAGGTAGCTAACTAAGATCTATACGTTCTTTTTTCGAGTAGGGCCACAACCTTTAGGGTAATCTCTTCGTGCATTTCATTTTTTCTGTGTAGGTGTCACTAAGACCTTGTACATACTTTTCGCTTTAGACCAAAAGAATAAAGAGAAATTGATTGTGTTGAGAGGACTGAAGAAACATGTAAAATCTTTTTATAACGTGTGCTGGTGAGGTCCTCTGTAACTGTCTTGAAGGCATACATCTTATAATAGAGAGTAATCGAAAAAGTAGCTTGGGTGGCCGTCAAAATTAATGGTTCCTAAATTATTAAAACGTTGGTAGATGTAGTCCATGAAACGATTGTACCTATTTTTAACTAAATTCATTTTTTGAAGGAGCTATAATTTTTGACATGTTACTTTCAGATAATAAATGTGTTGTAGAATTTTTTAATAGGATATTACTCTAGCACTGGCTAATAAATTTGAAGTATCTATTTTTTGCACTACGATATTAAGGGGCAATTAGAAACTATGATTTTTTGGAAAATAAGAATGAGAAATCTTCACTTAAACTCAGTATACAATGATATCTCAATGTTTCCACATAGGTTAACTTATAATGTTTTGACTTGAGTAAATTTTTTGATGTGATAAAGTATTATGACCAATGACAAGACGACATTAACCACATAGGTTAATTTAGAAAATTACTCAAAAATATGCCACAAAAAATAAAACCATCTGAAAAAACATCACTCCAGGCATCCAAAAATTGAACATTCACTAACCTTTCCTAGGTCAGCTCTTCTTAGGATGAACATTTTTCTTCCATTTGGACTTTGATCAAGAAGTTAATATATATTACATTATACGAAGAAACGTGTAAGGGGTATTAAAAATTGAATTGAACATTTTTCTTCCATTTCGACTTTGATCAAAACGTTAATATTACATTACACGAAGAAACTTAAAAGCGGTGTCACAAATTTGATTAAGATAGATCTGACACTAAAATAAGGAATAACGAAATTTAAAATTGTGTCGCAAATTTATCCATATTAGAATCACACATGCATGGCCGCATTTCCTATTTGGTCTATCCATTTCTGCTATAGCTAAGTAATCATAGTTTCAGAACAGAAAGCCAACTTTTTTAAAATTACCTAATCCACTTCTATCACTATTTACAACATTTGAAGATAAATCTCTTAGAGTACAATGAAATGGATTGCTAATTATTGCCAGAAAACACAACTACTATAACACTACATATGGCCTCTTCGGCAATATTACACCGATCGTTTTTAACGAAAAAACCCCAATACGAAATACATCAGTAGGAAAATGAATAAAGTGAAAGCAAAATACAACTCCGAGATCCTAATAAAGCATCTAAGGGAACACAACACTGTTATGGTAACCAATAACCTATAAAAACATATTGGAAGTGGAAAACTGAAAATGAGCCCATAGAAGAGGAACCTACATATATAAAACATGAATGAGTGGTTTTAAAGTTTAGTATCAAAAACCTATCATTGGGACTGTCACAATGTTGAACAGGAAAAACCAATGACAACGGCTACGAGCAACAATAAGTGATAGCCTAGACAAATCAAATTTACTTTGGTCAATAGCATCACGATTCACAATAGAAATGACGATTCCTGATGACCCGAAGCAATGGCCGTCTTCTAAGGCCAAATAAAATGCAAGACAACATTTTCTATGGTGGTAAATGGAGTCATACTTTATTAACGTGAACTTGTATCTAAAATGTTTGAGAGAATAATTTTTGGAGCAAAAATATTAGATTGATAATTAAGTCAATATATATATATATATATATATATATATATGTATGTATGTATATATGTATGTATATATGTATATATGTATGTATATATATGTATGTATATAGATATATATGTATAGATATATATATGTATGTATATATATATGTATGTATATAGATATATATGTATAGATATATATATATGTATATATATATATACATACATATATATATATACATACATATATATATATATATATATATATATGCATATTAAGTGAAGAGAAAATGAACTAATAAACTAAAAAAACTACATGACACTATTTCAAATCCCAAAAAACAAATTTTATGTTAGATGCATCATAATTGGAATAATAAATCAAAATTACACATACAAAGAGTCCTTGATACCTTACAAAAGAGTCCTAATCAAAATTTGACGTTGAAATCTTGGTGAATGATAGGGCTGTAAGCGGGGTGGGGCGGGTTTTCGCCCCACCGCTACCCACCCCGCCAAAGTTAAGCGGGTAGTTGGGGTGGGGCGGGGCGGGGTAAAAAAACCCGCTACCCGCCCCGCGTAAGGATGGACTAGGCTATGCGGGGCGGGTTGGCGGGTTTAATCTTTTATTAAAGTTAAATACAAAATCAATTTATTTTCTTTAACGTTATCTATTTTAATCAAAGCTAAGTACAAAAAACAAGGAAAAAATCAATCAATGTATGTTTTTAAAGCTATATACAAAAAAATCAAAGCTAAATACAAACAAAATCAAAACAAAATACAAAAAATCAAACAAAATATAAGGCTTATGCGGGTTGCGGGTTATGTGGGGCGGGTTGCGGGTAAAAATTTACCCATTTACAACCCTAGTGAATGATTTAGAGCATCAATTGCATAAACCACAACTTCAAATCTGCAACTAAAATTGTGAGAACCTAAAACCAATTTATGGATTAAGTAAGGATTAAGGTTTAATAAAGATTATTGGATGCTTGTGTGGTTTCAGGAGAAGTTTGGGTTTGAGTTTGAGTGCAATGTGCACAAAACTTTCCACGTGGCAGGAAATGAAAGGAGGGGAGAATGGCGGTGGAGTTGTTGGGTTATAAAAGAGTGAGTTAAGTGTAGAAATGGAGTTTTGGTTGATGAATGAAGAAGGGTTGTTGGTAAAAACGTGAGAGTGGAGAAGAAGTGTAAGAAGGAAGAGTTTGAGGAAGGAAGTTGAAGGAGAATTGAGAACGTGTAAGAGAATTCAGAAGTGGATGAAGAAGAGAAGGAGTTGAAGTCGGAAGATGATTCAAGTTTCTTCAAACTCGGAGTTCGCCGGAGGTGCAAAGAAGAAGGCGGATATCACCATCGTCGCTGGGAGTTTCGTCGATCGTCAAAAAAGTATCCCAAATTCAATTAGATGTTCACACGCGATGTGTGAGTGATCGAGGTGTCGTTGGAGGTCGGTGACCTCGTCGATGTTGGGGTGCAACAAGTTTGCTGCACTGGAACGGTCGACCGATGTGAGTATTGGTCGACCAATCTTAGTGTCATTGGGCATTTTCTACCGTACCGGTCAAACAACGTCTTGTGGTGGTCGACCGGTTATACTTAATTTCTTAGGAAGAAGACGACTATGTTAGAATGGATCGAACGGGATCCCTTTGCCGTTCGACCGGTTGCACCTGTAGTAACTCGGTTAGGGCCTAGACCATCTAAACGGTCGACCGCCTTAGGATTTTGTTCGACCGATAACTTGTGAGAACTTAATGTTGGTCCGACCGGTTGCATTTTGGTTCGACCGGTGGGAGCCTCTAGAAAACGTAGGAAGTCTCTGTTATTTTTGGTCAACCGAATGGCCATTGTCGTTCGACCGTTGGGACGAAATGTTTAATATTATTTGTGACGTAGACCTTCCAAATGGTCGGCCGCTAGTAAGCTTTTGTTCGACCATTTTAGTGTATGTTGGTTCGACCAATGGATTGTTGTTTGAACCAATTACCGGTATTAACGACCAATCGATCGACCGTATGACCCATTTTCGGTCGACCGTTGGTGCACATTATTTTTATGTTTATGTTTATGAGCGTGTTAGCGCGTGGATTTTTTTATGGCTAGTATGTTCTCATGACATATGCATTGAGACCCTGTGTAGTAAACATGTGAGATTGGGGACCCCTATACATTGCATTGCATTGCATTGCATGGTACCCGGCTCCATGGAGCGGGAGTCCGCCAAGTCTTGCCTGGCGGAAGGGGTAGTACAACTTGTGTGAGCAGCCCTTGTTTTCAGCTTGTGTGAGCATTTCCTAGAGTAATTAATGCTTGTGTTAGCGCATGGAGATCATATCTGTATGACGCGGAAGTACGTGCGATTCTCACTGAACCCTCATGATTAGTATAATTGCGAGTGGAGGTGTGTCGTGTACTTTCCGTAAGACCACGTGTGACTGCGGTAGGTTCCCTAGGGGAACCCGTTTTGCATACGTAGTATGCATGTAGTTGGACTTGATATACAAGGTTTCCTTATGGAAACTCAGGCATTGTTGCATGTTGTTTTTCAGGCCCTGATCGGTTTGAGTGGGGTGGTGGCTGAGGGCGACTACACCTGGAGCCGGATCCTCTAGTCTTTTGAGGTTGACTGTTTTTTTTGAGTGAATCAATATTTTTCTTTTCCGTGAAATTGCTCGTGATGGCCGATTTTTCTCAAGAAGTGACGATGACTTGGAGTCAATAATGACTTGTTGGAAGTATTTGATAGGAAAACTACAATAATATGACTACTAAAAAACTAGGTTTCACCATTGGATATAGATCCCTCGGTGAAACATCCGTCGGTAAAGGAAGCTATACACCGACGGATACTCTCGCTAATATCGACAGTAAAGAGTCGTCGAAAATGTTTTCGTAGTATTCATCCGAACAGAAATATGAACCGATGGATAGCGAGATTTGTATCCGTCGGTGAAGATTTCGAATCCACGTTAAAATGATTTTTTTGCGAAATAACCATTACTGATGGCTGTAAACCTTCGCCGACGGATATATTCGTCGGTGTCTTTTTTAAAATCACACAGATCACATTCGTCGGTGAAGATTTCGAATATGTGGTAAAATGACTTTTTCCGTGGAAAAATGATCACCGACGATTGTATTAACCTACACCGACGGATATACATGTCAGTGTCTTTTTAAAGTCACCGACGGATACCCTCCGTTGATGAAGATTTCGAAAAATGTACGTTATGAACATAATACGATTACATACACCGAGCCATAGGTCATTAATCACCGATGAATATAATCCTTCGATGTAGGTTTTTATTAGGAGATGATTCAGGCTTCCCCTTCACTTTTCCCAAATCACTCCCAACCCTAATCTCTCCCAACCCCTCGTCGTTGCTACTTCGATCATCCCCGTTCGTCCTCGCCGTGCCTCCTCGCTGCGTCGCCACCCCTCTCGTTGTTTGCATTGTAAGTCTCTACTTCGACCCCTCCCTCAAGCGTAGCCCCGACCCACGAACCTGACCCGAACCCCCACCACGACTCCAGACCCCACCCCAAACCCGACCCCACTCCAAACCAGTACCCCACCCACGACCCCAGCCCCAAACCGAACCCTAGCCGCGATCCCAACCCCAAACCCGACCTGAAATCCCTCTACATTGTTATTGGTTTTGAAAAGTTTGTTTGAATATACTTTGAATGTGGTTAATTGAATGCAGTTTGAATGTGTTCGAATACAGTTTGGATGTGTTTGAATGTGCTTGAATGTAATTTTATTAATTGAATATAGTTCGAATATAGTTTTTATCTATAATTTCTTTAGATTATTTATTTTTTGTTTGAATGTAGTTTCAATTTGATTAGTTTTATAGTTCCAACGTAATTTTAAATAAAGTTTGAATATAATTTGAATGTAGTTTAAAAATGTGAATGTGAAATGCAATGGATATGAAATTGTGGATTTTTTTTCTGTGTATCTAGGATTTGAAGAATTTTCATTTTTGATTTATAGGGGTGGGTCTATCAAAATTTTAAAAATATAAATTAAAATTTTATTCAATAACATGTTATTGATTCCCCTATAAAATTGAATGGAATTTTAAGTCAAACAAGTTTTTTGGTCTTGTTTTGTTTAATGTTGTTGTGATGGGTGGAGTTTGAAGGTTTTTAGTGATACGATTTATTATGTTCTTGGTAGGATTAGCCTTTTGAACAACAACAATAAAAAGAAACAATTGAATGCAGTGAACATTAGCGGAACTAGAAATTTCATATAGGTGATTCAAAATGTTATATTCCTTTCATAAAAAAAGACTACATTTAGTATTGGATTTAGGATTGGTCGCAAATAAGATATGGATTGGTTGCAAATAAGATTTTGAATTGGTTTCAACTGTGGTTTGTCAATGCATGATATGAATGTAAATGTGTTTTCTTTATCAATCCAATATTTCAACAAAAAATTATTGATGAAAATATAGGGGAGGTTCTGTCAATTTCTCTTAAATAGTTATTTTAGATTTAGCTAACATGTTTTACGGTTTAGTATATTGATTTGTTAGTTGATTGTTGGATTGGTTAATTGATTTAGTTAGATTGAGTTTATTTGGATTGATTTGGATGTGATAATTATTTTGAGTAGAATATATCGGATGTGTTAGTTAACAATGAGTTGGATGTGGTAGTTTTGGTAAAGATTGATTTCAGGGTTGGTTACAAATAAGATTTATGGTAAGAGTTGAAATTTGATATTGTCGATTTGATGTTCGTAGAGGTTGAAAATTTTATATTAGATTTGGTTATGATTAACAAGTTATGTTTAACATGTTTTGTTTGAAATCAATAGAATTATGAGCTCGGATAGAAGTTGGATGTATGATAAGAGAATTTACTCAGAAATTCACGGAAAATCCGAAATCATTCCTGAGCCTTGCCTTTGATAATCACAACCAATACATTCGTGATGGGAATGAAATATTATGCCCATGCAAGAAGTGTTGTAACAATAAATGGGTGAGTAGAGGCAACGTCTTCGATGGTATCGTCACAAATGACTTTGTTGGGAATTACAAGCAGTGGGTTTTTCACGGGGAAAGTATTGTCAGTTCTAGAGCACAAGTTGTCTCGACGATTACAAGATGACCAACAAAGATTGAGTCAAAAGAGGATTATTTAGACGACATAGAGGGCATGATACACGATGTGTTAGAAGGTGGTAACGCCATAACCGATTCGTTAAGACAAGGGATCACAAATTATGCTCAAAAATTTCTTGCCTACATGAAGGATGGAGATCAACAGTTGTATTCTGAGTGCAAACCAGAATTGATGAAACTATCTTATGTCATCAGAGTGTTTCACATGAAGTGCACAAGTAGATGGTTGAACACTTCATTTGACAAGTGGTTAGCGTAGAAATTAGAGTTACTTCCAAAGGGATCTTGTTTTTCGAAGGATGCATGGGACGAAAAAGTTGGTTGCCAACTTGGGTTTCATTATGAAAATATTCATGTTTGCAAGAATCATTGTATGTTGTACTGGAAAGAAAATGAGAAAGACAATTCATGTTCTGTGTGCGGTGCATCACGTTGGGTAACAGTGCAGGTAGCATATGGAGAAGAAATTGAAAATGTTGGGTCCCGAAAGAGCGAAAGAATTCCTGTGGCACTCTTGCAGTACATCGCGCTCAAACTAAGACTCTGCAGGTTATATATCACTGCTAATATTGGCAACTCGATGAGATGGCATGAGGAAATGACAAGAGGATGGGAAATTGCATCATCTGGTTGATTCTGAATGTTGGGCCAAGTTAGACAAGAAACATCCTTTTTTGCTTCAAAAATAAGAAATGTGATGCTAGGTTTATCATCAAATGAGTTTGAACCATTTAGTCAGATTCAACATAGTATTTGGCCTATAATGCTCCTGCTTTATAATCTTTGATTGTGGATGAGCATGAAACACCAATCTTTCATGATGTCGCTCATTATTCCTGGTCATCCAGGCAACAAGCTAGATGTTTGTTTTCAACCACTTATCGAAGAGCTGAAAAGAGCTTTGGGAAGAGGATGTTGATACTTATCATGCTTATAGTCAATCATGTTTCACGCTTTGAGCTGCTTTGTTGTGGACAATAAATAACTTTCCTGCGTATGCTAATTTTAGTGGCCGGATGACTAGAGGGTATATGGCATGTCTCTATTGCACGGAAGATACTCATTGAATTTATCTGAAGAATAGTTGCAATAATGTTTGTCTGGGTCACCGTCGTTGCTAGATAAATAACACCATTAAAGGAGAACTAAGAGCGCATTTGATGGCAAAAAGGGACACAAGGGTCCACCAGAATACAAATCTGGGGAAGATGTTCTTAAATATTTGCAAAATTGTTCTCTAAGTGTTGGCAATAGCTGGAGCAAGACAAGTATAATTTTTCAGTTATCGTACTGGAAAGATCTTTTAGTTGGGCACAATATTGATGTGATGCACACTGAGTAGAATGTGTGTGATTGTTTGATGAATACTATATTGACACCAAAAGAAGCAAAAATACTCAGAAATCGAGATGTCACTTAGTGGAAATGGGCATCAGAAGGGACTTGCATTTGGGTAGTACTGACAACGGCAAGACATTGTATCCACCTACATCTTTTTGGATGAGCACTGAAGAGAATGAAACTTTCTGTAACGTTCTTCACTCATAAAGTGTCAGATGGGTATTCATCGAACATATGGTGTTATGTTAACACAAAGAAATGAGATCATTAAAGAGTCATGACCATCACATCTTGATGCAAGAGTTCTTAACCCTCACCTTAAGAAAGAGTCACAGAGTAAAAGAAGTGCAGGAAGCATTCATTAACCTGAGTCAGTTTTTCCGCACCTTGTGTTCGAAAGTAAACACCCCTGATGATTTTAAACGTCTGGAAAGAGACATCGGTATTATTTTATGTCGGCTGGAGATGATATTCCCATCGAGTTTTTTTGATGTTATGTTGCATCTTCCAGTTCACCTTACTTGGAGGCACGATTGGCAGGTTCACTGCACTATCATTGGATGTACCCTTTCAAAAGATATTTGAATAAGTTGAAATATTTTCTTAGAAATAGAAATAAACTTGAAGGATCAATTGCTAAAGGTATTTTGGCGGAGGAGTGTACGACCTTTTGGTCTAGATATTTGAAGAGTGTAGAGACAATATTTAATAGAACTTTTAGGAACGAAGAAGATGAAAGACCCTCCTTAGGTAAGGGTCGAATGATTGTCCTTGACGTAGTCGATTTAAAGAAAGCTCACAATTGGGTTTTGAATAACACTATCATTGTTGATGAATATCAAGAGTATGTGAACAAAAGTATTATAATTTTGCTGATTTCTTAAATTTGAATATTTCATCGCTAACGAAGAAATTTACCATTTATATGCTCTTTAACCGTTACAATGCTTTCATGAGAGTAGGACTACATCGTAATCGAAGACAATAATCGAATGCACGACATAATAAATTCAGTGATTGGTGTAGGAAGACCGTCCGAAATGAAAACACTCCGAGTGTTGAAATCGAAGCATTTGCTCGAGGTTCGATTATCATGGCAAAGAAATATTCAGGATATATCATCAATGAGTTTCTATTTCATACAGAGAAATGTAGTCCAAAGGAAAAACTCAAAATTCTAGTGTTTGTGAATGCAACAACAAAAAGTTACTCAACAGCACAAGATAACAATTACATCCGTGCACCAGTCGACTACTTTGGTGTATTACAAGACATAATTGAACTAAAATACTACAGTGATGTGAAATATGTTTTGTTCAAGTGCAAGTGTTATGACTTTCTGAGTGGGGACAATATCACTAAAAGCGACGAATATGGGTTCACGTTGGTGAACGCAAATAGATTTCTGAAGCTGGAAAAGCCATTTGTACTAGCCTCTCAAGTAGAGCAAGTATTTTATGTTACAGAGCCCAAGGAAATAGAAAGCGACGACCAATGGTTAGTCCTTGTGCGAAGGTTGCCGAGAGATTTATTTAGCATGGAGTACGAAGCATCCGAAGTCCCTGATTATGGTCAATGAAATTTTGTACAAGATAGAGTCGAGTTAGACGATATTAATTTGGTTGATTTTGTTAGACCAGATTTAGATCCATTGGTGGAGTAATACACCCTGAGGGGATTGCACAATTTAACCTGCATCTACGAAAACAAATGTAACGACAAACCCAATATATGCATGAATAGATTTGTAATTAATAATTTTTATTATGCAATTGATGATAAATTAAATTAGTTCATAATTTAGGTATGATGAGACATCAATGTTCACCACCACACCTTGTGGGAGACAGTGATAGATGGAGGATACCCCACAGATAGTCGATGGTGCAGTCGATACCGAGGACGTTCCTAGCACTTTGGCCTCTGGTGCAGTGAGAACGAGTAGAGGTTGTGGATCTACACAACTTCTGGAGGATTGGAATAGTACAATTCAGAATGAGATCGAGTTCACACCGGACGGAGTACCTAAAGGAAAGAACGTTGAACGCTTCCAGAATTTCATCGTGACGATAGCAAGGAGGACACAAGTACTACCTCCTCATTATTCGGATTGGAGATTGTTGTCAAAGAAAGACAAGGATGTGGCATGACAACAATTATCGATAATATTCCATACATACTTAAGTTATATTAGTATTGACTTTCATTGAAACTAATTTGATTTTTTTAACACTCACACTGGACAGTTTTAGAGGGGTTCAGACCAAAATTATGAAGTCTTTAAACACCAAATGGAAGGAAGATAAGTACCAATTATACATTGACTTGTGGATATGGAGACTAGAGAGGATAGATTGGTGGCTAGACTACCACATATTTTAGTGGAGGATTAGTCTACTCTATTGGACTACTGCTCCAGCGATAATTTGTTAAGTTTTTAGTTAATTTATTATCAATGACTACAAAAAAAGAATTTGGTTTACTGGTGATGCAGAAGAAGATCAAGATTAACAAGAAAAATTGTGTGAATTTAATAAAACCACATCAGTGTGGTACAAAATCAGTTGTGTGAAACAAGGAGAAAATGGTGAGATATTATTTAATTTTTTTTTAAATTCTTATAGTTTCATTATTTTTTTAATATAAACTGAAACTATTATTGTTTTCAATGATATTGCAGATTGCAGTAAACCCAGATGCTCCTGAGCCTATTGGTACATAGATGTACATCCGGCTTCATGACAAGAAACTCCCTGAAATTGCGGCCATTATTATAAGTTTAAGATTATTATTAGTTTTCAATTACTTAATGTTGTTTGATACATTCATTTGTGAATTTATAATGTTTTCTTCTTTAAGGAACAATTAGAGGTTTTGTGAGGACCGAGTGAGACGAGCTCTCAGGGCTGTATAAATTCGGCAGCTGGCGCCCAAGATCCATTCGAGCCTCTTCTCGGCGACAAACACGGACGTGTGAGGATGTACTCGAGTCTCATCACTCTGACTGACATGTATGGACCGCAATGACACCTTCCCAAGTAGAGAGTGATGCAAGAGCGGAGGTTGGGAAAGGTGAGAAGATGAAGATGGTGATAAGCAAGAAAGTGGAGAAGAAAAATGAGCTCGCGAGGTAAAAGTTGATGGTCGAGTTTTTGATGGAGAAGGGGGTTTTAAGTCTAAGGTATTGTATTTGTAATTTAATAAATTGTATGACATATACTAAGTTAGTTTATATGCATTATAATGTTTTAATCGTACAATATTTTTACATGGCACCTCCATTGCCAAATCGAGATAATGATGACGATGCATCGGGCGGAGCCCGCACGGGAGGTTGGCAAGTTAGTGTTTTATGTTTTTGGTCTGTTGTTATTGTTGAACTTCTTTTTAGTATTGGTGAAGTCAAATGGTAACTTTAATGGAATTACAACTTCTGCATTTGAATTGTTTTTAGATGAATCAATATATATGACTTCTTGTGTTTAAATGTGTATGAATGTTTGTTGAATGATGATTGAATTGGATGTGTATGAATGCTTGTCTAATGATGATTGAATTGAATGTGTATGAATGTTTCATGAATGAACATGGAAAATCAAAACTCGAAAGAACAAACAAGCTCTTTTGGGTCCTGGACATACTTACACCAACGATACGTATCCGTCAGACAAAGGGTTGATATTTTTTGGTAGATGTATACCGACAATACATATCTTGTAGGATTTCGTTCTATATACTTGTACATATATTTTTAAAATTTTACAAGCAATTATGATCGGTTTTCATATTGGAAAGTTGGACAACCACGTCGACCCTAGCACGTCAGACATTGCTAAGCTGACGTGGCAGAGAGTTTACCATGTTGGCTCTTAAAAGACCGAGGCAGAATGATCACCCTACCTTGTCGGTCCTTTAATTCGACGTGATAGTGTGTCTTCCACGCTGGCGTTTATAGGGACCAATGTGGAAGGGTTCGTTTATGATTTTTTTATAAAATTATTCATACACTAAAGACCGACGTGGTAGGGCACCCTATAATGTCGGTTCATAACTAATCCGACGTGGTAGTGTATCCCATAACGATTCATATTCTTAAACCCAATCCTTCTAGAAACACAAAACCCTTCATCTCGCTGTCCAGAGCATCCCTCTACACTTACTCGCGTGACCTCTCCTTACTTCCCGAGCGTTCCTCTTCCCTTACTTCCCACGAGCGACTTCTCCCTCCCCCAACGCCAAAGTGTAAGTCATTGACTATAACATTTCTTGTTTATTTCTTTCGGCAATATTACTTTTGTTGCTTGGTTGAAAAATGTTTGTTTGCTCGAAAACTTCTTTCATGTCAAATTATTTGGCAATTAACGTACATATGGAAATGCACTACGAGTTTTGCGCTTTCGTCGGCGAATAACATACATTAGAGTTTGATTATATGTCTTCCACGTCGGTGTTCGATTTATCCAAAGTTGTAGGGGTCTCCCACGTCGGTAATTCAATTTATCCGATGTTAGAGGTTCTCCCACGTCGGTGTTAAATTTATCCGACGTGGTAGGGTATTCGAAAAAACATCGGCCCCCGAATTCTGTTTGGTTTTGTCTGAATTCTGATTGTTTGGTTCATAGTCGTAAACGATATTCAAAATGGCTCTAACCTTGGATGAAGATCTCTTTCTTTTTTCAAGTTAATGGTTCCCATTAAGGAAAAGCACCTCTAGAATTCCGATGAAGACTCCACTTTGGTTCTTCCACGGGGAGCAACTCTTATGATAGAGTTTCAACAAAAAGTAAAACGTGACGGTCCATTGCCTTTGGACTTTGATCGTCTATTAGAGCCGATTGGAGAGAATAAAATTTATTGGCCTAGTTATTTGGGTACTGTCACTAGAACCAAGGTTGATATTTGTATTGAAAATTGCTCACAAGTTGATTCTTCTCTAAAAGAACAAATTTGGGAGGATATAATGGTATGTATTTGTTGTTTAGTTTTATTTAAAATTTCATCTCTTATTGATTCTAATTTTCAAGTGTTTTTTTGGTTGTAGGAAAAATTGATTTTTGAATCCACTAAAGCAGAAGAAGTGGATTTCCTATGTTGGTAACCGATGGAAATATTTTAAAACAAAAGTCACGTACATGTGTATCTTTGGGACCATGACCCTTCAGCTACTTACAGTTTCATTTCGCTGAAGACATGGGCTGAGTTCAAAAGAATTAGACTTTCTCCAGAATTTATGGTATTATATACTCAATCTTTTTAATACGTAGAATTTATAATTTTTATTTGATAATTAATTCATTATATTCTTTTTCAGGAACTACGAGAGCAGAACTACGAATGACAATCTAGTAACAAGTTTCAGCATAGAATGTCCAGAGAGGGTTAACGCAAACTTAAGGAGGCTATGATGACGGAAACTTTTTCCAAACAAAGAGAAGAAGTTGTGCAAACGGGTATGAGTGAAGAGCAAACAAGTAATTTGTCACCTACATCTCCGATATCTAGAGAAGAAAAGTGGAAGCGAGCGTGTATTACTGCAGAAGGCAATTACATTAATGAAGAGTCTGAACAAGTTGCCTCCAAGATTGTAAGTTAACTTTAATTTTTATGTTTTGTGTATGTATGTGGTTATTAATTAATAAAAAATTACAATTAATTTTTATAGGATGAACTTTCAATGAAAGCTTCCCAAGGAGATTTGTTTCAGAAGGAAGAGATGATATATTGTTCACAGCCTTGGGTAAGCTGGAGCATCCTGGGCGGATACGTGATGTAGGTAGTCGAATAGGAGTACATCAGTATTTTGGGTTATCATCATCCTTACGAAGTCATTCCCAAGTTGATGATGTGATATGCGACGAGAAGATTCATCGCCTGGAAAAACTGGTGAAGAGTTTGTATAAACACCTTGGAGTTTCCACCGATATTGCCTTCGATATTGCCACAGATGTACGAACCCCTCGTAATTCTTCCAGTGTACAACCCCCACAGGTGTTAACCCAAGAAGTATCTGAGCAGGACACCCTTGTCCATTTTTGAGGTAAAATTATAAGTATTTATTTTTCACTTTGCATTGCAGTACATGTGACAAATTTGTCTTGACATTTATAGGATGGAGCCCAATGTCAACTCTTTGTGAATGATCCAGGTATGCGAGTTGTAGCATATGGGAATGTGTACACCCTAAAGTTGCATTATGGTGAACACATTCAATCCAATAATTTGAAGGTGACTTTGGATAAATCTGTCTGTGATGATGCACTCCTACCAATTCCTGAATCTGAGTTCAGACGGTGGGCGATGCTGAAGGATGGGTGTTGCAATGTCCTCGTTCATTAATTAAAATAAATGCAAAGGTATCAACTTTAAATTTAATAATTGCCTAAATGGTTGATATATAGTAATCATGTAAAGAAGTTCTAATAATATAGTTTTTTTAATTTCAAAAGGTTGAAGGTTCAACACCCAAGAAATCTGAAACTGATATTGTAGTTGACGAGAGACAATTTCCTCCGAATTGTCAAATGTTATACTGTAGGATTTCATGTTTAATTACACATATATATTTTCGAAATTTTTATGTATAATAAGGATCAATTGCAATTTTCTACGATTTATTTCATGCATGTATCGGTTTGTTTTAATAACTAGTTTCAAAAACTTATTAAAACAAACCCAAGGGACTCCAAAATTCATACCTAGAAGTTCTCTAAAACTTCTTGATGTTCTAGAGACGTTGAGGAAGACGATCGTCGCTTCCCGTTGCGCCGGATGCCTCCGAGTGTTCACCAAAACCCTAAACAAGGTTGGAGAGAAAGGATCTAGCCAATCAATCTCCAAACTAGCTTAGAATCTAGCTACAAACCCCTTAATCTCTGAGATTTCTCCTTCCAAGGACTTAGAAAACTAAGAGAAAATTTTCGTGGCTTTTTGTGGTGAATTTGGAGAGAAAATATTTAGCAAAACCTCTAACATAATTAAGGAGAATAAGGACCTATTTATAGGCTCCAATCTTACTGTCAATCATGGCTATTCTTAAGCCATGTTTTCTTGACATTTTCTCTCACAAACTAATTCCATAATGCATTACATGCATCCACAAAATGTTTGACCAAGTTTGGAGCTAATCCAACCATTGATCAAATTAATCTCTTAATTATCAAAGGCAGAAAATCGATCGTAGTTTGGTTTACCGAGTTACACTCGGTTAACCGAATATGTCACGATTGTTTTACCGAGTATTGGACGGATGACCGATTCTTAAGGAGAAAAAATCTCCTTAACCGATCGGACGAATTCTCGTCTAAGACCGAGTGCCATTCGGTTAACCGAAAATATCAGAACTGGACATTGTTCGGTCGACCGTTTCTGGTTCGGTACACCGTACCAGAGTTCCAGGCACTTTGGTCAAGTTCGGTCAATCAACTTTGACTATCCGTTCCACGTTCGGTTGACCGATCCACAGATCCTTCGGTCGACCGAACCATAATGGATTACCAAACCTTTACCCGATTTAGCCTTTTCAAATTTTGGATATATTTCCAACAAAATTTGAACTTTTGGGGGTTTTAACAAAATCACAACTTATGCAATATATTATCCTATGCAATAATAAATTATTGCACCCCATAATATATGCATCTCATATGAATTTATCATGATTCTAATTATGTTATATACAACACAATTGATTTTACTTGTTCACCACATGTGTCATATTTTCTATAAGAAACCCGACACATCATATGAACCAACAATCAAGCTTCTTGTTTCCCGGTTTTTTGCGGTGTGACCTATGGGAGGATCTAGACTAAGTTGGCAGTGATATTAAGAGCTTAATATCACAAGCTATAAGTGATATCTAGCTACACATTATAGCTCCCAATTAGTTAGATGTCTTAATTCCACTCGAACAAAAACCCGATCCATTTAGTGATGGAGTGTACCACTTGTGTCTGACCCTTGCCTCATGATATTAAGAATACACACAAAGTAGTATTGTGTCATCTTTGTATTAGTATTCATTTCTTGATCTCTTTAAGCTAGTTATAAATATGTGACTTAACTCAAATCACATTGTGCACATTATAACTTTGCTTTATCAAGGGGCCCACTAATATCATCACTCAATTAAGAGGGGCAATGATAATCTTTTGACTAACTATCTTCTCCAACAAAAGTCATACTTAACCAACCAATGCCTTTACACTACACTCATCGATAGCTCAAGACACTAGTCTAATTAAGCAATTCTTAAGTGATCGGATATAAGTCTCATATCAAAGGACCAAAGACACAGTAAAACATCACTGACACAGAAAACACAATTCTATAATGTTTTACTTACTAGGTCTATTCAGCATACAAAAGTAATATTTTCCTCTTTTTTGTACCCGTGTTGTCACTCACTTGTAGAGCTACAGTGATCTATGACCAACACGACAATCTTAACTCGGTAATTAATGTCCCATGTTAATTACCATGATTGCGAATATCTTTTGTTTTATGTAAACCAATATCTTTTAGAGCTATACGGTTAAGGACCAAGAGCCTCTTCCTTAACACTTCTAAAAGACGAATTACATAAACAAGGAACAAAATGATTTCTCATTCAATTCATAATAATTGACATTTAAAAGTAAAACTTTTAGAACACATTCCCTTCATATACAATTTCATACAACATAAGGATGAGAATTCTTTTGTTAAAAGTGTGATGAATAAAGAAATTGTAGGAAAAAGACCGACGATGCCAACGGATCTGTGTTGTTTGTCATAATATCTGATGTCATGCAGTTTTTGAGGATGGAAAAGTTGTGTATAACAATCAACCAAGTGCAAATCAAGTAAGTAATTTTGTCCTTATATTAATTATGAAAATTACGAATTCTTTGATATTAGTTATGATATATTTCTTTTTGAATAAGTTTCTCTACGAATTGACTCTTGGGAAGAAATTTGGGTATTTGTGTCCCTCAATATTCATGTCTCAAGGCAATTCAAGAAAAGATAATAGACTGCAAAAGATTGCATGATTATGTCTGAAATGGAGAAGCATTTTTTTCTAGCACCATATTGGGAGGCGTAAGTATTTCATTATATTTTTTATTACTTATTATATTAGTTTTAGGGAGTATAATAAAGTTATTTAACATGATTGATTTACAATGATCAATGGATGTTAGCCGTTTTGGATCCAAGTCTTAATGTTGCATATTAGTTTGATCCTCTAGCATAAAATAAACCAAGGAAAACATTGAAGAATATGGTTCAGTTGTAAGTTAATTTTAGTATAGTTAATTTAAATTTATTAACTAATTTTTCAATAGTTGCATATATTATTAAAACGTCTATCCATTTGTGTAATTTTGATAGAGCCATGGATATATATAAAATGTTGGGTCGAATAAAAAGTAAGAAGAAGCTAATTACTTGGCATGCTATGAAGGTAAAATAGTTCATTATTAAAGTAAACCACGAAATAATTAATTTGCATCTATTTCATCGTTTCGATATAAGCATGAATTTTCTTTTGTAAATGTTGTAGTACCGTAAACAAGTTGGAAATACTGAATGCGGTTACGACGTAATGACTTATATGGAACAAATGTCAACTTGGGATTGGATGAATATGATTTACGACAGGTATCTTCGAAATGTAAGTCCACATTTTAGGTTATTTTTATTATTTAAACATTTAATTTATTTTTGTAGGTTTTTGAACTTGACTTTCAACCATTTTTGCAATGTAGAGATAGATCAAACACGAGAGAGGTGATTTGCTTACTTTGTTAGTCGTATTTTACAAAGTCCAGTATAATGACAATCATTAAAATTTTGTATTTAAATAGTGGATGTATGTTGTGTTTAAATAGTGGACGAATACAAGTTACATTTCTGTGTTGGACATGAGTTAAATAGTGTGTTAAATTTGTTGCACATTTCTGTGTTTAGCAGTGGATGAATGAGTTAATGGTTGATATGAGTTTCATTTCTGTGTTTAATAGTGGATGAATGAGTTAATGGTTGATATGAGTTACATCACTGTCTTGGACATTTTGTTGTAGGATGTGTGTTACATTTCTGTGTAGGGGATTTAAATATGAAACAAAATGAAAAGAACCCGAAATTGATAAAGCTTTACCACGTAGGATTTCCTTCATATCCGACATGGTAGACCCATTATCACATCAGATATTCATGAGATCCGACGTGGTAGCCCAATATCAAATTTGGTCAAACAGTTATATAAATTGGATGTGAGTTACACTCGTGTGTAGGGGATTTGAATCTGAGAAAAACAAACAGAAACGGAAATTGATATTGGGTCTACAACGTCGGATTTCCTTCATATCCGACGAGGTAGATCCATTATCACATTGGATATACATGACATCCGACGTGGTAGACCTAATATCAATTTTGGTCGAACAGTTATATAAATTGGATGTGGGTGACACTTCTGTGCGGTCCTGTTTGGTAACACAACTGTAGGTGGGTTTTTGTATTAAACCATGAATTGTTTCACCATCACCTCACTTGTCTTCCGTCACCAAGAAACCCTTGCATTTGGTAACACAACTCCTATTTAAATAGTGGATGAATGTTGTGTTTAAATAGTGGATGAATACGAGTTACATTTCTGTGTTGGACATGAGTTAAATAGTGTGTTAAATTTTATTTGACATTTCTTTGTTTAATAGTGGATCAATGAGTTAATGGTTGATATGAGTTTCATTTCTATGTTTAATAGTGGATGAATGAGTTAATGGTTGATATGACTTACATCTCTATCTTGGACATTTTGTTGTAGGATGTGTGTTACATTTCAGGGTAGGGGGTTTGAATATGAAACAAAAGTAAAAGAACCCGAAATTGATGAAGCTCTACCACGTTGGATTTCCTTCATATCCAACGTGGTAGACCCATTACCACGTCAGATATTTACGACATCGGACGTGGTAGCCCAATATCAATTTTGGTCGAACAGTTATATAAATTGAATGTGAGTTACACTTCTGTGCAGTCCCGTTTGGTAAGACAACTATAGGTGATTTTTTGTATTAAACCCTGACTTGTTTAACCATCACCACACTTGTATTCTGTCACCAAGAAACCCTTGCGTTTGGTAACACAACTCCAATTAATATAGTGGATGAATGTTGTGTTTAAATAGTGGATGAATACGAGTTACATTTCTGTGTTGGACATGAGTTAAATAGTGTGTTAAATTTTGTTGGACATTTCTGTGTTTAACAGTGGATGAATGAGTTAATGGTCATATTGTTGGCTTTTGGCCTTAATCTATGTTTCGATGATTTAATTAACCTAATCTTAATTATGATCATGTAGAGTAGCACACATATTGCATTGCATATATATTGCTTTGTGTTAACCTCTACAGGTGATCAAGACTCAAGGAAGAAAGGAAAATCAAGTCAAGACATGTAATCAAGCTCATTTGAAGACATGTATTATGTATTTTCTTTGAGTCTTAGGAACATGTGTAAATTGAGCATACATGAGCTAAAATCAACTTAAACACACACTAGTTTCCTTATAGAAGTCACACACGAAATTTCACATAATTTGGACTTCAATAGATCACCCAAACTTAGATCGGAAAACACCAAACCTGAACCCTAACTGTCTGCCCACATTCGGTCGACCGCAACATGCCGTTCGGTCGACCGAATGATCAAGTATCCTATTTGTGTTTCACTGTCTAGTTTCGGTCGACCGTCTGAACTTATTTTCCCGACCGTTACTTTTGTCGTATATACCCAATGGTCGTATTTGTCTTAAACCAATTATACCCCAAATATATTTCATATATCGGTCGACCGAGGACCATGACCGGTCGACCGTTTGTCCATCTCTTGACAAACCCCAAGTGTCTGTTGAAAATCGGTCGACCGCTAGACCTGTTTCGGTCGACCGAATATCTATTTGTTTGTCAACCCCAAAGTGCATGGTACAAATCAGTCGACCGTTTCCTTTTAGGTGTTCGACCGATAACTTAAGTGTACCTAAGTCGTAGCGTTGGGAGGTCGACCGTTTCCTTACCGGTCGACCGAACTTTGTGCAAAACTGCCAAACGGTCGACCATTCGTCCCATTTCGGTCGACCGATCTCTTACAGAATTGGGTCCTGCAGATTTCTATTTTGTGTATCACACTTCAACTCACACCCAATCAATCCCAACGGCTCTATTCTCTCTAATGCTTATAAATAGAGTTGTAAAACACATTTTAACACAACTCTCTCCCACTACAAACTTGTCCCAAACATTAGAGAGAATCTCAAACACTCCAAACCTCCAATTTCCACACTTTAGTCTCAATTACAATATTTCTCAAGTGTGCTCAAGTTAAGAGTGTTGTTCCACTCAAGTTCTCAGTTGTAAAAGAAGCAAGGACTTCGGTGAAAGCCCGAAGTGTTCCTCTCGGATTGTGAGAGAAGAAAGTCAAGCTCACGAGGGTGTTCGTGGAGCTTGTTTTGTAAAAGGCGTTCTCTCCCGGCCCGGAACGGTGAGTGGAGAGTGAAGACGCGAGCGGAGCTCGAAGTGTCGAGTGGAGCTTGCAAGAGAGGACGTAGGAGGTGGCCGAACCTCTGTAAAACCCCCGTGTCTATTGTGGTTTGCTTATTCTTTCCCTACTCGCTTGTTTGAATGGATGTTAGAATAAGGCTTGAGTAGAAACTTAAATGAACTTAACTTGAATCATACTCTTAGTTACCATATAGCCTTATTGATAGGGGGAGCTTATTGAATATCATTTTCTTAGAGTAATGAAGTGCAAAATTTAGGGGGAGCAACTTCATTACAAGACATCCACATTGACCTTTAAATGTATAACCATTTGTTTTATTAATATTATTTTTTGATGGATGTCAAAGGGGGAGAGATAATTAAGGGGTAACATGGGGTTTTGTAATAAAATTGAACAAAAACTATGCACATCCATAGGGGGAGCATTAATATGCATAGTTTACATATACAAATTCCATGTATTAAGATATAGTTAAGATATAGGTTGCCATCATCAAAAAAGGGGACATTGTTGGCTTTTTGGCCTTAATCTATGTTTTGATGATTTAATTAACCTAATCTTAATTATGATCATGTAGAGTAGCACACATATTGCATTGCATATATATTGCTTTGTGCTAACCTCTACAGGTGATCAAGACTCAAGGAAGAAAGGAAAATCAAGTCAAGACATGTAATCAGGCTCATTTGAAGACATGTATTATGTATTTTCTTTGAGTCTTAGGAACATGTGTAAATTGAGCATACTTGAGCTAAAATCAAGTTAAACACACACTAGGTTCCTTATAGAAGTCACACACGAAATTTCACATAATTTGGACTTCAATAGATCACCCAAACATAGATCGGACAACACCAAACCTGAACCCTAACTGTCTGCCCACATTCGGTCGACCGCAACATGCCGTTCGGTCGACCGAATGATCAAGTATCCTGTTTGTGTTTCACTGTCTAGTTTCGGTCGACCGTCTGAACTTATTTTCCCGACCGTTACTTTTGTCGTATATACCCAACGGTCGTATTCGTATTAAACCAATTATACCCCAAATACATTTCATATATCGGTCGACCGAGGACCATGATCGGTCGACCGTTTGTCCATCTCTTGACAAACCCCAAGTGTCTGTTGAAAATCGGTCGACCGCTAGACCTGTTTCGGTCGATCGAATATTTATTTGTTTGTCAACCCCAAAGTGCATGGTACAAATCGGTCGACCGTTTCCTTTTAGGTGTTCGACCGATAACTTAAGTGTACCTAAGTCGTAGTGTTGGGAGGTCGACCGTTTCCTTACCGGTCGACCGAACTTTGTGCAAAACTGCCAAACGGTCGACCGTTCGTCCCGTTTCGGTCGACCGATCTCTTACAGAATGGGGTCCTGCAGATTTCTATTTTGTGTATCACACTTCAACTCACACCCAATCAATCCCAACGGCTCTATTCTCTCTAATGCTTATAAATAGAGTTGTAAAACACATTTTAACACAACTCTCTCCCACTACAAACTTGTCCCAAACATTAGAGAGAATCTCAAACACTCCAAACCTCCAATTTCCACACTTTAGTCTCAATTCCAATATTTCTCAAGTGTGCTCAAGTTAAGAGTGTTGTTCCACTCAAGTTCTCAGTTGTAAAAGAAGCAAGGACTTCGGTGAAAGCCCGAAGTGTTCCTCTCGGATTGTGAGAGAAGAAAGTCAAGCTCACGAGGGTGTTTGTGGAGCTTGTTTGTGGAGCTTGTTTTGTGGAGCTTAATCGTATTTTTAGCATGGCTAGTACATCTAATCACGTAGAGGGATTATGCACAACTCGACCTACTTTGCTTAATGGGTCTAATTATGATTATTGGAAGAATAGGATGAAGATTTTCTTAATTTCTAATGACCTTAAGTATTGGATGTTTCTCCAAAATCCATACACACCCCCAAATGAAGATGAATTAGATTCACTTAGAAGACCCAAAATGAAAGAAATCGAAATGAATTCGAAAATCATGAACATCTTGTATTGTGTCCTTAATGAGGGTGAATATAATAGAATTAGGGGTTGTGAAAGTGCATTTGAAATTTGGCATAGATTGCAAATGCATCATGAGGGGGCTAGCAAAACTAAGGAAACCCGCATTAGTCTCCTCATGCATAAATATGAAATATTTTCTATGCAAATCGGTGAGAACATAAGCAAAATGAACACTCGCTTCACCGATATTACTAACTCTCTTTTGGTTCTTGGAAGAAAAATCAATGAGGGAGAGATGACAAGGAAGTTCCTCCGGTCACTTAGCATCGAATGGGAAGATAAAGTCGTCGCAATTGAAGAGCCGCATGATCTTTCAAAATTAAAGATGGAGGAACTCATTGGAAATCTCATGGCTTATGAGCTCCAAATTAACCATCGAAAGGAGAAGGAAACCTCCAAGAACAAATTCACCTTGGGATTACATGCAAATATTGACCAACCAAGGAGGAGTATAGAAGATGAGGACATTGAAGTCCTAGCAAAAGACTTCTTCAAATACCTCAAGAAGGATAAAGAAGAAAAGAATGAAAGAAGAGGTAGAAGAAGTGAAAAGAGAGAAAAGAAGAAGGAGAAGGAGGAGGAGAGTGAAAATGAGAGAAGAGAAGGGGAGAAGAAAAAGGATAGAAGGGAGAGGAGAAGAGAAAAGGAGAAGGGCAAGAGAAGAGAAAGGAAGGAGAAAGCACACAAGGCTACATGGGATGATTCTTCATCACCATCATCATCGTCGTCTTCCTTGCAAAGTAGAAGAGAAGTGGCTCACTCATGCTTCATGGCTTTTGAAGATCAAAGTGAGGTAGAATCTAACTCTTGCTCTAGTAATTCATGCTCAACTAAGTCATATTATAGTGATAGCTCACATTCTAGTGTTAATGAAGAAACTTATACACATGTTGAGCTTCAAAATGCATTTCATGACTTAGTTAAACAATATGAGATCATTTGTGAAAAGAACAAAAATGCTAGAAAGAAAATTAAAGATCTGCAAAGCCAAATTGAAACATGCATGAATGAGAAAAATGAGGTGGTTGCTAAACTAGAATATTTTGTATCAAATTGTGACAAATTAAAAGCAACACCTATAGATTGTGAACTAGATCTTCAAACTTGCAATGTGCAATCAAGAAAAGATTTAGAAAGATTCACTAATGGAACTAAGATGCTTAACATGCTATTAGGTAGTCAAAGGCAATCTTTGCAAAAACATGGTTTAGGATACAATGCTAAATTGAAAACCATGTATCTCACACTACACTAAATAGAAAGCACTTAGTTGTAAACCATAGTTCCTCAAGTATATGGGCTCCTAAAACCTAAATGGTTTGGGTTCCCAAAGCTAACATTCAAGGACCCAAAGTTGTTTGGGTACCGAAATCTACACTTGTAGGTGCTTGAGGAAGAAATCGGTGGCGACCGGGTGAGCTTAAGAGTCAAATTCAAATCCGGTTACATCACCAAATGAGATTGGAACCAATTCAAGCTTCAAGTTGGTATAATTATCCTATCCTCTAAATTTTTCGATAAAATTGGTTCTAGTCTAGGATACATGCTTATTTGACATATCATTTAACCTATTCATTGCAAATCATATATCACATCCATTGATTATAAATGTCAAATTTTGAATGGATGTTAGAATAAGGCTTGAGTAGAAACTTAAATGAACTTAACTTGAATCATACTCTTAGTTACCATATAGCCTTATTGATAGGGGGAGCTTATTGAATATCATTTTCTTAGAGTAATGAAGTGCAAAATTTAGGGGGAGCAACTTCATTACAAGACATCCACATTGACCTTTAAATGTATAACCATTTGTTTTATTAATATTATTTTTTGATGGATGTCAAAGGGGGAGAGATAATTAAGGGGTAACATGGGGTTTTGTAATAAAATTGAACAAAAACTATGCACATCCATAGGGGGAGCATTAATATGCATAGTTTACATATACAAATTCCATGTATTAAGATATAGTTAAGATATAGGTTGCCATCATCAAAAAAGGGGACATTGTTGGCTTTTTGGCCTTAATCTATGTTTTGATGATTTAATTAACCTAATCTTAATTATGATCATGTAGAGTAGCACACATATTGCATTGCATATATATTGCTTTGTGCTAACCTCTACAGGTGATCAAGACTCAAGGAAGAAAGGAAAATCAAGTCAAGACATGTAATCAGGCTCATTTGAAGACATGTATTATGTATTTTCTTTGAGTCTTAGGAACATGTGTAAATTGAGCATACTTGAGCTAAAATCAAGTTAAACACACACTAGGTTCCTTATAGAAGTCACACACGAAATTTCACATAATTTGGACTTCAATAGATCACCCAAACATAGATCGGAAAACACCAAACCTGAACCCTAACTGTCTGCCCACATTCGGACGACCGCAACATGCCATTCGGTCGACCGAATGATCAAGTATCCTGTTTGTGTTTCACTGTCTAGTTTCGGTCGACCGTCTGAACTTATTTTCCCGACCGTTACTTTTGTCGTATATACCCAACGGTCGTATTCGTATTAAACCAATTATACCCCAAATACATTTCATATATCGGTCGACCGAGGACCATGATCGGTCGACCGTTTGTCCATCTCTTGACAAACCCCAAGTGTCT
This sequence comes from Triglochin maritima, assembly GCA_963682175.1. NCBI lineage: Eukaryota > Viridiplantae > Streptophyta > Magnoliopsida > Alismatales > Juncaginaceae > Triglochin > Triglochin maritima. The sequence continues at coordinate 28,161,506 of OY821771.1, read as the reverse complement.
GTTGAAAATCGGTCGACCGCTAGACTTGTTTCGGTCGATCGAATATTTATTTGTTTGTCAACCCCAAAGTGCATGGTACAAATCGGTCGACCATTTCCTTTTAGGTGTTCGACCGATAACTTAAGTGTACCTAAGTCGTAGTGTTGGGAGGTCGACCGTTTCCTTACCGGTCGACCGAACTTTGTGCAAAACTGCCAAACGGTCGACCGTTCGTCCCGTTTCGGTCGACCGATCTCTTACAGAATGGGGTCCTGCAGATTTCTATTTTGTGTATCACACTTCAACTCACACCCAATCAATCCCAATGGCTCTATTCTCTCTAATGCTTATAAATAGAGTTGTAAAACACATTTTAACACAACTCTCTCCCACTACAAACTTGTCCCAAACATTAGAGAGAATCTCAAACACTCCAAACCTCCAATTTCCACACTTTAGTCTCAATTCCAATATTTCTCAAGTGTGCTCAAGTTAAGAGTGTTGTTCCACTCAAGTTCTCAGTTGTAAAAGAAGCAAGGACTTCGGTGAAAGCCCGAAGTGTTCCTCTCGGATTGTGAGAGAAGAAAGTCAAGCTCACGAGGGTGTTTGTGGAGCTTGTTTTGTAAAAGGTGTTCTCTCCCGGCCCGGAACGGTGAGTGGATAGTGAAGACGCGAGCGGAGCTCGAAGTGTCGAGTGGAGCTTGCAAGAGAGGACGTAGGAGGTGGCCGAACCTCTGTAAAACCCCCGTGTCTATTGTGGTTTGCTTATTCTTTCCCTACTCGCTTGTTTGTTTTAAATTCCACTGCATATTTTTGATTGTTTAAACAAGTAGAGAATTAGGTGATTAGCCTTAATTGTGGACCCATAACCCACACGATCTCACAGATATGAGTTTCATTCTGTTTAATAGTGGATGAATGAGTTAATGGTTGATATGAGTTACATCTCCATCTTGGACATTTTGTTGTAGGATGTGTGTTACATTTCTGGGTAGGGGGTTTGAATCTGAAACAAAATTAAAAGAACCCGAAACTGATGAAGTTCTACCACGTTGGATTTCCTTCATATCCAACGTGGTAGACCCATTACAACGTCAGATATTCATGACATCGGACGTGGTAGCCCAATATCAATTTTGGTCGAACAATTATATAAATTGGATGTGAGTTACAATTATGTGCAGGGGGTTTGAATATGAAAAAAACAAACAGAAACCAAAATTGATATTTGGTCTACAACGTTGGATTTCCTAAATATCCGACGTGGTAGATCCATTATCATGTCGGATATACATCCAACGTGGTAGACCCAATATCAATTTTGGTCGAACAGTTTTATAAATTGGATGTGAGTTACACTTCTATGCCATCCCGTTTGGTAACACAACTGTAGGTGGTTTTTTGTATTAAACCATGAATTGTTTCACCATCACCTCACTTCTCTTCCGTCACCAAGAAACCCTTGCATTTGGTAACACAACTCCTATTTAAATAGTGGATGAATGTTGTGTTTAAATAGTGGATGAATACGAGTTACATTTCTGTGTTGGACATGAGTTAAATAGTGTGTTAAATTTTATTTGACATTTCTTTGTTTAACAGTGGATAAATGAGTTAATGGTTGATATTAGTTTCATTTCTATGTTTAATAGTGGATGAATGAGTTAATGGTTGATATGAGTTACATCTCTATCTTGGACATTTTGTTGTAGGATGTGTGTTACATTTCTGGGTAGGGGGTTTGAAACTGAAACAATAGTAAAAGAACCCGAAACTGATGAAGTTCTACCACGTTGGATTTCCTTCATATCCAACGTGGTAGACCCATTACAACGTCAGATATTCATGACATCGGACGTGGTAGCCCAATATCAATTTTGGTCGAACAATTATATAAATTGGATGTGAGTTACAATTATGTGCAGGGGGTTTGAATATGAAAAAAACAAACAGAAACCAAAATTGATATTTGGTCTACAACGTTGGATTTCCTAAATATCCGACGTGGTAGATCCATTATCATGTCGGATATACATCCAACGTGGTAGACCCAATATCAATTTTGGTCGAACAGTTTTATAAATTGGATGTGAGTTACACTTCTATGCCATCCCGTTTGGTAACACAACTGTAGGTGGTTTTTTGTATTAAACCATGAATTGTTTCACCATCACCTCACTTCTCTTCCGTCACCAAGAAACCCTTGCATTTGGTAACACAACTCCTATTTAAATAGTGGATGAATGTTGTGTTTAAATAGTGGATGAATACGAGTTACATTTCTGTGTTGGACATGAGTTAAATAGTGTGTTAAATTTTATTTGACATTTCTTTGTTTAACAGTGGATAAATGAGTTAATGGTTGATATTAGTTTCATTTCTATGTTTAATAGTGGATGAATGAGTTAATGGTTGATATGAGTTACATCTCTATCTTGGACATTTTGTTGTAGGATGTGTGTTACATTTCTGGGTAGGGGGTTTGAAACTGAAACAATAGTAAAAGAACCCGAAATTGATGAAGCTTTACCATGTTGGATTTCCTTCATATCCAATGTGGTAGACCCATTACCATGTCAGATATTCATGACATCGGATGTGGTAGCCCAATATCAATCTTGATGGTCAAAGCTCCCAACCGACTTAGCATCGAATAGATCGGTCGAACAAGGTTAAGGACGTTCGACCGTTTAATAAGTCAAAATCCCCAACCGACCTATTCTCATTGTTTTTCGGTCGACCGGCTAAGTGGACCCGTTCGACCGATAACAGCATCAACCCTTTTTCCCGCACAAATCTGGCATAACGGTCGACCGTCCATAGACATCGTTCGACCGTTTGCGGGTGCAAATCAATATAATAATAGGATCGGTCGACTGCCCACAGGCACCGGTCGACTGATCGTCGTCTTCAACCTCTGAATTGGTTGCAATCCGACGGGGAATTCGACACCAACGTCGATCCCCAACACTCACAAAGCTTAAGTGAGTTATATTGAAGATTGGGCATACCTTTTTGACGTTTGTGGAAGCTTCCCAAGCTTTGGCAAGCCTAACCCAACTCTTCTCCTTCACTTCCTCTCCTTCTCTTCTTCTCCTTCTTCTTCTTCTCCGAATTCACCTCTCTCACGCTCTGATTAACTTGAGGAAGAAGAAAAACATTTCAGATAACCCTTACCCTCCTATTTATAGTAAAACCCAATTCTTATCTTCAACTCCACCACATGCTTCACTGTTCATGGTTTAATTAAGGGTTAATTAGGTTTAGTTTAGTTAATTAAGGTATTTTAGATTCAGGTTATTACAATCTACCCTCCTTAAAGGAATTTCGTCCGCAAAATTCGAAACAACAGACTTACCGGAACAACTCTGGATACTGCCTCCTGACATCCTCCTCGATCTCCCAGGTAGCCTATCTGACACTGTGATGCTGCCACCTGACCTTCACCATCGGAATCGCTCTCCTCCTGAGCTGATGTACCATCTGATCCACAATCTCAACTAGTCTCTCATCTAATGACAAATCCTGCTGGATCTCCGGTACTGCTATCTCAATCACATGAGCTGGATCGGCCACGTACTTCCTCAGCATAGAAACATGGAAGACGTTGTGAAGTCCTGCGAACTGTGGCGGTAAAGCAATCCTATATGCCACCTCACCGACCCGATCCAATATCTCAAAAGGTCCGACATACCTCGGACTCCGCTTCCCCTTCTTCCCGAATCTCATCACCCCTCTGGAAGGTGAGATCTTCAGGAAGACATGATCTCCTACCTCAAAAGTCAGCTCACGCCTCCGCGTATCAGCATAACTCTTCTGCCTGCTCTGTGCTGTAGCTAGTCGTCTCCGAATCACGTCGACCTTCTCTGAATATAATTGTATAATGTCAGGTCCAACTAGCTGTCTCTCGCCCACATCACTCCAGCATACCGGCGATCTACACGGTCTCCCGTATAATGCCTCATATGGTGCCATCCCAATACTCGAGTGGTAGCTGTTGTTGTAGGCGAACTCTATCAACGACAAGTGCTCATCCCAATGCCCGACCCAGTCAAGTGTACACGCTCTCAGCATGTCCTCCAATGTCTGTATCGTCCGCTCTGACTGGCCATCTGTCTGTGGGTGGAAAGTTGTGCTAAACTTCAGGCGTGTCCCCAGTGCTTTGTGTAGACTCTCCCAAAATCGCGAAGTGAATCTGGGATCTTATAGAAAATATGATGTGTTGGGTTTCTTATAGAAAATATGACATATGTGGTGAACAAGTAAAATCAATTATGTTGTAATATATATAACATAATTAAAATCATGATAAATTCATATGAGATACATAAATTATGGGGTGCAATAATTTATTGTTGCATAGGATAATATATTGCATAAGTTGTGAATTTGCTAAAACCCCCAAAACTTCAAATTTTGCTGGAAATAAATCCAAAATTTGAAAATGCAAAATCAGGTAAAAGTTCGGTAATCCGTTATGGTTCGGTCGACCGAAGGATCTGTGGATCGGTCAACCGAACGTGGAACGGATAGTCATAGTTGATTCACCGAACTTGACCAAAGTGCCTGGAATTTTTGATCGGTATTCCGAACCAGAAACGGTCGACCGAACAATGTCCAGTTCCAATATTTTCGGTTAACCGAAAGGCATTCGGTTATAGACAAGAATTCGTCTGATCGGTTAAGGAGAATTTTTCTCCTTAAGAATCGGTCATCCGTCTAATACTCGGTAAAACAATCGTGACATATTCGGTTAAGCGAGTGTGACTCGGTAAACCGAACCGCGATCGATTTTCTGCCTTTGATAATTAAGAGATTAATTTGATCAATGGTTGGATTAGCTCCAAACTTGGTCAAACGTTTTGTGGATGCATGTAATGCATTATGGAATTAGTTTGTGAGAGAAAATGTCAAGAAAACATGGCTTAAGAATAGCCATGATTGAGATTAAGATTCGAGCCTATAAATAGGTCCTTATTCTCCCTAATTAAGATATAAGTTTTGCTAATTCTTTTCTCTTCTAATTCACCACAAAAGGCCACGAAAATTCTCTTAAATTCAACTTGGAAGGAGAAATCTCAGAGACTAAGAAAGGGGTTTGTAGCTAGATTCTAAGCTAGTTTGGAGATTGATTGGCTAGTTCCTTTCCTTCCAACCTTGTTTAGGGTTTCGGTGAACACTCGGAGGCATCCGGCGCAACGAGAAGCGAAGATCGTCTTCCTCAACGTGTCTGGAACATCAAGAAGTTTTAGAGAATTTTTAGGTATGAACTTTGGAGTCCCTTGTGTTTGTTTTAATAAGTTTTTGAAACTAGTTATTAAAACAAACCGATGCATGCATGAAATAAATCGTAGAAAATTGTAATTGATCCTTATTATGCATAAAATTTCGAAAAATATATATGCACAATTAAACATGAAATCCTACAACTCGTTACGTAGTATTGTTTAGGTGAAAGATAATGGATATAAGACACAAATGTATGCATGAAATGATGTCAATTATTATGCATTCTCCACCTCCTACGAGACTAGTCATATTAGGTTTTCTTTGTCGATTCGCGTAGCATTAGTTTGTTTCGATACACTCAATCTTCATTTTCTTCTCCCACTCAAGTTTAATCGACGACGACCCGCACTCGATCCTCGTGGACATGAGTCGTACTTGCCATCACTTTACCGCGGTCGTGCAATTGCGGTTTTGAACTTCACATCCCAATGATTGAATAAGTTTAATTACCGCAAGTGGATGGTTGCGTTAAAGTGGTGGAAAGCATGGGTCAATCCATAGGGAGAATTCGCGAGTCGGATTCGCGATACTCGAGTGGGGAAATAAAAGGAGATGAAGGTCGAAACTACACTACAATGTGAAAGAAGTTGGGAAAATAAGCAATAAAACTAGACCCCTTAGGGGGTAGAGAAAGAACATGAAAATGAAGATGTGTGGTGTAAAAGGGTTTATTTGTGCTCATCAAAACATGTCATACTTGAAATCCATAAAACTCAAATTCAACTTTGCCTCCACATGAAATAAGATAAAACATTATCATTAAAACATACAAGACAATAATTGAAATGAAGCAAATATGTTCACATGTATAATGACTCAAATCCAACTATGTCTCCACATGAAATAAGATTTATCACAATCATTAAAACATACAAGACATTAATTTGGATAAAGCCAACATGAGCACATGCATGCACATGCCTTGTTCCCCTCTTCCACTCCATCATTATCCTAACCTCATCATTCCCCATAAAGTAGGCCTATTAATCTAAGCATGTGCTAAGCATCATTCAAGAGCATTATCACATCAAATATAAGAGTGAAATCTCATTAGATGGTTATGGAAATCATGTAAAGCTCAAAGGATTAAGATTAACATACACTCATCCATCACATGACCAAATCACCTTCTTCTCCATCCCCAATGGGGATCAACTATTCTCTACTCATCTTTACACTAAAGAAAGCATAAAAAAACATAAACCCAAAATAGAAATGAAGCAAAACAAGATTAAGCAAACAACAGTATAAAATAAATTGCATCAAAGTAAAGACATTAAAGTAAAGAACACGAGCAAAACTAGATTAAGAAACAAAATACAAAGTGTGATCCTCTCCAACCCACTTATTACACTACTAAAACATGAAACTTAAACCTACTCTAATGGGGAAGGAGGAAGAAGGTGGAGAGGAGGGATTACAATGGTATTTATAGACTAATACATGGTTAGGATTAATCTTAGAATAATCGAACGACTCTAAATGACATATGATAGTCCAGGAATGCTCTGACCCGAAAACCCGAACCGTAATCGAAATTGGAGATTATTTGGATCCGCCAGTGGCGGAGCAAATGGCTCCGATCGGGCTAAAATTTTGTGTCCCGCTTTACTACTTCATTTGGCACGTGGGGGTGAAGTCCTAGTTTGATGTCTCAAATCACTTTGAGTTTAATTGGCAAAATATTGTTCTGATTCAAGTCATGTGTCACCATATTTTGCACTTCACAATCAGGTCCCTCCGGGTTTGCACTTGGGTCCTTCCTGATTTGCGATACAGTCCTTGTCCATTGCAAATAGGTCTAGAACCTTCCAAATCAGTCCATACTTGTTACATTTAGGTCATTTTTGCTCCCTTCCTCTTCTTTATTACCTAACACCTGAAACACTACAAACAACAACTCGAGTAGCATAATATTAGGGTAAACTAAAGGATATATAGCATGAATATGATAGATGATATGCTACTAATCACTCAATAACTATGTTACTTGGGTATCAGACTACGGAATGGGGTTCAGTCATCCGTTATGGGAGTTTAGTTACTCTAAGGAAAACTCTATTGGGTTGGTATCGGTGAACCGAATGGGGTTCGGTAGACCGTTCCTGATACTTGTTTTATTAAAATGGAAAATACAACTATATTGCATTTAAAGTGTACATTGTTTCAATAACCTATCAATTAGAATCCAAATATGATCAAGAAAAATCCATCCAGACCAAGTCCATAACACATTCAAAACCATCAGTTACTTGTCAACTACATTAACCATTCAAAAAAGACGATGAAATAACACAATCATATCCATTCAATAAGCTATCAAGTTGAATCCAAATATGATCAAGAAAAATCCATTCGAGCCAAGAACATTAACCATTCAGAAATAGTCTTGCACTACCAACACAATTTGGAATAGAAATATTCTTGAACTACAAACAATATTGAACTACCAACAAAAAACCAAATAGACTTTGATCAAGACAGACTTCCACAACTAACTAGGTCGAGCAAGTTCATTATTGGTCCTGGAACAATGAATAAAGGTGGTGGAGCTGCTGCACTAGAAGTTGTCAGTGCCTCCGAACAAGCAGTAGTAATGGTCGAGGAAGTTCTCCCAGCTCTCCTATCACCACCTCTCCTCGATGTACCATGTGATCTCCGTAATTTAATAATGACACAACAAAAAAATTATTATCATGAAATGCACTACACCTTTGAGGTTGGGAGTATTGATCTTGAATTGGTTCTTTACATTTCCTTGCCTGGTGTTCTAAAATCCCACAATTCTAGCATTTGTGTCTTTTTTGTGCTTTTGTTGGCTCGTCATATGCTTTAATCCTATTCGTTCGGGTCTACCAACTTTCCTTTTGGTTTTCGAGGGCAACACAATTTCCTCTTCTTTTACCTAACTAGCCTTGTAAGGCATTTGTACTTCTTGTTTTGGGTGTGAAGTTCAAAACCTCAAGTGCACGACCGCGTTGAAGCGGTGGCAAATACGGGTTGTGTCCACCAAAAGAGAGTGCGGGTCGTCGTCGACCAAACTCGAGTGGGGGAAGAAAATGAAGATTGAGTGTATCAAAACTAACTAATACTATGTGAATCGACCAAAGAAACCTAATATGAATAGTCCCTAGGAGGTGGAGAATGCATGCGAAAGTGTAAATGTGTGATACATGTGTGTGTATAATTAAGCGCTAATTACATGCATAACATGGAAATCTTATAATTACCGCAATCCTAATTGTGGCTACACATGGATTAAGATTTATCACCAACATTAAAATATACAAAACACTACTCAAGATGAGAACAAAGACAACCACATGATTACATGTTAATCTTATCTCTTTAATGACATGAAGAACAGAGAAATTCATAATGACCACAACCCCAACTTTGTCAACATGAATTAAAATTTATTACTATCATTAAAACATACAAGATTGTTCGTTTTAAATTTAGACTGCAAGTGCACAGCCGTCGGTGCATATGGGGCAAGTACGGGTCGTCCGTTGGGAGGTGGGCAGCCCCTGGTATGACCGAAATCAGATGGCGAAAAAGGGGAGAAGAGTTGTAGATTATGCTAAAGCTAACTGCACTGAACTAGTAATTAAGAAATACGAAAGAAAGCAACGAAAGATTGAGAATCAAGAAGAGAAACCCCTAAAGGGTGGAGTGTGTGCACATATGAAGTGAAATAAGGGATGAATGATGCATGTAAGCATGTATGTGTGTGTTGTGTGTGTGTCATGCATAGGAAGTGTCTAAAGATGTGGCAAAACCAATCAATCCATTCACACAATCTATCGACAATTACTACTTGATTATCATAAGGTTAGGCTCAGCATGAAAAGTGTCTAAAGATATGGACAAACTCATAAAAAACCATAAACTCATGTGAGGAACAAAGGTAAGCATGGGAGGTGTCTAAATGTTATGGCAAACCCATCAAAACAAAGTTTCTTCAATCAAGCAAGCAAGCAAACACAAATACAAGCACATAACTAACATATAGCGTATTCAACAGGAATTTTCAGTCAATAAACATGAGAAAACTAAGCATGGGAAGTGTCGAAATCTTACTCCACATAGAGATAATGCCACCAAGCAATGAGTGAATACAAAAGGAGGAGGAGTTCTATTTATAGTCATAAAAAAGATAATCCGGGACAATCTCCCGATGTGGGACTAATAAAATCTTCCCAGAATACACATGAATACATAACTCATGTTATGGATAAATCGGGTCGGATTCAGAAACAAATGGACCGCTAATTGGCGGTCTTGGATTGCCAATTGGCGGTCTTTTCTTCCCGTATGTGACCTATTTTCGGATATATTCTTTATTTCTTCAATTTTTCACATGGGGTGCACTTGGATCGATTATAGGAGTGTCGACCCGAATCTAATTGCCAAAATACTCCTCATGATGGTGTGGAGTTTCTTCATTTGCTCATTGGTCCTTTGGGGTTATATTCGGCTCATTCTCCCTTGCATCTTAGTCCCTAAGTATCACAACTCAGTCCTTTTTCTTCCTTTTAGGTCATTTTATGCATATTCTCCTCAAACCTATTTATTCCTGAAACTTAAACATAAAACTCGTTACGTAGCATTGTTTAGGTTCAAGATAATGGATATAAGACACAAATGAATGCATGAAATGATGTCAATCAAATACCCTCACACCTAACTTTTGCTAGTCCCGAGCAAAACAAAGAAAGAGAAAAAAGAAAGAATGGAAAGGCATACGTAAAACACGGAAATCCTAACTCACTTTCGTAGGAATCACGGTTGCACTTAGGACGTGCAACAAGCCGCTAAACGTCCTTGTCGCCAAGGAGGAGGAGTGTTGTCTCCTGAGGGTTTTCGGCGGATACACCCACAAAATCTGAAAAAGATGCATTATTCAACTTAGTTTTACTATTCGATGGTTCATTTTTGTCGATCATTGGACGCGGTAATGCTACGGACAGACTCTACATATGTAATCAGTCCACACACCTAGCCTAGTGAATCTTTCGTGAAAGTTAATTAAGGACTTAAGTGAAAGGCATGGGCAACCTTAACTTCTTAAAGTGATACATTGTGTAAAGTCCATTAAGTTTCATATTGACTCTCTCTCTTTTCTTTTTTTTGGAGCATTACATTGGTTGGTGTTTGATTCTTCCAGGGTCGGGTTTCGTGCATCATTGCCTGTGAGGACATACACTATCACGTACACCTTCCCCCAAATCTCCACATAGGGCGATCCCTACCACCCGTGAAAAGGGAGTTCGGTCGGTGCATCCCAAGTCAGATGACTCGAGAGCATCAGGCACTATGTCCCCTCGGACCTAATTTCCCAAGTGATAGGAGCCGTGCGAGAAGAGAGAACACCACTTATTCATTTATCTACATGGGAACCAAAACCCTTGCACTTACAGTTTCACAAAAAGAGTTTAAGGGCCCTTGACTACGACAAATTTCCTTATAGTAACACACACGAATTATTTGACTCACTAAGTTCAGGGTGAACTTCTTTATTTGTTTGAGTACTAAAACCCTAAGATTACACGCGACCGGGGTGCATCCTTACGACTCAATAAGACCTAAAACTAGTATACTAATATCCTAATGCATCATGTTCATGATAATTTTGAGAGTTTTCTTTTTACTTTGCCTCTCAGCGGTTTTGCACATGCCAAAAAGACGCAAAACCTACAAAAGATTTTTTTTCGCAAACACATAAATATTTTGAAAGAAATGTGAAAATTTAAAGTGCTAGGCAAGCAAAAGAAGACAAGCCACCCAAGTATCGTGGCAGGCAGATGTATCAATATTAAATGCAGCACAATATCATGACCCTAACAATACAAACAAAAGAAAACGAAAAATACTCGACTCCACATATATACAAACATAAAGCACCCCCCACACTTACTTCATGCATTGTCCTCAATGAATGTGAGTATGAAACTACATGGATTTATGCATGAGAAAAAAAAGATCTCACCAACGTGAAGCACAATGAGAGTTTCATGGTAATGTTGGTGGACATAACCCTGAATTTCCAAAAACATGTGAGATACTTAAGAAGGTAGACAAATACGTGAAACAAAATGGGGCCCAAATACACAAGGGTTGGGGCCACAACAACCAATGCTCACTTGTAGAGTCTTTTATTGTTTTTTTTTCTTTTTCTGTTTTTTTGTTGTAAACAAGATATATATACATCTACAAAGATATTCTCATAATCATTTGGTCAAGAAACATCAAATGAGAACATCGAGTTATGTGGACCTGAGATTTGCCAAGATGGGCAAACTTAACTGGTACTCTGAGGTGTCATGATGGGTGAAAGTTCAAAGCTGAAAAGCTCGAACCCCTCATGATATTGGTTGGGTGTAGGCAACATGAATGAGTGGAGTTGTGTTGCCTCACTAGGGTTTAGTTACTCATCGAACAAAAGCCTCCAACCAATAGGTGGGTGCATCGGAATGAGTTCCTCAGTATCATTCGAGGGATGTTGCACACCTGCTTCACTAAGAATGAGGCTTCTTCCCAAGTCATCCAACAAGAACTACCCAACCTCCTGTATATTATCATGCATAAGCTCGGTCGTAGGTGGGTCCTTGTTAGAGTCAATATGAACCTCAAAGGGCTCAATAGCCCTGGGACACGAGGTGACAACACATTCTAGAATGGGCATATGTTGAGGTATGTCCCCCCCTCACTAATGGTCTCAACTGAATCATGCAACGAGCACTCCCTTTGTACATTCATGTTTGATGCCAGCTCACTCTGTTGCATTGCAAAGACAGGCAATGAGTTTTCGATGGGCCCACAAACATTTTCAATGGGTTGCATTGGTGTTAGCGGTGTTCGTTGATTTTACGGTGCTTTCTCTAATTAGAAGATGAGATTGAGATTTAAAGTTTGGTTTATGGGCTCTTGTTGCCTACCAGAGTTGAACACATGAAACTCAACACTCATGCTATCGAATAAAAGCTTCATGAGACCATTTCTAAATTAATTAAGGCATTGGAGGTTGTCAGAAATTGTCTACCCAAAATCAAAGGTATTTGAGAGTGGGTGTTCGCAACAGGGTTGGTGTCGAGGACGACAAAATCTACCGGAAATATAAAATCTCCAACTTTGATGAGCACGTCCTCAATAATCCCCTTTGGGACACGAATGGATCTATCCACCAATTGGAGGGTGATCTTAGTTGATTTCAATTCTCCCAAGTTCAACTGTTGATAAACAGAAAATGGGAGGAGGTTGATCGCTGATCCTAAATCAAGTAATACATTACTCATGCTAGTGTCCCCAATCGTACACTGAATAGTAGGACACCCAGGGTCCTTGTACTTTGTGTATGTGAGATTGGACAAAAGTAAGCTTACACTTGCAGCCAAGAATGCTTTCTTAGGAACATTGGTCTTCCTCTTGGTTGTGCAGAGATTTTTTTAACACTTTGGCATATTAAGGTATTTGTTGGATGACATCCACAAGGGGATCTTAACCTTCGCTTGCCTAAACACCTCTAATATCTTATCCATTGTGTCACTTTGCTTTGTTGTTAACCTACTAGGATAGGGAGTTTTTGGCATGTAGGTTTTCTGCAGTGCCTGAGAATGAGGCGTTGGTGTATTACCCTCACCCTCAGCCTCTTCTTCACCACCATTCCTACTGAGGGGCTGCATAGATGGTGGTGGTGGAGAGGAAATGTGATTGCCAACCTGCTTTCCATTCCTTAAGGTTACAATGACATTGACATGGTGAACAGGTTCCTCCACATGGTTCACTTGCCGCCCCCGAGGTACCACATTCTCATTTTGCATGTTTATTGCTGGTACATACGGGGTTAGCCTCAGGCTACCTAGGCAGAGTCCCTCTCTCTGTTTCATGTACAGACTGAACCAATTGACCCATCTGAAGCTCTAGAGATTTGATGGTCTGCTAATTTGAAGTGAGAACTTGACTTATGGTTGACATAAAAAAATTCATTGAGTTTTCAAGTCCACGAGTCAAGGTCTCAAGCTAATTGAATTGGGTTTCTATGTTGTTGGAATTTGGGAAACCCGATTGATTGGTGATTTGAGCTTGGAGTGGTTGATAAGATTCTGCATGCATGGGAGATTGGTGTGGTTGGTTAAGTGTTCGAGAGGAGTTTGAACGACCACTCGGGGCACTATTTTTGTTCCATGAAAAATTAGGGTGGTTCCTCCATCCGGGATTATAATATGATGAGTATGGGTCATTCCTGGCTCTATCATAGATGGCATTGACATATTCCATCTCAGGAGGAATGGTCACACACTCGCTTCCTACATGACCTATCCTACCACAGGAAACTAGACCAGATGTACACACATGAGGTGCACCTTGTTGGTTTTGGAGTTCAATCAAATCCATACGGCACATTAAGGCCACCATGCATGCCTATGTGACCGTAGTGGTATCGACAGCGAATGCAGCACCCGATCTAGTCGAGTTTGCGCTTGCGATCCTCGCTTTGATTCTAGATGAAGCTGGTGGTTCCCTCACACCCTCCCACTGCATGGTTTTCTTAGCGAGGTCTTCTAGGAAAGCCCATGCCTCCCTTTCATCCTTTCCTAAGAACTCTCCTTGACACACGGACTCAAGGAGCGTTTGGGACGGGATGTGAAGACCCTCGTAGACAATCTAACAAAGGTGCCACAACTCGATGCCATAGTGAGGGCATGAGAATAGTAGCTCCTTGAACCTCTCTAAATATGCATGCAATGTTTCGGTCTCAAGTTGATAGAACGAATTGATTTCGTTCCTCAATTTTTGAGTCCGATGATTTGGAAAGTACTTTTTGAGGAATGCAGATTGAAATTCATCCCAAGTCCTAAAGGCATTTGCCTAGTTGTTGTACAACCACTTCTTGGCATCATCCTTCAGTGCGAAGGGGACAAGCCTAAGATGGATGGAGTCTGTGCTATGTTGTTACAGCTTCAACATAGCACAGACCTCCTCAAATTCCCTGAGAAAGATATAGGGGTCACCCTTCCAAGTGAAGTGAGGGAGCATGGAGATAAACTGAGGCTTAACCTCAAAGTGGTTCCCATTAGCCTGTGGTAATACGATGCATGAGGGCGGAGTGGTACGGCTCGGGTAGCATCGATCACGAAGAGGTATGGGAGCAAGAACAAGAAGAACATGTGGAACAGGTGGGTCAAGCAACTGCTCCTCCTCGCGGTAATGAGCAGCCATTGAACCTGGAATGTGTGCGACACGAGAAGAGGAAGGCATCGAGAAATCGACTACTGAGGTAGGATTGACGACATGCCTCGTCAAACAGCCACTCTCGTCTCGTGCCCACACAAGCATTCACAAAGGTGCATTCATAAAGAGAAGAAGACGGGAGGACACGAAAGAGAGGGAATGACTCAGGAGAGAAGGGAAGAAGTCATTATGCTACGGCGGGTGGGTACAGGTAGTAGCACATAAGCAAACAAGGCTCAAACAACCTAAGGTCGCTATAGGTCCTTACAGCTAGACGACGCCTAACTGCGAGGTCACACGGCCTCAACATGCCTCACCTCCCTACGATGAGGACCACAAAGCCTATCAAGTGAGTCAAGATCTGGAGATCTCGTCTCTCCTACTATCGATAGAGTGGGCGACGCCGATCACGCCATGAAGGTCGTGACCAGATCACACTCCTAATGCGCCCGAGATCCTTAGGGCCAATGTCTACTTGATTTAAAATTAGGCTCTTAATTAGTGTGGTTTTTTGGGCGAAGGAAAGGGTGATGAAATCCCCCACCTTATCTTATATGGGACAACTCTTTAATCTAGCAATGAACTCTCCATTTAAACGCTCAACTCACACTTGTTGCAATGCAATTCCTACTAACTAATGCATGTTCATAAGAAATGCATGAATGAGAGTAGGAAATGTGTATCTTGCACAGCTCTCAGCAATTGAAATTAAAGCTAAAATAAAAGACAATCTACGTGCCTAAGTCAAGTACATGATGCATGACCTAAACAAGAAAGAATGCCTAATATTTTTCTTTGGGTTTTAGGGTCCAAGTTTCTTAAAGGGAGATTGATTATAGATCTGGGGACAAACTAAAAGTCCGAACATGACAAATTGTGCCCCAGACTTCTATATCAAATACATAAGAAAGCCAAAGAAAGTAGAAGGGAAAACGAGATTACCAGACCGCCAGTTGGTGGTCTTATACCACTGATTAGCGGTCCAAAGGTCTCTTTTGTCTCCCAACTTCTCCAGCTACCTTCCCTTGAGTTGAAGAGTCTCCTCAAACAAACAGAAACTACAAAACACAAATTAAATCCACTTGAATCGTCCAAACCAGAGTCTGGACTGGTACCTCCCCGGCAACGGTGCCAAAAACTTGTTTGTTCGTTTTAAATTTGGACCGTAAGTGCACAACCGTTGGTGAAGACGGGGCAAGTACGAGTCGTCTGCAGGGAGGTGAGCAGCCTCTGCTATGACCAAAATCAAATGGCAAAAAAGGGTAGAAGAGTTGTAGATTATGCTAAAGCTAACTACACTAAACTAGTAAGTAAGAAATATGAAAGAAAGCAACGAAAGATTTAGAATCAAGAAGAGAAACCCCTAAAGGGTGGAGTGTGTGCACATATGAAGTGAAATAAGCGATGACTGATGCATGTAAGCATGTATGTATGTGTGTGTGTTGTGTGTGTGTCTTGCATAGGAAGTGTCTAAAGATGTGGCAAAGCATATCAATCCATTCACACAATGTATGTGAATCGACCAAAGAAACCTAATATGAATAGTCCCTAGGAGGTGGAGAATGCATGCGAAAGTGTAAATGTGTGATACATGTGTGTGTACAATTACGCGCTAATGACATGCATAACATGGAAATCTTATAATTACCGCAATCCTAATTGTGGCTACACATGGATTAAGATTTATCACCATCATTAAAATATACAAAACACTACTCAAGATTAGAACAAAGACGACCACATGATTACATGTTAATCTTATCTCTTTAATGACATGAAGAACAGAGAAATTCATAATGACCACAACCCCAACTTTGTAAAATGAATTAAGATTTAATACTATCATTAAAACATACAAGATGTTTGTTCGTTTTAAATTTAGACTGCAAGTGAATAGCCGTCGGTGCAAATGGGGCATGTACGGGTCGTCCGCTGGGAGGTATGCAGTCTCTGGTATGACCGAAATCAGATGGCGAAAAAGGGGAGAAGAGTTGTAGATTATGCTAAAGCTAACTACACTAAACTAGTAAGTAAGAAATACAAAAGAAAGCAACGAAAGATTGAGAATCAAGAAGAGAAAGCCCTAAGGGGTGGAGTGTGCACATATGAAGTGAAATAAGTGATGAATGATGAATGATGCATGTAAGCATGTATGTATGTGTGTGTGTTGTGTGTGTGTCATGCATAGGAAGTGTCTAAAGATGTGGCAAAACCTATCAATCCATTCACACAATGTATCGGCAATTACTACTTGATTATCATAAGGTTAGGCTCAGCATGACAAATGTCTAAAGATATGGCAAAACTCATCAAACCCCATAAACTCATGTGAAGAACAAAGCTAAGCAAGGGAGGTGTCTAAATGTTATGGCAAACCCATCAAAACAAAGTTTCTTCAATCAATCAAGCAAACAAACACAAATACAAACACATAACTAACATGTAGCTTATTCAACAGGAATTTTCAGTCAATAAACATAAGAAAACTAAAGATGGGAAGTGTCTAAATCTTATGGCAAAACCCATCAAAATTCCCCAACATGTAGATGATTAAAAATACCCCCAATGAACGTACAAAACATGCAAGTCTACACAATCAAAAATTCATCAAACATCCAAACTTCACAATATATATGAACATCATCTCCACCCCCCAAAGGGGATGGATCTACTCACTAAATATTATTCTAGCAATTAAACTAAATAAGAAAAGAGACATTCTAACAAATTTAGCATAAGATCAAAGCACTAAGACTAAGCAAAGCATGTATTAAAAAAAGAAACAACATGAGAACAAAACAATAAAAAAATATTTTATTAAATGACTCACATTACTAGTAGCATTCTTCTCCACCTTGAGTTTTTGTTCCAAGGCTTACTCCACGTAGAGATAATGCCACCAAGCAATGGTGAATACAAAAGGAGGAGGACGAGTTCTATTTTTAGTCATAAAAAAAGATAATCGGGGACAATCCCCCGATGTGGGACTAATAAAATCTTCCCAGAATACACATGAATACATAACCCATGTTCTGGAGAAATCGGATCGGATTCGGAAAGAAATGGACCGCTAATTGGCGGTCTTTTTTTCCCGTATGTGACCTATTTTCGGATATATTCTTTATTTCTTCAATTTTTCACATGGGGTGCACTTGGATCGATTATAGGAGTGTCAGCCCGAATCTAATTGCCAAAATACTCCTCATGATGGTGTGGAGTTTCTTCATTTGCTCATTGGTCCTGTGGGGTTACATTCTGGTCCTTCTCCCTTGCATCTTAGTCCCCAAGTATCACAACTCAGTCCTTTTTCTAGCTTTTAGGTCATTTTATGCATATTCTCCTCAAACCTATTTATTCCTGAAACTCAAACATAAAACTCGTTACGTAGCATTGTTTAGTTTCAAGATAATGGATATAAGACACAAATGAATGCATGAAATGATGTCAATCAAATACCCCACACCTAACTTTTGCTAGTCCCGAGCAAAACAAAGAAATGAAAAAAATGAAAGAAAGGAAAAAGCATACAAATAACATGGAAATGCATGAGATTAATTGTAGAATTGCTCCTCAAGTACATGAGATTATGGACTTCTGCGACCAACATATTTTCTTTACAATCAGGTCCCTCTGGGTTTTCACTTAGGTCCATCCTACTTCCAATTTTGTCTTTAGGCATTACAATAGGCCCAGAATGCTTCCAAATCAGCCATTTCTTAGTTATTTAAGTCATTTTTGCTTCTTTTTATTACCTAAAACCTAAAATACATGCAACAACAATCGAAGTAGCAAAAATATGGGGTAAAATAAAGAAAATATAATATGAATACGTTGTATGATATGCTACTAATCACTTCTCAATTGTTTACCACTCACTGACGTAATTCTCCAATACCACATCTCTATGTGTTACTAGAAAGGCACAAACATGCATGTAAGGCAATCCATGACTTGCCACAATCCACATGTACAAAACGTCTAACCCAAGTCTACAATACGCTCTCCTTGTCAGACGAAATTTCTACAAGGTCGTCAATTGACCTAACAACCTTGTAAGCCCCAGTTCTCTTGTGTTGTCTGGCAACCAGTTCTTCGCAAAAGGCACCAAATTGCCAGTCCATTGTGTTGCCTTGGTTTGTCGAGTGTAGATTGTTTTCATGTACATTTGTCGCAATGTGTCGACCATACTCACAACCAGTAAGTGCCTTACTTCATTGATGTATGCATTCTACGACTCACTGCAGTTGTTCGTAATGAAAGGACACATCACATATGTAGTTAATTGCATTCTAGACCTCACTTTGTCCTTCTACTCGACCTTCAGTATTCATTCTTAGGCATGCTTGCTTACTTCTTCCATTTCCGATGTGAACCGCTGGAAGTCTTCTTTCGTGTATGATTGAGCTGCCCACAAAACAAGAGAATGCAAAAGAGTTCCATGGAATTTATTCTTGAATTTTTTGTACAAGTGCCTTATACAACTCCTGTGCTCACAACTGGGCTAAGTCTTAGACACCACTTCCTCGAGTCCCTTGCACCAGAGTCAGATATGATTACTAAACCTTCGGGTAGGCCCACAACTCT
Organism: Triglochin maritima; assembly: GCA_963682175.1. NCBI lineage: Eukaryota > Viridiplantae > Streptophyta > Magnoliopsida > Alismatales > Juncaginaceae > Triglochin > Triglochin maritima. The sequence goes on along the minus strand of OY821771.1, from coordinate 28,142,420 downwards.
CATGAGATTATCCATGAACCATTGCCAAGAGGATTCACTCTCAATATCAGCAATCCCAACTGCCAACCGGAAAATGTTGTTGTTCCCATCAACAATCATGGTAGACAATAAAACCCCTCGATACTTGTGCTTTAAATGGCATCCATCAAGCCCAATGATTGGTCTGCATTCGTTGAGGAAACCCAACCTACATGCATGCAAGCATACAAACAAGTTCTGAAAATGGTTGTTTCGAATGTAATTCATACATAATCACACTTCCAAGGTTCTGCCTATTCAATTCACCAACTAAAGTGGGCACTAACTCATATTGAAGATTGTCGTCTCCATGAAGCTTCTGCAATGCTAATGCACGACGTCTCCAAACTCTATGATACAGGAGCTTTTCTACATTGCCAAAGATGCACAACTCCATCTTCGGATTGGTGTGTAATAAACCTGCCTCTACATCAACATCTGAAGAGATGGATTAGTACTTTTTTTCTTTGGATGAGGAAGCATGTAATCAATTCTCAATGCTTGGCTCTCAACAACCTCGACAAACTTCTCAGTCCACCTCCTAGGATCACTAAAATTCAGTTTCTCAATCACAGTCATTCTCTCTACTTGTTTGAAATCCACAACACCCTTACGTCCCTTTTTTCTCCAATGTGTAATTTCAATTAAATATTCTTGATCTGAACATCCCTAATAACATAAAAATGGATTTCCTTAGATGATATGCTCTTACATTGTAATAGTCATCTCACTCTTTCCAAATTGTAAAATTTGAAGTGTACATTGTATCAAAGTATAAATATGAACATCATGCAAAATGAACTCCTATCTCACTCATAGGCAAGTGTAAACCCATGTCAAAGTTGTAATGAAAATCAAGCCATATTTCACAAGGAAAGAATTGTTGAAACGCTATATAGACATATTTTTATTCAAAGAAGGAATCAAGAAAATCAAGCTTAAATGAAGGAATCAAGCAAATCAAGCTTTAAAGAAGGAACCAACATAGTTCCTTTTGGGATGAGATTTAGGATTTGGTTCGGGGAAAGAAGGAAAAGCAACAAGCGGGTTGGGCAAGGCCGATAAGGAGGAGGACAGGGTGAAGCGGGCAGACGCAACGAGGGGGCAGAAGAGAGGGTGAGGATGACAACCAGGCAAGGGACTTGAGTGTGCGAGGATGACAGGTCAGGGGAGAGGGTGTTTTCGTTGAAGAAATTGAGGATTTTGGGGGAGAGGATCTTTTCGTGCAAGAAAGAAATTAGGGGGTTATGGAGATAGGTGATTTCATGGAACATTGACCGAACTCATTCGATGAATGGTCAACCAAACCGTATTAAGTCTACCAATAACCATCCAACAAAGTCTTATGGACTCCAAAAACTGATAACCGTAACTCATTCGTGTAGGATCTACTAGCCCCTAAACTTAGTATAAAAAGGGGGTGAACAGACTAATTAAGGTTTTTAAAGGAACTATGCCAAATTAAAAGATAAAAGAATAAATATGAAAGAGAGAACAATAAACCACAACTCTGGATGTATAGAGGTTTGGATCCAACCATCGGATCCTAGTCCTCTCTTACGAATTGCTCTTACTCGAGCAACTTCGCGTTCTCCACTAATCCGATCTCCGTTGTGGGCCGAGATCACGCCTTTACACCACAAGCTTTGTGAACACCCTCGCCTAGCTTGGACTACCTTTCTCACAATTCGAGAAGAGCTTCACTCCGGAATCTTTGTACAACTCTTGAAGACTAATACTTCAGCAACTAATCTTGAGCACTTGAAATGAATGATGCAATCAAAGGATGGTGATTTCAAGTTAGAAGATGTGAGCACAAGGGTTTAGAGCAAATTGAGAGTAGTAATGAGATTTGAGCTTAGAGAAAGATTGGTAATCTTGTAAGAGTGTTCTCAGCTCTATTTATAAGCCCTAAACTAGTTCTAGCCGTTGGGATTGAAATGGTAAAAGGATGTGCAAGAAACCACAAGTTAGGAAGTGACATGACACATTTCAGGACACGAACGGTCGACCGGAATGCAACAGTGCAAGGTTCGGTCGAGCAAAGATGCAAATGGTCGATCCAATTTGGTTAGAACTTAAGTGATCGGTCGAACGGTTTGGAACACTAGTTCGACCGAAAATGAACAGTAGGACTGGATCTGGAAAAGATATAAGTATCGGTCGACTGTAAGTAGAGTTTCGGTCGACCGGTTGTCGTGTTCGATTTTAGACAGGATTAAAACAAATTCAATCGGTCGAACAGAATGAGTTGATGGTTAGACCAAAAATGGCCAGTAAGAATGGGTCTGGGAAGTATTCAAGACTCGATCGATCGTTAAGGAACTTTCAGTCGATCAGGAGATCAAATCCAAAAGAGGGTTAGTTTAGAAATGTGTATACGACCATTGGAGTATACGACAAGTATAACGGTCATATTTAATACAAATACGGAAATACAATCGGTCAAACAAATATAAAGTTTTGGTCGACCGAAGGTCCCACTAACTGGACACATGTCGACAATTGATAGGCTGAAGGATTTGTATAGGATAAACTAATTCCTATCACTCGACAAGGTGCGACGGTCGAACAAACAAAGGGTTTCGGTCGACCGATTTCAGACAGTCAAAGAGGATTGAAAGAACGGTCGAACAGAATGTATATGCCGGTCGACCGATTTCAGAGAGGCAAACCAAATGGAAGCCACGGTCGAACGGGAAAAGTATGTTGGTCGACCGTTTTGGACAGAATAAGTTTCCTGGGAATGTCTGTTGAAATCCGGTCGAACCAAATGGTTCTACCGGTCGACCGTTTGAGTGAAGATTTCCTATTTTACAATTCTAATGAGTTTCGATGATTTTCTATTGACGTCTAAGATAGTTGGAACGTAGTGTGAGACTTCTATAGGTATTCTAAGTGTTATGCAATGTAATGAATCAAAGATTTCAAGTGGCAAGTTACATTTGTAACCTAAATACATGGAATTTAAACCTAGCTACGCTTCAATCTTCATCTTTAATTCAACTCAAACTTGATTCCTCAAATGTTAGATAATACACGTATATGCAAGCAATGATTTTTAATTAATACATGTGTTTATTGATATGTTGATTAATTATCAAAACAAATTAACGATTATCAGCCAAAAAGCCAACAATCTCCCCCTTTTTGATGAAGACAACTTATCAATCTAAATACATGTTTAAATTTAAATTTTATCATTAACAATCAATATCTAAAGCTCCCCCTTTCTTATAGCTCCCCCTATCTATAAGCATGTATTTATTTCTCCCCCTATGGCATAATCAAAAAGTCTCATGCGACAATATGATATACAATTTAAGCATAATCATGAGATAGAGTAACGGAAGCGAAAATATTAAGCCAAAATGTAGAGACAACAATATACCATGCATTCAACTTAGAATCCAAAACAAACACCAAAGGCTACTTCGAAAGCAAATAGTACAATAGGTGTAAAGCAAAATACAACTATAAGCAAATGTTTGAAGCAACAACATCATAAACCGAAGTTCAAAGAAAACGAACCACACACTCCACAAAACCAACACTAAATCACCCAAGCCTCTAATCACGCAGCAGCGAGGAGAGAGAATCAAGAGAAGGTTCAATACGACCGAGCTGAGCAGATGTGGAGGCCTCAAGCGCATCTATACGAGAAGTAGAGGACGCCTCAAGCGCATCAAACCTAGCAGATGTGGAGGCCTCGAAAGCATGAACCTGATAAGATAGTTGTTGAAAGTGATGGAGATCAATGGAAGTGGACGCTGACCACTGCCCTTGAGACCATGCTTCGGAGTCCCCCTCACCCCACCAAGAGCAAGAATCACGAGGGACATGACGAGGCATCCACCTCGGATCTTCGGACACCTCTTCTTCTTCTTGTTCGGAATTGTCAGTTGATTCCTCAGCAGAGGAATGAGGTGGAGAAGGAGGAGGAATGGATTCATCTTGTAGTGAGTGGTCTTACAAAAGGGAAAGTTGTAAACCATAGAGGGATATGGCTCCACATCGATTTGCCAATGTTCAAACATCGCAGAGAGCCACATCGGATAAGGAAGGTAGGAACCACTGCGATGAGTCATATGCATAACCATAAAAGATGACTAATCAACCAAGATTCTCTTGTAGAGACAGTAAATGCACATGAGTGCCATGTTAGAGATCTCATTGTGATGACCCAATTTAGGAAGAAGGTTATACGAAACAACTTGGGCAAGGATTCGTGGAACGGAATGTAAGAGTGAGGCATTATGTTTATAACGACCGTTCACGATAGGTGGTGGAATAGCATAAAAATCAGTGACGATTTTTGCAATTTCGGTGTTTGGAAGAGCACCTAGAGGATAGTCAAGATAAATGTGGGTGCCCCCCGGATCTAAATGAAGAGTGTCGAACAATAAAGCGGGGTTAATACTATATTCTTTATCATTAATCATAGTGGTTAGATAGGGATGATTTGGGACCTTTCGGAGATTGCAATAAAATTGTTGTACGAAGAATGGATAATATGGTTTAGATGCAATTTTTGTGAGTAAGAAAGTTAGCCTATCTGCATCTAACAGAGGTTTTAATGAAAATAAAGCAAAATCGGCTACCTCAACCTTGCGACAAGGGATGAAGCTGGCAACTGAGAAGTTTTCGTCCCAAGCTTTTTGAGCGACATCATCAATAGGGAAGAAGTGAAGCAAATGTGGTACCGGAAAAGCCAGAGCACGAGAAGATGAGGGTTGTGTGTCTTGTTTCTTCTTTGATCGACACTCGGTAACCCCTTTCGGAGTGGGTCATTTCTTGGAGATAGACATCTTTGAGCGACCCATAGGAGAAGAGATGTTGGAGACGGCCGAAATGGGTGGAGGAAGCCAAGAGGGGTCGAGTGATGGAAGAAAAACAGGAGTTTGACAGCAGGAATGGTCAGACGGTCGGCCGAGGGAGAGGGAAAGTGAAGGGCGACACTAGGGTTTTAGCGGACGAGAGATAAAAGTGAAGAGTAAAGGCCTTGTAATTTCCCTAAAAAGTGTTGAAACGATACGAACGGTCGACTGTTAGGATGCTCCGGTCGACCGATGGGTTAAAAAAAAATTAAAACCCACGACCGCACAGCCACTGCTCAAAAACAGTCGGATGAGGATTAAGAGTCAGTCGACTGCGATGAAAATGTGAAAGACTAGAGCACCTACTGTCGCTTTTAGGTCGGACAAAAAATAGATAAAGGGTCGACCGAAAGAGGAGTTTGAAAAAGCGTGGAAGTACTGTCACTTTTCGGTCGGACGAAAAAGAGGTTGTCGGTCGACCGAAGAAAAAGAGTGAAACTGGGTGATTTTCGGTTGGACAAAAGCACACGAACGGTAGACCGAAACAACACCACGGTCGACCAAAAATCAACAATGGATCGACCGGACACTTAAGTGAACTTAAGTCAGATCGACCAGAAGAGAAACGGTCGAACAGAGTAGTAAAAAGTGGTCGATCAAAACACACCAGAGAAAACCAAAATCAACACATCAAGCGAACCGGTCGAACGAACACAATATTGCGGACGACCGATAGAGACAAATTTTTAAAACTTACTTGCAGTACAGTTATCCGGTCGAACGAAACTTCATTTCGGTTCGACCGAATAAAATCTAAAAGAGCACAAATTTAAAAAACACTCCAAAAATCCGCAAAAGCTTGAAAAGAAACCTCAACCAAGTAGTAAAATTCGAAAGAGAAACATGATATTGCCAAGTTATACGTCATTTAAATTGCTCATGTCTAGATTTAGCCTTATATGAAAGAATTGATCAATGTTTAAAGGTTTTGTAAAGATGTCCGTAAGTTGATCATTTGTGGGAACAAATATAAGCTTAATGTCTTACTTTTTTGCATGATCTCTAAGAAAATGATGTCTAACCTCAATGTGTTTAGTTCGAGAATGCAATATGGGATTTTTCGAAAGATTTATTACACTAGTATTATCACAAAGTATAGGAGTAGTTTGAAACTTAAGTTTCAAGTCTTTGAGGGTTTGCCTCATCCACAAGACTTGTACACATGCACAACCGACGGCAATGTATTTGGCCCCGGTTGTTGACAATGCAACACTATTTTGTTTCTTACTAAACCAAGAGACAAGCGTTTTTGCCTAGAATTGGCAAGTGCCACTAGTACTTTTACGATCTAAAATGCAACTGGCATAATCGGCGTCTCTATAGGTAACAAGATCAAAAGCCCTAGTCTTGGGGTAAAACAAACCAAAATCTTGAGATCCTTTGAGATAGCGAAAAATACATTTTAAAGCGTTGAAATGAGATTCTTTTGGACAAGCTTGAAAACAAGCACATAAACACACAGAAAATATAATATCCGGACGAGTAGCGGTAAGATAAAGCAAGGATCCAATCATACCTCGATATTTCTTGATATCCACCTCCTTGCCATTTTCATCTTTGTCCAACTTAGTGCTAGTGCTCATGGGAGGGTTGTGTGGCTTGCTATCTTCAAGACCACAGCGTTTTAAGAGTTCTCTTGTGTACTTTGCTTGGCGTATGAAGTTCTCATCTTTAGTTTGCTTAATTTGGAGTCTGAGGAAGAAGTTTAGTTCACCAATTAAGCTCATCTCGAACTCCCCCTGTATAGACCATGGAAAATTCTTTGCAAAGACACGGGACTTGCACCAAATATTATATCATCAACATAAATTTGTACCACTAGTAAATCATGATCATAAGTTTTAACAAAAAGAGTGGTATCCACTTTACCCACACAAAAACCTTTGTCGATTAAGAAGTTCTTTAACCGCTCATACCAAACTCTAGGAGCTTGTTTAAGGCCATAAAGAGCCTTCTTAAGTTTAAACACATGGTTTGGGTAAGTTTCATTTACAAATCCGGGGGGTTGTGCAACATAAACTTCTTCATTTATTAAGTCATTTTGGAAAGTACTTTTAACATCCATTTGAAATAATTTTATGTCAATGTAAGATGCATATGCTAATAACATGCGAATGGCTTCCATTTGAGCGGGCATAAGTTTCATCAAAGTCTATACCCTCCTCTTGGTGATAGCCTTGAGCAACGAGTCTAGCTTTGTTTGTAATTAGATTCCCATCTTCGTCAAGTTTGTTTTAAAAGATCCATTTAGTTCCAATAACCGTTTGGTTGGAAGGTTTTTCAACAAGTTCTCATACATCATTTCGAACAAATTGATTTAGCTCTTCATGCATAGCCATTAGCCAAAATTCATCATTGCATGCTTGTTCTACTTTCTGAGGTTCTAATGTAGAGATAAATGCTTAAGAATCACAAACTGCATGTGCTTTAGACCGTGTTGTCACACCTTAAGAGACATCTCCAATCACAAAGTACTTCAGATGATTCTTTCTATAGGTCCAATCCTTAGGAAGATCCTCCATGTCCTCTTGTGGAAAACTTGGAGGCTCTTGATGAGACTCAAGAGGAACATCTTGTGATGATACATGTCTAATAATATCCATGCAATCATCATCAAGAGAGGAGTTATCTACACAAGCTAACTCGTCAAAGTTAACGTGTAGAGATTCATCAACACAACTTGTTTGTTTATTGTAGATTCTATATGCTTTACTCCTATCGGAAGACCCTAAAAAGATGGTCTCATCAGATTTTGCATCAAATTTATCCAAGTTGTCTTTAGTATTAAGGACAAAACATTTTGAGCAGCTTTAAAATATGAAATTTTAGGAGTCCGGTCATGCCAAAGTTCAAAAGGAGTTTTCTTTAATATAGGTCTAATGAGAACACGATTCAAAACATAGCAAGATGTATTAACGGCTTTGCACCAAAAATATTTTGGAAGCCCTTTTTCCACAAGCATTGTCCTCGCCATTTCTTGAAGAGTTCTATTTTTCCTCTCAACTACCCCATTTTGTTGAGGAGTGCGAGGAAAAGAAAAGTTATGCTCAATTCCATGTTTTTCACAAAACTTTTGAAATGAATCATTTTCAAATTCTCCTCCATGATCACTACGAATAGTGATTATGTTAGAATCTTTTTCCCTTTGAACACGTTGACAAAAACTTTTAAATCTTTCAAAAGCATCATATTTGTTAGCTAAAAACAAAACCCAAGTGAATCTCGAAAAACCGTCAACTATCACAAATGCATATCTTTTCCCTCCTAGACTTACGGTCCTTGAGGGTCCAAAAAGATCTAAGTGTAAAAGTTCAAGGGGTTTTGAAGTTGACACCACATTTAGAGATTTAAAGGAAGATTTAAATTGTTTTCCAAATTGACATGCATCACAAAGTTTGTCCTTTTGAAATAAATTTTTGGTAGTCCTCTAACCAATTCAAGTTTGGATAATTTGTGCAATTGTGACATACTAATATGTCCCAAACGGTTATGCCATAACCAAGCTTCGTCATGTAAGGCAACTAAGCAAGTTTCAACGCTTAAGTTTCTAAGATTATCAACATGCACAATGTAGATGTTATTTGATCTATATCCATTAAAAACAATTTCCATGCCATGTTTAGAGATGATATGGCAAGTGTGTTTATCAAATACAACTGGAAAATTACTATCGGTTAATTGATTAACACTAAGCAAACTATGTTTCAACCCATCTACTAATAAAACTTTTTCAATATTTGGAGTAGTAGAATTACCAACATTGCCAATGCCGACAATGTGTCCTTTAGCATTATCTCCAAATGTGACGGTTCCTCCTTTCTTGGGCTTTAAGCTTGATAGAACATGAGAGTGTCCCGTCATGTTTCTTGAGCACCCACTATCGAGAATCCACTTCCCTTTTCTCCTTGCTTTTATCTACAAACAAAGAAACAAGTGAAGACTTTAGTATCCAAATTTGTTTGAGTCCTTGAGGGTTAGCTTTTGGTACCCAAACTTGAGTGGTCTTAGGTACCCAAACATTTGAATAATTTGTTTTCTTAACAAGAGAGTTATTCATTTTAACAAAGTAGGAAGTGGGTTTCTTTTGTTTACCTCCCTTGTAGCCTAGACCATGTTTTGTTGGAGATTGAGTTTGTGTTCCAAGAATCATGTCAAGCATCTTTCTACCAAAAGTGAATTTCTCTAAATATTTTGTGAGTTGCATATTCTTGGCAATGAGATCTTCATTTAGATGATTATCTTTTGTAGATTTCAGAATTGTTATCTCATCATTTAGAGTCTCAATTTCTTTGGTTAGCATATCACATTTGATATATTGATCTAGATTCACTTTTCTAGCTAATTTGTTTTTATGACAAATCATTTCATAACGTTCGGAAAGTTCATGAAAAGCATCTAACAAGTCATCATAAGGAGGTGATTTTAGGGTCCAAGTTGCTTAAAGGAGGTTGATTATGGATCTGGGAACAAACTATAAGTCAAAACATGCCAAATTAAATCCCAGATCACTACATCAATTATGAAAACCAACCAAAGAAATACGAGACAAAACCGAGCTTACCAGACCGCCAATTGGCGGTCCCAGGCCGCTGATTGGCGGTCTGAAATGCTCCGATTCACTCAAAAGTTCTCCAGACGTTCCTCCTGATGACTCCAAGTCTCCTGAAACAAGGAAAAACTACACAACACAAATTAAATCCACTCGAATCGTCCAAACAAGAGTCTGGACTGGCACCTCCCCGGCAACGGCGCCAAAATCTTGTTGAACGTTTTATTTAAAACCGCAAGTGCACGACCGCGATGAAGCGGTGGCAAGTACGGGTCGTCCTCAGGGAGGTGAGTAGCCTCTTGCTTGTACGAAATCAAGTGGCAAAATAGGGAAGAGAAAGATTGATTATGCTAACCTACGCTACACTACGATAAGAAGTATGAAATGTGAAAGAAGCAAACAAACGATGAAATAAGAACTAAGCTAAGAACAAAACAAGAATGCTGGAATTTCAGGAATGGAAAACCCCTAAGGGGTGGAGTAAGTGCACACATGCAAAGAGGTGGGTGTAGAATACATTCTTTAAGCACATGAAGGTGGTGTTTATCAAGCATATGAAGTGTCTAAATGTTATGGCAAAACCTATCAATCTATTCACCAACTTGGTTGATTAACATTTACATATGCAAGATGTTTATTTCAGAACCTAAACAAGCATGAGAGGTGTCTAATCATTTTGGCAAAACTCATCAAGTTGTAAATTCTATCCTAAACAAGAAAGCATACATTCATGTTTAATCAACACATTGAAATTAAAGCATTCATCCCATTCTCTAATGCATGTATGTACATCTACTCCACCCCCCCAAAGGGGATGGAACTACTCACTAAACATTACACTAATTATTAAACTATGGAAAGAAAGCATATTAAAACTAAGCTAGAATTAAAAGATGATTAAACTAAAACATGCACAAACAATAAAAGAAGCATAAAACAAACAATGAAAGAAACACAAAACTTTATTGATAAAATGACTCACATTAAAAGTAGCATCCTCCTACTTTAGTGTGTGCTTCAAGGCCTCACTTCTAGTAGGAAGAATAGCCACTTAAAATATGGAGTGATTACAATAGGAGGTGATAAGTTCTATTTATAGCCATGGAAAAAGGTAATCCGGGACAATCCCCCGATGTGGGACTAAACAGATACCAAAAATAGCCTAAACATCCTCTAATACATGTGCTGGAGAAATTTGAGCGGATTTGGGCCAAAATGGACCGCTAACTAGCGGTCTTGGACCGCCAATTAACGGTCTATTTTGTTCAGATCCTGCTCATTTTTGTTTTGGGCTTTTCTTTATGGTATTGGTTGTCTTTGATGCGGTTACTTGACTTGTTGGAGCTCCGACCCGAATCGAATTGGTAAAATACTCCCCATGATGGTGTGGAGTATTCTGTTTTGCTCTTAGGTCCTTCTGTCTTGCAATCAGGTCCTTCTCCCTTGCATCTTGGTCCCTAGATCTCACAATTCAGTCCTTTTTCCCAGCTTTTGGGTCCTTTTATGCTTCATCTCTTCAAACCTATTTATTCCTGAAAACTAAACATAAAACTCGTGACATAGCATTGTTTAGGTGAAAGATAATGGATATAAGATACAAATATGAGCATGAAATGATGTCAATCAGTATCCAAATTTGTTTGAGTCCTTGAGGGTTAGCTTTTGGTACCCAAACTTGAGTAGTCTTAGGTACCCAAACATTTGAATAATTTGTTTTCTTAACAAGAGAGTTATTCATTTTAACAAAGTAGGAAGTGGGTTTCTTTTGATTACCTCCCTTGTAGCCTAGACCATGTTTTGTTGGAGATTGAGTTTGTGTTCCAAGAATCATGTCAAGCATCTTTCTACCAAAAGTGAATTTCTCTAAATCTTTTGTGAGTTGCATATTCTTGGCAATGAGATCTTCATTTAGATGATTATCTTTTGTAGATTTCAGAATTGTTATCTCATCATTTAGAGTCTCAATTTCTTTGGTTAGCATATCACATTTGATATATTGATCTAGATTCACTTTTCTAGCTAATTTGTTTTTATGACAAATCATTTCATAACGTTCGGAAAGTTCATGAAAAGCATCTAACAAGTCATCATAAGGAGGTGTTTTGTTTAGGTATACCTCATCGTCGTCAATCTCCACCACGTGAGGTTGATCACTCGTCTTTGGTGATGGAGGAGGGCTCAAGTCGGAATCAACATTAGATACCATGAAACACATGTGTGCTTCTTCTTCTTGGGAGTATTCGGAGTCGGAGTCCTTTGATGAACTTGAGTCATCCCAAGTAGCTTTGAGAGCCTTTTCCCATCCTTTTCGCGACGATCCCTTCTCTTGTAATCGTCACGTCTTTTAGGCCTCTCTTCTTTTTCTTTCCGGGATGACCTTTCATCTCTATCTCTTCTTGGTCTTTCATCACTTTCTCTTCTAGGAGGATATTTCCTTTCTTCTCTTCGTTCACGATCCCTCGGCCAAAGCAATAGGCAATCCTTCTTCATGTGGCGGGTTTTGTTACATTCATAGCAAGTGAATGTCCGAGAGGATTCTCCTCTTCCTTTTGCAAAAACAAATTCTTGGAGAGCAACTTCTTGAAGTTACGGGTTAGGAAAGCAATATCTTCATCGATGTTCTCATCTTCGATTGCGTCCGAATCCGAGGTTGCTTTTAAAGCAATTTGCTTTTGTTTCCGTCTACACCCTTCCCGTTCCTTCTCCTTCTCTCTTATTTCTTCCATTTGAATCTCATACGCCATAAGGCTTCCAATGGGATCCTCCATCTTCAACTTTGAGAGATCTTTGGCTTCTTCAATTGTTGTAGTCTTTTTCTCCCAATCCAAAGTCAAGGATCTGAGAACCTTTCGTACCCTATCACTTTCAACCACAACCTTACCAAGGTTTTTCAAAGAGTTAGTAATAAGAGTAAAGCGAGTATGGATCTCGCTAATGGATTCATTCGGTTTCATAGAAAACATTTCATACTTTTGCATAAATGAATCTATTCTAGTTTCCTTAACGGATGATCGACCTTCAAAGTGACTTTCTAACATATGTAAAGCTTCAAATGAGGAATCACATGCATTAATTATACTATATTGTTCTTTGGTCAAACCACACATAATTATGTTCATGAGTTTAGCATTCATTTGAATCATGGCTAATTCATCATCATCCATATGTTCTAATGGTTTGTTTTGTGTATGAAAGAACACCCATAATTTAACATCATAAGATTGTATGAACGTTGTCATACGTTTCTTCCAATAAGCATAGTTTGTTCCATCAAACAAAGGAGGTCTTCCAGTGTGCCCTCTCTTTCTTGGGCCATTGCTACAAAAGTGAATTTGTCTAATGCAATTAACAAGGCTCTGATACCAAATGTAGGATCTACTTGCCCCTAAACTTAGTCCAAAGGGGGGTAAATAGACTAATTAAGGGTTTTAAAGGAAGTATGCCAAATTAAAAGATAAGACAATAAATATGAAAGAGAGAACAACAAACCACAACTCCGAATGTTTAGAGGTTCGGATCCAACCACCGGATCCTAGTCCTCTCTTACGAATTGCTCTTACTCGAGTAACTTCGTGTCCCCCACTAATCTGATCTCCGTTGCGGGCCGAGATCACGCCTTTACACCACAAGCTTTGCGAACACCCTCGCCTAGCTTGGACCACCTTCTCACAATTCGAGAAGAGCTTCACTCCGGATGCTTTGTACAACTCTTGAAGACTAATACTTTAGCAACTAATCTTGAGCACTTGAAATGAATGATGCAATCAAAGGACAGTGATTTCAAGTGAGAAGATGTGAGTACAAGTGTTTAGAGCAAATTGAGAGTAGTATTGAGATTTGAGCTTAGAGAAAGATTGGTAATCTTGTAAGAGTGTTCTCAGCTTTATTTATTAGCTGTAAACTAGTTCTAGCCGTTGGGATTGAAATGGTAAAAGGATGTGCAAAAAACCACAAGTCAGGAAGTGACATGATACATTTCTGGACACGAACGGTCGACCGGATCGTGAAACACGGTCGACCGGAATGCAACAGTGCAAGGTTCGGTCGAGCGAAGAGGCAAACGGTCGATCCAATTTGGCTAGAACTTAAGTGATCCATCGATCGGTTTGGAACACCAGTTCGACCGAAAATGAACAGTAGGACTGGATCTGGAAAAGATATAAGTATCGGTCGACCGTAAGTAGAGTTTCGGTCGACCAGTTGTCGTGTTGGATTTTAGACAGGATTAAAACAAATGCAATCGGTCGAACAGAATGAGTTGAAATGGTTCGACCGAAAATGCCCAGTAAGAATGGGTCTAGGAAGTATTCAAGACTCGATCGACCGTTAAGGAACTTTCGGTCGACCATAAGACCAAATCCAAAAGAGGGTTAGTTGAGAAATGTGTATACGACCGTGGGAGTATACGACAAGTATAACAGTCATATTTAATACAAATACGGAAATACAATCGGTCGAACAAATGCAAAGTTTTGGTCCACCGAAGGTCCCACTAACTGGACACGTGTCGACAACTGATAGGCTAAAGGATTTGTATAGGATAAACTAATTCCTATCACTCGACAAGGTGTGACGGTCGAACAAACCGAGGGTTTCAGTCGACCAATTTCAGACAGTCAAAGAGGATTGAAGGAACGGTCGAACAGAATGTATATGCCGGTCGACCAATTTCAGACAGGCAAACCAAATAGAAGCCACAGTCGAACGGGAAAAGTATGTTGGTCGACCGTTTTGGACAGAATAAGTTTCCTGGGAAGGTCTGTTGAAATCCGGTCGAACCAAATGGTTCTACCGGTCGACCGCTTGAGTGCAGATTTCATGTTCTACAATTCTAATGAGTTTTGATGATTTTCTATTGAAGTCTAAGATAGTTGGAACGTAGTGTGAGACTTCTATAGGTATTTTAAGTGTTATGCAATGCAATGAATCAAAGATTTCAAGTGTCAAGTTACATTTGTAACCTAAATACATGAAATTTAAACCTAGCTAAGATTCAATCTTCATCTTTAATTCAACTCAAACTTGATTCCTGAAACGTTAGATAATACACGTATATGCAAGCAATGATCTTTTAATTGATACATGTGTTTATTGATATGTTGATTAATTATCAAAACGGATTAACGATTATTAGCCAAAAAGCCAACAATTCGGTCATCTAATACCTACACAAGAAAGTCTTACTTATAGTTACTGGACTCCCGAATGGATGACCGAATCTCATTTGGTCGTCTGGATCCAATCCACAAATTAACCATATTAGAAGACAAAAAGTTAAGGACAAATTAACTTAAATCCGTCAAACATAACAAACGACTCTAACAGTTAAGTGGAAGTACACCAAAGCAATTAATTGGGTATACAAGTGTATTAGTCAAATAAAAACTACACATTGGAAAATGTCAAGACACTTATGGAAGTGCTACTGAGTAAAAATCTCAATTTTGGTTGAACCAATCGGATACTAATTTCTTATAAAACATCAAATCGTTGTTCCATACCAAAGGTCAATATTTACCTTTAGAAAATGACAAGTTCAGCTCAAGAGTCAAAAACAATGCTTAATTATTATTATTTTATTTCAATGGTGTACCAAACAGTAATACAAATATTTTTAAATTCTTAACCGAAGATTACAATTCAATTGGGGAGTTGTTGAACGTTTTATTTAAACCGCAAGTGCACGGCCACGATGAAGCGGTGGCAAGTACGGGTCGTCCTCAGGGAGGTGAGCATCCTTTTGCTTATCAGAAATCAAGTGGCAAAAATTGGGGGAGAAAGATTGATTATGCTACTCTACACTAAACTACGCTAAGAAGTATGAAATGCGAACGAAAGAAACAAACAATGAAATGACAACTAAGCTAAGGACAAAACAAGAATACTGGAATACAGAAATGGGAAAATCCCTAAGGGGTGGAGTGAGTGCACACAAGAAAAGAGGTGGGTGTTGAACACATTCTTTAAGCACAAATAAAGGTGGTGTTATCATGCATAGGAAGTGTCTAAATGTTATGGCAAAACCTATCAATCTATTCACCAACTTAGTTGATTAACATTTACATATGCATGATGTTTATTTCAGAATCTAAACAAGCATGAGAGGTGTCTAATCATTTTGGCAAAACTCATCAAGTTATAAATTCTATCCAAAACAAGCAAGCATGCATTCATGTTTTATCAACACATTAGAAATAAAGCATTCAATCCATTCTCATTTGCATGTATGTACATCTACTCCACCCCCCAAAGGGGATGGAACTACTCACTAAACATTACACTAATTATTAAACTAAACAAAGAAAGCATATTAACTAAGCTAATAAAACTAATGAAATGAGATTAAGCAAAGCAAAACAAGAAACATAAAACAAACACCATAATAAAGACAACTTGTATTAAAATGACTCACATTAAAAGTAGCATCCTCCTACTTTAGTGTGTGCTTCAAGGCCTCATTTCTAGTAGGAATAATAGCCACTTAAAATATGGAGTCATTACAATGCAAGGTGAAGAGTTCTATTTATAGCCATGGAAAAAGGCAAACCGGGACAATCCCCCGATGTGGGACTAAATAGATACCACAAATAGCCTAAACATCCTATAATACATGTGCTGGAGAAATGTTAGCGGATCTGGGCCAAAATGGACCGCCAATTAGCGGTCTTGGACCGCCAATTTGCGGTCCAAAAAGTCCGGATATATCTGGAATTTCTGCTGGGCTTTGCTTAGTGTATTTGGTGGTCTTGGATGCATCTACTTCGTTTATTTGAGCTCCGACCCGAATATAATTGCCAAAATACTCCCCATGATGGTGTGGAGTTTTCTGTTTTGCTATTAGGTCCTTCTGTCTTGCATTCAGGTCCTTCTCCCTTGCATCTTGGTCCCTAGATCTCACAATTCAGTCATTTTTCCCAGCTTTTGGGTTCTTTTATGCTTCATCTCTTCAAACCTATTTATTCCTGAAAACTAAACATAAAACTCGTAACATAGCATTGTTTAGGTGAAAGATAATGGATATAAGATACAAATATAAGCATGAAATGATGTCAATCAAGGAGAGAGAAGGAGACTATGAATGAAGGAAAAGGAGAGACACAAAGAGAAGGAGACAGGGTGAGGGAGTCGGTAAGTAAGCTAGACGGAGAAAGACAAGGAGAAGGAGAGAGAGAAGGAAGAGGAGACTGGAAGGGAAGGAGAGAAGGAAAGAGGGAGGGAGAAGTAGAGACAAAAGGTAAGGAGAGAGAGAAATAGAGAGAAGGAGAAGGGGAGAGAGAAAGAGAGAAGGAGAACGAGAGGAGTGAGAGGGGAGTGAAGGTGACGGAGCGGTGTTGAACGTTTTAATTAAACCGCAAGTGCACGGCCGCGATGAAGCGGTGGCAAGTACGGGTCGTCCTCAGGGAGGTGAGCAGCCTCTTGTTTGCACAAAATCAAGTGGCGAAAAAATGGAGAAGAGAGTTGGTTACGCTAATCTAGACTACGCTACACTAAGAAGTATGAAATGTGGAAGAAGCAAACAAACGATGAAATAAGAACTAAGCTAAGAACAAAACAAGAATGCTGGAATTTCAGGAATGGAAAAACCCTAAGGGGTAGAGTGAGTGCACACAAGCAAAGAGGTGGGTGTAGAATACATTCTTTAAGCACATGAAGGTGGTGTTTATCAAGCATAGGAAGTGTCTAAATGTTATGGCAAAACCTATCAATCTATTCACCAACTTGGTTGATTAACATTTACATATGCAAGTTGTTTATTTCAGAACCTAAACAAGCATGAGAGGTGTCTAATCATTTTGGCAAAACTCATCAAGTTATAAATTCTATCCTAAACAAGCAAGCATACATTCGTGTTTAATCAACACATTGAAATTAAAGCATTCATCCCATTCTCTAATGCATGTATGTACATCTACTCCACCCCCCAAAGGGGATGGAACTACTCACTAAACATTACACTAATTATTAAACTATGGAAAGAAAGCATATTAAAACTAAGCTAGAATTAAAAGACGATTAAACTAAAACATGCACAAACAATAAAAGAAGCATAAAACAAACAATGAAAGAAACACAAAACTTTATTGATAAAATGACTCACATTAAAAGTAGCATCCTCCTACTTTAGTGTGTGCTTCAAGGCCTCACTTCTAGTAGGAAGAATAGCCACTTAAAATATGGAGTCATTACAATAGGAGGTGAAGAGTTCTATTTATAGCCATGGAAAAAGCTAATCCGGGACAATCCCCCGATGTGGGACTAAACAGATACCACAAATAGCCTAAACATCCTCTAATACATGTGCTGGAGAAATTTGAGCACATTTGGGCCAAAAGTGACCGCCAATTAGCGGTCTTGGACCGCTAATTAGCGGTCTACAGTGTCCGGATCGCTCTGGAATTTCTTGTGGGCTTTTCTGGAAGGCTTTGTTGGTATTTGATGCATCTAGTTTGCATGTTGGAGCTCCGACCCGAATAGAATTGCCAAAATACTCCCCATGATGGTGAGGAGTATTCTGTTTTGCTCTTAGGTCCTTTGGTCTTGCATTCAGGTCCTTCTTCCTTGCATCTTGGTCCACAGATCTCACAATTCAGTCCGTTTTCCCAGCTTTTGGGTCCTTTTATGCTTCATCTCTTCAAACCTATTTATTCTTGAAAACTAAACATAAAACTCGTAACATAGCATTTTTTAGGTGAAAGATAATGGATATAAGATACAAATAAGAGCATGAAATGATGTCAATCAAATACCCCCACACCTAACTTTTGCTAGTCCCGAGCAAAACAAAGAAAGCGAAAAGCATGCGAAAAACAAGAAATCCTAACTCACTTTCGTAGGAATCACGGTTGCACTTAGCACGTGCAACAAGCCGTTAAACCTCCTTGTCGCCAAGGAGGAGGAGTGTTGTCTCCTGAGGGTTTTCAGCGGATATACCCACAAAATCCGAACAAGATGCATTAATCAATCTAGCTACACGACTCGTTGGACTTATTTTGTCGATCATGGGACGCGGTAATACTACGGGTCGACTCTATATATGTAATCGGTCCACACACCTAGCCTAATGAGTTATTCGTGAGAGTTAGTCAAGGACTTAAGTGAAAGACATGGGCAACCTTAACTTCTGAATGTGATACAATGTGTAAAGTCCATTTTGGTTCTTATTTGAATCTTTTTCTTTCTTTTTCTTTTTTTTCTTCTTTTTTTTCTTTTTCATTGGAGCATTTTATTGGTTGGTGTTTGATTCTCTCAGGATCAGGTTTCGTGCATCATTGCCTATGAGGACTTACACTATCACGTACACCTTCCCCCAAATCTCCACATAGGGCGATCCCTACCACCCGTTTAACGGGAGTTCGGTCGGCGCATCCCAAGTCAGATGACTCGAAAGCACCAGGCACAAAGTCCCCTCAGACCTACTTTCCCGAGTGATAGGAGCCGTGCGAGAAAAGAGAACACCACTTATTTATTTATCTACATGGGAACCAAAACCCCTACACTTAAGTTTCACAAAAAGAGATTAAGGGCCCTTGACTACGACAAACTTCCTTATACTAACAGACACGAATTATTGACTCACTAGGTTCAGGGTGGACTTCTTTAAATGTTTGAGTGCTGAAACCCTATGATTACACGCCCCCCAAGGGAAAACCGGGGTGCATCCTAACGACTCGATAAGACCTAAAGCCAGTAAACTAGAAATCCTAATGCATCAAGTTCAAGACAATTTTGGGAGCTTTCTTTTTACTTTGCCTCTCAACGGTTTTGCACATGCTAAACACACGCAAAACCCACAAAAACATTTTCTTTCGCAAACACATGAAGATTTTGAAAGAAATGTGAAAATTTTAAAGCACTCGGCAAGCAAAAGAAGACAAGTCACCCAAGGATCATGGCAAGCAGATATATCGATATTAAATGCGGCACACTAACAAGACCCTAACAATGCAAACAAAAGAAAATAAAACCAAAGGAAAAAGACTCGACTATGTACACACGTAAAACACCCCCCCACACCTACTTCATGCATTGTCCTCAATGAATGTGAACAAGATACTACATGGATACATGCATGAAAAAGGAAAGATCTCACCAACATGAAGTACAAAGGGACGTTCAGGGTCATGTTGATGGACACAAACCCAAATTCCCTCAAAACTTGTGAGAAGCTGAAGAAGGGAGATAAATACGTGAAGAAATTGGGCCCAAGTACACAAGGGTTGGGGCCCACAACAATCGATGCTCACTGAAGGAGTCTTTTATTACACACTTTTTTTTTCAAGATATATACATCACCCAAGATATTCTCATAATCATTTGGTCAAGGAACATCAAATGAGAACATCAAGTCATGAGGACCAGAGACTTGCCGAGATGGGCAAACTCCACTGGTACTCTGAGGTGTCATGAGGGGTGAAAGGTCAAAGCTGAAAGGCTCGAACCCCTCATGATATTGGTTGGGTGTGGGCAACAAAGAATGAAGTTGTGTTGCCTCACTAGGGTTTAATTGCTCATCGAAGAAAACCCTCCAACCAATAGGCGGGTGCATCGGAATGAGTTCCTCAGGCTCATTCGATGGATGCAACAGACTTGCATCACTAAGAATGGGGCTTCTCCCCAAGTCATCCAACAAGGACCTCCCACCATCGTTTAGATCATCAAGCATAAGCTCGGTCCTAGGTGGGTCCTTGTTGGAGTCAAAATGAAGCTCAAATGACTCAATGGCCATGGGACATGAGGTAGAGACACCTTCTGGAATAGGCATATGATGAGGTGTCTCACCCTCACTAGTACTCTCAACTGAATCATGCAACGAACACTCCCTTTGGACATTCATGTTCGAGGCCAGCTCACTCTGTTGCATTGCAAAGACAGGCAATGAGTCTTCGCTGGGCCCACGAACATTCTCAATGGGTTGCATTGAGGTTAGGGGTGTTCGTTGATTTTGTGGTGCTTTCTCCAATTGACGGATGAGATTTAGATTTAAAGGTTCATCCATGGGTTCCTGTTGCTTACCAGAGTTGAACACATGAAACTCGGCACTCATGTTACCGAATGACAGATTCATGAGACCATTTCTACAATTAATCAAGGCATTGGAGGTTGCCAGAAATGGTCTACCCAAAATCAAAGGTATTTGAGAGTGGGTGTTCGCAACAGGATTGGTATCGAGGACAACAAAATCGACTGGAAATATAAAATCTCCAACTTTGATAAGCACGTCCTCGATAATCCCCATGGGAATACGAATGGATCTATCGGCCAGTTGGAGGGTGATCTTAGTTGGTTTCAATTCTCCCAAGTTCAACTGTTGATAAACAGAGAATGGGAGGAGGTTGACCGCTGATCCTAAATCAAGCAAAACATTGCTCAATCTAGTGTCCCCTATCGTACACTGAATAGTAGGACACCCAGGGTCCTTGTATTTTGTGTAGGTAGGATTTGACAAAAGTGAGCTGATATTTGCAGCCAAGAATGCTTTCTTAGGAACATTGGTCTCCCTCTTGGTTGTGCAGAGATCCTTCAACACTTTGGCATATTGAGGTATTTGTTGGATGACATCCAACAAGGGGATGTTAACCTTTACATGCTTAAACACCTCTAATATCTTGTCCATGTTGTCACTCTGCTTTTTGTTTAACCTACTTGGATAGGGAGCTTTTGGCAGGTAGGTTTTCTGCTGTGCCTGAGAAGAAAGCTTTGGTATATTACCCTCACCCTCAGCTTCTTCTTCACCACCATTCCCACTGAGGGGCTGCATAGATGGTGGTGGGTGTGGCAAGGAAATGTGACTGTCAACCTGTTTTCCATTCCTTAAGGTCACAATGGAATTGACATGGTGAACAGGTTCCTCCACATGGTTCACTTGCCTCCCCCGAGGTACCACATTCTCATTTTGCATTTGTTGTTGTTGGTACATACGGGGGTTAGCCTCAGGCTGGCTAGGAAAAGACCATCTCTGTCTTTCATGTACAGACTGAGCCAATTGGCCCATCTGAAGCTCTAGAGATTTGATGGTCTGCTGATTTGAAGTGAGAACTTGACTTGTGGACGACATAAAATTTTTCATAGAGTTCTCAAGTCCACGAGTCAAGTTCTCAAGCGAATTAAACCGGGTTTCGAAGTTGTTAGAATTTGGGAAACCTGGTTGGTTGGTGCTTGGAACTTGGGGTTGCTGATAAGATTGTGCATGCATGGGAGGTTGGTGTGATTGGTAAGGTGGTCTAGAGGAGTTTGAAGGACCACCCGAGGCATTAGTTTGGTTCCATGAAAAATTGGGGTGGTTCCTCCATCCAGGATTATAAGATGATGAGGATGGGTCATTCCTAGCCCCGTCATAGATGGCGTTGACACGCTCCATCTCAGGAGAAATGGACTCACACTCGCTTTCTACATGACCTACCCTACCACATGAATGACAGGGAACTGGACCAGATGTGGACATGTGAGGTGTACCTTGTTGGTTTTGGAGCTCAATCGAATCCATACGGCGCATTAAGGCCGCCATGCGCGCCTCGGTGGCCGTAGTGGTATCGATAGCAAATGCGGCGCCCGATCTAGTCGAGTTTGCATTCGCGATCCTCGCTCCTATACTAGATGATGCAGGTGGTTCCCTCACACTCTCCCATTGCATAGTTTTCTCAGCAAGGTCTTCTAGGAAGGCCCATGCCTCCCTTTCATCCTTTCCCAAGAACTCTCCTTGACACATGGACTCAAGGAGCGTTCTGGACGGGATGTGAAGACCCTCGTACACAATCTGACAAAGGCGCCACAACTCAATGCCATGGTGAGGGCATGAGGATAGTAGCTCCTTGAACCTCTCTAGATATGCATGAAATGTCTCGGTCTCAAGTTGATAGAACGAATTGATTTCGTTCCTCAATTTTTGAGTCCGATGATTAGGAAAGTACTTCTTGAGGAATGCAGATTGAAACTCATCCCAAGTCCTAAAGGAATTCGCCTGGTTGCTATACAACCACTTCTTGGCGTCATCCTTTAGTGCAAAAGGAACGAGCCTAAGATGGATGGAGTCTGTGCTAAGTTGTTGCAGCTTGAACATAGCACAGACCTCCAAAAATTCCCTGAGAAAGATATAGGGGTCACCTTTCCCAGTGAAATGAGGGAGCATGGAAATGAATTGAGGCTTAACCTCAAAATGGTTCCCATTAGCCTCTGGTAATACGATGCATGAGGGTAGAGCTGTACGGCTCGGGTAGCATCGATCACGAAGAGGTATGGGAACGACAACTGGAAGCACAGGTGGAATATGAGGGTCCAGCAACTGCTCCTCCTCACGGAAATTAGCAGCCATTGGACCCGAACTACGTGCGACACGAGAGGAGGAAGGTGTCGAGAAATCGATGACCGAAGCCGGATTGACAACGCTCCTCGTCAAACGACCACTCTCGTCTCGTGTCCACGAAAGCATGCACAAAGGTGCACACACAAACCACAACTCTTTTTTTTTCTTTTTTTTCAAATAAAGAATGTACGTAGAAGAGAAGACGAGGGAAAACAGGAGAGAAAGAATGACTCAGGAGAGAAAGGAAGAAGTCCTTATGCTACGGCGGATGGGTACAGGTAGAAGCACACAAGCAAACAAGGCTCAAGCAATCCTAAGGTCGCTATAGGTCCTTACAGCTAGACGACGCCTAACTGCGAGGTCACACGGCCTCAACACGTCTCACCTCCCTACAACGAGGACCACAAAGCCCAGCAAGTGAGCCAAGATCCGGGGATCTCGTCTCTCCTACTATCGACAAAGTGGGCAACGCCGATCAGGTCATGACGGTCGGGACCGGATCACTCTCCTAATGCGTCCAAGATCCTTAGGGCCAATGTCTACTTGATTTTAAAATTAGGCTCTTGATTAGTGTGGTTTTTGGGGCAAAGGAAAGGGTGATGAAATCCCCCACCTTATCTTTTATGGGACAGCCCCTCCTTAGTAGTGTTTTGGAGTCCTAATCTAGCAATCAACTCTCCAAACAAAACGCTCAACTCACACTTGTTTCAATGCACTTCCTACTAACTAATGCATGTTCATACGAAATGCATGAATGAGAGTAGAAGGTGCGTACCTCACGCCAGCTCTCAGCAACAGAAAATAAAGCTAAGATAAAAGACAATCTAAATGCCTAAGTCACATACATGATGCATGGCCTAAACAAAAAGAATGCCTAATCTTTTGCTTTGAGTTTTAGGGTCCAAGTTGCTTAAAAGGAGGTTGATTATGGATCTGGGAACAAACTATAAGTCAAAACATGCGAAATTAAATCCCAGATCACTACATCAATTATGAAAACCGACCAAAGAAATAAGAGAGAAAACAGAGCTTACCAGACCGCCAATTGGCGGTCTCAGGCCGCTGATTAGCGGTCTTAAATGCTCAGATTCACTCCAAACTTCTCCAGGCGTTCCTCCAGATGACTCCAAGTCTCCTGAAACAAGGAAAAACTACAACACACAAATTAAATCCACTCGAATCGTCCAAACAAGAGTCTGGACTGGCACCTCCCCGGCAACGGCGCCAAAAGAAAAGGAAGGAGGAGAGAGAAGGACAAGCGAAGCAGGAGGAGAGAGATGAGGGAAAGAGAAGGAGGGAGAGGAGGAAGAGGAGGAGGGAGAAGGAGAGAGGAGGAGGAGAAGGAGATGAGAAGGAGAACAAGAGAGAGGACAAGGAGAGAAGAATAAGGTCACACACAGAGAAGGAGGCGGTCCAGAAAGTCCAGATCCATCTAGAATTTCTGCTGGGCTTTGCGGAGTGTATTTGGTGGTCTTGGATGCATCTACTTCGTTTATTTGAGCTCCGACCCGAATAGAATTGCCAAAATACTCCCCATGATGGTATGGAGTTTTCTGTTTTGCTCTTAGGTCCTTCTGTCTTGCTTTCAGGTCCTTCTCCCTTGCATCTTGGTCCCTAGATCTCTCAATTCAGTCTTTTTTCCCAGCTTTTGGGTTCTTTTATTCTTCATCTCTTCAAACCTATTTATTCCTGAAAACTAAACATAAAACTCGTAACATAGCATTGTTTACGTGAAAGATAATGGATATAAGATACAAATATAAGCATGAAATGATGTCAATCAAATACCCCCACACCTAACTTTTGCTAGTCCCGAGCAAAACAAAGAAAGGAAAAGCATACGAAAAACAAGAAATCATAACTCACTTTCGTAGGAATCACGGTTGCACTTAGCACGTGCAACAAGTCGTTAAACCTCCTTGTCGCCAAGGAGGAGGAGTGTTGTCTCCTGAGGGTTTTCAGCATTAATCCTGAGACGCGGTAATACTATGGGTCGACTCTATAAATGTAATCGGTCCACACACCTAGACTAATGAGTTATTCGTGAGAGTTAGTTAAGGACTTAAGTGAAAGACATGGGCAACCTTAACTTCTGAAAGTGATACAATGTGTAGAGTCCATTTTGGTTCTTATTTGCTTCTTTTTTCTTTTTTTTTCATCATCATTTTTTCTTTTTCTTTGGAGCATTTTATTGGTTGGTGTTTGATTCTCCCAGGGTCAGGTTTCATGCATCATTGCCTATGAGGACTTACACTATCACGTACACCTTCCCCCAAATCTCTACATAGGGTGATCCCTCCCACCCGTGTAATGGGAGTTCGGTTGGCGCATCCCAAGTCAGATGACTCGAAAGCACCATGCACAAAGTCCCCTCAGACCTACTTTCCCGAGTGAGAGGAGCTGTGCGAGAAGAGAGAACACCACTTATTTATATATCTACGTGGGAACCAAAACCCCTACACTTAAGTTTCACAAAAAGAGATTAAGGGCCCTTGACCACGACAAACTTCCTTATACTAAAAGAAACGAATTATTTGACTCACTAGGTTCAGGGTGGACTTCTTTGAATGTTTGAGTGCTGAAACCCTACGATTACACGCCCCTCGAGGGAAAACCGGGGTGCATCCTAACGACTCGGTAAGACCTAAAGCCAGTAAACTAGAAATCCTAATGCATCAAGTTCAAGACAATTTTGGGAGCTTTCTTTTTACTTTGCCTCTCAACGGTTTTGCACATGCTAAACACACATAAAACCTACAAAAACATTTTCTTTCGCAAACACATGAAGATTTTGAAAGAAATGTGAAAATTTTGAAGCACTAGGAAAGCAAAAGAAGACAAGTTACCCAAGGATCATGGCAAGCAGATATATCGATATTAAATGCGGGACACTAACATGACCCTAACAATGCACACAAAAGAAAACAAAAAAATCAAAAGAAAAGACTCGATTATGTACACACGTAAAACACCCCCCCACACCTAGTTCATGCATTGTCCTCAATGAATGTGAACAAAATACTACATGGATATATGCATGAAAAAGGAAAGATCGCACCAACATGAAGTACAAAGGGACGTTCAAGGTCATGTTGATGGACACAAACCCAAATTCCCTCAAAACCTGTGAGAAGCTGAAGAATGGACATAAATACGTGAAGAAATTGGGCCCAAGTACACAAGGGTTGGGGCCCACAACAATCGATGCTCACCGAAGGAATCTTTTATTACACACTTTTTTTTTCTTTTTTTACAAGATATATACATCAACCAAGATATTCTCATAATCATTTGGTCAAGGAACATCAAATGAGAACATCATGTTTTGAGGACCAGAGACTTGCCGAGATGGGCAAACTTCACTGGTACTCTGAGGTGTCATAAGGGGTGAAAAGTCAAAGTTGAAAGGCTCGAACCCCTCATGATATTGGTTGGGTGTGGGCAAAAAAGAATGAAGTTGCGTTGCCTCACTAGGGTTTAGTTGTTCATCGAACAAAACCCTCCAACCAATAGGTGGGTGCATCGGAATGAGTTGCTCAAGCTCATTCGATGGATGCAGCTGACCTACATCACGAAGAATGGGGCTTCTCCTACAGTCATCCAACAAGGACCTCCCACCATCATTTAGATCATCAAGCATAAGCTCGGTCATAGGTGGGTCCTTGTTGGAGTCAATATGAAGCTCAAATGGCTCATTGGCCATGGGACATGAGGTAGAGACACCTTCTGGTATAGGCATATGATGAGGTGTCTCACTCTCACTAGTACTCTCAACTGAATCATGCAACGAACACTCCCTTTGGACATTGATGTTCGAGGCCAGCTCACTCTGTTGCATTGCGAAGACATGCAATGAGTTTTCGTTGGGCCCACGAACATTCTCAACGGGTTGCATTGGGGTTAGGGGTGTTCGTTGATTTTGTGGTGCTTTCTTCAACTGGCGGATGAGATTTAGATTTAACGGTTCATCCATGGGCTCCTGTTGCCTACCAGAGTTGAACACATGAAACTCGGCACTCATGTTACCGAATGAGAGCTTCATGAGACCATTTCTACAATTAATCAAGGCATTGGAGGTTGCCAGAAATGGTCTACCCAAAATCAAAGGTATTTGAGAGTGGGTGTTCGCAACATGATTGGTATCGAGGACAACAAAATTGACTGGAAATATAAAATGTCCAAATTTGATAAGCACATCCTCGATAATCCCCATGGGAATACGAATGGATCTATCCGCCAATTGGAGGGTGATCTTCGTTGGTTTCAATTCTCCCAAGTTCAACTGTTTATAAACAGAGAATGGGAGGAGGTTGACCGCTGATCCTAAATCAAGCAAAACATTGCTCATTCTAGTGTCCCCTATCGTACACTGAATAGTAGGACGCTCAGGGTCCTTGTATTTTGTGTAGGTAGGATTGGACAAAAGTGAGCTGATATTTGCAGCCAAGAATGCTTTCTTAGGAACATTGGTCTTCCTCTTGGTTGTGCAGGGATCCTTCAACACTTTGGCATATTGAGGTATTTGTTGGATGACATCCAACAAGGGGATGTTAACCTTTACTTGCTTAAACACCTCTAATATCTTGTCCATGTTGTCACTCTGCTTTTTGGTTAACCTACTTGGATAGGGAGCTTTTGGCAGGTAGGTTTTCTGCGGTGCCTGAGAAGAAAGCTTTGGTATATTACCCTCACCCTCAGCTTCTTCTTCACCACCATTCCCACTGAGGGGCTGCATAGATGGTGGTGGGTGTGGCAAGGAAATGTGACTGTCAACCTGTTTTCCATTCCTTAAGGTCACAATGGAATTGACATGGTGAACAGGTTCCTCCACATGGTTCACTTGCCTCCCCCGAGGTACCACATTCTCATTTTGCATGTGTTGTTGCTGGTACACACGGGGGTTAGCCTCAGGCTGGCTAGGAAAAGACCCTCTCTCTCTTTCATGTACAGACTGAGCCAATTGGCCCATCTGAAGCTCTAGAGATTTGATGGTGTGCTGATTTGAAGTGAGAACTTGACTCGTGGTTGACATAAAAATTTTCATTGAGTTTTCAAGTCCACGAGTCAAGGTCTCAAGCGAATTGAATCGGGTTTCCATATTGTTGGAATTTGGGAAACACGATTGATTGGTGGTTTGCGCTTGGGGTGGCTAATAGGATTGTGCATGCATGGGAGGTTGGTGTGATTGGTAAGGTGGTCTAGAGGAGTTTGAAGGACCACCCTGGGCATTAGTTTGGTTCCATGAAAAATTGGGGTGGTTCCTCTATCCAGGATTATAAGATGATGAGTATGGGTCATTCCTGACTCTGTCATAGATGGCGTTGACACGCTCCATCTCAGGAGGAATAGACACACACTCGCTTTCTACATGACCTATCCTACCACATGAATGACAGGGAACTGGACTAGATGTGGACATGTGAGATGCACCCTGTTGGTTTTGGAGCTCAATCGAATCCATACGGCGCATTAAGGCCACCATGCGTGCCTCGGTGGCCGTGGTGGTATCGATAGCAAATGCGGCACCCGATCTAGTCGAGTTTGCATTCGCGATCCTCGCTCCTATACTAGATGATGCAGGTGGTTCCCTTACACTCTCCCATTGCATTGTTTTCTCAGCGAGGTCTTCTAGGAAAGCCCATGCCTCCCTTTAATCCTTTCCCAAGAACTCTTCTTGACAGATGGACTCATGGAGCGTTCTTGACGGGATGTGAAGACCTTCGTAAACAATCTGACAAAGGCGCCACAACTCGATGCCATGGTGAGGGCATGAGGATAGTAGCTCCTTGAACAACTCTAAGTATGCATGGAATGGTTCGGTCTCATGTTGATAGAACGAATTGATTCCGTTCCTCAATTTTTGAGTCCGATGATTTGGAAAGTACTTCTTGAGGAATGCAGATTGAAACTCGTCCCAAGTCTTAAAGGCATTCGCTTGGTTGCTGTACAACCACTTCTTGGCATCATCCTTTAGTGCAAAAGGAACGAGCCTAAGATGGATGGAGTCTGTGCTAAGTTGTTGCAGCTTGAACATAGCACAGACCTCCTCAAATTCCCTGAGAAAGATATAGGGGTCACCCTTCCCAGTGAAGCGAGGGAGCATGGAAATAAACTGAGGCTTAACCTCAAAATGGTTCCCATTAGCCTCTGGTAATACGATACATGAGGGTAGAGCTGTACGGCTCGGGTAGCATCGATCACGTAGAGGTATGGGAGCGACAATTGGAAGCACAGGTCGAACAGGTGGGTCCACCAACTGCGCCTCCTCACGGAAATTAGCAGCCATTGAACCCGGACTGCGTGCGACACGAGAGGAGGAAGGTGTCTAGAAATTGATGACCGAAGCCGGATTGACAACGTTCCTCGTCAAACGACCACTCTCGTCTCGTGTCCACGAAAGCATGCACAAAGGTGCACACACCAAAACTTTTTTATAACAAAGAATGTACGTAGAAGAGAAGACGAGGGAACACAGGAGAGAAAGAATGACTCAGGAGAGAAGGGAAGAAGTCCTTATGCTACGGCGGATGGGTACATGTAGAAGCACACAAGCAAACAAGGCTCAAGCAATCTTAAGGTCGCTATAGGTCCTTACAGCTAGACGACGCCTAACTGCGAGGTCACACGGCCTCAACACGCCTCACCTCCCTACGACGAGGACCACAAAGCGCAGCAAGGGAGCCAAGATCTGGGGATATCGTCTCTCCTACTATCGACAAAGTGGGCAACGCCGATCAGGTCATGACGGTCGGGACCGGATCACTCTCCTAATGCGTCCGAATTCCTTAAGGCCAACGTCTACTTGATTTTAAAAATAGGCTCTTGATTAGTGTGATTTTTGGGGCGAAGGAAAGGGTGTTGAAATCCCCTACCTTATCTTTTACGGGACAACCCCTCCTTAGTAGCGTTTTGGAGTCTAAATCTGGCAATCAACTCTCCAAACAAACGCTCAACTCACACTTGTTTCAATGCACTTCCTACTAACTAATGCATGTTCATACGAAATGTATGAATGAGAATAGAAGGTGCGTACCTCACGCCAGCTCTCAGCAACAGAAAATAAAGCTAAGATAAAAGACAAACTTAATGCCTAAGTTACATACATGATGCATGACCTAAACAAAAAGAATGCCTAATCTTTTGCTTTGAGTTTTAGGGTCCAAGTTGCTTAAAGGAGGTATGATTATGGATCTGGGAACAAACTATAAGTCAAAACATGCCAAATCAAGTCCCAGATCACTACATCAATTATGTAAACACGCCACATAAATAAGAGAGTAAAATGAGCTCACCAGACCGCCAATTGGTGGTCTCAGGCCGCGGATTATCGGTCTGAAGTGCCCAGAATGCCTCCAAATTTCTCCAGGTGTTCCTCCTGGCGACTCCAAGTCTCCTAAAACAAAAAAAAACTACAAAACACAAATTAAATCCACTCGAATCGTCCAAACAAGAGTCTGGACTGACACCTCCCCGGCAACGGCGCCAAAAACTTGTTGAACGTTTTATTTAAACCGCAAGTGCACGGCCGCGATGAAGCGGTGGCAAGTACGGGTCGTCCTCAAGGAGGTGAGCATCCTCTTGTTTATCAGAAATAAAGTGGCAAAAATTGGGGGAGAAAGATTGATTATGCTACTCTATACTAAACTACGCTAAGAAGTATGAAATGCGAACGAAAGAAACAAACAATGAAATGACAATTAAGCTAAGGACAAAAACAAGAATGCTGGAATACAGAAATGGGAAAACCCCTAAGGGGTGGAGTGAGTGCACACAAGCAAAGAGGTGGGTGTTGAGCACATTCTTTAAGCACAAATAAAGGTGGTGTTATCATGCATAGGAAGTGTCTAAATGTTGTGGCAAAACCTATCAATCTATTCACCAACTTATTTGATTAACATTTACATATCCAAGATGTTTATTTCAGAATCTAAACAAGCATGAGAGGTGTCTAATCATTTTGGCAAAACTCATCAAGTTATAAATTCTATCCTAAACAAGCAAGCATACATTCATGTTTTATCAACACATTAGAAATAAAGCATTCAATCCATTCTCATTTGCATGTATGTACATCTACTCCACCCCCCAAAGGGGATGGAACTACTCACTAAACATTACACTAATTATTAAACTAAACAAAGAAAGCATATTAACTAAGCTAATAAAACTAATGAAATGAGATTAAGCAAAGCGAAACAAGAAACATAAAACAAACAACATAATAAAGACAACTTGTATTAAAATGACTCACATTAAAAGTAGCATCCTCCTACTTTAGTGTGTGCTTCAAGGCCTCACTTCTAGTAGGAAGAATAACCACTTAAAATATGGAGTCATTACAATGGAAGGTGAAGAGTGTAGGATTTCATGTTTAATTATGCATGTATATTTTTCGAATTTTTATGCATAATAAGGATCAATTACAATTTTCTACGATTTATTTCATGCATGCATCGGTTTGTTTCAATAACTAGTTTCAAAAACTTATTAAAACAAACATGGGCTCTGAAATTCATACCTAGAAGTTCTCTAAAACATCTTGATGATCCGGAGATGCTGAAGAAGATGATCGTCGCTTCCCGTTGCGCCGGATGCCTCCGAGTGTTCACCGAAACCCTAAACAAGGTTGGAGAGAAAGGAGCTAGCCAATCAATCTCCAAACAAGCTTAGAATCTAGCTACAAACCCCTTCCTTAATCTCTGAGATTTCTCCTTCCAAAGACTTAGAAAACTAAGAGAATTTTCGTGGATTTTTGTGGTGAATTAGGAGAGAAAATATTTAGCAAACTTATTCTAAGATTAAGGAGAATAAGGACCTATTTATAGGCTCCAATCTTACTCTCAATCATGGCTATTTTTAAGCCACGAATTCTTGACATTTTCTCTCACAAACTAATTCCATAATGCATTATATGCACCCACAAAACGTTTGACCAAGTTTGGAGCTAATCCAACTATTGATCAAATTAATCTCTTAATTATCAAAGGCAGAAAATCGATCGGGACTCGGTCTACCGAGACATACTCGGTTAACCGAATATGTCACGTTCGGATTTCCGTGCACTTGACGGATGACCGATTCTTAAGGAGAAAAATTCTTCATTAACCGTTCAGACGAATTCGCATCTTTGACCGAGTACCATTCGGTTAACCGAAAATATCGGAACTGGACATTGTTCGGTCGACCGTTTCTGGTTCGGTATACCGACCCAGAGTTCCAGGCACTTTGGTCAAGTTCGGTCAATCAACTTGACCATCCGTTCCACGTTCGGTTGACCGATCCACAGATCCTTCGGTCGACCGAACCTAAACGGATTACCGAACTTCTACCCGATTTTGCCTTTTTCAAATTTTGGATTTATTTCCAACAAAATTTGAACTTTAGGGGTTTCAGCAAATTCACAACTTGTGCAATATATTATCCTATGCAATAATAAATTATTGCACCCCATAATATATGCATCTCATATGAATTTATCATGATTCTAATTATGTTATATATAACATAATTGATTTTACTTGTTCACCACATGTGTCATATTTTCTATAAGAAACCCGACACATCATATGAATCAAAATTAAGCTTCTTGTTTCGCGGTTTTTGCGGTGTGACTTATGTGAGGATCTAGACTAAGTTGGCAGTGATATTAAGAGCTTAATATCACTAGCTATAAGCGGTATCTAGCTACACATTATAGCTCCCAATTAGTTAGATGTCTTAATTCCACTCGAACCAAAAACCGATCCATTTAGTGATGGAGTGCACCACTTGTGTCCGTCCCTTGCCTCATGATATTAAGAATACACACAAAGTAGTATTGTGTCATCTTTGTATTAGTATTCATTTCTTGATCTCTTTAAGCTAGTTATAAATATGTGACTTAACTCAAATCACATTGTGCACATTATAACTTTGCTTTATCAAGGGGCCCACTAATATCATCACTCAATTAAGAGGGGCGATGATAGTCTTTTGACTAACTATCTTCTCCAACAAAAGTTGTACTTAACCAACCAATGCCTTTACACTACACTTATTGATAGCTCAAGACACTAATCTAATTAAGCATTCCTTAAGTGATTGGATATAAGTCTCATATCAAAGGACCGAAGACACAGTAAAATATTAATGACACAGAAACACATTTCTATAATATTTTACTTATTAGGTCTATTCAGTATACAAAAGTAATATTTTCCTCTTTTGCATACCCGTGTCGTCACTCACTTGTAGAGCTACAATGATCTATGACCAACACGACAATCTTAACTCGGTAATTAATGTCTCATGTTAATTACCATGATTGCGAATATCTTTTGTTTTATGTAAACCAATATCTTTTAGAGCTCTACGGTTAAGGACCAAGAGCCTCTTCCTTAACACTTCTAAAAGACGAATAACATAAACAAGGAACAAAATGATTTCTCATTCAATTCATAATAATTGACATTTAAAAGTAAAACTTTTAGAACACATTCCCTTCAAAGAGTTCTATTTATAGCCATGGAAAAAGGCAAACCGGGACAATCCCCCGATGTGGGACTAAACAGATACCACAAATAGCCTAAACATCCTATAATACATGTGCTGGAGAAATGTTAGCGGAGTTGGACCAAAATGGACCGCCAATTAGCGGTCTTGGACAGCCAATTGGCGGTCCAAAAAGTCCGGATATATCTGGAATTTCTGCTGGGCTTTGCTTAGTGTATTTGGTGGTATTGGATGCATCTACTTCGTTTATTTGAGCTTCGACCCGAATAGAATTGCCAAAATACTCCCCATGATGGTGTGGAGTTTTCTGTTTTGCTCTTAAGTCCTTCTGTCTTGCGTTCAGGTCCTTCTCCCTTGCATCTTGGTCCCTAGATCTCTCAATTCAGTCCTTTTTCCCAGCTTTTGGGTTCTTTTATGCTTCATCTCTTCAAACCTATTTATTCCTGAAAACTAAACATAAAACTCGTAACATAGCATTGTTTAGGTGAAAGATAATGGATATAAGATACAAATATAAGCATGAAATGATGTCAATCAGGAGTGATGCTAATAAATGAGATCCAACATACATATTTTCGTCTCCAGATTCAGATTTCAAACCTCAAATCCAAAATCCAAGCTCACATACAAAATCTGAAGGAAAAAAAGATTGGTTCGAACTTCCAATCCGCATGTCGAGATGTATGCCTATATCTACATGCTTTCTTTCTCGCTCTTCCTGTATTTAACAAATCCGAAAGAACACAAGACATCGTTGTAGTTAAGCATCTTTGTTGCTTCTCTTTCAAAAAAAACTTGAGTAGAGGTGGAAGGTTGGTGGTTCAAATGGGTGGGAAGAGCAGAGGACTGGTTTTGAGGAAATGGGCTTTCTTCCTTTGTGTTGGGTGCTTCTGCTCTGGCCTTCTCTTTACCAACAGGTCCTTCCACCACCTTTTGCCTTTCTTATTTTTTGGGTGATTTTTGCTTCTAAATCTTGGGCATGTATTGATTTTTTGTGGGTAATTTGTGTAATAACCCTAAACCCCATTAGGGTGCTAATGGTGTTAGGAGGAGAGAGGTGCTTATGGGGTGGCATTCCATGGGGGAAGAGGAGGCGTGAACCGTGACGACGTGTAGAGTGATGGGTTGGGGTGTGTAGGGTGTTGTGGATGAGGTGTAGGTGATGGTGAGGAGATGGGTGTTTGGGTTTTAAGCTAAAAACGCACACTCTCTCTCCCATTGGTTTCTCTTATGGTGATTGATGTTGACCAGACTCCGGATTTTGACCACGTTTCGGTCGACCGGTTTTAGACTCTTGTTCGACCGTTGGGACTTAGGTTTTGCGCAGAGAGTTCGACCATTGGAGACTCTCGGTCGGCCAAACCTTATGGGAACGGTCGACCGTTTGTGCACAGAATTGAATTCCCGGTCCTTTTAGAATGCTAACTCTGTCCACGGAAACCCGTGTCCTCGCCTAATGCGTGAGTCGGGAGGTGACGATAGGCGCGTTATGCGTGCCTGCCAACGGACCGCAGTGCGGAAGAGTGTGGGTGTTCGGGACGTGTCACCTTCGTGTATGGATCGTGACTTGATGTGATGGATTGATGGACTCCTTGTAGAGTAGCAGACCTGAGGGATCGCGGATCCCAATGTATGATGTGCGACTCGTGGAGCCTGATGACCCGGCGGAATTTGGTCCGGACACGTCCGATGCTGTGTCGGATGTATGTTGGACCACCGATACTGTGTCGGTGATGCCGCTGATGTTGTTCCGGCGAGGATGGGCCGATGTTGTTCCGACTATGATGTATGATGGGCCGATGCTGTTCCGGCTATATTTTCCTCAGCTCGGCAACTACTGAGATGATGATTGATGGACCAACCGAGCGACAGCTCGGTTGGGGTGGTTTCAGCCACGAAGTTACAAATCTGTTTCTTATGGCGCAGACTTGGCGGATGCTCCTTGCCGAACCTCATGATTACTATAGTTGCGTGTGGGGAGAGTCACTTCTTGTTCCGTTAGACCGTATGTGCCTACGGTAGGTCTCCTAGGGAGACCCGATGATGATTGTCAGACTGATGTCCCGTGATTACCCTTCGGGGGAACTGTTTTCCTTACTGCTGATGACATGACATGCTACTAGTATGATATGTTCATTTGTACTACTGCATGCATATAGATGAACTTGGCATACGGGGTTTCCTTATGGAAACTCTGGCATTGTTGTTGCATGTTTTATTTCAGGACCGAAGTAGGTCCAATTGGGTGGTGATCAGCAGGCGCGTGCATTTTGGGATCGGATCCTCTCGTTCGGACGACTTAGGTCGACATGATTACTTGTATCTCCTTTTGTTATTTCTGATGTAATGTAGCTTTTTGACAAAACTCTGATGTAATATGGTGCGCCGCTTGAATGTTTTTATGAGAAGTAACAGTCCCGTCGTTTGATTATTGGTCTTTGATTTCTTGATGATAAATTTTAAATTTTCCGATGTTTCGGGATGTTACAATTTGGTATCAAAGCGGTCGATTCCTATGCGGTTCCCAAAGAAATCACCCTTGTAGTAGTAGGACATATGCATTTTATCTTTTAGCATGCATTCATGGTTGAAAATGTGATTGTTTTTTCTGTTAGATGCCTCCTAGGCGTGTGAGGAGCTCTCCACGTGATCGCAGTACTAGTGACGTCACTGAGGGCGCCAACTGGGACGTGGCCACCTATGTGTTTCTGGAGTGTCAGGCAGCCCAGGATGTGCACGGCGGGATGAGTGTTGAGCATGATTGTTTTATGCGTCAGCACCCACCGAGTTTTGATGGGTCTTCAAGATGCAGAAGATCTTCCGAGCGATTGGAGTTGCACCAGAGAGGAGGGTGGACCTGGCCACCTATGTGTTTGATGGCGAGGCAGCCAACTAGTGGAGGACCATGTTCACGGTGGTGTTTGAGGACCGTGAGGATGTAAGCTGGGAGGAGTTTCTGGAGGTGTTCCATAGGCAGTATTTTCCCCAGCACGTCAGGGATCGGAAGAGGGAGGAGTTCATGTCGTTGGAGTAGAAGGAGATGACCCTGGCAAGTTATATCAGCAGGTTCAACGCATTGGAGCGTTACTACCCGGAGATTTGTGTGACCACTGAGCAGCGGGTGAGGGAGTTCATGAAGGGACTGAGGCAGCCGCTCTGATCACGTGTGATCAACAGTATGTCGCAGACCCTTGCAGATGCGATGAAGCATGCAACCATCATTGAGCAGGACCATAGGGAGTGTCTTCAGGAGGCGAGGAAGGCATCATGAGCACCGGTAGCCGAGCAGTCGGTCGTGGAGCAGGGAACCCGGGTGATGAGAATTTAATTTATACCGCAAGTGCACGGCGTCAATGAAGACGTGGCAAGTACGGGTCGAACACAAGGAGGGAGAGATATTGTTATTTGTGTGATTTTCGATTAAGGAAAGAAAGAGAGAGAAATAAGTTTTGTTTGAGATTTTTGGTTTTTAATTATTTACTAAAGCAAGAACAACAAAAACAAATTAAAAATAAAGTAAAGATGGATGGGAGTCCAGTGGGTGGAGGTTTAGATATCGGGTTTAGATTAGAAAATTCTGAAAATTATAATAAATCATATTAGTCATAAAGCATTACATGATAAATGACTCAACATAAACTCAAGTAATCAAAATATACTAACACGAAATTAAAACAATAACTTTAATCTTCTTCTCATCACCCGAAATCCGTCACCCCCACCCTTTGGAGAGAATTAGAAATTCATGGATGGAGGGAAGGAGAAGGGGTCCTGGAGAAATTACAAAAGAAACTAAAAACACAAGATAAAACAACAAAACTTTACTACTAAATTATGGAATAAAAATAAGAACATCCTCTACAACATCGTTTCGGGGCTATTTATAGCCGATACAAGGGACCTAGGTATAAAATAGGAAAGTACACGTGGCGAGACACGACTGGGAAAAATCTGAAGCCACGGATCCACAAGGGGGCGGCATTTCCTCCGCACATTACATGTGATGTGCAGCGGATTCGCCTCAAGAATGTGTCTGATTCGATCCGGATTTTTCCTGCGTGTTTATGGTATGATTTAAATGTCCTTCGCACATCCAGATGATTTCGTTCCTTTCTTTTGAGCTCCGAATTAATTCTTTGTATATTTGGAGATCCAAGTTGATTTTTTAGAACTTCTCCAAAATAATATTTTGGTCCTTGCAGTCGGGTGCTTGGCTTTTTGCAATTAAGTCTCTGGCTACTTTTGTGCTTAAGTCCTTGGCTTTTTTGTAATTAGGTCTTTGAATGCTTTTATGCTTGGATGGACTTCCATTTGAATCCCAATAATCTTGAACTTGGTTTTTATAACAGGAATGAGTCTCTTGCACGCATTGATGCTCGGGATATGGGTAATTTGCATTCAGGTCCCTGTATTCTGTAAATAAGACTAAACACATACCTTAGTAGCATTTATTGATATAAAATTAATCTAAATGAAAGACATATGATGCAATGTATGCAATGCATCACCGGGCAAGAGGCCCAGGTATGATGGAGGAGGAGCACGTCGTTTGTAGTGTGTACTTTCTATGGGAGGTTTCACCCAGGTCAAGAGTGCTTCAAGCGCTCAGGAGCTTGCATGAGGTGCGGGAAGTTGGGCCACTTCGTTCGGGAGTGCCCGAATAGGCAGGGAGAGCCTAGCAGGAGGTTTGGGCCACCAGTAGCAGGAAGAGCGGAGGCAGTCGATTCGTTATTTCACCAGGACAGGGTAGGAAAACTGGGCGAGTCTTCACCATCCAAGCTAAGGAGGCAAGTGACTCCAACACTGTGGTGGAAGGTACACTTTATGTTTCTGGTTCGGTTGTGCATATGTTGTTTGATTGCGGTGCTACTCACTCCTTCATTTCGGAGAAGTACGCTGGCGAGTTGGGTCACACCCCTGTGCTGCTGACTGATTGTTTGGAGGTGAGCACGCCCATGGGTGAGGTGGGCACTGTGGGGAGCTATTTCCCTGACACCACAATTGTTTCGGGAGACCATGATTTTCCGGCAGATCTGGTCTTGTTACCGATGGAAGACTTCGATGTCATACTGGGGATGCACTGGCTGTCATAGTACGACGTGTGGGGCTTTTGCCGCGAGAAGAAGATCTTGATCCCGAGAGAGGACTTACCAGATGTTTTGAGCAGAGGGACGAGGAGCAGAGAGGGTCGTCTGATTATGTCTACAGTTAAGGCACAGAATCTGATACAGCAGAGATGCAGAGCGTTTATGGTCACGCTGGTAGTTCCTGATCTTGAGACAAGGAGGTTGGAGGACATACAGGTAGTGCAGAAGTTCCCAGATGTGTTTCCAGCTGATTTTCCAGCATTACCGCCGCACCGAGAGATCGAATTCGGCATCGAGTTGGTAGCGGGTACGACACCTCACTCGAAGGCTCCGTATCGGATGGCACCTGCTGAGTTGACAGAGCTGAAGAAGCAGTTGTAGGAATTGATGGGCTCTGGGTTTATTCGGCCGAGCGTTTCTCCTTAGGGAGCACCTATGTTGTTTGTGAAGAAGAAGGATAGGTCGTTGTGGATGTGCATCGACTACAGGATGCTGAATAAGGTTACCGTCAGGAACCGGTACCCTTTACCCAGGATTGATGATCTGTTTGATCAGTTGCAGATGGCTAGAGTGTTCTCGAAGATTGAACTGCGTTCGGGTTATCACCAGTTGCGGATCAGAGAGGCAGATGTTCAGAAGACATCCTTCGGGACGCAATACGGGCACTATGAGTTCATGGTGATGCCGTTTGGACTAACGAATGCACATGCAGCATTCATGGACTTGATGAATAGGACCTTTCAGCCGTACCTTGACAGATTTGTCGTGGTATTCGTGGACGACATCTTAATGTACTCGCCTGACAGGGAGCAGCACCTGAGGATTGTGCTTGGCATCTTGAGAGATCAGCAGCTTTATGCCAAGTACAAGAAGTGCGAGTTTTGGTTGGATCACGTGGCATTTCTGGGGCATATTGTGTCAGCAGATGGGATTTTAATGGATCTGGCGAAGGTTGAGGTTGTGACTCAGTGGAGGGC
This sequence comes from Triglochin maritima, assembly GCA_963682175.1. NCBI lineage: Eukaryota > Viridiplantae > Streptophyta > Magnoliopsida > Alismatales > Juncaginaceae > Triglochin > Triglochin maritima. The sequence goes on along the minus strand of OY821771.1, from coordinate 28,103,121 downwards.
CCCGACGAGCGTGACAGAGATCAGGAGCTTTGTGGGACTGGCGAGGTATTACAGACGGTTCATTCAGGATTTCTCAAGACTTGCTTCGTCACTGACAGCGTTGACGCAGAAGGACATCAAATTTGTTTGGTCCCAGAAGTACGAGGACAACTTTCAGGAGTTGAAGAGGCAACTGACGACAGCACCGATTGTGACGCTACCGAGTGGCAGCGGCGAATGTGTGATTTACAATGATGTGTCAGGGATTGGCTTGAGTTGTGTTCTGATGCAGCACGGGAAGGTGGTGGCGTACGTTTCGAGGCAGCTGAAGGTGCACGAGAAGAACTACCCTTCATGATTTGGAGTTAGCAGTGGTGGTGAACTACCTTTATGGAGAGCAGTTCGAGGTCTTCACAAATCATCAGAACCTGAAGTATTTGTTCTCGCAGAAGGAGCTGAATATGAGGCAGTGCAGATGGCTGGAGTTCATTAAGGACTACGACTTCACCATCTCCTATCATCCGGGGAAGGTGAATTCGGTTGCAGATGTGCTGAGCAGGAAGGTGGAGGTGTCAGTTGCGAGTTTGTGCATCCAGGAGTGGAGGCTACTCGAGACGTTGTCAGAGTGGAGGTTGTTCACAGAGGTCTCTAAGGGAGCAGTGATTGTGAGGCTTCGAGTGGAGCCGCAGACCGTCTTGCGTGTTGTTCAGGCACAACGTGATGATTAGGAGTTAGCTGGTCTGCTACGATTAGCTTCCAGAGATGGATCAAATTTTAGTGTAGGCGTTGATGGTGGTTTGAGGTTCAAGAGTCTGATCTGGGTGCCGAAGGTCGATGGGCTGAGAGATGACATCATGGAGGAGGCACACAGAGCTAGATACACCATCCACCCTAGGAGCACAAAGATGTATAAGGACCTACAGCGGAACTTCTGGTGCAAGGGCATGAAGAAGGACATTGCAGAGTTTGTGGACAAATACTTAGTCTGTCAGTAGGTGAAGATTGAGCATCAGCAAACAGCAGGACCGATGCAGTGTATTGAGCTGCCATAGTGGAAGTGAGAGCACGTGACGATAGAGTTCGTCACAGGACTGCCGAAGACGAGGAGATTCCACGACGCGATTTGGGTGATAGTCGATCGACTGACCAAGTCGGCGCATTTCTTAGCGATTAAGACCACATTGCCTTTGGAGGGTCTACCTAGGTTGTACGTGGAGGAGATAGTTAGGCTGCACGGAGTACCATTGAGCATCATCTCTGATTGAGATCCCCGTTTCACTTCCAGATTTTAGGGGAGTGTGCAGCAAGCATTGGGGACGTGTTTGAGGTTCAGTACAACGTTCCATCCGCAGACGGATGGTCAGTCAGAAAGGACGATTCAGACCGTGGAGGATATGCTGAGAGCATGCACACTGGATTGGGAGGACACTGGGATGAGTACTAGCCGCTGATAGAGTTTGCCTACAACAACAGTTGTCATTCTAGTATTGGGATGGCACCGTACGAGGTGCTATTTGGGAGGCCTTGCAGATCACTGGTATGCTAGAGTGACGTGGGCGAGAGACAATTAGTGGGGCCAGAGATTGTGCAGATGTATGCAGGGAAGGTTGATGTGATCCGAAGGAGACTGGCCACGACACGGAGCAGGCAGAAGAGTTATGCTGATCAACGCAGACGGATGTTGAGTTTTGAGGTGGGCGACCACGTGTTTCTGAAGATTTCCCCAGCCCGAGGAGTAATGAGGTTTGGGAAGAAGGGGAAGCTCAGCCCGAGGTATGTTGGGTCGTTTGAGATCCTCGACCGAGTTGGAGAGGTTGCCTACCGGATTACGTTGCCACCGCAGTTTTCGGGTCTTCACAACGTCTTCCACGTGTCGATGCTGAGGAAGTACGTTGTTGATCCAGTTCACGTGATTAAGATAGCAATGCCAGAGATTCAGCAGGACTTGTCTCTTAAGGAGAGACCAGTTGTGATAGTCGATCGCATGGACCATCAGCTCAGGAGGACCATTCTGATTGTGAAGGTCCGGTGGCATCATCATAGTAAGCGCGAGGCCACTTGGCAGATCAAGGAGGAGGTTTGGAGGCAGTACCCAGAGTTTTGGGTGAGTAACTTGCTTTGATTTCGGGACGAAATCCTTTTAAGGTGGGTGAATTGTAATAACCCTAAACCACATTAGGGTGCTAATGGGTGTTACAAGGAGAGAGGTGCTTATGAGGTGGCTTTGCATAGGGAAGAGGAGGCGTCAACAGTGGGGGCATGTAGAGTGATGGGTTGGGGTGTGTAGGGCGTTGTGGATGAGGTGTAGGTGATGGTGAGGAGATGGGTGCATGGGTTTTAAGCAGAAAACGCACTCTCTCTCCCATTGGTTTCTCTCATTTGCACTCCCTTTCTCTTTCTCTGTCCGGTGGCTCGTAGAGGAGGAGGAAGCTCCGACGAAGGTGGACGAGCTCCGTGTGGCGGAGGCACGGTCGTGAGGAGCGTGGAGCGGAGGTTGTTGTTGTGGATCAACGTCGAGTGAATCTCTAGCGTGCCCCGTCTTCCTTTGAGGTATGTCGGCTTCTTACTGTGGTTTTGGTTGCTCACCCTCGTGTGCGTGAAGTGTTGGTCAGTCGCGGGAGGTCGAAGACCTCACCGACGACGTGGTTGGCGTAAATCCTTGGCTGGCGCAAGGTTGCAAACGACCAACAGTCGACCGGTTCTTTCGGGCGGTCAACCGATGTATGCATTTTTGCCCTACTTTAACCAACATCAGTCAGACGATGCCTTGTGGTGGTCGACCGGTAGTGCTTTGTGCTGGTTGGTCGGGGTTTGCTTGTTGGTTTTCGGTCGACCGGACTCATGTTTTCGTTCGACCGAAACTTAAGTGTACTGGATTATTATGCATGATTGTTCGACCGTTGTTTAGTATGTGTTCGACCGTTATATGACTTAGAACTGCTAGGATGCCTTGGTAGTTTTCGGTCGACCGGAACCCCTGAGTCGGTCGACCGGTAGTATTGATTGATGTTGACCAGACTCCAGATTTTGACCACGTTTTGGTCGACTGGTTTTAGACTCTTGTTCGACTGTTGGGAGTTAGGTTTTGCGCAGAGAGTTCGACCGTTGCAGACTTTCGATCGACCAAACCTTATGGGGACGGTCGACCGGGTTCCCTCTTCCGGTCAACCGTTTGTGCACGGAACTAAATTCCCGGTCCTTTTAGAATGACAACTCTGTCCACGGAAATCCGTGTCCTCGACTATTACGCGAGTCAGGAGGTGACAATGGGCGCGTTATGCGTGCCTGCCCAGGGACCACCATGTGGAAGAGTGTGGGTGTTCGGGACGTGTCACCTCCGTGTATGGATCGTGACTTGATGTGATGGATTGATTGACTCGTTGTAGAGTAGCAGACCTGAGGGATCGCGGATCCCAATGTATGATGTGCGACTCGTGGAGCCGGATGACCCGGCGGACTTCGGTCCAGACATGTCCGATGCTGTGTCGGACGTATGTTGGACCACCGATGTTGTGTCGGTGATGCTGCCAATGTTGTTCCGGCGAGAATGGGCCGATGTTGTTCCGGCTATGATGTTTTACGGGCCGATGTTGTTCCGGCTATGATGTTTTATGGGCCGATGTTGTTCCGGCTATGATGTATGACGAGCCGATGTTGTTCCGGCTATGTTTTCCTCTGCTCGGCACCTACTGAGATGATGATTGATGGACCAACCGAGCGACGGCTCTGTTGGGGTGGTTTCGGCCACGAAGCTACAAATATGTTTCTTATGGTGCGGACTTGGCGGATGCTCCTTGTCGAACCTCATGATTACTATAGTTGCGTGTGGGGAGTGTCACGTCTTGTTCCGTTAGACCGTATGTGCCTACGGTAGGTCTCCTAGGGAGACCCGATGATGATTGTCGGACTGATGTCCCGTGATTACCCGTTGGGGGATAGTATGATATGTCCATTTGTACTACTGCATGCATATAGGTGAGTTTGGCATACAGGGTTTCCTTATGGAAACTCATGCATTGTTGTTGCATGTTTTATTTCAGGACGACAGTAGGTCCAGTTGGGTGGTGATCAGCAGGCGCGTGCATTTTGGGATCAGATCCTCCCGTTCGGACGACTTAGGTCAACATGATTACTTGTATCTCCTTTTGTTATTTCTGATGTAATCATGTAGCTTTTTGACAAAACTCTGATGTAATATGGTGCACCGTTTGAATGTTTTTATGAGAAGTAACAGTCCCGTCGTTTGATTATTGATCTCTGATTTCTTGATGATAAATTTTAAATTTTCTGCTGTTTCGGGATGTTATAATTTGTTCTCTTGAAAAATATTGCTTCTTTTGTTTCGATATTGAAAAAGAATGGTTCTTTTGTTTGGAATTTTTGTGGGTACTATGTCTTGTTGAAAAATGTTGCTTCTTTTGTTTCATTTTTTGTGGGAACTATGTTTTTGTGAAAAAGATCGCTTCTTGTTTCAAGTTTTCTTGGGTACGTAGTGTTCTTGGAGGGGGGGGGTTGCACATAGATCTGTTTGAGAAACTAAAATGGTTATTTGGTGGGTTTTATTTCTCTTTTGCATTTGATGGATTGGTTCTTCAATTTTGGTTGTAGAATGTGGATAGAACCTGAGCCTCATGATTTTGCGGGTGGTGTTGAAGAAAGGAAGTTGGAATGTGAACAATCTGTAAGATAGAACTTACAAATTAGGGACATACGTTTTCTGCATTACTTGGGTTATGATTCAGAAATGCTGGTGGTTCATTTTTCAGAAGAATGGGAAGAAAGGATTCAAGGAGATTTTGGCAAAAGTGTCGAGAACTCGTTATCCTGTCCAGTGAGTGATTTTGAGGTTGATATACTATGTAAGGCTCAGCTCTGGCTTTAGAGTACACTAGTGCAGAATTGGCTTTACTCGTCGCCAAATAGACGTCGGCCGTTACAACCACCGACGTCTACTGTGGAGAGGACAGAATAGACGTCGGTTGTAATGGAAGACGACGTCTATGTGACACTATAGACGTCGGGTTTTGGAATAACACGTTTAGCCGACGTCTATACCCTATAGACGTCGACCTATACACGTCGGTTGTTTGTGTACCTTTTATATCCGACGTCTATAGGGTATAGACGTCTCCATATAGACGTCGGACGTAATGGACAACCGACGTCTATACGTCATCCACATAGACGTCGGCGTTATATAACATCCGACGTCTATAGGTCTTAAAGAAATCAGATAGACGGTTTTCTTTCATTCATTTCAGACGAAACCCACCCAAACCCTAGCCGTCCCGCGACCGAACTCTCCTCCGCGACCAACCTCCGACCGATCTGCACCGTCTCCGGCACCGCAGCGAGCTCCCAAACTCTCCTCCACATCTCCGGCCCTCTTCTCCTTCTTCCCCCGTCTTCCTCCGTCTCTCTCCACATGTAAGTTTTCTTCCATCAACCATTTGTATTTTCTTCCAAAAGAATATCGGGCTTTGTTTGGATCTCCCCTTCCACTTGCGAGTTATTAACTACTATCACAAACAAATGGTGGTATGTGTTTGTATGGAATACATCAAAGCCCTCATTCAACCCTTTACGTTCATCTTCGATAAGTATGGAGTTTGTTTGACCCTTTGGTTTTGGCAATATTAGGTATTTGTTTTTTGACTCTGTAAGCTCTTCCGCACTGTGTGGTCAATTTTTTTTTTGCAATTTCATTCCAAGATCAAATGGTACTTCCAATGTTTATCAGAAGTTTGTTAATTAAATGCTACAACTCTTGCCATTGAGAAATTAAACTATTTATTCTCTGTTCTAAGGACAAACAATTAGTATATATGGCTTTAGAGAACACTTTTAAGGTTTATTTGGAACTGTTGGGGTCAAAAATAAATGTCAAAAATTAGAACGAGAATTTCGAGTTCTAACACTTAGGGACAAGTACTTGTGTAATGAATCTAGTGTAGAGATCATTTTCTTTCATCTATCATTACCAACTTCTTATCTTCAGATGAGGCTACAAAAGCATACCTAAACAAAAATGTTTAGAAATAATAATATCCCATTAGACGATAATTCCGGAAGATAATCCGAAATCCATCCATTAGATGAGTCAACAGATCATATAATAGATTGTTAAGTTTTCAATTTGTATATATGTGTAGTTTTCTATGGGTTTGCATAAAAAGTGTCCAAATTAGAATAAATCTTTAGTTTAGTGAGTTCATACATTTATTTGTGTTTATTTATGTTTTGTCTAGTTAAATGTTTATTTATGTTTATTTATGCTGAAAAAATGATCTTTCATGTTTATTTATGTTTTGTCTAGTTAAATGTTTATTTATGTTTTGTCTAGTTAAATGTTTATTTACTTTGTTTAGTTAAATGTTTAGTTTATAATAACTCATTGCCCCCCTTAAACAACTTGGCCTTTAATAACCCAAAGCAAAAGATTAGACAATATTTGCTAAGTCATTCATCATATAGGATTTGCATGCATTGTATTTTTTGATTATTTACGATTTCTGTCGTAGATTGCTGGCGTAAGGTACGTACTATCTTTCACTCATCATTCATTAGAAAGCACGCATTAGTTAGTAGGACTTGCATTGGAACAAGAGTGAGGTGAGTGTTTGTTTGGTGTGTTGTTTGTTAGATTAAGGTATGAAAAACACTTAGGGGGCAGTCACCTATAGGAGATGAGGTGGGGGATTTCATCACCCTTTCCTTGGCCCAGAAACCACTTAATAAAAGAGCCTTAATAAAATCAATTAGACGTTGGCCCCTAGGAATTTCGGACGCATTAAGGAGAGGAAACCGTTTAAGACCGTTATGGCCTGAATGTCGTTGCCCATCTAGTCTCCCTGAGATTTTAGGAACCTCCGGGTTCTTGATTTCCTATAGATTAGTGGTCCTCGATGTTTAAGACCGTTTCGGCCTGAACGTCGTTGCCCATCTAGTCTCCCTGAGATATTAGGGATCTCCGGGTTCTTGATTTCCTACAGACTAGTGGTCCTCGGTGGGACCTCGAAGTTAGGTGTCGTCTATTACTAAGGACCTATAGTGGACTTTAGGTTTGTTTTGGCCTTGATTGTTTAGTTAGATTTCTAACCTTCCTTATTCCACGCTAGATTGAGGACTTCATCTCTTCTCCTCTGAGTCATTCTTTTCTCATCTTAATGTCTCCGAATCTTCTCATCTACGAACACATTCTTTTAAATTGAAATTCTATTTATTTTCTTCAATAATAACTATCATTTTTGCTTCTGTTTAGATTGAAATGGATCGAGAGTGGATAGTTTCAAACAGATTGAGTGATGAGTATGAGAACGGAGTGAATATGTTCTTAGAGGTTGCAAAAAAACATTCTAATAAAATGAAAGATAGCGACATGGCGTATTGTCCGTGCAATAAGTGTCATAATATGTCAGTGTTGACTTTTCGGAAAATGAAAGATCATTTGTTTGAGAAAGGTTTCGACCCAAATTACAGACGGTGGATATGGCACGGCGAAAATGAATCATGTAGTCGTTCCAAGAATGATGGAGAAGATGTTAGTGTGGAAGATCACTTACAGGAAATGGTTCAGGATATGGCTGAAAAGTTTTCGTCCAACCCCGATTTACTTGGTAATTTGTTGAGTGACAATGAGAAGCCGTTGTATAAGAATTGTACCAAATTCACTAGATTGTCAGCGGTGTTGAAGTTGTACAATTTAAAAGCTGGAAATGGTTGGTCCGATGTGAGTTTCACATCAATGTTGAAGTTAGTGAAAGAGATGCTTCCAGATGATAATGAGTTGCCAGATAGAACTTATGATGCAAAGAAAGTGTTGTGCCCTATGGGAATGGAATATAAGAAGATACACGCATGCCCGAATGATTGTATATTGTATAGGGGTGAGTTTGAAAACTTACATTCCTGTCCCAAGTGTAATGTTTCAAGATACAAAATGAAACGTAGTGGACCAAACCACAATGAAGAGGCTGATGAGATGAAAATCAAAGGACCTCCTGCTAAGATTTTGTGGTATCTTCCGATAATACCAAGGCTTAAACGTTTGTTTGCGGGTAAAGAGGATTCCAAGAACATGACATGGCATGCTGATCGTGATAAACCAAATGATCAGTTGCTACGTCACCCTGCAGATTCACCTCAGTGGAAAAAAATAAATGTCGACTTTCCTGTGTTTGGTGAAGAATCGAGGAATGTACGACTTGGGCTCTGTACTGACAGAATGAATCCTTTCGGTAGTTTGAGTAGCATTCACAGTTCTTGGCCCGTTTGGCTTGTAATTTACAATCTGCCCCCGTGGTTATGCATGAAACGTAAATATATCATGTTGTCCTTAATGATTTCTGGTCCGAAACAACCTGGAAACGACATCGATGTGTATTTAAGACCTTTAATTGATGACCTAAAGAAATTGTGGGATGACGGAGAGTCAGTTTTTGATTCTTATCGTCAGGAGTCGTTCGTAATGCGGGCAATGATATTTTGCACGATTAATGACTTTCCAGCTTATGGTAATCTGTCTGGATATTCAGTCAAAGGTCATAAAGCTTGTCCAATTTGCGAGGAAAATACATGTTCTTTGCAACTAGTTAATGGTTCTAAGACTGTCTATCTCGGTCATCGGAGATTTTTGCCGAACTCTCATCCTTATCGTAGGTTGAAGAAGGCATTTAACGGAAAACAGGAGTTTCAGAATCTGCCAGTTGAAATCAGCGTCGAAAAGGTGTATGAACGTGTAAGGAACATTGAATGTGAATTTGGAAAACCGTACAAACGAGCAAACGACAAAAGTAGTTGGAAAAAAAGATCAATATTTTTTGATCTCCCTTACTGGAAAACTTTAGAAGTTAGACATTGTATTGATGTGATGCACGTAGAGAAAAATGTTTGTGATAGTCTTGTTGGCACTCTGTTGAACATACCTCGTAAAACCAAAGATGGATATAATGCAAGACTTGATCTTGTTGATATTGGTATACGAGCAATGTTGGCACCAGAGAAGAAAGGAGATAGGAATTACTTACCTCCAGCTAGTTATACATTGTCTAGAAAGGAGAAAAGAATTCTTTGTCAGTGTTTGCACGATGTAAGGGTTCCGCAAGGTTATTCTTCAAATATCAGTAATCTTGTTGTTATGAAGGATTTGAAACTTGTGGGGATGAAGTCTCACGATTGTCACACTTTAATGCAGCAGTTGTTACCTGTAGCACTGAGATCCATATTACCGAAAGATGTTAGACAAGCAATAATAAAGTTGTGTTCCTTTTTCAATAAGATTTGCAGTAAAGTGGTCGATCCTGTGCAGTTAGACAAGTTACAGAATGAAATTGTGGTCACATTATGTCAGTTGGAGATGTTCTTCCCCCCGGCTTTTTTCGACATTATGATTCATGTTGTTATTCATTTGGTTAGAGAAGTTAAATTGTGCGGACCAGTTTTCTTAAGGTGGATGTATCCTTTCGAGCGTTATATAAAAGTGTTGAAAGGTTATTGCAAAAATCGTCAAAGACCAGATGCTAGTATTGTTGAAGGATACATAGCTGAGGAGGTTATCGAGTTTTGCACTGGATACCTAGCAAACACCAAAACTGTTGGACTTCCGAAGAATCGTCATGATAAACATGCCGATGGTAAAGGGACACGTGGTATGAAAATGTTAAATCCAAATGGCGATGACTTAATGACAGCATATTTTTATGTGTTGTGCAATTCGAATGAAGTTCAACCATACCTAAATGAACACATGAAGTTTCTAAAGGAAAGAAATCCTTTGTGGAGTGATCAACAAGTAATTAATAGTCACAATAAGAATTTCATCTCTTGGTTCAAAAATCTAGCATACAAGCGTGATGTTTCTGAGACAATACAGTGGTTGGCTTACGGTCCGCATTCTGTTGTTATAGGTTACAATGGTTATGATATCAATGGATATTCTTTCTACACAGTTTGTGAAGATGCAAAAAGTGATGTTCAGAACAGTGGCGTCACATTAATAGCAGAGTCTTTGCATTTGTCTAGTTCTAAAGACAAGAATCCTGTATACGCCGACATGTCCTATTACGGTGTAATTGAAGATATATGGGAGCTAGACTTTGTTAAATTCAAAGTACCTATATTTAGATGCAAGTGGGCTGATAATAAAACAGGAGTTCGAGTGGATGACTATGGCTTCACTTTAATTGATTTTTCAAAACAATGGTATAAAGGAGAACCTTTTATTCTAGCTTCCCAAGTGAAACAAGTCTTCTATGTGGCTGATTCGTGTGATAAGAAATGGGCAGTAATTTTGGAAGGGAAGAAAAATATTGTATCAGATGATAGTCTGATCGAGTATGAAGAGACACCACCTTTCTCTAAGGAAGCACCTGAGTTGAACTCAGTAGATGAAGAAATAAATGTTGAGACTTTTATGTTTAGAGATGACCACGGTGAAGGTATATGGATTGAAAATCCATTAAGGAAAAAAAACAGTAAAGGTGCAAATTTTCTGTTGTAACACATTGTAATAGACATTTAATCCATGTCTTTACCTTATTTAATTACTTGAATTTATCTTTTATAGTATAATGGCTCCGAAAAAGAAACCCACTTCCTCCGAGTCTGAAGGTTCGAAGACATACAGTACATGAGGTCCTTGTCTCATGAAAGAATTCGTGGGCAGAAGAACTAGAGACGGTAGAGTTCCAATCCTGTTTGATGACCGTCTGGAGCCCTTAGGCATGTTGTCTGATAATTGGAAAAGTTTTCTGGGTAGCTTAGCGAGGGCCAAAGTTGACATTTGTTTATCCAGTTGGGCTGATGTAGATGAGAAGTTGAAGGACACAATATGGGATAATGTGCAGGTAATGGTTCCATTATAGATTTCTATAGTTTTAGTTGAACTTTTGATATATATAAAGTTAACATGTTGTAGGAATCTTTTGAGTTCCAATCCACTGACAAGTTGAAGAAGAAGTGGATGACATACATGTCAGTTCGTTGGAGGGATTTCAAAACAAATTTAACGAACAAGTACATATTCGGAGACTACCAGGGTAGAAATTCATGCGATGTCTATAACTTTATCACTCCGAATCAATGGGAGCTATTCAGAAAATCCAGAGATAGCCCGGAATTTGAGGTATACTAAGTTTAATTTATAATATAGTAACTGAGTTTCAAAACAAACTTGTTAGTTATTGATTTTAGTGACAATCTAATAAACTTGATTTTAGGTCATCCGAGCAAAAAACCAAAAGATTAGATCTTCTAACAAGTATACCCATCATATGTCTCGAGCGGGGTACCAGAAGTTAAAAGCACAAATGATGGCTGAAAAAATTGCTCAGAAGAGACAAGAGCCAATTGACTCCGGTATGAGTGAGGAGCAAGCAAGTAACCTATCTCCTCCTTCTCCCGTAGCTCGTTGTGATTCTTGGAAGAGAGCGAGAGTAAACTCCAGAGGGGAGTACATCACAGACGAGTCGCAAGCTATCGGCTCGAAGATAGTAAGTTGCATCACTTATATATATGTTATTAATTCAGAATCATTAATTTTATATTGCTCAAATGATAGTAAATATTGTTTTAAACTTAGGACTCTCTGAAGTTGAGAGAATCTCAAGGCGAATTTGCTTCCGATGGTCGGAATGATATTCTACGCGAGGCCTTGGGAAACGACGAACACCCCGGTCGTGTGCGAGGGGTAGGGAGTAGAGTTGGACTTCGACAATATTATGGGAAGACTCAACGGTCTACTTCGACGACTGGTCATACCAAATGTCAGCAAGAGATCGCAGATTTGAAGAAGTCTTTGCAACTTCTTACGGAGAGATTGGATCGTGATTTGCCTACTTCTCCTACCCGTCGTAAGACCGGTTCTTCCGCGGAGACTACTCCAGTTCCGCCAGTGTTCCACCCTCATCCACATGATGATTTCGTGTCTCATTCTCGAGAATTGGCCCTCGTCGACAATCCCTCGTTTGGAAAGTTCGCGGATGGATCTAGATGTGCTTTATTTGTCGAAGACCCTGATCGAAGATTGGTGGGACACGGGAAAGTTTATAACATCTCCAGACACCACTTCACAGAGGTAGGAGAGGGAGAATTGAAGGTTGCAGTTGAGAGTTGCTTAGATCCTGGTGCTTTTGTGCCATTTCCGGAAGAAGAGATTGTTACTCTCGGCGATGCTATCGGTGGGTTCGTGCGTTGGCCTAGTTATTTAGTAGAGCTAAACGACAAACATGAGGTATAGTTTAACTTTGAAAGGCTTTAAACTTCAAATTTGTTAACAATTGTATTTTAACGGTTCTATACATCTTTGTAAGGTGTCAAGCCCCCGGAGCAAAGGGTCAAACAACCAATCTCCGATCAACATTAATTCGCTTCCAAGTAGGTGCAAAATGTTGTATCAATGTATGGTAGGTAGGGAAGCACAATCCCTAAGTACCTTGGACTTGGAGGGGGATAAAGGGTTGCCTTCCGCTTTGTACGTCACCAAAGAGGATATCACGCAGTTCATGGTGATGGATTCGTTGTGTATCATGATTATCGACGTGCAAGTGAAGTAAGTGTTTTTTTGTATACATTGAAAAGTATTGAATAATTTTATCAAAACTATAATAAATTATAATTTTTATACTTGTAGACATCTTTACGACGCCAGAAGGTCAATATTTCCCGAGGATCAAGTATTTGGATTTATCAGTCCATCTACATATATATACGGGAATGATGATAAATCGGGTCAACTTGGGACATTCTTTAAAGAAGAAGACAAAAGATATTATCTGCTCCCTTATCATGAGAGGTAAACTTTGTAATTCAAAGTGAAATTTTATTTTGTAATAAGCTTCTAATTATATATATAACAGGGCTCATTGGATGCTTGTCGTTGTATGCCCCACGACTAATTCGGCATATTGGTTTGATCCGTTGGGGTCGAATAAACCAAGGGACTCAATAAAGAAACTTCTAAATATGTAAGTTCGTTTAGTTGTGAAAAAAGTAATTCTTGGATTTTTATTAGTATTATTGAATGATATTTTCACTTGTGCTACTCAGGGCAATTAAGGTTTACAGAGCTTTAGGTGGTAGTAGAACAACCACAAAATCTGGAATAACATGGCATGGAATGAGAGTACGTTCTTTCCCATTTTTGTTAATTAAGTTAGGAACAAATATTTAGCGAATTCCTATGTTTGTAGTACCGGAAACAGGTTGGAAATACGGAATGTGGTTACTACGTGATGAGATACATGGAGGAAATCCTCGATGTAACAACTCAAGACGTATGTCTAACCGAGGTAATGTAGATCATTATTCAATTGTATATTCAATTGTAGTTTCAATATTTAGTTATTAATATTCAACACACTTGTATTTTTTTGATAGATTTTCCCAAAAAGTAGTGATTCATTCTCGCAACAGGAGCTCGATGAAACTCGCGACCGATGGGCTCGCTATTTCATCAGAAACATGCTGACGAACTAAGAGGTTCTCCTGCCAATTGTATTTTTTGTCATTTAGTTAACAAGTGCACTTGTATTACAAACCCACACTTTATGCCTTAATATAATCGCCTTAATTTTAGAATGAATTAATTGCAAGTGTGTTGAATGTCAATTGTGTGGTTGTATTTTTATGTTTGTGTTTGTGCATGTATGCTTGTGGATGTATATGGATGTATGTGGATGTATGTGGATGAAATTTATAGGTGAACGAATTTCGTGCAGTTGTATGTACACGACGACGATGACTAAAAATAATTTCGTCGGATCCTTTTTTTTTTTTTGTCCAGGTTTGGGAATAGACGTCGGTTGTCTCTATCAGCCGACGTCTATTCCTCTGAAGAAAGGAATAGACGTCGGCTTTCTATGTAATCCGACGTCTATCCCTAAAGTATAGGCGTCGTATGTTAGTTACCCGACGTCTATCCCTAAAGTATAGGCGTCGTATGTTAGTTAACCGACGTCTATACATTAAAGAATATACGTCGGAGTCTAATTAAAGCCGACGTCTATTCGTTAGGTATAGACGTCGGCGATACTATGGCCGACGTCTATGTATAGACGACGCACACATATACGTCGGATAGGGGTGTGCTTATATCCGACGTGTATAACCCCTTACATCCGACGAATATTCCATTTTCTGTAGTAGTGGTAGGAGAATTAATTGTTTATGGGTGCAGAACAATTGATAAAACAATTTCAAATCTAGAAATGAAGTTGGCTGCTGCAAAGGCCCAACAGTTGTCTATGCTTGAGGGGTCTCCGATGTCTGAGCACATGAATGCCGCTCAAACGAGTCCAAAGAGGCAATATCTAATGGTGATTGGAATCAATACTGCTTTCAGTAGCCGCAACAGAAGAGATTCTATCCGTGCAACATGGATGCCACAAGGTTTGTAATCTTATAGCCATTTTTTGATTGCATGGTTTGATTATCTGAATTGTCATCTTGATTGGATTGTAATTTTCTTTTCATTTATTGGAACAGGTAATAGAAGACAAACTCTCGAAGACAGGGGCATCATCACCTTTTGCTCTTGCCTTTGCTATTTTTGTTCTCATACCAACCATAAGGCCCAATCTTATTCTAGGTGTACTGTTATTTTCTGCGTTGATGTTTTGTAACATCCTCAGCCAGCATTCATCTAGAATCCTTGAACACTGGTATATTCAGGAAATGTTTAATGTAATAGGCAATGCTGAACTGGTGTATACTGGTTACTGGTTTATTATTGTAAACTCCTAGATTCATATCAACAACTTGTTCAGAATTTGCATTTAATAATTAATATTCCTGTAAATCTTGGTTTTATTGACTTGGCATTGACCTACTGACTACTATAGTGAAAGCATGTTAACAACGTCTCTTGCTGGGCTTACTATGGAAGTTGCCTACCAAATAATATATAGCACAGAAAATGATATTCTTACAATTTTACCTTCCTTTAAGACCTTTCGACTACTTTATAGATATCTTTGATAGATGACAAGTTTAAATATCTCATCAAAATCATCAAGTTTATAAGATTTTATCGAACAACATGTTAGGAGTGCTCTATTGTTTTTTGCTTATTAGCCTTGGACTTTTATAGATACACTTGCAACTATCTTGTCTAGACATCGTTCAAAGCATGGTGTATATGTTGGGTGCATGAAGTCCGGGCTTGTTCTCACACAGAAGTAAGTTCTTCCGGATGGTCCTCTGGTAAAAACTATTTGAACAACCAGCTCATGTTGTGTATATTTATATGTCAAAAGGGGCGTGAGATATCATGAACCTGAGCACTGGAAATTCGGCAGTGCGGGGAATAAGTATTTCAGGCACGCTGCGGGTCAAATCTATGCCCTTTCAAACGACCTCACTAAGTACATATCTACAAATAAGTAAGACACAATTTATTTGATTGTCTCTTCATGAATGCTGGTTCTCAAAATTGCAATGTTCATTATGAAAACTACGTTAATATTGGAACATAGGGATGTCCTCCACAAGTACGCAAACGAGGACGTATCTGTAGGATCCTGGTTTATTGGCTTGGATGTGCTACACGTGGATGATCGAAGACTGCTGTGGCACACCACCTGGTAAAATCAAATTATACATCAGCTAAATGTAGCATTTATATTTCAATCAATCATGTGCTTCCAGGTACTTCGTAATTGAAATTTAAAGATTAAACACATTTCATATTTTATGCAGACTGTGAATGGAAGGCCCAGGCGGGTAACTTGTGTGCAGCTTCGTTCGACTGGAGCTGCAGTGGTATCTGCAATTCCACCGAGAGACTTTCAGTGGTACATCAGAGTTGTGGCGAAGGCAAAGATTCTTCAGCAGACCTGAGAAGCAAGCTTACCAAGGTGTTGAGTTTCAAACGATTAAGATTCAGTAGCTCGTGATGCTTCTATGTTCAGAGCCTCCTATTCGACGAGAAAATCCCTAAGGTTGTGAAGAAGCTTGAGGGGAGTTCAACTGGTCATTCCCACTTCTTTGGCTTGTTTGGTCATTGGGTACTGTATCATTTGCAAGTTCTTAAGTGTTTGCTAATCTCTGTAAAATTTTGGTCAAATGAGATCAACGTGATTTAACAAATCACGTTGTAGGAAAAAATACATTATTGTATTCGCTACCGACTAGAGTGCATTTTGAGGTATTTTTTTTGTTCTGACACCTTATTATTGTATTCGAGATATTACATTTAAATATTTTACGTACTAAACAATATTACATTTACAAATTAATCTAAAATACAAATTAAATTATCAATTTCATCTTTTAACTATTAACATTAACATTAATTAATTATTAACTATAATAATAAGGAAACAAAATTCAAAATAATATTTTTTAATTTTTTTTACCAAAATAGACATCATTTAAAAATATTTTTCATACTAGACCTGTTGTCACCACATGGTGACACGTGGCGGCGGTGGGTTTTATTTTTTAGTGCTTAGAGAACTCATCACTCGTGATGCTGAGTTCCCTCGAGCAGAACTCGACATCACCAGTGTCGAGTTCAGTTTGATTTTTATTACCCAACACTTCATATTTCGCTCGACGTGATTTGCCAGGAAAACAGTGGTTCAAAGAGAACTCGGCATCACAAGTGCCGAGTTCTATTTGAACTACTGTTCTCCTGGAAACTCAGATCGTGCATGAGACGGAGGGCCAGGAGAATAATGGTTTAAATTAACTCGACACTTGTGATGTCAAGTTCTATTGATGTGAACTCGGCACTTGTCATGTCGAGTTCTATTGATGTGAACTCGGCACTTGTGATGTTGAGTTATGTTGAAAAGTGCAATTTTGATTTAATTTGGGAACTCGACAACTTTATTTTATGTTTAAATAACTTTTGACAACAAAGACAATCATTCCAATTACAAAACATTCAACAACAAATACAACAATTTCCAAGTAACAAAATAAAACAAAAATATCACCATTTCTCACTTCCTAAATTTCAACACACCAAAAAATTCAAGTTTAACACAATAAGGAGTTTAACATTTTAACATAAAACCAAAAGTAGTGTAATAACAACCAAATAAGTTTAACACAACTAAAAATCTATCCTAAGTGACCTTCCAATCTTTTCTTCCTTTTAGGACGTGCTTGAGCATGTCATGTCCCCCTGCCCTGTCCCCCTCCTCATGCTGCAGTCTCTGTATCCTGAGTCAGTCCGTCAGCGTCTTCTTGAGTGTGTGGATCTTCTTCTTCAACGACGCGATCCTGACTCAAATGTAATGTCGGTTCTTCAGCACCAAAACACATCAGCCAAGTCTTCATTTTTTCCTTCAATTTTGCAACCATCGAAGAGTCTGTCTTGTGATCTCTGATTGCCTCGTGAATTTGATGGAGTTCTTCGTGGAATTCATAAACTTCGTGCACCTACAGATAATTAAACAGTTCATCAAACACTAAACACAATTTTAAAACGTGTTAATTGTTTTAATAAATGTTTAGATCTTATCATCTCTCGCTCTCTACCCGCTCAAGGTTTGTATAAGCTAAGAGTCAGGGCCAACGTGTGATTAACAATCCAACGTATGGTGATGCTCCAGTACCATTCCATATACAGATGTATGCTATCTTCAGGAGTGACACCTAGGAGTGGTCGCTCAAACTGTAGATAATCTCTTCTGTGCGACCAATGTGGAATGAATTTGTAATTTTCCGCCAAACCAATTAACATCTGACCTCCCCTGAGCTGATTTCACTACATGTCTCTCCATCGGCTCTGGAATGTGTTGTTGTAGACCGAACTGTCTCATCACTCGGTTTGGAAAATGCATAGTCACCTCACCAAAATTTATAAGTTAAGTACCGCTCGTCTTGATCTCTGAACCTTCCGTACATAGTGGTGGTAACTGACTAAGATCCAAATGTGCATAAGGGTCCCAGATCACTTGATCGAATTCCTGCACGTTCAGTTCATTCCGATAAAAATCAAGTGTCGTCGTCTTCACACTATCATTGAATGATCTTGGTCATCTCCAACAGGCACCTAATGGTGCCATGTGGTCATCCAGGTATAGTAATGGTCTGCTTTTCAAAGGTCTCCCAATGTGTAGATGTTCCCAACACCACAACTGCAGGAACGTAAGAAAACTACACAGATGTTTGGTTGGAATCAATGAAGCTTCGTCTAACATGTGATATAAGTGGGTCAGAGCCGCACTACCCCAACTGTACTCCGATGCGACGACCAAATCTCCGAGCAAAGACATGTACTTCAAGTGAACCATCGTGTCGCTCTTATCTGCCAAAATACTGCATACCAGCTGGAACAGAATAAAGGCTATGGTGTGTCGTGTAACCGTCTCCTTGTCAACATCAAAAGACAACTGCTGAAACTGAGCTTGCAACCAACCCAGAGTTACAGAACTCTTACGACCCAAGTCATCGAGGACCTGACCCAATAAATTCATGCAGACAATTGACCAAACGTACTCCTGAGACTCACACACCGGCAAATCATCTACGCGCAAGCCGGTAATCATAGAGATGTCACGCAATGTGCAAGTGATCTCACCATGTCGCAGGTGAAATGAATGAGTCTCTGGTCTCCAACGCTCAACCATCGCCCCCAGCAAGGTATGGTCCAACTGGACTCGTCCCAACCGAGTGACTGTGTCAAACCCCGTCATATCTAGCAGAAACAACATTCTCTCATCAGTGATCTGCCATTCGTTGAGCTTCGATCCATGCTCAACGCATTTTACGTCATCACCATCCTTCTGCATAATTTAAGATAGATGTCAGAATATTAATACATACGTGCAAATATTTCACTTAAAGTAATAAAATGCTTTTAAAATCTTTGAAAAAGTCAGACTTGTGGTTGGCCTGCAAAACCAACATTGATCTGTCTACCGGACCCTGTGAAGCGTAACTGCCTCTAACCGAACCGGTACTAGAACCACCAAACTTCATTTGTACATAACACGTTAAATATTAGAAAACATTGAAGTGCTGCAAATCATATCTTAAGAATCAACGTAATATTAATTACAGTTACGAAAAATTGGAGTCATAAAATCAAACATCTAATTTTTTACCAATAGGGAATGACATTCATTGAAGTCTTACATCACAATCAAATCTTAAAAAACATTCAACTCTTACACCACATTCAAATCTTACACCACCAAGTCTTACACCACATCAATTCAACTCTTACATTTAATCATCATTCAATTCTTACATTTATCTGAAATCCTACATAATAGTAACATAGACATTTTTTTAATAATTTTACTATATAGTTTCCTTGTATCGTTTTCTATTATGCCCCAAACCGCCGCATCTCCCACACCGTACCCTTCTTCCAGAGTGCTCGTCCATCTTGTTTCGGATTCGCGTTGATTTTGGCCGACCAGGAGGTCTTTTGGTTTGCGGAGGCTTCATTGTGATGTTGCCACGATCTGACCAATACCTCAAATCAGGAATTGGGATAAATATCGGTTTGTACGCCTGTCTGTACATTTAAACCTGATAATACGGGCAGACCAAATGTGAAGTGCTAACATTTGCATGACTGCCGCTGCAAACTTCTAGTACATGTGAACAGGGGACGTGCATTGCAATTATGTATCCACAAGTGCAAGTAATAACTCCTTTTTCAACTTTCACAAGGTATTTTTTCTGGTCATTGGCTTCAACCCGGTACATCAACTGGTAGTATCGAGTTACTGTATGAGTTCTGGCCAGATTGTTGTTTGCCGTTACCACAGTGTGGACTGTCGGTACATATATTTTCATTCCATGACTCAGCGACGTTCCTTCTTTTAACAAAGAATTTGTTCAAACGGAGAAATGTCATCAAAATCATAATCGTAATTGGCATACCATAAGACATTGTTGAAGCTTTCTAATATGTTTGTTGTCATACATCCGAAACATCAACCCCCGTCGTGACAACAAGTCCATCTTTCCAAAGAACCTTGATGTTGAATCCACTCGTATACCGGTTCATGTTCCTCTGCAATAACCTTCATTAGCTCTTCAAATTTCATAAAGGAATGAGTTTTACCTGCTTCGTAAAACTTGATTTGTCCCATTCTTTCCTTGTAATTTCGATGTTTAGCAAGATTTTCTTTCATGTGTCGAAGACAGAATCGATGTACATGCCCATCTGAAGGTGGAAATGTGGCTCGCACACAAGCATTTATTCCCAAAAATCTGTCGGTGATAATACACAAATCGGGTTGCCTAGTCACTCTACTTGCCAGCAATTGAAGGAACCACGTCCACGACTTTGTCTTCTCGCTCTCTACAACAGCAAATGCCAAAGGAAAAATTACATTGTCTGCATCCGTGCCCACAGCAATTAGCATTTAACCTTTATATTTGCTATAGAGGTGGGTTCCATCCACACTGATAACGGGTCTGCAATATTGAAACCCACTAATTGATGGCCCGAACGCCCAAAACACACGCTTAAACATCTCCTCGTCTGGATTTACCTGTACGGTCTCTATTTCGACAACAGATCCTTCATTGTTTTAACAGAGAACTGTGAGGAACCTTCGCAGATCCCTAAAATTGTCTTCTTCGGTACCATAAATTCGGTTCAACGCTTTTTACCTGACATGCCATGCTTTAGCGT
Organism: Triglochin maritima; assembly: GCA_963682175.1. Taxonomy (NCBI): domain Eukaryota; kingdom Viridiplantae; phylum Streptophyta; class Magnoliopsida; order Alismatales; family Juncaginaceae; genus Triglochin; species Triglochin maritima. Next base: position 28,082,537 of record OY821771.1, on the reverse strand, counting down.
AACCAATTTCAAGTGAGTGTTTGGTCTTCACCATTTCCATTATCTCAGCAGGAGTAATTGTGAACTTAGTTCTAATAGATGACATTATCAAGTCGCAAACAAAATTAGCACTGCATTGTTTGTTGTCGTTTAGCAACATCGGATTGGAACAAGTGTGCTCGGCGTCGTACGTTTTCACTTGAAAATATCTGCAGCCTTTTGGGACAGACGCATGTAGACGTCATTTGCAGTTATCCTCATCACGACGAAGACAATGAACAGTATACCGTTTCATTGAAGAAACCACAACTGAATACTGAACAAACTTTTTAATGTGCCACAACTGCAGAGCGTGAACCAAATCATCTTTCGTTGGGAAATTTCGTTTATCCCAAAAGAACGATCATCTTCCGTACGCCAATCACCCTGTTCCAAATTGTTCGCAGCATCGAAGAATGAGTGTTCAATTACAGAATTTTATATTCAGTTGTCGTCCTCGAAGATATCGGGAAGTTCATTAAGAGTTGGAATCATGTCGTTGTTAGCAACTGCATCATCAACAACGTCGTCGTCTTCACGGTTTATGGATTGACCCATCACATATATGGCATCCTGTGTCTCCGGAACGACTTCATTAGCAGAAACACCATCAGGTTCATCTTCTACAGCGAATGGTGTACTATAATCCCCTAATTCCTCAGTGTCATCATCTTCAACGTTATGCATCTCTTGCATGCATTCTGCTCGACTAAATTGAATTGGGTCAATAGTTGACAAACCAAGCCCAAGGGAGGGATATGAGGTTGATGGTCCAGCCATACCAGCAAACTCATCATGACTGTAATGCATGAGTTCCAATTGCGACAAACCAGGATAAAGATTGACACTGCTAGACAGAATGTCACATGTATTTTCTGGCCATTCATTATCTGTTTGCTGGTAGTTCTGCGATTGGAAATATGGACTTTGGTGGTATGCTGGAACTTCGGCTGTAGGATTTAGACTTATATTCAAATCTATTCTGCAGTCCCAACTGGTCAACCGTACTGTACCATACTCCGACGAAATGAGTGTTGGTTGTTAGAGTAGCGTCGGGCACTTTAGGTTTAGCTTCCACATACACTCCAACCACAAACATCTTTTTAAACAAACGCATCATTCCATAAAACAACCTATCATTGGTTAATGGAGCGTAAGTCCAATCATTGTTTAATGACAATTTCACCATCAACTTCACATCAAACATACTGTGTGGATAACAATATTCGGATCTTATGACATCCATTAAATCCCCATATTTTATGTTCAACGGAATAACTACCAATTTGTGGTCAGATCATGTATACTCTGTCACATCTCCGTTACATTCTAATTTTCCATTACACATGACCAACAAAGACCCTTCATCGTCTTTGTTCATTCCTACCATATATTAATTAAATTTGAAAATGTGTTCAAGTGAGATGGTTGTTCTTCTATTACTAATTATATAAAAAATTGAAAGTTTTAAAAAGTTTTAAAAATTATCTCAATCGAGTGTAGTAGCAAACGGCTGTAAACATCGAGCAATGAGTGTAGTAGCAAAATCAACTACAATAAACAACGTTACGATTAATGTTATAATTTTTTTAAAATTTTGACGTAACCTCCCCTATATTTTCAAATTCGTAAAATATGAACCTGCATTGTAAAAGAAACTAACGACACTACAAATAACATTCTCAACCTCCAAACATCTAAATAACGACATATTTCACAAATTCAAACGACATACATTCAAACAACATACAAATCACGACATATTTAAAACACATATTTCTCAACTTCAACACATTTTTTCCATTAAACCTCACATACATTCGTTACTCTATTTAAAGATTATAAAAGTCAAACTTCAATTCCAACATACAATCAAAGACATACATTCAAACCCAAATAAATCATTTTTAAGTTTACATTTATTAAAACTAACATACATTCAAACCAAAATAACAACAAAAAATCTAATTTCAATAACAATAATCAAACTTAAATTCAACTACTTTTAATATTACTACCGTAGACCTACAATCAACAAAAATGAAATGAATAATCAACTAAGAAACAAGAAACAAATAGTTTGGCCTAAAAACCCAAAATTGAAATCTAACCAAAACGGGTTCCTAAACCAAGAAAAACACTACAATCATACCTAAAACAACAATGTATATAATCCTAAAACATAAAAAAGGCAAGAAAACGGTGGAAAACGAAAAAAAAATCGAAACCCTAACTTTAAAATTGTGAGAACTCGACAGAGGGAGAGAGGGGGCGTCAGACTGCTTTTATATCCCGACGGAACTCGACGTTTGTAACGTCGAGTTCACTTTTTTTAAGTGAACTCGACGTTACAAACGCCGAGTTCTTCCTTTAGAACTCGTCATCTAGCATGTCGAGTTCTATTTAAGAAATTGTTCTCCTGACGTGTCAACCGTCTCATGCACGATCTGAGTGTCAGGAGAACAGTTCAAATAGAAATCGACATCACAAGTGTCGAATTCTCCTTAACTCACGTCGAATGGAATATGAAAAGTGTTGGGTTATAAAAACCAAACTGAACTCGGCACTGGTTATGCCGAGTTCTGCTTGAGAGAACTCGACATCACGAGTGTCGAGTTTTCTAGACATTAAAAAACAAAACTTACCGCCGCCACGTGTAATCACGTGGAGGTAACGAGTTTAGTATGAAAAATAATTTTAAATAAAATCCATTTTAACAAATTTAAAAAAAAAATAGTTTGGAATTTTTTCCTAATAATAACAAAAAAATTTAAAAAACAAAATTGAAACGAATGGTGAGGGAAACGTTCTCCCCACCTAGTGGTTGTTCAGCGGAAAATCGGGCGACCAACCGCCGGGACCCCACTCGGGGCTGCCGGGCAACGGTTCTTTTGGACTTGTCTTGTGATAACGTATTGTTGAAAACGTATGGTTGCGAAATCCAGTTTTTATCTGGCAAGATTGGCACTTTCGAGTTTTCTTTACATCTTGCATGACACGACAGGTCATTGTTGATTCGTAAAATATTCCCATAAGTCTGTAGCTGATGCTGATTTTCAAGATAAACATAAATTGCCTTATATAGGTTGGTCAAATCGCAATTTATTAATTAACTACTCACCATAGAAGAGTTAAAGTACTCGTGTAAGACTTCAGGTGTTCGAATTTTGTTGTTGGGTCACCTCGATTGTTAATATTTTTGTTTTTGGTGCTGAACATTGTCAACCAACTATTAATTGACTTGGCACATCTTCTCACAAGCAGTTAAAAACTTGTTTACATGGAGGAGAAATACTCTAATGTTGTCTTATGTCTATTTGGAAAGTATAGAGAATCTTCTAATAGAATCGAAGGGAGCTCCTGAACACAGTAAGAAATGTCAATGCTTTCCCACAAGCTGATACTCTCCTGTCATTTAATATATCCAAGCCTATTAAATTCCTCACCTACTACAAACCAACATCTGAATTCGAACTTTAAGTGGCCAATGGAAGGATTGAATTGACCCATCCAATTCAAAAAGGTGACCACTGCAATGATTATTGTCACTACACAAAGGCCACTGACACTTGCTTTCTTACCACTACTCTACCTACACGTGTGAGTTTTTGTTTAAATCCACTATGGTTGAGTTAAGTGGTGGTGTTGGTAGCAATCTCAACCTTAGTGTTGGTATGATGGAGCTGTATCTGAGGTTCTCTGTGATCCCTCTCACCATTGCTTCTCTTAGTGTAATGGCAACAGACACACAGGTTTCTGATTACTATGGGAAGATTGGATATGCCAACTTCTCAGGATTCAAGTAAGTTGTTTATTTGTTTTACGTTGTTTTTTGAAAATGTGTTGTTTTGTGTTTGGCTTTTTGACAGTGGAATGTTATATTTTTCACAGGTACATGATATCTGTTGATGCAATCTCTGCTTGCTACTCTGTTGTTGCTGTTTTTCTCTCATTCTATAAGACCCAGATCAGTGGTTGGTTCTTCTATGTTTGTGATCAGGTCTCTGCAATCAAACTTTAGATTTTTTTTCCCTTTTATGATTCAAAATATAAACATGGTTTTGAATTTGAACAGACACATAGTTGTGATGTTTAGTACAACCTTCAGATTACTAACAATATTAGCTACCAACTGGTCAACTGTTATTGGTATTCTGTCATAAGTGTTTTTCGTATCTACTTCGTTTAAGATTCTGCGATAAGGTTGGTGGCATATGGGGAAAAAGTTTCATCCTTAATAGTTTATTTATCCAAATATTGTATGGCTTTAACTGATTCATTCTTATAACTCAAAACCATTTATTCTTTTGAAAGTGAATTTGTAAAGCTTAAGTTGTTCAAGCATTGCCTTTTGAAGTGGATCCTGGAGCAAAACATGGTTTTCCCCTTCTAAATTTTAAGGTGTTGATGGGTTTTTGAAAAATACCGAGTGCGACGTTTTGGAATTGTAACATCCACTTATATTAGCTTAAACTACATTTGAGTATTGACCTGCATTTTCAGTTGGAACAATTTCAGTAGGATTTTGTATACGATATTGAGCTTATGCGTCCAACTTATCAACATTAACGTACGATTTCATTCTTACGATTGCCGTTATTGTGAACGAGTAAAATGAAAATTTCGACTGACATCGAAAACGAACTTCAGGCAATAGCTTATCTGATGGTGACATCAGGCTCAGCAGTGGCAGAGGTTGTGTATCTTGTTTACAATGGTGACATAGACATCTCCTGGAGTGAAGGGTGCACTTCCTATTCCAAGTTCTGCACCAAAGCTAAGATCTCACTTGTTCTGCATTTCCTGGCGCTGTTGTGTTTCGTCACTCTGGCTTTGTTCTCGGCCTTCAAGGTTTTCAGCAACTTCGAATCCCCTTCTGTTTCTGGCAAAGAAGTGGCAGAACAAGTCGAGTAAATTGTAAACTATAGTTTAAAATTGTTGTAAAATGTTTATAATACGGGTTATGTTTCAGCGTCCTAGTTGGTTTTGTGATGTGTTCACCTGTCGAACCAAGGATTTAAATTCTTAGGTCTGAAAGAATCATATCTATTACTTTGCATCGTCCTTGGCATTTTTGTGTGTTAGATTATATATTACTACTGTTGGTAAATATGTCTCTCGTTGATAACTATGTCCGTTAGTAAATATGTCTCGCCATTCGGCACACATCATTCAGCTATTGCTATTGAGAAGTTTTTTTTTCCATCAAACGAACATAAATAGAATTCATTGGAAAGTCTGATTGAAGGACTTTTAATTTTCATAGGAAAATTTGATTTTCTATGTTTAAAATGATCCCAAATTGAAAAAGAAACTCCCACATTGACACACTCTTGAAAAAATATGCTTATGTTTTCATTTCTCCTCCAAAATACATCTACCATTTAAATAAATGAACCAAAGAAACCTCTCACACACATCCATTTTCTCTATTTCTCTCTTTCGTGCATCCTTTCTCTCTCGCACTCGACCCCTAAATCAAACCCAGCTCAAGCCTAGTCAAACCTAGTGTCGGACCATGTGGAACCCAGATCGAGCTTCCCCAATGTAGTCGAATCCAGATCGGAGAACAACTTCTCCATTCAAGCCGACAACGAATGTAAGTTTTAGGGCACGTTTTGTTTTTGTTTTTTTTAGTTTTTTGATATAGATATGATGATTTTAAAGGTTATGTTATTGTTTCTATAAAAAATGTAGTTGATTACCTCCATTTATTGGTATTGATCGGAATTGTGTGAACTGGGTTGAATCGATGGAAGACTGCTTTTATAATGTTTCCAACAAAGCTTGATAGGTTTGATGTTAGTTCGATAGGTACTTGATTAGTGTGCACGATGAACTCGATTCCTTTAATATGTTAGCTCGATAGGATTAGATCGGAGTTGTGTGGACTGGATTGAATCGAAGGAAGTTGGACCATTTTCTGTGTTTCCGACGAAGCTCGATAGGTTCAATATTAGTTCGATAGATACTCAATTTTTGTGCGATGGGCTCAATTCTTTTTCATGTGAGCTCGATAGGATTAGCTTGAGTGTTAAGAACTTTGAGCTCGATAGTTTGAACTTCAACACTGTACCATTAGAGGCTGAGTTGCAGGCTCACCTTACCAGTGACCGCCTAACAAGGGATTATTTCAATGGAGAGACAAAATTTCAGATATCACAGTTGGAAGTGGCATTCAAAAACTGTAGACATGCTGATGATGTGTACAAGTTCGGTTTATGCTTCCTCATTGAAGGTGTTTTATAAGCAGAGAGAGCAACCTATTCGTATGGGCGGATATGGCGAAGATGGTTGAGGACATGACTACTTCTTCAAGTATCCATGGGGGAAGTCGTCTTACAAGAAGCTGGTAACATCATGTCAAAAAGTCATGATTAAGTAGAAAGAATTCTATGACAATAAGAAGGAAGTGAAGGGGCAACAAAAAGAGGTGACATACAATATCTATGGTTATGCCTTTGCGTTATAGTATTGGGCGTACGATGCCGTTCAACAGATTGTCTCCTAGTATGTTATGAACCGTGGATACCAGTTCCCCAGGATGCTCAGTTGGACGAGCCATGAGAAAAACGTCATGTAGAAGGATGATGTTGCATGATTGTTATATTCAAAAAGAGGCGTAAGTTCGTCTTCATTGTTAATTCTTTTGATCCATTTATTTTATATAATGAGTTCATCGCTCGGTAGGCTCGATATGATTTCGATAGATACTCGATAGTTTAGAATTATTTGTTATTTACAGGAGTATTTAGTTTGCTCGATGGGTTCGATATGAGCTCGATAGTTTAGATTTGTTGTTATTTACTGAAGTATTTAGTTTACACGTTGGGTTCGATCAAAGCTACTGATTGACATCATTTCAGGCTTATATTTGTATCTTATATCCATTATCTTTCACCTAAACAATGTTATGTCACGAGTTTTATGTTTAGTTTTCAGGAATAAATAGGTTTGAAGAGATGAAGCATAAAAGGACCCAAAAGCTGGGAAAAAGGACTGAATTGTGAGATCTGGGGACCAAGATGCAAGGAAGAAGGACCTGATTGCAAGACAGAAGGACCTAAGAGAAAAATAGAATACTCCACACCATCATGGGGAGTATTTTACCAATTCGATTCGGGTCGGAGCTCCAACAAGTCAAGTAACTGCATCAAAGACCAACAATACCAGAAAGAAAAACCCACAACAAAAATGAGCAGGATCGGAACCATATAGACCGCTAATTGGCGGTCCATTTTGGCCCAAATCCGCTCAAATTTCTCCAGCACATGTATTAGAGGATGTTTAGGCTATTTTTGGTACATGTTTAGTCCCACATCGGGGGATTGTCCCGGTTTGCCTTTTTCCATGGCTATAAATAGAACTCTTCACCTTCCATTGTAATCACTCCATATTTTAAGTGGCTATTCTTCCTACTAGAAGTGAGGCCTTGAAGCACACACTAAAGTAGGAGGATGCTACTTGAAATGTGAGTCATTTTATCAATAAAGTTTTGTGTTTCTTTCATTGTTTGTTTATGCTTCTTTTATAGTTTGTGCATGTTTTAGTTTAATCGTCTTTTATTTCTAGCTTAGTTTTAATATGCTTTCTTTGCTTAGTTTAATAATTAGTGTAATGTTTAGTGAGTAGTTCTATCCCCTTTGGGGGTGGAGTAGATGTACATACATGCATTAGAGAATGGGATGAATGCTTTATTTTTGATGTGTTGATAAAACATGAATGTATGCTTGCTTGTTTAGGATAGAATTTATAACTTGATGAGTTTTGCCAAAATGATTAGACACCTCTCATACTTGTTTAGGTTCTGAAATAAACAACTTGCATATGTAAATGTTAATCAACTAAGTTGGTGAATAGATTGATAGGTTTTGGCATAACATTTAGACACTTCCTATGCTTGATAAACACCACCTTCATGTGCTTAAAGAATGTGTTCAACACCCACCTCTTTGCTTGTGTGCACTCACTCCACCCCTTAGGGGTTTTCCAATTTCTGTATTCCAGCATTCTTGTTTTGTCCTTAGCTTAATTCTCATTTCATTGTTTGTTTCTTTTGTTCGCATTTCATACTTCTTAGCGTAGTTTAGTGTAGAGTAGCATAAACATCTTTCTCCCCCTATTTTTGCCACTTGATTTCGTACAAGCAAGAGGCTACTCACCTCCCTGAGAATGACCCGTACTTGCCACCGCTTCATCGCGGCCGTGCACTTGCGGTTTAAATTTAAAACGTTCAACAATTTTTTGACGCCGTTGCCGGGGAGGTGCCAATACAGACTCTTGTTTGGACGATTCGAGTGGATTTAATTTGTGTTGTGTAGTTTGTCCTTGTTTCAGGAGACTTGGAGTCATCAGGAGGAACACCTGGAGAAGTTTTGAGTGAATCGGAGCATTTAAGACCGCCAATCAGCGGCCTGAGACCGCCAATTGGCGGTCTGGTAAGCTCGGTTTTGTCTCGTATTTCTTTTGTTGGTTTTCATAATTGATGTAGTGGTCTGGGACTTAATTTGGCATGTTTTGACTTATAGTTTGTTCCCAGATCAATAATCAAACCTCCCTTAAGCAACTTGGACCCTAAAACTCAAAGCAAAAGATTAGGCATTCTTGTTGTTTAGGTCATGCATCATGTATGTGACTTAGGCATTTAGATTGTCTTTTATCTTAGCTTTATTTTCTGTTGCTGAGAGCTGGCGTGAGGTACGCACCTTCTACTCTCATTCATGCATTTCGTATGAACATGCATTAGTTAGTAAGAAGTGCATTGAAACAAGTGTGAGTTGAGCGTTTTGTTTGGAGAGTTGATTGCTAGATTAGGAGTCCAAAACGCTACTAAGGAGGGGTTGTCCCATAAATGATAAGGTGGGGGATTTCATCACCCTTTCCTTCTCCCCAAAAACCACACTAATCAAGAGCCTAATTTTAAAATCAAGTAGACATTGGCCCTAAGGATTTCGGGCGCATTAGGAGAGTGATCCGGTCCCGACCGTCATGACCTGATCGGCGTTGCCCACTTTGTCGATAGTAGGAGAGACGAGATCCCCGGATCTTGGCTCACTTGCTGGGCTTTGTGGTCCTCGTTGTAGGGAAGTGAGGCGTGTTGAGTCCGTGTGACCTCGCAGTTAGGCGTCGTCTAGCTGTAAGGACCTATAGCGACCTTAGGATTGCTTGAGCCTTGTTGGCTTGTGTGCTTCTACCTGTACCCATCCGCCGTAGCATAAGGACTTCTTCCTTTCTCTCCTGAGTCATTTTTTCTCTCCTGTGTTCCCCCGTCTTCTCCCCTACGTACATTCTTTGAAAAAAAAATTGTGGTTTGTGTGTGCACCTTTGTGCATGCTTTCGTGTCGCACGTAGTCCGGGTTCAATGGCTGCTAATTTCCGTGAGGAGGAGCAGTTGCTGGACCCACCTGTTCGACCAGTGCTTCCAGTTGTCGTTCCCATACCTCTTCGTGATCGATGCTACCCGAGCCGTACAACTCTACCCTCATGCATCGTATTACTAGAGGCTAATGGGAACCATTTCGAGGTTAAGCCTCAATTCATTTCCATGCTCCCTCATTTCACTGGGAAAGGTGACCCCTATATCTTTCTCAGGGAATTTGAGGAGGTCTGTGCTATGTTCAAGCTGCAACAACTTAGCACAGACTCCATCCATCTTAGACTCGTTCCTTTTACACTAAAGGATGACGCCAAGTAGTGGTTGTATAGCAACCAGGCGAATTCCTTTAGGACTTGGGATGAGTTTCAATCTGCATTCCTCAAGAAGTACTTTCCTAATCATCGGACTCAAAAATTGAGGAACGAAATCAATTCGTTCTATCAACATGAGACCGAACCATTTCATGCATATCTTGAGAGGTTCAAAGAGCTACTATCCTCGTGCCCTCACCATGGCATTGAGTTGTGGCGTCTTTGTCAGATTGTGTATGAGGGTCTTCACATCCCGTCCAGAACGCTCCTTGAGTCCATGTGTCAAGGAGAGTTCTTGGGAATGGATGAAAGGGAGGCATGGGCCTTCCTAGAAGACCTCGCTGAGAAAACCATGCAGTGGGAGAGTGTGAGGGAACCACCTGCATCATCTAGTATAGGAGCGAGGATCGCGAATGCAAACTACGGCCACCGAGGCACGCATGGCGGCCTTAATGCGCTGTATGTATTCGATTGAGCTCCAAAACCAACAAGGTGCACCTCATATGTCCACATCTGGTCCAGTTCCCTGTCATTCATGTGGTAGGGTAGGTCATGTAGAAAGCGAGTGTGTGTCTATTCCTTCTGAGATGGAGCGTGTCAATGTCATCTATGACAGAGCTAGGAATGACCAATACTCATCATCTTATAATCCTGGATGGAGGAACCACCCCAATTTTTCATGGAACCAAACCAATGCCCCGGGTGGTCCTTCAAACTCCTCTAGACCACATTACCAATCACACCAACCTCCCATGTATGCACATTCCTATCAGCCACCCCAAGCGTAAACCACCAATCAATTGGGTTTCCCAAATTCTAATAATATGGAAACCTGATTCAATTCGCTTGAGACCTTGACTCGTGGACTTGAAAACTCAATGAAATTTTTTATGTCAACCACGAGTCAAGTTCTCACTTTAAATCAGCAGACCATCAAATCTCTAGAGCTTCAGATGGGCCAATTGGCTCAGTGTGTACATGAAAGAGAGAGAGGGTCATTTCCTAGCCAACCTGAGGCTAACCCCCGTGTGTACCAGCAACAACACATACAAAATGAGAATGTGGTACCTCGGGGGAGGCAAGTGAACCATGTGGAGGAACCTGTTCCATGACAATGTCATTGTTACCTTAAGGAATGGAAAACAGGTTGACAATCACATTTCCTTGCCACACCCACCACCATCTATGCAGCCCCTCAGTGGGAATGGTGGTGAAGAAGAAGCTGAGGGTGAGGGTAATACACCAACGCTTCCTTCTTCTCAGGCACAGCAGAAAACCTACCTGCCAAAAGCTCCTTATCCAAGTAGGTTAACCAAAAAGCAGAGTGAGAACATGGACAAGATATTAGAGGTATTTAAGCAAGTGAAGGTTAACATCCCCTTGGTTGATGTCATCCAACAAATACCTCAATATGCCAAAGTGTTGAAGGATCTCTGCACAACAAAGAGGAAGACCAATGTTCCTAAGAAAGTATTCTTGGCTGCAAATATAAGCTCTCTTTTGTCCAATCCCACCTACACAAAATACAAGGACCCTGGGTGTCCTACTATTCAGTGTACGATAGGGGACACTAGATTGAGCAATGTATTGCTTGATTTAGGATCGGCGGCCAACCTCCTCCCATTCTCTGTTTATCAACAGTTGAACTTGGGAGAATTGAAACCAACTAAGATCACCCTCCAATTGGCGGATAGATCCATTCGTATTCCCATGGGGATTATCGAGGACGTGCTTATCAAAGTTGGAGATTTTATATTTCCAGTCGATTTTGTTGTCCTCGATACCAATCATGTTGCGAACACCCACTCTCAAATACCTTTGATTTTGGGTAGACCATTTCTGGCCACCTCCAATGCCTTGATTAATTGTAGAAATGGTCTCATGAAGCTCTCATTCGGTAACATGAGTGCCGAGTTTCATGTGTTCAACTCTGGTAAGCAACAGGAACCCATGGATGAACCTTTAATCTAAATCTCATCCGCCAACTGGAGAAAGCACCACAAAATCAACGAACACCCCTAACCCCAATGCAACCCGTTGAGAATGTTCGTGGGCCCAGCGAAAACTCATTGCCTGTCTTCGCAATGCAACAGAGTGAGCTGGCCTCGAACATGAATGTCCAAAGGGAGTGTTCGTTGCATGATTCAGTTGAGAATACTAGTGAGAGTGAGACACCTCATCATATGACTATACCAGAAGGTGTCTCTACCTCATGTCCCATGGCCATTGAGCCATTTGAGCTTCATTTTGACTCCAACAAGGACCCACCGATGACCGAGCTTATGCTTGATGATCTAAATGATGGTGGGAGGTCCTTGTTGGATGACTTGGGGAGAAGCCCCATTCTTAGTGATGCAAGTCTGCTGCATCCATCGAATGAGCCTGAGGAACTCATTCCGATGCACCCGCCTAGTGGTTGGAGGGTTTTCTTCGATGAGCAATTAAACCCTAGTGAGGCAACACAACTTCATTCTTTGTTGCCCACACCCAACCAATATCAATAGGGGTTCGAGCCTTTCAGCTTTGACCTTTCACCCCTCATGACACCTCAGAGTATCAGTGGAGTTTGCCCATCTCGGCAAGTCTATGGTCCTCATGACTTGATGTTCTCATTTGATGTTCCTTGACCAAATGATTATGAGAATATCTTGGTTGATGTATATATCTTGTAAAAAAAGGAAAAAAAAGAAAAAGTGTGTAATAAAAGACTCCTTCAGTGAGCATCGATTGTTGTGGGCCCCAACCCTTGTGTACTTGGGCCCAATCTCTTCACGTATTTATCTCCCTTCTTCAGCTTCTCACAGGTTTTGAGAGAATTTGGGTTTGTGTCCATCAACATGACCCTGAACGTCCCTTTGTACTTTATGTTGGTGAGATCTTTCCTTTTTCATGCATATATCCATGTAGTATCTTGTTCACATTCATTGAGGACAATGCATGAAATAGGTGTGGGGGGGGGAGGGTATTTTACGTGTGTACATAGTCGAGTCTTTTTCTTTTGATTTTTTTTTGTGTGCATTGTTAGGGTCATGTTAGTGTGCCGCATTTAATATCGATATATCTGCTTGCCATGATCCTTGGGTGACTTGTCTTCTTTTGCTTGCCTAGCGCTTTAAAATTTTCACATTTCTTTCAAAATCTTCATGTGTTGGCGAAAGAAAATGTTTTGTGGGTTTTGCGTGTGTTTAGCATGTGCAAAACCGTTGAGAGGCAAAGTAAAAAAGAAAGCTCCCAAAATTGTCTTGAACTTGATGCATTAGGATTTCTAGTTTACTGGCTTTAGGTCTTATCGAGTCGTTAGGATGCACCCCGGTTTTCCCTTGGGGGGCGTGTAATCATAGGGTTTCAGTACTCAAACATTTAAAGAAGTCCACCCTGAACCTAGTGAGTCAAATAATTCGTGTCTGTTAGTATAAGGAAGTTTGTCGTAGTCAAGGGCCCTTAATCTCTTTTTGTGAAACTTAAGTGTAAGGGTTTTGGTTCCCATGTAGATAAGTAAATAAGTGGTGTTCTCTCTTCTCGCACAACTCCTATCACTCGGGAAAGTAGGTCTGAGGGGACTTTGTGCCTGGTGCTTTCGAGTCATCTGACTTGGGATGCGCCGACCGAACTCCCGTTACACGGGTGGTAGGGATCGCCCTATGTGGAGATTTGGGGGAAGGTGTACGTGATAGTGTAAGTCCTCATAGGCAATGATGCACAAAACCTGAACCTGGGAGAATCAAACACCAACCAATAAAATGCTCCAAAGAAAAAGAAAAAAAAAAGAGAAAAAGGAAAAAGAAAAAGAAAAAAAGAGTCAAATAAGAACCAAAATGGACTTTACACATTGTATCACATTCAGAAGTTAAGGTTGCCCATGTCTTTCACTCAAGTCCTTAACTAACTTTCACGAATAACTCATTAGGCTAGGTGTGTGGACCGATTACATATATAGAGTCGACCCGTAGTGTTACCGCGTCCCATGATTGACAAAATGAGTCCAACGAGTCGTGTAGATAGATTGATTAATGCATCTTGTTCGGATTTTGTAGGTATATCCGCTGAAAACCCTCAGGAGACAACACTCCTCCTCCTTGGCAACAGGGAGGTTTAATGGCTTGTTGCACGTGCTAAGTGCAACCGTGATTCCTACGAAAGTGAGTTAGGATTTCTTGTTTTTTCGTATGTTTTTCTCTTTCTTTGTTTTGCTCGGGACTAGCAAAAGTTAGGTGTGGGGGTATTTGATTGACATCATATCATGCTTATATTTGTATCTTATATCCATTATCTTTCACCTAAACAATGCTATGTCACGAGTTTTATGTTTAGTTTTCAGGAATAAATAGGTTTGAAGAGATGAAGCATAAAAGGACCCAAAAGCTGGAAAAAGGACTGAATTGTGAGATCGGGGGACCAAGATGCAAGGAAGAAGGACCTGATTGCAAGACAGAAGGACCTAAGAGAAAAATAGAATACTCCACACCATCATGGGGAGTATTTTACCAATTCGATTCGGGTCGGAGCTCCAACAAGTCAAGTAACCGCATCAAAGACCAACAATACCAGAAAGAAAAGCCCACAACAAAAATGAGTAGGATCGGAACCATATAGACCGCTAATTGGCGGTCCATTTTGGCCCAAATCCGCTCAAATTTCTCCAGCACATGTATTAGAGGATGTTTAGGCTATTTTTGGTATCTGTTTAGTCCCACATCGGGGGATTGTCCCGGTTTGCCTTTTTTCATGGCTATAAATAGAACTCTTCACCTTCCATTGAAATCACTCCATATTTTAAGTGGCTATTCTTCCTACTAGAAGTGAGGCCTTGAAGCACACACTAAAGTAGGAGGATGCTACTTGAAATGTGAGTCATTTTATCAATAAAGTTTTGTGTTTCTTTCATTGTTTGTTTATGCTTCTTCTATAGTTTGTGCATGTTTTAGTTTAATCGTCTTTTATTTCTAGCTTAGTTTTAATATGCTTTCTTTGCTTAGTTTAATAATTAGTGTAATGTTTAGTGAGTAGTTTCATCCCCTTTGGGGGGTGGAGTAGATGTACATACATGCATTAGAGAATGGGATGAATGCTTTATTTTTGATGTGTTGATAAAACATGAATGTATGCTTGCTTGTTTAGGATAGAATTTATAACTTGATGAGTTTTGCCAAAATGATTAGACACCTCTCATGCTTGTTTAGGTTCTGAAATAAATAACTTGCATATGTAAATGTTAATCAACTAAGTTGGTGAATAGATTGATAGGTTTTGCCATAACATTTAGACACTTCCTATGCTTGATAAACACCACCTTCATGTGCTTAAAGAATGTGTTCAACACCCACCTCTTTGCTTGTGTGCACTCACTCCACCCCTTAGGGGTTTTCCAATTTCTGTATTCCAGCATTCTTGTTTTGTCCTTAGCTTAATTCTCATTTCATTGTTTGTTTCTTTTGTTCGCATTTCATACTTCTTAGCGTAGTTTAGTGTAGAGTAGCATAAACATCTTTCTCCCCCTATTTTTGCCACTTGATTTCGTACAAGCAAGAGGCTACTCACCTCCCTGAGGACGACCCGTACTTGCCACCGCTTCATCGCGGCCGTGCACTTGCGGTTTAAATTTAAAACGTTCAACAACTACATATGACCTTGATAGTTTTAGATTTGTTGTTATTTACTAGAGTATTTAGTTTGCTCGATAGGTTCGATAAAAGATCGATATGACCTCGATAGTTTAGAATTGTTGTTAGTTACTGGAGTATTTAGTTTGCTCGATTGGTTCCATTAGATCTCGATATGACCTCGATATAGATTTGTTGTTATTACTGGAGTATTTATTGATGTTGTTTTACTTATATTGTAACCTAACATAATGTCTTATATTTATCGTAGTTGACTGTGTACTCTTATTTGAGGCACCGTACATCGGAGGCTGATTATTACAACAACCTTACAAAGGGTGATGACACCCTACCTCTCGGGCTCGAGGAGGATGGTGATGATGACACTGGAACAATCCCTAAATATCTTCAGGATATCTACACCGGCCCAACCAAGAAACTGCAGGCTTCGAACCCAAATGACGAGCTTTTGGTTCTCGAGCCTTTGAAGAAGCCAGACAAAATACAATTGAGGACATCAGAATGGTGGATATTTGGGAGGATCCTCAATGAGAAGAACATTGATGTGAAAATGGGTAATTACGGTCCAGAGTGGTTCTTGACGATGAAGACAATCAAATCATGACTCACCCACGATGTGGGTAATTTAAAGAATGCAAATTTAAGTAATGTGAGCTCGATAGTTTAGATTTGTTTTTTACTAAAGTATTTAGTTTGCTCGATGGAATCGATAAGAGGTCGATAGTTTACATTTATTGTTATTTACTGGGATTTTTAGTTTAGTGGATGGGTTCCATAGGAGCTTGAAATGACCAGTATCAGAACATTACATGATAGTTTGCTTGGGATTCAGAGTGTCTCCAATTCGTCAAGGGGGTCGAGTATTAGGTTATTCCTTCTTGGAAGGCAAAGGACTATGTGTACTTGTGACAGTGCTATAAGAACTCTCATTGGTTTGCGATCAAGGCATCAATTTCCGATTGGACATTTAACATCTACGATGACGATGTGACAATCGTTCCTGAGGTAGCTCTGGAGTCGTTAATGAGACCATGGTGTCACCTCCTTCCCTCTCTGATGCCTTCTTCCTCGTTGTTCGAGGACCACCCAAAACTGAAGTCCTTAAAAGGACGCAAACCACCAAAGTTCTGATGGTGTCGTCTGACACCGTATAAAGTCCCCCTAACTCATCGAATGTAAATTTCATGATTACTACAAATGGTTAATGTTTTTATCCCATATGTCTTTGGTTAATGCTATTAATTTTGCAGCGGTGATTGTGGCATGTACGTCATCAAGTATATAGAGCACCGTCTAGTAAATCTTCCCTTCACCACATCATAGACAAAAACATACCGACTTTCTTGGATAAATGGATCATGGACCTGTTCTATCACCAAGTCAGACCTTGATGGGGTTTTTGTATTTTGTTTGGTCAATGTAGATTAAAAGGAACAATTATGAATTCAAATTTAGCAACCATTTCTTCCATGTTAATTTGAATTTAAGCTCAATAATTTCCTCCATGTTAATCTGGAACAATTATGAATTCAAAGCTTGGTAGGCTCGATATGAGTTTGATAAGAACTCAATTATTGTGTTTGATGGGTGGACTCTGTTTGCATGTGAGCTTGATAGGATTCGATTGAGTGTTTTGTGGACTGGGTTGAATCGATGGAAGACGGACCGTTATTCTGCGTTTCCGACAAAGCTTGATAGGTTCGAGATTAGTTCGATAGGTACTCAATTTTGTGCTTGATGATCTCGATGTTGCATTTGGATGCTTAAAAATTTCTTTGGGTTTTGCAAGAACATGACTGTTCACAACACGATTTTGTAGGGCATTTTTTGATGGTTCGGAATTTGTACCGTTTCCTTCCCTCCAAACATCACCCCACATATAAGTATACAATGTCATTTCCTTATTTCTGTACTTCCTTCCACTTCTCTCTCCACCACCATCTTCCCTACTCCTTTCTTTCTAATATTCAAGTCCAAGAATAATGCGTAATGATGACATCCAGGAGGTCATGGGTCTTGATCAGTTACTATGCATGTGCGGTTACCCCGCAAAACGTGTGTGCGTTGGGACATAGGCCGGGGTGTCGCAGGTGTCACGGTAGTGTGGAGCACCGAACGTTGAGGTTATTTGGTTTTTCTGTCTTGAGAAATCGTTTTGTGGTTTTTATTTTTGTTTAGGTTTCTAATCCATGGAAATATCGTATACTTGTTATAGGGTCACCACAAATGCGGATTTTATGTTTGTGATGTTGTGTCAACCTTACTCCCTCCCTAGGAACCACTCCAGCAGATCATCCAGAAGCTGGACGAACTCGTCCGACTCGTGACGAACTCGTCCGACTCGTGGGCACACTAGATCGTTGTTTAGCCGCCGACCAAGACACGTTGGCAATGGTCCTCATAGACAACAATATGTTTTTAATTTCATTATTATGAGTTAAAAGTCGTTGTATGTTGAGTTGTTATGATAAGCACTGATACTGGTCAAGTAACCTACAATTATTTTTATTGGGTAGTTCCATCCCCGAAGACACCAACAACATTACCCCCTTCCTGGAACACAACTGGCACAACTGCGGTATGACCTGCTTTGCCGAGAGACTCATTGCTGACCTCCCGACCTCCCCAGTTCCTGACGTGCCTCATTGCTATGAAGACCACTCTAGGTCGACAAGGAAACAACTGAAGGTGGAGTTTTGAAGAAGTTTGTTAAGGAACCCAGGCTGGAATAGTTTCTTGGTCAAGGACGTGTGAAGTATTGTAATAAACAAACCTTTTTGGGGGGTTAATGTTAGTTGTTAAAGTTATTTTATAAGTTACTTGTTTGAATATCCAGTTGTTAATATCCAGTTGTTTTATAAGTTACAAAGTTTGAGTATCCAATTGTTATTTTATAAGTAACAAAGTTTGAATATGCAGTTAACACTACTATCTAAACGAACAAAATGTTATAGGAAAATGACCATCGAGCTATATCAAGTGTCCATCAAGAACTATCGAGTGCAACATTAAAACAGATATAAACAAACACAACGTTATAGGAAAACAACCACCGAGTGTAAATCAAGCACGATCAAGCACAATATTAAAACATATTCAAATTAATATCTTCCATGTTGATTGACATCATTTCATGCTTATATTTGTATCTTATATCCATTATGTTTCACCTAAAACAATGCTACATGACGAGTTTTATGTTTGAATTTCAGAAATAAATAGGTTTGAAGAGAAGAGGCATAAAAGGACCTAAAAGTATGAAAAATGACTGAGTTGAGAGACTCAAGGACTAAGATGCAATATCGAAGGACCTGAATGTAAGATCGAAGGACCAATGAGCAAACAAGAACATTTCACATCATCATGGGGAGTATTTTTGCAATTCTATTCGGGTCGAAGCTTCAACAAGCGAAGTAGATGCATCAAAGACAAGCAAAGTCATCCAGAAAAGCCAAGAAGAAAACCAGCGTGATCCGAACCATATAGACCGCCACTTGGCGGTCCAAGACCGCTAATTGGCGGTCTGTTTTGCTCCAGATCCGCTAAGCTTTCTGTGGGACGTGTATTAGTGTGTATTTAGTCTATTTCTGGTATTTGTTTAGTCCCATACCGGGGGATTGTCCTAGATTACCTTTTTCTATGGCTATAAATATAACTCTTCACCTTCTATTGTATTCACCCATTGCTTGGTGGCATTCTCTCTACTTGGAGTAAGCCTTGGAGCAAAATCTCAAGGTGGGGAAGAATGCTGCTAGTGATGTGAGTCATTTAATAAAATAATTTTTCCAATGTTTTGTTCTTATGTTGTTTCTTTATGCATGTTTAGCTTAGTTTTATTTCTTTGATTGTAGGCTAAAGTAGTTAGAATGTTTCCTTTCTTTTTTAGTTTAATTGTTAGAATAATGTGTAGTGAGTAGATCCATCCCCCTTTGGGGTGGAGATGATGTTCATACATGTATTAAAGAATGGGTATGAATGCTTTATATTTTGATTGTGTTGATAAATGTGAATGTATGCTTGCTTGTTAGATTAGAATACTACACTTAATGGGTTTTGCCACACATCTTAGACACCTCCCATGCTTTTTTAGGTTCTGAAATAACCAGCTTGTGTATATGAATGTTAATCAACTAGGTTAGTGAATGGATTGATAGGTTTTGCCATAACCTTTAGACACTTCCTATGCATGAAAACACTACCTACATTTGTGCCTATAGAATGCATTCTTCACCATATTTTTACATGTGTGCACACACTTCACCCCTAGGGGTCTTTCTCTTCTTGATTCCAGCTTAGTTTTACATTCTTTTAGTTTTGATTCGAAGTAATCGTTGGTTGCTTTACTTTGCATTTTTCTTCTTAGTAGTTTAGTGTAGCGTAGATTAGCATAGACAAACTCTTCTCCCTTTTTGTTGCCACTTGATTTCTGAAAAACCAGAGGCTACTCACCTCCCTGAGGATCGACCCGTACTTGCCACCACTTCAACGCAGTCGTGCACTTGCGGTATTTAAAACAATTAAACACATGTCATGTAATAAAGCATCGAGCCCGATCGAGCACAATATTAAAACAAATTCAAATTAATTTCTTCCAAGTTATGTCATAAAGCATCGATATCGATCAAGCACAATATTAAAATAGATTCAAATTCATTTCTTCCATGTTATATCATAAAGCATCGAGCTCGATCAAGCTTCTATCGAGCACAATATTAAAACAAATTCAATTTAATTTCTTTCATGTTATGTCATAGAGCAGCAAGCTTGATCAAGCTTCTATCAAGCTTCAATTGAGCGTAATTGAGTACAACAACACAACAGATCTAACGAACTAAAATGTTTTCTTTTATATATTGAATAGACCTAACAAATGAAAACATTATTGAATTGTGTTTGTGTCTTTAATATTTTCATTGTGTCTTTGAATCCTAAGAAATGAGACATCTTTTGACATGAGAAGTATATAATTTGATTATTATCAAAAATTATCATTACGTATAATGATAAAGATATTAGTTGGTTATATATGACTTGTGCTGGAAAAGATGGTATGTCAAAAGATTATCATTGCCCCTCTTAACTTGAGTGATGATAATGATTGGCCCCTTGATAAAGAAAAATGATAATTTGCACAATGTAACTTATGTATAGTTACATATTATAATTAGCTTGAGAGATCAAGAAAAGAATATATAAATCAAAGAAGATACATTCCTAGTTTCTATAATATTCTTAGTATCATGAGGCAAGGGATAGACACAAGTGATATTATTTCATATCACTAAATGAATCGTGTTTTGTTCAAGTCTTTGTTATTTGGGTAACTATAATGTGTAGTTAGATACCACTTATAATTTTTGATATAAATTTTTTATATCATTGCCAACACAACTTAGATCCTCCTATATGTCACACAATTAAACTGGAAAATAAGAAATATAATTTTGTATTTTATATGATGTATTGTAATGAAATGAATGTGGTTGAATAGCAAAATTAATATGTCGTGATTACCACATGGTTATACAAGTGATGTGTCGACAATAGGAATTTAAAGCAAATGAAAGACAATGTGCATGCGAGGTCTACAAGTGATGCATGACCTAGATGGTAATTAGTGTAATCTTTTGCTTCGAGTTTTATGGTCCAAGTTGTCTTAAATAGGGGAATTGATTGATCTGGGAGCAAAGTACACGTCACAACATGCAAAATTGAGCTCCCAAACACTATATTGAAATAACAAACAACCAGAACAAAATTTGGAGCAAAAGAAGCTCACCAGGCCGCAGTTGGCGGTCCCAGACTGCTGATTGGAGGTCCAAATAACTTTCCACTTCTTCAAATATCTTCTGGTGCCTCCCCTGGATGCTGAGATGTCCCTGAAATAAATAAAACTAAAAAGATAAGATTAAACCCACTCAAATCGTCCAAACCAGAGTCTGGACAAAGCACCTCCCGGCAGCGGTGCCAAAAACTTGATTGATCAGTTATAATACTGCAAGTGCACGACATCGGTGAAGACGTGGCAAATACGAGTCAAACCACAAGGAGGTGTGTCGACTCTAGTTCGTTCGAAGGCAAGTGGGGAAAAAGGGAAAAGAAATTGATTAAACTAAACTAAACTACGTTAAACTACCACGAAACAAATAAAGAAGATGAAAGCACGAGACGAAATAAAACTAAACTAAGTGACTAATAGAAGCAAGCTAGAAATCAGGAATGGAAACCCCTGAGGGGTAGATTGTGTGCACATATGAAGTGAAATAAGTGATGCATGACGCATGTAAGCGTGTATGTGTGTGCGTCATGTGTGTGTCTTCATCCATAGGAAGTGTCTAAAGATTTGGCAAAACCTATCAATCCATTCCAACAACGTATTAGCAATTACTACTTGATTAGCATAAGACTAGGCTCTGCATGAGAAGTGTCTAAAGATATGACAAGACTCATCAAAAACCATAAGCTCATGTGAAGAACAAAACTAGGCATGGGAGGTGTCTAAATCTTATGGCAAAACTCATCAAAACAAAGTTTCTTCAATCAAGCAAGCAAGCAAACACAAATACAAACACATAACTAACACGTATCATATTCAATAGGAAATTTCAGTCAATAAACATGAGGAACTAAGCATGGGAAGTTTCTAAATCTTATGAAAAACCCATCAAAAATCCCCCAACATGTAGATGATTAAAACACCTCTGATGAACATATAAACATTCAAGTCTACACAATCAAAAATTCATCACACATCCAAACTTCACAACTTATATGTACATCATCTACTCACTACTCATTAAGAAAAGAAGACAAAACGAAATTAAACTAAGCATGCAAGAATTAAAAGAGAAGACAACATTAAAACAAACTAAGAAAAATTATTTTATTTACATGACTCACATTACAAGTAGCAATCTTCTCCACTTGAGTTTGCTCCAAGACTTACTCTAAGTAGAGAGAATGCCACCAAATAATGGGTAAATACAGAGGAGGAAGAGTTCTATTTATAGTCATAAAAAGGTAACCGGGGACAATCCCCCGGTATGGGACTAATCACATACTATAAATGAATATAAAACCACATAATCGAACACCCAACTAAATCATGAACTATTTGGAATCATTTGGACCGCCAATTGGCGGTTTGGTTGCCTCTGATCGAGTCTGGATTTCGGTGGCTCAGTTCTGGCTTGATTTCTTGATGTTTGATAAAGCTGATTTGGTTGTTGATGGTTAGGCCCGGATCTAATTGCCAAAATACTCATCATGATGGTGTGGAGCTTTTTGATTTGCTAATTGGTCCTTTCGATTTTACATCGAGGTCCTTCTCTCTTTCATCTCAGTCCATAAGTCTTGCAACTTAGTCATTTTTCTTGCTTTTAAGTCCTTTTTGAGTCTCTTCTTCTCAAACCTGTTTATTCCTGAAACTTAACATAAAACTTTTACGTAGCATTGCTTAGGCTAAATATAAAGGATATAAGACACAAATATATGTATGATATGATGTCAATCACTCGGCATCCCCAATGACTTCCTTCAATTTATTCATAAAATAGGTCCAAGAGTTGTGCTTCTCATTGTCCATTAGTCCAAACGCAATAGGATACGAGTGGTCATTTGCATCCAATGCAACGACACATAATATGACACATAATATCTGGTTTTCAAGAATGTGTCATCGACACATTCACATGACGACATCATCTAAACCCCTTCTTGAAAAAGCAATATAGGAAATGACCATCTTCTGTGAGAAAATAAGTGATTGTGCCTGGATTCTTTTGCTCCAACATGTACAAGTGCTCAGGTAACTTTTTGTAAGTGCCTTCTCTCAGCATCTCCACGCCTTTTTGTAACTCATATTTATGTTGTATCTAGTACCATCACTGACATATTTGTTCTTGATTAGGTGGTCAACTATCTAAAGTGCTGCTTGTCGGTGGTCTTTTTGTCTCAGTTCCAATGTGCAATTACGTACATTGTGGAAGACGCAAAATGTGGAATTCTTTTTTGCCCCTCAAACATGTGAGTTTTTGACCATCAATCGTTGTGAGTTCCAATGTGCTCAAATATGGGTGAACGCGCCTTTTTTTGCCCCTCAATCTCCAGCCACAATTAGGATCCTTGCAAAGGTTATATAACACCCATTTCCCATACTTCTGTAGGATTTCGTGCCCCTATGTATGTGTATATTTAAAAAATTTAATACAAACATACACGATCGATTTCATATTTTCATTGATTTTATGTACATGTATATGTTTATTCTAATATCATGCATTCCTACATATATTAAAATAAATAAAAGAGAGAAAATCATACTCAAAGGTTCTCTAAAGCCTTTCAGAAGATCCGGAGTTTCGTTGCTCAGCGAATCACTGCCGAGTCGCCTCCAAGTGTTCACCAAACTCTAAACAAGATTAGAGAGAAATGAGCTAGTCAATCAATCTCTAATTAAGCTTAGAATCTAGCTAATAAACCCTCTTTAAGCTCCTGAGATTTCTATCTCCAAAACATAAAACTATTAATAGATTTTTGTAGTGATTAAGGGAGAGATTAATGAGAGAGAGAATTTATGTATTAACATAAACAAGTAGGATGATGGGTCCTTTTATATGCTCCCAAAATATCCTTATCAAGAATTATTCTTTAGTCATGATCTATTGCTTATTCTCTCCTAAAATTAATCCCAAATTTCCACATAAGCATCCTCAAAAATGTTTGATCAAATCTGGAATTAATCCAACTCATGATATAATTATTCTCTTAATAATTTAGGCAAAAATCACGTTGTTCGGTTAACCGAGAATTCTTCTCGGTTAACCGAACCATTCGGTTTAACACACGTTTGGTTGACCGTGAGCTAGATGGTCGACCGGATATACATGAGAAAAAATCCATGGAAAAATTCGAATGATCCGCGTCTTGCTCCGGTCAACTGGTTACTCACCAAAATTTCTCCTTGTCGAATCTCATCGGACGACTGTGTCACCTTCGGTCCACTGAAAATACCCTGATTTTGCCTTTGTCAAATTTTGGATTAATTTCCAACAAAATTTGAACTTTTGGGGTTTTTAGAAAATTCATATCGTATGTAATATATTATCATATGTAATATTAAATTATTACAACCCACAATATATACACCTCATATGAATTTATTAATGATTCTAATTATGTCAATTCTCATGACATATTGATTTTATTGATTCCGCACATGTGTTCATTTTCACATGAAACCCGACACATCATATGAACTCAAAATCAAGCTTCTTGTTTCCCAGTTTTGTGGTGTGACCTGTAGGAGGATCTAAGCTAAATTGACAGCGATATTAAACACTTAATATCTCAAACTATAAGCGGTATCTTGCTACACATTATAGTTACCCAATTAGCATAGATGTCTTTATTCCACTAGAACTAAACACGATCCATTTAGTGATGTAAGTGAATCACTTGTGTCCGTCCCTTGTCTCATGATATTAAGAATATATACAAAATAGAAGTGTGTTACATTTGTATTATATTCATTTCTTGATCTCTTTAAGCTAATTATAACTATGTAACTTAACTCAAGTTACATTGTGTACATTCTAATTTTGCTCTATCAAGGGGCCCACTAATATCATCACTCAATTAAGAGGGGCAATGATAATCGTTTGACTAGCTATCTTTTCCACCACAAGTCATGTTCAACCAACTATTGCCTTTACCACTATACTCATTGATAGTTTTTGACAATAATCAAATTAAGCACTTCTTGAGTGAAAAGATATAAGTCTCATCTTAAGATCCAAGACACAATAAAACATTAATGACACGACACACAATTATTTATAGAGATGCGCTAGCAGAGGATGTATGAGTGGGGCTAGAATCCAATATATCTTCTTTAGTTATCATTAGAGCACTCCATCTTCTGATGAAATGAATTGTGAACTCCGTCTTGTGTTACTTTCAGTTCTACTTGGACGACTACTGCTTGTCCCAGGTGTTTGGTGTCCTGGACTTCCGGGTTATAAGTGTCTTTCTGTTGGGGGTTGTGAGTATGGAAGTGGCAAATCTTCACTATCATCTCCTCCAGAATCATCTTCCCAATCTCTATTATCATCACTTAAATTCACAAAATGATCGTCATCCACATATGTCTCATACTCATTCATGGGTGTCAGACATCAACTTCACGAACAAATATCTTTCCTCTGGTAGCCATGAGATATGTTTGAGGAACAAAATTCCCAACCTCACTCATAACTTCTTTATTAAAGTTGGAATAAGGCGATGGTTCTACAGGTGCACTCTTCTTAACCAGAGTCACACATAATAGAATCCTATCCTACAATATTTCAAAGACAAAGCAGACGTTAGAATCATGTGTAATTTCAACAGGTCTATATGGCTGCCCTTGTGTTTTGTAAGCAGTTTCCAGTGTGAGCTCATACTTCAACTTATCAACATCAAACGTTTTATGCAAAATCTCAATAAGTTGATAGTACGTCATATCATTCTCTAGCATGATCCTTTTACTCTTGTCATCCTTGAAAAGTCAATCTCTACCACCCATTTCCCAAACACCATTGTACGCAGTCAATACGTTAATAGTCGAACCTAATATGACAAAGAAAAAAGTCAAAACAGTGGAATGTAAATTAATATACATAACATATCGAGCTTTACCGAGTTTCTACCGAACCAATATCGAGTACCACAATCAAACACAATCGAACACTAAACAAGTATATATAACGAGCATAAACATCGAGTCCACTCGAACTCGATCGAACTCTCACATCAATTTTTTTACAGTTTCACTTACCAATTCTCTTTGTTGACCGATTTTTCTTCCAAGAACACTAAAACAATTTGTGCATTCTGGTGGGGGTCCGACGGGAGTCTGAATGGCACGATTTAAGCTCAATATTGGCTATTGTGGGCTTGATATTGCATTCCATTGCGGTTTTACTCTCAATTGAGAAGCTAGATACGGGTGATAAAAGAAAGAGAGAGAGAGAGAAAGTGGGACAAAGGAAAGAGAATAGTCCAATGGTTTATGCAAGGGGTATTTTGGGGAGAAATAGAAACATAAACATATTTATCAGAGGATGTCAATGTGGGGGGGGGGGGGGGGGTCTTTTTCAATGTTGGGCCACTTTAAGCATATAAACTCAAATTTTCCATTTCATATTCCATTTTTATTGGTTTATGAACTTCTAAATAAATTTGAATGCAAGAACGTTGTTACAATGTTTGTTTTGTCAAAGCTCAAAGAGTTCTAATTAAGTCATACCGTAATTGTTGTATATACATTTACATTAACATTATGAGTTAGTTCAAGAAAAAAGTGCACACATGTTTATTTTGTAATGGAAATTTGAGTCTTTATGCTTAAAGTGGGTCACTAATACCCACATTGACATCATTGTAAAAATAGGCTTATGTTTCCATAGTGTACCAAAATACCCCTACCATTTAAAACCCCAAAAACCTCTCTCTCTCTCTCACGCATCCCTGCTCTCTCTGTTCCCCTCACTTTCTCTCGCACTCAACCCCTTAATTCATATCGGACCCTGTCGATCCCAGATCGAGCTTCCTCGTTGTCGTCGAATCCAGATCGGAGAACAACACTATTCATTGATGCCGACGATGGTCAATTTTAGGGTATGTTTTGTTTTTGGTATTTTAGGTTCATATATATTTGATGATTTTAAAGGTTAGTTTAGTGTTTCTATAAAAAATGTAGTTGCTTACCTCCATTTATTGGTATTGATCTGAGTTCTGTGGATTTGGTTGAATCTATGGAAGTCAGACCGATTTTCTGTGTTTCTGACAAAGCTCGATAGGCTAGAGATGAATTTGATAGAAACTTTATTGTTGTGCTCGATGGGCATGATAAATGTTTATTCGTGCTCGATTCCATCTACAAGTGAGCTCGATAGGATTAGATTGTGTTAAAAACCGTGAGTTCGATAAATGCTCGATACGAACTCGATAGTTATGATTTGTTGTTATTTACTGGAATATTTATATTTGCTCAAGGGGTTCGATAAGTTCTCAATATGAACTCCATAGTAGGCTCGATGGGTTCGATAAGTGCTCGATATGAGACTTTTTTTGCAATTTTTTCCATATTTTTTAACTGGTTGTGGTTTTTTCCTATTTCATTTTGCAGACGCCGAAGTTAATACTTTCAGCATAGAGCTCTATAAACTCATATCGAGTACAACAATCGAACTATAAACATGTATAACTATCGAGCATAAACATCGAGCCTCACTATCGTGTACCATCGAGTCCACTCGAACTCAATCGAACACTAAAATAATTTTAACTATCGAGCATACCCATCGACCCACACTATCGAGTATCATCGAGTACCGTCTAGCATCGTATTCAACCATAAGAAATGTTCATTCATCGAGCTTTATGGAGCTCCATAAGGCACCATCGAGTACAAAAATAACCAGATACCCCAGAAAATACAAACTCAAACACAAATTCAAATAAACTTAAACAAACCAAAAAAACACATCAAGGCATTGACCAATATATTTGAAAATGGAAAGAAAATCCAACAAAGTAACACCCACATCATTTTTTTACAATTTCACTTACCCATTCTCTTTGATGATTGTTTCTCCTCCAAGAATACTAAAACAACTTGTGCATTCCGGTGGGGGTCCAACGAGAGTCCAAGGTGAGTTTAAAGGAGACAATTTGAGCTTATTATTGGCTACTGTTGGCTCGATCTGGTCTAACTCTCAACTGAGAAACTAGATAAGGCTGAGAAAGAGAAAAAGAGAAAGAAATGGAAGGGTTTATGCAATGGAGCCAATGTGGGGACTTTTTTTAGGTACATTCATATTGTTGTGTATCTTTTCAACTATATAAGATACTTGAAAACTAAAGAGGAATCTAACAATATGTATTGGAACTCGTGACAGTAGAATGGATACTCCTCCATTATTGGTTAGCTCGTTCTTGCAAAGACGAGTTCTTAAAGTAAAGGAATATAAAATTGGAACACACTTCTGGAATCTAGACTGTGTCGTGTACTTTAGTGTCGTGTTTTTTTATGTGCTAGGCATATTATCCAAACACGAACACGACACGGATTGAGTTTGTGTCTAGTTTTAGAAACACGAACACGACAGGTATAAATTCGTGTACACACAAAACTACACTACACATGCCTATAAATAAATTACTGTTTTTAATGTATAATCATTAGCACACCAAACGAGACAAGCAGTAGGCAGTTTGTTATATAAGGTTGGAATGGACTTAATTTTCGAAATCTTCCGACTTGAGACTAAAAGGTTTCCCCAACGCATGCTCACATATCAAAAGCATAATAAGAATATGTTTTGTTTATACACTAAAACACGTGATGGTGTAGTGTTTTTTCATGATGTAATCCTGTGTAGGTAGGAGAATTCGAATCCCCTGTTCCTCAATCTGTAGATGAATGTTTTTAAATATTTTTATCAAAACATTAGAAAACACTCATTCTTTCCTTTTATTTTATTTTCTTCTCATTCTTTCCTTTTCTTCTCTTCTCTTTTCTTCACTCAACTCTCCCTCTCCTTTACTACAACTCTCTCTTCCCTCCCTGTTTCAGGTGACCAACTCTTTTGGAACTCTGACGAGTTGGGTGGAGCTAGGCACAAGGAGGAAGACGTAAGGTCGGTTGCTGACTGAGAAGGCTCTGGTAAACTCCGTCGATCTTGAGTGAAAGGTATGCCAAGTTCATTTTAGTAACTCACACAAGGTGTGTGAGGGGTTTGGTTTGTTGCTGGGGGTCGGAAACCTCATCGGGGATGAGGTGCAACTGGGTTGTTGTAGAGGAACAGTCGACCGATGTTGTTCTTGGTTGACCGGTCGTAGAGTCAATGGAAGATTTTATCCCACACCGGTCGAACGATGCCTATGGGCGGTCGACATGTTGTGCATATTTAGCTAGAGGAAGAAGACTTTGTTATTTTCGGTCGGACAGGACCCCCTTATCGTTCGATCGTTGCTATTGTTGTTTAAGTTATGTGCGGGCCTAGAGCATCGAAATGGTCGACCAGCCTAGACAATGTTCGACTATTAACTTAAGTGTACTCCAATGGTGTTCGACCGGTTTGTGTGTTGTTCGACCGGTTATGGTCTTGTGAAGCGTAGGAAAATTCTGTTATTTTCGGTCGGACGGGACCCAATTATCGTTCGATTGTTGTTGTGATTATTTAAATGTTTACCAGGCCTACAAACGGTGGACCGTTCCTGTACATTTGTACGACCGTTTGCACGTATGTTAGTTCGACCGATCGAGTGGTAGCTCGGACCATCTTCTGGTTCAACTTCCAAACGGTCGACCACTTTGCCATTTTCGGTTGACCGTTGGTGCCCAGTATTAAATGGAATGCTTTCTTTGATAGTGTCACCTGTGTCCACGGAAACATGTGTCCTCGCCTCGTGCGTGTGCCGAGAGGTGGCGGTGGGTGCGATGATCGTGCCTGCCCAGGAACCGCCGTGTGGAAAAGTGTGGATACTTGGTGTTTTGCGTCCCATTGTGTTAATGGGCAGTGTTGCAACTTGTGTGAGCAATCGATATTTCAGCTTGTGTAAGCAACCGAGGTATCAGCTTGTGAGAGAACCAATGGTTCAGCTTGAGTGAGCATACCTCTATATTGACTGTGTGTGCCACGGTAGTTTCCCTTGGAGGACACGATGTTTGTCGTTGGGTTTGCTAACCTTGATTTCCCATGGATGGGGAACATTTTACGTTTGCATTAGTAAATGTCATGTATACTAGTATGATAGGGTTATTGCATGGTGTTTCATATGCATGTAGGTGGACTTGGTATACGGGATTTTCATTATGAAAACTCAGGTATTGTTTCATATTTGCATTTTAGGTTGTGAGCGGCACTGAGCGGGTGACGACCGAGGACGAGTGCACTCCGGGACCGGATCCTCGAGTCTATCTTTCCGGTTGTTATGATTACTTGTATTTATACTTCCTCGTACCTTGATGTAATCATACCTTTTGTAATGGTGCACCTTTTTTATTTTATTTGAGTAATGTCCTCGAGTTTCGTTGGTTTAAATTTTTGTGTATCGTTTAAATTTTCCACTATTTTTCGGAGACGTTACAAATTCCACACCGTGCCATCACTTATAAGTAGTCAAAACTAATTGACCAAGGCCAATCAATACCTGGGAATACACAAGCCCCACGTCGATTCGATTACCATATCACCCTTCAAGTATTGTAACATTGTAAACGATCTTCAAAAAAATTACATCAGTCGTAATCATTCAGGCAATCCAATATTATTACTGAAATCCATGAGTCACTGCACTATAAATAGACAAACAATTTCATTATCCCAACAATCAATAGACAACAAACTAGAATGAAAGAATAGTACAATACCCATCCATCACACTGGATGCAGCACCAATCCATGCCAGGATCAGCTCCACAATCAACATTGAGGAATTATTACCAGTGAATATGCATTTAATGGAGAAAAAAATAACATATACACGTCCTTTATATGTACTTGCAGAAGGGCCCTCCTTCCTAGTAACGAGAAAACTTCTGTGACGTCTCTCTATGTCCTTGAAGCCCAAGTTCAATAGTTGTGTAATCCTAGTAGCAATCTATAGTTTTAGTAGCTAAAGTTTCAAGTTTCTGTCGGATGAAACCTTCAAGAAATGCTTTTCAAGATTCTCAAAAAGATGGGATGTAGTCGAAACCAGCGAGCTACATGGTCAGATTTTCCTCATTACGGTTCTTGGTTGTGGCATTTTCGTTCCATTCTGTTTGCCTTGAGACATAGTAGGCTTCAGTTGTCCCAATGTGCCTGTTGAGACCTTAGTGACCATCTTGCTCGGCCTAGCAGCAGTGATGTTAGAACCATTGGCTGCACTTCTCTGAGCTATTCGCTTTTGCCTCTCAATCTCTAGTGCCGCAATCCTCTTCCTGCTTGCTTCTTCCTGTAATGTATGAGCTGATTGAATTACAGAAGCCAAAGACAACATTATAGACACTCGACGGAGCTCTAGAACAGGATTTGAATTGTTTTTGTTGGTATAACAATTAATGCAACTAACAGTATATGGTATTTCATATATTGCAAGGAACAAAATAGGATTGGAGATGAGCATAAAACATGACAGATACAAGCATGTAATGGCAAAAATTATGTTGTCCTTTCTCGTCTCTAAGGATTTTCAATTCAGAGTTTCTAGATATTGTAAGCATAGGATGGACAAATGCATTAAAACACCATCAGATGGGGGCTTAGGATAAATACCTTCTCAGCCTTGCTCATTCGAATCACATCTTTGCCCATTGTTGGTAATCTTTTGCTCCTTGAAAGAGCATCCAACCTACTGCTTGTGAGAGATCCTCTCACTGGTTTAGACTTCTTATCATTAAGACCCTTACGCGTACTACCATTGGGTTTAGATGGAAGCTTTTCCTCAATATTTTCAATGGGTTCAGGATTCTTTCTCTTTTGAATGACATTCTTATAATTAATATCAGGATCGTAATCTTCTACTTCAGGATTCCAAACTGCTGTGGCATTTTCTACTCCTGAATCTCTTCCGAGCACCATCTGGAGGTCACCAGGCTCATGAAAAGACAATCCATTATCTTCCTTCTGGCGATTTGAAGGTTCATGGGAGGCAGAGTCGAAGTGGAGTTCAGCAGACATGATGCTTATGTCGGTCTCAACAAGTGAATTCTGGAACTGCTCTACTGGTGCTCTTTCAGCTAGAAAGACAGAGTCATCAACAAAACTATTTCTCATATCAGTTCTATTTTCTTTGTGGGCATTGTTGTAACCTTCAGATTTTAAGATATCATCATCTGCCACTGCTGACCATCCATGTGAATGCTTCCCTTGACTATTTCCTTCATATTCAGAAACTACTAACCAGTCATCCACCCCATGACTTCTTATAGTTGCCGATCCATCAACAGAGTTAGAAAATCCATCCGCTTTATTGATCTCTGAGTTTCCTCTATGCGAGAACATGAACTCCTCATTGCCATTTTGAGCTCTCTTGATTGTAGGGCGGTAAGCATCCTCACCTTCAAATTTTTCCGCACGACCCATTCTTTCAACAGGGATGTCTTGCCCATTTATTATTATTGGATCAGTCGTTGCTGCATTAGGTTTTGCTCGTCTCGCAATTTCTTCATCAAGACTAAGGCCATTTAGGGCTGAAATTGTTGACGAAGTATTTCCATTGACGGTATAATATTCATCAACAATGTCTAGTGGCTGTCTGTTACTGCCTTCACCAAGTATTGTTCTTTTAGTGTCAAGATCCTGTGATGAGGAATCATCCTTCAGCAATATATCTTTGAACGCATTCCAATTCTCGTTATCATTTTTTTCATCAACAGAATTATCTCCATTCTTCTCAACACCACCAGAACCATTTTCATGAGAATCATGACTATGACGATGTCGTCCAACTTTATGCTTGCGGTGGCGTCGGTTCGGATTATGGTGTTTCTCAAAAGAACCAACAATGTCCTCGACCTGTTTTCTGAGGCCATCCTCGTCAACGAGGTCCTCATCAACAGAAGATGAATCAGAATCATCATTTTCTGCATGTCTTCCTTTAGGAGTAATATAATTTATGTTTCGGATTACTACAGTCCTCGACGACTTCTTGTTGGACCTTTTCTGCCGGTGACTCTTACCAGATGATTCTTCCCCATCTGATTCACTTTCAGAATCTGAATGCTTATTCTCATTCTGTATATCCCTCGAACTACTTCTACGAATTTTCCCTGAACTATGATGCAGATCCCTGTCATAAACTGTTGAACCATTCTCATGGTCCTCATTCCCAGCATGTGGGAGAGGATATGGTGGCATGAAGTGCATCCCAGGGAAAGGGTACCCTTGAAATGGACCCGAGTTCGCAGTCGCAGGACTACGAAAGGCATACATATATTCAGGAGGAGGGTGATTCAACCAACCATTTGGCATTTGATAATTACCCCAAGACATATTGTTCATCCCTGAAATCAGTTGTCCGTAAGAATATTTGTACTAGATGTCTAGCTTCATCAAATAAAAGATCGAAGTGTATCTTGAAAAGAAAAGGAAAAAGATAAAGCAAAATAACTGTATATCTTATATGATTGAAGATTTAAACATCAATAGGGAGAAATTAATAGACAATGAAGGCATAAGGGTATAAAACATGTAACTTGGCTGAAGGCTGTTGATACTTGGGTTTGGGTCAAAATCCTAATACGCTCAAAACTTAGGATTTTGTTCTCATTTCTGTTAAATAATTTATAGTTCTAAATAATAATATGGTATATTAGTTTCTGAAAACTATTTTGACTTGTCATTTAAATATGGTCAGACAATAAAGACAAAAAAAGAGCATAGGTCGAGGAAGCTTTTACTATCGACCATCACTCCTGAAAAATTTACTGATCTTAATACCTTGCCCATTCACAGAACCTCCATTTTGTTCTTTGTGACCATCAGAAGCAGTATTTGTATTTATTGGTGGAATATTAGTACTATTTTCCGATGTAAGCTCAATCCCAGAACTTTGCATGCTTAACATCTGTGACTGTGCAGATGCTGCAAGAGCTGCTAGTTCTTCCACCCAAAGTTTGTCTTTCTCCTTCTCCATGCATAATTCCTTGAAGCTTATACATGCCTCTCTGCACATAAAAGATATAATGAGTATTTATATCTCGATTTTGAAATTTATTTTAAAGTAGGATTGTTGGTACGTACTGACACATTTCAATAGTTAGTGATTATCAACAATTACGAGGATTAAATGTATTTACAGTATATGTATTACGATACTGTCTCATATACACGGACTCGTGAAGAGAAAACTGTATATTTAGTTTGTATAGAAGAGATATGAATATTATCAGTCCTGTGCATCAACAAGTAACAATTTTAGAAGTGGAGAGTAATGCTGATAAACAACGATATGTTCATGGCATTCGATGTTAATGCACCCGTCACCATTAATGTCATCATTTACATTTTTTTAATTTTATTGTTTAAAAAAGATTTCCAATAAAGTGAGAGACGATTCTTCGTGAAAATTATTCTTGAGATTACCACAAAACGTGTTAATCTCGCTTCATTTCAAAAAATTACAATTCAAAAGCAAAAACATTTTCGCCTTAGCAAATACATATCTTCCTCTTAGCAAATACACATCTTTCTTCTAACAAATGTGTCACTCGCGAAATACACATTTTCTTTACAGGACACACATCTGTCTTGTGAGAGACACACATTTCCTTTACAGGACACATTTCCTTTACAGGACACACATCTGTCTTGTGAGAGACACACCTCTCCCACATGGACAAGTACACATGACACACATGTCCTGCATGGAACGCACATTTATCCCACACGAGACAAACAATCTATCATGCATTAGAAACAAAAACGAACGGCTAGATTGTCACGTCATCAAAAAAAAAAACTGCAAATAAAATATTGCTGAAAAATATCTCAGTGTTGGCAACATCCTTAAAGAAATCATGGCCGTTCACGTCGAAACGTATTAAAAGTCCATAAATCATTTTCCTGCCAATAAAACACAACAAAAAGAAAATATGGTTGGTATCTCCGCGGTCTTACGTTTTGCTTAGGTCAAGGTACTTGTAAATTAAATAATATAAGTAGATTTGTGATATCTTCGCTAACTCGGTACTAAAACAATGGAAAATTTAAAGAGAAGAGTCTGACATATTGGCTAAAGAAACCATAAACATGTCAGTTATCGTTTCAGAATTTCCTTGCTGGAAACTGAGGTGATTGAATTTCCTTGTCTATTCTCTAACCTTCACCATGCCAGTTACGTTTCTAGCATGTGAAAATATCGTTGATAAACATGGAGTACCCATGTTGGACTACATGATGAATTAATACAAAGATAAATCCAAAATAACTAATAAAGAAACATAAATCATTGAAAACCACCTCAACCGAAATGCTCCAAATGCATCGGCGAAGGACACAAGATCATCAATATTCTTCTTGTCATAACCAGCAATTGAAGCTCGAGCGTACGCCATTCCTTGTTCCTTTTGGAGCATCTTCTTTCGATTTTCAAAAACAAGTAGAAGATGTGATCTGCACAAAATTGCAGCCCTTAATGAGAATCAAATCTGACCAAGCAAGAACAATTGATCCAGATTTATATATCTCACTCTTCTTAAAACTGCCAAATGCTAGAATTGCAACATTAAAACGCAGAGAACTTTGAGGACAATTATTCTACATCTAAATGTTCAAAAAGAAAGACAAGCTAGGCCACTATTACAGTTGAGGAGTAGGACAACTTACTTTGAATTTTCTCCTGGTCCCTGCAAAAACCAAAGATCTCAAGTTAAGTTGACTATGTTAAGAAGTTTATGGTAAATAAAAGAAAGACATAAAAATTCAAAAGCATATCTTTAACAATGTGAGGGTCGAGACAGCAAATTATCCAAAAAAAGCAATTATCCGTGGCTGATCTGGATACCAGTGGGAATATATCTCGTCTCAAATTCCCATTCTGAACTGTCTGAGGTAACTATTTTATATAAAGTTCTTTCTTATCGGGAATGCAGGACATAAATTAAAAAAATCGCTTCGGGAGTACAGATCTCAGATTCAAACGCAAAGTTCCCAACCAAACCTCACGAAATCATGGCCCAAAAAACAAAAAACATAACATGCTATCTTCGTTTGTTTGCACTGAGGTTGTAACCTGTTTGACCATAGAAAAAAATCACAAAAATCGATGTCACTAAAAATAAGGAAACAAAACATATCAAAATCTCATATTCTGATAACTTCTTCCGCGGAGGCTAACATACCAAGAAGGCAAGAAACTTAGAAACCACAAAATGACAAAGCAAGAACATATCCACAATGATAAAGGCATGTTACTTAGTACTTACTCTATTCTTAAAGCTCCTCAGATTTGCAGAAGAATAAATGCCTATACTAAAACATAAAAAAACAACGAGTATAACTCTAGTGAGCCCAGGGCTCATCAAATTTAGTTTAAGCCCCCTAATATCTCACCATTGGATCTTATTTACAGTTAATCTCACCATTCATTAGCATAACCGTTTTTTTCTTAATCTACCTTACAATTTGAAATGACTGGTGGATATTGTGGGGGCTCATTTTAGAAAAATTAAGCCCTTGGCTCACTTGAGAATTCATATATATATATATATATATATATATATATATATATATATATATATTGATAGAT
Source organism: Triglochin maritima (assembly GCA_963682175.1). Lineage (NCBI taxonomy): Eukaryota > Viridiplantae > Streptophyta > Magnoliopsida > Alismatales > Juncaginaceae > Triglochin > Triglochin maritima. The sequence continues at coordinate 28,045,932 of OY821771.1, read as the reverse complement.
AGGATCGATAGATCTTACTCATTGCTGACATATCTCTTTGCAAAAACTAAATATTTGCTGTACTATTTTTGAAATTTCACAAAATATATCAAATATAATTACTTCCTCCGCGGCTAATATGAATAACCCTAACAAGAGATCAACATAAACTAAGGACATAAACCAATGGTTTACTCCAAAAGACCAGACTTGAACTTCAATTCTCCTATTCCTTTATCAAATCTAATGAAGTGAAGTATAAATCTGCAAATAATATGCAATATTCTATAGATCTAAACAAATAAGATTCACATTTGGAAACTCATTCTAACTAATATACTTAAAAGTATGGAAAACTACAAAAAATCAAGACCGTAAGTGTCCAATAAAGAAAAGTTGCCCCAAACAAATTCATTCAAGTTCAGCTGTCCCTTTATCAAGTCCATTTTCTTACGCAAATAAGTGAGAATGGGAAAAAAATCAGAACCTATTCTGAAACTTTGCCAGACCATCATTTGATTTACAAAGATTTTGGTACCCAATTCAGGAAGAAAACCAAACGAAAAATTTAAGTTCAGAGAATCTAAAAAACTAAGGTTCCGCTTGGAACCACAATTCACTTATCAGATTTTGATTTTCAAAAATGAAGAAACAAATTTTAAAACTTAGAATTTCTAGTAGTAAGGCTCAAACATTCCAGAACTGAAAATAAGATTTTCTCAAATTTACGATATTTTGGCCGTCAAAATGTGATTCCAAACCGCCCCCGAGCTTCCCAAAAACCATAGATTCAAAAGCATTTCCAGACGACACTTAAGTGTCTATAATCCAGAGTTCAATTTTCAAAAATGAAGAAACAAATGTGTTACAGCCGACATCTAAGAACTTTAAATTTTTTGTATTAAGGCTCAGATTCATTCCGGAACGGATTACAATATTTTACGAAATCTGAGTGTCAAGATGTGATTCCCAGAATTCCAAACACCATAGATTCTGACAGTATTTCCAGACATACACTTAAGTGTCTATTATCCAATAAAATAAACTAAAAACACCGAAAAGATTAGATTCCAAAATCCAAAAAGAAAAGAAAAAGAAATGAAGAAACAAATCTGATTTACAACTGAAATTTTAAAACTTAGAATCTCTCGTACTGAAAATAAGATTTGGTCAGATTTACGAAAATTTGACCCTCAAAATGTGATTCCAAATAGCCCCTGAGTTTCCCAAAAATCATAGATTCCACTTAATCTAAAAGCATATGCAGATAAAAAAACACCAAATGATTAAATTTCGAAATTAAGAAAGAAAAAAAACCACAACCTCAAGACTGGCCTCATGAGCCCGCTCAGCGGCCTCCTCGATCTGCACGATCTCCGTCTCGATCGTCCCGACCCTCTCGAGCACCTCCGGAGTGGCAACAAACCTGCAAAACCTCTCCAACGTCCCCCTACAAAACCACTCCCCATCCGCCTTCAGATCGAAGGAGTACCCTCCTTTAGGCACGTGGTCCCTCGCGAACTTAAGGTGAGAAAGGAAGGGGTTGAGGAGGCCAGAGGCGATTTTGTCGCGGGAGCCGGAGAGGGAGACGGCGATGAGGTCGCAGCGGGTGCGGGTCGGCGTGAGCTGGAAGACGGCGCGGTCGAGGGGATCCATTGCCGGCAGGGGGAGATTTGGATCCAAGGAAAATAAGGAAGTGTGGGGAGTGGAAGGACGGGTGGGAGGGGAGATTTCGCTTTTGGACAGCTAAGCGGTTGGTGGCAGTTGCTTCTTTTCACTCACCCCCACTTGCTCTCTTTTCTTTTGCCTCCTTTTTCTTTCTCATTGATTCCCATTTTAACTTTTTTTTTCATATTTGTTTTTAAATCTCAAATATTGCAAATGAAAGTGCTGTTAACTCTTACTCCATTCGTTTAACTTGAAAAATGTTCAATTCTAATTTAACTTCAAAATAAAGAGTCTTGATAAAAATGAAAAATTCTTCCGACTTAATTTGATAAACGAGCCTCTCAAACTCGAATAAAATTGAAATTAGACTCAAAAGCTCGACTTGAATTTTTTATTACTCCATTTCTAATTATTTTTTGTATTTGTTACTAATATAAGTTAAATATTTGAGATTCAAAATTTTCGCTCGACTCGATTCGTTTACACCCCTAAATGAAACAATTATGATTCAATTTCTCAATATAAGATATCTTCCAACTGTGTAAGACTTAGTTGGTATTTTAACTATTTTTATCAAATAAAAAATCTGATTGTTAAATTAATGAGTATTCTGGTAAGTTTGTAGAATATTAGTTTGTAGAATATTAACTTTTTCTGAAATCTAATCAAATGGTAGAATTGGGGTAGGCTTTTAGAATGATTTTCACCCAACACCCAAACTCAACTTTCCGTATCAGATGGAGTTTTTGCAGTTAAGATGCTATTGTTAGACTCAGATGTTTTTGTTCCTACTTGCTTGATTTGTTAATCTACTTAGATCTTGTTTCTTGTTATATACTTGTATATGCCAACTTTTAAGACATTTAGTCCTCCCAACAAATCATTTAAACTATCACAAATAAGAGTTGATTTCCCACTCCAGAAGCCCTCAACTACACACTACTCTCAATTGCAGCTTTTGCATGGGAGTCTCAATCGCAAAAGCTGAGTGTTCAAACAAATTCAAATCTTTAGATGTTAATGGAAATCAAATTATATTTTTTACTTTTGAGAATTAAAGTATGATTACAAAAATGTGCTTCAAAACAATCCTTGTGGACTTAATTGGTCTTTGATTGCTAGTTTGCACATCCATCCGACATTGGAGGCGGGTTGAGGAAGTTCCTTCAAAAAGAATAAAAGATTGTGCATTCCTTTACTACGATCCATTAATTTTGTTGGATTTGTAATTTGGTACTGTTCATATTTACTTAATTCGCTTCTGCTTGTAATCGAATAATGGCAAGATATATTTTAGGAGGATCCTTTGTGTGGACTACGACAGGACAGGTGCAGAAATGTTTTTTTATTCAAAAACATCAGATATTTTGTTTGCTAATCTTAGAAGTTGTACGGAGAATGGACAAATACCGTGGTAGCTATCAAGATATGAAGGGGTGTTCGTCGACGTAAAACTACTTAAATCATCCGTACAGATTACCATTTTGCCCTTCTATCATTTCTATTTATATAACTTTTCATTTCACTTTTCTAACATCACTCTCTCTTCATATTACTCTTCTATTCACCAGATATAATGTCTCGGAGGTCAGGAAAAGAACCAGTGGACGTCCCAGATTACTCAAATCTGGTAAATTGTCTTCTTTATTTTAATTAATTTTTTTTAATTTTTTTATGAGTGGGGCGTCCGCGGGAGACGCCCCAACAAAGGGTAAGGCATCTGCGGGAGCCGCCTCCCACCTAGGGGAGGCGTCTCCGGCAGACGCCTCCCCGAGCGTTGGGACGTCTCCCGCAGACGCCCCAATTGTTTTTAATTTTTTTTAAATTGATTATAAATTGTGATAAATTTAAAATAAATTGAAAATTATGTTAATAATGAATTAAATTAGTTTAGTAAATCCTTTATTGATTATAAATTGTGATAATTACTAAATAAATCGATTATTAAGTTAATAATTAGTTTAATTATTTTAGTACGGAATTATTGATTAAAAGTTGTGATAATAACTAAATAAATTGATTATTATGTTAATAATTAGTTGTGTACACTTTTAGTAAAGGATTATTGATTAATTGTGATAATTGCTAAATAAATCAATTATTAAGTTAATAATTAGTTTAATTATTTTAGTAAATCCATTAATAAAATTTTATTTTTAAAATTGAATTAATAGTCATTGGGTTACCGTGGAGGAAAAGGAAAATCAATTCCGTTACGCGCGGTACGTAGTGTAGCATATGAGTCAGGTCCTCGTCATCCACGTAGACGGGGTATTTCTGCTTCAGTTAGGAGAAAGATAGATCTTTTACATCTTCGTCAGACACTTGGGGATTCTTTCGACGACGAGGATGATTCAGATGAGTTGAGGAGTCATGACGAGAGTGACGATGGGGCCGGTATGGCTTGGGGCCACAGGAGGAGGTGATACATCAGTACGGTCGAGGATGGGGGCGAGATTGTAGTCCTTCGGCTGAGTGGGTCATTAGGAAGGGTCGAGGTCGCCGGTTTGTGACCGGTGATTCGAGTTCGTGCACTGCATACGCCCGAGCTCAGAAGAAGAAGAAGAGGGGTGATGGCGAGTCTTGGATCGTCACGGGTATGATGCCCGGTGGTCCTCTAGATGACAGCATCATTCCGAGTTTCGGAGGCCACATCGTCAGACGTATCTGGGATGGCGAGGATCGGAAGGTTTTGAAGTGCCATAATCGGCACAGAGCCTGTACGACATTGCAGGATTGATGTTCAGTGATGACTGATGATATGACGGCGACCGTTAGTGACAGTGGATTGGGTCACTTGCCGTACAACATGTTTTCATGCATTGACAAGTCATTGATTTCGGCTTTCATGGAGCGGTGGCAGCCTGACACCAACACTTTCCACTTGCCGTTCGGAGAGATGACGATCATGTTGCATGACGTCTTTCAAATTCTGCACATTCCTGTTGAGGGTCATATGGTCAGTACGCAGGCGCCGACGTCTGAGCTGAAGTTATTTGTATCTGAGTTGCTGGGTGTCAGCCTGGAGGGTCTTGGGCGGGATAACTTATTTTGGAGTGGCGATGGTGTTAGTATCGATGTTGTGGACGAGTGTTGCAGACGGGTGCGACCACCACGGACTGAGGATACACAGATGACTGCTTACCTCTTCTTACTGCTAGGCTGCGTCTTGTTTGTCGACAAGAGCGGTTCCAGAGTCAGACCACGCGACCTATTGGAGGCGAGGGAGCCAGATACCATTGGTCAGTACTCATGGGGGTCAGCGACGTTGGCATATCTGTATCGCCAACTGGGTATCTCAAGTCGTGTTGATTGTTCTTAGATTACAGGTTCTCTTACACTGCTGCAGGCTTGGATCTATGAGTATTTTCTTGCTTTCCGCCCACATCGGGAGCGGAAGATTATTGAGCGTGGTCATCCCCGTTCGCGTATGTGGGCTGACCGGGCCGAGGATAAGAGTGAGGGTCGACTTCTTTCTATTCGTAGATAACTAGATCAGATGACTACATCGCAGGTATATAATGTATATATCATTCACGTTTATTTAAATTTTAACTTTATTATTATTAACGTATAAACGTTCAGGTGGAGTGGTTGTCGTATGGTCCTGAGCCTGCTGTAGTTGTGCCGAGGACTACATTTATGGGCGTTATTCGTTATAGGGATATCACAGAGCCTTATTTACCTGATCGCGTGTTACGTCAGTTAGGTTACGTTCAGGTGATCCCGGTTGACATCCCGACGCCCGAACATGCAGTACGGTCTGCGATTGCGATGATGTACGACGTCAGGCATTACGTTTCGTTCGCGGAATCGATTTGGAGATCATTTCCGAGAGTAGGACGACTTCACCTAGACGATCTGAGTCATATCTGCGACCCCTCCACTTGTGATGCAGATTATTTGCAGTGGTTCGGTAGGTGTTCACATCCACTTATCGTACGAGGTATCATTCTGAGACCGGAGAGACCATTGGATAAGACATCTGCCGATGCGGTAAGTTTATCTAATTTTATTTCTAATTGTAATGTATATTTTGTTATTATTGTAAATGTACGCTAATTTTTATGTTACATACAGTGGATGAGTAGGGTGATACGGTGTACGCAACCGTTCTTGCAACAAAGAGACAGGATGCCGACTGAGGATACGAGACTTGCATGTGCAGATTTGGATCGCCTCATCGAGGATTGGAACAGCCAGTTGGGCATTTCGGACCATTATTCGGATGCTGAGCTATAGTTCACTTGCTCTTACTATCGTTTTATTATATGTTGCACTATTACTACATTTGTTGGTATTTGCTTATGCTTATCTGTGTACTCTTATTATTTATTTCTTACGAACATATCTTCCACTTATTTCTTTGACTATCGTATTTTTAATATTTATTTCTCACGAACATATATTCTACTTATTTCTTTAGATATCAAATAATACTTAAATTTAAAATCCGGTAAAAGAACAACACGATATAAGTACAAATACATGATATATTTTACATTAAAAATGCATTACAAATTACAATCAATATGTACTACGTAACCGGTTTCAATACGTCATCCTACTTTTGTACTGATCCTCACATCCAACAACACTCTCATCTTGCATTTGATACCATAAGGTCGCTATAGGAGGTACTGGGAAATCATCAGCTAATTCCAAACAAATAAAATGTATGTAACTCCCTAAATGAGCAATGACCAACTCTCCGACAGTCCTCGTCATGGAAGACAAACTCTTCCGAGGTAGCACAGTAAGACACAGGAGCAACGAACCATCCGTTCCATTGAGAAATACATGACCGCACACTTGTAAAAATTAATAATCGGAAACAAGTCGTCTCCATATAATGATCCTCGCCACAAGCTACCCCGCCCCAATCAATTCGTTGACGAGCCTCTACCACATTGCCGAAATAGACACTCTCATAAATAGGATGTGCACCTATCTCATTAGAAATCGCACGACGGGCGTACGAACAGTTGTATTGACCACCATGGAAGACATCGGCAACACATCGAAATCCACAGTTGCCATCAGCACGTACGTCATTCCACCTCTCCAGAAATGGTAAAATGATTCCTGACAGTCTATCAACATATGGGAAATTGTCCACGTCAATCCGTCCGGACACTGTAAGATAGATAAATAACAATTCATTAAAACAAGAAAATTAGGACATGGTAGAACGACCGACCTAAATTCGACCTAAATTCCAACCATATCCGACCTCCGTTTCGATCCAAACTTTCACGTAAATATAGGTTTAGGAGTGTATTAGGGATACAACAAAAAAATTAGGAAAAAAACGTCGAATGTGTGTTAAATAATTAGTTTTTGAAGTTCAAGGGGGTAAAGTATTACAAAATTAAAGTTCAGGAGAGGTAACGGTTAACTTTGAAACTTCAGGGGCAAAGTGATACCAAGATATAGTTCAGAGGCAAATTGTAATTAACCGATGATTTTAACGTGAAAGTCAGAAGGTCGAAACGTCCGTCCCTCGTGCATGCATTATGTTTATTTTATATTAACAGATGGACAGATTTGAGATCTTATTCCATGTGCAATAATGCGAGGGATTAACGGCAATAATAAAAATAATCGTGCTTGCTTCAAAACAAAGTGCCTCTCACATATTACGCAAAAAAGACAACAAGGCGTACCTTGCCTCCAGTGGGGACTGCAGCTGGTGTGGTGTAAGATTGGCAAGGAACCAATCTCACACGCATGCACTCTTCGCCTATCACCATTTTATTTCTTACATTCTTTTGCTTTTTTAAGGTAATCATTTGCTGTTTTGCATCTACAAACTTCTTGGTTGTCTTTTTATCTAACAATGCACCATGTCACTTTTTTATTTAGAGTTTTGCATCCACTGTTGGAAAAAAGGACTACGACGTCGGATATTAAGGGAGTACAACGTCGGGTTGACCGTTCTCCAAGACCGACGTGGTACGTAAGAGACGTTATAAATGTGTACCCTTTAACGTCGGTCGTTACAACCGACATGGTAGTATGCTCTATAACGTCGGTCATAGTTTTAACCGCAACCGACGTGATAAATCGAAGCACAAGTGGGTAATATCCTACCACGTTTGTCGTATAAGAGGACCGATGTGGTAGGGTATTTAATAAAAAAAACAATAAAAAAGTAACCTACAACGTCGGTTGTTTTTAGAACCGACGTGGTAGTATGGCATCTATCGCGTCGGCCTTTTTATATGTCCGATGTGGTAGGGTTGTTAAATTAAAAAAAAATATCCTACAACGTCGGTGCTGCATAAAGGCCAACATTGTAGGTTATTTCTTTAAATTGTTTACTTTTATTATTTGTATGATACATGTATTTCAGTCTCAAACCCTGTAGTATCAATCAAACATTTATATCTATCAAACAAGTAATTCACAACATTCATATCTATCACAACATTCATATCAAACATACAAATCTATCAACATATCAACAAACAAATTCACAACATTCGTATCCATCAAACAAGTAATTAATTCTCACAACATTCATATTCAGTCCAACAATAACAAAATCATATCTATCAAATGCACAACATTTGTATCAACATACAAACGTTGTGCGTTTGATAGATCCTCGATCCATATTCCTTCATGATGATCATCTCGGATAATTAAGTTGTCAACAGTTATGTCGTCATCGAGCGATTTTGAAGGGAATGTGTTCTAAAATTTTTACTTTTAAATGTCAATTATTATGAATTGAATGAGAAATCATTTTGTTCCTTGTTTATGTTATTCGTCTTTTAGAAGTGTTAAGGAAGAAGCTCTTGGTCCTTGACCGTAGAGCTCTAAAAGATATTGGTTTACATAAAACAAAAGATATTCGCAATCATGGTAATTAACATGGGACATTAATTACCGAGTTAAGATTGTCGTGTTGGTCATAGATCATTGTAGCTCTACAAGTGAATGACGACACGGGTATGCAAAAGAGGAAAATATTACTTTTGTATACTGAATAGACCTAATAAGTAAAATATTATAGAAATGTGTTTCTGTGTCATTAATATTTTACTGTGTCTTCGGTCCTTTGATATGAGACTTATATCTGATCACTTAAGAATTGCTTAATTAGACTAGTGTCTTAAGCTATCGATGAGTGTAGTGTAAAGGCATTAGTTGGTTAAGTAGGACTTTCGTTGGAGAAGATAGTTAGTCAAAAGATTATCATTGCCCCTCTTAATTGAGTGATGATATTAGTGGGCCCATTGATAAAGCAAAGTTATAATGTGCACAATGTGATTTGAGTTAAGTCACATATTTATAACTAACTTAAAGAGATCAAGAAATGGATACTAATACAAAGATGACACAATACTACTTTGTGTGTATTCTTAATATCATGAGGCAAGGGACGGACACAAGTGGTGCACTCCATCACTAAACGGATCGGGTTTTGGTTCAAGTGGAATTAAGACATCTAACTAATTGGGAGCTATAATGTGTAGCTAGATACCGCTTATAGCTTGTGATATTAAGCTCTTAATATCACTGCCAACTTAGTTTAGATCCTCCCATAAGTCACACCACAAAACTGGGAAACAAGAAATGGGGATTTTGAGTTCATAAGATGTGTCAGGTTTCATGAAGAAAATATGACACATGGGGTGAACAAGCAAAGTCAAAATTATGTTGTGATTAATAACATAATTAGAATCTAAATTAAATTCACATGTGATGTAAGTATTATGGGATGTATTGATTTATCATTACATAGGATAATATGTTACATAAGTTGTGAATTAACTACTAATCCCGAAATGTCGAATTTTGTAGGGGTTTAACCGAAATTTGACCAACTGCAAAACTGTGCACAAACGATAGACCGTTTACTGTTGATCGGTCGACCGAATGTGGCACGGTCGACCGGACATGTCTCGACCGATAACAGGGAATTTTCCATCTGTTCGAATGGTCGACCGAATGTAATCGGTTGGTCGACCGAACATTGTGATAGAATAATTCCTGTTACGAACGGTCGATCGAGTTATTGAACAGTCGACCGAACCTCGAAACGGTCGACCGGTCGAGACGGTTAATGCAGAATTAATTTAAGAATTAATTAGATCATGCATGCAATTGGTCCATAATTGATTTAATTCGTGGCTAAGATTATTTATTATTAAATAATGGATGGTTAGATGGAAGTTTACATGAAATCATGGGCAAGAGGTTGCACATGAATAGGTAATTTGGAGAGAACTTATAAATACAAGTTTGTCTCATTACCTCATTAATTAATTCATTATTTTTCTCATGCAAAATCTCTCTCCATAATCCTCCACGAAATTCCCTTAATTCTTAAGATTAGTTTTAGTTTTCAGAGAGCTTCTTCTCAAGGGAACTAAAGAGGGATTAGTAATTAGATTCTAAACCCTATTGGAGATTGAGAGGCTTGCTCTTCTCTCTCCAATCTTGTTTAGAGTTTGGTGAAATCTCAGAGGCATCCGGCGCAACAACAAGCATCCTCAACGTCTCCGAATCTTCAGAAAGTTTTAGAAAACTTCTAGGTATGAATTTCGGAGTCCCATGTTTGTTTTAATAAAAGTTTTAAAACTAGGTATTGAAACAAACCAATGCATGCATGAAATAAATCATAGAAAATTGCTATAGATCCTTATTACGCATAAAATTCCGAAAATATATATGTGTAATTAAACTTGAAATCCTACAGATTTAAGTTCAGGTACTTGTACAAACGGGGGAATTTCTCCAATCTTATAACATTTTCTTCAACCACGATTTGCCATTATCCTTCTAAAACTACCGACCATTCATTAGCACACGGGTCTTTTACATAAAATATTTGTTTTGCTTGAGATGCCAGAATGAAAGGATCTTCCTTAAAACCTTCTTTTTTCCCAAATCCTCGACTTGAAGGCCGTTCTTAATTTCCACATTGGGCTCCATCCTATAAATTTCAAGACAAATTTATCACATGTACTGCAATGCAAAGCCAAAAATAAATACTTATAATTTGTAATTTTATCTCAAAATCGCTAACTGTGAGTCTTGCTCAGGTACTTCTTGGGGGAACACCTGTGGAGGTTGTACACTGGAAGCAGTACGGGGGGTTGGTACATCTGTAGCAATACGGGTGAAACTCCAAGGTGTTTATACAAACTCTTTACCAGGTTTTCCAGGCGAAGGATCTTCTCGTCGCATATCACGTGATCAACTTGGGAATGACTTTGTGAGGATGACGATGAGCCAAAATACTGATGTACTCCTATTCGACTACCTACACCGCGTATTCGCGCAAGATGCTCCTGCTTACGCAAGGTTGTGGACAATATATCATTTTTTCCATCTGAAACAAATTCTCCTTGGGAAGCTTTCATTGAAAGTTCATCTTATACAAAATTAATTTTAAATTTTATTATTAATTAATAACCACATACGTACATAAAACATAAAAATTAAAGTTAACTTACAATCTTGGAGGAAACTAGTTCAGACTCTTCATTAATGTAACTGCCTTCCGGAGTAATACACGCTCGCTTCAACTTTTCTTCTCTAGATATCGGAGATGGAGGCGACAAATTACTTGCTTGTTCTTCACTCAGACCTGCTTCCACAACTTCTTCTTTTTTTGGAATTTTTTTCTATCATCATATCCTCCTCAAGTTTGTGGTAACCCCCTCTGGACAATCTATGCTGAAACTTGGACAATCTATGCTGAAACTTGTTACTAGATTGCCGTTTCTGGTTCTGCTCTCGTATTTCAAGAAAAAGAATATAGTGGATTAATTATAAAAATAAAAATTATAAATTCTACGTATTAACAAGATTGAGTATATAATACCATAAATTCTGGAGAATGTCTGGTTCTTTTGAACTCAGCCCATGTCGTCGGCCAAATGAAACTGTAAGTAGCACAAGGGTCACGATCCTTATATTCCCCAAAGATAAACATGTATGTGAGATTTGTTCTAAAGTCTTTCCACCAGTTACCAACATAGGAAATCCATTTCTTCTTCAACGATTTAGTGGATTCAAAAATGCATTTAGCCTATAACAAAAAAACACTTGAAAATTAGAATCAATAAGAGAGGAAATTTTAAATAAAACTAATAAACAGATACATACCATTATATCCTCCCAAATTTGTTCTTTTAGATAAGAATCAACTTGTGAACAATTTTCAATACAAATATCAACCTTGGTTCTAGCGATAATACCCAAATAACTAGGACAATAAATTTTATTCTCTCCGTTCGACTCTAAGAGACGATCAAAGTCCAAAGGCAATTGACCTTCACGTTTTAATTTTTGTTGAAACTCTAACATAAGAGTTGCTCCCTGTGGAGGAACCGAAGTTGAGGCTTCTTCGCCATTTTGGGTGTGGTTTTTCTTGCTGGGAGCCATTAACCTGGAAGAAGACAAAAAAATCTTCTGGAATGAGTTTTGATCCAAGGTTGGAGCCATTTTGATTATGGTTAACAACTATGAACTCCATAAAGGATAAAAAATTACTTAGCTACTAAAATCTCTTATATTTTGAAACTATTTTTTACAAGTGACCATTTTCTGGCAGAATGAATCTCAGACAAAACCAATAAGAATTCAGAAAAAACCAATCAGAATTCTAGGGCGGGTGTTTTTTTGAATAGCCTACCACGTCGGATAAATTATGTACCAACGTGGAAGACCCCCTACAACGTCGGATAAATTGAACACCAACATGGAAGACATATACCAAAAATACGAAACTCATAATGCATTTCCATATGTATGTTTATAGTCAAATAACTTGACATGAAAGAAGTTTTTGAGGCAAATAAACATTTTTCCAACCAACCAACAAAAGAAATATTGCCGAAAGACCCTACCAAAGAAAAGAAATAAACAAAAAAATGTTGTCGAAGACTTACACTTCGGCGTTGGCGGAGGGAGAGGTCGCTCGAGGGACGTAAGGGAAGAGGAATGCTCGAGAAGTAAGGAGAGGTTGCGCGAGTAAGGGAGGAGGAATGCTCTGGTCGGCGAGAGGAAGGGTTGTGTGTTTCATAAATGAAGGGTTGTGTGGTCGGTCTACAAGGCCAACGTGGTAGGGTATAATTGTTTTAAAAAAATTCATAAATGAAGCCTTCCACGTCAGTCTGTGTAAACGCCGACGTGGAAGACCCCCTACCACATCATATTCTATCACCGACATGGTAGGATGTTAGAAAATGGATCCTTCCACGTCGGTTTGTTAATAGCCGACGTGGTAAACTCTCTGCCACGTCGGTTTAGTAATGTCTAACATGATAAGGTCGGCGTGGTAGTCTGACTTTCCAACAGTGATCTATAATGTCATCTTTGCATGAAAACCTTTTCTTTGTTTTGATGAGGGGATTGTGGTCATTAATATTTTTGGAAAGTGTTCCGGAAGTTGACCGTATATATACACTATTGATTTTGGTAAGGAATTTACTTGGGTATGCCTGCAAAGCATTGAAGTTGGCTTATATATACACTCTTGATTTTGGTAAAGAACTTACTTGGGTATGCCTGTAAAGCATTGAAGTTGGCTTATATGAGTCGTAATATTTGCTTCAATATCGTCCTATGAACCACATTTGTTTGAATCCCCCCCTTATCTATCAAAATTGTAGGATCGTTATGGTCCCTAATTCTAATCACTTTTAATCTTATCTCTACTTGCTTAAACAAATGATGCAACAGAAATAAATTAAGCAAACAATTATAGAAGAGCAATGCAAATCACAATGACACTCGAAGATTTTATAGAGGTTCGGCTTCCCGCTTACTTCCTTTCTTGCAAGCTCCGCGAGTTCCGGGCTGAGATTAATCCTTTACACCACAAGTTTCACAAACAATCCTCGCCGAGCTTCATTTCTTCCTCTCACAACCCGAGAGAGAACACATCGGGCTTTCACCGAAACCCTTGCTTCTTGACAGACAATTTTTGAGTGAAACAATCACTCTCTAACTTGAGCACACTTAGAGTATGGTTGGAATTGATATAAAATGTGGAAGTTTGGCTTGGAGAGTATGATTTGGAGTTTTGAGGATTGGGAGACTTCTCTTTAATGTATGAGACAATTGGAAGTGGGAGAGTTTTTACACAAGGTGTTCAATCGTCTATTTATAAGCTCCTAAGGGGTTATAACCGTTGGGATTAATAAGGTAAAGGTTTGTGTAAGAACCACAAAGCAGAAAAGCACATGGCACAGTTCTGGGCAAGTTCGGTCGACCGAAATGGGTCTAACAGTCGACCGAAGTCTGTCCAGACATGGAGTCCAGAACAATCCAGAAATAAATGGTCGACCAACAAGGGGTGGTTGAACGAACAAGACTATAACTTAAGTGAATGGTCAAACCAAAAGTGGGATGGTCAACCAATTATGTAGTCCAGAATTATTTTCTAGGGGAGTCCAAGGACATACGGTCGAACAAAATGGTTGATTCGGTCGACCGATAAAAACAGGCACTACGGGATTCAAGAGATGTCTATGTTCAGTCGACCAAAACTAGGTCCACGGTCGACCGGTGGTGACTTGTATTTTTGGGGTATGGATAAAAATGTGAATACAACTGTTGATATAGTACGACAAGTCTAACGGTCAAATGAAAATTGTAGACGGTTGAACAAAATTCTCAAAACGGTTGACCAGTTTAACACAATTGGCTAACAAATTAACTGATCCAATCAGTTGAACAGAGAACTTGTTCGGTTGACCAATTTTGCTCAGACAGATCAGGTTTAGGTTTAAGTGTTTTCCGGTCTATGTTTTGGTGACCTATTGAAGTCTAAATGATCTGAGATTTTATGTGTGACTTCTACAAGGAACCTAGTGTGTATGTGATTAGTTATATACTCTAGTATGCTCAAGTATACAAAAGTTCCCAAGACTAAAAAAGAATACATAATTACATGTCGTCAAAATCTTGATTACATGTCTTGACTTGAATTCTTTTTCTTCCTTGAGCCTTAATCACCTGTAGATGTTAGCACAAAACAATATGTATGCTATGCGATATGCGTGCTACTCTACATTGATTATTATTAAGATTAGGTTGATTAAATCATAAAAACATGGATTAAGGCCTAAAAGCCAACAAAAATGACATAAAAACAAGAACTTAATTAATAAGATAGAATAATTTAAGAGATAGATAGCACACGAGTCATCAATCCTATCCAAAAGGTCAAAGGTGTTGGCTTTTTGACATTAATCTATGTTTTGATGATTTAATCAACCTAATCTTAATTATAATAAATGTAGAGTAGCACACTATGCATGACATATATATTGTATTGTGTTAACATCTACAGGTGATCAAGACTTAAGGAAGAAAAGATTCAAGTCAAGACATGTAAATAAATTACCACTCACATACACACTAGGTTCCTTGTAGAAGTCACACACAAAATTTCACATCAATTGGACTACAATAGATCACTCAAACCGGGACGGGAAAACATTTAACACAAACCTGATCTGCAAGTGCCAAATCGGTCGACCGGAACGAGTTCCTTGTTTGACTGATTGGGTCTTTTAATACTATTAGCCTAACTGTTGTACCAGTCGACCGTTTGAACATTTTCGTCCGACCGTCTACACGTGTCACTCGACCGTTAGATTTGTCCTTTTCTACAACGGTCAGATTTCCTAAAACCCAAAATTCCCTGACTTCCAGTCGACTGATTTATGCATAGTGGTCGACCGATTATATCATCTTTGGTCACCCTAAACACTCTAGAAGTTTCCGTTCGAACGTCTCCAAGATCTCGGTCGACCGAAACACCTTTCTCCTTGAACCCAAAAGTGCCTGGAAATTTCCGGTCGAACCGACCATTCGCTTAGATCGACTGATCCATCTTTTACCAGACCAAAACCCCCAGAACGGTTCACCGATCCCCAATTTAGTTTGACCATTCACTTAAGTGAACTTAAGGAATAGCTAGACATGTTCAACCGGTATGCCCTATTCGGTTGACCGAAGATGTTCTGAACTGTGACCTCACTGTTTTGTGTTTCTTACACAACCACTTACCTCTTTAATCACAATGGCTATAACCCCTTCAAAGCTTATAAAAGATGTTTCCAAGACACAATTTACCAACTCTTACACTCCAAATTGTCCAATACATTTAAGAGAAACTCCCAAGCTCCAAATTCCTCAATCCTACTCTCCAAGTCAAACTTCCAAACTAGATCATTGCCTATCATACTTTAATTGTGCTCAAGTTAGAAAGTGATTGTTCCACTCATTTGTATGTCAAGAAGCAAGGATTTTGGTGAAAGCCCGAAATGTTCCCTCTCAGATTGTGAGAGGAAGAAATCAGGATAGTGAGGTTGCTCACGGAGCTTGTGGTGTAAAAGGCTTAATCTCGGCCCGAAACGAGATTGATAGTGAAGACATAGGCGGAGCTCGAGGGAGATCGAGCGGAGCTTGCAAGAGAGGAAATAGGCGGGAGGCCAGACCTCTATAAAAATCTTTCGGTGCATTTGTGTGGTTTGCTAATTTCTTGTCTTTTCTTGCTTTTGTTTGATTAATTCTGCTGCATCTTTGATTAAGCAAGTAGAGGTTAATTAACCCTAAAAGTGATTAGATAAATCTGACCATACACCTTCCTACAAATGGTATAAACAATTTTTTCACCAACCCCATATTATATATTAAAGAAAAGGTGTCATCTTAAAAAGTGCTTGAAACATAATGAACGTGATACTCAAATTGAATGACTTGATGAGAGGAACCTCAATCTATGTTTGCTTCTCTCAAGAATGTCTTAAAATTCTTTAACTATGAGATAAAAGAAATTAGTGTTGGATTTATGGTTGTATAAAACTTGGTAGCTCGTCTATACATATTATTTGCTATAACGACAATTTACGTTCTTCAGAAATGACAAGTTTGGTTAATTTAGTTGGTTAACTTATACTTTAAGAGTAATCTCAACTAAAGTTTACAAATAATTTCTATCCCAGAAATCCTGACCAAGATGAAGTATGCAGCGGTAAACAAACAAAAGTGGAGACAACAAACAAACTACAAAAAGACTGAATATTTTGTAGAGGTTTGACACCCCAACCGGGTCTTAATCCTCTCTTGCAAGTCCCGATCGATCACCACATGCCCCACTTACAACTTCTCTAATCCGATCTCTGTTCTTAGCCAAAATCAAGCCTGTACAATCCAAACTCATGAACAATCTTGCCAAACTTGATTCCTCCTCTCACAATCTGAGAGGGACGCTTACTCCTGAAACGATACAACTCTTCCACCAATGGAAGTGGTGTCACCAAACACTTTAACATGTACTTGTGCACACTTGACTAAGATAGACTTTATGAACACAAGTGGGAAGATTATGCTTGAGTGTAGGATTTGGGTCCTGAAGGTGGAGACGATTTTCTCTCTAAGCAATGCATCAATAAAGAGTTTAAGAGATGTTTTAAACTATGGTTTGAACACCTATTTATAAGCTCTAAAATCCATATAGCTGTTGGGGGTAAAACACAAAAGAGATAATGAAACAACCGACAAAGAGGAGCATAAGTGATTTGTCATTCGGGTGCTAAACAATGTTAGGATTATCGATTTGACCGTTCACTTAGGTTGTCAAGTAAACGGTCGGATGAATATGCATATCGGTCAAACAACCACAATGATCTGGGAATTTATATAGTGGACACTGAGGGAACGGTCGACCGTTAGGTCAAAAATAGTCGAACGAAATCAAGAAAAGTTACTGTCCAATTTTGTGACATATTCGATCGACCGTTGAAGGAGGCCCAGTCAACCTATAGCCTGAATTCGAAATTGGCTAAATGTGCAATCATCAAAATAGCCATTGGGGAATAACAAGAGGAAAATGGCTCAAAAGAAAATTCAAAAACCACAAAATGGTCAGACAAAATTGGAAGAACGGTCTACTGCTCAACCAAGAAATTGTTGTTTACAAATGGTCGGACAAAAGCTAATTAAGTTTGGTCGACCATTGTGCACAAACTGGTTGAAGTTGAGTTAGGGTGGTTTTCCTACAAAGGTTTAGGTGATCTATTGATGTTTAAATAATTTGAGATTTTGTGTGTGACTTCTAAATGAAACCTAAAGTGAATGTAAATGAATAACACAACAAGTATGGTCAAGTTTGCAAAGGTTCTTAAAAAGTTAAAGAAAGATAGAATTACATGTCCTCAAAAGCTTGATTACATATGTCTTGACTTGCTCAAGTTTACAAAGGTTCTTAAAGACTCAAATGAAGATAAAATTACATGTCTTCAAAACTTGATTACATATGTCTTGACTCAAATTCCTTTCTCCATGAGTCTTGATCACCTACTAAGATAGTCGTGTAAGATTTCGTGTCCCTATATATGTGTATATTTTAAAAAAATTAATACAAACATACATTATCGATTTCATATTTTCAGCAATTTTATGTACATTGTTTTGTGTTTATTCAAATATCATGCAATCCTACATATATTAAAATTAACAAACAATAGAGACTCATACGCAAAGGTTCTCTAAAACCCTTTTGAAGATCCAGAGTTCCGTTGCTTGTCGAATCGCCCGTTGATTCGCCTCCAAGTGTTCACACTAAACAAGATTATAGATAAATGAGCTAGCTAATCAATCTCTAATTAAGCATAGAATCTAGCTAATAACCCCTCTAAAGATTCTGAGAATTAAATCTCCAAAAACTGAAATAATTAAGAGAATTTTCGGCTGGATTAATGGGGAGGTAAGGTGGAGAGAGAATTTTGCAATCATACATTGAAACAAGTAGGTGAGAGGACCTAATTACAGCCTCACAAATCACCCATATCATGAACTATTCTCTAGCCATTATCTGTTGCTTTTCTCTCCCTAAAACCAATCATAATTTGCCACATAATCATCCTCAAAACCGTTTGACCAAGTCCGGAATTAATCCAGCCCATGCTCTAATTATTCTCTTAATAATTCAGGCAAAACCGTACCAAACGGTAGAACAAAATGGCCAACCGGTCTACTGTTTGGTTACTAGAAAAGTTCCAAATGCTTTTCGGTTGAACGGAATTCCAAATCGGTCGACCGTTGTGCAACAAAAAAATCCCTGTTATTTTTTGGTCGAAGTGAATGCCGAACCGGTCGACCGGTTTCAAAACAAACACAAAAATTATTGTTCACTGGTCGACCAATTTGCATTGTTTATTTGCCTTTGTCAAATTTTGGATAAATCTCCAACAAAATTTGATCTTTTGGGGTTTAAACAAATTCATATCTTATGTAACATATTATCATATGTAATGTTGAATCAATTACACCCCATAATATATACATCTTATATGAATTTATTCATGATTCTAATTATGTCAATTTTCATAACATATTGATTTTATTGATTCACCACATGTGCCCATTTTCTCATGAAACTCGACACATCATATGAACTCAAAATCAAACTTCTTGTTTCCTAGTTTTGTGGTGTGAGATATAGGAGGATCTAAGCTAAATTGACAGTGATATTAAACACTTAATATTTCAAACTATAAGCGATTTCTAGCTACATATTATAGTTACTCAATTAACATAGATGTCTTGTTCCACTCAAACTAAACACGATCCATTTAGTGATGTAAGTGCACCACTTGTGTCTATCCCTTGTCACATGATATTAAGAATATATACAAAGTAGAAACGTGTCACCTTTGTATTCTATTCATTTCTTGATCTTTTTAAGCTAGTTATAACTATGTAACTTAACTCAAGTTACATTGTGCACATTATAATTTTGCTTTATCAAGGGGTCCACTAATATCATCACTCAATTAAGAGGAGCAATGCTAATCTTTTGACTAGCTATCTTTTTCAGCATAAGTCATGTTCAACCAATTATTGTCTTTATCATTATACTCATTGATAGCTTTTGACAATAATCAAATTAAACACTCCTTATTTGAAAAGATATAAGTCTCATATCTGAGGATTCAAGACACAGTGAAAATATTAATGACACATAGCACAATTCCATAATGTTTCACTTGCTAGGTCTATTCAATATATAAAAATGAAATTTTCCTCTTTTATATACTCGTGTCGTCAAATATTTGTAGGGCTACAATAATCGATGACCAACGTGACAATCTTATCTCGGTAATTAATATTCCATGTTAATTACCATTATTGTGAATAACGTTTGATTTGTGTAAACTATTATCTTTTAGAGCTCTATGATTAATGACCAATAGCATCTTCCTTAACACTTCCAAAAGACGAATACAATAATCAAACAACAAAATGCTTGCACATTCAATTCATAACAATTGACATATAAAAGTAAAACTTTTAGAACACATTCCTTTCAAGTATTGTGAACAATACAAGTATATGTGCAATACATGGAATGTGTTTGACACAATTTGATTGTGATTAAGATTAAGTTAATTAAATCATCAAAACAAACATGATTAAGACCTAAAATATAACAACTAGTTGGAAAAAGGTGAACTGTAATTGGACACAAACAGAAGAGTCGAACTGCAAAATCCAGAAACTATTAAAAACATGTAAGCATGGTAATTGCGTCCAAATGGGAGCATCCGTGTCTCAATCTTCTTTATTTATTTGTGCTCCTTATATGCGTTGTTCTAGATCAACACCATGTTTTATTACGTCAATCTCCATTTGTTAAATCAACATTATAAAAATTGGGTTGGATCATGATCTATCTAAAGGGGTGAATAGATTTTATGCAACTAAATGCCCTTTAATACTCTACGATGTGGAATTTAAAGACTTAAATAGAAATTGCAAATTACAAGTAGGAGACTGGAGATTTATAGAGGTTCAGCACATATCCATCCGAAGTTCATTACAACCTTCTTGATTCAGGATATAGAAAATGGCAATTAATCACAAGACTTCAACACTTAAATACGATATGGAGATAATAACACATTTGTTAGTGTACAATGTAAGTATTGAGAGCTTGAGCGTATGAGAAGTTTGGCTTTAAGAAGTTTGAGAATAAACAAGGCTAGAGATATGTAAAACAATCGTATGATACCCTATTTTTAAGATCTCAAGCTTAACTAGTCATTTTAGAGTAGGTGGGAGTGGTTGAATGTCAACAATGACAAGGCTCACAATAGTGTGTCTGCCGAAAATGGTTTACCATTTGGGTGGCAGACGTCCGATATGTTCTTTGACTGAAGTCAAAACTAAGCCTAATTGTAACATCCCCGAACAGCGGAAAATTTAAACTTTTTAAATCAAGAGAAACACGTGGACAAAATCATCAAGAGTGGGGACATTACTGAAAGAAATACATAAATAAGTCTGGTGCACCATAATACAATACGAGTTTGTCAAAAGAGTGATTACATCATAACACAAAACACAAGGTACATGTAATCACGACAACCTAAAGTAGGTAGACGACATGATCCAGTCCCAAAGTGCAATCTCCCTCGGTCACCACCCGCCGGAACCTAACGCGGTCCTGAAAAAGATGCAACAACAATGCCTGAGTTTCCATAAGGAAACCCCGTATGACAAGATCACCTATATGCCCTAACATACTAGTATAGCATGGCATGGAATACAAAGCAGTAAAATAACATTGCCACCAAGGGCCAAACCGGACATCCGTCCCGCGATCGTTCCCGCTGCCACACAGGCCCCGCGGTCTACAATCGCCACCGCTGCCACACAGGCCCCACGGTCTGACATCGCCGTCGATACACAGGCCGCACGGTCCAACAACCACCGGTACCACACAGGCCACACGGTCAAACAACCACCGGTACCACACATGCCACACGGTCAAACATCACCGCCGCCACACAGACCGCACAGGGGCTCTACCGCCGCCACACAGGCCGCACGACACGTGCAATAACTGCCATCAAGGCCAGTCGAACATATCCGCCACACAAGGCCAGACAATCGACAGATCCGAACCGAAGTCCGCAGGGTCAAAGAGCTCCACGTGCAACACCAACTCCGGCTCCAAACGAGCAGGGCCGCGACCTCCGTCGCCGTCAATAGGCCGGTACCTCTCTGGACCTCCGTCGCCAATCCTGGTCGGTCGTCTCTGGGCCTCCGTAGCCATCGGTCGGTAGTCACTGCACCCGTCGGCAGTTGCGTGTTGCTGAAGGAATGGGATCCGTAATCCCTCAGGCTGCTACTCTAACGCGAGTCAAACGATCCACCAGATATAGTCACGACCCATACATAGAGGTGACGCGTTCCGGACACCCACACTCTTCCACACGGCGGTCCCTGGGCAGGCACGCATAACGCGCCCACCGTCACCTCCCGGCTCACGCACAAGGCGAGGACACGGGTTTCCGTGGACAGAGTTGGCATCCTAAGTGGAACCAGGAATTTTGTCCTGGGCCCAAACGGTCGACCGGAAGAGGTGATTCGGTCGACCGGTTCCAGAAAGGAATCGGTCGACCGTACGCCTAACATGGTCTACCGCTGCGCTCAAAACACAATCCCCAACGGTCGAACAAGGATCTAAAACCGGTCGACCGAACGAGGTCAAAATCCGGAGTCTGGTCAAAATCAAAATCAATCTATCGATCGACTGACTCAGGGGTCTCGGTCGACCGAAACCTTACAGGGTCAACCTATTATTCTACGTCATATAACGGTCGAACGCAACATACAATCGGTCGAACAAGCATGCATAGAAAATCAGTACACTTAAGTTCCGGTCGAACGACCCAAGGAACTGGTCGACCGAAAACAGACAGAGAGCCCCAACTCACCAGCAAATACGCACTACCGGTCGACCGCCGAAAGACATCGTTCGACCGGTGAAGGTTAAAGTCGGGTAAAAACACTACATTCCGTCGACCGCCCGAAGGGACCGGTCGACCATTGGTCGTCTTCCACCTCGCGCCAGCCGAGGTTTCTCATGGAAACAACGCCGAAGAGGTCTCCGACCTCCCCGTCCGACCAACACAAAACATCACCCCAACGTGGGTGATCACTATAGGCCTCTAATGCAAGAACTTGGCATACCTTTGCGACGAACAACGAACTTCATCGGAGCTCACACGACGACACCTCGACACCGCGACCTCACGCGCATCCTCCTCGCACCACACCACGCCCAGCACGTTTTCCTTCTCCACCAGAGCTCGAGCACAACAGGAGGGGAAGAAATGGGTGGGGAGAAGAATGAAGAGAGGAAGAAGAAGAAAGGAAAATGAGAGAACGTGAGAGAGAGAGGTGTGCTTCATCCTTCCTCCAAAACCCACACCAACGGCAACAGTAACAGCAACAGCACCCGCCACTCTACTCCACAGCCCACTGTTCACCCATGCCTCCCCATCACGTCACCTCCCCTTTCCTCCATTCCCATGCAAACCCATCATCAAGCCAACCTAAACACAATTAAACCTTAATCAAGGTTAGGGTTATTACACTAATAGTTGTCCGATGAAGGGATCATCAATTGACCACTTGTATAGTAAGAAGTTGAGTGTTAAGACAATTCTCTAAACGGTTCACCATAGGTTACCCATTTGAGATTTACAATAACATTTGTGCAAAGACCTTCAAATCAAAATGGTTCACTAGTAGCAAATCATATGACTTGTTTATACTACATATCCTTTATTTTACCCCATATTTATGCTACTTTGGTATTTGTTTCATACATTTCAGGGTTTAGGTAATAAAGAAGAGAAAAGAAGTGAAAATGACCTAAATGCAAGAAGAAATAACTGATTTGGAAGACTTCTAGACCTGCTTGTAATGTTCATGGCTGAACTGAAATCAGGAGGAACCCAAGTGAAAACCCGAAGGGTCCCAAGTGTAAAGAAAAATATGTTGGGTACAAAAGACTATAATGTCATGAACCTGAGGAGTAATTCAGCAATTAAAACCAAACAGGTTTGAATCAACGATTCCGGGTGCACCCCACGTGCTAAAATGGTACATTTAAGCTATTGGTGAAATTAGAGGTCGATCCGACCCAAATGACCCGCCACTGGTAGATCCAGTTGGTCGGTTCCACCCTAAATATCTCTGGTGGGTCGAGTTAGAGCAATAAGCAACATCAATATCTGATTTACAGCCGTCCGATCGCGCCCAGACTCATTCATACCCTCTAATCCTCTATAAATACACATGCAATCCTTCCCTTGTTCTTCTTCATTCCTCTCCTTATTAGGTTAGCTTTTTTTGTTTAGTAGAGTAGGTTTTATTTCTTGCTTAGTAGTGTAGTGTAGGAGACGAGAGACATCTTTTGTAATCATTCCTTCTCAATCAAGCTTTAGTTTCTTGTTCTTTATGTTATTGTCTTTCATTTGATGAAAATTTTATTCCATTGCTTTGGTTCAATCTAGTTTTCTTTAGTTGTTCATGTGTTGTTTTTATTTTGCTATTTTCTTTGTTTACATGATGATTAGTGAGTAATCCATCTCCATTGGGGGTGGAGCATGATGTGAAGTGTGAATGTTAATAGATTTGTGTGTGTTTTAATCTTAATCTTGGAGCTTCACATGATTTCCATAGACATTTTGTGAAGTTTCTCATTCTTACATTTGATGTGTTAATGATCTTAATTGATGCTTATCACATGCTGACCCACTTTATGGAATGATGAGGTGAGGATCAGATTGAAGCTCATAAAGAGATAATGATAACATGTGGGAGCATGTGCTCTTGTTGGCCTCATCTTGATTAATTTCTTGTATGTTTTGATGATGATGTTAAATCTTAATTCATGTGGTGACATAATTGAGGTTGTGGTCATTGTAGGTTTCTATGTTCTTCATGTCATTAAAGAGATACGATTGACATGTAATCATGTGGTTGTCTTTGTCCGTATCCGAAGTAGTGTTTTCTATGTTTTAATGATGGTGATAAATCTTAATCCGTGTAGAGATAAACATAGGATTGTGGTTATCATAGATCTCCATGTTATACATGTTATGAACACTTAATTGTACACACACATGAATCACACATCTACACTTTTGCGTGCATTCTCCACCTCCTACAGGACTAGTCATATTAGGTTAATTTCAGCACCTCGTATCACATTAGTTAGTTAATTCAAATACACTCAACTTCCATTTTCTTATGCCACTCGAGAATGGTCAAAGATGACCCGCACTCACTCCTCATGGACAAGACTCGTACTTGCCAGCGCTCCAATGACACCGTGCACTTGCGATTTTGAATTTTAATTTTCCAATCAACTGTTTGGTGTCACTGCCGGGAGTGAGTTTCAGTTGTTGCGTTAACCAATTTGGTGGGTTTTTCTTCCTTTTTTTCTTTCTTTTTTCTTGTTTTTGTTTTTTGTTTGATTGTTATGCAGGGGCTTAGGGTGGTAGGAGAAATAACAATATCAAGAGAGCATTGAGGAGCAATTGGAATGCCAACAATCCAGCTCAATCAACCATTACCGAAAGTATTACCTTGTCCAATGATCGACGAAAGTAGGTCCATAAAGTCTTGTTGCTAGGTTGAATAATGCATCAATGTTCGAAT
This sequence comes from Triglochin maritima, assembly GCA_963682175.1. Taxonomy (NCBI): domain Eukaryota; kingdom Viridiplantae; phylum Streptophyta; class Magnoliopsida; order Alismatales; family Juncaginaceae; genus Triglochin; species Triglochin maritima. The sequence continues at coordinate 28,020,789 of OY821771.1, read as the reverse complement.
TTTGTGGGTATATCTGCTGAAAACCCTTAAGAGACACCACTCTTCCTCTTTGGTGACAAGGGGTTTAATAGCTTCTTGCACGTGCTAAGTACAACCGTGATTCCTACGAAAGTGAGTTAGGATTTCTTGTTTCCAATGTTTTAATTTCTTTGTTTTGCCCAAGACTAGCAAAAGATAAGTGTGGGGGTATTTGATTAGTAGCATATCATATGAATCATTCATGCTATATATCCTTTATTTCACCCAATATTTGTGCTACTTGAGTCTTTATTTCATACATTTCAGGGTTTAGGTAATAAACAAGAGAAAAGAAGCGTAAAGAACCTAAATGCCAGAAGAAAGGGCAAATTTGGAAGCCTTCTGGACTTGCTTGTGATGTTCAATGACTGGACTGAAAATCAGGAAGGACCAAAGTGAAAATCTGAAGGGACCTAAGTGTAAAGAAAAATATGTTGGTTACAAAAGACCATAACGTCATGAACCTGAGGAGTAATTCAATAATTAAAAATAAGCGAGTTCAAACAAGCGCTACGGGTGCACCCTGTAGGATTTCGTGTTCCTATGTATATGTATATTTTGATTTTTTTAATACAAGCATACATGATCGATTTCATATTTTTAGCAATTTTAGGTAAATTGTTTTGTGTTTATTCTAATATCATGTAAACCTACATATATTAAAATAAACAAACAAAAGAGTATCATACCTAAAGGTTCTCTAAAATCTTTTCGAAGATCCGAAGTTCCGTTGCCCGATGAATCGCCTGCCGATTCGCCTCCAAGTGTTCACCAAACTCTAAACAAGATTAGAGAGAAATGAGCTAGCCAATTCAATCTCTAAATCAAGCTTAGAATCAAGCTAATAACCCCTCCAAATCTCCACGAGATTTGATCTCCAAAAGCATTGACTAATTAAGAGAATTTCGTGGTGATTAGTGGAGTGAGTAGGGAGAGAGAATTTGCATTAACACTTATGAAACAAGTAGGGTGAGACGTCCTTTTTATACCATTACTAATCACTCACATCACGACGATGTTCATACATGCATTAAAGAATGGAAATGAATGCTTGATTTTGAAATGTGTGGATAAATGTGAATGTATGCTTGCTTGTTTATAGTAGAACACTTTACTTGATGACTTTTGCCACAAATATTAGACACCTCTCATGCTTGTTTAGGTTCTGAAATAACAAACTTGTATATATCAATGTTAATCAACTAGGTTAGTGAATAGATTGATAGGTTTTGCCATAATCTTTAGACACTTCCTATATGTGAAAACACTACCTACATTTGTGTCTATTGAAAGCATTCTTCACCATCTTATTACATGTGTGCACACACTCCACCCCTTAGCGGTTTTCCTTACTTAATTTCATCTTCCTTTTGTTAGTTGTTTATCTTACTTTTAGATGTATTGTGCTTTCATCCTTCTCCTTTGTTAGTTTCTAGTTTAGTGTAGCTTAGGTTAGCATAATCATATCTCTTCTGCCCTTTTGTTTGCCACTTGATTTTTGAAGAACCAGAGTCGACACACCTCCTTGTAGATTCGAACTGCACTTGTCGCGTCTTCCCCGATGCCGTGCACTTACGGTACTAAAACGATTAAACAAGTTTTTGGCTACGTTGCCGGGGAGGTGCCAGTCCAAACTCTGGTTTGGACAATTCGAGTGGATTTAATTTGTGTTTTGTAGTTTGTCTTTGTTTCAGGAGGCTCGAAAGATCAAGGTAAGGCACCACAAGAAATTTGGAGGCCAGAAAAGCCAAACAGACCGCCAATCAGCGGTTATGGACCGCCAACTGGCGGCCAGGTGAGCTCTGCTTGCCCCCTACTTTCTTCTGGTTGTTTTGTGTTTAAACATAGTGGTATGGGGCTCAATTGGACATGTTTTGACTTATAGTTTGCTTCCAGATCAATAATCAATCCTTTTTAAGCAACTTGGTCCCTAAAATCCAAAGCAAAAGATTAGGCATTCTTGCTTGTTTAGGTCATGCATCATGTACTTGACTTAGGCATGTAGTTTGTCTTTTGTTTTAGTTTTTCTTTCAGTTGTTGAGTGTTGGCGTGAGGTACGCATCTCCTACACTCATTCATGCATTTGGTATGACCATGCATTAGTTAGTAGGAATCACATTGCAATAAGTGTGAGTTGAGCGTTTGTATGGAGAGTTGATTGCTAGATTAGGACTCCAAAACGCTACTAAGGAGGGGCTATCCCATATAAGATAAGGTGGGGGATTTCATCACCCTTTCCTTCACCCCAAAAACCACACTAATCAAGAGCCTAATTTTAAAATAAAGTAGACAATGACCCCAAGGATCTCGGGCGCATTAGGAGAGTGATCCGGTCGCGACCGTTATGGCCATACCAAAGGGGGATGAAACTACTCACTACTCATTAAGAAAAGGAACGAAACAAAATTAAGCTAATTAAGCTAGGAAAAGAAAACATGCTAATTAATTCTACTAAGATTAAGACAAACAAAATTAACCAAGCATGCAAGAATTAAAAGAAACAACAAGAACTTAGGAAATAACTAGAGTTTTTCTCCAAGGCTTCACTCTAAGTAGAGACAATGACCACCAAGAAAGGAGTTCATTACAAGGGAGGAGGAAGAGTTCTATTTATAGTCATAGAAAAAAGTAATCGGGGACAATCCCCCGATGTGGGACTAATGACATACTATATATGGACATAAAACAACATAATACATAACCACGAGAAGCCGGGTCGGATATTGACCCAACTAGACCGCCAATTGGTTGTCCAGGGCTTCCAATTGGCAATCATGTTTTGTCGGATTCGACCCATTTTCATGTATTTAAGTCATTTTCTTTCTTTCACTTCTTTATTATCTACAACCGGAAATATAGGCAACAACCCGAGTAGCACAAATATGGGGTGAAATTAAGGATATATATATATATATATACATATATATATATTGAATGCACTGTATGATATGCTACTAATCAAATACCCCCATATTTATCTTTTGCTTGTCCCGAGAAAAACAAACAAAAATGAAATAGGAAATCCTAAATCATTTTCGTTGGAATCAGGGTTGTGCTTAGCATGTGCAAATGCCATAAACACCTTTGTCGCCAAGGAGGAGGAATGGTGTCTCCTGAGGGTTTTCAGCAGATATACCCACAAAATCCGAACATTGATGCATTATTCAACCTAGCAACATTAATCAATGGACCTACTTTTGTGGATTATTTGACATGGCAATCCCATGTGCTGACTTCATATATATATATATATATATATATATATATCATGTCCATACACCTAGCTTAGGGAACCATTCATGCAAGTTAATTAATACTTAAGTGAAAGACTTGGGCAACCTTAATATCCCGAAATGATATGTTGTATAAAGTCCCTTAAGGTTCTTTTTGTTCTTCTCATTTTTTTAGAGAACATGGAATTAAAACTTGTTGGTGTTTAATTGTCCCAAGGTCTGGTTTCATGCATCATTGCGTGTGAGGACTTATCCTATCACGTACACATTCCCTAAATCTCCAGTTAGGGCAATCCCCACTACCCGTGTAATGAGAGTTCAGTCGGTGCATCCCAAGTCAGATGACTCGAAAACACCAGGTATTAAGTTCACCACGGACCTACTTTCCTGAATGATAGGAGCCATGCGAGAAGAGAGAACAACATACTATATTGTTTCTTATCCTACATATAAACCAAAATCCCTACACTAAAAGTCCCACTAAGGGAGTTTGAGGGTCCCTGACATCAATAAACTTCTTTATACCAACAAGTATGATTTTTTTCAAAACAAGGAGACTCACTAATTTTAGGGTGAACTTCTTTATTTGTTTGAGTACCGAAACCGTACGATTACCCTCCCCTAAGTGGGTTGCATCATTACGACTAAAGATAGGACCTAAAGTCAGTGTACCATATATCCTAATGCAACATGTTCAAGTTTGTTTTGGGAGCTTCCTTTTTTACTTTGCCTCTCAACGATTTCGCAAGCTAAACATGCAAAATTCACAACATTTTCTTTTACAAACATATGATGATTTTGAAATAAATGAAAAAATTAAAGCACTAGGTAAGCAAAGGAAGACAAGGCACCCAAGGATCATGGTATACCAAGATATATCAATGTAAAATACCGCACACTATCATGACCATAACAGTACAGACAAAAATAGAAATGAAGAAAAAGAATTTGACTATGTACTTTATCCATTATCCTCAATGAATGTGAGTATGATATTACATGAATTTATGTATCAACAGGAAAAGATCTCACAAACACGAAGCGTAAATGGAAGTTTGTGGTTATGTTGACTGACATAAGCCCGAATTCTCCAAAACCCGTGAGATACTTGAGAAAGGGATACAAGTACGTTAATAAATGGAGCCCAAATAATCAAGCAGTGAGACTCACGACAAGTTTTTTAAAATATAACTACATACAAAAAGGGACTACCATCATCCTTTGTCAAAGGACAACAAATAGTAACGTCATAGTGGATCAATGTACTTGGAATGGGAACATGACACCACTCGGGCCAAAATACTCATGTGTGGTTCCCCTTCACAAAGTGCACCAAATATCAGGAGAGGTTCATGAATTAGACGCAAAGGATTCTGATTCAAAGGATCAAACTGAAAGAGCTCAAATCTCTCTAGAGTTTGGCAAAATTATGCAATGAAAGAATAGTTTCCCCCATTATGGTATTAAAATCATGATCATCAATCCAAAATCTCCAACCAACAGGCTGGTGTGTTGGAACGAGGTCAAGAACCTCATTATGTTTGCCCGACACACCGTGGCGAATATACACTAGATCTTTCACCCAAGATATTCTTAAAGGACCTCCCAATACCCTCATCAGGTCTTATGAAAATAAGGGTATTAGGGAGTTGTTGCTCTACCAAAGGTGGGTCATTGAGGGGCATGACATTAAGATCATGTGGCACAAAGGCCATGAGATAGAAAGATAAGGTTCAATCTTGTGCCAACTCAAAATCAAGATGGTCCATGTTATTCACAATTTGGATCAAATCCTCCATCAAGTGATCGTGAATTGAAACCTCAAGTCCCTCAGATAGAATAAGAGTTTGACTTTAAAAGATTATGCTTTGAATTTGTGGATGTGGTGGTGGTTCAATATCAGATGATGAATCCTCGTGTTGACAAGAAATGCCACCCTCCTCATTTTCATTTAATTGTTGGCCAACTGACTCACTTGCATTTCCAAAGTTTGCAAGGAATTCATGTTGGACTTGATCATATTTTGAGTAATTTGCATGACTGTTTGAGGGGTTTGTTCTAAGTAATCAAGTATGGGGCCAACTATGAGGTTCAAGTCCGGATTTTGGAAATTTTTGAGTTGGGCGTTCATGGGCTGAGAATGAGTCCTATGATTGGTAATTGGGTGTTGGTAGAGATCTAGGTATTCAGGAGGAGAATATTGGGGTTAGCATGATGTATGATACTTAGTATTTCTATGTTTTCCCCATGAATATGCCCTCTCTGGGTTATACACGAATGCGTATAGGTCGCAATGAGTACTTTGAGAAAAAACATCATCATATTTGGGTTTGGAAGGTCGTTCTTGTTTCTTTAGTACCTTTGGTAGTTCTTATACCTGTCATGTTTCTTGAATTATTTACAAGTGGTATTCAAGCTCTTATTTTTCCAACATAAGTTGTGGCTTATATTGGTGAATCCATAGAGGGTCATCATTGAACATACGAACATTCCTCGATCACATGACCACTTAAACCACTATGGGCATCTGATGTGGCTTCCGGAACCACTGATGCACTCATATCTTCTATCACACACACGAAAGAGGACAAAGTTTCTTGTAATGACTTAGTCTGTTCACCAACATATGATCCAACACAACTTTATGATGGTCTAGCAGTTGGTGCCTCTTTTATATCACCCCAATCTAAATACGAATCGGCCACACAATTAAAATTGTCCCAACCCACTCGGGTGTTTTTTCGAGGCACCTCAGTATGCATAGGTTGGCTATACCAGGGAGAATAGCCCTAGTTCTAACATTGAAATGAATGGTCTCCCATGTAACTGTTCATCTCCACAATAACACTCTCCAATCAACTACTCTCACCACCACGAGATCGAGCTCGTATAAAAGTGCTCGACTCAACCTTAAAACACTAAGAGAAAGGGGAGGAGACTTAACGTGGAAAAAGATGATAAGAAGAATGATACAGGAGAGAAGGGACGAATCCCTAAGAACTAGTGTGGGTAGTGGGATTGGGTATAAGCCGAAACTAGCAAACACGGCTCAAACAAACCTATGGTCGACTATAGGTCCTTAAGCTAGACGACGCTAACCGTGACTCTCCACACTCCCGAATTTCTTTCCTCCCTCGGTGGCTGATCATGAAGCCGATTGAGAAGGCAAGACCAGGAAGTCCCAAAAGTCTCAATGCAATTAAGCAAACAACGACATTCAGGTGATGACGTCGAGAATGAGATTGTCTACTAAGTGCGCTAGAAGTCCTTATGGCCGATGTCTACTTGATTTTGATTAGGGTTTTAAATTACTGTAATTTTTGGGGTGAAGGAAGGAGTGATAAAATCCCCCACCTTATCTTGTATGGGACAACCTGTCCTTTGTAGCATTTTGAGTTTTAAGTCTAGCAATCAATTCTTCAAGAGAAACGCTCACCTCACACTTATCCTGATGCACTTTACCAAGTAATGAATGATTTAACCATGCATGTAGAAGGGAAAGATACACATACCTTACGCCAGCAATCACTAATAGAAATGTAAAGAAAAGTTGAATGCGTGCATGGTCTACAAATGATACAAGAACTAGATGGCAATAAATCAAATCTTTTGCTTTGAGATTTGGAGGCTAAGTTGTCTGAAAAGGGGAATCATGCACATTTAATGGGTTCTCACATTAGCATAGAGCATGTGTTGAGTAAACAAAAAGGTAAAACCATAAACCAACATAGAGGATAGCAACACTCAAAAATGAAAGGCAGATCACACACCAAATCCACACTGCGGATGAAAATCTGATACTGGAAAATCAAAAGGCTCTACAGGTGGTGCGGTTTGTCATGAGTGCTCCCTGGGTAACTTGGGTCACCTGTTCACCATAATCCCTTGCATACAATTCCAAATAGTAAACGAAAATAAAAAAATAAAACAAAAATCCACCAAAATGGTAAATGCGACAACCAAAAACTTGCTCCCCGGCAACGACGCCAAAAACTTGTTGGGATGTGAAGTTCAAAACTGCAAGTACAGGACTACGTTGAAGCGGTCTCAAGTACGAGTTGTCATCGACCATGCTTGAGTGGGGGAAGAAAATGAAGATTGAATGTATAAACTAACAAACTAATGCTACACAAAGTGACGAAATAAACCTAATGTGACTTGTCCCGTAGGAGGTAGAGAATGGATGCAAAAGTGTAGATGTGTGATACATAGGTGTCCACAATCAAGTGCTAATGACATTCATAATATGAAAATTCTATAATGACATAATCCTAAGTGTCTCTCTCCCTGGATTACAATTTATCACCATCATTAAAAAATACAAAACACTACTCAAAATGAGGCCAAAGATAACCACAAGTCTACATGTCAATCTTATCTCTTTATCCACTCAAATCTTATCCTCACCTTATCATTTCCTATAGAGTGGGCCTACTAACTAAAGCATATGCTAAGCATCAATTATGACCATTTACACATCAAAGGCAAGGGTGAGAGACCCATCAGAATGGTTATACGGAAATCATGTGAAGCTCCAATATTAAGATTAAAAACACACACAAATATAACTACATCCACACTTCACATTATCCTCCACCCCAATGGGGATGGATTACACATTAATCATCTTGTTAACAAGGAAAACAACAAAGTAAAAAAAACACTTGAACAAGTAAAGAAAACTAAATCAAATCAAGACAATAATATAAGTAACAACAACAAACTTTTTTATTAATGAAAGAAGATTACAAGTTGGGTTTCTTCTTCCCTCCTCCACTACTCTAATAAGAAAGAAAATACACCAACCTAATGAGGAGAAGAAGAAAGAAGAAGAGAAATGAAATGGTTACAAGTGTATTTATAGAAGATTGGAAGGTCTGGATTAATCTGGGTGTTATCATACGGCTTCAAACCTAATACCCGATCCACTAGAGAAATTCAAGCGTTAAATGCCCAACCGGATATGCCCGTGGTGGGTTTTGCTCCGCTAGTGGCAAATCATTTCGATCGGATATGTCTTATATTTCAGTAGGGGCTTACGTTCAACACATGAACATGTAGGGTGCGCACGGATCCATTGGTTTGAGACGATTTGGTCTTAATAGTAGTATTTTTCCTCAAGCTCATGAGATTATGGACTTTTGCAACCAATATATTTTCTTTACGATCAGGTCCCTCTAGGTTTTCACTTAGGTCCCTCCTGACTGATTAGGGTTCCAAATCAGTCCTTTCTTCATGCATTCAAGTTGTTTTTGTTTCATTTCACTTCTTTATTACCTACAACCTGAAATACATGCAACAAAACTCGAGTAGCATCAATATGAGTAAAATGAAGGATATATAGCACGAATGCACTGTATGATATGCTACTAATCAGCCATCATGTACTACTAACGTTATATACCACCATAGATTGTTATTACTTCCCAAAATATAGTTTTGCATTTAAAACACAAAAGGCATTCATCGACGATGTTATTTACGACTATGTGCTTGTTCAAGTAGACGTCGATGTCTCCTCTTCCGGCATGTAGGTAGGTGCTGCATCGTTCTCTCAAGATGTCTTTTCCTTTATAGAGGCATATTATCCATTGAATCACAAAGATACTATAGTCCTCGCTACCATATTGTTGCACTTGCGCCTCCCTTTCAAACTTTAAACCCCAATTCACTACCAATATTCGATTAAAGTATTCCGCACTTTTATAAGCCACTATCTCATGGTTACCCTCCGGTGTCTAGTCGTATATCGTTTTTCCATTTGGCCCTTAAGACTATTGTAATGTGTTATGATTTTTTCTGTGGGTCGACCACTAGTAGATCCATGTGTTCTAGTGTCAACATTGGTCATGCTATATATGTCGTCGGCCTCCCTTGAAGATGTTGTCGATGTACAAGTCCATTATATCGGATCACCCAAGCACCAACTCCTGGGAGTACATAAAAGCGATTACGCGCACCAAATTGGGGGTAGCATATGCATTTTTGTGTTGTTCTCCATCATTTCCATGAAGTTATAAATTTTCTTGTTAACACGTTGAGCCCTTAGTTGTAATTTTTTATATCATAATACAATAAAAGTCTTATGATGAGTGTTAGGCCTACTACCTCGTTCATTACACCCTTCCCTTACATCAACATCTCTCTAGAGTTGGTTCTCTTGATTGGTACGAAGTTTCCCTTCCATAGCACGTCCTCTTCGACTTTGGAAGGGTAAACGATGAACAAGAGTTCCTCCACCTCTTCTCTTGTTAGGGTTTCCTATGCTTTTTTTTGCAAAGCAAAAGGGAGGCTTCATCTCTAAATTTATTAAATGAAAAAAATGAGTTTACAAAACTAGAAAACCCGAAAAGATACATTAAGTCCACGGGCAAGCTAACATGCATAACCAGCCACAAACACTACAAATATTACATCGCTCAAGCTATGTAGTTATAACATTTTCGAGTATCCTCAAAACTAATACCACGTGGTCTGAAAATTCTGCTCCTCGTTGTCTTTATCTGCAAGTTTCTTGACCTTATCCCAAAGACATCCGACCATGTCCTTGATTGCAGACACTATGTCTCCTGGATTCTTCTTCTCTCCCTCAAAACTCCTTCGGTTACGTTCCAGCCAGCACTCATGAATCATGGCACTAAAAGCCCACCTTCGCACCACCTTCTCAACCCGACTTCCTCTCACGTGTGAGAGGTGTGTAGCTTCGCCTTCGAGGGATCTTTCTAGCCGAGTGCTCAGCTTCATGAGAAAGAGTAGTGTTGTCCACACCCTTTATGTACGAACACCTCTAGAATAGATGGTCAATGTCCTCTTCCGCCCTCTCACAAAGGTTGCAAACCGGGTCATGCTTTGCTCCTCTTAAATTCATAAGCTTCTTTGTTAGGAGGTGCCCCCTCATTGCTAGCCAAGCTGTAATAGCATGCTTAGGAATGGCGTGTTTGTGCCAAACCACACCCGCCCATGTGACCTTCCTCCCCGGTTCTACTACCCACTTCCATACTTCCTTGATTCCTAATGTAACCCCCTTCCCTTCTATGCGCTTTGGCTGGTCCATGCCTCCATGAATGCGTGTATTTGTGATCTTCAAATGAACCTCCTCCATTATCGTTGATCTTGGGGGGGGGGGGGGGGGGGGAGGTTCCACTTCCCCTCTTTTATGAAGTACGACACTCTGGTTTCCCAAGGCACTCCCAATTCATGGTGGAGTCGAGCCCCCCATCTCTCACATTGGAATGGTTTGCCACACCACGGATATTGAAAGAACTGTATCTCTTGCCCACTTCCCACCTCATACTGGATGTGCCGTCGAGCAATGTCGCAAACTTGAAGAATCCCTCGCCATGCCCACGATGATGTTGATGGTGGCATTGCTAGCCAAATAGAGCAGTTTTAAGGTATTTTCGTCGTACACACTTCACCCAAAGGGAGCTTCCTTCCACCACCACAAGCCATAATAGGCGAAGGAGGCCCACATCATTCCAAGTCGTTAAGCTTTTCAGACCGAGCCCTCCTTCATCCTTTGGTGTGCATACATCCTTCCACTCCACAGCAGCCCACTTCTTTTGCCCTCCCCAAATGAAGTGAGCCATGCGGCTCTCCATCTCTTGCAGCACCTTCCGTGGGATGAGGAAAGCGGAGGTCTAATAAATACTAAGGGAGACAAGCACGCTCCTCACAAGTTCTACCAGGCCGACAATGGATAGAACATTCTACTTCCAAGTGCTAAGACGTTGCTTTACCTTGTTTACAAGTGACATGCAATGAGTTCTCCCCATCCTCCCGGAGAATAATGGCAGCCCGAGGTAGACCACTGGAAATTCCTTTCGTTCCATACCAAGGTGGGCTGCGATCAATGCTCCATGTGGCACGTCCCCTCCCTTGAATACTTGGCTTTTCGCCATGCTAAATCGCAGCCCCGAGCACGCCGTGAACTCCTCTAGGACAACCTTTATGGCACGAGCATTTGCCTTTGTTGCACTAGCAAAGACTAGGACATCATCGGCGAATAGCAAGTGAGAAACGGGCACATCCCCGCAAGATAATGGCTCATTCCTTCCATCCATCACCGCTTTTTTTACCATCTCACATAAGACTTCCATACACATAACAAACAAGTAGGGTGCCAATGGATCACCTTGCCTTGATGAGAATTAAAATTTATACCGCAAGTGCACGACGTCAATGAAGACGTGGCAAATACGGGTCGAACACAAGGAGGGAGAGATTCTGTTTTTAGTGTGATTTCGATTGGAGAAAAGAAGGGGAGAAGAATTAAGTTGGTTTTGAGATTTTTGGGTTTTAATTATTTAAAGCAAGAAACAAGAACAAATAAAACTAAAACAAGAACAAAGAGATGAATTCCGTCGGGTGGAGGTTTAGATTTAAGGTTTAGATTAGAGAATTCAGAAACTTATAATAAATCATATTAGTTATGAAGCATTACATGATAAATGATTTAACATAAACTCAAGTGATCAAAATAGACTAATACGAACTTAAAATAATAACATTTATTCGTCTTCTCTTCACCCTAAATCCGTCACCTCCACCCTTTGGAAAGAGTTAGAAACTCATGGAGGGAGGAAGAAGGGGTCCTTGAGACATTACAAAAGAAAACTAAAAGTAAGAAATAAAAGACAGAATTTTATTAATGAAAAGAAGAATACAAAACTAAGATTAAAAATAAAACTACCACCAAAGACTAAGGACCCTTCTAACATCGTTCTCGGGTCTATTTATAGTTGCTACAAGGGATTTAGGTATAATATTGGAAAGTACACGTGTCCAGACACGACTGGACGAAATTGGAGCACACGGATCGACTAGGGGGCGGCGGAATCGCCGCATGGTGTGTGTGATTTGCGGCGGAATCGCCGCACATCATGCTCTGATTTGGTTCAGATTTTGGTTGAATGTTTATGGTATGATTTGATCCTCCTATACGCGTCTGGATTGATTCTTTCCATTCTTTTGAGCTCCGGATTAATTCTTTTATATATTTGAAGATCCACATTGATTTTTCTTTAGATTTTCTCCAAGATAATAAAAGCTACTCGTGATTTGCAATTAGGTCCTTGTCTTTTTGCAATCAAGTCACCGGCTACTTTTGTGCTCAAGTCCTTGTTCTTTTTGTAATTAGGTTTTGAATGCTTTTACGCTTGGAAACATTTCCACTTGAAACCCGATAATCTTGAGCTTGGTCTTTATGATAGAAATGAGTCTTCCGCACGCGTTTATGCTCGGGATATGGGTAAATTGCATTCCGGTCCCTGTATTCTGTAAATAAGACTAAATACATACCTTAGTAGCATTTATTGATGTAAAAGTGATCTAAATGAAAGACGTATGATGCAATGTATGCAATGCATCATGCCTCAACCCATTTCTCGCAGCAAAGGAGGTGGAGTTAGCTCCATTTACCGTCACCACAAAAGATGCTTTGACACAACTCATAATCAACCTTCTCCACTTAATAGAGAATCCAAAGTGACTCATCACCTCATTAAGGAAGCACCACGAGACGGAGTCATACGCTTTCCGGATATCAAGCTTTAGGCACATGCGTCCCCTCCCTTTGTCAAGGTGGAGATTGTGGCAAAGTTCATGTGCGAGAAGAATATTATCATCAATTCGTCTTCCTTTGACAAAAGCACTTTGGTTCTCCCCAATCAACCTTGGTAGCAGCCCCCTTAAGCGGTTTGCAAGCACTTTGGATGTGAACCTATAGGTCATGTTGCATAGCGCGATGGGGCGGTAGTCCTCTACCAAGTTTGGTGCCTTCTTCTTCTTCTTCAGGATAATCGTAATTGAAGTATAGTTCCATTGGGTTAACACTCATCCGCTGTCCAAACAAGAGTTCATGGCCTAGAATACATCTCCTTTAATGGTGTCCCACGCGGTCTTGAAGAACTTTGCGTTGAAGCCATCGGGGCCCGGTGCCTTGTCCACATTTGCATGTAACACCACCTCTTCGATTTCTCTTAACTCCACCTTTCGTGTGAGGTCCCTCCCTTCCTCCGGAAGGAGCTGTGGGAAGAGGAGGGAAGGATCAAGTGGTTGTACCTGAAAATCATTAGCAAACAAGTTAGCATAAAATGGCCGAAAGGCGTCCCGAATTTCTCCCCCTCCTCCACGATATGCGCTCCCTCACACACTCTCCTCACTTGATTGGTGGCTCTCCTCACTCGGAGTTGCACTGGAAAAACCTAGTGTTTCGATCCCCCTCTTTCAGCCACTTCACCCTTGATTTTTGACGGATAATAGACTCCTCCCTAGCAAGGGCACGCTCAAGCTCCCCCTTTGCTGCCCCTTCTGCAACGGCTAGAGCTTCATCATTTGGTAGGGTTTGCCTTTCCTTCCTCACCTCCTCAAGGGCGGTCCGGGCCTCACCCACCTTGTTTTTAAAGTTTCCAAAGGTGCTTCCACTCCATCCTATAAGTGCCTTCTTGACTTCTTTCAACTTTTCAGCAACACGAAACATAGGCGTGCCAATCACAAAGGTAGACCAAGCTTGATCCACTACGGCTTGAAATTCTACGTGCTCCGCCCAATGGTTTTCAAAATGAAACATCTTCTTTTTCCGTCTCTCATTTCCCTCCATCTTCATTACTAACATGGCATGGTCACTTAGATCCTTGTCACCGACGATGTAGTAGGATTTCGGAAACATCTCGAGCCACGCATTGTTCATAAGTATCCGGTCAATCCTTGTCTCAATACAAGCACTTCCTTCAGAGGAATTTGACCACGTGAAATCCACTCCCGTAGAGGGCACCTCAAGTAGCTGAAGTGCATCGATACACTCAATAAAGTCTTTCATCGCTATCTCATATCCAGCAGCACCACCGCGCTTCGCACTAGCAAAACGAATACAATTGAAGTCACTCCTACAATCCATGGCCTTGAAACCTCCGGAGCCACAAGATGAAAATCGCTCCACAAAGCTCTCCTATCCACATGCCCATTTTCACCATACACGGCCGTGATATCAAAATCGGTCCCATCCTTCTTGTGACAGCCCTTGAAGTGGAGTAGTTGTGGAGTTTCGAAAGTAACATGAAGATCCATAACGTGGTCATTCCACAACACCAATAGCCGTCCCGAGTCCACGATCAAGCTATTTGCAATCCATGCATGAGGCCAAATCGCTCGTTTGAATCATTCCATATTTTTGTGTTTCACCTTGTGTTCCATAAGACATGATTGACATCATTTCATGCTCATATCTGTTTCTCATATCCATTATCTTACATCTAAGCAATGCTACGTGATGAGTTTTATGTTTGAATTTCAGAAATAAAGAGGTTTGAAAAGAAGAGCCATGAAAGGACCCAAAAGCAGGAAAAAAGACTTAATTGTGAGACCTGGGGACTAAGATGCAAAGGAGAAGGACCTGAACGTAAGACAGAAGGACCTAAGAGAAAAACAGAAAACTCCACACCATTATGAGGAGTATTTTGACAATTCGATTCGGGTCGGAGCTCCAATAAACAAAGTAGATGCATCCAAGACCAAGTAATAGATCAAGCAAAGCCCACAACAAAACTCAACAGGATCTGGAGCTTATAGACCGCCAATTGGCGGTCTGGAACTGCTAATTGGCGGTCCAGATAGCTCTGGATCCGCTTAACTTTTGGGAGCACGTGTATTAGTGTATGCTTAGTCTATTTTTTTGTATTTGTTTAGTCCCACATCGGGGGATTGTCCCGGATTAGCTTTTTTCATGCCTATAAATAGAACTCTTCACCTTCCATTGTAATCACCCATTGCTTGGTGGCATTCTCTCTACTAAGGAGTGAGCCTTGAAGCAAAAACTCAAGGTGGAGAAGAATGCTACCTTCAATGTGAGTCATTGTTAATAAGATAACTGTTCTAGTTTCTTTTAATCTTGTCTTTTAATTTGTGCATGCTTGTTTAGTCTTTCCTTTCATTTTAAGTTTATTTAGTATTTCTTGCTTGCTTAGTGTAGTTTCATTTCAGTATTATGCTTCATTTTGTTAATATAGTTAGTGTAATGAGTAGTGAGTAGTTTCATCCCCACTTGGGGGTGGAGAAATATGTGATATGATCATGTAGTGTATTAAGTGTGTGTTATCTTAATCCCTTGAGCTTTATATGATTTCCATAACCATCTAATGGGTTGTCACTCTTATCTTTGATATGCTAATGCTCTTTAATGAAGCTTAGCTTATGCTTTGATTAGTAGACCTATTTTATGGGGAATGATAAGGTTAGGATATGGATGAAATTAATATTGGAAACACAATTTGTAGTGTATGTACTCTTGTTGCCTTTACCTTAGTTAATGTCTTGTATATTTTAATGATATTGGGTTATCTTAATTCATGTGGAGGAATAGTAGGGTCTAGTCTTTATACATGAGTTCATTTAGCTTCATTCCAATTATTGTCTTGTATGTTTTAATGATGTAGTCTTATCTTAATTCATGTGGAGGCAAAGTTGGATGTAGTTTTGATTTCATCCACTACATGTTGTGAGGAGATTAATTGAACACACACACACACACACACATCTTTATATTCATATTATTTCCCTACCCCCTATCGGGTTTAGTTTTTTTGCTTATCTTCCTTTCCTTTTGCATCTTAGTGTAGTTTAGTGTAACCAACCATTCTCTCCTTTCTTTACCACTTGCCTTCGAACAAACCAAAAGTCGACACACCTCCCAGTGGACGACCCGTATTTTCCACCACTTCAACGCTGCCGTGCACTTGCGGTTTAAATAAAACGATCAATCAAGTTTTTGGCGCCGTTGCCGAGGAGGTGCTCTGTCGAGACTGGTTTGGACGATTCGAGTGGTTTTAATTTTTTGTTTTTAGTTTTTGTGTGTTTCAGGCATTCTGAGGATCACGGGGTAGCGACTGGAGGAATTTGAGAGCCACTAACCCAAAACTGACCACCAATCTGCAGTCTGGGACAGCCAATTAGTGGCCTGGTGAGCCTCATTTTCTCTCAGTTTTGTTCTGGTTGCTTGTTGGTTCATTTTAGTTATCTGGGAATACCATTTTGCATGCTGTGATTTCTAGTTTGCTCCCATATTTAATTTCAATCCCCTTTAATCAACTTGGACCATAAAACTCAAAGCAAAAGATTAGACTTCTTGCCATCTAGGTCATGCATCATGTGTAGACCTTGCATGCATTTGGCTTTTCTTTGCTTTACATTTTGTTGTTGATTGCTGGCATGAGGTACGTGCACCCAAATCTCTCATTC
The DNA here is from genome assembly GCA_963682175.1 of Triglochin maritima. NCBI lineage: Eukaryota > Viridiplantae > Streptophyta > Magnoliopsida > Alismatales > Juncaginaceae > Triglochin > Triglochin maritima. Next base: position 28,004,305 of record OY821771.1, on the reverse strand, counting down.
ATGCATGTTTCGATCATGCATTAGTTAGTAAGGTGCATCGGGACAAGCGTGAGTTGAGCGTTTGATTGGAGTGATTGATTGCTAGATTTAAGCTCAAAATGCTACTAAGGAGGGGCTGTCCCATAAAAGATAAGGTGGGGGATTTCATCACCCTTTCCTTGGGCCCAAAAATCATTCTTAATCAAAGCCTTAATTCTAAAAGCAAGTGACATTGGCTCTAAGGATTTTGGACGCACTAGGAGAGTGATCTAGTTGAGACCGTCATGGCCTGATCGGCGTTGCCTACCTTGTCGATAGTAGGAGGTACTGGATCTCCGGATCTGGTATCACTTGCTGGGCATTGTGGTCTTCGTTGTAGGGAGGTGAGGCGTGTCGAGACTAGTGACCTCGAAGTGAGGCGTCGTCTAGCCTAAGGACCCATTGTCTTACATTGTTTGAGTCGTGCTTGCTAGATTAGGCTTCTACCCTCTACCGTTACCCACACTAGCTTTATGGATTCTTCCCTTCTCCTCTGAGTCATCTTCTTCTCACCTTCTTCTACGTTATAGTCTCCTCACCTTTACACTCTCTTGTAGCGTTTTAGGGTCGAGTCGAGCACTTTTTGCGAGTTTAGCCTTGTGGTGGTGAGAGTGGTTGACTCTAGAGTTCTCTGTTGTGATGGATGGTTACATAGGAGACCATCCATATCATTGTTGGGACCAGGATGATTCTCCCTGGTACTCCTGACCCATGCATCCTGGGGTGGCTCAGACTAACACCCCGTATGATTGGGACAATCTTAATTGTGTGACTGAGCAATCTGCATATTGGGGTAGTATGAGAGAGGCACCGACTACTAGATCTCCATCTAGTTACGTCGGACCATATATGGTTCATCAAACTTAGACATTACAAGAACCTTTGGCCTCTTTCATGCATGTGGTAGATGACATGAGTGCACCGGTGGCTCCAGTAGCCGTACCGTGTGACTGTTGTGGGTTGAGTGGTCATGTTATCGAGGAATGTCCTTATGTTGCCCCTGAGCCTGAGTATGAGCACACATTTTCCCAAAATGCTCATTATGACCATTACGCATCCGCGTACAACCCGAGAGGGATGGATTCGTGGGGAGACAATTCGTATTCAAATTCTTATACATCATTTCCACCCCAGTATCCTCCCCCCGAATACCCAGAATTCTACGAACACCCCACTTCAAATCATTGGACTCATTCTCAGCCCATCAACACCCAACCCCAAAATTTCCCAAGCTCTGACTTGGACCTCATAGTTGACCACATACCTGATTCCTCGAAACAAACTTTCCTTACGTTCATGGAAACCATTCAACAGTCCATAGAAAATATGGCACTGCAAGTGAGTCAAATGTCATAGTGAACGTGAGGAGAGTAATTTTTCTTGTCAAGATGAGGATTCATCTTTTGATATTGAACCGCCATCACCACACCCACAAATTCAAAGCACAATCTTTCAATGTCAAACTCCTAGTCAGTCTGAGGGACTTGGGGTTTCAATTCACGATCACTTGGTGGACGATTCGATCCCAATTGAGAATAACATGGACCAGCTTCATTACGAGTCGGCACATGATTGTGCCTTATCTTCTTGTCCCGTGGCCCTTGAGCCACATCACCTTATTATTGTACCTCCTAAGGACTCACCTCTGGTGGAGCAAGAGCTCCAACTCCCCTCAATTTCAAACAACCTGATGAGAGTTTGCCTCTCACTATTGTTCCTGATCATCTTGGAAATGATGGAACATCAAACAACTACATTGCTCATGAGGGTACATATTAGGAGTTCCTTGGAGGATACCTTGGGTATGAGACCCACCTTTTGTTCGCCTGGTGTGTCAGACATGCCTAACGAGGTTCTTGACCTCATTCCGACGCACCAGCCTGTTGGTTGGAGAGTTTGGATTGGCGATCATAACTTCAGCACCGTAACGGGAGAAACTCTTCTTCCGTTGCCCCTTATTTCCCAAACTCTAGAGAGGTTCAAGCTCTTTCAGTTTGATCCTTTGAATGAGACGCCTTTGCATCCAATTCATGAACCTCTCATTTCATCTGGTGCTCTTTGTGAAGGGGGCTCACGCATGCGTATTATGACCCCGCGTGGTGTCATGTTCCCTTTCCAAGTGCATTGACCCACTCTTGATGTTCCCATGTGATGTATTTTGACAAATGAAGATGGGAACTTATGTTTGTACATAGTTATATATAAAAAAAAGAAAAAAAAGATAAAAAGAAAAAGAAGCGAAGAAGTATAATAAAAGACTCCTTCAGTGAGCATCGATTGTTGTGGGCTCCAACCTTTGCGTATTTGGGCCCCATTTCTTTCACGTATTTGTATCCCTTCTTTAGCATCTCACAGGTTTTGAGGGAATGCGGGTTTGTGTCCATCAACATGACCTTGAACTTCCCTTTGTACTTCATGTTGGTGAGATCTCTCCTTTTTCATGCATAAATCCATGTAGTATCTTGCTCACATTCATTGAGGACAATGCATGAAGTAGGTGTGGGGGGTGTTTTACGTGTGTACATAGTTGAGTCTTTTTCCTTTGATTTTATTTTCTTTTGTGTGCATTATTAGGGTTATGTTAGTGTGCTGCATTTAATATCGATATATCTTCTTGCCATGATCCTTGGGTGACTTGTCTTCTTTTGCTTGCCTAGTGCTTCAAAACTTTCACATTTCTTTCAAAATCTTCATGTGTTTGCGAAAGAAAATGTTTTGTGGGTTTTGCGTGTGTTTAGCATGTGCAAAACCGTTGAGAGGCAAAGTAAAAAGAAAGCTCCCAAAATTGTCTTGAACTTGATGCATTAGGATTTCTAGTACAGTGGCTTTAGGATTTATCGAGTCGTTAGGATGCATCCCAGTTTTCCCTTGGGGATGAGTAATTATAGGGTTTCAGTGCTCAAACATTTAAAGAAGTCCACCCTGAACCTATTGAGTCAATAATTTGTGTCTGTTAACTTAAGGAAGCTTGTTGTTGTCAAGGACCCTTTAAATCTGGTTGTGAGACATTAAGTGTAAGGGTTTTGGTTCATGTGTAGATAAGAAATAAGTGAGTTGATGTTCTCTCTTCTTGCACGGCTCCTATCACTCGGGAAAGTAGGTCTGAGGGGACTTTGTGCCTGGTGCTTTTGAGTCATCTGACTTGGGATGCGCCGACCGAACTCTCGTTACACGGGTGGTAGGGATTGCATATGTGGAGATTTAGGGAAAGGTGCACGTGATAGTGTAAGTCCTCATGGGCAATGATGCACAAAACCTGACCCTGGGAGAATAAAGCTCAAACTAATAAAAAGAAAAGAAAAAAAAAGAGAAAAGAAACAAAAAGAAAAAAATGCAAATAAGAACCTTAATGGACTTTACACTTTGTATCACTTGAGGATGTTGAGGTTGTCGATGTCTTTCACTTAATTCCTTATTTAACTTGCACGAATGGTTCATTAGGCTAGGTGTGGACTGATTACCTATATAGAGTCGGCCCGTAGGATTACCGCGTCCAATGATCGACAAAATATTTCCAACGAGTCGAGAGTCTAGATTGAATAATGCATCTTGTTCGGATTTTGTGGGTATATCCGCTGAAAACCCTTAGGAGACAACACTCCTCCTCCTTGGCAACAATGAGGTTTAACGGCTTGTTGCACGTGCTAAGTGCAACCGTGATTCCTACGAAAGTGAGTTAGGATTTCTTGTTTCTCGTTCGTTTTCCTCTTTCTTTGTTTTGCTCGGGACTAGCCAAAACATTGGTGTGGGGGTATTTGATTGACATCATTTCATGCTCATATCTGTATCTTATATCCATTATCTTACATCTAAGCAATGCTACGTGATGAGTTTTATGTTTGAATTTCAGAAATAAAGAGGTTTGAAGAGAAGAGCCATGAAAGGACCCAAAAGTAGGAAAAAAGACTTAATTGTGAGACCCGGGGACTAAGATGCAAAGGAGAAGGACCTGAACGTAAGACGAAAGGACCTAAGAGTAAAACAGAAAACTCCACACCATCATGGGAAGTATTTTGACAATTCGATTCGGGTTGGAGCGCCATTAAACAAAGTAGATGCATCCAAGACCAAGTAATAGATCAAGCAAAGCCTACAACAAAACTCAACTGGATCTGGAGCTTATAGACCGCCAATAGGCGGTCTGGAACCGTTAATTGGCGGTCCAGATAGCTCTGAATCCGCTTAACTTTTGGGAGCACGTGTATTAGTGTATGCTTAGTCTATTTTTTGGTATTTGTTTAGTCCCACATCGGGGGATTGTCCCGGATTAGCTTTTTTCATGCCTATAAATAGAACTTTTCACCTTCCATTGTAATCACCCATTGCTTGGTGGCATTCTCTCTACTAAGGAGTGAGCCTTGAAGCAAAAACTCAATGTGGAGAAGAATGCTACCTTCATTGTGAGTCATTGTTTATAAAATAATTGTTGTAGTTTCTTTTAATCTTGTCTTTTAATTTGTGCATGCTTGTTTAGTCTTTCCTTTCATTTTTAAGTTTATTTAGTATTTCTTGCTTGCTTAGTGTAGTTTCATTTCAGTATTATGCTTCATTTTGTTAATATAGTTAGTGTAATGAGTAGTGAGTAGTTTCATCCCCACTTGGGGGTGGAGAAATATGTGATATGATCATGTAGTGTATTAAGTGTGTTATCTTAATCCCTTGAGCTTTATATGATTTCCATAACCATCTAATGGGTTTTCACTCTTATGTTTGATATGCTAATGCTCTTGAATGAAGCTTAGTTTATTCTTTGATTAGTGGACCTATTTTATGGGGAATGATAAGGTTAGGATATGGATGAAATTAATATTGGAAACACAATTTGTAGTGTATGTACTCTTGTTGCCTTTACCTTAGTTAATGTCTTGTATGTTTTAATGATATTGGGTTATCTTAATTCATGTGGAGGCATAGTAGCGTCTAGTCTTTATACATGAGTTCATTTAGCTTCATTCCAATTATTGTCTTGGATGTTTTAATGATGTAGTCTTATCTTAATTCATGTGGAGGAAAAGTTGGATGTAGTTTTATGATTTCATGCACTACATGTTGTGAGGAGCTTAATTGAACACACATACACACACACACATCTTTATATTCACATTATTTCTCTACCCCCTATGGGGGTATTTTATTACTTATCTTCATTTCCTTTTGCATGTTAGTGTAGTTTAGTGTAACCAACCATTCTCTCCTTTCTTTACCACTTGCCTTCGAACAAACCAAAAGTTGACACACCTCCCAGTGGACGAGCCGTATTTGCCGCTGCTTCAACGCGGCCGTGCACTTGCGGTTTAAATAAAACGACCAATCAACATACCACATCCAGATTTGTCTCTTTTATTCGACTCCTAATCATGAGTGCACGACCGGGTCCATTTGCTCCGCGCACATTCCACATTAATACATTCATGGGTTTAAGGTGTGGGGTGACCCCCATACCTCCACGTGAACTTTTGTTGTTAATCTTCCTCCCGGATAGCCGAAGTGTGGGTGGTAGCAAGGCCACTTTCTTTAAACCCGGTTCTACAATTCCCACACCCTCTTTCTCCTCTTCCCCCTCCTCCACAAGATCTTTGTTTCCGAGAATTTCATACCTTCCTCCACTAGTGTGTGTCATGAGGCTCGTGAAATCCTTGCTCTTTGCTACTTGTGTTGGTGAATTCCACTCCACCTCCTCATTTACCAAAGAAGCTAGCCCACTCGTACGATTCTCACCTTGTGGGCTGGTCCTCTTGCTTTCTTCCATGCCTGAGATATCGTGACCCCCATCCCCATGATCTCTTGTGAACATGCTTGCCCTCACTTTCTCTTGTTGAGCATGTTCGGCCCCATGCTTCCCCTAGAATTGTCTTCTAGAGTTGCCTCTTCCAAAGAGACCAACTCTTCTCCACCCATAATTTGTGGGGACCTCTCTTGCAAAAGTCCCTCTTCTTTTCCCTCATCTTCTTGCTTTCTGAAATTTGTCCCCAAGAGGAGGATAATTTTCTACGTCCCTCTAAATTCGTGGGGGTCTTTCTTGCAAATGTTCCTCTTGCTCTTCACTTCTCTTCTTTCCTCTAAGTGGGGTGCTATCTGAAATTTGCCCCCTAAGAGGAGTCAAGTGGTCCAACTCCCTCTCTTTTGCAAACAAAATTGGTGCCTCCTCATTTGCCCATTCAAACCTAGAGCACTCAACTCTCTTCCCATTGGCTCTTCCCGGAATAGAACAACCACTTTCCTCTCCCACTCCCTTTGCTCTTTTTGTCCACCAATAGGCTCATTCTCTTGTGCACCCAAGGGGAAAACCGTTTGGAGCTCATCCAACATGTCTCCCATCTTGACCCCAAGGAAAAGCTGGTCCTCCTCACATGCTACTTGCATAATTTGGCTCCCTCTCTCAAGAGAGAAAAACACACCCTTAATATCTTTCCAAATTTCCCTCCACTTGTGCACCCTCACATACCTCTCCACATGGCACTCCATGACTTGCTCCCACTTCCACATCCTCGCTCCTTTCCTCTACGTCATCATCTCTTCCACCCTCTCCTTTCTCCTCTTGCCTTCTAGCTTCAAGCCCCTACAAACAAGTGTGAATGCCACGACTAGACACCTTCAAATTTACTTCCTTTCCATTACCATTTCCAGCCTTTCTCCTATTAACAACGACCCACCTCTTCTCCTTTCCCTTTTGAGTATCACTAACCTTGTTTATGGCCCCTCTCCTCAGCTTGCAATGTTCCAAGTCATGGACAAACTCGCTACAATCCGTGCAATAGTCGGGCCTCCATTCATACTCCACGTTTACTCTATGTATGCCGACTTCTTCTTTTTGCACCTCCACCCAACTTGAGTAACTAAAATCATATGCCACTTCAACGCACACCCTAGCATAGGCTAGTCTTCTCCCCGATGCGGTTTGCTCATCCATGTATAATGGCCTCCCAAGAACACTCACAATGTTGCTCAATGTTTTTTGAGACCAAAAATGAAGGTCTAACTCCAGTAGACGAATCAAAATGGGAACCGTGGTGATACTTGCCCTTTGCAAAGCCACTTCCGGAGCCCATTCTAGAATCACAAGGGGGCATCCACGAATGAAACATGGGCCTCCTTCAAGCACACGTTTCCTGTCTTCAGGAAGGGAGAAACGAAAAAGGAGGAAACCTTGGTCGTCTTTATGACCTCCATTGCTCCAGCCAAGCCCCACATCTTGTGGAGGTGCTTCTCAAGTGTAGGCAAGTGTGGTCTAAATGCAATGAAATAACCAACAAGTACCTTATCCCATCTCTTCAATGCCTCAACTAGCTCTTGCTTGGAGCATATAGCCATCTTCTCTCCTCCCTTCTCAGCTGGAGGGACATACTCTAGGGTCGTGGAAACCCTTTGTCCAGCCTTGAATAATTCACTCTACTTCCTTGGGGGAGCAAGAACATTCCCTAGAGGTGGTGCGGAACCTTCATCTCCTTCATCTCCAAGAGATGAGGATGAATCTTTCAATGGTGGTGGATGGAGACCCTTAAACGTGGCAAAACCTCCATCTTCTAAAAGCAAATGAGTAGAACTAGGCTTGGGATCCATTTTGGTGCAAAAACCAAGAGATTTGGTGGAAGAAAAAGTCGGAAACCCTAGAAACACCTAGGTTTTCCATGTTGCGCCACTCCTTCTCTCTCCTCTCATGTTTTTCGGGTTTCCTATGCTTTCCTGTTGACCCAAGTCCATATCCCAAGTAAGTTATATTGAGTTAATTTCTGGTGTTCATTTTTTATGATTCCTTGAAGATTAAGGGTGGGTTGAACTCAAGTCTTCTACTGGCATACATATGTTCATGGTTTCTTATGTTCTATTGTTTGGAATCATTTGGATTGTTAAAGGAATCAAGAACTTCTTAATTTATACATATACCATGTAGTTTCAAGTTTAATACGTTAGGTTGATTTATCTGATAGATATAAGGGCATACCTTGTCATTTAAATAAAGTAATTTACAATTTGTTTACCTTTAAAGTATATCATAAATGCTATATATCACATTTTATACCTCGAAGGTTAAGCTCGATGTTATTCAGATTCTGATCTTCATCCACTTCTCTTTCCCATTGTTAGGCTAAATTGACATCCTCTAGAACACCTACAACAGTGTCTCTTGCAACCAGTCTCCCCCTCCACTCTGTCATTTGCCTTCACGTTCTCTGACGCCTCCATCACAGTTGCCTCAAGGCTTTCCTTGTTCCATCCATATGGCGCCACAAAGAATTCTTCATCCTCCGTTGTCCTAAATTTGTAGAGGTCACATGATTGTTGCAGTTGTGAGTAGGATCCGATACTAATCTAGAGGGGGGGGGGGGGGTGAATAGATTAATTAAAAAAATTGATAAAAATGAGCAATTAAAAAATAGAAGTGAGGGAATTACAAATCAAAAGTCGAGTTCGGAGATTTTATAGTGGTTCAATCACACCACTGTGATCTAGTCCTCTCTTAGAGTTCTGATCGATCCTCCGATCCTTACTCGAGAATTCACTAATCTCTTCACTTCGAGTCGAAGATAAACCCTCTTACAATCCTAGTCTTGCAAACACCCTCGCCTGCTTGATTCTCCTCTCACAACCCGAGAGAGAGTTTCCTCGAAGCTTTACAACGCTATGAAATTTGATGGAAGTGGTTGAACTGTAACTTGAATGCACTCAAATGATTTGAATTGGGCTTGGAGTGAATTGAATGAAGCTTGAGAGTTGTTTGAGCTTTGAAAGCTTGAGAACTTAAGAGCACAAAGGGTATAAATGATTTTAGCAAGTTGTGTGTATGTTTGTCTCTGAAATGAGGCCTTTACAGACTTCAAAGAAAATAGAGCCACCAGGGAGAGTTGGTGAAGGTTTGACCAATGAGAGAGAAAAAACTTGACTTCGGCAAAAATCTGCACGGGTTCGATCAACTATTTGCCAAACGGGTATCCGAAACAAAATGGTAGGCTTGGTCAATATAAAGGGTTTGGATAACTGCATAAGGTTAGGTTAGCCGATCACCAACTTCTAGTAACTTTTTTAAATTTCAACCTATTAAGGTTCAGTTCACCGAAAGGGGTTCGGCTAGCCATTTCAAGATGGATGGTAAGAATTAGTCAGGCTTTGATCAAAATAATTTTGGTCATCCAGGACCCCATCGGTCGTCCGGATCAATGAGTTATCTTTCAGCACGTACAGTTGAAAATTAAATAACCATTGTGAGTACAATGACCATATTGACACGTGGAAAAAGACGTCATTGCATGCAAGACATCAATACAGGAAATGATCGACATACGAAGCCTCGATGGACCAAACAATACGAGTTTGCAAAGATTTGTGCGTGGCGACAAAATCCATTGAGAATTCTCAATAGATCTTTGCCACGTGGGCCAAAGGGAGCAAGCCACATTTTAATTTATCACAAGGAAAACTCGAATGATCGGGTGAGTGGTGGTTGATCGAAAGGAGAGTTCTAGTAAAGATTTGAAATTACAGACTCAAAGGGTTTGGTTGACCGAAATGTGTTTGGTAGTCCATTAGGATAATTTTGATTCACCAAAGGGTTTGCGGTCAACTGGTCGGATATGCTTTTCGTGCATCAAGTGTACATTTGAGCCTAACACTCAAATAAAATAAAAAATACATGTCTTCTCCTTGAGCATTGATAACAAGTCTCGAGCCTTGATCTTGAAGTTGATTAGTTCTTTGGTTTGAGCACCTGTAATGTTAGGAATATACTATATATATATATATGCAACTTAACATTATGATATATGTGGTGTTAATTGGAGTTATGCATAATATTAGTTTGCTAATCATCAAAATTAAGAATAATGAGCCCAAAAAGCAACATGAGCTAGTACTACTTGCTTCCCTGCCAGTGAGGTTTCGTTAGCAACCTCCTCCAAGTTCTTCCTCTCTCCCGATTGCGTAAGGTTGCCCAATTGGTAGTTCACGTTCTTGTGGTCCTTATCAGTGACTGATCTACGGGCTAAATGGTCTCACTGTCTTCAGTGTGAGATTCTCTCGATCGAAATGGAGATTTGGGAGCACGTCATCGTGTTCCTCAATCGGAGCTGATGTTTCGACCACATCAATGTGTTTTGTTTCTACTGAGTGAGTTTGCTCCTCCATCTATGTGTGGTTCTCATTCTCCATTGTTTTCTCCTTGACTGTTGGGTTCTATGGTAGGGCCTTGATTGACATCATTTCATGCTTATATTTGTACCTTATATCCATTATCTTACACCTAAGCAATGCTACGTGACGAGTTTTATGTTTAGTTTTCAGAAATAAAGAGGTTTGAAGAGAAGAGCCATGAAAGGACCCAAAAGCAGGAAAAAAGGACCTAATTGTGAGACCTGGGGACCAAGATGCAAGGGGGAAGGACCTGATCGTAAGACAGAAGGACCTAAGAGCAAAACAGGAAACTCCACACCATCATGAGGAGTATTTTGTCAATTCGATTCGGGTCGGAGCTCCACTAAACTAGCTAGATGCATCCAAGACCAAGAAACACACCAAGGCAAGCCCACCAGAAGACCCAGCCGGATCTGGGCTTTATAGGCCGCCAATTGGCGGTCTGGAACCGCCAATTGGCGGTCTGGTTAAGCCCAAATCAGCCAAGATTCTTCCTGGACTTGTATTATCATGTGTTTAGGCTATTTGTGGTATTGGTTTAGTCCCACATCGGGGGATTGTCCCGGATTAGCTTTTTCCATGCTTATAAATAGAACTCTTCACCTCCCATTGTAGCCATCTCCCTCTTGGTGGCCATCTTCCCTACTAAGAGTGAAGCCTTGAAGCAAAACTCTAGTGGAGGAAGAGCTACTTGTAATTGAGTGAGTTAATAATATAAGTTTTCTTTTATTGATGTTGTTTCTCTCTCTTAGTTTAATTTCCTTTCCTTTGCATGCTTGTTTGTTTGTTTAGTTTTATGCTTCTTTAATATTTCTTGCTTAGGTAGTATAAATTTCATTTCAGTATTATGCTTTCCTTTGCTAAATTAGTTAGTGTAATGAGTAGTGAGTAGTTCCATCCCCATTTGGGGGGTGGAGACATATGTGATATAATAATGTAGTGTATTAAGTGTGTGTTATTTTTATCCCTTGAGCTTTATATGATTTCCATAACCATCTAATAGGTCTCCACTCTTATCTTTGATATGCTAATGCTCTTGAATGAAGCTTAGCTTATGCTTTGATTAGTGGACCTATTTTATGGGGAATGATAAAGTTAGGATATGGATAAAGTTAATGTTGGTAACACAATTTGTAGTGTATGTACTCTTGTTGCCTTTTCCTTAGCTAATGTCTTGTATGTTTTAATGATGTAGTCATCTTAATTCATGTAGAGGCATAGTAGGGTCTAGTCTTTATACTTGAGTTCATGTAGCTTCATTCCAATCATTGTCTTGTATGTTTTAATGATGTAGTCTTATCTTAATTCATGTAGAGGCAAGATTGGATGTAGTTTTATGATTTCATGCACTACATGTTGTGAGGAGCTTAATTGAACACACACACACACATCTTTATGTTCACATCAGTCTCTACCCCCTTTGGGGTTTAGTTTTATTGCTTATCTTCATTTCCTTTGCATTTCATTTCAGCTTTGTAGTTTAGATTAGTGTAATACATCTTTCTCCCTTCTTTTTACCTCTCGCCTTCGAATAAACCAAGTGTCGACACACCTCCCAGTGGACGACCCGTATTTGCCACCGCTTCAACGCGGCCGTGCACTTGCGGTTAAATTTAAAACGATCAAACAGGCCTTCTCCATTGGGTTCTCCATTATGACAACATTACTGAAAATGGCTTAGTGTGACCAAAGTGTAAGTGTGTTGCAGCCTCTCCCCTCATTCACCCAACCCATCTCTTTTCTCTCTCCCTATCCTCTTCTCCATCTAACCCAACCCTAATCCCACCCAATTCCCCTTCCCCCGACCACTTCTGAGCTCCGGTGATGTGTGGAGACTTCAGTGAGCACTCTGACAGTGAGAGAATCTCTGGCGACATCGTGACGACGATTCCGACGAAGGTACGCCAGCCACCTTCTCTATTTTGAGTCCACAAGGTCGAGAGAGGGAGGAAGTGCTCCGACGGCCACATGGGTGTAGCTGGAGTTGGGGATCGTGGGTTGTGACCGGAATTGAGACCGGGAAGGTGCGGCTAGAGTTGTGGTCGCAAATTCTGGCCCAGACTAGGCTGCTGAGGTGCGGGCGGAGTTGGCCATAGTTCGGCCGGTGGTGGCATCGGCCAGAGGGTCGGCGGTTGGTTGTACAGAAGGAAGGTGTCGGTGGGATAAGGATTGGGCATTTGCGGAGAAGCCCTTGAAATTTTAGTTAGTGGAATGAATTAATTAGGTATTTTGCATTATATGGATAGAAGTTATTGTTATTTGGTTAGGTAAAAAGTTAATTAGAATAATTGCAAAATAAACCAGTAAGTTAAGTTATTTGTTTAATTAATAATTAATTGGGAGAATTGCGGAATAAACTGTGGATTTTATGGGTATTTAGTTGAATAAGTTAATCTTGGTTAATTGCAGAATAAATATTGTAATTTAATGGTATTTGATTAAACTGTAAATAATTGGATTAATTTCCTTGAAAACCATGGATTTAATTGTATTTGTTTAATTGATTAATAATTCTAATAATTACTCGAAAAACCCTAGACTTGTTTGTATTTGAATAAATAATTGGGTTAATTGGTGAATAAACCTTGGACTTTCCGTAATTGTGAAAAATAACTAAAAGTTTAGGGAAATTGCTCTCTTTTCACTGGACTTACTATATATTTGTAGAAAATTCTATTAATTGGGAAATTTACCATTTTCCCCCTGAGTTTATGAGAATTATGATTTGTACGGAAATTTTGGTAGAATTACAATTATACCCCGTCCTGTTTACGTTTATTGCTCTATATCTTATTGGGGTTGTTTGACTCGTGTTTTTGGGGTTTATTGCGTTTACCGATTGTCTTATGAGATTGTGATCGGTTCGTTGAACCCGTTGTCCATCCACATTGTAAGGAGTGACTGTTGGAGAGCATTGGTCATGGACTCGGGCGTGGGGTGGCAGAGATATGACGTGTGAGGCACGTATGACTAGAGATTAGGGTTTTCCCCTTGTGTTGTGGCGGTTCGGGAAAGGCCCACCAATGTTGTGACGAGTGTCTATTTGGGAGAGTTACTCATGGGCTCGAGCATGTGGTCGGCTCCCGAAGTCGGATATGGGACAAGTCAGCACACCAGCGTTGTGACGAGTTGTCGTTAGGGAGCATTGCTCACAGGCTCGGGCATGTGGTTGGAGTAGGGTGTTGCCATGTGCGTCAGACGCGTTGTTGGGTGCGTGGTCACCTTGAGACGTGTGACAATTCTGCCGTGAGAGTGGGTTGAGTGTTGCCTTGTGGATCGATGTGTGGTGGGGTCGAAGTGCACGCTCGGCTTCGCTGGGACGCGTGATCACCTTAGGACACGAGACCAATGTGACCCGTGTGGATGACGTGGCCTAGTTTTGTGAGCCATGTGGACAGTGTTGCGTAGTTTGGAGCCGTTAGAGACGACTAGACCGTGTTTAGTGTCGGATTGGGGTGGCGTACGGGGTCTTGATTTAAGACTCGGCCGTGATTTGTGTGTGTGCAGGTGAGACACGATAAGTGGTTGGAGGAGACTTGGGCTTAGTATGTGTGGACTGGATCTGTGAGCTCAGTTGTCATGTATTTTCCTACTTCTCTTAGTAGTCATGTAGTAGAAATTTCAGAGTACTTGTATTTGTCTTCCGCATTGTACTCTGATCTTGACTTTATGATATGTTTTTTAATTTTTATGAAATGTTTTTAATTGAGGCATCGACTTGATTATTGTCAGTTAATGTCCATTTTTCGATTGTTATAGTTGTGATTGATTGTTGTGTCCCGATTGCAGATTAAGGGCATTACAATGTGCTTGTGGCATAATGGTCGAGTGAACATATAAGTATGGTATTGATAATTTGAAATGATTAAGATGTATTGATACTTACAAAGAATTAATATGCATCACTTGAGAATAAATTATAATATTTGGTATATTAATCTTGTGAATAAATGTGTATCTCATGCATATCAAAGAAAATGATTACTATTTCATTGTTAAGATTATAATTGTAACATCCCGAAATAACGGAAATTTAAAGATTTAAACAATCAAGAGATTATCAGAACAAACTCATCAACGGGAATGTTACTCAGATAAATCAACAGTCAGTGCACCAATAATACAACAGAGTTTGTCAAAAGACGTGATTACAACAATACAATGAAAAGACTGGTAAAGCAATCACGACGACCTCGAAGAGTTCGATGAGGATCCTGACCCCAAAATGTGTGTGCCCATTGTCACCACCCGACAGAACCTACTGCGGTCCTGAAACATGAATCAAACAATGATGCCTGAGTTTCCCATTAGGAAACCCCGTATGCTAAGCTCACCTATATGCATGCAATAGAACGGTAAATGAACCTATCATACTAGTAGCATGTCATATCACATCTGCAATGCATTAAATCCCTCGAAGGGTAAATGAGACCTCAGTCCAACAACGACCCTCAACAGGATCCACAAGGACATCAGTCCAGACACAACAACGGGTCTCCCTCGGAAACCTACCGTAGGCCCATACGGTCTTACGGAAAGTACGCGACGCGTCCCCCTACACGCGACTGCTCGAGCCAAAGGGATCGGTGAGGAGCGTCCCCACTTCCGCGCAAAGAACCACGTGGTCTACACCACCTTCGACAGAGCCGTAGCCCGGTCAGTCAACATCCCATGATAGGTGCCCAATCGGAGATCATCGTTGACACAACATCAGCGGCATCACCGGCACAACATCGGCGGTACAACATACGTCCGACACAACCACAAGCCAGAACATCGTTGGCACCATCACCGACAACAACCTTGGTGGCATCACCGGCAAAAACCTCGGCGGCATCGCTGACACAACCTCGGCGGCATCACATGCGTCCGACACAACATCGGACGGGTCCAGACCGTAGTATGCAGGGTCATCATGCTCCACGAGCCAAGCGTCAATACGCATTGGGATCCACAATCCCTCAGGTCTGCTACTCATCAGAGAGTAAGGCAACAACACGTCACACCACGTCCAATACAGAGGTGGCGCGACCCAAGTGTCCACACTCTTCCACACGGCGGTCCCTGGGCGGCACGAGCACGTGCCCGCCATCACCTCCCAGCCCACGCTCTAAGAGAGGACACGTGTTTCCGTGGACAGAGTTGACACAATCACAAGACCATGAATTCGGTTCTGCACACAAACGGTCGACCGAAAAAGCCTACCCGGTCGACTGTCCCCAATAGGTTCGGTTGACCGAAAGTCTGCAACGGTCGAACTATTCTGCGCATCACTTAAGTCCAAACGGTCGATCAACAGTCTAAAACCGGTCGACCGAACACGAGGTCAAAATCCGGAGTGGGTCAAAATCAACAAGCTTATTCGGTCGACCGACTCAGGGGTCCCGGTCGACCGAAAACTATCAGGGTCATGCTAATAGTCTACGTCATATAATGGTCGAACAATATACATAAATCGGTCGAACAACATGCATAATTATCAAGTACACTTAAGTTCCGATCGACCCCACAACAATGGACGGTCGACTGAAAACCGACAGTACACCTCCAACTCACCAGCACATAAGCAACCGGTCGACCGCCACAACGGCATCGTTCGATCGATGTTGGATAAAGTCGGGCAAAAAGGTAAAACTGGTCGACCACCCGAAGGCACCGGTCGACCGTTGGTCGACAACATCCTTGCGCCAGCCAAGGATTTTACGTCGTTTCTCGTCGCCGGCGAGGTCTCCGACCGACATGGGGAACAATAAAATCATACTAGAAGCCGACATACCTCAAGTGTGTGATCACCGGAGTAGATCGGAGATCCAAACCACACTCCCTCCTCAGCAGCCGCCTGCCTCCCGCGTTTCTCCTCCAACTCCTAGCTCGCCTCCACGCCAACTCTGGCCGTCTGAAAAGAGGAAGGAAGTGAGTGAGAGAGATGAATGACAGCAAAAATGGAAGAAGAAGAGAAGAAAAGGAGGACGAATTTGGTTTATAAACCCCAAACCCATCTCCACAGCAACTTCATCCACTCCACAACACCCTACCACCAAACCCACACCCCTCATATCACTGTTCTCCTCCTCTTCCCCACGCGCAACACTGTGCACGACTACTCTTCCCCATGCAAGCATCCACTAATCACGGGATTAGTGCAAAAATAGGGTTAGGGCCTAACAATAATAATTGTTATGTGATCTTACATGTTAAATATTGTGACCCAACTAAGATATTAGGTGGGTGGTTCTTTCATACTGAGTCCCACTGAACTTACGTTGTTTTGTTTTTTTTCTTTGTAGGTTATCAGTTGCATACATTGGGATGAAATTTGACGGTGGACATGATTGATCATTTGTACACGTGGGACCGAGTAATGGTTTAAAATCTGAGCAAATTTAAAATCTTATTCATGAATCAAAATTCTTCGTCTACATCCGTTTTCGATATTGTTTGGGAACTCTCATTTTCCGTTGTATTATTTAGAATTTTGTAGGGTTCTGCATAGTGTCGCGGGAACAGGACGTTACAGAAGCGTGTGGAAAGTGTTGGGTTTGGGGCGTCTAAGTTTCGACCTCCAACTTTTAAGTTGAAAAATAAGAAATACCATGTAATTACTTATAGAGCTCTCTTAAAAACTTAACGGAGTTGCGAGATGATTTGAAAATATAGAAAATCATGAGTGATTTGTGTTATTTATTAACTTAAAATGATTATGGAGAGTAAATAAATCAATGAATTAGGACAGATTCAAAATAACAAAATATCTTTACCTGATGAGTCAATTTCTTCTGGCCCTTTGTGTACTTCAATACGTAAAAATGCACATGATTTTTACCAAATATTTGTTTAAAGGAATTAACAGGTATTTACGTGAAACAAACAATTTTTTATATGATGGTAGACGTTTTTGGCGTCATCCCAACTCTGGGACAGATAGATTGCGATTCCAAATTAGGGGCATTTAGGTTCACTGAAGCGTAATTAGTTACATTGCTTAATTGGTTGGAAGCTGCGTTCAAAGGGAAATGTTTCACTCCCCCCAACTAGCTGAGTCGTGACACAAGACTTAAAACAGGAACGAGCGAATCCGATCCGCAGCGAAATGATTTGACTCAAGTGAAAGCTGCAAAAATATTAGGATAGGAACGAAGTCGTTGTGTTTGATGGATTTCTCAAGTGAGTGCAAAAACACTATACATTAGTCTACAGACAGTATATGTCAGTTAAAATTTTTTGGTCTCGCGGTTTAAGACACTAAAGCAAAAATTATAACACTTCACAAATTGATAGTTACGATTACGAATCATGTCCCAGATGTTGAATATTAGAAATTTCCAATTATATATTGCGAACACGAATGTTAGACAGGTGGACTTTTGTTTGCCACGTAAGATATGTGGACTATGCTTCTCCAAAAATCCCAAGTAGAATTTGGTGGCTTGCTGCTTTCAGGGAGAAAAAGGATTCGTGCATTTGCTCCTCCACATGCAATGCAAACATAACCGGCTCCAATTAAGATGGAAGCATATTTTTATAAATTAAATTAGCTGTTATAAAACTAGAATTCCATATCTAAGGAGTGATCCTTAACTGTCGTATAGAGCTTACTAAGGTTGGTGAGAAGATTCAGACGGATTATATATATGAGTGTGGATGACAGCTCCTATAAAGTGTGACTTTTTAGCTCTAGGATCCTTTAGACCTCCATGGAAATTATGTAAGTTATCTATTAACTAAACATTGTGGTTTAGTTTCATAATCGATAATGTGCTTTCCTTAGGAAACAAATTATATAGCTGCAATTGTATTACCTCAAAGTTCAAACGACCGAGTCTTTGAAGAGAACTCGAGAAAACTTCAATTCTTTAATGAAATTGGGGTGGTCTGTAAAATAGCATTGTCGTCTGACCTATATGGAGATTGCTTCACCTAAAGAGATACATTTATATTACGATAACTTAATTATAATTTTCAAGCTTCTAAAAGAAAAAAAAACTTTACCCTACCAACAGTAATTTTTACTAAACAACAGAAATCTGAAAATACCTAAGATAATATTTTCACATTCGAAACCAAAACGGAGGTGTTCACTTCTAAAATCAAACATAACCAAGAAAATCATTTGGAATTAATCTTCAATAAACATTATACCGTTCAGGATCAATATTCAAGATACAACTGATTGTACACAAACAAATATTGAAACTAAGCTCCAAATCACAATTCTTTCCTAGTCATGTCAGGTTACCTTTTTTTATATTTGGTCGACATTGAAAGTAATATAATTATGATAACACAAACAATGACAGTTTACAACACAATGAAGACAACGAAATTCTAAAACAAAGTCGGCATGGCAAAACACAAAACCTATAACCACCCTGTTTGGTAAAAGCATGGGTAACAATACACAAAAAATATCTCTCGCACCGGACCCAGCCAGTTCAGTATGCGTGTCCCTTACTTGATGGGAACATAATCCAACTTCCCAACCGCATGTCCACATCAACTCACAAGTCAATCTCACTCACTCTCTACAACTCACTCGTAACAAGAACACAACCCGAACCATAAAACCACACTAGACTTGGAATAGAGAGAGAAAGGGAGAGAAAGGTGCATGGCATGACTATGTCTGTTGGGGTTTGTTTTCCATGTCTATTGGGGGTTTGTTTCAACACATGCAAAGGACCACCACCCCTTATGTGTTGTTGGTCACTCCCCGCCTTGTGTTTGGCATACGTTCTTTTCTCATTAATTGTGTATAACTTTTTTTGCTATAAAGCTCACTTTATTAGGGGCTAATCATCTCCTCTCCTGCTGTGAAATACACATCATCCCTTGTTCTTATGGAGAGCATGGCATCACCTGATCGGCAACCTCAACTTCACCCTGGGTTCCGCTTCCATCCCACCGATGAGGAGCTTGTAGTTCACTATCTTAAAAGGAAAGTTGATTCCGTACCCCTCCCTGTGTCTATCATTGCCGAAGTTGATCTTTACAAGTTCGATCCTTGGGAGCTTCCTCGTAATGCAATAACTACCGTAGCCAAAGTAATTAATTGAGGTCATGCATCAAAATGAGTGACGTGATTCAAAATGTTTTTTTTGTTTTCTATTTAAGGTAAGGCGATATTCGGAGAGAAAGAATGGTATTTCTTCAGCCCTAGAGAACGGAAGTACCCGAACGGAGCTCGACCTAATAGAGCAGCACCGTCTGGGTATTGGAAAGCAACGGGGACCGACAAAGCCATTGTAATTGCTGCCGGAGCTCGAAAGATTGGAGTGAAGAAGGCCCTCGTGTTTTACATTGGAAAGCCCCCAAAGGGAACCAAAACTAATTGGATCATGCACGAATACCGTCTAATTGATGGGAGTGGTTCGTCTTCGTCATCGAAACCCTCGAACGGTGCTACCACTTCCAAAAAGGCCTCTCTTAGGGTAATCATTTGCCGGAAAATTGATTTATGATGTTTAAATTTTTGATTTTAAGATAAATAATGCAATGTATTTTGTAAGCTACGCAGCTGGATGATTGGGTATTATGTAGAATTTACCAGAAGAACAATAACCAGATCAAGATGGCAGAGGAAGAGAGGGAGATCTCCATGGATACCATTCGAGTATCCACGGCGCCACCTCGAATGAACGGTTTCCTACCAATCCATCCTAGAAGCATCAATAGCTTTGGGGCGTTGCTTGAGAGCGAAGAGAATTTCCTTGAGGGTCTTCTCACAGATCACGACAATGCGACAACTCATGTCAAGGCTGATGCAGCTATCGTGTTAGCGAGTAAGCAAGATTTTTCTTTGGTGTCGAGCTACAATTGGAACGACTCGAAGAGATTCCAAGGTAGCAAAGACGGTGGTGGTGGTAGCAATAACGGACTTGAAGACATGGGCCATCATCATATCGGAACTGTACTCGAGTCGACGGCTCAGAACGGATCGTACAAACATAATACGGTGGTTTTCAGGCAACCACCGTATCACATGACTGGTGGGAATTGGAACTCTTGAAAACAATTAAGAAACAAAAGTGTTTCCAAATTTATTTTGTTTTTTTACGTTCTGTTAAGATGGTAAGAAACCTTGAAACTTTATTTTGTCTATGTTTGTCTTATTCAATTTCAACCTACAGCTAAAGTGGCATTATTTAATTTTCCTTTCTATTTCTACATCAATACCATCTATTCTGAATGTATTACCTCAATAACTTTTGTTTTTAATTATTTTCACAAAAAATAGCCTTTATTTTCAAATATTCCATCAAATTTCCATTACCGTCACATTCAAAGTTGGTCTCGAATAATTGCACTTAGGTCTTTCGACAAATGTCAAATAATGTAACACAACTTTAATAGAAGAAGGCTTGTTTATGTATATGTTCACTTAGTTATAGGTTCCAGGTTATCTAATTCATAAAGTCACCTGAACCAGTACTCTACATGATAATGAGGTTGTGCATGATTATGTTGCTCATATGATTAGATTATTAGGGTCATTGTGCAAACGGAATCACGTTGAGAGGAATTTAATTCCAGCTACTGTGACGTAATTCCATATGTTCGTGCTAATCTATGAAAACATAACATTTTCCACCTATTTCTTTCGAATCGAAAATGTATAGAAATTTTGAATTAAAATATTCACATCAGCCCCAAGAAACAAAGATAAAGTGATGGAAGTCAAGATTCAATAAACTTGTCAATCGACTTAATAATTATATTTTATTAGTACATACAATTTTAACAACAAAAACATAAAAAACTATATTTGAAAAAAACACAAATCACATTATTTTTTATATATTCATAGCAATAGATAATAAAATCAATCAACAAACATTATATACTAGATATTTTATTTATTAATTGAATTTTCTAACATTAAAAACATTAAAACGACATTTGAAAAATAAAAGAACAAGAAATATATGATTATTTTAAATATTCATAGTAATACATAATAAAATTATACAACATACATTATATATTAGAAATTATTCATAATGATATATGTTAAAGTTAAAGTTGTCTTCTTCTTAAATAATGTAAAATATTTATTTTTTTATTTTCGAGTAGACGATAGTGATATCTACGGGTTACAAAATTTTGTAGAGGATTTTGTTTTAATTTTTTCACAGACTTGTTTTGCAGTTTCTAGATGCAAAAAATTGGGCTTATCGCATTCCAAATGAGTGAATCCAATTTTGAGTTGAAGATGAGATGTACTGAGTCATGTGTTTTTTTTTTGAGTCCCACATTGGGTAACTTGGAAAGTTGGAGAATATTATTAAGCATTCTCCTCCCATGACCCTTTATTGGTAGAAAGAGAGGAGTAGATAATTCTCCATATACGCGCGTGCACGTGCCCGTCAGTTCCAGTCTGGGGCGAGGCAAGGCGGCGGGGGATTTGGGGGAAATTAGAGACTTTGGCCTCAAGGTGATAATATTATGTTTTTGGTTCTCAAGTTAATTTCTTAGTGAAATTAAGTCATTGACGATTATAAAAAAAAGAAGTCACATTTAGTTATCCCCATGATACACACTTTCTTTAATATCTCTCTCAAAGAAAAAACGGTCTCTCTTTGGTGATTTCTCTCCTCTGAATCCAGCGTTCTCTGGCGGTAAAATTTTGCAAGGTTTCCCGCTGTTTTTGAGGTTCGTCGGTTCCGGTTTGCGCCCTCTCGACGAAGGAACCGTTCTATCGTGGCAGAAAAGTGGCAGACTCATCGCACTAGTTCGTGGGGGCGATATTTTCTACAAGGCAAGTCAGAATTCGACGGCTAGATTTGTAAGGTGTTTTCTGATCATTATTCTTCGTTGTTTCTTGTTCAAACATGAATTTGTATGTTGGTTTATTCTAAATTATGTTGGAATATTTATTCGACATCTGTAACCCACTGTATTACATGATTATATTTGTAATTGTATCAAAAATCTCAGAGAAAGTATTTGCTATGTCGAGTAATAATTTGTTTGCACCAAAAGTGGACATGTCAGGCATGACGGAAAAAATTTCCAGGCAAATTTTCAAACGTTAGCAACAACGTATGAAAATCTGGTTGACCACTAGTAGTTTAATTGATGTAATTGGAAAGTTTTTCCACTTTCTGAAACTGAAAAGCCCAAAATCAAAGCAGCACAAGAGTTGTGGATAGAGAAGGAAAAATTATGTCGAGCTTGTATCCTGTTGGCTCTGTCCAACGTGTCTTTGATGTAAATAGTTCGCCCTCTTCTACCTCTGTAACTGCAAATGTTTTGTGGGATGACTTGGACAAAAATATAATACTGAGGACTTAGGTCATGAAAAGTATTATGTTTGAAAATTCTTGAAGTTTCAAATGGTTGAAAGCAAGTCAGTTACTGAACATGCCCATCAGTTTATGATCCTGATTCATGGCTGAAAAGAGGCGGACATGAAGCTTCCTGAGAAGTTTCTGGTAATGACAATTATAGAGAAGTTTCCTCAATCCTGGGAGGACTTCGGTATGTCTCGAAAGCATAGCAGAGGAAAACTGACCATGGATAACCTCACGGTTGCTATTGCAATCGAGGAGGAACACCATGGTGAAAAACCAGTGATGCTTGTTGAGTTCCAACCAAAAGCAAATGTATTAATTGGATCCTCTTCTAAGTCGCATTTTAAAGGAAAACCACAATCTTCTAATAAGATATAACCTAAGGCCAAAATCCAGAAAAAGCCAACAAACAAACCATGTTGGAATTGTGGACAGGTTGGGCACTGGGCTAAGGATTGTACTTCCAAGAAAGCCAAATGCCAACAAGGTACCACTGAATCGACTCCACAGGTTAATGTATTGACTGGGGTGAATGAGACCAACAATAAGTTTGTTTTTGTTAATCCTCGGGTACTTTCCATTTACGAACCACATGATTGGTTGGTTGAC
Organism: Triglochin maritima; assembly: GCA_963682175.1. Lineage (NCBI taxonomy): Eukaryota > Viridiplantae > Streptophyta > Magnoliopsida > Alismatales > Juncaginaceae > Triglochin > Triglochin maritima. The sequence continues at coordinate 27,981,263 of OY821771.1, read as the reverse complement.
ACTGGGGGTAAGGTTATGGGAAGGTTGCAAATGTGCTTCGAGTTGGACGTATTGACTTGAAGTTACCTTCAAAACAAGATTGTTAGAACGTAACCCATCTTAGTGGCTAAGCTTGATTAGAGGAGAGGGTTAAGGTTTGGTGAGGCATTGACTGAATGGGGCATGGGCTAGGTATTATAGCCATGGTGTGGGTGAGGGGGGCCATGCTGCATGGGTTGGGGTGTGTATATGAGAACACACACACCCATCTTCTTTTTTTCTTCCTCATTTCCACTACTCTCAACTCCACCATTCCCTCTTCCATCCACCAGTTTATCATTCCCTTTTTCCGGTGACCGGAGGTGCTGCTGGAGGCGTTAATGGGGAGTTACGTCAATGACACAAGGAGGAGCAAGACGTAGTGTGCCCGACAGTGGAGAAACGTTGTTGGTGCGCGTGGAGGCGATCACAGCTCCGGTGAACTTGGGCACTCGAGTTAAGGTATGCCAAGTTCCAATAGATGTTCACACAAGGTGTGTGAGGGGTTGTGCTCATCGTCGGAGGTCGGAGGCATCGCCGACGACGAGGGCCACTAATCTATAGGAAATCAAGAACCCGGAGGTTCCTAAAATCGAGGACCACTAATCTATAGGAAATCAAGAACCCGGAGGTTCCTAAAATCTCAGGGAGACTAGATGGGCAACGACATTCAGGCCATAACGGTCTTAAACGGTTTCCTCTCCTTAATGCGTCCGAAAATCCTAGGGATCAACGTCTAATTGATTTTATTAAGACTCTTTTATTAAGTGGTTTCTGGGCCAAGGAAAGGGTGATGAAATCCCCCACCTCATCTCCTATAGGTGACTGCCCCCTAAGTGTTTTTCATACCTTAATCTAACAAACAACACACCAAACAAACACTCACCTCACTCTTGTTCCAATGCAAGTCCTACTAACTAATGCGTGCTTTCTAATGAATTATGAGTGAAAGATAGTACGTACCTTACGCCAGTAATCTACGACAGAAATCGTAAATAATAGAAAAATACAATGCATGCAAATCCTATATGATGAATGACTTAGCAAATATTGTCTAATCTTTTGCTTTGGGTTATTAAAGGCCAAGTTGTTTAAGGGGGGCAATGAGTTATTATCATACTATTAAAAATTCCAAAAATTAAGGCAATAAACATTTAAAATATTAAAAGCAAGTATTAAAAATAATTACTTGAATTGACAGAAAAACATTTTAAATACAAACTATCATGTTATTAATAATAATTGCGAATAAAATTTTATTGAAATTTTGAAAGAACCTCCACTTAAAATTTGATATGTAAAATTCTTCAAATCCTTAAATCAACAAGAAAAATGTATATCTAGTTATCTACTCACATTCACATCATGTAAAATTCTTCAAATCCTGAAACCAACCCAACTCAATCCAAACCAAATCAATCCAATGAATATGTTTATCAAATATCAACACATAACACACATGCAAAAAAACTCCGAGAAGAAGTTGCTTATCACGTCTACATGTCAAGAGTGTACATCAACATCAAGACCATACAACTCATGCCATTACACATCATCAATCCATAATTTTGATTTCTTTTTTTCTACTTTGGAAACCATTTGCTACACACCAACAAATTGAATCATTAATTAACTTGAAAAATAAAAGGAATTCTAAATGTTGATATTTGCATCAATACACTTAGATTATCACATTAACCAATAATGATTATCACATTAACCAATATTTGCATCAATACGTTATTATTGTGAACTAATCCTAATTTGGCGTTGGATTCTTGGTCTAAACTAATCCTAAATTAAGGATCTAAAATTGAGCACGAACCGGAGGAGGGAAAAGTTGTGATGCCGGAGGAGTTCTTTGTGGTTCCCGAAGACGTCGCGGAGGAGACAACTGTAAACGACACGAGGAAGCTACATGCGGTGGAGGCTAAGTTAGAAAGAATATGTGGAGAAAGACGAACTTAAAACAACCAAAAACGAACTTAAAACCTACATGTGGAGAGAGACGGAGGAAGACAGAGGAAGAAGGAGAAGAGGGCCGGAGAAGTGGAGGAGAGCTTGGGAGCTCGCTGCGGTGCCGGAGACGGTGCGGATCGGTCGCGGTGGAGGAGAGTTTGGGTGGGTTTCGACTGAAATGAATGAAAGAAAGCGCGTCTGTCCGATTTCTTTAGGACCTATATACGTCGGATATTCCATAACACCGATGTCTATACCTCGACGTCTATATGGTTGGCGTATAGACGTCGGTCGTCCATTACGTCCGACGTCTATAAGCCGACGTCTATACACTATAGACGTCGGATTCACAAGGTACTAAAACACCGACGTCTATAGGTCGACGTCTATACGCTATAGACGTCGGCTAAACGTGTTATTCGCACACCCGACGTCTATAATGTCACATAGACGTCGTCTTCCATTACCACCGACGTCTATTCGGTCCTCTCCACACTAGACGTCGGTGGTTGTAACAGCCGACGTCTATTTGACGACGAGTAAAGCCAATTCTGCACTAGTGGATGCCTAAGGGTGGTCGACCAGTTGTGCATAATTGTTGGGCTAGAGAAGACTCTGTTATTGTCACGGGGTTGCCAAAGACGAAGAGCTTTTATGACGCGATTTGGGTCATCGTCGATCAACTGACTAAGTTGGCACACTTTTTAGCGATCATGACCATGTTACCTCTGGAGGGTCTAGCTAAGTTGTACATGGACGAGATAGTCTGACTTCACGGGGTACTAGTGAGCATCATGTCGGATTGATGTCCCAGGTTCACATCCAGATTTTGGGGGAGTCTGCAGAAGGCTTTGAGGGACGTAGTTGAAGTTCAGTACAACGTTTCACCCGCAGACAGATGGTCAGTCAGAGAGGACTATCTAGACGCTTAGAGGACATGCTGAGAACTTGTACATTGGATTGGGCAGGACATTGGGATGATCACTTGCCGCTGATAGAGTTCGCCTACAACAATAGCTTTCCACGCTAGCATTGGGATGACACGGCATTGTATGGGAGGCCGTGCAGATCTCCGGTTTGTTGTAGTGATTTAGGTGAGAGGCAGTTAGTGGGGCCTGAGCTGGTGTAGATGTATGCTTAGAAGGTTGATGTGATCAGGAAGAGGCTAGCTGCAACTCAGAGCAGGCAGAATAACTACACAAATAAGTGTAGGCGGGAGTTGAGTTTTGAGGTCGACGACCACGTATTTTTGAAGATCTCCCGGCCACGGGAGTAATGAGGTTTGGGATCCTAGACCGTTCGAGATCCAAGGTATGTTAGACCGTTTGAGATCCTAGACCGTGTTGGAGAGGTCGTCTACCAGATTGCCTTGCAACCAAAGTTTTTGGGTCTGGACAATGTTTTCCATGTATCGATGCTGAGAAAGTATGTGGCAGACGCATTGCACATCATAGAGATAGAGGTTCAGAGATCCAGTAGGACTTATCTCTAGAGGAGAGGTTAGTGGAGATCGTGTACCGTATGGAGCACCAACTCAGGAGGATGACCATTTCGATGGTGAAGGTGAGATGGGAGATGCTCACAGCATTCGCGAGGCCACTTGGGAGATCGAGGAGGATTTTCGAAAGCAGTACCCGAAGTTTTTTGGTGAGTTGCTTGTTTCAATTTTGAGTACGAAATTCCTTTTAAGGAGGGTGGGTTGTTAGAACCTAATCCATCTTAGTGGCTAAGATTGATTAAAGGAGGGGGTTAAGGTTTGGTAAGGCTTTGACTTGATGGGTATGGGGTGCATGGTGTGGGTGAGGGGGACCATGCTGCATGGTTTAGGGTTGCTGCTGAAGGTGTTGATGGGGAGTTGCATCAACGACATAAGGGGGAGCAAAGCGTAGTGTGACCAGCAGTAGAGAAACATTTTTGGTGCGCGTGGAGATGATCAGAGCTCCCGTGAACTTCAACACTCGAGTTAAGGTATGCCAAGTTCTAATAGATGTTCACACAAGGTGTGTGAGGGGTTGTAGTCATCGTCGGAAGCCGAAGGTGTCACTGATGATGACGGGCAGTTAAGTGTCTACTGTGGAATGGTCGACTTAGAGGCATGTGGGCAGTCGACGAGTCGTAGTGTAAATCTTTGATTTTGCCCAGCATCGGTCGAAACATGCCTAAGGGCGGTCGACCGGTTGTGCATAATTGTTGGGCGAGAGAAGACTCTGTTATTTTCGGTCAGACGTGACCCCTTTTGCCGTTCAGCATTTTCGGTCAGACGTGACCCCTTTTTCCGTTCAACCGCTACGTTGGTTGATTAGTTTATTTTCAGACCTAGACTTTCTAAATGGTTGACCGCCTAGAGACTTTAGCTCGACAGGTGGTAGAGATTCCGAACTTGTGAAGTTACTAATATTTTTGATCGGACAGGACCCCCGTGCCATTCGACCGTTGCTCGATTGATTTGCCTTTATTCTGGTCTAGACCTCCTAAACAATTGACCACCCTTGCTCTTTTGGTCGACCGTTGTGACTTAAGTTGTGTGCCCAGTGTTCGACCGGTTTGGGCGATTGTTCGAACGTCTCCATATCCATTGGGAATGGTTGACCAGTTTGCCTTTTTTGGTTGACCGTTTGTGCCTAGATCTGAGTCCTTGCCTTGTGTTGTATCAACTCTATCCACGGATGCTCGTGGGTGCGATGATCACGCCTGCCCAGGGATCGTCGAGTGGAGGAGTGTGGAAACTTTACGTACGAGCCACCTCTGTATTATGGACAGAGGCGAAGCATAGAGCATTCCTTTGGCTTTTACTAGGGTAGTATACCTGAGGTATCGCGGATCCCAATGCATGATATTTCACAGCTCCATGGAGCAAGATGACCCTGCATAATTCGGTCTGGATGGGTCGATCGGCCAACCTTGTGGGCGACAAATACGATCGACCGACCCTGTTGGCGATGATGTGACCGCACAACTTTGTTGGTGGCAGGAATGACCCTACGCGACCGAGTGGCGGCAGGAAGGACTGCATGACCGAGTTGTGGCGGTGATGACTATCCGATAGGTAACCGGGCTGTGGCACAACTAAGTGATTGACCGCCCTGAGCGACGGCTCCGACGGGTGTGGCGTTGTCCACGAGATCTGATTTTCTCATATGTCGCGGAAGTTCCTGCACCCCTCACCGAACTCGATGTTAGTGTAACTGCGTGTGGGGTGTGTTGTGTACTCTCCAAAAGACCGCTTGTGCCTGCGGTAGGTCTCCTTGGGGTACCCGATGATGTTTATAGGACCGTTGTCCCTTATTACCCTGAATGGGGAAGATTTTACATGTTGCGTTTCTTTTATGCCATGCTATAGTAATATGATAAGTTCATTGTACTGTACTTTCATATGAATGTAAGTGGACTTGGTATATGGGGTTTCCTTATGGAAACTCATGCATTGTTATTTAATTTGCATTTCAAGACCGCAGTAGGTGCTGGGTGGATGGCGACTGAGGACGAGCGCACTCTGGGATCGGATCCTCCAGTCTTACATTCCCAGGTTGTATGTCTGCTTGTATTTATACTTTCGCGTACTCTAATATAATGATACCTTTTGAAAACTCCTATGTAATGGTGCACATTTTGAGTATTTTATGAGTAATGTTCATGCTCTTTCCGGTCTTATTCCTTGTGATATTTTGTTTAAATTTTCGTTGTTTCTAGACGTTACAATGACAGTTAAATCACAAAAAACTTTTGTTTTGTAACACTTCAATGCCTCTCTATTGATAATGTGTCCATTTCAACATTGATTCATTTTTATTTCTCAATTCATTTCACATTATTATTTCCAAATACTCATAATTCAATATTTTACAAAATGAAATTTGAAATTGTATCATATTTGATTTAGATTTGTATATATTTTCTATAAATTTTATGTCACATTCCATACAAATATGAATCAATTATGAATTTCATATTGTTTTCATATTGCTAATATAAGTATTTACAGAAAATAATACAAACAAAAGAGGGAGCAATATGTTAAAAATGAATAAATTATCAATTTATACGGGGAAGCTGTTATAAAACTAATGTTTTAGGGGTGTAATTATGATGATTTATGGGCATAGTTGGGAGCTAGGTCATATATTTATATATTCCTATTTATCTTATTTAAGTGTTAGGTGTTATTACATGAAAATTTCACACATATTTTCTATCAAGCTAGCACCAATTTCTATTTCAATACTAGCTCTTGGATTGGACCGTAGGTGGTGTTGGTCTTTTGGCCTTAATTCGTATTTTGATGATTTAATCAACTTAATCTTAATCTCAATCAAATGTAAAGTAGCACACATATCGCATAGCATATCCGTATTTGAAGCCGGTTGCACTATTGAAAGGAGATTGGAACCAGGGTAAAATTTATCTATCCTCCACATTCATATTAGATTTGTTCTAATCTAGGACATTATGTATGCTTAATTGTCACATCCTTTATATCATTCATTGATCAATTAGGATATGCTTCATGTAAATCATTAAGGGGAGAACAATATATCTTTTGCCTAATTGATATCATTCACTGTATATCTTATAAATTTGGGAGAAAAACACATCCATTGCTCAACTGTCATATTTTGAAATGGATGTAAAAAAGGGAGTAAAACATCACATGCCTATATAGGTTCATATTTATTTGATGATAAAAATGGGATAATTGAATTGAACTTCATTCACATATCATATTCATATTGATAGGTGGAGCTAAATGAATATCTTTTAAATAGGGTAATGAAGTGCAAAATTAAGGGGGAGCAACTTCATTACAAGATTTTTGGGGAGAGAATAAATTCTTTGAAAAATCTTATTTTTGATAGATGTCAAAGGGGGAGAGAATATTAGGGGGTAACTTGAAATTGGCTTGAAAATTGAACAAAACTATGCACACTCATATGGGGAGCATTTATATGCATAGTTTACATATAAAAATTTCAAGTATTAAGATATAGGTTGTCATCATAAAAAAATGGGAGATTGTTGGCTTTTTGGCCGTAATCCATATTTTGATGATTTAATGAACGTAAACTTAAACTCAATCAAAGGTAGGGTAGCACACATATTGCATAGCATATATATTGCTTATTGCTAACATCTACGGGTGATCAAGACTCAAGGAAGAAAGGAATTCAAGTCAAGACATGTAAATTAATATTTCTTTTGAGTCTTAGGAATCTATGTAATCTTGAGCATACAAGAGTTAAAATCCATTCACATAGACACTAGGTTTCTTATAGAAGTCACACATAAAATCTAAGATCATTTGGACTTCAATAGGTCACCCAAACTTAGATAGAAAAACACTAAAATCTAAACCTGAACTGTTTGAGCAAAATTCGTCGATCGAACGAGTTCTCTGTTCGACCGATTGGATCAGTTAATCTGTTAGCCATAATGTTAAACCGGTCGACCATTTTGAACATTTTGTTCGATGTCTACATGTGTCATTTGACCGTTACAATTGTCGTATTATACCTACTGTCGTATTCACCTCTTTATCCATATTCCAAAAATACATGTGACCACCGGTCGATCGTGGACTTAGTTTCGGTTGGCCGAACTTTAACAACTCTTGAACCCCTATGTGCTTGGTAGTTTCCGGTCGACCGTTCCCTAGTCTCTGGTCAATTGTTTGTCCTGGACTTTCGTGGACAACTATTCTGGACTCTTTGAATGGTCGATAATCCCTCATTTAGTTCGACCGTTCTATTAAGTGAACTTTAGTTATAGCCTTGTTCGTTCAAACGATCCCTGTTCGGTCAACCGTTTTGTTCCTGGACATTCTTTCTGGACGTCATCCGGTCGACCGTTTACCCATTTCGGTCGACCAAACTTAACCCGAATAGTGACCTATGCTTTCTGTTTTGTGTTTCTTGCGCAACCTTTTACCACACTCATCCCCAATGGCTATAACATCTTAGGTGCTTATAAATAGAGGATTGAACACTTTGTTTAGACATCTCTCCCACACACAATTGTCTCATACATTAGAGAAAAGTGACCCAATCCCAAAAGCTCTTACACTACACACAAAACCTAAATTCCACACCTTTGATCATTGATATATCCTACTCAAAGTCTGATCAAGTCAAAGAGTGTTGTTCCACTCACAATCTGTTGTTGAAGAAGCAAGAGTCTTGGTGAAAACCAAAGACAAAAGAATATAGACTTTGGTGAGAGCCCGAAGCGTTCCTTCTCGTATTGTGAGAAGAGGAGTCTAAACAAGACGAGGATTGTTAGCTAGCTTGCTGTGTAAAGGCTTAATCTCGCTCTGGAACGAGATTGATAGTGAAGATGTAGGCGGAGCTCGTGGAGTCGAGCGGAGCTTACAAGAGAGGAAGTAGGCGGGAGACCGAACCTCTATAAAATTTTCCAGTGCCATTGTGGTTTGCATGTTTCTCTCTACCTTTGTTTAAATTGTTTCCACTGTATCTTTGATTGTTTAGGTAGAGATTTAACCTTAAAAGTGATTAGAATTAGCGACCCATATTGTGTAGGATTTTGTGTACCCATGTATGTATATATTTTAAAAAAATTAATACAACATACAAGATCGATTTCATACTTTCAACAATTTTATGTACATTACTTTGTGTTTATTCTAATATCATGCAATCCTACATATAATAAAATAAATCACAAAGAGAGAATCATACCCAAAGGTTCTCTAAAACCTTTCAAAGATTTGGAGTCGTGTTGACCGTTGAATCGCTCGTCGATTCGCCTCCAAGTGTTCACCAAACTCTAAACAAGATTAGCGAGAAAGGAGCTAGCCAATCAATCTCTAATTAGGCTTAGAATCTAGCTAATAACCCTTCTTTAAGCTCCTGAGATTTCTATCTCTAAAACTTAAATTAATGAAGAGATTTTCGTGGTGATTAAGGTAAAGAATAACGAGAGAAAGAATTTTTGCACTAACATAAACAAGTAGGATGAGGGGTCCTTTTATAGGCTCCCAAAACATCCTCATCAAGAACTATTCTTTAGTCATGATATCTGGCTTATTCTCTCCTAAAATTAATCTCAAATTGCAACATAAGCATCCTCAAAAACATTAAATTAAATCTTGAATTAATCTAACCCATGATCTAATTATTCTCTTAATAATTCAGGAAAAATCGCATTGTTCGGTTGACCGAGAATTTTTCTCGGTGAACCGAACCATTCGGTTTTAACACCTGTTCGGTGGACCGTGAGCTAGATGGTCGACCGAATATGCATGATAAAAATTCTCTGGAATAATTTGGACGAACCACGCCTTCGCTTCGGTCGACCGTTGACCCACCAAAATTTCTCCTGGCGAACATTCATCATACGACCGTGTATCCTTCGGTCTACCGAAAATATTCTTTCTCGGTTGACCGTTCACGCTCAGTTAACCGAACCCAATTGTCCAGGCACTCCAGACAATTTTGGTCAACCAATTGTGTTTACCCGTTACCCGTTCGGTAGACCTTTCCGAAGACACCCCGGTCGACCGAACCCTAAACGGTTTATCGTGTTTGACCCCGATTTTGCCTTTGTCAAATTTTGGATTTATTTCCAACAAAAATTGATCTTTTGGGGTTTTTAGCAAATTCATATCTTATGTAATATATTATCCTATGTAATATTAAATTATTACACCCCATAATATACACACCTCATATGAATTTATTATGATTCTAATAATGTCAATTCTCATGACATATTGATTTTATTCGTTCACCACATGTGTCCTTTTTTCACATGAAACACGATACATCATATGAACTCAAAATCATGCTTCTTGTTTCCCAATTTTGTGGTGTGACCTATAGGAGGATATAAGCTAAATTGGCAGCGATATTAAACACTTAAAATCTAAAACTATAAGTGGTATCTAGCTACACATTATAGTTACCCAATTAGCATAGATGTCTTTGTTCCACCTGAACCAAAACACGATCCATTTAGTGATGTAAGTGCACCACTTGTGTCCGTCCCTTGCCTCATGATATTAAGAATATATACAAAGTATAAATGTATCACATTTATATTATATTCATTTCTTGATCTCTCTAAGCTAATTATAACTATGTAACTTAACTCAAGTTACATTGTGCACATTATAATTTTGCTTTATCAAGGGGCCCACTAATATCATCACTTAATTAAGAGGGGCAATGATAATCATTTGACTACCTATCTTTTCCAGCACAAGTCATGTTCAACCAACTATTGCCTTTATCACTATACTCATTGATAGCTTTTGACAATAATCAAATTATGCACTTCTTGAGTGAAAAGTTATAAGTCTCATATCTTAGGATCCAAGACACAGTAAAACATTAATGACACGAAACTTAAATTTCATAATGTTTTACTTGTTAGGTCTATTCAATATATAAAAGTCATCTTTTCCTCTGTTATATACTCGTGTCGTCAATTATTTGTAGAGCTACAACAATCGATGACCAACACGACAACCTTATCTTGGTGATTAATGTTCCATGTTAATCGCGATGATTGTGAATAACTTTTGATTTATGTAAATCATTATCTTTTAGAGCTCTACGGTTAAGGACCAAGTGCCTCTTCCTTAACACTTCCAAAAGACGAATACCATAATCAAGGAACAAAATGTTTGCACATCCAATTCATAATAATTGACATATAAAAGTAAAACTTTTAGAACACATTCCTTTCATATTGATCCTATAGATGGTTCTAGCGTGAGTTCATTCCTTATTAGGTTGCAACCATTTTTTTCGAAATTAAAGGTGGATGACGAATAATATTTGGTCATCAAAGCAAAGTTTCAACAAAATGCTAAAACTAAACTAACTAATGACCTTTTTTGTGAATCCACAAAGTTTATAATATGATTTAGTTCCATTATTTATGTCACTATTTGAATTTTTATACACCGCAACTACCCGCAGACCACTTTTTTTTGAAATAGAGTGGAAAATTATTTTGTTTTTTCGATATTGACAAAACAATAGAGTTCCAAAATTTGTTTTGAGGTTAAAAAAAGATTTAGAGTGCCCTTAAGGGGTGCCCTTTTCTCGGGCGCCCAACGGTCCCCACCATTTGGGGGGGGGGGGGGGGGGGCAGGGGCGCACGTCCCTAACAAATATGATGCAATTTCAAATTTTTAAGGAGCCCCACTTTTCGTTGTTCTTTTTTAATTTATTAAAAATGGTTAGTATATTTATTTGTAAATTATTTGAAATCCTTTTTTCAAATCTTTTTTCCTTAAAATATGTTTTTTATTTGTTTTTATTTTTAAATTTTTTTAGGAATTCTTTTATTTTACCGATGACCGATCTTTAAATGATGTGGAGGAAAGAGAATGTAAGGTGTGTGGGTGTTTCAGGGCATGGTTAAGGGAATTTGGGGATTGGAGGGCTGATACGACATGACAGAGGGAGAAACCAAGGTGCCCAAGGGTAGCCCGAGAGTTGTTAAAGATGCCTTCGAAGAAAGAGATTGGACTCCTTTTGACCTTAAACATTGATATTTCGGGAGCAACACTCCTCCACCTCGACAACCTTTGTTTCAACTTTCCAGTAATACCTCTTCTTCTCCACCTACTCTCTTCCAACCACTCGATCAAGCATGCAAATCTCATCAACCAAATACTACTCCTAATCTCTCTTCTCCTATCTGTCTAACAACGCTGGTGGAGATGAGAAGGTTCTCCTAGTGGATTTGTTAGGGTTCCAAGGACTTGTCTCCTGGGTGGAGGTTCTCAACATACAATGGCGGCAACGATGATGGGAGAGGAGGTTGAGAGGATTAAGGTTGACATCTCAGAAAAGGATGGATTTTTGTAATTTATTATCTAAATATGTTGAGATTTGCACATCAAGACTGAGAAGCTTCAGTCCAACCACTTAACTACAACTTATGTATCAGGATTTTGCATATGTGGTTTTTCTATCCTAATACATTTTTTGTCTAAATACTTTGCTATTAACATGGTATTTTGAATGGATACTATCATAACAACTTAAGAATAAAGCACATGAGGAAACTTTCAAGATAAAGCAAAGGAAACAACAACAAAGTCTTCATTTGATCATCCAAATATATCTTTTCTCCAATACAAAGAAGTTTCCAAATGGTGGCTAAACCTACATCAGGGAAGAAGACAAAAATGTGGAAGATGGGTTTCATTTTATAGAACACATGTTCCCGCCCTCCACAGGATTACAAGGGATCGCTAGGATCATCGAAAACAAATATGGGTGCATATATCCGGTTGAACTAGCTCTCGTAGAACTTTGGACTAGATCGGACTCACTAGACCTCCTTTTTGAGGATCTAACTCTGCCAGTGGTGGGTCCAGTTTGCCCGTTCGATTCAAATTTCCATCGTCTCGTTAGCTTGTGATTGTAGCATGTGGGGTGCACTCAGATTACTTGTTTCGTCCTCGATAGAAGTTGAATGGCAAAATTGTGGATTTGGGCCTGATTCGCGATTGTAATTAAGTAGACTTTCATGTTTTCTTGCGTGTAGATCCCTCCATCTTTGGGAACATGTCCGTGGCCTTTGCAAATCAATTCAAAATAGTTGTAGAGAGGTCCTTATGTATTGCTATTCGATCCAATCTCTCTCATTCTTTTATTTAGTACCTAAAACATGAAATATGGGGTAAAATAAAGGATATATTGCATGAATACAATGTATGATATGCTACTAATCAGGCAACCCACTTCAACTAAGTTATTCCTACGAAAGGCGTACCTATTGATAGCCACTTTCTTCATTTAGAAAAGAGTTTTCTGCTTGCGCACACACTTGAAAACATTTGAATTATAAGAATACCATCATTGAATGCCTATTTCTTTTTGTGCCATCAAGAAATCAATTTTAGTGCACCAACGTCGTTAAACATTTCATTGTGCCATTCCATTATTTTTACCATGTTAGTCATTTATCGTGTTGTCCTTCTATCGGGTGGCCTGCTAAACATGTTTATTTTTGTTTATCACTGTTACCTTTGTTATTAGGTCTTAATCATGATTAACCACCCGCTCCGTGATCCAACCCTACCCGTGACTCAACCCACCCCTTGACTTTACTCATTGACCATTTCTCCTAAATCCCTAAATCTCCAAAGCGAGTGTTGTGATTTTAAGTTCAAAACCGCAAGTGCACAACCGTGTTGAAGCGATGACAAGTATAGGCCGTATCCACAAGGAGCGAATGTGGGTCGTCGTCGATCATACTCAAGTCGGGAAAGAAAATGAAGAGTGAGTGAGTGTACACTACAAGAAAACATGATTTCAGCCACGGTAGGACAAACCGTGGCTGTAACATTCGTGGCTGATTCACTAATCACTTTAACTTGAGCCAAATCCTTGTCTACCTAATTTATTCAAAATAATATCATTGACATTCCAAAACTGAATAATACTTCATTCTATAATGTCAATTTATGATACGTTTCGATAATAACACTTTATAATTATAAGCTATATCAAACGTATCTATTGGTAATCTTTTTAATATAAATATAATTTACTCCTTTAATGAGATTTGATTCATTTTCGATGAGAGTACCTAGAGGAGCCAACATTGACATAAGTGTTAATCATAACAATAACAAATATACAAATGAAATACATATTATTTCATAGTTTAAACACATACCGAATATCTCAATTTAATAAATCAAGGCTTAAAAAATAATTGCTTAAAACCATCCATATATATATTGATCACCCATGACCACCATTTATCTTGTTTTCACGTGTGATTTATGTTGGACATGACAAACTTCTTCAATTCTTATTGCAACTCTTAGACTATGTCAACCACATAATAAGTTATGTGAATCCTCTGCGTCAAGGGCTGGCAAATTCGTGTTTTTTTTTTTTTTGCAAGGCAAAAAGGGAGGCTTAGCCTCGAAGTATATTACTGAAGTAAAGTGATTACATCCTACCAAAAATTTCAGAAAGAAAGTGTGCGGGGCATACTACATGCATACCCGGCCTCTCCCTACTACTCATGTTCGTGGGACCTGAAGAGCAAAGTAGGTAAAACAACCGAAGTTCCTTCTTATACAAGAGTCAAAAACGAAATCAAGAAACTAATTTCTAACTCCACATGATCTGAAAGTCATGCTCTTCCTCAGCATCCTTCGCAAGGTTTTTTACTTTATCCCATAGGCAGCGAATGGTGTCTTTGATGGCAGCTACTATGTCTTTCGGCAATATCTTCTCTCCCTCGAAGATTCGGCGGTTTCGTTCCAGCCAGCACTCGTGTATCATGGCGTTGAAGGCCCAACGCCTTACCACTTTCCCAATCCGGCTGCCACGTGCATGTGCTAGTCGTATCGCTTCTCCTTCTAACGAAAGTGCATGTCGGTCACTGATTTTCAGTAGGTGTAGAAGAGCTACCCAAACCTCCTTGATAAACACACACCCCCAGAAAAGGTGCTCCATGTCTTCCTCATCCCTCTCACAAAGGCTGCAAATCGGATCGTGCTTTGCGCCACGTTTGTTCATAAGTTTCTTTGTGAGTAGCCGACCCCTCAACGCCCGCCAAGTCGTGAGTGCGTGCTTCGGGATAGCATGATTATGCCACACCATACCAGCCCACGCAACCTTCCTTCCTGGTGGCTTTACCCATGTCCACACTTCTCTCATACCCAGCCTGGTTCCCTTACCATCTATCCTCTTTGGCTGGTCGAATCCCCCATGTATTTGAATGTTCACTATCCTTGAGTGAATTTCCTCTATCAATGTAGATCTTGGGGGGGGGGGCAGCATCCACATTCCGTCTTTTATAAAGTACGAGACTTTTATGTCCCAAGGTACTCCCAACTCATAATGTAAACGGTCCCCCCAACTCTCACATTGGAAGGGCTGTCCACACCAAGGATATTGGAAGAATCGTATGTCTTCACCATTACCCACCTCATACCGGATATGCCGTCTCGCTATGTCCCGTACTCTTAGCAGCCCCTTCCAAGCCCAAGAGGAAGTGGGTGGGGGACGTGCTAGCCAGATGGACCGGTTCCTCAAGTATTTCCGGCGCACACACTTGGCCCAAAGTGATTGTTCGTCCGCCACCACAAGCCAAAAAAGACGCAAAAGGCCCACATCATTCCAGTCCAATAGATGTTTGAGACCAAGGCCACCTTCTTCCTTTGGTGTACATATATCTCTCCATGCTACCGCAACCCACTTTTTTGGACCTCCCCAAATGAAGTGGCACATGATACTCTCAATCTCTTGTAAGGTTGCCCGGGGCATGAGGAAAGTAGAGGTCCAATAAACACTGAGGGACACAAGCACACTCCTTACAAGCTCCACCCTTCCAGCAATGGATAGGAAGTTTTGCTGCCATCTGCTCAGTCGTGCTTTGACCTTATTCACGAGTGTCGTGCAATGGGTTTTCCCCATCCTTCCCGAGAACAATGGCAGCCCAAGATAGGTGACGGGGAACTCATGTCGCTCCATCCCAAGATGTGTTGCAATCCATGCGCCATCCCGTGCTCCACCTCCCATGAAAATTTGGTTTTTTGTCACACTAAAGCTCAGCCCCGAACAAGACGTGAAGTCCTCAAGGACTCCTCGAATTGCCCTCGCATTTGCTTTTGTAGCTTTAGCAAATAGGAGGACATCATCAGCAAAAAGAAGATGCGATACACCAATATCCCCACAAGAGAGTGGCTGAATGCTCCCATCCATAACCGCCTTGTTTACCATCGTGCTCAGAACTTCCATACACAAAACAAAAAGGTAGGGGGCCAAGGGGTCACCTTGTCTCAATCCATTTCTGGCCACGAAACTTGAGGAGTTTGCACCATTTACCGTCACCACAAATGAAGCCCGAACACAATTCATAATAAGGCGTCTCCACTTAACCGGGAAAGCAAAACGCTCCAAAACTCCATCCAAGAAGGTCCATGAGATGGAGTCATATGCTTTCCGTATATCAAGTTTTATGCACATTTTCCCTTTTCCTTTGTCGAGGTGGAGGTTATGACATAGCTCATGGGCAAGGAGAACGTTGTCCCCAATCCGCCGGCCTTGGACAAACGCACTTTGGTTTTCTCCAATAAGACGTGGCAGCAACTTCTTAAGGCGGTTTGCAAGCACCTTTGAGGTGAATCGATACATCATATTGCACAAAGCTATGGGTCTATAGTCTTCTACTGAAACCGGTGCCTTCTTCTTTGGGATGAGCGTAAGTGAGGTAGAGTTCCATTTGGTCAGCAGCTTCCCGCTGTCCAGACATGAGTGTATGGCCTTGAACATGTCTTTCTTAATGAGGTCCCATGCAGCTTTGAAGAACTTAGCATTGAACCCATCGGGTCCCGGTACTTTATCAACGTTTGCGTTCAGCACTACATCCTCCAACTCTTTCATGTCAAGGTCACGTAGAAGCTCCGCCCCCTCCTCCAGACGGAGGTGTGGTAAGGAGAGGGAGGGGGGAATGGGTGTTACCTGCAAATCATTAGCAAACAAGTTAGCATAAAAATGCCGAAAGGCGTCACGGATTGCACCCTCCTCTTCAATGATGGTGGCACCCTCACACACTCGTCTCACTTGGTTGGTGGCTCTCCTCACTCGAAGGTGCGCATGGAAGAACCTAGTGTTCCGGTCCTCCTCTTTTAACCACTTCACCCTTGACTTCTGTCTAGTGATAGACTCCTCCCAAGCAAGAGTTTGGGCAAGGTAATACTTTGCAGCCCCTTCGGCGTGGGAGAGGTCAGCAGCCAGCGGATTTTCAAGACGTTTTTTCCTCACTTCCTCGAGCATAGCACGTGCCTCTCCCACCTTATTTGTAACGTTTCCAAATTTTGAGCTACTCCACCAAACAAGCATCTTCTTTACTTCTTGAAGTCTTGCTGCCACTCGAAACATTGGTGTGCCCCTCACGTAGGTGGACCATGCACGTGCAACCAGCCCAAGAAAGTCCTCATGGCCAGCCCAATGATTTTCAAAACGAAACATCTTCTTTTTCCTCCTTGCGTTTCCGTCCGTCTTCATAATAAGCATGGTGTGATCACTCAAGTCCTTTGCACCAACAAGATAGTAGGATTCCGGGAAAAACTCGAGCCATGCATTATTTATCAAGATTTGGTCAATCCGTGTCTCGATACGAGCACTACCCTCGGAGGAGTTAGACCACGTAAATTCTCCCCTGGTAGACGACATCTCAAGGAGTTCAAGAGCATCAATACAATCATTGAATTCTGCCATAGCAATCTCATTTCCAGCAATCCCTCCCCTCTTTTCACTCGCCCTCCGAATACAATTGAAGTCCCCCCCACCATCCAAGGCCTAGATGTGGGTGGTGCTACTTGGAGAAGGTCATTCCACAAGTGACGCCGATCCACATGCCCATTATCACCATAGATAGCCGTGAGGTCAAAGTCAAGGCCGTCCCTCATCCAACATGCTCTGAAATGAAGTAATTGTGATGTTTCATAGGCAACACGCATATCCACTATTTGGTCGTTCCAAAGAACCAAGATTCGGCCGGAGTCCATAACCAAACTATTTGACATCCAAGCACTAAGCCAAATCGCTCGTTTAAGGCGCTCAATCTTCTTAAGCTTCACCTTATGTTCCACAAGGCAAACCACATCTGGATTTACCTCCTTTATACGACCCCTAATCATTTGTGCACGGCCGGGTCCATTTGCACCGCGCACGTTCCACACTAGAATATTCATGGGTTTAAGGTGCGGGGTGACCCCCTTAACCTCCACATGGGAACGTTCTACTACTTATCTTCCTCCCGGAGCGCCGGAGAGTGAGGGACGGGGAGCAAGCTTGCTGCCCAACAGTCATTTTACTTCCTGGATCTTCCATCATCGAACTCACTTCACTCCTAAGGAGATCGAATTTTCCCCCATTTTGCACGTTGGTAGTCTTAGGTGCTGCCTTTCCTCGAGCCACCCTCGAGGGAGATGTCCAGCCCCTCTCCTTATGCATCAACGAGGCTAGCCCACTTGGTTCACATTCCTCCACGTTTGTTTGTCCCCCGTATTCTGCCAGCCCACTATTGTTCTGCATGGTTCCTTCGTTTCCCATAACCATGGTATTGTGTGCAAGGCTCACACTCGCACCACATGTGCTTCTGATTTTCTCCAGCCCATGCAAACAAGCCACGTCTCTATACTCACTCTCTTCAGCTTGAATAGCCCTCACTAAGTGTCCCCCATTGAAGCCCACTCCATCTTCACGTGAGCCAGCTTCTTCCAAAGCTCCACTAACACATTTCGAATTTTTCCCACTATCTTCAGCTAGGACCTCCTCCACTATAGAGACCCCAATCATTTCCACCTGGTCCCCCCCTTCATTCTTTGCAAGAGGGCTGCTCCCCTCCTTATTGGCCCAGCTTTTTGTAGAGCACTCACCTCCCTCCTCATTGGTTGGTCCAGAAATAGTCCTAGCACTTTTCCCACCCACTTCTCTTTGCCATATTTGTGTTTCGTGTCGTGTTTGACACGAACATGAATTGACACGAACATGAATTGATACGAACTGTTTTTCCTTGACACGAACACGAACACGAACACGAACAGAAATTAATAAGAAATAGTTGACACGAACACGAAAATCTAATCTTAAACCCGAACACGAATTTGGTAACCCGAACACGACCCACGTTGACATTAATCTATTTTTCATGTTCGTGTTGACACGAACACGAATTAACCCGAATAACTCGAACTAACTTGTTTGACACGAATTTTTACAAACAAGAATTAACATGAACGTGAAATATCATGTTTGACACAAATTTACACAAACACGAATTAACCCGAACACGAACTAGCATGTTTGACACTAATTACATGAATTACAAGAAACAAGAACTCGACCCGAATTACAGTTCGTGTTATTCATGTCAACCCGAATTACACGAAACACGAAATACTCCAACCCGAACCCGACCCGAATTACAGTTCGTGTCATTCGTGTCGACCTAAATTAAAGTTCGTGCCATTCGTGTCGACCTGAATCGTGATATTTAGTGTCGGGTTCGGGTTTTGTGTCATGACCCGAATTGCCAGCCCTACGTCAAAATGCATCTATGCAAACCGTCAATGTAAACATGCTACCAAACTTACGTACTAAATAAATCAATAAAAACCAAATCGACATGCTCACCTAAGTATATGCCAAACAATAAGAAGCAAATCTATTTATTATCATAGCTAAATAAGCAATCTTAATCATTCAGGTAGACATATCTCTGATTATGTAAACATTTGTGTCTAATATGTGATATATACGTAGGCGTGTGGAAATATGATTTTTTAGTACTTTAACATTATATGTGATATGTATGTAGCTGAAACATTATCCTGTTGTTGCATGTCAAAATAATTTTTATCATATTGATGAATGTGTGATTGCAGAGTAAATTGAGAGAAGAGGAAGCCAATTTGTGAGATTATGGTTCTATTCTTTGCACCTGTAGGAACGAAGCTCTTGCAAAAGTAACGGGCAATGATGAGCATGGTCGTGTTCGAGGAGTAGGTTGTCTAGTTACTCCCACGGACATGTTTGATTGTAGAGGTGCTCCAACTCCTGAAGAAAAAATTTCCAAGTTGAAGTTGGAATCACCCAGAGAATGGAAGGCATAGGAAGTCAACAACACAAGATAATCGAGCAACAACAAACCATAGCTGAGCAACAGAAGACAATCGATGAGATGAAAGAAAGGATGAGTCAGACAGAAGCTCAGAGTATTCAACACGAACAAATTTTCCTCCAATTGTCAAGAAGATTTGGCTTCAACTTAAGTGACATGGTAATTATAAAAAAATGTTTACGAATAGTTATAAAATTTGTTTACACTAATTGGAAACTATTTTATTCAATTTTTTTTGAAACTCAGAATGAAGATGGAATAGAAGACGAATCTTCTCCAATGACCACAAGGAATGGACGAGAAGCTGTGGGAGATGTATAACTTCGTTTGTTTTATTTCATTGAATCTTACAAACTTCAACTTTGTGTACTTTGGTTTTATTTAATGACTTAACAAACTTTTTAACTTTTTGTTTGACTCTATTTAATTAATTGTATGCTCTCGTGGAATGATGGACAATAGGGGTATGTGGTCATGATCTTGTATTTATATTATGAAATTTATTGTATAACAAAGGATCAAAAATGAAAAATAAACAAATGTCTACACAGGTCTAGCATTTAGCCACGGATAAGAACCATGGCTGAATTGTTTGGATGAAGACAATCAGCCACGGTTTTTGTCCATCCTTGAAACTACAGTAACATTTTCAGTGACGGAAAATATCCATCACATATTAGAATTTTTGTGCGTATTTCTCCCGCCAAAAAGAATCAGCGTTGGTAACCATTCGTCACATTTTCCGTGGCTAATGGTCTACAGTGACCGCCGCATCAGCGACGATACTTATCCGTGGCTGTTTTGGTCCAGCTATGGATATTTATCTACAACCATGGATAATTACCATGGCTAAAGGGTAAAAATGTTGTAGTGCTATCTGTTGGGTTTTTTGCTTTAATCTATGTTTTGATGATTTAATCAACGTCTGGCAGTGCATTTTGCCCATCTAACCATTGTCACCTTACGATTAATGCACTATGAACTTCTACTCTACTTAGCTGGCCTTTTAGATTCACAGATATTCTCCAATTGGTATCTTCTGGTTTAACTATTTTGTGTACGTGTGATTTAACCACTATTTCGTTGTGATTTACCAAGTGGGCTCTTTTGATTTCCATTACCCATTATATATACAACGTTGAAGTTGATATGGTGAATTTTCTTACGCATTGTAGTTGTTAGTTGATTAATACCATATCATGCATATATCCAGGTAATATATCCTCCATTTTGAGCCTAAACAATATTATGTAACAAGTTTTATGTTTAAGTTTCAGAATAAACATGTTTAAGAAGAATAAGACACAAAAAAGTCTAAAACGTGAGAAAAATTAGTAATATGTGAGACTTATGGACCTATCTACAAGAGTGAATGACCTGGATGTAAGCCATATGGACTAGATAGCAAACCGTGAAACTCTATACCATTACAGGAGTATTCTGGCAATTAGATTCAGACCGAGACTCAAACAAACAATCAGAGTGCATTCCACGTGAATAATTGAAGCAATTAAGAATACATCCGAAATCGGGTCGAATCAGACCATTTCTGACCGCCAATTGGTGGCCCCAAATCTCCAATTGGCGGTCCATTTTGGTCAAGATCCGACCCGACTTCTTGTGGTTGTGTATGATGTTGTTTATGTGTATTGTAGGCATGTTTCTGTAGTTCCACACTGGGGGATTGTCCTTAGTTGCTCTCTTCATGTCTATAAATAAAACTCATCTTCTTCTGTTGTAAATCAACTCATTGCTTGGTGATCATTCTCTCCATTTGGAGTGAGCATTTGGAGCAAAACTCAAGTGGAGGAAATGTTACTTGTAATGTGAGTCATCAATAAAATAATTTTTTCTAGTTTTGTTTTAATATTGTCTCTTTTGAATACTTGCATGTTTAGCTTAGTTTTGTTTTCTTACTCTTAGTATAATTAGTTAGAATGTCTTTCTTTCTTAGTATAACTGTAAGTTTAATGATTAGTAGGTAGATCCACCCCATTTGGGGTGGAGGTATGTAGATTATGTGATGTGTTAGTGATGTGTTTTTTATTATCTTGTGCCATTTCACATGTTTAATGTAGATTTATGCCTCTAACTTGCTAAAACATGTATTAGATGAGATAATTGCCCACTAGGTACTTATCTTATGCTAGATCTAGAGTTTATCTTGTTGCTGTAAATGATCATCTTGTTATGGTAAATGTCTTGTTATGTATGGATGTTTGATTAGTAGACAATGCATGAATGTATTGAGTTGTATGGATGGTTAATTGATGTCCTAGTGTCCACATTGGGTACTTAGTTCATTCTTAAGAACCCAAAGTGCATCTTAACTTCATGTCCAACTATATTAGTCATATATTCATGTAAATATAGTTGATGTTAATTAGACTCCACACTAGTTTACAGTTGATTTTACCTACTTTACACACTTGTACCTCATGTAATCAAGAACCACTCACACACACAAATACATACACACATCCATTCAATGGGGGTTTAGTTTAATTGTTGATTCATTTATCGTTTAGTGTAGTAGTTAGTTTTGCATAATCCCTTCATTATATTCTCATATCCTTTCCCACTCGAGAAGAGTAGTAACAACAACACTCGCAACTCCTTGTCGATCAACCTGTATTTGCCACGTCTTCACCGATATCGTGCACTTGCGGTTATTATAATGAACAATCAAGTTTTTGGCGTCGTTGCCGAAGAGTTGGTCGTAGTCGTTTCCACCATTTCAGTGGGTTTTTTCTTACATTTTCGTTTAGTGTTCTTGCACCACCACCACCTCTCTCTCACCCCATCGAACCCATCACCTCCACTCTCTCTCTCCTCTCCATCTTCTTCACCAACCCCAAACCCATCCAAGTCCCACCTAAACTGATCTCCTCCGAACTCCAACGGTGTGTGGAGCTCTGACGACGACCGCTTCGTCGAAATGACGAGGTATGCCATCAACCCGCATTTGAGTCTAGGAGGTCGGAGAGGAGAGAGATGGCGCAAGAGAGGTCGACCGGCAGACCGCACGCGGGCTGGCGTCGGAGTTGCACAACCGTGCCACCGCATGGAGGCGGTGGCCATCGGCCGTTGCACCTAGCGGTCGGCCATTCCGCAGTGGCGATGTGGGCCAGATGGCCGGAGTCGGGTCGCTAGCGGGCTCGTTTGGTTGGGTCGGTAGGGGCTTCGATAAGGATTGGGAAAAGTGTAGATAAGCACCTGAAGTTTTAGTTGGAAAGAGTTAATTCGGCATCTTGCATTATTTGGATGGAAGATATTTGTAATTATTTTGTTAATAATTAATTGGAATAATTGCGGAATTAACATGTAATTTAAGCGTATTTGGTCAAATAAGTAATAACTGGATTAATTGCTTTGAAAACCCTGGAATTAATTGTAATTAATTAATTAATTAATAATTGGATTAATTACTGGAAAACCTTGGATTTATTTGTATTTGAATATATAATGAATAATTGAGTTAATTGCTGAATAAACCTTTGACTTTCCGTAATTGTGGGAAATAAGTTAATTTAGGGAAAATTGTTCTTTTTCCTTAAACTTGATATATATTTGTAGAAAATTTTATTAATTGGGAAATTTACGGTTTTTAACCTGTGCTTATGAGAATTATGATATGTAAGGAAATTTTCGTAGAATTACACTTATACCGTTGTACCTTTGCCATTGGGTTTAGTGATATAGTTTATTTATGTTGTTCATACGATTTTATAGTCTTGTTTATGTTTATGGCGCGGTGGGGTCAGGCTCGCAGGCTTGGGCGTGTGGTTGCATTATGGCGTTGTTTTGTGGATCATATGCACGATCTTGTCGAGAGTTCACACTCGGCCTGACTAGGCGCGTGATTGCCTTGGATCATGTGGCAGTTCTGCCTTGATAGCGGGTTGAGTGTTGCCTTGTCGATTGGATGCACAGTGGGGTCGACGTGCACGCTCGGCTTCGTTGAGTGTGTGATCGCCTTGGGATACAAAAATAGTGTGAGTCATGTGGACGACGTGGCCTAGTGATTGACATCATTTCATGCTTACATTTGTATCATATATCCATTATATTTCACCAAAACAATGCTACGTGACGAGTTTTATGTTTGAATTTTAGAAATAAAGAGGTTTGAAGAGAAGAGGCATAAAATGACCTAAAAGCATGAAAAAGGATTGAGTTGAGAGACTCAAGGAGTAAGATGCAAGATCGAATGACCTAAACGTAAGATCGAAGGACCAATGTGCAAACAAGAATACTTCACACCATCATTGGGAGTATTTTGACAATTCTATTCGGGTCGGAGCTCCAACAAGTGACGTAGATGCATCAAAGACAAACAACGCCTTCCCGGAAATCCCACAAGAAAATCCAGAGCGATCTGAACACTGTAGACCGCTAATTGGTGGGCACTTTTGGTCTGAATCCTCTAATATTTATGTGGAGCGTGTATTAGTGTGTATGTAGTCTATTTCTGGTATTTGTTTAGTCCCATATCAGGGGATTGTCCCAGATTACCTTTTTAAATACAACTCTTCACCTTCTATTGTAATTACCCATTGCTTGGTGGCATTCTCTCTACTTGGAGTAAGCCTTGGAGCAAAATATCAAGGTGGAGAAGAATGCTACCTTCAATGCGAGTCATCTAATAAAATAATTTTTCCATTGTTTTGTTCTTATTTTGTTTCTTTATGCATGCTTAGCTTAGTTTTATTTTTTTGATTGTAGGCTAAAGTAGTTAGAATGTTTCTTTTCTTCTTTAGTTTAATTGTTAGAGTAATGTGTAGTGAGTAGATCCATCCCCCTTTGGGGGTGGAGATGATGTTCATAGATGCATTAAAGAATGGATATGAATGCTTTATATTTTGATTGTGTTGATAAATGTGAATGTATGCTTGCTTGTTAGAGTAGAATACTACACTTGATGGTTTTGCCACACATCTTAGACACCTCCCATGCTTGTTTAGGTTCTGAAATAACCAGCTTGTGTATATGAATGTTAATCAACTAGGTTAGTGAATGGATTGATAGGTTTTGCCATTACCATTAGACACTTCCTATGCATGAAAACACTACCTACATTTCTACCTATAGAATGCATTCTTCACCATCTTTTTACATGTGTGCACACACTCCACCCCTTAGGGGTTTTCCTTTTCTCATTTCCAGCTATCAATTTCCCTTGCTTTCGTTTTCATTGTTTGATGCTTACTCGTTTAGTGTAGTTAGTCTAGTTTAGTGTAATCACAACTTCTTCCCCTCTTTTCCCACTTGCCTTCGAACAAACCAGAGTCTACACACCTCCTTGTGGATAGACCCGTACTTGCCACCGCTTCAACGAGGCCGTGCACTTCCGGTATTTAAAATGATTAAACACCTAGTTAGTGTGAGTTGTTAGGGATGGCTAGACCTTGTTCAGTGTCGGGTTTGGGTGGTGTACGAGGTCTAGATTCAAGACTCAGGCGTGATTTGTGTGTGCAGGTGTGACGCAATCGGTGGCGAGAGGCGACTTGGGTTTGGTACGCGTTGCCTAGATCTGTTGAGCTCAAATGATATATTTTCCTGCTCCTCTTATTAGTCATGTAGTAGGAAATTTAGAGTTCTTGTATTTCCTTTCCTCAATGTACTCTGATCTTGACTTTTATGATATGTTTTAATTAAGGTCTCGACTTGATTATTGTTAGTTAATGTCCCTTTTTTGCTTGTTATAGTTGTGATTGATTGCAGTGTATCGATTGCGGATTAATGGTGTTAAAAAATTGTATCAGAGCTTAGGTCAGTCCATTCACGTACAACCCAAGTAAGGACCTCTTAGCGCAGTTCCCTTAGTTTTGTGTGTTGATTGACATCATTAATGCTCATATTTGTATCTTATATCCATTATCTTACACCTAAGTAATGCTACGTGACAAGTTTTATGTTTAGTTTTCAGGAATAAAGAGGTTTGAAGAGAAGAGCCATGAAAGGACCCGAAAGCAGGAAAAAAGGACTTAATTGTGAGACCTAGGGACTGAGATGCAATGGAGAAGGACCTGATCGTAAGACCGAAGGACCTAAGAGCAAAACAGAAAACTCCACACCATCATGGGGAGTATTTTGGCAATTCGATTCGGGTCGGAGCTCCAACAAACCAAGTAGATGCATCAAAGACCAAGAAATGCTTCCAGAGAAGCCCAGCACAAAACCCAGACAGATCTGGGCCTTATAGGCCGCCAATTGGCGGTCTGGAACCGCCAATTGGCGGTCTGGATAAGCCCAACTCTGCTAAGCTCGCTCCTGGACTTGTATTATCATGTGTTTAGGCTATTTTTGGTATTGGTTTAGTCCCACATCAGGGGATTGTCCCGGATTAGCTTTTTCCATGCTTATAAATAGAACTCTTCACCTCCCATTGTATCCATCTCTCTCTTTGGTGGCCACCTTCCCTACTAAGAGTGAAG
Source organism: Triglochin maritima (assembly GCA_963682175.1). NCBI lineage: Eukaryota > Viridiplantae > Streptophyta > Magnoliopsida > Alismatales > Juncaginaceae > Triglochin > Triglochin maritima. Next base: position 27,955,224 of record OY821771.1, on the reverse strand, counting down.
CCTTGAAGCAAAACTCTGGTGGAGGAAGAGCTACTTGTAATTGAGTGAGTTAATAATAGATGTTTTCCTTTAATTGTGTTGTTCCTCTCTTAGTTTAATTTCCTTTCATATGCATGCTTGCTTGTTTGTTTTGTTTTATGCTTCTTTAATATTTCTTGCTTGATTAGTGTAGTTTCATTTCAGTATAATGCTTTCTTTTGTTAGAGTAGTTAGTTTAAATATGTGTGAGTAGTTCCATCCCCATTTGGGGGGTGGAGAAATATGTGATATAATCATGCAGTGTATTAAGTGTGTGTTATCTTAATCCCTTGAGCTTTAAATGATTTCCATAACCATCTAATGGGTCTCCACTCTTATCTTTGATATGCTAATGCTCTTGAATGAAGCTTAGCTTATGCTTTGATTAGTGGATCTATTTTATGGGGAATGATAAGGTTAGGATATGGATAGGAATTAATATTGGAAACACAAGTTGTAGTGTATGAACTCTTGTTGCCTTTACCTTAGCTAATGTCTTGTATGTTTTAATGATGTAGTCTTATCTTAATTCATGTGGAGGCATAGTAGGGTCTAGTCTTTATACTTGAGTTCATTTAGCTTCATTCCAATTATTGTCTTGTATGTTTTAATGATGTAGTAAAATCTTAATTCATGTGGAGGCAAAGTTGGATGTAGTTTTATGATTTCATGCACTACATGTTGTGAGGAGCTTAATTACACACACACACACCACACACACATCTTTATGTTCACATCATTTCTCTACCCCCTTTGGGGTTTAGTTTTTCTTGCTTCTTTTCCATTTCCATTTGCATCTTAGTGTAGTTTAGTGTAACCATCCTTTCTTCCTTTTCTTTACCTCTCGCCTTCGCACAAACCAAGTGTCGACACACCTCCCAGTGGATGACCCGTATTTGCCACCGCTTCAACGCGGCCGTGCACTTGCGGTTAAATATAAAACGATCAATCAAGTTTTTGGCGCAGTTGCCGGGGAGGTGCTCTGTCCAGACATTGGTTTGGACGATTCGAGGGGTTTTTAATTTTTTGTTTTCAGTTTTTCTTAGTTTCAGGGAACCACAAGATCCAGGGGAGGCTACTGGAGAAGTTTGAGGAAGAGAAGACCTAAAGAGACCGCCAATCAGCGGTTGAAGACCGCCAATTGGCGGCCTGGTGAGAGTTTCTTTCCTTGAAATTTTTTCTGGTAGTTAGTCTTGACATTTTTGTTATCTGGGAGCGCCCTATTTTGCGTGCTGTGACTTCTGGTTTGCTCCCAGATCATTAATCACTCCCCCATAAATCAACTTGGCCCTAAAATCCAAAGCAAAAGACTAGACGTTCTTACTTGTTTAGGTCACGCATCATGTATTGACTTAGGCATATAGTTGTCTTTTCTTTTAGCTTTATTTTCAGTTGTTGAGTGCTGGTGTGAGGTACGCATTTCCTACACTCATTCATGCATCTCGTATGCCCATGCATTAGTTAGTAGGAATTGTATCAGGACAAGAGTGAGTGAGCGTTTGATTGGAGCGATTGATTGTTAGATTTAGGATCAAAACGCTACTAAGGAGGGGCGGTCCCATAAAAGATAAGGTAGGGGATTTCATCACCCTTTCCTTGGACCCAAAAACCACTCTTAATAAAGCCTTAACTAAAAGCAAGTAGACATTGGCCCTAAGGAATTCGGACGCACTAGGAGAGTAATCTAGTCGAGACCGTCATGACCTGATCGGCGTTGCCTACCTTGTCGATAGTAGGAGGTACTGGATCTCCGGATCTGGTATCACTTGTTGGGCATTGTAGTCCTCGTTGTAGGGAGGTGAGGTGTGTCGAGGCTAGTGACCTCAAAGTTAGGCGTCGTCTAGCTTAAGGACCCATTGCCTTACATTGTTTGAGTCGTGCTTGCTAGTTAGGCTTCTTCCTGATCCCACTACCCACGCTAGCTCTAGGGATTCTTCCCTCCTCACCTGAGTCATCTCCTCATCTATTCTCTACGTTTAGTCTCCTCCTCTAGTACACCTTCTGTTGTGTGTTTGTTAGAGTCGACTCGAGCATTTTTATGCGAGGTTGGGCTCGTTCTGGTGAGAGCGCTCGACTCGAGAGAGTCCTTATTTCTGAGATGGAAGATCTTGGTGATCGACCATCTCCGTCTCGTGCTCCTTTGGAGCAAGAGGCCGAGTCGTCTCGTGGTGGCGAGAGAGACCGGGTTCCATACATGGACTACCTCGGTCCATTCCCACCACCACGTAGACCTCTTTCTCCTCCTCCTCTGACTCGAGAGGAAGGGAGATTTAGTCAGGATCGAGTTCTAGGTGCACCACCACCTTTAGCTCGACAGGATAGGCCGATGACGTTGTGGGAGCGGACCCATCCTGTTGTGTGTTAGTTTAGAGTCGAGTCGAGCATTTTATGCGAGGTTGGGCTCGTTCTGGTGAGAGCGCTCGACTCGAGAGAGTGCATTTTGCTGAGATGGACGGTCTTGGTGATCGACCATCTCCGCCTCGTGCTCCTTTGGAGCAAGAGGCCGAGTCGTCTCGCGGTGGCGAAGGAGACCGGGTTCCATACATGGAATACCTCGGTCCACTTCCGCCACCACGTAGACCTCCTTCTCCTCCTCCTCTAACTCGAGAGGAAGGGAGATTCGGTCAGGATCGAGTTCTTGGTGCACCACCACCTTTAGCTCGACATGATAGACCGATGACTTTGTGGGAGCGGACCCATCTTGTTCAGGCCGCGCAGCCTTCTTGCATAGTTGTTCCCCCTGCTCGTGGGAACAACTATGAGCTGAAACCTCAATATGTGAGCATGCTTCCAACCTTTACTACCAATAAGGAGGATCCAAATATCTTCATACGCGAATTCGAGGAAGTATGCTCCATGTTCAAGCTTCAACAGCTTGACGAGGATTCAGTCCCGTTGAGGATGGTTTCTTTCGCATTGAAGGATAATGCGAAGAAATGGATGTATAGCCTCCCGACGAGCTCGATTCGGTCTTGGGACGACTTTGTGACCGTCTTTTTGAAGAGATTTTTCCCTCAAAGGAAAACTCAACAGATACGGCACCAGATACATCAAATGTATCAGATCGAGACCGAATCTTTTCATGGTTTCTTTGAGAGGTTCAAGGACCTTCTCCAGCAATGCCCTCATCATGGAATTGAGCTATGGCAGCTGTGCCAGATTGTTTATGAGGGCATCAACTACAACACCCGCACATTGTTGGAGTCGATGTGTCAGGGTGACTTTCAAATGAAACCCATCGAGGAGGCATGGGACACTTTTGAGTCCATGGCTGAGCGTACCTTTGAGTGGGACACCATGAGAGAGCCACCAGCCGCCAGGTCTTCTGGTCGAGCTGGATCATATCATGTTGAGTCGATTATCGCGTCTGAGGCGAAAATGGCTGCTCTCATGTGTAGGATAGAGAGTTTGGAGATGGACCGAGCTCCTGTAGCTCAGGTCGCTACTCCCGGGTGTACTAGGTGTGGATTGTCGGGACATGATGACTTGGAGTGCGCTTACGCTCCAAGGGATACTGAGCATGCAAATGCGATGTATCAACAAAGGCCCCGAAACGACCCGTACAGTCATTCCTACAACCCGGGATGGCGTAACCATCCTAACTTCTCTTGGGGGTCTAGTGGAGGCCACGGTCAGAGCTCGCACGCTCAACCTCCACCTTATCAACCTCCACGCCCATCGGCGACCTACCAACCCCCACATCAAAGGTCTCAGCACCAAAATTACCAACCTGCTCATGCCTCATCGTCGGGTTATTCCAACCAGACTCCACCACCTCAGCGGGTTGACCCCAAGGACCCTTCTAGTGATCCAACCCTTCAAGCGTTCATGCAGAGCATGCAAAGTACAGTCAAGGCTTTGGAAATGCAAGTTAGCCAATTGTCTCATCAATTTCATGAACGCGAGAAGGGTCAGTTCCCGAGTGAACCTGTGGTTAATCCCAGGGGTCAGCCTGCCCATAATAGGCAGAATGTACACAATGTCGAAAGTGACTCTTCCCAACATGCAAATGTTGTCCATACCTTGAGACCGGGAAGGGTCGTTGACAACAATGTGGAAATGCCTAAAGCCAACCCTGTTGGCGAGTCTTCCGAGGAGAGTCTCGAGCCTGTTAAGGAACCTAATTCTGAGACCTCTCCTTGTGATTCTTATGTCCCCACGGCACCATTCCCTCATCGGTTGACAAAAAAACATGACGAGCATTGGGATACGATCATTGAGGTACTTAGGCAAGTAAAGGTGAACATCCCGTTGTTGGACGTTGTTCAACAAATGCCACCGTATGCCAAGTTCCTCAAGGACCTTTGCACCACCAAGAGAAAAACAAATGTGCCCAAAAAGGCCTTTTGGCCGCCAATGTAAGCTCCATATTGACACAACCCATGAATGTCAAGTACAAGGACCCAGGTTGTCCAATTGTCTCTTGCATGATTGGGAATGTGACCATCTCCCAAGCTCTATTGGATATGGGGGCATATGTGAATCTCCTTCCTTACTCAGTCTATGTCAACCTTGGAATAGGCGATCTTAAACCAACGAGGACAACCCTCCAGTTGGCTGATAGATCCGTCAAAATTCCACGAGGGAGTGTGGAGGATGTCCTTATCAAAGTGGGTGAGTTCGTATTTCCAGTTGATTTCATCATCTTGGATACCGAACCCGTGTCCAACCCACAATGACAGATTCCTGTGATCCTTGGGAGGTCATTTCTTGCGACATCTAATGCTTTGATCAATTGTCGCAATGGCTTGATGAGGTTGTCTTTTGGAAACCTCACGGCGGATTTCAACATCTTCACTCTTGGTAAGCAACCTGGGCTCTTCGACGACACTGTCGGAGCCAATTTCATCGAGGACACGGATGAGCCTGATTCATTAGGCATGTTCGACTCACATCGACATATTATTGAGGTGCCTAATGATCAGGTTGCGAGTGAAGAGGATCTTGAGGAATCCGCCAGCATATCTCTGGACGAGGAGGCACATCTGGGTGCTCGCTCCTCTTACCCCGTGGCCCTTGAGCCACTTGAAAGTAACTCTGAATCCGACAAGGACCCACCTCTGGTCGAGCTTAAACCGCTCCCCGATAACCTAAAGTACATCTTTTTAGGGGATAATGAGACCTTGCCACTCATTATTGCTTCTGATCTTGAAAAAGATCAAGAGGTTGCCCTCAAAAGAGTACTCTTTGAAAACAAAGAGGCGATCGGGTGGTCCTTGAAGGATATCAAGGGAATTAGCCCTGGTATTGTTCAGCATCGGATCCACATGGAAGAGGATTCTCGGCCCCGCAGGGACCAACAACGGAGATTGAATCCTGTACTGAAGGAAGCCGTCCGAAAGGAGGTTCTTAAGTGCTTGGATCATGGCATAATCTATCCTATCTCTGATAGTTCGTGGGTGAGTCCTGTCCATGTGGTTCCCAAGAAGTCACGCGTGACAGTTGTGGAGAATGAGCATAATGAGCTTATCCCGACACGCCTGCAAACTGGCTGGCGAGTTTGCGTTGATTATCGCAAGCTCAATGCGGCAACGCGGAAAGATCATTTCTCGTTGCCATTCATTGATCAGATGTTGGAAAGGTTGGCCGGACATGAGTACTATTGTTTTCTTGATGGATACTCCGGTTACAACCAAATTCCCATCGCCCCCGAGGACCAAGAGAAAATCATATTCACTTGTCCCTTTGGCACGTTTGCCTACCGTCGCATGCCCTTTGGGTTATGCAATGCGTCGGCAACGTTTCAGAGGTGTGTGATCAGCATCTTCTCCGATATGGTTGAGCGTTTCCTTGAGATCTTCATGGACGACTTTTCCATATTTGGCGCTTCCTTTGATGAGTGCCTTCATCACTTGAGCCTTGTCCTCAAGCGATGCCGTGAGAAGAACCTCGCTCTCAATTGGGAGAAATTTCACTTCATGGTGAAGTGAGGGATTGTACTTGGACATGTGGTCTCAAGTAGGGGAATTGAGGTCGATCCCGCCAAAGTGGGTATCATTGCTAATCTCCAACTGCCACGTAATGTGAAGGATATCCGCGCCTTTTTGGGGGCATGCTGGATTCTATGGGCGGTTCATTCGGGATTTTAGCAAAATCGCTCGACCTCTCACCGCCTTGTTGGCTAAGGATGCCATTTTTGAGTTCACACCGGATTGCCACCATGCCTTTTTGACCTTGAAGAAAGAGTTGACTTCAGCTCCCATTATTAAGGCACCGGTGTGGACTGAACTCTTCGAGTTAATGTGTGATGCATCTGACTTCGCAGTGGGAGCAATGCTTGGGCAACGATTGGACAAATTGCCTCATGTGATCTACTATGCCAGTAGAACACTCAATGATGCCCATTTGAACTACACTGTGACCGAGAAGGAATTCTTAGCGATCATATTTGCTTTGGAGAAATTCCGATCGTACTTGATTGGCTCCCACGTGATTATCTATTCTGATCACACAGCCATCAAGCACCTCATGGCGAAGAAAGATGCAAAATCCCGACTCTTGAGATGGATCTTGTTGTTACAAGAATTCGATCTCGAGATTCGGGACAAAAAAGGGTGTGAAAACATTGTAGCTGACCACTTGTCTCGTCTAGAGATGACCAACCCACAGGACCAAATCATTAATGATAAATTTCCTGACGAGCAGTTGTTCACGATCGAAGATAACCCTTGGTTTGCCGACATCGTGAACTACCTCGTGACCGAGAAACTTCCTGTGGGTTGGTCAAAATCTGACCAATCCAAATTTAGATCGTATGTCAGATTCTTTCACTTGGACGACCCCTACCTATTCAAATACTGCTCTGACCAAATTCTCAGGCGGTGCGTCCCACATACTGAGTTCCAAAGTGTGCTCCATTTCTGCCATTCCAAGGCATGTGGAGGACACTTTGGAGCAAAGAAAACTGCTGCCAAAGTGCTCCAATCTGTATTCTACTGACCCTCTCTTTTCAAGGATGCTTACGACTTTTGTAAGCAATGTGATAGGTGCCAGCGCCTTGGCAGGATTGGTCGACGTGACATGATGCCTTTGCAAAATGTCCATGTTGTCGATATCTTCGATGTATGGGGCATCGATTTCATGGGTCCCTTCCCGAACTCGTTCGGGAATGTTTACATTCTGGTGGCCGTTGACTATGTGTCTAAGTGGGTTGAGGCTATACCCACAAAGACCAATGACAACAAGGTGGTCACCAAATTCTTGAGGGACATTTTTGCGCGATTTGGTACTCCTCGTACCATAATCAGTGATAGAGGTACCCACTTCTGTAATCGCTCCTTTGAAGCGCTTATGAGGAAATATTCGATCACCCACAAGCTTGCGACCCCATACCATCTGCAAACTAGTGGGCAGGTCGAAATCTCTAATCGTCAATTAAAGCAAATTCTTGAGAAGACGGTTAGTTCCTCGAGGAAGGATTGGTCTACTGATTGACATCATTTCATGCTTATATTTGTATCTTATATCCATTATCTTTCACCTAAACAATGCTATGTCACGAGTTTTATGTTTAGTTTTCAGGAATAAATAGGTTTGAAGAGATGTAGCATAAAAGGACCCAAAAGCTGGGAAGAAGGACCTAAGAGCAAAACAGAATACTCCACATCATCATGGGGAGTATTTTGCCAATTCAATTCGGGTCGGAGCTCCAACAAACCAACCAGGTGCATCCAAGACCAAGACACACTTCAAGGAAAGCCCACCAGAAGAGCCAGACGGATATGGGCTTTATAGGCCGCCAATTGGCGGTCTGGAACTGCCAATTCGTGGTCTGGATCATGCCAGATCCGCCCCAACTTCTCCTGGACTTGTATTAATGTTCGTTTAGGCTATTTTTGGTATTGGTTTAGTTCCACATCGGTGGATTGTCCCGGATTAGCTTTTTCCATGCTTATAAATAGAACTCTTCACCTCCCATTGTATCCATCTCTCTCTTTGGTGGCCACCTTCCCTACTAAGAGTGAAGCCTTGAAGCAAAACAGAGGAAGAGCTACTTGTAATTGAGTGAGTTAATAATAGAAGTTTCCTTTAATTGTGTTGTTTCTTTCTTAGTTTTATTTCCTTCCATATGCATGTTTGCTTGTTTGTTTTGTTTTATGCTTCTTTAATATTTCTTGCTTGATTAGTATAAATTTCATTTCAGTATTATGCTTGCTTCTGCTAATATAGTTAGTGTAATGAGTAGTGAGTAGTTCCATCCCCATTTGGGGGGGTGGAGAAATATGTGATATAATCATGTAGTGTATTAAGTGTGTGTTATTTTTATCCCTTGAGCTTTAAATGATTTCCATAACCATCTAATGGGTCTCCACTCTTATCTTTGATATGCTAATGCTCTTGAATGAAGCTTAGCTTATGCTTTGATTAGTGGATCTATTTTATGGGGAATGATAAGGTTAGGATATGGATAGGAATTAATATTGGAAACACAATTTGTAGTGTGTGAACTCTTGTTGCCTTTACCTTAGTTAATGTCTTGTATGTTTTAATGATGTAGTCTTATCTTAATTCATGTGGAGGCATAGTAGGGTCTAGTCTTTATATTTGAGTTCATTTAGCTTCATTCTAATTATTGTCTTGTATGTTTTAATGATGTAGTAAAATCTTAATTCATGTAGAGGCAAAGTTGGATGTAGTTTTATGATTTCATGCACTACATGTTGTGAGGAGCTTAATTACACACACACATCACACACACATCTTTATGTTCACATAATCTCTCTACCCCCTTTGGGGCTTAGTTTATTGCTTATCTCCATTTCCATTTGCATCTTAGTGTAGTTTAGTGTAACCAACCTTTCTTCCCTTTCTTTACCTCTCGCCTTCGCACAAACCAAGTGTCGACACACCTCCCAGTGGACGACCCGTATTTGTCACCGCTTCAACACGGCCGTGCACTTGCGGTTAAATATAAAACGATCAATCAAGTTTTTGGCGCCGTTGCCGGGGAGGTGCTCTGTCCAGACATTGGTTTGGACGATTCGAGGGGTTTTTAATTTTTTGTTTTCAGTTTTTCTTAGTTTCAGGGAACCACAAGATCACGGGGAGGCTACTGGCAAAGTTGGAGGAAGAGAAACCCTAAACAGACCGCCAATCAGCGGTTGAAGACCGCCAATTGGCGGCCTGGTGAGAGTTTCTTACCTTTTAATTTTTCTGGTAGTTAGTGTTCAAATTTGTGTTATCTGGGAGCCCTATTTTGCATGCTATGACTTCTGGTTTGCTCCCAGATCTTTAATCACTCCCCCTTTAATCAACTTGGACCATAAAACTCAAAGCAAAAGATTAGACTTCTTGCCATCTAGGTCATGCACCATTGGTAGACCTTGCATGCATTTGTCTTTTCTTTGCTTTACATTTTGTCGTTGATTGCTGGCGTGAGGTACGTGCACCCACATCCCTAATTCATGCATGTTTATTTCATGCATTAGTTAGTAAGGTGCATCAGGACAAGAGTGAGAGAGTGTTTGATTGGAGCGATTGATTGCTAGATCTAAGATCAAATCGCTACTAAGGCGGGCTGTCCCATAAGAGATAAGGTGGGGGATTTCATCACCCTTTCCTTGGCCCCAAAAACCACTCTTAATAAAGCCTTAACTAAAAGCAAGTAGACATTGGCCCTAAGGAATTCGGACGCACTAGGAGAGTAATCTAGTCGAGACCGTCATGACCTGATCGGCGTTGCCTACCTTGTCGATAGTAGGAGGTACTGGATCTCCGGATCTGGTATCACTTGTTGGGCATTGTGGTCCTCGTTGTAGGGAGGTGAGGCGTGTCGAGGCTAGTGACCTCGAAGTTAGGCGTCGTCTAGCTTAAGGACCCATTGCCTTACATTGTTTGAGCCGTGCTTGCTAGTTAGGCTTCTTCCTGATCCCACTACCCACGCTAGCTCTAGGGATTCTTCCCTCCTCACCTGAGTCATCTCCTCATCTATTCTCTACGTTTAGTCTCCTCCTCTAGTACACCTTCTGTTGTGTGTTTGTTAGAGTCGAGTCGAGCATTTTTATGCAAGGTTGGGCTCGTTCTGGTGAGAGCGCTCGACTCGAGAGAGTGCTTATTTCTGAGATGGAAGATCTTGGTGATCGACCATCTCCGTCTCGTGCTCCTTTGGAGCAAGAGGCCGAGTCGTCTCGTGGTGGCGAGGGAGACCGGGTTCCATACATGGACTACCTCGGTCCATTCCCACCACCACGTAGACCTCCTTCTCCTCCTCCTCTGACTCGAGAGGAAGGGAGATTCGGTCAGGATCGAGTTTTAGGTGCACCACCACCTTTAGCTCGACAGGATAGGCCGATGACATTATGGGAGCGGACCCATCCTGTTCGGGCCGCGCAACCTTCTTGCATAGTTGTTCTCCCTGCTCGCGGGAACAACTATGAGCTGAAACCTCAGTATGTGAGCATGCTTCCAACCTTTACTGCCAATAAGGAGGATCCGTATATTTTTATAAGCGAATTCGAGGAAGTATGCTCCATGTTCAATCTTCAACAGCTTGACGAGGCTTCTGTCCGGTTGAGGATGATTTCGTTCGCATTGAAGGATAATGTGAAGAAATGGATGTATAGCCTCCCGGCGAGCTCGATTCGGTCTTGGGATGACTTTGTGACCGTCTTTTTGAAGAGATTTTTCCCTCAAAGGAAAACTCAACAGATACGGCACCAGATACATCAAATGTATCAGACCGAGACCGAATCTTTTCATGGTTTCGTTGAGAGGTTCAAGGACCTTCTCCAGCAATGCCCTCATCATGGACTTGAGCTATGGCAGCTGTGCCAGATTGTTTATGAGGGCATCAACTACAACACTCGCACCTTGTTGGAGTCGATGTGTCAGGGTGACTTCCAAATGAAACCCATCGAGGAGGCATGGGACACTTTTGAGTCCATGGCTGAGCGCACCTTCGAGTGGGACACCATGAGAGAGCCACCAGCCGCCAGGTCTTCTGGTCGAGCTGGATCATATCATGTTGAGTCGACTATCGCGTCTGAGGCGAAAATGGCTGCTCTCATGCGTAGGATAGAGAGTTTGGAGATGGACCGAGCTCCTGTAGCTCAGGTCGCTACTCCCGGGTGTACTAGGTGTGGACTGTCGGGACATGATGACTTGGAGTGCGCTTACGCTCCAAGGGATACTGAGGATGCAAATGCGATGTATTAACAAAGGCCCCGAAACGACCCGTACAGTCATTCCTATAACCCGGGATGGCGTAACCATCCTAACTTCTTTTGGGGGTCTAGTGGAGGACATGGTCAGAGCTCGCACGCTCAACCTCAACCTCCACCTTATCAACCTCCACGCCCATCGGTGACCTACCAACCCCCACATCAAAGGTCTCAGCACCAAAATTACCAACCTGGTCAGGCCTCTTCGTCGGGTTATTCAAACCAGACTCCACCACCCCAGCGGGTTGACCCTAAGGACTCTACCATTGAACAAACCCTTCAAGCATTCATGCAGAGCACTCAATCCATGCTTGCGGCCAACAATAATACGGTCAAAGCATTGGAAATGCAAGTAAGCCAGTTGGCTCATCAGCTCCATGAACGCGAGAAGGGTCAATTCCCGAGTCAACCTGTGGTTAATCCCAGGGGTCAGCCTGCTAATACCAGGCAGAATGTACACAATGTTGAAAGTGACCCTTCCCAACATGCTAATGCTATTCATACCTTGAGATCGGGAAGGGTCGTTGCCAACAATGTGAAAATGCCGGAAGCCAACCCTGTTGGCGAGACTTCCGAGGAGAGTCTTGAGCCTGTCAAGGAACCTAATTCTGAGACTCCTCCTCGTAATTCTTATGTCCCCAAGGCATCATTCCCTCATCGGTTGACTAAAAAACGTGATGAGCATTGAGATAAGATCGTTGAGGTACTTAGGCAAGTAAAGGTGAACATCCCGTTGTTGGACGTTGTTCAATAAATGCCACCGTATGCCAAGTTCCTCAAGGACCTTTGCACCACCAAGAGAAAAAAAACGTGCCCAAAAAGGCCTTCTTGGCCGCCAATGTGAGCTCCATATTGACACAACCCATGAATGTCAAGTACAAGGACCCTGGTTGTCTAACTGTCTCTTGCATGATTGGGAATGTGACCATCTCTCAAGCTCTATTGGATTTGGGGGCATCTGTGAATCTCCTGCCTTACTCAGTCTATGTCAACCTTGGGATAGGCGATCTTAAACCAACGAGGACAACCCTCCAGTTGGTTGATAGATCCGTCAAAATCCCACGAGGGAGTGTGGAGGATGTCCTTATCAAAGTGGGTGAGTTCGTATTTCCAGTTGATTTCATCATCTTGGATACCGAACCCGTGTCCAACCCACAAGGACAGATTCCTGTGATCCTTGGGAGGCCATTTCTTGCGACATCTAATGCTTTGATCAATTGTCGCAATGGCTTGATGAGGTTGTCTTTTGGAAACCTCACGGCGGATTTCAACATCTTCACTCTTGGTAAGCAACCTGGGCTCTTCGACGACACTGTCGGAGCCAACTTCATCCAGGACACGGATGAGCCTGACTCATTAGGCATGTTCGATTCACATCGACATATTATTGAGGTGCCTAATGATCAGGTTGCGAGTGAAGAAGATCTTGAGGAATCCGCCAGCATATCTCTGGATGAGGAGGCACATCTGGGTGCTCGCTCCTCTTACCCCGTGGCCCTTGAGCCACTTGAAAGTAACTCTGAATCCGACAGGGACCCACCTCTGGTCGAGCTTAAACCGCTCCCCGATAACCTAAAGTACATCTTTTTAGGGGATAATGAGACCTTGCCACTCATTATTGCTTCTGATCTTGAAAAAGATCAAGAGGTTGCCCTCAAAAGAGTACTCTTTGAAAACAAAGAGGCGATCGGGTGGTCCTTGAAGGATATCAAGGGAATTAGCCCTGGTATTGTTCAGCATCGGATCCACATGGAAGAGGATTCTCGGCCCCGCAGGGACCAACAACGGAGATTGAATCCTGTACTGAAGGAAGCCGTCCGAAAGGAGGTTCTTAAGTGCTTGGATCATGGCATAATCTATCATATCTCTGATAGTTCGTGGGTGAGTCCTGTCCATGTGGTTCCCAAGAAGTCAGGCGTGACAGTTGTGGAGAATGAGCATAATGAGCTTATCCCGACACGCCTGCAAACTGGCTGGCGAGTTTGCATTGATTATCGCAAGCTCAATGCGGCAACGCGGAAAGATCATTTCTCGTTGCCATTCATTGATCAGATGTTGGAAAGGTTGGCCGGACATGAGTACTATTGTTTTCTTGATGGATACTCCGGTTACAACCAAATTCCCATCGCCCCCGAGGACCAAGAGAAAATCATATTCACTTGTCCCTTTGGCACGTTTGCCTACCGTCGCATGCCCTTTGGGTTATGCAATGCACCGGCAACGTTTCAGAGGTGTGTGATCAGCATCTTCTCCGATATGGTTGAGCGTTTCCTTGAGATCTTCATGGACGACTTTTCCATATTTGGCGCTTCCTTTGATGAGTGCCTTCATCACTTGAGCCTTGTCCTCAAGCGATGCCGTGAGAAGAACCTCGCTCTCAATTGGGAGAAATTTCACTTCATGGTGAAGTGAGGGATTGTACTTGGACATGTGGTCTCAAGTAGGGGAATTGAGGTCGATCCCGCCAAAGTGGGTATCATTGCTAATCTCCAACCGCCACGTAATGTGAAGGATATCCGCGCCTTTTTGGGGGCATGCTGGATTCTATTGGCGGTTCATTCGGGATTTTAGCAAAATCGCTCGACCTCTCACTGCGTTGTTGGCTAAGGATGCCATTTTTGAGTTCACACCGGATTGCCACCATGCCTTTTTGACCTTGAAGAAAGAGTTGACTTCAGCTCCCATTATTAAGGCACCGGTGTGGACTGAACTCTTCGAGTTAATGTGTGATGCATCTGACTTCGCAGTGGGAGCAATGCTTGGGCAACGATTGGACAAATTGCCTCATGTGATCTACTATGCCAGTAGAACACTCAATGATGCCCATTTGAACTACACTGTGACCGAGAAGGAATTCTTAGCGATCATATTTGCTTTGGAGAAATTCTGATCGTACTTGATTGGCTCCCACGTGATTATCTATTCTGATCACACAGCCATCAAGCACCTCATGGCGAAGAAAGATGCAAAATCCCGACTCTTGAGATGGATCTTGTTGTTACAAGAATTCGATCTCGAGATTCGGGACAAAAAAGGGTGTGAAAACGTTGTAGCTGACCACTTGTCTCGTCTAGAGATGACCAACCCACAGGACCAAATCATTAATGATAAATTTCCTGACGAGCAGTTGTTCACGATCGAAGATAACCCTTGGTTTGCCGACATCGTGAACTACCTCGTGACCGAGCAATTTCCTGTGGGTTGGTCAAAATCTGACCAATCCAAATTTAGATCGTATGTCAGATTCTTTCACTGGGACGACCCCTACCTATTCAAATACTGCTCTGACCAAATTTTCAGGCGGTGCGTCCCAGATTCCGAATTCCAAAGTGTACTCCACTTCTGCCATTCTAAAGCATGTGAAGGACACTTTGGAGCAAAGAAAATTGCTGCCAAGGTGCTCCAATCTGGATTCTACTGGCCCACTCTTTTCAAGGATGCTTACAACTTTTGTAAGCAATGTGATAGGTTCCAGCGCCTTGGCGGGATTGGTCGACGTGACATGATGCCTTTGCAAAATGTCCATGTTGTCGATATCTTCGATGTATGGGGCATCGATTTCATGGGTCCCTTCCCGAACTCGTTCGGGAATGTTTACATTCTGGTGGCCGTTGACTATGTGTCTAAGTGGGTTGAGGCTATACCCACAAAGACCAATGACAACAAGGTGGTCACCAAATTCTTGAGGGACATTTTTGCGCGATTTGGTACTCCTCGTACCATAATCAGTGATAGAGGTACCCACTTCTGTAATCGCTCCTTTGAAGCGCTTATGAGGAAATATTCGATCACCCACAAGCTTGCGACCCCATACCATCTGCAAACTAGTGGGCAGGTCGAAATCTCTAATCGTCAATTAAAGCAAATTCTTGAGAAGACGGTTAGTTCCTCGAGGAAGGATTGGTCTACTGATTGACATCATTTCATGCTTATATTTGTATCTTATATCCATTATCTTTCACCTAAACAATGCTATGTCACGAGTTTTATGTTTAGTTTTCAGGAATAAATAGGTTTGAAGAGATGTAGCATAAAAGGACCCAAAAGCTGGGAAGAAGGACCTAAGAGCAAAACAGAATACTCCACATCATCATGGGGAGTATTTTGCCAATTCAATTCGGGTCGGAGCTCCAACAAACCAACCAGGTGCATCCAAGACCAAGACACACTTCAAGGAAAGCCCACCAGAAGAGCCAGACGGATATGGGCTTTATAGGCCGCCAATTGGCGGTCTGGAACTGCCAATTCGTGGTCTGGATCATGCCAGATCCGCCCCAACTTCTCCTGGACTTGTATTAATGTTCGTTTAGGCTATTTTTGGTATTGGTTTAGTTCCACATCGGTGGATTGTCCCGGATTAGCTTTTTCCATGCTTATAAATAGAACTCTTCACCTCCCATTGTATCCATCTCTCTCTTTGGTGGCCACCTTCCCTACTAAGAGTGAAGCCTTGAAGCAAAACAGAGGAAGAGCTACTTGTAATTGAGTGAGTTAATAATAGAAGTTTCCTTTAATTGTGTTGTTTCTTTCTTAGTTTTATTTCCTTCCATATGCATGTTTGCTTGTTTGTTTTGTTTTATGCTTCTTTAATATTTCTTGCTTGATTAGTATAAATTTCATTTCAGTATTATGCTTGCTTCTGCTAATATAGTTAGTGTAATGAGTAGTGAGTAGTTCCATCCCCATTTGGGGGGGTGGAGAAATATGTGATATAATCATGTAGTGTATTAAGTGTGTGTTATTTTTATCCCTTGAGCTTTAAATGATTTCCATAACCATCTAATGGGTCTCCACTCTTATCTTTGATATGCTAATGCTCTTGAATGAAGCTTAGCTTATGCTTTGATTAGTGGATCTATTTTATGGGGAATGATAAGGTTAGGATATGGATAGGAATTAATATTGGAAACACAATTTGTAGTGTGTGAACTCTTGTTGCCTTTACCTTAGTTAATGTCTTGTATGTTTTAATGATGTAGTCTTATCTTAATTCATGTGGAGGCATAGTAGGGTCTAGTCTTTATATTTGAGTTCATTTAGCTTCATTCTAATTATTGTCTTGTATGTTTTAATGATGTAGTAAAATCTTAATTCATGTAGAGGCAAAGTTGGATGTAGTTTTATGATTTCATGCACTACATGTTGTGAGGAGCTTAATTACACACACACATCACACACACATCTTTATGTTCACATAATCTCTCTACCCCCTTTGGGGCTTAGTTTATTGCTTATCTCCATTTCCATTTGCATCTTAGTGTAGTTTAGTGTAACCAACCTTTCTTCCCTTTCTTTACCTCTCGCCTTCGCACAAACCAAGTGTCGACACACCTCCCAGTGGACGACCCGTATTTGTCACCGCTTCAACACGGCCGTGCACTTGCGGTTAAATATAAAACGATCAATCAAGTTTTTGGCGCCGTTGCCGGGGAGGTGCTCTGTCCAGACATTGGTTTGGACGATTCGAGGGGTTTTTAATTTTTTGTTTTCAGTTTTTCTTAGTTTCAGGGAACCACAAGATCACGGGGAGGCTACTGGCAAAGTTGGAGGAAGAGAAACCCTAAACAGACCGCCAATCAGCGGTTGAAGACCGCCAATTGGCGGCCTGGTGAGAGTTTCTTACCTTTTAATTTTTTCTGGTAGTTAGTGTTCAAATTTGTGTTATCTGGGAGCCCTATTTTGCATGCTATGACTTCTGGTTTGCTCCCAGATCTTTAATCACTCCCCCTTTAATCAACTTGGACCATAAAACTCAAAGCAAAAGATTAGACTTCTTGCCATCTAGGTCATGCACCATTGGTAGACCTTGCATGCATTTGTCTTTTCTTTGCTTTACATTTTGTCGTTGATTGCTGGCGTGAGGTAC
This sequence comes from Triglochin maritima, assembly GCA_963682175.1. Lineage (NCBI taxonomy): Eukaryota > Viridiplantae > Streptophyta > Magnoliopsida > Alismatales > Juncaginaceae > Triglochin > Triglochin maritima. Next base: position 27,938,181 of record OY821771.1, on the reverse strand, counting down.
GTGCACCCACATCCCTAATTCATGCATGTTTATTTCATGCATTAGTTAGTAAGGTGCATCAGGACAAGAGTGAGAGAGTGTTTGATTGGAGCGATTGATTGCTAGATCTAAGATCAAATCGCTACTAAGGCGGGCTGTCCCATAAGAGATAAGGTGGGGGATTTCATCACCCTTTCCTTGGCCCCAAAAACCACTCTTAATAAAGCCTTAACTAAAAGCAAGTAGACATTGGCCCTAAGGAATTCGGACGCACTAGGAGAGTAATCTAGTCGAGACCGTCATGACCTGATCGGCGTTGCCTACCTTGTCGATAGTAGGAGGTACTGGATCTCCGGATCTGGTATCACTTGTTGGGCATTGTGGTCCTCGTTGTAGGGAGGTGAGGCGTGTCGAGGCTAGTGACCTCGAAGTTAGGCGTCGTCTAGCTTAAGGACCCATTGCCTTACATTGTTTGAGCCGTGCTTGCTAGTTAGGCTTCTTCCTGATCCCACTACCCACGCTAGCTCTAGGGATTCTTCCCTCCTCACCTGAGTCATCTCCTCATCTATTCTCTACGTTTAGTCTCCTCCTCTAGTACACCTTCTGTTGTGTGTTTGTTAGAGTCGAGTCGAGCATTTTTATGCAAGGTTGGGCTCGTTCTGGTGAGAGCGCTCGACTCGAGAGAGTGCTTATTTCTGAGATGGAAGATCTTGGTGATCGACCATCTCCGTCTCGTGCTCCTTTGGAGCAAGAGGCCGAGTCGTCTCGTGGTGGCGAGGGAGACCGGGTTCCATACATGGACTACCTCGGTCCATTCCCACCACCACGTAGACCTCCTTCTCCTCCTCCTCTGACTCGAGAGGAAGGGAGATTCGGTCAGGATCGAGTTTTAGGTGCACCACCACCTTTAGCTCGACAGGATAGGCCGATGACATTGTGGGAGCGGACCCATCCTGTTCGGGCCGCGCAACCTTCTTGCATAGTTGTTCTCCCTGCTCGCGGGAACAACTATGAGCTGAAACCTCAGTATGTGAGCATGCTTCCAACCTTTACTGCCAATAAGGAGGATCCGTATATTTTTATAAGCGAATTCGAGGAAGTATGCTCCATGTTCAATCTTCAACAGCTTGACGAGGCTTCTGTCCGGTTGAGGATGATTTCGTTCGCATTGAAGGATAATGTGAAGAAATGGATGTATAGCCTCCCGGCGAGCTCGATTCGGTCTTGGGATGACTTTGTGACCGTCTTTTTGAAGAGATTTTTCCCTCAAAGGAAAACTCAACAGATACGGCACCAGATACATCAAATGTATCAGACCGAGACCGAATCTTTTCATGGTTTCGTTGAGAGGTTCAAGGACCTTCTCCAGCAATGCCCTCATCATGGACTTGAGCTATGGCAGCTGTGCCAGATTGTTTATGAGGGCATCAACTACAACACTCGCACCTTGTTGGAGTCGATGTGTCAGGGTGACTTCCAAATGAAACCCATCGAGGAGGCATGGGACACTTTTGAGTCCATGGCTGAGCGCACCTTCGAGTGGGACACCATGAGAGAGCCACCAGCCGCCAGGTCTTCTGGTCGAGCTGGATCATATCATGTTGAGTCGACTATCGCGTCTGAGGCGAAAATGGCTGCTCTCATGCGTAGGATAGAGAGTTTGGAGATGGACCGAGCTCCTGTAGCTCAGGTCGCTACTCCCGGGTGTACTAGGTGTGGACTGTCGGGACATGATGACTTGGAGTGCGCTTACGCTCCAAGGGATACTGAGGATGCAAATGCGATGTATTAACAAAGGCCCCGAAACGACCCGTACAGTCATTCCTATAACCCGGGATGGCGTAACCATCCTAACTTCTTTTGGGGGTCTAGTGGAGGACATGGTCAGAGCTCGCACGCTCAACCTCAACCTCCACCTTATCAACCTCCACGCCCATCGGCGACCTACCAACCCCCACATCAAAGGTCTCAGCACCAAAATTACCAACCTGGTCAGGCCTCTTCGTCGGGTTATTCAAACCAGACTCCACCACCCCAGCGGGTTGACCCTAAGGACTCTACCATTGAACAAACCCTTCAAGCATTCATGCAGAGCACTCAATCCATGCTTGCGGCCAACAATAATACGGTCAAAGCATTGGAAATGCAAGTAAGCCAGTTGGCTCATCAGCTCCATGAACGCGAGAAGGGTCAATTCCCGAGTCAACCTGTGGTTAATCCCAGGGGTCAGCCTGCTAATACCAGGCAGAATGTACACAATGTTGAAAGTGACCCTTCCCAACATGCTAATGCTATTCATACCTTGAGATCGGGAAGGGTCGTTGCCAACAATGTGAAAATGCCGGAAGCCAACCCTGTTGGCGAGACTTCCGAGGAGAGTCTTGAGCCTGTCAAGGAACCTAATTCTGAGACTCCTCCTCGTAATTCTTATGTCCCCAAGGCATCATTCCCTCATCGGTTGACTAAAAAACGTGATGAGCATTGAGATAAGATCGTTGAGGTACTTAGGCAAGTAAAGGTGAACATCCCGTTGTTGGACGTTGTTCAATAAATGCCACCGTATGCCAAGTTCCTCAAGGACCTTTGCACCACCAAGAGAAAAAAAAACGTGCCCAAAAAGGCCTTCTTGGCCGCCAATGTGAGCTCCATATTGACACAACCCATGAATGTCAAGTACAAGGACCCTGGTTGTCTAACTGTCTCTTGCATGATTGGGAATGTGACCATCTCTCAAGCTCTATTGGATTTGGGGGCATCTGTGAATCTCCTGCCTTACTCAGTCTATGTCAACCTTGGGATAGGCGATCTTAAACCAACGAGGACAACCCTCCAGTTGGTTGATAGATCCGTCAAAATCCCACGAGGGAGTGTGGAGGATGTCCTTATCAAAGTGGGTGAGTTCGTATTTCCAGTTGATTTCATCATCTTGGATACCGAACCCGTGTCCAACCCACAAGGACAGATTCCTGTGATCCTTGGGAGGCCATTTCTTGCGACATCTAATGCTTTGATCAATTGTCGCAATGGCTTGATGAGGTTGTCTTTTGGAAACCTCACGGCGGATTTCAACATCTTCACTCTTGGTAAGCAACCTGGGCTCTTCGACGACACTGTCGGAGCCAACTTCATCCAGGACACGGATGAGCCTGACTCATTAGGCATGTTCGATTCACATCGACATATTATTGAGGTGCCTAATGATCAGGTTGCGAGTGAAGAAGATCTTGAGGAATCCGCCAGCATATCTCTGGATGAGGAGGCACATCTGGGTGCTCGCTCCTCTTACCCCGTGGCCCTTGAGCCACTTGAAAGTAACTCTGAATCCGACAAGGACCCACCTCTGGTCGAGCTTAAACCGCTCCCCGATAACCTAAAGTACATCTTTTTAGGGGATAATGAGACCTTGCCACTCATTATTGCTTCTGATCTTGAAAAAGATCAAGAGGTTGCCCTCAAAAGAGTACTCTTTGAAAACAAAGAGGCGATCGGGTGGTCCTTGAAGGATATCAAGGGAATTAGCCCTGGTATTGTTCAGCATCGGATCCACATGGAAGAGGATTCTCGGCCCCGCAGGGACCAACAACGGAGATTGAATCCTGTACTGAAGGAAGCCGTCCGAAAGGAGGTTCTTAAGTGCTTGGATCATGGCATAATCTATCATATCTCTGATAGTTCGTGGGTGAGTCCTGTCCATGTGGTTCCCAAGAAGTCAGGCGTGACAGTTGTGGAGAATGAGCATAATGAGCTTATCCCGACACGCCTGCAAACTGGCTGGCGAGTTTGCATTGATTATCGCAAGCTCAATGCGGCAACGCGGAAAGATCATTTCTCGTTGCCATTCATTGATCAGATGTTGGAAAGGTTGGCCGGACATGAGTACTATTGTTTTCTTGATGGATACTCCGGTTACAACCAAATTCCCATCGCCCCCGAGGACCAAGAGAAAATCATATTCACTTGTCCCTTTGGCACGTTTGCCTACCGTCGCATGCCCTTTGGGTTATGCAATGCACCGGCAACGTTTCAGAGGTGTGTGATCAGCATCTTCTCCGATATGGTTGAGCGTTTCCTTGAGATCTTCATGGACGACTTTTCCATATTTGGCGCTTCCTTTGATGAGTGCCTTCATCACTTGAGCCTTGTCCTCAAGCGATGCCGTGAGAAGAACCTCGCTCTCAATTGGGAGAAATTTCACTTCATGGTGAAGTGAGGGATTGTACTTGGACATGTGGTCTCAAGTAGGGGAATTGAGGTCGATCCCGCCAAAGTGGGTATCATTGCTAATCTCCAACCGCCACGTAATGTGAAGGATATCCGCGCCTTTTTGGGGGCATGCTGGATTCTATTGGCGGTTCATTCGGGATTTTAGCAAAATCGCTCGACCTCTCACTGCGTTGTTGGCTAAGGATGCCATTTTTGAGTTCACACCGGATTGCCACCATGCCTTTTTGACCTTGAAGAAAGAGTTGACTTCAGCTCCCATTATTAAGGCACCGGTGTGGACTGAACTCTTCGAGTTAATGTGTGATGCATCTGACTTCGCAGTGGGAGCAATGCTTGGGCAACGATTGGACAAATTGCCTCATGTGATCTACTATGCCAGTAGAACACTCAATGATGCCCATTTGAACTACACTGTGACCGAGAAGGAATTCTTAGCGATCATATTTGCTTTGGAGAAATTCTGATCGTACTTGATTGGCTCCCACGTGATTATCTATTCTGATCACACAGCCATCAAGCACCTCATGGCGAAGAAAGATGCAAAATCCCGACTCTTGAGATGGATCTTGTTGTTACAAGAATTCGATCTCGAGGTTCGGGACAAAAAAGGGTGTGAAAACGTTGTAGCTGACCACTTGTCTCGTCTAGAGATGACCAACCCACAGGACCAAATCATTAATGATAAATTTCCTGACGAGCAGTTGTTCACGATCGAAGATAACCCTTGGTTTGCCGACATCGTGAACTACCTCGTGACCGAGCAATTTCCTGTGGGTTGGTCAAAATCTGACCAATCCAAATTTAGATCGTATGTCAGATTCTTTCACTGGGACGACCCCTACCTATTCAAATACTGCTCTGACCAAATTTTCAGGCGGTGCGTCCCAGATTCCGAATTCCAAAGTGTACTCCACTTCTGCCATTCTAAAGCATGTGAAGGACACTTTGGAGCAAAGAAAATTGCTGCCAAGGTGCTCCAATCTGGATTCTACTGGCCCACTCTTTTCAAGGATGCTTACAACTTTTGTAAGCAATGTGATAGGTGCCAGCGCCTTGGCAGGATTGGTCGACGTGACATGATGCTTTTGCAAAATGTCCTTGTTGTCGACATCTTCGATGTGTGGGGCATCGATTTCATGGGTCCCTTCCCGAACTCGTTCGGGAATGTTTACATTCTGGTGGCCGTTGACTATGTGTCTAAGTGGGTTGAGGCTATACCCACAAAGACCAATGACAACAAGGTGGTCACCAAATTCTTGACGGACATTTTTACACGATTTGGTACTCCTCGTACCATAATCAGCGATAGGGGTACCCACTTCTGTAATCGCTCCTTTGAAGCGCTTATGAGGAAATATTCGATCACCCACAAGCTTGCGACCCCATAGCATCCGCAAACTAGTGGGCAGGTCGAAATCTCTAACCGTCAATTAAAGCAAATTCTTGAGAAGACGGTTAGTTCCTCGAGGAAGGATTGGTCTACCAAGTTGAATGACGCGTTGTGGGCTTTCCGCACCGCGTACAAGACCAATTTGGGTATGTCCCCATATCGGGTTGTGTACGGAAAGGCTTGCCACCTACCCGTTGAGCTTGAGCATCGTGCTTTCTGGGCGATCAAGAACCTGAATATGGATCTTGATCAAGCAGGAGTACAACGTAAGCTCGACATTGTGGAATTAGAAGAGCTACGCAATGATGCGTACGAGAATGCCAAAATTCATAAGTCCCGAGCCAAGATGTTTCACGATCGCATGATTATGCGAAAGGTGTTTACGGCCAGGCAGAAGGTGTTGCTCTACAATTCCCGGCTTCATCTGTTTGCGGGTAAGCTCCGCAGTCGCTGGTCTGGCCCGTTTATTGTCCAAACCGTTTATCCTCATGGAGCGGTTGAGATCTTGAACCCAGGGAATGGGGACGTGTTCAAAGTTAATGGACAACGCCTCAAACCCTACTTGGAGGGGGCACCAGCCGAAGTCGAGGAGGTCATGTTCCTTCATGAACCTCCCTCGCACTCAACCACTCATGCTCCTACATGAGTGGTTGAGCTTTCATGTGTATATATGTTTAAAAAAAAATCCTTTAGGGAGCATCAATTGTTGTGGGCCCCAACCCTTGAGTATTTGGACCCCATTTCTTTCACATATTTGTATCCCTTCTTTAGCATCTCACAGGTTTTGACGGAAGTTGGGTTGTGTCCATCAACATAGCCATGAACTTCCTTGTGTACTTCATGTTGGTGAGATCTCTTCTGTTTCATGCATACATCCATGTAGTATTTTGCTCACATTCATTGAGAACAATGCATGAAGTAGGTGTGGGGGGGGGGTGTTTTACGTGTGTACATAGTCGAGTTTTTTATTTCGATTTTGTTTTTTTTTGTTTGCATTTAGGGTCATGTTAGTGTGCTGCATTTAATATCGATATATTTGCTTGCCATGATCCTTGGGTGACTTGTCTTCTTTTGCTTGCCTAGTGCTTTAAAATTTCCACATTTTTTCAAAATCTTCGTGTGTTTTCGAAAGAAAATGTTTTGTGGGTTTTGCGTGTGTTTAGCATGTGCAAAACCGTTGAGTGGCAAAGTAAAAAGATAGCTCCCAAAAATTGTCTTGAACTTGATGCATTAGGATATCTAGTATGTGGCTTTAGGATTTATCGAGTCGTTAGGATGCACCCCCGTTTTCCCTCGAGGGGCATGTAATCCTAGGGTTTCAGTAGTCAAACATTTAAAGAAGTCCACCCTGAACCTAGTGAGTCAAATAATTCGTGTCTGTTAGTATAAGGAAGTTTGTCGTAGTCAAGGGCCCTTAATCTCTTTTTGTGAAACTTTAGTGTAGGGGTTTTGGTTCCCATGTAGATAAATAAATAAGTGGTGTTCTCTCTTCTCGCACGGCTCCTATCACCCGGGAAAGTAGGTCTGAGGGGACTTTGTGCCTGGTGCTTTCGAGTCATCTGACTTGGGATGCACCGACCGAACTCCCGTTACACGGGTGGTAGGGATCGCCCTATGTGGAGATTTGGGGGAAGGTGTACGTGATAGTGTAAGTCCTCATAGGCAATGATGCACGAAACCAGACCCTGGGAGAATCAAACACCAACCAATAAATGCTCCAAAGAAAAAGAAAAAAGAAGAAGAAAAAAAGAGAAACAAAAGAAAAGAAGAGTCAAATAAGAACCAAAATGGACTTTACACGTTGTATCACATTCAGAAGTTAAGGTTGCCCATGTCTTTCACTTAATTCCTTAGTTAACTCTCACGAATAACTCATTAGGCTAGGTGTGTGGACTGATTACATATATAGAGTCGACCCGTAGTATTACCGCATTCCATGATCGACAAAATAAGTCCAACGAGTCGTGTAGCTAGATTGATTAATGCATCTTGTTCGGATTTTGTGGGTATATCTGTTGAAAACCCTCAGGAGACAACACTCCTCCTCCTTGGCAACAAGGAGGTTTAACGGCTTGTTGCACGTGCTAAGTGCAACCGTGATTCCTACGAAAGTGAGTTAGGATTTCTTGTTTTTTCATATGCTTTTCTCTTTCTTTGTTTTGCTCGGGACTAGCAAAAGTTAGGTGTGGGGGTATTTGATTGACATCATTTCATGCTTATATTTGTATCTTATATCCATTATCTTTCACCTAAACAATGCTATGTCACGAGTTTTATGTTAGTTTTCAGGAATAAATAGGTTTGAAGAGATGTAGCGTAAAAGGACCCAAAAGTTTGGAAAAAGGACTGAATTGTGAGATCTGGGGACAAAGATGCAAGGAAGAAGGACCTGATTGCAAGACAGAAGGACCAAAGAGCAAAACAGAATACTCCACACCATCATGTGGAGTATTTTGCCAATTCGATTCGGGTCGGAGCTCCAACAAACCAACCAGATGCATCCAAGACCAAGACACACTTCAAGGAAAGCCCACCAGACGAGCCAGACGGATCTGGGCTTTATAGGCCGCCAATTGGCGGTCTGGAACCGCCAATTGGCGGTCTGGATCATGCCAGATCCGTCCCAACTTCTCCTGGACTTGTATTAATGTTCGTTTAGGCTATTTTTGGTATTGGTTTAGTCCCACATCGGGGGATTGTCCCGGATTAGCTTTTTCCATGCTTATAAATAGAACTCTTCACCTCCCATTGTATCCATCTCTCTCTTTGGTGGCCACCTTCCCTACTAAGAGTGAAGCCTTGAAGCAAAACTCTGGTGGAGGAAGAGCTACTTGTAATTGAGTGAGTTAATAATAGAAGTTTCCTTTAATTGTGTTGTTTATTTCTTAGTTTTATTTCCTTCCATATGCATGTTTGCTTGTTTCTTTTGTTTTATGCTTCTTTAATATTTCTTGCTTGATTAGTATAAATTTCATTTTAATATTATGCTTGCTTCTGCTAATATAGTTAGTGTAATGAGTAGTGAGTAGTTCCATCCCCATTTGGGGGGGTGGAGAAATATGTGATATAATCATGTAGTGTATTAAGTGTGTGTTATTTTTATCCCTTGAGCTTTAAATGATTTCCATAACCATCTAATGGGTCTCCACTCTTATCTTTGATATGCTAATGCTCTTGAATGAAGCTTAGCTTATGCTTTGATTAGTGGATCTATTTTATGGGGAATGATAAGGTTAGGATATGGATAAGAATTAATATTGGAAACACAATTTGTAGTGTGTGAACTCTTGTTGCCTTTACCTTAGTTAATGTCTTGTATGTTTTAATGATGTAGTCTTATCTTAATTCATGTGGAGGCATAGTAGGGTCTAGTCTTTATACTTGAGTTCATTTAGCTTCATTCCAATTATTGTCTTGTATGTTTTAATGATGTAGTAAAATCTTAATTCATGTAGAGGCAAAGTTGGATGTAGTTTTATGATTTCATGCACTACATGTTGTGAGGAGCTTAATTACACACACACATGACACACACATCTTTATGTTCACATAATCTCTCTACCCCCTTTGGGGCTTAGTTTATTGCTTATCTCCATTTCCATTTGCATCTTAGTGTAGTTTAGTGTAACCAACCTTTCTTCCCTTTCTTTATCTCTCGCCTTCGCACAAACCAAGTGTCGATACACCTCCTAGTGGACGACCCGTATTTGCCACCGCTTCAACGCGGCCGTGCACTTGCGGTTAAATATAAAACGATCAATCATCTACCAAGTTGAATGACGCATTGTGGGCTTTCCGCACCACGTACAAGACCAATTTAGGTATGTCCCCATATCGGGTAGTGTACTGCAAGGCTTGCCACCTACCCATCGAGCTTGAGCATCGTGCTTTCTGGGCGATCAAGAACCTGAATATGGATCTTGATCAAGCAGGAGTACAACGTAAGCTCGACATTGTGGAATTGGAAGAGCTACGCAATGATGCGTACGAGAATGCCAAAATTCATAAGTCCCGAGCCAAGATGTTTCAGGATCGCATGATTATGCGAAAGGTGTTTACGGCCAGGCAGAAGGTGTTGCTCTACAATTCCCGGCTTCATCTATTTGCGAGTAAGCTCCGCAGTCGCTGGTCTGGCCCGTTTATTGTCCAAACCGTCTATCCTCATGGAGCGGTTGAGATCGTGAACCCAGGGAATGGGGACGTGTTCAAAGTTAATGTACAACGCCTCAAACTCTACTTGGAGGGGGCACCAGCCGAAGTCGAGGAGGTCATGTTCCTTCATGAACCTCCCTCGCATTCAACCATTCATGCTCCTACATGAGCGGTTGAGCGTTCATGTGTATATATGTTAAAAAAAAGAAGAAAAAAAATAAATAAAAAAAAGAAAAAAAAGAAAAAAAGAAAAAAGAGAAGACTCCTTCAGTGAGCATCGATTGTTGTGAGCCCCAACCCTTGAGTATTTGGGCCCCATTTCTTTCACGTATTTTTCTCCCTTCCTTAGTATCTCACAGGTTTTGAGGGAAATTGGGTTGTGTCCATCAACATAGCGATAATCTTCCCTGTGTCCTTCACATTGGTGAGATCTATTCTATTTCATGCATAAATCTATGTAGTATCTTGCTCGCATTCATTGAGGACAATGCATGATCTAGGTGTGGGGGGGGGGGTGTTTTACGTGTGTACATAGTCGAGTCTTTTCCTTTATTTTTGTTTTCTTTTGTGTGCATTGTTAGGGTCATGTTAGTGTGCTGCATTTAATATCGATATATCTGCTTGCCATTATCCTTGGGTGACTTGTCTTCTTTTGCTTGCCTAGTGCTTCAATTTTTCACATTTCTTTCAAAATATTCATGTGTTTGCGAAAGAAAATGTTTTGTGGGTTTTGCGTGTGTTTAGCATGTGCAAAACCGTTGAGAGGCAAAGTAAAAAGAAAGCTCCCAAAATTGTCTTGAACTTAATGCATTAGGATATTTAGTACAGTGGCTTTAGGATTTATCGAGTCGTTAGGATGTACCCTAGTTTTCCTTTGGGGGTGAGTAATCATAGGGTTTCAGTGCTCAAACATTTAAAGAAGTCCACCCTGAACCTAGTGAGTTAATAATTCGTGTCTGTTAACTTAAGGAAGTTTGTTGCAGTCAAGGACCCTTTAAATCTTGTTGTGAGACATTAAGTGTAGGGTTTTGGTTCATGTGTAGATAAGAAATAAGTGAGTAGGTGTTCTCTCTTCTCGCACGGCTCCTATCACTCGGGAAAGTAGGTCTGAAGGGACTTTGTGCCTGGTGCTTTCGAGTCATCTGACTTGGGATGCGCCGACCGAATTCTCGTTACACGGGTGGTAGGAATTGCCCTATGTGGAGATTTGGGGAAAGGTGTACGTGATAGTGTAAGTCCTCATGGGCAATGATGCACGAAACCTGACCCTCGGAGAATGAAGCTCCAACTAATAAAAAAAATCTGAAAAGAAACAAAAAGAAAAAAAATGGTAAGGCAAATAAGAACCTTAATGGACTTTACACTTTGTAGCACTTGAGGATGTTGAGGTTGTCCATGTCTTTCACTTAATTCCTTATTTAACTTGCACGAATGGTTCATTAGGTTAGGTGTGTGGACTGATTACCTATATAGAGTCGGCCCGTAGGATTACCGCGTCCCATGATCGATAAAATATTTCCAACGAGTCGAGGTCTAGATTGAATAATGCATACTGTTCGGATTTTGTGGGTATATCCGCTGAAAACCCTCAGGAGACAACACTCCTCCTCCTTGGCAACAAGGACGTTTAACGGCTTGTTGCACGTGCTAAGTGCAACCGTGATTCCTACGAAAGTGAGTTAGGATTTCTCCTTTCTCGTTTGCTTTTCTCTTTCTTTGTTTTGCTCGGGACTAGCAAAAACTTAGGTGTGGGGGTATTTGATTGACATCATTTCATGCTCATATTTGTATCTTATATCCATTATCTTACACCTAAGCAATTCTACGTGACGAGTTTTATGTTTAGTTTTCAGTAATAAAGAGGTTTGAAGAGAAGAGCCATGAAAGGACCCAAAAGAAGGAAAAAAGGACTTAATTGTGAGACCTAGGGACTGAGATGCAATGGAGAAGGACCTGATCGTAAGACCGAAGGACCTAAGAGCAAAACAGGAACTCCACACCATCATGGGGAGTATTTTGGCAATTCAATTTGGGTCGGAGCTCCAACAAACCAAGTAGATGCATCAAAGACCAAGAAATGCTTCCAGAGAAGCCCAACACAAAACCCAGACAGATCTGGGCCTTATAGGCCGCCAATTGGCGGTCTGGATAAGCCCAACTCTGCTAAGCTCGCTCCTGGACTTGTATTATCATGTGTTTAGGCTATTTTTGGTATTGGTTTAGTCCCACATCGGGGGATTGTCCCGGATTAGCTTTTTCCATGCTTATAAAAAGAACTCTTCACCTCCCATTGTATCCATCTCTCTCTTTGGTGGCCACCTTCCCTACTAAGAGTGAAGCCTTGAAGCAAAACTCTGGTGGAGGAAGAGCTACTTGTAATTGAGTGAGTTAATAATAGATGTTTTCCTTTAATTGTGTTGTTCCTCTCTTAGTTTAATTTCCTTTCATATGCATGCTTGCTTGTTTGTTTTGTTTTATGCTTCTTTAATATTTCTTGCTTGATTAGTGTAGTTTCATTTCAGTATAATGCTTTCTTTTGTTAGAGTAGTTAGTTTAAATATGTGTGAGTAGTTCCATCCCCATTTGGGGGTGGAGAAATATGTGATATAATCATGTAGTGTATTAAGTGTGTGTTATCTTAATCCCTTGAGCTTTAAATGATTTCCATAACCATCTAATGGGTCTCCACTCTTATCTTTGATATGCTAATGCTCTTGAATGAAGCTTAACTTATGCTTTGATTAGTGGATCTATTTTATGGGGAATGATAAGGTTAGGATATGGATAGGAATTAATATTGGAAACACAAGTTGTAGTGTATGAACTCTTGTTGCCTTTACCTTAGCTAATGTCTTGTATGTTTTAATGATGTTGTCTTATCTTAATTCATGTGGAGGCATAGTAGGGTCTAGTCTTTATACTTGAGTTCATTTAGCTTCATTCCAATTATTGTCTCTTATGTTTTAATGATGTAGTAAAATCTTAATTCATGTGGAGGCAAAGTTTGATGTAGTTTTATGATTTCATGCACTACATGTTGTGAGGAGCTTAATTACACACACACACACACCACACACACATCTTTATGTTCACATCATTTCTCTACCCCCTTTGGGGTTTAGTTTTTCTTGCTTCTTTTCCATTTCCATTTGCATCTTAGTGTAGTTTAGTGTAACCAACCTTTCTTCCTTTTCTTTACCTCTCACCTTCGCACAAACCAAGTGTCGACACACCTCCCAGTGGATGACCCGTATTGGCCGCCGCTTCAACGCGGCCGTGCACTTGCGGTTAAATATAAAACGATCAATCATGTGTCGTAAGGGTTCTTGTTTTGGTGGGCAGATGTTGCCCCGTTGAGGTGTCAGTGTGAGGCATGTGGACTCCTTCACGCTCAGTTCTCGGCACGAGGGGCGTCAGGTGGGGTTAGCCACATACATTTTCAGCGGATTAGTGATCAGTTGGTGGAGGACTACTGTGGCGATGGTCCTTGGAGGTGTAACTGTGATTATTTGGGATGATTTTCAGGAGAATTTAGGAAGAAGTATTTTCCATCACATGTTCGTGATCATTTGAGGTGTGAGTTTCTGGCATTTCAGTAGGGAGATCTGAGCTTGGATTTGTAAATTTAGGAGTTCAATTCTCTCGAGAGGGCGATGAAGTTCACCAAGGGACTTTGACAACTGCTTTGGCGAGCAGTGCTTTCTAGTAAGCCCCGGACAATGGAGGATGCACATCGTAGTGCGATGACTCTGTATGTTGAGTAGCCAGCTCGTACCGAGGAGAGCAGGGGGTTTGACGGCGGTAGTCGCCGAGATAGGAGCTAGCCCAGGGGTAGATTCATTAGTCTCCCTGAGAAGAAGTAGATGTCAGCTGAGGGTAGTACCAGTGGTATTTGTGGACGTTGTCGTCATTCACACCTGGGACGAGAGTGCGGCTTGGTGACTGGCGGATGCCTTGTGTGTGGAAAACTGAGTCACAGAGCACGTGACTGCCCCGGTACCTGGGGAGAAGCCAGTGGTAATAGCAGTATTGGTAGTGGTGGAGCGGCAACGTCCTGCTTGAACTGCAGAACTCAGGACATCTTGCGCGTGATTGCAGAGCACAGAGGCCGGGTAGCAGGGGTACCAAGTCTGCATAATGAACTGGCTTTCACATTATGACGTGCAAGTTCATTGCGGAGAAAAAAAGGTTTTGATTTCGAGAGCAGTGGGTCAGTATCTGGTGATCCGTGGCGTGCGCGGCAGGAAGGGTCGCATTATCATTTCGTGTGAAAGGCATTGTAGCTCTTGAGTCAGGGGTGTATAGCATTTTTTGCGAGCGTAGTGTTGACTGAGAGTCAAAGACCTAGCCTGAGGATGTGGAGATGGTCCGGGATTTTGCCGATGTGTTTCCAGAGGACCTGCCAGGATTGCCTCCGCATTGAGAGATCGATTTGTCTATCGACCTACTTCCCGGTACTACGCCTTAGTCTAAGGTGTTGTATCAGATATCCTTGCTGAGCTGGCCGAGCTCAAGATTCAGTTACAGAAGTTGCTGGATAAGGGGTTCATTCGGCAGAGTGTTTTACCATGGGGAGGCCTTGTCCCGTTCGTGAAGAAGAAGGATGGCTTCATTAGGATGTGTATTGATTACCAGATGTTGAATAAGGTTATCCATTGCCGAGGATTGATGACCTCTTTGATCAGTTGAAGAATGCGAAGGTCTTCTTGAAAATTGATTTGTGATCCGAATATCATTAGTTGAGGAACATAGATGAGGACGTGCTGAAGACAACTTTTTGCACGTCCTATGGACATTATGTGTTTCTGGTCATGTCTTTCGGATTGACAAACTCACCTGCAACGTTCATGGATTTGATGAACATGACTTTTAAGACATTTTTGGATCAGTTTCTGATCGTATTCGTGGATGATATCCTGATCTACTCACCGGATCGGGAGACACAAAGGGCATATGCAGGCTGGATTAGAAATGCTGAGTGTTTTAAATTTAGACCGCAAGCGCACAGCCGCGATGAAGCGGTGACAAGTACGGGTCGATCCGCAGGGAGGTGAGTAGCCTCTGGTTTGTAAGAAATCAAGTGGCGAATAAAGGGAGAAAAGATGTGATTATGCTAAAGCTAACTACACTAAACTAATAAGTAACAAAATATGAAAGAAAGCAACGAAAGATAGAGAATCAAGAAGAGAAACCCCTAAGGGGTGGAGTGTGTGCACATATGAAGTTAAATATGTGATAAATGATGCATTTAAGCGTGTATGTGTGTGTATCTTCATGCATAGGAAGTGTCTAAATATGCGGCAAAACCTATCAATCCATTCACACAACGTATCAGCAATTACTACTTGATTAACATAAGATTAGGCTCAACATGAGAAGTGTCTAAATATATCGCAAGACTCAACAAAACCATAAACTCATCTGAAGAAAAAGTTAAGCACGGGAGGTTTCTAAATGTTATGGCAAAACTCATCAAAACAAAGTTTCTTCAATCAAGCAAGCAAGAAAACACAAATACAAACACATAACTAACAAGTAGCACATTCAACAAGAAATGTCAGTCAATAAACATGGGAAAACTAAGCATGTGAAGTGTCTAAATCTTATGGCCAAACCCATCAAAATTTCCCAACATGTATTATGGCCAAACACATAATACACAACCCGAATAATGAAGAGAAACCCCTAAGGGTGGAGTGTGTGGACACATGAAGTGAAATAAGCGATGAATGATGCATGTAAGCATGTATGTGTGTGTCTTCATGCATCAGAAGTATCTAAAGATGTGGCAAAACCTATCAATCCATTCACACAACGTATAGGCAATTACTACTTGATTAACATAAGATTAGGCTCAACATAAGAAATGTCTAAAGATATGGCAAGACTCATCAAAAACCATAAACTCATGTGAAGAACAAGGTAAGCATGGGAAGTGTCTAAATGTTATGGCAAAACTCATCAAAACAAAGTTTCTTCAATGTTACGGCAAATACAAATACAAACACATAACTAACATGTAGCATATTCAACAAGAAATTTCAGTCAATAAACATGAGAAACCTAAATATGGGAAGTGTCTAAATCTTATGGCCAAACCCATCAAAATTCTCCAACATGTAGATGATTTAAAATACCCCCAACATACAAAACATGCAAGTCTACGCCCCCCCCCCCCCAAACATGCAACATCAAAAATTCATCAAACATTCAAACTTCACAATATATATGAACTTCATCTCCACCCCCCTCCAAAAGGGATGGATCTACTCACTACACATTATGCTAGCAATTAAACTAAAAAACAGATGAGACATTCTAACTAATTTAGCCTAAGATCAAAGAAACAAGACTAAGATAAAGATGCATAAAAAGAGACAACATGAGAACAAAACAATGAAAAATTATTTTATTAAACGACTCAAATTACTAGTAGCATTTTTCTCTACCTTGAGTTTTTGCTCCAAGGCTTACTCCAAGTAGAGAGAATGCCACCAAGGAATGGGTGAATACAAATGAGGAGGAAGAGTTCTATTTATAGGCACGAAAAAAGGTAACCGAGGACAATCCTATGGTATGGGACTAAACGCATACTCCAAATGGACATAAAACAACATAATACACAACCCGACTCAATCATAAAACGTTTGGACCAATTTGGACCTTTAATTGGCGGTCCAGGACAACCAATTGGTGGTCTAGATTGCATTGATTGAGTCTGGATTTTGGTGGTTCATTTCTGGCTTGATTTCTTTATGTTTGATGAACCTGATTTGGTTGTTGATGTTTGGGCCCGAATCTAATTGCCAAAATACTCCTCATAATGGTGTGGAGCGTCTTGATTTCCTCATCAGTCCTTTTGGTTTTACATCCGGGTCCTTCTCTCTTGCACCTCAGTCCATAAGTCTTGCAACTTAGTCATTTTTCTTGCTTTTATGTCTTTTTTAGTCTCTTCTTCTCAAACCTGTTATTCCTAAAACTTAAACATAAAACTCATTACGTAGCATTGTTTAGGTTCAAGATAATGGAAATAAGACACAAATGAATGCATGAAATGATGTCAATCAAATACCCCACGCCTAACGGTTGCTAGTCCCGAGCAAAACAAAGAAAAGGAAAAACGAAAGAAACGAAAAATCATTCATAAAACAAAAAATCCTAACTCACTTTCGTAGGAATCACAGTTGCACTTAGCATGTGCAACAAGCCGTTAAACATCCTTGTCACCAAGGAGAAGGAGTGTTGTCTCCTTAGGGTTTTCAGCAGATATACCCACAAAATCCGAACATAGATGCATTATTCAATGTAGAAACTCGACTCGATGGACTTATTTTTATCGATAATTGGATGCGGTAATTCTACGGGCCGACTCAATATAAGTAATCAATCCACACACATAGCCTAATGAACCATTCGTGCAAGTTAATTAAGGACTTAAGTGAAAGACATGGACAACCTCAACATCCTCAAGTGATACAAAGTGTAAAGTACATTAAGCTTCTTATTTTCATTACCATTTTTTTTCCTTTTTTTTTTCTTTTTTTTCGTACTAGTTGGAGTATAATTCTCGTAGGATCAGGTGTCGTGCATAAATTCCTATGAGAACTTAAACTATCACTTAAACTATCACGTACACCTTTCCCCGCATCTCCATATAGGGCGATCCCTACCACCCGTGTAACGTGAGTTTGGTCGATGCATCCCAAGTCAGATGACTCGAAAGCACCAGGCACTAAGTCCCTTCAGATCTAATTTCCTGAGTCGTAGGAGCCGTGCGAGAAGAGAGAACACCATACCCACTTATTTATTATCTACATGGGACCCAAAACCCCTACACTTAAAGTTTCACAACAAGATTTTAAGGGTCCCTGACTTCGACAAACTTCCTTATACTAACAGACACTAATTACTTGACTCACTAGGTTCAAGGTGGACTTCTTTATTTGGTTGAATACTGAAACGCTATGATTACTCGCCCCCTGAGGGAAGATCGGGGTGCATCCTTACGACTCGATAAGACCTAAAGGCAGTATACTAGATATCCTAAATGCATCATCTTCAAGACAATTTCGGGAGATTTCTTCGCCTCTCAACGGTTTTGCAAATGCTCAATACAAGCAAAACCCACAACACATTTTCTTTCACAAACACATGAAGCTTTTGAAAGAAATGAGAAAATTTTAAAGCACCAGGTAAGCAAAAACAAGACAAGTCACCCAAAGATCATGGCAGACAGATATATCAATATTAAATGCAACACACTATCATGACAGTAACAATACAAAGAAAAGAAAACAAAAAGAAAAATGAAAAAGACTCGACTCCTCATATATACAAATGTAAAGCACCCCTCACACTTACTTCATGCATTGTCCTCAATGAATGTGAGCATGATACTACATGGTTTTTTGCATTAAAAGAAAAAATCTCATCAACGTGAAGCGCAAATGGGAGTTCATGGTTTTGTTGATGGACACAAACCCGAATTTCCCCTTAGAACCTGTGAAATACTTAAGACGGGGACAAATACGTCAAACAAATGGGGCCCAAATACTCAAGGGTTGGGGCCACAACAACCACTGCTCACTTGTGGAGTCTTTTGTGTTTTTTTGTTTTGTTTTTGTTTTTTTTTCTTTCTAAACAAGATATATACATCAACAAATATATTCTCATAATCATTTGGTCAAGGAACATCAAATGAGAACATCAAGTCATTTGGACAAAAGATTTGCCAAGATGGGCCCACTTCTTTTGTACTCTGAGGTGTCATGATGGGTGAAAGGTCAAATGAATGAGTGGAGTTGTGTTGCCTCACTAGGGTTTAGTTGCTCATCGAACAAAACCCTCCAACCAATAGGCGGGTGCATCGGAATGAGTTCCTCAGGCTCATTCGAATGATGTGGCACACCAGTTTCACTATGAATGGGGCTTCTCTCCAAGTCATCCAACAAGGACCACCCAACCTCGTTTATATTATCAATCATAAGCTCGATCGCAGGTGGGTCCTTGTTGGAGTAAAGATGAAGATCAAAAGGCTCAACTACCGTGGGACATGGGGTAGAGACACCTTCTTGGATGGGCATATGCTGAGGTGTGTCCCCTCACTAACAGTCTCAGCTGAATCATTTAACAAACACTCCCTTTGTACATTGATCTTTGATGTCAGCGCACTCTGTTGCATTGGTGTTAAGGGTGTTTGTTGATTTTGTAGTGTTTTCTCTAATTGATGGAAGATGTTGAGATTTAAAGGTTGGTCCAAGAGTTCTGATTGCCTACCAGAGTTGAACACATGAAACTCGACACTCATATTTCCGAATGAGAGCTTCATGAGACCATTTCTACAATTAATTAAGACATTTGAGGTTTCCAAAAATGGTCTACCCAAACTAAAAGTATTTGATAGTAGGTGTTCGCAACAAGGTTTGTGTCGAGGATGACAAAATCTACCAGAAATATAAAATCTCCAACTTTGATGAGCACCTCCTCACTAATGTCCTTTGGGACACGAATGGATCTATCCGCCAATTGGAGGGTGATCTTAGTTGATTTCAATTCTCTCAAGTTCAACTGTTGATAAACAAAAAATGGGAGGAGGTTGACCGCTGATCCTAAATCAAGCAATATGTTACTCATGCTAGTGTCCCCTATCGTACACTGAATAGTAGGACACCCAGGGTCCTTGTATTTTGCGTATGTGGGATTTGACAAAAGTGAGCTTACACTCGCAGCTAAGAATGCTTTCTTAGGAACATTGGTCTTCCTCTTTGTTGTGCAGAGATGCAGAGATCCTTCAACACTTTGGCATATTGAGGTATTTGTTGGATGACATTCAACAACGGGATGTTAACCTTCACTTGCTTAAAGATCTTTAATATCTTATCCATTGTATCACTATGCTTTTTAGTTAACCTACTAGGATAGCGAGATTTTGGCAGGTAGGTTTTCTGCGGTGCCTGAGAAGGAGGCGTTGATGTATTACCCTCACCCTCAACCTCTTCTTCACCATCATTCCCACTGAAGGGCTGCCAACATAGTGGTAGTGGCAAGGAAATGTGATTGTCAACCTGCTTTCCATTCCTTAAGGTTACAATGGCATTGACATGGTGAACATGTTCCTCCACATGATTTGTGATTGACATCATTTCGTGCTTATATTTGTACCTTATATCCATTATCTTACACCTAAGCAATGCTACGTGACGAGTTTTATGTTTGAATTTCAGAAAAAAGAGGTTTGAAGAGAAGAGCCACGAAAGGACCCAAAAGCAGGAAAAAAGACTTAATTGTGAGACCTGGGGACCAAGATGCAAGGGAGAAGGACCTGAACGTAAGACAGAAGGACCTAAGAGCAAAACAAGAAACTCCACACCATCATTGGGAGTAATTTGTCAATTCGATTCGGGTCGGAGCTCCACTAAACAAAGTAGATGCATCCAAGACCAAGAAACACTCCAAGCAAAGCCCACAACCAAAACCAATCGGATCTGAAGTTTATAGGCCACCAATTGGCGGTCTGGATCAGCCCAGATCTGCTAAGCTTTCTCCTGGACTTGTATTAATGTGTGTTTAGGCTATTTTTGGTATTGGTTTAGTCCCACATCGGGGGATTGTCCCGGATTAGCTTTTTCCATGCCTATAAATAGAACTCTTCACCTTCCATTGTAATTACCCATTGCTTGGTGGCATTCTCTCTACTAAGGAGTGAGCCTTGAAGCAAAAACTCAAGGTGGAGAAGAATGCTACCTTCAATGTGAGTCATTTGTTAATAAAATAATTCTTCTAGTTTCTTTTAATATTGTCTTTTAATTTGTGCTTGTCTGTTTAGTCTTTCCTTTCATGCTTCTTTAATATTTCTTGCTTGATTAGTATAGTTTTATTTCAGTATAATGCTTCATTTTGTTTGTGTAGTTAGTTTAAATATGTGTGAGTAGTTCCATCCCCTTTGGAGGTGGAGTATATGTATGTACATGTTATGTAGGTGGTATGAATGCTAGATTTTATTGTTTGTGAGAGAAATTAGTATGCTTGCTTGAATTAATAAGAACTTTACTTGATGGTTTCTGCCATAGTTAGGTACACTCCATGCTCGTTATGTTCTTAATAACAACCTTGCATTGCTCATATTAATCACCTAGGTTAGTGTTGTAAATGATAGGTCTTGCCATGAGGTACTTCTTATGCATGAACAAACACTAACCAAACTTGAGCTTATAGTATGCATTCAACACCACACTTATTTCATGTGCATACACACACTCTCCACCCCTTAGGGGTTTCAATTCCTGTTTTTTTATCTTCTTCATTAGTTGTTTAGCTTAGTTGTTTAGTTATTTCATTTCAGCTTGCTTGTTTACTAGCTTAGATTAGTGTAGTGTAGTGTAATACATCTTTCTCTACTTCTTTTACCTCTCGCCTTCGAACAAACCAATTGTCGACAAACCTCCCAGTGGACGACCCGTATTTTCCACCGTTTCAACGCGGTCGTGCACTTGCGGTTAATATAAAACAATCAATCAAGTTTTGGCACCGTTGCCGGGGAGGTGCTCTGTGCAGACGTTCGTTTGGACGATTCGAGGGGTTTTTAATTTTTTTCCAGTTTTTCTTAGTCTCAGGGATCCTAGAGCTCACGGGGAGGCTACTGGAAGAGTTGGAGCGCCAACACTTCAAAAGGGACCGCCAATCAGCGGTCTGGGACCGCCAATCAGCGGTCTGGGACCTCCAATTGGCGGCCTGGTGAGGTCTTCCTGCTTTCATTTTTCTTCTGGTGGTTTATGGCTTCACTTTCGTTATTTGGGAGCCCTATTTTGCATGCTGTGACTTCTAGTTTGCTCCCAGATCATTAATCACTACCCCATTAATCAACTTGGCCCTAAAATCCAAAGCAAAAGACTAGACGTTCTTACTTGTTTAGGTCACGCATCAGGTATTAACTTAGGCATATAGTTGTCTTTTCTTTTAGCTTTATTTGCAGTTGTTGAGCGCTGGCGTGAGGTACGCAATTTCCTACACTCATTCATGAATCTCGTATGCCCATGCATTAGTTAGTAGGAATTGCATCAGGACAAGAGTGAGTGAGCGTTTGATTGGAGTGATTGATTGCTAGATTTAGGATCAAAACACTACTAAGGAGGGGTTGTTCCATAAAAGATAAGGTGGGGGATTTCATCACCCTTTCCTTGGCCCCAAAAATCACTCGTAATGAAGCCTTAACTAAAAGCAAGTAGACATTGGCCCTAGGATTTTGGACGCACTTGGAGAGTAATCTAGTTGAGACCGCCATGACCTGATCAGCGTTGCCTACCTTGTCGATAGTAGGAGGTACTGGATCTCCGGATCTGATATCACTTGATGGGCATTGTGGTCCTCATTGTAGGGAGGTGAGGCGTGTCGAGGCTAGTGACCTCGAAGTTAGGCGTCGTCTAGCCTAAGGACCCATTGCCTTACATTGTTTGAGCCGTGCTTGCTAGTTAGGCTTCTACCTGATCCCTTCACCCACACTAGCTTTAGGGATTCTTCCGTTCTCCTCTGAGTCATCTTCTTCTCACCTACTTCTACATTTTAGTCTCCTGCCATTTACACTCTCTGGTAGCATTTTAGAGTCGAGTAGAGCACTTTTTGCGAGCTTAGTCTTGTGGTGGTGAGAGTGGTTGACTCGAGAGTTGTTTGTTGAGATGGATGGTTACACGGGTGACCGTCCATATCATTGTTGGGACCAGGACAATTCTTCCTGGTATTCCGGACCCATGCAACCGGGGGTGGCTCAGATGAACACCACGTATGGTTGGGATAATCTTCATTGTGTGACTGAGCAATCTTCATATAGGGGTAACATGAGAGAGGCACCGACTGCTAGACCACAATCTAGTTATGTCGGATCATATTCTGGTCAACAAACTGAGACATTACAACAAACGTTGGCCTCTTTCATGCGTATGGCAGACGACATGAGTGCACCAGTGGCTCCAGTAGCCGTACCGTGCTACTGTTGTGGGTTGAGTGGTCATGTTATCGGGCAATGTCCTTATGTTCCCCCTGAGCCTGAGTATGAACATACCTTTTCCCAAAATGCTCAATGTGACCATTACGCATCCGCGTACAACCCGAGAGGGATGAATTCGTGGGGAGACAATTCTTATCCAAATTCTTATACCTCATTTTCACCACCATATCCTCCTCCCGAATACCCAGAATTCTACCAACACCCCACTTCAAATCATTGGACTCATTCTCATCCCATCAACACCCAACCCCAAAATTTCCCAAGCTCTGACTTAGACCTCACTGTTGACCCCAAATTTGACTCCTTAAAACAAACCCTCCAAACGTTCATGGAAACCACTCAAACTTTATTGAAGTCCAACTTGAATTCCTTGCAAAATATGGAAATGCAAGTGAGTCAAATGACACAACAATTCCATGAACGTGAGGAGGGTAACCTTTCTTGTCAACATGAGGATTTATCTTCTGAAATAGAACCACCACCACATCCACAAATTCAAAGCACAATCTTTCAAAGTCAAACTCCTAGTCAGTCTGAGGGACTTGGGGTTTCAATTCACGATCACTTGGTGGAGGATTCGATTCCAATTGAGAATACTATGGACCAACTTCTTTATGAGTCGGCATAGGATTGTGCCTTATCTTCTTGTCCCGTGGCCCTTGAGCCACATGATCTTTTTGTTGTACCTCCTAAGGACTCACCTCTGGTGGAGCAAGAGCTCCCTAGTCCCCTAATTTTCAAACAACCTGTTGAGAGTTTGCCTCTCACTGTTGTTCCTGATCATCTTGGAAATGATGGAACATCAAACAACTACATAGCTCAAGAAGGTATTAGAAGTTCCTTGGATGATACCTTGGGTATGAGACCCACTTTTTTTCGCCTTGTGTGTCGGACATGCCTAACGAGGTTCTTGACCTCGTTCCGACGTACCAGCATGTTGGTTGGAGAGTTTGGATTGACGATCATAACTTCAGCAGCGCAACGGGAGAAACTCTTATTCTGTTGCCCCTCATTTCCCAAACTCCTGAGAGGTTCAAGCTCTTTCAGTTTGATCATTTGAATGAGACGCCTTTGTGTCCAATTCATGAACCTCTCATTTCATTTGGTCTCTTTGTGAAAGGGGCCCACGCATGCGTATTCTGGCCCCGCATGGTGTCATGTTCCCTTTCCAAGTGCATTGACCCACTCTTGAGGTTCCCATTTGATGTATTTTGACAAATGATGATGGGAACTTATGTTTTTACATAGTTATATAAAAAAAAGTACAATAAAAGACTCCTTCAGTGAGCATCGATTGTTGTGAGCCCCAACCCTTGTGTATTTGGGCTCCATTTCTTTCACGTATTTGTATCCTTTCTTTAGCATCTTACAGGTTTTGAGGGAATTCAGGTTTGTGTCCATCAACATGACCTTGAACTTCCCTTTGTACTTCATGTTAGTGAGATCTCTCCTTTTTCATGCATAAATCCATGTAGTATCTTGCTCACATTCAGTGAGGACAATGCATGAAGTAGGTGTGGGGGGTGTTTTACGTGTGTACATAGTTGAGACTTTTTCCTTTGATTTTATTTTCTTTTGTCTGCATTGTTAGGGTCATGTTAGTGTGCTGCATTTAATATCGATATATCTGCTTGCCATGATCCTTGGGTGACTTGTCTTCTTTTGCTTGTCTAGTGCTTTAAAATTTCCACATTTCTTTCAAAATTTTCATGTGTTTGCGAAAAAAAATGTTTTGCGGGTTTTGCGTGTGTTTAGCATGTGCAAAACCGTTGAGAGGCAAAGTAAAAAGAAAGCTTCCAAAATTTTCTTGAACTTGATGCATTAGGATATCTAGTACAGTGACTTTAGGATTTATCGAGTCGTTAGGATGCACCCCAGTTTCCCTTGGGGGTGAGTAATCATTGGGTTTCAGTGCTCAAACATTTAAAGAAGTCCACCCTGAACCTAGTGAGTCACTAATTCGTGTCTGTTAACTTAAGGAAGTTTGTTGTAGTCAAGGACCCTTTAAATCTTGTTGTGAGACATTAAGTGTAGGGGTTTTGATTCATGTGTAGATTAGAAATAAGTGAGTATGTGTTCTCTCTTCTCGCACGGCTCCTATCACTCGGAAAAGTAGGTCAGAGGGGACTTTGTGCCTGGTGCTTTCGAGTCATCTGACTTGGGATGCGTCGACCGAACTCCCGTTAAACGGGTGGTAGAGATTGCCCTATGTGGAGATTTGGGGAAAGGTGTACGTGATAGTGTAAGTCCTCATGGGCAATGATGCACAAAACCTGACCCTGGGAGAATGAAGCTCCAACTAATAAAAAGAAAAAAATGAGAAAAAAAAATGGTAATGCAAATAAGAACCTTAATGGACTTTACACTTTGTATCACTTGAGGATGTTAAGGTTGTCCATGTCTTTCACTTAATTCCTTATTTAACTTGTACGAATGGTTCATTAGTTTAGGTGTGTGGACTGATTACATATATAGAGTCGGCCCGTAGGATTACCGCGTCCAATGATCGACAAAAATTTGTCCAACGAGTCGAGTGTCAAGATTGAATAATGCATCTTGTTCGGATTTTGTGGGTATATAAGCTGAAAACCCTCAGGAGACAACACTCCTCCTCCTTGGCAACAAAGATGTTTAACGGCTTGTTGCACGTGCTAAGTGCAACCGTGATTCCTACGAAAGTGAGTTAGGATTTCTTGTTTCTCGTTTGGTTTTCTTTTTCTTTGTTTTGCTCGGGACTAGCAAAAACTTAGGTGTGGGGGTATTTGATTGACATCATTTCATGCTTATATTTGTACCTTATATCCATTATCTTACACCTAAGCAATTCTACGTGACGAGTTTTATGTTTGAATTTCAGAAATAAAGAGGTTTGAAGAGAAGAGCCACGAAAGGACCCAAAAGCAGGAAAAAAGACTTAATTGTGAGACCTGGAGACCAAGATGCAAGGGAGAAGGACCTGAACGTAAGACAGAAGGACCTAAGAGAAAAACAAGAAACTCCACACCATCATGGGGAGTATTTTGTCAATTCGATTCGGGTCGGAGCTCCACTAAACAAAGTAGATGCATCCAAGACCAAGAAACACTCCAAGCAAAGCCCACAACCAAAACCAATCGGATCTGAAGTTTATAGGCCACCAATTGGCGGTCTGGATCAGTCCAGATCTGCTAAGCTTTCTCCTGGACTTGTATTAATGTGTGTTTAGGCTATTTTTGGTATTGGTTTAGTCCCACATCGGGGGATTGTCCCGGATTAGCTTTTTCCATGCCTATAAATAGAACTCTTCACCTTCCATTGTAATTACACATTGCTTGGTGGCATTCTCTCTACTAAG
Source organism: Triglochin maritima (assembly GCA_963682175.1). Lineage (NCBI taxonomy): Eukaryota > Viridiplantae > Streptophyta > Magnoliopsida > Alismatales > Juncaginaceae > Triglochin > Triglochin maritima. The sequence goes on along the minus strand of OY821771.1, from coordinate 27,912,102 downwards.
GAGTGAGCCTTGAAGCAAAAACTCAAGGTGGAGAAGAATGCTACCTTCAATGTGAGTCATTTGTTAATAAAATAATTCTTCTAGTTTCTTTTAATCTTGTCTTTTAATTTGTGCTTGTTTTTTTAGTCTTTCCTTTCCTTTTATGCTTCTTTAATATTTCTTTCTTGATTAGTGTAGTTTTATTTCAGTATAATGCTTCATTTTGTTAGAGTAGTTAGTTTAAATATGTGTGAGTAGTTCCATCCCCTTTGGGGGTGGAGTAGATGTATGTACATGTTATGTAGGTGGTATGAATGCTAGATTTTATTGTTTGTGAGAGATATTAGTATGCTTGCTTGAATTAATAAGAAGTTTACTTGATGTTTTCTGCCATAGTTAGGTACACTCCATGCTCGTTATGTTCTTAATAACAACCTTGCATTGCTCATTTAATCACTTAGGTTAGTGTTGTAAATGATAGGTCTTGCCATGAGGTACTTCTTATGCATGAACAAACACTAACCACACTTGAGCTTATAGTATGCATTCAACACCACACTTATTTCATGTGCACACACACACTCCACCCCTTAGGGGTGTCCATTCCTGTCTTTTTATCTTCTTCATTAGTTGTTTAGCTTAGTTGTTTAGTTATTTCATTTCAGCTTGCTTGTTTACTAGTTTAGATTAGTGTAGTGTAGTGTAATACATCTTTCTCTCCTTCTTTTACCTCTCGCCTTCGAACAAACCAATTGTTGACAGACCTCCCAGTGTACGACCCGTATTTGCCACTGTTTCAACGTGGCCGTGCACTTGCGGTAAATATAAAACGATCAATCAGTTCGCTTGTCGCCCCTGAGATACCAAACTCTCATTTTGCATGTGTTGTTGCTGGTACTTGCGGGGGTTAGCCTCAGGTTGGCTTGGCAGAGTCCCTCTCTCTCATGTACAGAGTGAGCCAATTAGCCCATCTGAAATTCTAGCGATTCGATGGTCTGCTGTTTTGAAGTGAGAACTTGACTTGTGGATGACATAAAGTTTTTCATTGGGGTTTCAAGTCCAGAAGTCAAGGTCTCAAGCAAATTAATCGGGTTTCCATATTATTGGAATTTGGGAAACCCGATTGATCGGTGATTTGAGCTTGGGGTGACTGATAAGATGGTGCATGCATGGGAGGTTGGTGTGGTTGGTTAGGTGGTCGAGAGAAGTTTGAAGGATCACCTGGGGTATTATTTTGGTTCCATGAAATGTTAGGGTGGTTCGTTTATTGAACGTTTTAAAATAACCGCAAGTGCACGACTGCGTTGAAGCGGTGACAAATACGGGTCGATCCACAAGGAGGTGTGTCGACTCTGGTTCTTCAGAAATCAAGTGGCAAACAAAATGGGAGAAGAGATATGATTATGCTAAGCTACACTACACTAGACTAGTAAGTAACACATGCAAAAGAAAACAGCAAACGATGGACTAAAACTAAACTAAGAAACGTGATAAGTAAGCTGGGAATCAGAGATGGAAGACCCCTAAGGAGTGGAGTGAGTGCACACATGTAATAAGATGGTGAAGATTGCATTCAATAAGCACAATCTAGGTAGTGTTTTCATGTATAGGAAGTGTCTAACGGTTATGGCAAAACCTATCAATCCAATCACTAACCTAGTTGATTAACATTAACATAGACAAGTTTGTTATTTCAGAACCTAAACAAGCATGGGAGGTGTCTAATAGTTGTGGCAAAACCCATCAAGGGAAGTGTTCTACTATAAACAAGCAAGTATACATTCACATTTATCAGCACATTTCAAAATCGAGCATTCATTTCCATTCTTTAATGCATGTATGAACATCATCTCCACCCCCAAAGGGGCATGAAATTACTCACTAATTATTACATAACAAACTACATTAACAAAATGAAACATTATAATTAAAAACAATTAAACTAAGCAAACAAGAAATATTAAAGAAGCTAAATGAAAGGAAATTAAACTAAAGAAGCATGCAAGAATTAAAAGACAAGACAATATTAAAAGTAACTAAGAAAACATATTTTATTTACATGACTCACATTACTAGTGGCATTCTTCTCCACCTTGAGTTTTTTCTTCAAGGCTTTTACTCCAAGTAGAGAGAATGACATCAAGCAATGAGAGAACACAAATGAAGAGGAAGAGTTCTATTTATAGGCATGAAAAAAGGTAACCGGGGACAATCCCCCAGTATGGAACTAATGAAACCTTTCCAGAATACACATAAACACATAACCCATGTCCTGGAGAAACCGGGGTCGGATTCGGAGACAAAAGGACCGCCAATTGGCAGTCACTTTTCCCAGATCTGAGCCATTTTCGGATATATTCTTTAGTTCTTCAATTCTTCACATGGGGTGGACTCAGCTTGGTTAGTGGAGTGTCGACCCAAATCTAATTGCCAAAATACTCCTCATGATGGTGTGGAGTTTCTTGATATTCACATTGGCCCTTCTGTTTAAAATTCGGGTCCCACTTGTGCATTTTCGTCCATAAGTCTTGCAACTTGGTCTTTTTTCTTGCTTTTAGGTCCTTTTATGCATTTTCTCCTCAATCTTGTTTATTTCCAGAAACTCAAACATAAAACTCGTTACGTAGTATTGGTTAGGTTCAAGATAATGGATATAAGACACAAATGAATGCATGAAATGATGTCAATCAAATACCCCACACCTAACTTTTGCTAGTCCCGAGCAAAACAAAGAAAGAGAAAAATGATGAAAAGTGAAACATGTGAAAAACAAGTCATTAAACCTACAAAATACTAACTCACTTTCGTAGGAATCACGGTTGCACTTAGCACGTGCAACAAGTCATTAAACCTCCATGTTGCCAAGGAGGAGGAGTGTTGTTTCCTGAGGGTTTTCAGCGGATATACCCACAAAATCCGAACTTTGATGCATTATTCAATCTAGAACTCGACTCGATGGACTCATTTTTGTCGACCATTGGATACGATAATACTACGGGCCGACTCTATATATGTATCCAGTCCACACACATAGCCTAATGATTCATTTGTGCAAGTTAATTAAGGACTTAAGTGAAAGACATGGACAACCTCAACATCCTTAAGTGATACAAAGTGTAAAGTCCATTAAGATTCTTATTTGCATTACCTTTTTTTGTTTCCTTTTTTTCTTACTAGTTGGAGTGTAATTCTCCCAAGGTCAGGTTTCATGCATCATTGCCTATGAGGACTTACACTATCACGTACACCTTTCCCCACATCTCGACATAAGGCAATCCCTACCACCCATGTAACGGGAGTTCGGTCGGTGCATCCCAAGTCACATGACTCGAAAGCACTAGGCACAAAGTCCCCTGAGACCTAATTTCTCGAATGATATGAGCGTGCGAGAAGAGAAAACACCTACTCACTTATTTCTTATCTACACATGACCCAGAAGAACCCCTACACTTAATGTCTCACAACAAGATTTAAAGAGTCCTTGACTACAACAAACTTCCTGATATTAACAGACACAAATTATTGACTCACTATTCAGGGTGGACTTCGTTAAATGTTTGAGTACTGAAACCCTATGATTACTCACCCCCCGAGGGAAAATTGGGGTGCATCCTAACGACTCGATAAGACCTAAAGTCGGTATACAAGATATCTTAATGCATCAAGTTCAAGAAAATTTTGGGAGCTTCTTTTTACTTTGCCTTTCGACGGGTTTGCACATGCCAAACACATGCAAAACCCACAAAACATTTTATTTCGCAAACACATGAAGATTTTGAAAGAAATGTCAAAATTTCAAAGCATAAGGCAAGAAAAAGAAGACAAGTCACCCAAGGATCATGACAAGCAAATATATCGATATTAAATGCAGCACAATAACTTGACCCTCACAATACAAACAAAATAAAATGAGAAAGACTCAACTATGTACACACATAAACCCCCCCCCCCACACACACACACCTACTTCATGCATTGTCCTCAATGAATGTGAGCATACAACTACATGAATTTATGCTTGAAAATGACAAAATATCACCAACATGAAGTGCAAAGGGAAGTTCATGGTTATGTTGTTGGACACAAACCCGAATTCCCTCAAAACTTGTGAGATGCTAAAGAAGGGATACAAATACGTGAAAGAAATATAACCCAAATACACAAGGGTTGGGGCCCACAATAATCAATGCTAGCTCATGGAGTCTTTTATTGTACCTTTTTTTGGAATATAATAATGTACAAAAATAAGTTCCATCTTCATTTGTCAAAGGAAATCAAATGGGAACCTGAAAAGTGGGTCAATGCACTTGGAAAGGGAACATGACACCACGCGGGGCCAAAATATTGAACTTTGGGTCCCCTAACAAAGAGCACAAGATGAAAGGAGAGGTTCATGAATTAGACGCAAATGCGTCTCATTCAAAGGATCAAACTGAAAGAGCTTGAACCTCTCAGGAGTTTGGGAAATGAGGGGCAACGGAAGAAGAGTTTCTCCCGTTGCGCTGCTGAAGTTATGATCGTCAATCCAAACTCTCCAACCAACATGCTGGTACGTCGGAACGAGGTCAAGAACCTTGTTATGCATGTTCGACTCACCAGACGAACAGAAAGTGTGTCTCATACCCAAGGTATCCTCCAAGGAATTCATAATACCCTCATTAGAAATATAGTTGTTTGATGTTCCATCATTTCCAAGATGACCAGGAACAATAGTGAGAGACAAATTCTCATCAGGTCGTTTGAAATTAAGGGTACTAGGGAGCTCTTGCTCCACCAGAGGTGAGACTGTAAGAGGCACAACATGAAGATCATGTGGCTCAAGGGCAACAAGACAAAAAGATAAGGCACAATCTTGTACCGATTCATAATGAAGCTGGTCCATGTTATTCTCAATTTGGATCGAATCCCCCAAACCATGTGTTCGTGAATTGAAACCCCAAGTCCCTCAGACTGACTAGGAGTTTGACTGTGAAATATTGTGCTTTGAATATGTGGATGTGGTGGTGTTTCGATATCAGAAGATAAATCCTCATGTTGACAAGAAATATCACCCTCCTCACGTTTATTTAATTGTTGTGTAATTTTTTGACTCACATACATTTCCATAGTTTGCATGAAATTTTGAGTGGAATTCATTACATTTTGAGTTGTTTCCATGAACGTTTGGAGGGTTTGTTCTAAAGAATCAAGTCCGGTGTCAACTGTGAGGCTCAAGTCAGAATTTGGGAAATTGTTGGGTTGGGTGTTTATAGGCTGAGAATGAGTCCAATGATTCGGAGTAGGGTGTTGGTAGAATTCTGGGTATTCGGGAGGAGGATACTAGGGTGAAAATGAAGTATAACAATTTGAATAAGAGTTGTCTCCCCACGAATCCATCCCTCTCGGGTTGTACGCGGATGCGTAAGGGTCACATTGAGTATTTTGGGGAAAGGTGTGCTCATACTCAGGCTCTGGGGCAACATAAGGACATTCCCTGAAAACATGATCACTCAACCCGCAATAATCACACGGTACAACTACTGGAGCTACCGGTGCAGTCATGTCGTCTACCACATGCATGAAAGAAGCCAAAGGTCCTTGTAATGTCTGTGTTTGTTGACCAACATATTGTCCGACATAACTAGATGGTGTTCTAGCAGTCGGTGCCTTTCTCATATCACCCAAATATGAAGATTGCTCGGCCACACAATTAAGATCGTCCCAACCATATGGGGTGTTTGTCTGAGGCGCCATAGGATGCATGGGTCCGTAGTACCAGGGAGAATTGTCTTGGTCCCAACAATGATATTGATGGTCGCCCATGTAACCATCCATTTCAAAAAAAAACTCTCGAGTCGACCACTCTCACCACCATGAGGCCAAGCTCTCTAAAAGTGCTCGACTCTACCCTAAAATGCTAACAAAGAGTGTAAAGGGGAGGAGACTAGAACGTAGAAATAGATGATAAGAAGATGACTCAGAGGAGAAGGGAAGAATCACTAAAAACTAGCGTGGGTAGTGGGAGAAGGTAGAAGCCTAATCTAGCAAACACGACTCAAACAACTTATGGCTATAGTTCCTTAGGCTAGACGATGCCTAACTTTGGGATCACTAGTCTCGACACGCCTCACCTCCCTACAATGAAGACCACAATCCCAGCAAGTGATACTAGATCTGGAGATCCAGTACCTCCTACTATCAACAAAGCAGGCGACGCCGATCAGCTCATGACAGTCTCAACTAGATCACTCTCCTAGTGTGTCCGAAATCCTAGGGCCAATGTCTACTTGCTTTTAGAATTAAGGCTTAGATTAAGAGTGATTTTTAGGGCAAAGGAAAGGGTGATGAAATCCCCCACCTTATCTTGTATGAAACAACCCATCCTTAGTAGCATTTTGAGTCTTAATCTAGTAATCAACTCTCCAATTAAACGCTCAACTCACTCTTGTCTCGATGCACCTTACTAACTATTGCATGCTTTAACCATGCATGAATGAGAGAATTGGGCGCACGTACCTCACGCCAACAATAAACAACAAAAAATGTAAAGCAAAGAAAAGACAAATGCGTGTAAGGTTTACAAATGATGCATGACCTAGATGGCAATCAATCTAATCTTTGGCTTTGAGTTTTAAGGTCCAAGTTGATTAAAGGGACTTAATTGTTAATATGGGAGCAAACTACAAGTAAAACATTCCAAATTGAGATCCCAGATATCCTAGTGAATATAGAAACAACCAGAAAAAGGAAGAGGAAATTTTGAGCTCACCAGGTCGACAATTGGTGGTCCAGAACTGCTGCTTCACTGTCAGTTTGCTTTTGTTTCGTTCCTGACATCTCCTAGCGACGTCTCTTGATCTTTGAAGCCTCCTGAAACAAACTAAAACTACAAAAAAAAACTAAAACCACTCGAATCGTCCAAACCAAAGTCCGGACAGAACACCTCCCCGGCAACGGTGCCAAAAACTTGATTGAACGCTTTAAAATTACCACAAGTGCACAAGGAATTGTGTCAACTCTGGTTCTTCAGAAATCAAGTGGCACACAAAATAGGAGAAGAGATATGATTGTGCTAAGCTACACTACACTAGACTACTAAGTAACACATGCAAAAGAAAACAACAAACGATGGACTAAAACTAAACTAAGAAACGTGATAAGTATGCTGGGAATCAGAGATGGAACACCCCTAAGGGGTGGAGTGAGTGCATACATGTAATAAGATGGTGAAGATTGAATTCAATAGACATAGATGTAGGTAGTGTTTTCATGTATAGGAAGTGTCTAATGGTTATGGCAAAACCTATCAATCCAATCACTAACCTAGTTGATTAACATTCACATACACAAGTTGGTTATTTCAGAACCTAAACAAGCATGGGAGGTATCTAATAGTTGTGGCAGAACCCATCAAGTGAGGTGTTCTACTCTAAACAAGCAAGCATACATTCACATTTATCAGCACATTTCAAAATCAAGTATTCATTTCCATTCTTTAATTCACGTATGAACATCATCTTCACCACAAAGGGGGATGAAACTACTCACTAATCATTACATAACAAACTACATTAACAAAATGAAACATTCTAATGGAAAACAATTAAACTAAGCAAACAAGAAATTTTAAAGAAGCTAAATGAAAAGAAATTAAACTAAAGAAACATGCAAGAATTAAAAGACAAGACAATATTAAAAGAAACTAAGAAAAAATATTTTATTTACATGACTCACATTACAAGTGACATTCTTCTCCACCTTAAGTTTTTACTTCAAGGCTTTTACTCCAAGTAGAGAGAATGACACCAAGCAATGGGATAATACAAATGAGGAGGAAGATTTCTATTTATAGGCATGAAAAAAGGTAACCGGGGACAATCCCCCGGTAAGGGGCTAATGAAACCTTCCCAGAATACTCATAAACACATAACCCATGTCCTGGAGAAACCAGGTCAGATTCGGAGACAAAAGGACCGCTAATTGGCAGTCACTTTTTCCCAGATCTGACCCATTTTTGGATATGTTCTTTACTTCTTCAATTCTTCACATGCGGTGCACTCAGTTTGGTTAGTGGAGTGTCGACCCAAATCTAATTATCAAAATACTCCTCATGATGGTGTGAAGTTTCTTGATTTTCACATTGGCCCTTCGGTTTTACATTTGGGTCCCTCTCTTGTGCATCTTAGTCCATAAGTCTTGCAACTTAGTCCTTTTTCTTGCTTTTAGGTCCTTTTATGCATGTTCTCCTCAATCCCGTTTATTTCTTGAAACTCAAACATAAAACTTGTTGCGTAGCATTGTATAGGTTCAAGTTGATGGATATAAGACACAAATGAATGCAGGAAATGATGTCAATCATTCCTCTATCTAGGGTTATATGATGGTGAGTATGGGACATTCGCGGATCTATCATAGATGGCATTGACATGTTCCAGCTCAGGAGGAATGGATGCACACTCGCCTCCTATATGACCTATCCTACCACATAGACGACAAGGAACTAAACCAGATGTACACACACCTTGCTTGTTTTGGAGCTCAATCTAATCCATGCGGTGCATTAAGGCTGTCATGCGTGCCTCGGTGGCCGTAGTGGTATCGACAGCAAATGCAGGACACGATCTAGTCGAGTTTGTGTTTGTGATCCTCGCTCCTATTCTAGATGATGGTGGTGGTTCCCTCACACTCTCCCACTGCATGGTTTTCTCAGCGAGGTCTTCTAGGAAAGCCCATGCCTACCTTTTATCCTTTCCTAAGAACTCTCCTTGACACATGGACTCAAGGAGCGTTCGGGACGGGATGTGAAGACCCCGTAGACAATCTCACAAAGGTGCCACAACTCGATGCCATGGTGAGGGCATGAGGATAGTAGATCCTTGAACCTCTCTAAGTATGCATGAAATGATTCGGTCTCATGTTGATAAAACGAATTTATTTCGTTCCTCAGTTTTTGAGTCTGATGATTTAGAAAGTACTTCTTAAGTAATGCAGATTGAAATTCATCCAAAGTCCTAAAGGCATTTGCTTGGTTGTTGTACAACCACTTCTTGGCATCATCCTTTAGTGCAAAGGGGACAAGCATAAGATGGACGGAGTCTGTGCTAATTTTTTGCAACTTGAACATTGCACAGACCTCCTAAAATTCCCTGAGAAAGATATAGGGATCACCCTTCCCAGTGAAGTGAGGAAGCATGGAGATAAACTGAGGCTTAACATCAAAGTGGTTCTCTTTCGCCTCTGGTAATATGATGCACGAAGGTAGAGCAGTATGGCTCGGGTAGCATCGTTCACGTAGAGAAATGGGAACAAGAACAGGTGGGTCCAGCAACTGCTCCTCCTCGCGGTAATGAGCAGCCATTGAACTTGAACTGTGTGCGACACGAAAAGAGGAAGGTGTTAAGAAATCGACTACCATGGCAAGATTGATGACATGTCTCGTCAAACGGCCACTCTCATCTCGTGCCCACACAAGCATGCACAAAGGTACACACACGAGCCAAAACATTTTTTTATTTTTAAACAACTAAAATAGAATGTGCGTAGAGGAGAAGACGGGAGGACACAGAAGAGAAGAAATCACTCAAAAGAGAAGGGAAGAAGTCCTTATTCTACGACGGGTAGGTACCGGTAGAAGCACACAGGCAAACAAGCCTCAAACAACCTAATGTCACTATAGGTCCTTACAGCTAGGACGACGTCTAACTTAGAGGTCACACGGCCTCAACACGCCTCACCTCCCTATGATGAGAACCACAAAGCCCAACAAGTGAGCCCAGATCCGGAGATCTCGTCTCTCCAACTATCGACAGAGTGGGCGACGCCGATCAGTCCATGACTGTCGTGACCGGATCACTCTCCTAATGCACCCGAGATCCTTAAGGCCAATGTCTACTTGATTTTAAAGTTAGGCTCTTGATTAGTGTGGTTTTTTGGGCAAAGGAAAAGGTGATGAAATCCCCCACCTTATCTTATATGGGACAACCCCTCCTTGGTAGTGTTTTGGAGTCCTAATCTAGAAATCAAGTCTCCAAACAAACGCTCAACTCACACTTGTTGCAATGCAATTCCTACTAACTAATGCATGGTCATACCAAATGCATGAATGAGTGTAAGAGATGCGTACCTCACACCATCGCTCAACAACTGAAAGTAAAGCTAAAACGAAAGACAAACTACGTGCCTCAGTCAAGTACATAATTCATGACCTAAACAAGCAAGAATGCCTAATCTTCTGCTTTGGATTTTAGGGTCCAAGTTGCTTAAAAAGGGATTGATTATTGATCTGGAGGCAAAGTATAAGTCAAAACTTACTAAATTGAGCCCCAAACCACTACATTGAAACAAACAACAACCAGAAGAAAGTAGAGTCCAAGCAGAGCTCACCAGGCCGCCAGTTGGCGGTCCACCACTGCTGATTGGCGGTCTCTTTCGCTTTGTTTGCCTCCCACCTTCTTGTGGTGCCTTCCCTTTATGTTTAGAGCTTCCTGAAAGAAAGAAAAACTACAAAACACAAATTAAATCCACTCGAATCGTCCAAACCATAGTCTGCACTGACACCTTCCCCGGCAACGGTGCCAAAAACTTATATGATCGTTTTAATACCACAAATGCACGACGTCGGTGAAGACGCGGCAAGTATGGGTCAAATCCACAAGGAGGTGTGTTGACTCTGGGTCTTCAAAAATCAAGTGGCAAATAACGAAGAAGAGATGTGATTATGCTAAAGCTAACTACACTAAACTAGTAAGTAAGAAACACCAAAGAAAACAACGAAAGATAGAGACTCAAGAAGAGAAACCCCTAAGGGGTGGAGTGTGTGCACATATGCAGTGAAATAAGTGATGAATGATGCATGTAAACATGTATGTATGTTTGTCGTGTATGTGTCTTCATGCATAGGAAGTGTCTAAATATGTGACAAAACCTATCAATCCATTCACACAACGTATTGGCAATTACTACTTGATTAACATAAGATTAGGCTCAGCATGAGAAGTGTGTAAAGATATGGCAAGACTCATCAAAAACCATAAACTCATGTGAAGAACAAGGTAAGCATGGGAGGTGTCTAAATGTTATGGCAAAACCCATTAAAACAAAGTTTCTTCAATCAATCAAGCAAGCAAACACAAATACAAACACATAACTAACATGTAGCATATTCAACAGGAAATTTCAGTCAATAAACATGAGAAAACTAAGCATGTGAAGTGTCTAAATCTTATGGCGAAACCCATCAAAGTTCCCCAACATGTAGATGATTTAAAACACCCCCAATGAACATACAAAACATGCAAGTCTACACAATCAAAAATTCATCAAACATCCAAACTTCAGAATATATATGGACATCATCTCCACCCCCAAAGGGGATGGATCTACTCACTACACGTTATGCTAGCAATTAAACTAAAGAAGAAAGGAGGCATTCTAACTAATTTATCCTAAGATCAAAGAAACAAGACTAAGCTAAACATGCATAAAAAAGAGACAACATGAGAACAAAACAATGAAAAATATTTTAGTAAATGACTCACATTACTAATAGCATTCTTCTTCACCTTGAGTTTTTGCTCCAAGGCTTACTCCAAGTAGAGAGAATGCCACCAAGCAATGAGTAAATACAAATGAGGAGGAAGAGTTCTATTTATAGGCATGAAAAAGATAGTCGGGGACAATCCCCCAGTATGGTATTAAACACATACTCGAAATGGACCTAAAACAACATAATACACAACCTGACTCAACCATAAAACATTTGGACCGTCAATTGGTGGTCCGGGACAACCAATTGGTCGTCCAGATTGCTTTGATTGAGTCTGGATTTTGGTGGTTCATTTCTGGCTTGATTTCTTGATGTTTGATGAACCTGATTTGGTTGTTGATGTTTGGACCCGAATCTAATTGCCAAAATACTCCTCATAATGGAGAGGAGCTTCTTGATTTCCTCATTAGTCCTTTTGGTTTTACATCTGAGTCCTTCTCTCTTGCACCTCATTCCATAAGTCTTGCAACTTAGTAGTAGTGGTTTTACATGACCACACCCTTCTTGACCATTCCCAATGGTAGTGGTGGTTATGTGATCTATAGTAACACGTCCGGTGCAGATTTGGGGTGTGTGCGGATGCAACATGGGGAGGTAGTGGCCTATGCGTCAAGATAGTTCAAGGTCAATGGGCAGAATTATCCTACTTATGAACGAGAGTTTGCTGCAGTTGTGTATGCATTGAAAATTTGGAGGCACTACTTGTATTACAAGCAGTTTGAGGTGTTCATAGATCACTAGAGTCCGATGTACCAGTTTTCGTAGAAAGAACTGAATATGAGGCAGTGACGTTGGTTAGAGTTTATTAAGTATTATGATTTCACGACGCCTACCACTCCGGGAAAGTGAATATGATGGCCGACGCTTTGAGTTCAGTGGCAGTTTGCGAGTGTGTGAGTGGAGACTGTTGGAGGACTTGGTTCAATGGAGACCATTTGTAGCAATAGATAGTGGATCCATGATTACCAGTTTGCGGGTCGAGCCAGATATAGTGGAGCGTATTGTCGGCGCACAGGAAGAGGACCAAGAGAGGGACGCTTTGATAGAGTGGTGGAGATCTAAGGATCAAGTTATTGCTCCGGATTGGGGCATCAGGTTCTGGAGTAGATTGTGAGTGCTGGTGATAGAGGACCGGTGAAGGAGGCTCATCGTTCTCGATATATGATTCATCCCCGTAGCACAAAGATGTATAAAGATGTTCAAAGACATTATTAGTGGTGGGGAATGAAGAAAGATATCGTGGAGTTTGTAACCTGGTGTATGGTCTGTCAACAGGTGAAGATCAAGAACAAGAGGCCCGCAGGCGTGTTACAGAGGATTGAGCTTCCAGAGTGGAAGTAGGATCACGTGACTACAGATTTTGTTATGGGACTACCCAAAATGAGGCATTTCAACGACGCTATCTGGGTGATTGTGGACCGACTGACCAAGTCAGTGCATTTTCTAGCGATAAAGATGATGTTATCACTGAATAGCCTCGTACACATATCCGGACGAGATTGTCAGATTGCACGAAGTGCCAATATCTATCATCTCAGACCAAGACTCACGATTCACATGAAGATTCTGGGGGTCGTTGTAGAGGGCGTTGGGGACGAAACTGAAGTTCAGTACAACTTTTCACCCTCAAATGGATAGTCAGTCAGAGAGGAACATACTGACACTCGAGGACATGTTGAGAGTGTGTGCCTTGGACTGGGCATGCAGTTTGGATGAACATTTACCGCTGATTAAGTTTGCGTACATCAACAACTTCCATGTCAGTATGGGGATGTCACCTTTCAGGCATAATACAGAAGACCGTGTAAATCACCCTCGTGTTGGGGGTGGGTGAAAGATAGCTAGTCAGACGAAAGACTGTCCAGTAGTGCACATAGAAGGTAGATGTTATCAGGCAGAGATAGGTCGTCGCGCTTAGACAAAAGAGTTATGCAGACCAGCACCGACGAGAGTTGTCTTTTGAAATGGGAGATCATGTGTTTTGAGGATCTCTCTTGCTGAGGGTATGAGATTTGGGTACAGAGGGAAGTTGAGTCTGAGATATATAGGGCCATTGAAGATTCTAAATTGGGTTGGTGTCGTTGCGTATCAGATTGCCTTGTCACTGAAATTTTCTGGATTGCACAACGTCTTCCATATTTTATTGGTAAGTACGTTGCTGGCCCTTCACACGTGTTGAAGACGGATATGCCTGAGGTGCAGCTCGATTTTTCATTCGAGGAGTGATCGATGGAGATAGTTGATCGCCAGTTCACGGCCCTAGACCTCTAATTGGCAGTTTATTTTGATCAAGATCCGACTGACTTCTCGTGGTTGTGTATGATGTTTTTTATGTCCATTTTAGGTATGTTTCAATAGTTCGACACCGAAGGATTGTCCCCAGTTACCTTTTTCTTGAGCTTATGGCATCAGAGAGGCCGACCGGTGCACCGCACGCAGGCTTTCGCCAAAGCTGCACAGGCACGCCCGAGATGGAGTAGCACGCGGCTATACGAGCCGCGCTACCGCGCAGTGGAGGTTGCCATCCCTGCTGTACCTAGCGGCTGACGGGCTGGTTTGGTTAGGTCTGTGGGGGACTTGGATAAGGAATCAGTGAAGTGTAGATAAGCCCCTAAAGTTCTAGTTGTTTTAGTTGAAAAGAATGAATTGCCATTTTGCAATATATGGATGGAAGATATTTGAAATGCATTTGTTTATAATTAATTGGAATAATTGCGGAGTAAACCTGTAATTTAAGGGTATTTGGTTAAATAAGTAACAATTGGATTAATTGCTTTGAAAACTCGGGAATTATTTGTATTTGTTTAATTAATTAATAATTGGATTCAATGCTGGAAAACCCTGGATTTATTTGTATTTGAATAAATAATGAATAACTTGGTTAATTGCTGAATAAACATTTAACTTTCCGTAATTGTGGGAAATAAGTTAATTTAGGCAAAATTGCTCTTTTTCCTTAAACTTGATATATATTTGTAGAAATTTCTATTAGTTAGAAAATTTATTGTTTCCCCCCTGAGCTTATGAGAATTATGGTTTGTATGGAAATTTTGGTAGAATTACACTTATACACATGTACCTTTGACTGTGGGTTTAGTTTCTTTATGCTGCTTATATGATTTTCTATTATTGTTTATGTTTATTACTCTATATCTTATTGGGGTTGTTTGACCTGTGCTTTTTGTGGGAAATTGCGTATACCCCTTGCCTAGTGAGATTGTGAGAGGTTCGTGGAACCGGTTGTTCACCTACATTGTGACAAGTGGCCGTTAGAGAGAGTTGATCATGAACTCGGGTGTAGGGTGGTAGTGAGATGACGTGTGAGACACGTATGATTATATGTTAGGGTTTTGCCCTTCTATTGTACCAACATTATGGGAGACCGCTGGAGCTAGGCTCGCGGGATCTATCAGGTGGTTGGGTTTCCGGAGTCGAATATAGAATTGGTCAGTTCACCTATGTTGTTATGAGTGACCGTTGGAGCAAGGCTCGGGCGTATGGTTGGAGTTGGGTGTTGCCTTGTGGATCAGATGCACGGTCTTGTCAAGGGTGCACGCTCGGTCTGGCTGGGCGCATGATCACCTTGGGACGTGTGATAGTCCTGCCGTTAGAGGGGGTTGAGTGTTGCTTTATGGATCGGATGTGAGGTGGGGTTGAGGTGCACGCTCGGCTTCGATGGGCGCATGATCACCTTGGGACATGAGACTAGTGTCAGTTTTGTGGACGATTTGGCCTAGTTAGTGTTAGCCATCAGGGATAGCTAGACCTTGTTCAGTGTCAGGTTGGGGTGGTGTACAAGGTCTTCATTCAAGACTCAGGCGTGCTTTGTGTGTTGCAGGTGTGGCGCGATAGGTGCCTAGAGGTGACTTGGGCTTGGGACACGTGGACTGGATCTATTGAACTCAGTTGTCATGTATTTTCCTGCTCCTCTTAGTAGTCGTATAGTAGGAATTTCAGAGTTCTTGTATTTCCCTTCCGTATTGTACTCTGATCTTGACTTTATGATATGTTTTTAATTGAGGCTAATTAATATCATGTTATGCATATATCTAGGTAATCTATCCTTTATTTTTAGCCTAAAAATGCTATGTAACGAGTTTTATGTTTAAGTTTCAGGAATAAACATGTTTTAGAAGAAGAAGAAGACACAAAAGGAGTAAAATGCAAGAAAAAGAACTGATCTGTGAGACTTATAGACCTATCTTAAAGAGGGAATGACCTGGATGTAACTCAGAATGACTAAATAGAAAATTGAGAAACTCCACACCAACATGAGGAGTATTGTGGCTATTAGATTCGGGCCCAGACTCAAACAACCGATTAGGGTGCACCCCACGTGAAGAATTGAAGCTTTAAGAAGGCATCTAAATATGGGTCGCATCAGACCAATAGTGACCGCCAATGGGCGGCCCTAGACCTCCAATTGGCAGTCTAATTTGGTCAAGATCTGACCCTACTTCTCGTGGTTGTGTATTATGTTGTTTATGTCCATTTTAGGCATGTTTCAATAGTCCCACCCTGGGGGATTATCCCCAGTTCCTTTTTTCATGTCTATAAATAGAACTCTTCTTCTTCCTTTGTAAATGACCCATTGCTTGGTGGTCATTCTCTCTTCACGGAGAAAACCTTTGGAACAAAATTCACGTGGAGAGAATGCTACTTGTAATGTGAGTCACTAATAAATGAATTTCTTGTTAGCTTCATGTTGTCTCTTTTAATGAGTGCATGTTTAGCTTAGTTTTGTTTTCTTAGAATGTCTTTCTTCCTTAATATAATTGTTATCTTAACGTGTAGTGAGTAGTTTCATCCCCCTTTAGGGGTGGAGATGATGTTTATACATGTATCAAGAATGAGAGTGAATGTTATCTTATGAAATATGTGATGAATGTGATGGTATGCTTGTTTATTTAAATGAGAATACTTAACTTGATGGGTTTTAACACAACTTTTAGACACTTCTCATGCTTGTTTAGGTTCCTAATAACTAGCTTGTTTTTCCTCATGTTAATCAACTAGGTTAGTGATTGGATTGATATGTGTTGCCACAACCATTAGACACTTCCTATGCATGAAAACACAACCTATACTAGTGTCATAACGAATGCATTTTTCACCACCTAATTACATGTGTACACACACTCCACCCCGTAGGGGTTTTCATTACTGAATTTCATCTAGCTTTGTTAGTTTCTTAGTTTAGTTTTAGTTAATCTTAAGTTATTATCTTTCTCATTTGTTAGTTACTAGGTTAGTGTAGCCTAGTTTAGTGTAATCAAAACTCTTCTCTCCTTATTTGCCACTTGATTTCTAAAAGAAACTAGAGTTGACACACCTCCTTATGGATTCGACCCGTACTTGACACCGCTTCATCGTAGTCCTGTATTTGCGGTTTAAAGCTTAATTGAAATAGAGGACTCAACTCGATTGTGCTGAATTAAGTTAATCGACCTGAGATCGATAGAAACTTGATAGAACTCAATGGGTTATGATTATTAATATGAATTCCACCATTTTGATCATTATTTATTTATTTATTGTTGTATCAGGTTCGACTGTTAACGTATTGGCTGCGTACAATGGTGTTTGGGAAATAGATGAGAGAGAATGATTTTTCAAGGATGTCAAAAGTAAAGGGATCACGATAGAAAATGATGTAGCATACTTACAACTGCTTGAAATTTTGCATAAGGCATTTAATGTTGATAAGTTGAAGTATGAGTTTACACTGGAAGGGCCCCTTACAAAACACAAAGGCAGCCATATAGACCTGTTGAAATTACAGACAATTCTGACTTTTGTTTCTTCGTCTCTAAAATATTACAAGACAAGATCCCTTTATGTGTGACCTTGGTTAAGAAAAATGCACGAGTAGAACCATCATCCTATTCCAACTTTAATAAAGAAGTTAGGAGTCGGTTGGGACTTTTGTTTCCAAACATATTTCATAGATACCAGAGGTGAGACAGTTGTTCCTGAATTTAATATCCCCCACCAATTGAATGAGTACGAGCTCTATGTGAATGTCGATCCTACTGTAAACTTAAGTGACAAAGACGGAAATTGGGAAGAAGATGTTGCCTTTTTGGCCTTAATCTATATTAATTTTGATGATTAATCAAACTAATCTTAATCAATCAACATAATCAATCAAAGTGAGCAAAACACGATTACTTGCATTACATACATATGTGTATACTTGTAATCATCTTAATAGGTTGATCAAGATCATCAAGTAAAGGAGCATTGGGACAAAGACATCAAGACTCAAGACTTGTAATTAAAGCTTTGGACCAAGAGATGTAATTTTGTATTTATTGAGTCCACAAGGCTTAATGTAAACTTGAGCAATAGGATTCTGTAAACCGAACCCTTCCCAGTCAACCGAAGCCTTTCCTGTTTGGTCCACCAAACGCCTATCGGTTACCCAAATACTTCCCAACAGTAAGCCATAGGTTGTTCTCTGGAATTGCCCTAACAGAAGACCGAACCACCGTCGGTCGACCAAATAGCCTTGGACCAGTTTTGGACTTTGCTCCAACGACCGCATTTGAATCAAGTGTTGGAGCCCAATTGACTTGACTTTTTTTGAACGACCGAATGCCTATCGGTCAACAGAGTTCTTCTTGGCTTTAGGCGCCCAACGGCTATTTACACGTGACACTTGACCATTGTACCCAATGACTATTTAAGCGTTAACTGTTAGCGCAAGCCCCACACTAACTTTGGTCTACCGACGTATAGACGGTCAACCAAGCTTGAGTAATCAGAGCCCAAACAATTTTTCTGTCCACTTTGGAACGGTGAACCGAAGGGAATTCGGTTAGCTGAACTTAAATAGGGCTAAATTGGAAATAGTTACTGGAAGTTGGTCAACGGTGATCCGAACCCTATTAGGTCAGCCGTATGTTTAGTTCAAACCAATCGAACCTTCTTTTTTTGGACTACCGTTCCATTAACGGTTGACCGAACCTGCATAGAAATTTGCCTGAGCTTTAAGGAAATCCTTGCTTCTCATTGGTCCATTTCTCCCCAACTCCCAAACGTCTAGTAGGGCTTGAAGGCTTATAAATAGGATCCCATTTGTTGGTTTTAGAACTCTTGAACACTTCCTATCTATCCCATACTCAAAGCCAAATCCTCTTCATCTTCAAGCTCTCATTTTTCTACACTCGAGCCAAAACTTTGCCACTTGCATATCCATTCCATATCAATATGCAAGTGTGCTCAAGTATAGAGTGTTAGTTAGTTGTGATTCCATTTCCATTTTCAAGAATCACCAAGTGTTGTAAAGCTTCCAGGAATCTCCTCTTGGGTTGTGAGAGGAGACACGAGCGAGGCGACGATTGTTGGTGAGGCTTGGTGTTGTAAACAACGTTGATCTCGGCCCGGAACAGAGATCGGTTAGTGGAACCGTAAGCGAGGTTCGGGGAATCGAGTGAGTATTGCGAGGAGGACTAGCACCGGGGTGCGGTGTTGAACCTCTCTAAACTCTGGTGTCGATGATTTTGTAGTTTGCAATTGTCTTCTCCCTTAATCCTTCAATTATCGTTTTAATTCCGCAATTATTTTAGTGATTAGAGGGTCATCGATCCTAACAGAAGATTCTGAAGGAGATTATTGTGAAGATTTGCCTAACACCCAACCCGGAACCAAACAGAGAGACACCCACAACCCGGAACTCCAGGAAACCAAACACCTGAGACAAGCAGAAGTTGCCAAGTAGAACAAAAAATAACATAGGATAGAGTTATCAATTCATTTTATCACTGATAACAGAAGATGAAGTGCCTCAATGTTAACAAGAGAAGAAATATTGGATTCTTGCCACACTCATATGTCGTTTGTCAGCGAAACATCTGGATAATTCCACATTGGTAAAAGTTTCAAAAACAAGGTTGAATTGAAAACCAAAGTTGCTCTCTTTACAATGAAGAATAATTTTGAGTTTATAGTGAAAATGTTTGGTAAATGAGTGTGGTATATCACTTGCAAGGATCCTAATTGTG
Organism: Triglochin maritima; assembly: GCA_963682175.1. Lineage (NCBI taxonomy): Eukaryota > Viridiplantae > Streptophyta > Magnoliopsida > Alismatales > Juncaginaceae > Triglochin > Triglochin maritima. Next base: position 27,892,593 of record OY821771.1, on the reverse strand, counting down.
GCAGGAGATTGAGGGGTAAAAATAATTGCGCTCACCTATGTTTGACCTGACTGTCTTCCATAATATACATAATTGTACATTGGAACTCAGACAGAAAAACCATTGACAACCAGCACCTTGGTTAGTTAGCCACTTAATCAAGAATCAATATGCCAGTGACGGTACTAGGTACTTAGCAAACGACATAAGGGAGGATATGAAGGAACAATACGACATAAATATGTGTTACGAAAAGGCATGGAGATGCAGAGAGAAGGCACTTACATCTGTGAGGGGACGTGTGAGGAATCTTAGTCAAAATTACATGTGTACTTGTACATGTTGGAGCAAAAGAATCCAGACAAAATCACTAATTTTCTCACAGAAGATGATCATTTTTCCTATATTGCTTCTTCTCTCTTGGAGCCTCAAGAAAGGGATTTAGATGGTGTCTTGAAGATCAGATATGGTGGGCACATGTTATGTTCCATCGCATTGGATGAAAACAACCACTTGTATCCTATTGCGTTTGTAGTGGTGTACAGTGAGAATCACAGTTCTTGGACTTATTTCTTGAATAATCGAAGGAAGCCATTGGGAACGTCAAGAACCTAGCCTTTATATCAGACATGCATAATAGCATTGTTGTTGCTTTGGAGATGGTATTTCCAGACACCCAACATGGTGCATGCTACCACCACATTTGTATGAATGTGGTTGCAAAGTTCAAGACGAACCACTGTGATGAAGAGATGTGTGTGGGATATGCATTCTGAGAGTCAGATTTCCACAAGCACTTCGACACGATAAAAGAAATTGATTCTCTCCTAGCAGAATATCTTGAAGGCATCGGTTTCGATAAGTGGACTCATTCTTAATTTCTTGGGAATCAGTACAATTTAATGACCAACAACTACGTAGAAAGCTTGAACAACAAAACCAAGGAGGCAAGAACATGGTCGGCTATGACTTTTGTGGAGTACATTCGGTTCATACTTCAAAAATGCTTTTGTGAACGACGAGCTGCTGCCGAGGCGAGCACAACCAAATTATCACCTATTATGGAGCTTGATCTATTTAGAATAGCTGACAAAGCAATGTTCTTGACAATCCACAACCCTAATCAGTTTCAATTTCATGTGTTACATGGGGATGGTGATGGTGAGGTTAATTTGATGACAAAATCTTGTGCTTGTGGTATGTTTCAAATTATTGGAATACCTTGACTTCATGCAGTTGCTGCAGCTCTTGATCAGGGGGTTAATATCTACTTTATGTGTTCCACATTTTACACCACTGAGTCGTGGAGGGAGACATATAAATAAATAATTTACCATTGTGGTAATGAGGATGAATGGACTGCTCCCGATGATATAAAGAATATGCAAGTGAAAGTGTCGATTGAGAAAAATCCAATTGGTCGTCCGAAGAAGAAAAAAGTAGAAAGGATAAATAGAAAGCGATGGAAGTTGAACTGTCAAAAAAGGCCATCAAAAACCGTACCGTGAACAATCACGTAAACTATCAAGGTTATATCGAGTGCATATCGAGCTCATCGAGCCCAACAAAGTGTAGTATCTTACTTCATCATATCGAAGTCACATTGAGCCGCCCATCGGTATAGTTTTTCCACACTTCGCTCGTATTGGAGATGACGTTTGGAGGGAGGGAAACAATTTCAATTCCGAACCGCCATAAAATGCCATCGAAAACTGTGCTGTAATAATAGTGTTTTTTTCAAAAAATATTAATTATCAAGGACATCTCGCACACATATTGAGTTCATATCAAGCCAATCAAGGCTACAGTTGTCCACACTCAAACGATTCGATTTACGAACCTTCAAAAAATGCCCTCATAAAACATGTTGTGAAATATAGATTTAAAAAAAAATGGAGGCAGTTGTTGTAAGACCTGCTCTCCTGCTACACTATTAAGTCTTATTTTATCCTTATGTATTTATATGTTATCTTTATTCTTGGTGTATTTTTGTGATTTTACGCTTTGTTTCGGGAAAGTTTCCTCTCGGGGAAAAGTTTCCTTTTTGGGCGAGTCAAATCGACTCACAAGTGCGTGCGATTCATCGGGCAAACTTTTAACCAATTCACTCGATTAGGTCAATCGGGTGTGAGTGGCTTGTGTAAATCGACTAGGCTGGTAGTTAGGGGTGTGGGGCTGACTAAGAGGAGGTGGATGAAGTGGCACCCAAGTTAGCAAGGTAGGATCTTTGTTTGATTGCATATTGAATTGGAGGATTTTGGTAAGTAATGAAGGTGCATTATTTGCAATTACTAGTTACCTTTCTTTTTGTTTCCTTGGAGCAAAAACCCTACCCACAGCAATCTCTACCCTATTCTCTCCCCCACTCACGAAATTTATGACCTTCTCCTCCTCCTCTCCGGGATCCTGGTGGAAGCAGCTCGGGCAAGGCAACTTCGGCAACGTACAAGAAGAAGGTGCGGTTCTTTTGTTGCGGCTAGAAGGAGGTTGTGGTGGGCTGTTCTCCGGTTATCTCCGGTGATATTTTTAGCAAGATCAGGTATGCTATGGAACCTTGAAGAGTTTATGCAGTGGGGGTGGTGGCTGGAGGGCCGGCCATCACCAAGCTGGCTGGTGGTACAATCGGTTGCACCACCACCCGATTTTCACAAGCGCGCGCTAGAGTGTATACGTGCTGGTGGCTGGCTGTGGCATCCAGGGGGCACCAGAGCTCCAGAAAGCTCCGGTGAGGTCCGACCACCTCTGGTCAGGCCTCTAGGGGGGGGGGGGGGGGGGGGGGGGGGGGGGGGGGGGGGGTGGCCTTTGTTGGAGACTTGAATGGCTGGTGCACTCGGTTTCCTTTCTTGTGAGTTTCCTTGCTTGCGATGGAGCGTAGCTCCCGGACAGTCGGCTGGGGTGGCTGGATTCCGGCGGTGGCTGGACTCCAGATGCGTTAAAGGGAAGGCAGGGAAGGGAAGAGGCAGGATGGAGCTGTGGTGGGGCGTACACGGGAAGATCAGTGCTTGGGAGGGGCTTGCGCAGCTGTCCTAGTTTCGGTTGGTTGTGCAAGTGTCCTGCTGAGGTGTGGACTGATTCAGACTGTCGTGCACCACCTTGGTCACGTCCTCCACCCTCTGAGATGTCTAGAAGGAGGTCAGGAAGGGCTGGTAGAAGTCTGGATTCGGGGTGCATGCATGAGCTGTTGTTTGGGGCTGTCGATATTATATATGCATTGATTAATTGTTTGTTGTTTGTGCTAGTCGATTATGTGGATGTTTATGCTCTGAATTTCGTATGCATGAATATTGTTATATGCTGGAGTATGATTAAGAATATTTGTGCCATAAATCGCTATGAGTAGTGAATCAATGTGGTTATTTTGCTAATAGGAGACACAAGTACGCAAAGTTAATTGTGACATAAATCACCTATTCATGCACAATTATGGTTTCATGTTGGTACACCTCTTTTTATGTCACACGAGCACAACATATACCTTCTGAAATTCTGATATATGTTCATATATATGTGGTTGCATGCATGGTCTGAAACGAGGTTGTCGAACTATGCATGTTTGTGATTTTCGGTTGTGATGCTTGCACTAGTCACATGAATGGATGTGTGTTCTTAATTTTCTCATGTCTGAGCTTTGTTATATGCTGGAGTAGATCTCATATTAATATATATGCCTGTCTGACTTAATTTAGTATTATAGCAACACATTCATATTGGTTCCATGCGATACACGTATATGTGCATTGGTGACTTGTAGTGTTCATGTGCACATTCGACTAAGACCTCTTGTATGCAATCCTAATCTAAGTGTTTGGGTTGCACCTCATGCAATACTGTAATCATAAGGCTTATGTAATTATTAAGATGTGTGCTCGTATGTATGTCCTGGAATTATATTCATATTTGATCATGCTATCTAATCAATTGTATGTCAATACTCATGCATGTATGATGACTTGTAATTGTAAAGATAATTAGATTTCTGTCTCAAGCATATGTTGTATCATATATACATATATATATATATACACACACATATATATTGTTTAGCATTGATGCGCGCTCATTGTCACATTTGTTCGCTCTAAATTGCACCAATTATTGGATCTATGCTCAGAAATTAGGTGCTCATGCCATAGGACTCTCTCAATGTCTTAATTATTGAACCCTCTTGGTGTGGGGTATATTTATTGCTTATTTTATGTTTAAGTTCTATAGATCTGATGTGTTGTTGGGCAAATGCATGCACCCCTTAGGTTAGGGCTGAGCATCGGTCCGGTCCAGACCGGAAAACAAATTCAGGTCCGGACCGGAAAAAATTCGAAGGGTCGGACTGGTCCAAAAACCCAATTTTTTACCTTAAATTTAAAAAAAAAAATTGGACCGGATCCAATTTTTTTGTTTCGGTTCGGACCGGTTGGTTCCGGTCCGGACTGAACCCGGACCGACCGGTCCGGTCTGGTCCAAAAACCCGGACCGGACCGGGTTTTGCTCACCCCTACCTTAGGTATTTGACTCCATAACCTTTATACATGATCTGTAGATGACGTTTATCATTGACATGCTATTGACATGGTTCTGTTATGATTGTTTGTTGTTTCTAGAGCCCTGTGGTGGTTGATTTAATTATGATATTTATGTCTGCTTTGGTGCCGAGAGGAGGGTATTGTATACCCCTCGTGTTGTGCTCATTCTGATTAGTGTGGCTATATAGATTAGTAGACCTATAGATAGCATGCATTGTATTAATAATAAAGTAATTCTGGGCACATTCTATTTCTGGGCCGACGGGCCACAGATGGGTCATCTAGCTTCAGAGGCCATTCGTAGAAAGACCACTATGTAGAGAGGCCAGGTGAAGATTGTGACCTGGGCAGGTGCGCTGTCATTCTGTCTCAGGTTAGGTGTTCCCAATGTTGCGATGACATCATGTAGGTTTATTTCCGCGAGTTGGGGTATCTATCCGGCGTACCACTTTGTGCCAAGCGGTGGGTAACTGTCGAGTGACCTGCTTGTGATTCTGACCAGCATGGCTGGTGTTCTGTTTCCTTTTAGAGGAATTTGTTCAGTGTTACCCGGCCGGCGAGGTTGTTTAGAGTCGTGGCCATTCTGTTGCATTCGGTTGCTTTCTGTAATTTCTGTTGCATCTATGGTAGCTAGACTTCAAGAATATCTCTGTAAAGTTTGATTGGACCCTGGGCATATGGGGTTTTCTTTATTGAAAACTCATGCATATTTGTTGATGTTTTGCCTCAGGTACTTAGGTTACTTCAGGGGTGTACTGGACGAGTTTCAGAGGATTCTGTACACGAGGGGCACGTCGACCACAGTCTTCTTGTTATCTTAGCTTCCGTTTTATGTTGATGTATTTCCCTTTTGAAACACGATGTGTTGTAATTGGATCTTTTATGTATACATGGATAATCAGTTGTTTCAATTTCCTTCTGTTTCTCCACCCATGTATGTCCTTTTAAGCGTTATCAAGTCGTCTTCTTTGGTATGTCTTTTGTAACTCCTTTGGTCATTGAGGAGGTCTCTGATCGTGACACTTGTATTTTTTGCCAGTGTGCGTACCCACGAGATTGGGGGCGTTACAGTTGTGGAGGCAGTTTCAAGATCGAGATCAGATTAAGCACTTATTGTGTATCTTTTAGTATCATATCGAGCACATATTGAGTTTATATCGAGCCCATCGAGATTACAATTCTCCACACTCAAATCGAGTCTATCGAGCACAACAATAAAGTGCCTATCGTACTAGTATCACACCTATCGATTAATATCGCTACTAGATTTGCCTCAGAAATTATCGAGCACTTATCGAGTTTATATCAAGCTCATCGAGGTTACAGTTCTACGCACACAAATCGAGCCTTTCGAGCACAATAATTGAGTGCCTATACTTGTTTTATAAAATAAAATACAAAAAACAAGTCTACATTTTGATAAAATGCTAAATACATAATTGTTCCACGTCATGGTCTGACATTCTGATAGAACAAGTTGACGGTCCATTTATCCCAGAAAGTTTGTATGTTTTTGTCTATGATGGTAGTGCGAGGTGATTCGCATGACGAAGCTCTACATACTTGATGGCGTACATGCCACAATCTGTGCTGCAAAATTAATTGTTGTAACTGTAAACATATGGGATAAAAGCATTAACCAACTGAAGTAATCAAGAAATTACCTTTGTCGGGTTTGGGGGACCTCCTCCGGTTTTAGATGCTGCCATTAAAAATCCGACGGTTTGCGTCCTTTTAAGGACTTCAATTTTGGGTGATCCTTGAACAATGAGGAAACCTTCATCGGAGAGGGAGGCGACACCAGGACCTCATTATATTTTTAAACTCTGCCTCAGAAATGATCATATGATCGCTATCGTAGATCGTAAACTTCCAATCAGGAATTGATAGCTCGATCACCAACCAATGTTGGTTCTTGTAGCTCTGACACCAATACACATATTGTAAGACCCGTTCTCCTGATATTATAACAAAGTCCATTCTCATCCTTCATACTTGCGTGTTATTTGTTATTGTATGCTTACTTGTATTTTATGTTTATTCTTGTTTTGGAAAAGTTTCCTTTTTGGTCGCGCACATACACTAGGCGCGACGGTTGTGACTATTATTCCATGACCTGTAGATGGCAAGATTTTAAGTTGTGCCTTCTTATGTTGATCTTGTTATGGTTGTATGATCACGATCTTGTTATGGTTGTATGCATGTCGTATTCCTGATGTCTTATGAGCCTTGGTGGCAATTCCTTTATGCTCATTGTGGTAGGCTTGAGTTTGACTGTTTAGCTATAGATCAGATACAGTGCTATAGATGGCTTGCATTTGCATGTTGATTAATAAAATGAATTTTGGGCACTACTGTTGAGAGGCCAACGGGCCTAATTGAAAGACCTTTATGTAGAGAGGTCAGGCATAAGATAAGACCTAGACATGTGTACCGTCATTTATTACAAGACGAGCATCCCCAGCTTCGCTATGGAATCATCTAGGTCACTTACCATTTGTCGTGGTATCACTCTTTTGGGTGACCCGCTTATGGATTTGACCAACGTGGCTGGTGGTTGAATTCCTATGTAGAGGAATCACTTTAAGTGGAACCTGAGTGGCACAACGATGTCGAGTTGTCACTTGGCGAAACTATGTAGAGTTGTTGCCATTTTGCTTTGCATGTGTGGTAGATAAGTTTCATGCATGAACTCACGCATTTTCTTGTCGAAAACTCACGCATTTTCTGTTTCTGGATCGGGCGTACATGATTTTCTTGTCGAAAAGTCATGCATATTCGTTGATGTTTTTGCTTCAGGTACTTCAGTTTCTACAGGGCTGGACTGGAGAAGTTTCGGAGGGTTCTATATCCAAAGGACACGTCGACCAGATTCTTCCAGTTATCTTTTACTTTTGCATTATTTATGATGTATTTCATTTTTGAACTCGAAGTAATGTAATTGATTTTATTTCCATATATGGATAATTTCCCTTTTGTCTAGATCTAGAATTTCTATCTATGTAGGTTTTTATTATGTCGTTGTGTTTGTATTGCTTGTCTATTAATGTAACTACTTCGGTCATCGCGGATGACTCTGATCACGACTTTCACTTGGTTTTCCCCAGCATACGTACCAACGAGATCAGGGGTGTTACACATACTCCTTTCCTTTCCAAGAAGCATGACCGGATATGTTGGCTTTTAGGCCTTAATACATGTTTTGATGATTTAATCAACCTAATTTTAATAATAATCAATGTAGAGTAGCACACATATTGCATAGCATATATATTGCTTTGTGCTAACATCTACAAGTGATCAAGACTCAAAGAATAAAGGAACTCAAGTCAAGACATGTAATCAAGCTATTGAAGACCTGTAATTTTGCATTTCTTTTGAGTCTTAGGAACATTGTGTACTTGATCATATTAGGGTTAAATAAGTACTCACAAATACACTAGGTTCCTTATAGAAGTCACACAAAGTCTCATATCATTTGGACTTCAATAGGCCACCCAAACATAGACCACAAATCACTAAACCAACCTGAACTGCCTGTGCAAATTTGGTCAATCAATACACCCACACCTAAGTTTTTGCTAGTCCCGAGCAAAACAAAGAAAGAGAAAAACAAACGAGAAACAAGAACTCCTAATTCATTTTCGTAGGAATCACAGTTGCAATTAGCACGTGCAACAAGCCGTTAAACCTCCTTGTTGCCAAGGAGGAGGAGTGTTGTCTCCTGAGGGTTTTCAGCATATATACCCACAAAATGCGAACAAGATGCATTATTCAATCTAGACACTCAACCCGTTGGACATTTTTTGTCGATCATTGGACGCGGTAATCCTACGGGCCGACTCTATATAGGTAATCAGTCCACACAGCTAGCCTAATGAACCATTCGTGCAAGTTAAATAAGGAATTAAATGAAAGACATGGACAACCTCAACATCCTCAAGTGATACAAAGTGTAAAGTCCATAAGGTTCTTATTTGCATTACCAATTTTTTTCTATTTGTTTCTTTTCTCATTTTTTTGTTTTTCTTCTTTTCTTTTTATTAGTTGGAGCTTCATTCTCCCAGGGTCAGGTTTCGTACATCATTGCTCATGAGCATTTACACTATCACGTATGTCTTTCCCCAAATCTCCACATAGGGCAATCCCTACCACCCGTGTAACGAGAGTTTGGTCGGCGCATCCCAAGTTAGATGACTCGAAAGCACCAGGCACAAAGTCCCCTCAGACCTACTTTCCCGAGTGATAGGAGCCGTGCTAGAAGAGAGAACACCTACTCACTTATTTGTTATCTACACATGAACCAAAACCCCTACACTTAATGTCTCACAACAAGATTTAAAGGGTCCTTGACTACAACAAACTTCCTTAATTTAACAGACACGAATTATTGACTCACTAGGTTCAGGGTGGACTTCTTTAAATGTTTGAGCACTGAAACCGTATGATTCCTCACCCCCAAGGGAAAACTGAGGTGCATCCTAACGACTCGATAAATCCTAAAGCCACCGTACTAGATATCCTAATGCATCAAGTTCAAGACAATTTTGGGAGCTTTCTTTTTCCTTTGCCTCTCAATGGTTTTGCACATGCTAAACACACACAAAACCCACAAAACATTTTCTTTCACAAACACATGAAGATTTTGAAAGAAGTGTGAAAATTTTGAAGCACTTGGCAAGCAAAAGAAGACAAGTCATCCAAGGATCATGGCAAGCAAATATATCGATATTAAATGCAGCACACTAACATGACCCTAAAAATCCACACAAAAGAAAACAAAAATCAAAGGAAAAGACTTGGCTATGTACACACGTAAAAACACCCCCCACACCTACTTCATGCATTGTCCTCAATGAATGTGACAAGATACTACATGGATTTATGCATGAAAAAGGAAACATCTCACCAACATGAAGCGCAACAGGAAATTCATGGTTATAGTGATGGACACAAACCCGAATTCCCTCAAAACCTTTGAGATGCTAAAGAAGGGATACAAATACGTGAAAGAAATGGGGCCCAAATACTCAATGGTTGGAGCCCACAACAAATGTTGCTCACTGAAGGAGTCTTCTCTTTCTTTTTTTCTTCTTTCTTTTTGTTTTTTTCTTTTTTTTCTTTTTTTAGACTACGTACAACAATAGGCTTCCATCTTCATATGTCAAGGAACATCAAATGGGAACCCACCATCTCTCGATTCAGAAATGCACATGCATGAGCTCGCAACATACAAAACAGAATTGCTTGACCACCTGACACCCTTATATGCATTGTGGTCGTTCGATGCCTCTTGAGAGTTAGTAAAAGTGGAGGCATGAATGAGTGGTGAACCTCTATCAGGTTGAAGGGTATCAGGTGGTTGATTCTTAACCCACATGAGGTACTCCGCAGAAACAGAATGAAGAGCATGTGGCCCAGAGGCCATAAAAATGGTATCTTGTGGCTCAAAATCCATGTGATCAAAAGGATGTGGCTTAAGGGCCATGTGATCAAAAAGATGTGGCTCAAGGGACACGTGATCAGAACATAAGGCACCTTCATTTGCCAGCCCAAGTGAAACATCTTCACCACCTTCAGGATCTTCATCGAACAATTCTCTGAAGTACTTGAAGGTGCCCTCAACTTCAATCTCATCCAAGCCCTGGATAAGGTTAACCCCAACAGGGTCATTGAAGGCACCTGGCTTCTTGACAATGGTGAAGATGTTGAAATCAGCGCATTGACTACCATAAGTCAAGCGTATCAGACCATTGCGACAATTGATCAAAGCATTGGAAGTCGCAAGAAATGGTCGCCCCCAGAATGATAGGAATTTGTCAAAGTGGGTTTGGCACAGGTTCAGTATCCAAAACAAAGAAGTCGACTGGATAAATGAACTCTCCCACTTTGATCAGCACGTCTTCCACCACACCCCTAGGTTTCTTCATAGACCTATCAGCCAATTGAAGAGTGGTCTTTGTTTGTTTGAGGTCTCCAAGACCGAGGTGGTCGTAGACAAAATATGGCAGAAGATTAATAGATGCACCAAGGTCTAATAAGGCAAGATGTATGGACACATCACCAATCACACAAGAGATAGTAGGACAGCCAGGGTCCTTGTACTTGACTTGCATGGGTTGTGCCAACAAAGAACTCACGTTAGCCGCAAGAAAAGCTTTCTTTGGAACATGAGTTTTTCTCTTGTTGGTGCATAAGTCCTTGAGAACCTTGGCATAAGGTGGCATTTGCTGAATCACCTCCAATAGAGGGATGTTCACCTTAAATTGCCGAAACATCTCAAGCATCTTGTCATGCTGATCAGAGGTTTTCTTTTTAAGGCGCTCAGGGAATGGCACCTTCGGGGCATAAGGGTGCGAAGGAACCTCAAATTTCTCGTCCAAAGAAGCATGAGTGGGGACCTTAGAATCTGATTCCTTCGACACATGAGGAGACAAGGGGACCTCAGGGTTCGGCCCCTTTGTCGAAGGAAATGTAGAAGGAACCTCAGGATCCGGCTTCCTCAGAGATGGTGATGACAAAGAAGGCACCCCAATGTGGTTCTCCACCACCTTACCAGACCTCAAAGTATGAATCACATTAATATGATGGGTCGGTTCAGAGGTAGCATGAGGTACAAGTGGCCTTCCTTGAGAATGGGTACCTCAAGGATTCACCTCGGGTTGACTCGGTAATTGGTCCTTCTCGCATTCATGGAGCTGATTAGCCAACTGGCTAACTTGCATTTCCAATGCTTTGACCGAATTGTTGCTGGTTGTAAATATGGGTTGTGTGCTCTGAAAGAACACTTGAAGGGTTTGTTCAAGAGTGGGGTCCTTCGAGTCAACCCATTGGGGTAGTGGAGTTTGGTTAGAATAACCCGACGATGAGGTCTGAGGAGGTTGGTAATTATGGTTCTGAGACCTTTGATGTAGAGGTTGGTAGGTCGCCGATGGGTGTGGAGGTTGATAAGGTGGGGGTTGAGGTTGAGGTTGAGCGTGCGAGCTCTGACCGTTACCCCCATTAGGCCCCCAAGAGAAGTTAGGATGGTTACGCCATCTCAGGTTGTAGGCGTGACTATACGGGTTTTTATGGGGCCTCTGTTGATACATCGCATTTGCATGCTCAGTATCCCTTGGAGCGTAAGCGCGTTCCAAGTCATCATGTCCTGTAAGGCCACACCTACCACATCCGGGAGTAGTGACCTGAGCTACAGGAGCTCGGTCCAACTCTAAACTCTCAATCCTACGTATGAGAGTGCCATTTTCGCCTCAGACACGATAGATGACTCAACTTCATATGATCCAGCTCGACCAGAAGACCTGGCGGCTGGTGGCTATCTCATGGTGTCCCACTCAAAGGTGTGTGCAGCCATTAACTCAAAAGTGTCCCATGCCTCATCGATGAGTTTCATTTAGAAGTTACCCTGACACATCGACTCCAACAATGTGCGGGTGTTGTAGTTGAGGCCCTCATAAACAATCTGGCACAACTGCCATAGCTCAAGTCCATGATGAGGGCACTGCTGGAGAAGGTCCTTGAACCTCTCAAAGAAACCATGAAAAGATTCGGTCTCAGTCTGATACATTTGATGTATCTGGTGCCGTATCTGTTGAGTTTTCCTTTGAGGGAAAAATCTCTTCAGAAATACGGTCACAAAGTCATCCCAAGACCGAATAGACCTCGCCGGGAGGCTGTACATCCATTTCTTCGCGTTATCCTTCAACACGAAAGAAATCATACTCAACCGGACTGAATCATTGTCAAGCTGTTGAAGCTTGAACATGGAGCATACTTCCTCGAATTCGCGTATAAAAATATATTGATCCTCCTTATTGGCAGTAAAGGTTGGAAGCATGCTCACAAATTGAGGTTTCAGCTCAAAGTTGTTCCCGCGAGCAGGGGGAAGAACTATGCAAGAAGGTTGCGCGACCCGAACAGGATGGGTCCGCCCCCACAAAGTCATCGGTCTATCCTGCCAAGCTAAAGGTGGTGGTGCACCAAGAACTCGATCCTGACCGAATCTCCCTTCCTCTCGAGTCAGACGAGGAGGAGAAGGAGGTCTACGTGGTGGTGGGAGCGAACCGAGGTAATCCATGAATGGACCCGGGTCTCCCCCGTCACGACGAGAAGACTCGGCCTCATGCTCCCAAGGAGCACGAGACGGAGATGGTCGATCACCAAGATCGTCCATCTCAGAAAAATGCACTCTCTCAAGTCGAGCCCTCTCACCAGAACAAGCCCAACCTCGCATAAAAATGCTTGACTCGACTCTAAAAACACACAATAGAAGGTGTACTCAGAGGAGGAGACTACTCGTAGAGAATAGATGACTCAGATGAGGAGGGAAGAATCCTTAGATCTAACGGGGTAATGGGATCAGGTAGAAGTCTAACTAGCAAGCACGACTCAATCAGCTTAAGGTTATGGGTCCTTAGGCTAGACGACGCCTAACTTCGAGGTTACTAGCCTCGACACGCCTCACCTCCATACAACGAGGACCACAATGCTCAGCAAGTGATACAAGATCTGAAGATCCAGTACCTCCTACTATCGACAAGGTAGGCAACACCGATCTAGCCATGAGGGCCTCAACTAGATTACTCTCCTAGTGCAACTGAAATCTTAGGGCCAATGTCTACTTGCTTTTAGTTAAGGCTTGATTAAGAGTGATTTTTGGGGCCAAGGAAAGGGTGATGAAATCTCCCACCTTATCTTTTATGGGACAGCCCCTCCTTAGTAGCGTTTGATCCTAAATCTAGCAATCAATCGCTCCAATCAAATGCTCAACTCACTCTTGTCCTGATGCAATTCCTACTAACTAATGCATGGGCATACAAGGTGCATAAATGAGTGTAGGAAATGCGTACCTCACGTCAGCGCTCAACAACTAAAAGTAAAGCTAAAAGAGAAGACAACTACATGCCTAAGTCAAGTACATGATGCGTGACCTAAACAAGTAAGAATGTCTAGTCTTTTGCTTTGGATTTTAAGGCCAAGTTGATTAATGGGGATTGGTTTAATGATTTGGGAGCAAACTAGAAGTCATAGCATGCAAAATAGTGCTCCCAGATAACTAAAATGAAATAACCAACCACCAGAAGAAAACTGAGAGCAAGAAACGCTCACCAGGCCGCCAATTGGCGGTCCATGACCGCTGATTGGCAGTCCTTGTTGAAGTTCTTGTTCTCCAACTCGTCCACTAGCCGCCCCATGAGCTCTAGGATCCCTGAAACAAACAAAAACTAAAAATTAAAAACCACTCGAATCATCCAAACCAAAGTCTGGACAGAGCACCTCCCCGGCAACGGCGCCAAAAACTTGATTGATTCGTTTTAATTAAACCGCAAGTGCTCAGCTGCATTGAAACGGTGGCAAATAGGGGTCGATCCACAGGGAGGTGTGTCGACTTTTTGTTTTGTGAAGGCGAGTGGGAAAGAAAGGAGAGAAAGATTGATTACACTAAACTACACTTGAATGAAAAAGGAAATGAAAGATAAGCAATAAAACTAAGCCCCAAAGGGGGTAGAGAAATAATGTGAATATAAAAGATGTGTGTGTGTGTGTGTTCTATTATGCTCATCACAACCTGTAGTGCTTGAAATCATAAAACTAAATCCAACTTTGCCTCCACATGAATTAAGATAAGATCATATCATTAAAGCATACAAGACAATAATTGGAATGAAGCTAAATGAACTCATGTATAAAGACTAGACCCTACTATGCCTCCACATGAATTAAGATAACACATTATCATTAAAACATACAAGACATTAACCAAGGTAAAGGCAACAAGAGAACATACACTACAAATTGTGTTTCCAATATTAATTCCATCCATATCCTCACCTTATCATTCCTCATAAAATAGGTCCACTAATCTAAGCATAAGGTAAGCTTCATTCAAGAGCATTAGCATATCAAATATAAGAGTAAAATCCCATTAGATGGTTATGGAAATCATATAAGGCTCAAGGGATTAAGATAACACACACCTAATACACTACATGATCATATCACATATTTCTCCACCCCCAAATGGGGATAACACACACCTAATACATTAATGTAGTTAATGTAATGAGTAGTGAGTAGTTACTCACTACTCATTACATTAACTACATTAACAAAATGAAACATTCTACTGAAATGAAACTATACTAAGCAAGCAAGAAATATTAAAGAACTAAAAGGACATAAAACAAAACAAGCATGCAAGCATATGAAAGGAAATTAAACTACGAAAGAAACATTACAACTAAAGTAAAACATCTATTTATTACTCACTCAATTACAAGTAGCCCTTCCTCCACCAGAGTTTTGCTTCAAGGTTTCACTCTTAGTAGGGAAGATGGCCACAAAGAGAGAGATGTGGTACATGAGAGGAGGGAAAGTTTTATTTATAGCCATAGAAAAAGGTAATCCGGGACAATCCTCCGATGTGGGACTAAACAAATACCAAAAATAAACTAAACATACACTAATACACGTGCTCCAGAAATCTTAGCGGATCTGGAGAGATCCAGACCGCCAATTAGCGATCCCAGACCGCCAATTGGCGGTCTACAGGATCTGGATCGAGTTAGTTTTTATTCTGGGCTTTTCTTGATGTATTTGTTGGTCTTGGATGCATCTACTTCTCTTGTTGGAGCTCCGACCTGAATCGAATTGCCAAAATACTCCCCATGATGGTGTGGAGTTTTCTGTTTTGCTCTTAGGTCCTTCGATCTTACGTTCAGGTCCTTCTCCCTTGCATCTTAGTCCCCAGGTCTCACAATTAAGTCCTTTTCCCCTGTTTTTGGGTCCTTTCATGTCTCTTTTCTTCAAAACTCTTTATTTCTGAAATTCAAACATAAAGCTCGTTACGTAACATTGTTTAGGTGAAAGATAATGGATATAAGATACAAATATAAGCATGAAATGATGTCAATCACCATACTAGAGTTAAATACGTACTCACACATACATTAGGTTCCTTATAGAAGTCACACAAAATCTCAGATCATTTAGACTTCAATAGGTCACCCAAACATATACCGCGAATCACTAAACCAACCTGAACTGCTTGTGCACATTCGGTCAACCAAACCACCTTCGTTCGACCGTTTGATCTTTTAACGAATAGTGACTTTAACTACTCGATCGTGACCTTTTTGGTCGACTGTCTACACATGTAATTTGACCATTAGACTTGTCGTATTATACCAACGGTCGTATTCACATTTTTATCCATACCCCAGAAATACATTTGACCACCGTTCGACCGTGGACCTTATTTCGGTCGATCGAACTTAAACATCTCTTTAAACCATTAGTGCCTGGAAGTTTTCGGTTGACCATTCCTATGTCTCTGGTTGACCGTTTGTCCCTGGACTTTTCTTGACACTCTTTCTGGACTGCCTAAACGGCCGACCGTCCACTTTCAGTTCGATCGTTTACTTAAGTGAATTTTAATTGTAGCCGTATTTCGGTCAATCGTCCCTTGATCGGTCAACAGTCTAGTTTCTGGTTTTTGCTAGACTCCATTTCTGGTCAGCATCCGATCGACCGTTAGTCACGTTCGGTCGATCGAACTTACCCAGAAAAGTGTGTTGTAGTTTTCTATTTTGTGTATCTTGCACAACCCTTACCACACTTAACCCCAACGGCTACAACTCTCTTAGAGCTTATAAATAGAGGTTCCCCAACCTTATTTACACATCTCTCCCAATACTATTTGCCACCTACATTAGAGAGATCATTCCAAACACTCAAAGCTTCCACTTCCGCACTTTAGTCTCAATTCCAATCATACTCAAGTGTGCTCAAGTTAGAGACTGTTTGAATCACTCAAGTTTGTTGTTGTCAAGAAGTTGTAAAGGTTTTGATGAAAGCCCAAAGCATCCTTCTCAGATTGTGAGAAGAGGATTCCAACCTAGGCGAGGGTTGTTCGCTAGCTTGAAGATTGTAAAGTGTTGTCTCCCGGCCCGGAACAGGGAGCAGATAGTGAAGTCGTGAGCGGAGCTCGAAGTGTCAAGCGGAGCTTGCAAGAGAGGAAATAGGCGGGATACGAAACCTCTATAAAATCCTCAAGTCCATTGTGGTTTGCATATTGTTTCTCTCTACCTTTGTTTAAATTGATTCCACTGCATCTTTTATTGTTTAGGTAGAGATTAAACCTTAAAATTGATTAGATAATTAAACCCACATTGATCCTACATTTGGTATCAGAGTATAGGTGCTAAATTTCATATACTTAACTGTATTTTAGCATGGCATCTACTTCATCTAATCATGTAGAAGGATTGTGCACAATTAGGCCTCCATTACTTAAGGAGTCAAAGTACGATTATTAGAAGAATATAACAAAAAAAAATCTTAGTATCTAGTGACCTCAAGTTTTGGATCTTCCTCCAAAATCCATACAACCCCCAAAATTAAGAAGAACTAGCCTCCTTGATTAGGGCTAAAATGAAGGAATATGAAATGAATTCAACTATCATGAGTAACCTTCATTGTGGCTTAAATGAAGGTGAATATAATATGATTAGAGGATGTGAAAGTGCATATGAAATATGGCATAGATTACAAATATATCATGAGGGAAATAATAAAACTAAAGAAACTCGCATTAGTCTCCTCATGCATAAATATATAAAAAATTCTATGCAAATTGGTGACAACATAAGCGAAATGAACACTCGCCTCACCGATATCACTAACTCTCATTTGGTTCTTGGAAGATAAATTAGTGAAGGAGAGATGACAAGGAAGTTCCTCTGGTCACTCAACAACGATTGGGAAGATAAGGTCGTCACAATTGAAGGAACTCATTGGAAACCTAATGACTTATGAACTTCAAATCAAACATCGAAAGGAGAAAGAAGCCTCCAAGAACAAACCAACGTTGGAATTACATGCAAAATTCGATGAGCCAAGGAGAAGATGGGAGAACGAGGACATTGAAGTCCTTACTTAAGACTTCTTCAAATTCCTCAAGAAGGACAAAGGAGAAATGAGAGAAGAAGAGGAAGAAGAAGTGAGAAGAGAGAAAAAGAAAAGGAGAAAGAGAAAGAGGAGAGTGAAAATGAGAGAAGAGATAGGGAGAAAAAAATGATAGAAGGGAGAAGAGAAGAGGAAAGGAGAAGAGCAAGAGAATAGAAAGGAAAGAGGAAGCTCACAAAGCCATTTGGGATGACTCTTCATCACCATTTTCATCATCATCCTCCTTGCATAGTAGAAGAGAGGTTGCCCACTCATGCTTCATGGCTATTGAATATGAACAAAGTGAGGTAGACTCTAACTCTTGTTCTACTAGATCTTATTCATGCTCAACTAAATCATATTATAGTGATAGCTCGTGTTCTAAACAAGAAACATATACATATGATGAGCTTCAAAATGCATTTCATGATTTAGTTAAACAATATGAGATCATTTGTGAAAAGCATAAGAATGCTAGAAAGACTGTCAATGATCTCCAAAGTCAAATTGAAATAATCATGAATGAAAAGAATGAGGTGATTACTAGACATGAAGAATATGCATTAAAACTTAGTAGTCTAAAAGCAACACCTATTGATGTTGAGCAATTAGATCTTCAAGCTTGCAATGTAAAATTAAGAAAATATCTAGAAAGATTCACAAATGGAACAAAAATGCTTGACATGCTTCTAGGTAGTCAAAGATAATCACTAGATAAACATGGAATAGGATATCATGCCAAATTGAAAAACCATGTATCTCATACTACTTTAAATGACAAGCATCTGTTTGTTAATCAAAGTTCCCAAGTGTGTGGGCTCCCAAAACCAAAATGGTTTGGGTTCGTAAAGCTAATGTTCAAGGACCAAAAGTTATTTCGGTACCTAGATCTACACTTGTAGGTACTTGAAGAAGTATGGGAGATCGGTAGTGACCGGGGAATATTGAAGAGTCAAATTCGAAGACGGTTGCACTATCGAAAGGCAAATGGAACCAATTTGAGGATCAAAAGTTGGGTAAAATCTTCAATCCTCCTCATTTATGAGAAATTGGTTCTAGTTTAGGACATTGAATGCTAAATTGTCATAGCATATCCATATTGATAGGGGGAGCTTAATGAAAATCTTTATCTAGAAAGGGTAATGAAGTGCAAAATTAAGGGGGAGCAACTTCATTACAAGAACTATGGGGGAGAAAATGAATTCATTCCAAATTTTTGATAGATGTCAAATGGGGAGAGAATTAGGGGGTAACTTGAAATTGGATTGAAAATTGAACAAAAATTTTGCACACTCATAGGAGGAGCATTTATATGCATAGTTTACATCTCTAAATTTCAAATAATTAAGATATAGGTTGTCATCATCAAAAATGGGGAGATTGTTGGCTTTTAGGTCGTAATCCATGTTTTGAGTAGCACACATATTGCATAACATATATATTTCTTTATGCTAACATCTATAGGTATGGACCTGCGAAGCTAATGACACGCCTCCTCATCATATGCTGAGCCACGCCAATATGCTATGAAAACATCCACTTGTTAAAAGTCAGAAATATTATCTTCAATTTTTTTCATCAAAACATTGTCGAGTATTCATCGAGTTTATATCAAGCTCATCGAGCTCTTACAACGTCCTCTGAGCACCTATCAAACTCATCGAGCAAACAAACTTCCCTAGTAAGTAACAAACAATTCTAAATTATCAAGGGCATATTGAGCTCCTATCGAACCCATCGATCATATGAAATTCCCAGTAAATAACAAGCAATTCTAAATTATCGGGCTCATATCGAACTCGATTGTCGAGCCCATCGTGCCCAAAGTTCTAAACACTCCATCTAATCCTATTGAGGTGACAGGTACATTATCGAGTTGCTATCTAGCCTATCAAGTTACACCTATAAAATAATAAAATTTGAATTCTTTTAATTACTTAGATCATTGGTGAGCCATGATTTGATTTATTCATCGCTAAGAACCACTGTGGACCATAACTCCCCAACTTCACATCAATGTTCTTCTCATTGGGGATCCTACAAAATACCCACCATTCCAATGTCCTCAATTGTCTTTCGTCCGACTTCTTCAAAGGGTCGAGCACTAAAGTCTCGTCACCTTGGTTCCAAGGCCACGGTTTCTTGGTTGGGTCGGTATAGATATCCTGAAGATATTAATGGGACACCTCTTCCTCGACATGGTGGACAAATCTACTTCAACTTCGTAACCATCGGATAGATCGTCTCGATCATTAGAAGGTGGTTTCGAACGTGCTTCTAACAAAGACACGATCTTAGCCATCTGGTCCAACATTGTCAATTGATTCTCTTTAGATGGTGGTCTCAAATGTGCTTCTAACAAAGACACGATCTTAGTCATCCGGTCCTTCGTGGACAACTGATTCTCATCAGATGATGGTCTCAAAGGTGCTTCAAACAAAGCCACAATCTTAGCCATGGTCTCGAAGGTGATTCTCAATGACACTCTTCAGTTGACCATCCATCGATGCTTGCTATGCTTCCATCGACAGTTGTTATCCTAAATTATCAAGATCATATCGAGCGCGTATCGAACTCATCGAGCAAACTAAATACTCTGGTAACTAATAACAAATCTAAACTATCAAGGTTTTCAAACTCCTATTGAGTCTATCGAGCAAACTAAATACTTCAATAAATAAAAACAAATGATAACTACCGATGCCATATCTAATGCTTATTGAACACATCGAGCAAACTAAATACTCCAGTGACTAACAACAAATCTTAACTATCGAGGTCTATCGAACTCCTATCGAACAAACTAAGTAATCCAGTAAATAAAAACATGAATTGACAACAGTGAAGACAAACTTACACTTCCTAGTCAAGAAAACATGCGTGCAATATCAACTTTCTACGGGACGTTTTTCTCATTACTCGTCCAGCTGAGCATCCTGGGATACTGGTGTCCACGATTCAGAAAAATACTGAGTGGTAAACTGCTCAAGGGCCTCATACGCCCAATACTGTGACACATGGGCATAACCGTATATATTGTATTTGACCTCTTTTTATTGCCCCCTTCACGTCCTTGTCATAGTATTTTTTGGTGAGTCATGCCTTTTTTGTTAGGATCGATGACTCCCTAACCCTAGATAAATGTGGAATTAAAACTCTAATTAAACGATTAGGAAATAAACAAGCAAACCACAAATTTAACATCGGAGTTTAGAGAGGTTCCACTAACCGACCTCCTCGATCGGGTTGGACCCAAAAAAAAAATATTAAAAAAATCTGATAAGCCTTTACCCTAATTAAAAATTCATAGTTTTACATTAAAAAATCATAACTTTACATTAAAAAAACCGAATTGTTATTCGTCGTCGGACAACTACTTAAATTGCCCGTGCCAATTACAATTTTGTCATTCTCTCTTTTCTACTTATATATCTCTTCATTTTACTTTTCTACCACCACTCTCTTCATCTTCCTCTCATAATCATCAAGAAGAATGTCTCGGGCCAAGAAAGGAGTAAGTGGGTGCCTCGGTGTACTCGAATATGGTAAAATGTCCCACTTTAATTAAATTTAAAAAAAATAAAAAAATTGGGGTAAGCGTCCGCGGGAGCCGCCTCCCCATATGGATTGTTGGAAATACTTGTGTACGTACAAAAAACTCATTGTAATTCACTCCATTACCACCAAAATCTTACAACGGAACCTGAAATAATTTAAAATAACAAAACATTAAAAAAAGACGTCTGGCTAGGACGCCCCCCAACAGGGAGGCGTCCTAGACAAACGTCCCCACCATGGGGGCAGCAGCTTACGTAGACGTCCAACATGAATTTTTTTCCTAGGATTAATTCACCCGATGCAGACGTTTCGCCAGACATTTTCGTGGTGTTGGTACTGGTAAAGTGAGAAAAACGTAGGCAGAATCCTTAGTTTAAGAGACATGACGAAATAGGTATTAAATAAATTGTGAATGGTAAAATGGTAATTAGACGAACAATTTAAGTAGTTTTGGGGCGACGAATAGTAGTCCCTCAAAAACCATAGCTTTACATTTAAAAACCCGAATTTTTTCTCATAAGCTATTAAAAAAACATAGGTTTACATTAAAACAAAAACTTCATGTTCGGGTTGGGTCGGGTCAACTCGACTCTTCAACCCGAACCCAACCCGAGATTATTAGGTTTCAGATTTTCCAACCCGACCCCACCCAAACCCCTACTCAACCCAATCCGACCAGACCAGTCCAGTTTTGGTCGATTTTCGGGTTCAACCCGACGTGTGTGGACCCCTGTTCACAACGATCATGGAATTAAATCATTAATGTATAAACCACTTAAAGAAATAACTTACAAGAACCACGTAGGCTACGTGACGTAGCATTAATTAGGTAATTCCAACGGAACGAGTCAAGGACTCATTATTGATCCCTACTAAGATGTTGGCACGTTAGCACATTCTAGTAATTGCCTGTTTCACAACATTATTTAAAGAAAAAAAATAAGTGTGATGTGTCGTATTATAATTGGAAGGAAAAAAGTACGTACTATCATTTTGTATCGATCATATTACATTCTCAACAAAAAATTGGATTAGAATGTTAAGAAATTCTAGATCTCTTTCGGATTTTATTTCCGAATGAGCTATTTTCCCCTGAAAGCCTTTTTTGGAGGAACTGAGAGCAAGTGTTAAATTTGCACTTGGAAGAATAATTATTAAATTTCATACTACAGGCTTTATTGATAAATTTTTAAGGCCATTTACAAACTATTATTAAGAAAAATGCAGAGTCTTGTCTGTCACAAATTCTAACGTTCCCTTCCGCACAATCACAAGAAGAGAATTAATCGACAAATAAAATTGGAAGAAATGAGCTTCGTTCAAGTTACCATTTAGAGTTGAACAAAAGATTCAAATAAATAAAGGTAGTTAGATATTACTCAAAACGAGTTTGCACAATATCTTAATAGGTGACAAGTGCGACACAAAAGTTAGTTTCATGTTTACAGAGACAATAACAAAAATCTATAATCATATTACCATGCAACTACATGCTAGGAAATCTGCTACGCTAGCACCACCTAAGTCTAGTGATTCTTTGCGAAATACAAGGCCACAATGATGTGAGTTTATAAAACTCAATATGCTAAGGGTCAATTGTAGAATACAAAATCAGATGGCTAAACAATTCAAATAATTTAAACCATCAACAATATTCAGCAAAATGGATGTTCTAAAAATGATGTTGTCATTAACGATCAATTAAGTAATAATGCATACAAGTGGCATGAACAAAATGCAACATTATCTAGAGTTCATTGGCGATAAACACTTGAATACTTCACTAAGGATTCAATAACCAAAATATGTAACAAATAAGATCAATTCAATTTTAATTCGGTTTTTCCCAATCAATCTATGATACATTAATGTATCAAGAATTCCAAAGAATTCCCACCGGTGGCACTTGAGGTCTTTCGGTTAGCGTATAACCCATCCTCACACCCATTCAATAATTTAAATAATTTTAGAACGTTTATGTCCTCAAACACAAATATTTTCAATTTATCGTGGGATCCCATACATCAACTTGTATCAATACGATAGATATAAGATCTGTATCTGCAATCCTACTGCTGCCAATAATCTCGTAAAGAGATTTGCCCCTTCGGGCCAATATGCTCCGACCATAGAGCCAGTAACTCAAAAGAGTTTGAATGCTCCTTAGAGCTCAGTAGTGCCAAACCCACAATTCATTTTTCGGTACTAAGTCGGTAATGTGTAAATCATCACACTTGTTATCCTATTAGAATAACTCAAAGTTGAGTTTATCAATATTCATTAACACATTGGTTATATATCATGTCTGTGGTAAAAATTACATGACAATTTACTCACCAACATGTGAGCAACAAGTCAATGATAGAATTCAATATTACTTGTCTAACATGAAAATTAATTAACTAGAGCTCACTAGATTATATGGATAACACCTCATAACACACATGAATTAATGGATTTAAATCACATCAGTCAATAGGATAATAACATTGCCTACAATTATACCAATCATTTTAGTAGTGACTTGCAATCAACCATTTAATTTAAATCAATCATTAAAAAGACCAACTAGCAAGGTCGCAAATTAGAAACAAATGATTAAATACACTTGTCATCTCTACAACCATTTTCATCTTCATCAAGATTATAAATCAACTTTCAAATCCAGTAAAGATATAGACTTTTATAGAACTCACAATGTCAAGTATAACCAACAGAAAATCCAGTACAATATAGAGTTTTATAGAACTGCATTATCAAATAACAATGATCATAAAAATAATAATATAACATCCAATAGGAAAGCGTATCATCTAAAGATTCAATGATTTACCAATAAATAACAATTCTAGTTAGATGAAAACTTACATAATCTCCGATGGGGACAATGGTTCCTATAGTTGGTAACCCAAGAGACTTGATGATTTTTAAAGCAAAAATAAGTGCAATAAATTCTAATCTTCAACATGTGGTGGTATGTCTTAGTAAGACATCTTGAACTATTACTGATCATCCAATCAACATTTGCAGAGCAATATTAGATGAGATATTCATAATGGAACTTAAATAAACAAGATAAGTGATAGATCAAAATGTCAATACTAGCTTAGACATACCAAACACTTGGTGGGCGTTAAGTTGATAGTTCATGTGTGACCATTTGACTTATAAATCTCATGGCAAGATCTGAAATTCTTCATCTTATAGTCTCAAATATCCATATATTAATCCATAAAAGAAAATAAGTAAATCGACACCAATATTTAGTATTAACACTTAAAGGATTTATCCAATGTTACCAATATTTTCTCATATTTCCAACATGAAAGACTTAAGACCTCTTTCTATTTTTCACATTATTATTCTCCCAATCTTAACCACCAATGTGTTGTTCTAAATCTATGAATAAAGTCATCAAAGGAGAGAATTAAATAGGGAGGTCCTCTCCAACATCTAGAGGCTCCAAAATCACTATAACAAGATCTAACTCCTTTGAATCGTAAACCTAGCTATGGGATGTTGATTCCTTCCACCCAAAGTATATTTTTGAAGCGCCCAACAACTCTCCTGCAAACACCATGGAAGGTCCGATGAGGAGATCTAACAAGCTCCAACGAGTTTTGACAAGATCCGGTGAGGCTTCGACGAGATCTCTCAGTCCTTCTCACAATCCTCACACACATTCAACAACGAAGAGGGATAAAGGTAGGGATTCCAAATAGGTTATTCTATTTAATTTCTTATGAGTAAAATGCCAGATGACCCTTAAGTTCTAGTATAATAGCAATACATTACATAAACCCTCTAAAATA
Source organism: Triglochin maritima (assembly GCA_963682175.1). Classification (NCBI taxonomy): domain Eukaryota; kingdom Viridiplantae; phylum Streptophyta; class Magnoliopsida; order Alismatales; family Juncaginaceae; genus Triglochin; species Triglochin maritima. Next base: position 27,867,779 of record OY821771.1, on the reverse strand, counting down.
ATACTACCCAAAAAAATTACACGCTCTATACCAGAAACGTTGTTGTTTCGTCTAACCCCCAACACCCACATTTAACAGCCGCTAAAAGCAGCTGGGATGATACATAATCACCCTCCAATCAAAACCGACGTGGGCACCTTCTTAATGTTGCTACCTTAAATTGAATTGTTGGGTGCATTCAAAAATATTGAATAGGTTTGGATCAGAAGTAGGCGTATGCTTTCATTTAATTTAAATAACCTTTGTAGGACTCAACGAAAAGCTGTACTATTTATGATAGAGCTTAAGGACGCAGCAAAGTAGAAAGTTCCTGAGAGTCGAGTGCAAACGTCAAACGCTAACGATAACTTTTAGAGTAAAGGCGGTCTGAAATTTGGATCTGAGAATGATCTTGGAAAATAATTACTATTAGGAATAGAATTTAATTATGATCTCAAATACGAAACGCACATTCGTATACAAGAAGCCTAATGCATTGATTTATCAAAGCATTTCCAAAGATGAACCTTCTTCCAATGACATTGCGAGTTTATTTGGGATACGTTTACGTTTAAGATATTCAAAGCCCAATAATTATGTGGAAAATTTATTTTCAGTTTGTAGTATTAGGCTTGCACATCCATCAAAACAACCAAATTGGATTTCACTCATCAAAGCCCAATAATATGTATGCTCCACGCTTCAATTAACACATGTTTGTGCGAGAGTCGTTCAAGTACACCGCTATATACTTACTCACGTGTTAAACTCTGTTATGTTTACTGTTAAAATAATTTATGTTTATCTCCAAGGAACTTACTTGGATACACATCGAGAAAATTTGAGTCGTGCAATTGCAAGTTACTGTGGGTTCGAATTCGCACTTTACTACGCCGGTCAACATGATTGCAATTTTCTTGTTATTGTAGATGCTCTATAGAGATGGATGTAGTGTTCAATATTAAACCGCAATCTAAATATACTGGATTATTGGTAATCAAGGTTTACAAAAACATCCTCTAATTCATGTTGGTGTCAACAAAGTTTGTGGATATATTTGCTGCTTTCTGTTGATCAGTTCAACATCGGACACCATCAGTTAAAGTTGATAAAACTGTTGTTTACTTTATGAATTACAACCATCAGTTTTATCCTTAATTCTAATACGTGAATAAAACTCACTAATTAAATTGTATACAATCACTTTTGAGGTAGAAGGGGCAAATGCAAGGCATTCCAAAAGTCCATAAAAATGCAACTTTACACTTGTTGGCGTTTATAGAAGTAAAAATCTATGTTTAAAAGCATTTCACACATATCCAATGACATAAACGCTTGTATGAATAAGCAATTTGGATATCAGACGATTCGGACAAATTGATTCGCCAATATTCAATTTGTACTTAAAGTAAGCAACAACAGTACTCTTGGAATAGTAGACACAAAATGGTGCTTCGACAAATATTGTACGTAAATCACGTCCTGGGATTAATTAGAATAATATACTAAACCATTAAAGCCAGCATATTCGGTAAGTATATATATATATAGTAGGTTTCTGTATAGTGGTAGAGAAAATTCTAAGAAAGAACCATTATTACGATTCTCTAGCGTTGAGAATACTCTAATATGACGAGGTCCGTAGCAATTGGTGAATCACTGATGTCCTATGTAGTTAGCCGCAATTGCAGGTAAACTTTCTCCCTCAAAGCAGACCATCACACCAAAGAAGTCCTATTTATTATCCAGCCAACTAAGAACCCTTTCTTACACTTCCCATTATATACACTACCTTTCCATTTCTTGCATACCACCAATTTTCAACATACCAAGTAATCCCAATGGCCAAATCTCTCATCCTCTCTCTCTTCCTAATGTTCGTAGTTGTAACTACGAGCGCCCGTAAAATCCCGGTTTCCAACGACGTGAAGGAACCCAACCATTACTCTAGTGATGGGTCGGTTTTAATCCCGGGACTCGGCCGGTATCTGCCCGGGTATTCCCCAAGGCTTCCCGGAGTTGGCGGTGGTCGGTACGGTGGAAGCATAGGACCTGCCATACGTGCGAGGTATATGCCGGGTTGGGATGACACCTTTGTACCCAACCCTGGGTTTGAAGTCCCTATGCCTCATGCAGCAACCAAAGAAGAAGTGAAGCCATGAGCAAATATATGTAAGGGTAGATGTTGTAGTGTTTGCTTTTGTGGTGCTTCGGTCTGAGTTTTTATCTGTTGTCTTAGAGAGTTATTTCTTACCTTTTGTAATAAAAAAAGTGTCTTCACTGCTTTAGAAGAAATACAGACGAGATATGTACGTATGTTTTTTACCCATGGGTATTATGGTGTAATAAATTACGAGAATTTTTATTGTGTGTTTCACATGTCTTCATGTCGCGAATACGAACACGACCTGATATAACATATCATGTTGACTTCATGTAACACGGAGAGGGTTAACCCATAGGCAAAATTATTGACAACCAACAACCAACAACCCTAGTCGTCGGTGCAAGGAGTTGATTCTTCTATTGCAAACACACATCACATCATGGTTTCCATAACTCAATGTACATGAAGGAGTGTATGCAACTTGGATGACTAATATAAGTTGTCAATGTTCTCATCATGTGCATGCACCTTGCCTTTTGTCGGTCTGTCCATCAACACAATTGTCTTGCACATTAAAGATGTTGGACCACGTAATATAAACATTTTCATTCCATTTTTTCAGTTCGGCACCACGATCAAATGTGATTCTGTGGGAAGCTTGTAACGCCGTGAAACAGCAGAAAATTTAAAACTTTTAAAAAGATACAAGAATCAACACCAGGGCCGTTACCAGACCACAAATATATATATATATAATAAGTGGTACAATGTCTGATACAGGATTCAAAGATGATTACAATGACAAAAGGTATACACTAGATACAAGAGTGATCATCAACCTCAAAAGATATAAAGACAGGATCTGGTCCGAGTGCTCCCGCCCTCAGTCACCACCTCCTACTAATGCTTACGACCTGAAATGCAACAAAACTATGCCTGAGTTTCCCATTGGGAAACCCGGTATGCCAAACCCCTAAGATATGAACATAACATAGATATGTGAGACATGAAATAAAGAATGCAGTAAAAGCACAACTGACACACATGCACAAAAGGCACTGCCGGAAAACATCGGTCACGGGTCTCAAGGGTCCTCTCACCCCAACCCCACAACATGCGTGCACACAAGGCACCGCCGGTCAGAGTCTCGTCCACAACAACGTGCTCACAAGGCGCCGCCGGAAAAACATCGGCCACAACAACGTGCTCACAAGGCACGTCTCCATAGAGCCACAACCACGATCTTCCTCTTAGGCTGGCATGTCCGTACCATCGCCCAAAAAGGCCAGGGACTCGTTGCCCTTGAGGCAGATCCAACCACACACGACACAAGCATCCGGATGCAAAACAGTGCCCAAGCGGTCGAACTAAATCCATAAACGGTCGACCAAACTCCACTACTATTTCGCAAAATAACCGAAATAACGTCCAACCGGTTGAACGGCAAAGGGGCCCTGTTCGACCGAAATCCAACAGTGAAATACTCTTTTCTCAAAAGAAACAATCGGTCGGACTAAAATCCACAAACGGTCAACCGATCGCTGCAAGTAAAACTCACCAACAATCTGCACTACACGGTCGACCGCAACAACTCCTCCGGTCGACCGACCATTAAGTTTACTTAAGTCATCGGTCAGACATGTCAACGAGCTGTCGACCGTTTGGATGATCAACACCCCCAACCGACTTACGACAGTGCTTTCGATCGACCGGCAAAGGGGACCCGTTCGACCGAAAACACCCAGAGCCTCTTCCTCTTGCAAAGATTGCACCACAGGTCGACCACCCCTTGGGTATCGTTCGACCGGTGCAAGAGATTTGCCCAAAATACACTACACTCGGTCGACCGCACCAACCCACTGGTAGATCGTTCCAGAGCAGAAAAGCTGCTGCAAGACCCTCGTCGAGCCTTCCGGCCTACCATCGGCCACTCCAATCCTCACAAAGGCTTAAGGGAGGATTACACTAAATCTTGGCATACCTTTAAGGCTTGAAGAAGCCTGTGAAGAACCCACGAAGGTCACTTCCCCGAGCACTTCCTCTCCACGCATTTTTCTCCGGAGAACGCCTCGCTCTCGATCCCTCCACTGCGGCAACACCTGAGCTACCCTCGCCTTGCGGATCGTCCACCTCTCCGTAGCTCTGATCGCAGAACAGAACGGATTGAGAGAGAGAGAGAGCGGGTGAGAGAGTGAGAGAAGAGAGAGGAACCACCTTTATACTCAACCCAAACAAATCTCAGCCGTCCATCTCAATCCATCTCAACCTCCTCTAATCTACCACCTCAAACACAATAAACCCATAAGCAAAGGGTTAGGATGTAACAAAGCTCATGGGATTGACGTCTGCTATTACTTAGAAATTCCTATAAATAATTTGTAAAACTCTACAGAGCAGATCCATGATTTATTCCTGTATATTTACACTTCAGACATAAATCAGGACAGGGAAATGACACAAAAGAAATCCGCAATGATACAAAATAATTCCACTTAGTAATTTGGGACAGTAGAAGCCTTTACAAAAGTGAAGTAGTTCGAGACATATATAGTAGTAATATCATGACTAAGTTTATAACAACACTAAGAAGTATCACAGGTTCATATATAGCATTTCTCGGCTCAAATTAAAATCACAAATTAATCATCAACTTGGGCAAGCATCCCAAAAGTAGCATATATAAAAAAAACAAGATTTAATTAATAAAGGTAATGCATAGAAAGTTGTCATTCACAAAATGCATGACCACCAAAATCACCTTGAATTCACAAAAGAAATCACTCTTGTCAACACTAACTCGACTTCGAGAACCCAAATAGCTCGCTGAAGCCACCATATTTTCCTACTGTATGAAGCTTGTTGTTTGTGTAGAAGTTGTACTTGGAGGTGGAACTGCATTTGCACGAGCAACATCAGTATTAGTTGTAGTTGCATCACTACTTGATTGTCCCCTTCAACAACCTATTGCAGCTCTACCTGCACCTCTCCTTCCTCCAATCGTTCCCCCTCTTCCATATTTACCGCCACCTCCCCTTACCCTTTTCGTTGCACCTATAGGTCCTCCCCTTTGTACTCGAATTGGAGAATTTTTGCAAATACGAACTATTAAATTCCTAACGCTCATTAGGGTGCTAATTTTGTTTTGGTTGGGGTTTGCATGGGCAAGGAAAGGTGACGTGATGGGGTATGGGTGGGGGTGAGTAGGGTGATGGTGTAGGGGATGGGGTGTTGATGAGTTGATCTTTTAAAGGGTTGCACTCATCTCTCTCTCCCTTTTCACACACTCTCTCTTCCTCAAACAACTCTCACTCGCCCACTCTTTCTTAGTGCCTCGGCCCCCGACGAGCATAACTCCAACTAGCAGCAGCAAGGCGGTGGAGGTGGTGCACAACGTGGCGAGGTGAGCACGCGTGGTTTCGAGGCGTGTCGGCGTTGGAGCACTTCACGAAGAAGGTATGCCGGTTCAATAGATAGATGTTTTGTTTGCTCACACATTGGTATCAAGTGTTGGCTGGTCGACAGAGATCAGAGACCTCATCGGCGAAGTTTGGGCGATAGGTTAAACCTAGCTCAGCTACGAAGTTGACGGCCAGTGGTCGACCGATGCCTTTGGGAAGTGTAAATGAGAGAAAAGAGAAGGAGAAGAAAAATGCCCGACTTTAACCAACACCGGTCGAACGATACCTTGTGGCTGTTGACCGGTTGTGCTTGTGTTGGTGAGTCGGGAAAGCCTGTTGTTTTCGGTCGACTGGGACCCCTGAGTCGGTCGATCGTTTCTTTCTGGACAGAGTGTGGAACATCTAAATGGTCAACCGCTCTTGACTTTGTTCGACCGGTAACTTAAATTTAGTTAATGTCTGTTCGACCGATAAATAGTTGGTAACTTCTAGGTTCCCCTGGTAGTGTTCGGTCGACAATTTGCCCTTTATGATTTTGACTTAGTCTAGATTTTGATCGTGTAGCGGTCGACCGGTTTTCATTAATTGTTCGACCATTGGGGTTTAGTTATGAGCTCGAAGTTCGATCGAATGCGGGCGTCTGTTCGACCGATTCCTTGAGGAACGGTCGACCGGTACACCTTTTTCGGTTGACCATTTGGGCTCAGAACTGAATCCTTTGTCCTAGCGGGAGGTTTCAATGGGTGCGTTGATCGTGTGTGCCAAGGGACTGCCGTATGGAAGAGCGTGGATACTCGGGATGTGCCACATCTGATTTATGGATTGTGGGATCATTGATGTTTTACTCGACTCATTATTATAGTAGTAGACCTCAGGGATCGCGGATCACATTGTATGAAGTTGCATGGCTCATTGGAGCATGATGACCTGACGGATTTCGGTCCAGAACCGTCCAATGTTGTGCGGGACATATGTTGTACCGTCTGATATTGTGCCAGACGTATTGAGTACCGCCAATGTTGTTCCGGCGATGCCGCCAATGTTGTTTCGGCGATGATGTTGTCGATGTTGTTCCAGCTATTGTTGCTCTCGATGTTGTTCCAGCATGTTACCTCAGTTGGGCACCTACTGAGTGTTGATTGGACCGATCTAAGCGACGTCTCCGTCGGTGTGGTGTTGACCATGATGCTTCAGATTTGATTCTACTTACACGGACGTGCGAACGTACCTCACCGAACCCCATGAGTAGTATAGTTGCGTGTGGGGCGCATTGCGTATGGTCTGTAAGACCGTATGTGCCTACGGTAGGTCTCCATTGGAGACCCGATGTTGATTGTGGGATTGTTGTCCAGATTTTACCCTTGGAGGGGAACTGTTTCCTTATTGTTGATGACATGACATGCCACTAGTATGATAGGTTCATTTCGTTGTACTATTGCATTCATATAGGTGAGCCTGACGTACTGGGTTTCCTTATGGAAACTAAGGCATTGTTTGTTACATTTGCAGTTTAGAACCGCAGTAGGTTCCGTCGGGTGGTGACAGCGGGCACGCACATTTTGTGGTGAGGATCCTCTTCGGACTATTCAAGGTCATCATGATTACCTGCGTTTATATTTTGTTGTATTGATGTAATCATGTATTTCGACAAACTTTGTTGTATTTTGGTGCACCGACTGGTTATGTAGTTGAGTAACATTCCTGATTTGATGATCGTTCTTTTGTGATTATTGTTGGCTTTTTGGTCTTAATCTATGTTTTGATGATTTAATCAACCTAATCTTAATTGTGATAATGTAGAGTAGCACACATGTTGCATTGCATATATATTGCTTCGTGTTAACCTCTACAGGTGATCAAGACTCAAGGAAAGGAAATCAAGTCAAGACATGTAGTCAAGCTCATTTGAAGACATGTAAGTTGTCTTTCTTTGAGTCTTAGGAACTTTTTGTAATTGAGCATACTTGAGCTAAAAGTACTCAAACACACACTAGGTTCCCTATAGACCTCACACACAAAATTTCATATAATTTGGACTTCAATAGATCACCCAAACTTAGACTGGAAAACACTAAACCAAAACCTGAGCAGTCTGTCCACATTCGGTCGACAAAAAAATACCGTTCGGTCGACCGAGTGATCATATATCTTGTTAGTGTTTAACTGCCCGAGTTCGGTCGACCGTCCCGACCTTTTCAGTCGACCGTCCCGACCTTTTCGGTCGACCGAGTATCAACAAATTTCCAACCGTTTGTTTTGTCATATATACCCAACGGTCGTATTCATATTATCTCAAAATACCCAAAATACATTTTGTGTATCAGTCGACTGAGGACCTTGTTCGGTCGACCGAACCTAAGAAGACTTGACAAACAAGAATTGCCTGTTAGTTTTCGGTCGACCGAGGATCTTGCTTCGGTCGACTGAATATGATCTTGTTTGTCAACCCCAATGTGCCTGGTGTGAATCGGTCGACCAAACCTATCTCGGTGTTCGACCGATCACTTAAGTGTACCCAGATTGTAGCCTTTGGTGGTCGACCGTTCCTTAACCGGTCGACCGAACAACCCGATCCGGTCGACCGAACTTACTTAGAATTGGGTCCTGTCAGTTTCTATTTTGTGTATCTTACACAATTCTTACCCAATTCATCCCCAACGGCTATAATACCTTAGGTGTTTATAAATAGGTGTTCCCTTGACACAATTAGACATCTCTTACACTTCCATTTGTCAAATACGTATAAGAGAAACTCCCAAGTCTCTCATTCCCCAAATCCTACTCTCGAAGCTTAAACTTCCACATCTTAGCATCAATTCCACATCCTAAGCTAAGTGTGCTCAAGTTAGAGAGTGTGTTCCACTCAAGATCTCAGTTGTGAAGAAGCAAGGACTTCCGTGAAATCCCGAAGTGTTCCTCTCGAATTGTGATAGAAGAAAGTCAAGCTTACGAGGGTGTTCATGGAGCTTGTTTTGTAAAAGGCTTAATCTCGGCCCAGAACGAGGTTGATAGTGAAGACGCTAGCGGAGATCAAGCGGACCTTGCAAGAGAGGAAGTAGGCGGGAGGCTGAACCTCTATAAAAATCTGGTGTCATCTTGTGGTTTGTTTTGCTTACTTGTATTTAGTTTTGAATTCCGCTGCATATCTTTGATTGATTAAACAAGTAGGTATTTAGCTTAAAAGTGATTAGAATTAGAGACCCTCACGTTCCCACATTTGGTATCAGAGCCTTGTGAGCTAAATCACATTACTTAACCGTAATTTTTAGTATGGCTTCAACTTCTAATCATGTAGAGGGTTTATGCACAACTCGACCTCCTTTGCTAAATGAGTCAAACTATGATTATTGGAAGAATAGGATGAAAATATTCGTAATATCTAATGACCGACAGCATTGGATGTTTCTTCAAAATCCATACACACCCGCAAATGAAGATGAATTAGATTCACTTAGTAGGCCCAAAATGAAAGAAATTGAGATGAACTCGAAAATCATGAACATTCTTTATTGTGGCCTTAACGAGGATGAATACAATAGAATTAGGGGTTGTGAAAATGCATATGAAATATGGCGTATATTGCAAATGCATCATGAGGGGATAGCAAAACTAAGGAAACCCGCATTAGTCTCCTTATGCATAAATATGAGATTTTTCTATGCAAATCGGTGAAAACATAAGCGAAATGAACACTAGCTTCACCGATATTACTAACTCTCTTTTGGTTCTTGGAAGAAAATTAAATGAAGGAGAGATAACAAGGAAATTCCTCCAGTCGCTAAGCAATGATTGGGAAGATAAGGTGGTAGTGATTGAAGAAGCACACGACATTTCCCAACTCAAGATGGAGGAGTTAATTGGAAATCTCATGGATTATGAGCTCCCAATTAACCACCGAAAGGAGAAGGAAGCCTCCAAGAACAAACCCTTCTTTTCATTACATGTAAATCTTGAGGAACCAAGGAGGAGTGTAGAATATGAGGACATTGAAGTCCTAGCAAAAGACTTCTTCAAATACCTCAAGAAGGATAAAGAAGAAAATAATGAAAGAAGAGGTAGAAGAAGTGAAATGAGAGAAAAGAAGGAGAAGGAGGAGAGTGAAAATGAGAGAAAAGAGAAGGAGAAGAAAAATGAGAGAAGGGAGAGAAGGAGAGAGAAGGAGAGGAGTAAGAGAAAAGAGAAGAGGTTGGAAGCTCACAAGGCTACTTGGGACGATATATCATCATCATCTTCATCCCAATCAACCACACCTTCATCAACAAAGGAATTTGCACATATGTGTTTTATGGTAATTCAAGATGAAGGAAGTGAGGTATCCTCTAACTCTTGTTCTATTAGATCATGTTCAACTAAGTCTTATTATAGTGATAGCTCACATTCTAGTGATAATGAAGAAACTTATACACATGATGAGCTTTAAAATGCATTCCATGACTTAGTTAAAAAATATGAGATCATTTGTGAAAACAACAAAAGTGCTAGAAAGCTAATTAATGGTCTCCAAAACCAAATTGAAACATGCATGAGTGAGAAGAATGAGGTACTTGCTAAACTTGAAACTAATGCATCAACTCTTGAAAGTTTAAAAGCAACACCCATTGATAGTGAACAACTAGATCTTCAAGCTTGCAATGTGCAATTAAGAAAATATTTAGAAAAGTTCACAAATGGAACTAAGATGCTTAATATGTTATTCGGAAGTCATAGGAAATCTTTTCAAAAACATGGTTTAGGATATAATGCAAAATTGAAAAACCATGCATCTCATTCAACTTTAAATGGAAAGCACTTAGTTGTAAGATATAGTTCTTCAACTGTGTGGGCTCCTAAAACCAAAATGGTTTGGATTCCCAAAGCTAATATTCAAGGACCCAAAGTCATTTGGGCACCTAAATCTACACTTGTAGGTGCTTGAGGGAGAAATCGGTGGTGACCGGGCAAGCTTAAGAGTCAAATTCAAAGCCGGTTGCATCACCAAATGGGATTGGAACCAATTCAAAGCTTCAAGTGGGTAAAATTTCTTATCATCTAAAATTTTCAATGAATTGGTTCTAGTCTAGGTCTTTATATGCTTAATTGTCAAATCATTTATTGATTCTTTGCAAATCTTAAAATTTGAATCACATCAATTGCAAAAGTGTCAAATTTGTAAATGGATATGAAAAAGGGGAAATTAAAACATCACATGCCGATTGTTAATATATTTGCTTGATGTTTAAAAATGGGAGAAATGGAATTGAACTTAATCGAAAAATCATATTCATATTGATAGGGGGAGCTTAATGAATATTATTTTCTAAGTGTAATGAAGTTCAAAATTTAGGGGGAGCAACTTCATTACCAGACATCTACATTCAATGCTTATATCGTATAATTTTTTGATGGATGTCAAAGGGGGAGAGATAATTAAGGGGGTAACTAGATATTTTATTATAATTGAATAAAAACTATGCACATCCATATGGGGAGCATTTATATGCATAGTTTACATCTAAACCTTTCAAGTATTAAGATATAGGTTGCCATCATCAAAAAGGGGATTGTTGGCTTTTTGGCCTTAATTTATGTTTTGATGATTTAATGAACCTAATCTTAATTATGATCATGTAGAGTATCACACATGTTGCATTGCATATATATTGTTTTGTGCTAACCTCTACAGGTGATCAAGACTCAAGGAAGAAAGGAAATCAAGTCAAGACATGTAATCAAGCTCATTTGAAGACATGTAATTTTTATTTCTTTAAGTCTTAGGAACTTTGTGTAATTGAGCTAAAAACTACTCAAACAAACACTAGGTTCCCTATAGAAGTCACACACAAAATTTCATATAATTTGGACTTCAATAGATCACCCAAACTTAGACCGGAAAACACTAAACCAAAACCTGAACAGTCTGCCCACATTCGGTCGACCGAAACAGACCGTTGAGTCAACTGAGTGATCATATATCCTGTTAGTGTTTAACTGCCCGAGTTCGGTCGACCGTCCTGACCTTTTTGGTCGACCAAGTATCAACAAATTTTCGATCGTTTGTTTTGTCGTATATACCCAACGGTCGTATTCGTATTATCTCCAATACCCCAACTACATTTTGTGTATCGATCGACCGAACCTAAGAAGACTTGACAAACTCGAACTGCCTGTTAGTTTTTGGTCGACCGAGGAACTTGTTTCGGTCGACCGAATATGATCTTGTTTGTCAAACCCAAAGTGTCTGGTGTGAATCGGTCAACCGAACCTATCTTGGTGTTCGACCGATCAATTAAGTGTACCCAGATTGTAGCCTTTGGCAGTCGACCGTTGCTTAACCAGTCGACCGGACCTTAATCTAAGTGTAAGTTGATTGGTCACTAATCTAGAGGGGGGTGAAAAGATTGTCTCTTAATTTTCTTAAACAATTGCACAATTAAAATAATACGAGAAAGAATAGAAACCACAAGATGACTCCGGAGATTTATAGAGGTTCGATCACACTACCGTGATCTAGTCCTCTCCTCAAGTTCCGATCGATCCTCCGATCCCTACTTGAGAATTCACTATTATCTTCGTTCCGGGTCGAAGATAAACCCCCTTACAATCGGAGCCTTGCGAACACCATCGCCTTGCTCGAATCTCCTCTCACAACCCGAGAGGGTGTTTCCTCGAAGCTTTACAACACAATGGAAATTGAATGTGGTTGTGTAATTCTAACTTGAATGCACTCAAGGATTGAAATTAAGCTTGGAGTGAAATTAGTGGAAGTATGAGAGTTGGTGGAGCTTTGAAGGCTTGAAGATTGAGAGCACAAGAGTAGGATTGATTTTTTTGGCAAGTGAGGTAGTGAATGTGTCTCTTAAGTGAAACTTATATAGCATTCAAATCAAATAGAGTCGTTATGGTAATTTGGTGAGAATTTGACCAATAGAAAACAAGATGTGACTTAAGCTCGGGCAGAAATCGAAGCATATTCGGTCGACCGTTATCCAAACGGTAGTCCGAAGAATTGGTCTGAATTAAGAACTCAGTTGATCGATTATAGGTCGGATAACTGTTCACCAACTTCCAGTAACATTTTTCCTAATATCGGCTAATTAACTTCGGTTGACCAAGAACACTTCGGTGGACCGTTCAAAATGGACAATAAAGAATAGGTGTGACTTGGTGATCATGTTCGGTAGACTGCGGCATGTTCAGTTGACCGACACATGTGCGGGTTTTTGGCTGATATTGAGTGGGAAATTGGTTTATCGTTAACAGTCGAAATATTACGTGGAAAAATAGCCATTATGTTTAGATTGACAACAAGACTTTGGTAATCCGACAGGTTATCTGTAGACCAGTATGGATGTTTCAAAAGTTGTCGCTAAACGACAAAATATAAGTCTGTTGGAGTTAGTTTGTGCCACGTGGGCCAATAAGATGAAGTCGTTTAGGCCAAAAGACACAAGTGATGTTTGGATGACCGATCTCCCTTCGGTTTACAGAATAGAGATGTCCAGAGAAATTTCGAAGCTACTGGGGATAGGGAAACGGTTGACCGAGTAAGGTTCGGTACACCGAAACAAGGATTCCAGGAGATCAAGTGTTTACTGACTCTAAGGAGATGGTTGACCGTGTAAGGTTCGGTACAACGAAACAAAGATTCCAGGAGATCAAGTGGTTACTAACTCATAGGAAATGGTTCACCGAGAGACACTCGGTCATCCATTGGAAACAGATTCACTAGACCGACAGGGAAACGGTCGACCGAGACAGACGAGCTTATCCTGCGTGCATCAAGTGTACATATGATCCTATAACTCAAATAAATGGAAAATTACATATGAAGTCCTTGAGCTTTCATTACAAGTCTTGAGCCTTGATCTTGAAGTTGATTAGTCTCTTAGTTTGATCACCTACATTGTTAGGAATACACAATATCTATGCAATTTGACAATATGATGTGTGTGATGTTGTAATTTAAGTTATGCATAATATTAGTTTGTTAATCATCAAAATTTAGATTAAATGGCCAAAAAGCCAACACTGAGTTGCCAAACGGCCGACCGAACAACCCGATCCGGTCGACCGAACTTACTCAGAATTGGGTCCTGTCAGTTTTTGTTTTGTGTATCTTAAACAATCTTTACCCAATTCATCCCCAACGGCTATAATACCTTAGGAGCTTATAAATAAGTGTCCCCTTGACACAATTAGACATCTCTTACAGTTCCATTTGTCAAATACACCTAAGAGAAACTCCCAAGTCTCCCATTCCCCAAATCCTACTCTCCAAGCTTAAACTTCCACATCCTAGCATCAATTCCACATCCTAAGCTAAGTGTACTCAAGTTAGAGAGTGTGTTCCCTCAAGATCTCAGTTTTGAAGAAGCAAGGACTTCAGTGAAAGCCCGAAGTGTTCCTCTCGGATTGTGAGAGAAGAAAGTCAAGCTCACGAGGGTGTTCGTGGAGCTTGTTTTGTAAGGCTTAATCTCGGTCCGGAACGAGGTTGATAGTGAAGACGCGAGCGGAGCTCGAGGGAGATCGGGCGGACATTGCAAGAGAGGAAGTAGGCGGGATGCCGAATCTCTATAAAAATCTGATGTCATCTTGTGGTTTGTTTTGCTTACTTGTATTTAGTTTTAAATTCCGCTGCATATCTTTGATTGATTAAACAAGTAGATAATTAGGTTAAAAGTAATTAAAATTAGAGAGCCTCACGATCCCAAAATTATGCCATCTTGCTTGCACCTAGAACATAGTGTTTGAAAATTTCTTACCTTGTCATTGGAACATTCCTCGTTAGGTGCTCTCTTCCTCTTTTTTTTTTGTCTTCCAGGTCTTGGTCTAGAAAATTTTGGCTTGATAGTTGGAAATACAATTTTAACCATTGAAAGATGTCAGGAATTGACATGACAATCTCTGCATAGGCCTTCATGTAGGTCTCCACGTAGTAGCAGTTTTCTGCATATTCCTCAACACGTGGAGTACGGACCATAATAGATGCCACACCATTTTTCAGTGATATTCCCCTCATTACGTGAGCATGACCTATTCTTTAAGTCGATGAAAACTTTTTTGCCATCAAAATATACCTGTAAATGTTGATGCCTGCATAAAAAGGCTTCACAGAACCACCTTCTTTTACTGCTTCCAATATTTTCTTGATTTCCGGACAAAGCGGCTTGTTGACTTCACTAATGACTTCTTCACTCCTAGCATGAATAACATTCTTATGCTCTCCGTCAAAGTGATGTTTGTCTTTTCTTGAGCTTCTAATATATGTTTCTTCCAGCTTTTAGAAAGGTTTTGTTGTAAAAATTATACGTAACGTGCATGACAACGGGGAACACAGGTCAATTAACATCACAAGTTCAATCCAAACAAAACCAATGAATAAATCCATGAGAACAAACAAAGAAAACAAACAGAAGTTAGGAACACAAATTAAACACCTCAACCAAACCGTCGTTGATCAAACTCCCCTGAGAGAAATTATCCCCCTCCCCCCAAGTATCGATGTGATTAGTGCAAGCGTTTTCTGTTGGTTTTTTGGCTAATATATAATCTTTAATCATATTTTGATGATTAATTAACATATCAATAAATCTATGTGTATCTTTTTCTACCTTATATGTACATGCATATATATTTGGTTTTACTAACCATTTCAGAAGACAAGTTGTTCCACCCTCTTCCCTATTCCCTCATCCTCCACCAATCTCTCTTTCTCTCTCACTCACTATTTCTCCTCTTCATCTTCTTCTTCACCCAACAGTAACCCACCCAATTCCCATCCACCGCCCTTCTCCAAGCTCTGGCGACAATGAGGATCACGGAAAGGGCTTCAATGTCATCACGACGATGAAGCTTCAGTGAGGTACGCCACCCACCCCTTTAGTTATCGGGTTCCTTGGTCGGAGGTGTCTGTGGGGGTTGGAGGAAGGAGTGGTCGGCGGGATGCAGCCGGAGTTGGCCGGAGACGTGGCCGGGGAAGAGAAGGAGATGCTCGAACGGGGAAGCACGAAGCAGCCGCGATGGCGACCGTCAGAGCCGGCGGTGGCCTACTCGGTGACGAGTAGGGTCGGCGGCAACGTAGAGTGGTGACTGGATTTGGTTTGACGGTGTTGGGATAATGATTGGCATTGCAATAAGTCCCTGTAATATATATTTGTACTAGTTTAATTCAATTAATTGAGTTAAATGCAAGGAGAACCTTGAATTATTGAGATTTGAATAAATAATGAGTAATTGGATTAATTGTTAGAAACACCATGTAATTAATTTGTATTTGGTTAGGTAATTAATTATTGGAATATTTGTGGGAAAATCATGGATTTAATTATATTTGATTAAATAATAAATAATGAGATAATTGCTGGAAAAACACTGGAGTTATTTTTCTTTGAATGAATAATGAATAATTGGGTTAATTGATAGATAAACCTTGGATTTTTCATAATGATGGGAAATAATTTAGATTAGGGAAAATTGCCCTTTTTCCCTGGACTTTTCAGATATTTGTAGAAAATTACATTAGTTGTGTAATTTACTGTTTTCCCTTGAGCTTATCAGAATTGTGATTTGTACAGAAATTGGGGCGGAATTATGCTTACACCCCTGTACTCTTTTGGCTGTGGATTTTAGAGCTACATTTTACCCTATAGCTTTTTTTGTTTGTCAAGTCTTATTTATGCTTATTTACTCCTTGTTTATGTTGGGGTAATGTGACCCGTGCTTTTAGGGGTAAATTGCGTTTACCCATTGCCTTGTGAGAGGTTCGTGTAACCGGTTATCCACCCATGTTGTGACGAGTGGCCGTTGGAGAGCATTGCTCACGGGCTTGGGTGTGGGGTGGCAGTGAGATGACATGTGATGCATGTATGACTAGATGTTAAGGTTTTCCCCTTGTGTTGTGGCGGTTGGGGAGGGCCCACCCACGTTGTGATGAGTGATCATTTGGGAGCGTTGCTCACCGGCTCCAGCGTGTGGTTGGCTCCCGAAGTTGGATGCGGGACTGGCCGGTCAGCTCACCAGGATTGTGATGAGTGGTCGTTAGGGTGCGTTGCTCACAAGCTTGGGTGCGTGGTTGGAGTAAGGAGTTTCCTTGTTGGACAGATGCTCGGTCATGTTGACGGTGCACGCTCGGCCTGGCTAGGTCACGTGGTCGCCTTGGGATGTGTGACAGTTCAACTGTGAGAGAAGGTTGAGTGTTTCCTTGTGGATAGGACATGTAGTGAGGTCATGGTTCAAGCTCGGCTTCGCTGGGACGCATGGTCACCTTGGGTCATGAGACCAATGTGAGCTATTTATGTAAGGATCGATGGCCCTCTAGTTAAGAACTATGTGCGGAATTAAAATGCTAGGTAAAGGATTAGGAGATAAACAAGCAAACTACAAAATTTGACGCCCGAGTTTCAAAAGGTACAACACCACACCCGATCCTAGTCCTCCTTTCAAGCCTCGCTTACGGTTCCACTATCCGATCTCTGTTCTGGGTCGAGATCAACACATTCTACAACCATTGAGCCTTGCGAACAACCTCGCCTCGCTCGTGTCTCCTCTCACAATCTGAGAGGGAGCTTCCTCGAAGCTTTACAATGCTTGGGTGATTTTTTGATATGGGAGTTGAATCACAATCTAACTACAATGCTCTAACTTGAGCACACTTGAATATAAGATTGGAATTGATAATCTTAGTGGTGAAGTTGGGCTTTTGAGTGTATGTGAGCTTTGAAGGTTTGGAGATTGAAAGCAAAAAGATAATAGATGAATGGAGAGTGTAAAGTTATGGTTTGTGTCTCTTTAGTGGTGTTTATATAGGCTTCAAAGCTTAGAAAGTCGTTGGAGAGTTGATGAAGAAATGGACCAATGAGAAGCAAGACATGAAATAAGCTCGAGCAGAATTCGAGGCAAGTTTGGTCGACCATGTCAGAAATGGTATTCCAAAGCAGGTTAAATGGATTGGTCATATTTAAGATTCGGTTGACCGAATAGGACTCGGATCACCGTTTACCAACTTCCAGTAAGTATTTTCAATTTTGCCTTATTTAATTTCAATTCACCGAATTACTTATGTTCGGTTGACCGTTTAGACTTTGGTAGACCGAAGTAAGCGTAGGTTTTCTGCTGACAACTATGGCTTAAAAGTTTGTTGTAGGTAACGATCAAATGCCACGTGTAACTAGCCGTTGGGCGCCTAAAGCCAATAAGGAATCGATTGACCAACAAGAGTTCGGTTGTACGAAATCGGACAAGTCAATTGGCCTTGAAGGCTAAATTCAAATGCGCCCGTTGGAGCAAAGTCCAAAACTGGTCCACGGTATTTTGGTCGACTGAAGTTGTTTTGGTCGTCCGATTGGAAAATTCCAGAGAGCATCCTATTGTTTACTGATGGGAAGGATTCGGTTATCCAATAGGTGTTCGGTAAACCAAAGGGGAACGTTTCGGTGGACCGTGAAGGATTCAGTGGACCGAACTTGGTCGGGACAAAATCCTAGTGTTCAAGTTTACATTAAACCTCATGGACTCAATAAATATAAAATTACATGTCTTGGTCCAAAGCTTTGATTACAAGTCTTCATTCTTGAGTCTTTGTCACAGTGCTCCTTTACTTGATGAATCTTGATCAACCTATTAAGATGATTGGTAAGTATATGCTATATATGCATGTAATCATGTTTGACTACTTTGATTGACTAGGTTAATTGATTAAGATTAATTTAATTAATTATAAAAATCAATATAAATTAAGGCCTAAAAGACAACAGTTTATATGGCGTGGCGTAGTGTTGTGAGCCATTTAGATGGTGTGGCCCATTTTTGTGCCATCAGGGATGGCTTGAACTTGTTCAGTGTTGGGTTGGGGTGGTGTACTGAGTCTTGTTTAAGGACTCAGGCATTATTTGTATGTGTGCAGGTGAGACGCGATAAGCGGTTGGAGGTGACTTGGGCTTGGGTCGCGTGGACTGGATATATTGATCTCAGTTTTCATATATTTTCCTACTACTCTTAATTGTCATGTAGTAGGAAATTCAGGGTTTTTTGTATTACTCTTCCGCATTGTACTCTGATCTTGAATTTATGGTATGTTTTAATTGAGGCCTCGACTTGATTTTTGTTAGTTAATGTCCTTTTTTTGCTTGTTATAGTTGTGATTTATTGTTGTGTCTTGAGTGCAGATTAGGGGCGTTACACAAGTGTTGATACAAGACAAGAAATCCAGGTTGAAGAATAGTAAATGATTTGTGTTTCTTGTACTTAGGATTAAAATGTAACTTAGGCACTTGAACTCTTATTGATTTGCATTGCATGGTCCATGGAAACCTTATAGATGTCTCACACAAAATTTCATATCAAACCGACTCTCTTAGGTGACCGATTACACGTAGGAATTCCCCTTGGAACAGAGTTTCTGCTCCATAGGGTCGACTGGTAGACTATCTGGTTTGACCAAATTTAACAGACATTTGTCCCTTCCTTAAATGGTCAACTGATCTCTGATCCCGGTTCGACCGTTAGCCTTTGTTGACCAATATATCCCTTAAACTTTTATTTTGCTTCTTCGGTTATTTCTCTACACGTGTCGCAATTAGTGTACAAACCGGTCGACCGAAAATTGAGTTTGGTCCGACCGTTTGACACATCGTATTGTCTTTAATATGACCATTGTATTCTTCAATAGTCGTATACATATACTTCACCTAACCCCCATTTTGTTTTTGGCCACCAGTCGAACAATGCCATGATGGTGGTAGACCGGATCAAGATCTATGCAAGCTCCAAACTCCCTGTTATTTTTGGACTGTTAACTCTTTTGTTTATAATTATCCTAGCCAAAATGATTAGAACGGTCGACCACCCCTAGACTTGGTTCGACCGTTCACTTTGCTCTTACCGGTCGATCGTTGGTGTCCCGATTTGACTTCTTACGATTTCTATTTTGTGTATCTTACACAAATCATTGCGAAATCAATCCCAACGTATGGCTAGATTAAGTTTAGGGCCTATATATAGATCATGGAACAAATTTTATAAGTTACCAATCCTTTCTCAAAAGCTCTGATACTCATATTACTTCCTTTTGCTCTCAAACTTCTCATTGTGCCAAATCTTTCCACTTGAATCATTCATTGCTTTAATCAATCATTCAAGTGCTTGAGATTAGAAGTGGTTACTGAAAATCTTCTGCAATGTGTTGTAATAGCTTTCGGAGTGAAGCTCTTGTCCGATTGTGAGAAGGTGGTCCAAGCTTGAAGTGGAAAGCCAAGATCTTCCATCCCGGAATGGGGAGACGGATTAGTGGATAACGCGAAGTTGCTCAAGGAGGAGCAATTCATAAGAGAGGACTAAGATCCGGTTGGTGGATCCAAACCTCTATACATTGGTCTTGTGGTTTGCATTTTTGTCTCTCTTTCATTATATTTTACTATTTTATTGAGACATTTGCTTAATCTTTTAAGAGGGCATTTAGTATATTCACCCCCTTTAGACTAATTCTAGGGCTAGTTAGATCCTACATTTGGTATCAGAGCATCGTATCTTGCATATAAACAAATTAGTCTTTGTAGCAATGACCCAACAATATGAAGAATTTCACACTGGTAGACATCATTTGTTTAATGGAACAAACTATGCTTATTGGAAGAAATGCATGATTACTTTTATCCAATCATATGAAATAAAATTGTGGGTGTTTCTTCAAATTCCATACATTAAAACTAAGGAACTTGACCTCATGATGGATGATGAGCTCGAGATGGCTCAAATGAATGCCAAGCTTATGAACATCCTCATGTGTGGATTAATAGAGGACAATATTGTAGGATCAATGCTTGTGACTCCTCATTTGAGGCATCGCGTATGCTTGAAACTCACTTTGAGGGTCGATCGTCCGTTAATGAGACAGGGATAGATTCTTTCATGCAAAAATATGAAAATTTTCTATGAAACCTAATGAAAACATAAGAGAGATGCACACTTACTTTACCCATATTAGTAACTATTTAAAGAACCTTGGTAAGGTTTTGATTGAATGTGACAGGGTGCGGAAGTTTCTTAGGTCGCTATCCATGGAATGGGAGAAAATGACTACGAATATTGAAGAAGCCAAAGACCTCTCCATATTGAAGATGGAGGATCTTATAGGAAGCCTTATGGATTATGAGATACAAACGGAAGAAAGGAAGGAGCAGGAAAAGGAGCGGGAAAGCTCAAGAAGGAAAGAAAAACAATTGCTCTAAAAGCAATCTCGGATTCAGAGTTTATCGAAGATGAGGATACTGATGAAGACATTGCTTTGCTAACCCGAAAATTCAAGAAATATCTCTTTAATGGAAAATTCACAAGAGGAAAAGGTGAATCCTCTTGCAATCTCACGTGCTATGAATGCAACAAAAATTGCCACATGAAGGACAACCCCTTTCTTAGGCCGAGAGATCATGACAGAAGAGAAAAAAGTGATACCTCCTAGAAGAGAAAGGGATGAGAGAACAAAGAGTGATAGAGAAGAAAGGTCATCAAGAAGAGACAAAGAGGAGAGACCTAGAAGACAAGAACGAGATGCTCACAAAATAAGATTGCTTCGTGAGAGGGAAGGGAAGAAGGCTCTCAAGGCTACTTGGGATGATTCAAACTCATCTATGGCTTCTGATTCCGAGTATTCTCAAGATGAAGAAGCACACACGTATTTGGATTATGATTCAAGCCATTCTCCATCACAAAGGATAGCAATCAACCTCAAGTTGTGGAAGTTGAAGACGATGATGAGGTATCCTCTTATGAAACATTTCTTTACGATGACTTGTTAGATGCATTTCAAACTTACTGAGCGCTGTCAAATAATTTGTCAGAAGAACAAGTTAGGAAGAAAAGTTCACCTAGATTTATCCATCTAATATGAAGCTTTAGTTAAAGAAAATGATCGCTCACTAGTGAGATAAAAACATTGAAATCTACCAATGTTTGACATGTGTAGATAGTCGTTGCGTGCCAAAGGCCAAGAAGGAATCAGTAGACTGATATGTGTTTGGTCATCCAAAATTGTACAAGTCAATTGGGCTCTAAGGCATAATTCAAATACAACCGTTGGAGCAAAGTTCAAAACCGGTCAGGTCTATCGAAGGTGTTTCAGTCATCCATCTGGATAATTTCATAGAGCAACCTATTGATTACTGTTGGGAGATTTTGGTAGACCGTATTAGGTTCGGTTGACCAAACTTGGTCGGAACGGAATCATAGTGCTCAAGTTGACATTTAATCTTATGGACTCAATAAATGGAAAATTATAAGCCTTGGTCGAAATCTTTGATTACAGGTCTTGAGTCTTGATGCCTTTGTCTCATTGCTCTTTCTCTTGATTATCTTGATCAATCTACTAAGATGATTGCAAGTATACAAGTATGTATGCATATAATCGTGTTTACTCACAATGATTGATTAGGTTGATTGACTAAGATTAGTTTGATTAATCATCAAAACTAATATAGATTAAGGTCGTAAAGTTAACAGGCCGGTCTCAACTCTCTCCAGACATAACGTGGTATCCCCTTGTTGATATACCGGGGGTCCCATGACTACCTTATCACACTTGTAGGTGCGGTTTTAAGACCATGGAGCTATGGTCTGACATCCCAGACACCGTTTGCCACACGTTCTACATTTGCGGCTCAGAGATGCCGACCATCTATTGTCGATACTTCGTCTGGGAGGATGACACACTAGCACCACCGGTGGAGGAACCCGACCAAAGACTAAAAGACCTAGGGATGCGTAAAATGCTCTGGTTGATCTTCGAAGTTGAGTTAGATTGTAGAGTTGCACTGCACTATCTTCAACGCTTTCAGGCGATGACTGATTAGAAACCTCTGTTCCCCTTAATTTATTTAGAAGAGATTAGAAATTGTTGGTGTTCATTTTTGGTTTTGTTGGTGCATTAAATATATGTACTTCCATGTTAGTTTGTTGATTATCACTATCAATATGAAGAAAACAATTTCCCTTTGAACATAACGTCTCCTTATGTTTGTGTCATCCATGGACAATGAATGATTTTTCTCAATTTCCCAGTACCATCCAAACCTACGAAAAGAATTAACTACAAAAGCAAGGATGTCGTTTAATGGACATGTATGTCCTTTAAGGACACGAGTATGTTGTTTGAAGCACGAATTTGTCTTTAGAACTCGAATGTGTCCTTTAAATGTGTTCTTTAAAGCACAACTCTATTTTTTAAGGACATGTATGTCCCTTAAAAAATATTGAATTTTCAGCAAAGGAAAAATATTGAATTTTTTGTTGGTTTTTTGATGTATGAAAATTAAATAATAAAAAACATATATAACTTTATTGGT
The DNA here is from genome assembly GCA_963682175.1 of Triglochin maritima. Classification (NCBI taxonomy): domain Eukaryota; kingdom Viridiplantae; phylum Streptophyta; class Magnoliopsida; order Alismatales; family Juncaginaceae; genus Triglochin; species Triglochin maritima. The sequence goes on along the minus strand of OY821771.1, from coordinate 27,844,983 downwards.
TTATTCAAGAAATCCAATAAAAGTCACAATTATCAAAAAGATGCGCTCTATGTCACCTTCCATGTCATCATTTGCGATTTTAATTTTATTATTTTAAAGTGATTAGAAAATATGATTTCTAATAAATTGAGAGATGTTTGGAAAGTAAAATTGAACCTCTTTTCCGTCCTAAACCCAAAAACAACCTTAAATACGAAATTTGGAAGACCGACCCCAAAAACCAAGTCCAAGAAATGGAAGCAGACATGGACGTTCCACACACCAGTGGGAAAAATTAGGTGAGCAGGTGGTTTGCGTTTTGAGCAACGTACAAGTTTCCAGCTCGACAGGATGTTATCTCACATCCTATGTCTCCACATAAATTAAGATGTAACATTATCATTAAAACATACAAGACATTAATTAAGATGGGGCCAACAAGAGCACATGCTCCCACATTCCATCCTTATATATTTACCACTCCAATCTTATCCTCATCTCATCATTCCCATAAAGTGTGCCCACTAGCCAAAGCATGTCTGATTGATCGTTTTATATTAACCGCAAGTGCACGGCCGCGTTGAAGCGGTGGCAAATACCAGTCGTCCACTGGGAGGTGTGTCGACAATTGGTTTGTTCGAAGGCGAGTGGAAAGAAAGGGAAGAAAGATGTATTACACTACACTAATCTAAACTAGTAAACAAGCAAGCTGAAATGAAATAACTAAACAACTAAGCTAAACAACTAATGAAGAAGATAAAAATACAGGAATGGAAACCCATAAGGGGTGGAGTGTGTGTGCAGATGAAATAAGTGTGGTGTTGAATGTATACTATAAGCTCAAGTGTGGTTAGTGTTTGTTCATGCATAAGAAGTACCTCATGGCAAGACCTATCATTTACAACACTAACCTAGGTGATTAATATGAGCAATGCAAGGTTGTTATTAAGAACATAACGAGCATGGAGTGTACCTAACTATGGCAGAAACCATCAAGTAAAGTTCTTATTAATTCAAGCAAGCATACCAATATCTCTCACAAACAATAAAATCTAGCATTCATACCCCCTACATAACATGTACATACATCTACTCCACCCCCAAAGGGGATGGAACTACTCACACATATTTAAACTAACTACTCTAACAAAATGAAGCATTATACTGAAATAAAACTACACTAATCAAGCAAGAAATATTAAAGAAGCATAAAAGGAAAGGAAAGACTAAACAAACATGCACAAATTAAAAGACAAGATTAAAAGAAACTAGAAGAATTATTTTATTAACAAATGACTCACATTGAAGGTAGCATTCTTCTCCACCTTGAGCTTTTCCTTCAAGGCTCACTCCTTAGTAGAGGGTATGCCACCAAGCAATGGGTCATTACAATGGAAGGTGAAGAGTTCTATTTATAGGCATGGACAAAGCTAATCCGGGACAATCCCCCGATGTGGGACTAAACCAATACCAAAAATGGACTAAGAATACACTAATACACGTGCCCCACAAATCTGAGAGGATCCAGAATGATTTGGACCCCCAATTAGCGATCTATTGGATCTGGATTCATCTGGGATTTGTTGTGGGATTTGCTGGTGGTCTTTGTTGGTCTTTGATGCATCTAGTTTGTTTATTAGAGCTCCGACCCGAATCTAATTGTCAAAGTACTCCCAATGATGGTGTGGACTTTCCTGTTTTGCTCTTAGGTCCTTCGGTCTTACGATCAGGTCCTTCTCCCTTGCATCTTAGTCCCTAGGTCTCACAATTAAGTCCTTTTTCCTGCTTTTGGGTCCTTTCATGGCTCTTCTCTTCAAACCTCTTTATTCCTGAAAACTAAACATAAAACTCGTCACGTAGCATTACTTAGGTGTAAGATAATGGATATAAGATACAAATATGAGCATGAAATGATGTCAATCAAATACCCCCACACCTAAGTTTTTGCTAGTCCCGAGCAAAACAAAGAAAGAGAAAAGAAAACGAGAAACAAGAAATCCTAACTCCCTTTCGTAGGAATCACGGTTGCACTTGGCACGTTCAACAAGCCGTTAAACCTCTTTGTTGTCAAAGAGGAGGAGTGTTGTCTCCGGAGGGTTTTCAGCGGATATACCCACAAAATCCGAACAAGATGCATTCTTCAATCTAGACACTCGACTCGTTGGTCAATTTTTTGTCGATCATTGGACGTGGTAATCCTACGGGCCGACTCTATATATGTAATCAGTCCACACACCTAACCTAATGAACCATTCGTGCAAGTTAAATAAGGAATTAAGTGAAAGACGTGGACAACCTTAACATCCTCAAGTGATACAAAGTGTAAAGTCCATTAAGGTTCTTAGTTGCATTACCATTTTTTTTCTTTTTGTTTCTTTTTTTCATTTTATTAGTTGGAGCTTCATTCTCCCAGGGTCAGGTTTCATGCATCATTGCCCACGAGGACTTACACTATCATCTACACCTTTCCCCAAATCTCCACATAGGGCGATCCCTACCACCCGTGTAACGGGATTTCGGTCGGCGCATCCCAAGTCAGATGACTCGAAAGCACCAGGCACAAAGTCCCCTCAGACCTACTTTCCCGAGTGATAGGAGCCGTGCGAGAAGAGAGAACACCTACTCACTTATTTCTTATCTACACATGAACCAAAACCCCCACACTTAATGTCTCAAAACAAGATTTTAAGGGTCCTTGACTACAACAAACTTCCTTAAGTTAACAAACACAAATTATTGACTCACTAGGATTAGGGTCAACTTCTTTAAATGTTTGAGCACTGAAACCCTATGATTACTCACCCCCAAAGAAAAAATGGGGTGCATCCTAACAACTCGATAAATCCTAAAGTCACTGTACTAGATATCCTAATGCATCAAGTTCAAGACAATTTTGGGAGCTTTCTTTTTACTTTGCCTCTCAACGGTTTTGCACATGCTAAACACACGCAAAACCCACAAAATATTTTCTTTCGCAAACACATGAAGATTTTGAAAGAAATGTGAAAATTTTAAAGCACTAGGCAACCAAAAGAAGACATGTCACCCAAGGACATGGCAAGCAGATATATCGATATTCAATGCGGCACACTAACATGACCCTATCAATACACACAAAAGAAAATAAAATTAAAGGAAAAAGACTCAACTATGTAGACACGTAAAACACCCCCCACACCTACTTCATACATTGTCCTCAATGAATGTGAGAAAGATACTACATGGATTTATGCATGAAAAAGGAGAGATCGCACCAACATGAAGTACAAAGGGAAGTTCAAGGTCATGTTGATGGACACAAACCCGAATTCCCTCAATACCTGTGATATGCTAAAGAAAGGATACAAATACTGTTGGATTTCATGTTTAATTATACATATATTTTTTCGATTTTTTATGTATAATAAGGATCAATTTTCAATTTTCTATAATTTATTTCATGCATGCATCAATTTGTTTCAATATCTAGTTTCAAAACTTTATTAAAACAAATATGGGCTCCGAAATTCATACCTAGAAGTTCTCTTAAACTTCTTGAAGATTCGGAGATGTTGGGGATGCTCCTCGCTGCGCCGGATGCCTCCGAGTATTCACCAAACTCTAAACAAGATCGGAGAGAGGGAAGCTAGTCTCTCAATCTCCGATAGGTTTAGAATCCAATTACTAACCCCTCTTTAATTCTCTTGAGAAGATGATCTCTTAAGAACTAAAACTAAACTTAAGAATTAAGGGATTTTCGTGGAGAATTATGGAGAGAGAATTTTTGCACAAGAAATAATGAATTCAATTAATTAGGTAATGAAATAAGCTTGTATTTATATGCTCTCTCCAAATTACCTATTCATGTGCAACCCCTTGCCCATGATCTCATGCAAAATTCCATCTAACCATCCATTATTTAATAATAAATAATATTAGCCACGAATTAAATCAATTATGGACCAATTCCATGCATGATCTAATTAATTCTTAAATTAATTATGCACAAAATCGTCTGGACCGGTCGACCGTTTCAAGGTTCGGTCGACCGTTCTATAACTCGGTCGACCGTTCGTAACAGGAACTATTCCATCGCAATGTTCGGTCGATCGACCGATCACATTCGGTCGACCGTTCGAACAGATGAAAATTCTCTGTTATCGGTCGAGACACGTCCGGTCGACCGTGCCCGACCGGTCGACCGTTTACTGCTAACCGGTCGACCGTTTGAGCACTGTTTTGCAGACTTGTCAAATTTCGGTTTAACCCCTACAAAATTTGACATTTCGGGATTAGTAGTAAATTCACAACTTATGTAACATATTATCCTATGTAATGATCAATCATTACACCCCATAATATTTACATCACATATGAATTTAATTTAGATTCTAATTATGTTATTAATCACAACATAATTTTGATTTTTCTTGTTCACCCCATGTGTCATATTTTCTACATGAAACCCGACACATCCTATGAACTCAAAATCCCCAATACTAGTTTCCCAGTTTTGTGGTGTGACCTATTGGAGGATCTAAACTAAGTTGACAGTGAGATTAAGAGCTTAATATCACAAGCTATAAGCGGTATCTAGCTACACATTATAGCTCCCAATTAGTTAGATGTCTTAATTCCACTCGAACCAAAACCCGATCCATTTAGTGATGGAGTGCACCACTTGTGCCCGTCCCTTGCCTCATGATATTAAGAATACACACAAAGTAGTATTGTGTCATCTTTGTATTAGTATTCATTTCTTGATCTCTTTAAGCTAGTTATAAATATGTGAATTAACTCAAATCACATTGTGCACTTTATAACTTTGCTTTATCAAGGGGCCCACTAATATCATCACTAATTAAGAGGGGCAATGATAATCTTTTGACTAACTATCTTCTCCAACGAAAGTTATACTTAACCAACTAATGCCTTTACACTACACTCATCGATAGCTCAAGACACTAGTCTAATTAAGAACTCCTTAAGCGATCGAATATAAGTCTCATATCAAAGGACCAAGGACACAGTAAAATATTAGTGACACAAAAACACATTCCTATAATATTTTACTTGTTAGGTCAATTCGGTATACAAAAGTACTATTTTCCTCTTTTATGTACCCGCGTTGTCACTCACTTGTAGAGCTACAATGATCTATGACCAACACGACAATCTTAACTCGGTAATTAATGTCCCATGTTAATTACCATGATCGCGAATATCTTTTGTTTTATGTAAACCAATATCTTTTAGAGCTCTACGGTTAAGGACCAAGAGCCTCTTCCTTAACACTTCTAAAGACGAATAACATAAACAAGGAACAAAATGATTTCTCATTCAATTCATAATAATTGACATTTAAAAGTAAAACTTTTAGAACACATTCCCTTCAATCTCCCACTTGTTATTAAAGTTTTCTTTCTCATACATACTCAATGCATAAAACAATAATAACTAGTGTAAACCCCATTACATATCAATCATCAAGCCAATCTACATGGTTCCTCAATCCCATGGACTCGAAATGCATTTCGCCCTTGGCTTGGGATAAGGGTTTTGTGAATGGATCAGCTGTGTTGCTGTTGGTGTCCACCCATAACAGATTTATTTTGCCTTCGTCGATGAGGTCACGCGTCACGAAGTACTTACGATCCATGTACTTCACTTTGTGGTGTGATTTGGGATCCTTGATTTGCGAGATAGATGCACTATTGTCGCAAAATAGCTCTATTGGTCCCTCGCTCGAGGGAACTACTCCAAGCTCTTCAAGGAACTTCTTAATCCACACTCCTTCCTTGCTCGCTTCAACGACAACCATCACTTCGGAAGCAGTGGTTGAGTCGGCAGTAGTGCTTTGCTTCCAACTACGCCAACTCACAACTCCACCATTCAGAAGGAAGACGTATCCTGATTGCGACCTTCTATCGTCTGGATCACTCATGAAACTCGCATCCGAGTAACCTTCAGCTATCAATTCCCTTTGTCCTCCATAAACAAGAATCTTATCCTTAGTCCGGTTAAGGTACTTCTGGATATTCTTGACCGCAGTCCAATGCTCATGACCTGCGTTGGATTGGTGACGACTTGTCACGCTTAGAGCATACGAGACATCGGGTCTTGTGCAAGTCATCGCGTACATGATCGACCCAATTGCCGAAGCATAAGGGACATCCTTCATGTACTCTAAGTCCTTACGTGATTGCGCACGTTGAGACTTCTTGAGTTGCACACCCATACTCATTGGCACACTGCCCTTTTTGGAGTTGTTCATCTTGAACCTTTCCAAGACCTTGTCAATGTATGTACGTTGACTCAGGCCAATGAGTCTGCGAGATCTATCTCGATATATCTTGATTCCCAAGATGTATTAAGCCTCACCCATGTCTTTCATCGAAAATGCAGATTTCAATGAACTTCTCGTTTGCTCAAGCAAAGGAATGTGATTACCCATGAGCAATATGTCATCGACATATAAGATTAGGAATACTACATGACTCCCACTAACCTTCTTGTACACACAGGGTTCTTCCTTACTTTGAATGAAGTGAAGCTTTTTCACTTCCTTGTCAAAGCGTTTGTTCCAACTCCTTGATGCTTGCTTCAATCCATAGATGGATCTTTGAAGCTTGCATACCTTCTCGCTATTCTTCGGATCTTCAAAACCTTGAGGTTGTACCATGTACACATCCTCCTCCAAGTTCCCATTCAGGAACGCCGTTTTGACATCCATTTGCCATATTTTATAATCATGAAATGCAGCAATAGTGAGCATTATCCGAATAAACTTGAACATGGCAACCGGTGAAAAAGTTTCATCATAGTCAATTCCTTGAACTTGAGTGAAACCCTTTGCTACAAGACTCGCTTTGTAAGTTGTTAAGTTCCCATCCATGTCCATCTTCCTCTTGAAAACCCATTTATTTTGAATGACCTTTTTCCCTTGAGGAAGGTCAACCAAGTTCCACACTTGATATCATACATGGATTCTATTTCGGATTCCATGGCCTTAAGCCATAGTTTGGAGTCTTCCCTTTCCATTGCTTCTTGGAAGGTTAAGGGATCATTGGTATCTAGTACCATGATTTCATGAAGTCCCAGATACAAATCGGGTTTCTTCCTTTCCCTTGTTGACCTTCTAAGTTCTTTTGGTTCTTCTCGTGTCTCTTGAACTTCTTCCACAATTTCTTGAGGAGTGGGTTCACGTTCAACTCTTGAACGTACACTTGGTGGGGATGATTGAGATTCTCTCACAATTTCTTGTGATGGTCTCTCGCTCACGCTCCCACTAACCAAAGGAATCTCTGTTGGGCCTTCATGATCTTGAATGTCATCATTCATGTCATGATCTTGTAGATTATCTTGAGTTTCCTCAAGCACAACCCTACTCCCACTACTTTTTACTCTTTGTAGAAATTTCTTTTCCAGAAATGTGGCATCCCTCTCTACAATCACTCGATTGGAGGTGATATGCCAAAAGTAGTATCCTCTTGTCTCACGAGGATAACCAATAAAGAAGCACTTATCCGCTTTTGGTTGAAGTTTGGTCGACATCAATCTCTTGACGTAAGCCTCACAACCCCAAATCTTGAGAAAGTTGAGCTTAGGTGTTTTACCACTCCATAGATCATACGGAGTTTTCTCCACGGATTTGGATAGAACATTGTTTAGTGTGTAAGCCGCAGTTTGTAGTGCATAACTCCAAAAGTAAAGAGGTAATTCCGCATGACTCGTCATTAATCGAACCATGTCGAGCAATGTCCTATTCCTCCTTTCGGATACCCCATTCCACTGAGGTGTACCGGGAGGGGTGAGTTGAGGTACAATACCAAACTCCTTTAGGTATGAGTCAAATTCGGCACTTAAGTACTCACCTCCACGATCCGTTCGTAGAGACTTGATTTTCTTGTCGAGTTAGTTCTCTACTTCATTCTTGAATTCTTTGAACTTGTCAAAAGATTCAGTTTTGTTTCTCATTAGATAAACATAGCCATAACGACTATAATCATCCGTGAACGTAATGAAGTACCTGAAACCATCTCGTGCACTAGTACTCATTGGACCACATACATCGGAATGTATCAAATCCAACAAGCCATTCGCCCTTGGACCTTTCTTCTTGAAAGGATTTTTGGTCATTTTTCTCATTAGACATGGTTGGGACGTCTCCAATGATTTAAAATCAAGTAGACAAGGAAGGTTAGCTTCTTGCAATTTCTTGATGCGCTTTTCATTTATGTGACCAAGACGATAGTGCCACAAGAGAGTATCATTCTCGTGAGTGGTCTTAAGTCTTTTGTTATTGATATTAAAGATTTGTTTATTATCCAATTCAAGCAAATAGAGACCATTCCTTATGAACGCATTTGCATAGAAAACACCATTCTTCGATATAGACAAACAAGAATTTGAAATATTTATATTAAAATTATCCATATCCAGACATGATACAGAAATAATATTCTTGCTAATCGAAGGTACATAATAAACATTCTTTAGACATAAATTTAAACCACTACATAATTGAAGCACCACAGAACCTTGTGCAACCGCAGACACGTTCGCACCATTTCCGACCTTCAATTCAATCTCGTTCCTTACGAGTTCCTTCCTATCCATGAGTAGCTGCACATTAGAAACTATGTGAGCACAAGATCCGGTATCAATTACCCAATCCTGGACAGAGGTGGCTAAATTTATTTCAATAATGAATATACATTTGCCCTTTTTGTGGCGCCGACGTTCAATCACTCTGTTGTTAAGGTCTTCCTTGTACTTGGGGCAATTTGGCCGGATGTGTCCTTTTTCACCGCAGTGAAAGCACTCCGTATTGGGAGTTGGAGATTTCTGAGATTTCCCCCTCGAGGCACTCTTATGAGCACCTCCTACTCCCTTGCTCTTGATTGAACCACTTTTGGTAGATTTGCCCTTTCCTTTACCAATCTTTTGGCTCCTCCCATGGACGGCAAGGACTTGCTTGTCCCTACCCTTGTCCATGTCAACTTCAGCAGTTTTGAGAGCGTTGTGAAGCTCCTCAAGACTCACCCCTTTTTCACGCACGTGATAGTGCATCACAAAGTCCTTAAAGGACGGGGCTAGAGAGCCAAGAATCATATCTTCAGCAATGTCCTCGGGCATTGGTGAAGAGAGCTTTGCCAACTTCTCAAGGTATCCTTGCATCGTGAGAAAATGCATAGATGTCGATGTTCCCTCCGCCATATGGCACCTTGTGAGTGCGATGGTGGTCTTATAGCGCTCCTTTCGGGCACTATCCATGAACATCTTTGATAAAGCCTCCATGGTCTTCTTGGGTTTTGAATCCAAGTATTTTGCTTGGAGCGAGTCACCCATGGATGCTAGCATGAGACCGTGAACTTGGTTCTCTTGGTCTTCCCACTTGGCTTTAGCCTCTTTCTCTTCATCGGTTAATCACTCATTCCATTTTGGGATTGGACCTTCCAAAATGTGAGATAGTTTCTCAAACTTTAACACGATGTTGAGTTTGAATTGCCAACTAATGAAGTTTGAGCCATTATTTGCTAAAGGGTGTTTTTCTATCATGGATCGTACGATAGGTTGGATGTTCGACATTTTTCTACAAAATAAATCATATAGGATTTTAATGCCAATTTTATGTTTTAATACACATGCATACATATATTGAATATAAATGTAAATGCTGCAAATAAAAAATTTGCCCATAAATGCAACAATCCAAGATCCCATCAATCGTAATATGGACTAGCTAAGGGCTATCGAATACATTACAATATCAAGGTAAGAAAACATTTTCTAATCACAACCTTTTTGAATTTTAGCAACATTTAGCATCTTCAAACTCTTGTGACTCTTGTCATTTTAATTATGAGGGAATACGACATATCCTCGTAAGAAAAACTTTTTCCCAAAACCGAGCGAGGGCTCTAGGTAATGTTAAGAAAATTTATCTTCATTTGATACGAGATACGTTTATCCATTGTATTCACAACTAAACATACTTGGGGTTCACTAGGGTGAAACACACCTCATATATTTAATTGTGGCACAACAACAGACAACCATTATATCTCCCACTATTCCCAAAGATGGAGGGAGCTATCTCCCGCTAAGGGCGAGCAGAGTATCCCTCGATCAATGGCTGCTAGTGGATGAAATAAGAAGGAAATTTATTCTTAATTTTTGTTTGGACAATTTAACATGTGATTTAGAATTTTAGGTTATCATGCATATTATTAATCATACACATCCTAACATTCAACACATTCATCACATGCATAGCAAGATAAAAACAGAAATTAAACATTCACACAATCCACATCGTGTGAGTTTATATGTTCCCTTCGATCCTCGATCCCTGATCTTCGATCCTCGATCGATGCGCTACAGCGGCGACTTCCTCTTGCACCGGAGATGTAGATTTTACAGAAAATAAACATGCTCCTCACATTCGATAAAAACCGACTAGTGCAAGTCTTATGTAAAAACCTCTCATATGAAAATGCAACTATCTAAAAGATGGAAAGAGAGAGAATTTTGGCTTTTACATACATAAGCCCCTGTATAATAATGATTAAATACATTCATAATTGCTGATTTGGAACATATAAACTCACAATCCTGCAAAGCAACTCAAACATGCATGCACTCAATTGCTATAAACTACAGAATCTAATTTATCAATCATCTAGAATCCTAAACAATTCTTTGAAAAATATTTTGAAATCCATTAAAAACATTTTTCATTCATCCATTGGAAATTGCATTTTTCAAAAATTAATTATGAACCACTGTCCATCCAATTTCCAATGGAAAGATGAATCGCAGTTTTTCGGTTTTGTTGATTCTCTTACAAAATAATCGTTTATACTTAAAACGAAATTATTGCAAGTTAGACTTATGTCTAAATCATAATTCTAATAATTACATGACATGTTTTAAACATTCAAAACATTCAAAACGAATTATTATAAAGAATTATTTCAACAAACATTTAAAGACCGAAAAAACCGGTAAAACGAATTGTTTAAATCCTAGATGGTAAACTAGATTTGTTTACAGCCATAAATCATGAGAAAATTGAACCCTAAGATCTGATACCACTGTTGGATTTCATGTTTAATTATACATATATTCGAATTTTTATGTATAATAATGATCAATTTTCAATTTTCTATAATTTATTTCATGCATGCATCAATTTGTTTCAATATCTAGTTTCAAAATTTTATTAAAACAAATATGGGCTCCGAAATTCATACCTAGAAGTTCTCTAAAACTTCTTGAAGATTCGGAGATGTTGGGGATGCTCCTCGCTGCGCCGGATGCCTCCGAGTATTCACCAAACTCTAAACAAGATCGGAGAGAGGGAAGCTAGTCTCTCAATCTCCGATAGGGTTTAGAATCCAATTACTAACCCCTCTTTAATTCTCTTGAGAAGATGATCTCTTAAGAAATAAAATAAGAATTAATGGATTTTCGTGGAGAATTATGGAGAGAGAATTTTTGCACAAGAAATAATGAATTCAATTAGTTGGGTAATGAAATAAGCTTGTATTTATAAGCTCTCTCCAAATTACCTATTCATGTGCAACCCCTTGCCCATGATCTCATGCAAAATTCCATCTAACCATCCATTATTTAATAATAAATAATATTAGCCACGAATTAAATCAATTATGGACCAATTCCATGCATGATCTAATTAATTCTTAAATTAATTCTGCACAAAACCGTCTGGACCGGTCGACCGTTTCAAGGTTCGGTCGACCACTCGAACCTAGTGTCGGTCGACTGTTCTATAACTCGGTCGACCGTTCGTAACAGGAACTATTCTATCGCAATGTTTGGTCGACCGACCGATCACATTCGGTCGACCGTTCGAACAGATGAAAATTCCCTGTTATCGGTCGAGACACGTCCGGTCGACCGTGCCCGATCGGTCGACCGTTTACTGCTAACCGGTCGACCGTTTGAGCACTGTTTTGCAGACTTGTCAAATTTCGGTTTAACCCCTACAAAATTTGATATTTCGGGATTAGTAGTAAATTCACAACTTATGTAACATATTTTCTTATGTAATGATCAATCATTACACCCCATAATATTTACATCACGTATGAATTTAATTTAGATTCTAATTATGTTATTAATCACAACATAATTTTGATTTTGCTTGTTCACCCCATGTGTCATATTTTCTACATGAAACCCGACACATCCTATGAACTCAAAATCCCCATTACTCGTTTCCCAGTTTTGTGGTGTGACCTATGGGAGGATCTAAACTAAGTTGCCAGTGACATTAAGAGCTTAATATCACAAGCTATAAGCGGTATCTAGCTACACATAGCTCCCAATTAGTTAGATGTCTTAATTCCACTCGAACCAAAACCCGATCCATTTAGTGATGGAGTGCACCACTTGTGTCTGTCCCTTGCCTCATGATATTAAGAATACACACAAAGTAGTATTGTGTCATCTTTGTATTAGTATTCATTTCTTGATCTCTTTAAGCTAGTTATAAATATGTGACTTAACTCAAATCACATTGTGCACATTATAACTTTGCTTTATCAAGGGGCCCACTAATATCATCACTAATTAAGAGGGGCAATGATAATCTTTTGACTAACTATCTTCTCCAACGAAAGTTATACTTAACCAACTAATGCCTTTACACTACACTCATCGATAGCTCAAGACACTAGTCTAATTAAGAACTCCTTAAGCGATCGGATATAAGTCTCATATCAAAGGACCAAGGACACAGTAAAATATCAATGACACAAAAACACATTCCTATAATATTTTACTTGTTAGGTCAATTCGGTATACAAAAGTACTATTTTCCTCTTTTATGTACCCGCGTTGTCACTCACTTGTAGAGCTACAATGATCTATGACCAACACGACAATCTTAACTCGGTAATTAATGTCCCATGTTAATTACCATGATCGTGAATATCTTTTGTTTTATGTAAACCAATATCTTTTAGAGCTCTACGGTTAAGGACCAAGAGCCTCTTCCTTAACACTTCTAAAAGACGAATAACATAAACAAGGAACATAATGATTTCTCATTCAATTCATAATAATTGACATTTAAAAGTAAAACTTTTAGAACACATTCCCTTCAAATACGTGAAAGAAATGGAGCCCAACTACACAAGGGTTGGGGCTCACAACACTCGATGCTCATTGAAGAAGTCTTTTATTGTACTTTTTTTTTCTTTTTTTCTTTATATATATATATAACTATGTACAAACATAAGTTCCCATCTTCATTTGTCAAAAGACATCAAATGGGAACCTCAAGAGTGGGTCAATGCACTTGGAAAGGGAACATGACACGACGTGGGGCCAGAATACGCATGCGTGGGCCGTTTACAAACATCACCAGATGAAATGAGAGGTTCATGAATTGGACGCAAATGCGTCTCATTCAAAGGATCAAACTGAAAGAGCTTGAACCTCTCAAGAGTTTGGGAAATGAGGGGCAACGGAAGAAGAGTTTCTCTCGTTGCGCTGCTGAAGTTATGATCGTCAATCCAAACTCTCCAACCAACAGGCTGGTGCGTCGGAACGAGGTCAAGAACCTCGTTAGGCATGTCCAACACACCAGGCGAAAAAAGGTGGGTCTGATACCCAAGGTATCCTCCAAGGAACTTCTAATACCCTCATGAGCTATGTAGTTATTTGATGTTCCATCATTTCCAAGATCATCAGGAACAATAGTGAGAGACAAACTCTCATCAGGTTGTTTGAAATTGAGGGGACTAGGGAGCTCTTGCTCCACCAGAGGTGAGTCCTTAGGAGGTACAACAATAAGATCATGTGGCTCCAGGGCTACGTGACAGGAAGATAAGGCACAATCCTGTGCCGACTCATAAAGAAGCTGGTCGATAGTATTCTCAATTGTAATCGAATCCTCCACCAAGTGATCGTGAATTGAAACCCCAAGTCCCTCAGACTGACTAGGAGTTTGACTTTGAAAGATTGTGCTTTGAATTTGTGGATGTGGTGGTGGTTCGATTTCAGAAGATAAATCCTCATGTTGACAAGAAAGGTTACCCTCCTCACGTTCATGGAATTGTCGTGTCATTTGACTCACTTGCATTTCCATATTTTGCAAGGAATTCAAGTTGGACTTCAATAAAGTTTGAGTGGTTTCCATGAACGTTTGGAGGGTTTGTTTTAAGGAATCAAATTTGGGGTCAACAGTGAGGTCCAAGTCAGAGCTTGGGAAATTTTGGGGTTGGGTGTTGATGGGCTGAGAATGAGTCCAATGATTTGAAGTGGGGTGTTGGTAGAATTCTGGGTATTCGGGAGGAGGATACGGTGGTGAAAATGAGGTATAAGAATTTGGATAAGAATTGTCTCCCCACGAATCCATCACTCTCGGGTTGTACGCGGATGCGTAATGGTCACATTGAGCATTTTGGGAAAAGGTATGCTCATACTCAGGCTCAGGGGGAACATAAGGACATTCCCCGATAACATGACCACTCAACCCACAACAGTAGCACGGTACGGCTACTGGAGCCACTGGTGCACTCATGTCGTCTGCCATACGCATGAAAGAGGCCAAAGTTTATTCTATTGTCTCAGTTTGTTGACCAGCATATGATCCGACATAACTAGATTGTGGTCTAGCAGTCGGTGCCTCTCTCATGTTACCCCTATATTAAGATTGCTCAGTCACACAATGAAGATTATCCCAACCATACGGGGTGTTCATCTGAGCCACCCCCGATTGCATGGGTCCGGAATACCAGGAAGAATTGTCCTGGTCCCAACAATGATATGGATGGTCGCCGATGTAACCATCCATTTCAACAAACAACTCTCGAGTCGACCACTCTCACCCCCACGAGACTAAGCTCGCAAAAAGTGCTCGACTCGACCCTAAAACGCTACCAGAGAGTGTAAAGGGGAGGAGACTAAAGCGTAGAAGTAGGTGAGAAGAAGATGACTCAGAGGTGAAGGGAAGAATCCCTAAAGCTAGCATGGGTGAAGGGATCAGGTAGAAGCCTAACTAGCAAGCACGGCTCAAACAATGTAAGGCAATGGGTCCTTAGGCTAGACGACGCCTAACTTCGAGGTCACTAGCATCGACACACCTCACCTCCCTACAATGAGGACCACAATGCCCATCAAGTGATACCAGATCCAGAGATCCAGTACCTCCTACTATCGACAAGGTAGTCAACGCTGATCAGGTCATGGCGGTCTCAACTAGATTACTCTCCTAGTGCGTCCAAAATCCTAGGGCCAATGTCTACATGGTTTTAGTTAAGGCTTCATTACGAGTGATTTTTGGGGCCAAGGAAAGGGTGATGAAATCCCCCACCTTATCTTTTATGGGACAACCCCTCCTTAGTAGCGTTTTGATCCTAAATCTAGCAATCAATTGCTCCAATCAAACGCTCACTCACTCTTGTCCTGATGCAATTCCTACTAACTAATGCATAGGCATACAAGATGCATGAATGAGTGTAGGAAATTGCGTACCTCACGCCAGCGCTCAACAACTGAAAATAAAGCTAAAATAAAAGACAACTATATGCCTAAGTCAATACATGATGCGTGACCTAAACAAGTAAGAACGTCTAGTCTTTTGCTTTGGATTTTAGGGCCAAGTTGATTAATGGGGGAGTGATTAATGATCTGGGAGCAAACTAGAAGTCACAACATGCAAAATAGGGCTCCCACATAACGAAAGTGAAGCAATAAACCACCAGAAGAAAAATGAAAGCAGGAAGACCTCACCAGGCCGCCAATTGGCCGTCCCAGACCGCTGATTGGCGGTCCCTTTTGAATTGTTGGTGCTCCAACTCTTCCAGTAGCCTCCCTGTGAGCTCTAGGATCCCTGAGACTAAGAAGAACTTGAAACAAAAAATTAAAACCGTCGAATCGTGCAAACCAACATCTCGACAGAGCACCTCCCCGGCAACGGCGACAAAAACTTGATTGATCGTTTTATATTAACCGCAAGTGCACGACCGCGTTGAAGCGGTGGCAAATACGGGTCGTCCATTGGGAGGTGTGTCGATAATTGGTTTGTTCGAAGGCGAGTGGAAAGAAAGGGAAGAAAGATGTATTACACTTCACTACACTAATCTAAACTAGTAAACAAGCAAGCTGAAATGAAATAACTAAACAACTAATGAAGAACATAAAAAGACAGGAATTGAAACCCCTAAGACGTGGAGTGTGTGTGTGCACATGAAATAAGTGTGGTGTTGAATGCATACTATAAGCTCAAGTGTGGTTAGTGTTTGTTCATGCATAAGAAGTACCTCATGGCGAGACCTATCATTTACAACACTAACCTAGGTGATTAATATGATCAATGCAAGGTTGTTATTAAGAACATAACAATACATGGATTCTATTTCGGATTCCATGGCCTTAAGCCATAGTTTGGAGTCTTCCCTTTCCATTGCTTCTTGGAAGGTTAAGGGATCATTGGTATCTAGTACCATGATTTCATGAAGTCCCAGATACAAATCGGGTTTCTTCCTTTCCCTTGTTGACCTTCTAAGTTCTTTTGGTTCTTCTCGTGTCTCTTGAACTTCTTCCACAATTTCTTGAGGAGTGGGTTCACGTTCAACTCTTGAACGTACACTTGGTGGGGATGATTGAGATTCTCTCACAATTTCTTGTGATGGTCTCTCGCTCACGCTCCCACTAACCAAAGGAATCTCTGTTGGGCCTTCATGATCTTGAATGTCATCATTCATGTCATGATCTTGTAGATTATCTTGAGTTTCCTCAAGCACAACCCTACTCCCACTACTTTTTACTCTTTGTAGAAATTTCTTTTCCAGAAATGTGGCATCCCTCTCTACAATCACTCGATTGGAGGTGATATGCCAAAAGTAGTATCCTCTTGTCTCACGAGGATAACCAATAAAGAAGCACTTATCCGCTTTTGGTTGAAGTTTGGTCGACATCAATCTCTTGACGTAAGCCTCACAACCCCAAATCTTGAGAAAGTTGAGCTTAGGTGTTTTACCACTCCATAGATCATACGGAGTTTTCTCCACGGATTTGGATAGAACATTGTTTAGTGTGTAAGCCGCAGTTTGTAGTGCATAACTCCAAAAGTAAAGAGGTAATTCCGCATGACTCGTCATTAATCGAACCATGTCGAGCAATGTCCTATTCCTCCTTTCGGATACCCCATTCCACTGAGGTGTACCGGGAGGGGTGAGTTGAGGTACAATACCAAACTCCTTTAGGTATGAGTCAAATTCGGCACTTAAGTACTCACCTCCACGATCCGTTCGTAGAGACTTGATTTTCTTGTCGAGTTAGTTCTCTACTTCATTCTTGAATTCTTTGAACTTGTCAAAAGATTCAGTTTTGTTTCTCATTAGATAAACATAGCCATAACGACTATAATCATCCGTGAACGTAATGAAGTACCTGAAACCATCTCGTGCACTAGTACTCATTGGACCACATACATCGGAATGTATCAAATCCAACAAGCCATTCGCCCTTGGACCTTTCTTCTTGAAAGGATTTTTGGTCATTTTTCTCATTAGACATGGTTGGGACGTCTCCAATGATTTAAAATCAAGTAGACAAGGAAGGTTAGCTTCTTGCAATTTCTTGATGCGCTTTTCATTTATGTGACCAAGACGATAGTGCCACAAGAGAGTATCATTCTCGTGAGTGGTCTTAAGTCTTTTGTTATTGATATTAAAGATTTGTTTATTATCCAATTCAAGCAAATAGAGACCATTCCTTATGAACGCATTTGCATAGAAAACACCATTCTTCGATATAGACAAACAAGAATTTGAAATATTTATATTAAAATTATCCATATCCAGACATGATACAGAAATAATATTCTTGCTAATCGAAGGTACATAATAAACATTCTTTAGACATAAATTTAAACCACTACATAATTGAAGCACCACAGAACCTTGTGCAACCGCAGACACGTTCGCACCATTTCCGACCTTCAATTCAATCTCGTTCCTTACGAGTTCCTTCCTATCCATGAGTAGCTGCACATTAGAAACTATGTGAGCACAAGATCCGGTATCAATTACCCAATCCTGGACAGAGGTGGCTAAATTTATTTCAATAATGAATATACATTTGCCCTTTTTGTGGCGCCGACGTTCAATCACTCTGTTGTTAAGGTCTTCCTTGTACTTGGGGCAATTTGGCCGGATGTGTCCTTTTTCACCGCAGTGAAAGCACTCCGTATTGGGAGTTGGAGATTTCTGAGATTTCCCCCTCGAGGCACTCTTATGAGCACCTCCTACTCCCTTGCTCTTGATTGAACCACTTTTGGTAGATTTGCCCTTTCCTTTACCAATCTTTTGGCTCCTCCCATGGACGGCAAGGACTTGCTTGTCCCTACCCTTGTCCATGTCAACTTCAGCAGTTTTGAGAGCGTTGTGAAGCTCCTCAAGACTCACCCCTTTTTC
The DNA here is from genome assembly GCA_963682175.1 of Triglochin maritima. Lineage (NCBI taxonomy): Eukaryota > Viridiplantae > Streptophyta > Magnoliopsida > Alismatales > Juncaginaceae > Triglochin > Triglochin maritima. Next base: position 27,826,570 of record OY821771.1, on the reverse strand, counting down.
ACGCACGTGATAGTGCATCACAAAGTCCTTAAAGGACGGGGCTAGAGAGCCAAGAATCATATCTTCAGCAATGTCCTCGGGCATTGGTGAAGAGAGCTTTGCCAACTTCTCAAGGTATCCTTGCATCGTGAGAAAATGCATAGATGTCGATGTTCCCTCCGCCATATGGCACCTTGTGAGTGCGATGGTGGTCTTATAGCGCTCCTTTCGGGCACTATCCATGAACATCTTTGATAAAGCCTCCATGGTCTTCTTGGGTTTTGAATCCAAGTATTTTGCTTGGAGCGAGTCACCCATGGATGCTAGCATGAGACCGTGAACTTGGTTCTCTTGGTCTTCCCACTTGGCTTTAGCCTCTTTCTCTTCATCGGTTAATCACTCATTCCATTTTGGGATTGGACCTTCCAAAATGTGAGATAGTTTCTCAAACTTTAACACGATGTTGAGTTTGAATTGCCAACTAATGAAGTTTGAGCCATTATTTGCTAAAGGGTGTTTTTCTATCATGGATCGTACGATAGGTTGGATGTTCGACATTTTTCTACAAAATAAATCATATAGGATTTTAATGCCAATTTTATGTTTTAATACACATGCATACATATATTGAATATAAATGTAAATGCTGCAAATAAAAAATTTGCCCATAAATGCAACAATCCAAGATCCCATCAATCGTAATATGGACTAGCTAAGGGCTATCGAATACATTACAATATCAAGGTAAGAAAACATTTTCTAATCACAACCTTTTTGAATTTTAGCAACATTTAGCATCTTCAAACTCTTGTGACTCTTGTCATTTTAATTATGAGGGAATACGACATATCCTCGTAAGAAAAACTTTTTCCCAAAACCGAGCGAGGGCTCTAGGTAATGTTAAGAAAATTTATCTTCATTTGATACGAGATACGTTTATCCATTGTATTCACAACTAAACATACTTGGGGTTCACTAGGGTGAAACACACCTCATATATTTAATTGTGGCACAACAACAGACAACCATTATATCTCCCACTATTCCCAAAGATGGAGGGAGCTATCTCCCGCTAAGGGCGAGCAGAGTATCCCTCGATCAATGGCTGCTAGTGGATGAAATAAGAAGGAAATTTATTCTTAATTTTTGTTTGGACAATTTAACATGTGATTTAGAATTTTAGGTTATCATGCATATTATTAATCATACACATCCTAACATTCAACACATTCATCACATGCATAGCAAGATAAAAACAGAAATTAAACATTCACACAATCCACATCGTGTGAGTTTATATGTTCCCTTCGATCCTCGATCCCTGATCTTCGATCCTCGATCGATGCGCTACAGCGGCGACTTCCTCTTGCACCGGAGATGTAGATTTTACAGAAAATAAACATGCTCCTCACATTCGATAAAAACCGACTAGTGCAAGTCTTATGTAAAAACCTCTCATATGAAAATGCAACTATCTAAAAGATGGAAAGAGAGAGAATTTTGGCTTTTACATACATAAGCCCCTGTATAATAATGATTAAATACATTCATAATTGCTGATTTGGAACATATAAACTCACAATCCTGCAAAGCAACTCAAACATGCATGCACGCAATTGCTATAAACTACAGAATCTAATTTATCAATCATCTAGAATCCTAAACAATTCTTTGAAAAATATTTTGAAATCCATTAAAAACATTTTTCATTCATCCATTGGAAATTGCATTTTTCAAAAATTAATTATGAACCACTGTCCATCCAATTTCCAATGGAAAGATGAATCGCAGTTTTTCGGTTTTGTTGATTCTCTTACAAAATAATCGTTTATACTTAAAACGAAATTATTGCAAGTTAGACTTATGTCTAAATCATAATTCTAATAATTACATGACATGTTTTAAACATTCAAAACATTCAAAACGAATTATTATAAAGAATTATTTCAACAAACATTTAAAGACCGAAAAAACCGGTAAAACGAATTGTTTAAATCCTAGATGGTAAACTAGATTTGTTTACAGCCATAAATCATGAGAAAATTGAACCCTAAGATCTGATACCACTGTTGGATTTCATGTTTAATTATACATATATTCGAATTTTTATGTATAATAAGGATCAATTTTCAATTTTCTATAATTTATTTCATGCATGCATCAATTTGTTTCAATATCTAGTTTCAAAATTTTATTAAAACAAATATGGGCTCCGAAATTCATACCTAGAAGTTCTCTAAAACTTCTTGAAGATTCGGAGATGTTGGGGATGCTCCTCGCTGCGCCGGATGCCTCCGAGTATTCACCAAACTCTAAACAAGATCGGAGAGAGGGAAGCTAGTCTCTCAATCTCCGATAGGGTTTAGAATCCAATTACTAACCCCTCTTTAATTCTCTTGAGAAGATGATCTCTTAAGAAATAAAATAAGAATTAATGGATTTTCGTGGAGAATTATGGAGAGAGAATTTTTGCACAAGAAATAATGAATTCAATTAGTTGGGTAATGAAATAAGCTTGTATTTATAAGCTCTCTCCAAATTACCTATTCATGTGCAACCCCTTGCCCATGATCTCATGCAAAATTCCATCTAACCATCCATTATTTAATAATAAATAATATTAGCCACGAATTAAATCAATTATGGACCAATTCCATGCATGATCTAATTAATTCTTAAATTAATTCTGCACAAAACCGTCTGGACCGGTCGACCGTTTCAAGGTTCGGTCGACCACTCGAACCTAGTGTCGGTCGACTGTTCTATAACTCGGTCGACCGTTCGTAACAGGAACTATTCTATCGCAATGTTTGGTCGACCGACCGATCACATTCGGTCGACCGTTCGAACAGATGAAAATTCCCTGTTATCGGTCGAGACACGTCCGGTCGACCGTGCCCGATCGGTCGACCGTTTACTGCTAACCGGTCGACCGTTTGAGCACTGTTTTGCAGACTTGTCAAATTTCGGTTTAACCCCTACAAAATTTGACATTTCGGGATTAGTAGTAAATTCACAACTTATGTAACATATTTTCTTATGTAATGATCAATCATTACACCCCATAATATTTACATCACGTATGAATTTAATTTAGATTCTAATTATGTTATTAATCACAACATAATTTTGATTTTGCTTGTTCACCCCATGTGTCATATTTTCTACATGAAACCCGACACATCCTATGAACTCAAAATCCCCATTACTCGTTTCCCAGTTTTGTGGTGTGACCTATGGGAGGATCTAAACTAAGTTGCCAGTGACATTAAGAGCTTAATATCACAAGCTATAAGCGGTATCTAGCTACACATAGCTCCCAATTAGTTAGATGTCTTAATTCCACTCGAACCAAAACCCGATCCATTTAGTGATGGAGTGCACCACTTGTGTCCGTCCCTTGCCTCATGATATTAAGAATACACACAAAGTAGTATTGTGTCATCTTTGTATTAGTATTCATTTCTTGATCTCTTTAAGCTAGTTATAAATATGTGACTTAACTCAAATCACATTGTGCACATTATAACTTTGCTTTATCAAGGGGCCCACTAATATCATCACTAATTAAGAGGGGCAATGATAATCTTTTGACTAACTATCTTCTCCAACGAAAGTTATACTTAACCAACTAATGCCTTTACACTACACTCATCGATAGCTCAAGACACTAGTCTAATTAAGAACTCCTTAAGCGATCGGATATAAGTCTCATATCAAAGGACCAAGGACACAGTAAAATATCAATGACACAAAAACACATTCCTATAATATTTTACTTGTTAGGTCAATTCGGTATACAAAAGTACTATTTTCCTCTTTTATGTACCCGCGTTGTCACTCACTTGTAGAGCTACAATGATCTATGACCAACACGACAATCTTAACTCGGTAATTAATGTCCCATGTTAATTACCATGATCGCGAATATCTTTTGTTTTATGTAAACCAATATCTTTTAGAGCTCTACGGTTAAGGACCAAGAGCCTCTTCCTTAACACTTCTAAAAGACGAATAACATAAACAAGGAACATAATGATTTCTCATTCAATTCATAATAATTGACATTTAAAAGTAAAACTTTTAGAACACATTCCCTTCAAATACGTGAAAGAAATGGAGCCCAACTACACAAGGGTTGGGGCTCACAACACTCGATGCTCACTGAAGAAGTCTTTTATTGTACTTTTTTTTTTCTTTTTTTCTTTATATATATATAACTATGTACAAACATAAGTTCCCATCTTCATTTGTCAAAAGACATCAAATGGGAACCTCAAGAGTGGGTCAATGCACTTGGAAAGGGAACATGACACGACGTGGGGCCAGAATACGCATGCGTGGGCCGTTTACAAACATCACCAGATGAAATGAGAGGTTCATGAATTGGACGCAAATGCGTCTCATTCAAAGGATCAAACTGAAAGAGCTTGAACCTCTCAAGAGTTTGGGAAATGAGGGGCAACGGAAGAAGAGTTTCTCTCGTTGCGCTGCTGAAGTTATGATCGTCAATCCAAACTCTCCAACCAACAGGCTGGTGCGTCGGAACGAGGTCAAGAACCTCGTTAGGCATGTCCAACACACCAGGCGAAAAAAGGTGGGTCTGATACCCAAGGTATCCTCCAAGGAACTTCTAATACCCTCATGAGCTATGTAGTTATTTGATGTTCCATCATTTCCAAGATCATCAGGAACAATAGTGAGAGACAAACTCTCATCAGGTTGTTTGAAATTGAGGGGACTAGGGAGCTCTTGCTCCACCAGAGGTGAGTTCTTAGGAGGTACAACAATAAGATCATGTGGCTCCAGGGCTACGTGACAGGAAGATAAGGCACAATCCTGTGCCGACTCATAAAGAAGCTGGTCGATAGTATTCTCAATTGTAATCGAATCCTCCACCAAGTGATCGTGAATTGAAACCCCAAGTCCCTCAGACTGACTAGGAGTTTGACTTTGAAAGATTGTGCTTTGAATTTGTGGATGTGGTGGTGGTTCGATTTCAGAAGATAAATCCTCATGTTGACAAGAAAGGTTACCCTCCTCACGTTCATGGAATTGTCGTGTCATTTGACTCACTTGCATTTCCATATTTTGCAAGGAATTCAAGTTGGACTTCAATAAAGTTTGAGTGGTTTCCATGAACGTTTGGAGGGTTTGTTTTAAGGAATCAAATTTGGGGTCAACAGTGAGGTCCAAGTCAGAGCTTGGGAAATTTTGGGGTTGGGTGTTGATGGGCTGAGAATGAGTCCAATGATTTGAAGTGGGGTGTTGGTAGAATTCTGGGTATTCGGGAGGAGGATACGGTGGTGAAAATGAGGTATAAGAATTTGGATAAGAATTGTCTCCCCACGAATCCATCACTCTCGGGTTGTACGCGGATGCGTAATTGTCACATTGAGCATTTTGGGAAAAGGTATGCTCATACTCAGGCTCAGGGGGAACATAAGGACATTCCCCGATAACATGACCACTCAACCCACAACAGTAGCACGGTACGGCTACTGGAGCCACTGGTGCACTCATGTCGTCTGCCATACGCATGAAAGAGGCCAAAGTTTATTCTATTGTCTCAGTTTGTTGACCAGCATATGATCCGACATAACTAGATTGTGGTCTAGCAGTCGGTGCCTCTCTCATGTTACCCCTATATTAAGATTGCTCAGTCACACAATGAAGATTATCCCAACCATACGGGGTGTTCATCTGAGCCACCCCCGATTGCATGGGTCCGGAATACCAGGAAGAATTGTCCTGGTCCCAACAATGATATGGATGGTCGCCGATGTAACCATCCATTTCAACAAACAACTCTCGAGTCGACCACTCTCACCCCCACGAGACTAAGCTCGCAAAAAGTGCTCGACTCGACCCTAAAACGCTACCAGAGAGTGTAAAGGGGAGGAGACTAAAGCGTAGAAGTAGGTGAGAAGAAGATGACTCAGAGGTGAAGGGAAGAATCCCTAAAGCTAGCATGGGTGAAGGGATCAGGTAGAAGCCTAACTAGCAAGCACGGCTCAAACAATGTAAGGCAATGGGTCCTTAGGCTAGACGACGCCTAACTTCGAGGTCACTAGCATCGACACACCTCACCTCCCTACAATGAGGACCACAATGCCCATCAAGTGATACCAGATCCAGAGATCCAGTACCTCCTACTATCGACAAGGTAGTCAACGCTGATCAGGTCATGGCGGTCTCAACTAGATTACTCTCCTAGTGCGTCCAAAATCCTAGGGCCAATGTCTACATGCTTTTAGTTAAGGCTTCATTACGAGTGATTTTTGGGGCCAAGGAAAGGGTGATGAAATTCCCCACCTTATCTTTTATGGGACAACCCCTCCTTAGTAGCGTTTTGATCCTAAATCTAGCAATCAATTGCTCCAATCAAACGCTCACTCACTCTTGTCCTGATGCAATTCCTACTAACTAATGCATAGGCATACAAGATGCATGAATGAGTGTAGGAAATTGCGTACCTCACGCCAGCGCTCAACAACTGAAAATAAAGCTAAAATAAAAGACAACTCTATGCCTAAGTCAATACATGATGCGTGACCTAAACAAGTAAGAACGTCTAGTCTTTTGCTTTGGATTTTAGGGCCAAGTTGATTAATGGGGGAGTGATTAATGATCTGGGAGCAAACTAGAAGTCACAACATGCAAAATAGGGCTCCCACATAACGAAAGTGAAGCAATAAACCACCAGAAGAAAAATGAAAGCAGGAAGACCTCACCAGGCCGCCAATTGGCCGTCCCAGACCGCTGATTGGCGGTCCCTTTTGAATTGTTGGTGCTCCAACTCTTCCAGTAGCCTCCCTGTGATCTCTAGGATCCCTGAGACTAAGAAGAACTTGAAACAAAAAATTAAAACCCTCGAATCGTGCAAACCAACATCTCGACAGAGCACCTCCCCGGCAACGGCGACAAAAACTTGATTGATCGTTTTATATTAACCGCAAGTGCACGACCGCGTTGAAGCGGTGGCAAATACGGGTCGTCCATTGGGAGGTGTGTCGATAATTGGTTTGTTCGAAGGCGAGTGGAAAGAAAGGGAAGAAAGATGTATTACACTTCACTACACTAATCTAAACTAGTAAACAAGCAAGCTGAAATGAAATAACTAAACAACTAATGAAGAACATAAAAAGACAGGAATTGAAACCCCTAAGACGTGGAGTGTGTGTGTGCACATGAAATAAGTGTGGTGTTGAATGCATACTATAAGCTCAAGTGTGGTTAGTGTTTGTTCGTGCATAAGAAGTACCTCATGGCGAGACCTATCATTTACAACACTAACCTAGGTGATTAATATGATCAATGCAAGGTTGTTATTAAGAACATAACAATCATGGAGTGTACCTAACTATGGCAGAAACCATCAAGTAAAGTTCTTATTAATTCAAGCAAGCATACTAATATCTCTCACAAACAATAAAATCTAGCATTCATACCACCTACATAACATGTGCATACATGTACTCCACCCCCAAAGGGGATGGAACTACTCATTAATATTTAAACTAACTACTCTAACAAAATGAAGCATTATACTGAAATAAAACTACACTAATCAAGCAAGAAATATTAAAAAAGCATAAAAGGAAAGGAAAGACTAAACAAACATGCACAAATTAAAAGACAAGATTAAAAGAAACTAGAAGAATTATTTTATTAACAAATGACTCACATTGAAGGTAGCATTCTTCTCCACCTTGAGCTTTTCCTTTAGGGCTCACTCCTTAGTAGAGAGAATGCCACCAAGCAATGGGTCATTACAATGGAAGGTGAAGAGTTCTATTTATAGGCATGGAAAAAGCTAATCCGGGACAATTCCCCGATGTGGGACTAAACCAATACCAAAAATGGACTAAGAATACACTAATACACCTGCCCCATAAATCTGAGAGGATCCAAAATGATTTGGACCGCCAATTCGCGGTCTATTGGATCTGGATTCATCTGGGATTTGTTGTGGGCTTTGCTGGTGGTCTTTGTTGGTCTTTGATGCATCTACTTTGTTTATTGGAGCTCCGACCCGAATCGAATTTCCAAAATACTCCCCATGATGGTGTGAAGTACCTTGATTCTTCAATCAAGCTTACAAGACAAGGAAATAATGATAACAATAATAATCCTAATTACTATTACAATACTACATCACGATACACATATCGTATAAAATGAATACATAATGAAATTAGGAATACAAAATAATGTGCAACGATACGCAAAACGTCTATTGGGCCATACTAGTCATCTCACAAAGTCATACGTTCATAACATAACATATTATAAACATACACCATGCATTCACAATAATATTACCCATAATATTATCCACACATAATATCACATATCATGCATAATATTATCCATAATATTATATATATATTACTATATGAATGCAAGATATCATTAATCAAATTAATAAATTTAATTAAACTAATCAAATCAGCCATTTAAATTAGTCAATCAACCTTTTGTTGGCTTTTTAGTCTTAATCTATGTTTTGGTGATTTAATCAACCTAATCTTAATTGTAATCAATGTAGAGTAGCACACATATTGCATTGCATATAGTTTTCTATGTGCTAACTTCTACAGACGATCAAGACTCAAGGAAGAAAGGAAATCAAGTCAAGACAGGTAATAAAGCTTATTTGAAGACATGTAATCTTGATTTATTTTGAATCTTAGGAACTATGTGTAATTGAGCATACTTTAGCTAAAACCTACTCAAACACACACTAGGTTCCTTATAGAAGTCACACACAAAATTTAATATAATTTGGACTTCAATAGATCACTCAAACTTAGACCGGAAAACACCAAACCAAAACCAGAACTGTTTGCCCACGTTTGGTCGACCAAAACAGACCGTTCGGTCGACCGAGTGAGCAATTATCCAGTTAGTGTTTTACTGCCCGGTTTTGGTCGACCGTCCAGACCTTTTCGGTCGACCGAGTCAACACAAATTTCCGACCGTTAGAATTGTCGGATTATAGCAATGGTCGTATTCGTATTATTTACAAATACCCCAAAATACTTTTTCTATCGGTCGACCGAACTTAAGATATCTCGACAAACCCAACTTCCTGTTGGTTTTCGGTCGACCGAATTTGTTCTCGTTTGTCAACCCTGTAGAGCCTGTTAGTTTTCGGTCCACCAAACCATATTCGGTGTTTGACCAATAACTTAAGTGTACCTAAGTTATAGCCTGATCCGGTCACCGCACCTTTATCAGTCGACCGAACCGAGTTCAAATTTGCCTGACGGTCGACCGTTCAGCCCGATCCATTCGGCCGAACTCATTCAGTTTTGGGTCCTACAATTGGTTGTTTTGTGTTTCTTCCACAAACACTTACCAAACTTGTCCCAACGTCTATAACTCACTTGCAGCTTATAAATAGGTGTTCGTATGACACAATGACATAACTCTTACACTTCCATTTGTCATATACACTTAGGAGAAAACTCCAAGTCTCCCAATCCCCAAATCTACTCTCCAAGCCTAAACTTCCACACTTTAGTATCAATTACACATCCTAAGCTAAGTGTGCTCAAGTTAGAGAGTGTGTTCCACTCAACATCTCTTTTGTAAAGAAGCAAGGACTTCGGTGAAAGCCCGAAGTGTTCCTCTCGGATTGTGAGAGAAGAAAGTCAAGCTCACAAGGGTGTTCGTGGAGCTTGTTTTGTAAAAGGTTTGATCTCGGCCTGGAACGAGGTTGATAGTGAAGACGCGAGCGGAGCACGAGGGAGTTCGAGTGGAGCTTGCAAGAGAGGAAGTAGGTAATTAGCCTAAAAGTGATTATAATTAGAGACTCTTACGATCTTACACCTTTCATATGTTTTAATTAAATAAATCAAAATATGCATATTACCATAAATCAAAGTAATCAAGGTTGCACCATACATGGTAAATCTAATTTATCAAGCATATATGTTTAAATTACCATAAACATGCACATTACCATAAATCAAAGTAATCAAGGTTGCATCATATATGGTAAATCTAATTTATCAAGCACATATGTTTAAATTACCATAAACATGCACATTATGTATCAAGCATTTATGATTGAATTACCATAGACATGCATATTACGTATCAAGCATTTATTATTAAATTACCATAAAATTTATTGAGCTCCAAGCCCAATCCGAAAAATAGAAATAAAATTCATAACTCCCACTCAAATGCATACATGATCTAATCACATATAAACCCTAAAATCATGCATGTACTTAACACAACAATTGTTCATATCACGCATGAATATTTAAACATCTTTTGTTCAAATAACACGACATAAACAATATGAAATTATCTAATAATATCAATTTATTAATATGTTAATCATCATTATCACGTCATAAATCGAAATAAGGGTTTAACCGATTTGAGCGAATAATCATGAAAAATTTAACCCCAAAAATCTAGAAATACATCATATGGTTGTAGATCAATGATTAAAACATAAAACCTATTCTCGTGCAAATTTAATCCAATTAAATCAATCATGTGTTCACGCAACATGCATCTCTACCCAAAACAAATTTGGTGATACTTATATACAAAACGCATGAAAGCAAGAGAAGTGGAAAAAAAATCGGATATACATCAAATGAGGAAAAAACATTTTTTCTTTTTAGTCTAACCATTAAAATCATATGCACGAGGCTCTGGTACCACTGTTGGGTTACGATGAAAAACGTAGTGGAAAAATAACATAGAAATGATTTCTAAATTCATCAATTACCTAAGATCCATGCACATGATAATAATGAGGAAAGCTAATGTACAACCATTTATACCTTTGATGCGTGCCTTTCTTTTGCTCACGGAGGAGGTGCAGAGAATCCCAAGTGTGATTCCTCTACTCGGGACACACGAACCACGGACTAAACTTCACCAACACGTTAGCTAGAACGAGAGGGATGGAAGAACAAACTTCTTCCTTGGTGGTGGAAGGAATGTGATGGCTAGGGTTTCTAGGAGAGAAATAGTTTGCATTGTTTTTTCTCTTCTTTTCTATATATTTATAGACCTCTCTTAAGCTAACCCTAATCTCATTAGGTAAGTGAGCTTAATGGGCCCTTAACCATCTATTTGTTTAACCCATAGATTCCAATGTGTATAACCCTTATAGGGTCCGATTATATGAGTAACGCACACAATAATTGACACGTAGATCGTAATTGGTTTCTAGCTAAACATTATGACCCCTAAAGTAATCGGATTGATTTTCCTTTAAACTATTTATTCATTGACATCTTGATTAAAGGACACCTCCATCAATCTCCCACTTGTCCTTAACAAGTGTGCAATAATAAATTCCTTTGTCTCTTATTGTTTTGATCTGAACATCAGGTAAGATAGTATGTCATCCCATTCGTTCAGACAATTTCTTGAAATCTAAGTTCAAACTGCTGAAACAAATGATAAACTTTTAATCCATTTGAGGACGACCATGCATTTCAGTTTTCACTCTTCAAGAGGCCCAAAGACAACCATCCTATTAAATAGGAGGACAATCCAATCTTGCACCTTCACAATTCTCTATATGATTCATGTCAATTCAGACCTCCACCTTTATAGCCTCCTTTTATGGTGCGACGTTTGACGGAGTCAAGAATATACCAATTCTCATATAAGTAAAGAGATGCACTCATGTTTGAGGAATTTACATAAATAGTCAATGAGAAATCTTATGACATTCCAAATCTCTTAAAGATTCTCATAGCGGGTTAGTCCAATATATGTTCTCCAACATATATCCATGTAATTGACTAGACATCAAAATGTCTCTATAGCCCATGAAACAGTGATATCAATCAACTTTCAAACTAGTCTTTACAAGTCATCAACGTCCAACTCAATGACCTAGACCAGGGACAACAATAAAATATACATTCAAGTTCACAATATAGGGTTTCATTTATCAAATCTCGTATTTGACAAACCTATTTGAATTTATAGTTTATTTTGGAAAACCATAATTAAATAAATACTGAAAATTTATTTCATTTGACAAACGTAAACAATACCAATATTTATGAACTACTTCATAATAATAGATATTACATAATCAAATCCATTTTGCAATGTGCTTTATTCCTATGGCCTAGTATGACTCTCATGCTTAGGCTGAGGCAATGGTTTAGTTAACGGATCGGCCACATTTTCGTCCGTATGAACTTTGCAAATCTTTACATCTTTCCTTTCAGTGATATCTCGTATTACATGAAACTTCCTGAGAATATGTTTGGATTTCTGGTGAGATCTAGGTTCCTTCGCTTCAGCAATGGCACCATTATTATCACAATAAAGGTCCACTCCTCTATCAATAATTCAAGCATTATTATCACAATAATTCAAGCATTATTATCACAATAAAGGTCCACTCCTCTATCAATCCATTTGACATATCCCCCAATATTTTTCTGAGCATCTAATACCACAAATAAGTCTACGTTGTAAGAGCACGAGCCTGCCTGTGGTAGTGGGAATTCTCCCGTTCCCTGATCCAAAAAAAGCTTGTTGGATGTGGGATTTACTCCACGAGGAGCGGTACGGACGTAGATGATATCATCACGACCTCTCTTTGCGTACCTCCCGAGATGCTTAACGCCACTTCGCCAACTGGCATTACCCGCGCTTTCGTGTGTCTCAGTGTGGTCAGCACTGGGTGTTTCCGAGAAGCAAGGCTTACACCCATTCGCCTCCATTTCTTGTACTATATATATAGTATATAAAATATATAGTATATATAAAAATATATAAATAAATAAAAAAGGACCGAAATTCATTCGTTTGTTTTTTAACCCATTTTAGGAGATTTAAAACAGGTGTTCCAATTAGTAAAACTCTAAATACTTCTAAATACTCCTAAATACTCCCGAGTTTATACTGTTAACTCAAGAATTCTTTTATTCTCTTGAGGGTATCTATCCTTCCTACTAGAGCAAATACTTCTTTATAATCTACACCATACTATTGCTTGTATCGTTTCGCCACAGGTCGTGCTTTATATTTCTCAATTTTTCCTTCTTGGTTGGTCTTTGTTTTGTAGACCCATTTTACAACTATTGCTTTACGCTCTTCCGACAAACTTGTCAACTCCCACCTGTCAATCTTCTGAAGGGCTTGAATTTCTTCATCCACAGCTTTTCTCCACTTCCCTTCTTTAACAGCTTCTTCATATGTAACTGGATCACATTGAGAAAAGAGACACACTAATGAGTAGTTATTTACTGCATCAAGGCTAAGTCTCTTCGTAGATCTCACTCAACCTTCTTCTCTTTATTGGTGCTCCCCCTGTATCATTATCCAAATCATAACTTGAACGCGGTGAGCTAAGTGAAGGTTGAACAGGACTTGGTGGAGGTGTCTGCTCTGCATTTACTACCTCTCACTCTTTACTCTAGTCTGCATTATCTTCATAGAACACGCCACTTGGTTTCGTTACTTCAGAATTCCAACTCCAGGAGTCTTCATCAAATTCTACATCTTTTGAATTAATCTTCTTATGTGTAACAAGATTGTACAACTTGTAATGTAAGCCTTCGTCTTTTCTTGATAACCGAAGAATATGTACTTCTCACTTCGGTCATCTACTTTCTCTTTTTTCTCTGTTGGAACATGAGCATAGGGAATACATCTAAATATTCTCAAATGATGTGTACTTGGCTTATAACTGCTCTGAGCTTCAATTGGATTCATATACTTGACACTCTTTGTTGGACATATGTTCAACAAATATACCGCACACTAAGCTGCTTCTACCAAATATGTCTTTGGCGAATTCTTTCCTTTGATAATACTTCTTACCACGTCAAGAATCGTGTGATTCTTTCTTGACATAGAAAATGATATCTTGTATCAATATGCTTCGATGTTCCATGTGCAACAGGATTCTTTGCTGACGACATTGCTGATTTGTTGTCGATATATATCTCTATCGAGGGATTTTGTGGATGATGCAACTCCTCCATCAAATTCTTTAACAAATCACTTTACACACACAATCTATTGTGCAATATATTCTGCTGCACATGAAGATAGAGCAACAACTATTTGCTTCTTAGATGACCATGAAATTGCTGCTGAACCAATCTAGAATATATATCCGGAAGTGCTCTTCCTTTCATCCATATTACCACCGTAATCGCCATCTGTATAGCCGACCAATCACGCTTCTTCACTTCACTTGTACAACAAACATTGGTCTTTTGTTCCTTGAATATATTTCAATATTCTCTTTGCAGCATTAAAGTGCTCTTCCTTTGGCTGCTCCATATATCTACTAACCACACCGATTGCATACATAATATCGGGCCATATGAAAGTCAGTTATCTTAAGCTTCACACTAAGCTTCTATATAAAGTAGGATTCACCAACTTTCCTTCTGAATCAACTCTTAACTTTTTTCTTGATGTCATAGGAGTATCAACTCGTTCACATCTTTTAAGCCTGATCCGCTCTAGTACTTGATATGCATACTTCTTGTTAGCAATCTACGATTGAATCTACAGGTTCAGAATTACCTTTGGTGGAGAGAACCTGTGGCAGCGGAATGGATCGACGATCACCTCACGGAATCCTCTGGAGTACCGGTCGGTCTTCTACTCTCTTGGATAAGAAGCACGAGTCCACAACCCAATAGTCTATGGATTGGCTTGGTGGATGTGGAGGGACGAATGGGAGAGAGGGCGGCTAAGGTTAGGGTGGAGGCTAGGGTTTGCACATAAGAAATTAGTCCATCAAATGGGAGGCTCCCCTCCTTATATAGATGGCCCCACCCTAAACCCTAATGCGCAGCCAATGAGAGTGCACCACGTGTCAGTGCTTTGGGAAAACATCATCTTAATCCTTAGATTAATACAATATCTCTCACTTGCACAACAGCACGTCAACAACACGTCATCTTCTTTTGTGTCCCTGACACATACGTATATATCCCCGATACATACAATCATAAGATGGCAATGTGTCACCTCTTCATGTGTCCCTGACACATATGTATACATCCCTGATATATACAACTATTTCTCTCTTCCAAGAATGCATCCACAATACGCAAGTCTCTGATCATGTATCCTTGATACAAGACCATATGTGTCCCCGACACATGTACTCTTCCGATCATACGGACAAATGGGTCGTGCGACCGGTGATGCACCTGCAATTTAGGAGTCTCAAACTAGAAACCTTACTAGAAGGCCAGAATGACAACATCCTCACAAAAATAACAATTAAGCAGTTAAATGCACATCACTGTTCCACAGGTTTACTCAGAATCTCACTTGACATGAACGGTATCTCGATCCCTCGGAGGGAATACCTTCTTGTCCTCAAGGTACTTGCTACTGTATCCAATACAGTTGGGCCCATCAAATACTTTTAGTGCAGTCGAGTCAAACCTTTCCCTTCGCCGCATACCACCATTACACTCAGAGTTGACTCCTTTCCCGAAGATGCCTCTTTAGACCGAATCTCTCATGGTCATAGATAACATCCCAAAGTAGCCACATCAACTCTTTGCTTCATGGTGTCGTCGAAGGTCACTGAGGCCAATTAAATGACAATCAAGTCTTGGACTCACACAGTGAAGGAGCAGGGATCCATCATTTCACTTCCAAATGGTCGCTCAGCACATGTTGTATGACAAACATGCTATGGTGGATCCTATTGTACACAACAGTATGTCTGTCTCTCAACACCATACAAGTCTTAGTTCAGTCGCACCCCCTCTGCGCCTGACCCGAGCTTCATCATTGTCGCCTTAACACCATACAGGTGTCACCTGGCGCCACATGCGATTCTCGCACTTGGCTTCTATAGGTCACATGAATCGTGGGAACATTCATGTCAATCCTCACCAACATAGAGGATCTCATCTTGATTCCTAATCAAGGCGACTGTCCTATCATGAACTATTCTGGATCTATCATACAAGATTTCCTCATGATCAGTCTAATCTCTGCTCGCTACCAAAAGCGCCAGAGGCGAATGCTCGTGTGAGTAAGCATTCTTCAACCTATTGACAGAATAATATTTTATGCTAGAACAACTACATCAACCAAACAGATATAGTCGAAACGAAAAACACAATCACTCATAAAAGGACGTTAGACATGCCAATACATCAAAGTCTGCGTAAGCCTAAGGACTTCACATGAGACACAAATGAGTCCTTAGCTATAGCCTTTGTAAGAGGGTCAGCTACCATAAGACTAGTAGATACATGTCTTAACACAACTTCCTTTCTCGCTATGATGTCCTTCACAAAATGATACCTAACCTGTATATGTTTGGTCTTTCCATGATATTTGGGGTCTTTCACATAACAAAGGGCAGCCATGCTGTCACAATAGACAACAACAGGCTCATCAGATGTCTCTACAAGCCCAGTGTGTTGTAAGAACCTCCTCAACCAAACTGCCTCTTGTACTGCTGCAGAGCATGCAACATACTCTGCTTCCATAGTCGATAGGGCTATACAAGTTTGCTTCTTGCTAGACCATGAGATGTCCCCATTAGCTAGCAAGAAAGCATAACCAGAGGTAGACTTCCTTTTATCAACGTCTCCAGCCCAATCGGTGTCACTATAGCCAATCAGGCGGAGATCTGATGCTTGGTAACACAGCATGTAGTTACTCGTTCCTCTGAGTTATCTCATGATTCTCTTGACCGCCTTCCAGTGCTCCATGCTTGGGTTGGACTGGTATCGACTCACCATGCCCACAACATAACAAATGTCTGGCCTAGTACACATCATAGCGTACATAAGGCTTCCCACAGCATTGGAGTATGGAACCTTGCTCATTTTGGCCTTCTTTTCAGGAGTCTGAGGATGCTTATCAAGGCTTAAGTGTAAACCCTTCTCAACAGGAGTGTCGATTGGTTTGCATTTGTCCATGTGGTATTTCTTCAAGACGTTGTTAATGTAAGTCTCTTGAGACAATACCAGAAGTCTCTTGGACCTATCTCTAACTATCTTGACACCAAGGACGTAGCTAGCTTCACCCATGTCCTTCATATCAAATGTGGAGGACAACCACTCTTTCGTGGATTTCAGCAACTCTTTGCTATTGCCAGCCATGAGTATGTCATCAACATACAAGGTCAGAATGACAAATTTACCATTGTATCTCTTAACGTACACACAGTGATCTTCCTCAAGCATAGAGAACGCATTCTCTGATATATCTTGATGGAAGCGAATGTTCCACTGTCTAGACGCTTGTTTTAAGTCATACAAGGACTTGTTGAGCTTGCACACTTTGCGCTCTTGTCCTTTGACTTCAAAACCTTGCGGTTGATCCATGTAGATCTCCTCCTCCTCCTCAAGTTCTCCATTGAGAAAAGCAGTCTTTACATCCATTTGGTAAAGCTCTAAGTCAATCTGAGCTACAATAGCTAGTAGAAGGTGGATGGAGGCAAACCTAACCACGGGTGAAAAGGTTTCCTCAAAATCCACGCCTTTTCTTTGGGTGTAGCATTTAGCTACTAGTCTAGCCTTGAATCTATCAATAGATTCATCCGCCTTCCTCTTAATCTTGAGGATCCACTTGGCCCCAATGGCCTTTCGGTTCGGCGGTAAGTCGACCAAGTCCCAGACTCGATTAACTTTCATCGACTCCAACTCTTCCTTTATAGCTTCTAACCACTCTTTAGCATTTGGACCTTCCAAAGCCTCTTTCAAGGTCTCCGATTCTTGCTCATTGATTACTGTCATCCCGGATGATTCATAATCAATTTCTTCTTGAGCTATCATGAGGGCATCTTCCTCTAAGCAAAATCGCCTACGAGGAATGAGCCCGCGTTTACTTCGACGCAGATGGGTATCTGATGGCTCATCCTCCGCGAGATCTATCAGATCCTCAGCATTGCTGCTCCCACTAGGATCGACTGGTGGAACCTCATGTTCAACTTCCAGATCCTGATCCCGTGGAGTGGCAATGTCCTCATCTTGTTGTTCAAATAAGTCCACTGACTCTTTGATAGCTCCAGCAAGGGTTGGAAAATCATTTTCCAAGAATGTGGCATCCCTAGACTCCAGTTCCGTCCTTCTTTCATTCTCGTCTACCCCGATAAAAACATAACCTTTGGAGAAATCACTGTATTTTACAAAGATACACTTTTCCCTCTAGGTCCTAGTTTTCCATATCGGTGACTAGTAGAATGAATGTATGCCGCGCATCCCCAAGGACGCAGCAGACTAAAATCAGGCTTCCGTCCTGTCCATAACTCATATGGAGTTGAGGGAACCGATTTTGTTGGAACTCTATTGAGGATATAGGCAGCAGTCATTAGAGCATCTCCCCAAAACGAAATTGGTAAGCTCGCATGCGCCATCATGGATCTAACCATGTCTAGCAACGTTCTATTCCTTCTCTCGGCAGCACCATTTTGCTAAGGAGTATAAGGCATAGTGAGTTGTCTAGATATCCCCTTTTCATCACATAACTCCTTGAACATTATGGAGAGACACTCACCACCTCTATCTGTTCTAAGAGTTTTTATCTTATTATCCAACTGATTCTCAACTAAGCTCATGAATTTCTTAAAACATTCTAGAGCTTCTGACTTGTGAGAAATAAGATAAATATGACCATATCTCGTAAAGTCATCAATGAATGTGATGAAGTAACTTTGTCCATGTCTAGTACGCACATTCAAAGGTCCACAAATATCTGAGTGAATTAGTTCTAAAGGAGAAGTAGCCCTAATGGCTTTTCCGAACAGTTTTCTAGTTGCCTTTCCAGCTAGACAAGGTTCACAGGTCGGCAATTAAAATTTGGAACATTCTCCTAATACCCCCTCCTTTGCCAACCTGTTCATCCGGTCAACACCAATGTGACCTAGTCTAGCATGCCACATAACTGAATCATTATTCATGGAACTTTGGCTCATAAAGGCACTAGCGTTATGATTGAAATCATAAATCGCGTCCAACACAATAAAACCGTCAGAAAGAAAAGCATGTCCATAATAAATGTTAGAAAGGTATAAACCCATATCATTGTTCTCAAAAACAACTTTAAAACCATGTCTCATCAAGACAACAACAGAAATAATATTTCGCCGTATGGCTGGTGCATACAACACATCGTGAAGTAATAGGATCCGGCCACTTCGCAAAGGCACTTTGCATGTGCTAACTCCAAGAACTTCAATGCTAGTGTTGTTTGCCATGTTTATTCGCCTCCCACTTGGAACACGGTGATATTCCACGAAGGCAGAGCGATCCTTTGTTACGTGGTCCGTGGCACCTGAATCCACAATCCACACAGGAGAATGATCAGTGAGCATCACAGAACTAGTCACGTTACAATTCGAGGGATTACACACAGCAATTACCTTTTGCTCAGTGCACTCACGAGCAAAATGTCCAGTCTTTCGGCAGTTAAAAAAAGTCACATTAGACTTATCTTTCCCACCTCTGGATCCTCGAGGTCGTTTCTTTCCAGCTTTGTTTTCTGTTTTGTTTGCATTTGCACCCTTCTTGCCTTTAAAACCCTGAGTTCTATCTCTTTTGCGCTTAAAACCTGCACTCCTCCGAGGAGCGCCAGCCTCAGCAGCAAATACTTCAGTTAGAGGGGCTTCCGCAAGCATGCGGTCCTCCTCCAGCTCTAGGTGTTTTGTGGCCTGGTCAAATGTCCTGATGTCATCAGCATGAGTCAGATGGACCTTCATATGCTCCCAATTCTTTGAAGGCAACGATCTGATGAAAGCAGATACTTGCTCCTCATCGATCTTAGCACGACTGGCAGCGCTCAGCTCGCTTATCATGTTTGACATTGCGGTAATATGCTGCCTCATCGTGTGACCTTGGCGTATTTTATACCCATCAAACATGAGCCCAAGCTGGCGGGCCCTTGTGACGGAGGTCACTCCGTACTGAAACTTCACAGCTTCCCACAAGGCCTTTGCAGTTCGAAACTTTTCGAACCGCAGTAACAGATCGTCCCTCATTGAACTTAGAATTGTGATTCGAGCAATTCGATCTTTCTTTTTCCATGCATTATAAACATCCAAGTTTCTGCGATGTTGCGCAGTATTCCCCTCCTCGGGGGGAGACATAGATTGGTTTATGTTTTCTAACATGTCCTGATCCTCTAAGAGATACTCAATTTTACAATGCCACAGATCGTAATTTCTTTCATTGAGTTTATCTCCTCGAGTCAGATCAGCGACAATGCTTTTGGAAGTAGCCATAAAGAATCTAGGACAATCAAAATACATAGCGATACATGAGTTCTAGCATAAAATATAACAAGCTACTATAACATAAAGAATAAACTGACTTAATAGCTATAGCATTCAGACCAAAAGAAAACATAAAGCATTCGATCAAATCCCCATGCAATAGTTAATAAAGCCATTTTACTAATCTAGATATTGAGCTCCATCATGATTTAATGACCCAAAAAAAAAACGTTTTAAATCATGGTAAATCAGCAAAAAAAAATATTTGCCGCCGGTTGCAAGGTGGTTTACACAAAACACTTCAACCTTGCAACTCCCACTAGGCATGCGAGTTCCCAAAAATGGTTTTCAAAAAAAATCCAATCAACATCACACAGATATGATTACTACATTACTTCCATATCGAGCTAATGATCCCCATTAGGGATTTAGCCTCGTCGACGGGAACCCGCATGAGTCTTATAGCAATAATATCGCAATAATAAAAATAAAGGAGCCCCTCGTCTCCTTGGGGCAATAAACAGTCCACAGTCCATAATTATTACAGTCCATAATTATTACAGTCCATAAATATTACAGTCCATTGCTATAACTATTGCAAATGGAAATAAATGAATGAAATTACGCTCATCTCTCAATAAGGCAGTAAATAAAATCAGCAATCATTCATTCCACATAGCCACAATCTTTCCATACGTTAGCACAATCCGACGTATGAAAAAAAATATACCATAAAGTGTGCACCTCATTCAAACAATAAGTAATGCATGAATGGGGCATGAAAATAGGCAAAAAAACGTGTTAGGTAATGACAACCAATCTCCACAATAATCATTCTCAAAACAGAAATATTTTTTCTTCTTTCCGTAATCAATATAATCATGATAGAACAAAAATTATCCTACTTTGATTAGGAAAACAAATCCGAAATTATATGGTGGAGAGCAACACATATTTTTGCATCAAAGGAAAGCATCCACACATATTTTTAAGGCAATAAAATTCCAGCCCATAATATCTTCCAAAAATTTCAGAATTAGCCAATCTTTCCATAATCAATATAAGCATGCAATCAACAATAATTATGCTACTTGTAATGGAAAGAAAAATTCGAAATTCTTTGGTGGATGACATCACATATATGCACATTTGATGAAAAGGAAATATTTCAAATGAAATGCATGCAATCATTCCAAAAGAAATCCGAAAATCCTTAATTAGATTAACATATATGTGCATTTAATCATAAAGGACATATTTCAAATGAAATGAATGCTCTCATTCCAAAAATCCGAAATATACAATATGGTAACTCAATATTCATGTATGTGCATGATTTTGCAATCAACATCTAATCCTAGATGCATGCACAAGTGATTAAAAAAATACATATACATGAATAAGACAACAAGCATCTAACCTTAGATGTATGTACAAGAGTTTTTAAAAAAAATGCACAATCAAATCATACCATCCGAAATATATGATCACATTATATGATACATGCAATAATTAACTCTTGTAAAATTATCATCATATTTCAAACAACATATATGCGCAAATAATCAAGAATAAACCAACTCTAGCCGCAAGCTTTGGTGTAAAGAAATATGCGCAACAAACATAGATTAACATGTAACCTTAGGTACATGCATAAAGTGAAATCTAAGTTATGCTCAAGAATGAAATAATGATGAAACTTGTAATACAATTCGCATGTAATGAAATGAATCAAGAAAAAACATGCGCAAGGGTGAGAAAAATGCCATCAAACCCTAGGCGCATGATGAAGAGAAAAAAAAACTACACATGTATGTAATTTCTCTCAACAACTACCGAAATTATTTCAACATATATGAAATAAGAAAGTGCTCAAAAAAATTTGGAGGTGACCAAGATGGCTCTGGTACCAATGTCAGCAATCTACGATTGAATGTACAGGTTCGGAATTACCTTTGGTGGAGAGAACCTGTGGCAGCGGAATGGATCGACGATCACCTCACGGAATCCTCTGGAGCACCGGTCGGTCTTCTACTCTCTTGGAGAAGAAGCACGAGTCCACAACCCAAGAGTCTACGGATTGGCTTGGTGGATGTGGAGGGACGAATGAGCGAGAGAGGGAGAGGGTGGCTAGGGTTAGGGTGGAGGCTAGGGTTTGCACATAAGAAATTAGTCCATCCAATGGGAGGCTCCCCTCCTTATATAGATGGCCCCACCCTAAACCCTAATGCGCAGCCAATGAGAGTGCGCCACGTGTCAGTGCTTTGGGCAAACATCATCTTAATCCTTAGATTAATCCAATACTTCTGTCAAATAGAGATACCACTTTCAGATTGAAATACCTCAATCCCCAGAAAATGACATTTGTCTGATATCTGTCATGTCGAACTCCTTAGTCATCACCTTCTTGAAGTCTTCAAACATAGATGGATTATTGTCGGTGAAGATAATATCATCTACATAGAGACACGGTCGTAATGTCTCCATCTTTCTTTGTAAACACATGCTTGTATGGACTTTTCATGAATTCATTGCTTATAACTATCGACTCTGTTATTCCATGCTCTCAAAGCTTGCTTTAAACCTTATAAAGCTTCCTCAATTTGTACACTTTATCTTCTTCACCTTTCTTCTGATATCCAGTAGGTTGTTTAACGTACACTTCTTCCTCCAAATAACCATTAAGGACAACAAACTTAATATCCATCTGATATATCCTCTATTTATTCTGAGCAGTTGATGCCACAACAAGTCTAATGGTATCTATTCTTGCTACCGGAGCAAATACTTCTTCATAATCTATAGCAAATTGTTGCTTGCATACTTTCACCAAAAGTTGTGCTTTATATATAATTTTCAATTTTTTCTTCTTGGTTGGTGTTTTGTTTTATAGAACCATTTTACTACTGTTGTTTTACGCTTTTCCGACAAACTTGTCAACTCCCACATATCATTCTTTTGAATGGCTCGAATTTCTCCATCCATAACTTTTCTTTCCGCAACACCATTCTGCTGAGGCGTTTATGCAGTCGTTAACAGATGGATAATATTGTGCTTCCTACAAAAGTCTTAAAATTCTCTCAGGTATATTCACCACCTTGATCCGATCTGAGAACCTTGACGTAATAACCACTTTGCTGCTCTACCATACTCTTGAACTCCATTAACTTTTCTAAAGCCTCTAACTTGTGGTTTTAGAAAATAAATCCAAGTCTTTCTGCTAAAATCATCAATGAAAGTAATGTAATACATGCATCCTATAAGTGATGCAAAATCAAAAGGACCAATTATATCTGTATGCACCAGTTTTAACTGCTTGATTGCTCTTTTAGACTTTCCAACTGGAAAACTCTTCCTTTGCTGCTAACCCACAACACATCCTTCACATACTTGATCAAGGTGATTGATAGGAGGCAAACCTTTGACCATATTTGTTTTTCTCAACAACGATAATCGTAAAAAAATCAAATGTCCAAGTCTTAAATGCCATAAGCAATATGGATCCTGATAATGGACTTAAGACACTTTATAACATCAACTTTAATATTTAATGCGAACAATCTATTCTTTTTCACTTCAACTTTAGCAATAAGCACATCATTATCACTCACCATGACCATACCAAGATCTTTCATTTCTGTATTATAGCCTCTTTCTAGTAATTGACAAAGACAAATACTATTGTTGGTAGGGGAGAGCAACTTCCGGTCCGGGTTCGGTCCGGACCGAAACCAACCGGTCCGGGTTTCGGTCTGGTCCGGTTCCGAACCAAAACCCAAAAATCCCCACAAAAGTTCGGTCCGGTCCGGGTTTTTGGATCGGACCGGACCGATCGGTTCGGGTTCGGTCCAGACCGAACCTGACCGGTCCGGTCTTCTGTCCGGACCCCGGAGAGAATTCGGGTCCAGTCCGGTCCGGTCCGGGTCCGGACCGATGCTCACCCCTAATTGTTGGGCATATAAGGAATATAATAAACATCATATATGTAACAAAGATGTCCTTGCTTTGTCTGGATCATTATATGACCTTTTCCTTTGGCTTGGATTTTAGAAGAATCACCCAATGTCATGTCACCTCTTACTGGTTCATTTAAATCTGTGAAGAGCTCCTTGATTCCACACATATGATAACTAAAACCAGTGTCAAGATACCAAATACTCTTCTGATTATCACTACTATTCTGGGCTAATAAGGCAATTTCTTTTCTTTTATCACTTTCTTCTTGAACAACAAAGTGGATCCTCTCTTGAGCTTTGTTTTCTACATTCCCCTGACATTCATACTTAAATACCCGAATCTGTTACATTTGTAACAACGGCTATGCCTCTACCACGAAATCCTTCTCCACAACCTTGATTTACTGGTCTCCAATTTTCTAGTAGCTATCTCTAATTTTTCTCAACAAATGGTCTTGCTTCCCCACTAGTATAATTTTCTCTATATCCACCTTGTTATTTGTAGCTATTTCCACGACCTCTATTACTTCGGCCTTCACTTCTACTTTGTTTTTTTTCACGTCATGATTACCTGTAACATCCCCGAATATCGGAAAATTTGAACTTTTAAAATCAAAGGAGACACAAGGATAAAGATCATCAAGGGTGTGGACATTACTCATACAAATACTCAAATATATCTGGTGCACCATATTACATAAGAGTTTGTCAAAAGAGTGATCACATCAGAATACGAAAAACATAATACATGTAATCACAAAAACCTAAAATAGGCAGACAACATGATCCAGTCCCAAAGTGCAATCTCCTTGGGTCACCACCCGTCGGAACATACCGCGGTCATGAAAATAAACATAACAACAATGCCTGAGTTTTCATAAGAAAATCACGTACGACAACCTCACCTATATGCCCTATCATACTAGTATAGCATGACATGAAATACAAAGCAATAAAACAACATTCCCACCAAGCGTAAAACCGGACATCCATCCTACGATCGTTCCTGCTGCCACACAGGCCGCACAGTCTACAATCGCCACATGGTCCACAATCATCGGCCTCCGTGGAGACCTACCATAGGCACATACGGTCCAGCGGACAATACGCAACACATCCCCCCACGCGGCTACACAAGCCAAAGGGATCGGTGAGGAAGCATTCACACTTTCGCGCAGGTAGAATCAGATCTTAAAACATCGTGGTCATCCACCACAACAACGAAGCCGTCGCTCAGGTCGGTCCATCACCGCCGCCACACAGACTGCACGGTATCTCACTCGATAGGTGCCCAATCAAGCTACCTGCCAGAAATCATCATCGGCAGTCCATCGTCGTACCACACAGGCCACGCACGATCCTCCCTATCGCCACAAAGGCAACACTGGCTCGTGCAATCACTGCCTATCAAGGCTTGTCAAACCTATCCGCCACACAGAGGGCCAGAAAATCGATAGATCTGACCCAAAGTCTGTGGTGTCATCGAGCTCCACGTGCCGACACCAACTCTGCGACTATAAAAGCAGGGCAACGACCTCCGTGGTCATTCAGATCGGTAGTCACTTCACCCAACGGCAGTTGCGTACCTGCTGAAAGCAATGAGATCCACGATTCGTCAGGCTGCTACTCTAATATGAGAGTCAAGGCATAATCTACGTCACACTCTATAACACATAGGCGGCATGTCCCAAGTATCCACACTCTTTTACACGGCAGTCCCTGGGTAGGCACGCGCAACGTACTCACCGTCACCTCCTGGCTCACGCTCCAAGCGAGGACACAGGTTTCTGTGGACAGAGTCGACACTTCACTAGGATCAGGATTCAGTTCTGGGCTCAAACGGTCGATCGGAAAAGGTATACCGGTCGACCGCTTCAGCAAAGGAATCGGTCGATCGAACGCCTACAACGGTAAAACTCTATGCTCAAAACCTGATTCCCAACGGTCGAACGAAAGTCTAAAATCGGTCGACCGAACGTGGTCAAAATTCGGAGTGTGGTCAAAATCATACAACTCTATTCGGTCGACGGACTCAGGGGTCCCGGTCGACCGAAAACTACCAGGGGCATCCTAGCAGTCTAGGTCATCTATCAGTCGAACAAGATATCAAAATCGGTCGAACAACATACTATACAATTAAGTTCGCTTAAGTTCTGGTCGGACCAAAGGTCAGGAACGGTCGACCATTTGGATGGTCAACGTCCGATCCAAGGGAAACATGAAGCAACGGTCGAACGACTCAGAGGTCGCGGTCGACCGAAAACTCACAGACAATCCACTGACCCACCAGCACATGCACAACCGGTCCATCGCCACAAGAAGTCGTTCGACCTGTGTTGGTTAAAGTTGGGGAAAACACTAAACCGGTCGACCGCCCGAAGGCACCGGTCGACAGCAACCTTACGCAAGCAAAGGATTTTACGTTGTTTTCGCCGCCGGTAAGGTCTCCGGCCTCCCGCGACCGACCACAACTTCACCCCAACGTGGGTGAGCAATAAAAACATCTAATGCGAGAACTTGGCATACCTCACTTTCGAAGAACGATGAAGAACGTCGAAGCTCCGCAACCAACTCCGGTCCGCACAGCACGCACCTCCTCCTCGTTCCTTGCTCCCGCCACGTCCTTGCCTCACGCGCGCCCTCCGCCGGCCTCCTTGTGCCACTCCAAGCTGAACACGCTCACTTACACATATCACCCACTTCGATCCCACCACTGCATCGTTCTTCCTCCTCACTCCACCACTGAAAGCCGCCTCCATATCACATCCGGCAATCCACAACCCTTCAAGATCAGCAAAGGAGAGGGAGAGATGAGGGAAGAGAAGAGAGAAACGTGAGGGTGAGAGAGAGAGCTTCCTTCCTCTTCAAAAACCAACCTTACACCCTCACCATACCTCTCCCCCTACCACCCATCACTTCACCCATACATCCAACACCCCACCATCCCTCACGTCACCTCCACTACACCTTCCCAAATTCCCATGCAAACCTCCTCCTAATCCTAAACTCCACGTAGCTCCCTAACGAGGGTTAGGGTCTTTACATTACCAATCACTTCATTTTGTTTCATTCTTTGTTTATGGGCTTAGAGCGAGCCCATAAGTTCAATAATAAAAATGGTGGATAAATCCTTAGACTCTTCGATAGCAGTTACAACATACTCAAATCTAGGAGTTAAGGATCTTAAAATCTTTTCCATTATCCTTATATCATCAAAAGATTCACCATTTATTTTCATCTGATTTGCTACCGCTAAGTCTCAATTAAAATAATCTGAAATTGACTCCTTTGATTTCATCATTAAGGCTTCAAATTCAATTCGTAGACTCTTTATGAGCAGCTTTCTCTCTTTCATTAAATGCTTCTTGGACCATTACTGAAGGTTCCACATAAACGACTCCCACAGTGTCTCGTAAATCTTACGAATCTAATAAAACCTTCATTTGAATACTCTAGTTGTCATAATTGATTTTTGACAATTTTGGAATATGCTGCTGGATCACGTTCGTCGTTTCCTCTGAATGGGTCGCAACGAAAAGCGGTGGATTTACGGGAATATAATAAGTGGAAATAAAATACGATTAATTAAGGTGGAAATAAAAAATAACAGTTCCAATTACAATTCGGTAGAACCCTGGTATAAAAATACAATACTCACACACTCAAAACACCTCACAACTAGTTCTCTCAAACTTTAGTATTGCAACACCAATTCTCACAACTCTCACAGCTTCTACCCAATTCTAACTTTCTAACATCTTCTACACAAATGGTCCAACATGGGTATTATTGTTAGAACCCTAACCCTTGATTAGGGTTAATCACGGATTAGAGAGAGGGTTTGCATGGGGAAGGAGTGATGAGCAGTGTCCTGGTGATGGGTGAGAGGTGTAGGAGGCGTGCACTGTAGCATTTTCGGGTTTATAACCCAAGCTTTTCTTCTTTCTTCTTTTCTTCTCCTTCCTTTCCCTCATTCCTTCCTTTCCTTGCTGGTGCGCGTGTTGGTGGAGCAGCTGCGGAGGCATCAGGCGAGGAAGGTGCTCGTGCGGGAGAGGCGCGGCGCGTGATCGAGGTCTACCGGAGGCGAGGCGTAGGAGCTCCGGCACCGTCGCCTTCACGCGGGTGAAAGGTATGTCGACTCATTAGTGTGGTTTGTGGTTTCTAACCCTCGTGGGAGGGTTGGGTTGGTCGGACGGGGAGGTCGGAGACCTCTTCGGCGTTGTTTCCGTGAGAAACCTCGGGTGGCGCGAGGTGGAAGACGACCAACGGTCGACCGGTCCCTTCGGGCGGTCGACCGAATGTAGTGTTTTGCCCGACTTTAACCATCACCGGTCGAATGATGCCTTGTGGCGGTCGACCGGTAGTGCGTATTTGCTGGTGAGTTGGGACTCTCTATCTGTTGTCGGTCGACCGGTGCCTTTGGTCGTTCGACCGGAACTTAAGTGTACCAATTATTATGCATGCTTGCTCGACCGTAGTATGTTTGCGTTCGACCGATTATATGACGTAGAATACTAGGTTTACCCTGTCTGTTTTCGGTCGACCGAGACCCCTGAGTCGGTCGACCGATAGTTTGATTTTGATGTTAACCAGACTCCGGATTTTGACCTCGTTCGGTCAACCGGTTTTAGACCTTTGTTCGACCATTGGGGATTGTGTTTTGAGCGCAGCGGTAGACCGTGTTAGGCATACGGTCGACCGATTCCTTTCTGGAACCGGTCGACCGAATCACCTCTTCCGGTCGACCGTTTGGGCCCAGAACAGAATTCCTGGTTCCCTTTTTGAATGCCAACTTTGTCCACGAAAACCCGTGTCCTCGCCTTGCGCGTGAGCCGGGAGGTGACAGTGGGCGCGTGTTGCGTGCCTGCCCAGGGACCGCCGTTGGGAAGAGTGTGGGTGTTCGGGACGCGTCACCTCAAGGTATGGACCGTGACTCACGTGATGGATTGATTTGACTCATTGTAGTATAGCAGGCCTGAGGGATCGCGGATCCCAATGTTTGATGTTTGTGCGGGCACGCAACTGGCGTTGGGTGAGGTGACTACCGGCCTACGGGCTACGGAGGTCGCTGCCCTGCTTTTATAGCGGCGCGGTTGGTGTTTGCGGCTCGTGGAGCCTGATGACCTGGCAGACTTCGGTCTGGACCCCTCCGATGTTGTGCCGGACGTTGTGATGGACCACCGA
Organism: Triglochin maritima; assembly: GCA_963682175.1. NCBI lineage: Eukaryota > Viridiplantae > Streptophyta > Magnoliopsida > Alismatales > Juncaginaceae > Triglochin > Triglochin maritima. Next base: position 27,797,236 of record OY821771.1, on the reverse strand, counting down.
TGCTGTGCCGGTGATGTCGCCGAGGTTGTGCCGGCGATGATGATTGTTGGGCCGAGGCTGTTCCGGCTATGTTGATTCCTCGACTGGGCACCTATCGAGATGTTGTTGTTATACCTTCCAGGCGAGGGCCCCGTTGGTCCCAGTGGCTCCCACCACAGAGATTTGCAGATCTATATTCTATCGGCGCAGGCGTGACAGAGGCTCCCTGCCGAACCCTTGAGTAGTGTAGCTGCGTGTGGGGGGTGAGATGTCGCGTGTTGTAAGGCTGCATGTGCCTGCAGTAGGTCTCCTCGGGAGACTCGTTGTTGACTGTCGGACTGATGTCCCGTTTTACCCTTCGGGGGAACTGTTTTACTTTCTGTCGATGCCATGACATGCTACTAGTATGATAGGTTCACTTGTGTAATGCATGCATATAGGTGAGTTGGCATACGGGGTTTCCTTATGGAAACTCAGGCATCGTTGTTATATATTTTTCAGGACCGCAGTAGGTCCAGTTGGGTGGTGATCGGCGGGCACGCGCATTTTGGAGTTGGATCCTCTTCTCGGACCGTTGAGGTCGACATGATTACGTTTTATCTTCTTTTGTCGTTTTGTTGTAATCATGTATCATTTTGACAAACTCTGATGCAATTTTGGTGCACCGCTATTTGTTTTATGAGAAGTAACAGTCCTGTTTTTGATTATTGAGTTCCTTGTCTTGATTATAAATTTTTAAATTTCCGCTGTTTCGGGATGTTACAATTTGGTATCAGAGCGGTCGATTCCTATGCGGTTCCCAATGAAATCACCCTTGTAGTAATAGGACTCATGCATTTTATATTTTTGGCATGCATTCATGGCTGAAGTTGGTGATTGTTTCTTCTGTCAGATGGCACCTAGATGCGTGACGAGTTCTCCACGCGATCGCGATCCCAATGACGACACTTCAGGTGCTCATTGGGACAGGTTGGGCGAGTTCCTGGAGCGTCAGGCAGCCCAGAGTGCGCAGGGCGGAGTGGGAGCTGAGCACGATCGTTTCATGCGCCAGCACCCACCGACTTTTGATGACAGGAGGGCTTCGGAGGTTGCGGAGGACTGGGTCTTCAGGATGGAGAAGATCTTCCGCGCTATTGGAGTAGCAGCAGAGAGGATGGTGGAGCTGGCCACCTATGTGTTCGATGGCGAGGCCGCCAACTGGTGGAGGTCCACGTCCACGGTTTTGTTTGATGACTGTGTGGATGTCAGCTGGGAGGAGTTCTTAGAGGTGTTCCATGAGCAGTACTTTCCCCAGCACGTCAGGGATCAGAAGCGGGAGGAGTTCATGTCGCTCGAGCAGAAGGAGATGACTCTGGCGAGCTACATCAGCAGGTTCAACGCCTTAGAGCGTTATTGCCCAGAGATTTGTGTGACCCCAGAGCAGCGGGCGAGGAAGTTCGTGAAGGGACCGAGGCAGCCGCTTCGATCTCGGGTGATCAACAGCATGCCGCGGACCCTTGCAGATGCGGTGAAGCATGCTACGCTCATAGAGCAGGACCAGAGGGAGTGTCTCCAGGAGGCGAGGAAGGCACCAGTGAGCACCGGTAGCCGTGTAGCCGGTCGTGGAGCGGGAAACCCGGCCAAGAGGCCCAGGTTTGATGGAGGAGGAGCACGTCAGTCTGGAGCGTGAACTTACTGCGGGAGGTTTCATCCAGAACAGGAGTGTCCCCGTCGGACTGGAGCGTGTATGGGTTGCGGTCAGATGGGACATTTCGTCTGTGATTGTCCTCAGAGGCAGGGAGAGCCGAGCAGGAGGCCAGGACCACCAGCAGTAGGCAGAGGCGGAGGCAGCCGATCAGTTGTTTCACCGGGCAAGGGCAGGAAGATCGGGCGAGTCTTCACTATTCAGGCAGAGGAGGCGAGGGACTCCAACACCGTCGTGGAAGGTACACTTTCTGTTTCCGACTTAATTGCGCGTGTGTTGTTTGATTGCGGCGCCACTCACTACTTCATTTCGGAGATGTTTGCTGGCGAGTAGGGTCGGACCCCTATGCTGCTGACTGATGTTTTGGAGGTCAGCACGCCCATGGGTGAGGTGGGCACTGTGGGGAGCTTTTTCCCCGGCACCACAGTTGCTTCGGGAGACCATGATTTTCCGGCAGATCTGGTCTTGTTACCGATGGAGGATTTCGACGTCATACTGGGGATGGATTGGCTGTCACAGTACGACGTGCGGGTCTTTTGCCGTGAGAAGAAGATCCTGATTCCGATGGAGGGCTTGCCAGATGTTCTGATCAGAGGTGCGAGGAGCAGAGGGGGTCGTCTAATTGTGTCTGCGGTTAAGGCACAGAGACTGATACAGCAGGGATGCAGAGCGTTTTTTGCCACGCTGGTAGTTCCTGATCCTGAGACGAGGATGCTGGAGGATATAGAGGTAGTGCAGGAGTTCCCATATGTGTTTCCAGCAGAGATTTCAGCAATACCGCCGCACCGAGAGATCGAGTTCAGCATCGAGTTGGTTGCGGGTACGACACCTCAGTCGAAGGCACCTTATCGTATGGCACCTGGTGAGTTGACAGAGCTGAAGAAGCAGTTGCAGGAGTTGATGGAATCCGGGTTCATTTGACCGAGTGTTTCTCCATGGGGAGCGCCTGTGCTCTTCGTGAAGAAGAAGGATGGATCGTTGCGGATGTGCATTGACTACAGGATGCTGAATAAGGTTACCGTTCGGAACCGGTACCCTTTGCCCAGGATTGATGACTTGTTTGATCAGTTGCAGACGGCGAGGGTGTTCTCGAAGATCGATCTGCGTTCGGGTTATCACCAGTTGCGGATCAGGGAGGCAGATGTTCAGAAGACAGCCTTCAAGACGCGGTACGGCCACTACGAGTTCTTGGTGATGCCATTTGAACTGACGAATGCACCTGCAGCATTCATGGATTTGATGAATAGGACCTTCCAGTCGTACCTTGACAGGTTTGTCGTGGTGTTCGTGGATGACATCTTGGTATACTCGCCGGACAGGGAGCAACATCGAGAGCACCTGAGGATTGTGCTTGGCATCCTGAGAGATCAGCAGCTTTATGCCAAGTACACGAAGTGTGAGTTTTGGTTGGATCAGGCGGCTTTTCTGGGACATATTGTGTCAGCTAATGGGATTTTGGTGGATCCGGCGAGGGTCGAGGCAGTGACTCAGTGGAGAGCCCCGACGAGCGTGACAGAGATCAGGAGTTTTGTGGGACTGGCAAGGTATTACAGACGGTTTATCCAGGATTTCTCCAGACTTGCATCACCACTGACAGCATTGACGCAGAAGGGCATCAAGTTTGTTTGGTCCCAGAAGTGCGAGGACAGCTTTCAGGAGCTGAAGAGGCGTCTGATGACAGCGCCGATTCTGACGCTACCGAGTGGCAGTGGAGGCTACGTGATATACAGCGATGCATCCGGGATAGGCTTGGGTTGTGTTCTGATGCAGCATGGGAAGGTGGTCGCGTACGCTTCGAGGCAGCTGAAGGTGCACGAGAAGAACTACCCTACTCACGATCTGGAGTTGGCAGCGGTAGTTCACGCATTGAAGACCTGGCGGCACTATCTGTATGGCGAGCAGTTCGAGGTCTTCACAGATCATCAGAGCCTGAAGTATTTGTTCTCGCAGAAGGAGCTAATTATGAGGCAGCGCAGATGGCTTGAGTTCATTAAGGACTACGACTTCACCATTTCCTATCATCCGGGGAAGGCGAATTCGGTTGCAGACGTGCTGAGCAGGAAGGTGGAGGTGTCAGTTGCGAGTCTGTGCATCCAGGAGTGGAGGCTACTCGAGGCGTTGTTAGAGTGGAGACTATTCACAGAGGGTTCAGAGGGAGCAGTGATTGCTGGGCTTCGGGTGGAGCCGCAGACGGTCTCACGGGTGGTTCAGGCTCAGCAGGGGGATGATGAGTTAGCTGGTCTGCTACAGTTAGCTTCCAGGGATGGATCAGACTTCAGTGTAGGGGTCGATGGTCGTTTGAGATTCAGGAGTCGGATCTGGGTGCCGAAGTTCGATGGGCTGAGAGATGACATCATGGAGGAGGCACACAGAGCGAGATACACCATTCACCCGGGGAGCACGAAGATGTATAAGGACCTGCAGCGGAACTTCTGGTGGAAGGGCATGAAGAGGGACATCGCAGAGTTTGTGGAGTGGTGCTTGGTCTGTCAGCAGGTGAAAATTGAGCATCAGAGGCCAGCAGGACCGGTGCAGTGTATTGAGCTTCCTGAGTGGAAGTGGGAGCACGTGACGATGGATTTCGTCACAGGATTGCCGAAGACGAGGGGATTCCACGACACGATTTGGGTGATAGTCGATCGACTGACCAAGTCGGCGCACTTCTTAGCGATCAGGACCACGTTGCATTTGGAGGGTCTAGCTAAGTTGTACGTGGAAGAGATAGTCAGGTTGCATGGAGTACCAGTGAGCATCATCTCCGATCGAGATCCTCGATTCACTTCCAGATTTTGGGGGAGTCTGCAGCAGGCTTTGGGGACGCGTCTGAGGTTCAGTACAGCGTTTCATCCGCAGACAGATGGTCAGTCAGAGAGGACGATTCAGACCTTGGAGGATATGCTGAGAGCTTGCACACTGGATTGGGCAGGGCACTGGGATGAGCACCTGCCGCTGATAGAGTTCGCCTACAACAACAACTACCACTCGAGTATTGGGATGGCACCGTACGAGGCGTTGTACGGGAGGCCTTGCAGATCACCGGTATGCTGGAGTGATGTGGGCGAGAGGCAGTTAGTGGGGCCAGAGATTGTGCAGATGTATGCAGAGAAGGTGGATGTGATCAGGAGGAGACTGGCCACAGTACAGAGCAGGCAAAAGAGTTATGCAGATCGACGCAGACAAGTGCTGAGTTTTGAGGTGGGTGACCATGTGTTTCTGAAGATCTCCCCTTCCCGAGGAGTGATGAGGTTTGGGAAGAAGGGGAAGCTCAGCCCGAGATATGTTGGGCCTTTTGAGATCCTCGACCGAGTTGGAGAGGGTTGCCTACCGGATTGCATTGTCGCCGCAGTTTTCAGGTCTGCACAATGTCTTCCATTTGTCTATGCTGAGGAAGTATGTAGCAGATCCGTCGCACGTAATTGAGATAGCAGTACCAGAGATTCAGCAGGACTTGTCGCTCGAGGAGAGATCAGTCGAGATTGTTGATCGCATGGATCACCAGCTCAGGAGGAGGACCATTCCGATGGTGAAGGTCAGGTGGCAGCATCACAGTGAGCGCGAGGCCACTTGGGAGATCGAGGAGGAAGTCAGATGGCAGTACCCAGATCTTTTCGGTGAGTAGTTGTTTTGATTACGGAACGAAATCCTTTTAAGTTGGGTGGATTGTTAGAACCCTACCCTTGATTAGGGTTAATCACGGATTAGAGAGAGGGTTTGCATGGGGAAGGAGTGATGAGCAGTGTCCTGGTGATGGGTGAGAGGTGTAGGAGGCGTGCACTGTAGCATTTTCGGGTTTATAACCCAAGCTTTTCTTCTTTCTTCTTTTCTTCTCCTTCCTTTCCCTCATTCCTTCCTTTCCTTGCTGGTGCGCGTGTTGGTGGAGCAGCTGCGGAGGCGTCGGGCGAGGAAGGTGCTCGTGCGGGAGAGGCGCAGCGCGTGATCGAGGTCTACCGAAGGCGAGGCGTAGGAGCTCCGACACCGTCGACTTCACGCGGGTGAAAGGTATGTCGACTCATTAGTGTGGTTTTGTGGTTTCTAATCCTCGTGGGAGGGTTGGGTTGGTCGGACGGGGAGGTCGGAGACCTCTTCGCCGTTGTTTCCGTGAGAAACCTCGGGTGGCGCGAGGTGTTAGACGACCAACGGTCGATCGGTCCCTTCGGGCGGTCGACCGAATGTAGTGTTTTACCCGACTTTAACCATCACCGGTCGAATGATGCCTTGTGGCGGTCGACCGGTAGTGCGTATTTGCTGGTGAGTTGGGACTCTCTATCTGTTGTCGGTAGACCGGTGCCTTTGGGTCGTTCGACCAGAACTTAAGTGTACTGATTATTATGCATGCTTGCTCGACCGTAGTATGTTTGTGTTCGACCGATTATATGACGTAGAATACTAGGTTTACCCTGTCTGTTTTCGGTCGACCGAGACCCCTGAGTCGGTCGACCGATAGTTTGATTTTGATGTTGACCAGACTCCGGATTTTGACCTCGTTCGGTCGACCGGTTTTAGACCTTTGTTCGACCGTTGGGGATTGTGTTTTGAGCGCAGCGGTAGACCGTGTTTGGCGTACGGTCGACCAATTCCTTTCTGGAACCGGTCGACCGAATCACCTCTTTCGGTCGACCGTTTGGGCCCAGGACAGAATTCTTGGTTCCCTTTTTGAATGCCAACTTTGTCCACGGAAACCCGTGTCCCCGCCTTGCGCGTGAGCCGGGAGGTGACAGTGGGCGCGTGTTACGTGCTTGCCCAGGGACCGCCGTTGGGAAGAGTGTGAATGTTCGGGACGCGTCACCTCCAGGTGTGGACCGTGACACATGTGATGGATTGATTTGACTCATTGTAGTATAGCAGGCATGAGGGATCGCGGATCCCAATGTTTGATGTTTGTGCGGGCACGCAACTGGCGTTGGGTGAGGTGACTACCGGCCTACGGGCTACGGAGGTCGCTGCCCTGCTTTTATAGCGGCGCGGTTGGTGTTTACGACTCGTGGAGCCTAATGACCTGGCAGACTTCGGTCTGGACCCGTCCGATGTTGTGCCGGACGTTGTGATGGACCACCGATGTTGTGCCGGTGATGCCGCCGAGGTTGTGTCGGCGATGATGATTGTTGGGCCGAGGTTGTTCCGGCTATGTTGATTCCTCGACTGGGCACCTATCGAGATGTTGTTGTTATACCTTCCAGGCGACGGCCCCGTTGGTCCCAGTGGCTCCGACCACAGAGATTTGCAGATCTGTATTCTATCGGCGCGCAAGCGTGACAGAGGCTCCCTGCCGAACCCTTGAGTTGTGTAGCTGCGTGTGGGGGGTGCGATGTCACGTGCTGTAAGGCTGCATGTGCCTGCAGTAGGTCTCATCGGGAGACTCGTTGTTGACTGTCGGACTGATGTCCCGTTTTACCCTTCGGGGGAACTATTTTACTTTCTGTCGATGCCATGACATGCTACTAGTATGATAGGTTCACTTGTGTAATGCATGCATATAGGTGAGTTGGCATACGGGGTTTCCTTATGGAAACTCAGGCATCGTTGTTATATATTTTTCAGGACCGCAGTAGGTCCAGTTGGGTGGTGATCGGCGGGCACGCGCATTTTGGAGTTGGATCCTCTTCTCGGACCGTTGAGGTCGACATGATTACGTTTTATCTTCTTTTGTCGTTTTGTTGTAATCATGTATCATTTTGACAAACTGTGATGTAATTTTGGTGCACCGCTATTTGTTTTATGAGAAGTAACATTCCCGTTTTTGATTATTGAGTTCCTTGTCTTGATTATAAATTTTTAAATTTCCGCTGTTTCGGGATGTTACAATTATAGTGCAAATGCACCGCTAATCTTCGTAGAATGCTCTCAATCTTTCTTCTCTATAAAGAAACTCTATGTTCTTGCAACTTCTGGTGGATCCTCAGCGTTCTAATATTAAAAGTAGAGAATTACTATCCATCGTCCGCAAATTACTTAAATTGTCCACGTCAATTATCATTTTGTCATTCACATTCCATTTAAAAAATTTAAAAAAAATCGGGGCGTCCAAGGCAGACGCCTCCCCCATTCACTAATGGTGTGTTATGCCCCGGTTTTTTAAAATCTTAAATTTATATGGTGTGTTATTTCAAATTATTTGAGGTTCCGTTGCAAGATTTCGGTGGAGACGGAGTGGAAAAAAATACAAACGTACGTAAATAAACGGGTAAACTAATGAAAATACTTCAAATGCCATATTTCCTTGCCAAATCTGCTAATAGTTGTTATATATCTAAAATACTTGAATTTCAATGTCATGCCATCGAAGTAGTGGAACCACTTCCCCGAAACATGGTGGAGGCTTAGTTTAGTTATTGAATGACTCATAATTTGCATCTAAACCTTGCATGACCAGTTGACCGTATTTTGATATTTCATTATAACAATTAATTGCAGCAATCATAGCCGCAATTCTTGAATTAAGAATTACTCTTCAATAGTACTATGTTGATCCTTGCGCATGACTTGTAGCCGATAGGAATCCAAAGATTGAGCACCTACTATGATTTTCCAATGATGCATGAACTAGACCTCCCAGCTTTTTTGGGTCTTTGCATCAGTTAGTAGCTGCATGGATGGTTTGAGGCGGTTCCTTCAAATTCTGATCAACAACATCCCCAAAACCTTGGGATTCTATGACATAAAACATTTGCTCTCCCAAACTAGGTAATAAATATATGTAAGCTTGATACGAACAAAGTTCAAAACAATCAACCAAAACTATTAGATAAGGAAAGCAACATTTTGTTATGATTACTCCAGATTTGTTAGAAGATGACGAGGACAGAGATGACTGGGGATTCACCTTTTCGGTCGATCGAACCTATTGGGAACGGTCGACCAGTTAGGCTTTTTTGGTAAATTGTTTGTACGTGGAACTGAATTCCTAGTCCTTGTGTTGTGTCAACTCTGTCCACGGAAACCCGTGTCCTCGCTTAGAGCATGAGTCGGGAGGTGATGGTGGGTACGTTGCTCGTGTCTGTCCAAGGACCGTCGTGTGGAAGAGTGTGGACACTTGGGTTGCGGCACCTCCGTTGATGGACAGTGGTGTGACGTGTTGTTGCTTGACTCTCTGTAGAGTAGCAGACATGAGGGATTGCGGATCCCAATGCATGTTGATGCATGGCTCGTGGAGGATGATGACCCTGCAGACTACGGTCTGGACCCGTCTGATGTTGTGTCGGACGTATGTTGTACCACCGAGGTTGTGCTGACGATGCCACCGAGGTTTTTTCCGGCGATGATGGTGTCGATGATGTTCCGGCTATTGTTGTACCGTCATATGTTCCGCCGAACGTATGTTGTGCAGGAGATTTCGTCGATGTTGTTCCGACGATGATACCCGATTGGGCACCTTTCTTGGGATGTTTGACCGACCGGGCTACGACTCCGTTGAGGTGGTGTAGACCACGTGGTTACTTTGTGCGGAAGTGCGGACGCTCCTCAGCGATTTCTTTGGCTCGAGTAGTCATGTGTGGGAGTGCGTCGCGTACTGTTTGTAAGTCTGTATGTGCCTACGGTAGGTTTCCGAGGGAGACCCATTGTTGTTGCTGGACTGATGTCCTTGTTGACCCTTTGAGGGTACTACTTGTGTTGTTGGACTGAGGTCTCGTTTACCTTTGGAGGGATTTGATGCATTGCTGATGTTGATATGACATGCTACAAGTATGATGAGTTCATTTACCGTACTGTTGCATTTATATAGGCGAGTTTGGCATATGGGGTTTCGTAATGGGAAACTCATGCATTGTTATTTGATTCATGTTTCAGGACCGCAGTAGGTTCTGTCGGGTGGTGACAGTGGGTACACACATTTTGGGGCCAGGATCCTCTTCGGACTCTTCGAGGACGTCATGATTACCTGTTTTCATTTGTTGTAGTGATGTAATCATGTCGTTTGACAAACTCTGTTGTATTTTGGTGCACCGACTGTTGATTTATATGGGTAGCATTCCCGTTTGGTTGTCGTTATCTTGAGATCTCTTTATTGTTTAAAATTTCAAATTTTTCGTTGTTTCGGGATGTTACATTCTCTCTCTCTTGCTCGTGCTCTAAGAGCAAATGAAAAAATTAAAGTAAGTTAGCAATCCGGTAAGAATTGGATTTAGTTTAATTGGTGGGTTTAAATAGGTTTCTATTAAGAAGGAAACCCTAACAAACTCACTCACTTACTCCACCCTCGTTAATTTTCAACTATATATCAAAGTGGGAACTTGTTCAAATCTATAACAAAACAATCTTATGTCTAATTCTCAAAACATCCTCACCAGAAAGCCCTGGAGACTTGAACCATTAGTCCAATAAAAACCTCAAATAAAATTGTCACGAAAGTCTTAAGTAACAGGCTTACAGAACTCTCAAAAGTCATCTTGGAAAATCAACATGCCTTCCTAAAAGGAAGTGTTGTTTCAGAAAATTTCATATCCGCACAAGATAGTATCCACTATCTACACAAATCCAAAATTGAAGGCCTACTCCTTAAACCAGATTTCACAAGAACCTTTGATAACGTCAATCAGAATTGTTTATTAAAAGCGCTCTAGACATTGGGATTCAGTATGAAATGAAACTCATGGATATTTATGTGTATCAAATCCGCTAAAATTTTCACCCTTTCAAATGGTCACCCCTCTCCCTTTTTCCATTCAAAAAATGGACTTCGTCAACAGGACCCCTCCTCCCTTTTCTTTTCCTAATAATCAGAAAGATTCTAACTGGGATGCTTTGGATAGCAAAACAAGTTCATCTCAGGCATCAAGATGGGTCAGAAAACTACCCTTTCACTCAGCGGCAAATTAACACTAATAATTCTATTCCTTCTTCCATTCCATCATACTACCTTATGGCGATCCCCCTTCCGACAAAGGTGTTAGACACTATTGATACTCTCAAAAGAAATTTCCTATGGAAGTGAGTCACCAAATTAGGATATCACTTCATGAACTGAGGGAGAATTTGTTGACATCAAGACAACAATGGATGGGGAATCATCAACATGGGTGAATTCTCCAATGCACTAAAGGGAACATTTATATGGAAATTATTCGTCGAGTCGGAAAATATGGCCACAAAAATAATCTGACACAAATACCTTAAAAAAGGTTCTTTCTTGGATATCTTAGAACACTCAAAACCATACTTCTCCCCATTTTGAAAAACAATCCTCAAAATATTTGACATCTTCAAAATAAATCTTTCATTCAAGATAAACAATAGCAAACGTAACCCCTTCTGGTTGAAAAAAGAACCTTTGTAGTCTGATTAACTCATTCCCGAACATTTTCAATAACTGTTCGAATTGGAGTGCCTCAACCACGGATATTGAGAATAAACCAACATCAATTATTCTGACTAGATGGAATCCACACCTTCCATCGAATTCAGAGCTACTATCAATTTTCAGTGCAATCCAAGAAAATAGGCATTGTCTACTTCATTTGGACAACTTTGAGGATAAACCATTGTGGCTCCTCTCACAGAATAATACATAATTGTTCTACTACATTCATACCCGTGGTGGTACCGAATTCAGGCCGTGGAAACTTTTGCAAAAGAACAAATCTCCACCGAAAATTAAAACCTTTGTCTAGTTAGTCGTTTGCTAGGAGCGACGACCCTCTAATCATAATATTAATGCTCTAACAATTGCGGAATCAAATAAACATGCTTAGAGCAAGCAAACCAAAAATGTAACTCTGGTAATTTTTATAGAGGTTTGATCCCAACAACCGTGACCTAGTCATCTCCTCAAGTTTCGAACGGGGCTGGGACAGAATCTTATTGCTCAAGTTTGAATTTGATCATATGAACTCAATAAATGGAAAATTTCAAATCTTGGTCCAAAGTTTTATTACAACCTTGAGTCTTTATCCCAATGCTCATTCTTTTGATAATCTTGATAATCCTATTAAAATGATTTGCACACATACAAGTATATATGAAATGCATGTAATCATATTTGTCTACGTTGATTGACTAGGTTGATTGATTAAGATTAGTTTGATTAATCATCATAATTAACATAGATTCAGACCTAAAACCAACATCATTAACAACAAATTTTTAACTTTTAAGAATATTAGTTAAAGGGTGTTCATGGTCCAAATCGCCGCCCCTTTGCAAAATGAAGTGCAAATTAGTTAATCACAACTTTTAAGAATACAGCGACCACCTATTCTATCTTTAATAAGATCCTAGGGTCCTCTAATTCCACCTCAGCATTCAGTAACCTGCACGACCTTCTTTTTGGTCAAGGATCAGTATCGCACAACTTGAGGCAATCGACTTGGCGAACACTTCTATTCTCCTATTTATGGTCTGTCTGGAGAACTAGGAATGACTGTGTCTTCCGAGCGACCACCCGTTCCCATGACATCATGATGCATGACCTCTGCTCCAACTCCTCTCTTTGGATCTCAATGCTCTTGAACGAATGGTCATTCTTCAAAGAAGTTCTGGATAAGATTTGCATTGCCATTAACATGTAATTATTCTCCAATAAAAAAAATACTCTATACCTTTCCTTTGTATGACATAAAAGTCGTTATGTTGTAATTATGGCTTATGTGTTGTCATTTGCCAATTAATAAATAAAATTTAATTGCTTTCAAAAAAATAAAAAATATCAAAATTTGGACCACCTAATTTTCAACTATCAAAGTTGGGACCACATCTAAAGAAGCCGATTGGTACAAAACACGTGTACAAGATTAGTCTAAAATACAACTCAACATTATACAGTGCTCATGTGTTAGTGATTTGTAACACGATATCACAAATATTGGCCGGATCGTATTGTTGAACTACTAAGAATCGAAACCAAAATAAGCGAAAGCGTACCTGAATCCATTTCTACGGATTGCCACCCAGAAGCAAAACTTCTGTCTTCCAAATCAACACAACACTCTAGACAATCCCTTTAGAATATCTTTGGATCTCTCTCTTGGTGATGGGATGCAAGGCGTGGAGGCTAGGGTTGTGTGATTTGGGGACCAAGACTCATTTATATAAACCTTGGGTAAATTTCAGTCCAACCTATTACGAAGTGAAATTTTCCCTTTTGTCTCTCCACATTAAAGGTCCACACTCTATGAGATACATTTAGTCACATTTGATTAAAACCACAGTAGCTCACATTTATAGGATTTAACCATGATAGCCTAGATCATATAATTATTTTGAGCCGTGATAGACGGACGCGCGCGTCACGGACGCGCCTTACGTGGATCTGTACAGCTCAGATATTTTTCTTTGAGTCAGCGTCCAGTCAGCGAAATTTCTCTTCGCGTGTTTTGGTCTTTTTAAAAAACGTCGGTTCTTTAAGTTGAACGATTCATTTCCCAATACACAGATAAGACAGTGTGCAGACCCTAGGACATCGTGCAGTCTCATTATTCGTGCAGAGCCCACACTGATCATAATAAAATATTTGTTTTTAAGTTTTACGTTGGAATAAGTGTATTTGTTGTCCGGTTTAAGAATAAAGTGTGTCCAGAAACGGAACATAAAGTTTGTCTGGAATAAGTTGATTTCTTGTCCGGAATAAGTGTATTTGCTGTCCGGAATAAGTGTATTTGCAGTCTGGAATAAGTGTAGTTGTCCAGAATAAGAAGAAAGTGTGTCCAGAAACGGAACAGAAAATTTGACCGGAATAAGTGTATTTGCTGTCCGGAATAAGTGTATTTGTTGTCCGGACTAAGTGTATTTGTTGTCCGATTTAAGAATAAAGTGTGTCCAGAAACGGAACATAAAGTTTGTCCGGAATAAGTTGATTTCTTGTCCGGAATAAGTGTATTTGCTGTCCGGAATAAGTGTATTTGCAGTCCGGAATAAGTGTAGTTGTCCAGAATAAGAAGAAAGTGTGTCCAGAAACGAAACAGAAAGTTTGTCTGGAATAAGTGTATTTGCTGTCTGGAATAAGTGTATTTGTTATCCGGACTAAGTGTATTTGTTCTCCGGTTTAAGAATAAAGTGTGTCCAGAAACGGAACATAAAGTTTGTCCGGAATAAGTTGATTTCTTGTCCGGAATAAGTGTATTTGCTGTCCGGAATAAGTGTATTTGCTGTCCGGAATAAGTGTATTTGCAGTCCGGAATAAGTGTAGTTGACCAGAATAAGAAGAAAGTGTGTCCAGAAACGGAACAGAAAGTTTGTCCGGAATAAGTGTATTTGTTGTCCGGAATAAGTGTATTTGTTGTCCGGTTTAAGAATAAAGTGTGTCCAGAAACGGAACATAAAGTTTGTCCGGAATAAGTGGATTTGCTGTCCGGAATAAGTGTATTTGCTGTCCGGAATCGGAATAAGTGTATTTGCAGTCCGGAATAAGTGTATTTGCAGTCCGGAATAATATATGGCTTCATTATTGTCGGAATAAACGAATCAATATATGGAATGCAATAATATGATGTCGAAACAAAAAAACCTGCAGGGGCTGCCGCCCCCTGCCACCCCCGCACAAACTCAACAAACCTCCCACTGTATATTTTACCCCACAAGAATTACGTTTAGGAAAAAAATAGCATCTCAGATTTCCTGTTTATGTAGAACATCGGGAAGTCTTCGCATCGTCTCATTCACGCTGCTTACGTTGTGAAGAATCCTGGGAGTCGGCATCAGACGCTTCTTCGACCTAATATTTTGCTCGAAATGGTGATTTATTCTGGAGAGAAAGAATGAAGAAGAAAGAAAGAGTGTCATCATATTTGTATTTGGGTGGAGAGAGAGAACATGCTGAGTTGAAACGCATTTAATGTGATTTGAGTGGACATCAGGAAGAAAAAACAAAAAAACATTCATGCTTTGGCCACGTAAGGGCTGACATGGATGTCCACGTAGAGCGCGTCCGTGACGCGCTGCGTTCATAAAACATTTCCCAATTATTTATATAACGTTGGAGTAAGGATCCAAAATTATTGGATTAAAGATCCAACATCGTGCTCCACAAGATAAGCCCATGATTGAGCTCGATTTAATCACCTCCCGTTGATTGTATTTCTCCCGGTGTTCCCTTAAGTCTATCAATGTTAGCTTGTTTAAAGACGCATAAATTCTAAACAAAGTTGGGGTGAATTTAACGAGCCAAACCAAAGGAGTATTAAGACCGATTTCCGAAAATATATTATAAGGTCATTGACTGTGGTCTATTTATTTGGGGGTCATTGACTTTTTCTGGGCTTAGAAAGAATATCAAATGTCACATTTATCCTTCTTATTTTTGTCATAATTACAAATCATACTCCTCTTCTTCCCAACATCCATATTTCTCCCAACTCTCACACTCAACATATTTCTCTCTTAAATCCAATAACATCACTCTAACCATCCAACCTAATACACCACAGTATTAAGATCGATTTCCATTATATAAGTTTTTTTTTGGTTTTAACACAAAAAGGACCAAACGAGCTGACTTGTTTTCAATAAACGATCCGAACGACCTGGGTCTTTTTCCCGAACGAGCTGGGTCATTTTCCCAAAGGACCTGAGTCATTTGCACAAAACGAGTTGTGTCGTTCGACCAAACGAGGATGGTCATTTTATTCATATCATCCACATCCAAATACGGAATATGATGATTGCTGATACGTTGGAAAGACAACTGAAAAGTACATATTTGTTTCTTATCACTTGCCAAATTCCGATGATACGATGGTGAAAAACGTGTCTCAAGACAGATCGTATTTAGAAACTGAACAATCGACATAATTTAATCAGTTGCGCATAACTCTCTCCTCTGATATCCGAATAAGGTGATTACAGGCTCTTTTCAAAGAAAATTTTGAGAAGAAAAACTTTGATACTTCACATATTTTTATATAAACAAGCCGAATGAGTCTATAATGGGCGTGGATGACTGTAGATTTGAGAGAACAGAAAACAAGCTGAATCATTTTTTTCCAAACGAACTGCGTCGTTTTATTCATAACATCAACATCCAATTACGAAATTTGATGATTTCAGGTCCATGGAAAGACAATTGAAAGGAGAATATATTAGTTTCTCTTACAACGAGCCAAATTCTGATGATACAAGGGGGAAACGTGTGTTTAGACAGACTGTATTTGTTAACTTGACAATCGATAGATCATCAATAATGTGTGCATAACTCACTCGTCTGATATCTAAATAAGGCGATTGAAGACTCATTACAAAAAATAGTTTAAGAATCCAAACTTTCATATTTTACATATTTCCAAATTCAGAACCTAATAGGCTCATAAATGACAATGAAGACGCATCAGTCTTGCTCGGGACGCACTCGTCCTACGTGTGACACATCACTTGTTTTTTCTCATAACATCCACATCCAAATATAGAATTTGATTATTCTAAATCCATTAGAACGATCATTGAAAGGAGCACATATTAGTGTTTCTTATGACTTGTCAAATTCCAACGATACGATGGTGAAAAATGTGTCTCAAGACATATTGTATTTGGAAACTGGAAAACCAACAAATTATCAATAATTTGTGCTGAATTCTCTCTTTTGATATCCGAATAAGACGATTAACAACTCGTTACAAAGACAATTTTGAGGCACATAACTTTTGTATTTAACATATTTCAAAATTCGGAACCTAATGAGCTTGTAAATGGAGTGGAAGACGTATAAGTACCATTGTGTTCACAATGGTCCATATTATGTCCATTTTGTGTCCATATTGTGTCCAGAATGTGTTCATATTGTGTGTAGATGTGTCCAAATGTATCGATATTGTTTCCATAATGTGTCAATATTGTGTCCAAATGTGTCAAGATGTGTCTGGAATGCCTGGAACGTACCTATTAGGATCTATGGCCCTCTAATCGATAGATAAATACGGAATTAAAAATAATTATCGAAGGATTAAGGAAGAGACAATTGCAAACCACAAATTCGTCGACACCGGAGTTTAGAGAGGTTCGGCACCCACACCCGTGTCCTAGTCCTCCTCGCAAGCCTCGCTCGATCTCCCGATCCTTGCTTACGGTTCCACTAACCGATCTCCGTTCTGGGCCGAGACCAACGCCGTTTGCAACACCGAGTCTCGCGAACAACCTCACCTCACTCGTGTGTCCTCTCACAACCCGAGAGGGAGCTTCCTCGAAGCTTAAAACTTGGTGATTGTTGAATAAGGAATTGGAATCACAATCTAACTAACACTCTATACTTGAGCACACTTGGATATTGATATGGGATTTGATATGCAAGTGGTGAAGTTTAGGCTTGAGTGTTGTGGATTGAGAGTTTGAAGATGGAGAATTTGGCTTTGAGTATTGGATAGATAGGAAGTGTTCAAGATTTCAAAACCAACAAATGAGATCCTATTTATAAGCCTTCAAGCTCAACTAGCCGTTTGGGAGTTGGTGCGGAAATGGACCAATAGGAATGCAAGATGTGACTTAAGCTCGGACAGAAATCGCGGCATATTCAGTCGACCGTTATCCAAACGGTAGTCCACAGAATTGGTCTGAATTAAGAACTCGGTTGACCGATTATGTATCGGATCACCGTTCACCAACCTCCAGTAGCTTTTATCTATTTAGCCCTAATTAGGTTTGGTTAACCAAAGTCCATTCGGTTCACCGTTCTATAGTGGACAATAGAATTGGTTGGGCTCTGATCTACTCAAGTTCGGTTGACCGTGTACACTTCGGTAGATCGAAGTTACCGCGGGTTTTCTGCTGACATTGAGTGGGAAATTGGTTTATCGATAACGATCAAGTGCCACGTGTAAATAGTCGTTGGGCTCCTAAAGCCAATAAGGAATCGGTCGTCCGAAATGGGACAAGTCAATTGGCTCTAGGGACTCAATTCGAAAGCGACCGTTGGAGCAAAGTCCAAAACTAGTCCATGGCTATTCGGTCGACCGAAGGTGGTTCGGTCTTCCGTTGGGGCAATTCCAGAGAACTCCTAAGTTTTACTGGAGGGAAGTATTCGGGTATCTGAAAGGTATTCAGTGAACCGAACTAGACAGGATTCGGTTGACCGAAATAGGTTCGGTTTACCGATGAATGACGGGACATAATCCTAGTGCTCAAGTTTACATAAAACCTTATGGACTCAATAAATAGAAAGTTACATGTCTTGGTCCAAAGCTTTGATTACAAGTCTTGATGTTTTTGTCCCAATGCTCATTTCCTTGATTGTCTTGATCAACCTATTAAGATGATTGCAAGTATACAAATATATATATGCAATGCATGTAATCGTGTTTGCTCACTTTGATTGATTAGGTTGATTGATTAAGATTAGTTTAATAAAACATCAAAATTAATATAGATTAAGGCCAAAAAGCCAACAGTACCAACAACCTGGCGGGACGCACCAACGGGCTGGGTCGTTTTCACCGAACGAGCTGGGTCGTTTGGTCAAAACGAGCTTAGTCGTTGCAACTTTTAACCAACAACCTAGATCATTTAAAAAAATACTTTTCTTTAAGAGACATGAAACAATTTGTTCAACATGACATAACTTAATTAACAACATATACAATGGTTTTGAGTGTTAGAACATTAATATGTGTACAATTTAACTTCTTAAGTGAACTTGTTATGTTCAATTTCTGAATTATTTACGTTGTTATGAAAAATCATATGTTTTGAAACAACTTTATGACACCTCTATTAGATTCAAATTCAATCAAAACAAACGAGTAGAAAATATGAAACCAATTTGTTACAAGTTAACTTGTACTACCACGAACATTGAGACGGGACAAAACAACTTATTACCAGAATACATGTAATCAAGATAAACAAGTTGTAAACTCACCAAACAAGTTGGGTCGTTCTATCAAACGAGCTGACTTGTTTTAAGCATACGAGTCCAACGACCTGGGTCATTTTCACCAAACAAATTGGGTCGTTTTCACCAAACAAGTTGTGTCGTTTTCCTTCCTCAAACGAGCTGGGACGCAACAGTCCCGCGTGAGACGTACAAACGACCTGGCGGGACGCACCAACGAGTTGTGTCGTTTTCACTAGATGAGTTGGCTTGTTTTCACCAAACAAGCTGGGTCGTTTGGTCGAAACGAGTTGGGTCGTTTGTGGTCTTTGCAACTTAATTAACAACCTGACTCCTTTTAACAAAAAAAAATCTCTAAGAAATGAAATAATTTATTCTACATGCACAACTTAATTAACAACGTATACAATGATTTTGAGTGTTAAAACATTAATATATGTACAATTTAATTTCTTAATTGAATTTGTTATTTCAATTTCTGAATTATTTGTGTTGTTTTGAAAAATTATATGTTTCGAAACAACTTAGTGTTTAATTTCTTAATTCTGTTGTTTGTGAACCTAGTGGGCTCACAATTGGAGTGGGAGACGCACCAGTCCCACTTGGGACACACCATGGCAGCTTGGGAAGCACTCGTCCCGCACGTGATGTACCACTTGTTTTACTCATAACATCCACATACAAAAATGGAATTTCAGGATTCCAGATCCGTTAGAAAGAGAATTGAAAGGATCACAAATTAGTCTCTCTTATAACTTGACAAATTGAAATGATACAGTGGTGAAAAACATGTGTCAAGACAGACCGTATTTGGAAACTGGAATATCAACAGATTATCAATAATATATGTATAACTCTCTCTTCCAATATCCAAATATCATGATTCAATACTTGTTACAAATAAGATTTCAAGACACAAAACTGTACTATTTAACATATTTCCAAATTGGAACCTAATTTGCTCAAATCAATCCAGAGCTTCTTGAGCAGTCGAGAGCTGTCTTGAGCATTCCAGAGTTGTGTCGAGTCATCCCTAGACAATACCAAGCCAAGTCCCGAGCAGTTGCCAACCAATCCCGAGCAGTCTTGAGCCCAATCTTGAGCACTCCCAAACCAGTCCCAAACAAGCTGGGTCGTTTGACCAAACAAGTTGGGTAGCTTTATACATAACATGAACATAAAAATACGGAATTTGATGATTCTAAATCCGTTGGAAAGACAATTGAAAGGATCACATATTTGTTTCATTTCTGACTTGCCAAATTACGATGATATAAGGGTGCAAAACGTATCTTAAGAAAGATCGTATTTGGAAACTGGACAATCGACAAATCTTCAATCATTTGCGCATAACTCTCTCTAATATCCAAATAAGGTGATTCAAGACTCGTTACAAAGACGATTTTGAGACGCAAAACTTTCCTATTTAACATATTTCCAAAGTCGGAATGTGATAGGCTCTCAAATGTCATGAAAGACACATCAGTCGCACTTGGGACGCACTCATCCCTCGTGAGGAGCACCAAGGCAACTTGGGACACACTCGTCCCGCACATGATGCATCACTAGTTTTACATATAACATTCACATCCAAAAAATAGAATTTGACGATTCAATATCCGTTGAAAAGATAATTGAAATGATCACATATTAGTTTCGCTTACGGCTTGCCAAATTCAAATGATACGAGGTGAAAAACGCCTGACAAGACAGACCCTATTTGGAAACTGGAAAATCAACAAATTATCTATAATTTATCCATAACTCTATCGTCCAATATCCAAATATGGCGATTCAAGACGCATTACAAAGACTATTTTAAGACGCAAAACTTTTCTATTTAACATATTTCCACATTTGGAATCTAATGGGCTCAGAAATTCCATAGAAGATGCACCACTCTAACTCGGGATGCAAATGTCCCGCATGTGATGCATCAATTGTTTTACTCATAACAATCACATCCAAATACGAAATTTTATGATTCCAGGTCCATTAAAAATATAATTGAAAGGAACACATATTAGTCTCCCTTACAACTTGCCAAATTCAAATGATACGAGGGTGACAAACGTGTGTCAATGCAGGCGGAATTTGGCAACTGGAAGATCAACAAATCATCAACAAATTTTGCATAACTCTCTCCTCCAATATTCAAATAAGGTGATTAAAGACTCGTTACAAATAAGATTTCAAGACCCAAAATTTTTTGATTTAATATATTTCCAAATTCGGAACCTAATGGGCTCAGAAATGGCGTGGAGGACGCACAAGTCCAACTCGGGACGCACCAAGGCAGCTTGGGACGCACTTGTCCCGCGATTGATGCATCACTTGTTTTACTCATAACATCAACATCCAAATACGGAATTTGATGATTATAGCTCCTTTTGAAATATAATTTAAAGGAGCACATATTAGTCTCTCTTACGAGTTGCCAAATTCAAATGATATGGAGGTGAAAAACGTGTCAAGATAGACCCTATATGGAAACTGGAAAATCAACATATCATCAATAATTTATGCATAACTCTCTTCGCCAATATCAAAATATGGTGATTCAAGATGCATTACAAAGACTATTTCGAGACGCAAAACGTTTCTATATAACATATTTCCAAATTCGGAACCTAATTTGCTCAAATTAGTCCAGAGCTGTCCCGAGCAGTCCAAAGTTGTCTTGAGCAGTCCAGAGCTATCTCGAGCCGTCCCTAGCCAGTCCCAAGCAGTTGCCAACCAATCCCGAACAGTACCAAACGAGCGGGGTCGTTTTCACTAGACGAGTCAGGTCGTTTGACCAAACAAGTTGGGTACATTTATACAGAACATCAACATAAAAATTCAAAATATGATGATTCTAGATCCGTTGGAAAGACAAATTGAATGGAACACATATTTGTTTTTCTTATGACTTGCCAAATTTTATGATGATATAAGGGTGAAAAGCATGTCATAAGACAGATCGTATTTGGAAATTGGACAATCCACAAATGTTCAGTCATTTGTGCATAAGTCTCTCCTCCGATATCCAAATTAGGCGATTCAAGACTCGTTACAAAGAAAATTTTGAGATGCAAAACATTCATATTAAACATATTTCCAAATTAAAAATTATTTGGTTCATAAAGGGCATGGTAAATTGCTGATTCGAGGGAACATAAAATGAGCTGGGTTATTTTTTTCACTAACCGAATTGGGTCGTTTTTTCCACCAAATAAGTTGCGTTGTTTTTGCACCCCAAACAAGCTGGGACGCACCAGTCCCGCGTGGGATGCATCAACGACCTGAGTCATTTTCACCAAATGAGTTGTTTGTTTTCACCAAACGAGTTGTCTTGTTTTCTCCAAACGAGTTGTCTCGTTTTGTAGTTCGGTCGAAGCGAGCGGGAATGGTGGTCCGAGGGGTGGGGTCGTCAGCAAGTTGGAATGTCATGGATATGGTGTAGGAATGATGAATATTTGGTGGGTTTGTTTGGGATGTGAGATTGTGGTGATGTAGTGAGGGCGTTTTAGGGATAAAATTGGAAATATATTAAAATATATTAAAAAATTGCCTTCAAAAGAACATGTACAGTGATTGATCTTATGTAACATTTGACTTCTTTACTTTGACTATTTAATATATTCTTCCAAGTTTAAACGATAAAAGTGAGTTTCAGCAAATTAATGACATTTTCATAAAGAAAAAAATTACCAACTAAAATGTTTTTAATGGTGTAAAACAGCAGCCATGTCGAATATATTTGTAGATCTTCAAATTTCACAGTGGCTGATTTGTTATAGCTTCTAATCCGGTGGAAAATAAATACCAAACAACCATTAAGTTGCGAGATGCAGGCGCCATGCATGTTCTTAAAGGTTGGCCATGTTGTGAAGTAGTCTTATTTTTCTTGCTAAATTCCTAAATCTTAAATTAAACGGAAATGTCAACATCTTATGAGATCCTTAAATTTTATTATGATTAAGGCCCAATTTGAATATGCCAAAATAATACGGTTTTAGCTCAAGTCTACATTTTCTAAATAACACGGATTTAAAATCTAAAGATGTGTTTGGATGGACCTTAAAAATATTTTTTGAATCTACAGTATTACTTTATAGTACAGTTTGGAAAAAAATACATTTCTCACAAACCAAAGAATCACGATCCACGAGCTCCACTCTCACCCTCTTCTCCTTTCATTCTCTCCTTTCTCTTCCGCCTCCATTTTTCTTTTCTCTTGCTCTATTCTTCTTCCCTCTCCAACCCTATTGGACCTCCATCTCCATCCCACTTCTCGCCTTGATATTTTTTTTGGATTGCTCGAGTATCAAATCTTATGTGTTTTGGTATTTGATTTGGACTTTAGATTGGTATTTTGATTTTGTAACCTTCAATTAGTATTTCGATTCGATGGCAGATCCAAGTTTTCGTGGTTTCTCTTGTTTTGCTAAGGAAGGAGGTTTCCATAAAAGGTGCCAAACAAGGTGGTGGATTTGATCAGATCGGTAAAGGTAACAAGTTATATTTTTGGTATTTCGCCTTATTATATGTTTTCTAGCTTAAAAGTGTTCTTTCAAAGTTTGGTTTTGAGTATTTTTCCAGAAAGATTTTGGGCTTTGTTTTTTTATAGATTTTATGGTATAAAAAGTAGATATGAAGGATGGATCTGTGGGTTTCGTTTGTAATAATGTTGGGTTTTAGTTTTTGGTTGGTTTTGGAATGGAATTGAGGTTTGAGGTTTTTAGTTTTTGGTGTTTCTTGATTTGTCAACTATGTTTGATTTGTGCATTGTTATGTTTCTTGATTTGTTAATTTGGGTAACTTTGATTTTGGAAAACTGAAGTCGAACAGCAAACAAATATGTGGTCTCCTTTCATTGACATTTGAGTTGTTTTTAATTTCAAAATGCAATGAGCCATAACAATAGATTAATTATAGGGGGAGAATAAATTAAAATGTCAAAGTAGAGAAGTCGAATTATATATAAGGTCAATCATTGTATAAGTTCTTTTGAATGCTAAAAAGTTAATATATTTTAATATATTTTCAATTTTATTCTTAAACTATTTCCACCTTCATCCCCGCAATCTCACATCTCGAACAAATCACCAAAATTTTCCCATTCTCACACCAAATCACAAACATTCCAACCCACCGACGACCCCACGCGTATCTTCGGACCACCATTCTTACTCGTTTGGTGAAAAAAGGCAGTTCGTTTGGTGAAAATAACTCAACTCATTGGTACGTCCCGCGCAAGACTTATGCGTCTGACAACTTGTTTGGGGGAAAACGACACAACTCATTTGACTGATGTTTTAATAACCCCAAGTGTACCGTCGGTGAAGACGTGACAAATACAGATCGGTTCACAATGAGTTGTGAGTGTTGTTTTGACTACCCTACTCTAGTGAGGGGAATAAGAGGAGAATGAATGGATTATACTAAACTAATTATACTAAACTATGAATGAATCAACAATTAAACTAAACCCTCATGCAGTGAAGGTGTGTAGGTATGTGTGTGTGAGTGAGTATTCATTTCATTAAGTACAAGTATGTAAAGTATGTGATATCAAGAAGCTAGTGTGAAGTCTACTTAATATCAATACATTTACATGGAATACATAACTAATTTAGCTAGACATGAAGTTAAGATGAACTATTGATTCTCAAAAATGCACTAAGTACCTAGTGTGGCCATTAGAGCAACAATTAACCCCCTTCATACAACTCAATGCATTGGTGCATTCTCTATTAATCAAGCATCCATACATGACAAGTCATTTTTCATAATAAGATAAACCATTACAAACAACAAGATAAACTCTAGATAAAAAATGAGACAGGTACATAGTGTAGTCATTATCCCATCTCATACAAGTTTTATCAAATACAAGTATAGATCTACATTAAGCATATGAAATGACAAAAGATAAGAAGAACTCATCACCAACACATCACATAATTTACATTACCTCCACCCCAAATGAGGTGGATCTACTCTCTACTCATCAATATAAACATGGAAATTAAGACTGAACATGGCCCAAAACTCTTACTAGAAAACTAACAAACAAAATCAAAAACTAATTGGATAAAAAGAAAGCTAATGACAAGAGGAAAAATATTCTACCATTAGATTAAAGAAAGTACTAGTTTACAAGTTCCATCCACCTCCTTATTCTTGCATCCCAAATGGATAAAACCAAAGTTATTCTAATGGTGGAGGTGGAGTAGGGGAAAGGAATAAGAAACATTGTTATTTATAGAAGAAATTATGGTGTGGAAGAATCTGGAAGCAATCCGACAGTTGTAATCACTTTCTTTATAGTCTGGTGCACCCAAATAATCAAGATCAAGCCACGGAAGACATTGTGGCTGAATTGGAGCAAATTGATCCGCCACTGGTGGATTATTTATTTATGAACTGACCTGTTTTTTCTCCAGCAACTTAAGTGTTGTATTTTGCACGTGGGGTACACTCCTGGTCAGCTGGTTAGAGCCAGTTTGTTTTTAATTTCCCAAATACTCATCAAAGATCATTGTATTGATGAATTTTTGCGCCCGAAATATTTTTCGTCAGTTCAGGTCCCTCTAAATTTCATCTCGGTCCTTCCTGATTTGCAGATGGGTCATTTTGCATGACAAACAGATCCACTTTGCTTCATTTGAGTTCTTTCTTCCTGCATTTCAGTCATTTTCTCTTCATTTCTCTTCCTTATTAGTTACCTAATACCTGAAACATCACAAGCAAACTTTTGAGTAGCACATAATTGTGTTAAAATAAAGAAAATATAACATGAATGCAATGTATGATATGCTACTAATCAAATACCATCACACTTACCTTTTGCTAGTCCCGAACAAAATAAAGAATGAGTAAAACATACAAAAAATAGTAAAATCCAAACTAACTTTCGCAGGAATCACAATTAGACTTAACATGTGCAACAAGTCGTTAAACATCATTGTCGCAAAGGAGCAAGAGTGGTGTCTCCTGGGGTTTTTTAGCGAATATACTCACAAATCCGAACATTGATGCGTTATTCAACCTAACAACATTGTACGCAGTAATCCTAGGGGCCAACTCTATATATGTATCATGTCCACGCACCAAGCCTAGGGAACCATTTGTGCAAATTAATCAAGGACTTAAGTGAAAGACATGAGCAACCATAACATCCTCAAGTGATGCATCGTGTAAAGTCCATTAAGGTACGTTTTTGTATTATTTTTTTCATACGATGAAAGGGCACCGTATAGTGGATCAATGTACCTGGAATGGGAACATGTCACCATCTGAGGCCAAAATACGCATGTGTGGGCCCCCTCACAAAGTGTACCAGATATTGAGAGAGGTTCATGAATTGGATGCAAAGGCGTCTGATTCAAATGATCAAGCTGAAAGAGGTCAAACCTCTCAAGAGTTTGGCAACAATTGCGCAACGGAAGAAGAGATTTCTCTGTTGTGGTATTAAAATCAGGATCATCAATCCAAACTCTCCAACCAACCGGCTAGTGAATCAGAACTAGTTCAAGAATCTCGTTATGCCTGCCCGACACATGAGGCGAACAGAAAGTGAGCTTTTACCCAAGATAACCTCTGAAGACATTCCAATACCCTCAGCAGTTCTTTTAACGATAAGAGTATTAGGGAGTTGCTGCTCCACCAAAGATGGGTCATTGAGGAACATGACATTACGATCATGTGTCTCACGGACCACGTGACAAAAAGATAAGACACAATTCTCCTTTGCCAACTCAAAATCAAGCTGGTCCATTTTATCAATAATTTAGATTAACTACTCCACCAAATGATCATGAATTGAAATTCAAAGTCCCTCAGACTGACTAGGAGTATGATTTTGACATATTGTGATTTGAATTTGTGGATGTGGTGGGGGTTTGATATCACAAGATAAATCCTCACGTTGACAAGAAAGGTAACCCTCCTCACGTTCACTTAATTAATGTGTCATCTGACTCACTTGCATTTTAATATTTTGCAAAGAAATCAAGTTGGTCTTCAATAAATTTTGAGTGGTTTCTATGAACATTTGGAGAGTTTGTTCTAAGGAATCAAATTTGAGGTCAATAGTGAGGCTCAAGTCAGAATTTGGGAAATTTTTGGGTTGGGTGTTGATGGGTTGAGAATGTGTCCAATGATTGGTAGTTAGGTGTTGGTAGAATTCTGGGTATTTTGGAGGACAATACTGGGTGGGCATGATGTATGATACTGAGTATTTCTATGGTTTTCCCATGAATATGTCCTCCCTGGGTTACATCATCATAATCGGGTTTTGGAGGAACATGCGAACACTCTTCGAACACTTGACCACTTAAACAAGTCTGGAAATCTGACGTGGCTTCTAAACTACCGATGTAGTCATACCCTTTACCGTACGCATGAAAGATGCCAAAGTTTCTTGTAATGACTCAGTTTGTTAACCAACGTATGATCTGACACAACTAGATGATAGTCTAGCAGTCGGTGCCTCTCCCATATTACTCCGATCTGAGGACATCTCAGACACAGAATTAAGATTGTCCCCACCATACTGGGTGTTAGTCTGAGGCACCCTAGGATACATGGGTTGGGTATACCAGGGAGAGTGGTCATGGTCCCAATAATGAAAAAAATGATCACCCATGTAACCATCCATCTCGACAATAACACTCTCAAATCAACTACTCTCACCATCACGAGGTCAAGCTCACATAAAAGTGCTCAAATCAACCTAAAACACTAAGAGAAGGTGTAAAGAGAAGAGACTAAACAATAGAAGTAGATGTAAATGTTTTTCGTGCATTCAGCTAATGTTGGATTTCATCCGGGTCCTTCCGAATTTGCAAATTGGTCATTGTACATGACAAATAGGTCAACTTTGCTTCATTTCAGTCTTTTCTTCTTGCATTTTAGTTATTTTCTCTTCATTTCTCTCTTTTATTACCTAATACCTGAAAACACCACAAACAAACACCCGAGTAGTACACAATTGTGTTAAAATAAATGATATATAACATGAACGCGATGTGTGATATGCTAATAATCATCGTTTGATGGAAAAAAAATGATCAAACTCGTTTGGTGGAAAAAATGACGCAGCTTGTTTTCTGTCTTCCATGCCCATTATGAACCCAATAAGTTCTTAACTAGGAAATATGTTAAGTTAGAAACATAAGTGTCACAATTTTTTTTGTAACGAGTCTTGAATTGCCTCCTCCCTAATGCCTTGTGCAATGCCTTCGATGAATTTGGATTTTGGAGAAATCCAATGGTGCAGGCTATTACCGACGATTCATCCAGGATTTCTCCAAAATCACTGCACCATTGACGACACTGTCCAGGAAGGGAGTGAAGTGCGGATGGTCTCGGAAGTGCGAGGAGGGTTTCCAGGAGCTGAAGAGGAGGTTTACTTCAACACCAATGTTGACACTTTCGAGTGTACGAGGAGGCTTTGTGATTTACATTGATGCATCGGGGACTGGTTTTGGTTGTGTGCTTATGTAGCACGAGAATGTGGTGGCTTACGCTTCGAGGCAGCTAAAGGTTCATGAGAAAAATTACCCCACACATGACTTGGAGCTTGCAGAGGTGGTCTTTGCCCTGAAGATTTGGAGGTACTACTTGTATGGAGAGCAGTTCGAGGTGTTCACAGATCTCGTAGAAGGAGCTTAATATGAGCAAGCGTCAGTGGTTGGAGTTTATTAAGGACTACGATTTCACCATCTCTTATCATCCAGGCACACTGTAGAAAAGGGAATATACGTCGGCTATACAGGGGTATATACGTCGGATACAAGCATTCCTAGATCCGACGTCTATGTGTACGTCGTCTATACATAGACATTGGTCGCTCCAAATCCGAAGTCTATACCTAAAGAATAGACGCCGACTGTTATAGACCATCGACGTCTATTCTTTAGGTATAGACATCGGTTGTTATAGACAACCGACGTTTATACCTAAAGAATAGACGTCGAAGTTAAATAACAGTCGACGTCTATTCTTTAGGTATAGACGTCGGCTAATACAAACATCCGGCGTCTATTCCTAAACCTGGACAAAAAAATAGCAATCATAGCAAACACATTCATCCTGCACCAAATTCGTTCACAAATACAAACACACTTTCATCCACATGTACATACGAGCATACATGCAGAAACCTATACATACAAGCATACACAATCATTCGACACACTTGGCATTAATTCTTATATAAACACTTGACATTCATTCTAAAATTGAGGCGATTATATTAAGGCATAAATTGTATGTTTGTAATACAATTGAACTTGTTAACTAAATTACACAAAAATGCTAATGACATGAGAATCTCTTAGTTCATCAACATGTTTCTGATAAAATAGCGAGCTCATCGGTCGTGAATATCATCGAGCTCCTGTTGCGAGAAGGGATCACTACTTTTTGCGAAGACCTATCAAAATGCAAGTCAAAATTTTAATATCTAAATATTGAAACTAGAACTATACAAGTGAATAACGATCTATATTACCTCGGATAGGCATACGTCTTGAGTTGCCAATTCGAGGATTTCCTCCATGTATCTCATCACGTAGTAACCACATTCTGTATTTCCAACCTGCTCCCGGTACTACAAATATAGAAATTCGCTAAATATATGTTCCTAACTTAATTAACAAAAATGGGAGAAATAACGTACTCTCATTCCATGTCATGTTACTCCCACTTTTGTGGTTGTTCTCTTGCCACCTAACGCTCTGTAACCTTAATTGCCCTGAGTAGCACAAGTTATTGAAAACCTTGATTCAATAATACTAATAAAAATCCACGAATTACAAATACGATGACTAAAATGAACTTACAGATTTAGAAGTTTGTTTATGGAGTACCTTGGTTTATTCGACCTCAATGGATCAAACCATTATGCCGAATTAGTCGTGTGGCATACAACGACAAGCATCCAATGAGCCATGTTATATATATAATTAGAAGCTTATTACAAAATAAAATTCAACTTTGAATTAGAAAGTTTACCTTTCATGATAAGGGAGCAAATAATATGTTTTGTCTTTTTCTTTCATGAGAGTCCCAAGCTGACCTGATTTATCGTCATTCCCGCATATATATGTAGATGGACTGATAAATCCAAACACTTGATCGTCAGGAAAGACTGACCTTCTGGCGTCATAAAGGTGTCTACAAGAGTAAAAATTACATTTTATTACAATTACGATAAAATTATTCAATACATTTCATTTTATACCAAAGAAAACACTTACTTCACTTACACGTCGATAATCATGATACACAATGAATCCATCACCAAGAACTACATGATATCCTCTTTGGTGACGTACAAAGCCGATGACAACCCTTAAACCTCCTCCTCCAAATCCCAGCTACTTAAGGATTGTGATTCCCTACCTACCATACATTGATACAACATTTTGCACCTACTTGGAAGAAAATTAATGTTGATCAGAGATTGGTTGTTTGACCCATTGCTCGGGGCCTTGATACCTTACAGATATATATACAACCGTTAAAAATACAATTGTTAATAATTTTGAAATTTTGAAGTCTTTCAAAATAAAAGTATACCTTATGTGTGTCGTTTATCTCTACTAAATAACTAGGTCACCTCATGAACCGACTGATAGCATCGTCGAGGGTAACAATCTCTTCTCACGGAAATAGCACCAACATCTAAGAAACTCCCCACTGCAACCTTCACTTCTCCCTCTCCCACCTCTGTGAAGTGGTGTCTGGAGATGTTATAAACTTTTCGTGTCGCACCAATTTTCGATCAGGGTCTTCGACAAATAAATCATATCTAGATCCATCCTCTAACCTTCCAAACAAGGGACCGCCAACGAGGGCTAATTCTCGAGAATGAGTCACGAAATCATATTGTCGATCGGGGTTGAACACTGGTTACACTAGAGGAGTGGTCTCCGGGGAAGAATTGGTCCTACGACGGGTAGGAGAAGTTGGCAAATCACGATCCAATCTCTCTCAAACAAGTTGCAACGTATTCTTCAAATCTACAATCTCTTGCTGGTATTTGGTATGACCTATCGGCGAAGTAGACCGTTCATCGTTTCCCAATGCCTCGCATAGAATATCATTCCGACCATCGGAAACAAATTTGCCCTGAGATTCTCTCAACTTCAGAGAGGCCTAAAGTTTAAAAAATATTTACCAACAATTAAAAAATATATAATTATTGAATATGAATTAATAACATATCCAAGTGATACAACATACTATCTTTGAGCCGATCTCTTGCAACTCATCTGTGACGTACTCCCCTCTAGGGTTTACTCTCACTCACTTCCAAGAATCACAACGAGCTACGAGAGAAGGAGGAGATATGTTACTTGCTTGCACCTCACTCATACCGGAGTCAATTGCCACTTGTTTCTTCACAGCAATTTTTTCAGCCATCATTTGTTCTTTGAACTTTTGGTTCCCCGCTCGAAACTTACAATGCGTATACTTGTTAAAAGACCTAATCTTTAGATTTTTTGCTCGGATGACCTAAAACCAAATTTATTTGATTGTCATTTAAAACAATAACTTAATAAGTTCATATTCTAAATTAAACTCAGTTACCTCAAACTCCAGGCTATCTCTGGATTTTCTGAATTGCTCCCATTGATTAAGAGTGATAAAGTTATAGACATCGCATGGATTTCTATCCTGGTAGTCTCCGAATATGTACTTGTTCGTTAAATTTGTTTTGAAATCCCTCCAACGAACCGACATGTATGTCATCCACTTTTTCTTCAACTTGTCAATGGATTGGAACTCAAAAGATGCCTACAACACGTTAACTTTATATATCTCAAAAGTTCAACTAAAACTATAGAAATCTATAATGGAATCATTACTTGCACGTTATCACATATTGTGTCCTTCAACTTCTCATCTACATCGACCCAACTCGACAAACAAATGTCAACTTTGGCCCTCGCTAAGCTACCCAGATAACTTTTCCAATTATCAGACATCATACCTATCAGCTCAAGACGGTCATCAAACTGGATTGGAACTCTACCGTCTCTATTTCTTCTCCCCATGATTTTTTCATGAGACAATGACCTCGTGAACTGTATGTCTTCGAGCCTTAAGACTCTGATGGAGTGGGTTTTTTTTCCGGAGCCATGATACTATAAAAGGTAAACTCAAGGCATTAAAAATAAAAAGTCAAGACATTAAATGGTTATTACAATGTATTACAAAAAAATATGCACATTTATTGTTTTTCCTTAATGGATTTTCAATCCACATACATTCACCGTGGTCATATCTAAACATACAAGTCTCAACATTTATTTCCTCGTCTACTGAGTTCAACTTAGGTGCTTGCTTAGAGAATGATGGTGTCTCTTCATACTGGATCAGACTATTATCTGATACAATTTTTTTCTTCCCTTCCAGAATTACTGCCCATTTCTTATCACATGGATCAGCGACATAGAAGACTTGTTTCGCTTGGGAAACGAGATTAAAAGGTTCTCCTTTATACCATTTTTGGAAAAATCAATTAAAGTGAACTCATAGTCATCCACTCGAACTCCACTTTTATTATCAGCCCACTTGCATCTAAATACAAGTATTTGAATTTAACAAAGTCTAACTCCCATATGTCTTCAATTACACCGTAATAGGACATGGCGACATATACCAGATTCTTGTCTTTAGAACTAGACACATACAAAGACTTTGCTATTAATGTGACACCATTGTTCTGAACAACACTTTTGGAATCTTCACAGACTGTGTAGAAAGAATATCCATTGATATCATAACCACTGTAACTTATAACAGCAGAATGCAGACCGTGGGCCAACCACTGTATTGTCTCAGAAACATCACGCCTGTAAGCCACATTTTTGAACCAAGAGATAATTTTTTTATTGTGACTATATATTACTTGTTGATCACTCCACAAGGGATTTCTTTCCTTTAGAAACCTCATGTGTTCATTTAGGTAAGGTTGAACTTCATTAGAATTGCACAACACATAAAAATATGTTGTCATTAAGTCCTCGCCATTTGGATTTAACTTTTTCATCCCACGTGTCCGTTTACCATCGGCACGTTCATCATGACGACTCTTCGGAAGTCCAACAATTTTGGTGTTTGCTAGGTATCCAGTGCAAAACTCGATAACCTCCTCAGCAATGTATCCTTCAACAATACTAGCATCTGGCATTTGACGATTTTTACAATGATCTTTCAACACTTTCATATAATGCTCGAAATGATACATCCACCTTAAAAAATTGGTCCATATAATTTAACTTCTCTAACCAAATGAATAACTAGATGAATCATAATGTCGAAAAAAGCAGGTGGAAAGAACATCTCCAACTGACATATTGTCACCACAATTTCATTATGTAACTTATCTAACTGCACGGGATCAACCACTTTACTGCAAATCTTATTGAAAAAGGAACACAACTTTATTATTGCATGTCTAACATCCTTCGGTAATATGGATCTCAGTGCTACAGGTAACAACTGCTGCATTAAAGCGTGACAATCGGGAGACTTCATCCCCACAAGTTTCAAAGCCTTCTTAACAACAAGATTGTTGATATTTGAAGAATAACCTTGTGTAACCCTTACATCGTGCAAACATTGACAGAGAATTATTTTCTCCTTTTAGACAATGTATAACTAGCTGAAGGTAAGTAATTCCGGTCTCCTTTCTTCTCTGGTGCCAACATTGCTTGTATACCAAGGTCAACAAGATCAAGTCTTACATTATATCCATCTTTTGTTTTACCAGGTATGTTCAACAGAGTGCCAACAAGATTATCACAAATATTTTTCTCTACGTGCATCACATCAATACAATGTCTAACTTCTAAAGTTTTCCAGTAATGGAGATCAAAAAATATGGATCTTTTTTTCCAACTACTTTTGTCATTTGCTCATTTTACAGTTTTCCAAATTCACATTCGACGTTCATTACACGTTGGTACACCTTTTCGACGTTGATTTTAACTGGCAGATTCTGAAACTCTTGTTTTCCTTTAAATGCCTTCTTCAACCTACAATAATGGTGGGAGTTTGGCAAAAATCTTCGATGACCAAGATAAACTGTCTTAGAATCATTAACTAGTTGCAAAGAGCATGTATTCTCTTCGCAAATTGGACAAGCTTTATAACTTTTGACTGAATATCAAGACATATTACCATAAGCTGGAAAGTCATTAATCGTGCAAAATATCATTACCCGCATTACGAACGACTCCTGACGATAAGAATCAAAACGTGGCTCTCTGTCATCCCACAATCTCTTTAGGTCATCAAATACACATCGATGTAATTTCCAGGTTGTTTCGGACCAGAAATCATTAAGGACAACATAATATATTTGCGTTTCATGCATAACCACGCGGCAGTTGTAAATTACAAGCAGAAGAGGCCAAGAACTGTGAATGCTACACAAACTACCAAAATGATTCATTCTGTCCGTACAGAGTCCAAGTCGTACATTCCTGGATTCTTCACCAAACACAGGAAAATCGAAATCTACTTTGTCCACTGAGGTGAATCTGCAGGATGACGTAGCAACTGATCGTTTGGTTTCTCACGATTAACATGCTATGTCATGTTCTTGGAATCATCCTTACCCGCAAACAAATGTTTAAGCCTTCGTATTATCGGAAAATACCACAAAATCTTAGCAAGAGGTCCTTTGATTTTCATCTCATCAGCCTCTTCATTGTGGTTCGGTCCACTACATTTCATTTTGTATCGTGAAACATTACACCTGGGATAGGAATGCAAGTTTTCAAACTCACCCCTATACAATATACAATCGTTCGGGCATGCATGTATCTTCCTATATTCAATTCTCATAGGACACAACACATTCTTAGCATCATAGGTTCTATCTGGCAACTCATTATAATCTGAAAGTATCTCTTTCAATAGCTTCAACAATGATGTGAAACTGACATCGGTCCACCCATTTCCTACTTTTAAATTGTACAACTTCAAAATCGTTGACAATCTAGTGAATTTGTTACAACACTTATACAACGGCTTCTCATTGTCACTCAACAAACTACCAAGTAAATCGGGGTTGGACGAAAACTTTTCAGCCATAACCTGAACCATTTCCTCTAAGTGATCTTCCACACTAACATTGTCTCTGTCATTCTTGGAACAACTAAATGATTCATTTTCGCCGTGTCATATCCACCGTTTGTAACTTGAGTCGAAACATTTCTCAAACAAATGATCTTTTATTTTTTGAAAAGTAGAACTGACATATTATGACCCTTATTGAAGGGACATATTATGACACTTATTTGTTTTTTTGAATGTTTTTTGGCAACCTCTAAGAACATATTCACTCTGTTCTTATACTCATCACTCTATCGGTTTGAAAGAATCCACTTTTGATCCATTTCAATCTAAACATTAACAAAAATGATAGTTATTATTGAAGTAAATAAATAAAATTTCAATTTAAAAGAATGTGCTCATAGATGAGAATATTCCTAGACATTAAGATGAGAAAATAATGACTTAGAGGAGAGGAGATGAAGTCCTTAATCTAGCGTGGGAATAAGAAAGCTTAGAAACCTAACTAAGCAATGAAGGCCAAAGAAAGCCTAAAGTTTACTAAAGTTCCTTAGTACTAGACGACGCCTAACTTCGAGGTACCACCAAGAACCACTAATCTATAGGAAATCAAGAACCCGGAGGTCCCTAAAATCTCAGGGAGACTAGATGGGCAACGAAGTTTAGGTCGAAACGGTCTTAAACATCGAGGACCACTAGTCTGTAGGAAATCTAGAACCCGGAGGTTCCTAAAATCTCAGGGAGACTAGATGGGCAACGACGTTCAGGCCATAATGGTCTTAAACAGTTTCCTCTCCTTAATGCGTCCGGAAATCCTAGGGGTCAACGTCTAATTGATTTTATTAAGGCTCTTTTATAAAGTGGTTTTTGGGTCAAGGAAAGGTGATTAAATCCCCCACCTCATCTCCTATAGGTGACTGCCCTCTAAGGGTTTTTCATACCTTAATCTAACAAACAACACACCAAACAAACACTCACCTCACACTTGTTTCAATGCAAGTCCTACTAACTAATGCATGCTTTCTAATGAATGATGAGAGAAACAGATTACGTACCTTACGCCAGCAATCTACGATAGAAATCGTAAAATAAATAATAAGTACAATGAATGCAAATCCTATATGATGAATGACTTAGCAATATTGTCTAATCTTTTACTTTAGGTTATTAAAGGCCAAGTTGCTTAAGAGGGTCAATGAGTTAAACATTATAACATTTCTAAATAAAAGAATCTCTAAAGCATAAATAAACATTTAGCTAAATAAAATAAATCGAAAATGTGTTATAAATATTTAACTAAATAGACTGAGACTAAGATCAATGCACAATAAGCAATACTCTTGACATTTCTTAACAACAACAAACATAGATTACACATTATAATTTAACCATTTCGTTTAAAATTGTTTTTATGACTGAAGAGATTATTGACAAATCATATAAACCATGACAACTAATTTCCATATCGAGTTTGAATTGTCACTGTTATTTAGTGAACACTAAATGTAATCCTTTGTGTTGACTTTTCTGATTTTTAAGTCATTTAAAATTATTTAAAATAGCGAGTCAAATTATTTAAAAACTGAACAACAATTCAACAAAATAGGCCATCAAACATCCACCAAAAAGCCTAATAATAAACCCTAGAAACCAAAACAACTTAACCTTCCCACAATAACTACAAACCCCACCGAACCAAACAACCCAACTGTTTTAAAAAAACCACATTTCCTCCAAACCAAAATAGTTGGATGGTCAAAAGATAACATGGTCTTTGACAAAAGCTGCATTTTTCGAAAATAAAATTTTAAACCAAAAATGATGTTTAAATAACCTAGAAAATGCACTACTTTTGTTTGCTGAAAATACATTTTTCAAGAAACGAGTTACATTGTCTTTGCTTCATCCCTAAAGTTTTAACAAAACCACAATTTTCATCCAAAATCGTCATTTTCAAATAAAAAAAGATACATGCAATTCTGTGTTTTCCGAAATACATTATTCAAAGTGGATGACAACTTGTGAAATCAAATTTCCAAAACCTTTGGTTACCCAAATGTATTGATTTCTAAGAAACGAGATCAAACAACCTAAAACCATGTATTTGTTTAAAAAAACAAAGTCCGAGAAGAAGAAGAAGAAGAAGAAGAAGAAGAAGAAGAAGTGTTACCATCTTGTCGGTCGCGGAGGAGGGTTCGGTCGGGGGTTTTATCGGCTAGAGTTTGTTTGGGGGTTTTGTCTGGAAATAAATGAAAAACACATAAATGTCTGCAATTAAAGACCTATAGACGTCGGTTGTATCAACTGATGACGTCTATGACACTCAATAGACGTCCATTGTTGTTACAGCTGATGTTTATACCCCGACATATATAGGCTAGAGGGGTATACACGTCGGGTTTAAAAGACCCAACGTCTATGGCACACAATAGACATCGGATCTATTAACGACCGACATCTATACCTATAATCGTCGGTCGTTAATATATCTGATGTCTATTAGCCGACGAGTATGAACAATTCTGTACTAGTGAGGGAAGGTGAAATCGGTGCCAGATGCTCTCAGCTGGAAGTGGGAAAGCTCAGTTGCTCACTTCAGGATTCGGGAATGGAAGTTGTTGGAGGAGTTGGCAGATTGTCATGCTTTTATGTAGGAGATCGGCCGAGTGGAGTTGGCTATCTTGCGAGTTGAGCTGACCATCATTAAGAGGGTTGTGCAGAAGCAGAGTGAGGATTCAGATTTGAGTTCCCTACTTGAAGAGGTCGGGAAATAGGGTTCTGAGTTCCATATTTCAGTGGATGGAGGTCTGAGATATCAGAGTCGGTCGTGCATTCCGAATGTGGATGGACTGACGCAGGAGATCCTGGAGGAAGGTCATAGCTCTAGGTACACGGTTCATACGAGGTGCACGAAGATGTACAAGGACTTGCAGTAAAACTTCTTGTGGAAGGGAATGAAGTGAGACATTGTTGAGTTTGTCTCGAGGTGTTTGGTCTGCCAGCAGGTTAAGATTGAGCACCAGCGTCCAGCGGGCACAATGCAGAGAATTGAACTTCCAGAGTGGAAGTGAGAGCATGCGACGATGGACTTTGTCTTGGGTTTGCCAAGGACCCGTCGTTTGCATGATGCTATATGGATGATCGTGGATCGTCTAACAAAGTCAGCTCATTTGCTGGCGACTCGGGTGACTACATCGTTGGAGTGTTTGACGAAGCTCTATATCGTGGAGATAGTCAGGCTGCATGGAGTTCCAGTGTCTATCATTTCAAATCAAGACCCCTGATTCATTTCGAGGTTTTAGCAGTTTAGCACAACGCTCCACCCGTAGACTGATGGGCAATAAGAGAGGATGATTCAGACTTTGGAGGACTTGCTCAGGGCCTAAGCATTGGAACTTTCTAGGAGCTGGGATGGCCACTTGTCGTTGGTGGAGTTTGCTGACAACAACAACTATCACACGAGCATTGGCATGACACCGTACGAAGCTTTGTATAGATGAACTTCTCGTTCACCTCTGTGCTGGAGTGAGGTGGGAGAGAGACAGTTGTTGGGGCCAGAGGCTGTGCAGTTGTATGTAGACCGAGTGGATCTGATTCGGTGCAGATTGGTGGCAACTCA
The DNA here is from genome assembly GCA_963682175.1 of Triglochin maritima. NCBI lineage: Eukaryota > Viridiplantae > Streptophyta > Magnoliopsida > Alismatales > Juncaginaceae > Triglochin > Triglochin maritima. The sequence goes on along the minus strand of OY821771.1, from coordinate 27,759,124 downwards.
GGACCGGCAGAATAATTGTATTCCGATAGGAGGTGTCACGAGTTGCGGTTAGAGATCAAGTCTTTTTGAAGGTTTCACCTGCGAAAGGCGTGATGAGGTTTGGGCGGAAGGGGAAGCTGAGTTCGAGGTATGTCAGGTCGTTCGATATCCTGGAGCTTGTTGGTGTAGTGACTTATCATATGGCCATGCCGCAACAGTTTGCTGGGTTGCACAATGTGTTTCACATCTCCATGTTGAGGAAGTATGTTGGGGACCCGTTGCACATGATTTCCCACAAGCTTTCGGAGATTCAGAGCGACATGACCTTGGAGGAGCGACTAGTGGAGATTCTGGAGCGCACAAAGCAACAACTGAGGCGTCAGACCATTCCAGTGGTCAAGGTTTGTTGGCAGTACCATAGTGTGAGTGTGGTCACATGGGAGTGTGACGATGATGTGAGGAGTTTGTATCCTAAACTCTTGTCAAAAGTGAGGGATAGTGAATTTCGAGGGCGAAATTTATTTAAGCGGGGTAGGATCTTCCAATTTTATAATAAAGTTCATCCTCACATTCGTGATATTGTGTTTTGTGTTATATATTGCTTGTTTATATTTTGTTCCGCAGAAGTTTCCTTTTTGGTCAAGCGGGTGCAACTTGCCGGGCGGGTGCGCACTGAATATGATCAATTTAACCTTAGGTGTGAGTGGCTTAAGATTTATCTTCTTGGGCACTTGGGCTTGTGTGTGGGAGTCCTTGTGGGGTCAGCTTGGTGAGGTGGCGCTTAGTCATGAAGTGCAAATATTGGAATTTGCATGGCATTGGCAAAAGGAGATCATGGGAGATTTTGTTCCCATAGAATGTGATTTGGTGTGTGCAATTTTTGGAAGTTTTGGGTGTGCAAACTTAGGCACAAACCCTAGACATTTTTGGTCCTTGCTTGCTATCTCCCCTCCCACACAAAATCCACCTCTCTCCTTCTCCCCAAGTGTGGTGGCTGGGAACTCCAGCAAGTCAAGCAAGCAAAGGTGCTAGTGCAAGAGGCGTCTAGTTGCTAACAAAGGAGGCGGCTGCAGCTGGTTCTAGTAAACTCTGAGCACCTTCTCCATCTGATTCAGGTATGCTTCTGGGCCGACAAGTGGATAATAAGTGGGGTGTTGGATGAAGCACTACTACAGGAAATGGAATATACGTCAGATATAAGCATTCCCATATCCGACGTCTATGTGTACGTCGTCTATACATAGACGTCAAACGTAAGAAATCCGACGTCTATTCAAGAAGAATAGACGTCGACTGTCTGTATTATCCGACGTCTATACTTAAAGAATAGACGTCAGCTTTCTCTAGGACCGACATCTATTCTCTAAGTATAGACGTCGGTGAAATAACAGACGGCGTCTATTCCTAAAGAATAGACGTCTGATGATACATAAAGCTGACGTCTATTCCTATCTTCAGAGGAATAAATGTCGGTTAATACAAACATCCGACGTCTATTCTTAAACCTGGACAAAAATAAATAAATAGCATCCTGCAAACTTGTATTTAGTCATTGTATTCATTAAGGACAACATAATATATTTGCGTTTCATGCATATCCACAGGGGCAGATTGTAAATTACAAGCAGAACATGCCAAGAACTGTGAATGTTACTCAAACTACCGAAAGGAGTCATTCCGTCAGTACTAGGGTTGTCAAATTTGTGTTTCGGGCCATGTTCGTGTCGACACGATTTGACACGAATTCATTTTCGGTCAACCCGAACACGAACACAAAATTATACACCTAACACACAAACACAAAATTAGTAACCCGAACAGGACCCAAAATGACACGAATTTCTTTTCGTGTTTGTTAAAAAAGAACTGTAGTATAGAGAATTGAAGTTTATGATCAATAACTGAATGTTTGAACTTTGTAAGTTAGTAACCTTAATGAAAAACCAAATCACCTACAAAATTTCAAACCTCATCAGTCATCATAAAGATTAAATGCACTATCAAAATAGCCAAATAGAAATCTATAACAAAATCCCCTTCATCATACTTTATCTACACAACCAATCAAGCACTGAATCAAACACCAAATTGAAAACCAAAATAAGCACCGAAGCAAACACCTAATCAAACACCAAAAGTTTGGGTAAAGTTTGGAAGAGAATAGTGAAACTCACCCAAGATAGGCCGGAGAGAAGGGTGTTGGGTTGTCGACACAGAGGAGGAGATGGCGCAACGACTAGAAGGAGGAGATGTGTGTCGGTGTTAGAGAGGGAGACAATGCTATCGGAGTTGGGTTGTCGACGTGGAGGAGGAGATGGCACAAAAGTTAGGAGGAGGAGATGTCGGTGTTGGAGGGGGAGATGGTGGTGTCGGAGGAGGATATGTCGCTGTTCGAGGGGGAGATGTTGGTGTCGGAGGAGGATATGTCGCTGTTGGAGGGGGAGATCCGGAGATGTTGGTGTCGGAGGGGGAGATCTGGAGTGGAGATGTTGGTCTTGAGAAGGAGGAGATGTGTGTCGGCCTTGAGAAGATAGATGGGGTTTGTTAGGGTTTTTTTAAAACGTATATATATGGGTGGGTATTTCGTGTAATTCGTGTCGACCCGAATTACATGAAACCCGAATTAGTTAAACCTGAACACGACCTGAAATACGATTTGGGTAGTTCGTGTCGACACGAATTACACGAAACACCAAATATATCGACCCGAACACGAAAATTTCGGGTCGGGTTTGGGTTTGAATTTCGTGTCATGACACGATTTGACAGTCCCAGGCAGTACAGAGTCCAAGTCGTACATTCTTGGATTCTTCACCAGAAAGTCGAAATCTATTTTTTCCACTGAGGTGAATCTGCAGGGTGACGTAGCAACTGATCATTTGGTTTCTCACGATCAGCATGTCATGTCATGTTCTTGGACTCCTCCTTACCCGCAAACAAACGTTTAAGCCTTGGTATTATCGGAAGATACCACAAAATCTTAGCAGGAAGTCCTTTGATTTTCTTCTCATCAGCGTCTTCATTGTGGTTTGGTCCACTACGTTTCATTTTGTATCGTGAAACATTACACCTGGGACATGAATGTTAGTTTTCAAACTCACCCCTATACAATATACAATTGTTCGGTCATGCATGTATCTTCCTATATTCCATTCCCATAGGACACAACACTTTCTTAGCATCATAGGTTCTATCTGGCAACTCATTATCATCTGGAAGCATCTCTTTGAATAACTTCAACATTGATGTGAAACTGACATTGGACCAACCATTTCCAGCTTTTAAATTGTACAACTTTAACACCGCTAACAATCTAGTGAATTTGGTACAACTCTTATACAACGGCTTCTCATTGTCACTCAACAAATTACCAAGTAAATCGGGGTTGGACGAAAACTTTTCAGCCATATCCTGAACCATTTCCTCTAAGTGATCTTCCACACTAACGTTGTCTCTGTCATTCTTGGAATGACTAAATGATTCATTTTTGTCGTGCCATATCCACCGTCTGTAATTTGGGGCGAAACCTTTCTCAAACAAATGATCTTTCATTTTCCGAAAAGTCAGCACTGACATATTATGACACTTATTGCACGGACAATACGCCATGTCAATGTCTTTCATTTTTTTGAATGTTTTTTGCAACCTCTAAGAACCAGCAATGCGCGTCCTCCTTCTTCTCGAACACGCGTCCTCCCTCAAATCTGCCAAAATATAGAAAGAATCCAAAGAATCCAACCTAAATAACTGAATTTCTCTTATGATAAAACTTGACATTTTAATGCCCATTTAATCTATGAGCTCTTAAAAACTGCGTTGTAATGAATATTTACTTTGGCAATTAAGACAAATATTATGGAGTTAGTTTGATGACACTAAAGATGATATGCATGATATAATGAATAAAAAATGGACTACATTGAATTACGTAAAACAAAATTTAAGATTTAGTTACTTATATATTTTATACGACCCACTAAGCTATGAACTTCACTAATCTTTTGTTTGGGCCATTTATTGGTTTATATTTGGCTTTAACAAATGTTGTTAACATTTTAACAATTTTAACAAGCAAATACTTAGGAGACCAACTTCTAGCAAATTTTGACGAGCAAATACTTATAAACCACCAACATCACAACCACAACCATCAATCCACAATTCCGAACTAAAAATCCAGAAAAATACAAACACAATCAATCCTAAGCACCTAAATCCACAAACATCATGCCACACAAAAGATACCTCTTTGATGACGGAGGAAAGGTTGCCAGTAACCTTGTTGTTGACGACGACGTTCTCGTCCCTATACAAAATACGAACAAAAATTGAAATGTTGGATTCGAACGAGAGGAGAAGTTTACCAAGAAAGAAAAGAATCATTACTCCACCAAAAATCCAAAAATAAACCAATCAAAACTAACTTAACACTTACGGTGGTTAGGTATGTAGAGGAAGACAGAGGAGAGGGCCGGAGAAGGGGAGGAGAGGTTGGGACGTCGCTACGGTGCCAGAGATACTGCAAATTGGTCGGAGATCGGTCGCGGAGGAGGGTTCGGTCGCGGAACGGCTACAGTTTGGTTGGATTTTCGTCTAGTGTGAATGACAGAAAATGCAACTGTTCGATTTCTTTAAGACCTATAGATGTCGGATATTATAGACAGCCGACGTCTATATGCATGGGGGTATAGACGTCAGCTGTCTATAACATCCAACATCTATAGGTCGATGTCTATACCCTATAGACGTCAGATGCACAGGGTATTCGAACACCCGACGTCTATAGGTCGACGTCTATAACGTATAGATGTCGTATGAATTGGTATTACAACACCCGACGTCTATAGTACCACATAGACGTCGGCCTTGGTAACGACCGACGTCTATGCTATCTTCGCCCAACTAGACGTCAGCTGTTATAACAACCGACGTCTATTGTGCGACGACTAAAGACTATTCTGTACTAGTGAAGGTTTATCCAGCACCAAAGGGGGTATCCAGTCACACCTTTAGGGCATGCTTACTAGTGGAGATCAACCCGTTTGGGCTGTTGTGGCTGGCTGAGATGTTTTTCCCCTCCAACATGAATTAGGCACACATTACAAGGTGGTTCGAAGAGAGAAATCTCGGATGTGTGGCTGAGTCATGAGGGAAGCTCTCTCGGGTATGCCATGCATGTTTTTGTTGTCGTGTGTTACATATTGTTGCCATGCATCTTGTTGCTGTTGGATTTGTGATCGGTTGCTTTGTTCATGGATGTGTTTCTCAGGCTGAATACATGCTATTGTTTATGATTTATGTGCTGCCTAGATGCATCACATACATGTATATTTTTCTGCTGAAGATCATGCTATTCTCGTGGATCATTATTGTCTAAATACATCATGTGCATGTATATCTATCTATTGAGATCTTGGTATTATTTCATGATTTATGTGTTGTCTAGATGCATCATGTACATGTATATTTTTCTGCTGAGATCATGCTATTATTTTGTGGATTGTTCTTGTTTAGATACATCATGTGCATGTATATATATAATGAGATCTTGTTATCATTTCACGATTTAATTGTTGTTTAGATGTGTACATGTGCATCTTGTTATTAATTCATGATTTAATTGTTGTCTACATACATCATGTGCATGTGTGTGTATAAATATATTGAGATCTTGTTACCATTTCACGATTTATTTGTTGTCTAGATACATCACGTACATGTATGTTTTATTGCTAAGATCATGTTATCATTTCGTGGATTTTGATGTCCATATATCACACGTTCATGTAATATTAGTTGCTGGATTTTACCTGATTTTCATAATTAATTTACTGTCAATATATCATACGTTCATGCATTATTAGTTGCTGGACTTTACGTGATACTCATGATTTAAATTGTTGTCACTATGTCATATATTCATGTATTATCTAGTTGCTGAATTTAGGTGATTCTTCATGATTAGTTCTCAGAATCTAAGATTATTATTGCACGTATATTTGTAGACTTTTAGCCATTGTTGTTGTTGTCATGAGTGGGATGGGGGGATGAATGCTATTAGGTTGTGCATGATTGGCTAATGCTTCATGACCCTTAGATAGCAAATCTTTATGTTGTGCATGATTGTGTCAATTGATATAGTTATCGATTGTGTTCTTGCTGCCTTTTAAACTTGTGGAGCATGTGTTAGCTCCTCTATTTTATGTTTAAAAGTCTTGTGGAAGTCCTTCTGCTCTTTGCAATGGGCATGGGTCAAGCTTCTTGCTATAGATTGGATGTAGTCCTATATATAGCTTCCATTTGCATAATGGTTAATAATATGAATCTGGGCACTGATGTTGAGGGGCCGACTGGACAGGCACACTGTCATTTGAAACAAGATGGGCATTCCCAACCTCGTGATGGAATCATATAGGTATAACTTGCCGCGAGTAAGGGTGTCAATCCGGAAGAACGTTGTGTGCCAAACGGTGAGTCACTTACGGGTGACCCTCTTGTGGATTAGACCAACAGGGCTGATGGTTGGTTCCTATACAGAGTAACCACTTCGGGTGGAACCACGAGCGGCACAACTATGTAGAGTTATGACCCTTTTGTGTTGCACGTGAGATAGATAGATTCCATTAGGGGTGTCAACGGAGCGGATACGGACCAGATCTATCAATATTCGTATCCGCGGAACAAATGCTACATCTGTATCCGGATCCGTATTCGGACAAATATTAAATTGAATATCCATTATAGAATCCATCGGATACGGATCGAATGCGGATTATTCGATCCGTATCCGAAGATAAATATCCTTATTAAAAATCCGTATCCGATTCGGATATCCGTTCCAAATTTTTTGACACAACAATACCCAAATATCCTAATCCATCTGGAAATCCAAATATCCGTATTAAAAATCCGTATCTGATTCGGATATCCGTTCCAAATTTTTTGACACAACAATACCTAAATATCCTAATCCATCTGGAAATCCACCTAAATTGTTTTTACACCTAAGATATAATCATATAATTATACACAATAACACAAATCCATGTAACAAACGAACAATGTTTTAAGTTTTAACATCACCACAAAATATGAAGAATGATCCCTACTTTAACATCAAAATCATTGTTTTAAGGATCATCAAAAAGTATGAAGACAAATACAAATTTGTTTGCAAACAAAAGCTTAAAGTAAAAGTTATTTAAGACAAATTCCATAATAAAATTCAAATTTCCATTTCCAACACTTCATTCTGATGCTAAAATTTAATGTCATCTTCAACTCTTGGTACTAAATCCAAAATCGAACATCTTTGTAAACTTCACCTATCACGAAAAAATCATATCAAGAGAGTAAAGACATAAAAATTAAATAGAAATTAAAACTTAAACAAAAAAAGCAATAAACTTACCAAGATTTGAATATCTGAATGGTTATCAAACTAATAAATACAGGGCAGTAAAATGAAATGTTGATGTTACATACACCTAAAAAATTATTTTTCTCTCTTTGTTTGCTGATTAACATCATTTCATGCTTATATTTGTATCTTATATCCATTATCTTTCACCTAAACAATGCAACATCATGAGTTTTATGTTTGAATTTCCGAAATAAATAGGTTTGAAGAGATGAAGCATAAAAGGACCCAAAAGCAGGGAAAAAAGGACTGAATTGTGAGACATGGGGACTAAGATGCAAGGGAGAATGACCTGAACGTAAGACCGAAAGACCAAAGAGCAAAACAGAAAACTCCACACCATCTTGGGGAGTATTTTGGCAATTAGATTCGGGTAGGAGCTCCAATAAACAAAGTAGATGCATCAAAGACCGACAAAGAAATCCAGAAAAACCCAGAATAAATTCCAGCCAGATCCAGACTATATAGACCGCCAATTGGCGTTCCAAGACCGCTAATTGGCGGTCTGTTTTGGCCCCAATCCGCTAAGATTTTGGTGGGTCGCGTATTAGTGTGTATTTAGTCCATTTCTGGTATTTGTTTAGTCCCACCTCGGGGGATTGTCCCAGATTGCCTTTTTCTTTGGCTATAAATAGAACTCTTCACCTTCTATTGTAATCACTTCACATTTTGAGCGGCTACTCTTCCTACTAGAAGTGAGGCCTTGAAGCACACACTAAAGTAGGAGGATGCTACTTGAATTGTGAGTCATTTTTAATAAAAGTTTCTTTGTTATGTTATTTGTTTCATATTGCTTGTTTTATTTAGTTTAATTTCATTTCATTAGTTTTAGTAGCTTAGTTAATATGTTTTCCTTGCTTAGTTTAATAATTAGTCTAATGTGTAGTGAGTAGTTCCATCCCATTTGAGGGGTGGAGTTGATGTTCATTGTTGAGAATTAAATTTATACCGCAAGTGCACGGCGTCAATGGAGACGTGGCAAATACGGGTCGAACACAAGGAGGGAGAGATTTCGTTATTTTTGTTATTTCGATTGGGGGAAAGAAGGAGAGAAGAATTAATTTGGGTTTTTGGGATTTTTGATTTAATTATCTAAAGCAAGAAACAAAAACAATTAAAACTAAAGCAAGAACAAAGAAGTGAATTCCGTTGGGTGGAGGTTTAGATTTAAGGTTTAGATTAGAGAATTCAGAAACTTATAATAAATCATATTAGTTATGAAGCATTACATGATAAATGATTTAACATAAACTCAAGTAATCAAAATAGACTAATACGAAATTAAAATAATAACATCTTCTCTTCTCATCACCCTAAATCCGTCACCTCCACCCTTTGGAAAGAGTTAGAAACTCATGAAGGGAGGAAGAAGGGGTCCTTGAGACATTACAAAAGAAAACTAAAAGTAAGAAATAAAAGATAGAATTTTATTAATGAAAAGAAGAATACAAAACTAAGATTAAGAAATAAAAACTAACACCAAAGACTAAGGACCCTTCTAACATCGTTCTCGGGTCTATTTATAGTTGCTACAAGGGATCTAGGTATAATATTGGAAAGTACACGTGTCCAGACACGACTGGACGAAATTGGAGCACACGGATCGATGCTTGGGCGGCGGAAACGCCGCATATTGTATGTGTGGTGCGGCGGAAACGCCGCACAATCAGGCATGATTTTGTCCGGATTTTGCTTGAATGTTTATGGTGTGATTTGATCCTTCTTTGCGCGTCTGGATTGATTCTTTCCATTCTTTTGAACTCCGGATTAATTCCTTCACATATTTGGAGATATACATTGATTTCTCTATATATTTTCTCCAAGAGAATAAAAGCTACTCGTGATTTGCAATTAGGTCCTTGACTTTTTGCAGTTAAGTCCCCGGTTACTTTTGTGCTTAAGTCCTTGTTCTTTTTGCAATTAGGACTTGAATGCTTTTATGCTTGGATACATTTCCATTCGTAACCCGATAATCTTGAACTTGGTCTTTATGATAGAAATGAGTCTTTTGCATGCGTTTATGCTCGGGATGTGGGTAAATTGCATTCAGGTCCCTGTAATCTGTAAATCAGACTAAACACATACCTTAGTAGCATTTATTGATGTAAAAGTAATCTAAATGAAAGACATATGATGCAATGTATGCAATGCATCAAATACCCCCACACCTAGATTTTGCTAGTCCCTAGCAAAACAGAATATAAGAAAAATGAAAACAGGGAAATCCTAACTCACTTTCGTAGGAATCACGGTTGCACTTAGCATGTGCAACAAGCCTTTAAACCTCCAAGTTTCCTAGGAGGAGGAGTGTTGTCTCCTGAGGGTTTTCAGCGGATATACCCACAAAATCCTGAATCAACATTTCATTAATAGTTCTCAATATCCCTACCTCAACCATATACATCTCACTGAGAATTCTTGCATGCGCATTATATAAATCTAACTCATTAAAAATATGACTTGGTCTTTGTTCCTCCAACATTCACACCACTAACCCTTCTACACATGTTTATCACTTGAATTATTTTGCACGCCTCCTCTGGTGGTGAAGTATCATTCGGATCAACCATGGCATGGATCATTCTTTTAGCTTTGGGCCTTGAGTATTATTATTTTTTTCTTTTCTTTTCTTCCGTGATTCAACACATTTGCTTTTTGACACTTTTACCCTTTTGCATTCGTGTAGCGAGTTTGGTCGATAATCCCGAGCTGGTAGACTCAAGTTACCGGGTTTCAAGATACCCCTACGGACCAGTGACTCAAAGGCTTGGGCTTTTGTAATCATTTTGCAAAATGTGTTTTCTTCACTTTATTCCTTTATTCTTATTTTTATTTTCCTCAAGGCTTAATTTCTATTAGAAGTCCACACTTCCCGGTATATTTTCCTCAACCTCTGCTTTTTATCAACCACTTCAAAGATTTGATTCATCCAATTTAAGTGCATACATGTCTTAAAGGGCAATGGGTTATTTCTTTGGAACTTAGATTTATGTCACAATTTCTACAAGCAGAACTATATAATAAGGAACAAAAACTCAATGCAATTTGTACACGAGTTTTAGCAGTTCAATCTTAAGCTATGTCATGAAACATTAATTATTTTTTTTTTAATAAAAGACAGAATATATAGATAAATATATACATAAACACCCCCCACACCTAAATCATGCATTGTCCTCAATGAATGTGAGCAAGATACTACATGGATTTATGCATAAAAAAGGAAAGATCTCACCAACGTGAAGTACAAAGGAAAGTTCATGGCTCTGTTGATGGACAAAAACCCGAATTCCCTCAAAAACCTGTGAGATACTAAAGAAGGGATAAATACAACAATTGTTATTTATTTATTTATTTATTATATATATAACTATGTACAAACATAAGTTCCCATCTTCATTTGTCAAGAGACATCAAATGGAAACTTCAAGAGTGGGTCAGTGCACCTGAAAAGGAAACATGACACCACGTGGGGCCAGAAAATGCATGTGTGGGCCGCCTTCACAAAAAGCGCTAGATGAATTGAGAGGTTCATGAATTGGACGCAAAGGCGTCTCATTCAAAGGATCAAACTGAAAGAGCTTGAACCTCTCGAGAGTTTGGGAATTAAGGGGCAACGGAAGAGGAGTTTCTCTCGTTGCGGTGTTGAAGTTATGATCATCAATCCAAACTCTCCAACCAACTGGCTGGTGTGTCGGAACGAGGTCAAGAACCTTGTTAGGCATGTCCGACACACCAGGCGAACAAAAAGTGGGTCTCATACCCACGGTATCTTCTAAGGAACTTCTAATACCCTCATTAGCTATGTAGTTATTTGATGTTCCATCATTTCCAAGATGATCAGGAACAATGGTGAGAGGCACACTCTCATCAGGTTGTTTGAAATTGAGGGTACTAGGGAGATCTTGCTCCACCAGAGGTGAGTCCTTAAGAGATGCAACATGAAGATCATGTGGTTCAAGGGCCACGGGACAAGAAGATAGGGCACAATCTTGTGCCGACTCATAATGAAATTGGTCCATATAAATCGAATCCTCATGTTGACACGAAAAGTTACTTTCCTCACTTAATTGCTGCGACAGTTGACTCAATTGTAATATCATATTGTCTACGGACTGTTGAGTAGTTGTCATGAACGTATGGAAAGCTTGTTCCAAGGTATCAGGTATGTGGTCAGCTATGAGGTTCGAGTCAGAATTTGGGACATTTTTAGGTTGGGTGTTGGTAGACTGAGGATAAGTCCAATGATTTGAAGTGGGTTGTTGGTAGAGTTCTGGGTATTCGGGAGAAGGATATTGGGGCGAAAATGACGTATAAGAATTTGGATATGAATTGTTTCCCCACGAATCCATCACTCTTGGGTTATATGCGGAAGTGTAACGGTCATATCGAGCATTCTGGGAAAAGGTATGCTCATACTCAGGCTCTGGGGGAACATAAGGACATTCCCTGTTAACATGACCACTCAACCCGCAACAGTCGCACGATACGGCTACTGGAGCCACCGGTGCACTCATGTTGTCAGCCCAACGCATGAAGGAGGCAAAAGTTTGCTGTGATGTGTCAGTTCGTTGACCAGCATATGATCCAACATAACTAGATTGTGGTCTAGCAGTCGGTGCCTCTCTCATGTTACCCCAATATGAAGATTGCTCAGTCATACAATTAGGATTGTCCCAATCATATGGGGTGTTAGTCTGAGCCACCCCAGCCTGCATGGCTTTAGAATACCAGGAAGCATTATCCTGGTCCCAACAATGATATGGATGGTTGCTCATGTAACCATCCATCAAAACACTCTTGAGTCAAGTACTCTTACCCTTATGAGGCTAAACAAGCACAAGTTCTCGACTCGACCCTAAAATGCTAATAGAGAATGTAAAGGGGAGGAGACTAGAACGTATAAGTAGGTGAGAAGAAGATGACTCACAAGAGAAAGGAAACTTAACTCTAAAGGTAGAAAAGAAGGTCGGTCAGAGGTTTCCCAAACAAGCACGGTTCAAACAATCCTAGACCTAATGTCACTTAGATCTAGACGACTCCTAACTGGTTGAGTCGAATTGATTCGCTTGATTCACCTCCCTCACTAATCAAACCAAATTGGCCAGGTAGTGTATAGCTAGTGGGGGCGCTTCCGACAGAGTCGGTGCCAATTAGACAACCACTTCGCTTGGAAGACTCTCGTCAACACAAAAACACTTCCTAGACACCAAATTGAATTCGATCAGCTTCAGGTCATAGCAAGTCAAACCAATTCTTCTCCTTAATTGAGTCCGAGTCCTGAGGGGCCAATGTCTAATTGATTTTAAATTTTAAGGCTTGGGTGACACTTTAGGATTGTGATTTGTGGGCCACGGAAGGGTGATGAAATCCCCACCGTATCTTTTCCTACGGAGTTGCCCTTAAGGTAGTTTAACTTAAATCTAGCAAAGATAGTCAAACAATGGTCTTTAGAGGGGGGCAATTGCAAGGTTGTATGCAAACTAAATTATATGCTTAAATGCAATCGTTAAAACACGATACGTACCTTGCCTCCAGCACTCTTCAACAAGAATTAATTTGCAAGAATTTAGCAAGAATAATGCAAACAAAATATTATATGATGCATGCACTAAGTCCTTCTAATTTTGCCAATTTTAGGTCAGAGTTGAATTATTGCCAATTATGGATTTTTTTTGCCCTAACACGTGCAATTCTAATAAAAAGATTTTTTTTTTGAAAATAGAAATTACGAGGAAAAGAGGCAACAAAGGTTACCTATGCAATGCTCAGTCGGGTTCACCGCCCGCTCTCGAAATTTCAGTAGCTTCACGCGTCCACCCAGAGATGAGTCGCGTCCCAGAAAAGTTTGAAGCCCAGAAGCTCCAAGTGTGCGGCGGATTCGCCGCAAATTGCTCTATAGGTGCGGCGATTTCGCCGCTCGTTTAGCTCAGAATGTGCTCGGATTTCTCCGCGCACTCTGTTGTCTCCTGAAACACAAATCCAAATACTTAGATCGCGCACAAGATAAACAGGATAAAATCGAAATCAACAAAAGAAAACAAAATCTGCGTCGCCTCCCCGGCAACGGCGCCAAAAACTTGTTGAGAATTAAATTTATACCGCAAGTGCACGGCGTCAATGGAGACGTGGCAAATACGGGTCGAACACAAGGAGGGAGAGATTTCGTTATTTTTGTTATTTCGATTGGGGGAAAGAAGGAGAGAAGAATTAATTTGGGTTTTTGGGATTTTTGATTTAATTATCTAAAGCAAGAAACAAAAACAATTAAAACTAAAGCAAGAACAAAGAAGTGAATTCCGTTGGGTGGAGGTTTAGATTTAAGGTTTAGATTAGAGAATTCAGAAACTTATAATAAATCATATTAGTTATGAAGCATTACATGATAAATGATTTAACATAAACTCAAGTAATCAAAATAGACTAATACGAAATTAAAATAATAACATCTTCTCTTCTCATCACCCTAAATCCGTCACCTCCACCCTTTGGAAAGAGTTAGAAACTCATGAAGGGAGGAAGAAGGGGTCCTTGAGACATTACAAAAGAAAACTAAAAGTAAGAAATAAAAGATAGAATTTTATTAATGAAAAGAAGAATACAAAACTAAGATTAAGAAATAAAAACTAACACCAAAGACTAAGGACCCTTCTAACATCGTTCTCGGGTCTATTTATAGTTGCTACAAGGGATCTAGGTATAATATTGGAAAGTACACGTGTCCAGACACGACTGGACGAAATTGGAGCACACGGATCGATGCTTGGGCGGCGGAAACGCCGCATATTGTATGTGTGGTGCGGCGGAAACGCCGCACAATCAGGCATGATTTTGTCCGGATTTTGCTTGAATGTTTATGGTGTGATTTGATCCTTCTTTGCGCGTCTGGATTGATTCTTTCCATTCTTTTGAACTCCGGATTAATTCCTTCACATATTTGGAGATATACATTGATTTCTCTATATATTTTCTCCAAGAGAATAAAAGCTACTCGTGATTTGCAATTAGGTCCTTGACTTTTTGCAGTTAAGTCCCCGGTTACTTTTGTGCTTAAGTCCTTGTTCTTTTTGCAATTAGGACTTGAATGCTTTTATGCTTGGATACATTTCCATTCGTAACCCGATAATCTTGAACTTGGTCTTTATGATAGAAATGAGTCTTTTGCATGCGTTTATGCTCGGGATGTGGGTAAATTGCATTCAGGTCCCTGTAATCTGTAAATCAGACTAAACACATACCTTAGTAGCATTTATTGATGTAAAAGTAATCTAAATGAAAGACATATGATGCAATGTATGCAATGCATCATTCATACATGCATTAGAGAATGGAATGAATGCTTTATTTACAATGTGTTGATAAAACATGAATGTATGCTTGCTTGTTTAGGATAGAATTTATAACTTGCTGAGTTTTGCCAAAATGATTAGACACCTCTCATGCTTGTTTAGGTTCTGAAATAAATAACTTGTATATGTAAATGTTAATCAACTAGGTTGGTGAATGGATTGATAGGTTTTCCCATAACATTTAGACACTTCCTATGCATGATAACACCACCTTCATTTGTGCTTGAAGAATGTGTTCAACACCCACCTCTTTGCATGTGTGCACTCACTCCACCCCTCAGGGGTTTTCCATTTCTGAATTCCAGCACTTGTTTAGTTCTTAGTTTAGTTTGGTTGTTCATCGTTTGTTGCTTTCTTTCGCATTTCGTACTTCATAGTGTAGTGTAGCGTAGAGTAGGATAATAAAACTCCCTTCCCTATTTTTGTCACTTGATTTTATGCAAATGAGAGGCTACTCACCTCCCTGAGGACGACCTGTATTTTTCACCACTTCAACGCGGCCGTGCACTTGCGATTTAATTTAAAACGATCAACAGGTTTTTGGCGTCGTTGTCGGGGAGGTGCCAGTCCAGACTCTTGTTTGGACGATTCAAGTGGATTTAATTTGTGTTGTGTAGTTTTTCTTTGTTTCAGGAGACTTGGAGTCGCTAGGAGGAACAACTAAAGAAGTTTTGAGGCAATCTGGGCACTGTAGACCGGCAATTGGCGGTCTGGTGAGCTTCGTTTACTCGTTCTTTTCTTTGGCGTGTTTGCATAATTGATGTAGTGATCTGGGACTTGATTTGGCATGTTTTGATATATAGTTTGTTCTCAGATCAATAATCAAACCTCCTATAAGCAACTTGGACCCTAAAACCGAAAGCAAAAGATTAGGCATTCTTTCTTGTTTAGGTCATGCATCACGTATGTGACTTAGGCATGTAGATTGTCTTTTATTTTAGTTGTATTTTCAGTTGCTGAGTGCTGGCGTGAGGTACACACCTTCTACTCTCATTCGTGCATTTCGTATGAACATGCATAGTTAGTAGGAAGTGCATTGAAACAAGTGTGAGTTGAGCGTTTGTTTGGAGAGTTTATTGTTAGATTAAGACTCCAAAATGCTACTAAGGAGGGGTTGTCCCATAAAAGATAAGGTGGGGGATTTCATCACCCTTTCCTTCGTCCCACAAACCACACTAATCAAGAGCCTAATTTTTAAAATCAAGTAGACATTGGCCCTAAGGATCTCGGACGCATTAGGAGAGTTATCCTGTCACGACCGTCATGGCCTGATCGGCGTTGCCCACTTTGTCGATAGTAGGAGAGACGAGATCTCCGGATCTTGGCTCACTTGCTAGGCTTTGTGATCCTCGTCGTAGGGAGGTGAGGCGTGTTGAGGCCGTGTGACCTTGCAGTTAGGCATCCTCTAGCTGTAAGGACCTATAGCGACCTTAGGATTGCTTGAGCCTTGTTTGTTTGTGTGCTTCTACCTGTACCCATCCGCCGTAGCATAAGGACTTCTTCCCTTCTCTCCTGAGTCATTCTTTCTCTCCTGTGTCCTCCCGTCTTCTCCTCTGCGCACATTCTTTATTATAAAAAAAGTTTTGGTTTGTGTGCGTGCACCTTTGTGCATGCTTTCGTGGGCACGAGACGAGAGTGGCCGTTTGACGAGGCGCGTTGTCAACCCGGCTTCGGTGGTCGATTTCTCGACGCCTTCCTCCTCTCGTATTGCACATAGTCCGGGTTCAATGGATGCTCATTTCCGTAAGGAGGAGCAGTTGCTGGACCTACCTGTTCCACATGTGCTTCCTGTTGTGGCTCCCATACCTCTACGTGATCAATGATACCCGAGACATACCGCTCTACCCTCATGCATCGTATGTCCAGAGGCTAATGGGAACCATTTTGAGGTTAAGCCTCAGTTTATTTCCATGCTCCCTCACTTCACTGGGAAATGTGACCGCTATATCTTTCTCAGGGAATTTGAGGAGGTATGTGCTATTTTCAAGCTGCAACAACTTAGCACAGAGTCCATCCATCTTAGGCTTGTCTCCTTTGCGCTGAAGGATGATGCCAAGAAGTGGTTGTACAGCAACCATGCGTGTTCCTTTAGGACTTAGGAGGAGTTTCAATCTGCATTCCTCAAGAAATACTTTCCAAATCATCGGACTCAAAAATTGAGGAACGAAATCAATTCGTTCTAACAACTTGAGACCGAAACATTTCATGCATATCTAGAGAGGTTCAAGGAGCTACTATCCTCATGCCCTCACTATAGCATTGAGTTGTGGCGTCTTTGTCAGATTGTTTACGAGGGTCTTCACATCCTGTCCCGGACACTCCTTGAGTCAATGTGTCAAGGAGAGTTCTTAGGAAATGATGAAAGGGAGGCATAGGCTTTCCTAGAAGACCTTGCTAAGAAAACCATGCAATGGGAGAGTGTAAGGGAACCACCTGCATTATCTAGCATAGGAGCGAGGATCGCGAATGCAAACTCGACTAGATCGGGTACCGCATTTACTGTCGATACCACTACGACCACCGAGGCACGCATGGCGGCCTTAATGCGCCGTATGGATTCGATTGAGATCCAAAACCAACAAGGTGCACCTCACATGTCCACATCTGGTCCAGTTCCTTATCATTCATGTGGTAGGATAGGTCATGTAGAAAGAGAGTGTGCGTCCATTGCTCCTGAGATGAAACATGTCAACGACATCTATGACAGAGCCAGGAATGACCCATACTCATCATCTTATAATCCAGGATGGAGGAACCACCCCAATTTTTCATGGAACCAAAATAATGCCCGGGGTGGTCCTTCAAACTCCTCTCGACCACCTAACCAATCATACAAACCTCCCATGCACTCACAATCTTATCAGCAACCCCAAGTTCCAAGCACCAACCCACCAGGTTTCCCAAATTTAACAACTTTGAAACCAGGTTTAATTCGCTTGAAAACATGACTCGTGGAGTTGAGAACTTGGTGAATTTTTTTATGTCAACCACAAGTCAAGTTCACACTTCAAATCAGCAGACCACCAAATCTCTAGAGCTTCAGATGGACCAATTGGCTCAATCTGTACATGAAAGAGAGTGAGGGTCTTTGCCTAGCCAGCCTGAGGCTAACCCCCGCATGTACCAACAACAACACATGCAAAATGAGAATGTGGTACATCAGGGGCGGCAAGTGAACCATGTAGAGGAACCAGTTCACCATGTCAATGCCATTGTAACCTTAAGGAATGGA
Source organism: Triglochin maritima (assembly GCA_963682175.1). Lineage (NCBI taxonomy): Eukaryota > Viridiplantae > Streptophyta > Magnoliopsida > Alismatales > Juncaginaceae > Triglochin > Triglochin maritima. The sequence continues at coordinate 27,741,144 of OY821771.1, read as the reverse complement.
AAACAGGTTGACAATCACATTTCCTTGCCACCACCACCATCTATGCAGCCCCTCAGTGGGAATGGTGGTGAAGAAGAGGTTGAGGGTGAGGGTAATACACCAACACCTCCTTCTCAGGGATTGCAAAAAAACCTACCTGCCAAAAGCTCCATAACCAAGTAGGTTAACCAAAAAGCAGAGTGACACAATGGATAAGATATTAGAGGTGTTTAAGCAAGTGAAGGTTAACATCCCCTTGTTGGATGTCATCCAACAAATACCTCAATATGCCAAAGTGTTGAAGGATCTCTGCACAACCAAGAGGAAGACCAATGTTCCAAAGAAAGCATTCTTGGCTGCAAATGTAAGCTCACTTTTGTCCAATCCTGTCTACACAACATACAAAGACCCTGGGTGTCCAACTATTCAGTGTACGATAGGGGACACTAGAATGAGTAATGTATTGCTTGATTTAGGATCAGCAGCCAACCTCCTCCCATTTTCTGTTTATCAACAGTTGAATTTGGGAGAATTGAAACCAACTAAGATCACCCTCCAATTGGCGGATAGATCCATTCGTATTCCAAAGGGGATTATCGAGGACGTGCTTATCAAAGTTGGAGATTTTATATTTCCAGTCGATTTTCTTGTCCTCGATACCAATCCTGTTGCAAACACCCACTCTCAAATACCTTTGATTTTTTTGGGTAGAGCATTTCTGGCAACTTCCAACGCCTTAATTAATTGTAGAAATGGTCTCATGAAGCTCTCATTCGGTAACATGAGTGTCGAGTTTCATGTGTTCAACTCTGGTAGGAAACAGGAGCCCATGGATCAACCTTTAAATCTAAATCTCATCCGCCAATTAGAGAAAGCACCGCAAAATCAACGAACACCCTTAACACCAATGCAACCCATTGAGAATGTTTGTGGGCCCAGCGAAAACTCATTGCATGTCTTTTCAATGCAACAGAGTGAGCTGGCATCAAACATGAATGTCCAAAAGGAGTGTTCGTTGCATGATTCAGTTCAGATTACTAGTGAGAGTGAGACACCTCATCATATGCCTATACCAGAAGGTGTCTCTATCTCATGTCCCTTGGCCATTGAGCCATTTGAGCTTCATCTTGACTCCAACAAGGACCCACCTACGACCGAGCTTATGCTTGATGATATAAATGATGGTGGGAGGTCCTTGTTGGATGACTTGGGGAGAAGCCCCATTCTTGGTGATGAAGGTCTGCTACATCCATCAAATGAGCATGAGGAACTCATTCTGATGCACCCACCTATTGGTTGGAGGGTTTTGTTCGATGAGAAACTAAACCCTAGTGAGGCAACACAACTCCACTCATTCATGTTGCCTTCACCCAACCAATCTCATGAGGGGTTCGAGCCTTTCAGCTTTGACCTTTCACCCCTCATGACACCTCAGAGTACCAGTGAAGTTTGCCCATCTCGGCAAGTCTCTGGTCCTCATAACTCGATATTCTCATTTGATGTTCCTTGACCAAATGATTATGAGAATATCTTTATTGATGTATATACCTTGTAAAAAAACATAATAATAATAAAAATAAATGTGTGTAATAAAAGACTCCCTGCGCGAGCATTGATTGTTGTGGGCCCCAACCCTTGTGTACTTGGGCCCCATTTCTTCACGTATTTGTCTCCCTTCTTCAGTATCTCACAGGTTTTGAGGGAATTCGGGTTTGTGTCCATCAACATAACCACGAACTTACTTTTACGTTTTATGTTGGTGAGATCTTTCAGTTTTCATGCATAAATCCATGTAGTATCTTGGTCACATTCATTGAGGACAATGCATGAAGTAGGTGTCGGGGGGTTGTTTTACTTGTGTACATAGTCGAGTCTTTGCTTTTGATTTTGTTTTCTTCTGTGTGCATTGTTAGGGTCATGTTAGTGTGCTGCATTTAATATCGATATATATGCTTGCCATGATCCTTGGGTGACTTGTCTTCTTTTTCTTGCCTAGTGCTTTAAAGTTTTCACATTTCTTTCAAAATCTTCATGTGTTCGCGAAATAAAATGTTTTTGTGGGTTTTTGCGTGTGTTTAGCATGTGCAAAACCGTTGAGAGGCAAAGTAAAAAGAAAGGTCCCAAAAGTGTCTTGAACTTGATGCATTAAGATATCTAGTTTACTGGCTTTAGGTCTTATCGAGTCGTTAGGATGCACCTCGGTTTTCCCTCGGGTGCGTGTAATCATAGGGTTTCAGTACTCAAACATTTAAAGAAGTCAACCATGAACCTAGTGAGTCAAATAATTCGTCTGTTAGTATAAGGAAGTTTGTCGTAGTCAAGGGCCCTTAATCTCTTTTTGTGAAACTTAAGTGTAGGGGTTTTGGTTCCCATGTAGATAAATAAATAAGTGGTGTTCTCTCTTCTTGCACGGCTCCTATCACTCGAGAAGGTAGGTCTGAGGGGACTTTGTGCCTGGTGCTTTCGAGTCATCTGACTTGGGATGCACCGACCGAACTCCCGTTACACGGGTGGTAGGGATCCCCCTATGTGGAGATTTGGGGGAAGGTGTACGTGATAGTGTAAGTCCTCATAGGCAATGATGCACGAAACCTGATCCTGAGAGAATCAAACACCAACCAATAAAATGCTACAAAGAAAAAGAAGAAAAAGAAAAAAAAGTCAAATAAGAACCAAAATGGACTTTACACATTGTATCACATTCAGAAGTTAAGGTTGACCATGTCTTTCACTTAAGTCCTTAACTAACTTTCACGAACAATTCATTAGGCTAGGTGTGTCGACCGATTACATATATAGAGTCCACCTGTAGTATTACCGCGTCCCATGATCGACAAAATAAGTCCAACGAGTCGTGTAGCTAGATTGATTAATGCATCTTTGTTCGGATTTTGTGGGTGTACCCTCTGAAAACCCTCAGGAGACAACACTCATCCTCCTTGACGACAAGGAGGTTTAACGGCTTGTTGCACGTGCTAAGTGCGACCGTGATTCCTACGAAAGTGAGTTAGGATTTCTTGTTTTTTCGTATGCTTTTCTCTTTCTTTGTTTTGCTTGAGACTAGCAAAAGTTAGGTGTGGGGGTATTTGATTAACATTATTTCATGCTTATATTTGTATCTTATATCCATTATCTTTCACCTAAACAATGCTACGTGATGAGTTTTATGTTTGAATTTCGGAAATAAATAGGTTTGATGAGTTGAAGCATAAAAGGACCCAAAAGCAGGGAAAAAGGACTGAATTGTGATACATGGGGACTAAGATGCAAAGGAGAAGGACCTGAACGTAAGACCGAAAGACCAAAGAGCAAAACAGAAAACTCCACACCATCTTGGGGAGTATTTTGGCAATTAGATTTGGGTCGGAGCTCCAACAAACAAAGTAGATGCATCAAAGACCGACAAAGAAATCCAGAAAAGCCCATAATAAATTCCAGCCGGATCCAGACTATATAGACAGCTAATTGGCGGTCTGTTTTGGCCCCAATCCGCTAAGATTTTGGTGCGTCGCGTATTAGTGTGTATTTAGTCCATTTCTGGTATTTGTTTAGTCTCACCTCGGGGGATTGTCCCGGATTGCCTTTTTCTTTGGCTATAAATAGAACTCTTGACCTTCTATTGTAATCACTTCACATTTTGAGCGGCTATTCTTCCTACTAGAAGTGAGGCCTTGAAGCACACACTAAAGTAGGAGGATGCTACTTGAATTGTGAGTCATTTTTAATAAAAGTTTCTTTGTTATGTTATTTGTTTCATGTTGCTTGTTTTACTTAGTTTAATTTCATTTCATTAGTTTTAGTAGCTTAGTTAATATGTTTTCCTTGCTTAGTTTAATAATTAGTCTAATGTGTAGTGAGTAGTTCCATCGCCTTTGAGGGGTGGAGTTGATGTTCATACATGCATTAGAGAATGGAATGAATGTTTTATTTACAATGTGTTGATAAAACATGAATGTATGCTTGCTTGTTTAGGATAGAATTTATAACTTGATGAGTTTTGCCAAAATGATTAGACACCTCTCATGCTTGTTTAGGTTCTGAAATAAACAACTTGTATATGTAAATGTTAATCAACTAGGTTGGTCAATGGATTGATAGGTTTTGTCATAACATTTAGACACTTCATATGCATCATAACACCACCTTCATTTGTGCTTAAAGAATGTGTTCAACAGCCACCTCTTTGCGTGTGCACTTACTCCACCCCTTAGGGGTTTTCCATTTCTGAATTCCAGCACTTGTTTAGTTCTTAGTTTAGTTTGGTAGTTCATCGTTTGTTGCTTTTTTTCGCATTTCGTACTTCGTAGTGTAGTGTAGCGTAGAGTAGGATAATGAAACTCTCTTTCCTATTTTTGCCACTTGATTTCGTGCAAACGAGAGGCTGCTCACCTTCCTGAGGATGACCCGTATTTGCCACCGTTTTAACGCGGCCGTGCACTTGTGGTTTAATATAAAACGATCAACATTTGCCCCCCCCCCTAACATACTTTATGTGATTCAAAGCATAATACGAACTAACACAATTTTCATGTTTATGCTAATGAGATTTATAGCATGGTTTATCAAATTTTCTCTACCTGTTACAGGAAGTTTTACCAGACAAAAATCCAATTCATCTTTGGTACATTTTTACAGTCCTCCAAAAGTTCCAAATCCATTCCCATTACAGGTGGTACTATAGTAGTTTACCCTTCCTCCACTCTACAACTAATATGTTAACAATACTAAAAGATCAAATAACAAGCCAAGGATTGAATCATGTTATCAAACATGAGGAGCAAATGGAAGAAGAAAAGGCTCATTATCAGGATTACAAAGGAATTAGGAAACACCATATGATAGTCGTGGAAATTACAAACACCATAAAATTGGAAATGGGAATCTGAACAAGATCTAGTCTAGTCTCAGATCCAGCCAGGAGAAGAAAACAAAACAACTTACAAGCACAGATCCATCATAAAAAAACAAACCTATAAGTTAAGTTTTCATCGGAAACCACAAATCTCAATAGATCTTGCTTCGAAAGAGAAAGAAAACACCCATTCAAAGTGGAATGGGATGGGGAGTCCAAATCCAGCATCGGAAGGACAAGATCGTACCTGGAGGAGAGGAGAAACCCTACATCGGATTTGGATATGATATCGTGATGTGGGATGGATGGAAATATAGAGATGAGACGACCCTTGGACAGCTCGTAAAAGGCCCTTGCGTTCTCGGAGAGGCGAGGCCTGACGGCGGGGAGGAATGAGAGGACGTAGCCGCGAATGGATTTTGTGTGACATTAGGTTTAGGGTTAGTAATAATAGTTTATATACTTGGGTAATTTATAGAAAAATACCTAACTGATATATATTTTTCATTAAGTTAAAGAATAACTATATATATAATATGTATACGAATACAGATACGGATGTTGTACCACGGATATTAGATCCCGGATCGGATATTATACGGATCGGATGTACCAATAACCATATCCGCTCCACGACTTTACGGATCATATGTACCAATAACCATATCCGCTGCACGACTTTACGGATCGGATGTACCAATAACCATATCCGCTCCACAACTTTACGGATCGGATAAAAATACGGTCTTACGGATATTTTTTCTCGGATTGAATGTCCAAATTCGAATACGGATACAGACGGATGTTCGGATATTCAAATATCCACTGACACCTCTAGATTCCATGCAAAACTTCTTATCCTATTTTTGGACCCGGGGCATATGGGGTTTTCTTATCGAAAACTCACACATATTTGTTGTTTTTGTTTTTGCCTCAAGTACTTCGGTTTTCTGACAGGGGTCAGACTGGAGGAGTTTCGGAGGATTCTGTACACGAGAGACACCTGACAGATTCTTCCAGTTACCGTTTTGCTTCCGTAATATTTTATGATGTATTTTCTTTTTTAACTCGGTGTAATGTCCTGATATTATTTCCATGTATGGATAATTTCCCATTTTTGATAGTTATCATTTTTTAACCGGGCCCTATAACAAGGGCTTGAAACCCAAGCGGGGGTATTAAGGATGGAATTGAATCAATAAAGAGTTTATCCCAACAACTAGATGAGCATACACGCTTGATTGGGGGATTGGGTGGAGGGTCAAGAAATAAGAAGCTTATATGGTAGGACATGCTAATCCATATCCTTAATCCGGATGAAGGACATCCGGATGTGAATTAGCATTTAAGTGATGAGATCGGCCACATATTCATGTGGTTTGATATAATTTGCTTGTCCTAAAGTATGGGTGGTTGAACATCCATATCAACTTTCGATCATGATATCGTCGTGAGTGTACCAAAAAGTATCTGCTCATCTTCCTTGAACAAATATGAGGACGTACTTTTTATAAAATCGAGATAGCAGGCCTTACATCCTACCCCCTTAATGGATGTTCAAAAAGGTATCAGAGTCGTTGTCGGGGACGAGGCAATTCAAGACTCATTACAAAAATGCCTACCACATGACTCGTCACGAATGCCTTGCACAAGACATGTGGTTGGGGAGAGCTTGCACAAGGCATAGGGGACCGACCCTGCTATAGGAACTAGCCACACAGTTGTAACGCTCTCGATCCCGTGAGTACGCATGCTGGGGAAACCAAGCGAATCGTCGCGATCAAAGTCATCCGCGACGACCGAATGAGTTACAATAAAAGACTACTCAAGCTAGTCATACCGCATGAAAGCATACATGGATAGACCAAAAAATGGGATATAAACTGAAAAGAGAAATTATCCATATATGGAATTAAAATCAAACACAATACATTGAATTCAAGGGGAAAACATTATTAATAATGCAGCAGCAAAATGATAATAGGAAGAATCTGGTCGATGTGTCCCTCGTGTACAAAATCCTCTGAAACTCCTCCAGTCTATCCCCTGTCAGAACCTAAGTACCTAAGGCAAAAATAACAGTGAATATGTGTGAGCTTCAATAAAGAAAACCCCTTATGCCCCGAGTCTGAAAACAAGATAAGAAGTTATGCATGGAACATATCTACCACACATCCAAAACAAAATGGCCACAACTCTACATAGTTACGCCGCTCGGGGTTCCACCCGAAGTGGTTCCTCTGCATAGGAACTAGCCACCCACCTTGCTGGTCTAATCCCTAAGCGGGTCCCCCACAAGTGATGCACCGTTTGGCACACAACGGTCTTCCAGATTGACACCCCAACTCTCGGCAAGTGACCTATATGATTCCATCCCGATGTTGGGAATGTTTGTTCTGTAGCAAATGACAATGAGTATGTCGAGGTCTTATCTTACACCTGATCTCTCAACATAGTGGTCTTTCAATCAGGCATGTCGGCCCCTCAACATACGTGCCCAGATTCATTTTATTAATCAATATGCAAATGCAAACTATCTATAAGACTATATCCAATCTCTAGCAAGAAACTAGACTCATGCCCACGCGAAAGGAGCAAGAGGACCTCAAAAAGGCAGGAACAAAGCATAATATAATAGAAGATGACACATGCTCCACTGAGTCGAAGGCCAGCAAAAACACAAAGCATTTGACTATGTCAATTGACACAAATAAGCAATAAGACTTCGTGTTGCTATCTATGGGTCATGGAACGATAGTCATAGCATCGTAATCTTGACCTAAAAACCCTTAACCACATCATCACGTTACTTCAGCAACTAAGATAAACAATGACCTCAACAACTAAAAAGTATACATACACGTGATGTATCTAGACATCAATTAAATCGTGAATGAATAACAAGATCTCTATAGATAAGCATACATGCACATGATGTATTTAGACAACAAATAAATCATGGAATGACAACAAGATCTCAATGTATATATATCTACATGCACATGATGTATGTAGACAGCAAATGAAGCATCAAAAAATACTAGATCTCGATAGACATATACATGCACAAGATGTATCTAGTCAGCAATTAAATCTTGCAATGATAACAATATATCAATCGATTTATATATCTACATGCACATGATGTATGTAAACAGCAAATAAATCATGGATTAATAACAAGATCTAGATGAATAATATACATGCACAAGATGTATCTAGACAACAATTAAATCATGCAATAATAACAAGATCTCATTACATACGCACATATGCACGTGATGTATCTAGACAACAAAAATCCACCAAATAGTAACATGATCTCAGCAGCAAAATATACATGTACGTGATGCATCTAAACAACACATAAATCAGGAAATGATAACAAGATCTCAATAGGTAGATGTACATGCACATGATGTATCTAAACAACAATAATCCATGAGAAAATGACATGATCTCAGCAGAAACATTATACATGTACGTGATGCATCTATACAACACCTAAATCATAAATAATATCATGAATTCAGCATGAGAAACACATAGATAAACAAGGCAACACATCAAGAATCCAGCAGCAACAAGATGTAACACACGATAACAAAAGGAACATGCATGCCATGCAACCGGAGAGCTTCCCTCACGACTCAGCCACACATCCCCAATTTCTCCACCTAGTAGTGTGTACCTAAGTCGTGCTGGAGGGGAAGAACATCTCAGCCAGCCACAACAACCCAATGATCACGCCACCACCAACCCAAATGGGTTGATCAGCACTAGCAAGCGTTTCTTAAGCGTGTGACTGGATAGCCACTTGGTGCTGGATGAACCTTCATCCAACACCCCCACATATTATCCTCTTGTCGGGCTAGAAGCATAACTGAATCGGATGGAGAAGGTGCCTGGAGTTTGCTAGAACCAGCTGCATGCGGTCGCCTCCTTTGCTAGCTAACTAAACGCCTCTTGCACTAAACACCTTCGCTTGCTTAACCTGCTTGACTTGCTGGAGTTCGCAACCACAAAATGTTGGAGAGAAGGGAAAAGGTGGATTTCAGGTGGGAGGGGAGAGAGCATGCAAGGACCAAATGGCTAGGGTTTGTGCTTAATTATGCACGCCCAAGACTTCCCAAAACTGCACACACCAAATTGCCTACTAAGGAAACCAAATCTCCCATGATCTCCTCTTGCAAATTCCATGCAAATTTAAATATTGACTAGGCACCACCTCACCCAGATGCCCCCACAAGGACTCCCACGCACAAGCCCAAGTGGCCAAGAAAAATCTCAAGCCACTCGCACCAAAGGTTGAATTGCTCAAGTTCAATATGCACCCACTTGACCAAAAAGGAAACTTTCCCAAAAAAGAATGCTTCCGCAAAACAAAATATACACAAGAAGCACACTATAAACGTAAAACACACACGCACGAATATGAGGATGTAATTTATTATAGAATCAAGAAATCAGGTCTTACACCTTTTCTGGATATCGGAGGAGAGAGTTATGCACAAATTATTAAAATATGTCGATTGTCCAATTTCTGAATATGATCTGTCTTGAGACACATTTTTCACCCTTGTATCATCAGAATTTGGCAAGTTATAAACAGACAAATATGTGCTCCTTTCAGTTGTCTTTCCAATGGATCTAGAATCATCAAATTCTGTATTTGAATGTGGATTTCATGGGGAAAAGCAAGTGGTACATCGCGCACAGGACTTCTGCGTCCCAGTGTGGGATTGGTGCATCCCAACTTTGTTTCGTGGAAAAAACAACCCAACTCATTTGCTAGAACAACCCAGCCTTTTTTGGTAAAAATGACTTAGGTCGTTCGCCTCGTTTGTTGAAAACAAGTCAGCTCGTTTGGTAGAACGACCCAACTTGTTTGATTATTTTTACAACTCGTTTATCTTGATCCATTGTGTCCATGTAACTTGTTGGTTTGTCACAAGTTAACTTGTAACAAGTTGGTTTATAATATTTTCAACTCATTTGTCTTAACTGAATTAAAATCTAACGGTGACATAAAATTGCTTCAAAATATATGATTTTTCATAACAAAGCAAATAATTCAGAAATTAAATATAAGAAGTTCACTTAGGCCATCCACAAAACCGACATTCATCAAAATGTTATCCCAATTTTCTGTCTCTGCCACACCATATGTTCCACTTCACAATATTTAATCATAATTTTATTCTCTCTTCTTCTCAATGACATCATTTAATAAAAATGGTTTACTGTCAAATCAAGTTTTCTATTACCTCCAACTCATTTCTCACCTTTGCAATTGCTCGGGACTGCTCGGGATTGGTTTGGAACTACTTAGTATTGGGCTCAGGATTGCTCGGAACTAGCTCGGGACTCGTTGGGGACTGTTTGAGATTGATCTTAAGACTGCTCGGGACTAGCTGGGGACAACTTGGGACAGCTCGAGACTGGACTAGGGACTGGTCAGGACTATCTTGGGATTGCTCGGGACTAGGAGTGGCAATAGGTATTCGGAACCGATCAAACCGAACCGGAACCGAACCAGGATAAAATGGATATGGATCGGATATGGATTTTAATTTTTAGAACCGACCCGGATCCGGTTTGGATCCGGTTCTTACCGCTAGAAACAGATCCGGTTATTCATTTTAAAAAACCCTAGACCTATACACCTGAAATCCCAGCAGAATACACCTAAAAACACTCCACTGACACCCTATCTGAAACCATATCTTCCTTACCACCGAAACCTTATCTTACTCTTTCGTTAATGCCTCTACGCCCTCTTCCACCGCATGACGATCGCCCCCTACACTCCCCCTACCACTTCCTCTCCCTCTCCCTCTACGGTTCTCCACGTGACCTTCCGGTCTTCTCCACGCCCCTCTGGTTTCTCCACGCGAGACACATCTCCGATTTCTTAAAGATCTTAGAAAACTTCGGTTAGGAAGGTTTGATTTCTGGTAAGGAACAAGTAAACTTACCCTCTGATTGTTTGGTGCATTTAGTTTTTTGCAAGAAAATCTTCATTGTTTCCTCTTCGTTGGATTTACTCTATGATTTACGTGAATATCAATTTGTCTGCAATTTACGTGAATATCATTACTTCTACAACTATGGGTGGTAGCTTCTGTCATATGCGTTGTTGTGCTCACATTCTGAACTTAATTGTACAAGATGGGTTGTCTGTAATTAATGAGGCCATTAAGAAAGTAAGACATATTGTGCAATTTCGGACGACAACAACAAAAAGGTTAGAAAAATTTAAAGAAGCGGCATGACAATTAAGAATTCCTTCATCGAAGAAGTTGTCTTTAGATTGTAAAATCAGGTGGAACTCAACTTATCTAATGTTAGAAGTTGCAGTTAAGAATAAGGAAGTATTTTACCGTTTACAACAACGTGAAAACAAACTCGCTCTTCGAAGAGAGGATGTGCCTAGTGAAGGTGATTGGACTAATTGTGAAAAAAATTGTGAGAAGTTGAAGATATTTTATGACACAACATTGTTTTTTTAGGTTCCAAGTTTGTCACTTCAAATTTAGGATTCCCCAAAATTTGTGAGATTTGATTGGCTTTGATGGAATGGTGTTATAGTCCTGATCAGATGATATCATCAATGGCTTCTGAAATGTTAGTCAAGTTTAAAAAATATTGGGATACAACTAATGAAGTCCTAGGAGTTGGTTCTGTATTGGATCCAAGGTATAAGCTATGCTTGTTGGAGTTCTATTTTGAGAAGATTTACGGGGAAGAGAAGGTTGAGTCAGAAGTAGATCGAGTTCGAAAGGTTTGCTATGCTTGGCTTCATGAGTACTAAACAAAGTCCTCTAGTGCAATGGAGACAGATGGAAGCTCTGTTATGACAAATTCCGAGGCCGAAATGAGTGATAATGATTTGTTTGTCAATTCAAAGAAAAGAAAGAGGGGATATGTAAAATCAGAGTTAGACCACTACTTGGATGAGGATGTTTTGCCAAGGGATAAGAACTTTGAAATATTAACTTGGTGGAAATCCAGTGGTATCAAATATCCTACTTTGCAAAAACTTACTCGAGATATTTATGGCGTCGTTGTTTCCATCGTTTCATCTGAGTCGGCATTCAGCATGGGGGGTAGATTGATTAGTTGGCATTTAGCATGCTTATATGTGTACCTTATATCCATTATCTTACACCTAAGCAATTCTACGTGACGAGTTTTATGTTTAGTTTTCAGGAATAAAGAGGTTTGAAGAGAAGAGCCATGAAAGGACCCAAAAGTAGGAAAAATGACTTAATTGTAAGACCTGGGGACTAAGATGCAAGGGAGAAGGACCTGATCGTATGACCGAATGACCTCAGAGCAAAACAGGAAACTCCACACCATCATGGGGAGTATTTTGGCAATTCGATTCGGGTCGGAGCTCCAACAGACCAAGTAGATGCATCCAAGACCAAGAAACACTTCCAGCAAAGCCCAACACAAAACCTAGACGGATTTGGGCCTTATAGACCGCCAATTGGCGGTCTGGATCATCCCAGATCCACTAAGTTTTGTCCTGGACTTGTATTAATGTTTGTTTAGGCTATTTTTGGTATTGGTTTAGTCCAACATCGGGGGATTGTCCCGGATTAGCTTTTTCCATAATTATAAATAGAACTCTTCACCTTCCATTGTATCCATCTCTCTCTTTGGTGGCATCTTCCCTACTAAGAGTGAAGCCTCGAAGCAAAACTCTGGTGGAGGAAGAGCTTCTTGTAATTTGAGTGAGTTAATAATAGATGTTTTCCTTTAATTGTGTTATTTCTCTCTTAGTTTAATTTCCTTTCATATGCATGCTTGCTTGTTTGTTTTGTTTTATGCTTCTTTAATATTTCTTGCTTGATTAATGTAGTTTCATTTCAGTATAATGCTTCATTTTGTTAGAGTAGTTAGTTTAAATATGTGTGATTAGTTCCATCCCCATTTGGGGGTGGAGAAATATGTGATATAATCATGTAGTGTATTAAGTTTGTGTTATCTTAATCCCTTGAGCTTTATATGATTTCCATAACCATCTAATGGGTCTCCACTCTTATCTTTGATATGCTAATGCTCTTGAATGAAGCTTAGCCTATGCTTTGATTAGTGGACCTATTTTATGGGGAATGATAATGTTAGAATATGGATGGAATTAATAATGGAAACACAAGTTGTAGTGTATGTACTATTGTTGCCTTTACCTTGGTTAATGCCTTTACCTTGGTTAGTGTATGTACTCTTGTTGCCTTTATCCTCCTCCCGAATACCCAGAATTCTACCAACACCCCACGTCTAATCATTGGACTCAGTCTCAGCCCATTAACACCCAACCCCAAAATTTCTCAAGCTCTGACTTGTACCTCAAGGTTGACCACATACCTGATTCCTCGAAACAAACTTTCCTTACTGTCATGGAAACCATTCAACAGTACATACAAAATATGGCACTGCAAGTGAGTCAAATGTCGCAGCAATTACGTGAACATGAGGAGAGTAACTTTTCTTGTCAACATGAGGATTCATCTTTTGATATTGAACCGCCACCACCACATCCACAAATTCAGACCACAATCTTTCAAAGTCAAACTCCTAGTCAGTCTGAGGGACTTGGGGTTTCAATTCACGATCACTTGGTGGACGATTCGATCCCTATTGAGAATAACATGGACCAGCTTCATTACGAGTCGACACATGATTGTGCCTTATCTTCTTGTCCTCTGGCCCTTGAGCCACATGACCTTATTGTTGTACCTCCTAAGGACTCACCTCTGGTGGAGCAAGAGCTCCCTAGTCCCCTCAATTTCAAACAACCTGATGAGAGTTTGCCTCTCACTATTGTTCCTGATCATCTTGGAAATGATCAGGAACATCAAACAACTACATTGCTCATGAGGGTATTAGGAGTTCCTTGGAGGATAGCTTGGGTATGAGACCCACTTTTTGTTCACTTGGTGTGTCGGACATGCCTAACGAGGTTCTTGACCTCGTTCAGACGCACCAGCCTGTTGGTTAGAGAGTTTGGATTGACGATCATTACTTCAGCACCGCAACGGGAGAAACCCTTCTTCCATTGCCCCATCTTTCCCAAACTCTTGAGAGGTTCAAGCTCTTTCAGTTTGATCCTTTGAATGAGACGCCTTTGCGTCCAATTCATGAACCTCTCATTTCATCTGGTGCTCTTTGTGAAGGGGGCCCACGCATGCGTATTCTGGCCTCGCAGGGTGTCATGTTCCCTTTCCAAGTGCATTGACCCACTTTCGAGGTTCCCATTTGATGTCTTTTGACAAATGAAGATGGGAACTTATGTTTGTACATAGTTATACTCAAAAAAAGTACAATAAAAGACTCCTTCAGTGAGCATCGATTGTTGTGGGCTCCAACCCTTGTGTATTTGGGCCCCATTTCTTTCACGTATTTTATCTCCCTTTTTAAGTATCTCACAGGTTTTGAGGAAATTTGGGTTTGTATCCATCAACATGACCTTGAACTTCCCTTTGTACTTCATGTTGGTGAGATCTCTCCTTTTTCATGCATAAATCCATGTAGTATCTTGCTCACATTCATTGAGGACAATGCATTAAGTAGGTGTGGGGGGTGTTTTACATGTGTACATAGTTGAGTCTTTTTCCTTTGATTTTATTTTCTTTTGTGTGCATTGTTAGGGTCATGTGTGATGCATTTAATATTGATATATCTGCTTGCCATGATCCTTGGGTGACTTGTCTACTTTTGCTTCCCTAGTGATATATCCACATTTCTTTCAAAATCTTCATGTGTTTGCGAAAGAAAATGTTTTGTGGGTTTTACATGTGTTTAGCATGTGCAAAACCGTTGAGAGGCAAAGTAAAAAGAAAGCTCCCAAAATTGTCTTGAACTTGATGCTTTAAGATATCTAGTACAGTGACTTTAGGATTTATCGAGTCATTAGGATGCACCCCAGTTTTCCTTTGGGGGTGAGTAATCATAGGATTTCAGTGCTCAAACATTTAATGAAGTCCACCCCGAACCTAGTAAGTCAATAATTCGTGTCTGTTAACTTAAGGCAGTTTGTTGTAGTCAATGACCCTCTAAATCTTGTTGTGAGACATTAGTGTAGGGGTTTTGGTTCATGTGTAGATAAGAAATAAGTGAGTAGGTGTTCTCTCTTCTCGCACGGCTCCTATCACTCGGGAAAGTAGGTCTGAGGGGACTTTGTGCTTGGTGCTTTCGAGTCATCTGACTTGGGATGCGCCGACCGAATTCTCGTTACACGGGTGGTAGGGATTGCCCTATGTGGAGATTTGGGGAAAGGTGTACGTGATAGTGTAAGTCATCATGGGGAATGATACACGAAACCTGACCCTGGGAGAATGAAGCTCCAACTAATAAAAAGAAAAAGAAAAAAAATTAAGAAAAGAAAAAAAATGGTAATGCAAATAAGAACCTTAATGGACTTTAGACTTTGTAGCACTTGAGGATGTTGAGGTTGTCCATGTCTTTCACTTAATTCCTTATTTAACTTGCACGAATGGTTGATTAGGCTAGGTGTGGACTGATCACCTATATAGAGTCGGCCTGTAGCATTACCGCGTCCATTGATCGACAAAATTTGTCCAACGAGTCGAGGTCTAGATTGAATAATGCATCTTGTTCGGATTTTGTGGGTGTATCCGCTGAAAAGCCTCAGGATACAACACTCCTCCTCCTTGGCTACAAGGATGTTTAACGGCTTGTTGCACGTGCTAAGTGCAACCGTGATTCCTACGAAAGTGAGTTAGGATTTCTTGTATTTCGTTTGCTTTTCTCTTTCTTTGTTTTGCTCGGGACTAGCAAAAACATAGGTGTGGGGGTATTTGATTGTCATCATTTCATACTTATATGTGTACCTTATATCCATTATATTACACCTAAGCAATGCTACGTGACGAGTTTTATGTTTAGTTTTCAGGAATAAAGAGTTTTGAAGAGAAGAGCCATGAAAGGACCCAAAAGTAGGAAAAATGACTTAATTGTAAGACCTGGGGACTAAGATGCAAGGGAGAAGGACATGATCGTAAGACCGAAGGACCTAAGAGCAAAACAGGAAACTCCACACCATCATGGGGAGTATTTTGGCAATTCGATTCGGGTCAGAACTCCAACAGACCAAGTAGATGCATCCAAGACCAAGAAACACTTCCAGCAAAGCCCAACACAAAACCCAGACGGATCTGGGCCTTATACACCGCCAATTGGCGGTCTGGATCATCCCAGATCCGCTAAGTTTTCTCCTCGACTTGTATTAATGTTTGTTTAGGCTATTTTTTGTGTTGGTTTAGTCCCACATCGGGGGATTGTCCCGGATTAGCTTTTTCCATGCTTATAAATAGAACTTTTCACCTTCCATTGTATCCATCTCTCTCTTTGGTAGCATCTTCCCTACTAAGAGTGAAGCATTAAAGAAAAACTCTGGTGGAGGAAGAGCTGCTTGTAATTTGAGTGAGTTAATAATAGATGCTTTCCTTTAATTGTGTTGTTTCTCTCTTAGTTTAATTTCCTTTCATATGCATGCTTGCTTGTTTGTTTTGTTTTATGCTTCTTTAATATTTCTTACTTGATTAGTGTAGTTTCATTTCAGTATAATGCTTCATTTTTTTAGAGTAGTTAGTTTAAATATGTGTGAGTAGTTCCATCCCCATTTGGGGGGTGGAGAAATGTGTGATATAATCATATAGTGTATTAAGTGTGTGTTATCTTAGCCCCTTGAGATTTATATGATTACCATAACCATCTAATGGGTCTCCACTCTTATCTTTGATATGCTAAAGCTCTTGAATGAAGCTTAGTCTATGCTTTGATTAGTGGACCTATTTTATGGGGAATGATAAGGTTAGAATATGGATGGAATTAATATTGGAAACACAAGTTGTAGTGTATGTACTCTTGTTGCCTTTACCTTGGTTAACGTGTCTTGTATGTTTTAATGATATAGTCTTATCTTAATTCATGTGGAGGCATAGTAAGGTCTAGTTTTTATACTTGAGTTCATTTAGCTTCATTTCAATTATTGTCTTGTCGTTTTAATGATGTAGTCTTATCTTAATTCATGTGGAGGCAAAGTTGGATGTAGTTTTATGATTTCATGCACTACATGTTGTGAGGAGCTTAATGAACACACGCACTCACACTTCTTTATGTTCACATTATTTCTCTACCCCCTTTGGGGTTTAGTTTTCTTGCTTCTCTTCCATTTCCATTCGCATCTTAGGGTAGTTTAGTGTAACCAACCTTTCTCACCTTCTTTTACCTCTCACCTTCGAACAAACCAAACGTCGACACACCTCCCAGTGGACGACCCGTATTTGCCACCACTTCAACGCGGTCGTACACTTGCGGTTTAAATAAAACGATCAATCAAGTTTTGGCGCCGTTGCCGGGGAGGTGCTCTGTCCATACTTTGGTTTGGACGATTCGAGTGGTTTTAATTTTTTGTTTTTTAGTTTTTGTGTGTTTCAGGCATTCTGAGGATCAAGGGTAAGGGACTGGAGGAATTTGAAAGCCAATAACGCAAAACTGACCGCCAATCAGCGGTCTGGGACCGCCAATTGGCGGCTTGGTGAGCCTCATTTTCTCTCAGTTTTGTTCTGGTTGCTTGTTGGTTCATTTTAGTTATCTGGGAGTACCATTTTGCATGTTGTGACTTTTAGTTTGCTCCCAGATTTAATTTCAATCCCCTTTAATGAACTTGGACCATAAAACTCAAAGCAAAATATTAGACTTTTTGCCATCTAGGTCATGCATCATGTGTAGACCTTGCATGCATTTGTCTTTTCTTTGCTTTACATTTTGTTGTTGATTGCTGGCGTGAGGTACGTGCACCCAAATCTCTCATTCATGCATGTTTCGATCATGCATTAGTTAGTAAGGTGCATCGGGACAAGAGTGAGTTGAGCGTTTGATTGGAGTGATTGATTGCTAGATTTAAGCTCAAAACGCTACTAAGGAGGGGTTGTCCTATAAAAGATAAGGTGGGGGATTTCATCACCCTTTCCTTGGCCCCAAAAATAACGCTTAATCAAAGCCTTAATTCTAAAAGCAAGTAGACATTGACCCTAAGGATTTTGGACGCACTAGGAGAGTGATCTAGTTGAGACCGTAATGGCCTGATCGGCGTTGCCTACCTTGTCCATAGTAGGAGGTGCTGGATCTCCGGATCTGGTATCACTTGCTGGGCATTGTGGTCTTCGTTGTAGGGAGGTGAGGCGTGTCGAGACTAGTGACCTCGAAGTTAGGCGTCGTCTAGCCTAACGACCCATTGTCTTACATTGTTTGAGTCGTGCTTGCTAGATTAGGCTTCTACCCTCTCCCGTTACCCACGCTAGCTTTAGGGATTCTTCCCTTCTCCTCTGAGTCATCTTCTTCTCACCTTCTTCTACGTTATAGTCTCCTCCCCTTTACACTCTCTGGTAGCATTTTTAGGGTCGAGTCGGGCACTTTTTACGAGTTTAGCCTCGTGGTGGTGAGAGTGGTCGACTCTAGAGTTCTTTGTGGAGATGGAAGGTTACATGGGCGACCATCCATATCATTGTTAGGACCAGGACAATTTGTCCTGGTATTCCGGACCCATGCAACCTGGGGTGGCTCAGACGAACACCTCGTGTGGTTGGGAAAATCCTCATTGTGTGACTGAGCCATCTTCATATTGGGGTAACATGAGAGAGGCACCGACTGCTAGACCACCATCTAGTTACGTCGGATCATATGTTGGTCATCAAACTGAGACATTGCAAGAACCTTTGGCCTCTTTCATGCATGTGGTAGAAGACATGAGTGCACCAGTGGCTCCAGTAGTCGTACCGTGTCACTATTGTGGGTTGAGTGGTCATGATTTCGGGGAATGTCCTTTTGTTCCCCCAGAGCCTGAGTATGAGCATACATTTTCCCAAAATGCTCAATCTTACCATTACGCATCCGCGTACAACCCGAGAGGGATGGATTCGTGGGGAGACAATTCGTATTCAAATTCTTATACTTCATTTCCACCCCAGTATCCTCCTCCCGAATACCCAGAATTCTACCAACACCCCACGTCTAATCATTGGACTCATTCTCAACCCATTAACACCCAACCCCAAAATTTCTCAAGCTCTGACTTGGATCTCAAAGTTGACAACATACCTGATTCCTCAAAACAAACTTTCCTTACGGTCATGGAAATCATTCAACAGTACATACAAAATATGGCACTGCAAGTGAGTCAAATGTCGCAGCAATTACGTGAACGTGAGGAGAGTAACTTTTCTTGTCAACATGAGGATTCATCTTTTGATATCGAACCGCCACCACCACATCCACAAATTCAGACCACAATCTTTCAAAGTCAAACTCCTAGTCAGTCTGAGGGACTTGGGGTTTCAATTCACGATCACTTGGTGGACGATTCGATCCATATTGAGAATAACATGCACCAGCTTCATTACGAGTCGACACATGATTGTGCCTTATCTTCTTGTCCTCTGGCCCTTGAGCCACATGACCTTATTGTTGTACCTCCTAAGGACTCACCTCTAGTGGAGAAAAAGCTCCCTAGTCCCCTCAATTTCAAATAACCTGATTAGAGTTTGCCTCTCACTATTGTTCCTGATCATCTTGGAAATGATGGAACATCAAACAACTACATTGGTCATGAGGGTATTAGGAGTTCCTTGGAGGATACCTTGGGTATGAGACCCACTTTTTGTTCGCCTGGTGTGTCGGACATGCCTAACGAGGTTCTTGACCTCGTTCCGATGCACCAGCTTGTTGGTTGGAGAGTTTGGATTGACGATCATAACTTCAGCACAGCAACGGGAGAAACTCTTCTTCCGTTGCCCCATCTTTCCCAAACTCTTGAGAGGTTCAAGCTCTTTCAGTTTGATCCTTTGAATGAGACGCCTTTGCGTCCAATTCATGAACCTCTCATTTCATCTGGTGCTCTTTGTGAAGGGGGCCCACGCATGCGTATTCTGGCCCCGCGTGGTGTCATGTTCCCTTTCCAAGTGCATTGACCCACTTTTGAGGTTCCCATTTGATGTCTTTTGACAAATGAAGATGGGAACTTATGTTTGTACATAGTTATACTATAAAAAAAATAAGTACAATAAAAGACTCCTTCAGTGAGCATCGATTGTTGTGGGCTCCAACCCTTGTGTATTTGGGCCCCATTTCTTTCACGTATTTTATCTCCCTTTTTAAGTATCTCACAGGTTTTGAGGAAATTCGGGTTTGTGTCCATCAACATGACCTTGAACTTCCCTTTGTACTTCATGTTGGTGAGACCTCTCCTTTTTCATGCATAAATCCATGTAGTATCTTGCTCACATTCATTGAGGACAATGCATGAAGTAGGTGTGGGGGGGGGGGTGTTTTACGTGTGTACATAGTTGAGTCTTTTTCCGTTGATTTTATTTCTTTTGTGTGCATTGTTAGGGTCATGTGTGATGCATTTAATATTGATAAATCTGTTTGCCATGATGCTTGGGTGACTTGTCTTCTTTTGCTTGCCTAGTGCTTTAAAATTTCCACATTTCTTTCAAAATCTTCATGTGTTTGCGAAAGAAAATGTTTTGTGGGTTTTGCGTGTGTTTAGCATGTGCAAAGCCGTTGAGAGACAAAGTAAAAAGAAAGCTCCCAAAATTGTATTGAACTGGATGCATTAAGATATCTAGTACAGTGACTTTTGGATTTATCGAGTCGTTAGGATGCACCCTAGTTTTTTTTTTGGGTGAGTAATCATAGGGCTTCAGTGCTCAAACATTTAATGAAGTCCACCCCGAACCTAGTGAGTCAATAATTCGTGTCTGTTAACTTAAGGCAGTTTGTTGTAGTCAAGGACCCTCTAAATCTTGTTGTGATACATTAGTGTAGGGGTTTTGGTTCATGTGTAGATAAGAAATAAGTGAGTAGGTGTTCTCTCTTCTCGCACGGCTCCTATCACTCGGGAAAGTAGGTCTGAGGGGACTTTGTGCTTGGTGCTTTCGAGTCATCTGACTTGGGATGCGCGACCAAACTCTCGTTACACGGGTGGTAGGGATTGCCCTATGTGGAGATTTGGGGAAAGGTGTACGTGATAGTGTAAGTCATCATGGGGAATGATGCACGAAACCTGACCCTGGGAGAATGAAGCTCCAACTAATAAAAAGAAAAAGAAAAAAAATTAAGAAAAGAAAAAAAATGGTAATGCAAATAAGAACCTTAATGGACTTTAGACTTTGTAGCACTTGAGGATGTTGAGGTTGTCCATGTCTTTCACTTAATTCCTTATTTAACTTGCACGAATGGTTGATTAGGCTAGGTGTGGACTGATCACCTATATAGAGTCGGCCTGTAGCATTACCGCGTCCATTGATCGACAAAATTTGTCCAACGAGTCGAGGTCTAGATTGAATAATGCATCTTGTTCGGATTTTGTGGGTGTATCCGCTGAAAAGCCTCAGGATACAACACTCCTCCTCCTTGGCTACAAGGATGTTTAACGGCTTGTTGCACGTGCTAAGTGCAACCGTGATTCCTACGAAAGTGAGTTAGGATTTCTTGTATTTCGTTTGCTTTTCTCTTTCTTTGTTTTGCTCGGGACTAGCAAAAACATAGGTGTGGGGGTATTTGATTGTCATCATTTCATACTTATATGTGTACCTTATATCCATTATTACACCTAAGCAATGCTACGTGACGAGTTTTATGTTTAGTTTTCAGGAATAAAGAGGTTTGAAGAGAAGAGCCATGAAAGGACCCAAAAGTTGGAAAAAGGACTTAATTGTAAGACCTGGGGACTAAGATGCAAGGGAGAAGGACCTGATCGTAAGACCGAAGGACCTAAGAGCAAAATAGGAAACTCCACACCATCATGGGGAGTATTTTGGCAATTCGATTCGGGGCAGAGCTCCAACAGACCAAGTAGATGCACCCAAGACCAAGAAACACTTCCAGCAAAGCCCAACACAAAACCCAGACGGATCTGGGCCTTATACACCGCCAAATGGCGGTCTGGATCATCCCAGATCCGCTAAGTTTTCTCCTGGACTTGTATTAATGTTTGTTTCGGCTATTTTTGGTATTGGTTTAGTCCCACATCGAGGGATTGTCCCGGATTAGCTTTTTCCATGCTTATAAATAGAACTTTTCACCTGCCATTGTATCCATCTCTCTCTTTGGTGGCATCTTCCCTACTAAGAGTGAAGCATTGAAGCAAAACTCTGGTGAAGGAAGAGCTGCTTGTAATTTGAGTGAGTTAATAATAGATGTTTTCCTGTAATTGTGTTGTTTCTCTCTTAGTTTAATTTCCTTTCATATGCATGCTTGCTTGTTTGTTTTGTTTTATGGTTCTTTAATATTTCTTGCTTGATTAATGTAGTTTCATTTCAGTATAATGATTCATTTTGTTAGAGTAGTTATTTTAAATATGTGTGAGTAGTTCCATCCCCATTTGGGGGGTGGAGAAATATGTGATATAATCATGTAGTGTATTAAGTGTGTGTTATCTTAATCCCTTGAGCTTTATATGATTTCCATAACCATCTAATGGGTCTCCACTCTTAGCTTTGATATGCTAATGCTCTTGAATGAAGCTTAGCCTATGCTTTGATTAGTGGACCTATTTTATGGGGAATGATAAGGTTAGAATATGGATGGAATTAATATTGGAAACACAAGTTGTAGTGTATATACTCTTGTTGCCTTTACCTTGGTTAACGTGTCTTGTATGTTTTAATGATATAGTCTTATCTTAATTCATGTGGAGGCATAGTAAGGTCTAATCTTTATACTTTAGTTCATTTAGATTCATTTCAATTATTGTCTTGTATGTTTTAATGATGTAGTCCTATCTTAATTCATGTGGAGGCAAAGTTGGATGTAGTTTTATGATTTCATGCACTACATGTTGTGAGGAGCTTAACGAATACACACACATATATTTCTTTATGTTCACATTATTTCTCTACCCCCTTTGGGGTTTAGTATTCTTGCTTGTCTTCCATTTCCATTTGCATCTTAGGGTAGTTTAGTGTAACCAACCTTTCTCTCCTTCTTTTACCTCTTGCATTCGAACAAACCAAACGTCGACACATCTCCCAGTGGACGACCCATATTTGTCACCGCTTCAACGCGGTCGTGCACTTGCGGTTTAAATAAAACGATCAATCAGTGGTAGATTGATTAGTCCCCATCGTAGTAGGTTACATCCCGATACATTTGAAGCTTTAGCATGTTCTCAAAGTTTGTTGTCGTCCAAGATGCAAGGTATATTAGATATAGTTACGTGATTTATTTTATTATTCTCTTATTATTTGTTTGCATTGTTTTTTATTTGTTTTTGGCATTGAAGCAGGGTTTCAGAGTCAAACGGGCTTAAGTATGTGATAATCATCCATTATATGGATGTTGACATCTCAGAGGTGTCTGAAGATAGTCAAGAAATTGAGGTTTAATTTTCTTAATGTACTCTTGTATAAAATATAGTATGATGTATATCATTCAAATTCTTTTTTGTTGAATTTTTACAGGTTTGAAGATTAGGAGAACGTGGGGTGACCAGCTCCTCATGGCAATTTGCATGCATGAGTTGTTGTTTAGTTATGTTTTTTGTGTTTCGAGACCAACTGGAGCTATGTTTTTTTCTTTTAATTATGGTTCAGAATTCTCTTTCAATATCTTTTTGTTGTATAAATTAAGATGCAGGAAGTAGGTTCTAGGTTTGTTGATTATAAACTTCTGGATTATAAATTGAAGATGTTGCAGGTGTATACAACTAGTTGATTATTCTTTGCATGCACAACCTTTTGGAGTGGTAAAGTTGCTGACTTGTGGAGATGAAATGTTAAATAACATGTAAATTGATGATGTATGATTTATTGTTGTTGTGGAGATGAATTTAGTTTTATAAAACTATAAAAAGTTTGGTTTTATAAAACAGTTGTTGTGGAGTATTATTTGGATAGTAACAAAGAGTTGGAACAGTTGCTGCTGTGGAGATGAAATATAAATGCAAATTTAAGGGGGGAAATAATTTTTGCATACCGGATCCAGTTCTGGGTACCCGTCAACCAAATGGATCGGGTTCTGGGTATCCAAGATAGGAAACGATTTGGATCTGGTTCTGGATCCCAATTTATAATATGGATCCGGTTCCAGTTCTACTAGTACCCGAACCAGAACCGATCCATTGCCATCCCTACTCGGGATAGCTCGGGGCTAGCTCTAGACTAGGTTCAGGACTACTCGAGAGTGGGTTCGGACTACTCAGGATTGGCTCTGGACTAGGTTCGGGATTATTTAGGATTGAGCTCGGGACAACTTGGGACTGCTCGGGACAACTCGGGAATGATTCCGGACTAGGTTCGGGACTACTTGGGATGAGGCTCACGACAACTCAGGACTGGCTTGGGACTGCTCGGGACTGGTGCGTCCCACCTTTGTTTGGTGGAAAAAAGACCCAACTCGGTTGCTTGATCGACCCAGCTTGTTTGCTAGAACGATCCAGGTCATTTGGTGAAAATGACCAAGGTTGTTCAGCTCATTTGTCGAAAACAAGTCAGCTCGTTTGATAGAACGGCCCAACTTGTTTTGTAATTTTTTACAACTCGTTTGTCTTAATTCAATGTGTCCATGTAACAAGTTGTTTGTCACTTCTCAATGTTCGTGTCCATACAAGTTAACTTGTAATAAGTTGGTTTGTGATGTTTTCAACTCATTTGTCTTGATTGAATTTGAATCTAACAACGGTGCAATAATGTTGTTTCAAAATATAAAAATTTTCATAACAACGCAAATAATTCAGAAATTGAACATAAGAAGTTCAATTAAGAAATTAAATTGTACCCATTAATGTTCTAACTCTCAAAACCAATCATATGTAATTGTATATGTTGTTAATTAAGTTATCTCATGTAGAACAAATTGTTTTATGTCTTAGTGAGAAGTATTTTATTTTTGTTAGAACGAGTTTGATTGTTAATTTAGTTGCAACGACCTTGCTCATTTCGACCAAACGACCCAACTGGTTTGGTGAAAACAAGGCAGCTCATTTGGTGGAAATGACCCAACTCGTTTGGTGAAAATGACCCAACTCATTTGGTGAAAATAAGCAGGTCGTTTGGTGAAAATGACTCAGCTCTTTTGGTGATATAAGTCAGCTAGTATGGTGAAAATGACCTAGCTTGTTTGGTGAAACGGCCAAGCTCGTTGGTGTGTCCCGCACGGGATTGCTGCGTCGCAACTCGTTTGGGGGAAAACGACCCAACTCGTTTGGTAGTAAAAACAAAACAACTCGTTTGGTGAAACGACCCAGTCGTTCAACTCGTTTGTTGAAAACAAGTGAGCTCGTTTAGTAGAATGACCCAACTTATTTTATTATTATTACAACTCGTTTATCTTGATTCAATGTATCCATGTAACAATTTGATTTGTCACGTCCCAATGTTCGTGTCTATACTAGTTAACTTGTAACAAGTTTGTTTGTTATTTTTTCAACTCGTTTGTCTTGATTGAATTTTAATCTAACAACGGTGCCATAAAGTTATCAAAACATATGATTTTTCATAAAGTAAATAATTTAGAAATTGAAACTAGTATCAATGGAATTTGGCAAACATATCATCGGAATTTGGCAAGTCGAAAGAAACTAATATGTGCTCTTTTTAATTATCTTTCCAACAGATCTGAAATCATCAAATTCCATAACTGGATGTGGATGTTATGAGTAAAAAACAAGGGATGCGTCCCTTGCGCGACAAGTGAGTCCGTAGCGGGACTGATGCATCTCGCGCGGGACTAGTTCATCTTCAAAGCCATTTATGCGCCCATTAGGTTTTTAATCTGGAAATATATAACATATGAAAGTTTTGTTTCTCAAAATCTTCTTTGTAATGTGTCTTTAATCACTTTCTTTGGATACCGAAGCAGAGATTTATGCACAGATTATTGATGATCTGTCAATTGTCAAGTTAACAAATATGGTCTGTCTTGACACACAATTTTCATCCCCGTATCATCGGAATTTGGCAAGTCATAAGAAAAACTAATATGCTCTCCTTTCAATTATATTTTCAACTGATCTGGAATCATCAAATTTCATATTTCGATGTGGATGTTATGAATGAAACGACCAAGCTTGTTTGGGAAAAAACTACCCAACTTGTTGTTTTCTGTTCTCTCAAATCAGTCGTCCTCCACGCCCTTTATGAGCTCATTCGGTTCCTAATATGAAAACATGTAAAATATCAAAGTTTTTCTTCTCAAAATCTTCTTTGTAATGAATCTTAAATCGTCTTACTTGGATATCGGAGGAGAGAGAGTTATGCGCAAATTATTGAAAATATGTCGATTGTTCAATTTCCAAATACAATATGTTTTGAGACACAATTTTCGCCATCTTGTCATCGAAATTTCGCAAGTCTATAAGAGAAACAAATATGTGCTCCTTTTGCTTTCCAATGGATCTGAAATCATCAAATTCTGTATTTGGATATAGATGTTATGAATAAAATGGTTCAGCTCATTCGGTGAAAACGACTCAGCTCGTTTGGTCGAAAATGACCCATGTCGTTATAGGATTTAGGGGAGAAATATGTTGGGAGAGAGAGTTGAAGAAATATGAATGTTGAGAAAAATTAGGGTATGATTTGTAATTATGACAAAAATAAAAAGGATAAATGTAACATTTGATTTTTTTTATGGTCAGGAAATGCCAATCACCCTCAAATAAATAGACTCTCAGTCAATAACCTTATAACATATTTTCGGTTACTTGTAAGGTTTGTGCATTGCCCTGTTCTGAAAAAAAAATCCCACCTATTTGGGTCTGTGGATTGAGGATATCATATAATGGAGAGATTATTTTGGAGGGTAATGATTCCTTGGATATAAGTTTGGAATAGCAACAAGGTTGTGAGTTGAAGAATAGTAGTTTGCGTTGATGTGAATGTAAGTATGGAAAATTCTTTGAAATCAGTCATCACCTTGGTGGTGGTCTTGATGATAGTTAACACGGAACCAACCTTATCCAACAACCCATTTAAATATCTAATGTTAACTCATGTGATTGTTTCCCTTCTGATGTAGTTTTAAATTTTATAACCATAATGGTCTTCCACGTGTTTGATTATATGTTACAAAATGTTTTTTTTCAAAAGTTGAGAAAGGAAAGGATAATGATTTTTCAAGAGCATCATGGAATCTCGAGCGTGAGACTGCTTTGGTTGATTTACATGTGGATCACAACACGCTTCATTATTGTGGCCAAAACGGATGGACAAAGGGGGCTTGAATGGTAATTATGATGGGTTGAAGTTATTTGTGTGCCAAGTCAAGCAACACAAAAAGGATAGTCTCATGAAAAAATGTCGAACTATTCCAGCATGGGTTGGAACAGTCAAAACGAAAATAGCGTATGGACGCTCAAGCGGTTGGGATATATGTATTATGGTGTGTGCTTATATTTTACTTACCATTTTGTTATAATATTTTAACAAGTTATACTTATTTTAGGACCTCAAAGGTGTCCATAAATGGAAAGACAAACCGTTTACACGTTACGATAAATTAACTGAACTGTAAAATGTTATCTACGAATTACTTAAATCGACAGTGCCAATTATAATTTTTTCTTCTCTACTTTCTACTTATATCTCTCTTCATTTCACTTTGGCACCACAACTCCCTCTTCATTTTCCTCTCAATCCTCAAAAACAATGTCTCGGACGCAAGGAAACGAGTTAGCGGACGCCCGTTACATTGGAATATGGTAAAATTTCTACCTCTTTTATTTAAATAAAAAAACCGGGGGGTGTCTCGCTTGGACGTCACCCCATGCGAAGGCGTCCAAGCCAGACGCTTTTTTTAATTTGATTATTAATTAGTAATAATTGGTAATTAGTAAATAATAATTAGTATTTTTGTAAATTTAGTTATTTAAATCCATTTAACAAATTTTTATTTCTAAAAAAATTAATTAATAGTCATTGGGTTACCGTGAAGGAAAAAGAAAATCAATACCCTTACGCGATGTACATGATTACGATGAGGATTCAGCTCCTCGTCATCCACGTAGACGGGGTATATCTGCTTCGGCTAAGAGGGAGAGAGTATGCATGTCATCATCAGACGCGTAATGACTTGTTTGATGATGAGGACGTTTCCGATGATGAGGGGGGTGAGGATGAGGAGAGTGAGCGTGAGGGGTGGTATGGGTTGGAGTTGGAGAAGGAGGAGGCGTATGGTAGAGGACGGGGGTGATGTCGTAGTTCTTCTATCACTGAGTATGTAGTTCGAAAGGGTAGATGTGGTAGGTTTGTGACTGGCGATTTCAATTCACGCACTGTTGGTGCCCAAACTCACAAAAAGTAGAGGGTTAATGAGGATTCTTGGATCGTCACTGATATGATTCTGGTGGTCCTATAGATGGGAGCGTGATTCCTAGTTTTGGCGGCAACTTCGCTATACGTCCCCCCCCCCCCCCCCCCCCCAAACGGGGGAGGTGTTTTTTTCAAATGCCCCGGTCAAAAAAAAATTGGGTAACTTACCCCGCCGGATTCAGACGCTTCGCTAGACATTTCCTTGGTGTTGGTTCTGGAAGAGTGTGGAAAACTTAGAGAGACGAGACAAAATGAGTATTAAATGGAATGTGAATGGCAAAACGGTAATTGTCGTGAGCGATTTAAGTAATTTGCGGACGATGAATAGGAATTCCCTAAATTAAGAGACATGTATCAAGGTGTAAATCACCTTTTTTCTAGCACATCCAATGCTATTAGTTGTGAGCTTATTTATTTCCTTTCTCTAGGACTTTTAGCTTAGGGTAGACTAATGTCTTCCATATTGGGCCAACCAAAACTGAGGATGTGGGAAATACTGTTGGTACATCGCAACCACCTCTTCATCATGAAGAAGATTTTGGCAATCAATCTGATCACTCGAGTGCTATGCAAGAGGTACCTCAAGATCCAAACTGTAACGTCCCCGAAAAATAGCAGAAAATTTAAACAAAAATCAAAGAATTAATTAAGCCAGAGAAAACACGAAGACATTACTCAAATGAATCCCAACAACTGCACCATTGTAAAGGAGTTTTCAAAAGTATGATTACATCAAGCTAATAGGAAGTGTAAAATATAAGTAATCATAACAACCAGAAAAATAGACTAGAAGAATCTGGCCCAGAGTGCACTTGTGCTCAGTCACCACCCGCTCATGGCCTGAAAAGCAAACATGAAATAATGCCTGAGTTTCCAAAAGAAAACCCTTTATACCAAGTCCACCTACATGCATATGAATATACAATACATGACTTATCATACTAGAGTATCATGGAAACCTGAAAAAGTGCAACATATACCCCCCCCCCCCCCCCCCCCACTCTGGGGTTATAAGATCATCAACCTCAACATCATCGGGTTTCCGAGGACACCCACCGTAGGCACATGTTGTCTTACGGAAAGTACGCAACACACCTTCACTCGCGGCTACACTAGCATGAGGGTTTAGTGAGGGTCGCACGCACTTGCGAGTCATCGATACAGATCTAATCACGTGGTCACTATGCCACATCCGCAAGAGTCGTCACTCTGGTCGGTCATACTCGTCGGGCAGTGCCACAACCAGGCGATCATATCCGCCAAAATAATCGTTCGAACGGTCATCTCCATTGAACAACGTTCGGACGGTCATCTCCGCCTCCACACAGGCCGGACGGTCATCTCGCTCTGTAGCGTTGCACATCTATCAATGCAATGGGAGCTATGGTCCCTCAGGTCTATTACATAGGGTCTAAATGCATATGCTTTCTAATCATAACAATCATAATAGTAGCTCATGCGCCAACGCGCCCACAAAATTAACTATGCTCAGCGGTCACTAGGCAAGTGCAACCGATGCATTGTCATCACCTCTCGGCTCACGTACGAAGGAAGGGACACGAGTTTCCAAGGAAACAAGACAACACATAGCAACATTCAAAGACCCAAAACTGGGCATCAACGGTCAGCCAAAAAAAGACACAGTGGTCGACCGTTCCCCCTCAAGGCGTTCGAATAGGCACACCAGTGGTCTAATGAACACTAGCAAACGACCGTACAAAGGTAATAGTGTGGTCGACCATTTGGAAGGTCTAAGCCAAGAAAACATTAAACAATCACAACGATGGTTGAACAGCAAAATGGGTCACATCCGACCAAAAATAATAAGAACTTCACAAATCGGATTTCACTACAAACGGTCCAAGAATGGTCACTGGACGGTCGACCGTTTAGATGGTCGTGGCCCCACAATAACTACTCTATAAGATAATGGTTGAACGACGAAAGGGTCTCATCCGACCGAAAACAACAGGGTCTTCTCTAACCCAACATTTATGCATAACCGGTCGACCGTCAGAAGACATCGTTCAACCAGTGTTGGGCAAAATCGATCATTTACACTATTACCGGTCGACCGCCAAAGGCATTCGGTCGACTGTTCCATGACATACACCTACCTGTCCCTTGTCACGGGTAGCAACCTCGGCCTCCGACGACCATCACAACCCCTCACACACCTTGTGTGATCATACTAAAAGAGCTTGGCATACATTCTTTGATTGCCGGAGTTCGCTGGAGTCCTCCGATAGCCAGTGCCCCCGGTCACCTTCAAGTGTACGCCTCCCAGCTCACTGAACGTCGTCACTTGCTGGAGCCCCCTGCACCCTCGTCGTCGGCGACACCTTGATAGAGAAGAGAGGGAGATGTGGCGAGGGAGATGTGAAGAGAAAAAAGGTAAATGGTTCGGTGTTTCTCCTTATAAAACCAAAACCCCACACCGACCACACCGACCCCAACCATAACCCTCATACACCACCTACTCCCAACCATACCTCTCTTACACCACCCATACCCCTCACTCCCAACCATACCCACCACCATACCTCCAAGTCAAAGCTCAATTAGCCCTTAAACCTCCCCATAAGATGATTAGCCCCACTAATAGGGATTGGGATCTAACACAAACACACTTGAAGGACAAACATTGCAAATGACAATTTGCCATCTACATGGGCAATGCCCAAGGGAACACAAGGGTCCAAGACGAGACAAAGGTCTCAAGGAGTAAACATGGATGACTATTTGAAAGGATTGTTGGAATTGAGACATCGTGAGATGGACTTAGAAGAGAAAAAATTGATGTCAACTTCTGAAAAAGATGAGTATTCGGGAGGCAAATGCATAAAAGCGTTGAAAGATCCCAGTTATTTTAGTACGAAAGAAATAGTCCAAGCAACCAAGTTTATCACCGCTCCAGTCGACCGTGAAGTCTTGATGAAATCTTTCAAACGTTGGACAGAAAATAACAAGAGATGTGAATCTTGATGAAGTTGCAAGATGATCGATTCGAGACAGGTATTCAGTGATTCATGGGTGAAGACACAAAGCTCTGCAGGTTCCATGAAGCCCGACGAGGTTAGAATTTTTTTTTTCTGGTCTAGTTAGATGATTGCTGGGTAAGGATTAGGCCCAACGCGCGTGGAAGTGTTCTGTGATTTGTCATGGTTGATACTTGTACGTTGGTTTACGGACAAAAGTTTTGATTGAGGTATTATTTGACGCATTTAACCCTTAATTAAGTCGTGCATTGTGATTCAACAATCTTATAACCTTGTGTTGTAGTTTGTATTGCTGTGGTTATGTTGTTACTGAAGGTTCCAAGATTGTTGGATTTTGTAAGATCTTGTATCGAGTGTGCTATCTTGTTCTATTTTCACTAACAATAATTTAAACTCGTATTGGTGATTATTTTAATCTTAGTTGGACGCCACGTTAGTCTCACAAGTCAATTTCAAACTACGAAATGGCATGGAGCTTAGTACATGAGGAGAAAAGAAATAAAAAAATACAAAAAATTCTCAAATTAAATCTCCCAACAAACTGATCACACCATTTTAGCTTTAACCAGGCCGGTTCCCTCACAAAGCAGAACTTAAATGTTTGACAAGGTATCGCTCTAGCCTTCTAACCATGGTTTTAAAAACCGGACCGGACCTGACGGTTCGAGCGGTCAGACAGGGAACTGATCGTCCAGCGGCCGGTTAAGCTAAAAATTCGAGCATCTAGTCGAACAGTTCTGAACAAGATTGAACCGGGTCGGACCGGTTGGTCAGACCCGACCTTAAAAAATAATCAATTTTCCTAATTTTTTAAAA
Source organism: Triglochin maritima (assembly GCA_963682175.1). Classification (NCBI taxonomy): domain Eukaryota; kingdom Viridiplantae; phylum Streptophyta; class Magnoliopsida; order Alismatales; family Juncaginaceae; genus Triglochin; species Triglochin maritima. Next base: position 27,709,153 of record OY821771.1, on the reverse strand, counting down.
TCAGAAAATACTATGACTTTTTTGTAATTCTTACAACCAAAAATCCACATACTTGACTACTTGTCACCCACAAACTTGTCACCCACAAACCCTACTCTCCCTCACCAAACCCTAGTCTTTCCCTTCCTAATTTTTTCTCCTACTTCAATTATTTCTCCTTTTTTTGTGAAAGCAATTATTTCTCCTAATTTTTTGTGAAAAGGTTGAAAAAGTTTGCTTATCTAGGTTCCAAAGGCAAACGTCTAGTACGTATATATTAAATTATTTTACAGAAATCGGTTCAAACTGGTCTGACTGTTGATATTTATTCAATCCGGTCCAACTTCGGGTCTAAAAAATACTGATGTCATGATGACGTCATTAAATGTTCGATTTTAGTTGGACCTGGATTCGACCACATTGAACCAAAACTTTATCGGTTCGATAACCGGTTCGATTATGAAAACCTCGGTTCTAACCTCTTCTTCTACTATAATATTCACCACATTTCTAGTGCGATTTCCTCTCTTTTAACGCTCCGGCTTGTCTTTGGCGATTCCACGTCTCAATTTCATTTGTGTACGCTTCATCTCCATTGGAACTTGTAATTCTTCACGATTTCCCGAGTCACACTCTTCAAACAACCATTCCTTGTCAGCGTTGTGCATGGGTATGAAGTTGTGTAGGTGCATGCACAAATGACAATCTTGCCTTCAGATTCGATTGGATGAAGAGTTGCCACTTTAAGTATTGGGAAACGCATCTTCAAGACTCCAATTATACGCTCCACATGATTTCTTAGAGAGGCATTTCGAAGATTGAATAATTCTTTATAATCCTTTGGGGCGGGACCTAGGTCCTAGGGCAGGTGGGGCACTTGCCCCACCCAGATTTGCTCCATCAAAAATAACCCTCTTCGGTCTAATTGTAAGACTCCATAATTTCCCAGAGTCTTCCTCCCTGACTCCACCTACATCTCTCTCCACCAGACTTTGTAATTTCCAGCAAAAATACATTCAGAGGAGAGCTGTGAGAATCACAGCTGAGACCAACTAAGACGGCAAGACCATACCCACCAGGAAGCAACACCATCTGGCCATGGGACATCCTCATGTCCAAAATCCACAACTTCATCCACAACATCGTTATTTTCTTCCAACATTTGTTTGACAACTTCAATCATTGTTTCAAAGACAACGAAATCTGGAACTTCCCGAGGTTCAAACTAAGTCACCTGCTCCAAAGTCATCGTGTCCTTATGTATCGGTTTTATGGTTGTATTTTGTTTTTCATGTTTAAATTTTAATGTATTTAGATTTTGGAAAGATGTTAAAAATACGAATGATATTGTCAATTTTTTCAATTTTTTAATTATAAAGTATCATCTTAAAGTTGTACGTCTTCAAAAAAAATCGTCTAATGTAGAGACAGTCTGCCCACCCTCTACTCAGGAATACGACACGATGGGGGGAGGGGGGTGGCAGATGTGCACCGCATCTTCCCGATGCGCCCTGCATCATGACCCGCATATGCAGCCCGATGTGACCGTATATGCAGGTCAATGCTGTTGCATTTCAAAATACTCACTTATTGATTATTATTTTTGTTTTTTACTCTTAATATTAAATTATTGATATTAAAAATTATTCAAAATTTTACCTAAATTTTTAGTAACATGTATATAATTTATAATTAATATATCTATATTATACTATTTTATTATTAAATTGCAAACAACATATGCACCCGTATTGCATCCGCATCCCGTATATGTCGAATATGGTGTCTCGTTGCATTGCGTCCACATCTCGTATTTCTAAACCTTGGTCCCACCTTTTTTCTGGATCTACCCCTCGGATCGCCTAAGTTTTTGCATACGAAACGTATCCTTCCCACCCTGCTAAAACGTAAACGAAATTCAAGGTAAAATTGCAAGCTACTAGAACATTTTGCGATAACGTGCCTTTGCGATTGCGATAAGGAGCTTGGGACTCTTAGTCAATAGAAATAGGAATGTGTGGCCCATCAATAGCACTAACATAATCCTGTTAAAAACCAATAGAATTAGTTATACTACTATAACTTGTATTACATTTAAATCATAGAAAGAGTTTTGTAATACCTTGAAATACGGCCAGTACTTCGAATTATTTCTGATTTGAGAAGACTAGGGCTGTAAATGGGTAGAAATTTACCCGCAACCCGCCTCGCCCCGCCCCGCCTAACGCGGGTTGCGGACAAAAAATTGTTACCCGCCAACCCGCCACCCGCATAATAAGCGGGGCGGGTTGCGGTTTTCTCCCAACCCGCCCCGCATAACCCGCAACCCGCATAAGCCATATATATTTTTGATTTTTTTTGTATTTAGTTTTGATTTTGTTTGTATTTAGCTTTAATTTTTTTGTATATAGCTTTAAAAACATACATTGATTGATTTTTTCCTTGATTTTTGTACTTAGTTTTGATTAAAATAGATAATGTTAAAGAAAATAAATTTATTTTTGTATTTAACTTTAATAAAAAATTAAACCCGCCAAACCCGACAACCCGCCCCGCATAGCCTAGTCCATCCTTACGCGGGGCGGGTAGCGGTTTTTTTTTTTGACCCCGCCCCGCCCCGCCCCGCCGACCCGCTTAACTTTGGCGGGGCGGGTAGCGGTTGGGTGAAAACCCGCCCCGCCCCGCCCCGCTGACAGCCCTAGAGAAGACCTCTCGGATGTTGGTAATTGCAAATACATACTTTACAAGCTAATAACCATTCAGAACTCAGATAAAATGACGATGTACAGTTTCCCCACTGTGTTGGAACCTCTCTTGCACACCTTTATTGCTGGAATTATGCACAAGAGTACATAGAAACATTGCAATTTGCTCTTCCGAACTGACACCTCTTGAATCAGAAAGAAGACGATTATTTCGTAATACCTCAACAAGTAATTGAAAGATATGTTGATCCAAAGGAAGCTCTCGTCTACACCTTCACTACTGTAGAAAGCTTTCGTTATGGCCTTTTCAAGGATTTCTCCATTATATGACGCACCCCCAAGTGTCGAAGTGTGTAACAACCTTCTTTGGATTCGGGAATTTGATAGAATCGTTTAACAACCTTCTTTGAATTTGATACGAAGCTCTCGTCTACTACACCTTTGGTAACAACCTTCTTTGGATTCGAAGTGTGTCGACGTGTCAAAGTGTGTAAGCAAAACGCCTTCATCTTCTCTCGTAAGACGATTTCTACGACGAGTTTCATCATCCACTTTGAGTGATAATAGTTTGAAAAATGTTTGGGAGAATATGAAGGTGAAGAGCAGAAAGCAAAAAGAAAGAAAGAAAGAAAGAAAGAAGAAAGAGTTTGAGATATAGAGCGTTGACATGATATCTTGGTTATAAATAGCAAAAGAACTAGGGACTAGTTGGTAATTTACCATATTGATTCCTTCCAACGGGTAAATTGCAACGGTTAGGAGTTGCAAACGGCAAGTTTTTTTTTTTTTTGAAAATCCACATTTTCCGGGCAAACACAAATGCGAACCTATAGTTTTACACTACTTTTACCTAAAAATGCATTATTTAGCCCAACACATTGAAAAATGTGTTTTCAAACCACACATTTTGAAATGGACATCAAATTGAATAATACGTTATTTAAAGCAGAGGTTTAAACCTTTAGTCTGCCATATTTGTGAAAGCAATGGCCCTGTGGTGATTCGTGAAAGCAATGCCCCTATTTGATATAAAAAGTTCGACACACTAACCTAATATTGTACGGAATTGCAGATAAGATGTGCAATTAAGACGCATGATTTGTTCTCCTGATCGTGTCACTGACACATACTTAGCTTTTTAAACAAGGATGGTCTAGTTCAAACAAAGTAAGTATAATATTTGCCTGTCCCACCAACATTTCCATTTTAATGGCCTCCATGTTAGGTGAACTTAAGTATCCGCGGATCTAGAATGGGTGGGAGGGGAGATCGCACTCTCCATAGAATATATTTCCATTTATTACCATTCCCTATTTCCCAATGTTCTTATAATTCGACGGGAATTTATCATACTAGAAGATGATCGAGAATCTAGACTTCGGAAGTAAATAATTAGTAAGTAAATTAGATCTTTTGTCCACGGAATTTTCATAATTCTACCCACTTAATAGTCCCACAATGGCTTCAATAAGTTATCTACTTACCCAACGTGTCAACCATTTTGAGTGTAGATTATTGCGCTGTATGTTATCTGTCCATGACATGAGGGAGCAAACTTTTTGAACCATTATTGTTAAATAAATTAGGCTACCAGATTCTTCCATTTAATCACCGCCAATGCAGACGATCTTCTCTCAAAATCCACCCTCCAATTATTGTATTTCCTTCTATTTCTCACTATATATACCACCTTTCCTTTTCCAAACTCCTATCACCATCAACAAACACCACTTCCAATTCTCCTTTTGTTGCATCTAATAACTACTAGACGTTAACTTATTTGGATTGATCCAATGGCCAAATCCCTCCTCCTAACTCTATTTCTCGTGTCCTTCCTCATTGTAGCAACCAATGCCCGTAGAATCCCGGAGTCCGACGACAGGAAGAAACCCGATTGTCTCACACACGAAGGTACCGTCTTAATCCCGGGCCTCGGCCGGGTGATGCCCGGGCATTACCCTAGACTTCCACAAGTTGGTGGTGGAAGTCCAGGAGGAAGCATTGGAGCCGCGAGCCGTGCACGATACATTCCCGGAGGAGACGACACCTTTGTGCCTAACCCTGGGTACGAGGTCCCTATGCCTCATTCAGCAACCAAGGAAGAAGTGAAGCCATGAAGGATTTTAGCTAAGTGAGACATCACTTTTGGTGATAAGTTGTTGTGGTTTGGTTGCAAGATGTAGCTTTGCAGGATTAGTCTTATCTTAGTTTTAGGTTTGTTGTGTTTCGAATAATTAAGATCGGAGACCGCATTCTAGTGAAGTAGGTCGCCATTGGGAATTTAGTTAGAGTGAGGCAGTTAGTTATGTAAAAGTTCGATCGTGTTTGGTTTGTCTACCATGACTTCATGGTTACGTTTTGGAATAAATTGATTTGCTTTATTTTCTTTAAGAAAAACATGTATGAGTCATGATGTACTGATTTCAAAATAAGTTTTAGTCCTAATGTTATCATTATTTCTAATTCATCATAATTAGTCTATAGTTCATTCGTTGTGTGAAGATTTTGGAAATTAATGAACTGAACGTGGCTCATTCAAATGTCATGACTCGTGCCCGTGGCCCAAAAAGGAACTCGGTATGTACAGTGCTTGCATAAAGTTTCGGCCTCTTTAATACTCACTAAAGTTCTATTTTTCGGGGAAAGCTTAAAGTGTTTGAAGTTTTCATTAATTAAAGCAAATATGTGGCGGAACACTGAAATCTCCTAGTATATTTAGTCCGATTCTTTCTTACCAAAACAAGTCAGATGTTTAGAAACATAAAGATTCCTCCTCAATCTTATTGAGAATTGAGTTTAATCCTAGGTGACATTCTAGTCACTAGCCACATCATCTATGGAGGGTGTCATCTAGGAGTTGATGAGTCAACAAGTTGGAAGATGAAAGGTTGAAGGAAAGGAAGAGACAAAGAGTCTCTTCATTTCTCCATGATTTTCGTCCTTATTTTATGGTGTAATTTAAGTAGAGGTTGTAATGATCTTGAATGATTATCTTTATGTAGTGTATGTTATGTTTGTGTTTTAGCTACGCTGAAGAGTCATTGTAAGTGTCTATATAAGCACGAGAGTTCTCCATTTGTAACAAGTCATAGAATGAGTGAAAAAAAGAAAAAGAAAGAAGAAAGAAAAGATGAGTATTTGATGCAAATTCCGTTTTGGAGTGTTAAGTAGTTAGTTTCTTCTTTCATTCGTGCCCACCAATTGCGTAAATCAAAGTATGGTTCTAATGATGGCAATAGAAAGCCCTCAGTATGGAGAACAAGGCGAGACAAAACCGCGCATCAGGTGCGACTTCTGAACTGCCAATTGGCGGTTTGGGACCGCTGATCGGCGGTCCATGTGCTCCTGGTGGATGGCGACTTTCTAAGGTGGCTTGGTCTGGTCCGCCCCATCTTTTTCCCGCATCTAACAAATCTTTGGTTCGAATACATTTTGTACATATGTTTTTTGGAAAATAGGTACTTACACTCCTCACATTTGTACTTTATGTGAGAAATGTAAGTGCATATTTCCAAATAACAAATTGTCAACTTGTTCTTATACAATTTTTGGATGAAATTGCCTTTCAGTTAACTTATCTTCATAAAAAGTGAAATTTAGTAGTACTTGTTGAATTATGAATCTTAAAGGAAGAAACGTAAAAAAAACATGTTCTCGTGTTGTAGTAGATGTAGTTGTGGACAGTACTGTCCAAAACTTTGATAAAAATTAGTACAGGATGACAACTTGCCTGCTTTTAGAGGATAGGGGTTGAATTGCTATTTCCAAAGAATAAGGACACAGTCACACAAAGTGCATTTAGGTCAAAAGTCTAGAAGACAACTATGATTTACACATTTTAAAATCAAATACACTTGTGTTTAGAATACTGAACTGTTATTCGTCGTCGTAAAACAACTTAAATCGCCCGTACAGATTACCATTTTGCCCTTCTACCATTTATACTTATATAACTCTTCATTTCACTCTTCTAACACAACTTTCTCTTCATATTACTCTTCTCTTCACCAAATATAATGTCTCGGAGGCCAGGAAAAGAACCAGCGGACGCCCCGAATTACTCAAATCTAGTAAATTGCCTTGTTTATTTTAATTAATTTATAATAAAAAATTGGGTGGGGCGTCCGCGGGAGACGCCGACCCAACGAGAGGGCGGCCGTCGAAACCGCCTCCCCCATTAGGGAGGCAGTTCCCGCGGCTGCCCGATCGTTGGGTCGGGGGGAAGCAGCCCTGGCAGACGCCTCCCCGAGCGTTGGGGCGTCTCCCGCAGACGCCCCGGATTTTTTTTAAATTTATTTAAATTGATTATAAATTGTGATAAATTTAAAATAAATTGAATATTATGTTAATAATGAATTAAATTAGTTTAGTAAATTCTTTATTGATTATAAATTGTGATAATTACTAAATAAATCGATTGTTAAGTTAATAATTAGTTTAATTATTTTAGTAAGGGATTGTTGATTAAAAGTTGTGATAATAGCTAAATAAATTGATTATTATGTTAATAATTAGTTGTTTACGATTTTAGTAAAGGAAGTATTGATTAATTATGATAATTGCTAAATAAATCAATTATTAAGTTAATAATTAGTTTAATTATTTTAGTAAATCCATTAATAATTTTTTTTAAAATTGAATTAATATTCATCGGGTTACCATGGAGGAAAAGGGAAATCAATTCCCTAACGCGCGGTACGTAGTGTAGCAGACGAGTCAGGTCCTCGTCATCCACGTAGACGTGGTATTTCTACTTCACTTAGGAGAGAGAGAGATCTTTTACGTCGTCGTCAGACACCAGAGAATTCTTTCGACGACGAGGATGATTCAGATGAGTTGAGGAGTCACGACGATAGTGACGGTGGGGGCCGGTATGGCTTGGGGCCACCGGATGATTTGATACATTAGTACGGTTGAGGACGGGGGCGAGATTGTAGTCCTTCGGCTGAGTGGGTCATTAAGAAGGGTAGAGGTGGCCGGTTTGTGATCGGTGATTCGAGTTCATCCACTGCAGACGCTCGAGCTCAGAAGAGGAAGAGGGGTGAGGACGAGTCTTGTATCGTCATGGATATGATGCCTGGTGGTCCTCTAGATGGCAGCGTCATTCCCATTTTTTGAGGCCACATCGCCAGACACATCTGGGATGGCGAGGATCGGAAGGTTTTGAAGTGCTATAATCGGCACAGAGCCTATACGACATTGCAGGCTTGGCGTTCAGTGATGATTGATGATATGACGGCGACCGTCAGTGACAATGGATTGGGTCACTTGTCGTACAACATGTTTTCCTGCATTGACATGCCGTTGATTTCGGCTTTTGTGGAGCGGTGGCAGCCTGACACCAACACTTTCCACTTGCCGTTCAGAGAGATGACGATCATGTTGCATGACATCTTTCAAATTCTGCACATTCCTGTGTGAGGGTCCTATGGTCATTGCGCAGGTACCTCTTCTTACTGCTAGGCTGCGTCTTGTTTGTCGACAAGAGAGGTTCCAGAGTCAGACCACGCGACCTATTGGAGTCGAGGGAGCCAGAAACCATTGGTCTGTACTCATGGGGGTCAGCGACGTTGGCATATCTGTATCACCAGCTGGGTATATCTAGTCGTGCTGATTGTTCTGGGATTACGGGTTGTCTTACACTGCTGTAGGATTGGATCTATGAGTATTTTACTGCTTTCCTCCCACATTGGGAGCGGAAGATTATTGAGCGTGGTCATCCTCGTTCACGTATGTGGGTTGTCCGGGACGAGGATAAGAGCGAGGGTCGACTTCTTTCCATTCGTAGACGGCTAGATCAGTTGACTGCATCGCAGGTATATAATGTATATATCATTCACGTTTATTTAAATTTTAACTTTATTATTAACGTATCAACGTTTAGGTGGAGTGGTTGCTGTATGGTCCTGAGCCTGCTGTAGCTGTGCCGATGACTACATTTATGGGCATTATTCGTTATAGGGATATCACGGAGCCTTATTTACCTGATCGCGTGTTACGTCAGTTAGGTTACGTTCAGGTGATCCCGGTTGACATTCTGACGCCCGAGCATGCAGTACGGTATGTGACTGCGACGACGTACGACGTCAGGCATAGTGTTTCGTTCGCGGAATCTGTTTGGAGGACATTTCCAAGAGTAGGACGACTTCACCTGGATGATCTGAGTCGTAGCCGCAACCCCTCCACTTGTGATGCAGATTATTTGCAGTGGTTCGGTAGGTGCTCACATCCACTTATCGTACGCAGTATCATTCCGAGACGGGAGAGACCACTGGATAGGACATGTGCCGATGCGGTAAGTTTATCTAATTTTATTTGTAATTGTAATGTATATTTTGTTATTATTGTAAATGTACGCTAATTTTTATGTTACATATAGTGGATGAGTAGGGCGGTACGGTGTACGCAACCGTTCTTGCGATAGAGAGACAGGATGCCGACTGAGGATACGAGACTTGCATGTGCAGATTGGGATCGCCTCATCGACGATTGGAACAGCCAGTTGGGCATTTCGGACCATGATTCGGATGCTGAGTTGTAGTCACTCACTCTTACTATCGTTTTATTATATGTTGCACTATTACTACATTTGTTGGTATTTGCTAATGCTTATCTGTGTACTCTTATTATTTATTTCTTACGAAAATATCTTCTACTTATTCCTTTGACTATCGTATTTTTAATATTTATTTCTCACGAACATATATTCTACTTATTTCTTTAGATATCAAATAATATTTAAATTTAAAATTTGGTTAAAGAACAACACGATATAAGTACAAATACACAATATATTATATATTAAAAATGCATTACAAATTACAATCAATATGTACTATGTAACCGGTTCCAATGTTTCGTCCTACTTTCGTACTGATCCTCCCATCCAACAACACTCTCATCTCGCAATTGATACCACAAGGTCGCTATAGGAGGTACTAGGAAATCATCAGCTAATTCCAAACGAATAAAATGTCTGTAACTCCCCAAATGAGCAATGACCAACTCTCTGACAGGCCTCGGCATGACAGACGGACTCTCCCAAGATTCCACAGTAAGACACGGGAACAACGAACCATCCTTTCCCATTGAGAAATACATGACCGCACACTCGTAAAAATTAGCAATAGGAAACAAGTCGACCCAAACCTCCATATAATGATCCTCGCCACAAGCTCCCCCGCCCCAATCAATTCGTTGACGAGCCTCTACCACATTGCCGAAATAGACACTCTCATAAATAGGATGTGCACCTATCTCATTAGAAATCGCACGACGAGCATACGACCAGTTGTCTTGACCACCATGGAAGACATCGGCAACACATCGAAATCCATAGTTGCCATCAGCACGTACGTCATTCCACCACTCCAAAAATGGTAAAATGATTCCTGGCAGTCTATCAACATATGGGAAGTTGTCCACGTCAATCCGTCCGGACATTGTAAGATAGATAAATTACAATTCATTAAAAGAACAAAATTAGGAAATAATATATTCAACCCCATCTAGATTACTGATATGTATTAGATAACAACAAAGATATCGTCATACTTGATCCTGTGCCCGTGTTCATGGACGATCGAGACGAATTGGAAGACCGACCACGACCCCTGCTCCCACTACTGCCAGGCCGACCACGACCTTGCTCAGCATACTTGAAGGTACTCGGGTCGTGACGTGTCGACTTTCCCCTAAGTCGACCACATACCTTAATATTTTATGCGGGTTCTCCATAGTTTGACTGATCGGGGTGTAACTGTTTGTATAAAATACGAGAGGCACTACGAATTACTGCAGGGCCGCTCTCCGATATCTCATCAACGAGCTTCCGAAAATGCTCGACGTCTTGTGTTGACTGATTCACAAACTCTGACATTTGGACTCCTCCAATGACAAGTGTTTTCCAGAATGGATGAATCTGCTCTAAATAAATTCCATCACCTGACGCAAATCACACGTACATGGTACATGCACAAGGAATCTCATGTGATGTCAGAAAAGCACACCCACAACGATATTCAACTTCATCACTTAAGTCCTACATTCTCTTCAACTCCTGAGTCAATAACGATAAGCAGCGATGCAAAACTCGGTCATTTATATGCTGAAACAAAGGACCTATGTAGTTTGCCAAAATTCGACGTCTCGAATCTTCAAGAAAGTTTCGTATATTCGTCAACTGCATTTCAATAGCCGAGTTCACGCGGTCAAAAAGAGTGTCGAGAGCAGCAGTCGATGTAGTGATCCACTCTTTCAGAGACGAATGTGCACTTTCCACCCTGCAGTTCGTAGTGTTGCCGAAATGAAGAACTTTATTCGTCCAATTCAACACAAATTTTTTCCTTATGCACCAACACAAATTTATGGACTGCTCTATCATAATCCGTCTGTGAATCAGAAAGCATGACTCTCCTCCACTTTTCACGCCTAAAACTCTCTGCAAGCTGTTTGTCCTTGCCGAATACGTGGTATGCGTAGTTGTACACGTCTTGATTGATATGTCAGGTGCATAGTAAATGAGCAGACTCAGGAAAAACCTCTACCACTGGTCGCATCAGACCAAACTCCCAGTCCATTAATATTGCAGTCGGGCTAACAATATCCAATAACAGATCTCGCAACCTCTCCAACACCCACCGGTAACTAGACTCAGTCTCATCCTGCAAAATTGCATATCCGACGAGGAAATTCATGTTTGTTGGAGTAACCCCAACCATCTCAAACAAAGGCATCTTGTACTTGTTCGTCTTATACGTCGAATCCATGCAGATTACGAATGGGTATGTACGCAACAACTGAACTGAAGTCGGATGTGCCAAAAATGTGTGAGTGAGGACATTAGTTTGTTCATCTACCACAATCCAATGCAAATAGTTATGCTGCACTGCCTAACTGAGAAACTGCTGCGTGGGATTCCTGTCTTCAGATTTCGTCCTCCTCATGTACTCTCTGAAGTTATAAATGCGTCTTTGATTGGGATTATCGTCCGGGAATTTCTCTTTTACCGCCAACAAAATGTTACGTGGTCTTGCTTGTGCCTCTGTCATATCACGAACAATTTGCTTGGCCCCAGCACTAAGTTCGCTGACCTGTCGGTGACCCTCTGAATAAACTGCAAGTGCGTGGTTGTGTTGCCCATAGGTGCTACTAGAAACAACGACTTATCCATCACGATCTCGTCGCTCCACCACTTTTACCAAAAAACGACAACTGCAACCTTTTCTTATTGTATTCTTTTGCAGTGCAATACTCGTATCACGAGAACTCATTTCACATTTGCGATCACATCTCAGGTAACAATCCATCCGGTTATCTACTTTTGGTTTGTATGATGATATAACCAAAAAAAATTCAGCTCCTATTGCAACTTGTTTCGCCCATTTACAAGCTTCCTTGATTGTTGTAAATATTTCTTTACTATCAAAAATCTCACTGTAATCTACTACATCACCACTGAAATCTTGCAACGAAACCTGGAAAAAAAATTAACAAAAAAATTTAAAATTTAAAAAAAACGGGCGTCTGGCTAACACGCCTCCACCAAGGTGGAGGTGTCTAGCTAACACGTTGTTGTTACCTCGCCAGATTCAGGTGCTTCGCTAGACATTTTCGTGGTGTTGGTACTAGGAATGTGAGTAAAACTGAGTGAAACACCTTGTTTAAAGACACGGGACGAAATGGGTATTAATTTATTTGTTAAGGGCAAAACGATATTTTTGGGGCGATTTAAGTAGTTGTCCGGCGACGAATAGTAGCTTAGTCATTTTGGATAATATGAGTAACCAAGTTAGGGACTAGTATGTAATAATTAACAGCAAATATGCAGGCATTTGGACGTTTACTCTTCCAATTTTTCTCTCGTTAGGACATTTCCTTGGTGAAGATTTCAAGTTTACAAAAAGCAATGAAATATGTATATGTAACGTCCCTTCCGGACAGTAGCGGAAGACGAAAATATAAAAAAAATATAGAAGGAGATAGTTACTGGAAGACAATAGAAGATAATAGGAGCTCCATTAATTCAAATACACGTATGTGTGTTTGAGGATTGAAGAATAAGACATGTACACGACGTACAAATCCGAAAATCAATACATTCAAGAGGTATTAAAAGAATCAATAATAACTGTCAATCAAATTCTAGGTGCATAGAGACATAAAAGAAAAGTAAACACCACCTATGCAACTATATGCCATTATGCTTGTACCGCCCCTTCAAGACGGTTACCTACAAAAATATAAATTCACCACATTATGAGTTTGGGAAAACTTGTATGTCAATGGATCAAACTTAAACAAGCAATTTAGTAGTCAAACTCAATCAATAAATGCAATCCAATAGCCAATTTCCAAAAATGAGAATGACCTTAGCAATATAGCTCAAAGCCGAAACACATAAATCAATACATTAATGGTTCAAGAGAAATAGCATGTTCAACAAAGACAAAACCATACGAGTAACATTTCTGGTTCATACTTTCTTGCAAGTATAAGTCTAACAATACAGTGAACTTGAGCATAAATGCTCCAAAAAGGCAATTCCAATATGATCAAGTACCACAATTCAAAGAATTCGAATTTAAAAGTGAATCATAGTTCACACATCTATATGAGCTTCAATAGACAAAACATAATGATCTACATCATATTCTTGCATTATATTTTCCATTTTAAAAAAGAATAACAATCAATAAGTAGTATGAACTAAAGAACAAACATGTGTCTTAGTTCCCATTTCAATTCAGTCAATCATTTCATTAATGATACATACATGTATCAGGGATCCCTAAGTAAACCCACCGCTAGCACGTGCGGTCTTCCAGTTAATGTATGGCCCATCCCCACACCCATTCTGTAATTGTGAAATCCTAATTGAGTTTTAATGATGATTTAGGTGGTGATTAGGAGGAGATGAGTTTGGACGGCTGAGATGGAGTGGAGTGGATGGGTGGTTAGGATTTGAGGGATGGAAGATATTTAGGTGAAGCTCTCTCTCTCTCTCCCTCGTCTCCCTCATTTTTCTCTCACATCTCTCTCTCTCTCACTCAGTGTGCTTCGTCCAGACATGACCTTCGGCGAGAAGTGATGGTCAGCGAGAGTGGTTGGTGGAGGTGAGTTCGTTGTTTTTCTAAACTCGTTCCTTTTGCTTTGGTTCTCTCTCTCAACGTACCTCATTTTCAGTGGTTGTGGTTGGTGTGGAGATTGACGGAGGTGGAGGTGTGCTCGAGATTGTCGAGGAGGTGGTGATCGTTGACTGGGCGAGTCGTTCGTCGATGGATCGTGATTTTTGGAGAAGTGCTCGTGGAAGCGCAGTCGAGGTTCTTCGAAGGTTTCTTCAAAACTTTGTGGTATCTCAAACTTATAGTCGCATCTCACTTTCTTGTGTGAGTATTTGGAAGTCGACGGTAGGCCGAAAGGCTCGTCGTAAGCAAACGTACAACAGATTTTACTGTCTGATCGGTCGACTAGTTGGTGCAAACGGTCGACCGTTCTTTATGAGATTTCGGGTTTCTGCCTCACACTAGTCAAACGCTGTCCTTGGGCGGTCAACCAGTTGTGCATTTGAGGTAAGCCTGGTGGTTTTCGGTCGAACATGGCCCCTTTGTCGTTCGACCGTGTGCACTGTTGTAGGTCGGTTGGGGCGTTGACCATCAAAACGGTCGATCGCCTGTTTGACTTGTCCGACCGGCGACATAAATTGGAATAGTGTTTGGTTTGACCAAAGGTGGTTTGGTTGACCGGAGTTGTTGTTAAGCGTTGGTGGATTTCCCTTGTGGAATTCGGTCGACCGAGAGTGCTTGGGGGTTCGACCAGAGTTGTTGTTGAGAGTTGGAGCATTTCCCTGGTGGATTTCGGTCGAACGGGTCCCCTTTGCCGTTCGACCGATTGGTCATTTTGTTCGTTGAACTTGGGAGGTGACTTCTAAACGATCGACCGGTCCTTGACTTTGGTTTGACCGAACGAGTGTGGTTGGTGGGAATTGGTCAACCGATGGAGTGCCGGTTGAGGCAATTGCCCTGTGTTTGTGAGATTCGGTCGACCGGGACTCTTGGTTCGGTCGACTGTTTGTGTCCAGTTTTGCACATGGGAGGTGCAGTTGTTGTGGTCATCCGTGTAAGGTGAGTTGTGGTGCCGATGTTTTTCCGGCAAGTGTGCTAGTGAGCACGTGTGTTGCGGTGGTTGGGTGAAAGAGCCCTGGAACCCTGTAACTGTGTGAGAGATGTGGTTGGGTGAAAAAGCCCTGGAGCCCAGCTTGGTGATGTTGTGTGTGCTGTGGTTGGGTGAAAAAGCCCTGGAGCCCAGCTTGGTGATGTTGTGTGTGCTGTGGTTGGGTGAAAAAGCCCTGGAGCCCAGCAAGTGTGTTGTGGTGGTTGGGTGAGAAAGCCCTGGAGCCCAGCTAGTCTGTGCGGGGTTGGGTGGAAAAGCCCTGGAGCTCCATAGTACGTTCAGGTTGGGTGAAAGAGCCCTGGAGTCTGAGCATGGACCGCGTGATAAGGGTTGGGTGAAAAAGCCCTGGAGCCCTTAGACGTTCGGGTTGGGTGAAAAAGCCCTGGAGCCCTTAGACGTTCGGGTTGGGTGAAAAAGCCCTGGAGCCCTTAGACGTTCGGGTTGGGTGAAAAAGCCCTGGAGCCCTTGGTCATGTCGTGGTAGCTGCAGTTGGGTGAAAAACCTTGGAGCCAAGCTTGGCGACGTGTGTGTTGCGGTGGTTGGGTGAAAAAGCCATGGAGCCCCGTAACGGTGGTGTGTGTTGTGGTTGGGTGAAAAAGCCATGGAGCACAACCTTGTTGTTTGTGTTTTTCTTGTTGGTAGAATTGCATGCTAGAGTGTTTCAGTTCATGCATTGTAGAGTTTGGCATACAGGTTTTCCTTTTGGAAACTCAGGCATTGTTGCATGTTTGCTTTTTAGGCCATGATCGGCGTTAGGTGGGGTGGTGACTAAGGAGGGGAATGTCGCTACCAAATCCAGCTTTCTCTCGTTCTGAGGTCCTACTGATTACTGTATTTGTTGTATAGCCCTTTTTGAGGTAATCACACTTTTGAAATACTCGAAGATATATTATATATATGTTGGTGCACCTGTTTCCTTTTATTTGAGTAATGTCCTCTGTTGATTGTATGTTACAATTTTTTTAATTCTTCCGCTGTTTGAGGATGTTACAGTTATCATAACCATTTTAAAACACTTTCAGTTTCGATCTTCATTCAATTCAGTTCATTGTGGGGTCCCATACACCAACCTATGTCAATACGATAGATAACATATATGTATTTGCGGTCCTACAGCTGCCAATAATCTCATAAGAGATGTGCCCCGTCGGGCCCAATACTCTGAAGAGTCATGCTCCGTAGAGCCAAGTATGCTCTTAAAGACCCAATAGTGCCAAACCCACAATTCATTTTTCAGGTTTAAGTTAGTAGTGTGTAATTCATCACTATTTATTGTTAGGATCTATGACCCTCTAATCACTAGATAAATGCGGAATTAAAAAATCTAATCGAAGGATTAAGAGACAAAACATGCAAACCACAAAATCGACGACACCAGACTTTAGAGAGGTTCGACACCAATAACCGGGTGCTAGTCCTCCTCGCAAGCCTCGCTCGATCCACCGAGTCTCACTTACGGTTCAACTAACCAATCTCCGTTCTGGGCCGAGATCAACGTTGTTTACAACTCCGAGTCTCGCGAACAATTCTCGCCTCGCTCGTGTCTCGTCTCACAGCCCGAGAAGGAGCTTCCTCAAAGCTTTACAACTTCGTGATTCTTTGAATATGGAGATGGAATCACAATCTAACACTCTATACTTGAGCACACTTGGATATGGATATAGAATTGGATAAGCAAGTGGTGAAGTTTAAGCTTGAGTGTTGAAGAATAAGCTTTGAAGGTTTTGGAATTGAGAGCACAAAGGTAGTTGATGAATAGAGGGTGTAAAAAGTTGGTTTGTGTCTCTATAGTAGTGGTGTTTATATAGGCTTCAAAGCTTAGAGATCCGTTGGGAGTTGGTAGGGAAATGGACCAATAGGAATGCAAGATGTGACTTAAGCTCGGGCAGATTTCGATGCATATTCGGTCGACGTTAGCAAAACGGTAGTCCGAAGAATTGGTCTGAATTAGGCATTCGGTTGAACGATTATATATCGGATCACCGTTCACCAACCTCTAGTAGCTTTTATCAATTTATCCCTAATTAAGTTTGGTTAACCAAATTTTATTCGGTTCACCGTTCCAAGTTGGACAGTAGGATTGGTTGGGCTATGATCTACTCAAGTTCGGTTGACCATGTACACTTCGGTAGACCGAAGTTAGCACAGGTTTTGCAGTGACAGTTATAGCTCAAATAGTTGTTTAGTACAACGGTCAAGTGTCACGTGTCAATAGTCGTTGTGCACCTAAAGCCAAGAAGGACTCGGTTGACCGATAGGTATTTGGTCCTCTGAAGCGGGACAAGTTAATTGGGCTCTAGGGACTTGATTCGAATACGACCGTTGGAGCAAAGTCAAAAACCGGTCCAGGACTAATCGGTTGAAAGAATGTGGTTCGGTCTTCCGTCAGGGCAATTCCAGATGACACCTAAGTTTTACTGGTGAGAAGTATTCGGGTGACCAATAGGTGTTCGGTAGACCAAACTAAAAATGTTTCGGTTGACCGGGCATTGTTCGGATTACCGAATCTGGACGGGACAGAATCTTAGTGCTCAAGTTTACATTAAACCTTATGGACTCAATAAATACAAAATTACATGTCTTGGTCCAAAGCTTTGATTACAAGTCTTGAGTCTTGATGTCTTTGTCCCAATGCTCCTTTTGTTGATTATCTTGATCAACCTATTAAGATGATTGCAAGTATACAAATATGTATGCAATGCATGTAATTGTGTTTTCTCACTTTGATTGATTAGGTTAATTGATTAAGATTAGTTTAATTAATCATCAAAATTAATATAGATTATGGCCAAAAGGCCAACAATCTCCCCATTTTTTATGATGACAAATCTATATCTTAATACTTGAGATTGAATTTAAGTTCTCCCCTTTCTATATGATTGCTCCCCCCTTCATATATGCAAACTTTGCATGTATAAGATACTCACCCTAACAATATGCATAGTATGAGTAAATTGAAGCTCAATCCTTATCATTCTTCCCCTTTAACATCAATCAAATGCAAACAATACAAGCATATTATGTAAAGGTATAGGAATTCAAAATTCTCCCCCTTAATTTGATGATATAACATTATATGCTCCCTCTATCACTAAGGCCTAAAAGCAATGAGATATGATATCAATTAAGCATCCTAGATTAGAACCAAATGTTAACTTTAAGATGATTGAAAATGTCACCAAACATTTGATCCTCAATTTGGTATGGATTCCAATCTCCTTTCGATAGCGACGACGACTTTATGAATTCGATCCAAATGATTTCCTTGAAGCTTGGAATCGATCTTTTATTGCTTGAGCCGATTGCTACTGATTCTCCTCCTTCTAAGTACCTACAAGTGAACATTTTGGTACCCAAACAACCTTGGGTCCTTTGACGTTAGTTTTTGGTACCCAAACCATTTTGGTCTTATGTGCCCAAACACTTGAGGAACTCTTATTCACAAAGAAATACTTTCCATTCAATGTAGTGTGACTAACATGGTTTTTATAGTTGTTAAGACAATAGCCTAAATCATGCTTATTTAAATATTGTCTTTGACTACCAATAAGTCTATCAAGCATTTTTGTTTCCCTTTGTAAATCTTTCAATATCTTTTTGTAATTTAACATTCTTAGCAATTAGATCTTGAATATCATCACTACATGAAGGTTTTGCATTAGAGTTGCAATTTCATCAATCAAATGAGTGTTCTCTAATGCAATTTTATCGTGACTAGCAAGCAATTTATTCTTCTCATTCATGATAGATTCAATTTGAGATTGTAGCTCATTGATTTTCTTTTTAGCTACTTTGTTTCTTTGACAAATTTTCTCAAAATTTTCAAGAAATTCATTGAATTCACATTGAAGTTCATTATACGCATTTGAATGAGTTGAATCAATTGAATCGCGACTAGAGCAAGAAGATACCTCATTATCGTTATCTTCTATTGTCATGAAGCACATCGAAGTGCATTCACCTTCAATTAATGAAGATAATGAAGTGTCCCAAGTTACTTTCAGAGCTTTCTTCTTCTTCTTCTTTTTTCTCTTGCTCTTCTTCTTCTCTTTTCTCCTTTCTTTCTCTTCTTTGACAAACTCCTTGAATTGTTGTGTCGCCAACTCTTCATTGTCACTATCTTCTTTGTTGGAATTGGCGACGACGTGTAACCCCAAAGATTTCTTGGCTCCCTTCTCCTTGCGGTCTTTCATTTGTATCTCATGTGTAATGAGACTACCCATAAGCTCCTTGACCGACAATTTGTTGAGATCTTGTGCTTCTTCGATTGCGGTCGTCTTCTCCTCCCAATCGTCGGTAAGTGTCCGAAGAATCTTTCGAGTCATTTCTCCCTTGCTAAAATCCTTACCAAGTTCTTTATGAGAGTTAATTATCTTGGTGAAGCGAGTGTGCATCTCGCTTATGTTTTCACCGGACTGCATACGAAATAATTCATATTTATGCATGAGCAAATTAATCATTATTTCTTTCAATCTAGTTGAACCCTCATGATGCATTTCTAATGTATGTCAAATGTCATAAGCACTTTCACAACCTCTTACCCTACTGTATTCCCCTTCAATTAACCCACAATACAAGATGTTCATAATGCGAGAATTCATCTCCGCTTCCTTAATTTTGGGTTTAGTTAAGGATACAATTTCATCATCGTTTGGAGGTATGTATGGGTTTAAGATGAATGTCCAAAATTTTAAGTCATTGGATAACAAATAAATTCTCATTCTTTTCTTCCAATAATCATATTTTAACCCATTAAACAAAGGTGGCTTAGTTGTGGATAATCTTTCACAATGATTAGAAGTAGATGTCATGCTAAATTACGATTAAGTAAATGAAATTAGTAACCTAATGCTCCGATACCAATTATTAGGATATATGGCTCTCTAATCACTAGATAAATGCGGAATTAAAAATACTAATCGAAGGATTAAGAGATAAAACGTGCAAACCACAAAATCGACGACAGCGGAGTTTAGAGAAGTTTGGCAGCCACACCCGGGTCCTAGTCCTCCTCGCAAGGCTCGCTCGATTACGGTTCCACTAACCGATCTCCGTTCCGGGCCGAGATCAACGTCGTTTACAACTCCGAGCCTCGCGAACAATTCTTGCCTCGCTCGTGTCTCCTCTCACAACCCGAGAAGAAGCTTCCCAAAGCATTACAACTTCGTGATTCTTTGAATATGGAGATAGAATCACAATCTAACACTCTATACTTGAGCAAACTTTGATATGGATAAAGAATTGGATAAGAAAGTGGTGAAGTTTAAGCTTGAATGTTGAAAAATAAGCTTTGAAGGTTTTGGAATTGAGAGCACAAAGGTAGTTGATGAATAGAAGGTGTAAAAAGTTGGTTTATGTCTCTATAGTAGTGGTGTTTATATAGGCGTCAAAGCTTAGAGATCCGTTGGGAGTTGGTAGGGAAATGGAACAATAGGAATGCAAGATGTGACCTAAGCTCGGGCAGATTTCGATGCATACTCGGTCGACGTTAGCAAAACGGTAGTCCGAAGAATTGGTCTGAATTAGGCATTCGGGTTACCGATTATATATCGGATCACCGTTCACCAACCTCTAGTAGCTTTTATCAATTTAGCCCTAATTAAGTTTGGTTAATCGAATTTCATTCGGTTCACCGTTCCAAGGTGGACAGTAGGATTGGTTGGGCTATGATCTACTCAAGTTCGGTTGACCGTGTACACTTCAGTAGACCGAAGTTAGCACGGGTTTTTGCAGTGACCGTTATAGCTCAAATAGTTATTGGGTACAATGGTCAAGTGCCACGTGTCAATAGCCGTTGTGCACCTAAGCGAAGAAGGACTCGGTTGACCGATGGTATTTGGTCCTCCGAAGTGGACAAGTCAATTGGGCTCTAGGGACTTGATTCGAATACGACTGTTGATGCAAAGTCCAAAACCGGTCCAGGGCTAATCGGTTGAACGAATGTGGTTTGGTCTTCCGTCAGGGCAATTTCAGATGACACCTAAGTTTTACTGGTGAGAAGTATTCGGGTGACCAATAGGTGTTCGGTAGACCAAACTAAAAAGGTTTCGGTTGACCGGGCGTTGTTCGGATTACCAAATCTGGACGGGACAGAATCCTAGTGCTCAAGTTTACATTAAACCTTATGGACTCAATAAATACAAAATTACATGTCTTGGTCCAAAGCTTTGATTACAAGTCTTGAGTCTTGATGTCTTTGTCCCAATGCTCCTTTTGTTGATTATCTTGATCAACCTATTAAGATGATTGCAAGTATACAAATATGTATGTGTTAAATTTGTGGGTGGGGGTGGGGGAGGACAATTGTGTTGCTTTTCGGAACCAATATGCACTGTTATATTGAAACAATGCACAAACCCATTTTGGTTGACTGACACCTCTATTGGTTCAATTCGAAATCCATTTCTAGAGATAGCAAAATGTTATTTGACCTTGTGTCGGTATAGCGAAGCACTTTTATTTTGGAAGACCCTATATAAATCAGTCGACCAAACCAGCTCAGATTTCTACCCGAGCTCAAGTCATATCTTGCTTCCCATTAGTCTAAATATCATCAACTCTCCCAAACGTATAGTAGAGCTTGAAGCTTATAAATAGGGTCTCATACCTTTATTTTCAACACCTCAAATACTCCCTATTGATCCTTACTTTAATGTCAAAGTTTCTACATCTTCAAGCTCTGATATTTCTATACTCGAAGACAAACTTCACCACTTGTGTATCAATTTCAATCTTATATCCAAGTGTGCCTAAGTCTAGAGTGTTACTGAGTGATTCCAACTTCAACATTCAAGAATTACCAAAGTGTTGTAAAGGTTTGAGGAAGCTTCCTCTCAGATGGTGAGAGAAGACACGAGCAAGGCGAGTATTGTTCATGAGGCTCGGTGTTCTAAAGGCGTTAATCTCGACCCAGAACGCAGATTGCTTAGTGGAACTGTAAGTGGGGTGCGTAGCATGAGCGGGGCTTGCGAGGAGGATTGGGATCGAGTGCAGTGTCGAACCTCTCTAAATCTCTAGAGTTTTCGCATTTGTGGTTTGTAATTCTTTCATCTCTTGATTTACTGTTTAATCCACATTTAGTTAGAGATCAGAAGGCTTATCGATCCTAACAAATTACACCAAAGTCAAATACATTACAAACGGAAATATAATGAAGTAGGAGTCTCTCTCCAAGGCAAGTTTTGTCACTCGGGGTGATAAGTCTATAGGGGTATCTTGAAACTTGGTTGTCTTGTGACTATCGTGACTTGGGAACGACTGACTAAATTCCCATTACACGAGTGGTAGACTAACCAAGTTGTGGGGAGAGACAAATGAAGGAGCAAACCCAATACCACCGGAAAAACCTTTTGGTGTGAAAAGTCCAATTCAAGGCAACTGCCAAGGCAAAAAGAAAAAAAGAAAACTCAAAATTATGCTTGAAGGCAAAAAAAATCTCGATTAAGCCCCAAATCAAAACCTAAAGCCCAAAATTCTCATGTCAAATCCACAAGATAGGGGTAGATGAGTAAAAGAAGGGGAGCAAACTAAATTCTTTCCCAGGATAATATGGACACCCATGTATTATTGATGAAAATTTTGTTTGACTTATTGGATAGCAATGCACTAGACTATAGGTGTAGAGGGAAATTAGTAGACAGGTCCTACCCTTTTGGAATGTTCACTCAATGATCGACCTATTTTGGTTTATTGATTTAGAGAACTTTTGATATCTTGCATCCAAACTCAAATTTTGTGTGTATATCTACTGAAAACACTCAAAAGGCAAAACTCCTCCATTATGGAACCATGGAGGTTTAACGGATTGTTGCACATGCTAAGTGCAACTGTGATTACTAAGAAAGTGAGTTAGGATTTCCATTTTTGTAGGTTTTTATTTCTTAGTATTTCTTGAGACTAACAAAAGACAAATGTGGGGGTATTTGCTTAGTATCATAATTTATCATTTTTACCTTCACTATTATATTATTTTTATATTTAAATAAAAGTACGTTGAGTATTTTGCTTTCATTTTGTAACGTACAAAAAAGATGCAAATGCCGAAAATATTGAAAAGTTAAAGGACTTAAATGCAAATTTTGATATGTAACGTGAAAGTTGGAGGGCATTGATTAGTAGCATATCATACATTGCATCCATGCTATATATCCTTTATTTTACCCCAATTTTGTGTTACTCGAGTGTTTGTTTGATGTGTTTCAGGTTTTAAGTAATAAAGAAGAGAAATGAAACGAAAATGACCTAAATGCAAGAAGAAATGATTGATTTGGAAGGTTTCTGGATCTGTTTGTAATGCCCAATGACTGGATTATAAGTCAAGAATGACCCAAGTGAAAACCCGGAGAGACCTAAGTGTAAATAAAAATATCTTGGTTTTAAAAGTCGGTAATCTCCTGAACTTGACGAGTAATTCGACAATCAAAATAAAACAGGTTGGCACCAACGTCTCTAGGTGCACCCTACTTCCTCAAATAGTACATTAAAGCTACTTGTGAAATTAGAGGTCAATTAGACCCAACTAATCTGCTAATGGCGGATTAAAATATGCCACCGGCGGATCCAGTTGGTCGGTTCAACTCCATATTTCTCCGGTAGGTCGGGCTTTTGGGTCAAAGAATTAAGCAACATCCAGATCTCATTTACAGTCGTCTGATTGCACCCAGATTCATCTAGACCCTCTAATATTCTATATATACACTTGTAACATTCCTCCCCCGCCTTTTCTCTTCCTTCCTCTCGCCTTTGAGTTAGTTTTATTTCTTGTTTAGTAGAGTAGGATTAATTTCATGTTTAGTATAGTAGGTTTGATTTCATGTTTAGTAGAGTAGTGGGAGGAGAGGAGACACACATTTTGTAATCTTTCTTTCTTAATCAAGTTTTAGTTTCTTATTCTTTATGTTCTTGCCTGTCATTTGATGCAATTTTTATTCCATTGCTTTGGTTAGATCTAGTTTTCTTTAGTTGTTCGTGTGTTGTTTTTATGTTGTTGTTTATTTAGATTATATGTTGATTAGTGAGTAATCCATCCCATTGGGGGTGGAGAATGATGTCTTGTATGTTTTAATGATAATGTTACATCTTAATTCAGGTGGAGACATAGTTGGGTTTTGTTATTATGGATTCCATTTTCTGTATGTCATTAAACATGTTATCATGTGGTCGTCTTTGTCCTCATTTTCAGTAGTATGTTGTATTTTTTAAGGATGGTGATAAACCTTAATCCATGTAGAGACACGCTTAGGATTGTTTTGCATTATAAGATTTCCATGTATGCATGTCATGAGCACTATATATTACACACACACACCAATACACATCTACACTTTAGCATTCATTCTCCACCTCCTACGAGACTCTTTTTGATTAGTTGTTTTTGATTTCCGTAGCATCTGTCGTGTAGTTAGTTTAGCATAATCCCATCATTCTCCTCTTATTTCTCACTAGAGTATGGTTGTCACAACAACACTTGCAACTCCTTGAGGTTCAAACCGTATTCACTTGCTGTTATTGAAAAAGATCAATCAAGTTTTTGTCGTAGTTGCCGGGGAGTTGGTGATGGTCGTTGTTGTTTCCACCATTTCAATGGGCTTTCTCTCACATTTTCTCTTTAGTTTTGTTACTGGACAGGGTAAGAAGTGGACATGGGAGCCTACACGAGTAGGGGAGCACACTGGTGAAGTCTGGGGACCAAAATCCCCATACAATCCGCCCCTACGGATTTTGATCCACCCCTGGTGGATCAAGTGAGGAGTTTTTGATTTCTATTTCACTAGTAGCTTTCTATGCTCATTTCTAGTTGATACCTTCGACGGTTGATTCCATGCATGCTCTGTTTTGATGTCAAAAATTAATTTACTTTGCATGCTCCCCTCCTAATACGACTTGAACCTTAAAAGTCGAAGGAAAAGATTAGTGGATTATCATCTAGGTCATGCATCATTTCTAGACCTTGTACGCATTCGTCTTTCCTTTGCTTTATTATTTTGTGTTGTTGAGTGATGGCATGAGGTACGTGCACTCATTCTCTCATTCATGCATGGATAAAGCATGCATTAGTTAGTAAGGTGCATTGGAACAAAAGTGAGGTAAGTACTTGTTTGGTGAGTTGCTTGCTAGTTTAAGGACAATTGATCTGAAGGGCACCAATTATAGTCTTCAAGATAAGGTGGGGGATTTCAACACCCCTCCCTTAGGCCCACACAAACTACACTCAAGTGAAACCCCAACTTAAACGCAAGTAGACCTTAGTCCTAGGGATTCGAACATAATTAGGTGACAAACCCACTCTCGATGTCATGGCCTGAACGTCTTTTTTGCTTAGTTGCTTTGTGTTTTTTGGGACCTCCGGGTCTTGACTCTCTCAAACAGTTTTGAGACCTTCAGGCGAGGGAGGTGAGGCATTCTAGAGTGTAGGGAGTCACAGTTAGGCGTAGTCTAGTCAGGACTCATATCCAACCTAAGCTTGTTTGAGCCGTGTCTGCTAGATTAGGCTTCTATGCTCACCCTGACCAACGCTAGTTTTTAAGGCTTTTCTCTTCTCACCAGAGTCATCTTCTCCTCTACTTCTATCGTTTAGTCTCCTCCCCTTTACACCATTTCTCTTAGTGATTTATGGTAGAGTTGAGCATTTTGTTTTGTGAGCTTGATCTCGTGGTGGTGAGTAGTCAATTTAAGAGTGTTATTTTCGAGATGGATGGTTACATGGGCGATCATTCATTTCATTATTGGGACCATGACCACAATCCCTGGTATACCCAACCCATGTATCCTGAGGAGCCTCAGACAAACACCCAGCATGGTTGGGACAATTTTAATTGTGTAGCTGAGCAGTCTTCAGATTGGGGTAATATGAGATAAGCACCGACTGCGAGACCATCATCTAGTTGTGTCGGATCATATTTTGGTGAACAAACTAAGTAATTACAAGAAACTTTGGCCTCTTTCATGCGTGCGGTAGAGGGTACGATTGGATCGGTGGTTTCAGAAACCACGTCAGATGACCAGAGAGGTTTAAGTGGTCAGGTGTTCGAAGAGTGTTCATATGTTCCTCCCGAACCATAATATATACTTGCTAGATTTTATGTGACCTTCCTAATTAATTTGTTGTCAATATATATTATGATCATGTATGATTACTTGCTGGATTTTATGTGACCATCCTGATTAGTTGCTATCAATATATCATACAATCATGTGTTATTACTTGCTGGCTTATATGTGACTTTCACGATTAGTTGTTGTCAATATATCAAATGATCATATATTATCACTTGCTGGATTTTAGGTGATCTTCATGATTAGTTGCTGTCAATATACCATATAATCATGTATTATTACTTGCTGAATTTATGTTATCTTCATGAGTTAATTGCTGTCAACACGTCATATATTCTTGTATTATTAGTTGTTAGATTCATGTGATTTGTTCATGGTTAGTTCACAGAATCTATGGCTATTATGGCAAATGTATTTCATAGTCTCAGAGCTATTGTTATTGTTGTCATGAGTGTGATGATGTGGACGAATGTATATAGGTCAAGAATTTGATAATGTGACCATTATCTCGTGACCCGTAGATAGCAACATTATTGTGTGGCACCTTGTTGTTGTTGTTCTTGTGATGATTGAATGATCATGTCTTTGCTGCTATAGAGATAGCAACATTATTGCGTGGCATCTTGCTTCATTTTTCATTTTATGTCATTTTTTAATAGTTGAAAGCCGTTATTCCTCTGGCTTGTTCAATCTTTACGCAGATAGCCCTTTATAACTGCATTTTTTAATTAGGCTTTACAATGTTTTGAAATGAATATTTGCAAGGGGGTGGAGGATCTACCCCCCCCCCCCCCCCCATATAATTACATCCTTAGCAGGAGGTGACTAGAACTCATGACCTACTCTAATACCACATTTAAGGATCAAGTGCTTCTATCAAAACACCAAATTTCACGACTTGGTGATGACACTTTATTTATTTCCCCTTAAGCTCACAAGCACTTACGGACGTGACCGAGTGTCCCCACCGAGCAGTCGCGGAATTATCTTGGGTCCCACCCAACAATCCTTAATGTATATGATCTAAGAGTCAAAAAATTAGTCTAATGGAGAGGTCTAAAGGTCTAGAAGGGGCTGAATAGATCTAAATGTGCTCAAATGTGGAATTATAACAAGTAGGGTAACAGAATGTAAACCACACAATCGACAAAGAATTTATAAAGGTTCAGCATGCCCCTGCGGCCTATGTGCACCACTCGAGTATCTTCTAATTAATATCCTTTGACGGAAATCTCCTTACAACACGAGTTACCAAAAACCCTCGTGTAGCTTGAATCTAGTCCACAACCAAAGAGAATGCTCCCAACCAAACCTACAACCTTAAATTGCTTGAAATAAAAGACTAACTTGAGACTTGAAATCAAGAATGAGCTGGTGAACAAAAACACAGTGAGGATTGAAAGCATAGAGTTTGTAAGGAATTAAGTGTCAGAAGTACGTGGGAAGTAATTTAAGTGTAGAACATAAGGATGTATTTATAAACTCACAATTGGTAGGGTTTTTAGGCTTCAATGAAAAAGAGAGTTAGAGCATAGAGTGTTATTCAGGTTCGAATTCGGATGGCACAGGTGTGAGTTGGTCGTCCAAATGCCTTAGCTCAACACTAGGCATGTAATCAAGTTGGGTTTGGGTCAGGTATGGGCATACTCGTACCTGACTAATAATCAATTTGAGATTTTATGCTTTGTTTCGGAAAGGTTTCCTTTTGGGGAAAAGTTTCCTTTTTGGGCAAGTTCAGGCGACTAGTGGGCTAGTGCGGCTCGTCGGT
Source organism: Triglochin maritima (assembly GCA_963682175.1). Classification (NCBI taxonomy): domain Eukaryota; kingdom Viridiplantae; phylum Streptophyta; class Magnoliopsida; order Alismatales; family Juncaginaceae; genus Triglochin; species Triglochin maritima. Next base: position 27,681,475 of record OY821771.1, on the reverse strand, counting down.
CGGTTTTGCAATCGGTTGACTTAGTCAAGTCGATCGGGTGCAATTTGAGTGTGTGGGTCAACTTGGGCTACGTTGTGTACTACTGATTGGATGTAAGGAGGGTTGAATGCATGTGTCCCTTGGGATGTCAGACCTTATAACTTTGTATCATGACCTGTAGATGATTAACCACTTATCATGTTGATTTATCAATCCCGGGTTATGATTGCTTACTGTTGTGAGTGCTTTTGTGTTCCGATCTTAATGTTATGGTTCTGATTTTTTGTGTAGCTTTAAGAAGAGTACTCGTATACTCTTCCTTGAGCTTGTTCTGGACTTATAGCGACTCTAGGTTTATCGATCCTTAGGTAGCTTGCACTGCATATAATCTGATAATGTAATTCTGGGCACATTCTATTTTCTGGTCCACCGGGCCGCGAGTGGGTCCTCTAGCTTCATAGGCCATTTGCACTAGACCTCTATGTGGAGGTCAGGCGTAAGATAAGTCCTGGACAAGTGTGCTATCATTCTGTCTTAGGTTAGATGTTCCCAAGTTTGCGACGGCACAATGTAGGTTTATTTCCACGGTTTGGGGCGTCTATCCGACCTACCACTTTGTGCCAAACGGTGGGTCACTGTCGAGTGACCCCGCTTCTGTTTCCTTTTATTGGAATCTACTTAGGTGCGCCCGACTGGTGCGGTTGTTGGAGTCGTAGCCCTCTATTTCATAATGTGTTTTTCTGTGCTTTTCTCTTAGTTAGACCATACATATTTCTGTTAATATCTGGCTGGGGCATACTGGGTTTTCTTTATATTGAAAACTCACGTATATGTTGATGTGGTGCTTTCAGATACTTAGGTTCCTACAGGGAGGACTGGACGAGTTGTTGAAGATTCTGTACACGAGGGACACGTCAACCAAAGTCTTTAGTTATCTATACTTCCGCTTTATGATATTGTATTTCCCTTTTTAAAACTCCAGTTTTGTAATGAATCTTTCATATATGGATATTCAGTTGTTTCAATTATTTTATATGTCAGATATCCATGTATGTCTTTATATATTGTCGAGTTAGTATGTTTGTTTGTTTATTGTAACCCCATCAGTCGTTGCGGAGGTCTCTGATCGCGACACTAGCGTTTCCTTTCCAGTGTGCATACCCACGAGATCAGGGAGCATTACAGAATGTCTATGTATGTATGCATTGTATTAGATGAATTGCATGTGCATTTCAGAATTCAGAATTAATCTTGGGCATTATTGTTTTGGGGCCGACGGGCCACGACTATGACCTCTCTGTAGAGAGGCATATTCACAAAGACCTCTATTTAGAGAGGTCAGGCGTAAGATAAGACCTACATGTGTGCTATCATTTTTCTATAGGACGAGCATTCCCAACATGCGATGGTATCATTTAGGTCTTTGTCGTGAGTTGAGTGTGTCAATTCGGAAGACCGCTTTGTGTCAAGCGGTGGATCATTGTTGGGTGACCCGCATGTGGATTTGACCAGCAAGACTGGTGGGTTGATTCCTATGTAGAGGAATCACTTCGGGTGGAGCCCGAACGGTGCAACTATGTAGAGTTGTCGCCTAACGCAACTATGTAGAGTTTTGGCCATTTTGCTTTGCATGTGTCTCATATAGGATTTCATGCATAACTTCTTATCCTACTTTTGGACCCGGGGCATACAGGGTTTTCTTAATTGAAAACTCACGCATATTCCTTCAAATGTTTGCCTCAAGTACTTAGGTTTTCAACAGGGGTTAGATTGGAGGAGGTTCAGAGGATTCTGTACAGTAGGGGCACATCGACCAGATTCTTCCAGTCATCGTTTTGCTTCAGCATTATTTTATGATGTATTTCCTTTTGAAGTCAATGTAATGTGTTGATATTATTTCCATATATGGATAATTTCCTATTTCAATTTCCGGCTCGTTTTTAGTCTATCCATGTATGCCTTTATTCGACGCGTGGAGTATGTGTCGTCTCTTATTGTAACCCCTTCGATCGTCACGGATGACTCTGATCGCGACAGTTCGCTTGGTTTCTCCAACGTGTGTAACTGCAAGATCGGGGGCATTACATCTTGGTATCAGAGCCGGTCGGTCCCAAAAGTGTACAGAATCTGAAGACTCTCTAGTAGGGCATCAGGCTCGTACCATGTCAGTAAATTCCTTTCCTTTTTTGTTGTGTTTCAGTTAGTAATAAGTCATTCATGCATGCTTGCTTCTGGTCTTAAGTGAAGACTTTGGGGCTATGCATTCCTTCATCTCAGAGGAGTTCACAGTCGTAGTGGTTAGTACACTGGTGGGGCTAACTTTCAGGCTTGAAGTTAGTACATCGGTGGGTGACGTGCTCGTTGTGAGGACGTATCTTCCGAGGGTATCAGTGGTCTTGTGGGATCAAGACTTTCCATCTGACCTCGTTGTGTTATGAATGTCGGAGTTCGACGTCGTAATTGGAGTGAAGTTTGAGTGGTCGAGGAAGTGCGAAGAGAGCTTCCAGGACCTGAAGAAAAGGTTGACTTTGGTACCAGTGTTGACACTTCCTAGTGGATCAGGTGGTTTCGTGATCTATAGTGATGCTTCGGGGATTGGTTTGGGTTGTGTGCTCATGCAGCATGAGACAGTCATGGCATATGCATCGTGGCAACTTAAGGTGCATGAGAAGAATTATCCTAGGCACGACTTGGAGCTTGCGGCAGTGGTTTTCACGCTGAAGGTCTGGAGACACTACTTGTATGGGGAGCAGTTTGAGGTGTTCACCGATCATCAGATCTTGACGTACATGTCCTCACAGAAGAAGCTTAATATGAGGTAGCAGCGGTGGTTGCAGTTCATTAAGGACTACGACTTCACCATCTCGTACCATCTAGGTAAGGCAAATTTTGTAACGGATGCTCTCAGCAGGAAGTGGGAAGGTTTAGTTGCTCACTTGAGGATTCAGGAGTGGAAGTTGTTGGAGGATCTGGCAGATTGGCATCCTTTTGTGGAGAAGATCGGCCGAGTAGGGTTGGCTAGCTTGTGAGTTGAGCCGACTATCATCCATAGGATAGTGCAGAAGCAGAGTGAGGATTCGTAGTTGGCTCGTAAGATTACCGTGACCAATGATCGACAAAAGTAGGTCCTTCGAGTCGTGTTGCTTGGTTGAATAATGCATCAATGTTCAGATTTTGTAGGTATCTGCTAAAAACCATCAGGAGACACCACTCCTCCTCCTTGGCGACAACGTGGTTTAACGGGTAGTTGCACGTGCTAAGTGCAATCGTGATTCCTACAAATGTAAGTTAGGATTTCTTATTTTACTATGTTTTTCCTTTCTTTCATATTTTTTCTTTCTTTGTTTTGCTCAGGACTAGCAAAAGTTAAGTGTGGGGGTATTTGATTAGTAGCACATCATACATTGCATTCCTGCTATATATTGTTTATTTTACCCCAATTTTGTGTTACTCGAGTGTTTGTTTGATGTGTTTCAGGTTTTAGGTAATAAAGAAGAGAAAGGAAGTGAAAATGACCTAGATGCAAGAAGAAATGACTGATTTGGAAGCTTTCTGGACCTAATTGTAATGCATAATAACCGGATTGTATGTCAGGAAGGACCCAAGTGAAAACCCAAATGGACCTAAGTGTAAATAAAAATATCTTGGTTGCGAAAGTCTGTAATCTCCTGAACTTGAGTAGTAATTCGACAATTAAAATCAAACGGGTTGGCACCAACATCTTCGGGTGCGAAAGTCAAATAGTACGTTAAAGCTACTAGTGAAATTAGAGGTCGATCCGACCCAACTGATCCGCTAATGGCGGATTAAAATCCACCACTGGCGAATCCGGTTGGCCAGTTCAACTCCACATTTCTCCGGTAGGTCAGGATTTTGGGTCAAAGAATTATGCAACATCCAGATCTGATTTACAGTCGTTTGATTGCGCCAAGATTCATCCAGACCCTCTAATATTCTATAAATACACTTGTAAACATTCCTCCCCCGCCTTTTCTCTTCCTTCCTCTCGCCTTTGAGTTAGTTTTATTTCTTGATTAGTAGAGTAGGTTTTATTTCATGTTTAGTATAGTAGGTTTGATTTCATGTTTAGTAAAGTAGTGGGAGGAGAGGAGACACACATTTTGTAATCTTTCTTTCTTAATCAAGTTTTAGTTTCTTATTCTTTATGTTCTTGCTTGTCATTTGATGTAATTTTTATTCTATTGCTTTGGTTAGATATAGTTTTCTTTAGTTGTTCGTGTGTTGTTTTTATGTTGTTGTTTATTTGGTTTATATGTTGATTAGTGAGTAATTCATCTCATTGGGGGGTGGAGCATGATGTGAAGTGTTGATGTGTTGTATTAGTGTGTGTATTTAATCATAATCTTGGAGCCTCACATGAATTCCATAGTCATTTTGTTGTGTTCCTCACTCTTACCTTTGATGTGTTAATGATATTAGTTGATGCTTAGCACATGTTTTGGCTAGTAGACACACTTTATGGGAACGATGAGATGATGATAAGGTTGAAGTGGGTATAGAGGTAAGGATGTCATGTGGGAGCATGCGTTCTTGTTGACCTCATCTTAATTAATGTATTGTGTGTTTTAATGATAATGTTATATCTTAATTCATGTGGGGACATAGTTGGGTTTTGGTGATTTTAGATTCCATGTTCTTTATGTCATTAAACATGTTATAATGTGGTCTTCTTTGTCCTCATCTTGAGTAATATTTTGTATGTTTTAAGGATGATGATAAATCTTAATCCATGTAGATATGAACTTAGGATTGTGGCATTATAAGATTTCCATGTATGCATGGATGAGCAGTAAATATTACACAACACGCCAATACACATCTACACTTTTGCATTCATTCTCCACCTTCTACGTGACTCTTTTTTATTAATTGTTTTTTATTTCCATCGCATTTGTCGTGTAGTTTGTTTAGCATAATCTCATCATTCTCCTCTCATTTCTCAATCGAGTATACTAGTCACAACAACACTCACAACTACTTAAGGTTTGATCCGTATTTGTCATGTCTTCACCGACGCCGTCCACTTGCTGTTATTTAAAACGATCAATCATGCATCATCCAAGATGCCAACTTCACATGATTTTTCTCTCTATTGTGCACAAATTGGTGGAAAATATTCATTATAAGTACAAATTCGGATTAAACAATTAACATCAATTTGGAAAGTTTGGATTTCAGACACTTTTTTTTTCTTTTATCTGTAACTTTCACATACAGTATCCATATTCGCTGATTCCGGATCCTGAACAAGGAATATTTTCTCTTATGGTCATTTACAAATTCAGATCGTAATTTTACGAAATTAAAGAGTAAATCAGTCTGCGTTTGGAAATTAGACCACAGACGGAGCACCAGTAATGTAGCATAATGTTCATCTCCGATATCCAAAATCTTTCCATTCAAGATCTGTCGTGAAGATAAATTGAAGGTGCACAACTTTACTCTTTTAAATATTTCCGGATTCAAAAGCGAAAAGACTACAAAAGGACGTCAAGGAGTTCTGAGAATAGAGGACAGGAAAATGCCACCTGTATCTATAAATAGAGGTGTTGGGAGAGAAGTCAATACTTCTTCCATTCCTTGTAAAAAACTCTTTTCTCTAGGGATGAGGTATAATATCTTGTCTATTTATCTTTAGCTCATTAATATAAAAAATATTTCTTAATTTTCTTTGTGTTCTTCCTCTTTTCTTCTTTTTCTTTTGTTTCTGTATCTCGTGATTCTTCCATGTCCTTGAGTGGCTAAAACCATTTAGATTGAGGTAGATAGACTAAAGGTGTGATAGGAGATTGATCGGATCTCGTGGTTCATGATTGCAAATTTATTTTATAGCATCATTCTTATTAATTTTGTTTTGATGAGTTTAACCATTAAGTTTTATCACTTAAATCTTAAGAAACTAAGTTTATGTTGTAACAATATTGTTTTCCATGGGTATTTATGCATTTTATGAGAAAATTCGTTTTTTATGTTATCTTTCATTGAGTTTAACGCATGTTTTATCAGTGAAATCTTAAGTAAACATACGTTCATCTCATAATAATACATTAATAAAGACTTTGATATTACAATCGTAGATTGAGCATTTGATCTCTCAATAGTACAAATTACTTTGGGATATTTTTAAACCCAATACTTGTTCCGGTTAATCAACTATGACCCTCTAACTCATCTACCTCGTTCCAATTTTTATCTTAAATAAAAAATCATTTGTAGTTTGTTTCTTTATTATTAAAAACAACAACAAAATATTTGTGCAGATCGTTTCTTTATTAAAAAACAAAAAAAAATCGTAATCATTTATTAACAAAACTTTGTTTTCTTTTCTCTCCTCAAATTGTTAACCATACATACCCTTAGTGTTATTTTTTGATGTCACGATCGGATAAGAAATATAATGTAATTGGCAACCACTTCTTGTATTTGATCTGTTTGCTACACAATTCATACGTTTGCGGTTAAATTGAAGACTAGTCAATGCATCCGAATAATACCAACATCCAAATGGCAACTTCCGACCGCCTCCCTTGATCTCTCTCCTCAACTTCCTACGAACTCTTCAACAATTTTCCAACTTTTCCATGCCGCCACTATTTTCCGCCACAACACCAAACACCACTCTTCCCTCCGCCCAACCATCACGATTTGTCCTCTCCCTCGTCTCCCTACAAAGGAGAGAAAGTGGCTGGATAGGTCACCAAGGATGGCCAAAAGGAGGAGAAGAAGGAATGACAGGAAGGAGTGGGAAGGTTTTTCGGTTTTATTGTTTTTATTATTGTTTAATATTAAGGAAACATTGACGAAGTGGGGCCGATACGAACGGCAAGTGTATATACCGGCAATTTTTGGAGTTTGAAATGTGTATTAAAGACAGATAGTTACGTTTCCTTCAAGGTGCACATTTACAAAAAGCCGAAAAATAAAATATACATCTTTTACTTTACAATACTAGTTTGAAGTTGCAAGTGCTTTTGATGACATCCTTGTTTGAGTGTAAAATTAAGGTCAAAAGGTATGAAATGGGTCATACAATAGCTGCATCAAACAAAATATGAGTTGTGCTTGCTAGAGATGTAGCGATTCTCTTCCATAGGAGTTGTTATAGCTGCTAATTCGGTGGAAAATAAATATCAAACACATTTAAATGACGAGATGCTTGCCCATATACTTGAATGCCCGCCACGTAGTGAAGTGGTCTTATGTTTCTTTTTAATTCCTAAACCTGAATTTAAAGAACGTGTCAACGTCTTAAGATTCTCATATTTTGTAACGTTTAAACTTTTTTGTGAAAGGAATGTCTCTGGCTTGACACCAAAAAATCGAACATCAACCTATGAGAGTGATACCTAGGCATATAAGGATGCAAAATTTGATGTCATGATCAAGACAATTATTTAGCATTAATTTTAAAGATGATGATAACAAATAAAGTTCAAATTAACTGTAAGATCTGCCTGCCCCCACATGTATTTCTATTTTGCCTCTTCAGCACCTGCATGTATTTCTATTTTAATAGCCCCCATGGTAGCTGAGCTTAAAACCTCAAGCTAACAATATAGAAATTTATTACGTTTGTAATTTCCACATGTCCGTACTTCTCGAAAGCCCTCGACCATAATGTAGTGACTGTAGTCTATGCAGAAACTTACCATTACGTCAAGGGTCGGCAAACCAAAAGGGACACCGGACGACATATATAATCACAAGTAGGGTGTCAGGCGACCGTTCGAAATTCGGAAATTCGTTCGCGCCCGGTTCGAAAAATATTCGATTCAAACAATATCCGATCCGAATAATATTCGATTCGTGTAATATTTGGGTCGTGTGAATGCGAATACGGATAGTGATACATCCGATGCGAATAATATCTGATTCGAGATTTAATATCTGAATACGATATCCGCATTCAAACTTTGTATTCTTATCCGAAACATATATAAATGTTAAAAACATAAATATATTTTTAAGTATTTATATATATAATATACATAATCCATCTTTTTATATCATACATATATATTCTCATTGAAATTATGTTCAACTTAACTGTATCATTTAAAATATAATATAATTTAATCAATTTATTTCCCAAAAACCAAAACTCCCACAACCTCACAAGTCACAAGTCAAATTTTGATGTGTATTTGTTTTGGTGTTATGATGCATAGAGAAATACTACTAGAGTATTAAATATTATCTAATTTTTAGTGCTTAAACAAGAATTCGGATTGGATTCTCGGATTCGGATTCAGATATCGGGCTATCCGAATTTTTATTCGGATGCAGATAAAATCCGAATTCGATTCGCATCCGTCGAATACAGATTCAAATATCCAATATAACATCCGGTCGGATTCAAATTTGAATTTGGATCTTCATATGTGTTTTCGAATGCGGATGCAGATTCTGCTACATTCGTTTTGAATTCGCTCCGTTGACACCCTAATCACAAGTGTTCAGACAACCAGTGCATTACTGTAAAGTTACTTAAAAGAGTTTTTTTGCTTGTATGTCATTTGAAACACTATATTTCTATTTCTGTCATCACTATATAACTATTTGTATTAATGCCACTAAAAATTATACAAATTCTATTAATGTCACTAAAAACTATACAAATTTCATAAATGTCATTCTGTTAACTTTTTCCATTAACGACGTTACTATTATGTTAACGTCGTTAAATAATATATTATTTTAATACTGATATTTACAAATTTCACCATATATAATTTAATAACTTAATAATCGAAATCTGTCATTTTTATGATCTTCACAGTAAAATAATTAAATTCCAAAAATCATAACTTTTAATTTTCACAAGTATAAACGGTGGTGTTATGTGTGTTATGTGTGTTTTGGTGTGTTTTTTTTCTTTGAAAATTAAAATTTAAATGTTTCGAATTTAAGTGTTTTGTTGTGAAAATTATAAAGGTTTAATTCTTATTTAAGTGTTTTGAAATTTAATTTTCATGGGAAAAAACACCAAAACACCCGTATCACAACCGTTTGTTTTTGTGAAAATTAATTATCTTGATTTTTTGAATTTAAGTATTTTACTGTGAAGATCATAAAATGACAGATTTGGATTACTGTAAATTATATTTTCTATTATGATATTGATAAAAAAGTATATCGTTAGCCGGTTAAATTATTTTTTATGATTCAGAATTTCTCAACACCTAAGATGACAGTCGATTAATTGTTCAACGTGTAATTGTTTTCTGTCCTACTAAAGTAAATTAAGCTGTTAAGGAAAAATAATTTGTTTGTTCATAAAATTTTCATATCTGATATGCCACTTAATTGGTAATAAGATAGGAGAGATTGAATAAGAGATCCACCAACCAACAACCTCTAATACTATAGGGTCTGTTGGGTAATCATGCGTGTCCACTTGAGTCTATATTGTATTCAAGAGGAGACATGGCAAAAAAAATTCAAATACGTTACGTTAGCAACTTGCCTTCATTTAATCACCGCCAATGCAGACGATCTTCTCTCAAAATCCACCCTCCAATTATTGTATTTCCCTCTATTTCTCACTATATATACCACCTTTCCTTTTCCAAACTCCTATCACCATCAACAAACACCACTTCCAATTCTCCTTTTGTTGCATCTAATAACTACTAGACGTTAACTTATTTGGATTGATCCAATGGCCAAATCCCTCCTCCTAACTCTATTTCTCGTGTCCTTCCTCATTGTAGCAACCAATGCCCGTAGAATCCCGGAGTCTGACGACAGGAAGAAACCCGATTGTCTCACACACGAAGGTACCGTCTTAATCCCGGGCCTCGGCCGGGTGATGCCCGGGCATTACCCTAGACTTCCACAAGTTGGTGGTGGAAGTCCAGGAGGAAGCATTGGAGCCGCGAGCCGTGCACGATACATTCCCGGAGGAGACGACACCTTTGTGCCTAACCCTGGGTACGAGGTCCCTATGCCTCATTCAGCAACCAAGGAAGAAGTGAAGCCATGAAGGATTTTAGCTAAGTGAGACATCACTTTTGGTGATAAGTTGTTGTGGTTTGGTTGCAAGATGTAGTTTGAATTCATATGACGGACGTGGTTATTGCGCTTTGCCGGATTAGTCTTATCTTAGTTTTAGGTTTGTTGTGTATCGAATAATTAAGATCGGAGACCGCATTCTAGTGAAGTAGGTCGCCATTGGGAATTTAGTTAGAGTGAGGCAGTTAGTTATGTAAAAGTTCGATCGTGTTTGGTTTGTCTACCATGACTTCATGGTTACGTTTTGGAATAAATTGATTTGCTTTATTTACTTAATGAAAAACATGTATGAGTCATGATGTACTAATTTGAAAATAACTTTGAGTCCTAATGTTATCATTATTTCTAATTCATCATAATTAGTCTATAGTTCATTCGTTGTAGTGAAGATTTTGGAAATTAATGAACTGAACGTGGTTCATTCAAATGTCATGACTCGTGCCTGTGGCCCAAAAAGGAACTTGGTATGTACAGTATGCTTGCATAAAGTTTTGGGCTCTTTAATACTCACTAAAGTTTTATTTTTCGGGGAAAGCTTAAAGTGTTTCAAGTTTTCATTAATGAAAGCAAATATGTGGCGGAAAACTTAAATCTCCTAGTATATTTAGTTCGATTCTTCCTTACCAAAACAAGTCAGATGTTTTGCAATATAAAGGTATTCCTCCTCAATCTATGGTTCGAATACATTTTGCACATATGTTTTTTGGAAATAGGTACTTACACTCCTCACATTTGTACTTTATGTGAGAAATGTAAGTGCATATTTCCAAAGAACAAATTGTCAACTTGTTCTTATACAATTTTTTGGATGAAATCGCCCTTCAGTTATGACTTAAGAACTCATTTTTTTATAACTTATCTTCTTTAAAAGTGAAATTTTGTAGTACCTGTTGAATTATGAATCATAAAGAAAGAAACGGAAGAAGAAAAAAAATGTTCTCGTGCTGTAGTAGATGTAGTTGTGGACAGTATTGTCCAAAACTTTGATAAAAAATAGTACAGGATGACAACTTGCCTGCTCTTAGAGGTAAGGGGTCGAATTGCTATTTCCAAAGAATAAGGACACAGTCACACAAAGTGCATTTAGCTCAAAAGTCTAGAAGACAACTATGATTTACACATTTAAAATCAAATACACTTGTGTTTAGAATATTAGTCATTTTGGATAATACGAGTAACCAACTTAGGGACTAATATATAATAATTAACAGCAAATATGCATGCATTTAGACGTTTACTACTTTTCCAATTTTTCTCTCCTTAGGACATTGTAGAAAATAATTTGGGTATTTGATTATTTGTGTTCTCTTGCGATTACAATTGTGTATGTTTATGTAGGCTCAGTTTGAATCTAGTCGTTTGAATACAGAGACACAAATATATGTTTGTGTGATGTTGGGTATCCTTTGGTTGATGAGGATGATTAACTGCTTGTGTCGATTTGTATTTCGAGGTTGGGCGATGATGACTTTTGATGTCTGAGCCGTGTATTTTAACACTCCCCCTCAAGTTGAGTCCGGAAGAGATTGAAGGTGCCCAACATGTGTAGAATGCTATGAAATTGTTTTTGATCCAAGGGTTTGGTGAAGATATATGCGAGTTGGTCTTTACTTGGAACGTAAGGGACTTCAATTTATTTAGTCTAAAACTTTTCTCTGATGAAATGACAGTCTACTTCTATATGCTTTGTTCGCTCGTGAAATACAAGATTGGAGGCGATGTGACGAGCAGCATGGTTGTCACAGAACATTTGCATAGGTTCATGGTATGGAACCTTCATTTCTTTGAGGAGTTGTTTAAGCCATATCAGTTCGCTGGTTGTGGATGTCATAGCACGATATTATGCTTCAACACTAGATCTTGCAACAACATTTTGTTTTTTGCTCCTCCAAGTGACTTTGTTTCCCCCAACGAACATGCAGAATCCCGTAGTGGATTTGCGATCGTGACTACCCACCCAATCTGCATCAGAATAACCAATTACTGAGTTAGAGTTTTTTTTCCATCCATATCCCTTGACCTGGAGTATTCTATCGATGATGTCTAGATGGTGTGTGTGTGTGTGGTGCATGCATGAACTGACTTATCGTACTAACATCATAAGTTATGTCTGGCCTAGTGACAGTGAGATAAATGAGTTTCCTACTAGATGTTGAATTGGCCTATGTCGTTCAAGGGTCTCCATCGGTGGGACCAACTTTTTGATTGGTCTCGATAGGTGTGTTGGTAGGTTTGGATCCTAATTTCCCAGTTTTTTTAAGTAGATCAAGAATATACTTGCGTTCAGATAGGAACAATCCCTTTTTTGAGTATGTTATTTTAATGCCTAAATTTTTTTTCATGAATCTTAAATCTTTGATGTCAAATTTGTTTTTTAGATATGATTTAACGATATCAATTTCTTTATTACTATTTCCTGTGATTATAATGTCATCTACATATACGAGGATAATGATGGTAATATTGTTAGCATGTTTGATGAACATGGATGCATCGGCAGAACATTTAGAAAAACCAAATTGGTTGAGAGAGAGGCTAAGTTTTGCATACCAGGCTCGAGGTGATTGTTTCAATCCGTAGATTGATTTGTGAAGTTTGCAAACCTGATTGTAAGAGGTGTTGTACCCTGGAGGAGGAGTCATGTAGACCTCTTCTTCTAAGGAGCCTTGGAGGAAGGCGTTCCACACATCCATCTGAAAGAGATTCCACCCATAGTTGACCACTATAGATAAGAGAACTCTAACAGTGTTCATTTTAGCAATCGGGGCAAATGTTTCTTGATAGTCGAGACCGTAAGTTTGAGTGTATCCCTTAGCGAGTAATCTAGCTTTATATCAGTCAATTGACCCGTTGCTATTATATTTGATTTTATAAATCCACTTACAGTTTACGGATTTGGTTCCAGGTTTTGGGCTAACCATGGTCCAAGTTTGATTTTTTTCTAAGGCCTCTAGTTCCTCTTTCATGGCTCTTGTCCAATTAGGATCCCTAAGGGCTTCTTGATAGGAGGTAGGTTCCTTAAGGTTATCAATTGTATCTAAAAAGGCTTGGTGAGAGTTTGTTATGGCGTTGTAGGATATGTAATCTTGGATGGGATACGTAACATTATAAGTAACAAAGTCTTGAAGGTGGGATGGAGAACGTGTAGGTCTTGTAGATTGTCTTGTGGGAACCTCTTCTTGGACTGGTTCATTGTGGTGTTCGCCTTGTCTACCCGGAGTACTATCTTCTCCCCCCTCTTGAGGTACAGGAGTGTCCTCAAGACGAAAGAAGTCGTCAGAAAATAAGTCTGTGGTGGGGAGAGGGAAGCGTGTACATGCAGAAGTGTTGTTCATAGATTTGAAATATGATTATTTTTCAGAAAAGGAGACATCCCTAGAAATGTAAAGTTTGCAATGCGTAGGGTCATAACATTTGTACCCTTTCTTTTGGAAAGAGTACCCAAGAAAAAAAGCTTTGATGGAGCGAGAGTCAAATTTATCAACCCGTTTTTATGCACATAACAAACACAACCAAAAATCTTAAGATGATCGACACCCAGCTTTCTTCCATTCAAAATTTCTAAGGTTTGTTTATTTTCAAGAATAGGGCTAGGTAGTCGATTGATAAGATAGACAACGGTTAAAATAGCCTCAGACCAGAAATTTTTGGGAACTTTGGTTTGAAATTAAAGGGGTCGAGTGACATTCAGGAGATGTCGGTTTTTTCTTTCGGAGATACCATTTTGTTCTGGGGTATTTATACAAGTAGTTTGTTGATAAATACCTTTTTCTTTTAAAAAAGTTTGAAATATATTGCTAGTGTATTCGGTGCCATTGTCTGACCTGAAGGTTTTAATTTTCTTGTCAAACATGTTTTCAACCAAGACAACATATTCGCAAAAAATAGAAAAAACTTCAGATTTGTACTTAAGCAGGTATAACCAGGTGGTATGAGAAAAATCATCGATAAAAGTGAAAAAATACTTAAAACCATTATATGACTCAACTGGAGTAGGGCCCCAGATGTCAGAGTACACCAGTTCTAAAGGTTTCTTAGTTTTAGTGGTAGAGGAATGAAAGGGTAACCTGGTTTGTTTTGCAAGACGACAGGTCTCACAACATAATTCAGTGTGTTAGGTTTATGCTAGGAAATAATCGTTTGAAAACATAAAAAGATGGGTGTCCCGTGCGTTTATGAAGAATATCGGGTGTATAGCGGGACACATTATTTGCATGGAAGGAATTATTCGAGTTTTCAAGCATATAAAGGCCATTGATGAGAGTGTCTCTACCAATCATCCTCCCTGACACTCGGTTCTGAAATAACACATCAGATGGTGAGAAAATAACATTACAATTTAAAATTTTTGTTATCTTTGCAACTGACAGAAGACTAGATGTAAATTCGGGAACATATAATATATTTTCAGATGTGTTATTTAAGAATGTTGATTGTCCTGTACCACTATTTTTTACTTGATTGCCATTTGCCACAGTCACGAATTTGTTTAAGTTTGGGTGATTTTGAATATCACATATAAGGTCTTTATTTCCGGTCATGTGGTCAGTAGCTCCAGTGTCTATAATCCATGAACTAGGAGTAAACGTATGATTACAAGAGATGTGATTTGTAATAATACCTGACACATTACCTTGTTGATTCTAATTTTGACCGGATATGTGCAGCAGACTGTTGAGGTAGGCCAGCATGTGACCTAATTCCTTGTGTATTGATCCTGGCCCATGGTCACTAGAAGAATAAAGCCCATAACCAATGGACCCGAGCCCATCAGCACCAACACGCGAATCCGGATCCGACCCACTTCGCCCGCTTACTTCATTCCGGAGATCGGGTAAATGGATATCCGCGTAAGAGTCGGATAAATCCCCCGGCTTCCGGATCCATACCCGGTTTGTGCCCATTTTTTTCTTTTCTCCTCCGAAGCTAGGGTTAGGGTTTTGGGAGAAAACGTCTGGTTTACCGTCGGTGTTGGGGTTTCCTCTACTATAGCTCCTTCTTTCTCCGGTTCCATCTTTTAGTGGCCGGAGGTGCGGGTAGAGGAACCAGCACTTGTCACGACTATGTCCTCGTTTCTTGCAGTTGTCACAATGTTCGTCCTTGCGTTTTCCGAAGTGTCCTTTTCCTTTTTGGTTGTGGTTTTGGTGTTGTGTTGCGGCGAACGCTTGGTTTTCTCTGTTGATGGTTTGAGGCATGGTATGTCTTCGGGTTTCTTCCCGTTGTACCATTGCGATGATTTGGGTGAAGGGTGGAAGCTCTGGTGATAATAGTATTTGAGATTTTAGAGACTCGTAGCTAGGATCGAGTCCTACAAAGAATTGGTAGACCCGATTCTGCTCGTCTCTTTCCTTAATGATTTTTGGATCGTTGCTCGGTGGTTCATAAACCCTGAGCTCGTCCCACCTGCTTTTAAGTGCACCGAGATATTCGGTTACAGTTTTTGGCCCTTGTTTTGTTTGCGCTAGTTCTTGGTTGACTTTAAAAACATGGGCGAAGTTTTGTTGCTTACCATACAAATCGTGAATGGAGTCCCAGAGCTCTTTGGCTGAGTTGGAGTAGATGAACAGTTCCGCTATCTGAGGTTGCATGAAGTTGAGTACCCATGTCATTGCGAGATGATCGGCGGTCTGCCACTCTTCGATCTTGGCGTCATCGATGGTTGGTTTTGTTGTGTGTCCAGTGATATGGCCAAGTTTTCCCTTGCCGCTGACAGACAAGGTGACTGACCGAGCCCACGACAGGTAATTTGTCCCGTTAAGCAGTTAGGTGGTGAGTCTTTAAGGCACAACTCCTTCTGATGTCATGGCGAGGGGTAGGAGGTAGCGATTTGCGTCCCCCCCCCCCCCCCTGTGACTTTGAGTCTGAGGTCTGACGACCAATGATGGACGAGATTGGTTGGGGTCTGAGGTCAAAACGACCGATGGTGGTTTTGGGGTTCATTGTTTGTTTTGGGGTTTTGGGTATTGAGGTGGTCGGATCTGTGATGAATAGGGAGATCTGAGGTGGTGATTTGGGGGTCGTCGCCGGTGATGCAACCCTAATTCTGAGATTGTTGCTCTGATACCATGTAGAAAATGATTTGGGTATTTGATTATTTGTGTTCTCTTGCGATTACAATTGTGTATGTTTATATAGGCTCAGTTTGAATCTAGTCGTTTGAATACAGAGACGCGAATTTATGTTTGTGTGATGTTTGGTATCCTTTGGTTGATGAGGATGATTAACTGCTTGTGTCGATTTGTATTTCGAGGTTGGGCGATGATGACTTTTGATGTCTGAGCCGCGTATTTTAACAGACAATTCCTTGGTGAAGATTTCAAGTTTACAAGAAGCAATGAAATATGTATATATAGTATACTCCAATTTATTTACAAGCTTCAATATTTTCCTAAGAATTCGTATTCGGTCAAGTTTTGGAACGAAATTTCTCCGAACATGCTTGTTGCCAGCTGGATTTAAACTGTACTTCGTTAATGCTCCAATCAGCTTCATCAAGCTCAAAAGGAAAGAAAAAGAAATAAACAAAAAAAATGTAAATTGTAACAATATTATCTTCCATTCTAGCTGAATTGCGCTGTCTCCATAAAACACATAAACATGTTCTTCCGTTGGATCCTATAATTTAATCGACATTATTTGGAGAGCTTAGCGACCTTGATTTTGAGCTTATGGTCTGTTTTCTTGTGGTGATCGATATTTCCAAGTAGAAGTCTTATTGTTGTCTATTTCGCCCTGTGACTATATTGGTCATTATTCAGTTATTTTAAACAATAGATCCAATCATCCAAACATATTTCTCGAGAAGTGAAAATTCAATTGGAGATGTCTACATTAAATTGGGAAAAATAGCCTAAACAAAACGAAGTGGGTTGTGGCATTGGAAAGTAGCAACCAATCATGTGGTCATTGTACACCACGAGTCCACGACCATGCTCATGCGACATAATGGGCATTTATAGAAGTTGGTGGAATTTGGAGAGGGAGTTGGATCTCCGCTGGTTCAAGGCCAACAAGGCTTTTGTGATTTGTGTTTCGGATATATAATAGTATCCATCTAATATTAATGTTTGTAGAATCATGGATATTCTATAAAACTAATTTCTTTTCCATTGCACTAATTAATAGTATAATGGCTTCAGGCTTCACGGGTTTTTAAGGAACTGAAAAGAATTTTTTTTTCATTTATATGGCTGAACCTTATGAAAGCAAAGATAGTCTTCATTGGTTGTCTATAAATGTCTATGATTTGTTGGATGAGGGGTCGTGGATTGGCGTAGGTACGCATAAGGGCCTCCCAATGGGGTGCCCTCCGGATCGGGCCCTGCTGCACGATAAAGACTGGGGGATCCAAGGTTTTAAAAACCGGACCGAACCGGACGGTTCGACCCGGTTGAACTGGGAACCGATGGTTCAACGGCCCGTTGAACTAAAAAACCGAAAGTCTAGTCGAACCGTTCTGAACCGGATTGAACCCGGTCCGACCGGGTCGGACCATTTGGTTGGACCGGTTGGTCGGACCAGACATAAAAATATTTTAAATTTTCCTAAATTTTAAAAATCAAAAAATATGATGATTTTTTTTCTTATTCTTACAAACAAAAATCCACCACCCACAAACTCTTCTCTCCCTCACCAAATCCCATCGTAAGTATGATGTGATGGATAATATTGAAGATTGATTTTGATTTTAGATTCTTAATCCAAATAATATTTTCTCTAATTCGTATTCAAGCAAATTTGTTCCGTTAAGTAAAGATAGTAAATTTACTGAGTTAAGCAAATTGTGTCTGATATCATGAATTATATTTAACATTTGGTGTGTATATATTAAATAATTTTACAAAAATCGGTTCAAATCGGTCCGACCACCGGTCCGACCGTTAATATTTATTCGGTCCGGTCCAACTTCGGGTCTCAAAAATCCTGATGTCATGCTGACGTCATCAACGGTCCGACCGTGATTGGACCGTGGTTCGACCACATTGAACCAAAACCGAAGTTTTATCGGTTCGATGACCGGTTCAGTTCTGAAAACCTTGGGGGGATCAAGTCCCTTGCGCCCCAGAATTCTTCGTGCGCGCGGCAAGCCGCGCACGAATAGTGAGATGCGTGAGACGTGAGTGGGTCCCACTTCATTATTATTATTTGTTTGTGATTTTTTTTTGTTAATGTTTTTGTTAATTACTTGTTATTAGTTATTATGACTAATTTATTCAAACAATTTTTTCAATAATTTTTTCAACTAATTTAAATAATTTTTAATCTAATTTAAATTATTATTCAACTGATTTTTTTTCTGAAACTTAAATTAAATAAAAAATGAACAACGTAAGTAACTAGAATTCATAATATTTTTAAGACCAACTTAAAATTACATTTAAAAAATAATATATAAAGTTGATTTAATAATAAATCATACTTATACAATTATTTGCATAGAGTTGCTCTCAATATGTCCTCGAACGACAAATTTTCCTTATTAAGCAACATCATCAACAAAGTCTTTATTTTCTTTGTGTCGAAATTTTAATTTCTGATATTCCAGTTGTTCCTTCTCTATTATGAGAAGATTTTCTTTTACCTTCGACAAATATTCGAATTGGGAACAAGCAGTATAGAGGTGTTCATTGGGCTGCCCGAAAACCTTTCCTTTTCCTCTGGATTTTGCCTTTGTCACACCTTCAGAACGAGTGAGGGACTTTCTGTAATTGGGATTGGGAATTTGTCGGATTTAGAAGTACGTATATGTTTCCCACTGCTACTTGTATCTGGAGTATTCTCCACCATGATGTCGGGGCGACAACAACGTGGATTGTTCAAGACAAATGTTTGAAGTATGGAATAGAGGTGGGTAATGGCCCGGCCCGGCCTGGGAGTCTAAACGAGTTGGGCCTGAGGGGTCGAGCCCAGCCCGGTGGGCTTGTCAGGGTGGGTCGAGTCGGGCCCAGTGGTGGGCTCGACCGGTCGAGTCGGATCGGATTCAATTGGGTTCAGGTTCTTATCGATTGGATTTGTAGGGCAATTTTGTCGTACTAGAGATATTCATATACCCATAACTTAGAAAGTTTTAATTAAAACACTATTAAATTAGGATTTCAACAAAATAATCGGTTTATCGACAACATTGCGTCTTCAACTACCCTGTCTACACATCCCAACCAATAGTGAAATTTTATTAAGTACAATAAATTTACAAATTACATAAAATAATACAATTTCTAATGTACTAAATATTACAGTTATAGATAATTTATTCGTCTTCGTCGTTGCTCTCATTGATTTGCATGTTCTGCATTCTCTCTTCCGCGTCCAACCAATCTTTTAAGCAAACACTTGTCTCTAGTGATCCAGCGGATGTGTTGCGTCTCTTATCGGTCAAGACTCGTTTACCTGTGCTAAATGTTACCTCAGACGCCACAGTTGATGCCGGATGAGTTAGTAAATCGTGTGCTAATAAAGAAATTATTGGAAATCTAGCATAATTATTCCGCATGTTTAAAACATCAAAAGATTTGCAATCAGCGGCACTTAAGTACATATCAATATTTAACACATGCAGTTTGTTGAAAGTTTTATCATCTTTATCTTTATCCACAAATATGTGTTGTTGGGATGATGATGAACTAGCAAAGTTTGAACCAATTTGAGTAACATTATGTAATCGTTCATAAACACTAAAATATCTATTAAGGTGTGTTCTAATGTCTCTTAAGTAATCATCACAGCCTTCATAATTCATGTTTTCAAAAAAAGTTTCTAAATAAATTGTAAACCGATCATTCTAAATCTAGGATCCATGACAAAATCTACACAAAAAATTAATGGTGGAGGTTTCCAATATTTATTAAATTTAACCTCCATTACATTTATAATTTCTACAAAACTACCATTAT
Source organism: Triglochin maritima (assembly GCA_963682175.1). NCBI lineage: Eukaryota > Viridiplantae > Streptophyta > Magnoliopsida > Alismatales > Juncaginaceae > Triglochin > Triglochin maritima. The sequence goes on along the minus strand of OY821771.1, from coordinate 27,661,568 downwards.
TCATATATTTCTCAAATACTTTAGTAATTGAAAGTAATTCAGATATAAATAAGTTAGAAGTTGTGTAATATGATCCACTTAATGTGTTAATGAAGTTGAAAAAATGTTTCAAAAAATTTAACATAATTTTACAATTTTCCCAATCAAGATTAGTTAAAAGTCTTTTTTTCATTATAAAAAGTTGTAATTAAAGATTTATACGGATAACAACATTTCATAAGTAGAGTTCCATCTACGAGGGACATGTAATTTAATTTTTCTAGGTCCAACATCATTACTATAGCACAAATCTCTAAATTCTTGATATCTATATGTATTATTACTATCTAAATAGGTGATAACATCTCTAACATTTTGCAAATAAGGTTTATTATTTCAAGTCGATCTTGTACAACTAAGTTTAAAACATGATAAACAAATTTAATATGAAAAAAATATCATCTAAGAGTGGATTACATAATCTTACAAGTAATTCTACTATTCCAGAGTTATTACTAGCATTGTCAAAAGAAATTGCACAAAATTTATTTGTTATTGAATATTCATGCAATACATCTCTTATTTGGTTATATATAATCATAGTAGTATGTAGGTGCAAAATCGGTGCATAAGATATAGAAATGTTTTTATGTAAAACTCATGAATTATCTAAACAATAAGCAACCACGCAACAAAATGGAAAGTGATTCTGAAGTCCAAATATCACTTGTTAATGCTAACCTATAAGGCATTGATACAAATGTATTAATCAAGTTTATTTCCCTTTATCATATTTTGTATTTGCAGCAACCCCTAATGTGCATCGGGAAAATGGTTGAAATTGTGGCTTATGGTAACTAAATGTCTTTCTAAGGTTTGGATTTGGCTAAACGGCAAGTCATATCTAATTATGTAGTCAATAATTACATCTTTACCTTTAATTGGATCGTATTCCTAGCTTTTAATGTTTCAGAACTAGAGTTTAAAATATATTGTTACGAAGAAGATAACCCAACATTCCTAAGTTTACATTTTTTTGCATGTCTGATCAGGTGAGTAGTTCATTGACTACCAGTTGCAGTAAGTTCAGCACCACAGAAAGAGTTTATCATAATATAATATATTTGGGTTACAACTTACAATTTACAATGGGTAACCCAATTACCTTGGAAAGGGAGTAATTAGATTATCTTCGTAATCTCATTACAAAATGATTATAATATGTAATTTTCTGAAGTAACGGTGGAATATAATTTAAGGTGTAAGCATATTGCTTACTTTATTAATGCAAACCATACATGGGCCTAACAATCGATCAACTTCACAAGAATTTGGTGGACTTATCGATTCACCCTATATACCTATATTGTACTTCAGCAACATATTAACCCAACCCAAACTAATTGACCCAATTCAGTACAGATCAATGAATCATAATAACCATCGATCGAACTCATTGATAACGTAAATAAACCCAACTATACCATTTTCATTGCAAACCCTCAGCACGACAAACCCAGCATAAATTATTGCAAACTTTACTCCTAGCGAATATAAAGTTCTCAACCAACGCCAGCGCAGCCTCACCAATCAGGTCTAGTTAATTGAACACCTACCAATAACATCGAAGTCCAATTTAACCCAATCCAAGAAGATATTAACAATGTCTGTGCTAAAGCTCAAAGCCCACTATCGAGTCCAGTGGAGCCGAACTTACTATTTAGAGTTTGTGGACACAATTAGGGACCGTGACAGAATGTAAGCAACATGTCCCATATGTGTCATCTATTTCCTATTTCTAACTATCAATGTCCATGGATGAATATTTTCGAAACTATCAATATGTATTTATAAATAAGTTAATTTTTTTATATATATATCTTCTAAATGGCATCTTGCTTCATTTTTCTTTTTATGTCATTTTTTTAATGTGGAATTTGCTACAGTACACCCCGTAAGTGTCCAAATTGGTCATATGCACCTGCTTTTTCGGTATTGCCGCATATGCATCTGGTGAGCATCCTATTTGCGCAAATGCACCTGGGCCGTTCGTGGGCCGCACTCCAGAGAGACGACGTGAATGAGCCGTTAACGGCCGTCCGAATCGGTTCGTGATCCGTTTGGTAGGACGTGTGATTTGGGATTGACTGTAGCCAAATAAATTTTACTAAGACTAATCTAAGACCATGAAGAAACCATTACAGTGCTGGAATCACTCCGCATCGAATCACTCTGGATCGACTCTGGCATCACTCTGGATCGTCTATGGAATCGTTCTGTATCGACTCTGGAATCGGTATGGATCGTCTCAAGAATCGTTCCGGATCGTCTCTGGAATTGGTCTGGATCGTTTCTGGAATCATACTGGATCAACTCTGGACGATCTGGATCGGCTCTGGAATCACTCTGGATCGTCTATGGAATCGCTCTGCATCGACTCTGGATTCGTCTCTGGAATCAATCTGGATCGACTCTGGACACTTGGATCGGCTCTGGAATCACTCCGGATCCGCTCTGGAATCACTCCGGATCCACTCTGGAACCAGTGACTGTAGTCCCACGGACACGTATGAGACCTGGTCGTTCGACCCTGGAATGAGTCTGGAATGACGCGTCACACGTCAGAGACCACTAGGCAATTCCAGACGGAGACCATGGGTAGACGACTGTCGAAATTTAGTCCAGAGTCAATCCAGACTCGATCGGCAGCTATTCCAGCGTTAATCCAGCGTCATGAATCCATAATGTGTCCAGAAAGTAGGCCTAATGTACAAGATAGTGGATCGTGTATTTATCAAACTAAAAAATCTATTTTATAAATGTAATCCCAGCATCGATCCAGAGTGATCCCAGAGTCGATCCAGAGTGATTCCAGCATGGATCCAGAGTTATCCAAGAGTCGTTCCATAAATTCGTAGCATCTATCCAGAGTGATCCAGCGTTAGTCTGGAAAGGACTTCATGGTTAAACCAGAAATAACACATGGACATTCAAGATCGAGACAAGGGTTACAAAATAAATGCATTAACAATGAATCATAAGGGACAAGTGAAGATTTTAAAAAAGAAAGTATGTATTCTATGAATAGTGTTCCCCCTCTACATATATGGTTAATATCGAACAACTTTACAAAATAGTCGGTACCTAACAAATCTACTGAGTGTTAGTTAGGGATTTCTAAATCTTGAATCTGAAATCAAGTACAATGCTAATTCTCCCCTAACCGAGTGCAAATATTTGACGTCCTCTTCAAGAGTTGGATATGTCCCTCCCATCAAACATCGTACCCAGTGGGCTACAAATACCCCATAATCATTCGTTCCTTTACCCTGCCGTTGGGATTTTTCCTTCAAAGTTCAGCTTCCATTCTACACCAAAACGCTGCCTCCAGAACTTTGTCACACTTAGAGCCAATTCCTCGGAAGACCCGACTATTTCAGAAGGATCTTCGTCTTTGTCAAGAAGACGAGCTAAGCTGTTGTAATGTGTGATTGTGTTCCCGCGCACACAGAAAGCAAGGTCCAGTGCCCTGAGGCCACAAGTGCTTGTGCGATGACTGAGTGGTTGGGGTCCCAAGCCAATAATTTCCCCTTAATGATTTCTTCGTATAGACATTCGCACTGAATAGCAATTCTTGAGGTAGCCGTCGATGGAATGACAATAACATTATAATTGGTAGAGGCCAAGTTTTTTGGTTGCCGATCCTCCAACACACATAGCAGTGCATCCATTACCTGTAAAATTAAAAATTATGATACCTGTGACGAAAAATTATTGGAAAGAAACAACAGAAGATGTAAAATACTCACGTCGGACAAGAAATCTGAACCTTTTCTAATCAGATCCTTGAAATCTTGAATGTTAACCTGTGCAATATCATTTGACCATATAATTCGCTTGGGGTCCACACTGCTACATGCCAAATGCAAAATGACATTCCTTTCATCGGCTGACAACCCAGAAAAGGCTTTGAGGTCTACATCTCTAACCGCATTCACAAGTGGTAGTGACCGAAGTTCAGTTGGAGTTGAATGAGCAGAGGAAAGGAGGCCCGCATACGTGAGCCTTTTCTGAATAAATTATTCTTTATCATTTTTAGCCTTCCTCTTGTGTAATACCGGCTCCTCCGTACCCTTCTTTCGTATACTTCTTATTTTTCTTCTTTCTGCCCTCGGGCATATAGGTGTAATGGAAGCGTTCGGTAGATTAAAAGGTCTAGGAGCTTGAACCATTTCTTTTTTTTCCTGAGCTAAATCTTTATTCAACTGACATAGTTGTGCATTTTTCTCAGTAAAAGGTTCATTTGACTCTGACATTTGCACCTCTTTCTCATCCATTTGGCCGTGTTGAAGAACAAGCTGGGAATCCGTAATGGACTCATCCGGTATATCAATAGGTGTACGAGTTTGAACCATTTCTTTATTTTTCTGAGCTAAAACATTATTGAGCTGACATAGTTCTTTGTTTTTCTCACTAAGAAGTCCATCTAACTCTGAAAGTTGTACCTTTTTCTCAACCAGCTGGGCGTCCCGAAGTACAAGCTCAAAATTCTTCTCTACTAGTAGGGAGTCCGTAATGTTTATTTGTTGGTTCTGTTCATCCAATTTTGCAGTTAACTCAGCCAACTGAACCTCCTTCACGGTAAATTAGACATTCCTTTCTGCTAGGTGGGAATCCGTATCTTCTAGTTGTTTGATCTTCTCAACCAAAATGGTAGTCTTCTTCGCCAATTGGCCATCAAGCTGAACGATCTGATTATTCAATTCAACTAGACGAGAGTGGTTGTCAGACAGTTCTGAGTCCACCAGAGACAAATCGTTGGAGTTCTTCACACACAATTCTTTCTGCAATTCCTTAACTGCTTGTTCTGCTTTGACCCACCGTAATTTCATTTCCAGAAAATTTACTTCCTCTTGAAGAGGGTCTTTTATGATGAAATGTTCACCGACAGCGATCCTCTGGTCAGGCAAGGGAGGATGTACTGGATCACCCCTTCGATCTCTGCCATTTGATTACTACAATCCAGTTGTTGATTGATGCCCGGGGTTATCTCCTCAAATTCTATGAGATCAACCTGACCAAGTTCTATTTTGCTGAGGGTGACTCCAACGCTTCGCAGTTTTTTAGAAAACCGGACGCCACCAATCCATGAAACCCATCTATTTGCAAGGGGAATCGAACGAGGAATCCCAGTAGTAATCTTCAAGTGTTCCCCAAGCCACACCTGCAAAATGGCAACGCACCCAGTAAGTTGACCAGTCTTCGGGCGCATGTTTCCTGCCGATTTTCTCTTCTTCAGAAGGACGGATGCTTCGGCCAACCCAGCGATAAGAAATCGGAAAACAACATCCGTCCAATCGTAAGTGTCAAGGGCTTGCAAGTGTTCGACGACCAGTACGAACCAAGTCTTAGTCCGACGACTACCATCGTAAAAAAGAAAATGGGAGAAAAGAAGACAAAGTAATAACCGCATGAACTCGGCGTCCTCCGTACTGTTCTTCGCGTCGGTAATCAGACGTTTCATGTGATCCCTTTGTAATAGTTTACCTCCGCGAATAGTTGTTCTGTTTGCGGTCATATCTACCGGAATGCGTCCGTTCTTCAGTCCAAGTATGGAGGAGACATGAGTTGGTGTGAATGGGACGACGACATCTCTGAGTTTGAAACCGGATGCTTCCACGTCGAAGTTCTCAACCATAAAGTCGAGAATGTCGTTGTCCACAGCTATCTTCGACATATTCAGAAAGTGACCTAACGGTGTACTCCTGAACATAGCCTTCCGGGGGCCGGATAACTCTTTTAGCTCCTTGTCCACAGCCTCCGAAGAGCACATGGACGGTTGGAAATAATTAAATGCCTTCTGTGACGCGCCGGTGCTGCTAACTTCCATGGCTGAAGACATGTTGGTTCTTTCTTTTGGAAGGATGATTGAGGATTGGGGACAGGAGGAGTATCCGAGTGAAACCGTTTTCCCGCTTCGAATGGCTGGATTGGGTGTGGAAAACACAACCAATGAACCTGGATAGTGTCTGGTCATGCCAGAATAGAGTCATGGTCATTTCAGAAGAGATCCAGGGTGATGCCAGAACGGATAATCCATGGCTGAATCCAGGGTCATTCCAGAAGAGATCCAGAGTGGATCCAGGGTCATGCCAGAATGGATCTAGAATGGATCCAGAATGGATCCAGGGTCATGCCAGAAGAGATCCAGAGTGGATCCAGGGTGATGCCGGAACGGATCCAGGGTCATGCTAGAAAGACCCTAGGTGTAACGTAAGTTACGAAATAGAGGCAGTGTCATTCCAGAAGAGATCCAGATCGGATCCAGGGTCATGCCAGAATGGATCCAGGGTCATGCCAGAAGAGATCCAGAGTGGATCCAGGGTGATGCCGGAACGGATCCAGAATGGATCCAGGGTCATGCCAGAAAGACCCTAAGTGTAACGCAAGTTACGGAATAGAGGCAGGGTCATTCCAGAAGAGATCCAGAGTGGATCCAGGGTCATGCTGGAACGGATCCAGAATGGATCCAGGGTCATGCCAGAAAGACCCTAGGTGTAACGTAAGTTACGGAATAGAGGCAGGGTCATTCCAGAAGAGATCCAGAGTGGATCCAGGGTCATACCAGAAGAGATCTAGAGTGGATCCAGGGTCATGCCGGAACGGATCCAGAATGGATCCAGGGTCATGCCAGAAAGACCCTAGGTGTAACGTAAGTTACGGAATAGAGGCAGGGTCATTCCAGAAGAGATCCAGAGTGGATCTAGGGTCATGCCAGAACGGATCCAGAATGGATTCAGTGTCATGCCAGAGGAGATCCAGAGTGGATCCAGGGTGATGCCGGAACGGATCCAGAATGGATCCTGGGTCATGCCAGAAAGACCCTAGGTGTAACGTAAGTTACGGAATAGAGGCAGGGTCATTCCAGAAGAGATCCAGAGTGGATCCAGGGTGATGCCCGAACGGATCCAGACTGAATCCAGGGTCATTTAAGAAGAGATCCAGAGTGGATCCAGGGTGATGCCCGAACGGATCCAGAATGGATCCAGGGTCATTTCAGAAGAGATCCAGGGTGAATCCAGGGTCACACATGAAGTACATAGAATGCACCTAAAACAACACTTGGAATTCCAATTGGTAAAATTCAAGCAACACCTTTACAATTAATGTGAGTATTCAAATGTCTGCCACTGCGCTCAAGTAAAACATTAAGTTACAATTTGCTATCATATATTTATAATACACTGAACTAATGAAAAACATTAATTCTCTCATTGGAAATTTGGCCACTGCGAGTCATGTAACCTTCCTTGCACTCCTCCAACCGATTGAAGAAGGTCCACCATAGAACTGTAGGTACTTTGGCTGGATTGAGCCTCATTTGTGGTATGGGTTGCTGTCTGAGTGAGACACACGTCCTCATTCCTGGTTTTCCTCCTCTTCCCACCTCTTCTATCCCTAACAATATAAGAACCACAAAATTAATGCATGAATATTTATATATGAAAGTGATTAAAGTAAACTGCATTTCTGATGCAATGGTGCCAACCTTGCAGTGCCTTGGTCTTCAGTTTGGGTCCCAATTGGCTCCTTGCATTTCCTAGCATGGTGACCAAATAGACCGCACCTAGTGCATTTCTTCTGTCTCCTGCTGCATCTTGGGTCCATTGTGCCCTTATATCTGACCTTCCTCGGCCTTCCGGATTGTCTTTTCACTGTCAGAGGTGATACTGTAAATCCCTCTACATGATCCTACTCTGATTTATCTACCATTGGATTAATACCCACCTCATAAGCTTGAACGTACACTATTTTATAATACCATGGGCTAACATAATCCTCCCAACGACCCCCTCTAATTGTCCCAATGAAAGCAGAGGCATGCTGACAAGGCAGCCCTGTCAATTGCCAAAGTCTGCAGGTGCAGGACTTCTGAAGCAAGTCAACAACACATCTTTTGATTCCATTAGACAATTCTGCCTTCGAGTTTGGACATCTTATGATATAAAAGGAGCCTAACTGCCTAGACATTTCATTTAACCATGTTCTTCCTTTTGGCACCACAACATCTGTCCACTCTCTGCTATCTTCTTGTCTCTTGAACATGGTCTGCATCAACTTCTGCCGTAAATTGTCCACCATAGTCACAATAGGAAGATGCCTAACTTCCCTGATGTAGTTGTTCAAGGACTCACTTAGGTTGTTTGTAACATAATCAGACTTGGTCTCACACCCAAATTGACTCCTTGACCAAATTCTGTCAGTGTTGTCCACTTGCACTAACCAATTATATGCACCATCATTAATTTCCCTTATATACTGCATTTTTCTTTCCATCTCAATGACTGTATAGGCAGAGGCATCCTCCCACATTAGACTAAGCAACAAAGCACTCTTGAATTTCTTTTGGAAGTTTTGGTAAAGGTGTCTAGCACACGCTCTATGCTCACACCCACCAAAGACCTCTCTTACCCCCTCCTCTAAACCTTTGCACCTGTCGCTTATGACAACCAAACCATTCCTCTGACCAACTGCCTCTTTGAGATGAGTAAGAAACCAGACCCAACTTCCATGACTCTCGGATTCCACTATAGCAAATGCTACAGGAAATAGCTGGTGATTTCCATCAACCGAGGTGGCAGATAATAGGGTACCCTTGTACTTCCCTTTCAGATGACAACCATCTAGGCCTACAAGAGGTCTACAACCATTCAGAAAACCATCAATGCAGCCCTTTAGACACACAAATAATCTATAGAAGGACCCATCTTGAGGTTTGACTTCAAAACTGATTACACTACCAGGGTTGGTCTTGCTCATCTCCTAAACCAAAGATGAGATCAAAGCGTATTGTTGAGCTTCACCCCCCCCCCCCCACAACTCCCTCATTGCAATCTCCCGACCACGCCAAACTCGATGGTAAGGCAAACTCAAGTGATATTTGCTCTTCAGTTGGTCAGATATGTTCCTCACAGTGAGTCTGTCATTCAATGCAAGCCACTCCTTGCACTCTTGGGCAATCTACTCCCTAGTGGCCATCTTAGAGGCATAGTTATTTACAGATGAGCAAGTGTGTGGTAACCTCAAACTCTTGATTTCAAACACTCTGCCATCATTTAACCTGGAGGCATGAATTCTCCACTTACATTGAACATCTCTACACCTGGCTGTGACCCTATCTGGTTGGCTCTTCAAGTAGGTTATCTCACATTCACTCAAAATGCAGTGGGTTAATAAACACATTCTGAAGGATTTCACATTAGGAAACTTCTTTCCCACAACCATTTCTAGGTTGTACTCCTTCACACCCCAACACTCAGATCTATCATCAAGCGGATCGAAATCAATTCCGTTGTCTCCCTGGTCATCAAAATCCATCGCACCCCAACACCCCTTGTCTTCCTCACTTTCATCAAGTTCATCGGAATATAAAACATACTCAGAGTCTGTACCACTGCTTCCACTGGAAACCAAGGTGTCTTCCCTAGGTGTTGTTCTGCCCACTACTAGGCTGGGTTCAGAGTGGCATGGGAGGGTACCACTCCCCTGATGTTCAGAAATATCTCCCACAAGGGGTTCACAAGGTGCCACAGAGGGTGCAGATAAAGGTTGTGAGCTTACACTCCCTACCACACTAGGTACTCTAGGTACTGTTTCTGGACTACCATAAACTGCTTGTATTTTTTTCTCAACACCTACAGAAGGTTCTATTTCATTCTCAATCCCTACAAAAGCTTCTGCTTTCCTGTCATGGGTAGCATAGATGTGAAACTCACTTTGCTGATTCGGGAATTAAAGTGTCTCCTCTATGTCCCCATTGCTACTCAAAGGTTTGTAGTCTTTCCTAACTTTGCTTGGAATCATATAATGCATATGCACAACCATTTCAGTGGACGACCGCTTCATTACACTGCATATCCAATCCCTTAACAAGTCAATCGTCCATTCCTCAACCACAACCAATGATGCTACCTCTTCAAAACCAACAGCTCTATCCCTATCCTTGCACTTAACCCATCGACCACCACAATGAAACATCAGTCTCACACTACCTTCTAAATCAGACACACTGCTTGGATAATAAAAATGCAAAGCCAAAAAACATAACGAAAACGAATTAAATTGACATATATGAATTAAAGCCGACCCGAAAACTGAAATCAAAACATTCAAACCTAAACAAACCATGTAATTTTGCATATCTCAAATCAGAAAAAAATCACTAACCGTCTTCGCTTCCCAATCAGTGCGCTTCTTGTGTGTACCATCTTCCACGCTGTCGTGTGGTCGTCGCTACCTCTGCCCGATCCACTGGTCAGTGTGGTCGCCCTCCAATTTGTGCAAAGTAGGAAAATGGGGACGATTACACGGGAATTTGAAAAGGATGCGAGTTATGGTTTCTGGACGGTGGGAAAACCCGGGGATTTGGGAAGGAGTCGAGTTAGGATTTCCGCAATGTGGGAGAACTCGGGGATTTGGGAACTCATACGTGTCCGTGGGACTACAGTCTCTGATTCCAGAGTGGATCCGGAGTGATTCCAGAGCGGATCCGGAGTGATTCCAGAGCCGATCCAGATTGTCCAAAGTCGATCTAGATTGATTCCAGAGACGATCGAGAACGATTCCAGAGTCGATGCAGAGCGATTCCATACATGATCCAGAGTGATTCCATACACGATCCAGAGCGATTCCATACACGATCCAGATTGATTCCAGAGACGATCCATACCGATTCCAGAGTCGATACAAAGCGATTCCATAGACGATCCAGAGTGATGCCAGAGTCGATCTTTACTGTAGCAGATTCCCTTTTTTAATAGTTGAAAGTCGTTATTCCTCTGGCTTGTTCAATCTTTACGCAGATACCCCTAAATTTTTTTAAAATAAGTTTTACAATGGTTTGAAATGAATATTTGCAACGGGGTGGAGGATCTACACCCCCAGGGTAATTACATCCTTAGCAGAAGGTGACTAGAACTCGTGACCAACTCTAATACCACACGTAAGGCTCAAGTGCTTCTATCAAAACACCAAAAACTCCCGACTTGGTGATGACACTTTCTTTATTTCCCCTTAAGCCCACAAGCACTTACGGACGAGACCGAGTGTCCCCACCGAGCAACCATGGAATTATCCTGGGTCCCACCCAACAATTCTTAATGTATAGGATCTAAGAGTCAAAAAAATTGATCTAATGGAGTGGTCTAAAGGTCTAGAAGGGGCTGAATAGATCTAAATGTGTGTGATTGACATCATATCATGCATATATTTGTGTCTTAGATCTATTATCTTGAACCTAAATAATGCTACGTAACGAGTTTTATGTTTGAGTTTTAGGAATAAACAAGATTGAGGAGAAAAGGCATAAAATGACCTAGAAGCAAGGAAATTTACTGAGTTGCAAGACTTGGGGACCGAGATGCAAGAGGGAAGGACCCGGTTGAAAGCCTAAAGGACCAATGAGCAAATTAGAAAACTCCACACCATCATGAGGAGTATTTTGGCAATTAAATCCGGGCCCAACCATCAACAACCGAATTGGGTTCATCAAACACCAAGAAATCAATCCAAAACCGAGCCACCAAAATCCAGACTCGATCCAACACTTATAGACCGCCAATTAGCGGTCCATTTGGATCCAAACCCGATAAGACTTGGCCAGATGTTGTATTAGTATGTATTTAGTCCATTTATGTATGCGTTTAGTCCCATACCGGAGGATTGTCCCGGATTACCTTTTTCTATTCCTATAAATAAAACTCATCCTCCTCCATTGTATTCTACCCATTGCTTGGTGGCATTTTCTCTACTTGGAGTAAGCCTTGAAGCAAAACTCAAGGTGGAGAAGAGTGCTACCTTCAATGTGAGTTATTTTAATAAAATAATTGTTCTTAGTTTCTTTTAATCTTGTCTTTTAATTCTTGCATGCTTCTTTAGTTTTATTTTCCTTTCAATTAGTTTCTTTAATATTCCTTTCTTGCTTAGTTTAATTTCCTTTCAGTAAAATGTTTTATGTTGTTAATGTAGTTAGTGTAATGATTAGTGAGTAGTTTCATCCCCATTTGGGGGTGGAGAAATATGTGATGCATTAGGTGTGTGTTATCTTAATCCTTTGAACCTTATATGATTTCCATAACCATCTCATGGGATTTCACTCTTGTCTTTGATATGCTAATGCTCTTGAATTAAGCTTAGCATATGCTTAGACTAGTGGACCTATTTTATGGGGAATGATGAGGTGAGGATATAGATGGAATTGATAAAGGAAACATGACTTGTAGTATATGTGCTCTTGTTGCCCTTACCTTTATTAATGTCTTGTATGTTTTAATGATTGGGTAAATCTTATTTCATGTAGAGGCATAGTGGGGTTTGGTCTTTATACTTGAGTTCATCTAGCTTCATTTCAATTATTGTCTTGTATGTTTTAATGATATGATCTTATTTTATTTCATGTGGAGGCAAAGTTGGATTTAGTTTTATGATTTTATACATTACTTGTTGTGATGAGCATAATTGAACACACACATACACATATCTTTGTATTCACACTCTTTTCTCTACCCCTTATGAGGTTTAGTTTTATTGCTTATTGTCCATTTCCTTTTGCATTTTAGTTCAGTTTTGTGTAATCAATATTTCTCTCCTTTCTTTCTGACTCGCCTTCGAACAAACTAAAGTCGACACACCTCCCTGTGGATCGACTCGTATTTGCCACCGCTTCAACGCGGCCGTGCACTTGCGGTTTAATTAAAACATATCAATCAGTGTGCAAATGTGGAATTATAACAAGTAGGGTAAGAGAATGAAAACCACACAATCGACAAAGAATTTACAAAGGTTCAGGACACCCTTGCGTCCTATGTGCACCACTCGAGTATCTTCTAATTAATATCCTTTGACGGAAATCTCCTTAAAACACAAGTTACCACACCCTCGCGTAGCTTGAATCTAGTCCACAACCTAAGAGAATGCTCCCAACCAAACCTACAACCTTAAATTGCTTGAAATAAAAGACAAACTTGAGACTTGAAATCAAGAATGAGTTGGTGAACACAAACACAGTGAGGATTGAAAGCATAGAGTTTGTAAGGAATTAAGTGTCAGAAGTACGCGAGAAGTAATTTAAGTGTAGAACATAAGGATGTATTTATAAACTCCCAATTGGTAGGGTTTTTGGGCTTCAATGAAAAAGAGAGTTAGAGCATAGAGTATTAGTCAGGTTCAAATTCGGATGGCTCAGGTGTTAATTGGTCGTCCAAATGCCCTAGCTCAACACTAGGCATGTAATCTGGTTGGGTTTGGGTCAGGTATGGGCATACTCGTACCTGACTAATAATCGGGTACGACTATAGGTATATACCCAACCCCAAAAAGCCATGTTCATACCCGACCCATACCTGCCTAATCATCACGTAGGGGCGGGATGTCAGGTATACAACAAAACCTAATTTTTTTTTAAATTTAATTTAATTCAGTTACAATAAGCACATATATCAACAATCAATCCGTAAAGTGAGTACAGAAGTTACAAGTTCAAGTTTGTACAACCACACACAATATAAGAATCCACAACATAACGATAAGGTTAAGGCTTTTATTTGTATGTTTTTACAGTAAAAATGTCATACTTATTATATATATTAATATATAATATACGGGTTATCGGGTACAGGTAAGGATTGTTCACCTACCTGACCCATTTATAGGTTGAGTATACGAGTATGGTTATACAAGTAAATTTTATATTGGTTATGATTTCTGGTAACCACTGCCAAAAACGATGGGTGGGGTAAACTTGTATTACCCACCATAGTTAAAGGCCTAGTTAACACAAATGTGGATGATTTTGATTGGACCTGGACAACTCAACAAGGATCTAATCCTTCGAATTATGTCATAGTGACGATTGGGATTTACTATCAAAGGATTGGACGAGTCAAGATGGGTCTAGTCTTCTGGTTGAGACTAGATGAGAGGTCTGATTTGTCGACTAGCCGTCAGAACTCAAGGTGTTAGAAAGAGACAAATTTGGATATAGTCGTTGGAATAAAGTTTCAACTCTGAACAAAGCAATGACTATATTTTTGTATAAACCGCTCCAAAGCAAAGATGAATTGACGACTCAGATACTCACTAATCTTCAGAAGGACAAACTTTAATGATCATGTAATGATTGGATCGAACGACTAGTGAAAGAACTAGTCGTGTGAGTGGTTAAGTCCAATCAGAATGAGACGACTCAAGCAATTGTCAGTCGTTTAACTGGTTCAAGGAAATGGTTTGAAAAATATTGGAAATTGGATCAGACTACTCAAAGATGAACCAATCGTCCGAACCTGGGTGAATCCAAATATTGTATTACTGAAACTTGGATCAGACAACTCAAGAAGGTTCTAGTTGTCTGAAACTGGGTGGATCGAAGAATGGGTTATACGGGTGGGTGAAAATGGACGACTCGGGACAGAATATGATGTTTGAATCTAGGTGTTGGAAGAACTGATGTTTGTTTAAGTGTTTGTTGCTGATTTCAGTTCGTGCTTAAGTTTACATATGATCCAGGACTCAATAAAAGATAAAATTTCGAGTCTTCTTGAGAACTTGATTACCAATCTTGACTTCAATCAATGTTCTTGAGTCTTGGTCACCTATTAAGAAATAAACATGCACAAATATGCAATATGGTGTATTTGCATGTATGCAAATCATATGATTGATTTGATTAAGTATGTTAATTGTAATAACCTTAATCTAAAACACCCTAATTAACCTAAACTAAACCTAATTAACCTTAATTAAGCTTGAATAGTAAAGCATGAGGTGGAAGAATTGGATAAGATTTGGTTTTTGCTATAAATAGAGGTGTTAGGTTTAAGAAAACGTTTTTTTCATTGCTTGAGTTTATCAGAGAGTGAGAGAGGCGAATTTGGAGAAGAAGAAGAAGGAAAGAAGGAGAAGGAGAGGAAGTGAAGGTGAAGAGTTGGGTTAGGCTTGCCAAAGCTTGGGAGGCTTCCACAAACGTCAATAAGGTATGCCAAATCTTCATTATAACTCACATAAGCTTTGTGAGTGTTGGGGATCGACGTTGGTGTTGAATTCCCCATCGGATTGCAACCTATTCAGAGGTTGAAGACGACGATCGGTCGACCGGTGCCTGTGGGCAGTCGACCGATGATATTATTATATTGATTTGCACCCGCAAACGATCGAACGATGTCTGAGGACGGTCGATCGTTATGCCAGATTCGTGCGGGAAAAAGGGTTTAATGCTGTTATCGGTCGAATGGGTCCACTTAGCTGGTCGACCGAAACAATGAGAATAGGTCGGTTGGGGATTTTGACTTATTAAACGGTCGAACATCCTTAACCTGGTTCGACCGATCTATTCGATGCTAAGTCGGTTGGGAGCTTTGACCATCAAAACGGTCGACCGCTCTTTAAGTTTTTGTCGACGGACGGAGCATTTTAATTAAGCAGTAGAGTGCCTGTGATGTTTCGGTCGAACTGTATCTCAGTTCCGGTCGACCGAATATTACTTAGGCAAAATGCTGAAATCCCTGTTATCGGTTGAGCGGACCCTTGGTTCGACCGATCAGATATATAAATATTATAAATATTGTATAGCGTAGACCATCCAAACGGTCGACCGCTAGATGACTTTTGTTCGACCGATGGGTCGGTAATTCGGTTGGCGTGGTTCGACTGATACACTTGTTTGTACAGTACAAAGTACAGTACGGAGGACCGGTCGACCGGTGTGCTTGTAGCGGTCGACCGATCTGCCGCAGGTTGGTGGATTTATCCACACGCGAGCCGTCGAGTATAGGTCGACTACCGTCTCCGAGGCGACGGTTGATTACCGGCCTTGAGAGTGACGGATTTCACCTTCGACGAGGTCGTATTATTGTTGGCCTCTCATATCGAGCGTGGTGTGAGAGATGAGTGCCGTAAACCTTGGGCTGTTTGATGGGGTTTGTCGGTAGGCCGAGGATGTTCCGGCAGGGTGCGCGTCTGGAAGCTCTTGGGCTGACTCGCTCCTGTGGTGGCGGCGTAGTGCCAGGGTTCCTTTCTGCGGCTCTTGGGGAGCAGTGGTGCCGACTGACCCTTGTGAGGCAGGGGTGGACTGACTTGACCCTCGTGGTGGCAAGAGTGGTTCAGTACCGCGGAGGCGGAGATGGGTATTATTGTGGACCCGAGGCGGATGATCATGTGCATTGCATTGCATTGTCTTTAATTCCATTTTGTATTTTAGGAGGTTTGGTATACGGGGTTCCTGCAGGGAACTCAGGCATGTTTCAATTGTTTGCATTTCAGGTAGCGAGCAGCACTAGAGTCGAGGTGGTGACCGAGGAGGGTGCCCCCGGGATCTGATCCTGTCTTCTTTTTGTATCTTTTGTTGAGGTAGTGATTACATGTATATTCATTTCTGTTGTAATCACAGTTGACTCATATGTATATTTTGACTTCCACGTAGATCTATATCTTTATATATTATATATGTTGGTTTGGTTTCTCGTGAAGTGTCATGTGTTGACCATTGACGGTCTTTATTATTGTTTAAATTTTCCGCTGTTTTCGGGGATGTTACAATTTGGTATCAGAGCATTGATTCCGGCGTACTTGTCCAAAGAAACCACCTTTGAGTTAGGAATTAGGTCTTAGAGGATCATGCATGCATATTTTATATTGATGATTGTGTTGTTTCCTTTGGCAGATGCCTCCTAGACGGGGTAAGGCCGTCACTCATACTCGCGGTGAGAATGAGACTGCGAGGGATGGGGCTAAGGAGGAGGAGCGTCAGACGTTATTCGATACGGTCGGACGTCTGACTGAGATGCTACAGCAGCAGACAACACAGACTGGGCAGACGGGGACTGGCGCTATGCTTGACCGGTTTATGCGCCAGCATCCGCCTACCTTTCTGGGGCAGTACAATGCAGAGGTCACGGAGGAGTGGATCTGCACGATGCAGAAGATCTTCAGTGCTATTGGTTGTCCTCTAGAGGCGAAGGTGGGTCTGGCTACTTATGTTTTGGGCGGTGCTACGTCCAACTGGTGGAGGTCCACATCTGCAGTGGTGTTTGCGGATAGAGATGATATAGCCTGGGAGGAGTTCGTTGGTGAGTTCAATGAGCAGTATTTTCCGCAGCATGTGCAGGATGCGAAGAGGGAGGAGTTTCTGAGTCTTCAGCAGGGAGACATGACATTGGCAGGCTACATCGGGAAGTTCAACGCCCTTGAGCGTTACTGTCCCGAGATGTACATTACGCAGGAACAGAGGGCTGGGAAGTTCATCCGGGGACTCCGGAAGCAGTTGAGGACGAAGGTGCTGACACATATGTCGAGCACGTTAGCCGATGCAGTGAAGAATGCTACTGTTCTCAATCGTGACTACAGAGAGAACAACCAGGATGAGAGGAGACCATCGGGTAGGTTCTCTGGAACGCCGGGAGGTCAGACTGGGGGGAATCCGGGCAAGAGGCCCCGGTTTGAGGGAGCAGGAGCTGCAACACCACGACCTGAGCCTTGTGGTAGTTATGGGAGGTTTCACTCTGGGCAGTGTTTGACCACCGGAGCTTGTCATGGGTGTGGCCAGCTGGGTCACTTTATTAGGAGTTGTTCGAGCCGAGGAGCTGGGCCGAGCAGACCACCGGGATTACCAGCGCCAGGCAGAGGTGGAGGCGGAGGTAGACCACCTTTTAGACCACAGCAGGGGCAGCACACTGACAGAGTTTTCACCATCCAGGCAGAGGAAGCTAGGGATTGAGGCGCTGTTGTGGAAGGTACGCTTCTTGTCGCTGGTTCAGTAGCTAGGGTGCTCTTTGATTGTGGCGCGACACACTCGTTCATCTCAGAGCGATTTGCGGGAGTGTTGGGTTGTACCCTTGCGATGTTGACTGCCACCTTGGAAGTCAGCACACCCCTGGGTCTGGTGGGCACTGTGGGGAGATTTGTCCCTGGCACCACGGTTGTTTCGGGAGATCAGGAGTTTTCGGCAGACCTGGTCTTGCTACCGATGGAGGACTTTGATGTCATACTTGGGATGGATTGGCTGTCCCAATATGATGTTCGAGTCTTGTGCCGTGAGAAGAAGATTTTGATCCCGAGGAAGGGTTTGCCTGATATTCTGATCAGAGGGGTCGGAAACAGAGGAGGTCGCGTTATTGTATCTGCTATGAGGGCTCAGAGGCTGTTACAGCAGGGTTGTACAACATTTTTAGCGACGCTTGTGGTTGCGGAGACAGAGTCTCAGAGGTTGGAGGACATTGAGGTGGTGCAGGAGTTCGCGGATGTTTTTCCAGCGGAGATTCCAGGTTTACCACCGCACCGAGAGTTGGAGTTCGGTATCGAGTTGACAGCTGGTACTACATCGCAGTCGAAGGCTCCATACTGGATGACACCTGCTGAGTTGACAGAGTTGAAGAAGCAGCTGCAGGAGTTGATGGACTCTGGATTTATCAGACCGAGTGTCTCGCCTTGGGATGCACCAGTTTTGTTTGTGAAGAAGAAGGACGGATCCTTGAGGATGTGCATAGACTACAAGATGCTGAACCAGGTGACGGTGAAGAATATGTATCCCTTACCTAGGATCGAGGACCTTTTCGACCAGCTGCAGTCAGCGAAGGTTTTCTCGAAGATTGACCTGCGTTCAGGATATCACCAGTTGAGGATCCGAGATGAGGACATCCAGAAGACAGCTTTCAGGACGAGATATGGACACTACGAGTTCTTGGTGATGCCATTTGGATTGACGAATGCTCCAGCAGAGTTCTTGGATCTGATGCACCAGACATTCAGGCAGTATATTGACAGATTTGTGATTGTCTTTGTGGATGACATTTTGATCTATTCACCAGATGTGGAGTAGCATAGAGAGCATCTGAGGATTGTACTCAGCATCTTGAGAGCCCAGCATTTATATGCTAAGTTCTCAAAGTGCGAGTTTTGGTTGGACAGAGTGGCGTTCCTCGGGCACATTGTATCGGCAGAGGGGATATCAGTGGATCCGGCGAAGGTAGAGGCAGTGACACAGTGGAGGACCCCTACGAGCGTGACGGAGATTAGGAGCTTTGTTGGACTGGTGAGTTATTACCGTCGCTTCATCAAAGACTTCTCGAGATTGGCAGCACCACTGACGGCTCTGACGCAGAAGGGAGTCACTTTTGTATGGTCGCAGAAGTGCGAGGACAGCTTTCGGGAGCTGAAGAGACTGTTGACCACGGCACCAGTTTTGTCATTGCCGAGTGTCACAGGTGGATTTGTGATTTATAGCGACGCTTCAGGTATTGGCTTAGGATGTGTACTTATGCAGCACAGGAGGGTGATCGCGTACGCATCCAGACAGCTGAAGGTCCATGAGAGGAATTACCTGACTCATGATTTGGAGTTAGCAGCAGTGGTTCACGCACTGAAGACCTGGAGACACTATCTTTATGGCGAGCAGTTTGAGGTGTTTACAGATCATCAGAGTCTGAAGTACCTGTTCTCGCAGAAGGAGCTGAACATGAGACATCGCAGATGGCTTGAGTTCATTAAGGACTACGATTTCACTATCTCTTACCATCCAGGGAGGGCGAACACGGTTGCAGACGCTTTGAGCCGGAAGGTGGAGGTATCAGTAGCAGGCCTATGCATTCAGGAATGGCGACTATTGGAGTCTTTAGCAGAGTGGAGGCCATTTACAGATAGCTCTGAGGGTGCAATGATTGCAGGATTGAGAGTAGAGCCTCAGACAGTATCGACACTGATTCATGCTCAGACTACAGATGAGGAGTTGAGCAGTTTACTACAGTTAGCAGCTAGAGATGGGTCAGACTTCAGAGTTGGAGTGGATGGAGGTCTGAGATTCAGAGACCGTATCTGGGTGCCGAGGATAGAGGACCTGAGACATGATATCATGGAGGAGGCACATAGATCGCGATATTCCATTCATCCAGGAAGCACCAAGATGTACAAGGATTTGCAGCGGAACTTCTGGTGGCGAGGGATGAAGAAGGTGTTGGCTTTTTAGCCTTAATCTTTATTTAGTTTTGATGATTAAGTAATCTAATCTTAATCTATATTTAATCAATCAACCTAGACAATCAAAGTAAGCAAACATGAATACATGCATTGCATATATATTCGTGTACTTGCGATATTCTTAATAGGTTGATGAAGAATCAAGCTAAGGAGCTTGGGGACAAGAAGATAAAGACTCAAGACATGTAATCAAGCTTTGGACCAATATGTAATGTAGTATAATTTGAGTCCTAAGGATTAATGTAAACTTGAGCACATTAGGATTCTGTCCCGTATCCCCACGGTTAACCGACCCCTTCTCGGTAAACCGAATCTTGTAGAGTTCGGTCCACCGAACACCTTGCGGTCAACCGTGTAGAATCCTTTAGGTGTTCCCTGGAATAACCACCTCGGTATACCGAACCGCCTTCGGTAGACCGAATTAGCCTGGACCAGTTTTGGACTTTGCTCCAACGGTCGTATTTAAATCTTGACCTAAAGCCAAATTGACTTATCCATATTCGGTACACCGAACTTCATTCGGTCAACCGAATCATATTGCTTTAGGAGACCAACGACTATTTAACTTGACCGTTATTGGTAAACCAATCTCCCACGCTTTGTCAGCGCAACCCGCGCCACTTCGGTATACCGAAGTATACACGGTCAACCGAACTTGAGTAGATCAGAGCCCAACCAATTCTACTGTCCACCTTGGAACGGTGAACCGAATGGACTTCGGTGAACCGAAATTAATTAGGGCTAAATAGATAAAAGCTACTGGAGGTTGGTGAACGGTGATCCGATACATAATCGGTCAACCGAGTTCTTTGTTCAGACCAATGTTTCGGACTACCGTGTGGATAACGGTCGACCGAATCTGTCTCGATTTCTGGCCGAGCTTAAGTCACATCTTGCTTTCTCATTAGTCCATTCCCCACCAACTCCCAAACGGCTAGATGAGCTTGAAGGCTTATAAATAGGACCTCATTTGGTTGCTTTGGACATCTTGAACACTTCCTATCTATCCAATACTCAAAGCCAAATCCTCTCCATCTTCAAGCTCTCAATCCACAACACTCAAGCCTAAACTTCACCACTTGCATATCCAATTCCATATCATATCCAAGTGTGCTCAAGTATAGAGTGTTAGTTAGATTGTGATTCCAATTCCTTATTCAAGAATCACCAAGTTGTAAAGCTTCGAGGAAGCTCCCTCTCGGGTTGTGAGAGGAGACACGAGCGAGGCGAGGTTGTTCGCGAGGCTCGGTGTTGTAAACGGCGTTGGTCTCGGCCCGGAACGGAGATCGGTTAGTGGAACCGTAAGCGAGGCTCGGGGGATCGAGCGAGGCTTGCGAGGAGGACTAGGACCCGGGTGTGGGTGCCGAACCTCTTTAAACTCCGGTGTCGACGAATTTGTGGTTTGCAATTGTCTCTTCCTTAATCCTTCGATTAGTATTTTTAATTCCGCATTTTTCTATCGATTAGAGGGCCATAGATCCTAACAGAAGGACGTTGCAGACTTTGTGTCGAGGTGTTTGGTCTGTCAGCAGGTGAAGATTGAGCACCAGAGACCAGCTGGGCAGATGCAGAGGATTGAGTTGCTCGAGTGGAAGTGGGAGCACGTGACGATGGATTTTGTTACGGGGCTACCGAAGACACGGAGATTCCACAATGCGATTTGGGTTATAGTCGATCGACTGACCAAGTCGGCGCATTTCTTAGCTATTAAGACCACTCTTGCTCTGGATGGTCTAGCTAAGTTATATATTGAGTAGATTGTCAGACTTCATGGTGTACCAGTCAGTATCATTTCAGATAGAGATCCCAGATTCACTTCGCGATTTTGGGAGAGTCTACACGGAGCACTTGGGACACGTCCGAAGTTTAGCACAACATTCCACCCACAGACAGATGGCCAGTCAGAGCGGACGATACAGACATTGGAGTACATGCTGAGGGCGTGCGCACTCGACTGGGCTGGGCATTGGGATGAGCACTTGCCACTGATAGAGTTCACCTATTACAACAACTACCACTCGAGTATTGGGATGACACCATATGAGGCATTATACGGGAGGCCGTGTAGATCTCCAGTATGCTGGAGTGATGTGGACGAGAGACAGCTAGTTGGACCTGACATTATACAGTTATACTCAGAGAAGGTCGACGTGATTCTGAGACGACTAGCTACAGCGCAGAGCAGGCAGAAGAGTTATGCTGATACGCGGAGGCGTGACCTGACTTTTGATGCAGGAGATCATGTTTTCCTGAAGATCTCACCTTCTAGAGGGGTGATGAGATTCATGAAGAAGGGGAAGCTGAGTCCGAGGTATGTCGGACCTTTTGAGATATTGGATCGAGTCGGGGAGGTGGCATATAGGATTGCCTTACCGCCACAGTTCGCAGGACTTCACAACGTCTTCCATGTTTCTATGCTGAGGAAGTACGTGGCCGATCCAGCTCATGTGATAGAGATAGCAGTGCCAGAGATCCAGCAGGATTTGTCGTTAGATGAGAGACCAGTTGAGATTGTGGATCAGATGGTACATCAGCTCAGGAGGAGAATGATTGACATCATTTCATGCTTATATTTGTATCTTATATCCATTATCTTACACCTAAGCAATGCTACGTGACGAGTTTTATGTTTAGTTTTCAGAAATAAAGAGGTTTGAAGAGAAGAGCCATGAAAGGACCCAAAAGCAGGAAAAAGGACTTAATTGTGAGACCTGGGGACCAAGATGCAAGAAAGAAGGACCTGATCGTAAGACAGAAGGACCTAAGAGCAAACCAGGAAACTCCACACCATCATGGGGAGTATTTTGGCAATTCGAGTCGGGTCGGAGCTCGAACAAGTCAAGTAACCGCATCAAAGACCAACAATACCAGAAAGTAAAGCCCACAAGAAGACCGAGACGGATCTGGGCCTTATAGGCCGCCAATTGGCGGTCTGGATCAAGCAAGATCCGCCCCAACTTCTCCTGGACTTGTATTAGTGTTCGTTTAGGGTATTTTTGGTATTGGTTTAGTCCCACATCGGGGGATTGTCCCAGATTAGCTTTTTCCATGCTTATAAATAGAACTCTTCACCTCCCTTTGTAAGCATCTCTTTTTTTGGTGGCCACCTTCCCTACTAAGAGTGAAGCCTTGAAGCAAAACTCTGGTGGGGGAAGAGCTACTTGTAATTGAGTGAGTTAATAATAGAAGTTTTCCTTTAATTGTGTTGTTTTGCTCTTAGTTTAATTTCCTTCCATATGCATGTTTGCTTGTTTGTTTTGTTTTATGCTTCTTTAATATTTCTTGCTTGATTAGTATAACTTTCATTTCAGTATTATGCTTTCTTTTGCTAATATAGTTAGTGTAATGAGTAGTGAGTAGTTCCATCCCCATTTGGGGGGTGGAGAAATATGTGATATAATCATGTAGTGTATTAAGTGTGTGTTATTTTTATCCCTTGAGCTTTAAATGATTTCCATAACCATCTAATGGGTCTCCACTCTTATCTTTGATATGCTAATGCTCTTGAATGAAGCTTAGCTTATGCTTTGATTAGTGGATCTATTTTGTGGGGAATGATAAGGTTAGGATATGGATATGAATTAATATTGGAAACACAAGTTGTAGTGTGTGAACTCTTGTTGCCTTTACCTTAGCTAATGTCTTGTATGTTTTAATGATGTAGTCTTATCTTAATTCATGTGGAGGCATAGTAGGGTCTAGTCTTTATACTTGAGTTCATTTAGCTTCATTCCAATTATTGTCTTGTATGTTTTAATGATGTAGTAAAATCTTAATTCATGTAGAGTCAAAGTTGGATGTAGTTTTATGATTTCATGCACTACATGTTGTGAGGAGCTTAATTACACACACATCACACACACATCTTTATGTTCACATCATCTCTCTACCCCCTTTGGGGCTTAGTTTATTGCTTATCTCCATTTCCATTTGCATCTTAGTGTAGTTTAGTGTAACCAACTTTTCTTCCCTTTCTTTACCTCTCGCCTTCGCACAAACCAAGCGTCGACACACCTCCTAGTGGACGACCCGTATTTTCCACCGGTTCAACGCGGCCGTGCACTTGCGGTTAAATATAAAACGATCGATCAAGTTTTATGCGCCGTTGCCGGGGAGGTGCGCTGTCCAGACCTTGGTTTGGGCGATTCGAGGGGTTTTTAATTTTTTGTTTTCCGTTTTTCTTAGTTTCAGGGAACAATCTGATCAAGGGGAGGCTACTGGGAAAATCGGAGGACCAGAAGACCAAAAGGGACCGCCAATCAGCGGTTGTAGACCGCCAATTGGCGGCATGGTGAGGGCTTCTTTCCTTCAAATTTCTCATGATAGTTAGTGCTGTAATATGTGTTATCTGGGAGCCCTATTTTGCATGCTATGACTTCTAGTTTGCTCCCAGACCATTAATCACTCCCCCTTTAATCAACTTGGACCATAAAACTCAAAGCAAAAGATTAGACTTCTTGCCATCTAGGTCATGCACCATTGGTAGACCTTGCATGCATTTGTCTTTTCTTTGCTTTACATTTTGTCGTTGATTGCTGGCGTGAGGTACGTGCACCCACATCCCTCATTCATGCATGTTTATTTCATGCATTAGTTAGTAAGGTGCATCGGGACAAGAGTGAGAGAGCGTTTGATTGGAGCGATTGATTGCTAGATCTAGGATCAAATCGCTACTAAGGAGGGGCTGTCCCATAAAAGATAAGGTGGGGGATTTCATCACCCTTTCCTTGGCCCCAAAAACCACTCTTAATAAAGCCTTAACTAAAAGCAAGTAGACATTGGCCCTAAGGAATTCGGACGCAATAGGAGAGTAATCTAGTCGAGACCGTCATAACCTGATCGGCGTTGCCTACCTTGTCGATAATAGGAGGTACTGGATCTCCGGATCTGGTATCACTTGCTGGGCATTGTGGTCCTCGTTGTAGGGAGGTGAGGCGTGTCGAGGCTAGTGACCTCGAAGTTAGGCGTCGTCTAGCTTAAGGACCCATTGCCTTACATTGTTTGAGTCGTGCTTGCTAGTTAGGCTTCTTCCTGATCCCACTACCCACGCTAGCTCTAAGGATTCTTCCCTCCTCACCTGAGTCCTCTCCTCATCTATTCTCTACGTTTAGTCTCCTCCTTTAGTACACCTTCTGTTGTGTATTTTTTAGAGTCGAGTTGAGCGTTTTTATGCGAGGTTGGGCTCGTTCTGGTGAGAGCGCTCGACTCGAGAGAGTGCTTATTTCTGAGATGGAAGATCTTGGTGATCGACCATCTCCGCCCCGTGCTCCTTTGGAGCAAGAGGGTGAGTCGTCTCGTGGTGGCGAGGGAGACCGGGTTCCATACATGGACTACCTCGGTCCATTCCCACCACCACGTAGACCTCCTTCTCCTCCTCCTCTGACTCGAGAGGAAGGGAGATTCGGTCAGGATCGAGTTCTAGGTGCACCACCACCTTTAGCTCGACAGGATAGGCCGATGATGTTGTGGGAGTGGACCCATCCTGTTCGGGCCGCGCAGCCTTCTTGCATAGTTGTTCCCCCTGCTCGCGGGAACAACTATGAGCTGAAACCTCAGTATGTGAGCATGCTTCCAACCTTTACTGCCAATAAGGAGGATCCGTATATTTTTATACGCGAATTCGAGGAAGTATGCTCCATGTTCAAGCTTCAACAGCTTGACGAGGATTCTGTCCGGTTGAGGATGATTTCGTTCGCATTGAAGGATAATGCGAAGAAATGGATGTATAGCCTCCCGGCGAGCTCGATTCGGTCTTGGGATGACTTTGTGACCGTCTTTCTGAAGAGATTTTTCCCTCAAAGGAAAACTCAACAGATATGGCACCAGATGCATCAAATGTATCAGACCGAGACCGAATCTTTTCATGGTTTCTTTGAGAGGTTCAAGGACCTTCTCCAGCAATGCCCTCATCATGGACTTGAGCTATGGCAGCTGTGCCAGATTGTTTATGAGGGCATCAACTACAACACCCGCACATTGTTGGAGTCGATGTGTCAGGGTGACTTCCAAATGAAACCCATCGAGGAGGCATGGGACACTTTTGAGTCCATGGCTGAGCGCACCTTCGAGTGGGACACCATGAGAGAGCCACCAGCCGCCAGGTCTTCTGGTCGAGCTGGATCATATCATGTTGAGTCAACTATCGCGTCTGAGGCGAAAATTGCTGCTCTCATGCGTAGGATTGAGAGTTTGGAGATGGACCGAGCTCCTGTAGCTCAGGTCGCTACTCCCGGGTGTGGTAGGTGTGGACTTACGGGCCATGATGACTTGGAATGCGCTTACACTCCAAGGGATACTGAGCATGCAAATGCGATGTATCAACAGCGGCCCCGTAACGACCCGTACAGTCACTCCTACAACTCGGGATGGCGTAACCATCCTAACTTCTCTTGGGGGCCTAGTGGGGGTCACGGTCAGAGCTCGCACGCTCAACCTCAACCTCCACCCTATCAACCTCCACGCCCATCGGCGACCTACCAACCCCCACATCAAAGGTCTCAACACCAAAATTACCAACCTGCTCATGCCTCATCGTCGGGGTATTCCAACCAGACTCCACCACCTCAGCGGGTTGACCCCAAGGACCCTTCTAGTGATCCGACCCTTCAAGCATTCATGGAGAGCATGCAAAGTACAGTCAAGGCTTTGGAAATGCAAGTTAGCCAATTGGCTCATCAATTCCATGAACGCGAGAAGGGTCAGTTCCCGAGTCAACCTGTGGTAAATCCCAGGGGTCAGCCTGCTAATACCAGGCAAAATGTACACAATGTTGAAAGTGACCCTTCCCAACATGCTAATGTTATTCATACCTTGAGATCGGGAAGGGTCGTTGACAACAATGTGAAAATGCCGGAAGCCAACCCAATTGGCGAGACTTCCGAGGAGAGTCTTGAGCCTATCAAGGAACCTAATTCTGAGACTCCTCCTCGTGATTCTTATGTCCCCAAGGCACCATTCCCTCATCGGTTGACTAAAAAACGTGATGAGCATTGGGATAAGATCGTTGAGGTACTTAGGCAAGTAAAGGTGAACATCCCGTTGTTGGACGTTGTTCAACAAATGCCACCGTATGCCAAGTTCCTCAAGGACCTTTGCGCCACCAGGAGAAAAACAAATGTGCCCAAAAAGGCCTTTTTGGCCGCCAATGTGAGCTCCATATTGACACAACCCATGAATGTCAAGTACAAGGACCCTGGTTGTCCAACTGTCTCTTGCATGATTGGGAATGTGACCATCTCTCAAGCTCTATTGGATTTGGGGGCATCTGTGAATCTCTTGCCTTACTCAGTCTATGTCAACCTTGGGATAGGCGATCTTAAACCAACGAGGACAACCCTCCAGTTGGCTGATAGATCCGTCAAAATTCCACGAGGAAGTGTGGAGGATGTCCTTATCAAAGTGGGTGAGTTCGTATTTCCGGTTGATTTCATCATCTTGGATACTGAACCCGTGTCCAACCCACAAGGACAGATTCCAGTGATCCTTGGGAGGCCATTTCTTGCGACATCTAATGCTTTGATCAATTGTCGCAATGGCTTGATGAGGTTGTCTTTTGGAAACCTCACGGCGGATTTCAACATCTTCACTCTTGGTAAGCAACCTGGGCTCTTCGACGACACTGTCGGAGCCAATTTCATCCAGGACACGGATGAGCCTGACTCATTAGGCATGTTCGACTCACATCGACATATTATTGAGGTGCCTAATGATCAGGTTGCGAGTGAAGAGGATCTTGAGGAATCCGCCAGCATATCTCTGGACGAGGAGGCACATCTGGGTGCTTGCTCCTCTTACCCTGTGGCCCTTGAGCCACTTGAAAGTAACTCTGAATCTGACAAGGACCCACCTCTGGTCGAGCTTAAACCGCTCCCCGATAACCTAAAGTACATCTTTTTAGGGGATAATGAGACCTTGCCACTCATTATTGCTTCTGATCTTGAAAAAGATCAAGAGGTTGCCCTCAAAAGAGTACTCTTTGAAAACAAAGAGGCAATCGGGTGGTCCTTGAAGGATATCAAGGGAATTAGCCCTGGTATTGTTCAGCATCGGATCCACATGGAAGAGGATTCTCGGCCCCGCAGGGACCCACAACGGAGATTGAATCCTGTACTGAAGGAAGCCGTCCGAAAGGAGGTTCTTAAGTGCTTGGATCATGGCATAATCTATCCTATCTGTGATAGTTCGTGGGTGAGTCCTGTCCATGTGGTTCCCAAGAAGTCAGGCGTGACAGTTGTGGAGAATGAGCATAATGAGCTTATCCCGACACGTCTGCAAACTGGCTGGCGAGTTTGCGTTGATTATCGCAAGCTCAATGCGGCAACGAGGAAAGATCATTTCCCGTTGCCGTTCATTGATCAGATGTTGGAAAGGTTGGCCGGACATGAGTACTATTGTTTTCTTGATGGATACTCCGGTTACAACCAAATTCCCATCGCCCCCGAGGACCAAGAGAAAACCACATTCACTTGTCCCTTTGGCACGTTTGCCTACCGTCGCATGCCCTTTGGGTTATGCAATGCGCCAGCAACGTTTCAGAGGTGTATGATCAGCATCTTCTCCGATATGGTTGAGCGTTTCCTTGAGATCTTCATGGACGACTTTTCCATATTTGGCGCTTCCTTTGATGAGTGCCTTCATCACTTGAGTCTTGTCCTCAAGCGATGCCGTGAGAAGAACCTCGCTCTCAATTGGGAGAAATGTCACTTCATGGTGAAGCGAGGGATTGTACTTGGACATGTGGTCTCAAGTAGGGGAATTGAGGTCGATCCCGCCAAAGTGGGTATCATTGCTAATCTCCCACCGCCACGTAATGTGAAGGATATCCGCGCCTTTTTGGGGCATGCTGGATTCTATCGGCGGTTCATTCGGGATTTTAGTAAAATCGCTCGACCTCTCACTGCGTTGTTGGCTAAGGATGCCATTTTTGAGTTCACACCGGATTGCCACCATGCCTTTTTGACCTTGAAGAAAGAGTTGACTTCAGCTCCCATTATTAAGGCACCGGTGTGGACTGAACCCTTTGAGTTAATGTGTGATGCATCTGACTTCGCTGTGGGAGCAGTGCTTGGGCAACGATTGGACAAATTGCCTCATGTGATCTACTATGCCAGTAGAACACTCAATGATGCCCAATTGAACTACACTGTGACCGAGAAGGAATTCTTAGCGATCATATTTGCTTTGGAGAAATTCCGGTCGTACTTGATTGGCTCCCACGTGATTATCTATTCTGATCACACAGCCATCAAACACCTCATGGCGAAGAAAGATGCAAAATCCCGACTCTTGAGATGGATCTTGTTGTTACAAGAATTCGATCTCGAGATTCGGGACAAAAAAGGGTGTGAAAACGTTGTAGCTGACCACTTGTCTCGTCTAGAGACGACCAACCCACAGGACCAAATCATTAACGATAAATTTCCTGACGAGCAGTTGTTCACGATCGAAGATAACCCTTGGTTTGCCGACATCGTGAACTACCTCGTGACCGAGCAATTTCCTGTGAGTTGGTCAAAATCTGACCAATCCAAATTTAGATCGTATGCCAGATTCTTTCACTGGGACGACCCCTACCTATTCAAATACTGCTCTGACCAAATTTTCAGGCGGTGCGTCCCAGATTCCGAGTTCCAAAGTGTACTCCACTTCTGCCATTCTAAGGCATGTGGAGGACACTTTGGAGCAAAGAAAACTGCTGCCAAGGTGCTCCAATCTGGATTCTACTGGCCCACTCTTTTCAAGGATGCTTACAACTTTTGTAAGCAATGTGATAGGTGCCAGTGCCTTGGCAGGATTGGTCGACGTGACATGATGCCTTTGCAAAATGTCCTTGTTGTCGACATCTTCGATGTGCGGGGCATCGATTTCATGGGTCCCTTCCCGAACTCGTTCGGGAATGTTTACATTCTGGTGGCCGTTGACTATGTGTCTAAGTGGGTTGAGGCTATACCCACAAAGACCAATGACAACAAGGTGGTCACCAAATTCTTGAGGGACATTTTTTCACGATTTGGTACTCCTCGTACCATAATCAACGATAGGGGTACCTACTTCTGTAATCGCTCCTTTGAAGCGCTTATGCGGAAATATTCGATCACCCACAAGCTTGCGACCCCATACCATCCGCAAACTAGTGGGCAGGTCGAAATCTCTAACCATCAATTAAAGCAAATTCTGGAGAAGACGGTTAGTTCCTCGAGGAAGGATTGGTCTACCAAGTTGAATGACGCGTTGTGGGCTTTCCGCACCGCGTACAAGACCAATTTGGGTATGTTCCCATATCGGGTAGTGTACGGCAAGGCTTGCCACCTACCCGTCGAGCTTGAGCATCGGGCTTTCTGGGCGATCAAGAACCTGAATATGGATCTTGATCAAGCAGGAGTACAACGTAAGCTCGACGTTGTGGAATTAGAAGAGCTACGCAATGATGCGTACGAGAATGCCAAAATTCATAAGTCCCGAGCCAAGATGTTTCACGATCGCATGATTATGCGAAAGATGTTTACGGCCGGGCAGAAGGTGTTGGTCTACAATTCCCGGCTTCATCTGTTTGCGGGTAAGCTCCGCAGTCGCTGGTCTGGCCCGTTTATTGTCCAAAACGTTTATCCTCATGGAGCGGTTGAGATCTTGAACCCAGGGAATGGGGACGTGTTCAAAGTTAATGGACAACGCCTCAAACCCTACTTGGAGGGGGCACCAGCCGAAGTCGAGGAGGTCATGTTCCTTCATGAACCTCCCTCGCACTCAACCATTCATGCTCCTACATGAGTGGTTGAGCTTTCATGTGTATATATGTTAAAAAAAAACTCTTTCAGTGAGCATCGATTGTTGTGGGCCCCAACCCTTGAGTATTTGGGCCCCATTTCTTTCACGTATTTGTATCCCTTCTTTAGCATCTCACAGGTTTTGAGGGAAGTTGGGTTGTGTCCATCAACATAGCCATGAACTTTCTTGTGCACTTCACGTTGGTGAGATCTCTTCTGTTTCATGCATGCATCCATGTAGTATCTTGCTTGCATTCATTGAGGACAATGCATGAAGTAGGTGTGGGGGGTGTTTTACGTGTGTACATAGTTGAGTCTTTTTCCTTTGATTTTGTTTTCTTTTGTTTGCATTTTTAGGGTCATGTTAGTGTGCTGCATTTAATATCGATATATCTGCTTGCCATGATCCTTGGGTGACTTGTCTTCTTTTGCTTGCCTAGTGCTTCAAAATTTTCACATTTCTTTCAAAATCTTCATGTGTTTTCGAAAGAAAATGTTTTGTGGGTTTTGCGTGTGTTTAGCATGTGCAAAACCGTTGAGAGGCAAAGTAAAAAGAAAGCTCCCAAAATTTGTCTTGAACTTGATGCATTAGGATATCTAATACGTGGCTTTAGGATTTATCGAGTCGTTAGGATGCACCCCAGTTTTCCTTTGGGGGTGAGTAATCATAGGGTTTCAGTGCTCAAACATTCAAAGAAGTCCACCCTGAACCTAGTGAGTCAATAATTCGTGTTTGTTAATTTAGGAAGTTTGTTGTAGTCAAGGACCCTCTTAATCTTGTTGTGAGACATTAGTGTAGGGGTTTTGGTTCATGTGTAGATAAGAAATAAGTGAGTAGATGTTCTCTCTTCTCGCACGGCTCCTATCACTCGGGAAAGTAGGTCTGAAGGGACTTTGTGCCTGGTGCTTTCGAGTCATCTGACTTGGGATGCGCCGACCGAACTCCCGTTACACGGGTGGTAGGGATTGCCCTATGTGGAGATTTGGGGAAAGGTGTACGTGATAGTGTAAGTCCTCATGGGCAATGATGCACGAAACCTGACCCTGGGAGAATGAAGCTCCAACTAATAAAAAGAAAAAAAAACAATGTGTGAAAAGAAACAAAAAGAAAAAATGTTAATGCAAATAAGAACCTTAATGGACCTTACACTTTGTATCACTTGAGGATCTTGAGGTTGTCCATGTCTTTCACTTAATTCCTTATTTAACTTGCACGAATGGTTTATTAGGCTAGGTGTGGACTGATTACCTATATAGAGTCGGCCCGTAGGATTACCGCGTCCATTGATCGACAAAATATTTCCAACGAGTCGAGGTCTAGATTGAATAATGCATCTTGTTCGGATTTTGTGGGTATATCCGCTGAAAACCCTCAGGAGACAACACTCCTCCTCCTTGGCAACAAAGATGTTTAACGGCTTGTTGCACGTGCTAAGTGCAACTGTGATTCCTACGAAAGTGAGTTAGGATTTCTTGTTTCTCGTTTGCTTTTCTCTTTCTTTGTTTTGCTCGGGACTAGCAAAAACTTAGGTGTAGGGGTATTTGATTGACATCATTTCATGCTTATATTTGTATCTTATATCCATTATCTTACACCTAAGCAATGCTACGTGACGAGTTTTATGTTTAGTTTTCAGAAATAAAGAGGTTTGAAGAGAAGAGCCATGAAAGGACCCAAAAGCAGGAAAAAGGACTTAATTGTGAGACCTGGGGACCAAGATGCAAGAAAGAAGGACCTGATCGTAAGACAGAAGGACCTAAGAGCAAACCAGGAAACTCCACACCATCATGGGGAGTATTTTGGCAATTCGAGTCGGGTCGGAGCTCCAACAAGTCAAGTAACCGCATCAAAGACCAACAATACCAGAAAGTAAAGCCCACCAGAAGACCCAGACGGATCTGGGCCTTATAGGCCGCCAATTGGCGGTCTGGAACCGCCAATTGGCGGTCTGGATCAAGCAAGATCCGCCCCAACTTCTCCTGGACTTGTATTAGTGTTCGTTTAAGCTATTTTTGGTATTGGTTTAGTCCCACATCGGGGAATTGTCCCGGATTAGCTTTTTCCATGCTTATAAATAGAACTCTTCACCTCCCTTTGTAAGCATCTCTTTTTTTGGTGGCCACCTTCCCTACTAAGAGTGAAGCCTTGAAGCAAAACTCTGGTGGGGGAAGAGCTACTTGTAATTGAGTGAGTTAATAATAGAAGTTTTCCTTTAATTGTGTTGTTTTGCTCTTAGTTTAATTTCCTTCCATATGCATGTTTGCTTGTTTGTTTTGTTTTATGCTTCTTTAATATGTCTTGCTTGATTAGTATAACTTTCATTTCAGTATTATGCTTTCTTTTGCTAATATAGTTAGTGTAATGAGTAGTGAGTAGTTCCATCCCCATTTGGGGGGTGGAGAAATATGTGATATAATCATGTAGTGTATTAAGTGTGTGTTATTTTTATCCCTTGAGCTTTAAATGATTTCCATAACCATCTAATGGGTCTCCACTCTTATCTTTGATATGCTAATGCTCTTGAATGAAGCTTAGCTTATGCTTTGATTAGTGGATCTATTTTATGGGGAATGATAAGGTTAGGATATGTATATGAATTAATATTGGAAACACAAGTTGTAGTGTGTGAACTCTTGTTGCCTTTACCTTAGCTAATGTCTTGTATGTTTTAATGATGTAGTCTTATCTTAATTCATGTGGAGGCATAGTAGGGTCTAGTCTTTATACTTGAGTTCATTTAGCTTCATTCCAATTATTGTCTTGTATGTTTTAATGATGTAGTAAAATCTTAATTCATGTAGAGTCAAAGTTGGATGTAGTTTTATGATTTCATGCACTACATGTTGTGAGGAGCTTAATTACACACACATCACACACACATCTTTATGTTCACATCATCTCTCTACCCCCTTTGGGGCTTAGTTTATTGCTTATCTCCATTTCCATTTGCATCTTAGTGTAGTTTAGTGTAACCAACCTTTCTTCCCTTTCTTTACCTCTCGCCTTCGCACAAACCAAGTGTCGACACACCTCCCAGTGGACGACCCGTATTTTCCACCGCTTCAACGCGGGCGTGCACTTGCGGTTAAATATAAAACGATCGATCAGAGAACGATTCCGATGGTGAAGGTCAGGTGGCAGCATCACAGTATCAGAGAGGCTACCTGGGAGATCGAGGAGGACGTCAGGAGGCAGTATCCAGAGTTATTCCGGTAAGTCAGTTGTTCCGAATTTCGCGGACGAAATTCCTTTAAGGAGGGTAGATTGTAATAACCTTAATCTAAAACACCCTAATTAACCTAAACTAAACCTAATTAACCTTAATTAAGCTTGAATAGTAAAGCATGAGGTGGAAGAATTGGATAAGATTTGGTTTTTGCTATAAATAGAGGTGTTAGGTTTAAGAAAACGTTTTTTTCATTGCTTGAGTTTATCAGAGAGTGAGAGAGGCGAATTTGGAGAAGAAGAAGAAGGAAAGAAGGAGAGGAAGTGAAGGTGAAGAGTTGGGTTAGGCTTGCCAAAGCTTGGGAGACTTCCACAAACGTCAATAAGGTATGCCAAATCTTCATTATAACTCACATAAGCTTTGTGAGTGTTGGGGATCGGCATTGGTGTCGAATTCCCCATCGGATTGCAACCTATTCAGAGGTTGAAGACGACGATTGGTCGACCAGTGCCTGTGGGCAGTCGACCGATGCTATTATTATATTGATTTGCACCCGCAAACGGTCGAACGATGTCTGAGGACGGTCGACCGTTATGCCAGATTCGTGCGGGAAAAAGGGTTTAATGCTGTTATCGGTCGAACGAGTCCACTTAGCCGGTCGACCGAAACAATGAGAATAGGTCGGTTGGGGATTTTGACTTATTAAACGGTCGAACATCCTTAACCTGGTTCGACCGATCTATTCGATGCTAAGTTGGTTGGGAGCTTTGACCATCAAAACGGCCGACCGCTCTTTAAGTTTCGGTCGACCGACGGAGCATTTTAATTAAGCAGTAGAGTGCCTGTGATGTTTCGGTCGAACTGTATCTCAGTTCCGGTCGACCGAATATTACTTAGGCAAAATGCTGAAATCCCTGTTATTGGTTGAACAGATCCTTGGTTCGACCGGTCAGATATATAAATATTATAAATATTGTATAGCGTAAACCATCCAAGCGGTCGACCGCTAGATGACTTTTGTTCGACCAATGGGTCGGTAATTCGGTTGGCGTGGTTCGACCGATACACTTGTTTGTACAGTACAGAGTACTATGCGGAGGACCGGTCGACCGGTGTGCTTGTAGCGGTCGACCGATCTGCCGCAGGTTTGTGGATTTATCCACACGCGAGCCGTCGAGTATAGGTCGACTACCGGCTCCGAGACGACGGTCGATTACCGGCCTTGAGAGCGACAGATTTCACATTCGACAAGGGCGTATTATTGTTGGCCTCTCATATCGAGCGGGGTGTGAGAGATGAGTGCCGTAAACCTTGGGCTGTTTGCTGGGGTTTGTCGGTAGGCCGAGGATGTTCCGGCAGGGTGCGCGTCTGGCGGCTCTTGGGGGAGCAGCGGCTGTCGTCTGACCCGAGTTGTGCACGGCGGACTGACTCGCTCCTGGGGTGGCGGCGTAGTGCCAGGGTTCCTTTCTGCGGCTTTTGGGGAGCAGTGGTGCCGACTGACCATTGTGATGCAGCGGTGGACTGACTTGACCCTCGTGGTGGCATGAGTGTTTCAGTACCGCGGAGGCGGAGATGGGTATTATTGTGGACCCGAGGCGGATGATCATGTGCATTGCATTGCATTGTCTTTAATTCCATTTTGTATTTTGGGAGGTTTGGTATACGGGGTTCCTGCAGGGAACTCAGGCATGTTTCAATTGTTTGCATTTCAGGTAGCGAGCAGCATTAGAGTCGAGGTGGTGGCCGAGGAGGGTGCCCCCGGGATCTGATCCTGTCTTCTTTTTGTCTTTTGTTGAGGTAGTGATTACATGTATATTCATTTCTGTTGTAATCACAGTTGACTCATATGTATATTTTGACTTCCACGTGGATCTATATCTTTATATATTATATATGTTGGTTTGGTTTCTCGTGACGTGCCCTGTGTTGACCATTGACGGTCTTTATTATTGTTTAAATTTTCTGCTGTTTTCGGGGATGTTACATTAATAGTCTTCATTAAAATAAAGATTGGATAAGGCAACAATCTTCCTTTTTTATGATTGCAAATTTAATGCTTAATTGTGAGCAAAAAAGATCAAACAGATTCAAATACATACTCGTATCTATATTCTCAAGTTGTGATTTTATGATTGTGATTACTCTCCCTCTGTATATGCCTCTCCTGATTATTCTCCAAATTTGATATTATTCAACATGCACAAGTAAACTTCAAAAGTGAAATTCATTGAATTAAAGAGAAGATAACATGTAACACAAGGAAAAGGAAATTTTCGAAGCAAATACATAAGCGATAGTTGAAGTTATGAAAACCATGTATAGCTATATCATCTTCAATATTTGCATGCAGGAGCTTAAGTCGTCAACATCATTAGGTATCTCTGGATGTGCCTCGTGGACCAGTGGTGTGTAGCATGGATCACAATACTCCCAAGTCAGCTTGCTTCAATGATTCTCGGGTTCATGTGTCCATCCGTTATCGGGTGGATTGGCTTGATAATCTCTATGCGAGCATTGTCCTTGGTAGTAGTGTCCCCCGTAAGAGCTTTGGCCTTGGTAATAATAGTTGTAGGCTTGCCCGCAAGATAACAGTGGTAGCTCTGGAAGGCAGTAACGATAGATTTCAAAATCCAAATCCATATTTGCAATCGGGGCTTACTCTTCTTCTTCATCATCTTTACCATCTTGTCAACCATCTCTTCCATCACCATCAGACTCAATCTCCTTGTCTTTCCTTTCCGGCTCTCTCGAGAATTCTCTTCCATCCTTAATGAGGCCCATCAAGGAGATGAATGTGTAGGATAAGGGATTGTGCTTGTCGAGTGATGCTTCAAGTTTGAAACAAAGATCATCCATAATAGTTATAATCACCATGAAAAACGGAAGAACCAGGGTGTCTTGACAGCAAGCATATGCTAGATGAAATGTTGGGGCCAATTGTTAGGATCTTCACCACCAAATGATAAAGAATCACTTGGAGCTTTACGTTTATTTACTTGTGATGCCATCGTCTTGGATAGAGGATCATTTCGGCTTCAAGAGAGTTAGCCTTTGGATTACACACGATTGCGAAAAAATCGAGATAATCGATTGGAAGAGGTTTGTCGTAGATGTCTTTGGCTTCATCTGGTAGTTTGAGCAAGTTGCTAAGGAGCGTGGTCGTGATGTAGTGGGTCTGGAATAGAGCGAAGTCGTTGCCACCGGTCTCATCGGATTCGATGTTGAAATTGGCCTTCAAGTGGGCATAAAAATCCCACACATGATCCTAGTATCAGTTCTTTGGAAGGTGCTCACAAAGAAAGTGATTGAGGTGATTAACCTCAAGTTATTGTGCAACATCACACGCCTTGAAATCCTAGAGCACAACTTGCCTTAAAACGTTGATCTTTGAGTTTCCTTAACGAAAAAAAACTTCAATTGGCAATCGATATCCATGACTTCTTCCAAAAGTATGAGTGACTCAGAGTTAGTGCGAGCTTTCGAATGGTCAAGTCTAACCACTAGGAGAATGGGACAACTAAAGCAACTGCTAGTTATTTGAATTAATTCAAGGAAAATATTGGAAAAATAAAGAAGTTGGATCAGACAACTCAAATTGGATCAGACAACTCATCTTTAAAGATGAACCGGTCGACTAATATTTAATGGCTAAGGGACTCATTGAAGCATTTTGTCGAACATTGGTTATGCAACTAGTTAAATATACTTAAGCAATTTGTAAAGTCAAATAAAAATGAACAAATGACATGTATCTACCAGAAAGTAACTAAAATTTAAGACCTCACTAATGACATACTATCTTGAACATTTAAAGTGTGATACGGAATATAAGTTTGTAAAAATTAAAGACAATATATATGTAATCCCCTAATTAAGTAACAAAGGGATGAGCATAGGATGACAGAAATGTGTTTTCTTAGCTTAGTAATTCAGTGATGAAATTGAAATTTCCTAGATGGATTACAACTAAGTGTATAACAACTCATTTGCATATTTCATCGAACACCTCGTGGGCAACTCCACAAAAACAAGGGACTTAGTAACCTACACAAAAAGGTTGTGCTTTACATGATAAATGAAGTAAGCCAACAAATACTTTTAATTGTCTTATATCTCTCCGAATATGTTATTGGTAAAAGTTAGATTGCATAAGTAAGCTAAGGGAAAATTAACTATAGGGTGGACTTACCGACACTGGCTTTACGGACTACTTTGAAGCGTACTAGTCTTGCGTAGCATACCAATCCGATACGAGGCAACCGTTTCTTTATGAGACTATGGGTGTCTTTCTAGGACTGCAGATTCATATTAAATATCGATCGTACTTAGACATTCATAAAATATCTATTGTAGTGTACTTGTAAGAAGTGAATTCGAACTAAACGACTTTTTAAAATAATTGTAATTATTGTACAGGGTACAAGGTCAGGTCTAGCATCGGCTTATCGTGTTGGGCCCAGACTTGTCACGATAAGGGCGCACGGAGCTGTCCTGTCATGCTGGGTTTTTTTTAAATAATTTCAAAAATCTTTAAAAACACCTAAAGTATCTAAATAAATACATAAAAATACCAGATCCCGCCATGCTCCGACCTGGCACGATTAGCCCAACAGGCCGCCACGCCGGGCATACCCAGTACCAAGTCTATATATGGGAGGATGTGTCATAAACTAATTGGAAGGCTGCAAGTGCCGATGGTGCATAATGTTAATTATAGATAGCTTAATGACCTGTTAACATGTTTATTTTTTAAGATATGTTGTTGAGATATTTTACCATATTGCTAATGGATATTATTTCATTAGTGCAGAAAAATTCATATAAGTTGAATATACAAGGGTATATACGACGGATTTCGGCGGTTCAACGACCGTCCTATATGTCTCTGATGCTTACGCCTTGGTGTATAGACATCGACTTATACGACTGACGTTTATACCCTGTATAGACATCAGTTATATAGTACCAACGTCTATACTTTTAAATAACCAAAAAAATACATTACGAACTATAACATGCATTCAACTTGTACATTAATCAACCATCTTAAACCCAAGCACCCCAAGTACATTAATCAACCATCTTAAGCCTCAACCCAAGTACATTAATCCGACTTGCCTATTGTAGTATGATACCAAACTCTCATTTAGAAGTAAAGGAGTAGTGTGGTACATCAACCCCACCAACCAAAAATCATTCTTCGATGTGAGACTAAACTACAACACATACAATAAGTGTCATGTGTATAGGATAGTCAACGTAAATACGTTTAAATAATCCCTAAAAAAACATTGCAATACTACCATATATTCAACCTGCCCTTAGTGCCCCAAGTGCCAATCTTTTGACCATTTTATATATATATTAAGTATATATATCCCACTTGCCTATTGTTTTATGGTACCCAACTCTCATTTAGATGTAAATGAGTGGTGAAGTACATCAACCCCACCAACCAAAAATTCTTCTCCAATGTGAGACTAAACTACAACACCATGGGAATCGTCACTATCCAAAGTAACAAACAGTACCATTAATCGCACACAAATGCAAAATTACACACAAATTAATTAGTACAATTCCATATCAACTACGATAATGAACCTATCAAACAACAATATTTTTGACAAACAAGTACTATTAAATGATTACATCATCGATAGAAATTCAAAAAAGAAAGAACATCATTTTTTACGTACAGAACCAGACAAAAAAATCTCAACACTAAGAACAAAACATTCCAGTACATATTTCATTGCAACAAGCAGTTTTTCAATAGGCGTCGGTGTTATATTAGGCTGGTGTCTATACAACCTATAGAGGTCGGCCTACTATAACATCGACGCCTATGTATCCGTATAGGCATCGACTATAGTCATATCCGACGTCTATAATGTTAGGTGTCGTTCGTTTTGGGATTCGACATATATATTATGACGCATATTCCCTATTTTGTACTAGTGTTTTAGCTAAATTATACTGATGGTCATAATTTATTGGGAATGTTCTTTACCTACCGAATGTAATGATGTGTTTTTCTTTTGAATAAAATAATTATTAGATTATTTGTTTGAACATAGGCCATTGGAGTATAAAATTTTCATAAATTCACATAGTAGTGCTTTTTTTGTAAATGATGACTTTTAGTGTAACTATGTAATGGTACTTGCATAATGCTCGTTTTTTATAAGCGAAGAGCAAGCAAGTAATTTGCCTCCACCGTGGCCACCACCTAGGCAAGAAAAGTGGAAAAGGGCACGTGGTAGACCCGACTGAAGTTACATGACTGACGAATCTGCAAATGTTGCAAACAAGATTCTAAGTATTAAATTTAAAAGTAATATTTATATCTTAATTAGTATAATATTTATAATATAATTTTGTCATAGGACAAGCTTTCACTGCAAGCCTCATCAGGAGAATTTGTCTCGGATGGTAGAAATGACATATTATCCATGGATTTGGGTAAAGAGGAGCATTCGGGACGAGTTTGAGGTGTGGATAATTGAATTGGAATTCGTTAATACTTTGGGTCATCGTCTTCTTCAGATCGAGGATTACTCGGGAAAAGCAGGAATTGAGGCAAAGAATGGGAGATTTGGAGAGTATGGTGAGAAATCTCTATGCTATGAACAACCTACCTTTTAATATGCCAACGCCTCGGAGTACATCAAGTGTTAATCCTGAAGATGAAATCGTGAAGCCAACCGTCCAATTAATTTAGAAAACATCAATTCAATACCAACAACTGAGGAAAAATAAACAATTGAGGTAAAAAATTAATTATATTTGTATTGTTAGTTGTTGTTAATTTTAACTTAAATCTACTTACAGGATGACCATGAATGTGGACTCTTTGTAAGAGATCCCGATTTGCGACTTGTAACTTATGGAAAGGTATATGCGTTGAAGACGCATCACAGATCTCAAAATGTAGCAGTGACTTTAGATAATCTTGTCGATGCTGAAGCTTTCTTTCCAATACCAGAATCTAAAGTTCATAAGGTTGGGGAGGCCAAAGGCTACGTATTGCAGTGGCCACGTTCTTTGATAAAAATGAAAAAAAACAAAAAAAGTATTCATTTATAATTAATATACGGTTTTATGATCGTCATATATATTGTTTAAGTATGGATGTTCTAACAATGTATATTTTTATGTTAAAGGTTGAACCTCCACGATCTAAGGGTTCCAAAAAAATTGTCGGGTTTAATGAAAATGTGTTGCCTAAGAACTGCTTATTGGTATGCAATTTCATAAAATTTAAACCTGAGGACGATGTTGTGGAGAGTGTTATGGAGAAAGAAGTCGTAGGCTCCACAACCATAGATGACTTAGAACTAAAATTGTATGTATTCATGAATGATGTCATTCAATTTCTAAAGTCAGAGAAATTGAATATAACAATCATTCAAGTTTGTTTAAAGTAAGTCATTCATATATATGTTACTTTTCACGGTATTTGTTTATGTTGTAAGTTTTGGCATTTATATAATGTTTATTGATTGTAATATATAGGTGTCTTTACCAAATGCCTTATGGAAAGTGATTTGGATATTTATGTCCAACTTTACTTTGCCACCCCGGACGACAAAATGACGGCACCCGATCGTAAGGTATTGCGAAGGTGATGGCTGAGGGGGACAAGATGTATTATCTTGCACCGTATTGGGAGATGTATGTTTTTACTTATTTGATATAATACATGTAGTATTAAAATTAATTAATTATGTTTTTTCTGAAAGAATTTTATCTAGTGATTATTGGATGTTAGATATTATTTGTCCCGATACAAATACTGCATATTGGTTTGATCCTTTAGATTCAGACAAACCCAAGAAAGATTTCAAGCAGATTCTGCAATTGTAAGTTCTTTTAAATTACTATTTTAAAACATAAAAATACATTGTTGTCAAATTATCAATTTCTGTAGAACTATGGATATATATAAAGCATTGGGAAAAAAGAAACCAAAAAAGACAACAACTTGGCATGCTATGAAGGTAGGATGATTAAATTATTTTTGAAACAATAAACCCTATATTTTTAATTAATTTCGTTGTTTCGTAATATACATTATGTCTTAATTGTAGTACCATAAACAAACTGGAAATACTGAGTGTGGATACTATATCATGAGGTATATGGAATAAATTGTGGAGTTAGGTTTGCATGATAGAGATTTATGAGAGGTAATATGTAACTTCTACCTTATATTGAGATATACATCTTATTTTCATAAAGTTGTATGGTTATATGGCTTTATTTAATTTGTAGCTCTTTGGAGAAACTCTTGAACCATATTCACAATCCGAGCTCGACAACACACATGAGAGGTGGTCTTCCTTTTTCATTACACGTATGCTTGTAAGTTGATGATCAATAAATATCCTCAAGAGGTGGTCTTCCTTTTTCATTACGTGATGAGATACATGGAGGAAATCCTCGAATTGGCAACTCAAGACGTATGCCTATCCGAGGTAATGTAGATCGTTATTCAATTGTATAGTTGTAGTTTCAATATTTAGTTATTAACATTCACACTTGTATTTTTTTGATAGGTCTTTCCAAAAAGTAGTGATCCCTTCTCGCAACAGGAGCTCGATGAAACTCGCGACCGATGGACTCGCTATTTTATCAGAAACATGTTGACGAACTAAG
This sequence comes from Triglochin maritima, assembly GCA_963682175.1. NCBI lineage: Eukaryota > Viridiplantae > Streptophyta > Magnoliopsida > Alismatales > Juncaginaceae > Triglochin > Triglochin maritima. The sequence continues at coordinate 27,618,976 of OY821771.1, read as the reverse complement.
AGGTTCTCCTGTCACTAGCATTTTTGTAATTTAATTAACAAGTGCACTTGTATTACAAACCTACAATTTATGCCTTAATATAATCGCCTTAATTTTAGAATGAATTAATTGCAAGTGTGTTGAATGTCAATTGTGTATGCTTGTATGTTTGTGCATCTATGGATGTATGTTTGTGTTTGTGCATGTATGCTTGTGTGTTTGTGCTTGTATGTACATGTGGATGAAATTGTGAGTATTTGTGAACAAATTTATTGGTGAACGAATTTGGTGCAGTTGTATGTACACGAATACGATGACTAAAAACAAGTTTGCAGGATGCTATTTTTTGGTCCAGGTTAAGGAATAGACGTCGGCTGTTTGTATTAGCCGACGTTTATTTCTCTGAAGAACGGCATAGACGTCGGTTGTTAGTTCACCGACGTCTATACCTAAAGAATATATGTCGTCTGTTATTTCACCGACGTCTATACTTAAAGAATAGACGTCGGTCCTAAAGAACGTCCGACGTCTATGTTTAAGTATAGACGTCGGCGTCTACATACAGCCAACGTCTATTCTTTAGGTAAAGACGTCGGATATATCTCGTCTGACGTCTATGTATAGACGACGCACACATAGACGTTGGATCTGGGAGTGCTTATATCCGACGTATATAGCCCCGTACATCCGACGTATATTCCCTTTTCTGTAGTAGTGATATATGTTACGTATGCTTCCTTTTTCATATGAATGTTAACTTGTTTTTTAGCTTGAATGGAAATCAGCGACATTGAATGTTAGGTTTGAATGTGAATATGCATTGTGATTGTGTGATTGTGAATTAATGACTTGAATGTCACTTAGTATATTGCATTGTGTTTGTGAATGTGATTGTGATTATTAATGTGTTGTGATTGTGAATTTGAATGTTATTGTGAATGTGGATATTGCATTGTGAATGCGAATTTAATGCTAGGAAATCTTAGTAGATTTACAATACAGATGATTTTTTTAACTGAAGAATATCATGTTTGTTGTCCCAAACCCGACGTGATAAACCCTTATATCACGTCGGTTGTCCCTAAAACCGTCATGATATAAGGGTATATCACGTCGGTTGTCGTTATACCCGACGTGATATATGCCCCCGATATGACGTCGGGTTTGGGACAACCGACGTGATATTAGGATATATCAGGTCGGTTGTACTAAAATCGACGTGATATTGGAGTACTGAACTGATGGTTGAATCAGTTTTATTACTGCAAGTGCACGACCGCGTTGAAGTGGCGGCAATCACGGATCAGTCCACAGGGAGCGTGCGCGAGTCAGATTCGTGATACTCGAGTGGGAAAGAAAAGGAGATTAAGGTTGAAACTACACTACAATGCGAAAGAAATCGGAAAACAAGCAATAAAACTAAACCCCTTAGGGGGTAGAGAAAGAACATGGAAATGAAAATGTGTGTTCAAATGTGTTCATCAAAACATGTCATACATGAAATCCATAAATCGTAACTCCAACTTTTCCTCCATATTAAATAAGATAAAATATTATCATTAAAACATACAAGAGAATAATTGAAATGAAGCTAATATGTTCACATGCATCATGACTCAAATCCAACTATGTCACCACATGATAAAAGATTTATCACAATCATTAAAACATACAATATATTAATTAAGATAAAACCAACATGAGCACATGCATGCACATGTCTTGTTCCCTTCTTCCACTCCATCCTTATCCTCACCTCATCATTTCCCCATAAAATAGGCTCACTAATCTAAGCATGTGCTAAACTTCACTCAAGAGCATTAACACATCAAATTAAGAGTGAAATCTCATTAGATGGTTATGGAAATCATGTAAGACTCAAATGATTAAGATTAACACACACACTAATCCATCACATGATCAAATCAGCTTCTTCTCCACCCCCAATGGGGATGGACTACTCTCTACTCATCTATACACTAAAGAAAACCTAAAAAACATAAACCCATAATGGAAATGAATAAAAGCAAGATTAAACAAACAAGAACATAAAAGAAATTGCATCAAAGTAAAGACATTAATGTAAAGAACAAGAACTAAACTAGATTAAGAAATAAAAATACAATGTTTTCTCCTCTCCAACCCCCTTATTTACACTATTAAAGAAGGAAACTAAAATCCACTTTAATGGGGGAGGGAGGAGGAAGAAGAAAGGAGACATTACAAGTGTATTATAGAAGTTTAGAGTGTTTAGATGGATTTGGGCATAATCAGACGGCTATAAATCACATTTGGAGGTCCTGGAATGCTCTGACCCGACAACCCGACCAACGACCAAAATTTGAGAGCCAAACTCTTAAACAGATGAGCCGGTGGTGGATTTTAATCCGCCACTGACGGATCAATTTTCTCTGATCGAGTCCAAATTTTAAGACATAAAAAGAGGAAGAGGCAGACCACGATTGACTTTGGAGGAAGTGGTCAAAAGAGATTTAAAAGATTGGAATGTTCCTCGAGAATTTGCATTGGATAGAAAGGCGTGGAAGAAGGCGATTCACGTGCCTGAACCATGACTCCTTAGAGTTTCATTTCTAGCCTACCCCAACTAGTTTGGGATAAAAGGCTTTGTTGTTGTTGTTGTTGTTGACTCCAAATTTTAACCACGACTTTAGTTCACATAATAAACACGTGGGGTGTAATGTCATGTTGCTTCAAGGCCGTTTGATTTTAATTATCAAATTACTCCTCACGTTCAGAAGATTCTGGACTTTTGCAACCAACATATTTTTCTTTACACTTCCCTCTAAGTTTTCACTTGGATCCTTCCTGATTTACAATCCAGTCATTGGGCATTACAAACAGGTCCAGAACCTTCCACATTAGTCCATTCTTCTTGCATTTAGGTCCTTTTTTCTTCCTTTCTTTTTTTTATTGCCTAAACACTCGAGTAGCACAATATAGGGTAAAATAAAGGATATATAGCATGAATGCAATGTATGATATATTACTAATCAAATACCCCACACATACTTTTTGCTAGTCCCGAGCAAAACAAAGAAAGAGAAAAATGAAAGAAAAGAAAACAAATGAATAACGGGAAAATCCCAACTCACTTTTGTAGGAATCACGGTTGCACTTACCACGTGCAAGAAGCCGTTAAACCTCCTTGTCGCCAAGGAGGAGGAGTGGTGTCCCCTGAGCGTTTTCAGAGGATATACCCACAAAATCCGAACATTGATGCATTATTCAATCTAGCAACAAGACTCGTTGGACTTATTTTTGTCTATCATTGGACACAGTAATCCTACGGGCCAACTCTCTATATGTATCCAGTCCACACACCTAGCCTAGGTAACCATTTGTACAAGTTAATTAAGGACTTAAGTTAAAGACATTGCCAACCTTAACATCCTCAAGTGATATAAAGTGTAAACTCCATTAAGGTTTTTATTTATATTACTTTTTTTCTTCTTTTTTTCATCCATTTTTTTGTCTAGTTGGTGTTTGATTCTCCCAGGGTCAGGTTTCGTGCCTCATTGCCTATGAGGACTTACACTATCACGTACACCTTCCCCCACATCTCTATATAGGGTGATCCCTACCACCCGTGTAACAGAAGTTCAGTCAGTGCATCCCAAGTGAGATAACTCGAAAGTACCAAGAACTAAGTCCCCTTGGACCTAATTTCCCTAGTGATAGGAGCCGTGCGAGAAGAGAGAACACCACATAATTATTTCATATCTACATGGGAACAAAAAGCCCTACACTTAAGGTTTCACAACAGGAGTTTAAGGGTCCTTGACTACAACAAACTTCCTTATACTAACAAACACTAATTATTTGACACATTAGGTTCAGGGTGGACTTCTTTGTTTATTTGAGTACCAAAACCCTATGATTACTCTCCCCCTGAAGGAAAATCTCTGTGTATCCTTACGAATATATACTAATGTATCATGTTCAAGTCAATTTTGGGAGCTTCCTCTTTACTTTGCCTCTCAACAGTTTTGCACATGCTAAACACACGCAAAACCCACAAAACATTTTTTCCCCGCAAACACATGAAGATTTGGAAAATTCAAAGAACTAGGTAAGCAAAAAGAAGACAAGTCACCCAAGAATCATGGCACGCAGATATATCGATATTAAATGCAGCATACTAACATGACCCTAACAAAGAAAACAAAAGAAAACGAGAAAGACTCGACTTATTACCCCGATGGTGAAGTCCAGAAATAGAATTTCTGGACCACCTCACACCCTTATAAGCATTGTGGTTGTTTGATGCCTCTTGAGAATGAGCTAGATAGGAGGAATGAATGAGAGATGAATCTTTGTTCGGTTGTTTGAAATGTAGGGTATCCGGTAGTTGATTCTTAACCCACATGGGGTCCTCAATAGATGCAGAGTGAAGAGCAGGTGGCCCAGAGGCCACAAAAAATGGTATCTTGTGGCTCAAGAGCCACATGATCGACAGGATGTGGCTCAAAGGCCACATGATCAGAAGATAAGGCACCTTTTTGTGTCAGCCCAGTTGAAACATCTTCACCACCATCAGGATCTCCATCAAACAACTATCTAAAATACTTGAAGGTGCCTTCGACTTCAATCTCATCCGTGCCCTAGATAAGGTTGACCTCAACAGGGTCATCAAAGACACATGACTTCTTTCCTATGGTGAAAATGTTAAAATCAGTGCACTGACTACCATATGTCAAGCACATCAGACCATTACGACAATTGATCAAGGCATTGGTAGTCACTAGAAATGGTCGCCCCAAAATAACAAAAAATTGTCCAAGTGGGTTTTGCACAGGTTCAATATCAAAAATAAAGAAATCGACTAGATAAATGAACTCACCCACTTTGATAAGAACATCTTCCACCACACCCCTCAATTTCTTCATTGACATCAGCCAACTGAAGAGTGGTTTTTGTTTGTTTGAGGTCTCCAAGATAAGGTGGACATAGATAGAATATGGCAAAAGATTGACAAATGCACCTAGGTCCAATAAAACTCGATGTATTGACACATCACCAATCACACAAGAAATAGTAGGACAACCTGGGTCCTTGTATTTGACTTGTGTGGGTTGTGTCAATAACGAACTCACGTTTGTCGGAAGAATAACTTTCTTGGGAATGTGGGTTTTTCTCTTCTTGGTGCATAAGTCCTTGAGAACCTTGGCATAATGTGGTATTTCCTGAATCACTTCCGACAGAGGGATGTTCACCTTAACTTGCCGAAAGATCTCAAACATCTTGTCATGTTGATATGAACTTTTCTTTTTAAGGAGATCAGGGAATAACGCCTTCGGGGCATAAACGTCTTTCGAAGGAACCTCAGAATTCTGGTCCATAGAAACATGTGTGGGGACCTCAGAATCTGATTCTTCGACACAAGATAAAACAATGGGACCTCAGGTTTTGGCCCCATTGTCGAAATAAACGTAGAAGGAACCTCAAGATCAAGCTCATTCTTGGAAGTATTTGATGAGAGAACCTCAGGATCTGGCTCCCTCGTGGAAGTAGGTATCATCGCAGGTCTGGTAACCCCAAGAGATGGTGATTGCAAGGAAGGCAACCCAATTTGGTTGTCCACCTCCTTACCAGACCTCAAAGTATGAATCACATTAACATGATGGGTCAGTTCAGAGGTAGCATGAGGCACTAGTGCCCTTCCTTGAGAATGGGTACCCCGGGGATTCACCTCAGTTTGACTTGGAAATTGTCCCTTCCCACGGTCATTGAGCTGATGAGCCAACTGGCTGACTTGCATTTTCGAAGTTTTAAACGAACTTTGCATGCTCTACATGAACACTTGAAGGGCTTGATCAGAGAGGGATCCGAAGGGTCAACCCGTTGGGGTAGAGTCTGACTAGAATAACCCGAAGAGGAGGCCTGCGTAGGTTGGTGAGTATGACACTGAGATCTTTGATGTGGGGGTTGGTAGGTCGCCAATGGGCGTGGAGGGTGATAAGGTGGAAGTTGAGGTTTAGCGTGCGAGCTCTGACTGTGGACCCCAAGTGAAGTTAGGGTGGTTTTGTCATCCCGAGTTGTAGGAGTGACTGTATGGGTCATTACGGGGCCTCTGTTGATACATCGCATTTGCATGCTCTGTATCACTTGGAGCATAAGCACATTCCAAGTCATTATGTCCCGTAAGTCCACACCTACTACACAAGGGAGTAGCGACCTGAGCTATAGAAGCTTGGTCCAACTCTAAACTCTCAATCCTACGTATGAGAGCAACCATTTTCGCCTCAGACGCGATAGTTGACTCAACTTGGTATGATCCAACTCAACAAGAAGACCTGGTGGCTGGCGGTAAAGGTGGGTATTGGGTCAGGCCGATCCATCCCGACCCGAATTTTTTTAATTTTGTTTTTACAAATGGCCCGTCCCGCCCGTTTCCATTAACCGGCCGGGCCAAAAGCCCGACCCAGCTCGTCTGGGTACCCAGCTTTAGCTGGCGGCTCTCTCATGGTGTCCCACTCATATGTACGTTCAGTCATTAATTCAAAAGTATCCCATGCCTCATCCAAGGGTTTCATTTGGAAATCACCTTAACACATCGACTCCAACAAAGTGTGGTGTTGTAGTTGAGGCCCTCATAAACAATCTGGCACATCTACCACAACTCAAATCCATGATGAGGACACTGCAAGAGAAGGTCCTTGAACCTCTCAAAGAAAGCATGAAACGATTCAGTCTCAATCTGATACATTTGATGTATCTGGTGCCGTATCTATTGAGTCTTCCTTTGAGGGAAGAATCTCTTCATATTCACAGTCATGAAGTCATCCCAGGACCGAATCGAGTTTGTCGGGAGGTTGTACATCCATTTCTTCGTGTTATCTTTCAACGCGAAAGAAATCATCCTCAACCGGACTGAATTATCGTCAAGCTGTTGAAGCTTGAACATGGAGAATACCTCCTCAAATTCACGTATAAAAATATAGAGATCCTCCTTATTTGCAGTGAAGGTAGGAAGCATGCTCACATATTGAGGTTTCAACTCATAGTTGTTCCCACGAGCAGGTGGGAGAACTATGCAAGAAGGTTGCGCGGCCCAAACATGATGGATCCGCTCCCACAGAGTCATCGGTTTATCCCATCAAGCTAAAGATGGTGGTGCACCAAGAACTCGATCCTGACCGAATCTCTCTTCCTCCTGAGTTGGAGGAAGAAGAAGTCTGCGTGGTGGTGGGAGGGGACTGAGGTCATCCATGTATGGAACCCGGTCGCCCCCATCTCCACGAGACGACTCGGCCTCACGCTCCAAAGGAGCTCAAGCCAGAGATGTGCGGTCACCTTGACCGTCCATCTCAGAAATGACTAAAAACAAGATTAAACAAATAAGAATATAAAAGAAATTGCATCAAAGTAAAAACGTTAATGTAAAGAACAAGAACTAAACTAGATTAAGAAATAAAAATACAATGTTTTCTCCTCTCCAACCCCCTTATTTACACTATTAAAGCAAGAAACTAAAACGTACTTTAATGGGGGAGAGAGGAGGAAGAAGAAAGGACACATTACAAGTGTATTATAGAAGTTTAGAGGGTTTGGATGGATGTGGGCATAATCGGACCGCTATAAATCACATTTGGAGGTCCTGGAATGCTCTGACCCGACAACCCGACCAACGACAAAAAAATGAGAGCCAAACTCTTAACCAGATCAGCCAGTGGTGGATTTTAATCTGCCACTTGTGGATCAATTTTCTCTGATCGACTCCAAATTTTAACCACGACTTTAGTTCACATAATAAACACGTGGGGTGTCGGGTCATGTTGCTTCGAGGTCGTTAGATTTTAATTATCAAGTTACTCCTCAGGTTCAGAAGATTCTGGACTTTTGCAACCAACATATTTTTCTTACACTTCGCTTTGGGTTTTCACTTGGATCCTTCCTGAGTTACAATCCAGTCATTGGGCATTACAAACAGGTCAAGAACCTTCCACATTAGTCGATTCTTCTTGTGTTTAGGTTATTTTTTCTTCCTTTCTTTTCTATATTGCCTAAACCCTGAAACACATCAGAAAAACACTTGAGTAGCACAATATGGGGTAAAATAAAGGATATATAGCATGAATGCAATGTATGATATACTACTAATCAATCGACATGATATACCCAAATATCACGTAAGTTATACAACAAACGTGATATAATCTTCCCTGTTACGTCTCCCAATTACCACTTCGGTATATTTAACAAGTTAACCCGACGTGATATGGCCCAAAAAACTGACGTGGAAATCCTTTTTTAGTAGTGAGAATCAGATGTTAAAGGCATGGAAATTAGTAAATATGCAAACAAAAAGTGAATATTTTCCATAATGAGAAAACCATGATGATGGTTGATGAACTAAAATTAAGTACTATAAAAGATTAGAAAAGCATGGGAAATGAAGAGCAGAGGAGTCAAAATTGACGGTCAACGGTCAGATTCTAACTTTAGGCTTCACGATTTAACTCAAACTCGACCCGTTTCCACCAAAATCAGAGCAACTAAAGACCAAGTAGAAAAGATTTGGAGAGATTTAAAAGAAGAGTAGGAATTCAGTGTGAAGAAAATGAGATGGGTTGGGGAGTTTATATAGGAAGGAGCGGGTCTTTTGGTATTTAAAAAAACAAACGACTATATAGTCGTTGGGCGACAGTGCCTTGTCGGCATGGCTTGGTGTAGACCAGCTTGGCGTGTCGTGTCGTGCCGATACGGCCTGTTACCCAGGTTTGCATGTCATGTTTATTATTTATATTATTTATGTAAGTTAAACTCATTGATATTTTTCTGAATAAGCTACCCATTTTGTGGATACATTTAAGAAATGAGTGGGGAGTTAAACCCAATGGAGGTTGATGCAAACCAAACCACTGCTGAGTTGGACCCAAGGGAGGATGAGTTAGATGAAAATGAGGCTGACTTGAGTCCAACCGATCCTAATTTAGAAGATAACAATGTTGATTCAGAAGAAAACAAAATAGATGAGGACCAGTTCATACAGACTTCGGTGTTAAAGATTCTATACATAGTAGAGGCTTATCTTCAAAGGTACGTAATCAAAAGCAAGGTTCACACAGCCACCTGTACCGGCCATCAAAGAACCAATGATCTTTTGACTAGTCATTACCGCGTATGTTTTGATTCATGTTGCATGATGCCCTAAGTGTTTGTTAGACTAATGCAGCAAAGAGAATTGTTGAAAGATAGTAGGGGTGTGACCGTTGAGGAACTGATGCACATTTTCCTATATGTCCTAGGTCATGCACAGATTAATCGAGCTTTACAACAACTCTTCCAACACTCGGGAACAACAATTAGTAGACATGTTAATCATGTCTTGAGAGCAATTGCAATTTGTCACGTGACATGATTAAACCGAAGAACGAACTAAATGAAAATCCTTCTTATGTTCATAATTATGCCGGTTGAAAGTTCTAACCTTTCTTTAAAGGTTAAATTGGTGCTATAATGCCCCCGATCTCATGGTTACACACGCTGGGGATTCCAAATGATGTCGCTATCAGAGTCTTCACGACGACTGAGAGAGTTACAATAAAATGATAACGTATGGGAATAAAAACATACATGGATAGACAAAACAAAACATAAACAAAAGAAGGAAACTATCCATATATAGAAATAAATTCAAAATTCGATACATAGAAAATTTAATTCAAAAGAAACATCATAAAATGCAAAAGCAAACGATAACTGAAGGAAATCTGGTCGACGTGTCCCTCATGTACAGAATCCTCCAAAACACCTCCAGTCCAACCCCTGTCACAAACCTAAGTACCTGAGCCAAAACAACAACAAAATATGTGTGACTTTTCAATAAGAAAACCTTGTATGCCCCTCGTCCAAAAATAGGATAAAGAGTCATGCATGAAACCCTAAATGTGACACATGCAAACAAGTAGAGGTCACAACCAGGGGCGGATCCAAGAAATTTTGATTGAGGGGGCAGATTTTTTCCCACGACAACCGAACTAAACGATTAATAAACTCAAATGTTTAACTTAAAAAATACACATAAATGTCATTAGAAGGTCATTAAACTCTTGTAATTGGGAATCAATCACTGCATGAAAAATATTATCCTTGAAGTAACAAATATGTGTAATCAATCGATGTTCACGTTTACTTCCGCTTGAACTTGTGAAGAACGTTCCATTAAATCTTCCATCCAAATATTAAAAAGTTAAATTGAATTATTATAAAATTTAGTGCAAGTGGAAGATGTGAAGTCCCAAATCTCAAACTCAATATTCCATCAAATAGACTTGTAGTTTATGCACAACTTGGACAATTAATCAGTAAAGACATCACATGGATGAAAATAGTATAAACATTAAACACCTAACATTTAATTTCTACATGGAAATTTGCTTCATAGTCCATTTTCAGCAAATTAATAGATTAGTTACGAATATAATCATGAATTTTAAAACACCTTACATTATATGGATCAAAATCATGAATTTTAAAGTAATTTACATTGATATATCATATAAATATATAATCAAATCCTCAAATCAAAATTGAATAAGCCAAATTTACATTAATTTTTTGGACTGGAATGTGAAAACAAAATTTATAGGGTTTTTTTAAAATTTGAGGGGGGGGGGGCAATTGCCCCCCACCCCCCACCCACACCGTGGGTCGACCCTGGTCACAACTCAACATAGCCGTGACTACCGGGTGTCGCCCAATGAGATCCTTCTACCTAGGAATCCGACCACTAGCCATGTTGCTCTAATCCACAAGCGGGTCACCCAAAAGTGTAATCCACCGCTTGACAAACATCGGTCTTCCGGATTTACACCCCATCTCGTGTCAAAGACCTACATGATTCCATCGCAAGTTGGGTATGCCCATCCTGTAGTAAATGAGAATACATACGTCCATGTCTTATCTCACGCATGACCTCTCTACATAGTGGTCTTTCCATTAGGCCCGTTGGCCCCACAAACAATAGTGCCCAGATTAATTATATTTCGGCAATGAACATGCAAGGCAACTAATGCACACATACATATATAGACATATATATTACGATTAATGCAATGATCATGCTATGAGCGTCCACCATAAACCCATACGCATCATAACATACAAAATAAGATAACATGCATGCACATCTATATGGCAACACGATCATGATTATGAAATTCACATATATGGCAAGTATATAAGGGATGATGTCGCTAAAACGACTAACTACAGTCATGCGAATTTTGTCACAAGATATCAAAATATATAGCAACAATATACATGCATGCACCTACGATTCAGATCCTTCATAAACCAATAAAGTCAGTAGCAATTATCAACAAGCAACTAAATATAGTCATGCAATATTGGAAGTAGCGAAATCAACAAAAACATGCAAGCAACACAAGAGGATTCACCGCATTCCACGCTCACCCCAGGTTAGTTAACCTTTCCCGATTGCATGGTCAGCAGAAAGGAGGTCACAATAAGACCCACGACTAGCACACCTTCAAGTCATGCCCTACACATGAGTCCCCATCCGCCCCGACACATCGACACGAGTGCACTCGCAGGAGCAACCCCCACAAACCGTGTGCATGGAGATTATGGATTGGTCGTACGGGGTGCGGGTCAGCAGGAGGCGCCTATGGGGACTCACACCCCATGCACCACCTCTGAGAAACCATCTCCGAACAACAAGCACCATCCCTGCTTCCTTCAACCCGCACTAACCTTGCCTCAAACGTCGAGGAGCTCGCACGTGTGGAGACACACTCGGTTGCACTAGCCACAACCCTCTCCCTAGCCTACCCCCAACATCTCTAGTTGCTGGCCCCAACCACGCCAGAGAAAACCAGACCTCGACAAGATCTGAAGCCTCCAGCAATTGGTCCAGCCGGCCAGTCATGGAGCGTAAGCAATAGGTGCGTGCATGGCTAGTGAGTGGTCGTTGAAGCTTTCCCCAAAACAACCCCACCAACCATGCAAACATCATCCAACCCCCGGTCAAAACCCTAACCCTCCCACCCACTCTTGGCTCTGGCGCATACCTGAGAATTGAAGAACAACCCGAAGATCACCGGAATTGCTACTGGTTGCCTCCTTGGTCACCTCCTCTTCTAGTCGACCTTGCCTTCTCGATTGCTCACCGGAAAGATAGCTTGAAGGCCTGCTGGTTTCCGGAATTGGGAAGGGAAGAGGAGAGGATCATGGGTTCGTGAGAGAGGGAGGGATTTGTGTGTGTATGACGGCTAGGGTTGTAGCCCAAGTTATGCACACAAATCTCCTTTCCAAATCCCACTAGATTGCATCCAAACGTGATCTTTCATGATCCTCCGAAAATCTCCATGATCTCCCTTCCTAATCTAAGAGATTTTCATCCTTGATTGCTGACACACCCAATCCCAACGTACCAACCTATGTGGCAAAGAGAATTTGAATCCAAAGCCACACATGCCCAAAGCAAAACTGACCGAGACTAGTTAAATGCGCCTGACGTGCCACACCTGCTCGACCAAAAGAGAAACTTCTCCCCGAAATAAAACTTTTCCGTAAAAATGAAACTTTCCTAGAAGATGGATTTTCCCCGAGAGGAACTATTCTCGAAAATAAAACTTTTCCCGAAAATAGAAACTTCCCCTAAATGAAAACTTTTCCAAAACAATGACAAACACACAAACACAAGAAAACAACATAACAAACCATCACATAAGTATGAAGGATGAAAATGAACTTTATTATAGTTTAGGGAAGCGAGTCTTACAGGTGCTCTTGATGGAACTCACTTTCATGCGAGAGTACATAAGGGAGAACAAGAGCTTTATCTCCCCGAGGCGAGACCTAAAGCGGACCACCGAAAATGTTCTAGGTGTATGTAACTTCGAGATGAGATTTATATTTTGCTCTACTGGTTGGGAGGGTAGCGCCCACGACAATCGTCTTAAATCATGCCCTCTGTGAGGCCTCTAGTTTCCCTACCCCCACCTAGTAATGTACATTCACCACTCTTAACCGTATTGCTAATTGTACGAACTATAAAATTGTTAAGGATTCTGATGTTGGTTTTCAAGTAAATATTACTTGGTGGTTGTTGGATATCCAAATAGGAAAGGGTTCCTAGCCCCCTATTGTAACACTTGTTACCATATCCTAGAATTTCAAACGACATAACCACTGGGAGGTGATGAATTGTTTAATAGTATGCAATCCTCACTCTGTAATGTCATTGAGTGGTCATTCAAAGTTCTCCAAAAAGAATGGAGAATGTTGAACCTAATGGTCCCATACAACTTATATGCACAAGCAATGTTTGTCGTCGTGGCCATGAGCTTGCACAACTATATAATAGACCATAAGAGCGATGAAATCCTTGATGATTTTATTAACGATCAATATTCACCTAATAACATAGCACAAGTTGGCCCACTTCCAGGGGTGGGTGATAATAATTCTATGGCTAGGGTTCGTAATTGTATTCGCGATTCTATAGCGGAGTCTCAGGGGATGTAAAGCAGTCCATACAGCTTAGTCCTGTTTTACTACTTTGCTTTCAATAACTATGGTTTCATTTCATGTAAGAATAATTGTGTTCTCATTTCCTGTAAGAGTTAATTGAAGAAACTTCCTATTGCTAAGTGTTGTAACAATCCTACTTTAATTTTGGATTTAACATATCCATGAGTTTTCATATTTGTTGTTATTCTTCAATCTTTATATATTTTGGTTTCAATAACTGTGCATGACCAATATGTTACCAATTCTAGTTTCAATCATATAATTCAGTTTTTAATCGTGTTACCCTTTTTTACTTCGTGTATGAAAATGAACCCACGGTCCTCGGTCCCTCCATTGGCATCATCATGGGACGGTGGATATGAATTGACAGTGTTTGCTGGAGCAATAGCCTACCCAACTTACAGTTTGACTGACTCGTAGATGTACAACCAATGCACATCTGAGTTGGGACTTTTACAGAATCATAGAGCACAATCAGTTTATAATTCTACCTACTTTACAATAAATAAAAAGAGCTTTGTTATTCAAGGACTTTAGATGGTATAGTCCTTTAGAGCCCACATCAGGAAACCATAAAAGTAGAAAGCGAGTGATGTTAATTTTACTTCCCTCTCGGGATTTTTATTTATCATTACACTATTTTGGTTGGACGAGCCATTGATGTAGTTCCTAATTAGGAAAGAAACCATTATTTATCGTGTAGTACACTACAAAAGAGGTTGTAGTTATCTATCAGACATCAATCACATGGGTCATGGTTGAGGTCGTTGGCTACTTGCACAAAGTTGTAAGTTGTAACTCGCCAACTTTTCATCTAACATTTCCTGTTTTAGTTGACTCGTGGTAACATCGTAATCAATTAACCAATAACTCGAGAAACATAAAGAAGTCACCTCAATCCGTCACTAGAGTAGAGCTGTAGAGAGTTGTTGATGATAGTCTGTAGTTTCATGATTACTCTGGTAATTTTGTGTATGTATAAAGATTTTGTAACATATTGTGATGTTGGGAATAAAATCAGAAACACGGACGGAAAATATAACGGAATTGTTTTTTCAAAGTTTAGAGGCAATAATTGTTTGATGGCAAATTCTCATCCAAAAATGTTTTTTCAAAGTTTAGAGGCAATAATTCAATATTAGACAAAATGCTGATAGTACATAGTAAAACATAAACATGCCAATTAGGATGGCCAAAGATGGGGGAGAATTGACGGTTAGAAAACGTGAGGGGGAGGTTGGGAAAGAGGGGGTCGGTGGCTCCTTTTTGTCATACGAAAAAACAACATCTCGGATGTTTTTTTCACAAAGAAAATGACATTCGTGATGTGATTAGTAACTTATCATACATCGTACTCATACTATATCATTTATTTTACCTTAATTTTGTGTAATTCGAGTTTTTTTAGTTATATTTCAGGTATTAGGTAATAAAAAGAGAAGAGAAGAGAAAAAGAACTAAAACGTAAGAAAAAATGACTTAAATGAACCAAAATAAACATGTCTGTCATACCCAAGGACACATCAACAAGTGAGAATGACCTAGACGTAAGCCTGGATATCCCAAATAGCAAACTGAGAAACTCCACACCATCATGAAGAATATTTTGAGAATTTGATTCGGAAGCACACTCAAATGACTCACACGACACACCCCACGTGGAGAATTGAAGCAATTAAGAAAGAATCCGAATATGGATCACATCAGACCAATATATAGTGACCGCTAATTGATGGCCCTAGATCTCCAATTGGCCGTCCATTTTCGTCAAGATCCGACTGACTTGTAGTGGTTGTGTATTATGTTGTTTTTGTCCATTTTAGGCATGCTTCAATAGTGCCACACCAGGAGATTGTTTCCAGTTGCTTTTTTCATATCTATAAATAGAACTCATCTTCATCCTTTGTAAATAACTCATTGTTTGGTGGTCATTCTCTCTACTTAGAGTAAGCAATTGAAGCAAACTCAAGGTGGAGAGGATGCCACTTTGTAATGTGTGTCATGTAAATAAAATATTTTCTTCTTAGTTAGATATTGTTTCCTTTAGTCTTGAATGTTTTGTTTCCCTAAATTTTAACATAATTAGTTAGCTTAATGAGTAAAGAGTAGATCCACCCCATTTGGGGTGGAGGTGATGTAGATTATGTGTTGTATTAGTGACGAGTTCTTTTATTTGTGTCATTGCATATGCTTAATGTAGATCTATACTCGTAGCATGCTTAAATTTGTATTAGATAACATAATGTTCACGCTAGGTACTTATCTCATGCTAGCTTTAGAGTTTATCTTGTTGCTTGTAATGGTTTTATTGAAATGACTTGGTATGTATGAATGCTTGATTAGTAGAGAATGCACGAATAGATTAAGTTGTATGAATGAGTTAATTGATGTTCTAATGTCCACACTAGGTACTTAGTTCATGTTTTAGAACTTATAGTTCATCTTACTGTCATGTCTAACTATATTAGTCATGTATTCATAAAAATATAGTTGATGTTAATTAGACTCCACACTAGTTTCTAATTGATTTTACTTACTTTACACACTTGTGTCTCATGTAATGAAGACTCACACACAGACATATCTACACACCTCCACTTCATGGGGGGTCAGTTAATTATTAATTCACTCATAGTTTAGTGTAGTTAGTTAGCATAATCTACTCATTCTCCTCTCCTTAGTGTAGTTAGTTTATGGTTAGAACAATAACACTCACAACTCCTTGACGTTCAACCCGTACTTGCCGCATCTTCACTGACATTGCGCACTTGCGGTTATTTAGATCAATCATGATGTCGTTTTCATTAAGTAAAAATGGCATCTGTGATGCCATTTTTACTTAATGAAAACGGCATTACAGACATTTTTAATAATCCGATTTTACCAAATAAGTTTTTCAGGTTTATATTCTTCTAATTTTTTTATTTTTACAATATTATTTTAAAAACAAATCCTAGGATAATTTGTGATAAGTTGACGACCAAATATGTAGACTTTATACCTGTGTGGTTTGATCGTTATATCATTATACTTGTTTTAATTTAGCATTTCGGCATTGATTTGCATTAAGTCTATTCAATCCCGTTTAGATTTCTTAATGATTTACTTTTAGTGTTGTTATTGTTGTTTGCAATTTGGTGTGAGGTATTATTTTGAATGAAACATCAAAATGAAAATTGAAAAGTCGACGTATAATATTGGGATTCTAGGAAAATGATATTCTTGAAATAAAAAATGATATAGTATATGGTATGTTCATATTTCATAATAGATCCTTATATGAACATGACGAAATTACTATCTATCAAAGAGTAAAATTACAATCACTAATGTTGTTTTTGTCAACAATCAACATTTTAAACACCATAGGGCAAATTCCACTATTTATGTCATCATAGGACGATTTTTTAAATGTTTACCAAATTCCAATATCCTAATAATGAATTAATTTGTTATTCGTGTGTTCTTGTGTTCGCATTGCTGATAGCTATTTTGTACAACAATCGAACCTGGCTTTCTTCACAACCTTGGTATTTGGACTTCAACCTTAATATACTAAACTCTACATAGAAACTTTGTGTGACAATGCTGTCTCTCCAAAATCTGTCATGGTATTCCACCGCAACCTAATTGTAAACACCCGGCCCCTTCCTTATGTCAGGTCGAGTCTTTATTACTCTTTTTCCTTTCTCATGCTGACTGATCCCACTTGATTCGAATTTCTTTCTCAAATTACTCCAAAAGCACTTGACTACCCTTATATCACTAAATAGTCAATACCCAATGCTTAATCATTAAAACCAACATTAACCACCTTTTGTAGCAAACTACCCATCCCAACTCCTTCACCGTCAAGCTAGACTAGAAACCGATGCTTTAAGAATACACCACAGACATTGAAAATCAACAGATTCATATATGAATGATCCAAGTCACACCACAATTACACCAAAAACACTTAAAACAACCAAAACATTAACCTTTGAAAAAATATAAAGTAGAATCAACCTTAATTGGTCAACCTAAACTCTAATTCATCACAATCAAACATTAATTCACCTAAATTAAACATAATTAAGCACGATCCATCCAAAACACCACTCTTAACACCATCAAACATCAAATTAGGCACTCTTAAGTCTACTAGTAAACCACTTTAGACCTTAAACCAAACTAAGACAAGAAAAACAATAAAAGATCCTAATTCCCTCTTAAAGCATCTAAAACATGTATCAAACCGGGAACACCAAACAAACAACTTAAAAAAAAACTGAAGTACTGAACCGTAAAGAACTACCCAAAAAAATTTCACACCTCCCCAACATCAACAACAATACCTTTTTCACACTTATGAGACCCTAGAAAACTATCGACCAGAGAAAAACCTCCCCTTCCTTTCAAATTACCAAGATAGTCCCAAAATCTACAATTTCTTCTACCATTCAAATTCACCCTCACTTCCTATAAAAATAACCCCTCTCCACCGTTATTTTTCACCCTTTAGGCACCCACAACAGTACGCCCTTAAACTACCATGCCTATTGTCTTTGTAGCTTGAGAGAGAGAAAGAGAGGAATCTCAAAAAAATCTACCGATTAACCCAATGCTAATTAGGGTGCGCTTGGTATCCCCTCTAAAATTAACTCTATCCTTGTCAAAAAAATTCGCATAACCACAATCAATTTCTTCTCTATGTAACTAAAAAGACCCTAAAATATTCAGCTGCAATCCCCAAGACACTTTTGAGATACAGTCTTTCTTAAAACCCCAAAAAGATCTAATTCCCATTGTCAAAAGGAGCTTGTTGGACATTATATATCTATTTAGCGGGTATTCCCATCTTCTATAAATAGAATCCTACAGACAATTTTTGGAACACTTACACACCTATTGCATACATTTTCTCTTTGGTTGTAATAGCTCTGATTCTCTTTCTTCTTCACCTCACGCTTATGCCTATCATAGTTCTTCCTAGATCCACACACAAACTCTAAACCTATGATTAAGGAGCTTGCTTTAGGGAGTTCATGGTGGGGACCATACGAGTCAAGGTTGTCAAGGGAGTTCCGACATGTGGAAGTCGTTTTCACGGTTTGTGAAAGGCATCGTCAAGGGTTGTTCGTCGAGTGCGGGTGTAAACAGTGACAAACCTTGACGGGAAAAGGTCTGGATAAGGGGAACTCCCAAGCCAGTGCTTGGGGACATGCCCAGGTCGAGGGTTGTGTGATCAAACTTGTACAAAAATCTTTTGTCTTCCTCTTTTTGTGGTTTGTTGTTTGTCTTTCATTATGTTTCTCATAAACCACCTAACCAAACACCTAATTAACCTTTGAGAAGTTTAAATACTCTATTCACCCCGTCTAGAGTAGCATCTGATCCTCACTCTCTTTTAGCCTACTCTACGGATTTGGTGAGCCATGCCTTGCTTTTTGCACCATGGAGTCTCTACCAGCACATTAGGCTTGGTTAGGATACCAGGGATACTCTAGAGGGCATTGAATAGAGTATTCAAAATTAACAATGTGTTAGGTGGTCTGATGAAAATAAAACAACAATCAACATGCAAACCACGAGAGAGAGTGACTGTAAGATACAATATACACATGTAATTTAAAATTTAAAATTTAAAACATCCTCGAACAACGGAAAATTTAAAATTTAAAACATACAAACAACGGAGGACATTACCCAAGATAGACACCAGTTGCACCAACATATATATCAAATATATAGATCTGAGTTTACAAAAATGGGTGAATACATCAAAAGCTATAAGATACAATATACACATGTAATCACAACCTCAAACGAGGGGAAAACAGGATCTGGTCCCAGAAGCTCTCCTCTGCAGGCACCACCCTCTACCGCTGCACGACCTGAAAGCAGACATAAAATGCCTGAGTTTCACGAAGGAAACCCAGTATGCCAAACCCTAACACATATATGGACAATAATGAAATATGCAATGAATAATGAATAGCACAATCAGACACGATCGGGTCTCAAGGGTCCTCTCACCCCAACCCACCAACACGCGTGCACACACGGCACCGCCAGTACAGTCACGGACACACAACCGGGTCTCAAGGGTCCTCTCACCCCAACCCACAACACTCGTGCACACACGGCACCGCCGGTACAGTCACAGCCACACAACCGGGTCTCAAGGGTCCTCTCACCCCAACCCACCAACACTCGTGCACACACGACACCGCCGGTACAGTCACGGCCACACAACCAGGTCTCAAGGGTCCTCTCACCCCAACCAACAACACTCGTGCACACACGGCACCGCCGGTACAGTCACGGCCACACAACCGGGTCTCAAGGGTCCTCTCACCCCAACCCACAACACTCGTACTACTATCGGGCGACAGTTCGTGCTGTTGCCCAAAAGGCCGGAGAGACGAGCCGCTTTCAAGCGTACGAGCACACCACTGTCGGGCGACAGTCCGTGCCGTTGCCCCCCGTGGGGCCGGAGAGACGAGGCGCCGTCAAGTGTACTCATAAAACCATGAATCCACAAAAACGGCAGAAACGGTCGAACGAAAACTGTTTAACGGTCGACCGATCCTCACCTAGAGAACTGGCCCAACCAAAAAACCCGCCAATCGGTCGAACGACAAAGGGGGCCCGGTCGACCAAAAAGCACCAGTCTGAAAACATTTTCGCAAACTAAACTACAACGGTCGAACAACCCAAGACTTCTGGTCGACCGAAAACCACCAGTAGGACTCACCAACAGTCCACACTACACGGTCGACCGAAACCACACTTCCGGTCGACCAACCATTAAGTTAACTTAAGTCGTTGGTCGAACAAGTCAAACAGGCGGTCGACCGTTTAGATGGTCAACGCCCCAACCGACATACAACAATACTTTCGGTCGACCGACAAAGGGGACTCGGTCGACCGAAAAGCACCAGAGCATCCATCTCTCACTCGAAATGCACAACCGGTCGACCACCCCAAGGGTATCGTTCGACCGGTGCGAGGATATCGCCCAAAATACACTATAACCGGTCGATCGAACCCAGAACACCGGTCGACCGATTTTAGTGCAGAAACCACTGTGCAGGTCCGACGAGCCAAAATGGCCTACCGTCGACCGCTCCCACCCCCACACTAATAATAGGTGAGCGTAAAAGAAAGTTTGACATACCTTAAGTCTTGAAGAAGCCTTGGAAGAAACAACGGCGAGCGTTCCACGATCTAACTCCAACTCCGGCGAACTTCCTTTATCCCGATCTCTTCAACAACTCCGGCGACTCCAGCTCCCCAACCAGAGCTTCCTTGCCTCCACCAACACCGAGGAACAACTGAGGGGAAGAGAGGCGAGTGAGAGAGTGAGAGACACGAGAGAGAGAATGGGGAGAGAGAGAAAACCAAACCTTTTATACTCTTCCCCGAAACGATCTCAGCCGTCCATCTCAAACCTCACTAATCCACCCCTAAACATCATTAGTACAATAAGGAAGGGTTAGGAAATTACAGTGACACTATTTATATTGGTTCAATCCTATAATCCACACTGTAGTCCAGATCCTCAGCACCCGGCTCGAGAGTTCCCTCAACCTAAACCTTTTCAACGAGCAAGGTTTGTTGCCATTACGCCCGCAAACGATGGACACCTTCATCAACGGCTTTCACTTTATCATAAAGCGTACTTCGCTTCAGAAGCTCCTTTACAACTAGGAATGTAAAAAGATATTTTCGAATTGAATATGACATGTATCCGAATTCAATTTTGAATAACCATACCAAATCCAATTTTTTGTAGAATACCAGTTTATATCTATATACGAAAACTTTTCGAATTCGGATAATGTTAAAATTCTTATAACATACTTTACACTTTTTTTGTATAATCTAAAATATTTTGAAAAGATGTCTTAAGAAAAATATATTATAATTACTTTTACATTTTAATACCTTCATATTTATTTAGAAATAACTTAGTTTTTTATTAACTCAACATATAAATATTAATAGCCACATATATTCGATGCAAAAAATGGTGTCTCCAGATATTCGGATATGGTTTTCCCAATATCCAAAGGAAAAGTTGAGTTTCTATGTTTAAAGTTGTCAAATACTTAAAAAAACCTCACACATTGACATCCTCTTAAAAATATATTTATGTTTCCCCTTCTACCCAAAATACCCCTTGTATAAATCATTTCCTTTCTCCCTCTCCCTCTCTCTCTCACACACACAACCGTATCTAGCTTCTCAGTTGGTACTGAAGACCAGATCGAGTACTCGACAACCAATATCGAGTTCAGATAATCCCTTTCGGACTCACCTCGGACTCTCGTGGGACCCCTACTGGAATGTGTTTGATTAAGCTTAAATCGCAAGTGCACGACCATGATGAAACAGTGACAATTTTGGGTCGAGTCCACCGGGGGTGTGTCAACTCTGGTTCTTTAGAAATCAAGTGGAAAATAAAGGGGAGAAGAAGTTGATTAAAATAAACTAAGCTACAGTAAACTAGCAAACAACAAACAAGGAAGATAAAGCGAGAGAAATTGAAACTAAACTAAGTAACTATCAAAGCAAGATCAAATTCACGAAGAAAAAACCTCAAGGGGCGGAGTGTGTGTACACATGTAATAAGGTGGTGAATGATGCATTCAATAAGGCACAAGTGTAGCTTGTGTTTTCATGCATCAGAAGTACCTAATAGTTATGGCAAAACCTACCATTCTAATCACTAACCTAGTTGATCAATATGAGCATAAACAAGTTTGTTTTTAAAACCTAAACAAGCATGGGAAGTACCTAATGATTATGGCAAAACCCATCAAGTTAAGTATTCTCTTTTAAACAAACAAACATACATTCACATTCATCACATATTGCACAAAATAGGATCCATTCTCATTCTTCATTACATGTATAAGCATCATCCAAAGGGGGATGAAACTACTCACTACACATTAACCTAACAATTATATTAAGAAAGGAAGACATTCTAAATGATTATACTACGATTAAGAAAATAAATTTAAGCTAAACATGAAAAATATTAAAAGAGATAACATGAAGATAAAACTAGAAGAAATTATTTTGTTAATGACTCACATTACAAGTATCATTCTCTCCACTTGAGTTTTACTACAGAGTATTTCTCCATGTAGAGAGAATGACTATCAAGCAATAAGTGGTTTACAAAGAAGGAAGAAGAGTTCTATTTACAGACATGAAAAAGACAACCGGGGACAATCCCCCGGTGTGGGACTAATAAAACATTCCATGGATACATAACCCATATCCGAGGGAAACCGGGTCGGATTATGATAGAAATGGATTGCCAATTGGCGGTCTTGGGCTGCCAACTAGCGGTCCAAATTGGTCAGATGCGACTCAATTTCGTGTGTCTACTTAAGCTCTTCAATTATGCACATGGGGTGTGTCGTGGCAGTCATTTGAGTCTGCGCCCAAATCTAATTTCCAAAATACTCATGATGTGTGAAGTTTCTCGGTTTGCTATTTGGTCCCTTCGGGCTTACGTTCACGTCATTCCCTCTTGCAGATTTGTCCTTGTGCATGACAAAGATGTCCATTTTGCTTCATTTAAGTCATTTCTTCTTATGTTTTAGTCTTTTTTTCTCTTCCATTCTCTTCTTTATTACCTAATACCTTAAATATAACAACAAACGCTCGAGCAGCACAATATTGGGGTAAAATTAAGGATATATAGAATAAATATGATGCATGATATGATACTAATCAAATACCCCCAAACTTAGCATTTGCTAGTCCCGATCAAAACAAAGAAAGAGAAAAATGAAAGAAAAGAAAAACATACAAAAAACAGGAAAATCCTAACTCATTTTATAGGAATTACGGTTGCACTTAGCAAGTGCAACAAGCCGTTAAACATCATTGTCGCTAAAGAGGAGTGGTGTCTCCTGAGGATTTTCAACGAATATACTCACAAAATTTGAACATTGATGCATTATTCAACCTTTCAACTTGACTTCTTGGACCTACTTGTGTCGATCATTGGACACGATAATCCTACGAACCGACTCTATATATGTATCCAGTCCACAAACCTAGCCTAGGGAACCATTCATGCAAGTTAATTAAGCACTTAAGTGAAAGACGTGACCAACCTTAATATCCTCAACTAATACATCGTGTAAAGTCCATAAAGGTTCTTATTTGTATTACAATTTTTTCCTTTTCTTCTCCTTTGTTCTCTTTTTTCTTCTAGTTGATTTTAATTTTCCCAAGGTCGGGTTTCGTGCATCATTGCCTATGAGGACTTACACTATCACGTACACATTCCATCAAATCTCCACATAAGGCGATCCCTACCACCCGTGGAACAGGAGTTCGGTTGGTGCATCTCAAGTCAAATGACTCGAAAGCACCAGGCACTAAGTCCTCTCGGACCTAATTTCCTGAGTAATAGGAGTCGTGCGAGAAGAGAGAACATTCTACATAATTATTATTTCTTATCTACATGGGAACCAAAACCCCTACACTTAAAGTTTCACAACAAGAGTTTAAGGGTCATTAACTTCAATAAACTTCCTTATACTAATAGGTACGAATTATTCAACTCACTAGGTTCAGGGTGTACTTCTTTATTAGTTTGAGTACTGAAATCCTATGATTACTCACTCCCCGATGGAAAACAAGGTGCATCATTACGACTAGATAAGACCTAAAGCTGGTGTACTAGATATCAGAATGCATCGGGTTCTAGTCAATTCTAGGAGCTTCCTTTTTTCTTTGCCTCTCAACGGTTTTGCACAAGTTAAACACACACAAAACCCACAAAATATTTTCTTTCGTAAACACATGAGATTTTGATAGAAATGAAAATTTTAAAGCATGAAGCAAGCAAAAGAAGACAAATCACCAAAAGATCATGATATAACAGATATATCAATGTAAATTGTAGCACACTAACATGACCTTAACAATACAAACAAAAGAAAACAAAAAACAAAGTGAAAAAGACTTGACTCTACATATATACCAATGTAAAACACCTCCCACACTTATTTTATGCGTTGTCTTCAATGTATCCAAACATGATACGACGTGTATTTTTGCATGAAAAGGTTATGATCTCACCAAACATGATGCACAAGAAAATTTTCGTGGTCATGTTGATGGAAACAAACCCGAATTCCCATCAAAACCTATGAAATACTTAAGAAGAGAGACAAATACGTAAAATTATTGGGGCCCAAATACACAAGGGTTGGAGCCCACAACAACCTATGCTCACTCTCTGAGTCTTTTTTTGTCTTTTTTCAAATATAACTATGTACAAAAATAGGTTCACATTGTCATTTGTCAAAGGACATCAAATGAGAACCTCAAAAGTAGGTCGATGTACCTGAAATGGGAACATGACACCACTCGGGGCCAAAATACTCATTAGTGCCCCCCCAAATGCACAAAATGCAAGGAGAGGTTCATGATCAAGATGCAAAGGCATCTGATTCAAATGATCAAACTTAAAAAGCTAGAACATCTCAAGAGTTTGGTCGCAATTGAGCGACGAAAGAAGAGTTTCTCACGTTGCGGTATTGAAGTTATGATCGTCAATCCAAACTCACCAACCCATAGGCTGGGATGCCGGAACGAGGCCAACACCCTTTTTATCCTTTCCCGATGCACCAGGAGAACAGAAAGTGGGTCTCTTACCCAAGGTATCCTCTAAGGAACTCTCAATACCCTCATTGGCAATGTAGTTGTTTGGTGTCCCTTCATTGTCAAGATTATCAGAAACAATAGTGAGAGGGAAACTCTCGCCAGGTCGTATGAAATTAGGGGTATTAGGGAGCTCTTGCTCCACCAAAGGTGGGTCCTTAAGAGGCACAACATTAAGATTATGTGGCTTAAGGGCTATGGGACAAAAAGATAAGGCACAATGTTGTGCTAACTCATAATGAAGCTGGTTCATGCTATTCTCAATTTGAATCTAATACCCCATCTAGTGATCGTGAATTGAAACCCCAATCCCTCAAACTGACTAGGAGTTTGACTTTGACATATTGTGCTTTGAATTTGTGGATGGTGGTGGTTCGATATCGAAAGATGAATCATCATGTTGACAAGAAAGGTCACCCTCCTCACGTTCACTTAATTGTTGTATCCTAAGATATGAGACTTATGTCTTTTCACATGAGAAGTGTTTAATTTGATTATTGTAAAAAACTATCAATCATAGTGATAAAGTTAATAGTTCGTTGATCACAACTTGTGCTGGAAAAGATAGTCTGTCAAAAGATTATCATTGTTCCTCTATACTTGAGTAATGATATTAGTGGTCCCCTTGATAAAGTGAAATTATAATGTGCACAATGTGACTTGTGTTAAGTTACATATTTATATTTAGTTTAAGAGATCAAGAAATGAATATACAATACAAATGTGACATAAATCTACTTTGTATAATATTCTTAATATCATGAGGCAAATGGTAGACACAAGTGACGTCCTTACATCACTAAATGAATCATGTTTAGTTCAAGTGAACAAGATATCTTTGTTAATTGGGGAACTATAATGTGTAGCTAGATACCATAGTTTGTGATATTAAGTGTTTAATATCATTGCCAATATAATTTAGATCCTCCTATAGGTCACAATACAGAACTGGGAAACAAGAAGTTTGATTTTATATTCATATGAATATATGATGTATCGAGTTTCATGTGAAATAGTATACATCTGGTGAATCGATAAAATCAATATGTTGTGAAAACGACATAATTAGAATCATAAATGAATTCATATGAGATGTGTGTATTATGAGGGGTAATGTTTTGACATTACATATGATAATATGTTACATAATATATGAATTGGCTAAAAAACCCAAAGATCTAATTTTGTTGGATATAAATCAAAATTTGCTAAAAGCAAAAATCGGACAAAATGGTCGAAAGTTTTCGGAGACCGGTTGACTAGAAATTCATAGTAGCTGTTGCGTATGTGAACGGCCGACCGGACGGACACATGGGTCGACTGAAAAATTCTAGGAACTATTTTTTCGATTGATCGGTCGACTGGTAGAAGTCGTGGTTCGACCGAAAACTTTCGGGAGCTTCCACAAATTCTTTTTGGTAGTAATCGGTTGATCGTTTATGCATTCTGTTCGACTGAAAACTTACAGTAGCTTTGGTAACATGTGATGGGTTGACCTCCCCATTTCATGGTCCAACCGAAGCAGCGAGTAATTGTCAATCGGTTGACCAGTTCGTTAATTTTGGTCGACCGGTGAACACGATTGTACCAGAATTAATTAATGGATTGATGTTGATCATGGGTTGGATTTATTCCATTTGTTCTCAAACGTTAATGAGGATGATTATGTGTCAATCTATAATTGATTTAAGGGAGAGAAAAGCAAGAGATCATGGGTTAGTGGATAGCTCATGATATGAGTGTTGAGAGAGGCCATAAATTGGTCTCTTCTCCCTACTTGTTTTATGTGAATGCAAAAATTCTCTCTCTCCCTAACCTCCCCACTAATCCATCTGAATTTCTCTTAATTATTCAAGCTTTTGGAGATTAAATTCCCAGGGAGCTTTAGAGGAGTTATTAGGTAGGTTCTAACCTTGATTTAGAGATTGATTGACTAACTCCTTTCTCTCTAATCTTGTTTAGAGTTTGGTGAACACTTGGAGGCGAGTTTGCGGACGATTCAACAGGAAACACAACTCCAGATCTTTATAAAGGTTTTAGAGAACTTTTGGGTATGATCTCCTTCTATTTATTTTAATATATATGTGAATTACATCATATTAGAATAAATATAAAATAATGTATATGAAATCATTGAAAATATGAAAATCGATCTTGTATGTATGTATATTTTTTAAAATATATACAGACATAGGGGAACAAAATCCTACAGTAGGTTGGGTGTTAATAATTTGAGAATTAGTCCATGTGGTCAAGGGTGGTGGCTGGTAGGGATGTGGGTATTCAGGAGGAGAATAATGGAGTGGGTATGATATATAAGAAATTAAATCAATATTGTCTCCCCATGAATCATCCCTTTTGGGTTGTACGCGAATGCATAAAGGTCACATTGAAAATTTTGGGAAAATGTATGCTCATACTCAGGCTTTGGGGGAACATAAGGACATTCCCTGTTAACGTGACCACTCAACCCGCAACAGTCACACGGTATGATTACTGAAGCCACCAGTGCACTCATATCCTCTACCGCAAGCATAAAAGAGGCCAAGTTTCTTGTAGTGTCTCAGTTTGTTAACCAACATATGATCCGACACAACTAGATAGTGGTGAAGCATTCGGTGCCTCTCTCATATTACTCCAATATGAAGATTGCTTAGCCACACAATTATGATTGTCCCAACCATACTGGGTGTTAGTCCAAAGCACCCTAGGATGCATGGGTCCGGAATACGAGGGGGAATAGTCCTGGTCTAACAATGAAATGGATGGTCTCCGATGTAACCATCCATCTCGACATAGTACTCTCGAGTTGACCACTCTCACCACCACAAGGCCCAGCTCGGAAAAAGTTCTCGACTCAACCCTAAAACGCTTATAGAGAGTGTAAAGGGGAGGATACTAGAACGTAGAAGTATGTGAGAAGAAGAAGAAGACTCAGATGAGAAGGAAAGTATCCCTAGAGCTAGCGTGGGTAAAGGTTGAGGAAAAAAGACTAATCTAGCAAACACGACTCAAACAAGCTTAGACTGCCTATGGGTCCTTAAACTAGATGATGCCTAACCGTGACTCTCCACACTCCCAAATGCCTCTCAGAGACGTATGAGAAAGTCAAGACTTGGACGTCCCAAAAATCACAATGCAACTAAGCAAATGACGACGTTCAGGCAATGACGTCGAGAATAAGATTGTCTCCTAAGTTCGCCCAAATACTGAGTCAATGTCTACTTGATTTAAGGATTTACTTGAGTGTGGTTAGGGGGCTAAGGGAGGGGTGATGAAATCCCCCACATTATCTTGAAGACTATAGGTGGTGCCCCTTAAAGATGTTTTGAAACCTTAGGCTAGCAAGCAACTCACCATACAAACACTCACCTCACACGTGTTCCAAATGCAATTATAATCACTAAATGATGCGCCGATGCGTGAATGAGGGATAGAATGCGTACCTTACTCCAGCGATCAACTACTAAAAATAAAGGCAAAGAAAAGGAAGTTATATGCGTAAGGCAACATTATATCATGCATGACCTAAGAAAGTAGAATGCCTAATTTTTTCTTTGAGTTTTACAGTCCAAGTTGATTAAAGGGGGGTTTGGTTTCTTACTTAGATCTGGGAGCAAGTTACAAGTCAAAACATGCATGATTAGGCTCTCAAACACTAACAACATAAAGCCAGACAGGGTGTAGAAAAATGAAGGCAACAAAACATTACCAAGCTGCCAGTTGGCAGTTCCAGACCGTTGATTGGCAGTCTATGGAGCTCCAAATGCTCCAACTTTTCTCCAGTATCTTCCTTTGTCTCTAGTGGCCCTGAAAAACACAAAAACTAAAATAAAAAAAATCAAATCCACTAGAATCATCCAAACTAGAGTCCGGACAGAGAACGTTCCCGGCAATGTCGCCAGAAACTTATTTTGATTAAGCTTAAGCCGCAAGTGCACGGTCGCGAAGAAGCAGTGGCAAGTACGGGTCGAGTCCATTGGGAGGTGTGTCAACTCTGGTTCTTTAGAAATCAAGTGGAAAATAAAGGGAAGAAGAAGATTAAAATAAACTAAGCTACAGTAAAACTAGCAAGCCAAAAAACAAGGAAGATGAAAGCGAGAGGAATTGAAACTAAACTAACTATCACGGCAAGCAACAAACAAGGAAGATGAAAGCGAGAGGAATTGAAACTAAACTAAGTAAGTATCACAACAAGATGAAATTCAGGAAGAAAAACCCCTAACGGGTGGAGTGTCTGTACACATGTAATAAGGTGGTGAATGATGCATTCAATAAGGTACAATTGTAGGTTATCTTTTCATGCAAAGGAAGTACCTAATGGTTGTGGCAAATCCTATAATTCCAATCACTAACCTAGTTGATTAATGATTAGTAGCATATCCTGCGTCATATTCATGCTATATATTCTTAATTTCACCACAATATTGTGCTACTCGAGTGTTTGTTGTTATATTTCAGGTATTAGGTAATAACAAAGAGAATGGAAGAGAAAAATGACCGAAACGTAAGAAGAAATGACTTAAATGAAGCAAAATGAACCTCTTTGTCATGCCTAAGGACCCATCTGCAAGTGGGAAGGGCCTGGACGTAAGCCCGAAGGGACCAAATAGCAAACCGAGAAACTCCATACCATCATGAGGCGTATTTTGGAAATTAGATTTGGGCGTAGACTCAAACAACCAATCTGGGTGCACCCCACGTGGAGAATTGAAGCCATGAAGAAGCCAACCGAAATCGAGTCGAATCCGACCAAAATTGATCGCCAATTGGCTGCCTTAGACAGCAAATTGGCGGTCAAACGTGCTTAGGATCCGACCTGGCTTCTCGTGGGTGGGTATTATGTTGTTTGTTTGCCATTGTAGAAGTTACATTTGTCCCACACCGGGGGATTGTCCCCTGTTGCCTTTTTCTTACCTATAAATAAAACTCTTCTTCCTCCTTGTAATACTACACATTGCTTGGTGGTCATTATCTCTACTTAGAGTAAAGCCTTGGAGAAAAACTCAAGTGGAGAAAGAATATTGCTTGCTTGTGAGTTATTAATAAAATAAGTCTTCTTAGTTTATTCTCATGTTGTTTCTTTCATGTTTAGCTTAGTTCTGCTTAATCGCATTATAATTAGTAGAATGTCTTTTTCTTTAATACAATTGTTAGTTTAATGTCTAGTGAGTAGCTCAATTCCCATTTGGGGGTGAAGATGATGTTTATACATGTAATGAAGAATGAGAATGAATGTTATCTTATGCAATATGTGATGAATGTGAAAGTATGCTTGTTTGTTTAAAAGAGAATACTTAACTTGATAGGTTTTGCCATAATCATTAGGTACTTAACATGCTTGAATAGATTTTTAATAATCAACTTGTTTATGCTCATGTTAATCAACTAAGTTAGTGATTGGAAAGATAGGTTTTACCACAACCATTAAGTACTTCCTATGCATGAAAACACAACCTACACTTGTGCCTTATTGAATGCATAATTCACCACTTGTACACACACTCCACCCCTTGGGGGTTTCTCTTCCTGAATTCCAGTTTCCGTTTATAGTTACTTAGTTTAGTTTCAATTCTTCTCGTGCTTTCATCTTCCTTGTCTATTGCTTACTAGTTTAGTGTCACTTAGTTTAGTTTAATCAACTTCTTCTCCCTTTTATTTTTCACTCGATTTCGGGAGAATAAGAGTTGACACACCTACCTGTCGACTTGACCCGTACTTGCCACTGCTTCATCGCGGCCATGCACTTGTGGTTTAAGCTTAATTAATTAATTAAAATGAGCATACACAAATTGGTTATTAAGAACCTAAACAAGCATGGGAAGTACCTAATGATTATGGCAAAACTCATCAAGTTAAGTATTCTTTTTTAAACAAACAAGCAGACATTCACATTCATCACATATTGCATAAGCATCATTCATTCACATTCTTCACTACATGTATAAGCATCATCTCCACTTCTAAAGGGGGATGGAACTACTCACTACACATTAACCTAACAATTATATTAAGAAATGAAGACATTTTAAATGATTATACTACGATTAAGAAAATAAATTTAAGCTAAACATGAAAACATTAAAAGAGATAACATGAAGATAAAAAGAAATTATTTTATTAATGACTCACATTACAAGTAGCATTCTCTTCACTTTAGTTTTACTCCAAAGGCTTTCTCCATGTAGAGAGAATGATCACCACGTAATGAGTGGTTTACAAATGAGGAATAAGAGTTCTATTTATAGACATAAAAAAAGACAACTGCGGTGTGGGACTAATGAAACATTCCTGGAAAAGACATTAACACATAACCCATATCCGAGCGAAACCGGGTCGGATTCTGACCAAAAGGGACCATATTTATGGTCTGACCAAAATTATCAGGGACTTATCAATGTAACTTATCGGTCGACCGAATGAGTATTTCGGTCGACCATTTGCCCACGATTTTGCCTATATTAATAAGATTTTTTTGTCAATCAATAGATGGATTTAATCCATCTTGGTCAAATGTAGTTATAGGATGATGCTGTGGCAAAATATGATTGGTTTATAGGAGAGATTATCAAGGGATCATGTGTAAGTGGTTTGCACATGATGTGGTTTGGAGAATGCACTATAAATAGTTCTTTCCACTTTCCTTTGTTGTGAGATACAAAATTTCTCTCTCTCTCTCTCTCTCTCTCTCTCTTTCTTTCTCTCTCTCTCTCTCTATCTCCACTGAAATTCTCTTAGTTAATTAAGGTGCTGGAGACTTGAAGGGGTTATTAGCTAGAGTCTAATCTTGTATTAGAGTTGATTGATTAGCTTCGATCACTCTAATATTGTTTAGAGTTTGGTGAACACTTAGAGAAAATTTCGAGGCGATCAGACGTGCAACTTGACTTTCGATTGGTTAAAAGGATTTGACAATCCTTTAGCTATGATCCAATCTATATATTTCGTTATTATATAGCATACTATATATGAATTGAAATACAATTAGGAAGTCTTGTATATAAAATTATTGGAAAATATGAAAATGATTTTGCTTGCGTATATAAAATTTCAAATATATACACAAGCATGCGACAAAATTCAACAATAGTATCAGAGCTTTTCATTCAGATTTTTGATAATTAGGCTATATATATTTAGACAATATAAACTCACACTAATATGTGTGAATGGATTTATTTTATGTTTATGTGCTTGACTTGTATGTGGTTGTATAATTGATAGGTATGAATGAATTTAAACATGATTATCTAAATTCTAGTATCACGTATAACTTGTTATCTGTCCAAATTAAAAATTAAGAAGATCTTATTTTTTATTTCATCCACTAGAAGTCATTGATCGAGGGATATTTTGCTCGTCCTTAGTCGGAGATAATTTCCTCAATCATTGGAAATAGTGAGAGATATATGGATATACATTGCTATGCCTTCAATAAATACATAATGTGAGTTTCACCCTTAGTAGACACCAAGTGTATTTGTTCATGGATACAATGGACAATCGTATCTCGTATCAAATGAAATAAGTTTTCTTAACAAAATTTGAGCCCTCGCTCGGTTTTGAGAAAGAGAGTTTTTTCTTAAAAGGATGTGACAAATTCCCTCTTAATTAAAATGACAAGAATCATAAGAGTTTGATAAATGCAAAAGTTTGCAAAATCTCAAAATGATTATGATTAGAAAATGTTTCTTACCTTGAGTTTTTGACAAATTCGATAGCCCTTAGCTAGCTTATGTTATGAATGATAGGATTTTGAATTACTGCAATTATGGACATATTTATTTATTTGCAGTACAAATTTTTATAAACATAAATTGACATAAAGACCTTATATATTATTTTGTATCATGTCGAATATTCAACCTATTGTGCGATCTATGATTGAAAAACTTTCATTGGCACATGATGGCTCCAACTTCAATAGCTGGCAACTCCAGTTAAACATCATATTGAAGTTTGAAAAACTATCTCACATTTTGGATGGTAAAATCCTAAAATTATGTGAGAAGGCAACCAATGTTGAGAAAGATGTTGTAATAATGTGGGTAGACCAAGAGAACCAAGTTCATGTCTAATGCTTGCCTCCATGGGTGACTCGCTTCAAGCGAAATACTTGGATTCGAAACCCAAGAAGACCATGGAAGCTCTAACAAAAATGTTTATGGATAATGCTAGGAAAAAGCGCTATAAGACCGCCATAGCACTCACAATGTGCCACATGGCGGAGGGAACATATGTGTCCTTGCATTTTCTCACAATGCAAGGGTACCTTGAGAAGTTAGAAAATCTCTCTTCCCCGATGACCAATAACATTGCAGAGGATTTGATTCTTGGCTCTCTAACTGCATACTACAAGGACTTTATCATGCATTACCATGTGCATGAGAAAGTGGTGAGTCATGAGGAGTTTCATAACGCTCTCAAAATTGCTGAAGTATATATGGGTAAAGGCAGGGACAAGAATGTCCTAGACGTCTATGGTGGAAGCAAAAAGATCACCAAAGGTAAAGTGAAAGGCAGGAACAAATTAGCCAAAAAGGCTTTATCCAGGGGAAGTGGAGTAGGAGGGGCTCATGTGAGCACCTCAAAGGGGGAATCTTTGAAAGCTTTGACTCCTAATATGGAATGTTTCCACTACGGTGGAAAATGACACATCAGCGTAAAGGAGTATTGTTACATCCCCGAAAAAGTGGAAAATTTAAACAAATTTCAAAAGCTAATAAGACTAGAATAACATGGCACATTACTCATAAACATCATCAAGGTGCACCGTTACACGGGAATTTCAAAATGAGATTACATCTAATACAATGAGTACAAAATACTTGTAAATAGAAGAACCTATGAAATAAGACTAGAGGATCCGATCCCGGGTGCCCTCGTCCTCGGTCGCCACCCACTCAACACCTAAAGAGGCCTTGAAATGAAAACATCATGAAATGCCTAAGTTTTCATAATTAAAATCTCATATACCAAGCTCCCCTAAATATGCATGGACAATGTACAATGACCATACCATAATAGTATATCATGGTCCAAAACAATACGACAACAAATACCATCAATATCTAGGAAAATAAAGTATAACAGTCCCATAAACAACAATGGGTACCCCAAAGGGACCTACCGTAGGCACATGAGGTCTTACGGAGAGTACGCCACGTACCCTACTCGCAACTATACTAATTATGAGGGTTCGGTGAGGGTCGCACGTATTTCCGCGTCATAGATACAGATCTGATCTCATGGTCCACGCCACACCTGTTGGAACCGTCACTCGCTAGACGTCCACTCGCATGATTGTGCCATAGCCAAGCTACTTGCAAGAATAATCATCGATCAATCATCTCCGCCACCACAGAGGCTGGTCCGTAAACTCACCTTGTTGTGCCATAGCGAGGCTACCTGCCGGAACAAACGTCGATCAGTAATCTCTACTCCCATTACGGCAGGGCGGTCACCTCCGTCGCCATCAAGGTTGGCAGTCACCTCGCCCCATGGAGCTGCGTAACAAAGCAATGCAATGGGATCCGTGATCCCTTAGGTCTTCTACCTAGTGACTCCACAAAATGCACATGCAAAACATAGCTCATAAACATAACACAACATGTGTATCAAGTATTCACACTTATTTGCCTGGCTGTCCCTTGGCAGGGGCACCAACCACACCCATCGTCACCTCCTGACTCACGCACAAGGCGAGGACACAGGTTTTTGGGGAAAAGAAGACACACGACACGAAATACAAAATAGGAACCATGCAGGTTCGGAATCCTCTACAACCGGTTGAACAAGGTCCCTAGGTGGTTGGTCATTTAGAAGGTCTTGGCCTAAATTGAACTTACACAACAATGCAACTGTTGAACATCCAAAATGGTCTTGTCCGACCGAAAATAATAGGGACTTCTCTTGCCCAACAATTATCCACAACCAGTCGACTGTCAATTGGCATCGTTCGACCAGTTCTCAGCAAAGCCTAGAAAAATAACCACAACCGGTCGACTGGTGCTAGACATACTTACACAAAGCAAGGCAATGTGATTGATCGTTTTATATTTCTACCGCAAGTGCACGGCCGCGTTGAAGCGGTGGCAAATACGGGTCATCCACTGGGAGGTGTGTCGACACTTGGTTCGTGCGAAGGCAAGGGGTAAAGAAAGGAGAAAAGGATTGGTTACACTAAACTACACTACAATGCTAAACTAGAATGCAAAAGGAAATGAAGATAAGCAATAAAACTATACCCCAAAGGGGGTAGAGAAATAATGTGAACATAAAGAAGTGTGTGTGTGTTCATTAAGCTCTTCACAATATGTAGTGCATGAAATCATAAAACTACATCCAACTTTGCCTCTACATGAATTAAGATAAGACTACATCATTAAAACATACAAGACAATAATTGGAATGAAGCTACATGAACTCAAGTATAAAGACTATACCCTACTATGCCTCTACATGAATTAAGATTTCACTACATCATTAAAACATACAAGACATTAGCTAAGGTAAAGGCAACAAGAGCACATACATTACAAATTGTGTTTCCAATATTAACTTCATCCATATCCTAACCTTATCATTCCCCATAAAATAGATCCACTAATCAAAGCATAAGCTAAGCTTCATTCAAGAGCATTAGCATATCAAAGATAAGAGTGGAGACCCATTAGATGGTTATGGAAATCATATAAAGCTCAATGGATAAAAATAACACACACTTAATACACTACATAATTATATCACATATTTCTCCACCCCCCAAATGGGGATGGAACTACTCACTACTCATTACACTACTGATTAGACTAAGTAAAGAAAACATTTAACTAAGATACTAAAATTACTAAACAAGAAATTAAACAAAGTAAAGCAACCCACACAAAACAAACAACATAACAAAACAAGATTAAAAGAAACAAATAAACTTTTCTTAACAATGACTCACATTGAAGGTAGCATCCTTCTCCACCTTGAGTTATTGCTTCAAGGCTCACTCCTTAGTAGAGAGAATGCCACCAAACAATGGGTAATTACAATGGAAGGTGAAGAGTTCTATTTATAAGCATGGAAGAAGCTAATCGGGGACAATCCCCCGATGTGGGACTAAACCAATACCAAAAATAGCCTAAACGAACATTAATACAAGTCCAGGAGAAATTTCGACGGATCCTGAGCAATATGGACCGCCAATTAGCGGTCCAAGACCGCCAATTAGCGGTCCAAAATCTTCGGATCGTGTTGGAATTTGTTGTGGGCTTTTCTTTCTGGTATTGTTGGTCTTTGATGCGGTTACTTGACTTGTTGGAGCTCCGACCCGACTCGAATTGCCAAAATACTCCCCATGATGGTGTGGAGTTTCCTGGTTTGCTCTTAGGTCTTTCTGTCTTACGATCAGGTCCTTCTGTCTTGCATCTTGGTCCCCAGGTCTCACAATTAAGTCATTTTTCCTGCTTTTGGGTCCTTTCATGGCTCTTCTCTTGAAACCTATTTATTTCTGAAAACTAAACATAAAACTCGTCACGTAGCATTGCTTAGGTGTAAGATAATGGATATAAGATACAAATATAAGCATGAAATGATGTCAATCACAATGACAAGGCATTACCTCGCCATATCAATGCACACCCGATCGATGCCCACCGGAGCGTGCCCGTGCTCTGCTGCTCGGCCGTCCCTCATCGTCGGCGAGGCCTCCAACCTCCGACAATGAGCCTAAAACCCCTCACACACCTTGTCTGAGTAACTAAAAGAACTTGGCATACATTTCTTTGAGATAGCCAAAGTTCGTTGGTGATCGTCGGAGTTCTTTGGAGCTCCAAAACCGTCAACAAACTCCTTTTTCCTTTGAGTACCACCGACATGCACACACCTATGACTATCTCCTTGCACCGCCTCCTCACCTTCAAGCCACCCGCTTCTTCTTGCATCGTTGTCGTCCGCTACTGCCACAACCTACTCCACCAGCCTAGATCATCGGGGAAGAGAGAGGAGGGGAAGAGTTGGAGTGGAAGGAGAATATGGGGTTTGTGTGTGTTTTCCTCCTCTTTAACCAATCACCCACCCACCCACATGGTCCGCCTCACCTCCACCATACCTCCCATGCCTCCAACATCCATCTACCATGCAAGCCCACTCCAACCAAGTCAAAGAAACCATTAGCCTAAATCAACACCCTAAACCTGAATAATTTCTTGACCAAGCATTAAGATCTAACAAGTGTGGTATTATACCACAACTCACAGCACCCGAAACAAGGATACATGAGGATTAATTTTTTGTTGGGGCTGCTGATTGATCGTTTTATTTAAACCGCAAGTGCACGGTCGCGTTGAAGCGGTGGCAAATACGGGTCGTCCACTGCGAGGTGTGTCGACGATTGGTTTGTTCGAAGGCGAGAGGTAAAAAGAAGGAAAGAAAGGTTGGTTACACTAAACTACACTAAGATGCAAAAAGGAAATGAAGAAAAGCAATAAAAGTAAGCCCCATAGGGGGTAGAGAAATAATGTCAATATGAA
Source organism: Triglochin maritima (assembly GCA_963682175.1). Taxonomy (NCBI): domain Eukaryota; kingdom Viridiplantae; phylum Streptophyta; class Magnoliopsida; order Alismatales; family Juncaginaceae; genus Triglochin; species Triglochin maritima. The sequence goes on along the minus strand of OY821771.1, from coordinate 27,581,273 downwards.
GATGTGTGTGTGTGTGTTCAATTAAGCTCCTCACAACATGTAGTGCATGAAATCATAAAACTACATCCAACTTTGCCTCCACATGAATTAAGATAAGACTACATCATTAAAACATACAAGACAATAATTGGAATGAAGCTAAATGAACTCAAGTATAAAGACTAGACCCTACTATGCCTCCACATGAATTAAGATAAGACTACATCATTAAAACATACAAGACATTAGCTAAGGTAAAGGCAACAAGAGCACATACACTACAAATTGTGTTTCCAATATTAACTTCATCCATATCCTAACCTTATCATTCCCCATAAAATAGGTCCACTAATGAAAGCATAAGCTAAGCTTCATTCAAGAGCATTAACATATCAAAGATAAAAGTCAAAACCCATTAGATGGTTATGGAAATCATATAAAGCTCAAGGGATAAAGATAACACACACTTAATACACTACATGATTATATCACATATTTCTCCACCCCCCCCCCAAATGGGGATGGAGCTACTCACACATATTTAAACTAACTACTCTAATAAAATGAAGTATTATACTGAAATGAAACTATACTAATCAAGCAAGAAATATTAAAGAAGCATAAAACAAAACAAGCAACAAAGCAAACACATAAAAGGAAATCAACTAAGCAAGAATTAACAAGCTAAAGAAAACATCTATTATTAACTCACTCAAATTACAAGCAGCTCTTCCTCCACCAGAGTTTTGCTTCAAGGCTTCACTCTTAGTTGGGAATATGCCACCAAAGAGAGAGATGGATACAATGGGAGGTGAAGAGTTCTATTTATAAGCATGGAAAAAGCTAATCCGGGACAATCCCCCGATGTGGGACTAAACCAATACCAAAAATAGCCTAAACGAACATTAATACAAGTCCAGGAGAAGTTTGGGCGGATCTGGCATGATCCAGACCGCCAATGGGCGGTTCCAGACCGCCAATTGGCGGCCTATAAAGCCCAGATCCATCTGGGTTTTCTGTTGGGCTTTGCTGGAAGTGTTTCTTGGTCTTGGATGCATCTACTTGGTATGTTAGAGCTCCGACCCGAATCGAATTGCCAAAATACTCCCCATGATGGTGTGGAGTTTCCTGTTTTGCTCTTAGGCCCTTCGGTCTTACGATCAGGTCCTTCTCCATTGCATCTCAGTCCCTAGGTCTCACAATTAAGTCCTTTTTTCCTGCTTTTGGGTCCTTTCATGGCTCTTCTCTTCAAACCTCTTTATTCCTGAAAACTAAACATAAAACTCGTCACGTAGCATTGCTTAGGCATAAGATAATGGATATAAGATACAAATATAAGCAAGAAATGATGTCAATCAAATACCCCCACACCTAAGTTTTTGCTAGTCCCGAGCAAAACAAAGAAAAAGAAAAGCAAACGAGAAACTAGAAATCCTAACTCACTTTCGTAGGAATCACGGTTGCACTTAGCATTTGCAACAAGTCGTTAAACCTCTTTGTTGCCAAGGAGGAGGAGTGTTTTCTCCTGAGGGTTTTCAGCGGATATACCCACAAAATCCGAACAAGATGCATTATTCAATCTAGACGCTCGACTCCTTGGAAATATTTTGTCGATCAATGGACGCAGTATTGCTACGGGCCGACGTTATATAGGTGATCAGTCCACACCTCTAACCTAATGAACCATTTGTGCAAGTTAAATAAGGAATTAAGTGAAAGACATGGACAACCTCAACATCCTCAAGTGCTACAAAGTGTAAAGTCCATTAAGGTTCTTATTTGCATTACCATTTTTTTTCTTTTTTTTTCTTTTCACATTTTTTTCTTCTTTTTCTTTTTATTAGTTGGAGCTTCATTCTCCCAGGGTCAGGTTTCGTGCATCATTGCCCATGAGGACTTACACTATGACGTACACCTTTCCCCAAATCTCCACATAGGGCAATCCCTACCACCCGTGTAACAGGAGTTCGGTCGGCGCATCCCAAGTCAAATGACTCGAATGCACCAGGCACAAAGTCCCCGCAGACCTACTTTCCCGAGTGATAGGAGCCGTGCGAGAAGAGAGAACACTTACTCACTTATTTCTTATCTACACATGAACCAAAACCCCTACACTAATGTCTCACAACAGGATTTAGAGGGTCCTTGACTACAACAAACTTCCTTAAGTTAACAGACACGAATTTTTGACTCACTAGGTTCAGGGTGGACTTCATTAAATGTTTGAGCACTGAAACCCTATGATTACTCACCCCCAAGGGAAAACTGGGGTGCATCCTAACGACTCGATAAATCCTAAAGTCACTGTACTAGATATCCTAATGCATCAAGTTCAAGACAATTTTGGGAGCTTTCTTTTTACTTTGCCTCTCAACGGTTATGTACATGCTAAACACACGCAAAACCCACAAAACATTTTCTTTTGCAAACACATGAAGATTTTGAAAGAAATGTGGAAATTTTAAAGCACTAGGCAAGCAAAAGAACACAAGTCACCCAAGGATCATGGCAAGCAGATATATCGATATTAAATGCAGCACACTAACATGACCCTAAAAATGCAAACAAAAGAAAACAAAATCAAAAGACAAGACTCGACTATGTACACACGTAAAACACCCCTCCACACCTACTTCATGCATTGTCCTCAATGAATGTGAGCAAGATACTACATGGATTTATGCATGAAAAAGGAGAGATCTCACCAACGTGAAGTACACAGGGAAGTTTCGGGCTATGTTGATGGACAAAACCCAACTTCCCTCAAAACATGTGAGATGCTAAGGAAGTGATACAAATACGTGAAAGAATTGGGGCCCAAATACTCAAGGGTTGGGGCCCACAACAAACGATGCTCACTAAAAGAGTCTTTTATTGTACTTTTTTTTTTTTTTTGAAAACTGAAAGCACAACCACTCATGCAGGAGCATGAATGGTTGAGTGCGAGAGAGGTTCATGAAGGAACATGACCTCCTCGACTTCGGCTGGTGCCCCCTCCAAGTAGGGTTTGAGGCGTTATCCATTAACTTTGAACACGTCCCCATTCCCTGGGTTTAAGATGTCAACCGCTCCATGAGGATAGACAGTTTGGACAATAAACGGGTCAGACCAGCGACTGCGGAGCTTACCCGCAAACAGATGAAGCCGGGAATTGTAGAGCAACACCTTCTGCCCGGCCGTAAACACCTTTCGCATAATCATGCGATCGTGAAACATCTTGGCTCGGGACTTATGAGTTTTGGCATTCTCGTACGCATCATTGTGTAGCTCTTCTAATTCCACAATGTCGAGCTTATGTTGTACTCCAGCTTGATCAAGATCCATATTCAAGTTCTTGATCGCCCAGAAAGCACGATGCTCAAGCTCAACGGGTAGGTGGCAAGCCTTGCCGTACACTACCCGATATGGGGACATACCCAAATTGGTCTTGTACGCGGTGTGGAAGGCCCACAACGCGTCATTCAACTTTGTTGACCAATCCTTCCTCGAGGAACTAACCGTCTTCCCAAGAATTTGTTTTAATTGGCGGTTTGAAATTTTGACCTGCCCACTAGTTTGCGGATGATATGGGGTCGCAAGCTTGTGGGTGATCGAATATTTCCTCGTAAGTGCTTCAAAGGAGTGATTACAGAAATGGGTACCCCTATCGCTGATTATGGTACGAGGAGTACCAAATCGCGTAAAAATGTCCCTCAAGAATTTGGTGACCACCTTGTTGTCATTGGTCTTTGTGGGTATAGCCTCAACCCACTTAGACACATAGTCAATGGCCACCAGAATGTAAACATTCCCAAACGAGTTCGGGAAGGGACCCATGAAATTGATGCCCCACACATCGAAGATGTCGACCACAAGGACATTTTGCAAAGGCATCATGTCACGTCGACCAATCCTGCCAAGGCGCTGGCACCTATCACATTGCTTACAAAAGTCGTAAGCATCCTTGAAAAGAGAGGGCAAGTAGAATCCAGATTGGAGCACCTTGGCAGCAGTTTTCTTTGCTCCAAAGTGTCCTCCTCATGCCTTGGAATGGTAGAAGTGGAGCACACTTTGGAACTCGGTATCTGGGACGCACTGCCTGAAAATTTGGTCAGAGCAGTATTTGAATAGGTAGGGGTCGTCCCAGTGGAAGAATCTGACATAAGATCTAAATTTGGTTTGGTCAGATTTTGACCAACCCACAGGAAGTTGCTCCGTCACGAGGTATTCACGATGTCGGCAAACCAAGGGTTATCTTCGATCGTGAACAACTGCTCGTCAGGAAATTTGTCATCAATGATTTGGTCCTGTGGGTTGGTTGTCTCTAGACGAGACAAGTGGTCCGCTACAACATTTTCACACCCTTTTTTGTCCCGAATCTCGAGATCGAATTCTTGTAACATCTCAAGAGTCGGGATTTTGCATCTTTCTTCGCCATGAGGTGTTTGATGGCTGTGTGATCAAAATAGATAATCACGTGGGAGCCAATAAAGTACGACCGGAATTTCTCCAAAGCAAATATGATCGCTATTCCTTCTCGGTCACAGTGTAGTTCAATTGGGCATCATTGAGTGTTCTACTGGCATAGTAGATCACATGAGGCATTTTTTCCAATCGTTGCCCAAGCACGGCTCCCACAGCGAAGTCAGATGCATCACACATTAACTCAAAGGGTTCAGTCCACACCAGTGCCTTAATAATGGGAGTTGAAGTCAACTCTTTCTTCAAGGTCAAAAAGGCATGGTGGCAATCCGGTGTGAACTCAAAAATGGCATCCTTAGCCAACAAGGCGGTGAGAGGTCGAGCAATTTTGCTAAAATCCCGAATGAACCGCCGATAGAATCCAGCATGCCCCAAAAAGGCGCGGATATCCTTCACATTACGTGGCGGTGGGAGATTAGCAATGATACCCACTTTGGCGGGATCGACCTCAATTCCCCTACTTGAGACCACATGTCCAAGTACAATCCCTCGCTTCACCATGAAGTGACATTTCTCCCAATTGAGAGCGAGGTTCTTCTCACGACATCGCTTGAGGACAAGGCTCAAGTGATGAAGGCACTCATCAAAGGAAGCGCCAAATATGGAAAAGTCGTCCAAGAAGATCTCAAGGAAACGCTCAACCATATCGGAGAAGATGCTGATCATACACCTTTGAAACGTTGTCGGCGCATTACATAACCCAAAGGGCATGCGACGGTAGGCAAACGTGCCAAAGGGACAAGTAAATGTGGTTTTCTCTTGATCCTCGGGGGCGATGGGAATTTGGTTGTAACCGGAGTATCCATCAAAAAAACAATAATACTCATGTCTGACCAACCTTTCCAACATCTGATTAATGAATGGCAACGGGAAATGATCTTTCCGCGTTGCCGCATTGAGCTTGCGATAATCAACGCAAACTCGCCAGCCAGTTTGCAGGTGTGTCGGGATAAGCTCATTATGCTCATTCTCCACAACCGTCACGCCTGACTTCTTGAGAACCACATGGACAGGACTCACCCACGAACTATCAGAGATAGGATAGATTATGCCATGATCCAAGCACTTAAGAACCTCCTTTCGGACGACTTCTTTCAGTACAGGATTCAATCTCCGTTGTGGGTCCCTGCGGGGCCTAGAATCCTCTTCCATGTGGATCCAATGCTGAACAATACCAGGGCTAATTCCCTTGATATCCTTCAAGGACCACCCGATTGCCTCTTTGTTTTCAAAGAGTACTCTTTTGAGGGCAACCTCTTGATCTTGTGCAAGATCAGAAGGAATAATGAGTGGCAATGTCTCATTATCCCCTAAAAAGATGTACTCTAGGTTATCGGGGAGCGATTTAAGCTCGACCAGAGGTGGGTCCTTGTCGGATTCAGAGTTACTTTCAAGTGGCTCAAGGGCCACGGGGTGATAGGAGCAAGAACCCAGATGTGCCTCCTCGTCCCAAGAAATGTTGGCGGATTCCTCAAGATTCTCTTCACTCTCAACCTGGTCATTAGGCACCTCAAATATATCTCGATGTGAGTCGAACATGCCTAATGACTCGGGCTCATCCGTGTCCTGGATGAAATTGGCTCCGACAGTGTCGTCGAAGAGCCCGGGTTGCTTACCAAGAGTGAAGATGTTGAAATCCGCCGTGAGGTTTCCAAAAGACAACCTCATCAAGCCATTGCGACAATTGATCGAAGCATTAGATGTCGCGAGAAATGGCCTTCCAAGGATCACAGGAATTTGTCCTTGTGGGTTGGACATGGGTTTAGTATCCAAGATGATGTAATCAACTGGAAATACGAACTCACCCACTTTGATAAGGACATCCTCCACACTCCCTCGTGGAATTTTGACAAATCTATCAACCAACTGGAGGGTTGTCCTCGTTGGTTTAAGATCGCCTATTCCAAGGTTGACATAGACTGAGTAAGGCAGGAGATTCACAGATGCCCCCAAATCCAATAAAGCTTGAGAGATTGTCACATTCCCAATCATGCAAGAGACAGTTGGACAACCTGGGTCCTTGTATTTGACTTGCATGGGCTGTGTCAATATGGAGCTCACATTGGCGGCCAAAAAGGCCTTTTTGGGCACATTTGTTTTTCTCTTGGTGGTGCAAAGGTCTTTGAGGAACTTGGCATACAGTGGCATTTGTTGAACAACGTCCAACAACGGGATGTTCACCTTTACTTGCCTAAGTACCTCAACGATCTTATCCCAATGCTCATCTCGTTTTTTAGTCAACCGATGAGGTAATGGTGCCTTGGGGACATCAGAATCACGAGGAGGAGTCTCCGAATTAGGTTCCTTGACAGGCTCAAGACTCTCCTCGGAAGTCTCGCCAACAGGGTTGGCTTCCGGCATTTTCACATTGTTGTCAACGACCCTTCCCGATCTCAAGGTATGAACAACATTGGCATGTTGGTAAGGGTCACTTTCAACATTATGTACATTTTGCCTGGTATGAGCAGGCTGACCCCTAGGATTAACCACAGGTTGACTTGGTAACTGACCCTTCTCACATTCATGGAGCTGATGAGCCAACTGGCTAACTTGCATTTCCAATGCTTTGCCGAATTATTGCTGGCCGCAAACATGGATTTAGTGCTCTGCATGAACGTTTGAAGGGTTTGTTCAAGGGTAGAGTCCTTAGGGTCAACCCGCTGGGGTGGTGGAGTCTGGTTAGAATAACCCGACGAAGAGGCCTGACCAGGTTGGTAATTATGGTGCTGAGACCTTTGATGTGGGGGTTGGTAGGTCGTCGATGGGCGTGGAGGTTGATAAGGTGGAGGTTGAGGTTGAGCGTGCGAGCTCTGACCGTGGCCTCCACTAGACCCCCCAAGAGAAGTTAGGATGGTTACGCCATCCCGGGTTGTAGGAGTGACTGTACGGGTCGTTACGGGGCCTTGGTTGATACATCGCATTTGCATGCTCAGTATCCCTTGGAGCGTAAGCGCATTCCAAGTCATCATGTGCCGACAGTCCACACCTACTACACCCGGGAGTAGCGAGCTGAGCTACAGGAGCTCGGTCCATCTCCAAACTCTCAATCCTACGCATGAGAGCAGCCATTTTTGCCTCAGACGCGATAGTTGACTCAACATGATAAGATCCAGCTCGACCAGGAGACCTGGCGGCTGGTGTCTCTCTCATGGTGTCCCACTCGAAGGTACGCTCAGCCATAGCCTCAAAAGTGTCCCATGCCTCCTCGATGGATTTCATTTGGAAGTCACCTTGACACATCGACTCCAACAATGTGCGGGTGTTGTAGTTAATGCCACCATAAGCAATTTGGCACAACTTCCATAATTTAAATCCATGATGAGGGCACTGCTGGAGAAGGTCCTTGAACCTCTCAAAGAAACCATGAAACAATTCGGTCTCGGTCTGATACATTTGATGTATCTGGTGCCGTATCTGTTGAGTTTTCCTTTGAGGGAAAATCTCTTCAGAAAAACGGTCACAAAGTCATCCCATGACCGAATCGAGCTCGCCGGGAGGCTATACATCCATTTCTTTGCATTATCCTTCAATGCGAAAGAAATCATCCTCAACCGGACTGAATCCTCGTAAAGCTGTTGAAGCTTGAACATGGAGCATACTTCCTCGAATTCGCGTATAAAGGTATACGGATCCTCCTTATTGGCAGTAAAGGTTGGAAGCATGCTCACATATTCCCACAAAGTCATCAGTCTATCATGTCGAGCTAAAGGTGGTGGTGCACCAAGAACTCGATCCTGACCGAATCTCCCTTCCTCTCGAGTCAGAGGAGGAGGCGGAGGAGGAGAAGGAGGTCTACGTGGTGGCGGAAGCGGACCGAGGTACTCCATGTATGGAACCCGGTCTCCCTCGCCACCACGAGACGACTCGGCCTCTTGCTCCAAAGGAGCACGAGGCGGAGATGGTCGATCACCAAGACCGTCCATCTCAGAAGAATGCACTCTCTCAAGTCGAGCGCTCTCACCAAAACGAGCCCAACCTCGCATAAAATGCTCGACTCGACTCTAAAATAACACACAACAGAAGGTGTACTAGAGCAGGAGACTAAACGTAGAGAATAATAGATGAGGAGAGGAATCAGGTGAGGAGGGAAGAATCCCTAGAGCTAGCATGGGTAGTGGGATCAGGAAGAAGCCTAACAAGCAAGCACGACTCAAAATGTAAGGCAATGGGTCCTTAGGCTAGACGACGCCTAACTTCGAGGTCACTAGCCTCGACATGCCTCACCTCCCTACAACGAGGACCACAATTCCCAGCAAGTGATACCAGATCCGGAGATCCAGTACCTCCTACTATCGACATGGTAGGCAACGCCGATCAGGTCATGACAGTCTCAACTAGATTACTCTCCTAGTGCGCCCGCAATCCTAGGGCCAATGTCTACTTGCTTTTAGTTAAGGCTTTATTAAGAGTGATTTTTGGGGCCAAGGAAAGGGTGATGAAATCCCCTACCTTATCTTTTATGGGACAACCCCTCCTTAATAGCGTTTTGATCCTAAGTCAAGCAATCAATCGCTCCAATCTAACGCTCGCTCACTCTTGTCCTGATGCAATTCCTACTAACTAATGCATGGGCATACGAGATGAATGAATGAGTGTAGCAAATTGCGTACCTCACGCCAGCACTCAACAACTGAAAATAAAGCTAAAAGAAAAGACAACTATATGCCTAAGTCAAAACATGATGCGTGACCTAAACAAGTAAGAACGTCTAGTCTTTTGCTTTGGATTTTAGGGCCAAGTTGATTAATGGGGGAGTGATTAATGATCTGGGAGCAAACGAGAAGTCATAGCATGCAAAATAGGGCTCCCAGATAACACAAATTAAAGAAATAACTACCAGCAAAAATTTGAGAGCACAAAACCCTCACTAGACCGCCAATTGGCGGTCTCCAACCAATGATTGGCGGTCCTTTTAGGTCTTCTGTTCCTCAAATTTGTCCAGTAGCCTCCCCGAGATCCGATGGTTCCCTGAAACTAAGAAAAACGGGAAACAAAAAATTAAAAACCCCTCGAATCGTCCAACCCAACGTCTGGACAGAGCACCTCCCCGGCAACGAAGCCAAAAACTTGATTGATCGTTTTATTTAAACCGCAAGTGCACGGTCGCGTTGAAGCGGTGGCAAATACGGGTCATCCACTGGGAGGTGTGTCGACGATTGGTTTGTTCGAAGGCGAGAGGTAAAAAGAAGGAGAGAAAGGTTGGTTACACTAAACTACATTGAGATGCAAAAAGGAAATGAAGATAAGCAATAAAAGTAAGCCCCATAGGGGGTAGAGAAATAATGTGAATATGAAGATGTGTGTGTGTGTGTGTGTTCAATTAAGCTCCTCACAACATGTAGTGCATGAAATCATAAAACTACATCCAACTTTGCCTCCACATGAATTAAGATAAGACTACATCATTAAAACATACAAGACAATAATTGGAATGAAGCTAAATGAACTCAAGTATAAAGACTAGACCCTACTATGCCTCCACATGAATTAAGATAAGACTACATCATTAAAACATACAAGACATTAGCTAAGGTAAAGGCAACAAGAGCACATACACTACAAATTGTGTTTCCAATATTAACTTCATCCATATCCTAACCTTATCATTCCCCATAAAATAGGTCCACTAATGAAAGCATAAGCTAAGCTTCATTCAAGAGCATTAACATATCAAAGATAAATGTCAAAACCCATTAGATGGTTATGGAAATCATATAAAGCTTAAGGGATAAAAATAACACACACTTAATACACTACATGATTATATCACATATTTCTCCACCCCTCAAATGGGGATGGAGCTACTCACACATATTTAAACTAACTACTCTAATAAAATGAAGCATTATACTGAAATGAAACTATACTAATCAAGCAAGAAATATTAAAGAAGCATAAAACAAAACAAGCAACAAAGCAAACACATAAAAGGAAATCAACTAAGCAAGAATTAACAAGCTAAAGAAAACATCTATTATTAACTCACTCAAATTACAAGCAGCTCTTCCTCCACCAGAGTTTTGCTTCAAGGCTTCACTCTTAGTAGGGAAGATGCCACCAAAGAGAGAGATGGATACAATGGGAGGTGAAGAGTTCTATTTATAAGCATGGAAAAAGCTAATCCGGGACAATCCCCCGATGTGGGACTAAACCAATACCAAAAATAGCCTAAACAAACATTAATACAACTCCAGGAGAAGTTTGGGCGGATCTGGCCTGATCCAGGCCGCCAATTGGCGGCCTATAAAGCCCAGATCCGTTTGGGTTTTCTGTTGGGCTTTGCTGGAAGTGTTTCTTGGTCTTGGATGCATCTACTTGGTCTGTTAGAGCTCCGACCCGAATCAAATTGCCAAAATACTCCCCATGATGGTGTGGAGTTTCCTGTTTTGCTCTTAGGTCCTTCGGTCTTACGATCAGGTCCTTCTCCATTGCATCTCAGTCCCTAGGTCTCACAATTAAGTCCTTTTTTCCTGCTTTTGGGTCCTTTCATGCCTCTTCTCTTCAAACCTCTTTATTCCTGAAAACTAAACATAAAACTCGTCACGTAGCATTGCTTAGGTGTATGATAATGGATATAAGATACAAATATGAGCAAGAAAAGATGTCAATCAGCTGCCGACATGAGGAGGCTTTCCAGAGAGGCGGCGATGGAGAGACCAAGGCAAGAGTGTATGACGGACTGGAGTAGGGAGGTGATGGTAGGTGCAACGATTGCGCCTAGACAGAGACTATCAAACGAAAGAGTGTGGGTGTTTGGTGCACGTGCCATCTTTGTGTCTTTACGCTTTTCGTATGACATATTGCATTTCATTGAGTCACCTTATGTAGTAGACCTGAGGAATCATTGATCACATCGCATTGGTTCATACACAACTCTATAAAGCGAGATGACCATCTGGGTTGTGGCACGACTCGGGGAATATGACAGACCAAAGCGACGACTCTGGAGGATGTTGTGGACACGAGATCATATCTGTATCCATGACTCAGATGTACGTGCGATGCTCACTCAACCCTCATGTTAGTATAGTTATGAATATGAGCGAGTCGCGTGCTCTCTGTAAGACTGTGTGCCTGCAGTGGGTTCCCTTGGGTAACCTGATGTTGCTTGTGAGACTTTTGACCTTATGCCCCGGGTTAGGGGATGTTTTTCATGTTCTTCCACTTATGCCATGTGATACTAGTATGATAGGATCATTGTAATGTATCTTCATAAATGTACAGATGGACTTGGTGTATGGAGTTTTTGCAATGAAAACTCATGCATTTTATCAAGTTGCTTTTCAGGGCCTTCTTATCAAGTGGGCCGCGACCAAGGATGAGAGTACACCCGAACCTGATCCTCCCATCTTATCTTTATGTTATTGTCTTTATTTGTTATGTCTTTTCGTATTCCTGATTGTAGTAAGACTTTGAATATTTCTTTTAATGGTGCACATTATTTTGAATATTTTATGAGTAATTTTCCCATTCACTCTGGTCTTATTTCTTGAAACTTTGTTAATTTTGTTGTTGTTTAAACACGTATTTGGAGATGTTACAGCTTGATATCAGAGCAAGTAGGTTTCAGTGTACACACCCAAACAAACCACCCTTAGAAGTAGTGTGGATAGATATTTGTTTCTCTTTCAGTTGATCGTGCATGCATAGCTGAGTTGATTCTTTTGTTATTATGGTTGTTGGTCCAGATGCCTTCGAGACGTGTGAAACCGACACCATGTGAGCGTAGCCCAGTGAGGCAACTAGTGGAATGGCATGGGAGGAAGAGAAGTAGACTCTCTATGGGACAATCAAGAGGCTCGGCGAGTTTTTGGAGTACCAGACAGCTCGTACTGAGCAGGCAGAGATGGGCACGATGCATGAGAGGTCTATGCGCCAGTATCCACCAACCTTCTAGGGCAGAATTGATCCAGATGTGGTTGAAGACTAGATTTTCAAAGTCCAAAGGATTTTTCGGGAGATTGGATGCTTCCAGGAGATGAAGGTGGACTTGTCCACCTATGTGCTGGGTGGTTCGGCATCCAACTGGTGGAGGGCCATGCCTAGTGTGGTTTTCAGTGGCGGAGAGGATGTGAGCTAAGAGGCATTTCTGGAGGTGTTCAACCGCAGAAATACCTTCCACAACAAGTCAGGGATGCAAAGCTAGAGGAATTCTTGGCCCTGCAATAGAAGGAGCTGACGCAGGAGAGTTATGTCAACAAGTTCAACACATTGGAGCTCTACTTCCTAGAGATCTTGATCACAGAGGAGCAATGGGTGATAAACTTCACGCGAGGACTTCATAAGCAGCTCAGAACCCGTGTACACACTAGCATATCGTAGACCTTAGCGAATGCCAAGAACTTGGAGCGAGATGACTGTCTGGGTTGTGGCACGACTCGGAAGATATGATCGACCAGAGAGACGGATGTTGTGGCCTGAGGACCACAAGATTAGATTTGTATCCATGACTTGGAAGTACGTGTGACGCTCACCGAACTCTCATGTTAGTATCAATGCGAGTGGGGGTGAGTCGATTGTTCTCCGTAAGACCGTGTGTGCCTGCGGTAGGTGTCATCGGGAAACCCGATGTGGTTTGTGAGACTTTTGACCTTATGCCCAGGGTTGGGGAATTTTTTTCATGCTCTTACACTTATCTCATGTACTAGTATGACAAGATCATTGTACTGTATATTCCTATATGTACAGATGGACTTGTGTATGGAGTTTTCGTTATGAAAACTCAGGTATTTTATCATGTTCCTTTTCAGAGCCTTGATAGGTGTTAAGTAGGTGACGACTGGGGATGAGAGTACACCTAGACCGGATCCTCCCGTCTTATCTTTATGTTATTGTCTTTATCTGTATTATGTCTTTTCCTATTCCTGGATGCAGTCAAACTTGGAATATTCTTGTAATGGTGCACATTATTTTGAATATTTTATGAGTAATTTTCTCATTCACTCCGGTCTTATTTTTTAAAACTTTGTTTAAATTTTCGTTGTTTAAGCATGTATTTGGGGACGTTACAAAATTAGATTTGTAATTTCTTTTCCCAATAACCACTTATGCCGGATTCTAACAACAATGTTAACTTGAAGTAAAACAACACAAAATCCACCCTTGGTCTAACTTGCAATCAAAACTAAAATGGTTCCATTCTAATTTTGAGTAGACTACAAACATCATTAGAATGTTTTATTTGAACCCATAAAACTACTTGGAAGCTTGTCAAACATCCAAAGACAAACCTTAATTAAAGAGCTCCCAACAAATGCTTTTCATCCATAATCCTTCCGATAGGCTTTGTTGAGTTTGCTGCAAGTTCCACCTTCTCGAAAATAACTCATTTTTAGAGAAAGAGGTGGAGAAAGGGTGTAAGGTGTCTTTCCGTAACAACCAATCTTAGGTCTACGTTTTAATAGGAATTACCTATCTGATTGATAGCATCTTCATTTATTTTTCCAATACACATTTCCCTTTAAAAAATCACATGATAATGCAATTTTAAGAGTAAAAGGCAAAATAAAAAACTATATTTCACTTAAGAACTAAGAAGGTTCATTACTAAGTAAACACCATATAGTTATTATGATAAATGTCCCTTATATTGTTGATAACAAAACAATATATCGTGTCCTTTAGTTTATGTTCACAATTCTTATCCTCTCCGTCCACCAGACCTTTAAGCCATGTAAGTCAGTGATTGACATCATTTCATGTTTATAATTGTATCTTATATCCATTATCTTTCACCTAAACAATGCTACGTGACGAGTTTTATGTTTAAATTTCAGAAATAAATAGGTTTGAAGAGAAGAGGCATAAAAGGACCTAAAAGCATGAAAAATGACTGAGTTGAGAGACTCAATGACTAAGATGCAAGATCGAAGGACCTGAATGCAAGATAGAAGGACCAATGAGCAAACAAGAATACTCCACACAATCATGGGGAGTATTTTGGCAATTCTATTCGGATCGGAGCTCCAGAAAGCAAGGTAGATGCATCAAAGACAAGCATCATCCAGAAAATCCCAGAACAAAATCCAGAGCGATCCGAACACTGTAGACCGCTAATTCGCGGTCCAAAACCACGAATTGGCGGTGACGTTTGGTCCAGATCCGTTAAGATTTATGTGGGACGCGTATTAGTGTGTATTTAGTCTATTTCTGGTATTTGTTTAGTCCCATACCAGGGGATTGTCCCGGATTACCTTTTTCTATGGCTATAAATAAAACTCTTCACCTTCTATTGCAATCACCCATTGCTTGGTGGAATTCTCTCTACTTGGAGTAAGCCTTGCAGCAAAATCTCAAGGTGGAGAAGAATGCTACCTTCAATGTGAGTCATGTAATAAAATAATTTTTCCATTGTTTTGTTCTTATGTTGTTTCTTTATGCATGCTTAGCTTAGTTTTATTTTTTGATTGTAGGCTAAAGTAGTTAAAATGTTTCCTTTCTTCTTTAGTTTAATTTTTAGAATAATGTGTAGTGAGTAGATCCATCCCCCTTTGGAGGTGGAGATGATGTTCATACATGCATTAAAGAATGGATATGAATGCTTTATATTTTTATTGTGTTGATAAATGTGAATGTATGCTTGCTTGTAAGAGTAGAATACTACACTTGATGGGTTTTGCCACACATCTTAGACACCTCACATGCTTATTTAGGTTCTGAAATAACCAGCTTGTGTATATGAATGTTAATCAACTAGGTTAGTGAATGGATTGATAGGTTTTGCCATAACCTTTAAACACTTCCTTTGCATGAAAACACTACCTACATTTGTGCCTATAGAATGTTTTCTTCACCATCTTTTTACATGTGTGCACACACTCCACCCCTTAAGGGGTCTTTCTCTTCTTGATTCCAGCTTAGTTTTACATTATTTTAGTTTTTATTCGAAGTAATCGTTAGTTGCTTTACTTTGCATTTTTTCTTAGTAGTTTAGTGTAGCGTACATTAAGATAAACAAAACTCTTCCCCCTTTTGTTGCCACTTGATTTCTGAAAAACCAGAGGCTACTCACCTCCCTCAGGATCGACCCGTACTTGCCACCGCTTCAATGTGGTCGTGCACTTGCGGTATTTAAAATGATTAAACAGTCAGTAGATCAAAGGGAGACTCTACATTCAATGCATCTTACGACAACCCAATACTACTACACTTATCTTTTCATCTCCGATTAGTATTCATTAAGGTTCCTTTCATTGGTGTGTAAGCACTTACAACACCCGTAACGGAGGGGACGTCGTTGTCCCGCCAGACGACCCCCGACGACCCGTTCGTTCGGGCTGGTTTTATTATTTTTTCATTTTTTTTAAATTTTGTGTTGAATATTTGTTTAAAAATGTTAGGTTTATTTATTTGTTGTAGATGTTGGGTTTAATTTTTATCTGGTTTAAATATTTTGGGGTATTATTTGGTACATAGTTTGGTATTTAAACTATATTAGCAAACTTGGATTGAAATTAAACTACATTACACCGCTTAATTGAAATTAAACTAGATTTACAATGCTTAAACGGAAAATAAATTACATCAAGTGCTTACGTACATTTGCTAGCTGGATTTCGTCCTCCTCGGTCATTAAACCCAACTCTTTAACCTTCAGTAGTTGTATGTATATCTCATAGAGTTTTTCCATAGCGCGTCGCTCCTCTTTATGTTTTTGAAACTCCAACTTGCGTTCTCTGAATACGAGTTCTTTATCTTTTACGGTGGTGTGTTCAGCAAGACGAGCAGCCAGGTTTGTAGCATGCATTTCTTGATTCTCCGCTACCGCCTTACCTTTCTTTTTTGCTTCTTTTTATACCGGTAGGACGATGTTCAGGATGTGGAACAAATTCAGGGATCGTTGTAGGAAAATTAGGAGGCGAGCTATCGTGGCCTTCCTCTTCGGATGACTCTGTCCGACTTCGTTTAGTGGAGAAGCACTAATGAAATTGAGGTGATGTAATATTTTATTGTATTGCCCTACGTACAATGGTTTAAATAAATATGTATTTTGCTTATATATATATAAAAATAATTATTTGCTAATTAATAAATATTTGTTTGAATTATTAATGTTTTGGGTAAATATAATTGATTTTGGAATAGAATAAAATTTAGTGTAAATAAAAGATCATGCGGAGGAGAGAGGAGGTTGTGGAGGGTTGTGGCTAAGATGTGACTAGTGTAGGAAAGAGAAGAAAGTGGGTTGGGAAAAGAGAAAGGTGATGTGGAAGATAGAGAAAGCTAATTTGGAATAGAGAGAGAAGAGAGAGAGAAAGATCATGACCAGTGCGTCTGGGTCATGATTACTGATGATCTTACAAGATATATAGAGAATTACTACTCCCGTACACACATACGAATACTAAGCTTCTTCGAGTGGGGGTTTGACTTCCCTAGATAGTCTCTTAACCTATCTCTATAGCGTCTTGTTGGGGCGTCTGCGGGAGACGCCAGACCCAACGAGAGGGCGGCCGCCGGAACTGTCGGAACGAGTGTGTGGCCCCACAATCAAACAACACATTTTGAGATTCCTATCAAGTAGATATTTGATTAATTTTAATAGAAGTTAGAAGAATTTATAGTAATTGTCCACTGGAAACTCTAGCAATAGATTACCCAGTGGGCATATAAAGTTTGATTTTTTTAAGTTTATTTAAATTGATTATAAATTGTGATAAATTTAAAATAAATTGAATATTATGTTAATAATGAATTAAATTAGTTTAGTAAATCCTTTATTGATTATAAATTGTGATAATTACTAAATAAATCGATTATTAAGTTAAAAGTTGCGATAATAGCTAAATAAATTGATTATTATGTTAATATTAGTTGTGTACGATTTTAGTAAAGGATTATTGATTAATTGTGATAATTGTTAAATAAATCATTTATTAAGTTAATAATTAGTTTAATTATTTTAGTAAATCCATTAATAATTTTTTTTTAAAATTGAATTAATAGTCATCGGGTTACCGTGGAGGAAAAGGGAAATCAATTCCCTTACGTACGGTATGTAGTGTCGCAGATGAGTCAGGTCCTCGTCATCCACGTAGACATGATATTTCTGTTTCAGTTAGTAAAGAGAGATCTTTTACATCGTCGTCAGACATCTGCGGATTCTTTTGACGACGAGGATGATTCAGATGAGTTGAGGAGTCACGACGATAGTGACGATGGGGGCCGGTATGGCTTGGGGCCACAGGAGGAGGCGATACATCAGTACAGTCGAGGACGGGGGCGAGATTGTAGTCCTTCGGCTGAGTGGGTCATTAGGAAGGGTCGAGGTGACCGGTTTGTGACCGGTGATTCGAGTTCGTGCACTGCAGATGCCCGAGCACAGAAGAAGAAGGGTGAGGACGAGTCTTGGATCGTCATGGATATGATGCTCGGTGGTCCTCTAGATGGCAGCGTCATTCCCAGTTTTGGAGACCACATCGCCAGATGCATCTGGGATGGTGAGGATCGGAAGGTTTTGAAGTGCCATAATCGGCACAGAGCCTGTACGACATTGCAGGCTTGGCGTTCAGTGATGACGGATGATATGGCGGCGACTATCAGTGACAGTGGATTGGGTCACTTGCCGTACAACATATTTTCCTGCATTGACATGTCGTTGATTTCGGCTTTCGTGAAGTGATGGCAGCCTGACACCAACACTTTCCACTTGTCGTTCGGAGAGATGACAGATCATGTTGCATGACGTCTTTCAGATTCTGCACATTCCTGTTGAGGGTCCTATGGTCAGTGCACAGGCACCGACATCTGAGCTAAAGTTATATGTATCTGAGTTGCTGGGTGTCAGTCTGGAGGGTCTTGGGCGGGATAACTCATTTTGGAGTGGCGGTGGTGTTAGTATCGATGTTGTGGACGAGTGTTGCAGACGGGGGCGACCACCACAGACTGAGGATACACAGATGACTGCTTACCTCTTCTTACTCCTAGGTTGCGTCTTGTTTGTCGACAAGAGCGGTTCCAGAGTCAGACCACGCGACCTATTGGAGGCGAGGGAGCCAGATACTATTGGTCAGTACTCATGGGGGTCGGCGACGTTGGCATATCTGTATCGCCAGCTGGGTATATCGAGTCGTACTGATTGTTCTGGGATTACGGGTTGTCTTACACTGCTGGAGGCTTGGATCTATGAGTATTTTCCTGCTTTCCGCCCACATCGGGAGCGGAAGATTATTGAGCGTGGTCATCCTCGTTCGTGTATGTGGGTTGTCCGGGCCGAGGATAACGGTGAGGATCGACTTCTTTCTATTCGTAGACGGCTAGTTCTGATGACTGCATCGCAGGTATATAATGTATATATCATTCACGTTTATTTAAATTTGAACTTTATTATTATTAACGTATAAATGTTTAGGTGGAGTGGTTTCCGTATGGTCCTGAGCCTGCTGTAGCTGTGCCGAGGACTACATTTATGGGCGTTATTCTTTATAGGGATATCACGGAGTCTTATTTACTTGATCGTGTGTTACGTCAGTTAGGTTACATTCAGGTGATCCCAGTTGACATTCTGACGCCCGAGCATGCAGTATGGTCTGCGACTACGACGACGTACGACGTCAGGCATAGCGTTTCGTTCGCGGAATCGGTTTGGAGGACATCTCCGAGAGTAGGACGACTTCACCTGGATGATCTGAGTCGTAGCCGCGTCCCCTCCACATGTGATGTAGATTATTTGCAGTGGTTCAGTAGGTGCTCACATCCACTTATCGTACACGGTATCATTCCGAGACCGGAGAGATTACTGGATAGGACATGTGCCGATGCAGTAAGTTTATCTAATTTTATTTGTAATTGTAATGTATATTTTGTTATTATTGTAAATGTACGTTAATTTTAATGTTACATACAGTCGATGAGTAGGGAGATACGGTGTACGCAGCCGTTCTTGCGACAGAGAGAGATAGGATGCCGACTGAGGATACGAGACTTGAATGTGCAGATTGTGATCGCCTCATCGAGGATTGGAACAACCAGTTGGGCAATTCGGACCATGATTCAGATGCTGAGCTGTAGTCACTTGTTCTTACTATCGTTTTATTATTTGTTGCACTATTACTACATTTGTTGGTGTTTGCTTATGCTTATCTGTGTACTCTTATTATTTATTTCTTACGAACATATCTTCTACTTATTTCTTTGACTATCGTATTTTAATATTTATTTCTCACGAACATACATTCTACTTATTTCTTTAGATATCAAATAATACTTAAATTTAAAATCTGGTAAAAGAACAATACGATATAAGTACAAATACACGATATATTATACATTAAAAATGCATTACAAATTACAACATGTAGTGCATGAAATCATAAAACTAAATCCAACTTTGCCTCCACATGAATTAAGATAAGATTATATCATTAAAGCAAACAAGACAATAATTGGAATGAAGCTAAATGAACTCATGTATAAAGACTAGACCCTACTATGCCTCCATATGAATTAAGATAACACATATCATTAAAACATACAAGACATTAATCCAGGTAAAGGTAACAAGAGTACATACACTACAAATTGTGTTTCCAATATTAATTTCATCCATATCCTCACCTTATCATTCCCCATAAAATAGGTTCACTAATCTAAGCATAAGCTAAGCTTCATTCAAGAGCATTAGCCTATCAAAAATAAGAGTGAAATTCCTTAGATGGTTATGGAAATCATATAAGGCTCAAGGGATTAAGATAACACACACCTAATACACTACATTATCATATCACATATTTCTCCACCCCCCAAATGAGGATGGAACTACTCACTACTCATTACACTAACTACATTAACAAAATGAAGCATTATACTGAAATGAAACTACACTAATCATGCAAGAAATATTAAAGAAGCTGAAATGACATAAAACAAAACAAGCATCAAAGCAAGCACATTAAAAGAAATTAACCTAAGAGAGAAACAACACAATTAAAGGAAAACATATATTATGAACTCACTTAATTACAAGTAGCCCTTCCTCTACCAGAGTTTTGCTTCAAGGCTTGACTCTTAGTAGGGAAGATGGCCAAAGAGAGAGATGGGATAAATGAGAGGAATGAGAGTTCTATTTATAGCCATAGAAAAAGGTAATCCGGGACAATCCCCCGATGTGGGACTAAATAAATACCAAAATAGATTAAGCTTACACTAATACACGTGTGCCCGAAATCTTAGAGCATCCAGAGGTATCTGGACCGCCAATTGGCGGTCTATAAGATCCAGATCCGTCTGGATTTCATGTTGGCCTTTGCTTGATGTATTGGTTGGTCTTGGATGCATTTACTTTGTTTATTGGAGCTCCGACCCGAATCGAATTGTCAAAATACTCCCCATGATGGTGTGGAGTTTTCTGTGTTGCTCTTAGGTCCTTCGGTCTTACGTTCAGGTCCTTCTCCCTTGCATCTTAGTCCCCAGGTCTCACAATTAGGTCTTTTTTCCTGCTTTTGAGTCCTTTCATGGCTCTTCTCTTCAAACCTCTTTATTTCTGAAATTCAAACATATAACTCGTCACGTAGCATTGCTTAGGTGTAAGATAATGGATATAAGATACAAATATGAGCATGAAATGATGTCAATCAAATACCCCCACACCTAAGTTTTTGCTAGTCCCGAGCAAAACAAAGAAAAAGAAAAACAAACGAGAAACAAAAAATCCTAACTCACTTTCGTAGGAATCACGGTTGCACTTAGCACGTGCAACAAGCCGTTAAACCTACTTGTTGCCAAGGAGGAGGAGTGTTGTCTCCTGAGGGTTTTCAGAGGATATACCCACAAAATCCGAACAAGATGCATTATTCAATCTAGACACTCGACTCGTTGGACAAATTTTGTCGATCATTGGACGCGGTAATCCTACGGGCCGACTCTATATAGGTAATCAGTCCACACACCTAATGAACCATTTGTGCAAGTTAAATAAGGAATTAAGTGAAAGACATGGACAACCTCAACCTCCTCAAGTGATACAAATTGTAAAGTTCATTAAGTTTCTTATTCGCATTTTTTTTCTTTTTGTTTTTTTTCTTATTTTATTTTTTCTTTTTCTTAGTTGGAGCTTCATTCTCCTAGGGTCAGGTTTCGTGCATCATTGCCCATGAGGACTTACACTATCACGTACACCTTTCCCCAAATCTCCACATAGGGCAATCCCTACCACCCGTGTAACAGGAGTTCGGTCGGCGCATCCCAAGTCAGATGACTCGAAAGCACCAGACACAAAAGTCCCCTTAGACCTACTTTCCCGAGTGATAGGAGCCGTGCGAGAAGAGAGAACACCTACTCACTTATTTCTTATCTACACATGAACCAAAACCCCTACACTTAATGTCTCACAACAAGATTTAAAGGGTCCTTGACAACAAAAAACTTCCTTAAGTTAACATACACGAATTATTGACTCATTAGGTTCAGGGTGGACTTCTTTAAATGTTTGAGCACTGAAACCCTATGATTACTCACCCCCAAGGGAAAACTGGGGTGCATCCTAACGAGTCGATAAATCCTAAAGCCACTGTACTAGAAATCCTAATGCATCAAGTTCAAGACAATTTTGGGAGCTTTCTTATTACTTTGCCTCTCAACGGTTTTGCACATGCTAAACACACGCAAAACCCACAAAACATTTTCTTTTGCAAACACATGAAGTTTTTGAAAGAAATGTGAAAATTTTGAAGCACTTGGCAAGCAAAAGAAGACAAGTCACCCAAGGATCATGGCAAGCAGATATATCGATATTAAATGCAGCACACTAACATGACCCTAATAATGCACACAAAATAAAATAAAATCAAAGGAAAAAGACTCAACTATGCACACACGTAAAACACCCCCCACACCTACTTCATGCATTGTCCTCAATGAATGTGAGCAAAATACTACATGAATTTATGCATGAAAAAGAAAAGATCTCACCAATATGAAGCGCAAAGGGAAGTTCATGGTTATGTTGATGGATACAAACCCGAATTCCCTCAAAACCTATGAGATGCTAAAGAAGGGATATAAATACGTGAAAGAAATGGGGCCCAAATACTCAAGGGTTGGAGTCCACAACAATCGATGCTCACTGAAGGAGTCTTTTTTAAAACTATGTACAACAATAGTCTTCCATCTTCATATGTCAAGGGACATCTAATGGGAACCCACCATCTCTCGAGCCAGAAATGCACATGCATGGGCTCGCAACATACAAAACAGAATTGCTTGACCACCTGACACCCTTATATACACTGTGGTCGTTCGATGCCTCTTGAGTGTTAGCAAAAGAGGAGGCATGAATGAGAGGTGAACCTCTATCAGGTTGAAGGGTATCAGGTGATTGATTCTTAACCCACATGGGGTCCTCAGCAGAAATAGAATTAAGAGCATGTGGCCCAGAGGCCATAAAAATAGTATCTTGTGGCTCAAAAGCCACGTAATCAAAAGGATGTGGCTCAAGGGCCACGTAATCAAAAAGAAGTGGCTCAAGGGCCACATGATCAGAAGAATGTGGCTCAAGGGACACAAGATCAAAAGGAGGTGGCACTGAGGCCATGTGATCAAAACATAAGGCACCCTCTTGTGCCAGCCCAGGTGAAACATCTTCACCACCTTCAGGATTTCCATCGAACAATTCTCTGAAATACTTAAAGGTGCCCTCAACTTCAATTTCATCCAAACCCTGGGTAAGGTTGACCCCAACAGGGTCATTGAAGGCACCTGACTTCTTGCCGATGGTGAAGACGTTGAAATCAGCGCATTGACTACCATAAGTCAAGCGCATCAGACCATTGCTACAATTGATCAAGGCATTGGAAGTCGCAAGAAATGGTCACCCCAGAATGACAGGAATTTGTCCAAGTGGGTTTGGCACAGGTTCAGTATCCAAGACAAACAAGTCGACTGGATAAATGAACTCTCCCACTTTGATCAGCACATCTTCCACCACACTCCTCGGTTTCTTCATAGACCTATCAACCAATTGAAGAGTGGTTTTTGTTGTTTGAGGTCTCCAAGACCAAGGTGGACATAGACAGAATAAGGTAGAAGATTAACAGATGCACCAAGGTCCAATAAGGCACGATGTATGGACACATCACCAATCACATAAGAGATAATAGGACAACTAGGGTCCTTGTACTTGACTTGCATGGGTTGTGCGAATAACGAACTCACGTTAGCCGCAAGAAAAGATTTCTTTCGAACATGAGTTTTTCTCTTTTTGGTGCATAAGTCCTTGAGAACCTTGGCATAAGGTGACATTTGCTGAATCACCTCCAACAGAGGGATGTTCACCTTAACTTGCCTAAACATCTCAAGCATCTTGTCATGTTGATCTGAGGTTTTCTTTTTAAGGCGCTCAGGGAATGGCGCCTTCGGGGCATAAGGGTGCGAAAGAACCCCAGAATTCTGATCCAAAGAAACATGAGTGGGGACCTCAGAATCTGATTCCTTCGACACAAGAGGGGACAAGGGGACCTCAAGGTTCGGCCCCTTTGTCGAAGGAAATGTAGAAAGAACCTCAGGATCTGGCTCCTTCCTGGAAGTATTTGTGGAGGGAGCCTCAGAAGCCGGCTCCCTCAAAGATGGTGATGACAAAGAAGGCACCCCAATATGGTTGTCCACCTCCTTACCATAACTCAAAGTATGAATCACATTAATATGATGGGTCGGTTCAGAGGTAGCATGAGGTAAAGGTGTCCTTCCTTGAGAATGGGTACCCCGAGGATTCACCTTGGGTTGACTCGGTAATTGGCCCTTCTCGCGTTCATGGAGCTGATTAGCCAACTGGCTAACTTGCATTTCCAATGCTTTGACCGAATTGTTGCTGGCCGCAAACAAGGGTTGTGTGCTCTGAATGAACGCATGAAGGGTTTGTTCAAGAGTGGGGTCCTTCGAGTCAACCCGTTGGGGTAGTTGAGTCTGGTTACAATAACCCGACGATGAGGTCTGAGGAGGTTGGTAATTATGGTTCTGAGACCTTTGATGTGGAGGTTTGTAGGTCGCCGATGGGCGTGGAGGTTGAGGTTGAGCGTGCGAGCTCTGACCGTGACCCCCACTAGGCCCCCAAGAGAAGTTAGGATGGTTACGTCATCCCGGGTTGTAGGAGTGACTGTACAGGTCCTTACGGGGCCTCTGTTGATACATCGTGATTGACATCATTTCATGCTCATATTTGTATCTTATATCCATTATCTTTCACCTAAACAATGCTATGTTACGAGTTTTATGTTTAGTTTTCAGGAATAATTAGGTTTGAAGAGATGAAGCATAAAAGGATCCAAAAGCTGGGAAAAAGGACTGGATTGTGAGATCTGGGGACCAAGATGCAAGGGAGAAGGACCTGAACGCAAGACAGAAGGACCTAAGAGCAAAACAGAATACTTCACACCATCATGGGGAGTATTTTAGCAATTGGATTCGGGTCGAGGCTCCAAGAAATGAAGTCAATGCATCAAAGACCACCAAAAGCACAAAGAAAAGCCCAGAATAAAACTTAACTGGATCCGGACATTTTGGACTGCCAATTGGCGGTCTGGATTAGTCCAGATCCGCCAAGATTTTTCCTGGACTTGTATTAATGTTCGTTGAGGCTATTATTGGTGTTGGTTTA
Source organism: Triglochin maritima (assembly GCA_963682175.1). Taxonomy (NCBI): domain Eukaryota; kingdom Viridiplantae; phylum Streptophyta; class Magnoliopsida; order Alismatales; family Juncaginaceae; genus Triglochin; species Triglochin maritima. Next base: position 27,556,246 of record OY821771.1, on the reverse strand, counting down.
GTCCCACATCGGGTGATTGTCCTGGATTAGCTTTTTCCATGCCTATAAATAGAACTCTTCACCTCCTGTTGTAATCACTCCATATTTTAAGTGGCTATTCCTCCTACTAGAAGTGAGTCCTTGAAGCACACACTAAAGTAGGAGGATGCTACTTCAAATGTGAGTCATTTTATCAATCAAGTTTTGTGTTTCTTTCATTGTTTCTTTATGCTTCTTTTATTGTTTGTGCATGTTTTAGTTTAATCGTCTTTTATTTGTAGCTTAGTTTTAATATGCTTTCTTTGCTTAGTTTAATAATTAGTGTAATGTTTAGTGAGTAGTTCCATCCCCTTTGGGGGGTGGAGTAGATGTACATACATGCATTAGAGAATGGGATGAATGCTTTATTTTTGATGTGTTGATAAAACATGAATGTATGCTTGCTTGTTTAGGATAGAATTTATGACTTGATGAGTTTTGCCAAAATGATTAGACACCTCTCATGCTTGTTTAGGTTCTGAAATAAACATCTTGCATATGTAAATGTTAATCAACTAAGTTGGTGAATAGATTGATAGGTTTTGCCATAACATTTAGACACTTCTTATGCTTGATAAACACCACCTTCATGTGCTTAAAGAATGTATTCTACACCCACCTCTTTGCATGTGGGCACTCACTCCACCCCTTAGGGGTTTTACAATTTCTGTATTCCAGCATTCCTCTTTTGTTCTTAGATTAGTTGTTAGTTCATTGTTTGTTTGTTTCGTTCGCATTTCATACTTCTTAGCGTAGTTAAGTGTAGAGTAGCTTAATCAATCTTTCTCCCCCAATCTTTGCCACTTGATTTCTGATAAACAAGAGGCTTCTCACCTCCCTGAGGACGACCCGTACTTGCCACCGCTTCATCGCGGCCGTGCACTTGCGGTTTAATTAAAACGTACAACAAGTTTTTGGTGCCGTTGCCGGGGAGGTGCCAGTCTAGACTCTTGTTTGGATGATTCAAGTGGATTTAATTTGTGTTTTGTAGTTTTGTTTTGTTTCAGGAGACTTGGAGTCGTCAGGAGGAACGCCTGGAGAAGTTTGGAGTCAAGCTGAGCACTTCAGACCGCCAATCAGCGGTCTGGTAAGCTCAGCTCGCTCTCGTATTTCTTTGGTCTGTTTACTTTATCTGATATAGTGGTCTGGGACTTAATTTGGCATGTTTTTACTTATAGTTTGTTCCCAGATCAATAATCAAACCTCCCTTAAGCAACTTGGACCCTAAAACTCAAAGCAAAAGATTAGGCATTCTTTTTGTTTAGGCCATGCATCATGTATGCGACTTAGGCATTTAGATTGTCTTTTATCTTAGCTTTATTTTCTGTTGCTGAGAGCTGGCGTGAGGTACGCACCTTCTACTCTCATTCATGCATTTCGTATGAACATGCATTAGTTAGTAGGAAGTGCATTGCAACAAGTGTGAGTTGAGCGTTGTTTGGAGAGTTGATTGCTAGATTTAGGACTCCAAAACGCTACTAAGGAGGGGCTGTCCCGTAGAAGATAAGGTGGGGGATTTCATCACCCTTTCCTTCGCCCCAAAAACCACACTAATCAAGAGCCTAATTTTAAAATCAAGTAGACATTGGCCCTAAGGATCTTGGACGCATTAGGAGAGTGATCCGGTCCCGACCGTCATGACTTGATCGGCGTTGCCCACTTTGTCGATAGTAGGAGAGACGAGATCTCCAGATCTTGACTCACTTGCTGGGCTTTGTGGTCCTCGTCGTAGGGAGGTGAGGCGTGTTGAGGCCGTGTGACCTCGCAGTTAGGCGTCGTCTAGCTGTAAGGACCTATAGCGACCTTAGGATTGTTTGAGCCTTGTTTGCTTGTGTGCTTCTACCTGTACCCATCCGCCGTAGCTTAAGGACTTCTTCCCTTCTCTCCTGAGTCATTCTTTCTCTCCTGTGTTCCCCAGTCTTCTCTTCTACGTACATTCTTTGTTTGAAAAAAAAGAGTTTTGGTGTGTGCACCTTTGTGCATGCTTTCGTGGCACGAGACGAGAGTGGTCGTTTGACGAGGAGCGTTATCAATCCGGCTTCGGTCATCGATTTCTCGACGCCTTCCTCCTCTCGTGTCGCACGTAGTTCGGGTCCAATGGCTGCTAATTTCCGTGAGGAGGAGCAGTTGCTGGACCCGCCTGCTCCACCTGTTCTTCCAGTTGTCGTTCCCATACCTCTTCGTGATCGATGCTACCTGAGCCGTACCGCTCTACCCTCATGCATCATATTACCAGAGGCTAATGGGAACCATTTTGAGGTTAAGCCTCAATTCATTTCCATGCTCCCTCATTTCACTGGGAAATGTGACCCCTATATCTTTCTCAGGGAATTTGAGGAGGTCTGTGCTATGTTCAAGCTGCAACAACTTAGCACAGACTCCATCCATCTTAGGCTCGTTCCTTTTGCACTAAAGGATGACGCCAAGAAGTGGTTGTACAGCAACCAGGCGAATTCCTTTAGGACTTGGGATGAGTTTCAATCTGCATTCCTCAAGAAGCACTTTCCTAATCATCGGACTCAAAAATTGAGGAACGAAATCAATTCGTTCTATCAACATGAGACCGAACCATTTCATGCATATCTTGAGAGGTTCAAAGAGCTACTATCCTCGTGCCCTCACCATGGCATTGAGTTGTGGCGTCTTTGTCAGATTGTGTATGAGGATCTTCACATCCCGTCCAGAACGCTCCTTGAGTCCATGTGTCAAGGAGAGTTCTTGGGAAAGGATGAAAGGGAGGCATGTGCCTTCCTAGAAGACCTCGCTGAGAAAACAATGCAGTGGGAGAGTGTGAGGGAACCACCTGCATCATCTAGCATAGGAGCAAGGATCGCGAATGCAAACTCGACTAGATCGGGTGCCATATTTGTTGTCGATACCACTACGGCCACTAAGGCGCGCATGGCAGCCTTAATGCGCTGTATGGATTCAATTGAGCTCCAAAACCAACATGGTGCACCTCACATGTCCACATCTGGTCCAGTTCCCTGTCATTCATGTGGTAGGATAGGTCATGTAGAAAGCGAGTGTGAGTCCATTCCTCCTGAGATGGATCGTGTCAACGCCATCTATGATAGAGCCAGGAATGACCCATACTCATCATCTTATAATCCTGGATGGAGGAACCACCCCAATGTTTCATGGAACCAAACTAATGCCCCGGGTGGTCCCTCAAACTCCTCTAGACCATATTACCAATCACATCAACCTCCCATGCATGCCCATTCCTATCAGCCACCCCAAGCGCAAACCACCAATCAATCGGGTTTCCCAAATTCCAATAATATGGAAACACGATTCAATTCGCTTGAGACCTTGACTCGTGGACTTGAAAACTCAATGAAAATTTTTATGTCAACTACGAGTCAAGTTCTCACTTCCAATCAGCAGACCATCAAATCTCTAGAGCTTCAGATGGGCCAATTGGCTCAGCCTGTACATGAAAGAGAGAGAGGGTCTTTTCCTAGCCAGCCTGAGGCTAACCCCCGCATGTACCAACAACAACAAATGCAAAATGAGAATGTGGTAGCAAACACGGCTCAAACAAGCTTAGGCTGGCTATGGGTCCTTATAGCTAGACGACGCCTAACTGCGAGGTCACACGGCCTCAACACGCCTCACCTCCCTACGACAAAGACCACAATGCCCAACAAGTGAGCCAAGATCCGGAGATCTCGTCTCTCCTACTATCGACAAAGTGGGCGACGCCGATCAGGCTATGACGGTCATGACCGGATCACTCTCCTTATGCGCCCAAGTCCTAATGGCCAATGTCTACTTGCTTTTAGATTAAGGCTTTACTTGAGTGTGCTTTTTGGGGCTAAGGGAGGGGTGATGAAATCCCCCACCTTATCTTTGAAGACTATAGGTGATGCCCCTTAAAGATGTTTTGAACTCTTAGGCTAGCAAGCAACTCACCAAACAAGCACTCACCTCACTCTTGTTTAATTGCAAACCTTACTCACTAATGGATGTCCTAATGCTAGTTAGAGAGCTACTGGAGTTGAGTGAGCGGTTCACCAAATAGAAGTCGGTAAACCGAAAAGACCATCTTCGGTAATCCGTTGGGTTAACGGTCTACCGAAGAGCGTGCAAATTCTACCCGAACTTTTGTCACATCATCACATTTCATGGGTCAACTTTCTCACCCACTCCCCAACGGCTCTAAGAGCTTTGAAGCCTATATAAGGACCTCATTAGAAGCACAACACAAGCACTACACTCTAAAAACATCAAGTATCCTTGTGCTATCTTTCCCAAACCTTCAAAGCTCAAATCCTATACACTCAAGCCAAAACTTCACCACTTGTATTCCTAGATCCATATCATAATCCAAGTGTGCTCAAAGTTAGAGTGTCATTAGCAAGAGTTGTGATTCCATTCTTTCATCCAAATCACAAGAGTTGTAATAGCTTCAAGGAAGCTCCCTCTCGGGTTGTGAGAGGAGACACGGGCGAGGCGAGGTTGTTCGCGAGGCTCGGGTTTGTAAAGGCGTTGATCTCGGCCTGGTAACGAGCGGGGCTTGTGAGTGAGGACTAGGACCCAGGGAGGGTGCCGAACCTCGTTAAATCGGGCGTCGACTTCAACATTGGTTTGCAAGTTCTCTATCTCTTAGAATAACCCTTGCATGATTAGTTATTAGTTCGTAATTAGTTTTTAAATCCGCATCTTGTTTAATTACGATCACTAGAGGGGCCCATACGATCCCCACAGTCACAACATGCAAAATAGTGCTCCCAAATAACTACAATGAACCAGACAACTACCTCAACAAAACAAAGAACAAGAAACGCTCACCAGGCCGCCAATTGGCGGTCCCAGACCGCTGATTGGCTGTCTGTTTGGTGCTTCCGTGCCTCCAATTTCGCCAGTGGCCTCCCCTTGAGCTCTAGGATCCCTGAAACGAAGCAAAACTACAAACAAAAAATTAAGACCACTCGAATCGTCCAAACCAAGGTCTGGACAGAGCACCTCCCCGGCAACGGCGCCAAAAACTTGATTGACTCGTTTTATATTAACCGCAAGTGCACGACCGCGTTGAAGCGGTAGAAAATACGGGTCGTCCACTGGGAGGTGTGTCAACGTTTGGTTTGTGCGAAGGTGAGTGGTAAAGAAAGGAGAGAAAGATTGATTACACTAAACTACACTAGAATGCAAAAGGAAATGAAAGATAAGCAATAAAACTAAACCCCAAAGGGGGTAGAGAAATAATGTGAATATAAAAGATGTGTGTGTGTGTGTGTGTTTAATTAAGCTCCTCACAACATGTACTGCATGAAATCATAAAACTAAATCCAACTTTGCCCCCACATGAATTAAGATAAGATTATATCATTAAAGCATACAAGACAATAATTGGAATGAAGCTAAATGAACTCATGTATAAAGACTAGACCCTACTACGCCTCCACATGAATTAAGATAACACATATCATTAAAACATACAAGACATTAATCAAGGTAAAGGCAACAAGAGTACATACACTACAAATTGTGTTTCCAATATTAATTTCATCCATATCCTCACCTTATCATTCCCCATAAAATAGGTTCACTAATCTAAGCATAAGCTAAGCTTCGTTCAAGAGCATTAGCCTATCAAAGATAAGAGTGAAATCTCATTAGATTGTTATGGAAATCATATAAGGCTCAAGGGATTAAGATAACACACACCTAATACACTACATTATCATATCATATATTTCTCCACCCCCCAAATGGGGATGGAACTACTCACTACTCATTACACTAACTACATTAACAAAATGAAGCATTAAACTGAAATGAAACTACACTATTTGATGCATTGCATACATTGCGTCATATCTCGTTCATTTAGATTAACTTTATAGCAATAAATGCTACTAAGGTATGTGTTTAGTCTTATTTACAGAATACAGGGACCTGAATGCAAATTACCCATATCCCGAGCATAAGCGCGTGCAAGAGACTCACTTCTGTTATAAAGACCAAGTTCAAGATTATCGGTGTTCAAATTGAAGTTCATCCAAGCATAAAAGCATTCAAAGACCTAATTACAAAAAGGCCAAGGACCTAAGCACAAAAGTAGTCAGGGACTTAATTGCAAAAAGCTGAGGACCCGACTGCAAATTACTAGTACCAAAATATTATTTTGGAGAAGTTCTAAAGAAAAATCAATTTGGATCTCCAAATATATGAAGAAATAAATTCAGAGCTCAAAAGAAAGTAAAGAAATCAATCCAGACGCGCAAATTATATTTAAATCATACCATAAACACACAGGAAAAATCCGGATCCAATCAGAGCTAAAATTGTGGCGATTCCTCCGCACATCACATACAACTTGCGGCGAAAACGCCGCACCCCTTTCGATCCGTGGCCCCAGATTTTGTCCAGTCGTGTCATGACGCGTGTACTTTCCTATTTTATACTTGGGTCTCTTGTATCTGCTATAAATAGCCCCGAAACGATGTTGAGAAAAGACTAGTTTTTATTCCATGCTTTAGTTATAAAATTCTGTTGGTTTATTTTGTGTTTTTAGTTTTCTTTTGTAGTTTCTCTAGGACCCATTCTCCTTCCCTTCATCCATGAGTTTCTAACTCTCTCCAAAGGGTGGGTGTGATGGATTTAGGGTGATGAGAAGAAAAATGATGTTATTATTTTAATTCCGTGTTAGTATATTTTGATTACTTGAGTTTATGCTGAATCATTTATCATGTAATGCTTTATAACTAATGTGATTTATTATAAGTTTCAGATTTCTCTAAACAAAACCTGACATCTAAATCTCCACCCGCTGGACTCTCATCCATCTTTGCTTTATTTTTAATTTGTTTTTGTTGTTCTTGCTTTAGAAATTAAAAAAATCCAAAAATCTCAAACCAACCTTATTTCTCTCTCTTTCTTTCCTTAATCGAAAATCACAAAAATAACAATAACTCTCCCTCATTGTGTTCGACCCGTACTTGCCACGTCTTCATTGACACCGTGCACTTGCGGTATAAATTAAATTCTCATCACTAATCAAGCAAGAAATATTAAAGAAGCTGAAATGACATAAAACAAAACAAGCATCAAAGCAAGCACATTAAAGGAAATTAACCTAAGTGAGAAACAACACAATTAAAGGAAAACATATATTATGAACTCACTCAATTACAAGTAGCCCTTCCTCCACCAGAGTTTTGCTTCAAGGCTTCACTCTTAGTAGGGAAGATGGCCACCAAAGAGAGAGATGGGATACATGAGAGGAAGGAGAGTTCTTTATAGCCATAGAAAAAGGTAATCCGTGTGCCCGAAATCTTAGCGGATCCAGAGCTATCTGGACCGCCAATTAGCGGTCCCAGACCGCCAATTGGCGGTCTATAAGATCCAGATCCGTCTGGTTTTCATGTTGGGCTTTGCTTGATGTATTGGTTGGTCTTGGATGCATTTACTTTGTTTATTGGAGCTCTGACCCGAATCGAATTGTCAAAATACTCCCCATGATGGTGTGGAGTTTTCTTTTTTGCTCTTAGGTCCTTCGGTCTTACGTTCAGGTCGTTATCCCTTGCATCTTAGTCCTCGGGTCTCACAATTAAGTCTTTTTCCTGCTTTTGAGTCCTTTTATGGCTCTTCTCTTCAAACCTCTTTATTTCTGAAATTCAAACATAAAACTCATCACGTAGCATTGCTTAGGTGTAAGATAATGGATATAAGATACAAATATGAGCATGAAATGATGTCAATCAAATACCCCCACACCTAAGTTTTTGCTAGTCCCGAGCAAAACAAAGAAAAAGAAAAACAAACGAGAAACAAAAAATCCTAACTCACTTTCGTAGGAATCACGGTTGCACTTAGCACGTGCAACAAGCCGTTAAACCTACTTGTTGCCAAGGAGGAGGAGTGTTGTCTCCTGAGGGTTTTCAGCGGATATATCCACAAAATCCGAACAAGATGCATTATTCAATCTAGACACTCGACTCGTTGGACAAATTTTGTCGATCATTGGACGCGGTAATCCTACGGGCCGACTCTATATAGGTAATCAGTCCACACACCTAATCTAATGAACCATTCGTGCAAGTTAAATAAGGAATTAAGTGAAAGACACAGACAACCTCAACCTCCTCAAGTGATACAAAGTGTAAAGTCCATTAATGTTTCTTTTCTTATTTTATTTTTCTTTTTCTTAGTTGGAGCTTCATTCTCCCAGGGTCAGGTTTTGTGCATCATTGCCCATGAGGACTTACACTATCACGTACACATTTCCCCAAATCTCCACATAGGACAATCCCTACCACCCGTGTAACGGGAGTTCGGTCGGCGCATCCCAAGTCAGAAGACTCGAAAGCACCAGGCACAAAAGTCCCCTTAGACCTACTTTCCCAGGTGATTGAAATAACGCATACTAAAGCTATACGTTATACTACACGACAAAATAACACATGCATAAGCAAACAACAAACGATGAAGTAAAGCTTAACTAAGAACGAATTAAGTGTGCTGGAATTCAGAAAGGGAAAACCCCTAAGGGTTGGAGTGAGTGCACACATGCAAAGGGGTGGTGAAGAACACATTCTTTAAGCACAAATGAAGGTTGTGTTTTCATGCATGGGAGGTGTCTAAATGTTATGGCAAAACCTATCAATCCATTCACTAACCTAGTTGATTAACATTTACATACACAAGCTGGTTTATTTCAGAACCTAAAACAAGCATCAGAGGTGTCTAATCATTTTGGCAAAACTCATCAAGTTATAAGTTCTATCCTAAACAAGTAAGCATACATTCATGTTTTATCAACACATTGTAAATAAAGCATTCATTCCATTCTCATTTGCATGTATGAACTTCTACTCCACCCCTAGAGGGGATGGATGTACTCACTACACATTAGACTACTTATTAACCTAAGCAAGAAAAACATATTAACTAAGTTACTAAAACTAATGAAATGAAATTAAACAAAGTAAAACAAGTAACATGAAACAAACAACATAATAAAGAAACATTTATTAAAATGACTCACAATTCAAGTAGTATCCTCCTACTTTAGTGTGTGCTTCAAGGCCTCACTTCTAGTAGGAAGAATAGTCACTCCAAATGTGAAGTGATTACAATGAAAGGTGAAGAGTTCTATTTATAGCCATAGAAAAAGGCAATCCAGAACAATTCCCCGATGTGGGACTAAACAAATACCAGAAATAGAATAAACACCCTCTAATACATGTGCCCCCGAAGTTTGAGCGGATCCAGAGAGATCCAGACCGCCAATTGACGGTCCATAAAGTCTGGATCCGGCTAAAATTCATTCTGGGCTTTTCTGGATTCATTTGTCGGTCTTTGATGCATCTACTTTGTTTATTGGAGCTCCGACCCGAATCTAATTGCCAAAATACTCCCCAAGATGGTGTGGAGTTTTCTGTTTTGCTATTTGGTCCTTTGGTCTTACGTTCAGGTCCTTCTCCCTTGCATCTTAGTCCTCATGTATCACAATTCAGTCATTTTTCCCTGTTTTTGGGTCCTTTTGTGCTTCATCTCTTCAAACCAATTTATTTCTGAAATTCAAACATAAAACTCGTCACATAGCATTGTTTAGGTAAAAGATAATTGATATAAAATGCAAATGTAAGCATGAAATGATGTCAATCAAATACCCCCAACCATCTCAAACAAAGGCATATTGTACTTGTTCGCCTTATACGTCGAATCCATGCAGATTACGAATGGGTATGTACGCAACTGAACTGAAGTCGGATGTGCCAAAAATGTGTGAGTGAGGACATTAGTTTCTTCATCTGCCACAATCCAATGCAAATAGTTATGTTGCACTGTCTGACTGAGAAACTGCTGCGCGGGATTCCTGTCTTCAGATTTCGTCCTCCTCATGTAATCTCTGAAGTTATAAATGTGTCTTTGATTGAGATTATCGTCCGAGAATTTTTCTTTTACCGCCAACAAAATGTTACGTGGTCTTGCTTGTGCCTCTGTCATATCACGAACAATTTGCTTTGCCCCAGCAGTAAGTCCGCTGACCTGTCGGTGACCCTCTGAATAAACTACAAGTGCGTGGTTGTGCTGCCCATAGGTGCTACTAGAAACAACGACTCATCCATCACGATCCCGGCGTTCCACCGCTTTTACCAAAAAACGACAACCGCAACATTTTCTTTTTGTATTCTTTTGAAGTGCAATACTCGTATCACGAGAACTCATTTCACGTTTTCGATCACATCTCAGGTAACAATCCATCCGATTGTCTGCTTTTGGTTTGTATGATGATATAACAAAAAAAAATTCGGATCCTATTGCAACTTGTTTCACCCATTTACAAGCTTCCTCGATTGTTGTAAATATTTCTTTACTATCAAAAAACTCACTGTAATCTACTCCATGACTACCAAAATCTTGCAACGGAACCTGGAAAAAATTAACATAAAATATAAAAAAAATTAAAAAGACGTCTGCCCAAAACACCTCCACCAAGGTGGAAGCGTCTGGCTAACACGCCCCCACATTGATGGAGGCGTCGTATCCAGACACATTCACTAACGTGTAGGCGTCTTATCCAGACGCCCGAGTCGGGAAAAAAATTTGTCCTCATTACCTCGCCGGATCCAGGTACTTCGCAAGACATTTTCGTGTGTTGGTACTAGGAATGTGAGTAAAACTGAGTCAAACAACTTGTTTAAAGACACGGAACGAAATGGGTATTGATTGATTTGTTAATGGCAAAAATATAATTTTTAGGACGATTTAAGACGAATAGTGACTCCATTCTTTATTGAGTTTTCCTTTTTTTCTCCTTTTGTTTTTTATACTAGATTATGCGGACCCGATTCTTAATTGGATTGACTAACGTCGTCACACAATTGGCGGACCATCTGAGGGTCAAAAAGGAGTCTTGACCCCACTAACTAATTTTTTAATCGGTACTTATTATAAGATGTTTTCAAAAAAATCCAGTGATTTGGTCATTTATATCTGGTATGTTTGTTTGGCGTTTGGTAATTTTTTCGTAAGGTTGCAAGTTGACGAATTGAAGTTTACCTTTTCCTTAGCAAGTGTCCAGCAATCACCCCCTTTGAAATGAAATGAAATGAAAAAGAAAAGCATTTTAAGTTATTTTTTAACCCTTCAAAAAGAAGTGTCCTCCAGTGGGCGCCAAGCGTCCAAACGACACTCAACCGACTTCCCAAAGGAATCTAGTTGGATGATCATGCGATCCCCATCACCACACTCTCCTCCACCTCAACACCTCTCCGGATAACTCTGGATAATCCACAACCAACCTCTCCTTCTCAACCACCTCCAAACCCTCAAAAAACAATAACACAATACAATCCAACACATCCCGAACAGCCATGTCTTCTTCCCCGTCCCTCCTCACTCCCACCACCACCACCGCCATTACCAGAACCCTCATCCCAACTCCTGCCAAAACCCCGACCCCAACCTCCACTCCATCCCAACCCACCTCCTCCGCCCCACTCCGTCTCCGCCGCGAAGTCACCCTCGCGGCCGCAGGCCTCCTCCTCCTCCTCCCCACCCAGGCCCGCGCCTCCTCCGACGAAGAGTATGTGAAGGAAACCAACGAGGTGATTGGCAAAGTCCGGTGGACCATCAACCTCGACCGGTCCGACCCGTCCGTGGCCGAAGCAGTTGCTGATCTCCGGGAGATGTCGAACACTTGGGTTTCGAAGTACCGGCGCGAGAAGTCTCTTCTTGGGCGCCCCTCCTTCCGTGATGTTTACTCGGCTCTCAATGCTGTTTCTGGCCATTATGTTAGCTTTGGCCCCACCACGCCGATACCGTTGAAGCGGAAGGCGAGGATACTAGAGGAGGTCGACACAGCCGAGAAGGCGCTGCTCAGAGGGAGGTAGACAGAAAGACAGAGAGAGAGAGAGAGGTAAATGTTGTTGCGTTTGAGCTTGAGAGAGAAGAGTTCGTGGGTTTCTCAATTGCTTGTGATATTTGCGTTTCAATTATATATATAATATTTAATGATGTTATAATGTTACTTCAAGATTTTGATGATTATTTGTTCTGTATCCATCTTTTTTGAAGTTAGGATTAAAAGAAGATTTTATTGATGGAAAATTTAGATATTTGAAGTATTAATTAGTTAACTAAAAAAATCAAAATTAAACCGAGCATTCTGTGACATGTACAATATGATATATTGTATTCTAAAATGACCAACTTCTGGCAATTGTGTTGGTAGATTTGCGATCACAGAAAGCAAATATCAAGAATTTTTCAACTTCGTGCCACGTTCGTTCTTGTTGCCATTTTAGTTACGAAATGCTCCGTGGATTTGTATGAGGATGTCTGATCGTCTCCTCTCATTTGTGAACACTGATGAAACGAGCCCCAAACTACAAACTTCTGTATGAGTTGATTCTCTAACGATGAGATGGAAGAGACCAAATAGAATGCCTACTGTAATTTTTCTGTTGACATCGTTACTGCGTGCACAAGCATAATCCGTACAACTATATATACCAACTAATACTTATAAAAACCCAGCCATGGGCTGGATTGGGCAGCGGAAGAAGAAAAAGACACTAGTGCAGAAAAGTCCATATACGTCGGATATACAGGGGTATAGACGTCGAATTTAGACGGTCCAAGTACCCGACGTCTATTTTCCCGTCGTCTATTCCTTATTGTATAGACGTCGGCTATATACGACCGACGTCTATACAGTGTATAAACGTCGGCTATATACGACCGACGTCTATTATATGTTAATTAACAAAAAAATACATTGGAACGTATATCGGGCATTCTGCACTCACAGCCCAAGCTGCCCAAGTGCCCCAAGTGCCAATCTTTTGACAAATAACCACGAATATCAAGCTCATCATAACCAGGTGCTCCAAGTCGTTCGCGTTCAGCAGTAAAGGAGTGGTGGAGTACATCAACCACACTAACAAAAATAAATTCTCCGATGTGGGACTAAAGTATTACACCCAATAGACGTCGGATATTTATATTGACCGACGTCTATTCATACAGCACGACCTATAGACGTCGGTCATGCTATACATCCGACGTCTATACATTGAAATAACAATAATTAATAAAAAATACGCCCTATAGACGTCGGCTACCATATACAACCGACGTCTATACATGAGTTAATAGTAAAAAAAAGACGTTGCAACCATTTGAAGCCCAAGTTGCGCCAAGTGCCCCAAGTGCCAATCTTTTGACCATTAAATATATATATGTATCTCACTTGCATTTTGTAATGTGGTACCAAACTACCATTTAGAAGTAAAGGAGTAGTTGAGTACTTCAACTCCACCAATAAAAAACTTTCTCCAATGTGGGACTAAACATGTCACCATACACACACATGTGTACAACACACATGTGATAGTTATAATGATGTAACTATTATTACACAAAATAATCCCCATAAATTATTACACAAAATAAATCCCAAAAAATTGTGTTATTTCTGATACAAAATAATCCACATAAATTCTTATACGAAATAAATCCAAAAAATAAACAAAAAATATTTTCTTCTTTTAGGAGGTATAGACGTCGGTTATACTAAACAACCGACGTTTATACAAACCTATAGACGTCGGATGTCCAAACATCCGACGTCTATACCAATAGACGTCAGATGTTTTTATATCCGACGTCTATTTGGTGACGTCTATTGAGCATTCTGCACTAGTAAGAAGAAGAAGAAAGCGATGGAAACAAGAGATTATGGTTTTCATTTCGATTGATTTGTTTGTGCAGCGCACATAGGTATATATACATAGTTTATCGAGTAATCGGTAAACACCGATCCAACACTAATTGGGTCGGATGCTGACATTGATACAAGTATACTACATATAACTGTTATACACCTGGTCAAGAGACAAGATAGCAATAAGCTTGATTGAGCCCAATGATTAGTTGTTGCCTTAGGTTAAGAATCAATTCATCTTTGTTGGATTCAACTCTAATGGGTTGCTAATGTGTACGGGAACGGCACCAAGTGATTGATACCAAGAACCTTCATTACGCATCACATCCAGTGTATGAACCCTCTTGACTAGTGAAATTGGGTTCAGTTTCATCATGGGCTAAGTGTTGGTTCCTGTCACTCCCCTTCAAACTGAGCCGCGAATAGAGACCCAGTTTGGTTAGCAGTTGCCGAAACAGAACTTTGGGCACACTTTTTGTAAATATATCAGCCAGTTGAAGCTTGGAAGGGACAAACTTTGTCTGCAATAGACCGAGTGCCACATTTTCTCGGACAAAATGGTAATCAATCTCAACATGCTTGGTTCTGGCACGAAAAACAGGATTAATCGACATATGAAGTGCACTTACATTATCACAGAATAATGTTGGACAAGAGGTTAGAGATAATCCCAAGTCTTGAAGTAAAATGGTTATCCATGTCAACTCAGCAGTAGCTACCGCCATGGCGCGATATTCGACTTCAGCACTAGAACGAGAGATAGTGGGTTGTTTTTGATTTTCCAAGAGAGACAATTGGAGCCGAGGAAGACACAAAAGCCAGTTGTGGATCGGCGGGAATCCTCACATCCTGCCCAATCATTATCCGAAAAGGCATAGAGATCAAGTGTAGATGAAGCATTAATATGCATACTAAGAGTGACTGACCCATTCAGGTAACGTAAGATTCATTTGATAAGTTTAAAATGATAATTTGAAGGATTATGCATGTATTGACAAACATGATTGACAACAAAAGTTAAGGCTGGTCTTGTTAGTGTAAGATATTGTAATGATCCTAAAAGTTGTCGAAACAAAGTTGGATCAGCAAAAGGTTCATTTTTTCTAATTTTATCAAATCTGAGAGGTAAAGGAGTGTCTATATATTTGGCAGACAACATGTTTGCCTTGGAAAGAATGGAAGCAGCATACCTTTGTTGAGAGAGTGTAAGTCTAGTATAATCTCGGGAGACCTCTATACCAAGAAAATTATGAACATCACGAGATCTTTCAAATGGTTTTTCAGTAAGAGAAGTAGAATCAAAAAATGGAGGTTTGATAGATTTCCCTAATTGGCAGTAGCTGCAAAGGGAATTATGAGAAGTCTGACTGGACACAGAGATGCATCCTTGATCTTGAAGCAGCTGCACAACTTTAGAGCTAGGGTGACCAAGCCTACAATGCCAAATGTGAGAATCTACAGTCATATGTCTATTTGAGAAGAAAGACTTTTGATTATTATCTTTAAAACAAATATAATCACTTTTTATGTCTCCAGTAGCTACAACTATGCATGTTCGTCTGTTTTTAACAAAGAAGATATCATCAGAGAACTCAATATTGTATGGAAGGTCTTTGGTGAATTTTCTAACCAACAAATTCTTTTTCATCTTTAGAGCTAACAAGACATCTTTTAAAGTGAATTTACCCTGATTGTGACTTATTTTTGCAATGCATGTGTGTGTAACATCAAGTAAAGTGCCACCTCCTACCATGATTTTATCACAACCATTATAGTGTTCAAGATATGTCAATATACCTGGGTTACCTGTCACATGGGTGGAAGCTCCAGAGTCTGGGTACCAATCAGCATCTGACTCTGAGATTCTAAGGGCAGCCAACGCTTGGGGAAGCTCTTTTGGCTGGTATGAGTGATTAAAATGATGCCAGCAACGTAATGCATCATGCACTGGCTTACCATAGATTTGGCAAGAGGTGAAAGGCCTTTTGGTTCCAGGATTGACCCATCAGGCTCTCCATTATTCTTGCCACTAGGGTTGGAGTCTGGGGAATTTTGGGTAAGAGGGGGTTATTGTCCTTGATTTGTGGGTTGATTTATTTCATATAAGAATTTATGTGGATTTATTTTGTATAAGAATTAATGCAATTTTTTGGGATTTATTTCATGTAAGAATTTATGTGGATTTATTTTGTATAAGAATAATGTGAATTATTTGGATTGTTTTAAAAATAGTTACATCAATGTAACTATCACATGTGTGTATGGTCATATGTGTGGAAGTTTAGTCCGACATTGGAGAAAGTTTTTTGTTGGTGGAGTTGAAGTACTCCACCACTCCTTTACTTCTAAATGAGAGTGTGGTACCACACTACAAAATGCAAGTGAGATATATTTCGTTGCAATATTTTTTTACTATTTACCCATGTATAGACGTCGGATGTATAGAATGACCAACGTTTATAGGTCGTAATTTTTTTATGGTTATTTAAATTTATAGACATCGGACGTATATCATGGCTGACGTCTATATGTTGTACGGTATGTATAGACGTCGGTCACCCTATATATCTGACGTCTATAGGTCGTAAAAGTTTAGTCCCACATCGGCCAAAATGTTTTGTTGTTGTGGTTGATGTACTCCACCACTCCTCTACAAACAAATGCGAACGAGTTTGGTCACTTGGGCGACTTGGGCTTGCTCTACGCGGTTATTGGTCAAAAGATTGGCACTTGGGCTTGATTACTGTAGAGGTTGGGTGCATGTTATAGGCTGTATAACAGGCGTAATGTTTTTGTTTGGTAAATTAAAGGTAACATAGACGTCGGTCGTATATAACCGACGTCTATACACAAGGGTATAGGCATCGGTGGAATACACGTCGGACGTTTGGATCACAAAAAATTTGTCATATACCACTGTATATCTGACGTATATTGCATTTTTCCACTAGTGGATGAATTCTTCAATGTGATTGAAAGTATTAAAATAACCGCAAGTGCACGACCATGTTGAAGCGGTGGAAAATACGGGTCGATCCACAGGGAGGTGTGTCGACTCTGGTTTGTTCGAAGGCAAGTGGGAAAAGATGGGAAGAAGTTGCGACTACACTAAAGTAACTACGCTAAGCAAGAACGAAACAAACAAAGAAGATGAAAGCTGGAAATCAGAAATGGAAAACCCCTAAGGGGTGGAGTGTGTGCACACATGCAAAAAGATGGTGAAGAATGCATTCAATAGGCACAAATCACTACTACAGAAAAGGGAATATACGTCGGATGTAAGGGGTTATACACGTCGGATATCAGCACACCCCAATCCGACGTATATGTGTGCGTCGTCTATACATAGACGTCGGTCATAGTATAGCCGACGTCTATACCTAACGGATATACGTCGGCTTTAATTAGACTCCGACGTGTATTCTTTAATGTATAATTCTTTAATGTTAGACGTCGGTCATAGTTTGGCAGAACCTCCACTTAAAATTTGATATGTAAAATTCTTCAAATCCTGAAATCAAACCAAACCAATCCAATCCAAGTCATTACATCACATTCACATTACATTACAAATCTAAGATAGCAAACCAAACCAATCTAAGTTCAGTTTGCAACACTTAAGTTCTCATTTAGATGGACCTATTGTAAAACCTCATGGAAATTTTAAATAACAAAGATTACAAATCTGATATGATTTTAGATCAACCTTCTTCCATAAATACGTCACATTCAAATTACATATTAGAAATATCATATGATACTGCAAGTCAAACCACCGCATCCAAACGCAATGTTAGTTTTCTTAGATATATGAAGTTCTAGACTTCCTAAAATACTTAGATTCTATGGCCCAAAAAAAACATTACTACAATACTCTTTGAATGCTCACATACTTTTTTTCACCGAAAGCATTAAGTATTTTTCAGTTAAATCCCAAACGTGTAACAATAGGATTTTTCTACAGAGATGGTGCGGTGACGAACCAGAGGAGTGGAAAGATGTGATGCCGGAGGAGCTCTTTGTGGTTCGGTGAAGCGAGATGGTGCGGTGACGGCTGCAAACGAAACCACGGGATGAAGGCTAACTTAGAAAGAATATGTGGAGAAAGACGGAGGAAGACGAACTTAAAACAACCAAAAACGAACTTAAAACATACATGTGGAGAAAGCTAGAGGAAGACGGAGGAAGAAGGAGAAGAGGGCCGGAGAAGTGGAGGAGAGCTTGGGAGCTCGCTGTGGTGCCGGAGACGGTGCGGATCGGTCGGAGGATGGTCGCGGAGGAGAGTTCGGTCGCGGGACGGCTAGGGTTTGGGTGGGTTTCGACTGAAAAGAATGAAAGAAAACGCGTCTGTCTGATTTCTTTAAGACCTATATACGTCGGATGTTCCATAACACCGACGTCTATACCTCGACGTCTATATGGTTGGAGTATAGACGTCGGTCTTACATTAAGTCCGACGTCTATAGGCCGACGTCTATACCCTATAGACGTCGGACTCACAAGGTACTAAAACACCGACGTCTAAAGGTCGACGTCTATACACTATAGACGTCGGTTAAATGTGTTATTCCCACACCCGACGTCTATAGTGTCGCATAGACGTCATCTTCCATTCCAACCGACGTCTATGCTGTCCTCTCCACAATAGACATCGGTCGTTGTAACGGCCGACGTCTATTGGGCGACGAGTAAAGCCAATTCTGCACTAGTGAATGTAGGTAGTGTTTTCATGTATAGGAAGTGTCTAAGGGCTATGGCAAAACCTATCAATCCATTCACTAACCCAGTTGATTAACATTCACATATACAAGTTGGTTATTTCATAACCTAAACAAGCATCAGAGGTGTCTAATATTTGTGGCAAAACTCATCAAGTGAAGTGTTCTACACTAAACAAGCAAGCATACATTCACATTTATCAACACATTCCAAAATAAAACATTCATTTCCATTCTTTAATGCATGTATGAACATCATCTCCACCCCCAAAGGGGGATGGAACTACTCTCTAATCATTACACTACAAACTACATTAACAAAACAAAACATTCTAATGAAAGACAATTAAACTAAGCAAACAATAAATATTAAAAAGCTAAATGAAAGGAAACTAAACTAAAGAAACATGCAAGAATTAAAAGACAAGACAATATTAAAAGAAACTGAGAAAAATTATTTTATTAACATGACTCACATTGCAAATGACATTTTTCTCCACCTTGAGTTTTTGCTTCAAGGCTTTTACTCCTAGTAAGAGAATGTCACCAAGCAATGAGTAAATACAAAAGGAGGAGGAGGAGGAGTTCTATTTATAGCCATAGAAAAAGGTAATCGAGGACAATCCCCCAATGTGGGACTAATAAAACCTTCACATAATACATATAAACACATAACCCATCTCCTGGAGAAACCGGGTCGGATTCAGACACAACGGACCGCTAATTGGCGGTCTCAGACTGTTAATTGGTGGTCACTTTTTCCCGGATCCGACCCATTTTCGGATATGTTCTTTATTTCTTCAATTCTTCACATGGGGTGCACTCGGATCGGTTATAGGAGTGCCGGTCCGAATTTAATTGCCAAAATACTCCTCATGATAAAGTGGAGTTTCTTCATTTGCTCAGTGGTCCTTTAGGGCTTACATTCAGGTCCTTCTCCCTTTCATCTTAATCTCTAAGTCTCTCAAATCAGACCTTTTTCCAGCTTTTAGGTCATTTTATGCTTCTTCTCCTCAAACCTATTTATTTCTGAAATCAAACATAAAACTTCTTACGTAGCATTGTTTAGGTGAAAGATAACGGATATAAGACACAAATGTATGTCTGAAATGATGTCAATCAAATGCCCCCACACCTAACTTTTGCTAGTCCCGAGCAAAACAAAGAAAGAGAAAAACATACAAAAAACAAGAAATCCTAACTCACTTTCGTAGGAATCACGGTTGCACTTAGCACGTGCAACAAGTCGTTAAACCTCCTTGTCGCCAAGGAGGAGGAGTGTTGTCTCCTGAGAGTTTTCAGCGGATATACCCACAAAATCCGAACATAGATGCATTATTCAGTCTAGACACTCGACTTGTTGGACTTATTTTGTCGATCATTGGACGCAGTAATCCTACGAGTCGACACTATATATGTAATCAGTCCACACACCTAGCCTAGTGAATCATTCGTGCAAAAGTTAATTAAGGACTTAAGTGCAAAACATGGACAACCTCAACATCCCCAAGTGATACAAAGTGTAAGGTCCATTAAGGTTCTTATTTGCATTACTATTTTTTTCTTTTTTTTCTTTTCTTACTCTTTTTTGTTCTTCTTTTTCTTACTAGTTAGAGTTTCATTCTCCCAGGGTCAGGTTTCCTGCATCATTTCTTATGAGGACTTACATTATCACGTACACATTTCCCCAAATCTCCACATAGGGCAATCCCTACCACATGTGTAACGGGAGTTCGGTCGGTGCATACCAAGTCAGATGACTCGAAAGCACCAGGCACAAAGTCTCCTCAGACGTAATGTCCCGAGTGATAGGAGCCGTGCGAGAAGAGAGAACACCTACTTACTTATTTCTTATCTACACATGAACCAAAACCCCTACACTTAATGTCTCACAACAATATTTAAAGGATTCTTGACTACAACAAACTTCCTTATATTAACAGACACAAATTATTGACTCACTAGTTTCAGGGTGGACTTCTTTAAATGTTTGAGTACTGAAACCCTATGACTACTCGCCCCCCGAGGGAAAACTGGGGTGCATCCTAACGACTCGATAAGACCTAAAGCCGGTATACTAGGTATCCTAATGCATCAAGTTCAAGACAATTTTGGGAGCTTTCTTTTTACTTTGCCTCTCAACAGTTTCGCACATGCTAAACACACGCAAAACCCACAAAACATTTTCTTTCGCAAACACATGAAGATTTTTGAAAGAAATGTGAAAATTTTAAAGCACTAGGCAAGCAAAAGAAGACAAGTCACCCAAGGATCATGACAAGCAGATATATCGATATTAAATGCAGCACACTAACATGACCCTAACAATGCACACAAAAGAACAAAATCAAAGGAAAAAAGACTCGACTATGTACACATGTAGAACACCCCCCCCCCCACACACACATCCACTTCATGCATTGTACTCAATGAATGTGAGCAAGATACTACTGTGATTTATGCATGAAAAAGGGACGATCTCACAAACATGAAGCGCAAAAGGAAGTTCATGGTTATGTTGATGGACACAAACCCAAATTCCCTTAAAACCTGTGAGATGCTAAAGAAGTGATACAAATACGTGAATGAAATGGGGCCCACAACAATCAATGCTCGCTCATGGAGTCTTTTATTGTACTTTTTGTTCGTTTTCTTTTTTCTCTTTTTTCTTCTTTTTTTTGGAATATAACTATGCACAAAAATAAGTTCCCATCCTCATTTGTCAAAGGACATCAAATGGGAACCTCAAAAGTGGGTCAACGCACTTGGAAAGGGAACATGACACCACGCGGTGCCAAAATACTCATGTTTGGCCCCTCCCTCACAAAGAGCACATGATGAAAGGAGAGGTTCATGAATTAGACGCAAAGGCGTCTCATTCAAAGGATCAAACTGAAAGAGCTTGAACCTCTCAAGAGTTTGGTAAATAAGGGGCAACGGAAGAAGAGTTTCTCCTGTTGCGGTACTGAAGTTATGATCGTCAATCCAAACTCTCCAACCAACAGGTTGATGGGTCGGAACGAGGTCAAGAACCTCGTTATGCATGTTCGACTCACCAGACGAACAGAATGTAGTTCTCATACCCAAGGTATCCTCCAGGGAACTCCTAATACCCTCATTAGCAATGTAGTTGTTTGATGTTCCATCATTTCCAAGATGATCAGGAACAATAGTAAGAGGCAAACTCTCATCAGGTCGTTTGAAATTAAGGGTACTAGGGAGCTCTTCCTCCACCAGAGGTGAGTCCTTAAGATGCATAACATGAAGATCATATGGCTCAAGGGCTACAGGACAAAAAGATAAGGCACAATCTTGTGTTGACTCATAATGAAGCTGGTCCATGTTATTCTCAATTTGGATCGAATCCCCCACCATGTGTTCGTGAATTGAAACCACAAGTCCCTCAGACTGACTAGGAGTTTGACTGTGAAATATTGTGTTTTGAATTTGTGGATGTGGTGGTGGTTCGATATCAGAAGATAATGTTGACAAGAAATGTCACCTTCCTCACATTTATTTAATTGTTGTGTAACTTGACTCACATACATTTCCATAGTTTCCAAGGAATTTTGAGTGGACTTCGTTACATTTTGAGTTATTTCCATGAATGTTTGGACGGTTTGTTCTAAAGAATCAAGTCTGAGGTCAACTGTGAGTCTCCAGTCAGAATTTGGGAAATTGCTGGGTTGGGTGTTGATAGGCTGAGAATGAGTCCAATTATTCGGAGTAGGGTGTGTAGAATTCTGGGTATTCGGGAGGAGGATACTGGGGTGGAAATGATGTATGAGAATTTAGATAAGAGTTGTCTCCCCACGAATCCATCCCTCTCGGGGTGTACGTGGATGCGTAATGATCATATTGAGCATTTTGGGTAAAAGTATGCTCATACTCAGGCTCTGGGGGAACATAAGGACATTCCCCGAAAACATGACCACTCAACCCACAACAGTGACACGGTACGACTACTGGAGCCACCGGTGCACTCATGTCGTCTACCACATGCATGAAAGAGACCAAAGGTTCTTGCAATATCTCAGTTTGATGACTAACATATGATCCGACGTAACTAGATGATGGTCTAGCAGTCGGTGCCTCTCTCATATTACCCCAATATGAAGATTGCTCAGTCACACAATTAAGATTGTCTCAACCATACGGGGTGTTTGTCTGAGCCACCCCAGGTTGCATGGGTCCGGGATACCAGGGAGAATTATCTTGGTCCCAACAATGATATGGATGGTCGCCCATGTAACCATCCATCTCAACAACAACAAAAAACTCTCCAGTCGACCACTTTCACCACCACGAGACCAAGCTCGCAAAAAGTGCTCGACTCCACCCTTAAACGCTAACAAAAAGTGTAAAGGGGAGGAGACTAGAACGTAGAAGTAGGTGAGAAAAAGATGACTCATAGGAGAAGGAAAGAATCCCTAAAGCTAGCGTGGGTGGTGGGAGAGGGTAGAAGCATAATCTAGCAAGCACGGCTCAAACAATTTATGGATATGGATCTTTAGGCTAGACGACGCCTAACTTCGAGATCACTAGTCTCGACACGTCTCACCTGCCTACAACGAAGACCACAATGCCCAGCAAGTGATACCAGATCCGGAGATCCGGTACTTCCATCACTCTCCTAATACGTCCGAAATCCTTAGGGTCAATGTCTACTTGCTTTTAGAATTAAGGCTTCATTAAGAGTGATTTGTGGGGCAAAGGAAAGGATGATGAAATCCCCCACCTTATCTTGTATGGGACAGCCCCTCCTTAGTAGCGTTTTGATCCTTAATCTAGCAATCAACTCTCCAGTCAAACGCTCAACTCACTCTTGTCCCGATGCACCTTACTAACTAATGCATGATCTAAACATGCATGAATGAGGGAATTGGGTGCACGTACCTCACGCCAGCAATCAACAACAAAAAATATAAAGCAAAGAAAAGACAAATGCGTCCAAGGTCTACAAATGATGCATGACCTAGATGTCAATCAATCTAGTCTTTTACTTTTAGTTTTAAGGTCCAAGTTGATTAAAGGGGATTGATTGTTAATCTGGGAGCAAACTAAAAGTCAGAACATGCAAGATTGCACTCCCAGACAACTAATATGAAAGAACAAACTACCAGAACAAAACTTGAAGCTAAAGACGCTCACCAGGCCACCAATTGGCGGTCCCAGACCGCTGATTGGCGGTCAGTTTGGTGTCTTTTGACCTCCAATTCCCCCAGTAGCTTCCCCTTGATCCGGATGATCCCTGAAACAAACCAAAACTAAAAACAAAAAATTAAAACCACTGGAATCGTTCAAACCAAAGTATCGAAAGAACACCTCCACGTCAACGGCGCCAAAAACTTGATTGAACATATTAAAATAACTGCAAGTGCACAACCACGTTGAAGCGGTGGCAAATACGGGTCGATCCACAGGGAGGTGTGTCGACTCTGGTTTGTTCGAAGGCAAGTGGGAAAAGAGGGGAAGAAGTTGTGACTACACTAACGTAACTATGCTAAGCTAGAACGAAACAAACAAAGAAGATGAAAGCTGGAAATCAGAAATGGAAAACCCCCAAGGGGTGGAGTGTGTGCACACATGCAAAACGATGGTGAAGAATCCATTCAATAAGCACAAATGTAGGTAGTGTTTTCATGTATAGGAAGTGTCTAAAGGCTATGGCAAAACCTATCAATCCATTCACTAACCTAGTTGATTAACATTCACATATACAAGTTGGTTATTTCATAACCTAAACAATCATCAGATGTGTCTAATATTTTTGGCAAAACTCATCATGTGAAGTGTTCTACTCTAAACAAGCAAGCATACATTCACATTTATCAACACATTCCAAAATAAAACATTCATTTACATTCTTTAATGCATGTATGAACATCATCTCCACCCCCAAAGGGGATGGAACTACTCTCTAATCATTACACTACAAACTACATTAACAAAACATTCTAATGAAAGCTAGGCAATTAAACTAAGCAAACAAGAAATATTAAAAAGCTAAATGAAAGGAAACTAAACTAAAAAAGCATGCAAGAATTAAAAGACAAGACAATATTAAAAGAAACTGAGAAAAAATATTTTATTAACATGACTCACATTGCAAGTGACATTTTTCTCCACCTTGAGTTTTTACTTCAAGGCTTTTACTCCTAGTTGAGAGAATGTCACCAAACAATGGGTAAATACAAAAGGAGGAAGAGGAGTTCTATTTATAGTCATAGAAAAAGGTAATCGGGGACAATCTCTCAATGTGGGACTAATAAAACTTTCACAGAATATATATAAACACATAACCCATCTCCTGGAGAAACCGGGTCGGATTCGGACACAAACGGACCGTTAATTGGCGATCACTTTTTCCCGGATCTGACCCATTTTCGGATATGTTCTTTATTTCTTCAATTCTTCACTTGGAGTGCACTCGGATCGGTTATAGGAGTGTCGTCCGAATCTAATTGCCAAAATACTCCTCATGATGGAGTGGAGTTTCTTCATTTGCTCAGTAGTCCTTTAGGGCTTACATTCAAGTCCTTCTCCCTTGCATCTTAGTCCCTAAGTCTCTCAAATTAGTCATTTTTTCCAGCTTTTAGATCCTTTTATGCTTCTTCTCCTCAAACCTATTTATTTCTGAAATTCAAACATAAAACTCATTATGGAGCATTGTTTAGGTGAAAGATAACGGATATAAGACACAAATATATGCATAAAATGATGTCAATCAGAATGCCTTGAGACTTGATGAGTCCCAAGATTTGCATCTCCCATAACAGATAGTTGGAGGAGTTGAGTTTCACGGAAACGAAGGTTCCAACGTTCAGATTCATCGGATAAGGGAAGCTTTTGGTTCCCTCAATGAGCCCTAACGACGCCATGAAGATCTAGATGGTAGATCGTAGCAGGAGAGGCTCTGATACCATATGAAAACCCAACAATGAGCTGGATTGGGCAGCGGAAGAAGAAGAAGAAGGCGATGGAAACAAGAGATTACGGTTTTCATTTCGATTGATTTGTTTGTGCGGCGCACATAGGTATCTATACATAGTTTATCGATTAATCGGTAAACACCAATCCAACACTAATTGGGTTGGATCCTGACATTGATACAAGTATACTACATATAACCGTTATACACCTTGTCAAGAGACAAGATAGCAATAAACCTGATTGAGCCCAATGATTAGTTGTTGCCTCAGGTTAAGAACCAATTCATCTTTGTTGGATTCAACTCTGATGAGTTGCTAATGTGTACGGGGACGGCACCAAGTGATTAATACCAAGAACCTTCATTACGCACCACATCCAGCATCAGTGTATGAACCCTCTTGACTAGTGAAATTGGGTTCAGTTTCGTCATGGGCTAAGTGTTGGTTCCTGTCAATATTTGCCATGTTATTTTTTCACCCTTGAATTAGCTAAAACCAAAAAGGTTGAACATGTTTCGTAACATCCGTCCTTAAAACTTATCTACACACTACTGCTTTCAATATCTTACTACACATTCATATATAATATAATCCATCCAAGGGCAACCAGTTTCAACCAAACAAACTTTATTCTTGTTTTACTACAAGGACAGTTATAGCTAGCTTGAACATGTTTCGCAACATATCTGTACTCAAAACTTACAACACACTCCTGCTTTCAATATCTTACTACACACTCATATATAATATAATCCATCCAAGAACAACCAGTTTCAACCAAACAAACTTTATTCTAGTTTTACTACTAGGACAGAAACAACACCATGATAAGGTGATTTCAAGGACTGCCATCCGCCGACACAGTCGAAGGATACGGTAATTCGAACCCCGGGTTTGGCACGAAGGTGTCATCAAGCCCAGGAACATATTTCCTATGGATCGTCGGGCCAGCACCATCACCACCATTTCCAAATCCTCCACGAACGGACGGCAACTGTGCGGTTGGCTGGTCTCCTCCTCGTGCTGCATTTGGGATCATTTCGTCCACGCTGCAGACTGGCTTCTTCATGTCACTAACGTCCTCCGCAATTTCGCGTGCACCATTGCACGGCATAATGCAATAGATGGAGACAAGGAGCACGATCGCAAGAACTGGTTGGTGGCGGAAACCGGTGGACGCCATTGAGGAAGTAAATGACGGATGAGGTAGTAGTAGTGTTGAGATGGTTAGGGTTTATATTGTAGAATTGATGGGAGGAGAGGAATATAGTTGGTTGGTTTGTATGCCTAGAGTGGTATGTAATGGGCTGTATTGGCGGTGATTAATGTAGTTTGCTCATCTTGCAAGGTTTAGTTGGATGGAGGGCTAAATTTTTTCATAGCTTTCCTCTGGTGTTACAGAACCACCCTTGATGCAGTTGCGTTTCTACTATTTTGGGCATTTCAATGGTGCGTTCTTTATGTTGAACCTTGTTTAGTAGAAATATATTTTTCTAGGTGCAACAAAAACATATCATGGCAACCAATTACTGCCCATGGTTTATCTGGTCCACACCTTTTCTGATAGCCCCGTCCGAAGTGCCCTTAATTTACAATACGGTGAATTTTTATTTATCTAATCTTTCTACTCAATCTCGTTTTAAATCTCAGGCTTGTGAATGCTCATGTTAAGATTCGATTTCGGATCTTTTGACTATCTCAAAATTAACAATCTCTCAGCTAAACTAGCCCCAGTCGGTACTTATGCAGAAATATCAGCCTTGGAAGTATTTAATGGAGACAGATATTCGGTTCGGCATAGGAGGACTAGTCAGCATTTTCTTTGCGAACTACCAAACTAGATCAATTGTCCAGGTTTTATGGCCAGATGTTCCTCCTCATAGTTTCAATATATAGCTAGCCAGGATGTCGTATTGGTTGTGTTATTTTGCATAAGGCTTCTTCCCACGATTTGTGCCCCTGGAACCCTTTAGGTTCGTTTTATGTTAGATCTGAATTAGAAATCAGATGTATGCACTCAGCATTACGAAGTTTGAAGTCATGATTTGGATCGTGTAAAGTTTGAAGCGTATGACGCGCCTGCTATACTAACGCGTTTCCATTTTGACCAACCTATAAACGTACACCACAAAGGCAGAAGAATCCTGTACGGGAGAATGCATAAAAAGATATCAATCAAGATAGACAAGGGAATGGAGTTCCAATTAACATAAAACACATGTGGAAAATTTAAAGCAACATTTGATAGTCAGATCACATAACAATGTGTTTAAATAAGTTTCAAATGAGTTCAAAGATGTGTAATTAAATCACTACGTTCCCAAATATGTTTACATGCTTGACGAATTGCAGTTCCATCCTCAAAATTAGAGATATCCGCCGTTCTATTCAAATCTTCATTTCACAGGAATACTTCCAACTTTATTCTCCAAGCAGGTATTCTTCTTCGTCCTGCTTCCGCTGGCGTCGATTCCATTGGTTGTAGCCGGAAGCGTGGTTTGTGTTGATTGGTTGGCGTGGGTTAATTGGTTGTCATTAGAACATGTCAAAACAAACTTGTTAAAAACCAACTTTAGCCAATTAAGTTCAAACCCAACCGGCTACATGGTTTACACTCATCTGAGCCGAATTCGAACCCTATTCCAGCTCAACTGAATCCTACATCACGGCAGCCCTTCTGCTTCCGCCACCTCATTATCCTCCTTATTGTCCACCATCCATCTCCTGGTTTTTTCTTCTTTCCCAATGCCATATTACTCTCCACCAACTTCTTTTCCGCAGCATGGATTGTGTAATGTAAGGATAAATATGTATATACTTGTAATATCCTAAATCCTTATTTTTAGGGTTAATTGGTTTTTAGGTGGCTAATTGGAGGTTTTGGTTTGGATGGCTGGGATGAGTTGGTGGAGATGAGGTGGATGGTGGATGGTGGAGATGGAGAAGAGAAGAGTATAAGGTTTGTGTGTTTTCTCTCTCCCTCACTCTCGTCTCTCTCTCTCCCGCTCATTTTCTCTCTCTCTCTCTCTCTCTACCGTGGTACTCAGCAAATCGGAAGCTCCGGAGAGGGTGAAAGCGGTGAGGCGAGGTGAAGCTCGGGCGTTCGCCGGAGTTGGGTTGATCGTTGCTCTGTTGGATCATCACCGGAGCTTGGGTTCTTAAGCGAAAAACTCGTCGTTGGATCTTCAAAGGCTTCTTCAAGCATTCAAGGTATGTCAAGCTTTACTTTTATGCTCACCGAAGCTAGAGTGAGTGTTTGAGTAGTCGACAGTAGACCGAAAGGCTCGTCGGACTTGTGCAGCAAAGTTCAGCACTGACTCGGTCGACCATTTCAGTGGTTCTGTCGACCGGTTGTAGTGAATTTTGGCGTTTATCTATCGCACCGGTCGAACGATACCCTTGGGTGGTTGACCAGTGGTACATGTTGAGCGAGAAGATGGAGCTACTCATGGTTTTTGGTCGAACGGGTCCCCTTTGTCGTTCGACCGAAGCACTGTTTTAAGTATGTTGGGGGTGTAGACCATAAAACGGTCGACCGCCCTGAGATCTCGTTCGACCGATGACTTAAGTTAACTTAAAGTTCGTTCGACCTTTTTATAGTTTCGATCGATCAGTGTAATTTACTATAAATTGGATTTTTATTGCCCTTTTTCGGTCGACCGTCGATCTTGTATTGTTCGACCGTTTGTGTTTTTTGTGCGACAAGGGGTTTTTACTGGTGGTTTTTGATCGAACGAGTCCCCTTGCCGTTCGACCGGTTGGCAGGTTTTTCGGTTGGGCTAGTCCTCTGGATGGGAATTCGGTCGACCGGTATGGTGTTTTTGTTCGACCGTTTCGGTGATGTTTGGTGTTGTTTTGGTGTTGTGGAACCAGCTTGAGGGCAACGGGTCCCCGGCCTTTTTGGGACAACGGTACGGACATTGTCAGCCTTAGAATGGTTCGTTGGTGTTGTGGTGTGGTGGAACCAGCTTGAAGGCAATGGGTCCCCGGCCTTGGAGGGAAACAGTATGGACATTATCGGCCTGAGAGTGATTCGTCGGATAAGCTTTGAGGGCAACGGGTCTCCAGGCATGGAGGGCAACGGTACGAACATTGCCGGCCTAATAGTGATCCAGAGTTGTGTTGTAGCCGAGGATGCTTCCGGTTGTGGTGCCTGGGGCACGTGGAAGGGTTGGGCTAGAGGACCCTTGAGACCCGTCATTGTTTTGTGTCTGCTGTGGCTAGGAGAGTTTTCCCCGAGGTCCAGTGCGACGATGATTGTTGTTTACTGCATTTCATATCATACATGCTTATAGTTGTCTAGTTCATTTATTGTGATAGGAGTTTGGCATACGGGATTTCCTTATGGGAAACTCAAGCATATTCATGTTTTATTTCAGGTCGTGAGCGACGCTAGGAGGTGGTGACCGAGGAGGAGCGTGTCTGGAGCCAGATCCTGTTTTTCCTATTTTTGAGGTCTTAGTGATTACATGTACATTTCCATGTATCTTTTGTTGTAATCATACTTTTGAAACTCTCAAATATATATATTGTATATATGTTGGTGCACCAGTTGTCTGTTTCTTCCGTAATATCCTCATGTTTGTGATTATGTTAAAAAAAATTAAATTTCTTCTGCTGATGAGGATGTTACAAATTGGTATCAAAGCGGTCGGTTCCGACTCACTTGTCCAAAGAAACCACCTTAGATGTCATTTAGATAGTTTGCATTTGTAGAGCATGCATGCATAGTCATCTGATTTCGGTTTGATACCTCGTGTGTAGATCCCTCTGAGACGCATGAGACCTCCCCCACGTTGCCAGAGTACCAGTGAAGAGACTGGAGCCAAAAATTGGGCTGAGGAGGGATGGATGCTCTACGACACTGTGCAGAGGTTGGGCGTTCTTTTAGGGCGACAATCTGGCAGAGAGGAGACTGCTGGGGTGGGATTCTTCCAGGCTGCATTTGATGGAAGAGGAGATTCTTTTAGAGCCAATACCCGCCTGCATTTGATGGCAGAGGAGATTCTGAGGCTGCCGAGGACTGGGTCTTTAAGATCTAGGAGATCTTCCAGGTGATTAGTAGTCCGCCGGAGAGGATGGTGGGTTTAGCCACGTATGTGTTGGGCGGCGAGGCATCCAACTGGTGGAGGACCGTGGCTGCAGTGGTGTTTCCTGGTAGAAATGATGTTAGTTGGGATGAGTTCCTCAGGGAATTCAATGAGCAGTACTTCCCGGAGCATGTCAGGGACGGGAAGGGAGAGGAGTTGATGAGCCTCGAACAGGGGATGTCACTGGCAGCTTACGTCCGGATGTTCAACGCTTTGGAGCGTTATTGTCCGGAGATTTGTGTGACACTGGTCCAGAGAGCGAGAACGTTTGTTCGGGGGCTTCGAAAGCAACTCCGTACTCGCGTGACCTACAATATGCCTCAGACCCTGGCGGATGTTGTGAAGTTCACGACTCTCATAGTCCAGGACTATCAGGAGAACTATACGGAGTCCAGGAGGCCACAGGGGAAGATCAGTGGACGCCCGGGAGTTCCGTTAGTAGGTAATCCTGGGAAGAGGCCCCGGATAGAGGGGAGCGGTGCACGCCAGCCTGAGCCATGCAAGAAATGTGGCAGGAACCACCCAGGGCGAGAGTGCGGGACTCGTTCTGGGGTTTGTTTCAGTTGTGGTCTGTTGGGTCATTATGTCAGGGATTGTGCGAGTGGACCAGGCGACTGTAGTGCCCGAGTGAGACCCCCAGCAATGAGTAGAGACGGAGGTTGTCGTCCTTTTGCACCACCTCAGCAGCGACAAAGGACCGGGTGAGTATTTACCATCCAGTCAGAGGAGGCAAAGGACGCCAACACGGTGGTGGAAGGTATGCTTTATATTGATGGTTTTATTGCTAGAGTGTTTTTTGATTGTGGGGTCACACACTCGTTCATCTCGGAGCGATTTTCGAGCGTGTTGGGCCATACCCCTATGATGTTGACTGCCACTTTGGAAGTCAGCACACCTCTGGGTCTGGTGGGCACTGTGGGTAGCTTGCTCCTTGGCACCACGATTGTTTCGGGAGACCAGGAATTTCCGGCAGACTTGGTCTTGCTACCGATGGAGTAATTCAACATCATACTGGGGATGGATTGGTTGTCACGGTATGATGTGCGAGTCTTATGCTGGGAAAAGAAGATTCTGATCCTGAGGAAGGGTCTACCTGATTTGTTGATCAGGGGAACGAAGGACAGACGTGGTCGGGTAGTGGTGTCAACAATGAGGGCACGAAAGTTGATTGAGCAGGGTTGCAGAGCCTTTGTGGTTACCTTAGTTGTTCCAAATCCGGAGACGAAGCCATTGGAGGACATAAAGATTGTCCAGGAGTTTGCAGAGGTATTTTCAGGTGTCTCTGGTCTGCCGCCTCACAGGGAGTTGGAGTTCGGTATTGATTTGGTGACTGGGACCACTCCGCAGTCGAAGGCTCCATATAGGATGGCACATGTTGAGTTAGCCGAGCTGAAGAAGCAGTTGCAGGATTTGTTGGATACTGGGTTTATCCGACCTAGTGACTCACCTTGGGGAGCTCCGATACTTTTTGTGAAGAAGAAGAATGATGGCTCGTTGCGGATGTGTATTGATTACAGGATGTTGAACAAGGTTACCGTGAGGAATCGATATCCCTTACCCAGTATTGAGGACATTTTTGACCAATTGCAGTCAGGAAAGGTATTCTCGAAGATCGATCTGTGATCCGGTTACCATCAGTTGAGGATCAGAGAGGCAGATGTTCATAAGACCGCTTTTAGGATGAGTTTTTGGTGATGCCATTTGGGTTGACGAACGCGCCTGCAGCTTTCATGGATTTGATGAACAGGACGTTCAGCCAGTACCTCGACCGATTCGTGATAGTCTTCATGGACGACATTTTGGTGTATTCACCAGATATAGAGAAGCACATGGAGCACTTGAGGATCGTACTTGGCATCTTGAGAGATCATCAGTTGTACGCCAAGTTTTTGAAGTGCGAGTTCTGGTTAGACAGTGTTGCTTTTCTTGGTCACATAGTATCAGGAGCTAGGATATCAGTGGATCCAGCAAAAAGGTGGAGGCAGTGACTCAGTGGAGAGCCCCGACGAGTGTGGCAGAGATTAGGAGCTTTGTTGGACTGACGAGTTATTATCGTCGGTTCATCAAGGACTTCTCTAGGCTTGCTTCACCTCTGACGGCACTGACGCAGAAGGGAGTGAATTTGTTTGATCCCAGAAGTGCGAGGACAGTTTCCAGGAACTGAAGAGTCGGTTGACAACTGCTCCAGTTCTGACTCTCCCAGTGGTAGTGGAGGTTGGGTTGGGTTGTGTACTGATGCAGCACAGTCAGGTGGTTGCGTATACTTCAAGGCAGTTGAAGGTGCACGAGAGGAACTACCACACTCATGATTTACAGTTGGCAGCAGTGGTTCACGCACTGAAGACCCGTCATTATCTGTATGGCGAGAAGTTTGAGGTTTTCACAGATCACTAGAGTCTGAAGTACTTGTTTTCACAGAAGGAGCAGAATATGAGGCAGCGCGGGTGGCTTGAGCTGATCAAGGATTATGATTTCACCATCTCTTACCATCCGGGGAAGGCGAATACAGTTGCAGATGCCTTGAGTAGGAAGGTGGAAATATCAGCTGCTAGTTTGTGTATTCAGGAGTGGAGGCTACTCGAGACCTTGTCAGAGTGGAAGCCATTCACCGAGGACTCTAAGAGCGTGGTGATAGCTGAACTGAGAGTAGAGTCTCAGATGGTCAAATGTATTGTCCAGGCTCGGAGGTCTGATGAGGAGTTAGCTGAGTTGTTGCAGTTGGCTGCCAGAGATGGATCAGATTTCAATGTAGGAGTTGATGGAGGTCTGAGATTCAGAAGTCGTGTCTAGGTATCGAAGGGGGGAGATCTGAAGAAGGAAATCTTGGAGGAGTCACACAAATCCCGTTATTCTATCCACCTGGGTAGCACGAAGATGTATAATGATCTTCAGAGGAATTTATGGTGGAAGAAAATGAAGACGGAGATAGCGGAGTTTGTTGACAGATGTATGGTGTGTCAATAGGTGAAGATTGAGCACCAGAGACCCGTGGGACCGATGCAGAGGATCGAGCATCCAGAGTGGAAGTGGGAGCATGTGACTATGGATTTTGTCACCGGGCTGCCGAGGATGAGGGGATTCCATGATGCGATTTGGGTTATAGTCGATCGACTGACCAAGTCAGCGCACTTCTTAGCTATTTGGACCACTTTACCTCTGGAGGGCCTAGCTAAGTTGTACATTGAGGAGATAGTTAGACTTCATGGTGTACTAATGAGTATTATTTCGGATCCTTCCAGATTTTGGGGGAGTCTACAACAGGCTCTGGGGACTCGACTAAAGTTCAGTACAACATTCCACCCACAGACAGATGGTCAGCCTGAGAGGATGATCCAGACTCTAGAGGATATGCTGAGAGCTTGTGCTCTAGATTGGGAAGGATAGTGGGATGAGCATTTACCATTGATAGAGTTCGCCTACAACAACAACTACCATTCGAGTATTGGAATGGCTCCGTACGAGGCTTTGTACGGAAGACCTTGCAGATCACCGGTGTGCTAGAGTGATGTAGGCGAGAGATAGATGGTTGGGCCTGAGATTGTGCAGATGTATGCTAAGAAGGTTGACGTGATCAGGCAGAGATTAGCGACAGCTCAGAGTAGACAGAAGAGCTACGCAGCTAGGCATAGGCGTGCACTGAGGTTTGAGGTAGGCAACCACGTTTTCCTGAAGATTTCACCATCTCGAGAAGTGATTAGATTCGGGAAGAAAGGGAAGGTCAGTCCGAGGTATGTCGGGTCATTTGAGATTCTTGATCGTATCGGAGAGGTGCCTACAGGATTGCACTGCCACCGTAGTTTTTGGGTCTTCACAACGTCTTCCACATTTTGATCCTGAGGAAGTACGTAGCAGATCCTTCTCACGTGATACTTAGAGGTTCTGGAAAGCCAGGAGAATTTGTCTCTCGAGGAGAGACATGTGGAGATCTTGGATCGGATGGAGCACCAGCTCAGGAGGAGGACCATTCCGGTGGTGAAGGTCAGGTGGCAGCACCATAGTGAGCGAGATGCCACTTGGGAGATCGAGGAAGAGTTCCGGAAGAAGTTACCGAAACTATTTGATGAGTTTTGGTTCTAATTTTGGGGACAAAATTCTTTTAAGGATGGTAGATTGTAATATCCTAAACCCTTATTTTTTGGGTTAATTGGTTTTTAGGTGGCAAATTGGAGGTTTTGGTTTGGATGGCTGGGATGAGTTGGTGGATATGAGGTGGATGGTGGAGATGGAGAAGAGAAGAGTATAAGGTTGGTGGGTTTTTCTCTCTCGTCTCTCTCTATCCCGCTCATTTTCTCTCTCTCTCTCTACCCTGATCCTCAACAAATTAGAAGCTCCGGAGAGGGTGAAAGCGGTGAGGCGAGGTGAAGCTCAAGCGTTCGCCGGAGTTGGGTTGATCGTTGCTCTGTTCGATCGTCGCCGGAGTTTGGGTTCTTGAGGGGAAAAACTCGTTGTTGGATCTTCAAAGGCTTCTTCAAGCCTTCAAGGTATTTCAAGCTTTACTTTTATGCTCACCTAAGCTAGAGTGAGTGTTTGAGTAGTCGACGGTGGGCCGAAAGGCTCGTCGGACTTGTGCAGCAAAGTTCAGCACTGAATCGGTTGATCGTTTTAGCGGTTCGGTCGACCGGTTGTAGTGAAATTTTGGCGTTTATCTATCGCACCGGTCGAACGATACCCTTGGGTGGTTGACCAGTGGTACATGTTGAGCAAGAAGATGGAGGTACTCGTGGTTTTCGGTCGAATGGGTCCCCTTTGCCGTTCGACCGAAGCACTGTTTTAAGTCTGTTGGGGGTGTAGATCATAAAACGGTCGACCATCCTGAGATCTCCTTCGACCGATGACTTAAGTTAACTTAAAGTTCGTTCGACCTTTTTGTAGTTTCGGTCGATCGGTGTAATTTGTTATAAATTGGATTTTTATTGCCCTTTTTAGGTCGACCATCGATCTTGTATTGTTCGACCGTTTGTGTTTTTTGTGCGACAATGAGTTTTTACTGGTGGTTTTCGGTCGAACGGGTCCCCTTGCCGTGCGACCGATTGATGAGTTTTTCGGTTGGGTCAGTCCTCTGGATGGGGATTCGGTCGGCCGGTATGATGTTTTTGTTCGACCGTTTCAGTGTTGTTTGGTGTTGTTCTGGTGTTGTGGAACCAGCTTGAGGGCAACGGGTCCCCGACTTTTTTGGGGCAACGGTACGGACATTGTCTGCCTGAGAGTGGTTCGTTGGTGTTGTGGTGTGGTGGAACCAGCTTGAAGGTAACGGGTCCCCGGCCTTTGAGGGCAATGGTACGGACATTGTTGGCCTGAGAGTGGTTTGTCGGATCAGCTTTGAGGGCAACGGGTCTCCAGGCTTGGAGGGTAACGGTACGAACATTGCCGGCCTGATAGTGATCCAGAGTTGTGTTGTAGCCAAGGATGCTTCCGGCTGTATTGCATGGGGCACGTGTGAGGGTTGGGCTAGAGGACCCTTGAGACCCGTCACTATTTTGTGTTTACTGTGGATGGGAGAGGTTTCCCCGAGGTCCAGTGCGACGATGATTGTTGTTTACTGCATTTCATATCATACATGTTTATAGTTGTTTAGTTCATTTATTGTGATAGGAGTTTGGCATACGGGATTTCCTTATGGGAAACTTAAGCATATTCATGTTTTATTTCAGGCCGTGAGCGGCGCTAGGAGGAGCGTGTCTGGAGCTAGATCTTGTTTTTCCTGTTTTTGAGGTCTTAGTGATTACATGTAGATTTCCCTTTATCTTTTGTTGTAATCATACTCTTGAAACTCTCAGATATATATATTGTATAAATGTTGGTGCACCAGTTGTCTGTTTCTTCCTTAATATCCTCATGTTTGTGATTATGTTAAAAAAATTAAATTTCTTCCGCTGATGAGGATGTTACAATACTTCTGCTCGTAAATTTAGGGTCTTATGTTACAATGTTTTTCTTGTATCCTAATGTATACTCTTGTGTTACACGTACAAAAACTACAGTGTGCACGATGTTCTCCGTGAAATTGTTGATAGAAGATTTATAATGTCGTTGATGCATTCTGAGATAATTACACATGGTATAGTTTTACTGCAGTTGACGCATTCAAAATGAAAATTTATAATTTAGAGTCAAAGCATATATATTAAGCTCGCAACCATGTTGTAACATCCTCAAAACAGCGGAAAATTTAAAATTTTAAACACTCAATCAATAGACGATATTACGCAATAAAAGAACACAGGTGCACCGACATATATCATATATATATATATATGTGTGTGTGTGTGCGTGTGAACATCAGAGTATACAAAAGTTGTGATTACATCAAAAGCATATACAAGGAAACAGTAATCACACGACCTCAACTGAGAGAAAGCTGGATCCGGTAGCGGTGCTCCTCTCCTCGGTCACCACCCCCCCTAATGCCGATCACGGCCTGAAAGTAAACATGCAACAATGCCTGAGTTTCCAGAAGGAAACCCCGTATGCCAAACTCTAAATGTATGAAATAAAAGCATCCTAGCATGCAATTCTACTCAACAAGAAAAGCATCACAACACGCCCAGCACCAGGGCTCTCAACTCCATCACAGGACACACCACCGGTACGGGGCTCCAGGTCTAATCTCAACCAACCGCCGCACCCACACAGTCACGGGGCTCCAGGTCTTATCTCAACCAACCGCCGCGACTCACACACGTCGCCAAGCTGGGCTCCAGGTCTAATCTCAACCAACCACAGCTACCACGACACGACCAAGGGCTCCAGGTCTATTTTCAACCAACCCAAACGTATAAGGGCTCCAGGTCTATTTTCAACCAACCCCTACACGCGGTCCCTGCTCAGGCTCCAGGTCTATTTTCAACCAACCTGAACGCACTACGGAGCTCCAGGTCTAATTTCAACCAACTCCGTACAGACTAGCTGGGCTCCAGGTCTATTTTCAACCAACCGCAGCTCTCACACGGTTACGGGGCTCCAGGTCTATTTTCAACCAACCACTGCAACCCTCGTGCACCTCGCACACTTGCCGGAAGAACATCGGCACCACGACTCGCCCCACACGGGCAACCACGACCACAGCACCTCCATAGTGCAAAACAGGACACAAACGGTCGACCGAACCAAAAGTCCCGGTCGACCGAATCAAGCAAATACAGGGCAATCCACTTCGACCGACACTCCATCGGTCGACCGATTCCCAACACCACATTCGTTCGGTCGAACCCAAATCAAGGGACGGTCGACCGTTTAGATGGTCAACTCCCGGTCCAACGAACAAAACGACCAATCGGTCGACCGACAAAGGGGGTCCCGGTCGACCGAAAGTCACCAGGGAACAAATCCCACAACACCACAACGAATTCGGTCGAACGCCGAGCACATCTCGGTCGACCGAATCAGTCCAGGGAATAATCCCTCACACGCACCACGAATCCGGTCGGACGCCGAGCTCACCTCGGTCGACCGAATTCCACCAGAGCGTTCCCCACGCTCAGCGCACCAGTCCGGTCGACTGAACCCTCATTCGGTCGAACCGACCACAAGGTCCACTTAAGTCACGGTCGGACGAGATCAAAGGGCGGTCGACCGTTTACATAGTCTACGCCCCCCAACCGACTTAAGACAGTGCACACGGTCGACCGGCAAAGGGGACCCGGTCGACCGAATCTCTCCAGACTTGCCTCCTAAGCACAATCGGTCGACCGCCCCACAGGCATCGTTCGACCGATTTGAGGCAGAGCCCGAATTCTCTTCACGAACGGTCGACCGTTTGCACCAACCGGTCGACCGATCAGACAGTGAAATCTGCTGCACATTTACTCGCGACGAGCCGAACGGTCTACCATCGACTTCCAAATACTCACGGTAATTAAGTGAGCGAGCTTGACATACCTAAAGGTCTGAAGAGACCTTAGAAGAACCACGACGCCGCCTCCACGAGCACGTCTCCCCAAATCACGATCCGCCGACGAACCTCGTGTCCAAACGACGATCAATCGTCTCCTCGACGAACCACAGCCACAACACCACCTCCGGCAATCTCCAACCACCAACCACGATCCCAGAAACACGTTAGGTCGAGGGAGAGGGAAAACCAAATGCACAAGAATGAGTAGGTACAACAACGAACTCACCTCCAACCACCCCTCGTGCCGACCCTCCCTTCGCCGGAGCACACTCCTTCCACCACGCCGGAGCTCGAATCCTCTTGCCGGAGATCAGCCTAGGAGAGGGAGAGAGAGACGTGAGTGAGAGTAAGGTAAGGGGGAGAGAGAAAATCACCACATAAATATCTCCACCCAAACCAATCCTCACCATCCAATCCAATCCAAACCATCTCCACCACTCATCTCATCTCCTCTCCATCTCAACCCTCCATCCAACCATCTTCAATCCAAGACATCCATCACCATCTCCCCCTAATCACCACCTAATCAACACCAAAACACAATTAGGATTAGGATTTGGATCAGAATCCTACAATCCACCCTCCTAAAAGAATTTCGTCCTCGAAATTAAAACTGAAGCTCACCAAACAACTCCGGGAACTCCTTCCGGACCTCCTCCTCGATCTCCCAAGTGGCCTCTCGCTCACTGTGGTGCTGCCACCTGACCTTCACCATCGGAATGGTCCTCCTCCTCAACTGATGCTCCA
This sequence comes from Triglochin maritima, assembly GCA_963682175.1. Lineage (NCBI taxonomy): Eukaryota > Viridiplantae > Streptophyta > Magnoliopsida > Alismatales > Juncaginaceae > Triglochin > Triglochin maritima. Next base: position 27,517,163 of record OY821771.1, on the reverse strand, counting down.
TCCGATCCACAATCTCAACCGGTCTCTCCTCAAGAGACAAATCCTGACGGATCTCTGGAACCTCCAACTGAATCACATGAGAAGGATCCGCTACGTACTTCCTCAACATCGACACGTGGAAGACGTTGTGAAGACCCGAAAACTGCGGCGGCAACGCAACCCTGTAGGCGACCTCTCCAACCCGATCGAGAATCTCAAACGGCCCGACATACCTCGGACTGAGCTTCCCCTTCTTCCCGAACCTCATCACCCCACGAGATGGTGAAATCCTCAGGAAGACATGGTCACCAGCCTCAAATCTCAGCTCACGCCTACGCCTATCTGCGTAGCTCTTCTGCCTGCTCTGCGCAGTCGCTAGTCTCTGTCTGATCACATCAACCTTCTCGGCATACATCTGCACAATCTCAGGACCAACTAGCTGTCTCTCGCCTACATCACTCCAGCATACCGGTGATCTACACGGTCTCCCGTACAGGGCCTCGTACGGTGTCATCCCAATGCTCGAATGGTAGCTGTTGTTGTAGGCGAACTCGATCAATGGCAGATGCTCATCCCAATGACCTGCCCAATCCAGAGTACACGCTCGCAACATATCCTCTAGCGTCTGGATGGTCCTCTCAGACTGACCGTCTGTCTGTGGATGGAATGCCGTATTGAACTTCAACCGAGTCCCCAAGGCCTGCTGCAAACTCCCCCAGAATCTGGAAGTGAACCTCGGATCTCGGTCTGAAATAATACTCACGGGCACTCCATGAAGCCTGACAATCTCCTCAATATACAACTTAGCTAGACCCTCCAGAGGTAAAGTTGTCCGAATAGCTAAGAAGTGCGCCGACTTGGTCAGTCGATCGACTATAACCCAAATCGCGTCATGGAATCCCCTCGTCTTCGGCAGCCCGGTGACAAAATCCATCGTCACGTGCTCCCACTTCCACTCTGGAAGCTCGATCCTCTGCATCGGCCCTGCAGGTCTCTGGTGCTCAATCTTCACCTGCTGACAAATCAGACATCTGCCAACAAACTCTGCGATCTCCGTCTTCATCCTCTTCCACCAGAAATTCCTCTGAAGATCTCTAAACATCTTCGTGCTGCCCGGGTGGATCGAATAACGGGATCTATGCGCCTCCTCCAGAATGTCCTGCCTCAGATCTCCTCCCTTTGGCACCCAGACACGGCCCCTGAACCTCAGTCCCCCATCAACCCCAACACTGAAGTCTGATCCATCTCTGGCAGCTAACTGCAGCAACCCGGCTAACTCATCATCAGTACTCTGAGCCTGAACAATACTCGAGACCAACTGAGGCTCCACTCTCAGCCCGGCGATCACTGCACCTCGCGACTCATCGGTGAACGGTCTCCACTCAGTCAACGCCTCAAGCAGCTTCCACTCCTCGATACAAAGACCTGCTGCGGTAACGTCCACCTTCCTGCTCAAAGTATCAGCAACCGAATTCGCCTTCCCCGGATGGTACGAGATGGTGAAATCATAATCCTTAATCAGCTCGAGCCATCTGCGCTGCCTCATATTCAGCTCCTTCTGCGAAAACAGATACTTCAGGCTCTGATGATCGGTGAATACCTCGAATCGCTCGCCATACAAGTAATGCCTCCAGGTCTTCAAAGCGTGCACCACTGCCGCCAGCTCCAAATCATGAGTGGGGTAGTTCCTCTCGTGCACCTTCAACTGCCTCGAAGCATATGCAACCACCTGCCCGTGCTGCATGAGTACGCATCCCAGTCCAACGCCTGACGCGTCACTGTAAATCACAAAACCACCACTGCCACTGGGAAGTGTCAGAACTGGAGCAGTCGTCAGCCGACTCTTCAGTTCCTGAAAACTGTCCTCGCACTGCTGGGACCACACGAACTCAACGCCCTTCCGCGTCAGAGTCGTCAACGACGAAGCCAACCTCGAGAAATCCTGGATGAAACGGCGATAATAACCTGCCAGACCCACAAAGCTCCTGATCTCTGCTACACTCGTCGGGGCTCTCCACTGTGTAACGGCCTCGACCTTCGCTGGATCGACGGAAATCCCGTCACCTGACACGATGTGTCCCAAGAAGGCGACACTGCTCAGCCAGAACTCGCACTTCGATAGCTTGGCATACAACTGATGATCCCGCAAAATGCCAAGTACAACTCTCAAGTGTTCTCGATGCTGCTCCACATATGGCGAGTAAATCAAAATATCGTCCACGAAGACGATCACGAACCGGTCGAGGTACTAACTGAACGTCCTGTTCATCAAATCCATAAACGCTGCAGGCGCGTTCGTCAACCCAAACGGCATCACCAGAAACTCGTAATGCCCGTACCTCGTCCTGAAAGCTGTCTTCTGCACATCTGCCTCTCTGATCCTCAGCTGATGATAACTGGATCGCAGATCAATCTTCGAGAACACCTGCGCTGACTGCAACTGGTCAAACAGGTCCTCGATCCTGGGCAAGGGATACCGATTCCTCACGGTAACCTTGTTCAACATCCTGTAATATATACACATCCGCAGTGATCCATCCTTCTTCTTCACGAAGAGTACCGGCGCTCCCCAAGGCGAGACACTGGGGCGGATAAACCCCGTATCCATCAGATCCTACAACTGCCTCTTCAGCTCTGCCAGCTCCGCAGGTGCCATCCGATACGGCGCCTTCGTCTGCGGCGTAGTCCCAGCTACCAAGTCGATCCCAAACTCAATCTCTCTGTGAGGCGGCAACCTAGTGACATCATCTGCAAATACATCTGGGAACTCCCGAACGATCTCGATGTCCTCCAATCTCTCCGCCTCTGGATCGGGAACTACCAAAGTGGCCACAAAAGCTCTGCAACCCTGCTGCAACAACTTCTGTGCCCTCACTGCCGATACAATCACTCTGCCTCCTCTATCTTTCGCCCCCTGATCAACACATCAGGTAGACCCTTCCTCGGGATCAGAATCTTCTTCTCCCGGCACAAAACTCGCACATCGTACTGGGACAGCCAATCCATCCCCAGTATGACGTCGAAGTCCTCCATCGACAACAAGATCAGGTCAGCCGGAAACTCCTGATCTCCCGAAACAATCGTGGCGCTGGGGAGGAAGCTCACCACAATGCCCACCAGACCCAAGGGTGTGCTGACTTCCAACGTGGCAGTCAACATCGCAGGGGTACGGCCCAACACGCTCGCAAATCGCTCCGAGATAAACGAGTGTGTGGCCCCACAGTCAAACAGCACTCTCGCACTCAACCCAGCAACAAAAAACGTACCTTCCACCACCGTGCTGGCGTCTCTCGCCTCATCCGCCTGGATGGTAAAGACTCGACCAGTCCTCTGACCCTGCTGTCGCTGCGGCGCAAAAGGTCGGCGACCTCCGCCTCTGCCACCTGCCGGCTGTCCCGACTGCCTGCTGGACCCATCTGGCCCACTCGGACAATCTCTCACAAAATGGCCTGGCTTGCCACACCCGTGGCACACTGCGCGACCCCAACACTCACCAGAGTGAACTCTGCCACAACCTCTGCACGCCTCAGGCTGGCGTGATCCACCTCCTCCGATCCGGGGCCTCTTGCCCGGGTTCCCTGCTAGTGGAGCACCCGGACGTCCACTGACCTTCCCCGGTGCTCTCCTGGCCTCAGCATAATTCTGTTGGTAATCCTAATCAATGAGCGTCGCGAATCTCACCGCATCTGCCAGCGTCTGCGGCATACTGTAGGTCACCTGAGTACGGAGGTGCTTCCTCAGCCCCCGTATGAACTTCCTCGCCCTCTGCAGCGGCGTCACACAGATCTCCGGACAGTAACGCTCCAGTGCGTTGAACCTCCGGGTATACTCAGCCAGGGTCGCATCTCCCTGCTCGAGAGCCATAAACTCCTCTCTCCTCCCGTCTCTGACATGCTCGGCGAAATACTGCTCATTGAACTCCCGTAGGAATTCCTCCCAGCTGACATCAGTCCTGTCCTCAAATACCACTGCAAATGTGGTCCTCCACCAGTTGGACGCGTCTCCGCCCAACACATAAGCTGCCAAGCATGTCTGCCTCTCAGGCGGGCACTCAATCGCCTGCAGGATCTCCTGAATCTTCAGGACCCAATCCTCCACAGCCTCAGACTCTCCTCTACCGTCAAAGGTAGGCGGGTGCTGTCTCATAAAGCGATCGAGCATCGCTCCTGCCGCTGCTGGCTCTCCTCTGCCTGACTGGCGATCCAACATCGCTCCCAGTCGCCCCACTGTGTCATAGAGCATCCGCAGCTCCTCTGCCCAGTCCGTGCCCCCAGTCTCATCGTTGGTGCTACGGTCCCGTGGGGGAGGTCTCACGCGTCTCGGAGGCATCTACACACAAAGAACAGCACACATCAAAATCATGAATGCATGAACTAATGCAGACGCTAAAACTCTAAGGGTGGTTTCTTTGGATAAAACACTGGAACCGACCGCTTTGATACCAAGTTGTAACATCCTCAAAATAGCGGAAAATTTAAAATTTTAAACACTCAATCAATAGAGGATATTACGCAATAAAAGAACACAGGTGCACCGACATATATCATATATATATATATATATATATATATATATATATATATATATGTGTGTGTGTGTGTGTGTGTGTGTGTGAACATCAGAGTATACAAAAGTTGTGATTACATCAAAAGCATATACAAGGAAACAATAATCACACGACCTCAACTGAGAGAAAGCTGGATCCGGTAGCGGTGCTCCTCTCCTCGGTCACCACCCCCCCTAATGCCGATCACGGCCTGAAAGTAAACATGCAACAATGCCTGAGTTTCCAGAAGGAAACCCCGTATGCCAAACTCTAAATGTATGAAATAAAAGCATCCTAGCATGCAATTCTACTCAACAAGAAAAGCATCACAACACGCCCAGCACCAGGGCTCTCAACTCCATCACAGGACACACCACCGGTACGGGGCTCCAGGTCTAATCTCAACCAACCGCCGCACCCACACAGTCACGGGGCTCCAGGTCTTATCTCAACCAACCGCCGCGACTCACACACGTCGCCAAGCTGGGCTCCAGGTCTAATCTCAACCAACCACAGCTACCACGACACGACCAAGGGCTCCAGGTCTATTTTCAACCAACCCAAACGTATAAGGGCTCCAGGTCTATTTTCAACCAACCCCTACACGCGGTCCCTGCTCAGGCTCCAGGTCTATTTTCAACCAACCTGAACGCACTACGGAGCTCCAGGTCTAATTTCAACCAACTCCGTACAGACTAGCTGGGCTCCAGGTCTATTTTCAACCAACCGCAGCTCTCACACGGTTACGGGGCTCCAGGTCTATTTTCAGCCAACCACTGCAACCCTCGTGCACCTCGCACACTTGCCGGAAGAACATCGGCACCACGACTCGCCCCACACGGGCAACCACGACAACAGCACCTCCATAGTGCAAAACAGGACACAAACGGTCGACCGAACCAAAAGTCCCGGTCGACCGAATCAAGCAAATACAGGGCAATCCACTTCGACCGGCACTCCATCGGTCGACCGATTCCCAACACCACATTCGTTCGGTCGAACCCAAATCAAGGGACGGTCGACCGTTTAGATGGTCATCTCCCGGTCCAACGAACAAAACGACCAATCGGTCGACCGACAAAGGGGGTCCCGGTCGACCGAAAGTCACCAGGGAACAAATCCCACAACACCACAACGAATTCGGTCGAACGCCGAGCACATCTCGGTCGACCGAATCAGTCCAGGGAATAATCCCTCACACGCACCACGAATCCGGTCGGACGCCGAGCTCACCTCGGTCGACCGAATTCCACCAGAGCGTTCCCCACGCTCAGCGCACCAGTCCGGTCGACCGAACCCTCATTCGGTCGAACCGACCACAAGGTCCACTTAAGTCACGGTCGGACGAGATCAAAGGGCGGTCGACCGTTTACATAGTCTACGCCCCCAACCGACTTAAGACAGTGCACACGGTCGACCGGCAAAGGGGACCCGGTCGACCGAATCTCTCCAGACTTGCCTCCTAAGCACAATCGGTCGACCGCCCCACAGGCATCGTTCGACCGATTTGAGGCAGAGCCCGAATTCTCTTCACGAACGGTCGACCGTTTGCACCAACCGGTCGACCGATCAGACAGTGAAATCTGCTGCACATTTACTCGCGACGAGCCGAACGGCCTACCGTCGACTTCCAAATACTCACGGTAATTAAGTGAGCGAGCTTGACATACCTAAAGGTCTGAAGAGACCTTAGAAGAACCACGACGAACCTCGACGAACCACAGCCACAACACCACCTCCGGCAATCTCCAACCACCAACCACGATCCCAGAAACACGTTAGGTCGAGGGAGAGGGAAAACCAAATGCACAAGAATGAGTAGGTACAACAACGAACTCACCTCCAACCACCCCTCGTGCCGACCCTCCCTTCGCCGGAGCACACTCCTTCCACCACGCCGGAGCTCGAATCCTCTTGCCGGAGATCAGCCTAGGAGAGGGAGAGAGAGACGTGAGTGAGAGTAAGGTAAGGGGGAGAGAGAAAATCACCACATAAATATCTCCACCCAAACCAATCCTCACCATCCAATCCAATCCAAACCATCTCCACCACTCATCTCATCTCCTCTCCATCTCAACCCTCCATCCAACCATCTTCAATCCAAGCCATCCATCACCATCTCCCCCTAATCACCACCTAATCAACACCAAAACACAATTAGGATTAGGATTTGGATCAGAATCCTACACATGTAGTGATATTATAGGATAAAAATTACCAAAATATGATTACATTAATAGAGCATGAAATATGTAGCACAGTAGCAGAGTATAAAATTTTAGAGCAAGAGTTGAACTATTGGGAAGTGAGAGTTGCATGGAAGAGCATTATATTTTGCTCTATCATGACTTCAGTTGCTGCTTTGCGTGTTCACTTTGCATGTAATGTTAATACCAGAAGCTAATACTAAATGGGTCATAAGTGCTCCTGTAAAATAAATATTTGTGACAACTTCAAAATTTGTCAAGTGGAATTTTACCAGACTTCGTATAAAGATAGGTATGTCCTTCAACATAATCAAGTGAACCAAAAACATATTTATCATTTTTTGTATATAACAAAATTTGAAAGAACAAGGTTCTATTATGTTCATCATATGTGAATTTGCGATTTAGGGTTGAGAATAGATTTGGGAATCTCTTACTAATTTCATATCCATTAATTTTGGGTGTGGCAATTTATTTTCTCCCGATTCCAGTACTGATTAATACATTTTGTCACTGCGATTTTCTTTTTCTTTCTCATCATGTTGCGTGTTTACAAGTGATTTTATATGTGGAAGAGAAAGTTGCTGAGTTAGATATATTTTTCCTTGTTGATTATCTTCCATATGAAGCTCTGGAGCCGATTCCTCTGTATCTCCCATTTATTGCTGCTGAAGAACATGTGGTCCAACAGGTGTTTGTTTTTGTTGAGTATGGCTTGTGATTGTTTTTGATTTGCCGTTATGCCTTTGTTCATTGCTTTCTTATTTTTGTTGGTTTGTAATATTTGGGCATCTCAGAGTTTTAGGTGGATTTGCTTCGATTCTCTTAGAAAATTGGAACTATAAAATTGTTTAACCTGGTACGATTTGGAATTGTTTAGATTGCAAGGCATTTTACTCATTTAATTCATAGAAGAGATTCAAATTTTCGTCTAGACTTGATGGTTTGTTGTATGTAAGTTTGTCGGGCCATGGTAATCCTTTTGACTACAAAACAAACAACGTTGATATTGATAGTAATTATTAATTTATATGCAAAGAAATTGTTATGTGCTACTCTGAAAACAAAGAAAATACGTTTCTATTCATGGGTTTAGGATAGCTAAATTAAGAGTTTAAAGGAAAATTCTAAGAGTATTTCCTGGGCGTTGTTACTGCTTCATTGTTTGCTGGTTAAGTACACATTGAAGTCTACTGTTGCTTATCTTAAATAGTTTTTTAACTTCTTTCCATCCATTCCAGTAAGCATATATGAGTATACATAGATCATTCTTAGACTCCACTGAGTGAAGTTCTAGACTCCGGACTATGCAGTTCTAGACTTGCAGTTGTTATTTACGGCTTGGAATCATTTTTGTTGATGACCTCTTATAAGTTTTTATAGTTCTTACTTTATGTCATATTCTTCCCATAATGATAATCCTTTCTACTACAGAACAAGCAAAGTTTGATGACCCATGTTAGAAGTAGTTATTATTTTTATGCGTAGAAATTGTTATGTCCTACTCTAGAAAGTAGAAACCAAATGATACGTTTCGGTTCATGAGTTGAGCAGAGCAAAACTTAAAGTTACTCTAAATTGATAGTACTTTGTTAGCATCATTGTTGCTTCATCGTTCGCTGGTTAGGTTCATATTGAAGTTTGTTGTTGGTTATCTAAAATTAATTTTCTATTTCTTTCTACCTATTCAAGTGAGTGTAAATATGAGTTCATAGATATCCTTTTTCATATAGGAATTGCCAAAACAGAAGGGTAGCTACCTATTTACCTCTGTGAGCATGAGCTATATGCTTTTAAGCTTAAATAGGAGAAATGTAAAGGTTTCAGAACATACCATGAACTTAAATTCAACGTTTCTAAGAGAGATCATGCAGTCACATTGGTGATTTAGGTCATGTCTTCCGGACCTTCATGATAGTTGAGAAGCATATGTCCCTCTCTTCACTAAATATTTTCTAACTTTTGCTTTCAACTTAAATAAACTAGCCATTCCATTGAATCATCTTTTACCTCACTAGCTATCTTGTCTTATCTTTGTTCACTCGTTTGCAGATATTTTTTCAGATATTGCTACACGAATTTGCAGAATTTTTATGTTCAACCATTGGCAGTTTCGTCTTTCTATTGAGTATTTCTTCTTGAACAATACCATAATACTTTTCACAAGGAATGTGTAAGTAAAGAATTTAAGAATGGTGTTATATCTTCTGTAATATCCTAAATCCTTGCTTTGCACTAATCATGTTTTGGACTTGATTAGGGGCTGTTTAGGGAGGCTTAAGAGTTGGTGAGATGGATGGCTGAGATTGAATGGAGAAATTGTATATATAGGTTGGTTTTCTCTCTCCTTCTCATTCTCTCTCTCACTCGTCTCTCAACTCTCACGCTCTCTCTCTCTCTCTCGATCCTTTCTCTCCCAGCCGGAGAAATCGTGGAAGTGAGGTCGGCGAAGCCAGGAGGAGCTCAGTTGAGAGCCGGAGTAGAGGTGTTCGCGTTCGAGGAGTTCGCCGGAGAAGAAGAGTTCGCGTGGAAACGTTCTCGGGCTTCAAAGGCTTCTTCAAGCCTTAAATGTATGTCAAGCTTTACTTTGATGCTCACTTATGCTTTCGTGGGTGCTGGAGTGGTCGACAGTAGGCCGGATGGCTCGTCGAACCTGTGCAGCAGTTTTTGCACTGTAAACGGTCGACCGGTCGTAGTGTAAATTGGGTGAAATCTCTCGTATCGGTCGAACGATACCTTGGAGTTAGTCGACCGGTAGTGCATTTTGAGCGAGAGACGGAGACTCTGGGTGTTTTCGGTCGAACGGGACCCATTTGCCGATCGACCGAAAGCACTGTTGTAGGTCGGTTGGGGCGTTGACCATCCAAACGGTCAACCGCCTAGTTGACTCGTTCGATCGACGTTTTAAATAACTTAAGTTTGTCCGACCGCGTGATGGTTCGGTCGGTCGGAGTATTATGTTTGATTTGGATTTTCTACTGCCCATTTTCGGTCGACCGGTGATCGTGTGTGGTTCGACCGTTTGTGCTTTTTATTGTGGCATGGAGTTTTTACTGGTCGAATTCAGTCGAACGGGACCCCTTTGTTGTTCGACCGGTTGACAAGTTTTTCAGTTGGGTCAGTCCTATGGAGAGGATTCGGTCGACCGGTTTGGTGGTTTTGTTTGACCGTTTGGTGCGGTTTTGTGTGGTTTTAGTGTTGTGGAGCCAGCTCAAGATGGCAACGGGTCTCCGGCCCTTTTGGGGCAACGGTACAGACATTGCCGGCCTGAGAGTGGTCTTCTGGAATAGCTCAAGATGGCATTGGGTCTCCGACCCTAAAGGGGCAACGATACAAACATTACCGACCTGAGAGTGATCCAGTGTGTGTTGTAGCCGAGGATGTTTCGGGCTGTGGTGCCTGGGGCACGTGTGAGGGTTGGGCTAGAGGACCCGCGAGACCCGTCACTGTTTGGTGTCTACTGTGGTAGGGAGAGAGTTCCCGGGGGCCCAGTGAGACGTTGTTTGTTTATTGTATTTCATATCATACATGCTATTAGTTGTCTAGTTCATTTATTGTGATAGAAGTTTGGCATACGGGGTTTCCCTATGGGAAACTCAGGAATATGCGGGTTCTATTTCAGGTCGTGAGCAGTAATAGGAGGTGGTGACCGAGGAGTAGTGTTTTGGGGTCAGATCCTGCTTTCCTTATTTTGAGGTCTGAGTGATTACATGTATATTTTCCTTATCTTTTGTTGTAATCACACTTTTGAAACTCTTATATATATATTGTATATATGTTGGTGCACCAGTTGTCTGTTTTCTTCGGTAATATCCCCGTGTTGTGTTTCATTAAAAAATTAAATTTCTTCCGCTTTTGAGGATGTTACATTTTCACTCAAATGTTTAGTATGTAATGAATGGAGGTTTATTTTCTGAACCATGCTAGATTCAACTATTAAATAATAAGTATTTGACAACTATCTGTAATTATAGAATGCAAATATTCAAAATTATGTCTAAAAGATTTTCGTGCAACAGGTCTGCCTGTTTGGTTGCAGCAAGTTCCTGGAACTGAGGACAGACAATCAACAATTCAAGGTTTGATTATTTTATTTTCTATATAGTACACTACTTGCTTCCAAATTAAATTTAGAATCGTGTCATTTGTTTGGTCCTTATTTGTAGAATAATTTTGTTTGAAGTTGATTTGCTTTCAAACTAACAATAATTATATATGTTTTTCAGTGGGTATATATTTGGCTCCAAAGTATGCAATGCGGGGAACTCATCAATGGCAAGAGCAACCCAAGTTATAGACCAAAGGAGTTTGTCTATCTCTTTGATTGGGTAAGTTTACAGTCTTTAAATCGAATTACGTGACATCACTTTTGGAGTTTTAACACCTAAAAACTAACCTAAAAAAAGGTTTCCTCGAGTTATTTGATTTTCATAAGCATGCTTTTTGATGGAGTGTAACGCCCCTAATCCGCATTCAGGACACAATAATTAATCACAATTATAACAAGCAAAAAATGGACATCAACTAAAAATAGTCAAGTCGATGCCTCAATTAAAAACATAACATAATGTCAATGTCAGAGTACAATGCGGAAGGTAAATACAAGAAATTTTGAATTCCTACTACATGACTACTAAGAAGAGCAGGAAAATACATGACAACCGAGCTCAACAGATCCAGTCCACGTGTCTCAAGCCCAAGTCACCTTCAACCGCCTACCGCGTCTCACCTGCATACACACAAGTCACACATGAGTCTTAAATCAAAACCCTATAACACCACCCCAACCCGACATTGAACTAAGTCCACACCTTCTAAATGACTCACAGAACTAGGTCATGCCGTCTAAACGACTCGCAGAACTAGGCCACGTTGTCCAAACAACTTACACTAGTCTCGTGTCCTAAGGTGATTACGTGTCGCAACGAAGCTGAGTGTGCACATCGACCTCATCGCACATCTGATCCACAAGGCAACACTCAACTCGCTCTCATGGCAGAACTGTCACACATCCCAATGCGATCACACATCCCAGCTAGGCTGAGCATGCACCCTCGACAAGATCGCGTATCTGATCCACATGACAACGCCCTACTCCAGCCTCGTGCTCGAGCCCAGCTCCAGCGGTCACTCGTCACAATGTGGGTGAGCTGACCAGTTCCGCATCTGGATGACTGTCACACGTCTTAAGGCGATCACGCGTCCCAACCAGGCTGAGCATGCACCCTCGATGAGATCGCGCATCCACTCCACAAGGCAATGCCCTACTCCAACCACGCGTCTGAGCCCAGCTCCAGCAGTCACTCGTCACAACACGGGTGAGCTGACCAGTTTCACATCTGGTTGACTGTCACACGTCGCAACGCGATCACGCGCCCCAACAAGGTCGAGTGTGCACCTCGACTCAACCGCGCATCCGACCCACAAGGCAACGTCCTACTCCAACCACACGCCCAAACCTGCAAGCCCAGCTCCAGTTGTCACTCGTCACAACGCGGGTCAATCGTCACAACACGGGTCAACCATCTCGGACCATCACAGACAATAGGGAAACTCTAATGTCTAGTCATACGTGCCTCATATGTAATCCCACCACCTGACCACACGTCCGAGTCTGTGAGCAACGCTCCAGCGACCACTCGTCACAACGTGGATGGACAACTAGTTCCACGAACCTCTCACACAATCACACAAGGCAAGGGTAAACGCAATTTACCCCAAAAGTACAGGTCATACAACCCCCAACAATCCATATCTCATAATATCATAAGTTTATTTACAACAACAATGAATCAGAGTAATATACACAAACTCAACGGAAAAACAATAAAATTCCCAATTAATATAGTTTACTATAAAATCTGAAAATCCAGGGAAAAAAGCATTTTTTTCCAAAATTAACTCATTTCATACAAAATTTAGAAATCCAAAGAAATTTGCTATTTTCCTAAAATTAAGTCATTAAATCACATACTTTTCTAGCAATTAACCTAATTATTCATTATTTAATCAAATATCATTAAATTACAGGGTTTTCCAACAATTAACTCAATTATTCAGTATTTAATCAAATATCATTAAATTACAGGGTTTTTCCAACAACTAATCCAATTATTCATTATTTAATCAAATATCATTAAATTACAGGGTTTTTCCAACAATTAATCTAATTATTCATTATTTAATCAATTATCATTAAATCACATAGTTTTCTAGCAATTAACCTAATTATTCATTATTTAATCAATTATCATTAAATCACATAGTTTTCTAGCAATTAACCTAATTATTCATTATTTAATCAAATATCATTAAATTACAGGGTTTTCCAACAATTAACCCAATTATTCATTATTCGATCAAATATCATTAAATTACAGTGTTTTCCAGCAATTAACCCACTTATTCATTATTTAATGAAATATAATTAAATTATAGGGTCTACAGGGCGGAATTGACTCCCCCTTGTCGGACAACACGTGTCCCAACGTTAGCCTCCCCCTCGCCATCCCACACGCGACCCGACACGAGGTACGCGGTACCAGCCCGCGTGCCCCCTGCGTCCTACTTCGTCGGTCGACTGACCCGGGTCGCTAGTGCCGCCTCTCCCCCTCCCAAAACACCCTCAACTCGCGTCAACCCCTATGGACTCGAAACGAAATGGATGGGTGGCGTACCTCGCCGGAAATTGCCGTCGCGACTCGGTGCTCTTCACCGTTGTCCTAGTCGTCGCCGACGTTAGGAGGAAGTCGGGTTAGGTTGAATTACGTGGGTTGAGGGTTTGGGTCGGATGGAGAAGAAGGAGAGGAAGGTGGGGCTGATGGGTTAGGGATGAGAGAGGAGAGAGAGTCGGTTCTAACATGGAGTAAATCACAAAACCTGTTGTCTTTAAATACTTCAAAGGTGGATTTATCAAAAGTAGCTTGATGCGCAAAGAAGGCATTATTTTTCAGACAATGGTTTAAGATACATTATTATGTAGTGCTACATCGGGAGTAACTCGATAGCTGGGATCCATTCTATAACTTTTTGTATTCCATGCCTTGTTTAATAATGAGAATTCAATTGGTTGGATTTGAACTGTATACTATTCATTTAGACGTTCTATTGACTTTTAATTTCTTTTCGACCTCTTATTTTTTAAATCGAAACTATAATTCGCTCTTTCTATAGAGATTAGGGTTGTCAATTCGGGTCATGACACGAAATTCGAACCCGAACACGACACGAAATTTCAGGTTCGGGTTGACCTATTTCGGGTTCGTGTCAAATTCGGGTCGACACGAACAACACGAAGTGTAATTCAGGTCGGATTTTGGTTTACCAAATTCGGGTTTCGTGTAATTCGTGTCGACACGAAATACCCGAATTTCAAATACAGAGTAAAAAATCCTAACCCTAACTAAAACAAACAATCTTAACTTCTCAACCCTCCAACCGTCTCCAACTCCTCTAAATCTCTGATCTACATCTCCAAGCCTCCGATCCACCTCGTCAATCGCCACCTCGTCCTCGCCACCCATCTCCGATCCAAATCTCCACGGCTCCACTGTCGCCGTCCTCGCCACCCGTCGCCGATCCTTCCCCTTCAGGTTCAACCACTTCTTCTCCCAACCTCGTTCCCAAACGTAGACTCCAGTCACTCCACCACCACCTCTCCTCCCGCAGTCCACCACCACCACCCTCTCCTCTCGCAGTCAACTCCACTCCACCACAGTCCACCACCACCACCCTCTCCTCCCGCAGCCACCACCACAGTCCTCCAATTCCGGCCGATTCGATTAGCATATTTGAAGCTTGTTATATATATAATTATATATTGATGATTTTTATGGGATGGAATTAGGAATATTGTGCTTAGTTTGTGTTTTTGTTTGATTTTTAGTTTGTATGAATGGATTTTCAATTTGTTTGATTGCAGTTTGTGATGAATGATGATGAATGTTATGAATGGATTTTTAGTTTATGATGAATGATGATGAATGTTTATGGATGTATCATTGTAGCCTTTCATAGTTTAAAAGAGTTTGTGATGATTAATCATGAATATTTTGTTTTTAGGTTGACAAAAAGAATTCGTGTCAACACGAACACAACCTGAAACACGAATTCGACAAACACGAAAAGAAATTCGTGTCAATTCGGGTCGTGTTCGTGTTACTAATTTCGTGTTTGTGTTTAGGTGTAGAATTTCGTGTTTGTGTTCGGGTCGGGATTTTTTTAATTTCGTGTTCGGGTTGAGCAAAAACAAATTTGTGTCAATTCTTGTCAACACGAACACGACCCGAAACACAAATTTGACAGCCCTAATAGAGATTGTGGGAAGAAATAGTTTTATTATGACTATTCATTGGTGCATGATGGTGTTGACACTCGAACATGTTGACTAAATGTATTAGTAAATTTTCATGGTGAATACCCTTTATTATTTATTATTCTAAAAAAATTATATACTACACGTGACTTCGTAAAATGAATAAGCACGTGCGCAGCACATGCTAGCCTCCTAGTGTATAGCTCTCGTAGGGCCTATAATGGAAAAAAATTAAACAATAAAAAATATTATGAAACTATTAAAATTGTACCAAAAATTCAGGAGTTTGTCTTGATTTTAGGAAATGCGCCCAAGTTGTTGTAGTAATAAAGTTGTAAATCAAACAATGATTTTGATCCTTGTACTCCCCAAATACAAAGTTGGTTGTCAACTTTGTTTTAAAATCTTTCCACTCATTGCCCACATACGACAACCATTTCTTTTTCAACAATTTTGTGGGCTCAACAATAAATTTCTCCTACATTAAACAACAATAGATAGTTTGTTGCCTTTTGGGCATTAATCTATGTTTTGATGATTTAATCAACCTAATCTTAATTGTAATCATGAAGAGTAGCACACATATTGCACTGCATATATATTGCTATGTGCTAACTTCTACAGGTGATCAAGACTCAAGAAAGAAAGAATTCAAGTCAAGACATGTAATCAAGCTCTATTGAAGACATGTAATTTTCTTTCTGTGAGTCTTAGGAATTTTGTATAATTGAGCATACTTGAACTAAAAACTACTCAATACACACTAGGTTCCCTATAGAAGTCACACACAAAATTTCATATAATTTGGACTTCAATAGATCACTCAAACTTAGACCGGAAAACACCAAACATTAACATGAACTGTCTGCCCACATTCGGTCGACCAAGTGATCATATATCCAGTTAGTGTTTTACTGCCCAAGTTCGGTCGACCGAGTAACAACAAATTTCCGACCGTTTGTTTTGTCGTATATACCAAACGATCGTATTCGTATTATTCCTAAATACCCCAAATACATTTAGTGTATCGGTCGACCGAGGGCCTTGTTCGGTCGACCGAATTAAGACATCTCGACAAACCAAAACTTTCTATTGGTTTTCGGTCGACCGTGGACCTTCTTTCGGTCGACCGAATTTAATCTTGTTTGTCAACCCAGAAGAGCCTGTTAGTTTTCAGTCGACCGAACCTATCTCGGTGTTCGACCGATAACTTAAGTGTACCTAGAACATAGCCTCTGGCGGTCGACCGAACTGAGTTAAAAATTGCCAAACGGTCGACCAATCAGCCCGATCCGGTCGACCGAACTTACTCAGTTTTGGGTCCTGCAGATTTCTATTTTGTGTATCTTTCACAACTCTTACCCAAATTAACCCCAACGGCTATATTCTCTCTAGTGCTTATAAATAGAGTTGTAAAACACATTTTAACACATCTCTCACACTTCCATTTGTCACATACACTAGAGAGAAACTCTCAAGCTCCAATTTCCCCAATCCTACACTCTAAGCCTCAATTCCACACATTTGATCATAGCCAAATCATACTCAAAGTGTGCTCAACATTTAGAGAGTGTTGTCCCACTCATTTGTTGTTCAATAAGCGAGGATTACGGTGAAAGCCTGAATTGTTCCCTCTCGGATTGTGAGAGGAAGAAGGTCAAGCAAGCGAGGGTGTTCGCGGTGCTTGTGTTGTAAAGGCGTTCTCTCCCGGCCCGGAATGGGGAGTGGTTAGTGAAGTCGTGAGCGGAGCTCGGTGATCCGAGCGGAGCTTGCAAAAGAGGACTAGGACCCGGGTGGGGTGTCGAACCTCTGTAAAATCCCCCGACTGCTTGTGGTTTGCATTTTCCATTTATTTACTTGCTTGTTTAGTTTTAAATTCTGCTGCACATATTTGATCGATTAAATAAGTAGGTAATTAGCTTAAAAGTGATTAGAATTAAAGACCCTTACGATCCTACGTAGTTTGATAAAAAACATAAAAGACAAAAATCACTAATGTAGGAAGTAAAATTTTACCATTACATCTTGCCAAATTTGGTTGTAAGTAAAGCGTCGACCATAGACCATTTTTTTCGGTATAGATGACTCATAGGAAAAAAATTGTGATGTCCAAGATACACTGTCTTATTGCCATGCACAAGATGCAAAGAACACATGTTTTATTCACAAATAGGACACACTTTGTGCCATTTCACAGAATAGCCAGATAGATTTCCATATGCAGGGAAGTTATTAATTGTGCAAAATATTATAACACCTGTTGTAAATGACTGTTGACGGTGGGCATCCCACACTTGCTCACCATCATTCACAATTTCTGTAAGTCATCAATCAAGGGAGCCAAATACACATCTATGTCATTGCCTAGTTGTTTTGGACCAGAAATCATTAAAGACAACATCATGTATCTATGTTTCATGCTTAACCATGGAGGTAAATTGTACATAACCAGTAGAACATGCCATGAACTACGAATACTACTCAAACTCCCGTAAGGATTCATTCCATCAGTACACAGACCAAGTGTCAGATTTTTGGATTCCTCACCGAACAACGGAAAGTCGAAATCGATCTTCTTCCACTGCGGAGAAATCGCAAGATGTCGAAGCATCTGATCAATCACTTTAACACGATATGCGTGCCATGTCAGATTCCTTGAATCCACGAGATAGGCAAACAAACGTTTCAACCTTGGAATGATCGGAAGATCTCACAACACCTTTGTAGGCGGCCGTTGTACTTGTATATCACCACTCACATTTTTCTTATGTTTGTACCGTGAAGCATTGCATACCGGAGAACAATGAAGATTTTCATACTCGGCCCTATATAATATGAAATCATTAGGGCATGCATGTACTTTCCTATACTGCATACCCATCGGACACAAGATTTGTTTAGCCTCATATGTATGGTCTGGAAGTTCGTTGTTTTCTGGAAGAATTTCATTCAACAACTTAAGTAAAGTAGTAAAACTGACATCACTCCAATCGTTCGAGACTTTCAAGGTATATAACTGCAACTAGGGGTGTAAACCAGCCTAAACGAGCCGAGCCCACAGTGTTTGAACTTGGCTCGTTTAATAAACGAGCCAGATGTCATGTTTGGGTTAGGTTCGTTTGCTCGTTTAAAATTTTCAACAAGTTTTTCAGCCCGTTTAAGTTTGTTTAAGGCTTGATTAACTTGTTGTAAAATATAATAATTACATTTTATAAATATCGTTATCATATAAATGGAAATTTTTATAAATTATATGCTCTACTTTTAGGTAATTGAGATATAGAAAATAATATGTTTATTTGTGACTTATATGTAATATGTGTATAGACTTAAATGAGCCAAACGAGCTCTTATCGAGCTAACCGAGCCGAGCTAGGGCTTGACTCGTTTATTAAACGAGCAGATTTTGGTGTTTGAGTTTGACTCGTTTAATAAATGAACCGAGCTCGAGTCGAGCTTTATCGAGCCGAGCTCGAGCAGAATTTGACAGCCCTAACTGCAACACTGTAGACAATCTACTAAAATCGGTGCAACCCGGATACAAATGTTTTTTCATTGTAAGACAACAAACTACTAA
The DNA here is from genome assembly GCA_963682175.1 of Triglochin maritima. Classification (NCBI taxonomy): domain Eukaryota; kingdom Viridiplantae; phylum Streptophyta; class Magnoliopsida; order Alismatales; family Juncaginaceae; genus Triglochin; species Triglochin maritima. Next base: position 27,498,540 of record OY821771.1, on the reverse strand, counting down.
GTACTTGGGGTTTATCATCAAACTTATCGGCAACATCTCAAATCATATCCTCTAACTGATCATCATCATTAACATATTTCTGTGAAGGACTATCACTTTCTTCCTTCGTACGTATTTCATTTTCACCATGTCATATCCAACGTGTGTATCCTTTATCAAAACTTTTCTCAAACATATGAGTTTTGATCTCTTTTACATCTCTTAAGAACATGTTAAGACACTTTCTACATAGACACAAGACATTTCCTTCGTTTCTAATATGTGCATTCCTTTGTGCAAACTTAATTTAGAAATTGATCAACTCCGTACTCATACTCATCACTCAATCGACTTGCAAAAATTCAATTGTGATTCATTATTATCTACACAATAACACAAACAATCGCAATATAAAATGAACCAAATACACTAAATTTTTCAAAATTTCTGCAAATCTCCCCTTACATTTAATAGTCATATAAACTTTCCTGTGGGAAAAAAACACAAACATATACAAACTATATAAAATGTTTCAACTTCGGCGTGATAGTCTTATTGCCACAACTACCTAAACAAACTCGTATCTACTCATTCAGATAGTCTATATGGAGGCATACATGAGCTCTAAAATTATTTCAGATTGTATGATGTTTTGAAGGTTTTGTTGTGGTCCATAACAAAGTTTTTTATTAATGAAATTCGTACTACTTAATGAAATTCACAGTGTGTTGGTAATGATTAGTGATGGTGGCTTTTAAGTTATTATCCGCATTCACATCATAATTCAATTCCCACAAGATACATTTTTCCCACAAGATACATTTTAAAAAATGTCAACAACAATAAATCAAACCCAAACCCTAATGGAATGAATAGAAGAAGTTTACAACTTAGGTATTTACTAAAGTAATATTTTTTTCTTGCATGTCTTGTGACTATAAATATAATTTGTTTCCTTTAAATTGTTTTGTTTGATGTTCGACCCAAGAATTTAATTTTTTTATAAGAAGTAACATGAATATCCAAAGTACAAAAAATATAAAGAAATGAGACAACTCCCAGTTGATTTTAATTTTTTAATTAGTAATTTTCATATATTACTTTTGTCTTCAAAATAACATCAAGGCAGTTGTGCCCATCCTAAACTTTTTTCCCGGATCCGCTGTTGTTTGTAGCCTCTCCGGAATCCAAAAGCCACCAACGTACTCTTTTCCTTCTACACTTAAAAATCTCACAACAAACACCAACGCACTTTAAGCAAACTAGAGGTACAAAATCACAACTAAAACCACATCAAGCGCAATAAACGAAGCACGCATAGAGAAGTCGAATTGCCACAGACCTCCTAAAACACAACATAATTGGGAGGGATTCTTGCATTTCATTTTCTATGAAAAAGAAAAAATATAATATGATAGAAAAATGTAACGTGTGAAGAAGAAGAAAATACCCAAATAACAAACTACTCAAATGTTTATCTGATATTAAACAAAGTTAACAAACGTATTGAAAAACACGATGAGAACCAAAATCAAACCAAATTTTGTGGGGGAACTCACTCTCCAATGCTGACAAACTGCTCGCTGCCTTGGCCAGAGCTTGTTGGGGTCTGAACCGTCGGGAGGAAAGCCGATTTCAAGGATCGGACGGAGGAGACGGCGGGGGCGGAGGAGGAGAAGCTTGTGGTCTTATTGGGAGGGGAAGGGAGCGGGAGGAGCTTCACGTAGGCTGGTTGGAGGTTGGACGTTGGCGGCAGGGAGATCCGAGGTTGGGTCGTGTGGGAGAGGGCGGCTAGGGTTGTGCTTGGGTTGTGATGATTTTCGGTCGTAGTGGAGTTATTTAGTTGGGAAAACACGTCGGGTTTTAATACACCAACGTGAAATTGTGACATATCACGTCGGTTTACTCACAATATCTGACATTGTAGCAATCTCATGTCGGTTTTCGTAAACCGATGTGACATTGTAGCCATCTCACGTCGATTTACCAAAACCGACGTGAAAGTATAGACATCTCACGTCAGTTTACTAAAACCGACGTTTTTTATCTACATATGACGCCAGTTTCATATAAACCGACATGTTTTATCTATGTATTATGTCAGCTACCGACAACCGACGTGAGAAGTTTGTGTCACGTCAGGTGCTAAATACCCGACATGACATGTCGACGTCGTAACCCATTTTTCCAGCAGTGTCTGAAGATAATAACAACCCCCTCCTCCTCTTGTTAATCCACCAAAACCTAAGGGTAAAACTACTAAGAGAAAAAAACATCTCCAGTATGAGATGATTTTGAAAAATGACAAACTGCTTAGGGTAAACCAACTGCTAGGTGTATACACTATGGTAAAGTATATTCGGCTAAGTCAAGTAGAGGAACATGTCATCTAGCTAGACATGAACTTTCATGTAAAGTTAAGAATAATACATCATCGGTAGTAGATTCACGTCAATCGGTTTTAAACACAACTAGTGGAACTTTAAATTTCAGAAGATATTGTCCAATTAAAGGTAGAGAGATAATTGTTGATTTCATAATTACAGATGAACTATCATTTAGCATATGTGAATCGAAAGGCCTTAGGGAAGCGATTCTCTACCATAATCCGCAATTTAAACCATTTTAGAGAACAATACTTAAATGTCGTAACTGATAAATTCGGTAAAAAAAGAACACATGATTAAAAAAATCATCAATAAACTACAAGGTAACATTAACTAGTGATATTTGGACCGGTCCAAATAATTATCCTTACTGTTGGTAACTACTCATTATCTAGATGGTTCATGGTATTTAAATATAAAAAATCATTTCTTTTTTACTTATTTTGCATCCACACACTACCAATGTTATATTTGATCATATTAAAGATGTCATGGTAGTTCATAATCTTGAAAATAAAGTATGTGCAATTGCATTTGATAATATTACTAATAACAATTCAGCAATACAAATGCTTATAATTTTTTGTCATTCACCTGTAGATGATTTACTTTTTCATATTAGATGTGTTTGTCATACTTTGAACTTGGTAGTACAAGACGGACTAAACATAATTAAACCTTAAGTATAAAATGTTAGGAATGCAGTTACCCATGTAGGTTGCAGTAGTACATCTAGATATCAGGAATTTAGATAATTTTGTATATATAATCATGTTAAACCTAGGAAGTTTAAATTAGATGTCCCCCATAAATGGAATTCTACATACGAAATGTTAAAATTGGTTCACAAGTTTTCTTGGAAGAAATTTTTACAAATATGAATTATGAAATTTTTTAAAACCATGTAGATAGTTGTAAGTCTTTATTAAACAAATATTTTGAAGAATATGAAAGACTACATAATGTACTTGCTAGTTCATCATCACAACCACCTACAACTACAAATGGATCCAGATGATGATGACTCCTAATGGAAATGGTTAAGTAAAAAAAAACTAAAATTAGTGCAAAATGAAACACAAAATGAATTAACTGGATATTTAAACACTGAAATATACTTTACTACTGAGTTAAATCTTTTGATGTTTTAGACTGATAGAGAAAGAACTCAGATAAGTTTCCACTAGTCTCCTTGATGACACGAGACTTATTATGTCATTCGGCCTCAACTGTGGCGTCAAAGTATGCATTTAGGGCTAGTAAACGTGTCTTAACTGACAAAAGGCAGTTTATCTGACAATTCGATCGAGATGAGTGTATGACTAAATGATTGGATAGACGATGTGGACAAAATGCAAAACATGAATCTTAACGACGCCAATAACGACGATGAATATTGAAGATGAATTAGCTAAGCCGTTATGTTTAAGGAGTATTTTTTCCTAATACCTCTTAGGATTTTTTTTCATTACTCTTTAGGTTTAGCTAGCCTCTGGATTTTTTTAATATGTAACCAATTATGTATTTATATTGTTTCTCGATTTGAGTAAAAAATTATTAATAAATAAATTAGTTACTTTCGGGAAAAATAAATTGTGTTTGTGTTTGTTAATTCAATTGTGATTGTATACTTACTTCAAATTAAAATAACAACCGAAAAATCAAAACTCGACCCAACACCCCCGGATCCGGCACGACCGCCGTGTCACGGCACGACACGACACCCAGGTCTAATGACATGCAAAGCCATGGCATATGGTTTCCACACGAATAATTTGTAATTTCAAGAATTCCAAGATATTAACCGAAACCCTAGATTTAGGACTAACAAGGTAAGTATAATGTTATTGAAGTTCAAGATCCACGACATATGATAAGAGATGAATACAATTAGGCTAATCTCTAGGAAAATGTAGATAGAGAAAGTATCAGAACGTAGAGACAATGGAAATGTGATCGTCGGCGAAGGTGGGCGACACGGCCGACTAGGTGACCCCAGCTTCCTCCTTCCTAGATGATCCATCCTAGTACCTCGCTGCCTCGCATTGCAACCACCGGCCTCCAGAGGATGTCGACAAGCTCGAGATGGATGTGGGAAGAAAGGGATGGTGGCGATTGTTGCAAGAGGAAAAACTTTTTGTTAAAGTTAATGTTGAGTTGAGAAAAATAAATGAGATCACATAATACCATTGTAATTCAGCTTCAAATTAAGAATTGTAAAGTTGTAATTACTTCGACTTAATAACGTTGAACAATGGGGTCATATGTGAATGATGAATGAGGACATGACATGTCCTTTAGCGAAATCACAGGGGTGTCATGGTAAATTCCGACCATGACAATAATGAATTTAATCCAAAAACTGTGGAAAGCTCAGTAGTTGAGTTTTTTTGTTTAGTGTAATTGTATGTCTAGAAAAGGGTGCACAATAAGTCAACCAAGCTTTTCAAATCTCTATTTGGATGCAACTAACAATTTTTCATGGCTCTTGGGTCCACTAAATACTACAAAAAAAACCAAGAACTGATCCAAACTGGACCTTAGTGATTGAACTTGTTTTATTTCTACTTTTTTGTTGTTTTCGCCGTGTTCTACAAAGTGTGTAAAAAAGACTTCGTCGTCTCAAAAGAATTTCTTAGATTTCCGTCATATTTTCCGTCAGTGTTTCTGATTTTATTCCCAACATCACAATATGTTACAAATATCTATAGATACACAAAATTACCAAGAGTAATCATGCACCTACAGACTATCATCAACAACTCTCTTCAGCTCTACTCTAGTGACCGATTGAGGCGCTTTCTTTAAGTTTCTCGAGTTATTGGTTAATTGATTATGATGCTACCACGAGTCAACTAAACACAGGAAATGTTAGATGAAAAGTTGGCGAGTTACAACTTAAAACTTTGTGCAAGTAGCCAACGACCTCAACCGTGACCCATGTGATTGATGTCTGATAGATAACTACAACCTCTTTGGTAGTGTACTACACGATAAATAATGATTTCATTCCTAATTAGGAACTACATCAATAGCTCATCCAACTAAAATCGTGTAATGATAAATACAAATTAATCCGGAGAGGGAGGTAAAATTAAGATCACTCGCTTTCTACTTTTATGGTTTCATGATGTGGGCTCTAAAAGACTATTTATTTAGACCATCTAAAGTCCTTGAATAACAAAGTACTTTTTATTTATTGTTAAGTAGGTAGAATTATAAACTGATTGTGCTCTATGATTCTGTACAAGTCCCAACTCAGATGTGGATTGATTGTACGTCTACGAGTTAGTCAAACTGTAAATTAAGTAGGCTATTGCTCCAGCAAACGCTGTCAATTCATATCCACCGTCCCATGGTGATGCCAATGGGGAGACAGAGGACCGTGAGTTCATTTTCATACATTTTGAAATGGGCTCAATCCACCTTCGTTGAATTCCATAAGATTAGATTGATCTAGGTATCGTATCCCACGAATAAAACATGTTAGGTTGTTTGTTCAATCAGTTTCAATACCATCAATCACTAAAACAAAACTAAAATAATCATACTGATCTAGCTAAACCAGTTGCATTAAATTTCGAGTTTAAGTAGACATAAGTTCACTGCCGTTTGCTAATTAAGTCAAAACTTGCACATCATTCACTTGTATTATATGCTAATAACATCTAAGATATACGCATTGTGGTTTAGAGTGGCAGTAATTTGAAAAGACTATGGGCCTATGGAGGAGTCCAGAGTAGGGGTAATCGAAACTGCAAATGCCGAGTTGGCGACCTGACGAATCTTTTTAGATTTTCATGTTCATATTTCTAGAATTGGAACCAAATCAATGCTTTGAAAAATCTTCTCGTATCAATCCTGTACATTGAATTTGGGGTAACTGACTGTTCGTGAATGGAAACAACCTTTGCTATCCGTTGTAATGATATAGGTGTGTTTGAATGTCATAGAAATTTTAAAAAAAATAGCTTAAAAGACATAATTTGACTGATTTATTGTCCCCCAAAACTAAGACAATAGCCAAAAATTTATCTATCATCTAGTTTTTTGACTTTTAACCAGAAAAATCAGTTTTACTCTCCTCAAATCTTATTAAAAATAGAAAAGTATCGTAAATATTTTATAACATTCCGAAACAGCAGAAAATTTGAAAATTTAAACAAACGAGATCTGAAAGACAAAGGTAATCAAACGGGAATGTTACTCATATAAATATAATCAGTCGGTGCACCACAATACAACAGAGTTTGTCAAAATACATGATAACATTAATACAACGAAAGACAGATACAAGTAATCATGAAGCCCCAACATGCGTGTGTCCGCTGTCACCACCCGACATAACCTATTGCGGTCCTGAAACATGAATCAACAACAATGCCTGAGTTTCCCATTAGGAAAACCCGTATGTCAAGCTCGCCTATATGAATGCAACAATACGGTAAATGAACCTATCGTACTAGTGGCATGCCATATCAACATATGCAATGAAACAAATCCCCTCCAAGGGTAAAACAGGACCTCAGTCCCTCGGCAACAACAAATACCCTCAAAGGGTCAACAAGGACATCAGTCCAGCAACAACAACGTGTCTCCCTCGGAAACCTACCGTAGGCATATACGGTCTTGCGGACAGTACGCGATGCACCCCTACACGCGACTACTCGAGCCAAAGGGATCGGTGAGGAGTGTCTGCACTTCCGCGCAAGGTAACCACGTGGTCTACACCACCCCAACGGAGTCGTAGCCCGGTCGGTCCAAACATTCCCCGATAGGTGCCCAATCAAGGAATCATCGCCGGAACAACATCGCCGGCACAACAACGACGGTACAACATACGTCGGGCACAACATCGGACGACACAACCACAAGTCGGAACATCATTGCCGACAAAAACCTCGGCGGTACAACATACGTACAACACAACATCGGACGGGTCCAGACCGTAGTCTGCAGGGACATCATGCTCTATGAGCCATGCCTCAACATGCATTGGGATCCGTGATCCCTCAGGTATGCTGCTTACAGAGAGTCAAGCAACATCACGTCACACCATTGTCCATCAATAGAGGTGGCGCGACCCAAGTGTCCACACTCTTTCACACAACGGTCCCTGGGTAGGCAATTCGGTCGACCGAAAACTAAAGTCGGTCGACCGAATACGGGGTCAAATCCGTAGTCTGGTCCAAATCATACAAGTCTATTCGGTCGACCGACTTAGGGATTCTGGTCGACCGAAAACTACCAGGGTCATCCTAATAGTCTAAGTCATATAACGGTCGAACAATATAAATAATCGGTCAAACCACATGCATTATTCTCAAGTACACTTGCGTTCTGGTCGGACCAAAGGCAAGGAACGGTCGACCGAAAACAAAAACGAATTCCTCCGACTGGTCGACCGCCCGAAGGCACCGGTCGAGCGTTGGCTGACAGCAACCCCGCGCATGCCGAGTATTTTACGTCGTTTTTCGCCGCCGGTGAGGTCTCCAACCTCCCGCGACCGATCACAACTCCACCCCAACGTGGGTGAGCAACAAAAACAACTAAAGAACCGGCATACCTCAAGTGCAAGATGGAGCACGTCGGAGTTCCACTCAACGTCGACGTCCGACAGCAACCCCCGCTGCAATGCACCTCACGTCCTCGCCTCCGCAACGTCGTGCTCGACGGCACTCGTCAGAGTCGCCTCCACCACCTCTGGTTCGCCGGAAATGGAAGGGAAAGGAGAGTGAGAGAGATGAGTTGGGTGCAAGAATGGAGGAAATCCTTCTCAACCAACACAAAAACCAACAAAACACCCCCACCATCACCCTACTCATCTTATCCTCCTCCTTCCCTACGCACAACACTGTGCAACACCATTTCCCCATGCAAACCTCCTCACTAAACACCATTAGCACCTTAAATAAGGGTTAGGGACATAACAATCCACCCTCTTTAAAAGGGTTTCGTCCCGAAATCAAAACAAGCAACTCACTGAAAAGCTCCGAATATTGCTTGCAAACCTCCTCCTCGATCTCCCAGGTGGCCTCGTGCTCACTGTGATGCTGCCACTAGACCTTCACTGTCGGAATGGTCCTCCTCCTGAGCTGGTGATCCATGCGATCAACGATCTCGACCAGTCTCTCCTCAAACGACAAGTCACGCTGGATCTCTAGCACTACAATCTCAATCACGTGAGTTGGATCTGCAACGTACTTCCTCAACATCGATACATGGAAGACGTTGTGAAGACCTGGAAACTGGGGTGGCAATGCAATACGGTAGGCAACCTCTCCAACTCGGTCTAGAATCTCGAATGACCCGACATACCTCGGACTGAGCTTCCCCTTCTTCCCAAACCTCATCACTCCCCAAGCTAGGGAGATCTTCAAAAACACATGGTCGCCAACCTTAAAGATCAACGCCCGTCTGTGTCTGTCGGCATAACTCTTCTGCATGCTCTGTGTTGTGGCCAATATCCTCCTGATCAATCCACTTTCTCTACATACATTTGCACGAGCTCTGGCCCCACTAACTATCTCTCGCCCACATTGCTTCATCATACCGGTGATCTGCAAGGCCTCCCGTACATTGTCTCGTATGGTGACATCCCAGTACTCGAATGGTAGTTGTTGTTGTAGGCGAACTCTATCAACGGCAGATGCCCATCCCAGTATCCTGCCCAATCCACTGTGCATGCTCTCAGCATTTCCTCCAGGGTCAGGATCATCCTCTCTGACTGACCATCTATATGTGGGTGAAACGTTGTACTGAACCTCAGTCGTGTCCCCAAAGCCTGTTGCAGACTCCCCAAAACCTGGATGTAAATCTGGGATCTCGATCAGAGATGATGCTCACTGGTACTCCGTGAAACCCGACTATCTCCTACACGTACAACTTAGCTAGACCCTCCAGGGGCAACATGGTCCTGATCGCTAAGAAGTGCGCCGACTTGGTCTGTCGATCGACTATCACCCAAATCGCGTCGTGGAATCTCATCATCTTTGGTAGCCCCATGAAAAAATCCATCGTCACGTGCTCCCACTTCCACTCTAGCAGCTCAATGTTGGCTTTTTGGCCTTAATCCGTATTTTGATGATGTATTTCAACCTAATCTTAATTAGGACATGTAGATTAGCACATGTAGTATAATGGTATACATGTTGTATTGTGCTAACATCTACAGGTGATCAAGACTCAAGAAAGAAGAAAAATCAAGTCAAGACATGTAATCAAGCTAGGATTGAAGACATGTAATTTTATATTTCTTTGAGTATTAGGAACTTATGTAAATTGAGCATAACTTAAGCTAATATGCATGCATTCACACACTAGGTTCCTTGTAGGAGTCACACACAAAATATCATATAATTTGGACTCCATTAGATCACCCAAACACCTAAAACATTGGTCGCCAGTCTACCTGAGTTCGGTCGACCGTTCACCTTTTCGGTCGACCGGTTATACACAATATTTGTTATACCAGACCAATTCGTTCGACCGATTCCACCTTCTATTAACCGATTACCCAGACCTGTTCGGTCGACCGGTAGACCTTCGGTCGACCGTTTCGTTTGCCATTTCTGGTAAAAATACGACCGTTTTATTTGTCGTATTATACAACGGTCGTATACACATTTTTCCTATATACACCCCCAAATACTTTTGAACCGGTCGAACAAAATACCATTTTCGGTCGACCGTTCAATTCGTGAAAAACCCCCTGCTATCGGTCGACACAAGTTTGTCCAACCGATCAAGATTTCTCTCTACCGAACCCAGTAGTTCGGTCGACCGGTACCTGCTCAGTCGACCGTTGACCTATAGAACTTAAGTGATTCGGTCGACCAGTACCTTTGTTCGGTCAACCGATCCATCAACAGACTCAAGGGTTCGGTCGACCGATACACCTTTCGGTCGACCGTTTCTGGACAGATTTCTGAATCCGATTTTTCTGTTTTGTGTCCTTTGCACAAACCCCAATCAAATCTTGTCCAAACGGCTAGAAATCTTTAGGAGCTTATAAATAGAGGTTCACACTTAGTTTTCTACAAGATTTCACAACTCCAAAGTGTCAAACTTATAGTGAGATTTTCCACAACCTCAAAGCTCCAAATTAGTGATCTTAAGCCTCACATCTACACATCATTCATCATACATTCATCTAGCAATTGTTGTGCTCAATTAGAGAGTGAGTTCCACTCAGTCACCATTGTTGTAAAGTGAGCAAGGGTCTTGGTGAAAGCCCAAGACAAAGAAGCAAGGATTTCGGTGAAAGCCCGAAGTGATTCTCTCGGTTTGTGAGAGGTGGTGCCAAGCTCGGCGAGGGTTGTTCGCGAGCTTGAAGACTTGTAAAAGGCGTTGCTCCCGGCCCGGAACGGGGAGGCATAGTGAAGACGCAAGAGGAGCTCGAACGGGGATTCGAGAGGGGCTTGCAAGAGAGGACGTAGGCGCGGCCGAACCTCTGTAAATCCGGTGTCTTCTTGTTTGGTTTGCATTGCTTTCCTACTTGTGTTTGATTTGTTTTTAATTTCCGCTGCAATTCTTTGATCAATCAACCAAGTAGTTAATTAGATTAAAAAGGTGATTAGCTTAGGAGTGATTAGTGGACCCATAACCCACACGATCCTACATTTGGTATCAGAGCCTTGTTAGCTAAATTCTATACTTAATCGTATTTTTAGCATGGCTAGCACATCTAATCATGTAGAGGGATTATGCACCACTAGACCTCCTTTGCTTAATGGGTCAAATTATGATTATTGGAAGAATAGGATGAAGATTTTCCTAATTTCTAATGACCTTAAGTATTGGATGTTTCTCCAAAATCCATACACACCACCAAATGAAGATGAATTAGATTCACTCACTAGGCCCAAAATGAAAGAAATTGAGATGAACTCAAAAATCATGAACATTCTATATTGTGGGCTAAATGAGGGAGAATATAATAGGATTAGAGGGTGTGTTAGTGCACATGAAATATGGCATAGACTACAAATGCATCATGAGGGGGATAGTAAAACTAAGGAAACCCGCATTAGTCTCCTCATGCATAAATATGAGATTTTTTCTATGCAAATCGGTGAAAACATAAGCGAAATGAACACTCGCTTCACCGATATCACTAACTCTCTTTTGGTTCTTGGAAGAAAAATCAATGAAGGAGAGATGACAAGGAAGTTCATCCGGTCACTTAGCATCGATTGGGAAGATAAAATCGTCGCAATTGAAGAGGCACATGATCTTTCAAAATTGAAGATGGAGGAACTCATTGGAAATCTCATGGCCTATGAGCTCCAATTGAGTCATCGAAGAGAGAAGGAAGCTTCAAAGAAAAACTCCATGGTGGCATTGCATGCAAATTTTGATGAGCCAAGGAGGGTGGAAGAAGAGGACATTGAGGTCCTTGCCCAAGACTTCTTCAAATATCTCAAGAGGGATAAGGGAGAAAAGAATGAAAGAAGAGGTAGAAGAAGTGAGAAAAGAGAAAAAGAAAAAGAGAGGGAGGAGAGCGAAAATGAGAGAAAAGAGAGGGAGAAGAAAAATGAGAGAAGAGAGAGGAGAAGAGAAAAGGAGAAGAGTAAGAGGAAAGAAAGGAAGGAGGAAGCTCACAAAGCCACTTGGGATGACTCTTCATCTCCATCATCATCATCCTCTTCCTTACAAAGTAGAAGAGAGGTTGCACATTCATGCTTCATGGCCATTGAAGATGAACAAAGTGAGGTAGCTTCTAACTCCTCTAAATCTTATTCCACTAGAAGTAATTCATGGTCAAGTAAATCATATTCTAGTGCTAGCTCTAACTCTAATGCTAATGGTGAATCATATACACATGATGAGCTACAAAATGCATTTCATGATTTAGTTAAACAATATGAGATCATTTGTGAAAAGAACAAAAATGCTAGAAAAACTATAAATGATCTCAAATGTCAAATTGAATTAATCATGAATGAAAAGAATGAGGTGATTGCTAGACTTGAATCAAATGAATCATCACTTGCTAGTCTAAGTAAAACACCCATTATTGATGAACATGTAGATCTTAAAGCCTCAAATATGCAATTAAGAAAAGATCTTGAAATGTTCACTAAAGGAACAAAAATGCTTGATATGCTTTTAGGTAGTCAAAGACAATCCTTAGCTAAACATGGTTTAGGTTACAATTTTAAATTGAAAAACCATGTATCTCACACTACTCTAAATGGTAAGCATATGTTCATTAACCATAGTTCCTCAAGTGTGTGGGCTCCCAAAACCAAAATGGTTTGGATCCCAAAAGCTAATGTTCAAGGACCCAAAATTGTTTGGGTACCTAAATCTACACTTGTAGGTGCTTGAGGAGGAGATTGGTGGTGACCGGGTGAGCTCAAGAGTCAAATTCAAATCCGGTTGCATCACCAAATGAGATTGGAGCTAAATTCGAATTCAACATTGGTATATATTCCTATCTATACAATTCATGTTAAATTAGCTCTAATCTAGCTTCACATGCTTAATTGACATATCATATAATTCAATTCATTGAAAATCATTATCCCTATTCATTGCAAATCATTTATCACATCCATTGATTCTAAATGTCAAATTTTAAATGGATGTTAGAATAAGGCTTAAGTTGAAACTTAAATGAACTTAACTTGAATCATACTCATTGTTTCCATTTAGCCTTATTGATAGGGGGAGCTTAATAGTTATATCTTTTATTAGAGTAATGAAGTGCAAAATTTAGGGGGAGCATCTTCATTACAAATGACATCCTACAGTGAACTCAAATAGTTATATATAATTGTCAATGGGGGAGAAATTTCAATTCATATATTACATTGATTATTGTATGTTTTTGATGGATGTCAAAGGGGGAGAAATAATAAATTAGGGAAACTTGAAATTAACATGAAATTGTCAAGATAAACTATGCACATCCATAGGGGGAGCATTTATATGCATAGTTTACATACACAAATTTCAAGTATTAGGTTGGTTTAAGATATAGGTTGCCATCATCAAAAAGGGGGAGATTGTTGGCTTTTTGGCCTTAATCCGTATTTTGATGATGTATTTCAACCTAATCTTAATTAGGACATGTAGATTAGCACATGTAGTATAATGGTATACATGTTGTATTGTGCTAACATCTACAGGTGATCAAGACTCAAGAAAGAAGAAAAATCAAGTCAAGACATGTAATCAAGCTAGGATTGAAGACATGTAATTTTATATTTCTTTGAGTATTAGGAACTTATGTAAATTGAGCATAACTTAAGCTAATATGCATGCATTCACACACTAGGTTCCTTGTAGGAGTCACACACAAAATATCATATAATTTGGACTCCATTAGATCACCCAAACACCTAAAACATTGGTCGCCAGTCTACCTGAGTTCGGTCGACCGTTCACCTTTTCGGTCGACCGGTTATACACAATATTTGTTATACCAGACCAATTCGTTCGACCGATTCCACCTTCTATTAACCGATTACCCAGACCTGTTCGGTCGACCGGTAGACCTTCGGTCGACCGTTTCGTTTGCCATTTCTGGTAAAAATACGACCGTTTTATTTGTCGTATTATACAACGGTCGTATACACATTTTTCCTATATACACCCCCAAATACTTTTGAACCGGTCGAACAAAATACCATTTTCGGTCGACCGTTCAATTCGTGAAAAACCCCCTGCTATCGGTCGACACAAGTTTGTCCAACCGATCAAGATTTCTCTCTACCGAACCCAGTAGTTCGGTCGACCGGTACCTGCTCAGTCGACCGTTGACCTATAGAACTTAAGTGATTCGGTCGACCAGTACCTTTGTTCGGTCAACCGATCCATCAACAGACTCAAGGGTTCGGTCGACCGATACACCTTTCGGTCGACCGTTTCTGGACAGATTTCTGAATCCGATTTTTCTGTTTTGTGTCCTTTGCACAAACCCCAATCAAATCTTGTCCAAACGGCTAGAAATCTTTAGGAGCTTATAAATAGAGGTTCACACTTAGTTTTCTACAAGATTTCACAACTCCAAAGTGTCAAACTTATAGTGAGATTTTCCACAACCTCAAAGCTCCAAATTAGTGATCTTAAGCCTCACATCTACACATCATTCATCATACATTCATCTAGCAATTGTTGTGCTCAATTAGAGAGTGAGTTCCACTCAGTCACCATTGTTGTAAAGTGAGCAAGGGTCTTGGTGAAAGCCCAAGACAAAGAAGCAAGGATTTCGGTGAAAGCCCGAAGTGATTCTCTCGGTTTGTGAGAGGTGGTGCCAAGCTCGGCGAGGGTTGTTCGCGAGCTTGAAGACTTGTAAAAGGCGTTGCTCCCGGCCCGGAACGGGGAGGCATAGTGAAGACGCAAGAGGAGCTCGAACGGGGATTCGAGAGGGGCTTGCAAGAGAGGACGTAGGCGCGGCCGAACCTCTGTAAATCCGGTGTCTTCTTGTTTGGTTTGCATTGCTTTCCTACTTGTGTTTGATTTGTTTTTAATTTCCGCTGCAATTCTTTGATCAATCAACCAAGTAGTTAATTAGATTAAAAAGGTGATTAGCTTAGGAGTGATTAGTGGACCCATAACCCACACGATCCTACATTTGGTATCAGAGCCTTGTTAGCTAAATTCTATACTTAATCGTATTTTTAGCATGGCTAGCACATCTAATCATGTAGAGGGATTATGCACCACTAGACCTCCTTTGCTTAATGGGTCAAATTATGATTATTGGAAGAATAGGATGAAGATTTTCCTAATTTCTAATGACCTTAAGTATTGGATGTTTCTCCAAAATCCATACACACCACCAAATGAAGATGAATTAGATTCACTCACTAGGCCCAAAATGAAAGAAATTGAGATGAACTCAAAAATCATGAACATTCTATATTGTGGGCTAAATGAGGGAGAATATAATAGGATTAGAGGGTGTGTTAGTGCACATGAAATATGGCATAGACTACAAATGCATCATGAGGGGGATAGTAAAACTAAGGAAACCCGCATTAGTCTCCTCATGCATAAATATGAGATTTTTTCTATGCAAATCGGTGAAAACATAAGCGAAATGAACACTCGCTTCACCGATATCACTAACTCTCTTTTGGTTCTTGGAAGAAAAATCAATGAAGGAGAGATGACAAGGAAGTTCATCCGGTCACTTAGCATCGATTGGGAAGATAAAGTCGTCGCAATTGAAGAGGCACATGATCTTTCAAAATTGAAGATGGAGGAACTCATTGGAAATCTCATGGCCTATGAGCTCCAATTGAGTCATCGAAGAGAGAAGGAAGCTTCAAAGAAAAACTCCATGGTGGCATTGCATGCAAATTTTGATGAGCCAAGGAGGGTGGAAGAAGAGGACATTGAGGTCCTTGCCCAAGACTTCTTCAAATATCTCAAGAGGGATAAGGGAGAAAAGAATGAAAGAAGAGGTAGAAGAAGTGAGAAAAGAGAAAAAGAAAAAGAGAGGGAGGAGAGCGAAAATGAGAGAAAAGAGAGGGAGAAGAAAAATGAGAGAAGAGAGAGGAGAAGAGAAAAGGAGAAGAGTAAGAGGAAAGAAAGGAAGGAGGAAGCTCACAAAGCCACTTGGGATGACTCTTCATCTCCATCATCATCATCCTCTTCCTTACAAAGTAGAAGAGAGGTTGCACATTCATGCTTCATGGCCATTGAAGATGAACAAAGTGAGGTAGCTTCTAACTCCTCTAAATCTTATTCCACTAGAAGTAATTCATGGTCAAGTAAATCATATTCTAGTGCTAGCTCTAACTCTAATGCTAATGGTGAATCATATACACATGATGAGCTACAAAATGCATTTCATGATTTAGTTAAACAATATGAGATCATTTGTGAAAAGAACAAAAATGCTAGAAAAACTATAAATGATCTCAAATGTCAAATTGAATTAATCATGAATGAAAAGAATGAGGTGATTGCTAGACTTGAATCAAATGAATCATCACTTGCTAGTCTAAGTAAAACACCCATTATTGATGAACATGTAGATCTTAAAGCCTCAAATATGCAATTAAGAAAAGATCTTGAAATGTTCACTAAAGGAACAAAAATGCTTGATATGCTTTTAGGTAGTCAAAGACAATCCTTAGCTAAACATGGTTTAGGTTACAATTTTAAATTGAAAAACCATGTATCTCACACTACTCTAAATGGTAAGCATATGTTCATTAACCATAGTTCCTCAAGTGTGTGGGCTCCCAAAACCAAAATGGTTTGGATCCCAAAAGCTAATGTTCAAGGACCCAAAATTGTTTGGGTACCTAAATCTACACTTGTAGGTGCTTGAGGAGGAGATTGGTGGTGACCGGGTGAGCTCAAGAGTCAAATTCAAATCCGGTTGCATCACCAAATGAGATTGGAGCTAAATTCGAATTCAACATTGGTATATATTCCTATCTATACAATTCATGTTAAATTAGCTCTAATCTAGCTTCACATGCTTAATTGACATATCATATAATTCAATTCATTGAAAATCATTATCCCTATTCATTGCAAATCATTTATCACATCCATTGATTCTAAATGTCAAATTTTAAATGGATGTTAGAATAAGGCTTAAGTTGAAACTTAAATGAACTTAACTTGAATCATACTCATTGTTTCCATTTAGCCTTATTGATAGGGGGAGCTTAATAGTTATATCTTTTATTAGAGTAATGAAGTGCAAAATTTAGGGGGAGCATCTTCATTACAAATGACATCCTACAGTGAACTCAAATAGTTATATATAATTGTCAATGGGGGAGAAATTTCAATTCATATATTACATTGATTATTGTATGTTTTTGATGGATGTCAAAGGGGGAGAAATAATAAATTAGGGAAACTTGAAATTAACATGAAATTGTCAAGATAAACTATGCACATCCATAGGGGGAGCATTTATATGCATAGTTTACATACACAAATTTCAAGTATTAGGTTGGTTTAAGATATAGGTTGCCATCATCAAAAAGGGGGAGATTGTTGGCTTTTTGGCCTTAATCCGTATTTTGATGATGTATTTCAACCTAATCTTAATTAGGACATGTAGATTAGCACATGTAGTATAATGGTATACATGTTGTATTGTGCTAACATCTACAGGTGATCAAGACTCAAGAAAGAAGAAAAATCAAGTCAAGACATGTAATCAAGCTAGGATTGAAGACATGTAATTTTATATTTCTTTGAGTATTAGGAACTTATGTAAATTGAGCATAACTTAAGCTAATATGCATGCATTCACACACTAGGTTCCTTGTAGGAGTCACACACAAAATATCATATAATTTGGACTCCATTAGATCACCCAAACACCTAAAACATTGGTCGCCAGTCTACCTGAGTTCGGTCGACCGTTCACCTTTTCGGTCGACCGGTTATACACAATATTTGTTATACCAGACCAATTCGTTCGACCGATTCCACCTTCTATTAACCGATTACCCAGACCTGTTCGGTCGACCGGTAGACCTTCGGTCGACCGTTTCGTTTGCCATTTCTGGTAAAAATACGACCGTTTTATTTGTCGTATTATACAACGGTCGTATACACATTTTTCCTATATACACCCCCAAATACTTTTGAACCGGTCGAACAAAATACCATTTTCGGTCGACCGTTCAATTCGTGAAAAACCCCCTGCTATCGGTCGACACAAGTTTGTCCAACCGATCAAGATTTCTCTCTACCGAACCCAGTAGTTCGGTCGACCGGTACCTGCTCAGTCGACCGTTGACCTATAGAACTTAAGTGATTCGGTCGACCAGTACCTTTGTTCGGTCAACCGATCCATCAACAGACTCAAGGGTTCGGTCGACCGATACACCTTTCGGTCGACCGTTTCTGGACAGATTTCTGAATCCGATTTTTCTGTTTTGTGTCCTTTGCACAAACCCCAATCAAATCTTGTCCAAACGGCTAGAAATCTTTAGGAGCTTATAAATAGAGGTTCACACTTAGTTTTCTACAAGATTTCACAACTCCAAAGTGTCAAACTTATAGTGAGATTTTCCACAACCTCAAAGCTCCAAATTAGTGATCTTAAGCCTCACATCTACACATCATTCATCATACATTCATCTAGCAATTGTTGTGCTCAATTAGAGAGTGAGTTCCACTCAGTCACCATTGTTGTAAAGTGAGCAAGGGTCTTGGTGAAAGCCCAAGACAAAGAAGCAAGGATTTCGGTGAAAGCCCGAAGTGATTCTCTCGGTTTGTGAGAGGTGGTGCCAAGCTCGGCGAGGGTTGTTCGCGAGCTTGAAGACTTGTAAAAGGCGTTGCTCCCGGCCCGGAACGGGGAGGCATAGTGAAGACGCAAGAGGAGCTCGAACGGGGATTCGAGAGGGGCTTGCAAGAGAGGACGTAGGCGCGGCCGAACCTCTGTAAATCCGGTGTCTTCTTGTTTGGTTTGCATTGCTTTCCTACTTGTGTTTGATTTGTTTTTAATTTCCGCTGCAATTCTTTGATCAATCAACCAAGTAGTTAATTAGATTAAAAAGGTGATTAGCTTAGGAGTGATTAGTGGACCCATAACCCACACGATCCTACATTTGGTATCAGAGCCTTGTTAGCTAAATTCTATACTTAATCGTATTTTTAGCATGGCTAGCACATCTAATCATGTAGAGGGATTATGCACCACTAGACCTCCTTTGCTTAATGGGTCAAATTATGATTATTGGAAGAATAGGATGAAGATTTTCCTAATTTCTAATGACCTTAAGTATTGGATGTTTCTCCAAAATCCATACACACCACCAAATGAAGATGAATTAGATTCACTCACTAGGCCCAAAATGAAAGAAATTGAGATGAACTCAAAAATCATGAACATTCTATATTGTGGGCTAAATGAGGGAGAATATAATAGGATTAGAGGGTGTGTTAGTGCACATGAAATATGGCATAGACTACAAATGCATCATGAGGGGGATAGTAAAACTAAGGAAACCCGCATTAGTCTCCTCATGCATAAATATGAGATTTTTTCTATGCAAATCGGTGAAAACATAAGCGAAATGAACACTCGCTTCACCGATATCACTAACTCTCTTTTGGTTCTTGGAAGAAAAATCAATGAAGGAGAGATGACAAGGAAGTTCATCCGGTCACTTAGCATCGATTGGGAAGATAAAGTCGTCGCAATTGAAGAGGCACATGATCTTTCAAAATTGAAGATGGAGGAACTCATTGGAAATCTCATGGCCTATGAGCTCCAATTGAGTCATCGAAGAGAGAAGGAAGCTTCAAAGAAAAACTCCATGGTGGCATTGCATGCAAATTTTGATGAGCCAAGGAGGGTGGAAGAAGAGGACATTGAGGTCCTTGCCCAAGACTTCTTCAAATATCTCAAGAGGGATAAGGGAGAAAAGAATGAAAGAAGAGGTAGAAGAAGTGAGAAAAGAGAAAAAGAAAAAGAGAGGGAGGAGAGCGAAAATGAGAGAAAAGAGAGGGAGAAGAAAAATGAGAGAAGAGAGAGGAGAAGAGAAAAGGAGAAGAGTAAGAGGAAAGAAAGGAAGGAGGAAGCTCACAAAGCCACTTGGGATGACTCTTCATCTCCATCATCATCATCCTCTTCCTTACAAAGTAGAAGAGAGGTTGCACATTCATGCTTCATGGCCATTGAAGATGAACAAAGTGAGGTAGCTTCTAACTCCTCTAAATCTTATTCCACTAGAAGTAATTCATGGTCAAGTAAATCATATTCTAGTGCTAGCTCTAACTCTAATGCTAATGGTGAATCATATACACATGATGAGCTACAAAATGCATTTCATGATTTAGTTAAACAATATGAGATCATTTGTGAAAAGAACAAAAATGCTAGAAAAACTATAAATGATCTCAAATGTCAAATTGAATTAATCATGAATGAAAAGAATGAGGTGATTGCTAGACTTGAATCAAATGAATCATCACTTGCTAGTCTAAGTAAAACACCCATTATTGATGAACATGTAGATCTTAAAGCCTCAAATATGCAATTAAGAAAAGATCTTGAAATGTTCACTAAAGGAACAAAAATGCTTGATATGCTTTTAGGTAGTCAAAGACAATCCTTAGCTAAACATGGTTTAGGTTACAATTTTAAATTGAAAAACCATGTATCTCACACTACTCTAAATGGTAAGCATATGTTCATTAACCATAGTTCCTCAAGTGTGTGGGCTCCCAAAACCAAAATGGTTTGGATCCCAAAAGCTAATGTTCAAGGACCCAAAATTGTTTGGGTACCTAAATCTACACTTGTAGGTGCTTGAGGAGGAGATTGGTGGTGACCGGGTGAGCTCAAGAGTCAAATTCAAATCCGGTTGCATCACCAAATGAGATTGGAGCTAAATTCGAATTCAACATTGGTATATATTCCTATCTATACAATTCATGTTAAATTAGCTCTAATCTAGCTTCACATGCTTAATTGACATATCATATAATTCAATTCATTGAAAATCATTATCCCTATTCATTGCAAATCATTTATCACATCCATTGATTCTAAATGTCAAATTTTAAATGGATGTTAGAATAAGGCTTAAGTTGAAACTTAAATGAACTTAACTTGAATCATACTCATTGTTTCCATTTAGCCTTATTGATAGGGGGAGCTTAATAGTTATATCTTTTATTAGAGTAATGAAGTGCAAAATTTAGGGGGAGCATCTTCATTACAAATGACATCCTACAGTGAACTCAAATAGTTATATATAATTGTCAATGGGGGAGAAATTTCAATTCATATATTACATTGATTATTGTATGTTTTTGATGGATGTCAAAGGGGGAGAAATAATAAATTAGGGAAACTTGAAATTAACATGAAATTGTCAAGATAAACTATGCACATCCATAGGGGGAGCATTTATATGCATAGTTTACATACACAAATTTCAAGTATTAGGTTGGTTTAAGATATAGGTTGCCATCATCAAAAAGGGGGAGATTGTTGGCTTTTTGGCCTTAATCCGTATTTTGATGATGTATTTCAACCTAATCTTAATTAGGACATGTAGATTAGCACATGTAGTATAATGGTATACATGTTGTATTGTGCTAACATCTACAGGTGATCAAGACTCAAGAAAGAAGAAAAATCAAGTCAAGACATGTAATCAAGCTAGGATTGAAGACATGTAATTTTATATTTCTTTGAGTATTAGGAACTTATGTAAATTGAGCATAACTTAAGCTAATATGCATGCATTCACACACTAGGTTCCTTGTAGGAGTCACACACAAAATATCATATAATTTGGACTCCATTAGATCACCCAAACACCTAAAACATTGGTCGCCAGTCTACCTGAGTTCGGTCGACCGTTCACCTTTTCGGTCGACCGGTTATACACAATATTTGTTATACCAGACCAATTCGTTCGACCGATTCCACCTTCTATTAACCGATTACCCAGACCTGTTCGGTCGACCGGTAGACCTTCGGTCGACCGTTTCGTTTGCCATTTCTGGTAAAAATACGACCGTTTTATTTGTCGTATTATACAACGGTCGTATACACATTTTTCCTATATACACCCCCAAATACTTTTGAACCGGTCGAACAAAATACCATTTTCGGTCGACCGTTCAATTCGTGAAAAACCCCCTGCTATCGGTCGACACAAGTTTGTCCAACCGATCAAGATTTCTCTCTACCGAACCCAGTAGTTCGGTCGACCGGTACCTGCTCAGTCGACCGTTGACCTATAGAACTTAAGTGATTCGGTCGACCAGTACCTTTGTTCGGTCAACCGATCCATCAACAGACTCAAGGGTTCGGTCGACCGATACACCTTTCGGTCGACCGTTTCTGGACAGATTTCTGAATCCGATTTTTCTGTTTTGTGTCCTTTGCACAAACCCCAATCAAATCTTGTCCAAACGGCTAGAAATCTTTAGGAGCTTATAAATAGAGGTTCACACTTAGTTTTCTACAAGATTTCACAACTCCAAAGTGTCAAACTTATAGTGAGATTTTCCACAACCTCAAAGCTCCAAATTAGTGATCTTAAGCCTCACATCTACACATCATTCATCATACATTCATCTAGCAATTGTTGTGCTCAATTAGAGAGTGAGTTCCACTCAGTCACCATTGTTGTAAAGTGAGCAAGGGTCTTGGTGAAAGCCCAAGACAAAGAAGCAAGGATTTCGGTGAAAGCCCGAAGTGATTCTCTCGGTTTGTGAGAGGTGGTGCCAAGCTCGGCGAGGGTTGTTCGCGAGCTTGAAGACTTGTAAAAGGCGTTGCTCCCGGCCCGGAACGGGGAGGCATAGTGAAGACGCAAGAGGAGCTCGAACGGGGATTCGAGAGGGGCTTGCAAGAGAGGACGTAGGCGCGGCCGAACCTCTGTAAATCCGGTGTCTTCTTGTTTGGTTTGCATTGCTTTCCTACTTGTGTTTGATTTGTTTTTAATTTCCGCTGCAATTCTTTGATCAATCAACCAAGTAGTTAATTAGATTAAAAAGGTGATTAGCTTAGGAGTGATTAGTGGACCCATAACCCACACGATCCTACACTCAATACATTACATCGGCCCTGCTGGTCGATGATGCTCAATCTTCACTTGCTGACACACTAAGCACCGGCCCACCAACTCTACAATATCTCTCTTCATGCCCTTCAACCAGAAGTTTTGTTGCAGGTCCTTATACATCTTCGTACTCCCAGGGTGAATGATATATCTCGCTCGGTGTGTCTCCTCCATGATGTCATCTCTCAGCCCATTGACCATCAGCACCCAGATCCGACTTCTGAACCTTAGACCACCATCAACCCCCACATTGAAGTCTGATCCATCTCTGGCGACCAACTATAGTAGATCAGCTAACTCATCATTATCATGTTGAGCCTGCACTACTCGCGAGATGGTTTGCGGCTCCACCCGAAGCCCAACAATCACTGCCCTCTTAGAGTCATCTCTGAATGGCCTCCACACTGACAACATCTTGAGTAGCCTACACTCCTGAATGCATAAACTCGCAACTGATACCTCAACTTTCCCGCTCAGTGCATCTGCAACCGAATTCGCCTTCCCCGGGTGATAGGAGATGGTGAAGTCGTAATCCTTAATGAACTCGAGACATATGCGCTGCCTCATATTCAGCTCCTTCTGCGAGAATAAATACTTCAGGCTCTGATGATCTGTGGAGACCTCGAACTTCTCTCCATAGAGATAATGCTGCCAGGTTTTTAACGTGTGAACCACCGCTGCTAACACCAGATCATGAGTAGGCTAGTTCTTCTCGTGCACCTTCAGCTGCCTCGAAGCGCACACCACCACCTTCCCATGTTGCATCAGAACACAGCCCAAGCCAATCCCTGACGCATCACTGTAAATCACATAGCCTTCGTTGCCACTTAATAGCATCAGAATCGGTGCTGTCGTCAGTCGTCTCTTCAGCTCCTGGAAACTGTCCTCGCAGTTCTGGGACCAAACGAACTTGACGCCCTTCTGCGTCAACACCATCAGCGGCGAAGAAAGTCTGGAAAAATCCTTAATGAACCGTCTGTAATACCCAGCTAGTCCCATGAAGCTCCTGATCTCATTCACGCTCGTCGGGGCCCTCCATTGAGTCACAACCTCAACCTTCACCGGATCCACTGAAATCCCATCTACTGACACAATATGCCCTAGAAAAATCACCTGATCCAACCAAAACTCGCACTTCATGTACTTGGCATAGAGCTGCTGATCCCTCAAGATGCCAAGCACAACATCGGCGGTACAACATACGTCTGACACAACATCGGACGACACAACCACATGTCGGAACATCGTCGGCAAAAACCTCGACGGCATCACCGACACAACCTCGGCAGTACAACATACGTCCGACACAACATCGGACGGGTCCAGACCGTAGTTTGCAGGGTCATCATGCTCCACAAGCCATGCATCAACATGCATTGGGATCCACGATCCCTCAGGTCTGCTACTCTACAGAGAGTCAAGCAACATCACGTCACACCACTGTCCATCAACGGAGGTTGCGCGACCCAAATGTCCACACTCTTCCACACGGCGGTCACAGGACAGGCACGAGCAACGTACTCACAGGACATGCACGAGCAACGTACCCACTGTCACCTCCTGGCTCACGCTCTAAGAGAGGACATGGGTTTCCGTGGACAGAGTTGACATAGCACAAGGACTAGGAATTCAGTTCTGCGCACAAACGGTCGACCGAAAAAGCCTAACCGGTCGACTGTTCCCAATAGGTTCGGTCGACCGAAAGTCTGCAACAGTCGAACTCTCTGCGCATCATTTAAGTCCAAACGGTCGTACAACAATCTAAAACCGGTCGACCGAATACGGGGTCAAAATCCGGAGTCTGGTCAAAATCATACAAGTCTATTCGGTCGACCGACTCAGGGGTCCCGGTCGACCAAAAACTACCAGGGCCATCCTAATGGTGTAAGTCATATAACGATTGAACAATATAAATAATCGGTTGAACCACATGCATTATTATCAAGTTCACTTAAGTTCCGGTCGGACCAAAGGCATGGAACGGTCAACCGAAAACAAACAGGAAATCCTCCGACCCACCTGCACATGCACAACCGGTCGACCGCTCTGCGACATCGTTCGACCGGTGATGGTTAAAGTCGGGCAAAACAGTAAATTGGTCGACCACCTGAAGGCACCGGTCGACCGTTGCTCGACAGCAACCTCGCTCCTGCCGACGATTTTACGCCGTTTCTCCCCGCCGGTGAGGTCTCCAACCTCCCGCGACCGACCACAACTCCACCGCTACGTGGGTGAGCAACAAAAACAAATAAAGAACCGACATACCTCAAGTGCAAGACGGAGCACGCCGGAGTTTCACTCAACGTTGACGTCCAACAGCAACCCCCCACTCCAACGCACCTCACGTCCGCACCTCCGCAACCTCGTGCTCGACTCCACTCCCCAGAGCCGCCTCCACCAGCTCTGGTTCGCCGGAAATGGAAGGGAAAGGAGAGTGAGAGAGATGAGTTGGGTGCAAGAATGAAGGAGGAAATCTTTCTCAACCAACACAAAAACCAACACAACACCCCCACCATCACCCTACTCATCCTATCCTCTTCCTTCCCGACGCACAACACTGTGCACCACCACTTCCCATGCAAACCTCCTCACTAAACACCATTAGCACCCTAAACAAGGGTTAGGGACATAACATATTTATTTCCGACAATGACAAAAATGTATAACTTCAAAAAAATTAAAAAACTCATTTTTTGAGATTTCGAGTTTTTTTTGGTAGTCTTACCTTCGTAGGTCTTTTTAGGATGCAGGAGGGAAAAAAGTCAATTATAACGGTCGGCCAACTTTTTATCCTACATCAACTCCTTATCTCAATTCACGGTACGTACACTTGTAACAATATGCATCATATCAATCATGTTCAATGTTTTTGTCAAGATGCTAGATGGAAATTATATGCACGGTATTATTAAGTTGGAATTATGAGACGACGACAAAACTATTGAGATAATTCTTCCCTTGATAGAGAGGCACGTCTTGCCTCTTCTATTGTAGTTTTCAGATGGATAAAAAACCTGATGAGCAAATGTTTCGCTGCTCCTTTTCATTGCTAATCATTTCCATTTCGGTTTGACTACTTCACCCTTACCAACAGTTCTGTCAATGGATATTCAAAATACTTGAATCCGACGACATTTGTATTTTAAATTTGACTTTTTATTCAAGCTGAAAACAACCATATATATATAAGTGTTAACATTCGGGGCATAATATACATGAACTGATGAACTGGCACAATGAATATGAATATATAATATTATTTTTTATAGTATATTAAATGTTGGTAAACGCTAGGCGAACTTTATAAATTGATACACTAGGTTAGAGTTTCTTTAGAAAATATTTGGTTGTTGTTTTTTGAAAAATATTTATATTATGTAAAAAATGTTCGGAAACGCTAGCCGAACTTTATAAATTTATTACACACAAGGTCAAGTGTTTCTTTAGAAGATAATAGCCGAACATAACATCGTTTTTTTTCAAAATTCATCCCCGCTTTGATTAAAAAAGAAGAAAACAGAAGGGATCGTTACGGTAGGCTAGAAGTCCTGAACTCATAAAGGGTGAGGACACTGAGGAGAGAGAGTAGAAGATGAACATGCACGCGGAGGGCAAGGCGGCACACCCGTCACACACACACCCACATTTCATGCACTTCTTTGCTCCATAACTCTCTCTGCATATTATCTCAATAATAATATTTTAATTTGGAAAAAAATTCAAAATAATAATATAAAAAAAAGAAAAAATATGCATCTCAGAAACTTATTTGACAAAATATGTACATTGAAAAACGACACATCAGGTACCGTTTTTATTAAGTGAAAATGACACCTCAGGGGTCGTTTTTAACTCAATTGAAAACGGCACCACTGGTGTCGTTTTTAACCAAGTTAAAAACGACATCCGAGATGTCGTTTTTTACTTAGGGTTTAAATGGTCTTGTCAGTCACCATCTTCATTCTCTCACTCCCAAATTTTTCCCCACCCCCATTACTTCCTCTCTCCGACGACCAACACTGTTGAGGTTTGGTTTTTATTTTGTTTTGTTTTTTTATTTTGACATGAAATACAATGCATGTATAGTTAATGTTTTTGTTATTATGTTCATGTATGAAATGTAAATTTTCTACACTCGAAGTAATGAGCTCCGGTACCGGATTAGTTATGGGTTTTTCGATGGATTTGTTACATTCGTAGATGTGGTAGGTACCCGAATATGAAGGTGGTTATAGATGAATGCTTAATGTTAATACTGAAATGCGATATGATGATCTCTGTAAAAGAGTTTGTCGAGTTTGTGGTTTCCAAGAATGAGAGTTTGATCTAAAGTTAACCTGCGAAAGTATTTATGATCTTTCTGTAGTACTAACACTGAAGGGTCAACAAAACCGTGACAATCGTGTGAAGTCGACATTTTGGAAATTGTGAAACATAATTAACAAAAAATAATAATTACATACTATTCGGTTTAAATAATACAATCCAAACAAATTTCATACATTATCCACAATCAACCTAATTTCAACAACTACAACATTGATCATTAAATTTAATTGGAGAAAATGGGACTTTGGTGCCGTTTTTATTTAGGGTAAAAAACGTCATCTCGGATGCCGTTTTTAACAACGACAGCGGTGCTGTTTTCAATTGAGTTAAAAACAGCACATGAGGTGTCGTTTTCACTTAATAAAAACGGTATTTGAGGTGTCGTTTTTCAAGGTGTATATTTTATCAAATAAGTTTCTGGGTGCATATTTTTCTTTTTTATTATTTTGAAAAAAATTCTTTTAATTTTATTCATACCAACACAGCTTGTCCACCATCTTCTACCAAGGCAAGGTTCGTTCTTCTCTTCTACCAGATATCTTTTGGTTGGCTTTCCTTACTTGTGCTCTTCTCTGCTCTCAGTTTTGAGGACTTCTTCCAAACCTCTGGTTTTTATTTTGTCTTTTAGCGGTCTTTGTTGTTGTTCTGTTTTTGTTGTTGTGATGAAGAACCAAGTTATATTTAGCACAATTGATTTTCTTATTAATTCTTTTGTTTAGTGTATATTTCCCAGAAAAAATACAATTAGGAGCACACAAGGTGCAATTGGCTTGGTGGGCAGATTGATTTGTACCAAGTTGTATATTTCTTTTGTTGTTTCGAGTTTTTTTTTCAATTTTACCCATTTATATCATAATCATCCATGTGTTAAGGGTTGTTTTTGTTTTTGCTGCAAAATGGAAAATTGTTTAGTCATCTTCCATTAGTTGGCTTATAAAAGATTAAAAGTAGACATTTTAGGTGAATTTCAAGAACTAAACTGCAAAGTCAGTTGTACGTTCTCTGATTTTGCACTTGAATAATATAATAGGTGCTGATTTGTCGTTCCGAATAACTCTTTTCATATGCAGCGTCATTAAATGGAAGTTTAGGGATGAGTTTCTTGAGGGTCCTGTTCCGGAAAAGGTCACTATCATGGATTGGTATGGTATGCATTCTAATTCCCATAACTGTTCTTCATGACAATTTATGTTTCCAAATTATTATTGAATACTAAGATGAGAACAACGACAACAGGGAACTTATTCCAGTAAGATGAAATTACGACTGCAGAAGCTTGTGTTCTGTTTAATCGTGATCATTATCGTACTTCGAACTACCAATATCCTGTATCAACATACAGAGGTAGACTTGTATATATTTTTCTAAATATATAGACTTACACATTTATTGCACATAGTTGCTTTTCTGAAACAGTTTGACACTTCACCAAAGGAAATGAGAATGCATCGATATCCTTTTGACTCGAGGAAGGTATGAATTTTACTGAAATACTTGTGCTATGTAATGTTTTGTTTCGGGTTTCTGTACTGTGACATGATACAATTTGATATCAGCAGTACTGGGTGTGATTTCAAATTTGATAGAAGTTATACTGGATGCTAACTTAAACTTGCCCTTTAATTGTCAAAATGTTGTAATAATTATGATAGTCAATGCCTTTGAAAAGGCACTTCAAACTGACGAAATTTATTGCGGCCTTCAGAACTTTAGTTTCTTGCGGAAGCTAAAAAATTGATTATATTGAGAAGCCAAAACTCAAATAAAATGCCACTGTTTTCTAAAAGTACATTCCCATGACATTTGCTTAAGGACTTGCTGGGACGTGCCCATTCCTTTTAAACAAGATCAAGTTTCAAGTAGAAGCTTCTCCTTTAGAAGTTTGATGTTTCTTGCTTCAAGAAAAGAATAAAATTTGTGTTGCTAAAGTTTCTAATTGTAGGCTAAAAAAGGCTAAAACTGACTATTATAAGCAGTGAAGTGCATTTCCTGTACAAGCTCTAAACTATGTTTACAATGATATTCAAGAATTTTCATTTTGTTGTAGTTTTCAGAGGCTGAAGAAGCAAAATCCAATAACATTAATAACTTACCTCACGGGATTGTCGAAGCAAAATCAGACATGGAGTTGAAGCCTCTTTGGTCAACTGATACATCAAAACTAAAGGTGAGCAAATATTGCTGTGAAGGAAATCTGTTCAGAATTACTTTCATCTTCCTCCAAAATATTACTGCACCAATTCATGGATTTGCCACCAAATCTACATGATTTACTTAGTTAGTCACTTAGTTTTGACACCCGGATAAGACTCACTAATTCTTGTAAGCCCAAACCAAATTCCATCTGAGCCAATTCACTTTCCACACTTGCCAAGATATTTTTACTTACCTAGGTGAACTTCCACTCCCAGTTAAACATATCATGTAACTACCAATTTTGTCATAGGCAGCTTGAAGCTTCCCCTGACAGCCTACGTTTCCCCCTTTTCCAACAATACCACCATCATTAATTTCAAAACAGCCAAAACGATATCGTTATTGCACCAAAATTCTTAGTGAACCAACATCTTCCCTTCATTTAATAATTTGAAGCCACCTCATGTGGTTTTTATCCTGTGGTGGGCAAAACCTAATATACACCATACCTTATGTGATCCCTTCCATGATTCCTAAAAACGCATTCTTGTTAGGAACAATGGGCAAATTTTCTATCATCCTACAGTTAGGTACCTTAAACAAAACCAATTAACCCCATTTCCAGCCCGAAGTATAGCTCCAATCTTTCTCAGTGTAAGAGAGAGTCTATTGATTACTTACATAGTTAAAATGAGAAGGCCTATATTTTTTGAAAATATCATGATGGTTTTTGTAGGCATCCATTGATTGCTGGTTTGGATGCAGATTACCATCATAGTTACATTCCTCTTCTTCTTTTTTTGAAAATTTTGGGGTTTTCTCTCATGATAAGGAGATCACACGCTTTAGAGTAAGCCATTAGATTCATGAATCTTTATGAGGCCGCAGCTGATTTCTGTTTCGAACTGAAAATGATAATAATTTTATTTATGCTGTAGAATCCTAGCCAAGATCATCTCAATCTACTTGCGATTCCAGCTGGCATCAGAATGAAAAAAAGTGTGGATCTGATTGTGAGAAAGGTATAATCTTTTTCATTGTACATTAAAAGTCTTATCAGATTTATATCTTCTCATTTTATCTTTAAAGTTCAGTTCATTTCAGAGAATTTCGCAGTTATCTTGTTCCATTATGATGGGAACATAAATGACTGGAGTGACCTCGAGTGGAGCAACAAAGCAATTCATATTGCTGCCAGGAAGCAAACCAAGTGGTAATTCATTTTTATTGTATCCATGATATGATCTCAATATTTTGACCACCATTTCTTTAATTGATCGGTGAACTCACTTTTATCTGCCTTTTATTTTGTGTCCATTGCAGGTGGTTTGCTAAACGTTTTCTCCATCCCGATGTTGTTTCCATTTATGATTACATTTTCCTATGGGATGAAGATATAGGAGTAGAGAACTTCCACCCAAGAAGGTACTGTTTTGATACATTTTTCAGAAGTAAATTTTAATGTCCTTGCTACATAATAAGCCAAAGTTCGTCTTTCAACTTTTAAATTACTCATTAATTTTTCATCTAATTGTACAGTTAGTGATCATTTTCTTTAATGAAAAATATCTTAGGTATAAAAGAAAGTCTGAAAGCATCCATATTCCATAAAGCTAATGAGGTGTGTTCTTTATGAGATTTGCCTATTCGTGGCCATTCATTGGAGATCGGAGGTGTTGTTTTTTCTTTAAAAAAAATTGTCCATTGTTCTAACTAACAATGTGATGGGAGCAACTTCTTTATGACGTAATACGCGACTAAGGATTTACGAGCTAGCCTAGACTCAGTTAGAAGTGGTGGCCTTGTGTTACTACTTGTTGAGTTGACGATCATAGATTCATAGTTAAAGTGTGTTTCACTTACTATCGATTAGCTAATTAACGTCGAGTCTACCCTTATAGGTACTTGGACATAATGAAATCTGAAGGCCTGGAAATATCTCAACCCGCTCTTGATCCCAAGTTATCATCAGATGTTCACCACAAAATTACAATCCGCAAAAAGAAAATGATGGTCCACAGGTAGCATCATGTTCACATTGCAATTTCTTGTAAGACACATACGTCACCTACAGGTATGACATGTATTTCTCAGGAGTATATACAGTCAAAGAACAAATTCAAAGTGTTACAATTATTCGGAGGGACCTCCATGCACAGGGTATGCTGTCTCACAATATCTAAATACAATAAGAAATTATCTGCTCATGCTTATAAGCTCATTTTGTAAAGTAGATGGGTAGAAGGAATGGCACCGGTGTTTTCAAGTTCAGCTTGGCATTGTGTATGGCATCTTATTCAGGTAATTTCCTGCTGAATAAAGAAACTTCCTGGTGCCTCTGGTTGTCTTATTTACATGCATGTAACTTTTTTCTCATCGTGGTCTACATACAGAAATTAAAATAATTTTATATTAAATTTCAGAACGATCTAATCCATGGGTGGGGAATGGACATGAAACTCGGCTACTGTGCCAAGGTAATGTTCACCCAGAACATCTATTCTGTATGCGAGTTGACATTTTTTTGTAGGTATTGTCTTCTCTAAATTCAGGGCTGTCGTGGCCCAACAAGATATTTTGTTAGGACATTTACAAGATGTCTGTTTCTGAATGTACCATAACAAAATGAAGTTGTTTCACACAGTTTTCTTTAACTTCATGTAAAGTTGGTGGATTGCTAAATGTAAGTTTGGGGTCTGAATTAGGATTATTTTCAGATGTATTTTTTTGGGAGGTTGAATTTAAGGATTTGTGAATCTTACGTGAAATTTTGAAATCATTAATAATAATTCGAAAGGAATCAGATAAATAGATATACAGGTCCTATGCTCATATATACGATCCTTAATTATAAACATATAATAGAAAAATGATTTCCCTTTGATCAGTATCGATATGCACTTTTTAATTTCTATAAAATATATTTTTCGAAGAATTGTATTATTTTCGGAACTGACGCAATACTATATTTAATTGTTTACAATCTCCTTGTAATAAATATTCTGAAGAAATGATTGCTTTCATAGGGTGATCCAAGGAAGAAAGTCGGAATCATTGACAGCGAATTCATCGTCCATCATGGGATACAAACTCTTGGAGGATCTTCTCGGCCTAAGGTTACATACTCTTTTGAAATATCTTGTCTCATTGTCTTAATGTTCTTAAGCATTTACCTCTCAGACTATGTATGATTGTTTTTCAACGATATTCACTTGTGTAGAAAACATGTTGTTAATTAGCTATTCAAGACTGAGCTAGTGATGCCTGAACTATTTGTTATACCTGTAGTTTGTTCATAGATCGGAGGCTTACACCTTTCTCATGAAATGAAAATTGCCAGTAGCTTTACATATTAATTTGTTAGGTACAATATCTTGCTCTTGTGATCTACATTAAATTATATACAACAGTTAAAAGCAGTCATTCGGCTAGTACATTTCGTTCAACTCTTGGACATCCATCCACACGTAGAATCTTACTATGCTGTCGGTTTAAATCTCAGATTGATTCTTCTTCGTTATCTTCATCGAGGTATAGGAATCCCAACTAAGAAATCGATGTGAGAATTGAGGTGAGTTTTTTTTCCACATCAACTTTATCGTGTTTGTTACGCCACAAAGAATCCAGATATTATTTTCAATGTAACAGAGCAGGAGAAGGGCGAAATCCGAACTTCATATATTCGAAAATCGTTGGAAGGAAGCCACCAAGGAAGACAATAATTGGATTGATACGTTTACTCGCCCAAGGAAGACAAGACGGCCAGCAAATATAAAAAAGAACACCATTCCCACACAATAGAATGGTAATGCACAAATATAATCCATTAGAGTTCCTAAATATCTCAGGTTTTAGAGATTAAAAAATAACACATGAATACAGTTCACTGTTTTTATTGTATTATTGTGTATATGATCGTATAGAGTATATTAATGAATTCCATAGGGTATAATTAACTATTTATGTGACAGATGAATGTTTGAGCATTGTTAGTGCTAATTTTATTTTTACTTAGGTGCCTTATTTTTTTCGAAGTTTTGAAGCTTGGCGAGGTAAAAAGCACAAATGATTTAACATGACAACTTGAAGATCTGTTGCATTCCTTATTTGTGATGATGGAAGATCTTCTAGTCCAACGTACAGTTAAGCACAAACAGTTTTGGCCAATGAGTAAAGGTCTAAGCTTTTTATGTTTTGTGACAAGTATTATTGAAGGTAGGGCATCTTGGTGGTTGTATAATCTAACTTATTTATGCGCAAGAATGTCGTGTTTGTTGTTTTGGTTGTCGTATGGAAAAGGAAGATCTCCTAGCAAAAACTTCGGCATTGTTCAAAATCAAGATATTGTTTAAAGAGAGTTGATGAATTAGTTGTTGGCATTTCATTAAAATAAAATAACCCATTTTAACGTGTGAAATCAGTGGCAAATCGCATCTGTTGAAATTCTAGTCAAGCTTGAATTTGATGAATGAAGCTCATTAGAAATAGAATCATAATGAGTTGGATGGAATAACATTCTGTCTGTTTCCAGGTTCCAGAACAAATTGACCTTGTCTGGACATAATTGGATCCTATAATGTCCTTCGTAGCTCAAATCAAAGTGGATCCTACATACGACATCGGGCCCTAATCTGAGTTGAAACATTGACTACATGAGTTCTCCATAAATAAATAAAGAACTCTCCATATAAAGACCGACACATATAGATTCCAATCAGTTGGATATTTAAAATCCAATTATTTGTACTATCTAATTCGAAGAGAGATCCGCAAGGTGAGAAGAAGAAAAAGTAGTAGTGAAGTGGTATACCAGTAAACTGAAAATTGACCCTCCGATCACCCAATGTATAGTGGAAATTGACTACCCAATGTAGAAAGATCAAGACGAGTGACACTATTTGCTTGAATGTACTTGTGAAGTACCGATATTAGAGCAATGTTAAGTTTTTCAATTTTATTTTGGTACACTTATAAAATTCATATATTGTTTGGTGCACTTGGAATCAGACGTCATTGAATGCTGTTAGCCAAATAAATGGAAAATGGAACAAAAATGGTTGATATTGCAAATACCCTAAACTCAAACCATGACGTAGAACAGGAAGGGAGAAATAGACTTACCACCATCCAATTCCAATCATGTTGATCCAGTGTGCATCTTCACCACCTATATAGCATCCATGACAATGAGAGGGAACAATCTTGGTAGGGGTGACGATTTCATAGTATAATTTGTACTTTATTTGGTTAAAAAATCGAGGTTACAAACCTCTTATAACACATTTCGATTGCTTAAGATCAAATATAATTAATCATTGACCAACTAAACAATATTACGTAACAGTACCGTGAGGTTAAGTTGGACACCCCAAGGAGTCGGTATGTTCAAGCCCACAAGAGTGTCAATATTAGATCACCGTCTTCCTTTTGCGCCTTATGTTCATTCATAAACAAATTTTAACCTCAAAAAAAGTTTCATTAATGGCAAAATTCCTGAGATTCAATGTTTCGAAGAATATTAAGGGTTAGTTTCTCAAAAAAAAAATAGTTTTTTTCCTCCGTTCGTGAATTTCTTTGAATCCATGATAAATATCTTGAAAAAACGACTGATAATATAGTTTTTATTTCGATTAATTAAGTTTGGTATATTATTATAACTTAATAATTTTGAAATTTGTTGTACATATATGAGGACTTTGGAAGTTGGAGGTTTTGTTTGTACTTGCAAAAATGTCAGGCAGATGCTAATTACCTCTGCTTTTTACACCTTGCTGTCATTTTGGAAAACAAATGATTTTTACACTAATTTGTGAATCAAAATCATATTTGGATGATATGTTGTCGATGTGGTGGTCTTTGTATGTGTTCTTGTTATCTTATGATATAGAAATGTATAGATAAATTTGTCATTCATGACAACTATTGTTTTGATGGATTATGATGATATGCATGAACAACATTTTCTTCCTTCATTACACATTTTTTTTGTGGGTTTTTAAACTTTATTATCATTCTTTTTTACTCTTAATAGATTTCAAACATGGACAAAACTCATGATACTTTGTGTTTATCACGGCGGGGGAAGAGAAATATATATGCGTCAAGACACAACCCTCGAGATCTTCACTTATTTATTTATTTTCAATGGCAATCATTTGAACCATCATTTTTATGTTTGAGTTTTTTTCCTAGAAAAGATGATGTTCGAATAACCTTGTTCTCCATCGACGATGTGCAAATAACGAAATTGGACTTCCTTTGACAACTAAGTGGTTAAAGGTAAACGACGAAGTGTTCTAAGACAAAAAACTAACTACACAAATAAATAACAAAACCTTCGTTATAAGACAGTCAAGGGATCTAAGTTATAGACTAAGTGATGACAACTAATCACTTACGGAAACAAAATAATAAACCAAGGAAAATGTTTACTGGACGTTGGCGTCAAGGGTGCCTGTAAAAAGGACAACCCTCTACTTAAAAAAAACAACCCCCATACGTAAAAAGATACTCACAGAAGTGATGATGCAAAATGATGGACAAATCTATTGTTTAAAAAGGACAACTCTCCTATATAAAAAGGACAAACCCCATGTTTAAAAATGAAGTGCGTCCTGGACGCCCCCACATCCATGTATAAGGTTTATAAACTAAGTTGTCGAATGTGAAAAAATAGGTGACGTAAGAGAACCACTAACTTCCTGTATAACAAACTTGGCCTTCGCTAGAAACTAAGTGATTGTATGTGAAACACTAAGCGATCTAAGAGTAAAACGAATTGCACAAATAACTAACTGGATCTCTATTAAAAACTAAGTGGTCCACTAGAAACACTAAGTGGTCTTAGGTGAAACATTAAGACCATCCCTTACGGGATTAAAAACCAAGGTCATCCCAGGTCGGTCGTCCAACGACCTGGGATGACCAGGTCATCTCCCCCTTAATGGGGGAGATGACCGGGTGGTGGACGACCGGGTCGTCGACCCGGTTGTCCATTTTATTATTATTTTCTGTTTTTTTTGTTTTGATTTTTTGTTTAAGTTTTTTTTAATTTTTTTTGAAAATGCGTTTTATAATTGTTTTGATTTTTTAGAATTTTTTTATTTTTTTAATTTTTACCAAGATGAACCCCCAAATGATGTGGATGAGAGAGATAGGTTGTTGTGAGTTGTGTTGGGTTGTGGTTAAGAGGTGAATAGTGTAGGAAAGAGAAGAAAGTAGGTTGAGGAAAAAGAAAGCTGACGTGGAAGAGAGAGAAAACTGATTTTAAAGAGAAAGAGAACTGATGACCTAAGAGTGTGATTGAGACGACAACTTCAGCCTTTAGTCGCACGACTAACGCCGACAAGAAGTCAGAAACAGGTTTGGGACGCTAACTTAAATCTCTAGTTGGAAGTTGTGGCGGCTACAAGTCGCCATTTTTTTCCCGATTTGTAGCCGCGAGAAAAAGCTTTGGCTTGAAATAGTCGCACGGCTACAACACTACTACACAAGGAAAGGGTGGCAACGGATTTGTCCTTTCGTATTTGAAAGATTAGGGTGGATGTTTTTTTTGAGGGGGGCAATGGTGATTGCCAATCACTGATTGGGGGTGAAAATTGTTAGGTTGTCAGTGGCAAAAGGGTTTGTCGTCGTGAAGGAGATGAGGGGGTGATTATTTTGCATCTATGCCTTAGTCATAAACTTTTTTTTTAAATGTTGTTTAATTTGATTTAAGTGGAGGATGTGCGGATGTATATTTTTCTTTCATTCTAACGTTACTCATTTTTAATTGATTAAAAATATTTATTGTTGACAGTTTAATTTTGTATATAAAAGAAAATGTACTGTGAAAATGACTAGATTTCTTCAAAAAAATGTTTTGGCTAAAACTATGATGTGTTAAGTAGAAAGTGAAATATTATTGTATAGTTACTCTCAATAGTTGTTGTTTGACCTTTTAAAAAAAATCTTTGCTTGTACTACATGTATTTAAGGTTGTTTTTGTCATTTACAATTCAAGTACGGTCTCCAAGTTGCTGAAACAAACAAAATAAATAATAGTGGTCGGATAGAACGTCGCTTATCAAATGAAACCCCTGTAACTTCAAGTCTCGCGACTGATAGCCTCATTTACTAGCCGCAAGAAGAAGTTCCAATCGCTACCTATGTGATGTAAGACTAAAACGAACTACGCAAATAACTAATTGGACCTCCTTCAGTATCTAAGTGGTCGAAGGAGAAACATGAAGTGTTGCACGACAAAAAACTAAATGGACAAATAACTAACTGAACCTTCATTATAAACTGGGTAAACTAAGGGTCGGTTAGGAGAGATTCTAGGAAATCGATTTTGGGTTAAAATCTGATTTTCAAGAATAAGATTCCTAGTCATAATTGATTTCAACAAATTGGGTGTTTGGATCAAGATTTTCAGAACCCAACTGGTTTTCGAACCGATAAAGCTTTGATTTTGGTTCAATATTATTGGACTATTGATGACGTCAGCATTTTTGAGACCCGAAGTTGGACCGGACTGAATAAATATAAACGGTCGGACCGATTTGAACTGATTTCTGTAAAATCATTTAATATATACACACCAAACGTTAAAAATAATTCATGATATCAAACACAATTTGTTTAATTAAGCAAATTTGTTATCTTTACATAACTCCAAAATTTTGCTTGAATAAAAATTAGAAAAAATATTATTTGGATTAAGAATCTAAAATCAAAATCAATTTTCAATACTATCCATGACATCATACTTACGAAGGGGTTTAGTAAGGGATAGTAGGGTTTGTGGGTGGAGAGTTTTTGTTTGTAAGAATTGCAAAAAAATTATCATATTTCTGTTTTTAAAAAATTTGGAAAATTTGAAATATTTTTATGTCCGGTCCAACCAAACGGTCCGACCCGGTTCATAACAGTTTGACTAGAGACTCGAGTTTTTAGCTGAACCAGCCGCTGGACCATCGGTTCCGGTCTGGTTTTTAAAATCTTAGTTTGGATACCAAATATTCTAAAAAAGGACTAATTTACTAGAATAGCCCGTGCTCCATCTTCTCCCCCATCATTTTGCAGACCAAACGATTGGCGTCAAATTCTAATCTCCACAAAAAAATTAACCTATTTCACCACTAATTTTCCTCAAACATATCAAACAAAAAAAACCCAACCAATTTCACCAACATTTTTTGTTGCATACACAGAAGAAAAAACCAAAAAAAGACAAAATAAGACTGACTGTGTTGCATGTGAAGTGGCTAGACGAAAAACAAAGCTACAAGAAAGGAGAAAATGGAGTTTACGGAGGAAATTGGACAAAAAAGAAGGAAGATAATTGTTGCATGCATATCCATTTTAGAAAACGAACAAGAAACTCGTCACATCTTTGCCACCTAAAAATATATCCGAAAATGAACCAGAAAAATAGAGAAAGGGTTCTGGTGTTGGATGGGTTGAAGTACGAGGCTGCGTGGAAGAAGCAGCAAGAATTTGGAAAAATGTAAGAAGAGAAGGAATAGTAAAAAGGCAGTGTTTGGTGGAAAGGTTGTAGAAGCAAAAAAAGGTATTTTTCTTCCAAAAATCCAAGAACAGTAATCTAAAATCAATTTCTTTTCCGACTCCAGAGGAGAGAGACATACGAGTGCATGTTTTGCGGACCAAAATCTAATTTTGGGTTGAGAATCGATTCTCAACTCAGGTGTTTTGCTAATCTGAATAGATTTTCTAAAGGGAAATGTTTGTTGAACGCAGTGCGTCACGGACGCGCTCTACGTGGACATCCATGTCAGACATTACGTGGCTAAAGCATGAATGTTTTTTTGTTTTTTCTTCCTGATGTCCACTCAAATCACATTAAATGCGTTTCAACTCAGCACATTCTCTCTCTCCACCCAAATACAAATATGATGACACTCTTTCTTTCTTCTTCATTCTTTCTCTCCAGAATAAATCACCATTTCGAGCAAGATATTAGGTCGAAGAAGCGTCTGATGCCGACTCCCAGGATTCTTCACAACGTAAGCAGCGTGAATGGGACGGTGCGAAGACTTCCCGATGTTCTTGTCAGCGTTAGCATCGTGAATGTGACGATCCGGTGGTGAAGACTTCGCACCACAACATCTTTGCTGCACTGTTGGAGTGCCCGTGACAGAAAAAGAATGAAGAAGAAAGAAAGAGTGTCATCGACCGTCCCATTCACGTTACTTACGTTGTGAAGAACCCTGAGAGTCGGCATCAGACGCTTCTTCGAAATAATATCTTCCTCGAAATGGTGATTTATTCCGGAGAGAGGTACAACGCTCCGTGGTGAAGACTTACGTATGTTCAGTTTATGTTGTACATCTCTCCATAATAAATCACCATTTCGAGTAAGATATTACGTCGAAAAAGCGTCTGATGCCGACTCCCAAGGTTCTTCACAACGTAAGCAGCGTGAATGAGACGGTCATGTTTAAGTCTTACATCTTCTTTCCGATTTACTGGGAAAATATATATTATCTTTGTAATTTGTGTGTGTTTGTATTGTTTGTTTGTGTGTGATTTACTGGGAGAAGATATATTATTTTTGTAATTTTTGTGTGTTTGTGTTTGTGTTTGTGTTTGTGTTTGTATTGTTTGTTTGTCTTTGTGCTCTCATTGTATCTTATTGTGTAATAGTTACCATCAATAATATGTACCATCAATATCTCATTGTGCTCTCATTGTATCTACATAAACAGGACAAACTTTCTACATAAACTGGACAAACATTCTACATAAACAGGACAAACTTTCTACATAAACAGGACAAACTTTGTACATAAACAGTACAAACTTTCTACATAAACTGGACAAACATTCTACATAAACAAGACAAACTTTCTACATAAACAGGACAAACTTTCTACATAAACAGGACAAAACAGGACAATCTTTCTACATAAACAGGACAAAACAGGACAAACTTTCTACATAAACAGGGAATCTGAGATGCTATTTTTTCCCTAAACGTAATTCTTGTGGGGTAAAATATACAGTGGGAGGTTTGTTGAGTTTGTGCGGGGGTGGCAGGGGGCGGCAGCCCCTGCGGGGGACGTGAGTCCCCCCCGCAAAGCGAGCGGACAGAGGGAGCGCGCTTTGCGGACGTTTTTTTGTTTCGACATCATATTATTGCATTCCATATATTGATTCCGGACTGCAAATACACTTATTCCGGACAGCAAATACACTTATTCCGGACAGCAAATCCACTTATTCCGGACAAACTTTATGTTTCGTTTCTGGAAACACTTTATTCTTAAATCGGACAACAAATACACTTATTCCGGACAAACTTTCTGTTCCGTTTCTGGACACATTTTCTTCTTATTCTGGACAACTACACTTATTCCGGACTGCAAATACACTTATTCCGGACAGCAAATACACTTATTCCGGATAACAAATCAACTTATTCCGGACAAACTTTATGTTCCGTTTCTGGACACACTTTATTCTTAAACCGGACAACAAATACACTTATTCCGGACAGCAAATACACTTATTCCGGACAAACTTTCTGTTCCGTTTCTGGACACATTTTCTTCTTATTCTGGACAACTACACTTATTCCGGACTGCAAATACACTTATTCCGGACAGCAAATACACTTATTCCGGATAACAAATCAACTTATTCCGGACAAACTTTATGTTCCGTTTCTGGACACACTTTATTCTTAAACCGGACAACAAATACACTTATTCCGGACAACAAATACACTTATTCCGGACAGCAAATACACTTATTCCGGACAAACTTTATGTTCCGTTTCTGGACACACTTTCTTCTTATTCTGGACAACTACACTTATTCCGGACTGCAAATACACTTATTCCGGACAGCAAATACACTTATTCCGGATAACAAATCAACTTATTCCGGACAAACTTTATGTTCCGTTTCTGGACACACTTTATTCTTATTCCGGACAACAAATACACTTATTCCGGACAGCAAATACACTTATTCCGGACAAACTTTCTGTTCCGTTTCTGGACACATTTTCTTCTTATTCTGGACAACTACACTTATTCCGGACTGCAAATACACTTATTCCGGACAGCAAATACACTTATTCCGGACAACAAATCAACTTATTCCGGACAAACTTTATGTTCCGTTTCTGGACACACTTTATTTTTAAACCGGACAACAAATACACTTATTCCGGACTGCAAATACACTTATTCCGGACAGCAAATACACTTATTCCGGACAACAAATCAACTTATTCCGGACAAACTTTATGTTCCGTTTCTGGACACACTTTATTCTTAAACCGGACAACAAATACACTTATTCCGGACTGCAAATACACTTATTCCGTACAGCAAATACACTTATTCCGGACAGACACATAACGTTAACAGGACAAACACATAATGTAAACTGCACACACACATAAAGTAAGCTAGACAAATTAAGTTGATTCAACGTAAAACTTAAAAACAAATATTTTATTATGATAAGTGTGGGCTCTGCACGAATAATGAGACTGCACGATGTCCTAGGGTCTGCACACTGTCTTATCTGTGTATTGGGAAATGAATCGTTCAACTTAAAGAACCGGCGTTTTTTAAAAAGACAAAAACGCGCGAAGAGAAATTTCGCTGACTGGACGCTGACTCAAAGAAAAATATCTGAGCTGTACAGATCCACGTAAGGTGCGTCCGTGACGCGCGCGTCCGTCTATAACTGTTCTTTTCTAAAATCTTTCTCAGGAAATAATCCAAATATACCCTAAGTGATCTAAGTTATAGACTAAGTGATGAAAGACTAAACACTAACAGAAGCAAAATGATAAACTAAGTTGTCGAATTTGAAAAACTAAGCAATGCAAGACTAACACTTACTGTGCAAATAACTAACTGTACCTCCATTAGAAACTAAGTGGTAGCATGTGAAACACTAAGTGATACAAGACTAAAACTAACTGCGTAAATAACTAATTGAACCTCCATCAAATTAAAACTAAGTGGTCGTAGGTGAAATACTAAGTGACGCAAGACTAAAACTAACTGCACAAATAACTAACTCGATCTCCTTCACCAACTAAGTGGTCATAGGTCAAATATATACTAAGTGATGCAAATAACTAAATGGACATCTTTCAACAACTAAGTGATCAAAAGGGAGAGGTAGCACCGGAAGAGCAAATTTTTTTGTTATTAGACTTTTGACATTACCTCTGTAACCAAAAAATATGAACTAATATCTTAAGCATAATGGTGACTATCTGAATCTTCATTAATAATGCTAAATCATTCATAATATATGTAAATATTATATCATATACTAGAACATAAGACAACATTTCTTCATCAAAGAAACTCGAGATACCACACAAAAACCACAATCAAATCAAAACCAGCCAACCACGCAGCCCATACCACCAAACTTCTTTGAAGCAACATTAAGATCAAACGAAAAACATTTTAAAAGAAACAACAAACGCCTCCAAAATCCCAAAATCAAAAGGTGCTATTTTGTTCCTACTCCAAACCCCATAACTCCTTTTCTTTTCTTTTTTGGCAAATTCCATGAAACATCAAAGGGTTATTTGCTTGGGTAGATCCCAAAAGGTGCACAATTGGCGAAATATACTTGGATTTTTACTATTCACTTGGGTGCACCTCATTTCAAACATAATTGCTTGCATACCCTCGGACCGTTTATGGAGCCCACTCCGTTAAATTTTCTGTTGATTTATTTACAAAACACACCCTCTAAAATTCAAATATCCTTAAAATTAAATATAAAAACACAAAACAAATATTTTCTTTACAAACACACCATTCTTCTCATTCTCTCTCTTTTGTTCTCTCTCTACTCTCTCTCTCTTATTTTCTCTCTCCTCTCTCTCTTGTTCTCTCTCTCTCCTCTCTCTACTCTCTCTCTACCCTCTCTCCTCTCTTTCTCTATTTTGTTATCTCTCTACTCTCCACTCTCTCTTGTTTTCTCTCTCCTCTCTCTCTCTCTACTCTCTCTCTTGTTCTCTCTCTCTCTACTCTCTCTCCTCTCTCTACTCTCTCTCTATCTCTTCGGTTCTCTCATCACCTTCTCTCTTTCTCTCTCTCATAATCTCTCTCTTTCTCTCTCCTCTCTCTCTCATGTTCTCTCTTCTCCCTCTCTCTCTCGAATTCTCTCTCTCTCTTCTCTCTCGAATTCTCTCTCTCTCTCTCTCTCTCATCTCCCTCTCGAATTCTCTATCCTCTCTCTCTTTTCTCCCTCTCGAATTCTCCTTCTCAAACTTAAAAAGATCCGAACAACAGAAGAGAGTGAGGAAAGCAGCAGCAGTGCATCTTTTCCTTTTCCTCATTTGAGCAGGTTGTGTTTAGATGATCTGCCAATGCTCACATCTATCTCTTCAAGGCTACTCCAAAATGTAAAATTTCTTGTTGTGGTGGAATGTCCCATGCTCAAGAAACTGCCCCCTTTCTCTTCCAACACCAAAATAAGATGCAGTTGGAGTTGGTGGGAATGCCTGGAATTGGATGATCATTCAAAGGCTAAGTCAAACATGCAGGCCGAACAATTG
Organism: Triglochin maritima; assembly: GCA_963682175.1. Taxonomy (NCBI): domain Eukaryota; kingdom Viridiplantae; phylum Streptophyta; class Magnoliopsida; order Alismatales; family Juncaginaceae; genus Triglochin; species Triglochin maritima. The sequence goes on along the minus strand of OY821771.1, from coordinate 27,454,642 downwards.
GAAGAAAAGAGAGAGAGGAGAGAGAATTTGAGAGGGAGAAAAGAGAGAGAGGATAGAGAATTCGAGAGGGAGATGAGAGAGAGAGAGGAGAGAGAGGAGAGAGAGAGGAGAGAGAGAATTCGAGAGAGAGAGAGAGAGAGAGAGAAAGAGGGAGAAGAGAGAACATGAGAGAGAGATAGAGGAGAGAGAAAGAGAGAGAATAGGAGAGAGAGAAAGAGAGAAGGAGAAGAGAGAACCGAAGAGAGAGAGAGTAGAGAGAGAGGAGAGAGAAAGAGAACAAGAGAGAGAGTAGCGAGAGAGGAGAGAGAAAACAAGAGAGAGAGAGAGTGGAGAGTAGAGAGAAAACAAAAGAGAGAAAGAGAGGAGAGAGGGTAGAGAGAGAGGAGAGAGAGTAGAGAAAGAGGAGAGAGAGAGAGAGAAAGAGGGAGAAGAGAGAACATGAGAGAGAGATAGAGGAGAGAGAAAGAGAGAGAATAGGAGAGAGAGAGAAAGAGAGAAGGAGAAGAGAGAACCGAAGAGAGAGAGAGGAGAGAGAGTAGAGAGAGGAGAGAGAGAGAACAAGAGAGAGAGTAGCAAGAGAGGGGAGAGAGAAAACAAGAGAGAGTGGAGAGAGAGAGAGAGAGTAGAGAGAGAACAAAAGAGAGAGAATGAGAAGAAGGGTGTGTTTGTAAAGAAAATATTTGTTTCGTGTTTTTATATTTAATATTAAGGATATTTGAATTTTAGAGTGTGTGTTTTGTAAATAAACCAACCGAAAATTTAACGGAGTGGGGCCCATAAACGGTCTGAGGGTATGCAAGCAATTATGTTTGAAATGAGGTGCACCCAAGTGAATAGTAAAAATCCAAATGTATTTCGTCAATTGTGCACATTTTGAGGTCTACCTAAGCAAATGACCCAACATCAAATGTCATACCCTCCTTCCAATTTAGCAACAAAATACCCATTACTAAAAGTGCTATTTCTAACTTTTCTTACTCCGTAATCCCACCCCCGTTTCTCAATCGCAAATTTCACTTGACATCAAAGTCTCATCTCCCCTCTTACTTTATCACCAAAATCCTCAAAGCCAAAAGTGCTGTTTCTTTCCTACTCTGATCCCACTCCTCTTTCCCTATTGCAAATTCTACATGACATAGAAATATCTTTACCACTCAATTGAAATATTCTAAACCAAAGGTGTTATTTTTTATTTATTTTCTACTCCAAACTCTGTCTATTGCAAATTCCATATGATATACAAATCTCACCTCTTTCTCCCTCTTTATCACCAAATATAAAAATTTCTAAAAAAAAGGCACCACTTTTGATTATCCAACTCCAAATTCCACTAGGTAAATTGGTTAAATTGAAGTAGTGGGTATAAATATCCTTATATTTATAATTAACAAACAAGTAAAAAGACCACAAGAATAAAAAGTATCAATTGCAAACTTAGGCCCCATTATGACAACCAGAGGTTTCGAATCTTTGATTTCAAAAACATATTTTTGAGGTTGACATGTAATTGAAATAATGTATTTTGAAAACACAGTATATTATGCAATAATGTGTTTGGATAAAAATACTCAGTACTCGTAAAACCTTATAAGGTTTCATGAGAAATGAAAAGGGAGAAGACACACGACATGATTCAGAAGAAAAAAAAGGTCTTACTTCTTTAAAAAAATGTGTTTTCACCAAAAATTGTAGGTTTATAGTCCATTATTTGGGGCTGTCCAAACACCCTTGTAGGTTTAAAATACCATATTATCTAAAAAATGTTTTTTTGTTTCAAAAACGTATTATTTCAAATTATTAAAAGATGACCTTAGTCGACCGCTTTTTCCAAGGCTACTCTAATGTGTCTGTATCGACCTCTTGTCTTCTGGATTTGTACTTCAACATGTAAGGATTTGGTAAATAGACTAAAGTTGGCAACTCAGTTGATCTAACGTCGTTTCACATTTCACTAATTATCATGCGTGGCGTGCAAATTAAGAAATACAAACTTCTTAATTTGGTTTGTTCTATGGTTAATTGATGAGTAGCATATCATAGACACATTTCACTAATTATCATGACACAACATGAAGATCATGTGGCTCAAGGGTCACGGGACAAAAAGATAAGACACAATCCTGTGCCGACTCATAATGAAGCTGGTCCATGTTATTCTCAATTTGAATCGAATCCTCCATTAAGTGATCATGAATTGAAACCCCAAATCCCTCAGACTCACTAGGAGTTTGAATTTGAAAGATTATGCTTTGAATTTGTGGATGTGGTGGTGGTTCGATATCAGAAGAAAAATTCTCATGTTGACAAGAAAGGTTACTCTCCTCACGTTCACGTAATTGCTGCATCATTTGACTCACTTGCAGTGTCATGCTTTGTATGGACTGTTGAGTTGTTTCCATGAACGTAAGCAAAGTTTGTTTCAAGGAATCGGGTATGCGGTCAACTATGAGGTCCAAGTCAGAACTTGGGAAATTTTGGGGTTGGGTGTTGACGGACTGAGAATGAGTCCAATGATTTGAAGTGGGGTGTTGGTAGAATTCTGGGTATTCGGGAGGAGGATACTGGGGTGAAAATGATGTATAAGAATTTGAATAAGAATTGTCTCCACACGAATCCATTCCTCCCGGGTTGTATGTGGATGCGTAATGGTTATATTGAACATTTTGGGAAAATGTATACTCATATGCTCTGGGGGAACATAAGGACATTCCCCGATAACATGACCACTCAACCAACAACAATCGCACGGTACGACTACTAGAGGCACCGTTGCACTCATGTCGTCTACCGCACGCATGAAAGAGGCCAAAGTTTGTTGTAATGTCTCAGTTTGTTGACCAGCATATGATCCAACATAACTAGATGGTGGTCTAGCAGTCGGTACCTCTTTCATATTGTCCCAATCTGAAGATTGCTCAGCCTCACAATTAAGATTGTCCCAACCATAAGGGGTGTTTATCTGAGGCACCCCAGGATGCATGAGTCCGGAGTACAAGGGAGAATTGTCCTGGTCCCAACAATGATATGGATGGTCGGTCATCTAACCATCCATCTCAACAAAAAACTCTCGAGTCGACCACTCTTACCACCACGAGGCTAAGCTCGTCAAAAGTGCTCAACTCGACCTTAAAACGCTAACAAAGAGTGTAAAGGGGAGGAGACTAGAACGTAGAAGTAGGTGAGAAGAAGATGACTCAGGAGAGAAGGGAAGAGTCCCTAGAGCTAGCGTGGGTAGGGGGTGAAGGTAGAAGCCTAATCTAGCAAGCACAACTCAAACAATATTTGGCTATGGGTCCTTAGGCTAGACGACGCCTAACTTCAAGTTCCCTAGTCTCGACACGCCTCACCTCCCTACAACGAAGACCACAATACCCAGCAAGTGATACCAAATCTGGAGATCCAGTACCCCCTACTATCGACAAGGTAGGCAACGCCGATCAGGCCATGATGGTCTCAACTAGATCACTCTCCTAGTGCGTCCGAAATCCTTAGGGTGAATGCCTACTTGCTTTTAGAATTAAGGCTTTATTAAGAGTGGTTTTTGGGGAAAAGGAAAGGTGATGAAATCCCCCACCTTATCTTGTATGGGACAACCCCTCCTTAGTTGTGTTTTGATCCTAAATCTAGCAATCAACTCTCCAATCAAACGCTCAACTCACTCTTGTCCCGATGCAATTCCTACTAAGTAATGCATGGTCATACAAAATGCATGAATGAGAGTAGGAAATGCGTATCTCACGCCAACACTCAACAAATGAAAGTAAGCTAAAATAAAAGACAACTACGTGCATAAGTCAAGTATATGATGCATGACCTAAACAAGTAAGAATGCTTAATCTTTTGCTTTGGATTTTAGTGGCCAAGTTGATTAAAGGGGATTGATTTTTACTCTGGGAGCAAACTAAACGTCAAAACATGCAAGATTGCGCTCCCAGACAACTACACTGAAACACAAAACAACCAGAACAAAAATGGGAGCAAATGAAGCTCACCAGGCCGCCAATTGGCGGTCCCAGACCGCTGATTGGCGGTCACTGTTGTGCCTTTTGTTGTCCAATTCCTCCAGTTGCCTCCCTTTGAGCCTGAGGATCCCTGAAACAAACCAAAACTAAAAACGAAAAATTAAAACCACTCGAATCGTCCCAACCAAAGTCTGGATAGAACACCTCCCTGGCAACATTGCCAAAAACTTGATTGAAGTGTTAAAATTTTATAGCACTAGGAAAGTAAAAGAATACAAGCTACCCAAGGATCATGACAAACAAATATATCGATATTAAATGCTACACATTAACATGACCCTAACAATGCACGCACAAGAAAACAAAATTAAAGAAAAAAGACCCGAATATGTACTCCCCCGCAACGACGCCAAAAACTTGATTGAACATTTTAATTAACCGCAAGTGCATGGCCGCGTTGAAGCGGTGACAAATACGGGTCGATCCACAGGGAGGTGTGTCGACTTTAGTTTGTTTGAAGGTGAGTGGGAAAGAAATGACAGAAAGGAGTTATGATCAAACTACACTAAAATGCAAAAGGAAATGGAAAATAAGCAATAAAACTAAACCCCATAGGGGGTAGAGAAGGAATGTGAATACAAAGATATGTATATGTGTGTGTATTCAATTATGCTCATCACAACATGTAGTGCGTGAAAATCATAAAACTAAATCCAACTTTGCCTTCACATGAAATAAGATAACATATTATCATTAAAACATACAAGACAATAATTGGAATGAAGCTAAATGAACTCATGTATAAAGACCAAACCTCACTATGCATACACATGAAATAAGATTTACACAATCATTAAAACATACAAAACATTAATCAAGGTAAGGGTAACAAGAGCACATACAACTAACTACAAGCCATGTTTTCTTTATTAATTCCATCCATATCCTCACATCATCATTCCCCATAAAATTGGTCCACTAGTCTAAGCATATGCCAAGCTTCATTCAAGAGCATTAGCATATAAAAGACAAGAGTAAAATCTCATTAGATGGTTATGGAAATCATGTAAGGCTCAAAGGATTATGATAACACACACCTAATACATCACATAATCACATCACATTTTACTCCACCCCCAAATGGGGATGAAACTACTCACTAATCATTACACTACAACCTACATTAATAAAATGAAACAATCTACTGAAAGAAAATTAAACGATGCTAATTGGAAGGAAATAAAACTAAAGAAGCATGCAAGAGTTAAAAAACAAGACAATACTAAAAGAAACTAAGAAAAATTATTTTATTTACATGACTCACATTACAAGTGGCATTTTTCTCCACCTTGAGTTTTTGCTTCAAGGCTTTTACTCCAAGTAGAGACATTGCCACCAAGCAATGGTTAAATACAAAGGAGAAAGAAGAGTTCTATTTATAGTGCTAGAAAAAGGTAATCCGGGACAATCCCCCGGTATGAGATTAATTGCATACTATAAATGGACATAAAACACTGTAATACACATCCGATAGAAGACAAGTCAGATCCTGATCGAAATAGATCGCCAATTGGTGGTCTGGATCTCCTGAATCCGGCCCATTTTTGTCTGACGTGTTTATGGCTTTGTTTCTTCTCCTGGAGTGCACCCGAATCGGTTGTGTAAGTTGTGACCCAAATCCAATTACCAAAATACTCCTCATGATGGTGTGGAGTGCTTGATTTTGCTACTTAGTCCTTTTGGATTTATATCCGGGTCATTCTCTCTTGCATCTTAGTCCATAAGTCTTGCAACTTAGTGTTTTCCTTGCTTTTAAGTCCTTTTTGGAGTCTCTCTTCCCAAACCTATTTATTCCTGAAACATAAACATAAAACTCATTATGTATCATTGCTTAGGCTAAGAATAAAAGATATAAGACACAAATACATGCATGATATGATGTCAATCAGTGATCTCAAAGTTAGGAGTTGTCTAGCCTAATGACCTATAGGCATAAGCTGTTTGAGCCTTGTTGCATGTGTGCTTCTACCTTCTCCTACTACCCACGCTAGCTCTAGGGATTCTTCCTTTCTCATCTGAGTCTCCTCCTCCTCTATATTCTTCATTATAGCATCCTTCTCTAATTACACCTTCTATTGTGTGTTGTTTTAGAGTCGAGTTGAGCGTTTTATGCGAGGTTGAGCTCATTCTGGTGAGAGCGCTCGACTTGAGAGAGTGTATTTTTCTGAGATGGACGGTCTAGGTGATCTCCCATCCCCTCTTCGAGCTCCTTTGGAGCATGATGCCGAGTCATCTCATGGTGATGAGGGAGACCGGGTTCCATACATGGATTACGTCGGTCCACTCCCACGTAGACCTCCTTCTCCTTCTCCTCCCCAGACTTGGGAGGAAGAGGGATTCAGTCAGGATCGAGTTCTTCGTTCATCACCACCGTTAGCTCGACGGGATAGACCGATGACTTTGTGGGAACGGACCCATCCTATTCAGGTTGCGCAACCTTCTTGCATAGCTCTTCGACCAGCTCATGGGAACAACTATGAATTGAAACCTCAATATGTGAGTATGCGTCCTACCTTCACTGCCCATAAGGAAGATCCATATATTTTTATACGTGAATTCGAGGAGGTATGCTCCATGTTTAAGCTTCAACAATTTGATGAGAATTCAGTCCTGTAACATCCTCAAAACAGCGGAAAAATTTAAAATTTTAAACACTCAATCAACAGAGGTTATTACGCAATAAAAGAACACAGGTGCACCGACATATATCATATATATATATATGTGAATATCAGAGTATACAAAAGTTGTGATTACATCAAAAGCATATACAAGGAACAGTAATCACACGACCTCAACTGAGAGAAAGCTGGATCCGGTAGCGGTGCTCATCTCCTCGGTCACCACCCCCTAATGCCGATCACGGCCTGAAAGTAAACATGCAACAATGCCTGAGTTTCCAGAAGGAAACCCCGTATGCCAAACTCTAAATGTATGAAATAAAAGCATCCTAGCATGCAATTCTACTCAACAAGAAAAGCATCTCAACACGCCCAGCCCAGGGCTCTCAACTCCACCACAGGACACACCACAGGTACGGGGCTCCAGGTCTAATCTCAACCAACCGCCGCACCCACACAGTCACGGGGCTCCAGGTCTAATCTCAACCAACCGCCGCGACTCACACACGTCGCCAAGCTGGGCTCCAGGTCTAATCTCAACCAACCACAGCTACCGCGACACGACCAAGGGCTCCAGGTCTAATTTCAACCAACCCAAACGTATAAGGGCTCCAGGTCTATTTTCAACCAACCCCTACACGCGGTCCCTGCTCAGGCTCCAGGTCTATTTTCAACCAACCCGAACGCACTACGGAGCTCCAGGTCTATTTTCAACCAACTCCGTACAGACTAGCTGGGCTCCAGGTCTATTTTCAACCAACCGCAGCTCTCACACAGTTACGGGGCTCCAGGTCTATTTTCAACCAACCACCGCAACCCTCGTGCACATCGCACACTTGCCGGAAGAACATCGGCACCACGACTCGCCCCGCACGGGCAACCACGACCACAACACCTCCATAGTGCAAAACAGAACACAAACGGTCGACCGAACCAAAAGTCCCAGTCGACCGAATCAAGCAAATACAGGGCAATCCACTTCGACCGGCACTCCATCGGTCGACCGATTCCCAACACCACACTCGTTCGGTCGAACCCAAATCAAGGGACGGTCGACCGTTTAGATGGTCAACTCCCGGTTCAACGAACAAAACGACCAATCGGTCGACCGACAAAGGGGTCCCGGTCGACCGAAAGTCACCAGGGAACAAATCCCACAACTCCACAACGAATTCGGTCGAACGCCGAGCACACCTCGGTCGACCGAATCCGTCCAGGGAATAATCCCTCACACGCACCACGAATCCGGTCGGACGCCGAGCTCACCTCGGTCGACCGAATTCCACCAGAGCGTTTCCCACGCCCAGCGCACAAGTCCGGTCGACCGAACCCTCATTCGGTCAAACCGACCACAAGGTCCCCTTAAGTCACGGTCGGACAAGATCAAAGGGCGGTCGACCGTTTAGATAGTCTACGCCCCCCAACCGACTTAAGACAGTGCACACGGTCGACCGGCAAAGGGGACCCGGTCGACCGAATCCGTCCAGGCTTGCCTCCTATGCGCAATCAGTCGACCGCCCCACAGGCATCGTTCGACCGATTTGAGGCAGAGCCCGAATTCTCTTCACGAACGGTCGACCGTTTGCACAAACCGGTCGACCGATCAGACAGTGAAATCTGCTGCACATTTACTCGCGACGAGCCAAACGGCCTACCGTCGACTTCCAAATACTCACGGTGATTAAGTGAGCGAGCTTGACATACCTAAAGGTCTGAAGAGACCCTTGAAGAACCACGACGACGCCTCCACGAGCACGTCTCCCCAAAATGCGATCCGACGACGAATCTCGCGTCCACTCAACGATCAATCACCTCCTCGGCGATCCACAACCACAATGTCACCTCCGTCGCCCTCTACCAACCAACCACGACCACAAAGCACGAGTGAGGTAGAGAGAGAGGATCCAAGCAAAAGGGAACGAAATGCACCCAACACCACTCACCTCCAACCACCACCTTCGCTGCTCCACCCAACACCGGAGGCCACCAACACGCCGGAGCTCGAACCGCTCGCCGGAGTGCACTGCAGGAGGGAGAGAGAGAGAATCGTGAGAGAGCAACCAAGAGAGAGAGAGAGAGAGAGAAACCAATAAATATCTCCTCCTCCTCTAATCTCAACCATCCAATCCATACCTTTCCATCTCCACCCTTCATCTCCTCCAAACCATCTCAACCCCTCATCCATCTCCTCTCCAATCCAAGCCCTCCATTCCTAATCACCTCCTAATCAACCACAAAGCACAATTAGGATTAGGATTAGGCTAGAATCCTACAATCCACCCTCCTAAAAGAATTTCGTCCTCGAAATTACAACTGAAGCTCACCAAACAACTCCGGGAACTCCATCCGGACCTCCTCCTCGATCTCCCAAGTGGCCTCTCGCTCACTGTGGTGCTGCCACCTGACCTTCACCATCGGAATGGTCCTCCTCCTCAACTGATGCTCCATCCGATCCACAATCTCAACCGGTCTCTCCTCAAGAGACAAATCCTGACGGATCTCTGGAACCTCCAACTGAATCACATGAGAAGGATCTGCTACGTACTTCCTCAACATCGAAACGTGGAAGACGTTGTGAAGGCCTGAAAACTGCGGCGGCAACGCAACCTTGTAGGCGACCTCTCCAACCCGGTCGAGAATCTCAAACGGCCCGACATACCTCGGACTGAGCTTCCCCTTCTTCCCGAACCTCATCACTCCTCGAGATGGTGAAATCCTCAGGAAGACATGATCACCAGCCTCAAATCTCAGCTCACGCCTACGCCAATCTGCGTAGCTCTTCTGCCTGCTCTGCGCAGTCGCTAGTCTCTGCCTGATCACATCAACCTTCTCAGCATACATCTGCACAATCTCAGGACCCACTAGCTGTCTCTCGCCTACATCACTCCAGCATACCAGTGATCTACACGGTCTCCCGTACAGGGCCTCGTACGGTGCCATACCAATACTCGAATGGTAGCTATTGTTGTAGACGAACTCGATCAATGGCAGATGCTCATCCCAATGACCTGCCCAATCCAGAGTACACGCTCGCAACATATCCTCTAGCGTCTGGATGGTCCTCTCAGACTGACCGTCTGTCTGCGGATGGAATGCCGTACTGAACTTTAACCGAGTCCCCAAGGCCTGCTGCAAACTTCCCCAGAATCTGGAAGTGAACCTCGGATCTCGATCTGAAATAATACTCACAGGCACCCCATGAAGCCTGACAATCTCCTCAATATACAACTTATCTAGACCCTCCAGAGGTAAAGTGGTCCGAATAGCTAAGAAGTGCGCCGACTTGGTCAGTCGATCGACTATAACCCAAATCGCGTCATGTAATCCCCTCGTCTTCGGCAGCCCGGTGACAAAATCCATCGTCACGTGCTCCCACTTCCACTCTGGAAGCTCGATCCTCTGCATCGGCCCTGCAGGTGTCTGGTGCTCAATCTTCACCTGCTGACAAATCAGACATCTGCCAACAAACTCTGCGATCTCCGTCTTCATCTTCTTCCACCAAAAGTTCCTCTGAAGATCTCTATACATCTTCGTGCTGCCCGGGTGGATCGAATAACGGGATCTATGTGCCTCCTCCAGAATGTCCTGCCTCAGGTCTCCTCCCTTCGGCACCCAGACACGGCCCCTGAACCTCAGTCCCCCATCAACCCCAACACTGAAGTCTGATCCATCTCTGGCTGCTAACTGCAGTAACCCGGCTAACTCATCATCAGTACCCTGAGCCTGAACAATACTCGAGACCAACTGAGGCTCCACTCTCAGCCTGGCAATCACTGCACCTCGCGACTCATCGGTGAATGGTCTCCACTCGGTCAATGCCTCAAGCAGCTTCCACTCCTCTATACAAAGACCTGCTGCGGTAACCTCCACCTTCCTGCTCAAAGCATCAGCAACTGAATTCGCCTTCCCCGGATGATACGAGATGGTAAAATCATAATCCTTAATCAGCTCGAGCCATCTGCGCTGCCTCATATTCAGCTCCTTCTGCGAAAACAGATACTTGAGGCTCTGATGATCGGTGAATACCTCAAATCGCTCGCCATACAAGTAATGCCTCCAGGTCTTCAAAGCGTGCACCACTGCCGCCAGCTCCAAATCATGAGTGGGGTAGTTCCTCTCGTGCACCTTCAACTGCCTCGAAGCATATGCAACCACCTGCCCGTGCTGCATGAGTACGCATCCCAGTCCAACGCCTGACGCGTCACTGTAAATCACAAAACCACCACTACCACTGGGAAGTGTCAGAACTGGAGCAGTCGTCAGCCGACTCTTCAGTTCCTGAAAACTGTCCTCGCACTTCTGGGACCACACGAACTCAACGCCCTTCCGCGTCAGAGCCGTCAAAGGCGAAGCCAACCTCGAGAAATCCTGGATGAAACGGCGATAATAACCTGCCAGACCCACAAAGCTCCTGATCTCCGCTACACTCGTCGGGGCTCTCCACTGTGTAACGGCCTCGATCTTCGCTGGATCGACGGAAATCCCGTCACCCGACACGATGTGTCCCAAGAAGGCGACACTGCTCAGCCAGAACTCGCACTTCGATAGCTTGGCATACAACTGATGATCCCGCAAAATGCCAAGTACAACCCTCAAGTGCTCACGATGCTGCTCCACATCTGGCGAGTAAACCAAAATATCGTCCACGAAGACGATCACGAACCGGTCGAGGTACTGACTGAACGTCCTGTTCATCAAATCCATAAACGCTGCAGGCACGTTCGTCAACCCGAACGGCATCACCAAAAACTCGTAATGCCCGTACCTCGTCCTGAAAGCTGTCTTCTGCACATCTGTCTCTCTGATCCTCAGCTGATGATAACCGGATCGCAGATCAATCTTCGAGAACACCTGTGCTGACTGCAACTGATCAAACAGGTCCTCGATCCTGGGCAAGGGATACCGATTCCTCACGGTAACCTTGTTCAGCATCCTGTAATCAATACACATCCGCAGTGATCCATCCTTCTTCTTCACGAAGAGTACCGGCGCTCCCCAAGGCGAGACACTGGGGCGGATAAACCCTGTATCCATCAGATCCTGCAACTGCCTCTTCAGCTCTGCCAGCTCCGCAGGTGCCATCCGATACGACGCCTTCGACTGCGGCGTAGTCCCAGCTACCAAAACAATCCCAAACTCAATCTCTCTGTGAGGCGGCAACCCAATGACATCATCTGCAAATACATCGGGGAACTCCCGAACAATCTCGATGTCCTCCAATCTCTCCGCCTCTGGATCTGGAACTACCAAAGTGGCCACGAAAGCTCTGCAACCCTGCTGCAACAACTTCTGTGCCCTCACTGCTGATACAATTACTCTGCCTCCTCTATCTTTCGTCCCCCTGATCAGCACATCAGGTAGACCCTTCCTCGGGATCAGAATCTTCTTCTCCCGGCACAAAACTTGCACATCGTACTGGGACAGCCAATCCATCCCCAGTATGACGTCGAAGTCCTCCATCGGCAACAAGATCAGGTCAGCCGGAAACTCCTGATCTCCCGAAACAATCGTGGCGCCGGGGAGGAAGCTCCCCACAATGCCCACCAGACCCAAGGGTGTGCTGACTTCCAACGTGGCAGTCAACATCGCAGGGGTACGGCCCAACACGCTCGCAAATCGCACCGAGATGAACGAGTGTGTGGCCCCACAGTCAAACAACACTCTCGCACTCAACCCAGCAACAAAGAGCGTACCTTCCACCACCGTGTTGGCGTCTCTCGCCTCATCCGCCTGGATGGTAAAGACTCGACCGGTCCTCTGACCCTGCTGTCGCTGCGGCGCAAAAGGTCGGCGACCTCCGCCTCTGCCAGCTACCGGCGGTCCCGACTGCCTGCTAGACCCGCCTGGCCCACTCGGACAATCTCTCATGAAATGGCCTGGCTTGCCACACCCGTGGCACACTGCGCGACCCCAACACTCACCAGAGTGAACTCTGCCACAGCCTCTGCACGCCTCAGGCTGGCGTGATCCACCTCCTCCGATCCGGGGCCTCTTGCCCGGGTTCCCCGCTAGTGGAGCACCCGGACGTCCACTGACCTTCCCCGGTGCTCTCCTGGCCTCAGCATAATTCTGCTGGTAATCCTGATCAATGAGCGTCGCAAACCGCACTGCGTCAGCTAACGTCTGAGGCATACTGTATGTCACCTGAGTACGGAGGTGCTTCCTCAGCCCCCGTATGAACTTCCTCGCCCTCTGCAGCGGCGTCACACAGATCTCCGGACAGTAACGCTCCAGCGCGTTGAACCTCCGGGTATACTCAGCCAGGGTCGCCTCTCCCTGCTCGAGAGCCATAAACTCCTCTCTCCTCCCGTCTCTGACATGCTCGGGAAAATACTGCTCATTGAACTCCCGTAGGAATTCCTCCCAACTGACATCAGTCCTGCCCTCAAATACCACTGCAGATGTGGTCCTCCACCAGTTGGACGCGTCTCCGCCCAACACATAAGCTGCCAAGCCTGTCTGCCTCTCAGGCAGGCACTCAATCGCCCGAAGGATCTCCTGAATCTTCAGGACCCAGTCCTCCGCAGCCTCAGACTCTCCTCTACCATCAAAGGTAGGTGGGTGTTGTCTCATAAAGCGGTCGAGCATCGCTCCTGCCGCTGCTGGCTCTCCTCTGCCTGACTGGCGATCCAACATCGCTCCCAGTCGACCAACCGTGTCATAGAGCATCCGCCGCTCCTCAGCCCAGTCCGTACTTCCAGTATCCCCACTGGTGTCACGGTCCCGTGGGGGAGGTCTCACGCGTCTCGGAGGCATCTACACACAAAGAACAGCACACATCAAACACATGAATGCATGAACTAATGCAGACTCTAAAACTCTAAGGGTGGTTTCTTTGGATAAAAACACTGGAACCGACCACTCTGATACCAAGTTGTAACATCTTCAAAACAGCGGAAAAATTTAAAATTTTAAACACTCAATCAACAGAGGTTATTACGCAATAAAAGAACGCAGGTGCACCGACATATATCATATATATATGTGAATATCAGAGTATACAAAAGTTGTGATTACATCAAAAGCATATACAAGGAACAGTAATCACACGACCTCAACTGAGAGAAAGCTGGATCCGGTAGCGGTGCTCCTCTCCTCGGTCACCACCCCCTAATGCCGATCACGGCCTGAAAGTAAACATGCAACAATGCCTGAGTTTCCAGAAGGAAACCCCGTATGCCAAACTCTAAATGTATGAAATAAAAGCATCCTAGCATGCAATTCTACTCAACAAGAAAAGCATCTCAACACGCCCAGCCCAGGGCTCTCAACTCCACCACAGGACACACCACAGGTACAGGGCTCCAGGTCTAATCTCAACCAACCGCCGCGACTCACACACGTCGCCAAGCTGGGCTCCAGGTCTAATCTCAACCAACCACAGCTACCGCGACACGACCAAGGGCTCCAGGTCTAATTTCAACCAACCCAAACGTATAAGGGCTCCAGGTCTATTTTCAACCAACCCCTACACGCGGTCCCTGCTCAGGCTCCAGGTCTATTTTCAACCAACCCGAACGCACTACGGAGCTCCAGGTCTATTTTCAACCAACTCCGTACAGACTAGCTGGGCTCCAGGTCTATTTTCAACCAACTGCAGCTCTCAGACAGTTACGGGGCTCCAGGTCTATTTTCAACCAACCACCGCAACCCTCGTGCACCTCGCACACTTGCCGGAAGAACATCGGCACCACGACTCGCCCCACACGGGCAACCACGACCACAACACCTCCATAGTGCAAAACAGAACACAAACGGTCGACCGAACCAAAAGTCCCAGTCGACCGAATCAAGCAAATACAGGGCAATCCACTTCGACCGGCACTCCATCGGTCGACCGATTCCCAACACCACACTCGTTTGGTCGAACCCAAATCAAGGGACGGTCGACCGTTTAGATGGTCAACTCCCGGTTCAACGAACAAAACGACCAATCGGTCGACCGACAAAGGGGTCCCGGTCGACCGAAAGTCACCAGGGAACAAATCCCACAACTCCACAACGAATTCGGTCGAACGCCGAGCACACCTCGGTCGACCGAATCCGTCCAGGGAATAATCCCTCACACGCACCACGAATCCGGTCGGACGCCGAGCTCACCTCGGTCGACCGAATTCCACCATAGCGTTTCCCACGCCCAGCGCACAAGTCCGGTCGACCGAACCCTCATTCGGTCGAACCGACCACAAGGTCCACTTAAGTCACGGTCGGACAAGATCAAAGGGCGGTCGACCGTTTAGATAGTCTACGCCCCCCAACCGACTTAAGACAGTGCACACGGTCGACCGGCAAAGGGGACCCGGTCGACCGATTTGAGGCAGAGCCTGAATTCTCTTCACGAACGGTCGACCGTTTGCACAAACCGGTCGACCGATCAGACAGTGAAATCTGCTGCACATTTACTCGCGACGAGCCAAACGGCCTACCGTCGACTTCCAAATACTCACGGTGATTAAGTGAGCGAGCTTGACATACCTAAAGGTCTGAAGAGACCCTTGAAGAACCACGACGACGCCTCCACGAGCACGTCTCCCCAAAATGCGATCCGACGACGAATCTCGCGTCCACTCAACGATCAATCACCTCCTCGGCGATCCACAACCACAATGTCACCTCCGTCGCCCTCTACCAACCAACCACGACCACAAAGCACGAGTGAGGTAGAGAGAGAGGATCCAAGCAAAAGGGAACGAAATGCACCCAACACCACTCACCTCCAACCACCACCTTCGCTGCTCCACCCAACACCGGAGGCCACCAACACGCCGGAGCTCGAACCGCTCGCCGGAGTGCACTGCAGGAGGGAGAGAGAGAGAATCGTGAGAGAGCAACCAAGAGAGAGAGAGAGGGAGAAACCAATAAATATCTCCTCCTCCTCTAATCTCAACCATCCAATCCATACCTTTCCATCTCCACCCTTCATCTCCTCCAAACCATCTCAACCCCTCATCCATCTCCTCTCCAATCCAAGCCCTCCATTCCTAATCACCTCCTAATCAACCACAAAGCACAATTAGGATTAGGATTAGGCTAGAATCCTACAAGTCCGGTTGAGGATGATTTCTTTCGCGTTGAAGGATAACGCAAAGAAATGGATGTACAGCCTGTCGACGAGCTCTATTCGGTATTGGGATGACTTTGTGACCGTCTTTCTGAAGAGATTTTCCCTTCCAATGAAAACTCAACAGATACGGCACCATATAAATCATATGTATCAGACTTGAGAGGCTCAAGGACCTTCTCCTGCAGTGTCGTCATCATGGAATTGAGTTGTGGCAGTTGTGCCAAATTATTTATGAGGGCCTCAACTACAACACTTGCACGTTGTTGGAGTCGATGTGTTAGGGTGATTTCCAAATGAAACACATTGATGAGGCATGTGACACCTTTGAATTAATGGCTCAACATACCTTTGAGTTGGACACCATGAGAGGCCGCTAGCCGCCAGGTCTTCTGGTTGAGCTGGATCATATCAAGTTGAGTAAACTATCGCAGCTGAAGCAAAAATGGCTGCTCTCATGCGTAGGATTGAGAGTTTAGAGTTGGACCGAACTCCTGTAGCTCAGGTCGCTACTCCCACGTGTAGTTGGTGTGGACTTACGGGATAATGACTTGGAATGTGCTTAAGCTCCAAGTGATATTGAGCAAGCAAATGTGATGTATCAACAAAGGCCCCCTTACGACCCGTACAATCACTCCTACAACCCGGGATGACGAGACCACCCTAACTTCTCTTGGGGGCCTAGTGGGGGCCACGGTCAGTGCTCGCACGCTCAACCACAACCTCCACCTTATCACCTTCCACGCCCATCAGTGACCTACTCACCCCCACATCAAAGGTCTCAACCCCATACTCAGCAACCTACTCAGGCATCACAATCGGGTTATTCTAGTCAGACTCTACGTCAGTAGGTTGACCCAGGGGACTCCACTCTTGAACAAACCCTTCACGTGTTCTTACGGAGCTCATAAACCATGCTTGTGGCCAATAACTCCACGGTCAAAGCATTGGCTCATCAGCTCCATGAATGTGAGAAGGGTCAATTCCCAAGTTAGCCTGAGGTAAATCCCCGGGGTACACAATATCATGGAAGGCCACTAGTTTCTCAAGCTACCTCTGAACCGACCCATCATGTTAATGTGATTCATACTTTGAGGTCCGGTAAGGAGGTGGACAACCACATTGGGGTGTCTTCCTTGCAATCACCACCTCTTGGTGTCACCAGACCTGCGGTGATACCTGTATTTATGAGGGAGCCGGATCTTGAGGTTACCTCTAGGAAGGAGCTTGTTCCTGAGGTTCCTTATACATTTCCTTTGACAATGGGGCCGAACCCTGAGGTCCCCTTGTCTCATGTTGTGTCGAATGAATCAGATTTTGAGGTCCCCACTCATGTTTCTATAGACTAGAATTCTGAGGTTCCTTCGAAAGACCCTTATGCCTCGAAGGTGTCATTCCCTGAGTGCCTTAAAAAGAAAACTTCTGATCAGCATGAAAAAATGCTTGAGATCTTTTGGCAAGTTAAGGTGAACATTCGTCTATTGGAAGTGATTCAGCAAATGCCACCTTTATGCCAAGGTTCTCAATGATTTATGCACCAAGAAGAGGAAAACCAATGTTCCCAAGAAAGCTTTCCTTGCTGCTAACGTGAGTTCATTGTTGGCACAACCTACACAAGTCAAATACAAGGATCGTGGTTGCCCTACTATCTCTTGTGTGATTGGTGATGTGTCCATACATCGAGCCTTATTGGACCTTGGTGCACCTGTTAATCTTCTGTCATATTCTGTCTACGTTCACCTCGGTCTTGGAGACCCCAAACAAACAAAATCCACTCTTCAATTGGCTGATAGGTCTATGAAGAAACCGAGGGGTGTGGTGGAAGATGTGCTGATCAAAGTGGGAGAGTTCATTTATCCAGTCGACTTCTTTGTTTTGGATACTGAACCTGTGCCAAACCCACTTGGACAAATTCTTATTATTTTGGGGCGACCATTTCTAGCAACTTCCAATGCCTTGATCAATTGTCGTAATGGTCTCATGCTCTTGACTTACGGTAGTCAATACGCTGATTTCCTCATCTTTATCATCGGGAAGAAGCCAGGTGCCTTCGATAACCCTGTTGAGGACAATCTTATCCTGGACATGGATGAAAATGAAGTTGAAGGCACCTTCAAGTATTTCAGAGAATTGTTCGATGGAGATCCTGATGGTGGCAAAGATGTTTCACTTGGGCTGGCACAGGAAGGTGCCTTATCTTGTAATCATGTGGCCTTTGAGTTACATCCTTTCGATCATGTGGCTCTTGAGCCATAAGATATCATTTTTGTGGCCTCTGGGACACCTGCTCTTCACTCTGTATCTATTGAGGACCCATATGTGTTAAGAATCAACCACCTGATACCCTACATTTCAAACAACCAGACAGAGATTCACCTCTCGTTCATGCCTCTTATCGTTCTCATTCTCAAGAGGCATCAAACGACCATAATGCTTATAAGGGTGTCTGGTGGTCAAGCAATTATGTTTCTGAACTTCGCCATCTGGGTAATAAGTCCATAGTGTCACCTTGTGTGGATGAAATGATCCCGGTGCACCCAAATATGCATTGATGACCCTCAACTATGTCGTGTAGTGGAAACATCTTTGTTTCCATTTCCTTTCACTGACCCTGGTTTTGAGAGGCATGAATCATCATCCTTGGTTAATCAACCTATTAACAATCCTCCTGTTTGTTATGTTGTGAGCCCATGTAGTTGTATTTTGGCTCGAAAGATGGCGGGTTCCCATTTGATGTCCCTTGACAAATGAAAATGGGATCCCATTGTTGTACATAGTTATATTTGAAGAAAAAGAAAAAGAAAGAGAAAAGAAAAAAAGGAAAAAGAGAGAGAAAAGAAACAAGACTCCAAGAGTGAGCATTGATTTTTGTGGGGCCCAATCCTTGTGTATTGGGGCCACATTTCTTTCACGTATTTGTATTTGTTCTTTAGTATTTCACAAGTTTTGAGGGTAATTCAGATTTGTGTCAATCAACATAACCATGAACTTCCCTTTGTGCTTCACGTTGGTGAGATCTTTTCTTTTTATGCATAAATCCATGTAGTATAATGCTCACATTCATTGAGGATAATGCATGAAGTAAGTGTGGGGGGTATTTTACGTATGTACATAGTCGAGTCTTTATTCTTTTGTTTTGTTTTCTTTTGTTTGTATTGTTAGGGTCATGTTAGTGTGCTGCATTTAATATCGATATATCTGCTTGCCATGATCCTTGGGTGACTTGTCTTCTTTTGCTTGCCTAGTGTTTTAAATTTTGACATTTCTTTCAAAATCTTCATGTGTTTGCGAAAGAAAATATTTTGTGGATTTTGCGTGTATTTAGGATGTACGAAACCATTGAGAGGCAAAGTAAAAGGAAACTCCCAAACTTGACTTGAACTTTATGCATTAGGATATCTAGTACACCGACCTTATCTAGTCGTTATGATGCACCCCGGTCTTCCCTCGGGGGGTTAGTAATCATAGGGTTTTAGTAGTCAAACAAATAAACAAGTCCACCCTGAACCTAGTGAGCCAATTAATTTGTGTCTGTTAGTATAATGAAGTTTGTCGTAGTCAGGGACCCTTAAAATCTTGTTGTGAAACTTTAAGTGTAGGAGTTTTGGTTCATGTGTAGATAATTAATAAGTGGGTAGGGTGTTCTCTCTTCTCGCATGACTCCTACCACTCGGGAAATTAGGTCCAAGGGGACTTAGTTCCTGGGGTTTTCGAGTCATCTGACTTGGGATGCACCGACCAAACTCCCATTACACAGGTGGTAGGGATCGCCCTTTGTGGAAATATAGGGGAAAGGTGTACGTGATAGTGTAAGTCCTCATAGGCAATGATGCACGAAACCTGACCCTGGGAGAATTACACAACTACTAGAAGAAAAAAATGAAAAACAAAGAAGAACAAAAAGAAAAAAAAGAACAAAAATAAAAAGAAAAGAAAAGAAATGACAATGCAAATAAGAACCTTAATGGACTTTACACTTTGTATGACTTTAGGATGTTAAAGTTGCCTATGTCTTTCACTTAAGTCCTTAATTAACTTGCACAAATGGTTCCCTAGGCTAGGTGTGTGGGCTGAATACATTTAGAGAGTCGGACCGTATAATTACCGTGTCCAATGATCGACAAAAATAGGTCCAATGAGTCGTGTTGCTAGATTGAATAATGCATCAATGTTCGGATTTTGTAGGTGTATCTGCTGAACACCCTCAGGAGAAAACACTCATCCTCCTTGGCGACAATGAGGTTTAACGACTTGTTGCACGTGCTAAGTGCAACCGTGATTCCTACAAAAGTGAGTTAGGATTTACCTATTTTACGTATGCCTTTTCCTTTCTTTCATTTTTCTCTTTGTTTGTTTTGCTTGGGACTAGCGAAAGTTAGGTGTGGGGGTATTTAGTTGACATCATATCATGTATATATTTGTGTCTTATATCCTTTATTTTTAGCCTAAGCAATGCTACATAACGAGTTTTATGTTTAAGTTTCAGAAATAAACATGTTTGAGAAGAAGAGATTCAAAAAGGACTTAAAAACATGGAAAAAGACTAAGTTGCAAGACTTATGGACTGAGATGCAACAGAGAAGGACCCGGATGTAAACCAAAAGGACCAATAAGCAAATCAAGAAACTCCACACCATCATGAGGAGTATTTTGGCAATTAGATCCGGTCCTAAACTCCAATAACCGATCCGAGTGCACCATGTGTGAAGAATTGAAGAACTAAAGAAGATATCCGAAAATGTGTCGGATCTGGGAAAAAGTGACCGCCAATTGGCAGTCAGTTTTTCTCAGAATCTGACCTGGTTTCACCCGGATATGGGTTATGTGTTTATGTCTATTCTGGGAATGTTTCATTAGTCTCACATCGGGGGATTGTCCCCGATTACCTTTTTCTATGACTATAAATAGAACTCTTCATCCTCCATTATAAACATCTCCTCTCTTGGTGGCCATGCTCTCTACTAGGAGTAAAGCCTTGGAGCAAAACTCTAGTGGAGAGATGCTACTTGTAAAGTGAGTGAGCAATAAAGAATGTTTTGTTAGTTCCTTGTTGTTTATTTTTGTTCTTGCATGCTTAGTTAATTTTTTTTGTTTTAATATTCTTAGAATTAAGTAGCATGTTTTTATTTCTTTAATATGAATGTTAGCTTAATAATGTGTGAGTAGTTTCATCCTCATTTGGGGTGTGGAGATGATGTACATATATGTTGTGAAGTTTGGATGTTTGATTGACATCATTTCATGCTTCTATTTGTATCTTATATCCATTATCTTTCACCTAAACAATGCTACGTGACAAGTTTTATGTTTGAATTTCAGAAATAAATAGGTTTGAAGAGAAGAGGCATAAAAAGACCTAAAAGCATGAAAAAAGACTGAGTTGAGAGACTCAAGGACTAAGATGCAAGATCGAAGGACCTGAACGTAAGATCAAAGGACCAATGAGCAAACAAGAATACTTCACACCATCATGGGGAGTATTTTGGCATTTCTATTCGGGTCGGAGCTCCAACAAGCGAAGTAGATGCATATAAGACAAACAAAGCCTTCCAGAAAAGCCCACAAGAAAATCCATGTAGATGCATCAAAGACAAACAAAGTCTTTCATGTTGGTGAGATCTTCCCTTTGTCATGCATAAATCCATGTAGTATTATGCTCACATTCATTGAGGACAATGCATGAAGTAGGTGTGGGGGGGGGGGGGGGGGGGTGCTTTACGTGTGTACATAGTCAAGTCGTTTTCCTTTGATTTCGTTTTCTTTTGTTTGTACTGTTAGGGTCATGTTAGTGTGTTGCATTTAATATTGATATATCTGCTTGCCATTATTCTTGGGTGACTTGTCTTCTTTTGCTTGCCTAGTGCTTTAAAATTTTCACATTTCTTTCAAAATCTTCATGTGTTTGCTAAAGAAAATGTTTTGTGGGTTCTGCGTGTGTTTGACATGTGCAAAACCGTTGAGAGGCAAAGTAAAAAGAAAGCTCCCAAAATTGTCTTGAACTTGATGCATTAGGATACCTAGTATAGCGGCTTCAGGTCTTATCGAGTCGTTAGGATGCACCCCGGTTTTCCCTCGAGGGGCGAGTAATCATAGGGTTTCAGTACTCAAACATTTAAAGAAGTCAACCCTGAACCTACTGAGTCAATAATTCGTGTCGGTTATAATTGTATCTTATATCCATTATGTTTCACCTAAACAAGGCTACGTGATGAGTTTTATGTTTGAATTTCAGAAATAAATAGGTTCGAAGAGAAGAGGCATAAAATGACCTAAAAGCATGAAAAAATACTGAGTTGAGAGACTCAATGACTAAGATGCAAAATCGAATGACCTGAACGTAAGATCGAAGGAGCAATGAGCAAACAAGAATACTTCACACCATCATGGGAGTATTTTGGAAATTATATTCGGGTCGGAGCTCCAACAAGCGAAGTAGATGCATCAAAGACAAACAAAGTCTTCCAGAAAAGCCCACAACAAAATCCAGAGCGATCCGAACATCATAGACGGCCAAATGGCGGTCCAAGACCGCTAATTGGCGGTCACTTTTAGCCTGGATCCGCTAAGATTTATGTGGAGTGTGTATTTGTGTGTATTTAGTCTATTTCTGGTATTTGTTTAGTCTCATACCGGGAGATTGTCCCAGATTACCTTTTTCTATGGATATAAATAGAACTCTTCACCTCCTATTGTATTCACCCATTGCTTGGTGGCATTCTCTCTACTTGGAGTAAGCGTTGGAGCAAAATCTTAAGGTGGAGAAAAATGCTACCTTCAATGTGAGTCATGTAATAAAATAATTTTTCCATTGTTTTGTTCTTATGTTGTTTCTTTATCCATGCTTAGTTTAGTTTTATTTCTTTGATTGTAGGCTAAAGTAGTTAGAATGTTTCTTTTCTTCTTTAGTTTAATTGTTAGAGTAATGTGTAGTGAGTAGATCCATCCCCCTTATGGGGTGGAGATGATGTTCATACATGCATTAAAGAATCAATATGAATGCTTTATATTTTGATTGTGTTGATAAATGTGAATGTATGCTTGCTTGTTAGAGTAGAATACTACACTTGATGGGTTTTGCCACAAATCTTAGACACCTTCCATGCTTGCTTAGATTCTGAAATAACCAGCTTGTGTATATGAATGTTAATCAACTAGGTTAGTGAATGGATTGATAGGTTTTGCCATAACCTTTAGACACTTCCTATGCATAAAAATACTACCTACATTTGTGCCTATAGAATGCATTCTTCACCATCTTTTTACATGTGTGCACACACTCCACCCCTAGGGGTCTTTCTCTTCTTGATTTCAGCTTAGTTTTACATTCTTTTAGTTTTGATTCGAAGTAATCGCTAGTTGCTTTACTTTGCATTTTTCTTCTTAGTAGTTTAGTGTAGCGTAGATTAGCATAGACAAACTCTTCTCCATTTTTGTTGCCACTTGATTTCTGAAAAATCAGAGGCTACTGACCTCCCTGAGGATCGACTCGTACTTGTCACCGCTTCAACGCGGTCGTGCACTTGCGGTAGTATAAACGATTAAACAATGTTTGGTGAACTTTTTGATTGTGTAGACTTACATGTTTGTATGTTCATTGGGGGTATTTTAATCATCTACATGTTGGGGGATTTTTGATGGATTTTCCATATGATTTAGACACTTCCCATCCTTAGTTTCCTCATGTTTATTGACTAAAATTTCCTGTTGAATATGTTACATGTTAGTTATGTGTTTGTATTTGTGTTTGCTTACTTGAATGATTGAAGAAACTTTGTTTTGATGTGTTTTGCCATAACATTTAGACACTTCCCATTCTTAGCTTTGTTCTTCACATGAGTTCTTTCTTTTTTATGAGTCTTGCCATAACATTTAGACACCTCTCATGCTGAGCCTAGTCTTATGCTAATCAAGTAGTAATTGCTGATATGTTGTGTGAATGGATTGATAGGTTTTGCCACATTTTTAGACACTTCCTATTCTAGAAGACACACACATGACACACACACATACACACATTCTTACATGCGTCATTCAACACTTATTTCACTTCATATGTGCACACACTCCACCCCTTAGGGGTTTCCATTCTTGAATTCCAGCTTGTTGTCTTAGTTAGTTTAGTTTCATTGTTGCGTGCTTTCATTTCCTTGTTTGTGCTTACTAGTTTAGTCTAGTTTAGCATAATCAACTTGTTCTCCCCTCTTTTCTCACTTGCCTTCGAACGAACCAGAGTCGACAAACCTCCATGTGGATCGACCCGTATTTTCCACGTCATCACCGACATTGTGCACTTGCGGTATTTAAAACGAACACATCAATACACACAAATGATATTCCTTATATCACTAAATGGATCGTGTTTAGTTTGAGTGAGCAAAACATATTTGTTATTTGGGCAATGATTGAACGTTTTAAAATAACCGCAAGTGCACGACCGCGTTCAAGCGGTGGCAAATACGGGTCAATCCACATGGAGGTGTGTCGACTATGGTTAGTTCGAAGGCGAGTGGGAAAGAAAGGAGAGAAATGAGTTATGATAGAAACTACACTAGAATGCGAAAGGAATAGAAAAATCAACAATAAAACTAAACCCCATAGGGGGTAGAGAAAGAATGTGAATACAAAAATGTGTGTGTGTGTTCAATTGTGCTCAACACAAAATGTAGTGCATGAAAATCATAAAACTAAATCCAATTTTGCCTCTACATGTAATAAGATAACACATTATCATTAAAACATACAAGACAATAATTGGAATGAAGCTAAATGAACTCATGTATAAAAACCAAACCCCACTATGCCTCCACATGAAATAAGATTTACACAATCATTAAAACTTACAAGACATTAACCAAGGTAAAGGCAATAAGAGTACATGCAACTACAAGTCATGTTTCCTTTATCAATTCCATCCATATCCTCACCTCATCATTCCCCATAAAATAGGTCCACTAATCTAAACATATGCTAAGCTTCATTCAAGAGCATTAGCATATAAAGACAAGAGTGAAATCACATTAGATGGTTATGGGAATCATGTAAGGTTAAAAGGATTAAGATAACACACACCTAATACATCACATAATCACATCACATATTTCTCCACCCCCAAATGGGGATGGAACTACTTACTAATCATTAGACTACAAACTACATTAACAAAATGAAACATTCTAATGAAAGGCAATTAAACTAAGCAAACAAGAAATATTAAAGAAGCTAAATGAAAGGAAATTAAACTAAAGAAGCATGCAAGAATTAAAAGACAAGACAATATTAAAAGAAACTAAGAAATATTATTTTATTAACATGACTCACATTGCAAGTGACATTCTTCTCCACCTTGAGTTTTTTCTTCAAGGCTTTTACTCTAAGTAGAGAGAATGCCACCAAGAAATTGGTAGAATACAAGGGAGGATGAAGAGTTCTATTTATAGTGCTAGAAAAAGGTAATCTGGGACAATCCCCCGGTATGAGACTAATTGCATACTATAAATGAACATAAAACACTGTAATACACATCCAATAGAAGATGGGTCGTATCCAGAGCGAAATAGACCACCAATTGGCGTTCTGCATCTCCTGGATCCAGCCCATTTTTGTCTGACTTGTTTATGGCTTTGTTTCTTCTCCTGGAGTGCACCTCATCGGTTGTGTGAGTTGCGACCTGAATCCAATTGCCAAAATACTCCTCATGATGGTGTGGAGTGCTTGAGTTTGCTAGTTAGTCATTTTGGGTTTATATCCGGGTCCTTCTCTCTTGCATCTTAGTCCATAAGTCTTGCAAATTAGTCATTTTCCTTGCTTTTAGGTCCTTTTATGCCTCTTCTCCTCAATCCTGTTTATTCCTGAAACTCAAACATAAAACTCGTTATGTTGCATTGTTTAGGTTCAAGATAATGGATATAAGACACACACACACACACACACACACATATATATATATATATATATATATATATATATATATGCATGATATGATATCAATCGGGTAACTATAATGTATAGCTAGATACCGCTTATAATTTATGATATAAAGTATTTTATATCATTGTCAACATAACTTAGATCCTCCTATAGGTCACACTACAAAACTGGGAAGCAAAAAATATGATTTTACATTTTATGTGATGTGATGACATACATGTGGTGAAATGATAAAATCGATATGTCGTAGGAATGACATTGTTAGAATATCAAATGAAATTGTATGAGATGAATATATATTATGTGGTATAATGTTTGATATTATATATGATAATATATTGCATTATATAATGTGATCCTCAACATTATAACGTACAAGTTTGCTAAAACCCCAAAGGTCAAATTTTGTTCGATATTGATCCAAAATTTGACCAAGGCAAAAAACAATGCAAAACAGTCGAATGTTTTTTCCCAAAATGGTAGACCGGTGTGAACCATAATTTCTAGGTTTTGAAGAACGGTTGACAGGTTGAACACGCGGTTCGACCGAAAATAACATGAATTTTTCTTATTGCGAAACGGTCGACCGGTAGGGCATTCTGTTCTACCGAAATTATCAGGAACTTTTTATTGTGAAACGGTCGACCGGTGGGGCATTCTGTTTGACCAAAATTTTAGGAACTTTTCTAGATAACCAAACGGTCGACCGGTTGGCCAATTCGTTCGACCGTTTGTCTAGGATTTTGCCTGAATTAATAAGAATTTTTTTCTTATCGTGGGCTGGATATGTCCCAACTTGGTCAGGGAGGTTATGGGATGATTATGTGTCAAAATATGATTGGTTTAGAGGATCAATTGACAATGGATCATGTGAAAGTGGGTTACACATGATGTGGGTTGGAGGAAGCCCTATAAATAGGTCCCTCATCTCTTGCTTGTGTACATGAATGCAAAATATCTCCTCTCCATATTTCTCCACCTAATCCATACGAAGATTTATTTATTAATTGAATGCTTGAGAGATTAAATTCTTTGGAGCATTGAAGGGGTAATTAGTTAGATTCTAACCTTGTAGTAGAGATTGATTGACTAGCCTCGATCTCTCTAATTTTGTTTAGAGTTTCGTGAGCACTTGGAGGAATTCTGAGGCGATTCCATGTGCAACTCAACTTCCTATTGGTAAAAGGGATTCGATAATCCCCTAGGAATGAACCAATCTACGTATTTCAAAATTAATTAGTATATTATGTGTATTGAAATACAATTATGAATTTCGTACATAAAATTGTTGAAAAATATGAAACCGATACTAATTGCTTGTATTTTTTTGTAAAATTACACACAAGTATATGACACGAAATCCTACATCTTTCGCCATCTTTTTGATTTTCGATAACTCAGGCAGCCCTTCGTAGACACAGTGATGTGAGTTGTTGCACCAATATCTATTCACCAACTGTGTCTAGGTAAAAAGGTTAAATCAACCTTAGAACAAACTAAATTAAGAAGTTAACCTTTCATTGCAGGCCAAGCATGATAGTTGGGGCAATGTATTTTCTTGTGCCCTTCGACACCAAAGAAGTGACAACCCTTATCCCCAGATTTATTTGGTTTCTTATGTTGATTCCTATTATGTGTTATATTTGTATCTTTGATATCCTTCCTTTCCTTTCATTTGTCTTTAGAGGAAGAGACAAAGTGAGCACCTTTTGTCTTATTTTGCTTCTATCTATCCCCCTCTTGCACACAGTGTGAGATAACCTCATTCAGAGGCAAAGTCTCTTTCTGACAATTGTAGCTCACCTTAAACTAATTAAACTTTGTTGGAAGATATATCAAAACTAAATGCACAAGTAGGTTCTCAGAAAGGTCCAACAACATTGGACAATACAGCAATATGTCTGGCACAACATCAGACGATACAACATACGTCCGACACAACATTGGACAGTTCCGGACCGAAGTCCACCAGGACATTATGCTCCAATGAGCCATGCAACATTGTGTAATGGGATCCGCGATCCCTCGGGTCTACTTCTCTAATAATGAGTCAAGTAAAGCATCAACGGTCCCACAGTCCATAAAGCATATGTGGCACGTCCTGAGTATCCACGCTCTTCCACATAGCGGTTCTTGACCAGACATGATCAACGCACCCACCGTCACCTCCCGGCTCACGCGCTAGGCGAGGACATGGGTTTCCGTGGATAGAGTTGACACTCCACTAGGACAAAGGATTCAGTTCTGGGCCCAAACGGTCGACCAAAAAAGGTATACCGGTTGACCGCTCATCAAGGAATCGATCGAACATACGCCTACATTCGGTCGAACTACGGGCATAACGTAGCCCCAACGGTCGAACAAAAGGTGAAAACTGGTCGACCGCTACATGGTCAAAAGCCAAACTACGTCAAAACATACGAGGCAAACGGTCGACCGACTCAGGGGTCCCGGTCGACCGAACACAACTATGGGCAACCTAGAAGTTCTAGTCATCAATCGGTCGAACTAACAATTGATCGGTCGAACATGAACTAAGTGAACCAAAGGTACCGGTCGGACAAGGTCAAGAGTGGTCAACCATTTAGATGGTCCATGCTCTGTCCAGACCAGTCCAACAAACAACGGTCGACCGACTCAGGGGTCCCGATTGACCGAAAGCAACATGCATTCCCGACCCACCAGCATAAGCACAACCGGTCGACTGCCACAAGGCATCGTTCGACCAGTGTTGGTTAAAGTCGGGCATTTACACTGCATCCAGTCGAACGCCCGAAAGCACCG
Organism: Triglochin maritima; assembly: GCA_963682175.1. NCBI lineage: Eukaryota > Viridiplantae > Streptophyta > Magnoliopsida > Alismatales > Juncaginaceae > Triglochin > Triglochin maritima. The sequence continues at coordinate 27,426,227 of OY821771.1, read as the reverse complement.
GTCGATCGTTGGCCGGCAACTACCTAGCCGAACTAGGTTTAACCTGTTGCTCACTCAACGCCAGTGAGATCTTCGTCCTCCACCGACCAGCCAACACCTCACACTACTAGTATGAGCAAAACAACCATGCATCTATAGAACCGACATACCTCTTAGGAAGATGGAAAACTCGTCGGAGCCTCGCTCGCGCAACGTCCACCTCGCGGTAGCAACGTTCCCATGCCCAACTCCGTGTACCTCTCGCTCTAAGAAATTGAGGGAGAGAGATGGGTTCTTGGTGAGAAGAAATGAAGAAGAAGAAGGAAGAACATGAGACATGGTTTGGTTTTTAAACCAAAATCCACTCTCACCAGGGCATGCAGGTCATGCCTCCAGCCATCCCCCACCATACCTCCCCATCCCATCAAGTCAACATCACCAACCCACCTAAACCTCTCCACCAAAACACTATTAGCCCACTAATTGTGTTTCAGGATTTAACAATCCACCAACCTTAAAAGAAGTTCGTCCCAAAATTCAAACAAGAAACTCACCGAAAAGCTCTAGGTATTGCTTCTGAACCTCCTCCTCGATCTCCCAGGTGGCCTCGCGCTCGTTGTGGTTCTGCCACTAGACCTTTACCATCGGAATGGTCCTCCTCCTGAGCTGGTGCTCCATGCGATCGACAATCTCCACTGTCCTCTCCTCTAATGATAAATCATGCTGGATCTCTGGAACCTCTATCTCAATAACATGAGTTGGATCTACAACGTACTTCCTCAACATCGAAACATGGAAGACATTTCGAAGATCCAAAAACTGCAGTGGCAAAGCAATATGATATGCAACCTCTCCAACTCGGTCTAGGATCTCGAACGACCCGATATACGTCGGACTGAGCTTCCCCTTCTTCCCAAACCTCACCACTCCCCGAGATGGGGAAATCTTCAAAAACATGTGGTCGCCAACCTCAAAGCTCAACACCCGTCTGCCTCTGTCAGCATAACTCTTATGTCTGTTTTTTGTTGTGGCTAGTCTCCTCCCGATCATGTCGACCTTCTCTGCATACATTTGCACGGGCTCTGGCCCCATTAACTGCCTCTCGCCTACATCACCCCAACATACTGGTGATCTGCAAGGTCGCCCGTACAACGCCTCGTACGGTGCCATCCCAATACTAGTGTGGTAGCTGTTTTTGTAAGCGAACTCTATCAATGACAAGTGATCATCCCAGTGTCCTACCCAATCTAGTGTGCATACCCTCAGCATATCCTGCAAGGTCTAGATTGTCCTCTCAGACTGACCATTGGTCTGCAGGTGAAACGATGTACTGAACCTCAGTCGTATCCCCAAAGCCTGCTGCAGACTCCCCCAGAATCTAGATGTGAATCTCGAATCCCGATTTGAGATGATACTCACTAGTACTCTATGCAGCTTGACTATCTCCTCTACGTACAACTTAGCTAGACCCTCCAGAGGTAACGTTGTCCTGATAGCTAAGAAGTACTTCGACTTGGTCAGTCAATCGACTATCATCCAAATCGCGTCGTGGAATCTCCTCGTCTTTGGCAGACCTGTGATGAAATCCATCATCACATGTTCCCACTTCCACTCTGGTAACTCAATACTCTGCATCGGTCTTGCTTGTCGCTGATGCTCAATCTTCACCTACTGGCAGACTAAGCACCTGGTCACGAACTCTGCTATGTCTCGCTTCATGCCCTTCCACCAGAAGTTATGCTACAGGTCCTTATACATCTTCGTGCTCCTGAGGTGAACGGAATATCTCGCTCTGTGTGTGATGAGAATTTTATTTATACCGCAAGTGCACGGCGTCGATGAAGATGCGGCAAGTACCGGTCGAATACAAGGAGGGAGAGATATTTGTATTTTTGTGATTTTCGATTAAGGAAAGAAAGAGAGAGAAATAAGGTTGGTTTGAGATTTTTGGATTTTCAATTTTCTAAAGCAAGAACAACAAAAAAACTAAGAAGAAAGCAAATATGGATGAGAGTCCAGCGGGTGGGGGTTTAGATATCGGGTTTTGTTTAGAGAAATCTGAAACTTATAATAAATCACATTAGTTATAAAGCATTACATGATAAATGACTCAACATAAACTCAAGTAATCAAAATATACTAACACGAAATTAAAATAATAACATAATTCTTCTTCTCATCACCCTAAATCCATCACCCCCACCCTTTGGAGAGGGTTAGAAACTCATGGATGGAGGGAAGGAGAAGGGGTCCTAGAGAAACTACGAAAGAAAACTAAAAACAAGAAATAAACGAACAAAATTTTATTGCTAAAGGGAAGGGGAGGGGAGAAGCCTCTTTTCAATACATGATTCGGCCTTATTTATAGCCTCAACCGGGGATCCCAATACATAAAAGGAAAGTACACGCGTCAATACAGCGTTGGTAAACATTTGAGCGCACGGTTCAACTTTTGTGCGTCTAATCCGCCGCATTTTGTACATGAGGTGCGGCGGAATCGCCACCTTTCCGGCTCAGAATCGATCCGGATTTTTCCTGTGTGTTTATGGTATGTTTTAGCTGTCCTTTCCGCGTCCGAATTGATTTCTTTCCTCTCTTTTGAGCTCCGAATTAATTTCTTCATATATTTGGAGATCCAAATTGATTTTTCTTTAGAAATTCTCCAAAATAATATTTTGGTACTCGTAATTTGCATTTGGGTCATCAGTTTTTTGCAATTAAGTCCCTGACTACTTTTGTGCTTAAGTCCCTGGCCTTTTTGTAATTAGGTCTTTGAATGCTTTTATGCTTGGATGGACTTCAATTTGAACCCCGATAATCTTGAACTTGGTCTTTATGATAGAAATGAGTCTCTTGCATGCGTTTATGCTCGGGATATGGGTAATTTGCATTCAAGTCCCTGTATTCCGTAAATAAGACTAAACACATACCTTAGTAACATTTATTGATATAAAATGAATCTAAATGAAAGACATATGATGCAATGTATGCAATGCATCAAATACCCCCACACCTAGATTTTGCTAGTCTCTAGCAAAACAAAATATAAGAAAAATGAAAATAGGGAAATCCTAACTCACTTTCGTAGGAATCACGGTTGCACTTAGCATGTGCAACAAGCCTTTAAACCCCTAAGTTTCCTTAGAGGACGAGTTTTGTCTCATGAGGGTTTTAAGTTGACACACCCACAAAGTCTTAATTCAACATTTCATTAATAACTCTCAATATCTCCACCTCAACCTCATACATGTCACTTAAGAATTCTTGCGTGCTCATTATATAAATCTAACTCATAAAAAATTTGACTTGGTCTTCATTCCTCCAATATTCAAACCACTAACTCTTCTACACATGTTATCACTTAAATTATTTTGCACGCCTCCTCTGGTGGTGAAGTATCATTCGGATCAACCATGGCATGGATCATTCTTTTAACTTTGGGCCTTGAGTATCTTAAAGTTTTTGACACTTTTTTTCCCGTGATTCAACACATTTTTTTGACACTTTTACCCTTTTTTGCATTCGTGTAGCGAGTATTGTCGATAATCCCGAGCTGGCAGACTCAAGTACCGGGTTTTAAGATACCCCTACAGACCAGTGACTCGAAGGCTTGGGTTTTTGTAATCATTTTGCAAAATGCGCTTCCTCACTTTATTCCTTTATTTTTTTATTAATTTTTTTACTTTTATTTTCCTCAAGGCTTAATTGCTATTAGAAGTCCACACTTCCTGGTATATTTTCCTCAACCTCTGCTTTTTATCAACCACTTCAAAGATTTGATTCATCCAATTTAAGTACATACATGTCTTAAAGGGTAATGAGTTATTTCTTTGGAACTTAGATTTATGTCATAGTTTCTACAAGCAGAACTATATAATAAGGAACAAAAACTCAATGCAATTTGTACACCCCCTAAATCATGCATTGTCCTCAATGTATGCAAAGATAAAGCAAATGCACTTATTACCTGAGTCAACTTGCGGTAGAGGGATTGAATTTGCTCAGAGTCAACCATAGTCAGAACTGGATTGAATGTCACCATGTTGGTGCATGTATCCAGTTGAATTGTTCCCCATGTTGCCCTGAGAGTTCTGAGGTAAAGATTCCACACCCCTCACATGTGTTGGTTCTCTTATTTGCTCGAGTGATGGGGTTGGGTAGATGAATTACTCCCCTCTTTCTCACTTTCTTTTTGATTTTGTGATGATTTATTTGATTCAGAAATCTTATAGATACGTGATCTCATCACGACATCACTTTGATTGCATACTATTTCTGGTTCACTATCAACATGAAAGATATTAAATTCAGCTTTTAAGTTTCCAAAAGATAGTTGCATGAGCCCATTTTGACAATTTATCAAAGTTTCAGAAGTGGCTAAAAAGGGTCTGCCTAGTATTACCGGGATTTGTCTCTTAGGATTGACAACAAGTTCAGTGTCTAGAACGACAAAATCCACTGGGTAAATGAAGTCACCAACCTTAATCAAAACATCCTCTACTATACCTCTTGGTTTCTTAACAGATCAATCAGCAAATTGAAGGGTTGTGTTAGAGGGTTTTAGTGGACCAAGGTTTAGTTGCTCATAGACAGAGAACGGGAGTCAGTTAACACTAGCACCAAGGTCTAGAAGGGCTTTGTTGATAAAAGTATCTCCTATCGCACATGAAATTGTGGGACACCCAGGGTCCTTATACTTTATAGGAGATGAGTTTGACAGAAAAGAGCTTATGTTTGCAGTCAAGAATGCCTTCTTTGGTACGTTCGTTTTTCTCTTCTTAGTGCACAGATCCTTTAAGAATTTAGCATAAGCAGGTATTTGTTGAATCATATCTAGGAGTGGAATATTCACCTTAACTTGCTTAAATACTTCCAAGAGTTTCTCCATTTGTGCACTTGAGCTCTTATTGAGTCTATTGGGGAATGAGGCTTTAGGAACATAGACTCGCTCAGGTTGAGCTATATGGTCAGGTTGACTAGGTGGGTTGGGCTTTTCAAATTGGACTTCAGGTTCAATGGTCAGGTCACATGTGGGTGCTTGACGGCTAGATTGATTAGGAGCCCTAAGATTTACCACATTGTTATCAACTTGTTTTCCAGACTGTAATGATACAACTGCATTTATTTGTTGGAACGACCCCTCCTCATAAACCATTTGAACCGGTCTAGGGTTGTTACTTCTTAGAGGTGGTTGATAGGGCTGATATTGATTATTAGGTCTTGGATTCACCTCAGGTTGACTTGGAAACTGACCCTTTTCTCTTTCACCTATAATTTGTGCTAGTTGGCTGACTTGTGTTTCTAGCTTTTGGAAGGATTGGGTGGTTGTTTGCATAAAAGTCTTAACCGAATTTTCCAAGCTTGTCAATCTAACATCATAATCTCCATTGTTACTAAACCCAAATGATGTATTATTTTGGTTATACGGGTTTGGTTGTTGTCTAGGAGGTTGACCTTGTTGGTTCCATGAAAAATTGGGATGATTACGCCAACTCGGGTTATAGGTTGATGCGTATGGGTCATTTCTAGAAAGGTTAAATGCGGCATTAACTTGTTCCAAGTCCGCAGAAATATGTGCACAATCCTCCATTATATGACCAGTTTGACCACATCTAGAGCAAGGGATAGAAGAGGCTTGATTCATTAGGGGTTGGGTTTTTAGCTCTAGACTTTCCATTCTACGCATAAGGGTAGCTAGTTTTGCTTCAGCAGCTACAGTAGCATCTACAATTAAGACACCTGATTTGGGTTGACTTGCTATTCTAGATCCAATACTCGGGTTAATCGGTGCTCTAGCATTGTCCCATTGCATATTACTTTCGGCTAAATCCTCAATAAAAGTCCAAGCATCATTCTCATTTTTGGACATAAAGTTTCCTTGGCTTACAGATTCTAACATAACCCTAGATGTAGGTGTCAATCCCTCCTAAATAATTTGGCACAATTGCCATCTTGGAATTCCATGATGAGGGCATTGGGTCAACAGGTTCTTAAATCTTTCCAAATAGGAATAGAACGGCTTGCTCTCAGATTGAACTAATGCAACAATTTCATTCCTAATCCTAATAGTCTTATGGTTGGGGAAATATTTCTTTAAGAACACTTGAACAAACTCGGCCCAACTCCTAATAGATCTTTTGGCTAGACTATATAGATTTCTTAGCGTCGTCCTTCAGTGCTAGAGGCACGAATTTAAGACGCACTGCCTCCTCAGAGATATGCTGGTATTGCATAAGAGAGCAGATTTCCTCAAATTCTCTAAGGAAGAGATATAGAGTCTTCCTTAGAGGTGAACTTGGGCAACATACTCATGTATTGTGCCTTTAGTTCGAAGTCGCGACCCGATATGATGGGCATAACGATGCACGATGGCTGAGCAGCCATCGTTGGGTAGCACCGATCCCTCAGAATCCTAGGCAGGTCCACTACATTCTCACCCATTGGATTCGGGTGAGGTGGTGCAACAGGTGGATTGGGGCTAAGCTCTAGACTGGAATCTAGATGAACTCGTGAGAGTCGATTGCTCAAGTCCCGAACGCAAATCTGAGTGCACCGGTTTGAATCAATTTTTGAATTCAAATTTGAAATTTAAATTCCAAATTCAATTTCAAGAATCAATTACTCTTTTTTTATAATTTTTTATAATTTTTTATAATTTTTTTTTCAAAAATGGAAACAAACGATAGAAGGGGGAAGATGAGAAAGGAATCCTAATCTAGAGAATTGAGATGAGAAGAGAAAGAAGACTCAGATGAGAAGGGAAACTTAACTCTAAAAGATAGATGAGAGGGTTGGTCAGAAGTTTCCTAAACAAGCACGGTTCAAACAATCCTAGACCTAATGTAGCTTAATTCTAGACGACTCCTAACTGGTTGAGTCGAATTGGTTCGCTTGATTCACCTCCCTCACCAATCAAACCAAATTGGCCAGACCGTGTATAGCTTGTGGGGGCGCTTCCGACAGAGTCGGTGCCAATTAGACAACCACTTCACTTGGAAGACTTACGTCAACACAAAAACACTTTCTAGACACCAAATTAAATTCGATCAGCTTCAAGTCATAGCAAGTCAAACCAATCTTCTCTTTAATTGAGTTCGAATCCTTAGGGGCCAATGTCTAATTGATTTTAATTTAAGGCTTGGGTGACACTTTAGGATTGTGATTTGTGGGCCACGGAAGGGTGATGAAATCCCCACCGTATCTTTTCCTGTGGAGTTGCCCTTAAGATAGTTTAACTTAAATCTAGCAAAGATAGTCAAACATTGGTCTTTAGTGGGGGACAATTGCAAGGTTGTATGCAACTAAATTATATGCTTAAATGCAATCGATAAAAACCGCGCATGTACCTTGACTCCAGCACTCTTCAACAAAAAATAATTTGCAAGAATTTAGCAAGAATAATGCAAACAAAACACTATATGATGCATGCACTAAGTCCTTCTAATTTTGCCAATTTTTAGGTCAAAGTTGAATTATTGCCAATTATGGAATTTGAGCCTAACACGTGCAGTTCTACAAAAAGGAAACTTTCCAAAAATCGAAAATTGCGCAAAAGGAAACAAAAGTTACCTACGCAACGCTGAGACGGGTTCGCCGTCCCCTCTCGAAAATTTCCAGTTGCTCTACGCATCAACCCAGAGATGGAAACGACCCCAGAAAATTTTGAAGCCCAGATGCTCCAGACGTGCGGCGGATCCGCCGCAGGTTGTTCTTTGGTTGCGGCGATTTCGCCGCTCTTCTTGCTCCAACTGTGCCCGGATTTCGCCGCGCACTCCGTTGTCTCCTGAAACGCAAACACAAATAGTTAGATCACGCACACGATAAACAGAATAGAATCGAAATCACCAAAAATAAACAAAATCTTCGTCGCCTCCCCGACAAAGGCGCCAAAAACTTGATGAGAATTTTATTTATACAGCAAGTGCACGGCGTCGATGAAGACGCGACAAGTACGGGTCGAACACAAGGAGGGAGAGATTTTTATATTTTTGTGATTTTCGATTAAGGAAAGAAAGAGAGAGAAATAAGGTTGGTTTGAGATTTTTGGATTTTCAATTTTCTAAAGCAAGAACAACAAAAAAACTAAGAAGAAAGCAAATATGGATGAGAGTCCAGCGGGTGGGGGTTTAGATATCGGGTTTTGTTTAGAGAAATCTGAAACTTATAATAAATCACATTAGTTATAAAAGCATTACATGATAAATGACTCAACATAAACTCAAGTAATCAAAATATACTAATACGAAATTAAAATAATAACATAATTCCTTCTTCTCGTCACCCTAAATCCATCACCCCTACCCTTTGGAGAGGGTTAGAAACTCATGGATGGAGGGAAGGAGAATGGGTCCTAGAGAAACTACGAAAGAAAACTAAAAACACGAAATAAACGAACAAAATTTTATTGCTAAAGGGAAGGGGAGGGGAGAAGCCTCTTTTCAATACATGATTCGGCCTTGTTTATAGCCTCAACCGGGGATCCCAATACATAAAAGGAAAGTACACGCATCAATACATCATTGGTAAAAATTTAAGCGCACGGATCAACTTTTGTGCGGCTAATCCGCCGCATTTTGTACATGAGGTGCGGCGGAATCGCCACCTTTCTGGCTCAAAATCGATCTGGATTTTTCCTGTGTGTTTATGGTATGTTTTAGCTGTCCTTTGCGCGTCCGAATTGATTTCTTTCCTTTCTTTTGAGCTCCGAATTAATTTCTTCATATATTTGGAGATCCAAATTGATTTTTCTTTAGAACTTCTCCAAAATAATATTTTGGTACTCGTAATTTGCAGTCGGGTCCTCGGTTTTTTGCAATTAAGTCTCTGACTACTTTTGTGCTTAAGTCCCTGGCCTTTTTGTAATTAGGTCTTTGAATGCTTTTATGCTTGGATGAACTTCAATTTGAACCCCGATAATCTTGAACTTGGTCTTTATGATAGAAATGAGTCTCTTGCATGCGTTTATGCTCGGGATATGGGTAGTTTGCATTGAGGTCCCTGTATTTTGTAAATAAGACTAAACACATACCTTAGTAGCATTTATTGATATAAAATTAATCTAAATGAAAGACATATGATGCAATGTATGCAATGCATCAGTGTGCCTCTTCCATGATGTCATCTCTCACTTCGTCCACCTTCGGCACCTAGATCTGACTTCTGAACCTCAAACCTCCATCAACTCCCACACTGAAGTCTGATCCATCCTTAGTAGTTAATTGCAACAGACTGGCTAACTCATCATCTGTACTTTGAGCCTGCACAACCATCAAGACCGTCTGTGGCTCTACTCTTAGCCTGACAATCATTGTACCCTCTGAATCCTCAGTGAAAGGCTTCCACTCAGACAAAGACTCAAGTAGCCTCCACTCTTGAATGCACAAGCCAACCACTGACACCTCCACCTTTCTGCTCAGGGCATCTGCAACTTAATTCACCTTCCCTGGATGATAGGAGAGGGTGAAGTCGTAATCCTTGATGAACTCAAGCCAACTGTGTTGCCTCATATTCAGCTCCTTTCGCGAAAATAAGTACTTCAGGCTCTGATGATCTTTGAAGACCTCAAACTGCTCGCCGTATAGTTAGTGCCTCCAGGTCTTCAATGCGTACACCACCGCTGCTAACTTCAGATCATGCGTGGGGTAGTTCTTCTCATGCACCTTCAGCTGCTTCAAAGCATACGCCACCACATTCCCGTACTGCATCAGTACACAACCCAAACCAACCCCAGATGTGTCGTTGTAAATCACATAACCTCCACTTCCACTCGGAAGCGTCAGAATCAGTGCACTCGTCAATCGCCTCTTCAGCTCCTGAAAATTGTCCTCGCACTTCGGGGACGAAACAAACTTGACACCCTTCTGAGTCAGCCGTCAGTGGTGAAGCAAGTCTGGAGAAATCCTAAATAAAACGGCGATAGTACCCTGCCAGGCCTACAAAACTCAAGATCTCTGTCACGCTAGTCGGAGCTCTCCACTGTGTCACATCCTCAACCTTCGCCAGATCTACTGATATCCCGTTCGTAGACACAATGTACCCTAGAAACGCCATTTTATCCAACAAAAACTTGCACTTTGTGTACTTAGCATAAAGTTGTTGGTCCCTCAAGATGCCAAGCAAAATCCTCAGGTGCTGTTGATGCTGCTCTCTTTCTGGAGAGTATACCAAGATGTCATCCACTAAGACAACGATGAATCTATCGAGGTACGGCTGAAAGGTCTTATTCATCAGGTTCATGAATGTTGCAGGTGCATTCCTCAGTCAAAACATCATCACCAAAAACTCGTTGTGCCCGTACCGCGTCCTGAATGTTGTCTTATGGACTTCTGCCGCCATGATTCTCACCTGGTGATAAGCTGAGCACAGATCGATCTTCGAAAACACCCTCGTTGTCTACAACTGATCAAAGAGGTCATCAATCCTGGGTAAAGGATATCGGTTTCTGACGGTAACCTTGTTCAACATCCAGTAGTCGATGCACATCCCCAACAACCCGTCCTTCTTCTTCACGAACAGCACTGACGCTCCCCAAGGTGATACACTAAGTTGGATGAACTGAGAATCCATCAACTCCTGCAACTGCTTCTTTAGCTCTGCCAACTCTGCAGGTGCCATACAATACGGAGCCTTCGACTGCGGTGTCGTGCCCGCTACCAACTCGATACTGAACTCGATCTTTCTGTCTGGCGGTAGTCCTAGAATATCTACTAGAAACACCTCTGGAAAATCATGCACAACCTCAATGTCCTCCAACCTCCTCACCTCTATGTCTGGAAATACGAGTGTAGCCACAAACGCTCTGCAACCCTGATGTATCAGCTTCTGCACCTTCAATGCTGACACGATGAGACGACCTCCTCTACTCTTCGTCCCTCTGAGCAACACATCAGGTAGGTCCTTCCTCGGAATTAGAATCTTCTTCTCACGGCAAAAGACTCGCACGTCGTACTGCGACATTTAGTCCATCCCCAGTATGACGTCGAAATCCTCCATCGGTAGTAAGACCAGATCTGCTGGAAAATCGTGGTCTCCCGAAATAATTGTGGTGCCAGGGAGAAGGCTCCCCACAGTGCCCACCTTACCCAAGGACGTGTTGACTTCCAGATGATAAGTCAGCAGCTGATTGACATCATTTCATGCTTATATTTGTATCTTATATCCATTATCTTTCACCTAAACAATACTATGTTACGAGTTTTATGTTTAGTTTTCAGGAATAAATAGGTTTGAAGAGATGAAACATAAAAGGACCCAAAAGCTAGGAAAAAGGACTGGATTGTGAGATCTGGGGCCAAGATGCAAGGAAGAAGGACCTGATTGCAAGACAGAAGGACCTAAGAGCAAAACAGAATACTCCACACCATCATGGGGAGTATTTTACCAATTCGATTCGGGTCGGAGCTCCAACAAGTCAAGTAACTGCATACAAGACCAACAATACCAGAAAGCAAATCCCACAACAAAAATGAGCAGGATCTGAATCATATAGACCGCCAATTGGCGGTCCAAGACCGCTAATTGGCGGTCCAAGACCGCTAATTAGCGGTCCATTTTGGCCCAAATCCGCTCAAATTTCTCCAGCACATGTATTAAAGGATGTTTAGGCTATTCTTGGTATCTGTTTAGTCCCACATCGGGGGATTGTCCCGGTTTGCCTTTTTCCATGGCTATAAATAGAACTCTTCACCTTCCATTGTAATCACTCCATATTTTAAGTGGCTATTCTTCCTACTAGAAGTGAGGCCTTGAAGCACACACTAAAGTAGGAGGATGCTACTTTTAATGTGAGTCATTTTATCAATAAAGTTTTGTGTTTCTTTCATTGTTTGTTTATGCCTCTTTTATTGTTTGTGCATGTTTTAGTTTAATCGTCTTTTATTTCTAGCTTAGTTTTAATATGCTTTCTCTGCTTAGTTTAATAATTAGTGTAATGTTTAGTGAGTAGTTTCATCCCCTTTGGGGGGTGGAGTAGATGTACATACATGCATTAGAGAATGAGATGAATGCTTTATTTTTGATGTGTTGATTAAACATGAATGTATGCTTGCTTGTTTAGGATAGAATTTATAACTTGATGAGTTTTGCCAAAATGATTAGACACCTCTCATGCTTGTTTAGGTTCTGAAATAAACAACTTGCATATGTAAATGTTAATCAACTAAGTTGGTGAATAGATTGATAGGTTTTGCCATAACATTTAGACACTTCCTATGCTTGATAAACACCACCTTCATGTGCTTAAAGAATGTATTCTACACCCACCTCTTTGCATGTGTGCACTCACTCCACCCCTTAGGGGTTTTCCCATTTCTGTATTCCAGCATTCTTACTTTGTTCTTAGCTCATTTATTATTTCATTGTTTGGTTCTTCCTTTCGCATTTCCTACTTCTTAGTGTAGTATAGAGTAGAGTAGCATAAACAACTTTCTCCCCCTATTTTTGCCACTTGATTTCTGCTAAACAAGAGGCTGCTCACCTCCCTGAGGACGACCCGTACTTGCCACCGCTTCATCGCGGCCGTGCACTTGCGGTTTAAATAAAACGTTCAACAACAGCTCAGGGGTCCGACCCAACTCGCCAGCAAACTTCTCCGAAATGAAGGAGTGTGTGACGCTCCAGCGTAATATAAATCTCGGGCACTAATGCTACAAGGCGTTGAACTTCCCTATGTAGCCTTCCAATGTCATATCCTTCTGCTCGAGAGCTAGAAACTCATCTTGCTTCCCGTTCCTGACATGCTGCGAAAAGTACTACTCGTTGAACTCCTCCAGGAATTCCTCCCAAGTCACATCCTCTCTGCCTGTAAACACCACTGCAGATGTGGTCCTCCACCAGTTGGACGCAACACCGTCCAAAACACATGTGGCCTGGTCCACCTTCATCTCAGGCATGCATCCGATCACTCTGAAAATCTTCAGCATAACGAAGACCCACTCCTCTGCAGCCTCGAGGTCGACTCCACCCTCGAAGGTAGGCGGATGCTGACGCATGAATCTGTGGTGCATCGCACCTGTCCCTGTATGATCCGTGCGAGCTGCTTGACGCTCCAGGAACTCACCAAGATGCCCACAATATCATATAAAGTTTGTCTCTCTTCCGCCTAATCCACGCCTCCAGTCCCCTCGCTGGGCTACGCGGGATTAGAGTATTCCTCATGCGTCTCGGAGGCATCTGGCAGAAAAAAAATAAAATTAGTCATGAATGCATGCTAAATTAAAGTGCAACATATCTCTATTACTACAAGGGTGATTTCTTTGGAGGGCACATAGGAACCGACCGCTCTGATACCAAATTTTAACATCCCAGAACAACAGAAAAATTTGAAATCTTTAACAATAAAAGGTCACAAGAGAATGATTATCATAGTGGAAATGTTACTTAAATACGTAACTAGTCAGTGCACCAAAATACAATAGAGTTTGTCAAAATACATGATTATATCAATACAACAAAAGATAACTGCAAATAATCATGACGATCTCGAATAGTCTGAAGAGGATCCTGACCTTAAAATCTGTGCGCCCGCGGTCACCACCCAACTGAACCTACTGCGGTCCTAAAATGCAAATGTAACAAACAATGTCTGAGTTTTCATAAGGAGACCCCGTATGTCAAGTTCACCTATATGAATGCAATAGTACGACGAAATGAACCTATCATACTAGTGTCATGTCATGTCATCAATAGTAAGAAAAACAATTCCCCTCAAAGGGTAAAACTGGACCTCAGTCCCACAATCAACATCGGGTCTCCCTCGGAGACCTACCATAGGCACAAATGGTCTTACAGACCATACACAACAAACCCCACACACGACTATACTAAACATGGGGTTCGGTGAGGTACGTTCGCACGTCCACGTCAGTAGAATCAGATCTGAAAACATCGTGGTCAACACCACACCGACGGAGCCGTCGCTCAGGTCAATCCAAACAAATGCTAAGTAGGTGCCCAACTAAGGTAACATGCCGGAACAACATCGACAACATCATCGTCGGAACAACATCGGCTACATCGCTGGAACAACATCGACGACACAACAATACGTCTGACACAACATCAGACGGTACAACATACGTCCGGCACAACATCGGATAGTTCCGGACCGAAGTCCGCCAGGTCATCTTGCGCCAATGAGCCATGCAACATCGTGCAATGGGATCCGCGATCCCTCAGGTCTACTACTCTAATAATGAGTCAAGTAAAGCATCAACGATCCCACAGTCCATAAATCAGATGTGACACGTCCCGAGTATCCACGCTCTTCCACACGGCTGTCCCTGGGCAGACACAATCAATGCACCCACAGTCACCTCCCGGCTCACGCGCTAGGCGAGGACACAGGTTTCCGTGGACAGAGTTGACACTCCGCTAGGACAAAGGATTCAATTCTGGGCCCAAACGGTCGACCGAAAAAGGTATACCAGTCGACCGCTCCTCAAGGAATCGATCGAACAGAAGCCTGCATTCAGTCGAAATTCGTGCTCATAATTTAGCCCCAATGGTTGAACAAAAGGTGAAAACCGATCGACTGCTACATGGTGAAAATCCGGACTACCTCAAAAATATTCGAGGCAAACAGTCGACCGACTCAGGAGTCCCGGTCAACCGAAAACTGTCAGGGGCAACCTAGAAGTTCTAGCCATCAATCGATCGAACTAACAATCGATCGGTCAAACAGGAACTAAGTGATCCTAAGGTACCGGTCGGACAAGGTTAAGAGCGGTCAACCATTTAGATGGTCTACGCTCTGTCCAGACTAGTCCAGCAAACAACGGTCGACCGACTCAGGGGTCCTGATCGACCGAAAGCAACATGCATTCCCGACACACCAACATAAGCACAACCGGTCGACCGCCACAAGACATCGTTCGACTGGTGCTGGTTAAAGTCGGGCATTTACACTACATCCGGTTGACGGTCCGAAGGCACCGGTCGACCGTTGGCCGACAACTACCTAGCCAAACTAGGTTTAACCTGTTGCACACTCGACGTCGGCGAGATCTCCGACCAACGCCGACAAGCCAACACCTCACACTACTAGTGTGAGTAAAACAACCATGCATCTATAAAACCGGCATACCTCTTAGGAAGATGGAAAACTTGCCGGAGGCTCGCTTGCGCAACGTCCACCTCAGGGCAACAACTTTCACATGCCCAACTCCACGTGCCTCTCGCCAGCGACTCCGTTGTCCACTGAGCTCACCTTAGACGCTACCTTCGCCGCTGGTCGGTGCAACTGAGAAACTGAGGGAGAGAGAGATGGGTGCTTGGTGAGAAGAAATGAAATGTAGAAGAAGAAGAAGAAGAAGAAGATGAGACGTGGTTTGATTTTTAAACCAAAATCCACTATCACCGGGGCATCATAATTTAATGAGCACAATAAAGAGACATGTATCACAAATAATATGCATGCATAACAATCTGGAACGCCCATTCGGATTTGACCACATCCTATCCTTCTGAAATCTATCTATCAGTCAGACGCACACCTGGTAGTTCCACACTATCGACAAACAACTATTTCCTCTCTCGGGTGGCTCCACGCTGCCCGCTAGGTAGTTCTTTCCTAAGTGGCTCAGCCAAAAACATACATACAACCACAAGACATGTCAACCAAAATGTCACTATGCAATCATATGCATATCAATGAATTCAATATCGATACTCAGCATGCATGTAACTATGAATATCAATAGAGACATACCTGACATGAAACTGAAGAATAACGAATCAGTACTTGTCTCAAAATCTCCATCTTTTTCTTCTCTATCTTCTTCTCAAAATTCCTTCTCCTCTCCTAAAACGACACAATCATCCAAAACTTGATTAATTTTCTTAAAAGGTTTGGATTCTCACAAAAACACTAATTTGAAATTGAAAATCTTTGACGTTGATAAACTAATTAATCAAATAAAAAAACAAAAACCCAATTACAAATAACAAAAACACTAATTTGTAATTGAAAATTGTTCGATAAATTTAGATAGTTGGAGTGAACGAGACCCTACAGCTAATCATCATATATTAATAAAAGCTCTTGATAGGTTTTTAATTTTTATTAATATATGATGATTAGCTGTAGGGTCTCGTTCACTCCAACTATCTAAATTTTATTGAACAAACGACAATATTTTTTGAAATAAAATATAGATATTTTTTAATGCCACCAAAGTCTTCATTTTTGTTAAACAAAACCCCACACATAAACAACTAAGATATTTGACCTATAAACGCAAAGTAAGATATCTCAAAGCTCATAAGAGAAAAGGGTAATCTTATAATACCCTTGAATAATCAAAATATATGAATAAATATAAGGTTTCATGATAACATCCATTTGCTTTATTTGGAAGTAATATTCCAATTTTAAGCCAACATACACTATATTAAAAGTTTAGACAACATAGAATAATCAAAATATATGAATAAATATAAGGTTTCATGATAACATCCATTTGCTTTATTTGGAAGTAATATTCCAATTTTAAGCCAACATACACTATATTAAAAGCTTAGACAACATAACAGATGAATTAAGATGTCCAAATGATGAAACTAATATTTAAAGTTGATATTTAAAAAAATCTAAATCTATTGTTATTAGATTTGATACGAGTATTGTAGAGGAAGAAGAAGAGTAAAATATAGTTTTATTGATTGTATTTTTGTGTTGTGTGTTTTACATCATGAATACCAGAGTATATATATAAATGTTTACATAGCCGTTAGCGAGAGATGTTGTGTATGATTTCTTTCCTTTGAGAGGATGTTGCCATAGAGGAGGATTGGGCGAGGATAAT
Organism: Triglochin maritima; assembly: GCA_963682175.1. NCBI lineage: Eukaryota > Viridiplantae > Streptophyta > Magnoliopsida > Alismatales > Juncaginaceae > Triglochin > Triglochin maritima. Next base: position 27,409,446 of record OY821771.1, on the reverse strand, counting down.
GCTGAGCCCAACGGTCATGTCCGAATTTGGTAAGATTCTTAACACGCCCCCCTCAAGTTGGGTCTGGAATAAGTTGATGGATCCCAACTTGTGAAGGATGTTTGAAAAGGTATTGTGGTCAAAGGGCCTTTGTGAAGATCTCCGCGAGTTGATCTTTGCTGGAGATGTATGAAACTTCTATTTGCTTTGATTGGATTTTTTCTCTGATCAAATGACAGTCAACTTCTACATGTTTGGTCCTTTCATGAAAGACTGGATTTGAGGCGATATGTTGTGTTGTATTGTTATCACAGAACATATTCATTAGTTCCTGGGTGTTGATGTTCATATCTTTGAGCAACTGGTTGAGCCAAATTAGTTCGCTAGTGGTGGAGGCCATAACACGATATTCTGCTTCTGCACTGGACCGGGCAACGACATTTTGTTTTTTGCTTCTCCAAGTTACTAGGTTGCCTCCTACAAAAGTGCAAAATTAAACCAATGGTGGATCTCCGATCATGACTACCTACCCAATCTGCATCAGAGTAACCAATTATTGAATTAGAGTTGTTGTTTTTCATCCAGAGTCCTTGTCCTGGAGTATTCTTAAGGTAGCATAAGATTCTATTTAGGGTTTTTGCTTTCATGCCATTTTAAAACATCATATTTCCGTTTCTGTCATCACTATATCACTATTTGTATTAATGCCACTAAAAAATTATACAAATTCTATTAATGCCACTAAAAACTATACAAATTCCATTAATACCATTTCGTTAACTTTTCCGTTAACGGTGTTAAAAATTATTATTTTAATAGTAATATTTACAAATTCTACCTTATATAATTTAATAACCTAAAAATTCAAATTTTCACAACAAAACACTTAAATTAAAAAAATCAAGAATGTTAATTTTCACAAGTACAAATGGTGGAAAAATCGGTGTTTTGGTGTTTTTTTGTTATGAAAATTATAATTCAAAACTTTTGGAATTTAAGTATTTTGCTGTGAAAATTATACAAGTTTAATTCTTGTTTAAGTGTTTTGGAATTTGTTTTTTATAGGAAAAAAACCAAAAACCGGTATCCCCACCGTTTGTACTTGTAAAAATTAAACTCTTGATTTTTTGAATTTAAGTGTTTTGCTGTGAAGATCATAAAAATGACAAATTTGGATTACTAAGTTATTAAATTATATAGGGTAGAATTTGTAAATATCACTATTAAAATAATAAGTTTTACTTTTATATCCGGAGATTGAAAGGAATGTGTTATAAAAGTTTTACTTTTATATATCAATTATTATGAATTGGATGTGCTAACATTTTGTTCCTTGATTATAGTATTCGTCTTTTGGAAGTGTTAAAGAAGATGTGTTTTGTCCATAACCGTAGAGCTCTAAAAGATAATGGTTTACATAAATCAAAATTTATTCACAATTATGATAATTAACATGAAACATTAATTACCGAGATAAGATTATCGCGTTGGTAATCGATTATTGTAGCTCTACAAATATTTGATGACACGAGTATATAAAAGAGGAAAAAATTATTTTTATATATTGAATAGATCTAACAAGTAAAACATTATGAAATTGTGTTATGTGTCATTAATGTTTTACTGTGTCTTGGATCCTAATATATGAGACCTTTATCTTTTCACATAAGGAGTGTTTATTTTGATTATTGTCAAAATCTATCAATGAGTATAGTGATAAAGACAATAGTTGGTTGAACGTGACTTACGATGGAAAAGATAGCTAGTCAAAAGATTGTCATTGCCCCTCTTTACTTGAGTGATGACATTATTGCACCCCTTGATAAAGCGAAATTATAATGTGCACAATGTGACTTATGTTAAGTTACACATTTATAATTAGCTTATAGAGATTAAGAAATGAATATAATACAAAGGTGACACATTTCTACTTTGTATATATTCTTAATATCGTGAGGCAAGGGATAGACACAAGTTGTGCACTTACATCACTAAATGGATCGTGTTTGGTTCGAGTGGAACAAAACATCTACGCTAATTTGGTAACTATAATGTTTAGCTAGATATCGTTTATAGTTTGAGATATTGAGTGTTTAATATCGCTGCCAATTTAGCTTAGATCCTCCTATAAGTCACACCACAAAACTGAGAAACAAGAAGTTTGATTTTGAGTTCATATGATGTGTCGGGTTTCATGTGAAAAGGGACATATGTGGTGAATCAATAAAATTAATGTCACGAAAATTGACAAAATTAGAATCATGAACAAATTCATATAAGATGTATATATTATGTGGTGTAATAATTTAACATTACATAGGATAATGTATTGCATGAGATATGAATTTGCTAAAACCCCAAAAGATCAAATTTTGTTGAAAATAATTCCAAAATTTGATAAAGGCAAAAATCAGACAAAAACGATCGAACGTTTTTCGGAGACCGATCGACCGAAAATTAACAGTACCTGTTAAGCGTGTGAGGAAGGTCGCAATCAGGAACGATCAAACGTTTTTCGGAGACCGATCGACCGAAAATTAAGTTTCTGAGGTACCTTAACCGGACCAAAGATAAGTTTCTTGTTTATGGAGGACAAAGGGAGTTAATAACCGAGAGCTATTCGGATGCAAGATTCATGAGTGATCCCGACGATAGAAGGTCGTAATCAGGATACGTCTTCCTTCTGAATGGTGGAGTTGTGAGTTGACGTAGTTGGAAGCAAAGCACTACGGCTGACTCAACCACCACTTCCGAAGTAATGGTTGTCGCTGAAGTGAGCAAGTAAGGAGTGTGGATTAAGAAGTTCCTTGAAGAGCGTGGAGTAGTTCCCTCGTGCTTGGAGTATGTATATATATATGTATGTATATATATGTATGTATATATATGTATATATGAATGTTTACATAGCCGTTAGCGAGAGATGTTGTGTATGATTTCTTTCCTTTGAGAGGATGTTGCCATAGAGGAAGATTGGTCGAGGATGATGCTAAACCCAACAGTCATGTCTGAATTAGGTAAGATTCTTATCAATTGTAACCAAAGTTAATACAAAGGTATTGCATTTGGGTTTTCACTTCATAAATTTAACCTTGAACAAATTCGTCTAACCAACATACTTTATTTGGGCACGAAAATTCTTGTTCCGACTCTCCTTCCGCTTCAAAACACACAATGACTTCTTTAGGTTGTTCAACACCAAAATATACTTATAAAAAGAGAATACAATAGACATATCTAGTTCAAAAATAAACATCACCACGAATCTGCATGTGAGTTGATCTCCCAAATGCCATAATTTTGGGAGAAATGCGTATATACAGATACCAAAATCCATGACGATTTTTCGTTAAAACCGTGGAAGATATTTTGTAGTGGCGTCCGAGAACAATTTGAATTATGCCGAGGGCATTTGTGAAAAAGCCTTAGTTTAATCAACAAACCAAACGCGTAAAGTGGAAGTCAACCGCAAGAAGAAGAACTCACAAAGAACTCACATCTCAAAAAAGCCTTCAAGCTCCACCTATTCTCCCTCTCCCTCTCCACCCACCAAACCTAAACTCTAACCACTCTCCGAATGGCAGGACGATTCGGCCGGGGCGGTTTCGAGGAGGAGGACAACATCAACCCTTTCGCGGTAAAGTTCTGTAATCGCAGTCGTTAGATTTGGTCAATTTTGAGGCGTATTAGAGTTTCTTTGGAATGCAATTAATTGGTTTGGTAGATTTCTATTTAGAGGTTTAGATCTAAATGATTGACTGTTGTAAGGTTCGTTATTGGATTTTGAACTATTAATGGGCTCAGCTGCGTTCTATAAATGTAGAGTCTATTCGGTTTGTTGACTTTTTGTTGTGTTTTCGTGTTGTGGCTCGCTTACGATTGTAGGTTAAGTTTGAGAATTAGTTTGACGAAAACAGGGTCGGAATTTGACTTGGTTTACCGAAGAATGTTGTTGCTGTTGCTGTGTTTGCAGTTCAATTTTATGTTCACTAAATGCTATGATTGATAATTACATTTTGTACCAACTCAGGCTAGCTCAGATGGGAGCTTCCTTGTCTTCAGATAGTCAAGTCCTGGGATCGAATCCCAGCAGTCTCGTTAGTATTTTTGGGATGTTTCGGTTTCTTATTACAAATTGTTTGTGGAACCAGGATCCAGGAGCTAATGGAAAACAAGCTGGACAGTCTCACTTTGGTGGAGGGGCCTTTGACGTAATTGTAATTTCATTATTTATCTTCTTTTGACTATTTTCTTCCTTTTAGCTTAACTTTTATGTATCTGAAATACCATTCATTTTCATTTCTGATAATTGGTTGGTCATTTGTATGCATAAATGTCATTCCTTTTACTTCAAGTAGAATTCGTCATTGATACTTTTAAGTTGTGTGATAGATGTTAAGACTTGTCAAGACTACATGTTTCTAGTTCTCTGAAACAAATCAAACTCACAAAGAACTTTTGTGGACCATCTAAGAATTCAAGTTAACTTGTAAAAAATAATTTGCATTGTACCGTTCCTAGGCGGAACAACAAAATCCTTCACACCTTGACAATGTTAAACCCTATTGTTTTAGCTGAAGAAATTTTATAAGGATTTGACAACCAAAAATGTGAAATTTTGATGGACTAGCACCTCTTTAAAACTCAACTATTTAGGTCGGAGGTATTAAACACAACACTAATAGAGAAGAATGTTCCGCACTTTTTGGTTTGACCAATGCGTGACTTTATTCCCCAAATCTCTCCTGCACGTGTCATTGGCATAGATTTTCATATTTACACATGAACAATAAGAGTGGAAGTGGGCAACCACAAGTCAATCAATATTCTCTAATATCATGTGAAATTTGGTTGGTCTGACATCAATTTAAAACGCAAGTACTTAGAATGGAAAGTAGTGAACACAACCATAATAGAGATTGCTGACATTTAATGTTAAGAATATGAAACTTTCTTTAAAAAAAAAAGATTTGATATGTCATGGTTTTGTAATACGCTGTTTGTCTTTTTATTCTATATTATCTGAAGTTCAAAATTCTTAGAATGTAATTGCGTGACTTCGATAACTCTGCTGTGCTGCACTAGTTTCCTGCCCTTTAGATGAAATACCTGGTCATAAAGAACTTTTTTTTCTTCAAGAACGCTTGTGTGATCTGTTTGATTTGTAGGAACTGGAAATTACATAGTTACAACAAAATTTTCGTTTTACTTTGGGTGATCTCTATCGACCTAGCAATATTTAACAGTTTGTTATCTCCTTGTTTCCAGGATCCTAATAGGAAAGAGAGAGAGCTTCAATCTAAGGAGGTGGAATTAGATAAAAGGGAACAGGTGATATTGCAATCAAGTCCACAAAATCACTGAAATAAGTTCTTGACAAACTTATCTATCTGCAAAAAAAATAATGCTTTTCTGCTCTAAATTATGTCTTTTGAGAAATTTGTTTCTCAAGTTTTCATTGCTACTGTTACAGATCTGAACTACGACATTTATCGACTTTGTACAAGTTACTTCCTTTATTTAATTTTATGTTCAGATATTTCTTGGTAAGTTGGTATACCATCTTAGAATCTCAGCATTTCAAACATTGCTATTAAATCAGTATGAAAGAAACCTTTGGATTGAACACCTATCCTTGTGATAACCTTATTTTAATTGGTTGTGAGATAAAGCCCGGTAATGATGGTTTTACTCATTATCCTCCTTCTCAAGAAATTGGAAAGTTGTGAGGATAAATTGGAAGTTGGAATGAACCAATTATTGGTTTGCAGATACTTGGAAGGAACTTCTATCTAGCTATTGTTATAAAGGAAATAGATTTTTTTACTTATACATTAATTGAGCTCATGAGAAAGAAAAGTTTTCATTTCTAGCGTCCTTTGGTAATAGCGATAAATATGATTTAGCTCCAACTTGATGCAAATGTCCATGCAATACGTAACATAATAAAAAAAATTTGAATCAACATGGTAATGCCTTGACAAGGTTTGCTATGCTTAGTGTTGTTGGATGGTGAGATCTCAACATCAATTAATGTGGGTATAATACTTAACATTATATCGCTGAGTCATTGGGGCTGCATGAGTAAGTACCACTTCTGAAGATTTATATCTTCAAATAAAATGATCATGTAACTTTATGAGGCTTGGTGTTTCAAACTGAATGAAAAAAATTCAAACTGGGTCTGTCTAGAAAAACAAGAGCTGCAGTTGATATTTCATAATGATTCTGGAGGACTACCTTTTTAAACATGATTTTACAGAAGGTTGGAGTTGGACCTGCTGATTGAAAACCTAACCTTTGACCCCGAGTTAACTAAATATTATTGGGTCCGAACTGACACATTTACCTGTTTGAGTACTAACATATGTTATTTGTTAGACCCATTTCTTAGGCCATGCGTATGTCAAGGTCTCATTTGATTTTAACATTTTGAACTTGTCTAACCCAATTGCACTAGTGGTTAAACAAGTCAGTCATAATATAAGTGGTTAAATAATTTTTCGTCGCAAAATGTTGGTTAAACAGGCCTTTAATACAAAGTAGGGCCTAAAGAACTGTCATAAAACCAGTGTGAAATAGCTCTTGAAACGTGTATATATCTATTGAAATAGGTGTTCCTAAACAAGTCTTATTACATAGCATTATAAATAGGTTTAGCAGGTTGGGCAATCTGCTAACTTAAACAGGTCTTTCTGGGTTTGGGTTTGCTGAACCCAATTTAGTGTACAGGATTGACAAATCTTTACGATACAAAAAAGTAGTAATAATAATGCACAACACTTGTATAAACAAGTTCCATTTAACCCTACTGCACCTGTTTCCCTGATCTAGGTGAAACATTTCGATCTGAAATCTGCGAGAAAAAATAACTGTGTTTTACTTGAGACTGGATATACTTTTACCTAAAGAATATTTATTAGATAGAGATTTAACTTTCCTGTAACCTCCAGGAATTGAGACGCAAAGAAGCGGCTGGCGCTCGAGGTTCTATTATCTATAAGATTTACTTTGATTTCAATGTAGTTGTCAATCTATAGTTGCTTCATAATCTGGCGATAGAACATTCAAAGGCAATAGTTGGTCTACCTCTCCAGGTGGAGCAGTTTCAAACAAGAAAAATTGGCCACCATGCCTTCCAATTATACATCATGATATTGCCAACGAGATACCAATTCACCTCCAGCGTTTGCAGTACGCAGCATTTGCCTCTTTCCTAGGTATTATTCTAGCATATGTATAACTTTTTCAAAGTAACTAACAAATATTAGCACTTAGTGGTTCTGGTTTTTATTTAATTTAATTTTATTTGTGTTAACTTAATAATTTCAATTACTATGTCTCCAGTTTGTTGTTGAGAAGTTCTTTTTGATTAGTACCATGAAGATTGAATTTGACTTTGACTTTGGTAACACTTTTGTAGTTATGGTAGCACATGAAAATAAAGCAAAATAAGTAGGAAATTTTTTCAAAATAATAAGTTAAAAAAAGAAAATTGGAAAAATATGCACTTTGAAAACTTAATTGGCAAAGTATGCACCTTAAAAACGGAACCACAGGTGCCGTTTTCATTAACTAAAAACGGCACTGTAGATGACGTTTTTACACTTAATAAAAACGGTATCACTAATGCCGTTTTTACTTGGGTAAATTTTTTCTTGGTTTCGAGATATCGTTTTTAACTAAGACATGTTGAACTAACAACGGGTCGGTCGGGGGTCTCGCTCACCGGTGAGCGAGCGGCGTTCCACCTCGCCGGTGAGGTGGCGGGGTGGCAAGGGGGCAGCGCCCATTAGAAATTTTTTGGATCTTGAAATTGTTTGATCTGAAAATTTTTAAATCTTCATCACTTGCAAAAAATTCCCACCACTTGTAATTATTGTGGTGGGGTTTTAACTCCAAATGGATAATGTTCCCAACTCCAACACATTGTTCCAACTCCAAATTTTTTGCAAGTGATGAAAATTCAAAAAATTTCAGATCAAACAATTTCAAGATCCAAAAAATTTCTAGGGGGCGCTGCTCCCTTGCCACCCCACCACTTCACCGGCGAGGTGAAACGCTGCTCGCTAACCGGTGAGCGAGACCCCCGACCGACCCGTTGCTAGTTCAACATGTCTTAGCTAAAAACGACATCTCGAAACCAAGAAAAAATTTACTCAGGTAAAAACGGCATCAGTGATACCGTTTTTATTAAGTGTAAAAACGACATCTACAGTGTCGTTTTTAGTTAATGAAAACAACACCTGTGGTGTCGTTTTTAAGGTACATACTTTGCCAATTAAGTTTTCAAAGTGCATATTTTTCCAATTTTCTTTTTTTAACTTATTATTTTGAATTGTTTTCCAAATAAGTACATATGCCTTTTATTTTGTTTTTGTTTTTTCTTCAGTTCTTGGATGTTCACTTCAAGCATAAAGTAATAATTTGCCGTTTCATGCTTTGTTTCTCTTGCCTTCCCTCTGATGCTGTCCACTTCTTGTGTAACCTTACAGTATCAAAAATTCTAAGGGTAATCCTCGTGGATGTGAAATATTGCAGTATGCGAAAAGTTCGTCCATATTCTAAAAATTTAATCTAATGATTATATATATGAACATCCAGGGTTATTTCTTTGCCTTTTGTGGAACATTGTATGTGTGTCAGCCGCTTGGGTTAAAGGAGGAGGTACTCAAACAAACCCAGACATGTATCTGTGTTTTCTTTTCCTGTTTTTCTTTGTCCACATGTAGCATCTTTTTCTGAGAAGGGTAATAATTTTGACGTTTCATTTATAATGTATATCATATCAAAGGTGTTAATATCTGGCTACTGGCTGTCATCTACTTTGTTGCTGGAGTTCCTGGGGCTTACTTTCTGTGGTATCGTCCTCTTTACAATGCAATGAGGTAAGGAAACCTTTGCTAGATTATATTCAGATGCTCTATATTTCTACTTTGCACTGTCATCTTCAATTTCATTCTATGCTCTCAATTGTGCACATATAACGAGATAACATCTAATTTTATTTGACAGAACTGAAAGTGCATTGAAGTTTGGAGTCTTTTTCATAATATACTTGGTATGACTTTTATAATATTTCTATTCCACATTTGTTACATAAATTGACATCCTTACCCAAAATTTTGCAGATCCACATTGCTTTCGTTATCTTCGCGGCTGTGGCTCCTCCTATTTTCTTTAAAGGATATGCTTTGGCGTATGTTTTATGTGATGCTTTCGTATATTTATTTGTGATAACTAAGGTTTGATGAAAAAATTATATGAACCTGCATATATTTGAGATGATGATCTAAATGGAAATTTTTATGCCTATCATTAATTTTTGGTTTCTCTATTAACAAGAAAGTTTCAAAATCAGATTTACAATGTAGGCAAACAATTTTGAAGTTTCAATTGACTGAGTCACATTTTAATCATTTCAAAAGTTTACGTGATAATAATTTGCTGTAGATATAGTGATATATCATTGTTTCCAGTTTCATGGTTCTCAACTTCTAAAATATATCTTACTACATGCAATTTACAGTGAGTTTTACTCACAACCATATCAATATCAATACAAATGACATTTCCCTGCATTCTACCAACATAAATAGCTACAGAATGTCTTCAAAAGCTAAAAATTCTACCATTAGTAAATTTATTTAGCTGTGGAGTTCAGGAAATTTTGTTGGTACAGTTCTCTGTACTTGATAAAATTTGTAAAATATCATGGTTAGCAACAATTAATTGAGCTTTGTTGTTCTATAAAACAAAATATTTACTATACAGAAAATTCAGAAAAGGGAGAGCCCATTGTCTTACTGTCACATTAATTGAAGGTTCATAGTTCTGCTAGAGGCTGCAGCATTTGTATATAAGTATGTACAGAATCGCAAAGATGCTTGTATAGTCATCCCACCATGAACATATATATATTCTTTTATTTTCTTTGACATGTTTTAGGTGTTTCTTTGATCATTTTGACTTTTCTCCAAAATAATTTTAGCCTTTTAGATAAGATTCATGACACTTTCTTCTAGTTTAGTGAGTCCAACACATTGTAATATGTCGAAAATCATCAATTTGTATAATAATGACTTGCATGTTAACAAAGAAATGATGGTTAGATATAATGCTAAAATTGTTGAAGAGAACATAAAACATATACTGAAAGACAAGTGTATATATGTGTATGTTCATACATGTATCCTCTCCAAAAGATGAGATAGAAGTATATATTATTAAATTAATACTGTTGTGTGTATATGTGTGTGTTCAAACATGTACCAACGTCCACCAAAAGAAGAGGTCTCTGCAATTGAGTTTTATGAAGTAGTATAAATTGAATTGGTGATATATGTTTTTTAACAACAATGGACTAATATATCTGAAACCATTCAAATAATTTATCTAAATAGTATCACTACATGTGTGCCATCATGGTCTCTTTTACAGTGCAAAATGGTGTTGGGGTAGATCAGGTAATAACCTATGTGATTGTGTATAATAATACCTTGTTATTGTTATTATGCTTTGTGGTTTCACTTTGTAATTTCTTCTGTAGTGAATACTGTTTTTTACCCTTTTTTTTTCTTTGTTACAGTGGTATCATGCCAGCATTAGATATGATTGCTCAAAACGCATTGATTGGGGTAAGAGGCTATTCCTATAGCTGAATGCTATTTTTTCCATCTGCATAGCCAAATCCTGTGAATATCGACAATAAGACAGTAATGTATTTGGGGATTTGGGCTTTTTTTGTTATTGAATAAATTTAGTTATTTAGATGCCCATGGATGATTAAAATTGGACATATACTCTCAAGATCTTATGCATGTGAAGTTGTACGTTATTTTCAATATATGTATGAAAGCTCTGTAACTTGAATATGTATTCAGACTTATTTTGCAACAATATCATCATTTTGGGTAATTGTGGGTTTGTTGCACATGATTATGTGAGGGTATGTAACTATGTATGGATAAATACAAAACATGTAGAGGTATATGTCTGATTGGCTACTGTGTATGGGTGGGTACATTATCAATTATTTCAAGAAAATGTCCTCTAAAATGCCAATACTTTATTATCATATACATAGTTCTTCCAATTCAGCTATGGCTTTGCTGGCATCATGTAATTCAAGTTCAGAATCAGGCACTGTGTTATAGTAATGACTTCTTCCAAGGGAATTCTTTGAATGTGTAGGTGAGGGTTCTTTTCCCTCCTAGTCATGGAGTGGCTCCCCATTGACCTTAGAACCTTGACTACATTGGACATAGTGATTGTGGCATGAAGCAATATCCTACGTGTTTGGAACTCCAGTTATAATATGAAAGTGGGTTGAGTGGGTTTCGTAGTTACTAAAACATACTCTTCTTCTGAAATGTAGTCTTACAATATAACTTTCAGCAATCTTGGAAATTGGTCCATTGTAGTTTGCGGAAGTGGTTGTCCGTTGTCGGCAAACTTTCAAGCTTCTATTTTTCTTTTACTTCATGATACTGTCCTTGTGACATTCAACACATCTGTCCTAAAATGTTTAAGTTGACAGTGAACTAATAAATCCAGGTTGAACTGGTACTTTGTATTTGCAGATTTTCTACTTCATAGGATTTGGACTATTTGTCCTCGAAGCGCTGCTCAGTATTTGGGTTCTTCAGGTTTTTTATCTTGTCAAAAAAATACTCGTGTTTCTTTTCCCATTTTGGATTGCCACTGTATTTTTGTGGTAGACCTTTTCTTTTTCCGAATACAAACAGTAACAGTCACTTTATCGTGTAATAAATGCATCGCATGGACCTAAACCTATACATTCTATTGACATCATGCAGCAAGTGCTCATGTATTTCAGAGGAAGTGGAAAAGCTGCAGAGATGAAGCGCGATGCTGCTCGAGGTGTTGTCAGCGCTGCTGTCTGATGCAAACACGAGTGAGGAAATGGCAGATTGCATTATCAGAAGTGTGTCATGAGGTTTCTTCCACTGAATACAGCATACTGCTTGCTGCAACTATCCAACATGTCTTGTTCTTGTTTCCATTTTGTGAGGTGTGTATAAGCCTCTTGATTTTTGTGATATCTATATTCATTTGATCCCACGTAGACCACAGACTTCACGAGTTATAGAATTACTATTTTTTGCTATAGGTTGCTTTCATCTATCAACAAGTTTCAAAAAAATTTGTTGCTTTCAGGTGACCGTGGTTTCTGATGGTTTATTGGTAGTGGAAAATGAAATAACGCAGTGGTTAAAATCTATGGTCCACACGTAAGCACTCATGCGCCTGTCAGTTGGAGGAGATTCTTCGGTTTGTCATCACTTTGGTGAAATGTCAGAGTGATCTCATGATCCAAGGATTCAAATCGGCACAATATTCGTGATTTAGACGAATCTGAGTATGGCAGACGATTTTATCTGAATTATGCTTTCGTTTCTAGTTGTTCTTGGTTGACTTTATACCAGTCACCAGTCTTATCCAACAAAATGCGGAGTTGTATTTTCGTCCCATCATCCTAATGTTGCCAAGTATAACGCGTAGCTATGATTTGGTAATAAATGAAGTCTTTTATTTGGTTATATCTAGGGGGTGTGAACGGGACGGGTATGGTCATACTCATATCCATACCTAGCTAACTAAACGGGTACGGGTATATACCTACCTAACTAAACGGGTGCGAAAACATGGATCGACGTTGGATCGGAGACAAGAGGTCTCCAAAGCAAGATCGAAGACGAGGAAGAAGATGCGGAAATAGGGTTAGGGTTTGGAGAGAGAGTGCGGCGGAAAGAAATGAATTCGTTTTGTTAGGGTTTTCTTGCTTTACAAGAGTATATATACATCTCGGATCACGCTAAACGGCAACCCGGATCCGATTAACTCAAGACCTGAAATTTCAAGCTCATACAGAAGATTAGACTCGAGCCTGAGCCGGTTTGACGAGCTGGTTGCTTAGCCTCAGCATTGGGGCATGGGAGTTGATCTTTGTGGGCACGAGCACACGTACGAGCCTAGACTGGCATTGATTCTTGATCATCGCCTAGCTGGTTCTTACTTTGTGCCCTCACCTACACATTGTCAACTCGAATCATCTAGAATCTGATTTTGCTCCCATCTCATCATTGGCTTCAACCTAATCAGCTGTTCTAACACTCCCCCTCAAACATAGCCGGGGATGGAGGGTAAGTTTTCCCAAGGAGCGCCTGAAATCGTCTTTGGATAAAGCTTTGGTGAGCATATCAGCTAGCTGAAGTTTGGATGGTACGAATTTGGTGATGAGTTGTCCAAGTGCGACCTTTTCTCGTACAAAGTGATAGTCAAGTTCAACATGTTTTGTTCTAGCATGGAAAACAGGATTCACAGATAAGTATAGTGCACTAATGTTATCACAAAAAAAATCGGAGGTTGAGTTAGAAAAACTCCCAAATCCTGTAAGATGAAGGTAATCCAAGTTAGCTCAACGGTTGTCACAGCCATCGCCCTGTACTCAGCTTCTGAACTGGAACTGGAGACGGTTGGTTGTTTCTTTGATTTCCAGGAAATACAATTTGATCCCAGAAAAACACAAAAAACCACTAGTAGATCTTCTAGTGAGGTCACAACCTGCCCAATCACTATCGGAAAAAAGCATGCAATTCAAGTGTAGAATTTTTGTGTATGGTCATGCCGTAGTGCTGAGTTTCATTTATGTATCTTAGAATGCGTTTTGCCAGTTTATAATGGTAATTTGATGGTGAATGCATATGTTGACACAAGGAGTTAACAACAAAGGAAATGTCTGGTCTAGTTATGCATAAGTATTGGAGGGAGCCAGCTATTTTCCTGAAAAGTGTAGGATCATGAAAAGTTGTGTCATCTTTAACAGTGTCGGGCCTAGAAGGCATGGGTGTGCTGATGAATTTTGAGTTATGCATGCCAAGTTTCTTTAAGATGCTAAATGCATAATGATGCTGTGAGAGAAATAAGCCATTTGAGTTTTTACTGACTTCAATACCAAGGAAATGATGAATGGCACCAAGGTCCTTCATGGAAAATTCATGAGTTAATTCATCAATGACGACATTCATGGCAGAGGAATTTGCCCCTGTGATTATTATATCATCTACATACAGTAATACAAACAATGGTCCAAACTCATGTGAGATGAACAATGAATTATCAGACATGCTACTAAAGAATCCTTTGGTGAATAAGAAAGAAGCAAATCTGTCATACCAAGCCCTGAGGGGATTGTTTTAAACCATATAAAGCTCTTTTTAATTTGCATACATGGTTTGGTTTGGATTTATCTACAAAGCTAGGAACTTGCTTCATGTAAACGTCTTCTTCAATGTAGCCATGTAGAAAAGCGTTCTTTACATTTAATTGTTTTATATTCCAGTTATGTATGGTGGCCAAGCTCAGCACAATTCTAACTGTAGAAAACTTTACCACAGGAGAGAAAATATCTGTAAAATCTCTTCCCTCAACTTGTTTATAGCCTTTTGCAACTAATCTGGACTTAAGTTTATCAAGAGTACCGTCATATTTTAATTTAACCCTAAAGACCCACTTACACCCTATGATATTCATACCAGAGTGCTTAGGAGTTAAGTCCCAGGTGCAGTTGTGAAGCAATGCAGTCATTTCCTCTTGCATTGCATTTTGCCAGCCTGGATGATGCATTGCTTCTTCAAGAGAAGTGGGTACCTGAGGTATAGAGTTTATGTTGTGAAACATATCATATTTTGGGTTTGGTTTGACAATACCTGACTTGGATCTGGTGATCATCTGGTGTAAATCAATAGATTCAGATGTGGAGATATCATCTGAGGTTGTTGCCTGTATTGTACTTCTTACCTCAGACACTTCATCAGATGGCACCATTTCAGAATTTGTCTCAGGTGTAACAGTATGGGAAAACAATCTCCCCATCTCTTTCATCATCTTTACTTTCCCGTTCTTAATGATCCTCATCAGATGGTTCATTATTCTCCTCAGATGACTCATCATTGGAATTGGGTTCAGTGGGTTGATGAACAGTGTGACTGGGATGTCCCTCTTCCTCAGTGGTGGTGCTTGATGGATGCTCATGAGATGTAGGAGAGGGAGTGACAGGGGACTCCATTGAAGTGGAGGTCTGATGACTCTTTATTCCATTTATGTTGGTGGTTGGTTTGTTATTTTCACAAAGCCAGTTGTGAAAAGTACTAATGGAACAATCATTATCAGTTGGAAGTAGAATTGATGGTGGATTTTTGTAAGGAAAATAGTATTCATTAAAAATAACATGTCTACTTGTGTAAATCTTATTTGTAAGAGGGTTTAGGCATATATATCCTTTGTGTCGTATACTATACCCAATAAAAACACATGGTGCAGATCTTTCAGTTAATTTATCAGAGGAATAAGCACTTAAACAAGGAAAACAACGACACCCAAATACCCTTAAACAATTGTAATCAGGTTGTTTAGATAGTAGGGTGACATAAGGAATTCTACCATTAGAATCAGGAATGCGGTTTAGCAAAAAAACAGATGTATTGAAAGCTTCCACCTATAAGCGTTTTGGAATACCACTGTTTATCATTAAGGTGTGTCCAATGGTAACAATAGGCTTGTGTCTACACTCAGTAACTCCATTTTGTTCAGGAGTGTGAGGGCAGGACATTTGTAGTATCACTCCATTTTTAAGCAAATGAGTTTGAAATACTTTGGAAGAAAATTCACCACCACCATCACACTGGAACACCTTTATTTTTCATTCAAATTGTCTTTCAACAAACTTTTCAAAAATCAAATAGCAATCAAAAAAGTCAGATTTCGCTTTTAAGGGAAAAATCCAGGTAAACTTGCTGTAATCATCCACAAAGCATGCATAGAATCTATGATGATTTCTACTTATTACAGGGGCAGGACCCCATAGATCACAATGGATTTTATCAAATACTTTCTCAGTAATGGAGGTAGAATGAGTAAAAGGAAGTTTCATAGAGTTTCCTAAGTTGTAGCTACTGCAGATGGTAGAAATGGAGGTTGGTGGATTTGGTGCGACAGAGATGCATCTATCAAGTTTGAGTTGTTGTAAAACTTTAGAGTTTGGGTGACCCAATGTACAATGCCAAGTCTGTTCATCTACTGTTTTGTGCCTGTTAGAGAAGAAACTCTTATGCACACTGCTAGGGAGGGTATAAAGTTCCTTTAGGATGCCAGTAGTGACTATAGTTCCATGCTTTCTATCTTTTACAAAGAATTCCTTATATGAGAACTCTATATTGTATGGGAATGTTTTGGTGAATTTCTTAACTGATAGGAGGTTTACTTTCATGCTTGGAGGTAAGAGAACATCTTTAAGAATGAAGTCACCATTGTGGTGCATGATTTTAGCATTTCCTGTGTGTGTGATAGGAACTAAAGTGCCATCTCCTATCATGATACAATCAGAACCATTGTAAGGAGTTAAGGAAGAAAGAATACCTGGGTTACATGTTACATGTGTTGAAGCTCCAGAATCAGGGAACCAATCAGTGTCAGCATCACCAATGCTCATGGCTGCCATTGCCTGGGGAAGATCTTGAGAGACATAGGCCTGATTGAACCTGCGCCAACACTTAAGTGCATCGTGGCCTGGTTTTGCACAGATTTGACAAGTCATGAGCTGGCAACGCTGTCCTCCATTGGCTCCTTCATCATTCTTGGAGTTCTTTGCATCAGAAGGTCCCAAGTTTGAGGTAGGAGGTGGCTGACCTTGAGGTGCAGGGGTGAACCCACGACCTTTGGAGGTGAAGCCTCCGTTCTTCCGATCTTTCCCTTGGTTCTTTACTTTGTATGGATGCTTCTGACCAAAGTAAGTCATTTGAATGTTTCCATCATTGCAATGAATCTGCATACACATTTCATAGTTCTGGAGGAGTGGAACTACATCATTGTAGGAGGGAAGGGGTGGTTTTAGGTATGTGGTTGTGAACGGGTTATACTCGATTCTGAGCCCATTCAACATCCAGAAAACTTTGTTCTGATCACGCACAGGCCTTCCGATGCCTGCTAACTCATCACACAAGGTTTTGAACCTTGTCAAATATTCCTGAAGGTCCTTGAAGTTCTTCTTCCGAAGCATTTGCAGTTGTTGCAGCAAGAAGAACTCGCGTTCTTCGGAGTTTTGGGCATACTGAAACTTTGGGGCTTCCCACACTTCGCGCGAGGTTTCTAGTCGAACAACGACACTAAGAACCTCCTCCCTGAGTGTTGAGATGATTCATGCCTTCAGTAGGCGATCTGATTTCTTCCAAAGATCATATTCTGAGTTTGGAACCTTTTTAGGCTCCGATCCTTCGCTTAGAACTTCCAGCTTCTTCGATGGAGGCGAAAGGCTTCCATCTACGAACCCCATCATTCCTTGAGATTCCGTGAGCCCCATGACTTGCGTTTCCCAGAGGAGAAAGTTTGTCGATTTCAGCTTCATGGACACAAAGTTGGCGACGTTGATCCCGGTGGGAAAAGGGTACACTTGCTTGCTGGAGAGGTCAGATGATGGTCCCATGGCGATCTGACTTGCGGATCCATCCAGGAGATGCTCTGATACCATGCGAAAACTCGGATCGATGTTGGATCGGAGAGAAGAGGTCTCCAAAGCAAGATCGAAGACGAGGAAGAAGATGCGGAAATAGGGTTAGGGTTTGGAGAGAGAGTGCGGCGGAAAGAAATGAATTCGTTTTGTTAGGGTTTTCTTGCTTTACAAGAGTATATATACATCTCGGATCATGCTAAACGGGAACCCGGATCCGATTAACTCAAGACCTGAAATTTCAAGCTCATACAGAAGATTAGACTCGAGCCTGAGCCGGTTTGACGAGCTGGTTGCTTAGCCTCAGCATTGGGGCATGGGAGCTGATCTTTGTGGGCACGAGCACACGTACGAGCCTAGACTGACATTGATTCTTGATCATCGCCTAGCTGGTTCTTACTTTGTGCCCTCACCTACACATTGTCAACTCGAATCATCTAGAATCTGATTTTGCTCCCATCTCATCATTGGCTTCAACCTGATCAGTTGTTCTAACATATACCCGTTTAAATATTATTGTACCTTTACCCGTCCCATATCCATTTAATAAATATGTGCGGGGCGGGTATAACGAGCATTGCAAGTATTATCACACCAACCTCTAAATTTTCTAAAAACACCTGTTAGTATACCAAATTAGTGGTCAAAAATAACCAAACTTGCTTTAATTAAAAGGTGTGCACATATACAATAGAAAGAAAAGAGAACCAACTCACTTATAGGTCTCAGCAGGAACATCAGCAAAGTAGGTCTCAATCAACAAGTTCAAACCAGTAAATGATGATTCCAGATCCGTGTAGGTTGTGGTGAAAGAGTAATAATAGAAGTAGCATCAAAGATATAACTACGATCATATATATATATATATATATATATTAAATCATTAAACAAGTAAATGGATAAACGGAGTTGGATAGAAGTATACCCGTACCCATCCCATTTATTAAACGGGTAAAGTGGGTATGGGTAAACATGTATAATTTTTTAAATGGGTACAAAAATCATACCGGTACATGTACCCGTACCTGCTTATTAAATGGGTCGGGTAAACATGTAACACCTGCCAAAGTTACATCCCTAGTTATATCTAACTTTTTACGGTACTAAAAGATCTTGAGAAAGAGCTTGTTATAAAAGAGCTCGCGATCGATTACATGGTCCAACGGGACCGACGCAAGGAGGCGAGACGAGATGAGTTCTCGTACATGCATGGTCACGTTGCATGCATGAGTCATTTCCTTGTACGTGGACTTACATGTGATTCACAACAAAGTTAGGGTGCTATCATCAATGTCTTGGAGCTTACCTAGAGTTGTCTTTCATCGATTCATGACCGCGTTGAAACGGTGACAAGTACTTACTGTCTCCACGAGGAACAAGTGAAGGTTGTTGTAGATCATACTCGAGTGGGGGAAGAAAATGAAGATTGAGTGTATCAAAACTAATTAATGTTACACGAATCGACGAAAGATACCTAATATTGTAAGATTCGATGACCCTCTAAGCACTACATAAATGAGTAATTAAAATACTAATTGAAGGGTTAAGAGAGAAGACAATGCAAATTACAAAATTTGACGCCCGAGTTTAGAGAGGTTTGACACCGCACCTGGTCCTAGTCCTCCTCGCAAGCATTGCTCGATCCTCCGAGCATCGCTTACGGCTCCACTAACCGATCTCCGTTCTAGGCCGAGATCAACGTCGTTTACAACCACCAAGCCTCATTAACAATCTTGCCTCACTCGTTTCTCCTCTCACAATCCAAAAGGGAGCTTCCTCGGAGCTTTACAACTTGATGATTCTTTGATATGGAAGTTGAATCACAATCTAACTAAACACACTAACTTGAGCACACTTGGATATATGATTGGAATGGATATGCAAGTGGAGAAGTTTGGCTTTGAGTGTAGGAAGATGAGAGGTTAAAGATGTAGAGGATTTGACTTTGAGTATAGATCAATAACGAGTGTTCAAGAGTTCTAAACCCAATATACAAGATCCTATTTTTAAGCATTCAAGCTTTACTAGCCGTTTGGGAGTTGGTGAGATATAGACCAATGAGAAGCAAGGATTTGCTTTAAGCTCCAGTGGATTTCTATGCACGTTCGGTCGACCGTTTATAGAACAGTAGTCCGAAACATGAAAGTTGGATTAAACTGAATTAAGGAATATGTTGATTGAATAGGGTTTAGATCATCGTTTAACAACTTCCAGTATCTATTTTCAATTTAGCCTGATTTAATTTCTATTTACCAAATTGCATTCAGTTCACCGTTCTAAGGTGGACAGCAAGATTGGTTCGGCTCTGATTATACAAGTTCGGTAGACCGTTTTCTATTCAGATGACTGAAGTTAGCGTGGGTTTCACACTGATAGTTAACGTTTAAATACTCATTGAGTACAACAATCAAGTGCCATGTGGAATAGTCGTTGGGTGCCTAAAGAAGAAGGACTCTGACCGACAAGCGTCTAGTCGACCGAAATTGGACAAGTCAATTGGGCTCTAAGTCTTAATTCAAATGTGATCATTGGAGCAAAGTCCAAAAGCAATCCGCGACACTTCAGCCGATCGAAGTTGTTTCGGTCGTCCGACTGGACAATTCCAGAGAGCATCCTATCGTCTACGGATGGGTATGTTTCGGTTATCCAATAGGTATTCGGTGGACTGAACTAGAAAGGTTTTGGTTAACCATTATGGTTGCGGTTTACCGAATCCAGTCGAGATACAATCCTACTGCTCAAGTTTACATATTTTCCTGTGGACTAAATGAATGGAAAATTACAAGTCTTGGTCCAAAACTTTGATTACAAGTCTTCATTCTTCAGTCTTTGTCTCATTTTTCTTTCTCTTGAATATCTGGATCAACCTATTATGATAATTTCCAAGTATATGCAATGCATGTAATCATGTTTGCCTACTTTGATCGACTAGGTCGATTGATTAAGATTAGTTTGATTAATCATCAAAATCAATATAGAGTAATGCCTAAAAGCCAACAATCTACTCCTTTTTGATGATGACAAACTTATATCTTAATATTTGATATTCAATTTTAATTATTCCATTTTCTATATGAATTTATCCCCCTTCATATATGTAAACTATGCATGTATATAATGCTCCCCCTAACAATATGCATAGTATGAATTAATTGAAGCTCAATCTGGAGGTGATTCGAAAGCTACTTGGAGAATATACGGAGCTCCTCCCCAATGATTTGCCCAATGAGTTACCTCCTCTACATGACGTGCAACATTGTATTGATCCCACTCCTAGAGCAAGCTCATCCAACCTCCCACACTATCGACTTAACCCCACCTAAGCGTAGGTCCCTCATCTGGAAGTTAGAAGAGCTTCTCAACACAGGGTTCATCCGAGAGAGCCTTAGCCCATATAGAGTTCCCACACTCCTCAGTCCCCAAGAAGGATGGCACATGGAGAATGTGTGTCGATAGTCGACCAATCAATAAAATTACGCTCCAATATCGGTTCCCAATCTTTCACCTCGACAACATGCTAGATCACTTTGGAGGTGCCAAAGTCTTCTCCAAGATTGATCTTTGAAGTGGGTACCATCAAATTCACATTCGCCCGGGGATGAATGAAAAACGACATTTAAGACAAAGGAAGGATTGTTTGACAAGCTTGTTATGTCCTTTGCCAAGCGCTCAACATATTGAGACACCACAAGCTTTACATGAACGGGCCAAAATGTCACTTCTTTACAAATCGCTTCGTATTCTTAGGGTTCATAATTTGTAACGATGGTGTTATGGTTGATGAGAAAAAGGTCCATGCTATCAAGGAGTGACCAACTCCCCTCAATGCTTCAGAAAATTGTAGCTTTCTTGACCTTGCCACATTTTATCGTCAGTTCATCTAGAATTTTAGCTCCATTGTTCCATAAATCAAAAATTGTCTCAGGAAATGAGCCTTTAATTGGAAATCCACCGCCTAAGATGCATTCAAAGAAGTCAAGTAATGTGAGAACCCAAACCTTTTAAGAAAAAAAGACTAATTGAATGATTGTGTGATTTTAGGTAGATTTGAGGTGGGAATGCAAATTTTCCCATGCTTTCCACGTGTGTGGTGGGGGAAAGAGTTGAGAGGCGGTGGAGTTGGATGGCTTATAAAAGGTGAGAAGAAGAGTTTTGTTGGTGGAAATCAGAAGAATTAGAAGAGGAGAAATCAAAGAAGGAAACATGAGGAAAAGGATTGAGTGAGCGTGAGAAAGAGGGTAGTGAAGAGATGAAGTGAGTTGAGAGAAGATGGAATTTTGACAAGAAGATAGGGAAGAAAAAGATGAAGATTTTGAGGCAAGTACTGATTCATTATTCTTCAGTTTCATGTCATGTTTGTCTCTTGATTTCCATAGTTGCATGCATGCTGAGTATCGATATTGAATCCATTGATATGCATATGATTTTGTGGTGGTGTTTCGGTTGACATGTCTTGTGACTGTATGTATGTTTCTGGCTGAACCACTTAGGAAAGAGCTACCTAGCGGGCAACGTGGAGCCACTTGAGAGAGGAAAGGGATGTCTGTCGTTAGTGTGGAGCTACCAGATGTGCGTCTGACTGATTGATAGATTTTAGAAACGCAGGACATGGTCGAATCCGAATGGGGGTTCCATATTATAATGCATGCATATTATTTGTGATGCATGTCTCTTCATTGTGCTCATTGACTGAATGTCATATTCTGTATTATTTTCCATATGATTATGATTTTGATTGATTGACGGTTGGAACTTGCGGGCTGTCGAGCTCACAAATTAGTGATTATATTTTTCAGATTATTTATGGGCTTATCAAATGGATTAAATATCTGAGTGCACAGCGGTCAGGATCGTGGATCGTATTAACGCACCAGGTTCTGACGGGTAAATACTTGTTTGGGCTCGGGACGTTACAAGTAATGTCTCACGATGGCCTGCATTCTTTCCTAGCCCGATTTCTCACAACTTTTCAAACTCGAGTGTGACGCATGTGGTCTGGGAGTTGACGTGGTTTTGTTTCAAAAGCAACACCCCAACGCCTATCATAGCAAGAAGTTGAATAAAGCACGCCAAAAGTTGTCCACATTTGAGCAAGAGTTGTATGCCATCATCCCGGCCTTAAAAACATGGGAGTGTTATTTGCTTCCGGTGGAGTTCAATATTTATTCGGATCACCAATCTCTCTAACACTTCAAGGGGCAATGAGGGCATCCTACCATGAACAATTCACCTTTGTAATCAAGCACAAGTTGGAAGCACAAAATGGCGTGGTGGACCGTGCACGGGCAATATTTCGCATGCGGGATTTCCTTGTTACACTTCGGACCGAGGTGGTGGGCCTTGACTATTTTCTGGATTTGTATGAGATGGACGAAGACTTTGGCAATATTTGGAGTGCACGTCAACAACACCAATTTGTTTGGGGGGAGGAAGCTTCAATAGTTAGTTCCCTACCGGTAGAGTGCACTAACAAATAGTTGGGGTACATTGAGATCTCATCTTGTAAAAGTTGGTCAAATAGTGATGCTTCTCTCTTTTCTTAACTTTTTTGGGTTCCGTTAGCCTTCATTGAGTAGTGAACTAACAATTGACTATGTGAGTGTATCGTATAATGTAAATGAAGTGAGTCTTGAGTAGTGAGCCAACAATTGACTATGCGAGTTTATTGTATAATGTAAATGAGGTGAATCTTAATGTTTAAAATGATTATTACATATATTGATGTGATGTTTTTAAAGTATGTCGTATTTTATAGAATTTGTTGTCGTATTGCGCACCTAACTTCAAAACCCTGGATCCCCCTCTAACATCAAGCGAAAGCACACTTTCAAGAAAAAAACTGTTGGTTTCAATACCCAATTGAGGAGTATTACCGGTGCCAATTTTGATGATCCAAGTAATGGAATATTACATCTCAATATATATGGTGGATTTGATAAGCTAAGAGTTATTATTAACTTTTTGTTAGACTTTTGTTTTTCCCAGTTTAGTCGACACTTTGAAAATTAAAAAGGATGTAACTTATTTAATTTATATATATTCTTCCTGTTTTATTCATTATTAAATATCTACAACATAGAAATACTTAGAGCATAAACAATCACGCCCGGGCTACCCCGGACACTATGCTTTCTCTCTCTGCCACGTAAACTTTTTTCTCGCCACGTAAGTTCACACAACCCACCCAAAAATTCCCCTTAATCACGCCCAGAAATACCCCAAACACCCTACATTTTCTCCAATCCACGTCACTTGAAGATCAATTCTAGTAAAATAAAAAAAATCACAAAAAAATCTACAAAATCAAAACAAATAAAAACCATATTTTCAGATTAAAAAATTGATAATTTTTTTAATACAAATTTAAAATGAAGTTTCTAAGATGTTTACCAAAAAAAATCAACGAATGGGGGGGGGGGGTACGTGCCCTCACCCAACGCTTCCAAACATCCGGCCAATGCGGATGATCGTGTCGCCCACCGCACGATCATCCGCTCGGGCCTGCTATTCGTGCTACAATCGTGGAGGGTTTTGCGGATGTGGAGGGCGCCCAATCAAAAATCGATAGTTAACTGTGCTCTTAGAAGGTCATCAAGTTGGCATCCTATTCTTGTGCACTTCTCTTCAAACCCTTAGTGCTTCTTGTTAAAGGAACCTGAGGTGACACACTTGGGAATTGGTTATTAGTACTTCTTCTTCTGGGACTCATCATTTTAATTCCCCTTCATCTATTCACAAGGCTACATCCATCATCTGGTTTTAGGGAGGTGGGTGGTGAAGAGGGGGAACCCGGGGATTCAATTGTTTTAGGAAAAACATACAAATTCAGTTCTTTCTGACTATTTGCCTTGCTAACTGCCTCATTAACATCCTCCCGAACTCTAAAATCTTTGTAGTCTGTCCTACGCCCAACACCAGGTACCTTGTAGCTTACACTTAAACTATCGATAGAGCCCGAGTTGAGGGAGGTGGCAACTGAGTTCATGATGTTGTTGTACGTCAACCCAACCAAGACTAAAACTTCACCCACCATTCCGAAGTCAACGGAGAAGTTGTGCCCATTCCTGGTAACCTATCTACCCCCAACGAAAAACACGAACAATTCAGTGCTTGGGCGCCCCCTATGAAATCAAACAATACAATCGAACCCGTCGTGAACACATTGTGTAACATTTCAACTTATCAACATCGAACGCCTTGTGTAAAATTTGAAGTAGTTGTAGGTACGTTACATCATTTTCTATCGTGATCCCTTTACTCTTGCCATCCTTGAAAAATCAATCTCTACCATCCATTTCCTAAACACCATTGTACACAGCTAATACGTTAACAGTCGAATCCGATACCACAAAAAATAGAAAAAGGTCAAAACAGTGGAATCCAGAATAATAATCGTGACCTATCGAGTTTCTATCGAACTCATATCGAGTTCAATAAAAAAATATCGAGTTTCTATCGAACTCATATCGAGTCCAATCAAATAATATCGAGTTCAATCAAACTCTAAACAGGTATAACTATCAAGCGAACCAATCGCATATCCTTGTGTACCATCGAGTACTGTCTGCTTGAAAGGAATATGTTCTAAAAGTTTTACTTTTATATGTCTTTTATTATGAATTGAATGTATTGAACATTTTGTTCCTTGATTAATGTATTCGTCTTTTGGAAGTATTAGGAAGAGACTCTTGGTCCTTAACCGTAGATCTCTAAGAGATAATGATTTACATAAATCAAAAGTAATTCACAATCATGGTGGTTAACATGGAACATTAATCACCGAGATAAGATTGTCATATTGGTTAAAGGATATTGTAGCTCTACAAGTATTTAACAACATGAGTATATGAAATGGAAAATGTTTGTTTCATATATTGAATTGACCTAACAAATAAAATATTATGGAATTGTGTTTGTGTCATTAATGTATTCATTGTGTCTTTAAATCCTAAGAAATGAGACCTATATCTTTTCACGTTAGAAGTGTAATGTGATTATTATCAAAAGCTATCATTTCGGTATAGTGATAAAGATAATAGTTGGTTATATATGACTCGTGCCGGAAAAGATGACAAGTCAAAAGATTATTATTTCCCCTCTTGACTTGAGTGATGATATTGTTGGGGCCCTTGATAAAGTAAAATTATAATGTGCACAATGTAACTTATTTATAGTTACATATTTATAATTTGCTTAAGAGATCAAGAAATGAAAATATAATACAAAGATGACACATTTCTACTTTGTATAATATTCTTAATATCATGTGGCAAGGGATAGACACAAGTGATATTTTACATATCACTAAGTGGATTGTGTATAGTTCGAGTGAACAAAAAATCTTTTTTCTTATTTGGGTAACTATAATGTGTAGCTTGATACCGCTTATATTTTATGATATTAAAGTGTTTTATATCATTGTCAACATAACTTTGATCCTCCTATGGGTCACACCACAGAACTGGGAAACAAGGAATTGTATTTTACATTTTATATGATGTATTGAAATACTGTTAAAATCAAATGTGTCGTGATTACGACGTGGTTAGAATATCAAATGAATTTGTATGAGATGTGTATATAATATGTGGTGTAATATTTTACATTATATATGATAATATATTACATAATATAATGTGATCCGCAACATTATAATGTACAAGTTTGCTAAAACCCCAAATGTCAAATTTTGTTGGATATTAATCAAAATTTGGAAAAGGCAAAAACAGTCTAAATGGTAGAATGTTTTTCCAAAACGATCGACCGGTGTGAACAATAATTTTTGGGTTTTGAAAAAAAGTTGACCGGTTGAACATGTGGTTCGACCGAAAATAAAATGAACTTTTCTTGTAGCAAAACGGTCGACCGGTGAGGCATTTCGTTCGACCGAAATTAGCAAGAACTTTTCTAGATAACCAAACAGTCTACCGATTGGCCGATTCATTCGATGGTTTGCCACAATTTTGCCTAAATTAATAAGAGAATTTGTGCTGATCGTCGGTTGGATTTAATCCAATTTGGTCAGAGGTTGGTTTGGGATGATGATGTGTCAAAATATGATTGGTTTAGAGGAGACAAAAACAAGGGATAATGTGTAAGTAGTTTGCACATGATGTTGGTTTCAGGAGAACCTATAAATAGGTCCCTCCTCCCTTACTTTGTTTAATTAATGCAAATTTTTCTCTTTCGTATTTTCTCATCTAATCCATCCGAAAATTCTCTCAATTAATCAAGGTTTTGGAGATTAAATTCTTTGGAGTATCAAGGGGGTTATTAGCTAGGTTCTAACCTTGAATTAGAGATTTATTGGTAAGCTCCGATCTGACGTGCAACTCATATTCCTATTGGTAAAAGGGATTCGATAATACCCTAGGTGTGATCCAATCTATGTATTGCAATATTAAATTGTTAATTACATATGTTGAAATACAATTAGAAATTTTGTACATAAAATTGATCCTAAATGCTTGTTAATTTATTTAAAAATATACACAAGTATAGGGCACGAAATCCTACACCGCCATCGTCTTCAACCATCAGAACTGGTCATTAGTCGAGATGAATCCAGCAGAACTACCCCACAAAAGGCAGATTCAAACAAAACTTGAACGAACCAACAAAACACAACAAGACATTGATAGATAGGTTTGAAAATGGAAAGAAATGCAACAAGTTAACACCCACGTCAATTTTTAACAATTTCATTTACCCATTCTCTTTGTTGACCGGTTTCTCCTACAAGAACACCAAAATAACTTGTGCATTCTAGTCTGCGAACTCAGTGGGGGACGATCTCAACTCGATATTGCCTATTGTGGACTCGATCTGGTCTTCACTCCCAAACTAAAAAAATTGAGCTAGAGAAAGAAAAGAGAAAGAAAAAAAAGAAAGAGAGAGAAAGATGTTGTTCCATGTTTAGTCAAAGAGGAATGACCCCACAATTTAGGCAGATGTATTTTGGGAAGAATAAGAAACATAAACATAGTTTTCAGATGATGTTAAAGTTTGAGTTTTTCTCAATTTCAGGTCACTTAGAGCATAGAAAATCAAAATTTCCTTCTATATTTCGTTTATTAAATGAATTTTCCTATATGTGATCGTTAAATTTGTTATGCATAAATAATAGAATGACTAATGAGGATTTAAAAAGAAATTATTTGAACATATTACGTGTAAATGATAATTAATTTAGGTTGCATTTAGACATCACTTCAACCTAGAATTTCAATCGGAGAGAAATTTCATAGTGAACATTTGCAAATAGGGTGAATTGCTTGGTGACACTTAAAATCACATAAAATGACTTTTTGTCAATTAACTATTTGCCTAATTTCATAGAAAAAACAAAAAACTTGTAATAATGTCATTACATTTTCCCAAATGTCATTCCGTTAGCATGCCTCCGTTAGTTAACGTAATAGTTAAATTCCATTATTTATATTAATATTTAATGGAATTTTGCATAATCATCCTAAATAAACCGAGAATTCGTAATTTATCACAAATAATTTATGTAAACTCTCTCATCTCTTTCTTTCCTCTCTTATCTCTTCTTTTTCTCTGACTAAACTTAATGACTCAGTTACTAAATTAATGAAATCTGATATTTCTTTTTGATAAAAATACATTTTCTAACAAATATTTATTTTTTATATAAATTATTATTTTTTATAAAATTTATTATCTCTAAAAAACTATTTTTTTATTTACCTTATTTCAAAATTTTCACGATTTTATAATATTTTTTGTAAAAAATTGATAATAAATAAATGACGTTTTAAGGAAATTAACAAAATGTCAATATTTTTGAAAAATACAAATTATATTTTGAGAATATAATTTTGAATATTTTAAAAGTATATCAAAAATAATTTATTAATTCAAAATTCAAAATTATCATCTTTGAATAATTTAATAATTAAACGTTTAACTTTAGTGAGAGAAAGGAGAGATGAGAGAGAGAAGAGGGAGAGAAGAGAAAGGAGAGATTAAAGAGGAGAGATGAGAGAGACAAGAGAGAGGAGATATGAGAGAAGAATTACGAATTCTCGGTTCATTCAGGGTAGCTCTGTAAAATTTCAATTAAATATTAATATAACTAAGGAAAGTTAATAGAAAAGTTAACAAATAATAGAGTTTTGCTAAGGGAATGACATTGAGAAAAATTATTGGCATTAGGAATTTTTTTATTTTTCTATGACATCTGGCCGAATAGTTATTTTCAACTAACATAAAGCTAATTTCGTTGTCGTTAGTCGCATCAAAGCAATTCATCCTTGCAAATATCATGTTTAGTTAACATGTGTTGAGGTTGCGTTTGAATAATGTATTCATAACTTCCCTGGATGGGCTTTGTATTTCTTATAATTTGACAAGCAAGTTATTTAAAAATGACCAGAAAAAAATTGTATGATAATTTATTAGTTTTCCAATTCAGTATTGTTTCAGAACAATATAAACCCCACATACTAATGTGCATATAAAATAATATTCTGAATATAATATTCATCTTTTATTATTTTGAATGACGAAAGTTTAAAAAAGTTGAGTGGAATTTTGAAATTCAGCTCATGGCATAAGAATTTGTATAACAGTGAAATTCAAATGTCACGGAGGATTTGTAATATCCAGCTAGGGTTGTCAACTTTGGCTCGGCTCGATAACTCGACTTGAACTCGACTCGAAAAACGCTCGAACTCTAGTTTAACTTGAAAATGAAGGATCTTGATGAAAAACCAAAAAATCTTTAAACTTGGTTCGGTAAACGAACCGTTCAAACTCGAATTTTTTTGATGATCGGCTCGATAGCTCGCTTGAATTTTTTATTGCTCAATTCATAATTTTTTTGTATTTATTAATAACATAAGATAATACTCATGACTCGAAATTTTGCTCGACTCGGCTCATTAATAACATAAGATAACATAATCCAGCTGACTGTCAACCAAATATGGTAGTAGCAAACATGTAATTTGGGATTATATGTTAAAAGGGAAATTCTATGTTGAAGTAATGAAGTTAATATGTTAACACCAAATTCCATGTTGAACGGTGGAATTTCAAAATTTCACACAATTTATTTTAAATCTAGTCATTTAAAAAATATTAACATCGTATTTCAAATATGATATTATGAACAATAATATTTGCTTTTTATCGTTTGGATAAAAATGCAAATTGAGAATTAATAAAATATCATATAAATTTGTAGTTTTCATTTAAAGTAACACATGCTTATCCAAACATATCAAATACAATCACATCATTAATCTTAAGATTTGTAAATGGAAAAGTTTTATCCTACGCAACTTCCCACCCCATTTCTCACGCGTGGGACTTGGAGGGTGATGTGGAGGACTATGGAGGGTGATGCAACCCAGCTCGCATCTTATTCAAAATTTGAAATCGAAAATTAAAATTAAAATAATATTAAAATTAAAAAAAAATCAGTACATATGCAAAATGAAAAGAGTGTTGCATCCATTATTTCCTCTCTCCTCTGGTTTTTCTTCCCTCTTTCTTCCATCCCTCACCTCAAAGTCCTAGCCTTCAATCCTTCATTTCTTGAGCTGGAACCTTCTCTTCTCCCGATCTTTCAATTGGTTTTCATGGTTGAAGACTTTTAGATGGCTCTTGCTACTTTACAATTCTGGATTGTTCGGGTTTAAGTTGGATTTTTTTGTAATTTGGGTTTTCTTTGGTGGTTAAGTTCTTACGTTTTGTATTTTTTGTTTAGGGTTAGAGTTGAGATCATGTACCACGTCGTGCCGAATTCTCATGGCGAGATGATGAGGAGGACAACCGATTTGGTCGTCAAGCTCGACCAAGTCCCCGTGCTGGATAGAGGTCGAGGACCCCTCTCTCCCCCTCTCTTATTATTCTGATTTAGCTAGACGAACCTGATGACATTGAGGTTGTGTCGAATACGGAGATTATCGATAATGAGATCAACTCCAATATCTACCTCCGCCCCCTCATTGCTTGAGGGAGAAGTTGCGTTAACTTCCAACAATGGGGTCATTCGGGTGAGTTTTGGTGGTTTTGTGTTACGGTATTCCAAACATGTTGATAATGTTGTTTTATGTTTGTGGATAATGTGGTTAGGTTGTTTTATGTTTGTGGATAATGTGGCATGATGTATTTGTATGGTTCTTGTGTTTTAATTATGGACTGGTCTAAGGATGAGGATTTCACACATCAACTACCCTTCAAACATACAAAATCTATGAATTTATTTTACCCCCCGATAAAACATATTGTCTGACTTACTCTTTCTTAGTTCTTTGCATTTATCTGCAAACTTACTCCCTCTACCTGTTAAATTTACCCCTTGCATCAATTACGATTACACAACAAAAAGGTATTTATTCGATGTAATTTAATTTTAATTACCCCAACCTACCATCAGAGTTACCACAACTCGTATATATATTTACCCCAACATGCTTGCAACCCATCATTTGATACATTATATTTAATCATAATTTTCCCTTCTTCAAAATTATACAGTTATGCACATCGTGTTGATGGATGACTTCAGCTGCGAAATCAACGGCAATTGTAAAATGTTTGAACATGTTGGAATGTTGTGCTACAACATACTTGCGGTCTGGAAACAAAAACAAATCGACAAGGAAGTTCCTCCGAAATATGTTATTCAGTGTTTGAGAAAAGATATGAACAAAAATCTAGGTAAACTGCATCCAAAAAGATATCCCCTTGGTGACGAATACATTTGGTAGGTAACAGGAAACAATAGAGTTCTATACTTTCTTTGGAGAGTAGTCGTTCCAATCTCACGAATGATCATTGCAAGTTACGGAAGGCCTAAGACCTTTAAAGTTACCATGTTGTGACATATAACTTACCCCGTCTATCAATTAACTTTACCCCAACTAGACCCCTGCTATTGAATTCGACCAATTGGACACAAAGTTTTCTCATTTGATGTACACAAACAAACTTACCCCTACGAACAATAATTTAATTCCTTCTATTTAATCTAATTTACACTGCTACTGAATTCAATTTACACTGTCCATTAATTAGGATTAGCCCCATGACCCATACTTAAAATCCCTATACTTAATCCAATTTAGCTTGTTATTTAATTCAACTTACACCATCTATCATTTAGGATTACCCCACAAACCATCATTTAATGCATTCTATTTCCATCCAGTAAATTTGTTGATCCAATTTAGCTTGCACACAATATTGTTGATGGATGACTTCCGTGAGGACATTAGCTGGAATTGTAAACTTTTTAAACATGTATGGATCCTGTACGGCCACATAATTGTTGTCTGGAAACAAGGAAATCCCTCAGAAATGTGTTATTCAATGTTGGACAAAAGATTTTAACAGAAATCTAGGTGAACTGCCCAAAACGTTTACAAAAAAAGAGTTATGTTCTGGGCTTTTCTGGTTTTTTTTGTCGGTCTTTGATGCATATACTTTGTTTATTGGAGCTCCGACCCGAATCTAATTGCCAAAATACTCACCATGATGGTGTGGAGTTTTCTGTTTTGCTCTTTGATCATTTGAGCTTACGTTCAGGTCCTTCTCCCTTGCATTTTAGTCCACAGTTCTCACAATTCAGTCCTTTTCCCCTGCTTTTGGGTCCTTTATGCTTCATCTCTTCAAACCTATTTATTTCTGAAATTCAAACATAAAACTCGTCACGTAGCATTGTTTAGGTGAAAGATAATGGATATAAGATACAAATATAAGCATGAAATGATGTCAATCAAACAAGTGGTCTCTCCTCCCTGTGGACGACCCGTATTTGCGACGTCTTCACCGACGTCGTGCACTTGCGGTTATAATTAAAACGTTCAACATTTTTTGGCACCGTTGCCGGGGAGGTGCCAGTCCAGACTCTGGTTTGGACGATTCGAGTGGATTTAATTTGTGTTTTGTAGTTTTCTTTGATTCAGGAAACTCTGGAGCTCAGGGGAAGACATCTGGAGAAATTTTGAGGCAAACAAGCAACATCAGACCGCCAATCAGCAGCCTAAGACCGCCAACTGGCGGTCTGGTAAGCTTTTTTGCTCTTGTTATTTCTTTGGCTTGTTGTATTATCTGATATAGTGATCTGGGACTTAATTTGGCATGTTTTGACTTATAGTTTGCTCCCAGATCAATAATCAATCTCCCTTTAAGCAACTTGGACCTTAAAACTCAAAGCAAAAGATTAGTTATTCCTTCTTGTTTAGGTCATGCATCATGTATTCGACTTAGGCACGTAAATTGTCTTTTCTTTTAGCTTTACTTTCAGTTGCTGAGTGCTGGCGTGAGGTACGCATTTCCTTCTCTCATTCATGCATTTCATATGAACATGCATTAGTTAGTAGGAAGTGCATTGCAACAAGTGTGAGTTGAGCGTTTGTTTGGAGAGTTGATTGTTAGATTAAGACTCCAAAACGCTATTAAGGAGGGATTGTCCCATATAAGATAAGGTGAGGGATTTCATCACCCTTTCCTTCACCCCACAAACCACATTAATCAAGAGCCTAATTTTAAAATCAAGTAGACATTGGCCCTAAGGATTTCGGGCGCATTAGGAGAGTGATCTGGTCCCGACCGTCATGACCTGATCGGCGTTGCCCACTCTGTCGATAGTAGGAGAGACGAGATCTCCGGATCTTGACTTATTTGCTGGGCTTTGTGGTCCTCGTCGTAGGGAGGTGAGGCGTGTTGAGGCCGTGTGACCTCGCAGTTAGGCGTCGTATAGCTGTAAGGACCTATAGCGACCTTAGGACTGTTTGAGCCTTGTTTGCTTGTGTGCTTCTACCTGTACCCACCTGTCGTAGCATAAGGACTTCTTCCCTTCTCTCCTGAGTCATTCTTCCTCTCTTGTGTCCTCCTGTCTTCTCCTCTACGCACATTCTTTGTTAAAAAAAGGTTTTGGGTTGTGTGTGTGCACCTTTGTGCATGCTTTCGTGGGCACGAGACGAGAGTGGCCGTTGGACGAGGTGTGTCGTCAACCCTGCTTCGGTAGTCGATTTCTTGACGCCTCCCTCCTCTCGTGTCGCACATAGTCCGGGTTCAATGGCTGCTCATTTCCGCGAGGAGGAGCAGTTGCTGGACTCACCTGTACCACATGTTCTTCCTGTTGTGGCTGTCATACCACTACGTAATCGATGCTACCCGAGCTGTACCGCTCTACCCTCATGCATCGTATTTCCAGAGGAGAATGAGAACTACTTTGAGGTTAAGCCTCAGTTTATTTGCATGCTCCCTCACTTCACTGGGAAGGGTGACCCCTATATCTTTCTCAGGGAATTTGAGGAGGTCTGTCTATGTTCAAGCTGCAACAAATTAGTACAGACTCCATCCATCTTAGGCTAGTCCCTTTTGCACTAAAGGATGATGCCAAGAAGTGGTTGTACAGCAACCAGGCGAATTAGGACTTGGGATGAATTCCAATCTGCATTCCTCAAGAAGTACTTTCCAAATCATCAGACTCAAAAATTGAGGATCGAAATCAATTCGTTCTATCAACATGAGACAGAATCATTCCATGCATACTTATAGAGGTTCAAGGAGCTACTATCCTCATGCCCTCACCATGACATCGAGTTGTGGCGCCTGTGTCAGATTGTTTACGAGGGTCTTCACATCCCGTGCCGAACGCTCCTTGAGTCCATGTGTCAAGGAGAGTTCTTAGCAAAGCATGAAAGGGAGGCATGAGCTTTCCTAGAAAACCTTGCTGAGAAAACCATGCAATGGGAGAGTGTAAGGGAACCACCTGCATCATCTAGCATAGGAGTGAGGATCGCAAATGCAGACTTGACTAGATCGGGTGCCGCATTTGCTGTCAATACCACTACGGTCACCGAGGCGCGCATGACGGCCTTAATGCGCCGTATGGATTTGATTGAGCTCCAAAACCAGCATGAGGTGTCCCATGTGTCTGCATTTGGTCCAATTCCATGTCATCTATGTGCTAGGATAGGTCATATAGGAGGTGAGTGTGCATCCATTCCTCCTGAGATAGAACACGTCCATGCCATCTATGATAGGTCCAGGAATGACCCTTATTCATCATCATATAACCCTGGATGGAGGAACCACCCTAATTTTTCATGGAACCAGAACAATGCCCCAGGTGGTCCTCCAAACTTCTCACGACCACCCCACCGACCACACCAATCTCCTATGCATTCACATTCATATCAGCAACCCCAAGTTCCAAGCACCAACCCACCAGGTTTCGCAAATTATAACACTTTGAAACCCGGTTCAATTCGCTTGAGAACTTGACTCGTGGACTTGAGAACTCTGTGAAATTTTTTATGTCATCCACAAGTCAAGTTCTCACTTCAAATCAGCAGACCATCAAATCTCTTAAGCTTCATATGGGTCAGTTGTCTTAGTCTGTGCATGAGAGAGAGAGGGAGTTTGCTTAGCCAACATGTGGCTAACCCCCGTGCCCACCATCATTCGAACATGCAAAATGCAAGTTCAAGACCACCGAGGGGGCAAGTAAACTGTGTTGAAGAACCTGTGGACCATGTTAATGCCATTGTAACCCTGAGAAATGGGAAGCAGGTTGACAATCACATTTCCTTGCCACCACCACCATCTATGCAGCCCCTCAGTGGGAATGGTGGTGAAGAAGAGGTCGAGGGTGAGGGTAATACACCAACGCCTCCTTCTTAGGCACCGCAGAAAACCTACCTGCCAGAAGCTCCCTATCCTAGTAGGTTAACCAAAAAGCAGAGTGACACAATGGATAAGATGTTAGAGGTGTTTAAGCAAGTGAAGATTAACATCCCCTTGTTGGATGTCATCCAACAAATACCACAATATCCCAAAGTGTTGAAGGACCTTTGCACAACCAAGAGGAAGACCAATGTTCCTAAGAGAGCATTCTTGGCTACAAATGTAAGCTCACTTTTGTCCAATCTCACCTACACAAAATACAAGGACCCTGGGTGTCCTACTATTCAGTGTACGATTGGGGAAACTAGCATGAGTAATGTATTGCTTGATTTAAGATCAGCGGTCAACCTCCTCCCATTTTCTGTTTATCAACAGTTGAACTTCGGAGAATTGAAACCAACTAAGATCACCCTCCAATTGGCGGATAGATCTATTCATATTCCAAAGGGGATTTTCGAGGACGTGCTTATCAAAGTTGGAGATTTTATATTTCCAGTCGATTTCGTTGTCCTCGATACCAATCCTGTTGCGCACACTGACTCTCAAATACAATTTCTTTTGGGTAGACCATTTCTAGCAACCTCCAATGTCTTAATTAATTGTAGAAATGGTCTCATGAAGCTCTCATTCGGTAACATGAGTGCCGAGTTTCATGTGTTCAACTCTGGTAGGCAACAGGAGCCCATAGATCAACCTTTAAATCTCAGTCTCATCCGCCAATT
The DNA here is from genome assembly GCA_963682175.1 of Triglochin maritima. Lineage (NCBI taxonomy): Eukaryota > Viridiplantae > Streptophyta > Magnoliopsida > Alismatales > Juncaginaceae > Triglochin > Triglochin maritima. Next base: position 27,373,551 of record OY821771.1, on the reverse strand, counting down.
AGAGAAAGTACCGCAAAATCAACGAACATCCCCTAATACCAATGCAACCCATTGAGAATGTTTGTGGGCTCAGCGAAAACTCATTGTATGTCTTTGCAATGCAATAGAGTGAGCTGTCATCAAACATGAATGTTCAACGAGAGTGTTCGTTACATGATTCAATTGACACCATTAGTGAGGGGGACACACCTCATCATATGCCCATTCCAGAAGGTGTTGTCACTCCGTGTCCTAGGGCTATTGAGCCCTTTGAGCTTCAGATTGACTCCAACAAGGACCCACCTACGACCGAGCTTATGCTTGATGATATAAATGATGGTGGGAGGTCCTTGTTGGATGACTTGGGAGAAGCCCCATTCTTAGTGATGCAGGTCTGCTGCATCCATCGAATGAGCTTGAGGAACTCATTCCGATGCACCCACCTATTGGTTGGAGGGTTATGTTCAATGAGCAACTAAACCCTAGTGAGGCAACATAACTTCACTCATTCATGTTGCCTACACCCAACCAATATCATGAGGGGTTCGAGCCTTTCAGCTTTGACCTTTCACCCCTCATGACACCTCAGAGTACCAGTGAAGTTTGCTCATCTCGGCAAGTCTCTAGTCCTCATAACTCGATGTTCTCATTTGATGTTCCTTGACCAAATGATTATGAGAATATCTTTGTTGACGTATATATCTTGTAAAAAATCAAAAAATAAATTAAAAAAACAAAAAAAGCGAGTAATAAAAGACTCCATGAGCGAGCATTGATTGTTTGTTGTGGGCCCCAACCCTTGTGTACTTGGGCACCATTTCTTCACGTATTTGTCTCCCTTCTTCAGTATCTCACAGGTTTTGAGGGAATTCGGGTTTGTGTCTATCACTATAACCATGAACTTCCTGTTGCATGAAGTAGGTGTGTGGGGGGGGGGTGTTTTACGTGTGTACATAGTTGAGTCTTTTTTCTTTGATTTTGTTTTCGTTTGTGTGTATTGATAGGGTCATGTTAGTGTGCTGCATTTAATATCGATATATCTGCTTGCCATGATCCTTGGGTGACTTGTCTTCTTGTGCCTGCCTAGTGCTTTAAAATTTTCACATTTCTTTCAAAATCTTCATGTGTTTGCGAAAGAAAATGTTTTTTGAGTTTTGTGTGTGTTTCGCATGTGGAAAACCGTTGATAGGCAAAGTAAAAAGAAAGCTCCCAAACTTGTCTTGAACTTGATGCATTAGGATATCTAGTTTACTGGCTTTAGGTCTTATCGAGTCGTTAGGATGCACCCCAGTTTTCCCTCAGGGGTGAGTAATCATAGGGTTTCAGTGCTCAAATAAGTAAAGAAGTCCATCCCGCAATTGCACTTAAGTCCTTAATTAACTTTCACGAATGATTCATTAGGCTAGGTGTGTGGACTGATTACATACATAGAGTCGACCCGTAGTATTACCGCGTCCCATGATCGACAAAATGAGTCAACGAGTCGTGTAGCTAGATTGAATAATGCATCTTTGTTCGGTGTGGGTATATCTGCTGAAACCCCTCAGGATCAACACTCCTCCTCCTGGCGACGAGGAGGTTTAACTGCTTGTTGCACGTGCTAAGTGGAACCGTGATTCCTACGAAAGTGAGTTAGGATTTCTTATTTTTCGTATGCTTCTCTATTTCTTTGTTTTGGTCGGGACTAGCAAAAGTTAGGTGTGGGGGTATTTGATTGACATCATTTCATGCTTATATTTGTATCTTATATCCATTATCTTTCACCTAAACAATGCTACGTGACAAGTTTTATGTTTGAATTTCAGAAATAAATAGGTTTGAAGAGATGAAGCATAAAATGACCCAAAAGCAGGGAAAACGACTGAATTGTGAGAACTGGGGACTAAGATGCAAGGGAGAAGGACCTGAACGTAAGACCAAAGGATCAAAGAGCAAAACAAAAAACTCCACACCATCATGGGGAGTATTTTGGCAATTAGATTCGGGTCGGAGCTTCAATAAACAAAGTATATGCATCAAAGACCGACAAAGAAATCTAGAAAAGCCCACAACAAATTCCAGTCGGATCCAGAACTTATGGACTGCTAATTGGCGGTCCGGATGTCTCGGAATCTGCTAAGACTTCGTGGGCACATGTATTAGAGGGTGTTTATTCTATTTCTGGTATTTGTTTAGTCCCATACCGGGGGATTATCCCGGATTACCTTTTTCTATGGCTATAAATAGAACTCTTCACCTTCTATTGTAATTACCCATTGCTTGGTGGCATTCTCTCTACTTGGAGTAAGTCTTGAAGCAAAACTCAAGGTGGAGAAGAGTGCTACCTTCAATGTGAGTCATTTAATAAAATAATTTTTCTTAGTTTCTTTTAATCTTGTCTTCTAATTCTTGTATGATTCTTTTGTTTTATGTCCTTTTAGTTTATTTAATATTTCTTGCTTGCTTAGTTTAGTTTCATTTCAGTAGAATGTTTCATTTTAATGTAGGTTGTAGTGTAATGATTAGTGAGTAGTATCATCCCCATTTGGGGGTGGAGAAATATGTGATATGATTATGTGATGTAGTAGGTGTGTGTTATCTTAATCCTTTGAGCCTTATATGATTTCCATAACCATCTAATGGGATTTCACTCTTGTCTTTGATATGCTAATGCTCTTGAATGAAGCTTAGCATATGTTTAGACTAGTGGACCTATTTTATGGGGAATGATGAGGGGAGGATAAGGATGGAATTAATATTGGAAACATGACTTGTAGTTGCATGTACTCTTGTTGCCTTTACCTTGGTTAATGTCTTGTATGTTTTAATGATAATGTACTATCTTCTTTCATGTGGAGGCATAGTAGGGTTTAGTCTTATACATGAGTTCATTTAGCTTCATTCCAATTATTGTCTTGTATGTTTTAATGATATTATGTTATCTTATTTCATGTGGAGGCAAAGTTGGATGTAGTTTTATGTTTTCATGCACTACATGTTTTGATGAGCTTACTTGAACACACACACACACACATACACATATCTTTGTATTCACACTCTTTTCTCTACCCCCTATGGGGTTTAGTTTTATTGCTTATTGTTCATTTCCTATTGCATCTTAGTGTAGTTTAGTGTAATCAATCTTTCTCTCCTTTCTTTTCCACTCGCCTTCGAACAAACTAAAGTCGACACACCTCCCTGTGGATCAACCCGTATTTGCCACCGCTTCAACGCGGTCGTGCACTTGCGGTTAATTAAAACGTATCAATCAAAATCCCTCAGAAATATGTTATTCAATGTTGGAGAAAAGGTTTTAACAAAAATCTAGGTGAAGTGCCCAAAACGTTTACAAAAAAAGAGTTATGTGCTTTCTTTGGAGAGTTGTTCCAATATCATGTTCATTGGAGGTTCATTGTGTAGGATCGTGTGGGTTATGGGTCTACTAATTGCTTTTAAGCTAATCCCTAACTAATCAAACAATAAACGTAGCGGAAACAAATTTAAAAACTAGTTGGGAAATAACATGCAAACCACAAAGAGACTCGGCGTTTTTATAGAGGTTCGGCACCCCACCCCACCCGGGTCCTAGTCCTCTCTTGTAAGCTCTGCTCGACTCCGCGAGCTCCGCCTACGTCTTCACTATCCACTCCCCGTTCCGGGCCGGGAGAGAACGCCTTTACACCACAAGCAACGCGAACAACCCTCGCTTGCTTGAATTCTTCCTCTCACAATCCGAGAGGGACACTTCGGGCTTTCACCGAAGTCCTTGCTTCTTTTGACAACTCTTGTAACTGAGTGGGATTCACTCTCTAATTGAGCACACTTTGAGTAGGATGAGTATATGATCAAATGTGTGAAGTTTAGGCTTATGGAGTGTAGAATTGGGAGCTTTGAGGATTGAAGTTTCTCTCTAATGTATTGGGACAATTGGAGTTGGAGAGTTGTGTTAACAACAAGTCTTGATCCTCTATTTATAAGCTCCTAAGGTATTCTAGCCGTTGGGGATAGATTTGATTGGGTTTTGTGCAAGATACACAAAGCAGAAAATCGGGCTGCAAATCTGTCCAGAACCGGTCGACCGAAACGTGGAACGGTCGACCGAACGCTTGGGTTCGATAAGAATACGGTCGACTGAAATATGAATAGATCGACCGAACACTTAAGTCTATTAAGAAAACGGTCGACCGAACAGGGTTACCGGTCGACCGAATAAGCGTTTCGGTAGAGGGAAAATTGGATCGGTCGAACGAAATCGTATCGACCGATAGCAGGGAATTCTTGACAAGGTTAAACGGTCGACCGAACTTGGCACATGGTTCGACCGTTTGGTTAAGTATATGGAGGTGTATATAGTTTTAATACGAATACGACCGTTGGGCATACACGACAAGAAAAACGGTCATATGAAAATCCGGGATCGGTCGACCGAAAAGGTAGAACCGGTCGACCGGTCGAGTTCGGTAAAATCACTGTGGAGAGTCTGTTATAAACCGGTCGAACTGAGAACTGGTTCGGTCGACCGGTTCACACAGGAAATCTGGGTTTAAGTTTATAAGTGATTTCCGACTAAGGTTTGGGTGATCTAATGAAGTCCAAATAAGGTGAAATTTTGTGTGTGACTTCTCTAAGGAACCTAGTGTGTATGTGATATGTTTTAAACTCTTGCATGCTCAATTTACACATGTTCCTAAGACTCAAAATAAAATCAAGATTACAAGTCTTCATTTAGCTTTATTACAAATCTTGACTTGATTTCCTTCTTTCTTGAGTCTTGATCACCTGTAGAGGTTAGCACAATACAATATATATGCAATGCAATATGTGTGCTACTCTACATCATCATAATTAAGATTAGGTTAATTAAATCATCAAAACCTAGATTAAGGCCAAAAAGCCAACACATTGGAGGTTATGGATGGAAATTTTGTGTCAAGTCGTAGGTCGAGGAGGATCGAGAACAAGAGGGAGCTTGGGTTTGATGTACGGGTAATAACAAAATATTTAATTATGTCTACTTAATCCCATTTACCCTGCTATTGAATTCAATTTACCACGTCTATTAATTAAAGTTACCCCAAAAAGGCATCATTTAATCTATCCTATAAAATCTAATTACCCATTATCACAACTAGAATTACACCAACCTACAATCCCTTCTACCAATTAGAGATAAATTAGGGTTACCATGTTATTGGATTTAACATAGCTCTTCCATCAATTAAGGTTACCCTGCTATGGAATCCAACTTACCCGTCTATCGATGTATGCTCTAAGGTCCTTAAAGTTGACCTTGCACCAATATAAGTCAGTTTATATCCAGTATAAGTTGAATTCAATAGTCGGGTAACCCTAATTAATAAATCCAATTGGTAGAAGGGATTGGGGTAAATCAAGTTGCTATAGGAGGTAATTTGTTTTAATAGGACGGGTAACTTAGAGTAAATAAAATGTATTAAATGATGGTTGGTGGGGGTAACCTTAATTGATGGCCGAGGTAAGTCGAGTCCAATAGCAGGGTAAATCTAGCAGGGTATCCGTAATTGATTGTTGGGGTAAGTTGAATTCAATAGCATGGTAACCTGAAATAATATTTGGGGTAAGTTCAATTCAATAGCAGGGCAACCCTCATTGATAAATCCAATTAGTAGAATGGATGGTAGATTGAGGTAAATCTAGTTTTGAGAGTGGATAATTTGATTCAAAAGGATGGGTACATTGGATTCAATTAAGGTTACCTTGCTATTGAATTCAACTTACACCGACTATTATTTCGGGGTACCTTGCTATTAAATTCAACTTACACTGTCTATCAAGTGGAGTTTCCCTGCTATTGAATTCAACTTACCCAATCTATCGATTATGGTTACCCCCACGAACCATCATGTAATCAATTATATTTACTCCAAGTTACCCATCCTATTAAATTAAATTACCCTCTATCGCAACTAGATTTACCCCAACCTACCATCCATTCTACCAACTAGATTTATCAAATCAAGTTACCCCATAGATTTACTCCCTAGCAGAGCAAAGGCTGCCCAAGTAATGCGAGGCTAAAATCTTCTGTTGAAATGAAAAGAACACCATACCTAAACACATTGAAGGGGATATTGGTTGTCATCTATGAAAAGGAGAGTGAACAACTACAATCTCACCGGTTCTGATTTAGTGGGATATTAACTACGATTGTGTTATTTTCTGATGTTTAGTCATTGTTATTTTGAACCATTCATGTGTTATTTCCCAAGTACTTGTCTATGGATTGATTGAACGTTTTAAAATAACCGCAAGTGCACGACCGCGTTGAAACGGTGGCAAACACGGGTCGATCCCCCGGGAGGTGTGTCGACTTTAGTTTGTGCGAAGGCGAGTGGGAAAGAAATGAGAGAAAGGAGTTATGATCTACACTACACTACAATGTGAAAGTAAATGGAAAATAAGCAATAAAACTAAACCCCAAAGGGGGTAGAGAAAAGGATGTGAATACAAAGATATGTGTATGTGTATGTGTTCAATTAAGCTCATCACAATATATAGTGCATGAAAATCATAAAACTACATCCAACTTTGCCTCCACATGAATTAAGATAACACAATATCGTTAAAACATACACGACAACAATTAGAATGAAGCTAAATGAACTCATGTATAAAGACTAGACCCTACTATGCCTCCACATGAAATAAGATAACACATTATCATTAAAACGTACAAGGGATTAACCAAGGTAAAGGAAACAAGAGTACGTGCAACTACAAATCATGTTTCCTTCATCAATTCCATCCATATCCTCACTTTATCATTCCCCATAAAATAGGTCCACTAATCTAAGCATAAGCTAAGCTTCATTCAAGAGCATTAGCATATCAAAGACAAGAGTGAAATCACATTAGATGGTTATGGAAATCATATAAGGCTCAAGGGATGAAGATAACACACACCTAATACACCACATGATCATATCACACATTTCTCCACCCACCAAATGGGGATGGAACTACTCACTTATCATTACACTATAACCTACATTAAAATGAAACATTCTACTGAAATGAAACTAAACTAAGCAAGCAAGAAATATTAAAGAAACTAAAAGGACTTAAAACAAAAGAAGCATGCAAGCATATGAAAAGGAAGTTAAACTAAGAAACAAACAACATAACTAAAGAAAAATATCTATTATTACTCACTCAATTACAAGTAGCCTCTCTCCACCAGGGTTTTTGCTTCAAGGCTTGAACTCCTAGTAGAGAGGATGGCCACCAAGAGAGAGATGGGGTACAAGAGAGGAGGGAGAGTTCTATTTATAGGCATAGAAAAAGGTAATCCGGGACAATCCCCCGGTATGGGACTATACAAATACCAGAAATAGACTAAACACACTCTAATACATAACTCACGGAAATATTAGCGGATCCGGAGCAACCCGGACCGCCAATTAGCGGTCCCAGATCGCCAATTGGCGGTCTACAGGGTTTGGATCCGTCTGGTTTTTGTTCTGGGCTTTTGTGGATGGATTTGGTTGTCTTTGATGCATCTACCTCGCTTGTTGGAGCTCCGACCCGAATAGAATTGCCAAAATACTCCCCATGATGGTGTGGAGTATTCTTGTTTGCTCATTGGTCCTTCTATCTTGCATTCAGGTCCTTCGATCTTGCATCTTAGTCCTCGAGTCACTCAACTCAGTCATTTTTCCTTCTTTTAGGTCCTTTCATGCCTCTTCTCTTCAAACCTCTTTATTTCTGAAATTCAAACATAAAGCATGTTACGTAGCATTGTTTAGGTGAAAGATAGTAAATATAAGATACAAATGTAAGCATGAAATGATTTCAATCAGCGATGTTACCTATTTTTTAGGTAATGGAACTTCTAGAACTTGTTTGAAACCCTTTGTGTGTAATATCTACCTATGTTATGGAGGAACATATGGCGATCCTGCTATAAAGTAATGGTAGGGGTAACTTAAATTGATAAATCTAGCTGGTTGAGGGATGGTAGGTTGGGGTCAAACTAGTTTCGATAAGGGGTAATTTAATTTCATAGGTCGGGTAACTTGGAGCAATAGAATGGTTGAAATGTTAGTTCGTGGGGGTAACCCTAATCGATAGACGAGGTAAGTTGAATTCAATAGCAGGGTAAATCTACTTGATAAACAGTGTAAGTTGAATTCAATATCAGGGTAAATCTAGCATGATAACTCTAATTGATGATGATGTAAGTTGAATTCAATAGCAGAGTAACCCTAATTGAATTTTAGTTTAATTCATTATATTTAATCCAATTTACCCTACTCCTGAAGTCAACTTACCCCATCTACCAATTAGGGTTAACCCATGAACCATCATTTAATCCATTCTATTTACTCCAAGTTAACCATCTTATTACATCCAATTACCCTTGTTCACAACTAGATTTACCTCAACCTATCATCCTACCAATTGGATTTATCAATTAGGGTTGCCCTGCTAGTGAATTAAACTTACATCATCTACGAATTATGGTTACCCTGCTATTGAATTCAATTTACGCCGTCTATCAATTATGGTTACCCAACTAGTTTCAAGAAGAGTTACCATGCTATTGAATTCAACTTACCCCATCTATGGATTATGGTTACCCCCATGAACCATCATTTAAATCCAAGTTACCCATCCTATTAAATTAAATTACCCCTATCGCAACTAGATTTACCACAACCTACTATCCTTTCTACCAACTAGATTTATCAAATCAAGTTACCCCATAGATTTACTCCCTAGCAGAGCAAACCACAAGTAATGTGAGGCTAAAGTCTACTGTGGAAATGAAAAGAACACCGTACCTAAACTCATTGAAGGGAATATTACCTGTCATCTATGAACTAGAGAGTAAACACAACTACAATCTCATTTTGGTTCCAATGAAATGATATATATATAAACTACAATCTCCTAAAAGATTTATCTTATTATCAGACTTGCTACTTGATAAATTTCACTATACGTGATATATCGCTATTTGGGTTGATATTCACATGATATCTTAGGAGGAAACGAAAAAGATATGAGGAGCTCACACGAGTTTTCCTTTTAATTATCAATGTGGGATGTGGTAATGCAACACACTAACCATGGTTGTTACAGAATTGAGAATCGAACTTGAATCACAATCTTACCCAACTAGTCCTCAACCAGTTTGGTACACTATTTATGTAATACAATACATCAAAATTAGTTTACCGCATAACATTCATGATTTTAAGGAAGTAATAAAGAATTCAAATAATAAGAACATTAGAAGTGTCAATGAAACCATAAATGGTCAACGTTAAAAGATCAAATAAAAATCACCGAAATTACCATTAATGTATTTGAAAATGCGTCAATGCAACCATCTATTCTTCAAGAAAAAGAACAAAAAAATTTAAAAAACAAACAAAATATGTCAAATCCTAAGAAAAATTCCTCCCACAGATTTCAAGAGGATATTCCAATGTAGAAAATTTGGTTGAGTCTGTAAAGTAAAGTCAAGCTTTGCAGTATCAGTCTATCAGACAAGAAAGAGAATCTAGTGATTTGGTGCCAAAACCTTCTAGTGAAATTACCACATTACCCAACCATCCTAGCTGGATTGCCATGCTAGACCTGCGTGGGAAGATGCGTGGGAAAACAAGTACGCGTCCTCGGATCCGTTGTAAAGTGGGTTCTTATACATGGACGTGCCCTACGTGGCTCCCAAAATTTGGTGAGTCGACGTCCAACTAGTTTGACACGTTGTCTTTATGGGGAAGCACCTACTACTTCCGGGAAACGTAGTGTGACTGGACAGCGATCAAAAAGCAATTTGGTAGGATGAAGAACGTTGAGAAGGAGGTTTTCCGGGGGACCTCTTTCGGTCACTTCCTACACTTTCCTAACATTCCAACGGACAACGAAATACTCCGTTAGTTCGTTGAACACTACGATGCGAAGGAGGTGGGGTTAAGAATAATATCAGGGGTAGTCCCCCTAACACCTGAAGACGTTGCCCTAATTTTGGGGCTAAGCATGCGTGGGAAGACCATTGTTATGGAAGCCATAGGCATACAGAAGCGAGAAGGGGTGAACATTGACAACACTCAACTGTTAGGTCATCTGACTGCTACTAGTGTGATGGGCGACCCCGAGGAGTATGTTCGCCTCCTGATTTGTTTCATCTTCAACCATTTTTTGTTCTTTGATGGAACACTTCGAACCAAGATCTGGTTCATGAAGCATTTAAGGGAAATCAAACACATCAATAGATACACATGGGCACATGCATTTCACACAGCCCTGGTTCGGGGTCTGAAGAAAGCAAGCTTAGAACTGCAGGAAAGGAGAACGACCAGGAACTTCATTATGAAGCAGGGTTGCGTCGACAGTTTTGTAGCAATACTACAAGTAAGTGTTTTTACCCTTTCTAAGAATTTGATTAGCCCTTTTTACGTTTTTGGTGTGTCCAGTTTAAGGTTTTGGACTGTCCAATTTAAGTTGAGTGTCTATCCAGAATACATTGTGGGTACGTCCAGAATAAGCTGTGTCTCAGTTCCAAAATATGTTGTTTGTCTGTCCATAATAAGTTGTGTTTCTGTCCAGAATAAGTTATTGGTCTGTCCGGATTAAGTTGTGTGTCTGTCCGGATTAAGTTGTGTCTATCCAGAACACGTTGTGGGTCTGTCCAGAATAAGTTGTGTTTGTCCAGTTTCAGTTGTGTGTGTATCCTGATTAAGTTGTCGTCTGTCCAGAATAAGTTGTGTTTCTGTCCACGTTAAGTTGTGTGTCTGTCCAGATTAAATTGTGGGTCTATCAAGAATAAGATGTGAAGTTATGTGTCTGTTCAGTTTAAGTTGTGTGTTTGTCCACATTAAGTTGTCTGTCTATCCGGAATACATGTGGGTCTGTCCGTAATAAGTTATGTGTCCTTACAGATTAAGTTGTGTGCATGTCCGGAATAATTTGTTTGTCTGTCTGTCCGGAATACGTTGTGGGTCTGTCCAGAATAACTTGGTTGTCTGTCCGGAATACGTTGTGGGTCTGTCCAGAATAAGTTGTGTGTCTGTCCAGATTAACAATTTATTTTTTCCATTTGAAGGTGTGGCTTTGTTATAAATTTAAATTATGGGAGCCCAGAAAGGGAACCTATCCACGGATTAAAAGTTGGTCGGAAATGTTTGGGAAATGTTTAACCCTGAGGAAATGGGAGGAACGCGGAATCATCTTACCTCATATTTACAACGACAAATTCGACCTGAAGGGGCCTCCATCACTAAGTGAAAAGGAGCTGGAACTTATTAGTTCAGATCAAATTCCTGCTCGAACAATGCGCCCAGCAAAGGGGTCGGCTTCAACAGGCACTTTGGCAAGGCTGCAACTAAGAGACTGCAGCATTCCATGTGACCCGCTACTACAAGAGTTGGAGCTGAGTGAGGTGAAGATGAAATGGCTGCAAGCAAAAGTGGCCCTTAAGAAAGCGACTGAACAGGTTAACAACCTGAAGGAAGAACTGAGGATGTCCCAGGAAGAGTGTGGGGGGCTGAGGGAAGAGATTGTATCTCTTCGAGGAACAGGGAAAAGTGAAAATACTTGTGGGGAGAATGACAAAGATCTAAATATAGAGGAGGAGGAGGAGGAGAACAAGAGAAAGGTGGAGAAGGAAGAAGAGAGGAAGATGGAAGAGAAGAAGATAAAGGAGCAGAAGGAAGAAGAGAGGAAGATGGAAGAGAAGAAAAGGGAGGAGGAGAAGGAAGAGGAGAGAAAGAGGGAAGAGAACAAGAGGGAGGAGGAGAAGGAAGAAGAGAGGAAAATGGAAGAGAAGAAGAGAGGAGGAGAAGGAAGAAGAGAGGAAAAGGGAAGACAAACAGAAAGAAGAGAAGGAAGAAGAGAGGAAGAGGGAAGAGAAGCAGAAAGAAGAGAAGGAAGAAGAGAGGAAGAGGGAAGAGAAGAAGAGAGAAGGTATAAGAGAGGAAAAGAGTGAGAAGAGGAGATGGAGAAGGAGAAGGAGTAAGAGAAGAAGAGGGAGGAGAAGAAGAGAGAGGAGGAGAAGGAAGGAGAGAGGAAAAGAGTGGAGAAGCAGAGAGAGGAGGAGAAGAAAGAAGAGAGGAAGAGGAAAGAGAAGGAAGAAGAGAGGAAGAGGGAGGAGAAGAAGAGATAGGAGGAGAAGGAAGAAGAAAGGAAAAGAGTCGAGAAGAAGAGAGAGGAGGAGAAGGAAGAAGAGAGGAAAGAAAGGAAACCAAACTGGGGTGTGAAAACATAACGCTCGATGGCCACTGTGGAGCACTAGAGGAATGATGATGAAGAGCGGTCTAAGAAGAAGAAGGTGGAAGCGGAGCAAAAGAGAAAAGACAGAGTGGCCCAAAGTAGCCTAAAGAAAAAAGGGGAAAAAGTAGAGGACAATTACAGGTTGACTGTCCATTTAGGGGGGACAATGCCTGATGTTGTGCATTGGGAACGTTGTCAGTTGATAGGGTCAACATGTTATTGAACTTGACCACACCCAACAAGGACCAGAGAGAGGTGATCTAGAGAGGCGATATGTGTAGTCTAATACGCAGTGACCTGAAGGAACTATAATGCATGGGATGGATATGGGCGACCAAACTATTGAAGCTATGATTTCAGTTCTCGAAGAAAGATGCCCAACACAAAAGGTTATATGCATATCAACATTCGAGTCAGGGCAAATTATGGGTGGCCAAGGCAGAGCAATTGATGATTTTATCCTCCCTAAAATAAACAGTTTGTCTCTAAGAGAGACCGTAATCGCACAAGCATGCTGGTCTGCAGTGTTGACTTTTTGGCCTTAATCTATGTTTTGATGATTTAATCAACCTAATCTTAATTATGATCATGTAGAGTAGCACACATATTGCATTGCATATATATTGCTTTGTGCTAACTTCTACAGGTGATCAAGACTCAAGGAAGAAAGGAAATCAAGTCAAGACATGTAATCAAGCTCTTTTGAAGACATGTATTTTGTATTTCTTTGAGTCTTTAGGAACTTTATGTAATTGAGCATACTTGAGCTAAAAACTACTCAACCACACACTAGGTTCCCTATAGAAGTCACACACGAAATTTCACACAATTTGGACTTCAATAGATCACCCAAACGTAGACCGGAAAACACTAAACCTGAACCCAAACAGTCTACCCACATTTGGTCGACCAAAACAGAGCGTTCGGTCGACCGAGTGATCAATTATTCTGTTAGCGTTTAACTACCTAAGTTCGGTCGACCGTCCAGGCCTTTTCGGTCGACCGAGTCTCAATTATTTTCCGACCGTTTGTTTTGTCGTATATACCCAACGGTCGTATTCGTATTAATAAAAAATACCTCAAATACATTTTATGTATTGGTCGACCGAGGAACTTGTTCGGTCGACCAAACTTATGTCTCTTGACAAACCCAAATCTCCTGCTGGAATTCGGTCGACCGTGGACCTTGTTTCGGTCGACCGAATAGAACCTTGTTTGTCAATCCCAAAGTGCTGGTGTCAATCGATCGACCAAACCCTATTCGGTGTTCGACTGATCACTTAAGTGTACCTGAGTCTTAGCGTTGGGCGGTCGACCGTTCCCTAACTTGTTGACCAAACTGAGTTCAAAACTGCCAAACGGTCGACCGAATGCACTCAGAATTGGGTCCTGCAAGTTTCTGTTTTGTGTATCTTACACCAACTCTTACCCAATCAACCCCACTGGCTATAATACCTTAGGAACTTATAAATAGGAGTTTCCTTGACACAATTAGACATCTCTCACACTTCCATTTGTCACATACACTAGAGAGAAACTCCCAAGCTCCAATTTCCCCAATCCTACACTCTAAGCCTAAATTCCACACATTTGATCATATCCAAATCATACTCAAAGTGTGCTCAATATTAGAGAGTGTTGTCCCACTTATTGGTTGTTCAAGAAGCAACGATTTCAGTGAAAGTCCGAAGTGTTCCCTCTCGGATTGTGAGAGGAAGAAGGTCAAGCAAGCGAGGGTGTTCGTGGTGCTTGTGTTGTAAAGGCGTTCTCTCCTGGCCCGGAACGGGGAGTGGTTAGTGAAATCGTTAGCGGAGCTCGGTGATCCGAGCGGAGCTTGCAAGAGAGGACGTAGGCGGGTGGCCGAACCTCTGTCAAATCCCCCGTGTTCCTTGTGGTTTGCATTATCCTCTTCCTTACTTGCTTGTTTATTTTAAATTCCATTGTGCTTATCTTGATAGTTAAACAAGTAGGTAATTAGCTTAAAATGATTAGAATTAGAGACCCTCACAATCCTACATGAAGGTCATTGGACTCTGGTGGTTGTCCACTGCTCGCCCGCTGAGATCCTGTAGTTCAACAGTATCTCTAGGGAGCTAGATAGAGGTGAAGATCCAAACAAGATGGTAGGCGCAAATGAATGCGCAACAACAGATGTGGTTGAATACTTGAGGGACATACTAAAAGTTGACTGGCCCTTGAGAATCCTCAGGAAGAATAGCCAACGACAACCACCAGGGAGCAACGATTGCTGAGCCTATGTTTTATACTGGATAAGGTACCTAATGCTAAAGCTTGACCCGACGAAGGAGGACCCCAGACCATTCACTGTATCAGGGGTAAATTGGCGGCCTTGTTACTTAGGGACCCCGTTCGTGTGTGCAAATCTGAAGACCAATGTTTGGACTGTTGTCCATTTTATATGTACAATTTACAAATACTTTTTTTCCGTTTTAAACAATAGGTTTGTTGGTTGAAGTGGACAACCAAATTGGTTAAACTGAACAACTTCACCTTAAACTGGACATACACACAACATAATGTGGACAGACACACAACCTAATCCGGACAGACCCACAACGTATTTCAGACAGACACACAACTAATTCTGGACAGACCCACAACGTATTTCAAACAGACACACAACTAATTCTGGACAGACCCACAACGTTTTCTGGACAGACACACAACTTAATCCGGACAGACACACAACGTATTCCGGACAGACACACAACTAATTCTGGACAAACCCACAACGTATTCTGGACAGACACACAACATAATCTGGACAGACACACAACTTAATCCGGACAGACCCACAATGTATTTCGGATAGACACACAACTAATTCTAGACAGACCCACAACGTATTCTGGACAGACACACAACTTAATCCGGACAGACATAAACCTTAATCCGGACAGACCCACAACATATTCCGGACAGACACACAACTAATTCTGGACAAACCCACAACGTATTCTGGACAGACACACAACTTAATCTGTACAGACACACAACTTAATCCGGACAGACCCACAACGTATTCCGGACAGACAACTTAAAGTGGACAGTCCAAAACTGAACAGACATAGATCTTAAACTGGACAGACCCACAACTTAAAATGGACAAAACCACAACTTAAAATGGATAGACCAACAACTTAATCTGGACAGACCCACAACTTATTCTGGACAGACACAAAACATAATCCGGACAGACCCACAACATATTCTGGACAGACACACAACTAATTCTGGACATACCCACAACAAATTCTAGTCAGACACACAACTTAATCCGGATAGACACAACTTATACTTTACATAACTTATAATTCAAATAACAAGAACTGAAAATCCACCACAACTTATATTGCGTAGAAGTTTCATTATTTTACAAGAACTGAAAATAACAAGAAATCTTAAATTAAGGAGGAAGTTCCTCATAATACAGATTCATGTCCAAATCACAGAAATTAGGATCCTCCGGTTTCGGTGCTACTCGTGCAACGAAGATGTAACCTTCATCTTGAACTTTCTCTTCTTTTGTTGGTTGTGCTTTTTATGATTTTTTTTAATTATCTTATCAGCTAAAGAAACTCGACGTCTAGTCGGTGGTCTTCCTGGACGTCTGACCTTATCTGGATTGATAACATATGTACCTGCGGTCCCAGGTTCATCAATTTGAGTAGGGAACTGGGTAGTGTACATACGTGCCTTAAGCAGTTCAATAGACTTAACGGCCTGAAGATACCTTTCGTGGGAAATGAAGGCTTCTTGTACGATCCAAACGACACGAACCCGGATGTCGTCATGACGACGAACCAGATTCTTCTCCATTACGCCATTGTCTGGGTACACCTTATCTCGATAGCACCTTCAAATATCCTTCCTCCATCGATTAATGATGTAACACTCCGGTAACAATGCATTATGGTATAAGCGTGCAAGGACAACAAAAATGTGGCAGCATAGAAGGTCAACGTGCTGAAACATTCTACAATCACATGTAAAGTTCATTGATCTTTTTTTGTACTAGGAAACGTTTCGAGAGTAGCTGCTCACCAGCCAATACACGTTCAGATACCTTTGTTATGAAATGCGTCATTCGTATTGAAATCCTTTGTTATGTCGCAGTATATCATCTTCCTAATTTCTAATTGCACTTTCTTGAAGACCCCTACCGTATACAACTCATTGAACTGCCTCTCAAATGGATATATTGAAACAAATTGGGATCTCTTATGAAGATAATCGAAATCTGATTGAGTTTCCTTCTCGTACTTGTGGCGGAGCGCGAGTTTGTATTGTTGAACGAACTGCTTAAGGGTGGTCTTAGAAGTCAGGTACTTGTCGAAAAGGCGTTCATACTCTCGCTTCTCTGAGTAGATGTCATTCCCACGAAAAAACAATCTCCAACAAATGCAGGTATCCAGGACTCTTGGATTGCATAAATCAATTAGAGCCAACTATGGTTCTGGAGGTCAAAATTACCAAGGAAACTCTGCCAATTACAATCAAATTCTGCTGGGGTTTTTTGGAATCGTATACAATGAATTTTAGATCAAATAACATGTGCCTCCGATACTGCGTCGACAACTTCACGGGAGCTTTTTTCATTTTGTGTCATATACAAAATTTGTGCCTCGCGTCTGGGAATACGTTCCTTACAACAACAGTAATGACGCAACATTGATTTGTTATGATGGTTGGGTGAGTTATATCTGCATGATGGGGGAAATTTAAAAGGAGTGAATCATATATTCAAAGGTACAAAATACTACTTTGAAAATATAATCCGGACAGAGACACAACTTATTATGGACAACCCGACAACGTATTCTAGACAGACACACGACTTAATCCGGACAGACACACAATTTATTCCGGACAGACACACAACTTAATCTTGACAGCAACACACCTTAATCTGGACAGCAACACGCCACTTAATCAGGAGAGACACACCACTTAATACGGACAAACACGCAACTTAATCCGGACAGACCCACAACGTATTTTGAACAAACACACAACTTATTCTAGACAGACCCACCACCTGGACAACAACACAACATAATATGGACAGCTAAACCACTTATTGTAGCCAACAACACACCTTAATATGGACAACTACACACCTTAAACTGGACAGACCCACACCTCAAATTGGGCAGGCCCACAGCTAAAACTGGACAGACCATGCAATAGACCCTAATTATATACGTACCGTTCATGCACGACAACCACGTTTGGAACAACCAAATGTAATTTTCAGTGGTCTCAGAAGACATCAAAGCGCAACAGAGCAAAACCGACTCGAAATGGTAATTAATTCCTGCAAATGGGGCAAAGGGAATGTCGTATTTGTTGGTAATGTAGGTGATGCATTGCATACATTGCATCATATGTCTTTCATTTAGATTAATTTTATATGAATAAATGCTACTAAGGTATGTGTTTAGTCTTATTTACCGAATACAGGGACCTGAATGCAAATTACCCATATCCGGAGCATAAACGCGTGCAAAAGACTCATTTCTGTCATAAAGACTAAGTTCCAGATTATCGGGGTTCAAATTGAAGTCCATCCAAGCATAAAAGCATTCAAAAACCTAATTACAAAAAGGCCAGGGACTTAATTGCAAAAAATCGAGGACCCGACTGCAAATTACGAGTACCAAAATATTATTTTGGAGAAAAATCAATTTGGATCTCCAAATATATGAAGAAATTAATTCGGAGCTCAAAAGAAAGGAAAGAAATCAATCCGGACACGCAAAGGACAGCTAAATCATATCATAAACATATAGGAAAAATCCGAATTGATTCTAAGCCAAAAAGGAGGCGATTCCGCCGCACCTCATGTACAACATGCGGCGGAAACGCCACATAGTCATCGATCCGTGCCCCCGGATTTCTTCCAGTCGTGTCATAACACGTGTCCTTGCCTTATTCATACTTGGGTACCTTGTATCGGCTATAAATAGCCCCGAGATTATGTTGTAAAAAACTTATTTTTTATTCCATTATTTAGCAATAAAATTCTGTTGTTTTATTTCGTGTTTTTAGTTTTCTTCGTAGTTTCTCTAGGACCCCTTCTCTTTCCCTCCATCCATGAGTTTCTAACTCTCTCCAAAGGGTGGGGGTGACAGATTTAGGGTGACGAGAAGAAGAATGATGTTATTATTTTAATTTCGTGTTAGTATATTTTGATTACTTGAGTTTATGTTAAGTCATTTATCATGTAATGCTTTATAACTAATGTGATTTATTATAAGTTTCAGATTTCTCTAAACAAAACCCGATATCTAAACCCCACCCGCTGGACTCTCATCCATATTTGCTTTATTCTTAGTTTGTTTTTGTTGTTCTTGCTTTAGAAAATTAAAAATCCAAAATCTCAAACCAACCTTATTTCTCTCTCTTTCTTTCCTTAATCGAAAATCACAAAAATAACAATATCTCTCCCTCCTTGTGTTCGACCCGTACTTGCCACGTCTTCATTGACGTCGTGCACTTGCGGTATAAATAAAATTCTCATCAGTAGATTATGTCGAAACATATTACGTCTCCGAAATTTGAATATGCAGCTCTAGATAGACAGTCAGCCAAGAACACATTCCATAGTCTTCTTTCGTCATCCATATCCATTACATAGAAACACATGTAATCAATCTTTTGCATCCTAATGAAATAGTTCTGAAGAGCATGGGCATCGTCAGGTCCCATCTTCATTTTTGACTTCGTTTATAATGTTCCTGCACACAGAAACCGCTAAAACTAGGCAAAATGTTGATCTTCAATTATGTTAGGCAGAAAGAACACACACCTTAGGTCACTTTCGTTGAAAGTCAATTTGTCATGACCTCCGACCTCGACTACAAAAGATTACATGGTCTTCGCAGCCGATGTCCCAGCATAATCATTGCACGATATGCGTGCTCAGGTGGCCTCAGAGACGGATCGTTTTTTGTCTAAGAAAACCCATTTGATCCTCCTTAAGCATGACATGGTTATGTTTAAGATCAACAAAGTTAATGTGGTACCCCCTTCCTAGGTTTCCAGACACCCTGATCCGAGCAGTGCACTGGACTCTACTTGATAACCTATGATTCAATTTGCCTTGTCATTGGTTTGTTGGTGTCTTGACCTCTTTGGAGCAAGTCAGTGTGGCTCATATAACAACATCACGATCGTAATGAGATTGTCTTATCTTAACACCAAAACTACAAGAATCGGCATAGGCTACGTAAAATGTGTTGGCTTCTTCGAAAGAAGGAAAAACATCTCCTCCTTAGGAATGTTTGACGGTTGCTCTACTTGGGAAGACACATTAACGATTTCCATTGGAGTACAAAGATGATGAGAGGAGAACCAAAAGAAGGAAGAAAATGGAAGACGCGTCTTGAGATAATGTGTCAAAGAGGAGACAAAAGAAGGAACGTCCTCTGTTGTAGGAGCGCCAAAATGAGGGATTGAGTGATTTGAGATGCATTAATGAGGGTTGGAGGTGATTTGAGACGCATTTAATGTGACTACAAGACATTGGGAAGACAACCAAAGAATAGAGGGGAAAGAAAAGGCAAAAGCAAAAATTCCTTTGCTGGTTGGAAGGAGTCAACTCAGCAGCGTCCTTAAGAGACGTCCTAAAGACGATCATTAATCATTTTCCTTGTAAACTACCTAGTCTAAATTTCAAAGAACTTACAGATAGCACAGAGTAAATTAAGCAAAATCCCAACGTGGAGAGGGAGGCTTGATCCCTTTAGTCTCCAGTACTTGTCACAATCCTCATGGTAAGTTAGTTGATTTTTCTTGCGAGATGGTGTAGGATATGGCTGCGGGATTTCATTTGGGAAAAAAATACGCGAGTTATGGTTGATGTGGTCTATTGTGATCATCCGAAATGAAACCAAACATATTACATCGATTTACACGCAATTTACAAGTTCAACCAAACATATCACTTCAACTAAAAAAATCCTGAGCTCAAACTACGATCCCAATCATGTTTCACTTTCAATGTCTCGATATCTTGACAAAAATGCATCCATTTGCCGACCCAATTGCCCCCAACAACGAGAACCATTATTGTCTTCTCGCAAAAGAAAAATAGGATATTTTGCGACGGTGCCCACTTGGCGAAGGTACACACTACACATCACTTCAGTTCCATGTTGCTGTCACCCACGATCCTTCGTATGCTTATCATTCCATTTAATGTTCCGTTCAATGCCCACAGTTGCTTTGCCGTTATACCACCAAATATAAATACAACACTTTCAACTTGCAATTACTCTTCTGCAAGCTAGCTAGTCTAGTACCAAGTTGGCTTAGTGGTTTTTTTTGACGTTATGATGATATTTTAATTATATATTATTAATCTTTAGAGCCACGTCGATATATAGTCGGGTTAATCTGTTCCAAACGCAACAGATATATATGATGTGATATTTTTGACGGATCTCATATTTAATATTTAAATGCATGTAAAATAAATGTAGTATTTGTCACCTCCCTAGAAGTCTAGCATCAGTTATATGATTCTACATTTTATTTTCAATCTAGATCAAGAAACTCAAGCAAATGCTTTACATTTGAAATAGAAAAAGAATAATTACATTGAATTCTATCAAATGCATGTATTTTTCCGTTATTCAAATTGAAACTTAATCTACACATATTTTTACAAGATATAAAAAGCATTATCAATATACTTTTAATTAAATTACCCAAAATGCAACTTAATTAAAGAAATAAAAATACCAGGAGTCATATAACCACCGCAAAAAAACACTAGACCACAAGGAATTTAAGCATAAGCAGAAGCAGAAGCAGAAGCGGATGCAGGCACACTATGTACTAATACCGATTCCCTCTTATTAAACCGCACATGCCATATATAGCCAATAAAGCATGACATAAGTTAGAGAAAAGCAAGCAAACAAAGCAAGCACTCACTACTAACTAATATTATGTCTCCTCCCAAACAGCACAACTACAAACATACACATAATACCACACTTACCATAGTTAATAAAGCACACGTAGCTTAACAATAGGCAACACACTTCTTGCAGTCGAGGGTGCATCCACCTTCGCCTCCTCCGCCACCATAGTTCTTTCCCGACTTGCTCCACGACTTGAAGCATTTCGCCGGGCAAGTTAGCTTCTTCTTGTAGCATGCACCCTTTTCCTTGCATGTCGTTGTAGGTCTCGACACGCCGCTCCAACTCCTACCACCAGTCGGCCCACTATACCCACCTCCGTACCCCCCGGCCCACCCGTTTCCGTTACCAAAGCTAGGAATGCCGTTTCCGAATTCGGGGACTCCGTAGTTGTTCCCCGGGGAGTTGGAATCGCCGGAATTCCCTGTTTTGGTAGCGAATTCTCGGGCGGAAATGGAGGAGATGACAGTGGTGAAAAGGAGGATGGCGAGGAGGAAAGTTGGGGTGGTGGGAGACATATTGTTGGTGTTGTTGTTTGTGTTAATTGGTTGTGGTTTGGTTTTAAAGGGGATGGGGAATGGGAATGTGGAATTGTGGGAGGAGAGGAGAGAGAATGGAGGTGGGGAACATTTAAAGATGGAGAGTGGGGGTTGGATGGTAGTGTAGAAGCAGGTGAAGTGCACTTAATGTGCCCCTTCGATTTTTCATCCTTTTACTATTTACTTTTAACTAATAAAGCTTTCTAATAATTGACGAATTCTCGGGCTTTCGATCTGTTGCGTCCGTGGTTGTAGAAGGTTTATTTTGAATGTTAGCGCTACTTGAAATTAATCTGTTTTCACTTTCTAATATTAATGTTCCTGGCAACTCAAGCAGTTGAAGGTAACTTTTAATCTTATATCCAAACTTTTGCAGCACAGAATTATAATCATGGTCAATTGCAGATTTTGTCTAAGGTAACAATCTTTGGTTCTTTTTTTTTGTTCCTTTATATGATTTCACCTATGTAAGTAGTTTCTCTCAAATTCGTATTTGAGGCAGTGAACAATATACTGGTTATATATTTTGTAATTTTGTATAAATCCCAAATATGTTTTTGATTTTGCATCCAACACTCATTTTCTTTCTCAATTTATAATTTGTAGTAAAATACAACAGGATTGGTTTAAACATAAAGCCCAATCCGAGAGAAACCCTCGGGGGAGGTAAAAAAATTCCAACCTATCTTACTCTTCTTGAGGTTAACACTTGTTTGGTTCAAATATAGAGTGTTCAATTCTATTTTGGTGCTTGATTCAATTGTATTTTTGTTTGGATATCTTGTAGCGTTGAGAATCATATTTTCTAGGTCTCTTGCTCATATTTAGGGTTATGCTAATGGGTAAACCTGGACCGCACCGAACTGGAACCCGGTCCATTTGAAGGGTCCGAACCGAAGACTGGACCGGTCGGATCTGGGTTTGGACCGGACCAGACCGGTCAAGGTCACAGCTGGACGGAAGACCGTACCAAATCAAGACTATTTTATTGAAAATAAGGTCCGGTCCGGGTTTCTAGACCGGACCCAGTCCATCGCTGGAAGTCGGACCAAAGACCGAATTGGCCGGATCCTGGCCGGATTAGTATATTAGTTGTGTGATAAACATATAAGATTAGTATATTAAACAATTACAAATTGTGTAAACTTGTACTAAAGAGGTATTATAAGTATATTAAATAACTAATAATCATGTACCCATAACGGGTACTGAACATGTAAGTGTCTACACAACCTGACAGATTTAGTAATTGTGTATAAACGGATAAACATGATTATAATGGGTTGATATGGTGAGTGTACCAACACGATTATTAAATGTCTCTGATACAAATTTACATATAAGGCATATGTATACGAGTATACACGACATGAATAGTTACGACATGAATAGTTCATGACACGACACGTTTGACACCTCTAGTTAGCACTGCTCGTGTTACATGGATTCGTTGAATATTAGAGCTCGGACGGATTGTAATTTTATGTCATTGTATAACTTAGATTTTGAGACAACATTAAGGTTTTGATGATATAGGATTTAACTACTAGAGGACAAATTGTAATCATATCACTGTAACTTAGACTTTGAGACAACATTAATGTTACATGCTTGGATTTATGTAATCTCAGAAGTAATCAAGCTTAACAATGTAACCTCTGCAAGGCTTTAGATTGGAACTAGTTTTGTAGTTCTTTTGAAGAAAATGGCCTCCATGTCCACATAAAGGTTAAACAATCTATTTATGGAGCGGATAAGGTGTAAGTAGGGCTGTAAATGGGCAGTTCGTGGGCGGTTATAAGACTTACCCATGATCCTATCCGACTAATTAAACGGTTCGCCATTCGGTTAAAATCTCGTTTATTTTACCTCTACCCATGACCCTACCCGTTTTATTTAATCTAACGGTTTTAGGCGGTTATATGGTAATATGGTTAAAACTTAATTGATACTAAAATCGATATAAGAATTGAGTAAATAGTTAAATGGATAAAAACTTGTCAAATGGATAAACGAATAACAAACTAAACTTATAATATTGTCAAAACCTCCAAAAATCCATAATCTTTGAATTTTTAGGGTATCTTTGAAAATAATAACACAAAAACTTATATGTATACAATATATAACAAAATATTATATATATTTATTATATTTCACGGTTAAACAGACGGGTGAAATCTTGTACCCTTACCCATCAATTTATTAAACAGTTATGATTTTCACAACCCTTATCCGCCCATTTATTAACCTATTTTTCATGACCCGTAGCTGACTTATCTCATTGTCATGTTGTTTGATCAGTTTCTGTTATGGTTGCTAGCGATTGTTGGTGCACTTTTAATTACTGAATTGAGTGTGATATTTTTGTTTTGCTCTGGAGCTGTGAGGAGGATATTTGTATACCCCTCGCATTGAGCTCAATCTGGTTAATGTAGCTATATAGATTAGTTGATCTACATATAGCTTGCATTGCATTAATAATAACTGAATTCGGGGCACATCTGATTCTGGGTCGACGAGCTACCAGTGGGTCCTCTATGTAGAGAGGTCATTCACACAAGTCCTCTATGTGGTGAGGTCAGGTGTAAGATAAGTCCTGGACAGACGCACTGTCATTCTGTCTCAGGTTAGGCGTTCCCAATGTCGTGAAGACATCATGTAGGTTTTTACCGTGAATTGGGGCATCTATCTGGCGTACCGCTTTTTGCCAAGCTATGGATCATTTTTGAATGATACACTTCTAGTTCTGACCAGCAAGGCTGGTGGGGTGATTCCTATATAGAGGGATCCATTCGGGTTTGACCCAAGTGGTGCAACTATGTAGAGTTGTGACCATTCTGTTGCACTCTGTTTCTTTTTGTTGCATTTGTGGTAGTTAGGCCTCATGTATAACTATATAAACTTGGATTGGACTCGGGGCATACGAGGTTTTCTTTATTAAAAACTCACGCATATATGTTGATGCTTTTGCCTCAGGTACTGTGGTTCTTTCAGGGATGGACGGGACGAGTTTTGGAGGATTCTGTACACGAGGGTCTCTGATTACAAAACGTATTGTTTCCCAGTGTGCATACCCACGAGGTTGGGGACATTACACGGTCGACCGGTGTTGAACAGATTTGCCAAATCTGAGTTTCTATTTTGTTATCTTACACAAACCTTTACCAAATCTTCCCCAACAACTATATCTCTCTAGGAGCTTATAAATAGAAGTTCCCACACCTTATTAACACAACTCCAACTTCTATTTGTCTCATACACTAGAGAGTAATCCTCCAACTCCCAAATCCCAAAGCCTACACTCAAGAGCTTAAACTTCACCACTTGATCAAATCCAAATCATACTCAAGTATGCTCAAGTTAGAGAGTGCTTGATCCACTCACAATTGTTGTCAAACTTGTAAAGGTTTCGGTGAAAGACCGAAGCATCCCTCTCGGATTGTGAGAGGAAGAATCCAAGCTTGGCGAGGGTGTTTGCAAGCATGCTTTGTAAAGGTGTTCTATAACGTCCTGAAATAGCAAAAAATTTAAACAATTTATCTCAAGGAATCAGACCAGAAAAGAGAGGAGATGTTAACTCAATAAAATCACAAAGGTGCACCATTACATTGAAGTTTCAAAAGGTATGATTACATTAGAGTAAATAAAAGTAGAAATACAAGTAATCATATGACCTTGGAAAAAGACTGGAGGATCCAATCCCAGAGTGCGCTCGTCCTCTGTCAGCAGCCGACCAACACATATTGAGGTCTTGAAATGCAAACATGAAACAATGCTTGAGTTCCCATAAGGAAACCCCGTATAACAAGTCCACCTACATGCATATCGAAGTACGGTGCAATGAATCTATCATATTAGTATTCAAGGCATACAAATATGCAACATAAAACCTCCCCCCTACAAGGTACCATAGGACATCAGTCTTTCCAACAACCAAATGGGTTTCCCGAGGAAACCTGCCACAGACACACACGGTCTTACGGTGAGTACGCGACACACCCCTACTCGCAACAATACTAATCATGAGGGTTCGGTGAGGATCGTGCGTATTTCCGCATAATAGATACAGATATGATATCGAGGCGCCCACACAAGTTGTACTCTTGGTATTGCTTACACAAGTTGTAATCATCGGGAGCTCACACAAGTTGTACTCGCAGTAATGTTCACACAAGCTAAAAATAGGGGATGCTCACACAAGTTGTACCACCCCTTCTGGCGGTCAAAGCTCAGGCGGACATCCTGCTCCATGGAGCCAGGTACTAAGCAATGCAAAACATAGGGATCCATGATCCCACAAGTCTACTACATAGGGTGGGTCAATGCAAATGAGATGAGTCGTACATTGCCTACAAATCACCACAGGCATGTACACGAAGTATCCACACTTTCCCACCTGGCGGTCCCTAGGCAGGCATGATCACCGCACCCACCGTCATGTCCCGACGCACGCCCGAAGAGAGGACACAGGTTTCTGTGGACAAAGGTGGTATCACAAGCAAAACATGAAAAACCAATATTGGGCACAAACAGTCGACCGAAAAGGGCAAAGTGGTCGACCATTGCCTCCTAAAATCAGAGAGATGGTTGAACTGCAATCCCACCGGTCGAACAAACACGTGCACAAATGGTCGAACAAAAGGTCACTAGCGGTTGACCGTTTAGATGGTCTATGCCAAACTAATATTAAAATATTTTGTGCAACGGCCGAACGACAACAGGAGCGTGTTCGACCAAAAATAACAAGAGCAATTCACGTTCTTCCAGAGCTACCACTGGTCAAACGCTAAAAGGTACACTTAAGCTACCAGTCGAATAAAAGCCTCTGGGAGGTCGAACGTTTAGATGGTCTTGGCCCGAAAATACAAATCAAGCAAACACAACGGTCGAACGACAACGGGACTCCATCTGACCGAAAATAATAGAGGCTTCCCTCCCAACAATTATGCATCCCCGGTCGACCGACCTGAAGGCATCGTTCGACCAGGATGGGCAAAACCTCGCATTTACACTATAACCAATCGACCGCCAAAGGCATTTCGGTTGATCGTTCCATGACAAACACTTGTTTGTCCATCGTCACCAGTGCCACCTCCACCCTTCGGTGACGCCCACAATCCTCACATACCTTGTGCGAATAAAGCTCTTGAACTTGGCATACCTTCTTCTCGTCGGAGTTCACCGTAGGTCGCACCACGCCGACATCCACCACCTTAACCTACTTGCGCACTCTCACGCTTCAAAGCCACAACCAACGCCTTTCTCCTCACTTGATTTTCGCAGCCGTTGCTTACTAGGAGAACAGAGGAGAGGGGAAACTATGGTGAGGGAGAGAGGGAGAGTGAAGTGAGAAAAAGTGGGAGATGGTGTGTTTCCCTCCTTAAAACCAAAACCCAAGCACACCTATCCATACCCCCATCACATCACCTTACCTCTACCCCCTACCC
Organism: Triglochin maritima; assembly: GCA_963682175.1. NCBI lineage: Eukaryota > Viridiplantae > Streptophyta > Magnoliopsida > Alismatales > Juncaginaceae > Triglochin > Triglochin maritima. The sequence goes on along the minus strand of OY821771.1, from coordinate 27,346,395 downwards.
AACCATCACTCCACCCATTCCTTCAAGTCAAACCGTCATTAGCGTCTAATCTCCCCACCTAAACAAGATTAGGCCCCCAAATAGGGTTAAGTTGTAACACGTTCTCTCCCGACCCAAAACGAGGAGTGGTTAGTGAAGAGTAGACGGAGCTCGTGGGATCGAGCGGAGCTTGCAAGAGAGGAAGTAGGACCCGGGTGGAGTGTCGAATCTCTATAAAATCACTACGCCTTTTGTGGTTTGCATTGTCTCTTTTAAGGTTGTGCACGTTCCGGTCCAAACCGGGTTTTTGGACCGGACCAGACCGGTTGGTCTGGAAATTTTGATTTGGTCCGGTCCGGAAGTTTTTAAAATTTCGGGTTCGGTACGGTTCGGTCCGGTCCGGACCGTTCCGTTTTTTTGTTTTTTTATTTAAAAAATTCGGTTTTTGACCTGACCGGACCGAACCGATTCGGTCCGGTCTGGTCCGGTGTTCGGTCCATGAGCATCCGGTCCGATCTTCGGTCCGGACCCCGGATAAAAATTCGGTCCGGTCCGGTCCGGACCGATTGCTCACCCCTAGTCTCTTTTCCTACTCACTTTTTTAATTATCGTTTCCAATGCACATTAAGTAAGGATTGATAAATTGATTAGATTAATTTGGGGTCATATCGACCCTACACAAAGGTCATATTTATAACAGTCTCTGGATTCTGGAAACGATTTATCCTATACCTCACTATAAGCAAAACCATGACAACTACAACCACATAACTGCTATCGAAGATCAATCCACTCAAGTACTAGCTAGAAAATATGGCTCTTGTCGGATGATGTGTCAAGTGGTAATTTTTATTGTTGGGGTTTAACATAGTATTCACAACACAACAAGCTATCAAAGTCAAAACCATCTCCGACCACCTCGTCGCGCTACCAACATTGGGAGGATGACTGACTTATGACTCATTCAGCTACGAATGTATCTTAACAACCATGGAGAAGACGAAAGAAGCATGGAAGTTTTACTTTGATGGAGTTGTCAATGATAAGGGATGAGAAAGCAGGTGTGTGTTCGAAAGCCCCACTGGAGACCAACTAGTACTCACCTGGAAGGTGTGCTTCAAATGGACCAATAATTTGGCAGAATATGAAACCCACATACTAGGCCTACAAACCGAATTAGATGAGGATGTCCAAATATTGCGGGCGTTTAGTGAATCACAACTGTTGGTTAATCAAGTCAACGCCGCATGGCAAGTCAAAGACGAGAAGCTCCACAAATATTACGGGCGGGTCATTAGCATGACCAAAAAGTTCAATGATATATGTTTCACTCACCTAAAGTGAGACCACAACACTTTGCTAATGCCCTTTCCATACTTGTTTCTGGGGTAGACATACCCTCAACTAGGATGTGTAGCTTACGGTCAAGAAATCCTCCAAAACTGGCACAACAAAATATGGTGGAGGAAGAACCTAAAACAATGACATGAGCTGAGGCCGTGAAGAGATACTTAGAAGAAGGAGCCTTTGCTTCTAACGCCATTTGAACCGAGCGAAAGACAATAATCAAGCTTGTCGCTCAATTTGTCCTACTTAGAGGCCAACTATACAAGTCGTACAACTAGATTTTTCTCATATGCTTAAATAAGGTCGAGGGTAAAGAACTCAAGGGAGGAGTGCAGAATGGAAATTGTGGATCCCACATCGGTGGGATACTGTAGGTGAAGTGTATCATGCTACAAGGATACTACTAACTCACCATGGAAGCATATTTTTGTAACTTCGTCGAGAGATGTTTCTCTTACCAAGTCTATATAAATTTCATTCACGCCATGCCATCTAATCTGCAAAAAACTTCTACTCTGTGCGCTTTCTCTGCTGGGATCCAAACGTCATCGTGAAAACCAATAGAGAGGCATCCAACGATCACGCACCCATCCTAGTCGCCATCGACTATTTCACGAAATGGATCAAGGCTACATCCTTCACTTTTGCCTTTGTAAAAGTGGTGCAAAGGTTCATTAGAAATAACATCATATCCAAATACAACTTACCACACCGTAACTGATAATGACACGGAATTCACAAGAGGAGTTGGGGATTTCCTCGAGAAATTCAACATAAAATGCCATAGATCCTCAGCATACCAACCGCAGAGGAACGGTGTTGAGGACACAACGAACAAGAACATCATCAAGATCCTGAAGAAAATGAGATGGAGGAAGGAGAGATGAAGGGAAGCTTGATTCCTAGGATTCTAGGGTCGTTTTCTACCATTTTCCCCACCTAAATCCTTGTTTTCTTCATTCTTTCTTCTTGCTATGGAGTTTTCAGTGCATGGTAGAGCAACTTCCATCGACTTGGAGGAGTTTCCAAGCCTTAAGGATGTTGTAAATGGTTGTGGTGGTTCACGACAAAAGGGGGTTGAGCTGTCCAAAGGAAATGGTGAGGGGAAGGAGACACGATCACCACCTATGCACAAGAAGTGGTCGGAACCCTTTGAAAGGCAAGCGAACACATGTACAACTTTGGACTATGTAGCACCGACCACACATGGAGATACCAAAGTAGCTAAGATTACAAGTGATGAGAGAGCTTGTGCCCTAGTTGTGTGGAGGAAAGTCTTATTGGGTTATTTTGTTGGGTTTAATCCACACCTCCCAACGTTAGAGAAGCATATCTCACTAAGCTATGGGGATTGTCGAGAGCATTAGAGATAGTTCGCCGGAGCAAAAACATGATGATGTTCCGGTTCTCACTCGATTCCTACCGTGCACATGCATTGGAGAAGGGGTCGTGGTTTGTTAGAGGCGCTCCTTTAATTCTCCAGCCATGGACGGCTGAGAACAAGACATAAGCTAAGGTGAGCACGGTCCCCATTTGGATTTGTTTGCCCGATCTTGACCTAAAGTTTTGGTCACCCAAGATTCTTGGTGCATTAGCTAGCCTATTAGGAATTCCTCTTTGCATGGATGGGAACACGGCAACGGGACGTAGGCTTGCCTATGCTAGGGTTTGCATTGAGATAAATGGAAAATTTGAGTACCCCTCCTACATATTGGTTAAGGACGAGAAGGATGAGAGAGAAGTGGTTCAAGTGGAGTGTGAATGGAAGCCAAGCTATTTCGCCCTTTGTAGCACATTTGGTCAAAATGATGGTCGATGTCCAAGGAAGCCCTTGAAGGTGTTGGTAGAACCAAGAGCTTCTAGCAAGCGAGTTTGGGTTGAGAAATTGAAGATGCATGCAACCACTAGCATTAGTCATGGGGACTTGATGACGAAACTCTGATGAAATACATGGAAGTGCTGAAGGAACATGAGGTTGAAGATGATGAGGGTGTAATGGAAGTAACGGTGATAACGGACATGAGGGTGGTGAAGGAGACCATAATGGTCATTATTACACTCCGTTAGACAAAGAGGGCAAGGGGATGATACTTGGTTGGTCAAGGCTACAAAAGGAAAGAAGAAAGGCATATTTCATCTCATGACCAAAACAAGTGGGGGACAACAAACCAATAGCGGGAGCTTAAGGGAAGTGGTGCTGCCAATAGAACTCAAAGAAAGTGCTTTGGAAGAATTTGGCACTAGTGGGAGTATGGGGAGCACAAAAGACAATGTTAAATATAGTAACACAAGAACATCACAAGAAAGGTGTATGCACCCTTTAGTGGGAGAGGAAGGTTCTCCTCCAATGGCGTTGGAGCTAAGTGGGGGGAATAAGACAAACAAAGGTGAAACCTATGGAACATATCTGCATGAGGACATGTCACATGAGGGAGCTAAGGAAACACATGTGTTAGTGGAAAGAGAAGTTTCTACTCCATTGGCATCAAGGTTAAGTGAGGCAAGCCAAGCTGAAGTTGGTGGAGCTCATTGTCCAAAGTTAGCAACTCCAAATGAGGTAGAGGGTGCACCAACTGGAAGAACCACTTGTCTATTACGTGGGAATCAAAGAAAATTCGCACATGAGGATATAACAAGTCTGGAGGCTTTGGAATTGTGCAAGGCTAGTTCGTCCAAGAGTGCAAACTATGGAACCAAATTACAAGATGAAGAGTCACATGAAAAAAAGGTAAGGGACATTATCTCGTTGCATGCAACAAAGAGTTTGGGGGAGGATATGGGTCGAAGCCAACCGCAATTACCCGGACACCATAGGAAGTCACATGGAGGGTCACCAAATAAATTCAATATACTCAATTGGGAGGAAAGCAACGAAGGGCAAGAAGGGGTCCCGCTCCCCTTCACAATGTCGATGAAGCTTTTGAGTTGGAATGTGTGTGGCACAAATAACCGGGGGCTCCCGTACATGATTCAAGATAAAATAACCCGGGAGAGGGTGGATTTCGTAGGCTTACTCGAGCACAAAATCAAGCGCAATAGGATTGATCAGTTTGTGAGTTCAATATGGCGTTATGAATGGATGTTGAATAGTGATGTGGTCAACTCCGGTCGAATCTTAGTGTTGTGGAAGCCATCGGTGTACGACATGAGAAAGATGTATGAAAAGGCTCAACTTATTCACCTTGAAGGTCACCTTCAAGCTACAGGGCAGCCTCTCGCGATTACTGTGGTTTATGGCGAGAACAACTATCTTGCTCGATGACCAGTGTGGGGGGATTTACAGAGGTGCGAGCCTAGGCCGAGCATTGCATGGTTAATAATGGGAGATTTTAATTTCATTCCCCACCAAAAGGAAAAGTTGTGAGGAGGAGGTGTGAATATGGTGGTCGTGAATGAATTTAATGCATGCCTAGATAATATCCGGATGTTGGAGGTCCAATCTACGGGTGAGGAGTTCACTTGGTCAAACTCTTCACGTGGATACAGGAGAACTGAAACAAGAATTGATCACGCATTATGCTCCCATCTATGGCTGGAATGGTTCCCGGACGTGATTTGTTTTGTCGGTGACAACGATCTTAGTGACCATCGTCCACTCTTGATCAATCTAAATCCACATGGCATATGGAAAAGGTGGATATTTTGGTTTGTTAATGCTTGGACGATGCATGACCAATTTCTTGGGGTGGTGAGAAGAGCTTGGAGCACTTATATTGATGGCACTCCTATGAACCGGATGGTAGGCAACCTAAATGCGGTAAGAACATAATTGAAGCAATGGTCACTTGAAGTCTTTGACAACATCGATAACCGGATAGTTGAAGCAAGAAATGTACTTTTTCTGACTCGTGCAATTCTCAAGCTGGACCCAACAAATTTAAAATTCCAACGGCATGAAACTTCAGCCATTGATACCCTTTCTCATGCTCTAGCGGTTGAGTAGTCAATTGTAAGTCAGAAATCAAGGAAAGAAGTGTTGCCCAAGCTGGTAGGGGAAATTCAGAGTGCTTTCATTCGGGGGCGTCAGATTTATGATAATATTCTACTTGCTCATGAGTTGTGCCACAATATTCACTCTCAAAAGGGAATGGGTCGCATGTGTTTGAAGATTGATTTGCCGAAGGCATACAACATTATATCAAGGCAGTTTTTGTTAGCAAATTACGATTTAGACTACATGTTCGGATTTACTTTTGGTGGAGAGAACCTGTGGCAGCGGAAGAAGATTCGACGATCACCTCACGGAGTCTTCTTGAGCACCGGCCGGTCTTCTACTCTCTTGGAGAAGAAGAACAAATCCACAACCCAAGAGTCCTACTTGGTGGAATGGACGGATTTGAGGGAGAGGGAGGTGGCGGCTAGGTTAGGGTGGAGGCTAGGATTTTGCACATGAGATCCATCTCTCCAATGGGAGGCTCCCCTCCTTATATAGATGGCTCCACCCTAAACCCTAAATGTGTAGTCCAATAGGGACGCGCCATGTGTCAGTGCTTTAGGCAAATATCTTATTAATCCTAGATTAATCCAATATCTCCCACCTGCAATTTAGGAGTCTCAAACTAGAAACCTTACTAGAAGGCCAGAATGACAACATCCTCAAAAACCAATAAATAAGCAGTCAAATGCACATCACAGTTCCCTAGGTTTACTCAAAAACTCACTTGACATGAACGGTATCTCGATCCCTCGGAGAGAATACCTTCTTGTCCTCAAGGTACTTGCTACTGTATCCAATACAGTTGGGCCCAACAAATACTTTTCGTGCAGTCGAGTTAAACCTTTCCCTTCGCCCCAGACCACCATTACACTCAGAGTTGACTCCTTTCCCGAAGATGCCTCTTTAGACTGAATCTCTCATGGTCATAGATAACATCCCAAAGTAGCCACATCAACTCTTTGCTTCATGGTGTCGTCGAAGGTCACTGAGGGTAACTAATGACAATCAAGTTTTGGACTCACACAGTGAAGGAGCAGGGATCCATCCTTTCACTTCCAAATGGTCGCTCAGCACATGTTGTATGACAAACATGTTATGGTGGATCATACTGTATACAACAGTATGTCTGTCTCTCAACACCATACAAGTCTTAGTGCAGTCGCACCCCCTCTGCGCCTGACCAGAGCTTCATCATTGTCGCCTTAACACCATACAGGTGCCACCTGGCGCCACATGTGATGCTCACACTTGGCTTCTATAGGTCACATGAATCGTGGGAACATTCATGTCAATCCTCACCAACATAGAGGATCTCATCTTGATTCCTAATCAAGGCGACTATCCTATCATGAACTTCTCTGGATCTATCATACAAGATCTCTTCATGATCAGTCTCATCTCTGTTCGCTATCAAAAAGCGCCAGAGGCGAATGCTCGTGTGAGTGAGCATTCTTCAGCCTATTTATAGAATAATATTTTATGCTAGAACAACTACATCAACCAAACAAATATAGTCGGAAAAAAAACACAATCACTCATTAAAGGAAGTTAGACATGCCAATACATCAAAGTCTGCGTAAGCCTAAGGACTTCACATGAGACACAAACGAGTCCTTAGCTATAGCCTTGGTAAGAGGGTCAGCTACCATAAGACTAGTAGACACATGTCTTAACACAACTTCCTTTCTCGCTATGATTTCCTTCACAAAATGATACCTAACCTGTATATGTTTGGTCTTTCCATGATATTTAGGGTCTTTCACATAACAAAGGGCAACCATGCTGTCACAATAGACAACAACAGGCTCATCAGATGTCTCTACTAGCCCAGTATGTTGTAAGAACCTCCTCAACCAAACTGCCTCCTGTACTGCTGCAGAGCATGCAACATACTCTACTTCCATAGTCGACAGGGCTATACAGGTTTGCTTCTTGCTGGACCATGAGATGACCCCATTAGCCAGCAAGAAAGCATAACCAGAGGTAGACTTCCTTTCATCAATGTCTCCAGCCCAATCGGCATCACTATAGCCAATCAGGCGGAGATCTGATGCTTGGTAACACAGCATGTAGTTACTCGTTCCTCTGAGGTATCTCATGATTCTCTTGACTGTCCTCCAGTTCTCCATGCTTGGGCTGGACTGGTATCGACTCACCATGCCCACAACATAACAAATGTCTGGCCTAGTACACATCATAGCGTACATATGGCTTCCCACAGCATTGGAGTATGAAACCTTGCTCATTTTGGCCTTCTCATCAGGAGTATCAGGATGCTTATCAAGGCTTAAGTGCAAACCCTTCTCAACAGGAGTGTCGATTGGTTTGCATTTGTCCATATGGTATTTCTTCAAGATGTTGTTAATATAAGTCTCTTGAGACAATCCCAGAAGTCTCTTGGACCTATCTCTAACAATCTTGAAACCAAGGACGTAGCTAGCTTCACCCATGTCCTTCATATCAAACGTGGAGGACAACCACTCTTTAGTGGATTTGAGCAACTCTTTGCTATTGCCAGCCATGAGTATGTCATCAACATACAAGGTCAGAATGACAAATTTACCATTGGATCTCTTAACGTACACACAGTGATCTTCCTCAAGCATAGAGAACACATTCTCTGATATAGCTTGATGGAAGCGAATGTTCCACTGTCTAGACGCTTGTTTTAAGCCATATAAGGACTTATTGAGCTTGCACACTTTGCGCTCTTGTCCTTTGACTTGAAAACCTTGAGGTTCATGTATATAGATCTCCTCCTCAAGTTCTCCATTGAGAAAAGCAGTCTTTACATCCATTTTGTAAAGCTCTAAGTCCATCTGAGCTACAATAGCTAGTAGAAGGCGGATGGAGGCAAACCTAACCACGGGTGAAAAGGTTTCCTCAAAATCCACGCCTTCTCTTTGGGTGTAGCTTTTATCTACCGGTCTAGCCTTGAATCTATCAATAGATCCATCGGCCTTCCTCTTAATCTTGAGGATCCACTTGGCCCCAATGGCCTTTCGATTCGGCGGTAAGTCGACCAAGTCCCAGACTCGATTAACTTTCATCGACTCTAACTCTTCCTTTATAGCTTCTAACCACTCTTTCGTATTTGGACCTTCCAAAGCCTCTTTCAAGGTCTCCGGTTCTTGTTCATCGATTACTGTCATCCCAGATGATTCATAATCAATTTCTTCTTGAGCTATCATGATGGCCTCTTCCTCTAAGCGAAACCGCCTACGAGGAATGAGCCCACGTTTACTTCGACGCAGATGGGTGATTGACATCATTTCATGCTTATATTTGTATCTTATATCCATTATCTTTCACCTAAACAATGTTATGTTACGAGTTTTATGTTTAATTTTCAGGAATAAATAGGTTTGAAGAGATGAAGCATAAAAGGACCCAAAAGCTGGGAAAAATGACTGAATTGTGAGATCTGGGGACCAAGATGGAAGGGAGAAGGACCTGAATGTAAGACAGAAGGACCTAATAGCAAAACAGAATACTCCACACCATCATGGGGAGTATTTTAGCAATTCGATTCGGGTCGGAGCTCCACCAAACCAAGTAGATGCATCAAAGACCAACAATACCATCCAGGAAAGCTTCCAAGAAAGCCCAGAGTAAACCGGATCCTGTAGACCGCCAATTGGCAGTCTGGGACCGCTAATTGGCGGTCCAGGTGGCTCTGAATCCGCTTAACTTTTTGTGGCTTATGTATTAGAGCGTGTTTATGCTACTTGTGATATTTGTTTCGTCCCACATCGGGGGATTGTCCCGGATTGCCTTTTTCTTTGTCTATAAATAGAACTCTTCACCTTCTATTGTAATCACTCCATATTTTAAGTGGCTATTCTTCCTACTAGAAGTGAGGCCTTGAAGCACACACTAAAGTAGGAGGATGCTACTTGAAATGTGAGTCACTTTAATAAATGTTTCTTTATTATGTTGTTTGTTTTATGTTTCTTGTTTTACTTTGTTTAATTTCATTTCATTAGTTTTAGTAGCTTAGTTAATATGCTTTCTTTGCTTAGTTTAATAATTAGTGTAATGTGTAGTGAGTAGTTCCATCCCCTTTGAGGGGTGGAGTAGATGTTCATACATGCATTAGAGAATGTAATGAATGCTTTATTTCCAATGTGTTGATAAAACATGAATGTATGCTTGCTTGTGTAGGATAGAATTTATAACTTGATGAGTTTTGCCAAAATGATTAGACACCTCTCATGCTTGTTTAGGTTCTGAAATAAACAACTTGTATATGTAAATGTTAATCAACTAGGATGGTGAATGGATTGATAGGTTTTGCCATAACATTTAGACACTTCCTATGCATGATAACACCACCTTTATTTGTGCTTAAAGAAAGTGTTCAACACCCACCTGTTTGCATGTGTGCACTCATTTCACCCCTTAGGGGTTTTCCATTTCTGAATTCCAGCACTCTTATTTCGTTCTTAGTTTAGTTTTAGTTAATCGTTTGTTGCTTTCTTTCGCATTTCGTACTTCGTAGTGTAGCATAGCGTAGAGTAGCATAATCATCTCTCTTCCCTATTTTGCCACTTGATTTCGTGCAAACGAGAGGCTGCTCACCTCCATGAGGACGACCCGTATTTGCCACCGCTTCAACGCGGCCGCGCATTTGCGGTTTAATTAAAACATTCAACAATGGGTATCTGATGGCTCATCCTCCGTGAGAGCTATTGGATCCTCAGCATTGCTGCTCCCACTAGGATTGACTGGTGGAACCTCATGTTCAAATTCCAGATCCCGTGGAGTGGCAATGTCCTCATCTTGTTGTTCAAATAAGTCCACTGACTCTTTGATAGCTCCAGCAAGAGTTGGAAAATCATTTTCCAAGAATGTGGCATCCCTAGACTCCAGTTCCGTCCTTCTTTCATTCTCGTCTAACCCGATAAAAACATAACCTTTGGAGAGATCACTGTATTTTACAAAGATACAATTTTTCCCTCTAGGTCCTAGTTTTCCATATCGGTGACTAGTAGAATGAATGTATGCCGCGCATCCCCAAGGACGCAGCAGACTAAAATCAGGCTTCCGTCCTGTCCATAACTCATATGGAGTTGAGGGAACCGATTTTGTTGGAACTCTATTAAGGATATAGGCAGCAGTCATTAGAGCATCTCCCCAAAACGAAATTGGCAAGCTCGCATGCGCCATCATGGATCTAATCATGTATAGCAATGTTCTATTCCTTCTCTCGGCAACACCATTTTGCTGAGGAGTATAAGGCATAGTGAGTTGTCTAGATATCCCCTTTTCACCACATTAGTCTTTGAACATTGTGGAGAGATACTCCCCACCTCTATCCGTTCTAAGAGTTTTTATCTTATTATCCAATTGATTCTCTACCAAGCTCATGAATCTCTTAAAACATTCTAGAGCTTCTGACTTGTGAGAAATAAGATAAATATGACCATATCTAGTGAAGTCATCAATGAATGTGATGAAGTAACTTTGTCCATGTCTAGTACGCACATTCAAAGGTCCACAAATATCCGAGTGAATTAGTTCTAAAGGAGAAGTAGCCCTAATAGCTTTTCCGAATGGTTTTCTAGTTGCCTTTCCAACTAGACAGGATTCACAGGTCGGTAATTCAAATTTGGAGCATTCTCCTAATACCCACTCCTTTGCCAACCTGTTCATCCGGTCAACACCAATGTGACCTAGTCTAGTATGCCACATAACTGAATCATTATTCATGGAACTTTGACTCATAAAGGCACTAGTGTTATGATTGAAATCATAAATTGCGTCCAACACAATAAAACCATCAGAAAGAAAGGCACGTCCATAATAAATAGTAGCAAGGTATAAACCCATATTATTGTTCTCAAAAACAACTTTAAAACCATGTCTCATCAAAACAACAACATAAATAATATTTCGCCGTATAGCTGGCGCATACAACATGTCGTGAAGTAATAGGATCCGGCCACTTCGCAAAGCCACTTTGCATGTGCCAACTCCAAGAACCTCAATGCTAGTGTTCTTTGCCATGTTTATTCGCCTCCCACTTGGAACACGGCGATATTCCACGAAGGCAGAACGATCCTTTGTCACGTGCTTCGTGGCACCTGAATCCACAATCCACACAGGAGAATTATCAGTGAGCATCACAGAACTAGTCACGTTACAATTCGAGGGATTACACACAGTAATTACCTTTTGCTCAGTGCACTCACGAGCAAAATATCCAGTCTTTCGGCAGTTAAAACAAGTCATATTAGACATATCTTTCCCACCTCTGGATCCTCGAGGTCGTTTCTTTCCAGCTTTGTTTTTTGTTTTATTTTTATTTGCACCCATCTTGCCTTTAAAACCCTGAGCTCTATCTCTTTTACGCTTAAAACCTGCACTCCTCCGAGGAGCGCCAGCTTCAGCAGCAAACACTTCAGTTAGAGGGGCTTCCGCAAGCATGCGGTCCTCCTCCAGCTCTAGGTGTTTTGCGGCCTGGTCAAATTTCCTGATGTCATCAGCATGAGTCAGATGGACCTTCATATGCTCCCAACTCTTATAAGGCAATGATCTGATGAGAGCAGACACTTGCTCCTCATCGGTCTTAGCACGACCGGCAGTGCTCAGTTCGTATATCATGTTTGACATTGCGGTAATATGCTGCCTCATTGTGTAACCTTGGTGCATTTTATACCCATCAAACATGAGCCCAAGCTGGCGGGCCCTTGTGACGGAGGTCACTCCGTACTGAAACTCCACAGCTTCCCACAAGGCCTTTGCAGTTCGCAATTTTTCGAACTGCAGTAACAGATCATCTCGCATCAAACTCAGAATTGTAATGTGAGTAATACGGTCTTTCTTTTTCCATGCATTATAGACATCCATATTACTGTGATGCTGCGCAGTGTTCCCCTCCTCGGGGGGAGACATAGTTTGGGTTATATTTTCTAACATGTCCTGATCCTCTAAGAGATACTCAATTTTGCGATGCCACAGATCGTAATTTCTTTCATTGAGTTTATCTCCTTGACTCAGATCAGCGACAATGCTTTTGGAAGCAGCCATAAAAATCTAGGACAAAAAACCACATAGCGATACATGAGTTCTAGCATAAAATACAACGAGCCACAATAGTCATAAAAAAATAAACTAACTTAATAACTATAGCATTCAGACCAAAGGAAAACATAAAGCGTTCGATCAAATCCTCATGCAATAGTTCATAAAGCTATTTTACCAATTCATATATTGCGCTCCATCATGATTTAATAACCCTAGAAAAATGTATAAATCATGGAAAATCAGAACCAAATAAATAATTATCCACCGGTTGCAAGGTGGTTTACACAAAACACTTCTACCTTGCAACTCCCACTAGGCATGTAGTTTCCAAAAAAAACGTTTCCTTTCAAAAAAAAAATCAATCAAGATCACACAGAAATCGATTGCTACATTACTTCCATATCAAGCTAAGGATCCCCATAGGGATTTAGCCTCTTAGACGAGAACCTGCATGAGCCTTATAGCAATAATATTGTAAAAAATAAATTAAGGAGCCCCTCGTCTCCTTAGCACAATAAACGGTCCGAAGTCCATAATTATTACAGTCCATAAATATTACAGCCCATTGCGATATTTATTGCAAATGGAAATGTATGAATGAAATTACGTTCAACTCTCAATAAGGCAGTAAATAAAATCAGCAACCATTCATTCCATACAAGCACAATCTTTCCATACGTTAGCACAATCCGACGTATGAAAAAATACCAAAAAGTGTGGACCTCTTTCACACAAGAAGGAAGTAATGCACAAGGAAACAATGCATGTCTTTGGTGCACTAATAATGGCAAAAAACGTGCTAGGTAATAACAACCAATCTCCACAATAATCATTCTCAAAACAGAATTTCTTTCTTCTTTCCCTAATCAATATAATCATGATAGCATAAAAAATTATCCTACTTTGATTAGGAAAGAAAAAAATCGAAATTCTTTGGTGGAGAGCAACACATATTTGTGCATCAAAGGAAAGCATTCAAAAAATATTTTTAAGGCAATAAAACTCCAGCCCATAATATCCTCTCAAAAATTTCAGAATTTGTCAATCTTTCCTTAATCAATATAAGCATACAATCAACAATAATTATGCTACTTGTATTGGAAAGAAAAAATTCGAAATACTTTGGTGGAGGGCAACACATATATGCACATTTGATGAAAAGGAAATATTTCAAATGAAATGCATGCAATCATTCCAAAAGAAACACATAGCCGAATGTTTGCAACAAACATGTACATAATTCGGCAATCATCATCTAATTCAGCAATCATCTAGATGCATGCATATATGATCAAAAATTGCACACACATGAATAAGGCAACAACCTTCTATCCTTAGATGCATAAACAAGAGTTTTGAAAGACAAATATGATACATAATCCGAAATATATGATCACATCATGAGATATATGCAATATCCAACTCTTGTAACAAAAATCATCATCTTTCTCTTTAACATACATGCACATAAAATCAGAGAAAAATAAAATCTAGCCGCATGCTTGAAGGATGGAATACACATTATGCGCAATAATCATAGATGAACATGTAACCCTAGGCACATGCATATCAAGAAAACTACATTATGCGCAAGAATGAAGCATCCATATTCAACTCTAGATGCATGCTTAAAGATGAAACAAATATTATGCGCAAAAGGATGATGAATCATGTAATACTAATCGCATGAATAAGATGAATCAAAAGGCCATGTGCTAGGGTGAGGAAAATATGTCATCAAACCCTAGCCGCATAGTCAAGTAATCCAAAAACCATGTACTTGGGTGAGGAGCAACAAAAACCGACCACCAAACCCTAGGTTCATCAACAAAAAAATCGAAAAATGATACATCCACAAGGTTAGGAAATCAACCATCAAACCGTAGGTGCAAGATCAACATAGATTTCGAAGATGCAAAGTGGAGGAAGATGATGGCGTTATGCGTCAAAGCGTCTTTCGTTATCACAGTCAATGGTGCCCACTCTACATCATTTTCAGTAACAAACGGACTACGGCAAGGTGACCCTAGTGCACCCTACTTGTTCATAATGTGTATGGGAAATCATAGGTGCTAGGTCCGAAGGGAGGAACAATTGGGAAACCTCCATCCACTCATGTGTGGTGAGATTCTGGTCTCCCACTTGATGTTTGCGGATGATGTCATGTTGTTTGCAAATGCCACAAAGGAGGAGGCCTGCACAATCAAGCGAGTTTTGCAAACCTTCATCGAATGCTCAAGTTTGCGTCTAAACAACGCCAAAAGTCAGATCTTCATAGGTGGAAACACACCACACGGTGACTAGATATGTTGGCACTTGGGTATGGAAAGGAGTGACGTGCCTGTGACTTATCTCGGGTTGCCCTTGTTCTCTACATGTCTGAATAAGGGCATTGTGCGTCCTTGTTGGAAAAATTAGAGGACGCATTAGCACATGGAAAGGAAAGATTTTGTCAATGGCGGGATGTGTGGAGCTAGTTTGTAGTGTTCTTATGTCCTTTAGCATATTTTGGACATCAGCCTTCCTAGTGCCACGAAGTGTGCTCCAGAAGATCGAACAAATCATGATGCATTTCATGTGGGGAGGATCGAAGAAAGTGGTGGTTGTTTCGTGGCATGATATTTGTGCACCAAAGGTGTAAGGAGGTTTGGGATTAAGACGAGTGGTGGATTAGAATGATGCGGGGCTTCTTCGCCTATTTTGGTTTCTCGCCTCCAAGGACACATCCCTTTGGGCGCGATGTATTCGGAGCAAATATTTGCGCAACCGTACAATTTCGATGGCTCATCACCCTCTATAGCTTCTTAGGCTTGGCGGGGTATCTTGCGAGTTCGGCACATTATACGGGAGAAGATGTTATTCAAAATTGGGGATGGTGATACAATACGTTTCTTTGAAGATCCTTGGTGCAGACCACCTTTGATGTCTCTCCCATCGGGTGAACATCTCCGGTATGACGTAGGGGTACCTCAGGACATCCTTGTGTCCTACTTTATGGAAGATGGGACTTGGAGGCTGCCACCATCTCGATCTCGATCCTATAATCTTATGCAATTTTAGGCCAGGCTTCCATCTATTCCCGTGGGGCAAGGTGAGGATAAGCTAACATGGGAAGGTGCAACATGTGGCCATGAGGGACGCATGGACGAGTGCGGGCTGAGAGGCCAAATGTTCCTTGGGCTTCGGTAGTATGCCATAAATGGCAAATCTCGAAGCACGTGCTTAGACTTTGGAGGGCTATTCAAGGGAAGTTGAACACCCATGATATGATATGATGTCAGAAGATGAAGTTGTGCATTGTATCGCGGTGCACCTTGTGCAAGGGTGCCTATGAGTCAAGTGCGCACCTCTTCTGGGAGTGTGGTTATGTTAGGGATGTGTGGGATGGCATCCGCAGGTTGGCGGGAGACACTCAGCAGATAGGCCACACCTTGGGGGAGGAGATTGCAAGAATATGGCCAGCCAGCACCAAGTATGCTAACCTTGGCCTAAAACTCGCGTTGGGAGCAACGGTATACGAATGTTGGATGGAAAGAAATTGGCGTACCTTTGATGGGGAAGAGAAGCAAACATGTGAGACTATTCGAACCACAAAGGATGTAGTGCGCATCAAGGGCACAGGGGCTATTGAAGAAATCGGCGACGTGCAAGTATCTTCTTCGTTTAATGTTACATGGTCGTAAGGTTGTATAAGGCTGGGTGAGTTTGTATATGTGCGTCTTATGGTGTGTAAGTTGAGTGGATTGTAATGTCCCTATGAACGTTCTGATACGCACGTCAACTGGCACAACCTCATTCACCCTCACCTGCAGAAAGAATGCAGTCTTATCTATCGAAGTTGAAATCTCATCCCTTAGGGTACTTAAGAAGATAGAACTCACCAAAGATGAGTGGGTGATAGATTGAATTACCATCCTTAACTTGGTAGACAAAAAAAGCTTGAAGTCCTTACAACACAGATATTGCTATCTAAAGCGCGTGACACAGGTTTTCTAGAAGAACAGTACAAGAAATCGGATCTACAGTCATGATAGGTGTATTTGTAGCTCGCTGATTCATAAATTAGCGACGAATAGGAGAATCAGCCACTGAGAAGTCTGTGTCTGAAAAAGTTAAGCCCAAATTGTACAAAAAATCCAACTCGTCACCCGAACCCAACCAAATCTGCAAACCCCAAAATCGTGTCTCCCACCTGAAACCCCCAAATCGCCGCTCCTCGTCGTTGCGACTGCCACCGCCGCTCCTTACGTCGCATCTCCCACTGCCTTCTCCCACATTATTTCTTCCACCACCGGCTTCCAACCCGATGGCCACCTCCAGCTCCCACCTCAGTCGAAGGTGCTGGCATTTGTTGGAGGTAATTTGGTGTTTTGGGTTTTGTTGGCTATGTAGAGATGAGATTTTCATTATGGTTGGTTTGGGTTTTGTTTATTTGGTTTTGGTGTGCTATTTATTATTTTTTTGGCTTGTAAATGTAACATCCTCAAATAGCAAAAAAATTAAAACTTTTTCAACATACAAACTACACGAGGATATTACTAGAAGACACAGGAACACAGGTGCACCGACACACACACACACACACACACACACACACATATATATATATTATATATCTGAGTATTTCAAAAGTGTGATTACATCAAAAGGCTATAAGGAAATATACAAGCAATCACTCTGACCTCAACTAAGAGAAAGCAGGATCTGGTCGTGGTGTGCCTCTCCTCAGTCACCACCCCCTAATGACGATCACGGCCTGAAATGCAAAACATAAACTATGCCTGAGTTTCCATAAGGAAACCCCGTATGCCAAACCCCTAACATCTAAATGAAAAGGAATGCTGACCATCATAAAATGCAATTCTAACCACAGAAGAAAAAGCATAAAGCAACGCTGGGCTTCAGGGCTCTTTAACCCAACCACAGCAACAACACAACAGTGAACACAACATCGTCGTCATACTGGGCTCCAGGGCTCTTTCACCCAACCACAACCACGACCAAGACCATGGCTCCAGGGATCTTTCACCCAACCTCCTATCATGCGGTCCTTGCCCGGGCTCCAAGGCTCTTTAACCCAACCCGACACACTACGGGGATCCAGGGCTCTTTCACCCAACCACCGTACAGACAAGCTGGACTCCAGGACTTTTCACCCAACCACAGCTTCACAAAACCAGTTACGGGGCTCCAAGACTCTTTCACCCAACCCCCGCAACACCCGTACTTAACAAGCACAAATGCCAGAAAAACGTCAGCCAACCAACTCGCCTCCCAAGGGCGACAACACCAAAAGCACCTT
This sequence comes from Triglochin maritima, assembly GCA_963682175.1. Classification (NCBI taxonomy): domain Eukaryota; kingdom Viridiplantae; phylum Streptophyta; class Magnoliopsida; order Alismatales; family Juncaginaceae; genus Triglochin; species Triglochin maritima. The sequence continues at coordinate 27,328,801 of OY821771.1, read as the reverse complement.
GATTGACATCATTTCATGCATATCTTTGTGTCTTATATCCATTATCTTTCACCCAAACAATGTTATGTAACGAGTTTAATGTTTAGTTTTCAGGAATAAGTAGATTTGAGAAGGAGAGACTATAAATGGACCTATAAGCAGGAAAAATGACTGAGTTAAGAGACTCGAGGACTAAGATGCAAGATCGAAGGACCTGAATGCAAGATAGAAGGACCAATGAGCAAACAAGAATGCTCCACACCATCATGGGGAGTATTTTGGCAATTCCATTCGGGTCGGAGCTCCAGCAAGCAAAGTAGATGCATCAAAGACCAACAAATCCATCCAGAAAAGCCCAGAAGAAAATCCAGACGGATCCAAACCCTGTAGACCGCCAATTGGCGGTCCGGGTTGCTCCGAATCCGCTAATATTTCTTTGGGGCGTGTATTAGAGTGTGTTTAGTCTATTTCTAGTATATGTTTAGTCGCATACCGGGAGATTGTCCTAGATTACCTTTTTCTATGCTTATAAATAGAACTCTCCCTCTTCTCTTGTAATGCATCTCTCTCTTGGTGGTCATCCTCTCTACTAAGAGTTCAAGCCTTGAAGCCAAAATCCTGGTGGAGAGTGGCTACTTGTAATTGAGTGAGTAATAATAGATGTGTCCTTTTAGTTATGTTGTTTCTTTCTTAGCTTAATTTCCTTTCATATGCTTGCATGCTTCTTTAGTTTTATGTCCTTTTATCTCCTTTAATATTTCTTGCTTGTTTAGGTTAATTTCATTTCAGTAGAATGTTTCATTTTGTTAATATAATTTCATTTCAGTTTAAATATGTGTGAGTAGTTCCATCCCCTTTTGGGGTGGAGTAGATGTGTGTAGATGTTATGTAGATGGTATGAATGCTACACATTGTTGTTTGTGAGAGATGTTAGTATGCTTGTTTGAATTAATAAGAACTTTTACTTGATGGTTTCTGCCATAATGTTTAGGTACATTCCATGCTTGCGTATGTTCTTAATAACAAACTTGTCATGCTCGTATTAATCACCTAGGTTAGTGCTTTAAATGATAGGTCTTTCCATTAGGTACTTTTTATGCATTAACAAACACTAACTGCACATGAGCTTATTGCATGCATTCACCACACTTATTTCATGTGCACACACACTCCACCCCTTAGGGGTTTTCCATTCCTGATTTCTATTTTCTGTTATTACTTACTTAGTTTAGTTCATTTCGTGCTTTGATTCCCTCCTTTCTAGTTTACTAGTTTAGTTTAATCAACCTTTTCTCTCCTTTCTTTCCCACTCGCCTTTGATCAAACCAGAGTCGACACACCTCCCAGTGGATCAACCCCTATTTGCCACCGCTTCAACGTGGTTGTGCACTTGTGGTTAATTAAAACATATCAATCATGCTTTTGACGCCGTTACCGGAGAGGTGCTCTGTCCAGACTTTGGTTTGGACGATTCGAGTGGTTTTAATATTTTTTTTGTTTCAGGGTTCCTAGTGCTCAAGGGGAGGCCACCGTCGAAATTGGAGGGACAGAAGCACCAAACTGACCACCAATCAGCGGTGTTGTGAGCTTTATTCTCTCTCAGTTTTGTTCTGGTTGTTCTTTGATTCAGTGTAGTTGTCTGGGAGTGCAATCTTGCATGTTTTGACTTATAGTTTGCTCCCAGATCATTAAATCAATCCCCTTTAATCAACTTGGCCTTAAAATCCAAAGCAAAAGATTAGGCATTCTTACTTGTTTAGGTCATGCATCATATACTTGACTTAGGCATGTAGTTGTCTTTTATTTTAGCTTTATTTTCAGTTGTTGAGTCCTGGCGTGAGGTACGCATTCCCTACACTCATTCATACATTATGTATGACCATGCATTAGTTAGTAGGAATTACATCAGGACAAGAGTGAGTTGAGCATTTGATTGGAGAGTTGATTGCTAGATTTAGGATCAAAACGCTACTAAGGAGGGATTGTCCCATACAAGATAAGGTGGGGGATTTCATCACCCTTTCCTTTGACCCATAAATCACTCTTAATAAAGCCTTAATTCTAAAAGCAAGTAGACATTGGCCCTAGGATTTCGGACGCACTAACAGAGAGTGACTTAGTTGAGACAGTCATGGCCTGATCGGCGTCGCCTACCTTGTCGATGGTAGGAGGTACTGGATCTCCGGATTTGGTATCACTTGCTGGGCATTGTGGTCTTCGTTGTAGGGAGGTGAGGCGTGTCGAGACTAGTGATCTCGAGGTTAGGCGTCGTCTACCCTAAGGACCCATAGCCTTAAGTTGTTTGAGCCGTGCTTGCTAATTTAGGCTTCTACCTGATCCCATTACCCATGCTAGATCTAAGGATTCTTCCCTCCTCATTTGAGTCCTCTCCTCGTCTACATTCTACGACTAGTCTCCTCTTATATTTACACCTTCTATTGTGTTTTGTTCTAGAGTCGAGTTGAGCGTTTTATGCGAGGTTGGGCTCCTTCTGGTGAGAGCGCTCGACTTGAGAGAGTGCATTCTTCTGAGATGGACGGTCTAGGTGATTGACCATCTCCGCCTCGTGCTCCTTTGCAGCATGAGGCTGAGTCCTCTCGCAATGATGGGGGAGACCGTGTTCCATACATGGATTACCTCGGTCCACTCTCACCACCACATAGACCTCCTTCTCCTCCTCCTCTGACTCGAGAGGAAGAGAGATTCGGTCACGATCGAGTTCTTGGTGCACCACCACCTTTAGCTCGACAGGATAGGCCGATGACTTTGTGGGAGCGTGATTGACATCATTTCATGCTTATATTTGTATCTTATATCCATTATCTTTCACCTAAACAATGCTATGTTACGAGTTTTATGTCTGAATTTCAGAAATAAATAGGTTTGAAGAGATGAAGCATAAAAGGACCCAAAAGCTGGGAAAAATGACTAAATTGTGAGATCTGGGGACTAAGATGCAAGGGAGAAGGACCTGAACGTAAGACCGAAGGACCAAAGAGAAAAACAGAAAACTCCACACCATCTTTGGGAGTATATTGACAATTAGATTCGGGTCGGAGCTCCAACAAGCGAAGTAGATGCATCCAAGACCAACAAATATATCAAGGAAAGCCCAAAACAAAATTTAGCCAGATCCGGATCCTGTAGACCACCAATTGGCGGCCCGGATCTTCCCGGATCCGCTAAGATTTCTGGAGCGTATGTATTAGTGTTTGTTTAGGTTATTTTTGGTATTTTTTTAGTCCCACATCGGGGGATTGTCCCGGATTACCTTTTTCTTTGGCTATAAATAGAATCCTTCACCTTCTACTGTAATTACTTCACATTTTGAGTGGTTATTCTTCCTACTAGAAGTGAGGCCTTGAAGCACACACGAAAGTAGGAGGATGCTACTTGAATTGTGAGTGATTTTAATAAAAGTTTCTTTATTATGTTGTTTGTTTCATGTTGCTTGTTTTACTTTGTTTAATTTCATTTGATTAGTTTTAGTAGCTTAGTTAATATGTTTTCCTTTCTTAGTTTAATCATTAGTCTAATGTGTAGTGAGTAGTTCCATCCCCTTTGGGGGGTGGAGTAGATGTTCATACATGCAAATGAGAATGGAATGAATGCTTTATTTACAATGTGTTGATAAAACATGAATGTATGCTTGCTTGTTTAGGATAGAATTTATAACTTGATGAGTTTTACCAAAATGATTAGACACCTCTCATGCTTGTTTAGGTTCTGAAATAAACAACTTGTATATGTAAATGTTAATCAACTAGGTTGGTGAATGGATTGATAGGTTTTGCCATAACATTTAGACACTTCCTATGCATGATAACACCACATTTTTTTGTGCTTAAAGAATGTGTTCAACACCCACCTCTTTGAATGTGTGCACTCACTCCACCCCTTAGGGATTTTCTATTTTTGAATTCCAGCACTTATTCAGTTCTTAGTTTAGTTTGGTAGTTCATCGTTTATTGCTTTCGTTCGCATTTCGTATTTCGTAGTGTAGTGTAGTGTAGTGTAGCGTAGAGTAGGATAATCAAACTCTCTTCTCCATTTTTCGCCACTTGATTTCTGATAAACAAGAGGCTGCTCACCTCCCTGTGGACGACCCGTATTTGCCACGTCTTCACCGACGCAGTGCACTTGCGGTTTAATTAAAATGTTCAACAAGTTTTTGGTGCCGTTGCCGGGGAGGTGCCAGTCCAGACTCTTGTTTGGACGATTCGAGTGGATTTAATTTGTGTCTTGTAGTTTTTCTTTGTTTCAGGAGACTTGGAGTCGCAAGGGGAGGCAGCAGGAGAAGTTGGAGGCCAACCTAGGCACTTTGGACCGCCAATTGGCGGTCTGGTGAGCCTTGTTTCCCTTCTCGTTTCTTCAGCTTGTTTCCATAATTGATTAGTGATCTGGGACTTGATTTGGCATGTTTTGACTTATAGTTTGTTCCTAGATCAATAATCAAACCTCCTTTAAGCAACTTGGACCCTAAAATCCAAAGCAAAAGATTAGGCATTCTTTCTTGTTTAGGTCATGCATCATGTATGCTACTTAGGCACATAGATTGTCTTTTATTTTAGCTTTATTTTCAGTTGCTGAGTGCTGGCGTGAGGTACGCACCTTCTACTCTCATTCATGCATTTCGTATGAACATGCATTAGTTAGTAGGAAGTGCATTGAAACAAGTGTGAGTTGAGCATTTGTTTGGAGAGTTGATTGTTAGATTAAGACTCCAAAACGCTACTAAGGAGGGGTTGTCCCATATAAGATAAGGTGGGGGATTTCATCACCATTTTCTTCGCCCCAAAAACCACACTAATCAAGAGCCTAATTTTAAAATCAAGTAGACATTGGCCCTAAGGATCTCGGACGCATTAGGAGAGTGATCCAGTCACGACCGTCATGGCATGATCGGCGTTGCCTACTTTGTCGATAGTAGGAGAGATGAGATCTCCGGATCTTGGCTCACTTGCTGGGTTTTGTGGTCCTCGTCGTAGGGAGGTGAGGCGTGTTGAGGCTGTGTGACCTCGCAGTTAGGCGTCGTCTAGCTGTAAGGACCTATAGCGACCTTAGGATTGCTTGACCTTAGGATTTCTTGAGCCTTGTTTGCTTCTGTGTGCCCATCCGCCGTAGTATAAGGACTTCTTCCCTTCTGTCCTGAGTCATTCTTTCTCTCCTGTGTTCCCCCGTCTTCTCCTCTACGCACATTCTTTATTAAAAAAATAATTAAAAACAAAGTTTTGGTTTGTATGCACCTTTGTGCATGCTTTCGTGGGCACGAGACGAGAGTGGTCGTTTGACGAGGTGCGTTGTCAACCCTGCTTCGGTAGTCGATTTCTCAACGCCTTCCTCCTCTCGTGTCGCACTCAGTCCGGGTTCAATGGCTGCTAATTTCCACGAGGAGGAGCAGTTGCTGGACCCACCTATTCCACCTGTGCTTCCAGTTGTCGCTCCCATACCTGTCCGTGATCGATGCTACCCGAGCCGTACTGCTCTACCCTCATGCATCGTATTGCCAGAGGCAAATGGGAACCATTTTGAGGTTAAGCCTCAGTTTATTTCCATGCTCCCTCACTTCACTGGGAAAGGTGACCCCTATATTTTTCTCAGGGAATTTGAGGAGGTATGTGCTATGTTCAAGCTGCAACAACTTAGCACAGACTTCATCCATCTTAGCACAACCCATGCAAGTTAAATACAAGGACCCTGGTTGTCCAACTATTTCTCAAGCGATGACATGAGAAGAACCTCTCTCTCAATTGGGAGAAATGTCACTTCATGGTGAAGCGAGGGATTGTACTTGGACATGTGGTCTCAAGTAGGGGAATTGCGGTCGATCCCGCCAAAGTGGGTCTCATTGCTAACCTCCCACCACCACGTAATGTGAAGGATATTCGTGCCTTTTTGGGGCATGCTGGATTCTATCAGCGGTTTATTCGGGATTTTAGCAAAATTGGTCGACCTCTCACCGCCTTTTTGGTAAGGATGCTATTTTTGAGTTCACACTGGATTGCCACCATGCCTTTTTGACCTTGAAGAAAGAGTTAACTTCAGCTCCCATAATTAAGGCACCGGTGTGGACTGAACCCTTTGAGTTGATGTGTGATGCATCTAACTTCACTGTAGAAGTTGTGCTTGGGCAACGATTGGACAAATTGCCTCGTGTGATCTACTATGCCAGTAGAACACTCAATGATGCCCAATCGAACTACACTGTGACCGAGAAGGAATTGTTAGCGATCATATTTGCTTTGGAGAAATTCCGGTCGTACTTGATTGGCTCCCATGTGGTTATCTATTCTGAACACACAACCATCAAGCACCTCATGGCAAAGAAAGATGCAACATCCCGACTCTTGAGATGGATCTTGTTGCTACAAGAATTTGATCTTGAGATTTGGGACAAAAAAGGGTGTGAAAATGTTGTAGCAGACCACCAGTCTCGTCTTGAGACGACCAACCCACAAGACCCATTTATTAATGACAAATATCCTGACGAGCAGTTTTTCACGATCGAAGATAAACCTTGGTTTGCTGACATCGTGAACTACCTCGTGACCGAGCAACTTCCTGTGGGTTGGTCAAAATCTGACCAAACCAAATTTAGATCTTATGTCAGATCTTTCACTGGGACGACCCCTACCTATTCAAATACTGCTCTGACCAAATTTTTAGGCGGTACGTCCCAGATAACGAGTTCCAAAGTGTGCTCCATTTCTACAACTCTAAGGCGTGTGGAGGACATTTTGGAGCAAAGAAAATTGCCGCCAAGGTGCTCCAATCTGGATTCTACTGGCATTCTATTTCAAAGATGCTTATGACTTTTGTAAGCAATGTGATAGGTGACAACGCCTTGGCAGGATTAGCCGACGTGACATGATGCCTTTGCAAAATGTCCTTGTTGTCGACATCTTCGATGTGTGGGGCATCGACTTTATATGTCCCTTCTCGAACTCGTTCGGGAATGTTTACACTCTGGTGGTTGTTGACTATGTGTCTAAGTGGGTTGAGGCTATACCCACTAAGTCCAATGACAACAAGATGGTCAGTGATTGACATCATTTCATGCTTATATTTGTATCTTATATCCATTATCTTAAACCTAAGCAATGCTACATGACGAGTTTTATGTTTAGTTTTCAGAAATAAAGAGGTTTGAAGAGAAGAGCCATGAAAGGACCCAAAAAGCAGGAAAAAGGACTTAATTGTGAGACCTGGGGACCAAGATGCAAGGGAGAAGGACCTGATCGTAAGGCAGAAGGACCTAAGAGCAAAACAGGAAACTCCACACCTTCATGGGGAGTATTTTGTCAATTCGATTCGGGTCGGAGCTCCACTAAACAAAGTAGATGCATCTAAGACCAAGAAACACTCCAAGCAAAGGCCAAAACAAAAACCAAGCAGATCTAAGATTTATAGACCGCTAATTGGCGGTCCATATGGCCCCAAATCTGCCAAGCTTTCTCCTGGACTTGTATTATCATGTGTTTAGGCTATTTTTGGTATTGGTTTAGTCCCTCATCAGGGGATTGTCCCGGATTAGCTTTTTCCATGCTTATAAATAGAACTCTTCACCTCCCATTGTATCCATCTCTCTCTTTGGTGGCCACCTTCCCTACTAAGAGTGAAGCCTTGAAGCAAAACTCTGGTGGAGGAAGAGCTACTTGTAATTGAGTGAGTTAATAACAGATGTTTTCCTTTAATTGTGTTGTTCCTCTCTTAGTTTAATTTCCTTTCATATGCATGTTGCTTGTTTGTTTTGTTTTATGCTTCTTTAATATTTCTTGCTTGATTAGTGTAGTTTCATTTCAGTATTATGCTTGCTTTTGTTAATATAGTTAGTGTAATGAGTAGTGAGTAGTTCCATCCCCATTTGGGGGGTGGAGAAATATGTAATATAATCATGTAGTGTATTAAGTGTGTGTTATCTTAATCCCTTGAGCTTTAAATGATTTCCATAACCATCCAATGGGTCTCCACTCTTATCTTTGATATGCTAATGCTCTTGAATGAAGCTTAGTTTATGCTTTGATTAGTGGATCTATTTTATTGGGAATGATAAAGTTAGGATATGGATAGGAATTAATATTGGAAACACAAGTTGTAGTGTATGAACTCTTGTTGCCTTTACCTTAGCTAATGTCTTGTATGTTTTAATGATGTAGTCTTATCTTAATTCATGTGGAGGCATAGTAGGGTCTAGTCTTTATACTTGAGTTCATTTAGCTTCATTCCAATTATTGTCTTGTATGTTTTAATGATGTAGTAAAATCTTAATTCATGTGGAGGCAAAGTTGGATGTAGTTTTATGATTTCATGCACTACATGTTGTGAGGAGCTTAATTACACAAACACACCACACACACATCTTTATGTTCACATCATTTCTCTACCCCCTTTGGGGTTTAGTGTAACCAACCTTTCTTCCCTATCTTTACCTCTCGCCTTCGCACAAACCAAGTGTCGACACACCTCCCAGTGGACGACCCATATTTTCCACCGCTTCAACGTGGCCGTGCACTTGCGGTTAAATATAAAACGATCAATCAAGTTTTTGGCGCCGTTGCCGGGGAGGTGCTCTGTCCAGACATTGGTTTGGACGATTCGAGGAGTTTTTAATTTTTTTGTTTTCAGTTTGTCTTAGTTTCAGGGAACCACAAGATCTAGGGGAGGCTACTGGAGAAGTTTGAGGAAGAGAAGACCTAAAGAGACCGCCAATCAGCGGTTGAAGACCGCCAATTGGCGGCCTGGTGAGAGTTTCTTTCCTTGAAATTTTTTCTGGTAGTTAGTCTTGAAATTTGTGTTATCTGGGAGCCCTATTTTGCATACTGTGACTTCTAGTTTGCTCCCACATCATTAATCACTCCCCCATAAATCAACTTGGCCCTAAAATCCAAAGCAAAAGACTAGACGTTCTTACTTGTTTAGGTCACACATCATGTATTGACTTAGGCATATAGTTGTCTTTTCTTTTAGCTTTATTTTCAGTTGTTGAGTGCTGGCGTGAGGTACGCATTTCCTACACTCATTCATGCATCTCGTATGCCCATGCATTAGTTAGTAGGAATTGCATCAGGACAAGAGTGAGTGAGCGTTTGATTGGAGCGATTGATTGCTAGATCTAGGATCAAATCGCTACTAAGGAGGGGATGTCCCATAAAAGATAAGGTGGGGGATTTCATCACCCTTTCCTTGGCCCCAAAAACCACTCTTAATAAAGCCTTAACTAAAAGCAAGTAGACATTGGCCCTAGGATTGCGGGCGCACTAGGAAAGTGATCTAGTTGAGACTGTCATGACCTGATCGGCGTTGCCTACCTTGTCGATAGTAGGAGGTACTGGATCCCCGGATCTGGTATCACTTGCTGGGCATTGTGGTCCTCGTTGTAGGGAGGTGAGACGTGTCGAGGCTAGTGACCTCGAAGTTAGGCGTCATCTAGCCTAAGGACCCATTGCCTTACATTGTTTGAGTCGTGCTTGCTAGTTAGGCTTCTTCCTGGTCCATCTACCCACGCTAGCTCTAGGGATTCTTCCCTCCTCATCTGAGTCCTCTCCTCATCTATTCTCTACGTATAGTCTCCTCCTCTAGTACACCTTCTGTTGTGTGTCGTTTAGAGTCGAGTCGAGCATTTTTATGCGAGGTTGGGCTCGTTCTGGTGAGAGCGCTCGACTCGAGAGAGTGCTTATTTCTGAGATGGAAGATCTTGGTGATCGACCATCTCCGCCTCGTGCTCCTTTGGAGCAAGAGGCCGAGTCGTCTCGTGGTGGCGAGGGAGACCGGGTTCCATACATGGACTACCTCGGTCCATTCCCACCACCACGTAGACCTCCTCCTCCTCTGACTCGAGAGGAAGGGAGATTCGGTCAGGATCGAGTTCTAGGTGCACCACAACCTTTAGCTCGACAGGATAGGCTGATGACGTTGTGGGAGCGGCCCATCCTGTTCGGGCCGCGCAACCTTCTTGCATAGTTGTTCTCCCTGCTCGCGGGAACAACTATGAGCTGAAACCTCAATATGTGAGCATGCTTCCAACCTTTACTGCCAATAAGGAGGATCCGTATATCTTTATACGTGAATTCGAGGAAGTATGCTCCATGTTCAAGCTTTAACAGCTTGACGAGGATTCATTCCGGTTGAGGATGATTTCTTTCGCATTGAAGGATAATGCGAAGAAATGGATGTATAGCCTCCCGGCGAGCTCGATTCGGTCATGGGATGACTTTGTGACCGTCTTTCTGAAGAGATTTTTCCCTCAAAGGAAAACTCAACAGATACGGCACCAGATACATCAAATGTATCAGACCGAGACCGAATCGTTTCATGGTTTCTTTGAGAGGTTCAAGGACCTTCTCCAGCAGTGCCCTCATCATGGGATTGAGTTATGGCAGCTGTGCCAAATTGTTTATGAGGGCATCAACTACAACACCCACACATTGTTGGAGTCAATGTGTCAGGGTGACTTCCAAATGAAACCCATCGAGGAGGCTTGGGACACTTTTGAATCCATGGCTGAACGCACCTTCGAGTGGGATACCATGAGAGAGCCATCAGCCGCCAGGTCTTCTGGTCGAGCAGGATCTTATCGAGTTGAGTCATCGATCGCGTCTGAGGCGAAAATGGCTGCTCTCATGCGTAGGATTGAGAGTTTGGAGATGGACCGAGCTCCTGTAGCTCAGGTCGCTACTCCCGAGTGTAGTAGGTGTGGATTGTCAGGACATGATGACTTGGAATGCGCTTACGCTCCAAGGGATATTGAGCATGCAAATGCGATGTATAAACAAAGGCCCCGAAACGACCCGTACAGTCACTCCTACAACCCAGGATGGCGTAACCATCCTAACTTCTCTTGGGGGCCTAGTGGGGGTAACGGTCATAGCTCGCACGCTCAACCTCAACCTCCGCTTTATCAACCTCCACGCCCATCGGCGACCTACCAACCTCCACATCAAAGGTCTCAGAACCACAATTACCAACCTCCTCAGACCTCTTCGTCGGGTTATTCTAACCAAACTCCACAACCCCAACGGGTTGACCCTAAGGATTCCACTCTTGAACAAACCCTTCACGCGTTCATTCAGAGTACACAATCCATGCTTTCGGCCAACAACAATTCGGTCAAAGCATTGGAAATGCAAGTTAGCCAGTTGGCTAATCAGCTCCATGAACGCGAGAAGGGCCAATTACCGAGTCAACCCAAGGTGAATCCTCGGGGTACCCATTCGCAAGGAAGAACACCTTTACCTCATGCTACCTCTGAACCGACCCATCATATTAATGTGATTCATACTTTGAGGTCTGGTAAGGAGGCGGACAACCACATTGGGGTGCCTTCCTTGTCATCACCATCTCTGAGGGAGCCGGATCCTGAGGCTCCCTACACAAATACTTCCAGGAAGGAGCCAGATTCTGAGGTTCTTTCTACTTTTCCTTCGACAAAAGGGCCGAACCCTGAGGTCCCCTTGTCTCCTCTTGTGTTGAAGGAACCAGATTCTGAGGTCCCCACTCATGCTTCTTTGGACCAGGATTCTGAGGTTCCTTCGCACCATTATGCCCTGAAGGCGTCATTCCCTGAGCGCCTTAAAAAGAAAACCTCTGATCAGCATGACAAGATGCTTGAGATGTTTCGGCAGGTTAAGGTGAATATCCCTCTTTTGGAGGTGATTCAGCAAATGCCACCTTATGCCAAGGTTCTCAAGGACTTATGCACCAAGAAGAGAAAAACTCATGTTCCAAAGAAAGCTTTTCTTGCGGCTAATGTGAGTTCTTTGTTGGCACAACCCATGCAAGTCAAGTACAAGGACCCTGGTTGTCCTGCTATCTCTTGTGTGATTGGTGATGTGTCCATACATCAAGCCTTATTGGACCTTGGTGCATCTGTTAATCTTTGCCATATTCTGTCTACGTCCACCTCGGTCTTGGAGACCTCAAACAAGCAAAGACCACTCTTCAATTGGCTGATAGGTCCATGAAGAAACCGAGGGGTGTGGTGGAAGATGTGCTGATCAAAGTGGGAGAGTTCATTTATCCAGTCGACTTCTTTGTCCTGGATACTGAACCTGTGCCAAACCCACTTGGACAAATTCCTGTCATTTTGGGGCGACCATTTCTTGCGACTTCCAATGCCTTGATCAATTGTCGCAAAGGTCTGATGCGTTTGACCTATGGTAGTCAATGCGCTGATTTCAACATCTTCACCATTGGCAAGAAGTCAAGTGCCTTCAATGACCCTGTTGAGGTCAATCTTATCCAGGGCTTGGATGAGATTGAAGTTGAGGGCACCTTCAAGTACTTCAGAGAATTGTTCGATGAAGATCCTGAAGGTGGTGAAGATGTTTCACCTGGGCTGGCACAAGAAGGTGCCTTATGTTTTGATCACGTGGCCCTTGAGCCACATTCTTCTGATCTTGTGGCCCTTAAGCCACATTCTTCTGATCATGTGGCCCTTGAGCCACTTCTTTTTGACCACGTGGCCCTTGAGCCACATCCTTCTGAGCACGTGGCTTTTGAGCCACAAGATACTATTTTTATGGCCTCTCGGCCACATGCTCTTCATTCTGTATCTGCTGAGGACCCCATGTGGGTTAAGATTCAACCACCTGATACCCTTATACCTGATAGAGGTTCACCTCTCGTTCATGCCTCCTCTTTTGCTAACTCTAAAGAGGCATCAACCGACCACAATGCTTATAAGGGTGTCAGGTGGTCGAGCAATTCTGTTGTTTATGTTGCGAGCCCATGCATGCGCATTTCTGGCTCGAGAGATGGTGGGTTCCCATTTGATGTCCCTTGACATATGAAGATGGGAGCCAATGTGTTGTACATTAAAAAAAACCACAAAAAGACTCCTTTAGTGAGCATTGATTGTTGTGGAGTTGTGGGCTCCAACCTTTGAGTATCCGAGCCCCCTTTCTTTCACGTATTTGGTCTTCCTTTTTTTTAAGTATCTTACAGGTTTTGAGGGGAATTTGGGTTGTGTCCATCAACATAACCACGAACTTCCTTTTTTGCGCTTCATGTTGGTGAGATCTTTCCTTTTTCATGCATAAATCCATGTAGTCTTTTGCTCATATTCATTGAGGACAATGCATGAACTAGGTGTGGGGGGTGTTTTACGTGTGTACATAGTCGAGTTTTTTTCTTTCGATTTTGTTTTCTTTTGTTTGCATTGTTAGGGTCATGTTAGTGTGCTGCATTTAATATCGATATATCTGCTTGCCATGATCCTTGGGTGACTTGTCTTCTTTTGCTTGCCTAGTGCTTCAAAATTTTCACATTTCTTTCAAAATCTTCATGTGTTTGCGAAAGAAAATGTTTTGTGGGTTTTGCGTGTGTTTAGCATGTGCAAAACCGTTGAGAGGCAAAGTAAAAAGAAAGCTCCCAAAATTGTCTTGCACTTGATGCATTAGGATATCTAGTACAGTGGCTTTAGGATTTATCGAGTCGTTAGGATGCACCCCAGTTATTCTTTGGGGGTGAGTAATCATAGGGTTTCAGTGCTCAAACATTCAAAGAAGTCCACCGTGAACCTAGTAAGTCAATAATTCGTGTCTGTTAACTTAAGGAAGTTTGTTGTAGTCAAGGACCCTCTAAATCTTGTGGTGAGCCAGTAGTGTAGGGGTTTTGGTTCATGTGTAGATAAGAAATAAGTGAGTAAGAGTTCTCTCTTCTCGCACGGCTTCTATCACTCGGGAAAGTAGGACTGAGGGGACTTTGTGCCTGGTGCTTTCGAGTCATCTGACTTGGGATGCGCCGACCGAACTCTCGTTACACGGGTGGTAGGGATTGCCCTATGTGGAGATTTGGGGAAAGGTGTACGTGATAGTGTAAGTCCTCATGGGCAATGATGCACGAAACCTGACCCTGGGAGAATGAAGCTCCAACTAATAAAAAGAAAAAAAAATGTATGAAAAGAAACAAAATGAAAAAAAATGGTAATGCAAATAAGAACCTTAATGGACCTTACACTTTGTATCACTTGAGGATCTTGAGGTTGTCCATGTCTTTCACTTAATTCCTTATTTAACTTGCACGAATGGTTTATTATGCTAGGTCTGGACTGATTACCTATATAGAGTCGGCCCGTAGGATTACCGCGTCCATTGATCGACAAAATATTTCCAACGAGTCGAGGTCTAGATTGAATAATGCATCATGTTCGGATTTTGTGGGTGTATCCGCTGAAAACCCTCAGGAGACAATACTCCTCCTCCTTGGCAACAAGGAGGTTTAACGGCTTGTTGTACGTGCTAAGTGCAACCGTGATTCCTACGAAAGTGAGTTAGGATTTCTTGTTTTTCGTTTACTTTTCTCTTTCTTTGTTTTGCTCGGGACTAGCAAAAACTTAGGTGTGGGGGTATTTGATTGACATCATTTCATGCTTATATTTGTATCTTATATCCATTATCTTACACCAAAGCAATGCTACGTGACGAGTTTTATGTTTAGTTTTCAGAGATAAAGAGGTTTGAAGAGAAGAGCCATGAAAGGACCCAAAAAGCAGGAAAAAGGACTTAATTGTGAGACCTGGGGACCAAGATGCAAGGGAGAAGGACCTGATCGTAAGACAGAAGGACCTAAGAGCAAAACAGGAAACTCCACACCTTCATGGGGAGTATTTTGTCAATTCGATTCGGGTCGGAGCTCCACTAAACAAAGTAGATGCATCTAAGACCAAGAAACACTCCAAGCAAAGCCCAAAACAAAAACCAAGCAGATCTGAGGTTTATAGACCGCCAATTGGCGGTCTTGGACCGCTAATTGGCGGTCCATATGGCCCCAAATCCGCCAAGCTTTCTCCTGGACTTGTATTATCATGTGTTTAGGCTATTTTTGGTATTGGTTTAGTCCCACATCGGGCGATTGTCCCGGATTAGCTTTTTCCATGCTTATAAATAGAACTCTTCACCTCCCATTGTATCCATCTCTCTCTTTGGAGGCCACCTTCCCTACTAAGAGTGAAGCCTTGAAGCAAAACTCTGGTGGAGGAAGAGCTACTTGTAATTGAGTGAGTTAATAATAGATGTTTTCCTTTAATTGTGTTGTTCCTCTCTTAGTTTAATTTCCATTCATATGCACGCTTGCTTGTTTGTTTTGTTTAATGCTTCTTTAATATTTCTTGCTTGATTAGTGTAGTTTCATTTCAGTATTATGCTTGCTTTTGTTAATATAGTTAGTGTAATGAGTAGTGAGTAGTTCCATCCCCATTTGGGGGGTGGAGAAATATGTGATATAATCATGTAGTGTATTAAGTGTGTGTTATCTTAATCCCTTGAGCTTTAAATGATTTCCATAACCATCTAATGGGTCTCCACTCTTATCTTTGATATGCTAATGCTCTTGAATGAAGCTTAGTTTATGCTTTGATTAGTGGATCTATTTTATGGGGAATGATAAGGTTAGGATATGGATAGGAATTAATATTGGAAACACAAGTTGTAGTGTATGAACTCTTGTTGCCTTTACCATAGCTAATGTCTTGTATGTTTTAATGATGTAGTCTTATCTTAATTCATGTGGAGGCATAGTAGGGTCTAGTCTTTATACTTGAGTTCATTTAGCTTCATTCCAATTATTGTCTTGTATGTTTTAATGATGTAGTAAAATCTTAATTCATGTGGAGGCAAAGTTGGATGTAGTTTTATGATTTCATGCACTACATGTTGTGAGGAGCTTAATTACACAAACACACCACACACACATCTTTATGTTCACATCATTTCTCTACCCCCTTTGGGGTTTAGTTTTTCTTGCTTCTTTTCCATTTCCATTTGCATCTTAGTGTAGTTTAGTGTAACCAACCTTTCTTCCCTTTCTTTACCTCTCGCCTTCGCACAAACCAAGTGTCGACACACCTCCCAGTAGACGACCCGTATTTGCCACCGCTTCAACACGGCCGTGCACTTGCGGGTAAATATAAAACGATCAATCAGTCAGCAAATTCTTAAGGGGCATTTTTGCGCGATTTGGTACTTCTCGTACCATAATCAGCGATAGGGGCACCCACTTCTGTAATTGCTCCTTTAAAGCGCTTGTGAAGAAATATTTGATCACCCACAAGCTTGCGACCTCATATCATCCGCAAACTAGTGGGCACGTCGAGGTCTCTAACCGTCAATTAAAGCAGATCCTTGAGAAGACGGTTAATTCCTCGAGGAAGGATTGGTTAACTAAGTTGAATGACGCGTTGTGGGCCTTCCGCACCGCGTACAAGACCAATTTGGGTATGTCCCCATATCGGATAGTGTACTGCAAGGCTTGCCACCTACCCGTCGAGCTTAAGCATCGTGCTTTCTGGGCGATCAAGAATCTGAATATGGATCTTGATGAAGCAGGGGTGCAGCGTAAACTCGACATTATGTAGTTGGAAGAGCTGCGCAATGATGCGTACGAAAATGCCAAAATTCATAAGTCCCGAGCCAAGTTGTTTCACGATCGCATGATTATGCGAAAGGTGTTTACGGTCGGACAAAAGGTGTTGCTCTACAATTCCCGGCTTCATTTGTTTGCGGGTAAGCTCCGCAGTCGCTGGTCTGGACCTTTTATTGTCCAAACCGTGTTTCCTCATGAAGCGGTTGACATCCTGAACCCAGGGAATGGGGACGTGTTCAAAGTTAATGGATAACGCCTCAAACCCTACTTGGAGGGGGCACCAGCCGAAGTCGAGGAGGTCATGTTCCTTCAAGAACCTCTCTTGCACTCAACCATTCATGTTCCTGCATGAATGGTTGAACTTTCATGTTTGTATGTAGTTAACTTTGAAAAGAAAAAGAAAGACTCCTTCAGTGAGCATCAATTGTTGTGGGCTCCACCCCTTGAGTATTTGGGCCCCATTTCTTTCACGTATTTGTCTCCCTTCTTCAACATCTCACAGGTTTTGAGGGAATTCGGGTTTGTGTCCATCACTATACCAATGAACTTCCTGTTGCGCTTCTTATTGGTGAGATCTTCCCTTTTTCATGCATAAATCCATGTAGTATCTTGCTCACATTCATTGAGGACAATGCATGAGGTAGGTGTGGAGGGGGTGTTCTACATGTGTACATAGTCGAGTCTTTTTCCTTTAATTTTGTTTTCTTTTTTGTGTATTGATAGGGTCATGTTAGTGTGATGTATTTAATATCGATATATCTGCTTGTCATGATCCTTGGGTGACTTGTCTTCTTTTGCTTGCCTACTACTTTAAAATTTTCATATTTCTTTCAAAATCTTCATGTGTTTGCGAAAGAAAATGTTTTGTGGGTTTTGCGTGTGTTTAGCATGTGCAAAACCGTTGAGAGGCAAAGTAAAAAGAAAGCTCCCAAAATTGTCTTCAACTTGATGCATTAGGATATTTAGTACAGTGGCTTTAGGACTTATCTAGTCGTTAGGATGCACCCCGGCTTTCCCTCGGGGGTGAGTAATCATAGGGTTTCAGTTCCCAAACACTTAAAAAGTCCACCCTTAACCTAGTGAGTCAATAATTCATGTCTGTTAATTTAAGGAAGTTTGTTGTAGTAAATGACCCTTTAAATCTTGTTGTGAGACATTAAGTGTAGGGGTTTTGGTTCATGTGTAGATAAGAAATAAGTGAGTAGGTGTTCTCTCTTCTCACACGGCTCCTATCACTCGGGAAAGTAGGTCTGAGGGGACTTTGGGCCTGGTGCTTTCGAGTCATCTGACTTGGGATGCGCCGACCGAACTCTCATTACACGGGTGGTAGGGATTGCCCTATGTGGAGATTTGGGTAAAGGTGTACGTGATAGTGTAAGTCATCATGGGCAATGATGCACGAAACCTGACCCTGTGAGAATGAAACTCCAACTAAAGAAAAGGAAAAAAAAGAAGTAAGAAAAGAAAGAAAAAATAAAATGGTAATGCAAATAAGAACCTTAATAACTTTACACTTTGTATCACTTGAGGATGTTGAGGTTGTCCATGTCTTTCACTTAAATCCTTATTTAACTTGCACGAATGGTTCATTAGGCTAGGTGTGTGGACTGAATACCTATATAGAGTTGGCCCGTAGGATTACCGCGTCCAATGATCGATAAAAATGAGTCCATCGAGTCAAGTTTCTAGATTGAATAATGCATCTATGTTCGGATTTTGTGAGTATATCTGTTGAAAACCCTCAGGAGACAACACTCCTTCTTGGAGACAAGGAGGTTTAACGGCTAGTTGCACGTGCTAAGTGCAACCGTGATTCCTATGAAAGTGAGTTAGGTTTTCCCTGTTTTTCGTATGCCTTTTCCTTTCTTTCATTTTACTCTTTCTTTGTTTTGCTTGGGACTAGCAAAAGTTAGGTGTGGGGGTATTTGATTGACATCATTTCATGCATATCTTTGTGTCTTCTATCCATTATCTTTCACCAAAACAATGCTATGTAACGAGTTTAATGTTTAGTTTTCAGGAATAAGTAGGTTTTAGAAGGAGACACTATAAATGGACCTAAAAGCAGGAAAAATGACTGAGTTGAGAGACTCGAGGACTAAGATGCAAGATCGATGGACCTGAATACAAGATAGAAGGACCAATGAGCAAACAAGAATGCTCCACACCATCATGGGGAGTATTTTGGCAATTCCATTCGGGTCGGAGCTCCAACAAGCAACGTAGATGCATTAAAGAACAACAAATCCATCTAGAAAAGCCCCGAACAAAATCCAGACGGATCCAAACCCTGTAGACCACCAATTGGCGGTCTAGGACCGCTGATTGGCGGTCTGGGTTGCTCCGAATCTGCTAATATTTCTTTGGGGCGTGTATTAGAGTGTGTTTAGTCTATTTCTGGTATATGTTTAGTCCCATACCGGGGGATTGTCCCGGATTACCTTTTTCTATGGCTATAAATAGAACTCTCCCTCTTCTCTTGTAATGCATCTCTCTCTTGGTGGTCATCCTCTCTATTAGGAGTTCAAGCCTTGAAGCCAAAATCCTGGTGGAGAGAGGTACTTGTAATTGAGTGAGTAATAATAGATGTTTCCTTTTAGTTATGTTGTTTCTTTCTTAGTTTAATTTCCTTTCATATGCTTGCATGCTTCTTTAGTTTTATGTCCTTTTAGCTCCTTTAATATTTCTTGCTTGTTTTGGTTAATTTCATTTCAGTAGAATGTTTCATTTTGTGAATATAATTTCATTTCAGTTTAAATATGTGTGAGTAGTTCCATCCCCTTTGGGGGTGGAGTAGATGTGTGTACATGTTATGTAGATGGTATGAATGCTACACATTGTTGTTTGTGAGAGATGTTAGTATGCTTGTTTGAATTAATAAGAACTTTTACTTGATGGTTTCTTCCATAATGTTTAGGTACATTCCATGCTTGTGTATGTTCTTAATAACAAACTTGTCATGCTCGTATTAATCACCTAGGTTAGTGCTTTAAATGATAGGTCTTGTCATTAGGTACTTTTTATGCATTAACAAACACTAACTGCACATGAGCTTATTGCATGCATTCACCACACTTATTTCATGTGCACACACACTCCACCCCTTAGGGGTTTTCCATTCCTGATTTCTATTTTCTATTATTACTTACTTAGTTTAGTTCATTTCGTGCTTTGATTCCCTCATTTCTAGTTTACTAGTTTAGTTTAGTATAGTTTAGTTTCATCAACCCTTTCTCTCCTTTCTTTCTCACTCACCTTTGAACAAACCAGAGTCGACACACCTCCCTGTGGATCGACCCGTATTTTCCACCGCTTCAACGCGGCCATGCACGTGTGGTTAATTAAAACATATCAATCACACCTCACAAGTGCAAAACAGATCAACAACGGACGACCGAACCAAGAGCATCGGTCGACCAATTCTCTCCAGAACCCAACAATCGGTCGAACCAAAGTCACGAGCAGTCGACCCGTTTGAAGGTCAACCCCTGAACCAACAAACATGACTACCAATCGGTCGAATGGAAAAGGGGACTCGTTCGACCAGAAACATCTAGAAAAAACTCTCAACACTCAAAAAAACCAATCGGTCGAACCACCAAGAAACAACGGTCGACCGAAAACAATCAGGAATTTCTCCCTCGAATCCAATCTACATCGGTCGACCAAACAACCACCGATCAAACCAACTCTAAAGTTAACTTAAGTCATCGGTCGAACAAAATCAACAAGCAGTCAACCGGTTTGAAGGTCTAGGCTCCAACCGACTTAGCTACAAGTATGATCGGTTGAACATATCAAAGGGTGGTCGACTGCTTTGAAGGTTTAAGCCCCCATCCGACCTTTAATAGTGCATTCGGTCGAACGGTAAGAGGGACCCGTTCAACCGAAAACACCCAAAAACCCCTTCTCTTTCACAAAATACACTACCACCAGTCGACCGAAACAAGGACCGGTCGACCGAAACAGTTTAGAAAGTTGCCGCACACACCTCCGATGTGCCTTTCAGCCTGCCATCGACCTCTCAAACCTTCACACAAACATAGGTTAGCGTAAAAGAAAGTTTGACATATGATTTATCGTTTTATTTAAACCTCAAGTACACGGCCGCATTGAAGTGGTGGCAAATAAGGTTCGTCCACTGGGAGGTGTGTCGACATTTGGTTTGTGCGAAGGCGAGTGGTAAAAAAATGGAGAAAGATTGATTACACTAACTACTCTAGAATGCAAAAAGGAAAGGAAGAGAAGCAATAAAACTAAACCCCATAGGGGGTAGAGAAATAATGTGAATAGAAAGATGTGTGTGTGTGTGTGTTCAATTAAGCTCCTCACAACATGTAGTGCATGAAATCATAAAACTACATTCAACTTTGCCTCCACATGAATTAAGATAAGACTACATCATTAAAACATACAAGATAATAATTGGAATGAAGCTAAAGGAACTCATGTATAAAGACTAGACCCTACTATGCCTCCACATGAATTAAGATAAGACTACATCATTAAAACATACAAGACATTAACTAAGGTAAAGGCAACAAGAGTACATACACTACAAATTGTGTTTCCAATATTAATTTCATCCAAATCCTAAGCTTATCATTCCCCATAAAATAGGTCCACTAATCAAAGCATAAGCTAAGCTTCATTCAAGAGCATTAGCATATCAAAGATAAGAGTGAAAACCCATTAGATGGTTATGGAAATCATATAAAGCTCAAGGGATTACGATAACACACACTTAATACACTACATGATCATATCACATATTTCTCCACCCTCCAAGTGGGGATGGAACTACTCACTACTCATAACACTAACTATATTAACAAAATGAAGCATAATACTGAAATGAAATTACCCTAAGAAAGCAAGAAATATTAAAGAAGCTTAAAAGGAAAGGAAAGACTAAACAAATGAAAATACAAGATTAAAAGAAACTAGAATAATTATTTTATTAACAAATGACTCACATTGAAGGTAGCATTCTTCTCCACCTTGAGTTTTTGCTTCAAGGCTCACTCCTTAGTAGAGAGAATGCCACCAAGCAATGGGTAGTTTACAATAGAAGGTGAAGAGTTCTCTTTATAGCCAAAGAAAAAGGCAGTCCGGGACAATCCCCCAATATGGGACTAAATAAATACCAGAAATAGACTAAATACACACTAATACGTAACCCAGAGAAATCTTAGCGGATTTGGGCCAAAAGTGACCGCCAATTAGCGGTCTTGGAACTCTAATTAGCGGTCTACAATGTTTTGATCGGTCTGGATTTTCTTGTGGGCTTTTCTGGAAGGCTTTGTTTGTCTTTGATGCATCTACTTCTCTTGGTGGAGCTCCGACCCGAATAGAATTGCCAAAATACTCCCCATGATGGTGTGAAGTACTCTTGTTTGCTCATTGGTCCTTTGATCTTACGTTCAGGTCCTTCGATCTTGCATCTTCATCCTTGAGTCTCTCAACTCAGTCCTTTTTCCCTGCTTTTGGGTCCTTTTATGCTTCATCTCTTCAAACCTATTTATTTCTGAAATTCAAACATAAAACTCATCACGTAGCATTGCCTAGGTGTACGATAATGGATATAAGATACAAATATAAGCATGAAATGATGTCAATCAGCAACGATGTGAAACTCGGCCATTTATATGCTGAAACAAAGGACCTATGTAGTTTTGTCAAAACTCAACGTCTCGAATCTTCAAGAAAGTTCCGAATATTCGTCAGTTGCATTTCAATAGCCGAGTTCACGCGGTCGAAAAGAGTGTCGAGAGCGGCAATCGATGTAGTGATCCACTCTTTCAGAGCCGAATGTGCACTTTCCACCGTGCAGTTCGTAGTGTTGCCGAAATGAAGAACTTTATTCGTCCAATTCAACACAAACCTTTCCTTATGCACCAACCACGTGTCTTCCACATACTCCGTGAGCACTGGCCACGACATGTAAGAATCTTTCAGATTACGGACTGCTATATCATAATCCATCTGTGAATCAGAAAGCATGACTCTCCTCCACTTTCTACGCCTAAAACTCTCTGTAAGCTGCTTGTCCTTGCCGAATACGTTGTATGCGTAGTTGTACACGTCTTTGTTGATATGTCAGGTGCATAGTAAATGAGCAGACACAGGAAAAACCTCTGCCACCAGTCGCATCAGACCCATCTCCCGGTCTGTTATTATTGTAGTCGGGCTAACAATATTCAATAACAGATCTCGCAACCTCTCCAACACCCACCGGTAGCTAGACTCGGTCTCATCCTTCAACATCGCATATCCGACGAGGAAATTCATGTTTGTTGGAGTAACCCCAACAATCTCAAATAAAGACATCTTGTACTTGTTCGTCTTATACGTCGAATCCATGCAGATTACGAATGGGTATGTACGCAACAACTGAAATGAAGTCAGATGTGCCAAAAATGCTTGAGTGAGGACATTAGTTTCTTCATCTGCCACAATCCAATGCAAATAGTTATGCTGCACTGCTTGACTGAGAAACTGCTGTGCGGGATTCCTGTCTTCAGATTTCGTCCTCCTCATGTACTGTCTGAAGTTATAAATGTGTCTTTGATTGGGATTATCGTCCGGGAATTTCCCTTTTAACGCCAACAAAATGTTACATGGTCTTTCTTGTGCCTCTATCATATCACGAACAATTTGCTTGGCCCCAACACTAAGTCCGCTGACCTGTCGGTGACCCTCTGAATAAACTGCAAGTGCGTGGTTGTGCTGCCCATAGGTGCTACTAGAAACAACAACTCATCCATCACGATCCCGTCGCTCCACCACTTTTACCAAAAAACACAACCGCAACCTTTTCTTTTTGTATTCTTTCGAAGTGCAATACTCGTATCACGAGAACTCATTTCACGTCTGCGATTACATCTCAGGTAACAATCCATCCTGTTATCTGCTTTTGGTTTGTATGATGATATAACAAAAAAAATTCGGATCCTATTGCAACTTGTTTCGCCCATTTACAAGCTTCCTCGATTGTTGTAAATATTTCTTTACTATAAAAAAGGTCATTGTAATCTACTCTATCACCACCGAAATCTTGCAACGGAACGTGAAAAAAATTAATTTAACAGAAAATTAAAAATTAATTTAACAAAAAGTTAAAAAAAATTACAAAAATCGGGCGTCAACGTGGAGGCGCCTCGATAAGACACCTCCACATTGGTGGAGGCGTCTGGCTAAGACGCCCCCACCTTGGTGGAGGTGTCGTATCCAGACGCCTCAACCTAGGTGGAGGTGTCGTATCCAGACGCCTCAACCTAGGTGGAGGCGTCTTAGCCAGACGCCCGATGGGAAAAAAATCCGCCCCTGTTACCTCGCCGAATCCAGGTGCTTCGCCACATATTTTCGTGGTGTTGGTACTAGGAATGTGAGTAAAACTGAGTCAAACATCTTATTTAAAGACACGGGACGAAGTGGGTATTAATTGATTTGTTAAAGGCCAAAAGGTAATTTTTGGGGCGATTTAAGTAGTTTTCCGGCGACGAATACTAGCCCCCAATTAATATACTATGTGGTTTATGTATGGCAGTTTTCTCGAGGTGTTGTGAACAGTTTTGTTTGTCCTTTCTCACCCTATTTCGTTTATATTTTTTTGCAAATCCTTGTGAGTGATCTTCAATGGTATCTTCTTGCTTAATTTCTTTTTGTCCTTTCGTTTCACTACTTATTGATCTTTGAGCGATCAAAAGCTTTTGTTTATGTCTTGTATTGATTTGTTTGAATGTTGGAGTGTTGTTGGAGGTTGGAGGCGAAGGTTATGTTATACATAACCTCTGACCTTCGCCTCCAACCTCTGACTCCCACCCTCTCATCTCACCTTTAAAAGAAGATTTTCTCTTGTTTTTCAGAAAGAAGATTTTTTCTCTATTGTTTTTATTGTGGTTTTTGATGTGGTTGGGGTACGAAAATGTCTCTTTAGGCATGTGTAGTTAAAACCCAACATTTTGGAGAAAACAGAAAAGCTAATTAAGCTCGAAGATCAAAGAGTCCACTCTAGACTAATAAATATATTACCCTCCACTCCATTGCAAGCGTGGTTAGTTTCATGCCCTTTGTATGCAAACCTAGAATGATTTTTAAAAGTTAAGAGGCATTTGATACATACGTAGGGGTGTAAACGAGCTGAGTCGAGCGATTTTTCGAGCAATAAGTATTATCTTATGTTATTACCAAATACAAAAAAAAATATGGAGCAATAAAAATTTCAAGCCAATTATCGAGCCGAGCATCAAAAAATTTCGAGTTTGAGCGGGCTCATTTACCGAATCAATCTGAAAGATTTTTTTTTTGTTTTCAATCAAGATCCTTCATTTTCAAGTTAAAATAGAGTCGAACATTTTTCGAGTCGAGTTTGAGTCGAACCAAAGTTGACAACCCTATACATACGGCATATGTTGTCTTCCTTTAATTATTGATGATGGTAAGTGTTAGATCCTAACCCTCTTAGGGTTATTGTTGGGAGTGATGGGTTGCATGGGAATGGAGGAATGTGCAGTGATGGGTGTTGGTGTAGGGGTCGGTTACTGTGGAGGCTTGGGTGTTTTGAAGAGAAAATGTTTCTCTTCCTCTTCCTTTCCTTCTTAATTTTCCTCACCATCTCTATCTCACATTCCTTCTCTTCTGGAGACCAGAGGACGTTGCGGAGGCACAGGCATGAGACGCGTGGGTGCGGAGGTTGTTGTCGGGTGGCGGCGTTGAGCGAACTCTGGTGTGCTCCGTCTTCCATTTGAGGTATGCCGGTTCTTTTGTTGGTTTTATTGCTCACCCACGTTGGGGTGGAGTTGTGGTCGGTCGTGGGAGGTCGGGGACCTCACAGACGGTGAGAAACGGCGTAAAATCCTCGACTGGAGTGGGGTTGTTGTTGACCAACGGTCGACCGGTGTCTCTGGGTGGTCGATCGGTTTACTGTTTTGCCTGACTTTAACCAACATCGGTCGAACGATGCCATGTGGAGGTCGACCGGTTGCATGTGTGCTGGTGGGTGGGAGAATTTCCTGTTAGTTTTTGGTCGACCGTTCCTATTTTTGGGTTCGACCGGAACTTAAGTGAACTTGTTTATATTGCATGTTGTTCGACCAATTATATATCTTGTCAGACCGATATATGACTTAGACTATTAGGATGCCCCTGGTAGTTTTCGGTCGACCGGGACCTCTGAGTCGGTCGACCGAATAGACTTGTATGATTTTGAACAGACTCCGGATTTTGACCCCGTATTTGGTCGACCGGTTTTAGATTGTTGTTCGACCGTTGGGACTTAAGTGATGCGCATAGAGTTCGAGCGTTGCAGAATTTTGGTCGACCGAACCTATTGGGAACGGTCGACCAGATAGCCTATTTCGGTTGACCGTTTGTGCACAGAACTAAATTCCCGGTCTTTGTGTTGTGTCAACTCTGTCCACGAAAAGTCGTGTCCTGGCTTAGAGCGTGAGCCGGGAGGTGACGGCGGGTACGTTGCTCATGCATGCCCAGGGACCACCGTGTGGAAGAGTGTGGATACTTGGGTCGTACCACCTCTGTTGATGGATCGTGGTGCGACGTGATATTGCTTGACTCTCTGTAGAGTAGCAGACCTGAGGGATCGCGGATCCCAATGCATGTTGATGCATGGCTCGTGGAGCATGATGACCTTGCAGACTACGGTCTGGTCCCATCCGATGTTGTGCCGAATGTAAGTTGTACCACTGAGGTTGTACCGGCGATGCCGCCGAGGTTTCTGCTGGCGATGATGTTCCGGCTTGTGGTTGTGTCGTCGGATGTTGTGCCGGACGTATGTTGTACCGCCGTTGTTGTGCCAGCGATGCCATCAATGTTGTTCCGGCGATGATTCCTCGATTGGGCACCTATCGGGGGATGGTTTGACCGACCGGGCTACGGCTCTGTTGGGGTGGTGTAGAGCACGTGGTTCGCTTTGCGTGGAAGTGCGGACGCTCCTCAGTGATTCCTTTGGCTCGAGTAGTCGCAAGTGGGGGGGGTCGTGTACTGTCTGTAAGACCGTAAGTGCCTTCGGTAGGTTTCCGAGGGAGACCCGTTGTTGTTGCTGGACTGATATCATTGTTGACCCTTTGAGGATATTTGTTGTTGCCGAGGGACTGAGGTCCTGTTTTACCCTTGTAGGGGATTTATTGCATTACAGTTGATGATATGACATGCAATTGTATGATAGGTTCATTTACCGTACTGTTGCATTCATATATGCGAGCTTGGCATATGGGGTTTCCTAATGGGAAACTCAGGCATTGTTGTTTGATTCATGTTTCAGGACCGCAGTAGGTTCTGTGGGGGTGGTGACAGCGGGCCCGCACATTTTAGGGTCAGGATCCTCTTCGGACTCTTCGAGGTCGTCATGATTACCTGTATTCATTTTGTTGTATTGATATAATCATGTCTTTTGACAAACTTTGTTGTATTTTGGTGCACCGACTGGTTATTTATATGAGTAACATTCTCGTTGATGAGTATTATCTTGAGATCTCTCGTTTGTTTAAATTTTCAAATTTTCCGCCATTTCGGAATGTTACGGTAAGGGTGGTTGTGTCATGTTGTAAGAATGGGATGAAATGGTTTTTGTAGACCTCTAACAGGGCGATTTTGTAGACCTCTTACAAGCTGCAATTTCTTGTCAACGAGAAGTACGTCTTTTCAATTAAAGGTTAGCTTTCAGGAATGAGCATACATCCTTAATACATGTTACTCATAGCTCACCAAGTCCTCTGTTAGTAGTATATTTGATGTCCAACTTACATTCTTACAGTAAAATGTTACTTTAAATTAATCAAAGAATTTTTGCTTAATGTGCAACCAGCTTAATATCATTGTATCCATCAATCTTATGATATGTTAATTTGTTTTTTGGATTCATTGAAGGTCACCAGTGGATGGTGTACACTTGTACTATTAATTATTGGAAAAAATATTTTGTTGTCACTTATCAGACCTTATCTAGTTTCATTTTTTTAATTTATTATGCTGCTTCGTTCTCAGAAAATTAGGCTGCAACACTCGCCAAGAAAGCACATAAAGACGAAAGTAACAGTAGAGGTAAAATATGAGACTTCACATGGCTCAGAGTAAATTCAATCTTTTCAAGTTGTTGCTGATGTTCCCCAAATATTATCATGTTACTTGCCACGTTTTACATGGTTTTTATGTGATGCTAAACTTCAAAAGTAGGATTAACCGTTGTCTTTTACATATGAAAATTATAATTACTTTCAATTGGGGAAAAAACCAGGCAAACACAAATTATGACAATGGTTTGTTGAAGCACGGAATTTGTATATTTTTTGTTGGGAAAACTTTTAGCCACAAGAGTTTCCCATCGCTAGGTATCCAATATCCGTCGCTGAATGTTTTCCATACCGCCAATTCTTCCCTTCAAAAAGTATCAGTTATTGAGAATTGAACTTAATCCTAGGTAACAACTTAACCATATATGGCGTCCTAGTTACCCGCCACATCATCATTGCTTGATGACTCATCAAGGGGGTGAAGAGTCAACACATGAGAAGACAAAAGGTTGAGGGAGTGGAAGAGACAAGAGTCTTTTCATTTTTTGAGTAATTTTCGTCCTAATTATGTATGCAATTTAAGTAGAGGGTGTAATGATCTTGAATGATCATGTTTATGTAGTCTTAATGTTTGAAAGTTGTAGGGTCATGTAAGTGCCTATATAAAGCACTAGAATTCACAATTTGGAGAACAACAATACAACAACAATAGATTACAAGCATTACAAGTTGAACCACGAAATTGTATGGAAAAAGAGTGAGGATGTGAGTAGAAAGAGAGAGCCACCTTCTTTCTTTCGTGCCCCCCCCCCAGTTGCATAGATCAAGCATGGATCTAGTGGAGTCCATTGAAGGCAAAATGCATGAAGATCAGGGCGGTCTAAGGCAGCGCACGAGGCGCGCCTTTTAGACCGCCAATTGGCGGTTGGGGACCGCCAATCAGCGGTTCCTGTAGCCCAGGAGACGGGCATTCTCCTGTGGTGGGTTGATCAGTAGCTCCCCGTCCTCCAACATCTGGTATCAGAGCCTCGTCCGATCGGAAGCTCGGGAATGACCTCGTTTGTCATGCGTCATTGCCTCGATTGTCGAAAGGCAACTACGACAATTGGAGTATCCAAATGCGTGCGCTGCTGGGTGCGCATGATGCTTGGATCTTGTGGAGAGCGGCTTCGAGGAGGAGGCCGAGACGGGAGAAGAAACCGTCGCACAAATCAAAGCACAAAAGGAGAGAAGAGCCAAAGATAAGAGTGTTATCTTCCTTCTCTTCCAAGCAGTGGATGAGAGTGGCTTTGAAAAGATTGCTGAAGCAAGGACGTCGAAGGAGGCGTGGGATACTCTTAAAAGGAGCTACAAGGGGGCTGATCGAGTGAGGCAAGTGCGCCTCCAAATGCTTCGAGGCGAGTTCGAGGCATTAAAGATGAAAGAATTGGATGGAGTTGCCGATTTCGTGACGAGAGTTTGCATGGTGGCGAACAAGTTAAAAAGAAATGGGGAGGCGCTGACCGAAGGAAGAGTGGTGGAGAAGGTGTTGCATTCTCTCACCGAGGACTTCGAGAATGTGGTGTGCGCAATCGAGGAATCAAAGGACCTCGAGAAGATGACTATTGATGATCTAGCTAGCTCGTTGGAGGCACACGAGCAAAGAAAGAAGAAGAAGAGACAAGATGTCTTGGAGGAGGCGTTGCAAGTGAAGATGTCGCTTAAGGAGGAGAAACCTCACAACGTAGATCGTGGAAGCGGTCGTGACTATGGAGGCCATCCAAGAAAGAAGGAGGTCGAATGCTTCAAGTGTGGGAAGCATGGTCATTTTGCGAGAGAATGCTGGTCGCAAAAGAAGGTGGAGGAGAGCTTCAGCCGTGTCCGTGGTGATCGCGGATCAAAGAAGGTGATTGAGTGCTTCAATTGTGGGAAGCATGGACACTACGCAAGCGAGTGTTGGTCGAAGAAGGTGGAAGAGAGTTCCAACCTTATTGTCGATGAGGAAGATACCCACGGTGATGGAATTGCCTTGTTTGTTAACCAGGAGGAGGTGACAATTCATGTCATGCATGCTCTAGTCGAACATGAACATGATGTGAGGTGCGAAAAAGAAGAAAAAGAAGAGGAAGAAGAAGAAGAAAGTGAAGAAGTAGTGACTTCTTACCAATAGGAGGTGACAAATCATGCTCAAGTTGATGATGAGCATAAAGAGGAATACGAAGACAACAATGAGAATGAGGAGCAAGTGGTGGAGGTGGTAGATTCCACTAAGAACCAAGTTGTATCATCCGATGATGAAGAGACGAGACCAAGGAAGAAAAGGAGTCTTGATGATCTATACGAGGGAACAAGTGAGCTAGACTTGATTTGCCTCTTGGATCAAGGCGAGAGCATTCCACTCAATGGAGCGGTGGTGGCAAAAGCAAGAAGGTGAGCCACGATAGATGACGAGATGGAGTTGATAGAAAAGAATGAGACTTGGGAGCAAGCTTCGCTTCCAAAATGCCACAAAACGGCTATGTTCAGGAGGGTGTATAAGAAGAAGACAACACCCCGAGGAAAGGTCAAGCGATGCGAGGCACGCTTGGTATCAAAAGACTACAAGAAAAGGACCGACATAGATTATGAACAAGATGTCGCGTCGGAGGCGTGCATGGAGACAATCCCTCTTTGTGTGACGTATTAACAAGTGAGGTTCATATGGTGTGTTTTTTAGCTTATGTAGAAGCATTGCCAATAGGTTGCATGAGAGGATGTGCAACCTACTTGGGCTGGAGGAAGAGGATTAAGTTTTGGGAGGAGTATTGAGAATTGAACTTAATCCTAGGTAGCAACTTAACCCTATATGGCGTCCTAGTCACCCGCCACATCATCATTGCTTGATGACTCATCAAAGGGGTGAAGAGTCAACACATGAGAAGACAAAAGGTTGAGGGAGTGGAAGAGACAAGAGTCTTTTCATTTTTTGAGTAATTTTCGTCCTAATTATGTATGCAATTTAAGTAGAGGGTGTAATGATCTTGAATGATCATGTTTATGTAGTATTTATGTTTGGAAGTTGTAGGGTCATGTAAGTGCCTATATAAAGCACTAGAATTCACCATTTGGAGAACAACAATACAACAACAATAGATTACAAGCATTACAAGTTGAGCCACGAAATTGTATGGAAAAAGAGTGAGGATGTGAGTAGAAAGAGAGAGCCACCTTCTTTCTTTCGTGCCCCCCCCCCCCCCAGTTGCATAGATCAAGCATGGATCTAGTGGAGTCCATTGAAGGCAAAATTCATGAAGATCAGGGCGGTCTAAGGCAGCGCACGAGGCGCGCCTTTTAGACCGCCAATTGGCGGTTGGGGACCGCCAATCAGCGGTCCCTGTAGCCCAGGAGACGGGCATTCTCCTGTGGTGGGTTGATCAGTAGCTCCCCGTCCTCCAACACCAGTGACGGTTGACATCGTCACATAATCCATTGCTGAAACTTTCAGTGATGCCAACATCAGCGATAATAGTTATCCGTTGCTAAAAATGCGTAGTGACGGAATCTTGGATTTAGTGATGGTTTTTTACAGTGACTAAAACCCAAAAGGTACAACTTCAGCAATTCCATGAAGGAGATCTAGTCCTCCGAGTGCGAAGAAATAACGACGAGTGAGGCAAATACCAACCTAATTGGACGAGACCATTTGTTGGGAGAAATTCTCTCTATAGAGGAGCTCTCAGATTAGCAGACCTGAATTGTATAGAGTACATAGAGTCAGCAAACTAGTGCTTTATTGATAAGATGTACCCTAAGTGTATATATAATATATAATATCTAAATAAGTAAGAATATGTATCACTTTTCTTAAATTTAGGGGTGTAAACGATCTCTTATCGAGCGAGTCGAGCATGCTCGAGCTCGGCTCGATAAGAAATTTGTTGCGCTTGTCGCTCTCTCAATAAAGGATTCGAGCTGAAAATTCCGCTCGTGCTCGGCTCATCACCTACTCGCGAGTGGTTCGGATCGATAACATGCTCGATAATCATTTTATTAATATTTAAGATCAACACAAAACACAACAAAAACACTCGAATCCAAAGCTAAACTCTGCGATTAACACAAAAACATTAGTCCATTGTAACATTTCGATCTGAAACACTCAAATCGGTAGCATAAAATATAAACTAACATTAAACAATAAAATCACAAAGCAAAACCTGAATCCACTCGATTTCACCAAAGAACTTTGCAATCAACACAAAAATACTCGGATCCACAAAAAACCTTAAGACAAACACTCGAATCCATAGTAGAAATTCGTGATTAACATGAAAAGTCACAAATCCACAACAAAACTCTAAGATCTGCAGCAAAAATGTGGAGACGAACTCGTTTCCTAGGAAAACACTCAAATCCACATCAAAACCATAGAGATGAACCACACAAGCCCTAAAACATTTGCGATCAACACAAAATCACTCGTATCGGCGAGGAGGAGACGTCGGCTAGGAGGAGACGTCAAGGAGGGGGAGGTGGCGACGAGGAGGAGGTGTTAGGGTTTTGATTTGGGCATGAGATTTAGAATGGGGAGGAGGATGTGGTTTGAGAATGGGGAGGAGGTGTTAAGGTTTTGATTGGGCGTGGGTTTGAGAATGGTGGAGGAAATTTGTGTGATTGGGTATTTGGGTTTTGTTTGTTAAATGGGTTATTGGGTGTGGTAAATGGGTCATGAGTTTGGTAAATGGGTTTGATAAATGGGAAATGAATTTGGTAAATGAGTTTATTATTTGCTAATTGGGTAATTGCATAAGTATTCAGGTTAATCGGGCAATTGGATAAAATAATCAGATCTTGAGCGATAATCGAGCGAGCACCGAGAAAGCATCGAGCAAGCAAGGTCTGCTCATGATCGGGTCGTTTAGTTTGTCGAGCGGATTTCTTTGCTTGTGCTCAGCTCATTACTAATTGATCGAGCCACGATCCGAGTAAAATCAAGCGAACATCGAGCGATTCGTCGATCCCGAGCCAAACTCGACAACCCTACTTAGATTCATGGATATTCTCACCCCAATCATATTCTCATGGTTTCTTGTAGCTAGTAGCATTTATGATAACTTGATAAAAAAAAGCATACTAGTGTTAAGGTCCCTTTGAATACACGACTTATGATGACACCTTAGGCTCATAATAGACAAAATCTAGAAAACCCTATTTAAATTTGTCGCACGCTTTACCTATAGTTCATAGAATACGAGAAGGTCCAGACCTTAGACTAAAGACACTACCAAAGTCGTGACAAGAAAGGCCAGGAGAAAATAAAGCACAGTCACGAAACTTCAACCAACGGGGAAAAAGCTAGGAGCCGACGCCTGATATAAAGCTATTAAAAGACCCTTGTAACAATATTGAACATCTCAGAGGCTTTAACAATATTGTGTTCTTGGAAGAAAGATTAATGAATGAGAAATGACAAAGAAGTTCCTCCGGTCACTCAACAACGAGTGGGAAGACAATGTCGTCGCAATTGAAGAAGCACATGACTCTTCCCGACTAAAAATGGAGGAGCTAATTGAAAACCGCATGGCATATGAACTCCAATTGTGACATCGAAGGGAGAAGGAATCTTCCAAGAAGAACCCAACCTTGGCATTACATGCAAATTCCGATGAACCAAGGATGAGAGTAGAGGATGAGGACATTGTGGTCCTAGCCAAAGAATTCTTCAAATACCTCAACAAAGACAAGGGAGAAATGAAGGAAAGAAGAGGTAGAAGAAGTAAGGAGAAGGAAAAAGAAAAGGAGAAGGAGGAGATGAAAAGGAGAAGAAAAAGGAGAAAAGAGGGAGGAGAAGAGAAAAGGAGAAGAACAAGAGAAAAGAGAAGAAGATGGAAGCTCACAAAGAAACTTGGCATGATTCTTCATCACCTTCATCTTCATCATCATCATCATCTCTACAAAGTAGAAGGGAAGTTGCTCACACATGCTTCATGGATATACAAGATGAAGAAAGTAAGGTAGCTTCTAACTATTGTTCTAGTATATCAAATTATTGCTCTACTAAATCTTATTCTAGTGATAGCTCATGTTCTAAACTAGAAACATATATTTTGATGAGCTTTAAAATGTCTTTCATGATTTAGTTAAACAATACGAGATCATTTGTGATAAGAATGGTAGAAAGACTATAAATGATCTCCAAAGCCAAATTGAAAGTATCATGAATGAGAAGAATGAGGTGATTGCTAGACATGAAAAACATGCATTACAACTTGCTAGTCAAAAAGCAACACCCATCAATGTTGAACAACTAGATCTTATAATTTATAATGCACAATTAAGAAAAGATCTAGAAATGTTCACAAATGGAACAAAAATGTTTGACATGCTTCTAGGTAGTCAAAGGCAATCATTAGATAAACACGGCCTAGGATATAACGCTAAATTGAAAAATATTTGTATGTAAAAACATGTATCTCATACTACTTTAAATGGTAAGCATTTGTTTGTAAATAAAAGTTCCTCAAGTGTGTGGGCTCCTAAAACCTAAATAGTTTGGGATCCAAAAGCTAACATTCAAGGACCAAAGTTGTTTGGGTACCTATATCTACACTTGTAGGTACTTGAAGGAGGATGGGAGATCGGTAGTGACCGGCCAAACATGAAGAGTCAAATATCAAACCAGTTGCACTATCGAAATGAGAATTGGAACCACAATTGATGAATGCAAATTGGATAACAATCTTTTATCCTCCTATGCATATAGATTTGGTTCCAACATGAAATTGAATGCTCTATTGTCACTTTTTTCATACCTTTTGGTGAGCATAATTAAATATCTTTAAAGGGGAGAAAACATGAAAATAATCCTAATTGATAAACCTATTCATATTGATAGGGGAGCTTAATGTATGTAATTTAGTTGGAGTGATGAATTGTAAATTTAAGGGGTGGGGGGCAAATTCGTCACATAATATGGGGGAGAAGAAACTAGACATCTCATTATCATATCGATTAAATTTTTGATTGATGTCAAAGGGGGAGAAGAAACTTCAAATTGAAAACAATTGAATAACAACTATGCATATCCGTAAGGGGAGCATCTTATATGCATATTTTACATCTTAAAATTTCAATTATTAAGTTAGAGGTTGTCATCATCAAAAAAAGGGAGATTGTTGGCTTTTTTGGCCTTAATCGATATTTTGATGATTTAATCAACATAATCTTAATCACAATCAATTGTACAGTAGCAAACATAATACATAGAAGATATATTACTTTGTGTTAACATCCACAGGTGATCAAGACTCAAGGAAGAATGGAATTGAAGTCAAGACATGTAATCATGCTCTTGAAAACATGTATATTTCCTTTATTTTGAGTCTTAGGAACTTGTGTAAACTTAAGCATACTAGAGTTAAGACTCACTCTTATACACACTAGCTCCATATAGAAGTCACACACAAAATATCACATCAATTGGACTTCGATAGGTCACCCAAACATAGATCGGAAAATCACCTAAACCTAAACCTAATCTGTCTGTGAGAAACGGTCGACCGAACCCAGTTCTTAGTTCGACCATTTCAACGAGTTAGCCTACAATGATTTTACTTAACTCCTCCGGTCGACCGCTTGGACCTTTTTCGGTCGACTGTTTCCGTATTTTTCGGATGATCGTTACCTTTGTCGTATTATACAACAGTCGTATTCATATAAATCCAACCTACCCCTAAAATACAATGGCTACCGGTCGAACGATGACCTAAAGTCGGTCGACCGGATGAACACATTTCTTGAGCCAAAAAGTGAATGTTATTTTCGGTCGAACGAATCCATAATTTGTGTTCGACCGATTATCTTTCTCCTAGCCAAAACCCTGAACGGTCGACGGACCCATGCTTTTGGTTCGACCATTCACTTTAGTGAACTTAAGTTATAGCTTAGTAGGTTCTACCGACACTTTATGTGGTTCAAACGTTTCCTTATACTTAAGGAAACAGTCAACCGTTTACCCCGTAGCGGTCGATCGTTAAAGGACAAATTTGTTGAATCTTGATATCTATTTTGTGTATCTTACACACAACTTAATCAATTCATCCACAACGGTTAGAGAACATTGGGAGCTTATAAATAGAGGTCAAAACACATTGCTAACACACCTCTCCCACCTCCAATTGTCTCATACATTAGAGAGAAATCCTCAACTCCTAAACCTCCCAATCCTACACTCAAGAGCCTAAAATTCACACATTTGATCAATTCCCAATCATACTCAAAGTGTGCTAAAGCTAGAGAGTGTTGTTCCACTCAAGTTCTTTGTTGTTCAAAAGAGTAAAGGCTCCAATGAAATCCTGAAACATCCTTTTCGGATTGTGAGAAGAGGAATCAAAGCTTGTGAGGGTGTTTACAAGGCTTGAAGTGTAAAGGCGTTCTCCCATGGCCCGGAACGGAGAGTGGATAATGAAGTCATGAGCGAAACTCGTGGAATCGAGAGGAGCTGGGAAGAGAGAAAGTAGGTGGGAGGCCGAACCTCTATAAAAATCACCTTGCATCTTGTGGTTTGCATCGTTTCTTCCCTACTTGTTTTAAATTCGTTTCTGCTGCATATCTTGTTTATCAAGTGGGGATTAAACGTAATTTGATTAGATAATTAGGGGTCATTACGATCCTACACACCGTTCCAAGGTGGACAATAAGATTGGTTGGGCTCTGATTATTCAAGTTCGGTTGATCGTGTATACTTCGGTAGACCAAAGTTAGCCCGGGTTTTGCGCTAACAGTTAAGGCTTAAATAGTCATTGGTACAACGGTCAAGTGCCACATGTAAATAGTCGTTGGACACCTAATGCCAAGAAGGACTAGGTTGACCGATAGGCATTCGGTCGTCTGAATTAGGATAAGTCAATTGGGCTCTAAAGGCTCGATTCAAATGCGACCATTGGAGCAAAGTCCAAAAATGGTCCAAGGCTATTCGGTCGACTGAAGGTGTTTCGGCCGTCCGTTAGGAAAATTCCAGAGAGCATCCTATGGTTTACTAATGGGAAGGATTCAGGTAACCGATAGGTGTTCGATGGATCGAACTGGGAAAGGTTTCGGTTGACCGTAAAGGGTATGGTTTACCGAATCTTGACGGGAAAAATTCTGGTGCTCAAGTTGACATAAAACCTTATGGACTCAACAAATATAAAATTACATGTCTTGGTCTAAAGTTTTGATTACAAATCTTGAGTCTTGATGTATTTGTCCCAAAAGCTATTTTTCTTGATTATCTTGATCAACCTATTAAGATGATTGCAAGTATACAAGTATGTATGCAATGCATGTAATCGTGTTTGCTCACTTTGATTAATTAGGTTGATTGATTAAGATTAGTTTGATTAATCATTAAAATTAATATAGATTAAGGTCAAAAAGCCAACTTATACTAAAGGTTATGAACTGTCAAAGTCCATGGAGCTTCGAAGGTATCCGGTAGCGGAAGGGTTGTTGCCTCCGTAGTCGTAGCCCACCCACTCATCTTTATTGCCTGAAGACTATCTGATCGACAGTTTTAAATAACCGCAAGTACACAGTGTCGGTGAAAACACGACAGGTATGGGTCGAAGCTCAATGAGGTGTGAGTGTTGTTGTTCCAACCATACTCGAGTGGGAAAGAAGATGAGAATGAGTGGATTATGCTATCTAACTACACTAAATTATGAGTCAATTAACAACTAAACTAAACCCCTATGAAGTGGAGGGTGTAGGTATGTGTGTGTGAGTGTGTCTTCATTATATGAGATACAAGTGTGTGGAGTAGGTGAAATCAATTAGAAACTAGTGTGGAGTCTAATTAACATCAACTATATTTACATGAACATCAGGCCCGGCCCAATAGCAGGAGCAGGGTGAGCTCCTGCTCCGGGCCTCATTTCGGGCCTCATTTTGAAGGGGCCTCAAAAAAATTGTACATGAGCTTATTGGGTTGCGAATAAAATTAGTGTTAACACATGAATAACACATAAACATTGATAAATTTGTCTCAAATATTGCTAAGAAGACAAAAAAAAAATCAATTAATATTGCATTAAGTTAGTAAAAAAATTATTATTTAAACTAGGAGGACAAATTTTTTCAAATTTAGGAGCCTCGTTGTTTATTTTCGCACAGAACCTCAAAAATTTCCGAGACGGCCCTGATGAACACATGACTAATATAGTTAGACACGAAGGTAAGATGAACTAAGAGTTCTTTATCATGAACTAAGTACTTAGTGTGGACATTAGAACACCAATTAACCCCATGAAACCGTAGTAGTTAAATCATTTATGGTATGCTTTCCATTGTTTTCTTATGTTCTTGATATATTTGTGTTCTCACCAATATGAACATTTGATATGA
This sequence comes from Triglochin maritima, assembly GCA_963682175.1. Classification (NCBI taxonomy): domain Eukaryota; kingdom Viridiplantae; phylum Streptophyta; class Magnoliopsida; order Alismatales; family Juncaginaceae; genus Triglochin; species Triglochin maritima. Next base: position 27,291,092 of record OY821771.1, on the reverse strand, counting down.
TACTTATTGTTTGCAATGTTTAACTCAACTGTTTAGTCATACTAATATGTTGCTTCATATATTGGTGTTCTTATACCTTTGCCTTCATGTTGTTGTTTCTCGAAAGTAATAGTATCATTGCTTTAAATTATTTTTTCTGTTACTATCAACTTCAATTGCAAGCATCTAAAAATTGATAATACATTGATATATTGTTGTTATAGTTGATATAATTGTTGGTGATGCTGATGACAGTTCATTTACGGAGGGGTTCAACCGACTGGTCCAATCTAAGTAGCGGCTCAAATGAGTATGACAACTTGGATACCACCCATAACTACCGGGAATGGTCTTTGCGCAATGAAGATGAGTGGGTGGGCTGCGACTACGGAGGCAACAACCCTTCTGCCATATGGTACCTTCGAAGCTCCACAGAATCTGACAGTTCATAGCTAAATATATAACAAGAAATGGTGGATGTGTATTGTAATAGGTGTTGTGTTCCCTTAGCAGTTGAACTCCATATGTTAACTCCATAGTTGTAATAGGTTTTGTAATAGGTGTTGTGTTTAGATGTTAACTCCAATTTTTGGTTGTGTTTTGTAACATCTGTTGTGGTTTGTTAGCATATGAACTACAAACATTAACTTCGAATAGTTGTATCTCATGTTACCAGATGTCTTGTTTTGTGAACATAATGTTGTTAGTTCAACTATTTCAGGTTAGTTTATTTCATAGTTCGTGAAGCCTAATTTTTGAATGTTACCAGCTACAATTTTGAAGTTGGATTAGGTTGGTGTTGAAGGAAAAAAACCCATATTCATGTGAGAACTAATATCTAGCACAAGTTACCAAGTTGGATTAGCTTATGAAGACTTGGATGTAGTATCTTCCACCTGCAATGGAACCATACATCATGAGACTATTTCCACCATGTAACAACATGATCATTAACATATTCTTCCACAACAGAAATGATCCCAAACATATCTCGAAGTGTAAGGATTTTATTAGTAGTAGCTAAATTAAAAGTTATCAACCAATACCGTCAACATCTAAAAGTAACAAATATTGTCCACATCTAAAAGCAAACCAGGAAGGGGTTCCTAATACATGTTTCAATCTGAGCAATGAACTATGCTTTTCAGCAGGTGTTGGTTCGGGAGTAAGGGTACTCCTCATTCCTGATTACATAATTAAAGTTCACATAACGCATATCAAATTAAACCAAACAGTGCAAATCAAATTCAGCCAAACAGTGCATGTAAAATTCAGCCATTGTTGCATGTAAAATGCAGCCCAACATTGCATGTAAAATTCATATTACTGCCACGCCATGTCAAATTCAGCCAAACGCTGCATGTAAAATGCAGCCAAAGAGTGCATGTAAAATCAATATAAGTGCCATGTAAAATCAAGTTGGAATTTATCATTATGCAGTAAGTGTACCAATAATGGAGTTCGTATACTTCAATACAGTAACACATAATCCAAACAAATCAACTACAAGTGTCAAAACTACAGTTTCAACCTCTACCCTCCGTAATCGCATCATGAATACGGTCCCTAATAATAGACATTGGTGTTTCAACCCTCGTTCCAGGTCGTTGCACTACTTTTGCATTTGGATTGTTAGGGTCTAATAACTCAGGGTTGTTATACTCCTCGAGCATCTCATCATTTCGTCCATCAATGATGAAACTATGTAATGCCATGGCGACCACAACTATTTTCGATTGCGACTCCAAAGGGAATGGTCTCATCTTCCTCAACATCGCCCACCACTTCTTTAGCACCTCAAATGCTCCTTCGATAACAATTCTTAATGAGGATTGCATTCTACTGAACATTTCATCATTGCCACGTAATTGTGAGCCTTGAAAAGCTGAGAGATGATATTGTGTGTTTCGGTATGGGACCAAGAAGCCCTTATGATTGGCGTAATCAACATCAACTAGGTAGTATTTATCTAACAAGTTTCAAAAAAAGTTAGCCTAACTAATACATTGGTCCAATATTAAGTCAATGGATACGATAGGCTCATACCTCCTAAGGGGAAGTGGAAAGTTTTGATTTGGATCATATAGTGCATGGTTGAGGATACGACTATCGTGAGCGCTACCCTCCCAACCAGCCGTAACGAATGTGAATCTCGTCTTGAAGTCACAAACACCCAAAACATTTTGCATTGTGTGTTTGGGATCGCGACTGCAACGATAAGGATGATTTTGTCCACGTGCGTACTGTCTAGTGCACCCACCCAATCCTTGAAGTAGGGATAGAACTTCCAACCCGCTAGGTCAAGTATGTGTTCAGGTGTTTCGTTGAGGTCATCAATTTGCTTAATGACATCACAAGCCCATATTGTTAAGGTATCTAGAACAGTATTGAAATGTCTACTAATGGTCTCACCATAATGTTGAAATTCATCCTGGAGTTTCCTATTCGAATCTGCATGTCCTAATACAAATAAGAAGATATGTGCAACTGCTCCTCAATAGTAACTCCTCTAGTGTCTCAGGAACCCTTGATTTTTTAAACGTCGTACAAGTTTAGAAAGGTTGACAGGTACATACAACAACTATTGTAGCACACCCTCCAGTGACCCCTCAACATGTCCATGGTTTTTTTGGTTAATGGTCATTGGTGCAGTGTGTTCTAAATTCTTGTTTACGTGCATTTTAACATAATCCTCCACACTGCCAATGACACCTATCACTAGAGCTAGCTCCTATTAGTCCAAAATGTCTATGCAAACTTGCAAATCCATTATGCGAACCTAGATAGGGTTTCAATGGAGAACAAATTACATGTTATATTTGAGGGATTACAAAATTGTAGTCAAGGACTAATCAACCCAATTAAAATAAAGGGAGTGACAAATTTAGGAAACTTTACTAAAGGTTACAGAAAATATGGATAAAAATGTATATCAAAAAATCAGAAAGTAATATTAAGAACGAATAAAATCTGTGGTTTTTTATTCTTAAACAACAGAAACAAATATTCACCACTCAACACAACTAATTTTTCTAAGCATTACCAAACAGTAATCAAGGTTTAACTCAAGTAATATTAACAACAAACCACAACTGAATGTTCACAATTAATATTAACAATAAAACCACAACTTAATGTTCCCAATTCAGTCACAAACACCGGCAAGACTTCTTATCGTGCAAGTTTTTTTTTTTTTGAAAAGTAAAGGTTACAGGAAGGAAAATCAATATAAGTGTCATCTTCAAGCAAAAAAAACCCGTAATGTTCAGCCATATTTAGTAAATCAGTGGAAATGTTCCAGCAAAATGTAACACATAAATCACAACAACCATCAAAACCCATTAATAAATCAGGAAACTACTCTTTAAACAAATTAAACATATAAGTCATTTCTTTTCGAATTGCATGTCATTCAAGAAGGCTACATATTACCTAACCCTAGCAACTTTACCCAACGGAGTTCCAGTGCCGCTTCGCAAGGACAAAGGAGAACTATTGTTGGTGAGGGGTGATCGGAGAAGTCACTAACGACAAGTTGAGGTTGGCTGGATGCCCGTTTCTCTGGAGACCGACGCATTAGGTCGGCGACCACGACAAGAATGACGGTGAAGAATGGACTGGTCAGAGAAATGAGTGGATGTAGGGTGGGGTTAAGGGGGAAGCTGGATTTTGGGTTTTTTAAGGGTACTGTTACTCTCCGTACTCAAATTACTTGAATCGGTTAAACTAATTATCATTTTGCCCTTCCCATTATATTTAATACACATTTATCACGTCTCTTAAAATAAGATTTCTGGTTTAATTTTCCTCACTATATTAGTATCAATACCAAGGAAATGTTTGGCGAACTGCCTGAATCCGGCTGGGTAAGTTACCCCAAAAATAATTTCGACAGGGGCGTCCAAGCCAGACGCCCACCTTTTTAAAAAGTAAATAAAAGAAGTAGAAATTTTTACCGTATTCGAACGTAACGGGACGTCTGTTGGCTCCTTTCCTGGCCTCCGAGACATTGTTTTTGATTATTGAGAGGAAAATAAAAAGAGAGTTGTGGTGGAAGAGTGAAATGATGAGAGATATAAGTAAAAAGAAGAGAAAGACAAAACGATAAATGGCACGGACGATTTAAGTAATTCGCGGGCAACGTTTAGCAGTTCAGTTAATTAGTTGGTAATAATGGTATTTAAATGAAATAAGTGTTAATAAGGGACAGTAAGAAGTCAATGGCAAACATGTAATTTCTACAACAAACAATGGCCGAACAACAAAAAATTTACATGAGGCCCACCTTAAAATCAGAAAATCTAACTTTTTTAGCTTTCCAAAGTAAGTGTTGATTGCCAAAAATTGGACACGGTTTTTCGGGAAAACTGGTTCTGATAATTCAGGTTTTAACAAAAAAATGATCTAAACGCACCCTGTGACATTTAATTAATTGAAAAAAATACAAAAAATGGAAAAAAACATTTTCAATAAGTTGGTACGTGAAGTCGTCCAATATTTATATCTCAGTTGACACCGTTGCATCCTTACCTGGCCACCAAACCGCAAACAGAGCTCTTTTCTAGAACTTTTGTGGAGAGAAAGAAAGAGAGAAATGGTGTGCTTCTGCTTCTTGGTGGATCAAAGAAGGGTGATGAGGAGCAGCAAGCCAGTGGCCGGACTCTGTTCAAGGTGCGGCGGCGGTGCAAGAGTTGCAGACATGGAAACATATACAAGGTTCTGCTTCATCCCACTCCATAAGAAGCTTTGGAGGGCCATCTTTTGCACCATCTGTGGTGCTGTTCTCAAGTCCTACACACACATACACATCTCAAGAAGAACACACTGAAGATCCGGCAAGAGTGTCGCGTCAATGAGACGAAGTGTATGTCCCGCAATATATTTGTGCTCGCTATGATGGTAATGAAAATAGAGCAGTTCTTTTTTTGTTTATTTAATTCCTTTGATTTCAAGGTTTGTTTCAATTGAATGATGGGAGCAAAATGGAAAAATCACAAAGAGTGTGTGTGTATATATTTCTATTGTGTGTTGTAGATCTTGTAAAAGTACTATTTCTCAGTAGTGATTTTCAGTCCTCGTGCTTTGGACTGATCGTCTAGTATCTTGAATAAGAGGGTAGTTTGTTGGAAAATATTCGTACCAATTAAATTGATATTTTAGGAAAACCAACAGTGTTGTCTTCCAAGTATGATTTGATCTGATTTTACTTTCTTTTGGAAATTTGGAGTTTTGTGATTCGTAAAAGGTTAAAACGGATCTCTTTTATGCTGATCCACGTCTTTAGAACTCAAGCACCAGGGTAAGATTAATGTAGTTTTTTTCGTGAAGCTGTTAAAACTTTGTATAAACCACTCCGGAGCGTGCTCGAGGAACTATGTTTTTGTAACTAAAATTTATGTTTATAAAATAGACCAAATGAGTATGAGTACTGATCCTTCCAATATCTATGGAGCTAGTTAAAGTTTAAGGATTTGTTAAACTTGGTTTCTCCATTGAATCTTCAAATTGATGCGTTTCTTTAATTAAATATATTGTATTTTTCCTTGCAAAGAGAGTATATTTTGTGCATTATCATGTATTCATATTTACTTTTAATTTCATATCTTTATATGGGACTGCTTCAATGTAAAGGTAATAATAGTAGAATTATTCTCAAAGAGATAGGGATTACAAAGAAAATTGAGTAAATATGTAAATAAAATTACCATAATGTTGTAGTAATAATAACTAGGGAAAGGTAGAACGACGGGGGCAAACGTATATCACTCTCTGCACAAGAAATTTTTAATGTTTGGAGTTTCGTAGATTAATTTTTTTTCCCTTCATATTCATGCTGAAGGTACCGTGCCACAGATTATTAGTGGCTTGGAGAGGTTCAATTTTCCTCTTGAGTAGAGGTCAACTGATAATCGGTAACATCGTAACGAAGATATGAATGATATTTTGAAAGAAAGGAAGCCATACATCACTAAGAATGTATTAATTTGGATTCTTCATTGTCTGATAGAAACTGGTAACACTAACATAGAATATATAATCACACATTGAACTACTGAAGTTGCTTCAACTGTGAGGTCTGTTGCCATTCGTCATTCGGTTCTCCCACCAACCAAAATTTCAGTGTGTACACTTTGCAAAACCTATTCAACACTAATGAATTCCCCATCAAAGAATTATGAACATGTCTTTGATATTTTCAGGTCCCTGAGTTAAGAGCTTCATCCAGTTTCTTATCTTGTCAGACATAAAAAAAAACATTAACCAACGGCAGTGAAGTTGGTGCGAGTCACTATTTGTTGATGCCAATTGGAAACTAATGATGTTGGCTGTAGGATGGATGGAAAAAATAGTCTCGGTTTTACTCTTGTATGCAGTGCCATTTCTCCCTGTGCTACCAATAAATGCCCACATGGCTCTTCAATTTTCTCGTTTTCCTTTAACTTGAATCGGTGGGATTGGCTCCTAGAAATTGAAATATCCAGAAAGAAGTTTTGGAAACTTTATGTAAAGGTCCAAAGTCATCTATACCTCATAGACCTAGGTCTCGTGCCGGCAAAGCACGGCGGCCGGGTCCCACGGCCTGACACCGCTGGCCAGCCAGGATTCGACCGTACCGAGTCGTGCTGGCCGGTCCGTTACCCAGGTCTAATACTGTATCGTCTGAAACAATGGAAAAAAATTTAAACTTTAAAATATAGATATCAAGCACCATAAACGCTATGAAAAACACACACACAAATATATATATATATATAACCGGTGGTGCATTGTATGATACAAGATGTCAAAGGTATGATTACATCAGCAAAAGATATACAACATACATAAATATAATCATAACCACCTCAAAAGCAAGAAAAGCAAGATCTGGTCCGGGTGCTTCCACCCTCAGTCACGACCTCCTAACTACTCTTGCGACCTGAAATGCAACCAACAGACTATGCCTGAGTTTCCCGAAAAGAAACCCCGCATGCCAAACTCCTAAATGTATGAATTAAAACAGTAGCATGACATGATATAAGAAATGCAATACAACACAACTACCACCGTCCAATTGGGTTCTCGGGACCTCTCTCCGAACCACAGTTGACGCAAACAACACAGGTCTCAAGGTCCTCACACCCAACCCCACAACAACTCGTGCACACAAGGCACCTGCCGGAAAATCATCGGGCACGGGTCTCAAGGGTCCTCACACCCCAACCCCACAACAACTCGGGCACACAAGGTACCTGCCAGAAAATCATCGACCACAGGTCTCAAGGGTCCTCACACCCCAACCCCACAACAATTTGGGCACACAAGTCACCCGCTCCTCAGACCCACAACCACGATCTCTCTCAGGCCGGAATAACCGTATCGTCGCCCCAAAAAGGTCGGGGATCCTGCCCTCAATCAGATCAAAACCACAACATCACAATGCAATCGATACAAAACTGGGCAGAAACGGTCGACTGAACACCACAACCGATCGACCGAAACCCCACAACTATTCTGGTTCCAACCGAAATAATAACCAACCTGTCGAACGGCAAACGAGACCCATTTGACCTAAAACATCTAGTAAAAACCTCCATCTGCACAAAGTGCACAAACGGTCGAACAAAAAGACAAACCGGTCGACCGAAAACTACCAGTAAAACTCGAGATCGATTCAAACTACATCGGTCGACCGAAACAATAAATGGTCGAACAAACTTTAAGTTAACATAAGTCGTCGGTTGAACGAGGTCACAGGGGGTCGACTGTTTTGTGGTCTACACCCCTAACCAATATAAAACAGTATTTCGGTCGAACGACAAAGGGGTCCCGTTCAACTGAAAACTCCCAGAGCCTACATCTTTTTGCTCAAAATGCATAACCAGTCGACTTCCCAAGGGTATCGTTCGACCGGTGCGAGAGATCAACGCCCAAATACACTACAACCGGTCGACCGAAACGAGCATCGATCGACCGAAACAGAGCAGAAACTCTGTTGCACAACTCCGACGAGCCTTTCGACCTACCGTCGACAACTCCCACACTCACTCTAGCTTAGGTGAGCATAAAAGTAAAGCTTGACATACCTTCAAGGCTTGTAGAAGCTTTGAAGATCAACGGTGAGCGTTTCCTCACAAAACTCCTCTTCTCCGACGAACTCCTCGAACCCGATCACCTCAACTCTGGCAAACGTCCGAGCTTCTCCTTGCTTCGCCGATCACCATGCCACGCCGACTCCCAAGGGCTTGAAGAGAAAATGATTGAGAGAGAAATGAGCGGGTGAGAGAGGAGACGAGTAAGAGAGAGAGAGAGAGAGAAAATCAAATCTTTATATAAACCTTTCCCAACCAATCTCAGCCATCCAAACCAAATCTCTCCAATCACCCACCTAAACACCAATTAACCACTAATTAGATATTAGGATCTCACAAATACCTTATAGGACGTGTTAGAACCCAAACCCTCGTTAGGGTTAATCTTGGATTAAGGAGGATTAGAGTTGGCTTTGCATGGGGAGGCGTGGTGTGCATGGGGAAGGGGAAGGAGGCGAGCACTGTGCGCGTGAGGAGAGGGTGATGGATTGTGCGTAGGGCACTGTAGCAAGGAGATGGTTTATATTGCGTTTTCTCTCTCTTCCTATCTCATTTCACTTCTACCCTCATTCGTTCCTCTCCTTCTTGCGACCAGAGGGTGCTCGGGAGCTTCCAGCGGCATGAGGCGTGCGGAGGACGTGCGCGAGGACGTCACCGAAGGCAACGAGCGCGAGCGGAGCTCCGGCGGTTGCGTTGTCTTCTTCGAGGTATGTCGACTTGATAGTGTGGTTTTGTGGTTCCTAACCCTCGTGGGAGGGTTGTGTTGGTCGGACGGGGAGGTCGGAGACCTCTCCGACGTGTTTTCCCGTGAAAACCTCGGCTGGCGCGAGGTAGGAGACGACCAACGGTCGACCGGACCGTTCGGGCGGTCGACCGAATGCATGTAGTTTTGCCTGCCTGTTGTGTTTCGGTCGACCGGGGTCTTGTGTTCGGTCGACCGGAACTTAAGTTATTGGATTATTATGCATGTTTGTTCGAGCGTTGCTTGTTGTCGGTCTTCCGTTTTATGACGTAGAATATTAGGTTGACCCTGTCTGTTTTCGGTCGACCGAGACCCCTGAGTCGGTCGACTGTTAGATTCGATTTTATGTTGACCAGACTCCAGATTTTGACCTCGTTCGGTCGACCGGTTTTAGAACTTTGTTCGACCGTTGGGGGGTTCTGTTTTGAGCGCAGCGGTAGACCGTTTTAGGAGTACGGTCGACCGATTCCTTTCTGGAACCGGTCGACCGAATCACCTCTGTCGGTCGACCGTTTGGCCCCTGGACAGAATTCCTGGTTCCTTTTTGAATGCCAACTTTGTCCACGGAAACCCGTGTCCTCGCCTTGTGCGTGAGCCGGGAGGTGACGGTGGGCGCGTTACACGTGCCTGCCCAGGGACCGCCGTGTGGAAAAGTGTGGGCTTTCGGGACACGTCACCTCCATGTATGGACCGTGACTAAGTTGATGGATTGATTGGACTCATTGTAGTATAGCAGGCCTGAGGGATCGCGGATCCCGATGTTTGATGTTTGTGCGGGCACGCAACTGGCGTTGGGTGAGGTGACTACCGGCCCACGGGCTACGGAGGTCGCTGCCCTGCTTTTATAGCGGCGCGGTTGGTGTTTGCGGCTCGAGGAGCCTGATGACCTGGCAGACTTCGGTCTGGACCCGTCCGATGTTGTGCCGGACGTTGTGATGGACCACCGATGTTGTGCCGGTGATGCCACCGAGGTTGTGCCGGCGATGATGATTGTTGGGACGAGGCTGTTCCGGCTATGTTGATTCCTCGACTGGGCACCTATCGAGATGTTGTTGTTATACCTTCCGGGCAACGGCCCCGTTGGTCCCTGTGGCTCCGACCACTGATATTTGCAGATATGTATTCTATCGGCGCGCAGGCGTGACAGAGGCTCCCTGCCGAACCCTTGAGTAGTGTAGCCGCGTGTGGAGGGTGCGATGTCGCGTGCTGTAAGGCTGCATGTGCCTGCAGTAGGTCTCCTCGGGAGACTCGTTGTTGACTGTCGGACTGATGTCCTGTTTTACCCTTCGGGGGAACTGTTTTCCATTTCTGTCGATGTCATGACACGCTACTAGTATGATAGGTTCATTTGTGTAATGCATGCATATAGGTGAGTTGGCATACGGGGTTTCCTTCTGGAAACTCAGGCATTGTTGTTGCATCTTTTTCAGGACCGCAGTAGGTCCAGTGGGGTGGTGATCGGCCGGCGCGCGCATTTGGAGTCGGATCCTCTAGTCGGACCACTGAGGTCAACATGATTACATTTATCTTCCTTTGTCGTTTTGTTGTAATCATGTATTCATTTTGGCAAACTCTGATGTATTCTGGTGCACCGCTATTTGTTTATGAGAAGTAACAGTCTCGCCTTTGATTATTGTGCTCTTTGTCTTGATTATGAATTTTAAAAAAAATTCCGCTGTATCGGGATGTTACAATTTGGTATCAGAGCGGTCGATTCCTATGCGGTTCCCAATGAAATCACCCTTGCAGTAATAGGATTCATGCATTTTATCTTTTAGCATGCATACATGGATGAAGTTGTGATTGTTTCTTCTGTCAGATGGCACCTAGGCGCGTGAGGAGTTCTCCAAGCGATCGTGACCCCAGTGACGACACTTCTGGTGCTCATTGGGATAGGTTGGGCGAGTTTCTGGAGCGTCAGGCAGCTCAGAGCGCCCAGGGCGGAGTGGGAGCTGAGCACGATCGATTCATGCGTCAGCACCCACCGACTTTTGATGGCAGGAGGGCCCCAGAGGTTGCGGAGGATTGGATCTTCAGGATGGAGAAGATCTTCCGCGCTATTGGAGTAGCACCTGAGAGGATGGTGGAGCTGGCCACCTATGTGTTCGATGGCGAGGCCGCCAACTGGTGGAGGTCCACATCCACGGTGTTGTTTGATGACCGTGTGGATGTCAGCTGGGAGGAGTTCTTAGAGGTGTTTCATGAGCAGTACTTACCCCAGCATGCCAGGGATCAGAAGAGGGAGGAGTTTATGTCACTGGAGCAGAGGGAGATGACTCTGGCGAGCTACATCAGCAGGTTCAACGCCTTGGAGCGTTACTGCCCAAAGATTTGTGTGACCCCAGAGCAGCGGGCGAGGAAGTTCGTGAAGGGACTGAGACAGCCGCTTCGATCTCGGGTGATCAACAGCATGCCGCAGACCCTTGCAGATGCGGTGAAGCATGCTACGATCATAGAGCAATACCAGAGGGAGTGTCTTCAGGAGGCGAGGAAGGCACCAGTGAGCACCGGTAGCCGGTCGCGGAGCAGGAAACTCGGGCAAGAGGCCCAGGTTTGATGGAGGAGGAGCACGTCAGTCTGGAGCGTGCACTTACTGCGGGAGGTTTCATCCAGGACAGGAGTGTCCCCGTCGGACTGGAGCATGCATGGGTTGCGGTCAGATGGGGCATTTTTTCCGTGATTATCCTCAGAGGCAGGGAGAGCCGAGCAGGAGGACAGGACCACCAGCAGTAGGCAGAGGCGGAGGCAGCCGATCAGTTGTTTCACCGGGCCAGGGCAGGAAGACCGGGCGAGTCTTCACTATTCAGGCTGAGGAGGCGAGGGACTCCAACACCGTCGTGGAAGGTACACTTTTTGTTTCTGGTTTGGTTGCTCGGGTGCTGTTTGATTGCGGCGCCACTCACTCCTTCATTTCGGAGAAGTTTGCTGGCGAGTTGGGTCGGACCCCTGTGCTGCTGACTGATGTTTTGGAGGTCAGCACGCCCATGGGTGAGGTGGGCACTGTGGGGAGTTTTTAACCCGGCACCACAGTTGCTTCGGGAGACCATGATTTTCCGGCAGATCTGGTCTTGTTACCGATGGAGGATTTCGACGTCATACTGGGGATGGACTGGCTGTCACAGTACGACGTGTGAGTCTTTTGCCGTAAGAAGAAGATCCTGATTCCGATGGAGGGCTTGCCAGATGTTCTGATCAGAGGTGCGAGGAGCAGAGGGGGTCGTCTGATTGTGTCTGCGGTTAAGGCATAGAGACTGATACAGCAGGGATGCAGAGCGTTTGTGGCCACGCTGGTAGTTCCTGATCCTGAGACGAGGAGGCTGGAGGATATAGAGGTTGTGCAGGAGTTTCCAGATGTGTTTGCAGCAGAGATTCCAGCGTTACCGCCGCACCGAGAGATCGAGTTCGGCATCGAGTTGGTTGCGGGTATGATGCCTCAGTCAAAGGCACCGTATCGTATGGCACCTGCTGAGTTGACAGAGCTGAAGAAGCATATGCAGGAGTTGATGGAGTCCGGGTTCATTCGACCGAGTGTTTCTCCATGGGGAGCGCCTGTGCTCTTCGTGAAGAAGAAGGATGGATCGTTGCGGATGTGCATTGACTACAGGATGCTGAATAAGGTTACCGTTAGGAACCGGTACCCTTTGCCCAGGATTGATGATTTGTTTGATCAGTTGCAGACGGCGAGAGTGTTCTCGAAGATCGATCTACGTTCGGGTTATCATCAGTTGCGGATCAGGGAGGCAGATGTTCAGAAGACAGCCTTCAGGACACGGTACGACCACTACGAGTTCTTGGTGATGCCATTTGGACTGACGAATGCACCTGCAACATTCATGGATTTGATGAATAGGACCTTCCAGCCGTACCTTGACAGATTTGTCGTGGTGTTCGTGGATGACATCTTAGTATACTCGCCGGACAGGGAGCAACATCGAGAGCACCTGAGGATTTTGCTTGGCATCTTGAGGGATCAACAGCTTTATGCCAAGTACACGAAGTGCGAGTTTTGGTTGGATCAGGTGGCTTTTCTGGGACATATTGTGTCACCTGATGGGATATCGGTAGATCCGGCGAAGGTCGAGGCAGTGACGCAGTGGAGAGCCCCGACGAGCGTGACGGAGATCAGGGGTTTTGTTGGACTGGCAGGGTATTACAGACGGTTTATCCAGGATTTCTCCAGACTTGCATCGCCGCTGACAACATTGACGCAGAAGGGCATCAAGTTTGTTTGGTCCCAGAAGTGCGAGGACAGCTTCCAGGAGCTGAAGAGGCGATTGACGACAACACCTATTCTGACTCTACCGAGTGGCAATGGAGGTTATGTGATATACAGCAATGCATCAGGGATAGGCTTGGGTTGTGTTCTGATGCGGCATGGTAAGGTGGTCACGTACGCTTCGAGGCAGCTAAAGGTGCACGAGAAGAACTACCCTACTCACGATCTGGAGTTGGCAGCGGTAGTTCACGCATTGAAGACCTGGCGACACTATCTGTATGGCGAGCAGTTCGAGGTCTTCACAGATCATCAGAGCCTGAAGTATTTGTTCTCGCAGAAGGAGCTGAATATGAGGCAGCGCAGATGACTTGAGTTCATTAAGGACTACGACTTCACCATTTCCTATCATCCGGGGAAGGCGAATTCGGTTGCAGACGCGCTGAGCAGGAAGGTGGAGGTGTCAGTTGCGAGTCTGTGCATCCAGAAGTGGAGACTACTCGAGGCATTGTCAGAGTGGAGACCATTCACAGAGGGTTCAGAGGGAGCAGTGATTGTTGGGCTTCGGGTGGAGCCGCAGACGGTCTCACGGGTGGTTCAGGCTCAGCAGGGGGATGATGAGTTAGCTGGTCTGCTACAGTTAGCTTCCATAGATGGATCAGACTTCAGTGTGGGGGTTGATGGTGGTTTGAGGTTCAGGAGTCGGATCTGGGTGCCGAAGTTCGATGGGCTGAGAGATGACATCATGGAGGAGGCACACAGAGCTAGATACACCATTCATCCGGGGAGCACGAAGATGTATAAGGATCTGCAGCGGAACTTCTGGTGGAAGGGCATGAAGAGGGACATTGCAGAGTTTGTGGAGCGATGCTTGGTCTGTCAGCAGGTGAAGATTGAGCATCAGATGCCAGCAGGACCGATGCAGTGTATTGAGCTTCCTGAGTGGAAGTGGGAGCACGTGATGATGGATTTTGTCACGGGATTGCCGAAGACGAGGAGATTCCACGACGCGATTTGGGTGATATTCGATCGACTGACCAAGTCGGCGCACTTCTTAGCGATCAGGACCACGTTGCCTTTGGAGGGTCTGGCTAAGTTGTACGTGGAGGAGATAGTCAGGTTGCATGGAGTGCCAGTGAGCATCATCTCCGATCGAGATCCTCGATTCACTTCCAGATTTTGGGGGAGTCTGCAGCAGGCTTTGGGGACGCGTCTGAGGTTCAGTGCAGCGTTTCATCCGCAAACTGATGGTCAGTCAGAGAGGACGATTCAGACCTTGGAGGATATGCTGAGAGCATGCACACTGGATTGGGCAGGGCACTGGGATGAACACTTGCCGCTGATAGAGTTCGCCTACAACAACAGCTACCACTCGAGTATTGGGATGGCACCGTACGAGGCGTTGTACGGGAGGCCTTGCAGATCGCCGGTATGCTGGAGTGATGTGGGCGAGAGGCAGTTAGTGGGGCCAGAGATCGTGCAGACGTATGCAGAGAAGGTGGATGTGATCAGGAGGAGACTGGCCACAGCACAGAGCAGGCAGAAGAGTTATGCAGATCGACGCCGACGAGTGCTGAGTTTCGAGGTGGGCGACCATGTGTTTCTGAAGATTTCCCCAGCCCGAGGTGTGATGAGGTTTGGGAAGAAGGGGAAGTTCAGTCCGAGGTATGTGGGGCCGTTTGAGATCCTCGACCGAGTTTGAGAGCTTGCCTACCAGATTGCATTGCCGCCGCAGTTTTCGGGTCTTCACAACGTCTTCCATGTATCGATGCTGAGGAAGTACGTTGCAGATCCGGCTCACGTTATCGAGATAGCAGTGCCAGAGATTCAGAAGGACTTGTCGCTCGAGGAGAGGCCAGTCGAGATTGTTGATCGCATGGATCACCAGCTCAGGAGGAGGACCATCCCGATGGTGAAGGTCAGGTGGCAGCATCACAGCGAGCGCGAGGCCACTTGGGAGATCGAGGAGGAAGTCAGAAGGCAGTATCCAGAGCTTTTCGGTGAGTAGTTTGCTTTGATTTCGGGACGAAATCCTTTTAAGTTGGGTGGATTGTTAGAACCCAAACCCTCGTTAGGGTTAATCTTGGATTAAGGAGGATTAGAGTTGGCTTTGCATGGGGAGGCATGGTGTGCATGGGGAAGGGGAAGGAGGCGAGCACAGTGCGCGTGAGGAGAGGGTGATGGGTTGTGCGTAGGGCACTGTAGCAAGGAGATGGTTTATATTGCATTTTCTCTCTCTTCCTCTCTCATTTCTCATTTCACTTCTACCCTCATTCGTTCCTCTCCTTCTTGAGACCAGAGGGTGCTTGGGAGCTTCCAGCGGCGTGAGGCGTGCGGAGGACGTGCGCGAGGACGTCACCGAAGGCAACGAGCACGAGCGGAGCTCCGGCGGTTGCGTTGTCTTCTTCGAGGTATGTCGACTTGATAGTGTGGTTTTGTGGTTCCTAACCCTCGTGGGAGGGTTGTGTTGGTCGGACGGGGAGGTCGGACGTGTTTTCCCGTGAAAACCTCGGCTGGCGCGAGGTAGGAGACGACCAACGGTCGACCGGACCCTTCGGGCGGTCGACCGAATGCATGTAGTTTTGCCTGCCTGTTGTGTTTCGGTCGACCGGGGTCTTGTGTTCGGTCGACCGGAACTTAAGTTATTGGATTATTATGCATGTTTGTTCGACCGTTGCTTGTTGTCGGTCGACCGTTTTATGACGTAGAATATTAGGTTGACCCTGTCTGTTTTCGGTCGACCGAGACCCCTAAGTCTGTTGACCGTTAGATTCGATTTTATGTTGACCAGACTCCGGATTTTGACCTCGTTCGGTCGACCGGTTTTAGAACTTTGTTCGACCGTTGGGGGGTTCTATTTTGAGCGCAGCGGTAGACCGTTTTAGGAGTACGGTCGACCGATTCCTTTCTGGAACCGGTCGACCGAATCACCTCTGCCGGTCGACCGTTTGGCCCCTGGACAGAATTCCTGGTTCCTTTTTGAATGCCAACTTTGTCCACGGAAACCCGTGTCCTCGCCTTGTGCGTGAGCCGGGAGGTGACGGTGGGCGCGTTACGCGTGCCTGCCCAGGGACCGCCGTGTGGAAAAGTGTGGGCTTTCGGGACGCGTCACCTCCATGTATGGACCGTGACTAAGTTGATGGATTGATTGGACTCATTGTAGTATAGCAGGCCTGAGGGATCGCGGATCCCGATGTTTGATGTTTGTGCGGGCACGCAACTGGTGTTGGGTGAGGTGACTACCGGCCCACGGGCTACGGAGGTCGCTGCCCTGCTTTTATAGCGGCGTGGTTGGTGTTTGCGGCTCGAGGAGCCTGATGACCTGGCAGACTTTGGTCTGGACCCGTCCGATGTTGTGCCGGACGTTGTGATGGACCACCGATGCTGTGCCGGTGATTTTGCCGAGGTTGTGGCGGCGATGATGATTGTTGGGCCGAGGCTGTTCCGGCTATGTTGATTCCTCGACTGGGCACCTATCGAGATGTTGTTGTTATACCTTCCGGGCGACGGCCCCGTTGGTCCCTGTGGCTCCGACCACTGATATTTGCAGATCTGTATTCTATCGGCGCGCAGGCGTGACAGAGGCTCCCTGCCGAACCCTTGAGTAGTGTAGCCGCGTGTGGGGGGTGCGATGTCGCGTGCTATAAGGCTGCATGTGCCTGCAGTTGGTCTCCTCGAGAGACTCGTTGTTGACTGTCGGACTGATGTCCTGTTTTACCCTTCGGGGGAACTGTTTTCCATTTCTGTCGATGTCATGACACGCTACTAGTATGATCGGTTCATTTGTGTAATGCATGCATATAGGTGAGTTGGCATACGGGGTTTCCTTCTGGAAACTCAGGCATTGTTGTTGCATCTTTTTCAGGACCGCAGTAGGTCCAGTGGGGTGGTGATCGGCCGGCGCGCGCATTTGGAGTCGGATCCTCTAGTCGGACCACTGAGGTCAACATGATGACATTTATCTTCCTTTGTCGTTTTGTTGTAATCATGTATTCATTTTGGCAAACTCTGATGTATTCTGGTGCACCGCTATTTGTTTATGAGAAGTAACAGTCCCGCCTTTGATTATTGTGCTCTTTGTCTTGATTATGAATTTTAAAAAAATTTCCGCTGTATCGGGATGTTACAATTTGGTATCAGAGCGGTCGATTCCTATGCGGTTCCCAATGAAATCACCCTTGTAGTAATAGGATTCATGCATTTTATCTTTTAGCATGCATACATGGATGAAGTTGTGATTGTTTCTTCTGTCAGATGGCACCTAGGCGCGTAAGGAGTTCTCCAAGCGATCGCGACCCCAGTGACGACACGTCTGGTGCTCATTGGGATAGGTTGGGCGAGTTTCTGGAGCGTCAGGCAGCTCAGAGCGCCCAGGGCGGAGTGGGAGCTGAGCACGATCGGTTCATGCGTCAGCACCTGCCGACTTTTGATGGCAGGAGGGCCCCAGAGGTTGCGGAGGATTGGATCTTCAGGATGGAGAAGATCTTCCGCGCTATTGGAGTAGCACCTGAGAGGATGGTGGAGCTGGCCACCTATGTGTTCGATGGCGAGGCCGCCAACTGGTGGAGGTCCACATCCACGGTGTTGTTTGATGACCGTGTGGATGTCAGCTGGGAGGAGTTCTTAGAGGTGTTTCATGAGCAGTACTTACCCCAGCTTGTCAGGGATCAGAAGAGGGAGGAGTTTATGTTACTGGAGCAGAGGGAGATGACTCTGGCGAGCTACATCAGCAGGTTCAACGCCTTGGAGCGTTACTGCCCAGAGATTTGTGTGACCCCAGAGCAGCGGGCGAGGAAGTTCGTGAAGGGACTGAGACAGCCGCTTCGATCTCGGGTGATCAACAGCATGCCACGGACCCTTGCAGATGCGGTGAAGCATGCTACGATCATAGAGCAAGACCAGAGGGAGTGTCTTCAGGAGGCGAGGAAGGCACCAGTGAGCACCGGTAGCCGTGTAGCCGGTCGCGGAGCAGGAAACTCGGGCAAGAGGCCCAGGTTTGATGGAGGAGGAGCACGTCAGTCTGGAGCGTGCACTTACTGCGGGAGGTTTCATCCAGGACAGGAGTGTCCCCGTCGGACTGGAGCATGCATGGGTTGCGGTCAGATGGGACATTTTGTCCGTGATTATCCTCAGAGGACAATCAAATTCACGAAATGGACTTCTCGTCCATTTCTTTGATAGTCAAATTCCTTAACATACTTTCTATTTTTAATATAATTGAAAATTCAAACCTTTCACTTCGATCTATGATGCAAGTAATCAATGAACATTCAAAAACAAAAAATTGTATATACATTTTCGACAAGATCAAGACAAAGATAAAAATGAATGCCTGATATTTGTCGGTCTCTTGATCTTACAGCCCATGATTATCATAATTTTTGAATCAAAGATATAATTGAAAACCTCAAGTAAACGGAAGGGATCCCAGTTATTTTCAACACTTAACTCTTTGTTTCATTGATAAATTTGTTTGCTTTCCACATATTCATTGTTCTTTCCTGAATTTTTCATATTGTTCTTCACGAATACTCCTTATTTTATTTTTTACAAAACAAAAGTCAAATTGCATCAAATTAATTTGGTTAAAATTTGTATCATTTGTTATGAAATATGTACAAATTTCAATCAAATTAAATACAATTTCGAACTGCATATATAGTATAAAAAAGATGAGGACTATTCGTGAAAAACAACATGAAAAATTCAAGGATAACAATGAATATGTTAGTGTTATAAAATGAAAGCTAAGGGGTGTATAAGTAACATTTCTTTTTGGAAATTAGAATAACAAAGATACATTATATTTATGGTTTTGGAGCAGTAGTGTGAGAAGTGTTTTAGAAATGGTTGTTTTGACCAACTTTCTATTACGAGTCACTTCTCGTACATAATACTTTTTATGTAATTTTGTTAAATATTGATACAAATGTTTGATTATAATAGTGGATTTTTTTATTTTCAAAAGTACTTTCATTTTTTTGTTATTAAAAGTTTTTTTTTTATAATATATATTTATTAAGTCATTTAATAGGTTTATGCATAACTGTTAACTCTCCTGCACTTTCCCTTTATTTTCTGCGTGGGAACATGAGAAAATAAATCCCAAAATTTCTATATATTTAAGATTCCAAGGAAAAGAGGAAATATATGGTCAAAAGGACATTGTTTTTCTTTTTTCTTGGTTTTCTGATGCACACACCCTTGAAGTTATTTTTTTAAAGTTTTTTTCCAAATAGTCACCCGAAGTGTCATTGGGGGTAGTCTGGTTATCAAGTCTCTTGACTCTTGTATCATACCAGTATCGCAGTGTCATCCACTAAACTACTTCCACGAGATATACTACCCAAGAATGGAATTAGGAAGAAAGTATGGTTATATATAAAGCAAAAGTTGATAAATTGTATTTTAGCATTGTTGATTATCTGTATGGAAAGGTCCTCAAATTAAGCTGCTTATTTATTAACTGGACAATGGCAATGTCAGGAATTTAGATCACACTATCAAGGAATTGGAATTCTAAATAGGATGTCTAAATATTGTAAATTGGTTGATTGATTTGATTTATAATTTGATTTTATGTTTGATTATGTAAGTTTGATCTATAACTATAAGTAGGTAATAGATTATAGATGTTTTTGTACGACGTTAATTGTGCAATAATTTAATCGCCTTAATTTCCATGTTTATCCAAATAAGGTAAATGTATACAAATCACACCATTAACCGATCATGAATTCTTAATCCCACATTTACATCAATAGAAAGTTCGACAACATTTGTACAACATGTATCCCTCCCTCAGTTTAACATCCATATGATATGACCATATATGTTAGATCCCTAACCTAGGGTTAGTGGGCTAATGATGTTTAAGGAGGGGGTTTGCATAGGGAAGGTGTGCGTGAACAGTGGGGTCGTGGGGAGTATGGGTTGGGGTGTAGGGTGATGGTGTAGGGTGAGGGTGAGGTGATGGGGTGTTGGGTTATTTAAGTGAATCTCTCTCCCTCTCTCTCTCTTTCCCTTACTTGCTCTCTCTCTCACTCCCTCTCCATTTTCTGTCCGGCGACCAGAGGAGGAAGAAGGCTCGGAGGTTCCGGCGTGAGGAGGCCGTCGCGGGGAAGAGGACGCGCGTGAGAAGGACGGAGGCGTGAGCATTGCTCCGGCGTTTCGTCGTCTTCATTTGAGGTATGCCGCTCCTTAGTGTGGTTTGTTTGTTGACCCTCATGTGAGGGATGCGTTGGTCGAGTCGGGGGAGGTCGGAGACCTCTCCGGCGACGCATTTCTTCGTAAAACCTCGGTTGGCGCGAGGTTGAAGACGACCAACGGTCGACCGGATCCTTCGGGCGGTCGACCGTTTTAGCACTGTTTGCCCGACTTTAACCTTCACCGGTCGAACGATGTCTTGGGGCGGTCGACCGGTAGTGCATTATTGCTGGTGAGTTGGGATTTTTTCTACCTGTTGTCGGTCGACCGGTCCTTGTTGTGTTCGACCGGAAATTAAGTGTACCTGTTAGTTTTGCATGATTTGTTCGATCGATTTCATGTGACGTTCGACCGATCGTTTGTTGTTCGACCGTTGGAGGTTTGCGTTCGACCGATTGTATGACTTAGAATAATAGGTTGACCCTGTCTGTTTTCGGTCGACCGAGACCCCTGAGTCGGTCGACCGATAGAGTTGAATTTAATGTTGACCAGACTCCGGATTTTGACCTCGTTCGGTCGACCGGTTTTAGACCTTTGTTCGACCGTTGGGGGGTTCTGTTTTGAGCGCAGCGGTAGACCGTTTTAGGAGTACGGTCGACCGATTCCTTTCTGGAACCGGTCGACCGAATCACCTCTTCCGGTCGACCGTTTGGGCCCAGGACAGAATTCCTGGTTCCCTTTTTGAACGCCAACTTTGTCCACGGAAACCCGTGTCCTCGCCTTGTGCGTGAGCCGGGAGGTGACGGTGGGCGCGTGATGCGTGCCTGCCCAGGGACCGCCGTTGGGAAGAGTGTGGGTGTTCGGGACGCGTCACCTCCATGTATGGACCGTGACTTTTGAGATGATTGTTGGCACTTTGTAGTATAGCAGGCCTGAGGGATCGCGGATCCCAGTGTCGATGTTGTGCGGGCACGCAACTGGCGTTGGGTGAGGTGACTACCGGCCCACGGGCTACGGAGGTCGCTGCCCTGCTTTTATAGCGGCGCGGTTGGTGTTCGCGGCTCGAGGAGCCCGATGACCTGGCAGACTTCGGTCTGGACCCGTCCGATGCTGTGCCGGACGTTGTGATGGACCACCGATGCTGTGCCGGTGATGCCGCCGAGGTTGTGCCGGCGATGATGATTGTTGGGCCGAGGTTGTGCCGGCTATGTTGTTTTCCTCGGCTGGGCACCTACCGAGATGATGTTGTTATACCTTCCGGGCGACGGCCCCGTTGGTCCCTGTGGCCCCGACCACTGAGATTTACAGATCTGTTTCTATCGGCGCGTAGACGTGACAGAGGCTCCCTGCCGAACCCTTGAGTAGTGTAGCTGCGTGTGGGGGGTGCGATGTCGTGGGCTGCTAGACTGCATGTGCCTGCAGTAGGTCTCTTCGGGAGACCCGATGATTGATTGTCGGACTGATGTCCTGTTTTACCCTTCGGGGGAACTGTTTTCCATTTCTGTTGATGTCATGACATGCTACTAGTATGATAGGTTCATTATGTGATGCATGCATATAGGTGAGTTGGCATACGGGGTTTCCTTCTGGAAACTCAGGCATTGTTGTTGCATCTTTTTCAGGATCGCAGTAGGTCCGGGTGGGTGGTGACCGAGGACGGAGCGCTTTGGAGTCGGATCCTCTTCGGCAGTTGCTAGACCGTACGACTACTTGTATTCTATTCCATTGTATCAGTATTGTAGTTGTATTTCTTTTGGAAAACTCCTTGTATTTTGGGTGCACCCGGATTTATATATTTATATATTAGTGACGTTCCCGCGTGAGTTGTCTGTTATGTTGGTTATTTTGAAATTTTAAATCTTCCGCTGTTTCGGGACGTTACAATATATATGTCACTCAAGTTGAGACGTGTAAAAGACTCCCTAATTCATGTTGTTCCTCATTAAATGAGGCCCATCTACCATCCAGTAAGAGCAATGTGTAAATCCTTCTTCCAGTGATGGGAAACGCCATTGAAGTGTTAATAATAGAAATGAAGGATATTCATGAAGTTGCAGTGCTCTTTGTCAGAGGTATTATAATGATTTAATATGTTACCAACCCCTACTTTCTTTAATTTCCATACACTAGTTCAAGTCTTTATTTGTTGGAGCCAGACAGAGCAATATCTGTATTCTATCTCGCCATTTATGTAATTACATAACGGTGTAGGGTGGGACATGTGGGTAATTTTAATGTTCACTCCTAATGGTTACCGTCCTGCCTCAAATAAATGGGTAAATGAGACGGAACAGAGTGGAAATCCAGTAACAGAAATTGCCTTCTTTAGAGGTCCCGCCAAATTGACGGACTATACATGCTGTCATATTAACCTTTTTGGTAGGTCGTTGGGTCTTAAATTGATTGAATTTGTCTAATTTAGTGTATGTTTATATTTGAGAATCAGAGTGTTGTATCAGGCCGAATCAAAGATTTCAACAGGAGAACTACGATAAGTAGTGGCGGAACAAGGATTCTCATTGGGGTGGGGCTTAAATTAAGAAAAAATTATCTTCATTTATATGATTTGAAAAGTTTCAATTTTTTCTCAAAACAAGATTACGTATTCCACAAAATTACAGTTGATCACAATGAGTCATTGTTTTTGGAAAATTATACATGATTTGCTTCGCTGCTAAATTTGTCAAATAATTTTTTCTTGATGTGAGTCATTAAGTTGCCGTTCAATCAACAATCCTACACATTCAATTGAGCAAATGGTTCCTCACAATATTCATTGCTGAAAAAGATCTTCAGTTGTTTCAGTTGTTGTGTTTGTGACTGAAAATGTCAAAGTCAATCTTTGGAATAAGGACACCAAGGTAAACAAAAGATTTTTCTTCTTATCTATCATCTTCTCTTCTAAAACACTTATTCATTCCAAATTACAAAAAAACCTCAAAACTACTCATGTCTAAGATGTGTGTGAAGTTAATATAAACAAGTACAAAGCGTAACGCTGGAGGTCTTTTAATTTTGATCGGATTTCAATTGTTTGGAACTTTTGGTTTAGATAAGAATGAGAAAAAAGAAGTTAAGAACAATAAGGCAAAGAGAAAGTTATATATGGAGCAATAAGGTTTTGATTCTTATAATACGGTAATTAGTGTTAATGTTACAATCTCAACCATTTTACTTCATGAATAGAAAAAATGATCTAAATTATTCCTTTTTTCTATGTAAAAAGCTATGTTACCTTATGATTTCATTCGAATTTGGGATTTTAAAAATCTAATAAGAGTAAATTTACACACAAAAAAATAAGATTTTTATTGCACATGGTACTATTTCATTGAACTTTTGCTTAACTTAATGTGGAACTTCAACTCCTGCATGCCTCACCCTGATTCCACATAGTACTAGTTTTTGTGGAAACTTCGCAAAATTTAGTATGGAGCTTGAGCTCTCACATGCCCCACTCTGGTTCGCCTCTGACAACAATAAGAGAACTAACTTATTGTATATGTTTCCAAACCAGCCAAATTTTCTTTTAAAATTATACAATTTTTTTTCAAAGCTAGAAACTCGCTAGACGTTCACCGAGCTACTAAAGCACGTTTGAATTGCGTCAAAATTCATGCAATAGATTCCTTATATTACAGAAGTATAGTTAGATCACATAGATTTGTGTAATCTAGTTATAGTAAACCAAGTTTCTTCCGGCTGACAGCAATTATAATTTACTAAGTAGTACGGTAAAAACTAAGACCCTTCAAATTTTTACTTCAAGTTGGTTGTTGGGATTATATGTTAAACTTATATATGCTAGATTTTCTGCCATAACTGTTGATCACTAATTAAATATCTATCTAGGTTCTAGAACATAAATAACGTAAAGCATATTCTGCACATTCCATCTTCCTGTGAACCTATAATTAAAGTTACCGTCCAATTAATTTTCAGGAGAATATCAATTGCAAAGATTGCAACGATCAACTGCATGAAAGTGTCTTCGATGGCAATATTTTCGGAAAAGTCGTCAAAATCTGACCTGCGTTGGGTATCGTCCAATTCAATCCTTATCCAAATCTCAATGAGGCCTAAAAATCTAAATCGGGCTGCAATCGATAGATATCCAACTTCGAAAGAGGACGGATATGAAGTTAGAATTATGTTTCATTAATTTCAACAATTAGAACTATGTAGCGTAAAATAATTTCATTAATTTAATTAAAGTACTTATCCATTACATGAGTTAATAAGTAGTTATGGATGATGGTTATTTGATGAAGAAATCTGTCCATTAAAAACTCTATAAATAAAAGAATGGTCTAAAAGGTTGCCCAAATACTATTTTTACTCTAATTACTCTCAAACTCGATGGTTCTTTTGTTCCATCGTTTTGGTTTGGGAAACCGTTGAAGACCACTTCCTCAAGATTTCGCTTCTACTTTGCGTTCTTCAAGATGTCTTTGACATCTAGTTGTAAGTATTTCTTTTATACTATTTTATACAGAATTTAGTAGTACATCTTGGTTATTTGATTATGTTCTTGATGTTTAGAATATACTTATGTCTAACATTTGGTATCAGAGTCAAAATAAATTCATATAAAATACAATAATGTTGAACTATTTTAATTAATAGCTTTACGTTGATATTTTCTGGAATTATTTTCTCATTAATATCATTCGATTCGTCTGGAATCAGTTTTTTATAATGATCAATAATTGAATTTGTGTAACTTCCTCTGTGGGAATCGTCCGTGCACTCAAAGTTTCTGTTTGATTCTAATATCAGAAATTAATTAATGTTAAATTAGTCTACGGTGGAACATGACGTGATGTAAAAGAGCCGTGATAGACGGACGCGCCTTACGTGGATCTGTACAACTCAGATATTTTCTTTGAGTCAGCGTCCAGTCAGCGAAATTTCTCTTCGCGCGTTTTGGTCTTTTTAAAAAACGCTGGTTCTTTAAGTTGAACGATTCATTTCCAAATACACAGATAAGACAGTGTGCAGACCCTAGGACATCGTGCAGTCTCATTATTCGTGCAGAACCCACACTTATCATAATAAAATATTTGTTTTTAAGTTTTACGTTGGATCAACTTAATTTGTCTAGCTTACTTTATGTGTGTGTGCAGTTTACATTATGTGTTTGTCCTGTTTACGTTATGTGTCTGTCCAGAATAAGTGTATTTGCAGTCCGGAATAAATGTATTTGTTATCCGGAATAAGTGTATTTGTTGTCCGGTTTAAGAATAAAGTGTGTCCAGAAACGGAACATAAAGTTTGTCCGGAATAAGTGTATTTGCTGTCCGGAATAAGTGTATTTGCAGTCCGGAATAAGTGTATTTGTTGTCTGGAATAAGTGTATTTGTTGTCCGGTTTAAGAATAAAGTGTGTCCAGAAACGGAACATAAAGTTTGTCCGGAATAAGTGTATTTGCTGTCCGGAATAAGTGTATTTGCTGTCCGGAATCGGAATAAGTGTATTTGTTGTCCGGAATAAGTGTATTTGCAGTCCGGAATAAGTGTAGTTGTCCAGAATAAGAAGAAAGTGTGTGTGCAGTTTACATTATGTGTTTGTCCTGTTTACGTTATGTGTCTGTCCGGAATAAGTGTATTTTCAGTCCGGAATAAGTGTATTTGTTGTCCGGAATAAGTGTATTTGTTGTGCGGTTTAAGAATAAAGTGTGTCCAGAAACGAAACATAAAGTTTGTCCGGAATAAGTGTATTTGCAGTCCGGAATAAGTGTATTTGCAGTCCGGAATAAGTGTATTTGTTGTCCGGAATAAGTGTATTTGTTGTCCGATTTAAGAATAAAGTGTATCCAGAAACGGAACATAAAGTTTGTCCGGAATAAGCGTATTTCCTGTCCGGAATAAGTGTATTTGCTGTCCGGAATCGGAATAAGTGTATTTGTTGTCCGGAATAAGTGTATTTGCAGTTCGGAATAAGTGTAGTTGTCCAGAATAAGAAGAAAGTGTGTTCAGAAACGGAACAGAAAGTTTGTCCGGAATAAGTGTATTTGCTGTCCGGAATAAGTGTAGTTCATGTCCGGTTTAGGAAGAAAGTTTGTCCTGTTTATGTAGAAAGTTTGTCCTGTTTTGTCCTATTTATGTAGAAAGTTTGTCCTGTTTATGTAGAAAGTTTGTCCTGTTTTGTCCTGTTTATGTAGAAAGTTTGTCCTGTTTATGTAGAAAGTTTGTCCTGTTTTGTCCTGTTTATGTAGAAAGTTTGTCCTGTTTATGTAGAAAGTTTAGAAAGTTTGTACTGTTTATGTACAAAGTTTGTCCTGTTTATGTAGAAAGTTTGTCTTGTTTATGTAGAATGTTTGTCCAGTTTATGTAGAAAGTCTGTCATGTTTATGTAGATACAATGAGAGCACAATGAGATATTGATGGTACATATTATTGATGATAACTATTACACAATAAGATACAATGAGAGCACAAAGACAAACAAACAATACAAGCACAAACACACAAAAATTACAAAAATAATATATCTTCTCCCAGTAAATCACACACAAACAAACAATACAAACACACACAAATTACAAAGATAATATATATTTTCCCAGTAAATCGGAAAGAAGATGTAAGACTTAAACATGATCGTCTCATTCACGCTGCTTACGTTGTGAAGAACCTTGGGAGTCGACATCAGACGCTTCTTCGACGTAATATCTTACTCGAAATGGTGATTTATTACGGAGAGATGTACGACATAAACCGAACAGACGTAAGTCTTCACCACGGAGCGTTGTACCTCTCTCCGGAATAAATCACCATTTCGAGCAAGATATTATTTCGAAGAAGCGTCTGATGCCGACTCCCAGGGTTCTTCACAACGTAAGCAGCGTGAATGGGGCGGTCGATGACACTCTTTCTTTCTTCTTCCTTCTTTTTCTGTAGTGGGCACTCCAACAATGCAGCAAAGATGTTGTGGTGCGAAGTCTTCACCACCGGATCGTCACATTCACGATGCTAACGCTGACAAGAACATCGGGAAGTCTTCGCACCGTCCCATTCACGCTGCTTACGTTGTGAAGAATCCTGGGAGTCGGCATCAAACGCTTCTTCGACATAATATCTTGCTAGAAATGGTGATTTATTCTGGAGAGAAAGAATGAAGAAGAAAGAAAGAGTGTCATCATATTTGTATTTGGGTGGAGAGAGAGAGAACGTGCTGAGTTGAAACGTATTTAATGTGATTTGAGTGGACATCAGGAAGAAAAAACAAAAAAACATTCATGCTTTGGCCACGTAAGGGCTGACATGGATATCCACGTAGAGCGCGTCCGTGACGCGCTGCGTTCATAAAACATTTCCCGATGTAAAAACCTAACTCCATGTGAACTCTCTGTTTAACTTTTAATTTGTTTGATGGTGGACATCAGAATCTAAACACATGTCGACATGTACTGTTTTCATGTTTTTTTTATTATGTTGAGATAACTATGGTAAAGATTATGTATGTGACGGAGTTGGAGACGTACGAATGAATCAGTTTGACAGTTTCTTTTCCACGATGGAATATTTCAAGTTACGTTTTTTTACGTTGAAACATTCCAATTTTTTTGGATTTTAAATGAGATGATTTCACGCATTTATCACTCTCATGTTTATGAAACGTAAAAGTCACGTATGATAATTGACCTAACTGAAAATTATTGTATATGCTTGCCTTATAAAAAATTATTAACCATATTATGATATATTTAACGATGGTTATTCTCAATTTTACCAGCTTTAATTATCAATTTTCTTTTGTTAAATAAAATTTGTGATGGTTATCTTGTGGTGTTAAATCACAATATTTTTTTATGTTCGATAAATCATGGACATAATTTTACCAACTTTAATTATGGACATGATTTATTTTATAAATTCTCTTATGACTAATGATTTTGTAGATCAATTTATTTTCTGCCCAACAGTGAAGTAAATTGATTTATAAATGTATATTAATGTACATGTTATTAATCGTACCAACTTAGATTAATAATTATGCAAAACAGTTATGAATTAACTGAAATAATTTTGAGTATTTAATGTTTATTTCAGTTAATTAACTGTTAGATTACAGTTAATTAATGTTATTATGTGTGTTTCTCGCGTGGTTTATGTAGTTAATGAAAGTAAGCATCATATTTATTTTGATAATTATGCAGCATGGAATACATCGCATATTACATATCCACTATCTAGAATTGAACCCCTTAATGGAACAAATTTTCTTACTTGGAATAAGCAAATAGAAATATGTCTAGGTGTTTTGGAACTCGATCATGTCTTTCGTATTGATGCTCCTACGACCACTAGTTCCAATGAACTAAAGACCAATTATGAAAAATGGGAGCGTTCTAATCAAATGTCACTAATGATTATGAAGAGTTATATTACTCCCACACCTCCTACGACCACTAGTTCCAATGAACCAAAGACCAATTACTCCCTGAAAAAGATAGTGCTAACAAGAAATTTAATGCTAAAGAGTATTTAGCTTCTGTTGAAGAGCAGTTTAAGGGAACTTCTAAGGCTAATGCAAGTGCCCTCATAATAAAAATGTTCACAACCAAGTATAATGGGACTAGTGGTATACGTGAACATATCATGATGATGAACGATATGACCTCAAAACTGAAAGACATGAATATGGTAATTTCTAAAGGAATGATTGTTCATTTTATTATGACTTCTCTGCCTGTGCATTTTGGTCCTTTCAAGATCAATTATAATACGTAGAAAGAAAAATGGAAATGAGCGAATTAATTGCCATGTGTGTTGAAGAAGAAGAAATGCTCAAAATTGAAAAACCTGACTTTGCACACCTTGCCTTTAATGGTCCAAGAAAGAGAAAATTTAAAGATAATGGTAAAGGCAAAAACAAAATGAAGGCGGTTGTTGCTAACGACAAAGCAAGTACATCTGGTACAAAGTCTGCTTTTACTCCGAAATGTCACTTTTGTAAGAATCCCTGACATGAAAGGAAGGAGAGTGATGACTTTAAAGCATGACTCGCTAAGAAGGGTAATGAAACTAACTATATGATTTATGAATCATTTTTAGTTGATGTTCTTTCACATACATTGTTGGTACACTGGTGTAACTGTGCACATTACGAACTCATTACCCACAGTTGCACCAGTGTCAACCCACAATGTATGTGAATGAACATCAACTAAAAATGATTCATAAATCATAAAGTTAGTTTCATTACCCTTCTTAGCGAGTCATACTTTAAAGCCATCATACTCTTTCCTTACATGTCCAGGCTTCTAACAAAAGTGACATTTCAGAGTAAAAACAGGCTTTGTACGAGATGCATTTCATTTATCATTTGCAACGACTTCCTTCATTTTCTTTTTCTCTTTACCATTACCATTAAATTTTCTCTTTCTTGGACCATTAAAAGCAAGGTTTGCAAAGTCATGCTTTTCAGTTTTGAGCCTTTCTTCTTCTTCAACACACACAAAAATTAATTTGCTCATTTTCCATTTCTCTTTTTGCGTATTATAATTGATCTTGAAAGGATCAAAATGCGCATGCAGAGAAGTCATTATAAAATGAACAAAAAACCCTTCAAAAATTGTCATATCCATGCCTTTTAGTTTTGCGATCATCGCTCATCATCATGTTATGTTCACGTATACCGCTAGTCCGATTATACTTGATTGTGAGCATTTTCATTATAGGGGCACTTACATTAGCCTTAGAAGTTCCCTTAAACTGTTCTTCAATAAAGGCCAGATACTCTTTTGCATTAAATTTCTTGTTAGCACTATCTTTTTCAGGGATTGCTCCCTGGATAGTAGGAGTAATAGAACTCTTCATAATCATTAGTGACATGCGATTAGAAAGGTCCCACTATTCATAATTGGCCTTTAGTTCGTTGGAACTAGTTTCCGTATGAGGTGTGGGGACATCCATACGAAAGATATGATCGAGTTCCAAAACACTTAGACATATTTCTATTTGCTCCTTCCAAGTAAGAAAATTTATTCCATTAAGGGGTTCAATTCCAGATAGTTCAGATGCAATATGTGATGTATTCAATGATGCATAATTTCAAAATAAATATGATGCTTACTTTCATTAACTAGATAAACCACACGAGAAACAAACATAATAAATTAATTAACTGTAAACTAACAGTTAACAAACAAAAATAAACATTAAATACTCAAAATTATTTCAGTTGATTCATAACCATTTTACAGAATTATTAATCTAAGTTGGTACGATTAATAACATGCACATTATATACATTCATAAATCAATCTACATCACCGTTGGGCAGAAAATAAATTGATTTACGAAAACATTAATCATAAGAAAATTTATATAATAAATTATGTTCATAATTCAAGTTGGTAAAATTATGTCCATGATTTAGGGAACTACTAAACGTCGCCCCAAAACTACTTAAATCGCCCCTTGAAATTACCAAATTGCCCTTAACAATATATTTAATACCCAAATCGTCCCGTGTCTATAAATAAGGCCTATGGTCTTGTATATTCATAATTTATCAGTAAAAACACCACGAAAATGTCTGGCGAGGGTGATGCATCGGGTGAGGTAAGCCTGGCGCGGGGAAATTTTTGGGCCGAGCGTCTGCATTAGACGCCTCCCCCATGGTGAGGGCGTCTGCGTAGGACGCCCTCCCCATGGCCGAGGCGTCTAACGCAGACGCCTACACAATGGGAGAGGCGTCTTATGTAGACGTCCTCCCCATGGGTAAGGCGTCTGTAGTAGACGCCCTTCCCTTCGGTCAGGCGTCCTACGCAGACGCCTTACCGTTGGGGAAGGCGTTTAACACAGACGCCCCATCCATGGGGCAGGCGTCTAACACAGACGCCTGTTTTTTTTTTGATTTTGATTTTGTTTTTTTAATTTCGAGTTTATTTTTTAATTTTTTTAATTTCGAATTTATTTTATTATTTTTTTAATTTTGAATATATTTTTGTAGGTTCCAGATTTCGGTGGTGATGGAGTGGATTACAGTGAGTTATTTCAAACTACACAAATCTTTGAAACAATCGATGAAGCATGTAAATGGGCCAAACAAGTAGCTATCGGAGCTGGGTTTTTTTTGGTCGTGTCGTCGTACAAAACAAGATCAGATAGTCGGATGGATTGTTATTTGAGATGCGACCGGCGAAATCAAATGGAGTCTCGGGATATGGATACTGCACTTCGAAGAAACACCAAAAGAAAGGGTTGCGGTTGCCGTTTCTTAATAAAAGTGGTGGAGCGACGAGATCGTGATGGATGGGTTGTGGTTTATAATAGTGCTCACGGACATCACAACCACAGACTGGCAGTTTATCCAGAGGGTCATCGTCAAATTAGTGGTCTAAGTTCTGGGGCGAAGAAGATTGTTCGTGATATGACAGAGGCGCAAGCAAAACCACGGAACATCTTGAAGGCAGTAAAAGAAAAATTCCCGGAGGACAATCCAAATCAAAGGCATATTTATAATTTCAGAGATTACATGAGGAGGACAAAATCTGAAGATCGGAATCCCGTCCAGCAGTTTCTCTACCAAGCAGTGCAGTGTGAGTACTTACATTGGATTATGGCGGATCCAGAAACTGATGTCGTAACTCACGCTTTTTTGGCACATCCGACGTCAGTCCAGTTGTTGCGGACATATCCTTTCGTTATCTGCATGGATTCGACTTACAAGACGAACAAGTATAAGATGCCTTTGTTCGAAATGATTGGGGTCACACCAGCAAACATGAATTTCCTTATTGGATATGCGATTTTGATGGATGAATCTTACTCCAGTTATTTGTGGGTGATGGAGAAGTTGAGAGATCTGTTATTGGGGACTGTCAGCCCGACTGCAATAATAACAGACCGGGAGTTAGGCCTTATGCGACCAGTGAGAGAGGTTTTTCCTGACTCTGCTCATTTACTCTGCACATGGCACATCAACAAATACGTATTGAATTACGCATACCACGTATTCGGCAAGAATAAGGAGATGGCAGAGACTTTGAGGCGTGGAAGATGGAGGAAGATCATGCTTTCTACTTCAGAAGCCGAGTATGATAGAGCTGTGTATGCTCTGAAAGATTTGTATAGATCGTGGCCGGCTATCACGGAGTATCTGGACACCATGTGGTTGGTGCATAAAGAAAAGTTTGTGCTGAATTGGACGAACAAAGTCCTTCATTTTGGGAACACCACGAATTGTAGGGTCGAAAGTGCTCATTCGGCTCTAAAAGAGTGGATTTCTACATCGACTGCAGCTCTGGACACTCTTTTCGAGCGCGTCAACGCGGCTACTGAAATGCAGCTGACGAATATTCGAAACTTTCTTGAAGACTCGAGATGGCGAAATTTGACTAATTTCGGACATGCTCTATATCGTCACATAAATGGTAGAGTTTCGCATCACTGTTTGCAGTTGCTGAGTCAGGAGGTGAAGAGAATGCAACAGTTAGATGATGAAGTTGAATATCGTTGCGAGTGCGCTTTTCTGACTTCTCATGGGATACCTTGCGCATGTACCATCCGTGGATGTCTTGAATCAGAAAACGGAATTTACTTAGAGCAGATTCATTCGTTCTGGAGGACACTTGTCATTGGGGAAGGAGCCGGGAACGCAGAGTTTGTGTCTCAGGCAGCTCAAGACGCCGAACATTTTCGCGGTCTGGTTGATGAGATTGCAGGAAGTGACCCTACCGTAATTCGATCTGCCTCTCGGGTTTTATTCGAGCAGCTACACCCCGAACATTCGAATTTGAAAGAGCCTGCAGTAAAAACAAAGCTACGAGGTCGACCAAGGGGAAAGTCGACACGACGGGACCCTAGTGCGTTTGAGTATGCAGAGCGAGGTAGTGGTCGATTTTCAGGTAGTGGGAGTAGAGGTCGTGGTCGTTCTTCCGGTAGTGGAAGCAAAGGTCGTGGTCGATCTTCTGGTTCTTCGCCAGTGAGAGGAGGATCAGGTATACCATCCTTACATTTATTATTATTATAATTTTGTTATTTATTTCAGTAAATATGTATATTTTGTTATTATATCTAACTGTATTTTTTGTTCATATTGTAGTGACTGGGCGGGCTGACGTAGACGACTTCCCATATGGAGATAGAATTCCAGGAATCATTATGCCATTCCTACACCAGTGGAATGATGTACGTGCTGATGGAAACTGTGGATTTCGATGTGTCGCCGATGTTTTCCACGGTGGTGAAGACAATTGGCAACTCGCCCGTCGTTCGATTTCAAATGAGATAGCTGCGAACACATCTTTTTATGAGCACGTATACTACGACGGTGTGGCGGAGGCTCGTCACCGGATTAATTGGGGCGGGGGACCTTGTGGCGAGAATCACTATATGGAGACGTGGACGGACTTGTTTCCCATTGCAAATTTTTACAAGTGTGCAGTTATGTTCTTCTCTCTCGGAAATGATGGTTCGTTGTACCCATGTCTTACAGTTCTACCTTGGGAGAGTCCGCCTACCGTGACGAGACCGTGCAGAGAGTTGATTATTGCTCATTTAGGGAGTTACGCTCATTACATTCGTTTGGAATTGAATGAGGGATTCCCCGTACCTCCTATAGCGACTCTGTGGTATCAAATACGAGATGAGAGTGTTATTGGATGGGAGCTGGAGTACCAACATAGGATAGCATATTGGCAACAATTATGTAATATGTTTTGATATGTTTGTATAATTATGTAATATGTTTTGATATGTTTGTACATTATATAGTGTTGCTTTATTATGTAATATGTTTTGATATGTTTGCTTTATTTGCATTATATATAATAGTACGAAAGGTTATCAAACACAAATACAAATAATAAGGGTACAACAGATAAGCAAAACACAAATACAAACAATAAGCGTACGACATGTTAGCAAACACAAACACAAATAATAAATAATAAGCGTACAACAGATAAACAAATATAAATGCAAATACTAAGCGTACCACAGATAAGCAAACACAAATACTAAGCGTACAACAGATAAACAAATATAAATGCAAATACTAAGAGTACGGTACAACAGATCAGCCTACTCATCATCCGAATCATGGTCGGAGATGCCTAACTGAGTATGCCACGACTGTATGATCTCATCCAAATCTCCGCATGCAGCTCTGGCATCGTCTGGCAGCTCATCCCTCATCTGCAAGATTGGGTCTACAGCCCGTATCATCTTACCCATCCACTGCACATAACAATAACATTAGCGTACATTAACAAATTATACGGTACAAATAAATTTAGATAAAATGAAAAAATTACCAGATCGCCACACGTCCTATCTGGTGGTCGATCTGCTCTCCGGGAGGCACCACGGACGATGATAGGATGTGAGTAACTACCGAACCAATCAAGATAACGTGCATCACACTCGGAGGGGTCGCGACTACGTCTGAAGTCGCCAAGGAACAATCGGCATGATCTCGGAAATGTCCGCCAAGTCGATTCCGCTGTAGAAGCGGGGAACCTGACGTCGTACGTCGCTGCTGTCGCAGACCGCACCGCATGCTCTGGTGTCGGAATGTCAACCGGGATCACCTGAACATATCCTAACTGACGCAAGACCCGATCGGGCATATAAGGCTCTATGATATCCCGATAACGAATAAGACCCATCAATAAAGTCCTCGGGACATCCGCTGCTGGGTCAGGACCATAGGGTAACCACTCCACCTAAAGTTTAACACATTAATAATAATACATCTTAAAATTAAATAAATGGTGTAAAGTTTGATACCTCTGATGCAGTCATCTGATCTAGCCGTGCGCGGATGGAACGCAATCGTCCATCGCTCTTGTCCTCGCTCCGGACAGCCCACATACCCGAACGTGGATGACCCTCGTCGATAATCTTCCGCTCACGATGCGGGCGGAATGCAGGAAAGTACTCGTATATCCACGCCTGCAGCAGCGTAAGACAACCTGCAATCCCAGAACAATCCGCACGGCTAGCTATCCCAAGCTGCCGGTACAGGTATGCCAACGTCGCTGACCCCCACGAGTACTCACGAACGGTCTCCGGGTCCCTAGCCTCCAGTAGATCGCGTGGTCTGATCCGACAACCACTCTTGTCGACAAACAAGACGGCTCCGAGCATCAAGAATAGGTACGCCGTCAACTGTGTATCATCGGCCCGCGGAGGTCGTGCCCGTCTGCATAGGTCCTCAAGGGAGTCGATGCCGACACCACCACCACTCCATAAAGCTGTATCTCTCGCCAGACCATCAGGTGTGACACCAAGCAACTCTGCCACATAACACCTCAGCTCAGACGTCGACCCCTGAGCACTAACCAGACGACCATCCACAGGAAGTCGCAGGATCTGGAAAACATCGTGAAGCATGATCGTCATCTCTCCGAAAGGCATGTGGAAAGTGTTGGTGTCAGGCTGCCACCGCTCCACAAACGCCGAAATCAAAGGCATGTCGAGATAAGGGAACATGCTGTACGGTAAGTGCCCCAAATGCGTGGCACTAATCTCCTCTCTGATATCAGCACTCAGTGTAGACCGCCAACCCTGTAGTGCTGTACAGGCTCTGTGCCGATTCTGGCACTTCAGAACCTTCCGATCCTCTCCGTCCCAGATCCGTCTAGCAATGTGACCCCAGAAACTAGGAATGACGCTCCCATCTAAAGGACCACCAGGCGTCATACTGCTCACGATCCAAGAATCGTCCTGGACCCTCTTCTTCTTCTGAGCGCGGGGATCAACAGTGCACGAGCTCGAATCCCCGGCCGTAAACCTCCCACCCCTACCCTTCCGCACCATCCATCCGGCGGAAGTAGAAGTACCCGCTCGACCACGTCCTCCGCTATAATCCCCCTGCCTCTCCACCTCCGGCCGCACATCATACGGGCCATCATCGTCGCTCTCGTCGTCGAAACTATCCACATGCTCATCATCGAAGGAATCATCCTCCTCCTCACGACGACGTAATGCCTCCCTCTCCCTCCTGACCGAAGCAGATATCCCCCGTCTACGTGGATGACGCGGTGCTGAATCATCAACTAAAGAACGGAAGGCGTGTAATGGTATCGACTTGCCTCTCCCTCCACTGTGACCCGATGACTATTTATTGAAATTTTAAATACAAATTTGTTAAATTTGTTAAACTAAATTATCATATTTATCAAAATTGTTAAACTAAATCAAAATTTGTTAAACTTAATTATCAAAATTGTTAAACTAAATCAAAATTTGTTAAACTAAATTAAAACAATTGTTAAACTAAATCAAAATTTGTTAAAACTAAATATCACAAATGTTAAACTTAATAAGAATTTGTTAAATTAATTTTTTTGATTTATCACTATTTATTAAAGTAATTATGATATTTATTAATTAAAAAAACAAAAAAGGAGGAGGCGTCTGCGACAGACGCCTCCCGCAAGGTGGAGGCGTCTGTCGCAGACGCCTCCTCCTACGGGGAGACGTCTTCGGAAGACGTCTCCCCTATCGGGGAGACGTCTTCCGCAGACGTCTCCCGCTTCGGGTCGGCGTCCGAGGGAGACGCCCCCCGCATGGGTCGGGCGTCCTCGGAAGCCGCTCCCCCCATAGGGGGAGCGGCTTCCTCGGACGCCCGCCCCATGCGGGGGGCGTCTCCCTCGGACGCCGACGCCTTTTTTTTTTTTTAAAACAAATAAATAACGTAATGTTACCTCATACGGGTACACCGGGGGAACTGCTGGCTGCTTCCCTGGCCTCCGAGACATTCGTAATCTTGTGTAGTAGGTATAGGAAGAGAAAGTTTTGAAAAAAGAGTGAAATTGTGAGATATATAAGCAAAAATAGGAGGAAGGGCAATTTGGTAATTTCAAGGGGCGATTTAAGTAATTTTGGGGCGATGTTTAGCAGTTCAGATGATTTATCAAACAAAAAAAAGTGATTTAACACCACAAGTCAACCATCACAAAAATTATTCAACAAAAGAGAATCGACAATTAAAGTTGGTAAAATTGACGATAATCAATCATTAAATATATCATAATATGGTTAACAATTTTTCATAAGGCAAACATATACAATAATTTTCCGTTGGGTCAATTATTATACGTGAAAATCATAATTTTACACTTTTCATGAAATGCATAAATCATATTTAGAATTGCATGAGCATGAATCTCATAATATCGTGAAATTTTTTTTCTTTCTAAATTACATAAATGTAAGGAGATCAAGGCATAAGATCATCGTCAGGATCATCATATCATAATCCATAATAAACAACTAGATATAATACCAAAAAAGAAAGTAATCATAATTGCAAAATTATCCAAAGTGAGAAAAATTAACCAACTTGAACATGTTCCTACATCATGACATGTTCATTAAGTTATTTATTTATAAGACAAACATATATGGACAAATAAATCATGCAAGATCGAGGGCAAACAAAATCACATAAAATTGGAAGATGTTAATCCACGTAAATGACAACATCAAAGGATTAAAAAAACATTGTTATTTAACCTTACGTACGGTATGGTCATATAGTTGTCTTAAGGTATTTCCAATTACATAATAAATAAACTTGAAAAATTCTGCACATGTCCATCTACATGAAGTTTGATCGTTTATTTTATTTTATTGATGAATAAAAGAAAATCAAAACCTGATTGGTTCCTGGTTCAACGTATAGATTATGCATTTTCAATTTCAACTTTCATCAAGGTCATGAATAGAATGAAATGTAAATATCCGATTTAAAATCAAGTTGGATGCAAGATTTAAACATCACTTGTGGTCAAACATAATTTACTATGGACAAACAATGATTTCGTCAATTTCCATATGCCGCAATTTATGCAACAGTATAAAAAATATTAAAATTTGGAAATACATCAGTATAAAGTAATTTTAAATTTGGCTTGTAATAATAATCTAAAACATTATCGTAATGATTAAAGGCATGTCAAAATGTCTTAATATGTATTATAGTTTGACTCTTGATACCAAATGTTAGTTATAAGTACGTTCTAAACATCAAAAACATAATAAAAAATCAAGATCTACTACTAAATTTTGTATAAAATAACATGAAAGTAAATACTTACAACTAGATGTCAAAGACATGTTGGAGAGATTGAACGGAAGTGAAATCTTGAGGAAATAATCTTCAATGGTTTCCCAAGCCAACACAATGGAACAAAAGAATCATCTAGTTTGGGAGTAATTAGGGTAAAAAATAATCTTGGGCAATCTTTGAGACCATCTTCTTATTTAGAGTTTCCAATGAGTAGTTTCCTCCATCAAATAACCACCATCCATATCTACCCGTTAACTCATGTAATGGATAAATATTTTAATTAAATTAATAGAGTTATGTTAGGCCACGTAATTCTAACAATAGGTCCAATCAAGCCAAAGCCGTTTATCTGACCACTAGCCCAACTAGGTGACCCAATGAGGGCCGCAATTGGTTTAGTGGTCATCCGACATGCTACATCGTTATTCCTTGTGTCAGGTTTAGGAGAATATTCGACCTCATAGATTCCGTCTTAAATAAGAGAAATTATCATAGCAAAGTCCTTGATTTTGATAATGAAAACAAATTATTTAGTTAATGCGAAACTTGAGTTTTACATTCAAAAGGCAAAGAACAAGGGTTGCATCAAATAAATCCAATATATCTATCAAGACCAGCAACAAGATATCCAGTTAAAATCCAATCAAAATCGATTAATATCCATTCAGATCGAAAACCACAAAAATCCGTCCCATTTTTTAACCTTCAACAAGTCAAAACCAGAGACCTATTGGCATGTTCGAGAGTGGTCCAACAAGTCTGTTCGACGCTTTGGTCAATCAGAAAAAAACAGTTGCCTACTTTATCCCCTACACAACACAAGAAACCGCTTGACCAGTCTTACCCATAAACGACCAACGTTTCTCTCTTACTGGGGCAAGTCTTTCTTGGATATCGGTGTTGGTTGTTGCGTCGGTGTTTAGATATACTGATGGATAATTGTCATCGATATTAATTTTGGCGTTCAATTTCCCACCAATTTTTTTTGCTTAGTTTCATCGGAGAAAAAACACCGATGGATATCCATCGGTGCTCTAATCATCAGTCAGTGCTCTAATCATCCGTCGGTATAAGATACACCAACTTATACTTCTTTTCGCCCCAGTATCACCAATGAATGTCGGCTTACGCCTACAGATGGTATCTGTCGGTGTATTTTGTGGGTAATCGATACTAACGAATAAGTACCGCCAGTAGGCTACCTGACAAATGACAGAATTTACATCAACAGATATGTACCGTCGGTGTTAGTCCTGTCCAAAATCCATAAAAAGCCTTTGGCTCTTTCCAGGTTCCGATTTCCCTGATCAAAAGAAGAAATATTGTTCATAATTATTGCAAAATACATTTATGCATTCATCAACAAACATATTAACAAAATGACTCATATGCATTCATTTCAAACAAATTCATTCAAACAGCAAAGTGCATACACAAAAGTTGTAACTATATTGAATGAAGATTTCAATTCACAAAGTACTTGAACAAATTTTAACAATGATAGTAGGCAAACAACACAAACACTAGGCCGTTAAACCTCCAGCGTTTGCTCCGTTGGATGGTTTGTGTTCATCATCTCATCCTGACGACAATGGTGGTGTGCAAATGAATGTGATATTAAATCCTACACGTTACAATACATAACATCTTAAGATGATACGTCATATAAACCTAGTGACTGTAATA
The DNA here is from genome assembly GCA_963682175.1 of Triglochin maritima. Lineage (NCBI taxonomy): Eukaryota > Viridiplantae > Streptophyta > Magnoliopsida > Alismatales > Juncaginaceae > Triglochin > Triglochin maritima. Next base: position 27,251,221 of record OY821771.1, on the reverse strand, counting down.
CATATTACTAAATTCTGATTACAATACTAGATTGTTATAACCCCCTTCTCCATCAAAAAGTCAATGGTCGACTGCAAGGTCGTGATCTTACCTTGCCCCTCCGCCAGCTAGTTACTCTCTCAGATACTCTACTCAACCTCCGATCTTGCATTGAGCACTACTTGGGATGGCGTCCCGTGAGGTCCTTACATGTCTGTGGGTGTGAAGAGACTAGAGTACAACCTCACATGTCCGTGCCCATCGCCTAAAGAGTCCCGACTAGGTCCTCGACGACAATAGTTGAAGTGATAGAGCCCGAAGAGCTTGTCTCACTCGGTCCTCATAGAGGCTCTAATCTTTCCTGCAAGTAGAAAAAATCAAAAATTATAAATGAATGGAACCCAAAAACATAATATAATTGAGAAGTAAATATAAAGTTACAATGACAACCACTGCTTCTGGATCTTTCTTGTCATGTTGTCAAATGTACATTTTTGTACAAGTAGGCTCGAGGGCATTCAACGTTTTGGCAATCTGCATCTGAGATACAATGGTTGATCTCCATCCTTCTTGTAGTCGAGAAACATCTGAGCATATTGTGTAATCCCCGATCTTGACGAATCGGTTGTGGCATTACCACCATTGACCATATAATGTATTATCCCCTATTTTTCATCAAGGTCATCATCTTCTCACTCAATGTCTATGATTGATTCAGTTTAATATTGCAAGTGCACAACAGCGATGAAGCGGTGGCAAGTACGTGGCGAGTTGATGCATTGCATACATTGCATCATATGTCTTTCATTTAGATTACTTTTATATCAATAAATGCTACTAAGGTACGTGTTTAGTCTTATTTACAGAATACAGGGACCTGAATGCAAATTACCCACATTCCGAGCATAAACGCGTGCAAAAGACTCATTTCTATCATAAAGACCAAGTTCAAGCTTATCGGGTTTCAAATAGAAATGTATCCAAGCATAAAAGCATTCAAGACCTAATTACAAAAAGAACAAGGACTTACGCACAAAACTGGCCGGGGACTTAATTGCAAAAAGACAAGGACCTAATTGCAATTAAAGCACCAAAATATTATCTTGGAGAAAATCTAAAGAAAAATCAATGTAAATCTCCAAACATATAAAGGAATTAATCCGGAGCTCAAAAGAATGGAAAGAAATCATCCAGACGCGCAAAGGAGGATCAAATCATACCATAAACACTCAGCAAAAATCCGGAATTAATCTGACTATATTGGGCGGCGTTTCCGCCGCACAACACATACACCATGCGGCGATTCCGCCGCCCGCCTTCCGATCCGTGTGCTCCAATTTTGTCCAGTCGTGTCTGGACACGTGTACTCTCCAATTCTATACTTAGGTCTCTTGTAACAACTATAAATAGCACCGAGAACGATGTTAGAAGGGTCCTTGGTCCTTAACCTTAGTTTTTATTTTTAGTCTTAGTTTTGTATTCTTCTTTTTAGCAATAAAATTCTGTCTTTTATTTCTTGTTTTTAGTTTTCTTTTGTAATGCCTCTAGGATCCCTTCTTCCTCCCTCCATGAGTTTCTAACTCTTTCCAAAGGGTGGAGGTGACGGATTTAGGGTGAAGAGAAGACGAATAAAAGTTATTATTTTAATTTTGTGTTAGTATATTTTGATTACTTGAGTTTGTGTTAAATCATTTATCATGTAATGCTTCATAACTAACATGATTTATTATAAGTTTCTGAATTCTCTAATCTAAACCTTAAATCTAAACCTCCACCCAACGGAATTCCCATCTTTATTCTTGTTTTATTTTTAATCTTGCATGTTTCTTGCTTTAGATAATTAAATCAAAAATCTCAAAAACCCAAATTTATTCTTCTCTCCTTCTTTCCCCCAATCGAAATCACACTAATAACAGAATCTCTCCCTCCTTGTGTTCGACCCGTATTTGCCACGTCTTCATTGACGCCGTGCACTTGCGGTATAAATTATAATTCTCATCAAGTTTTGGCGCCGTTGCCGGGGAGGCGACGCAGATTTTGTTTTTTGTTGATTTCGATTCTATTCTGTTTATCTTGTGCGCGATCTAAGTATTTGGATTTGTGTTTCAGGAGACAACAGAGCGCGCGGCGAAATCTGAACGCAGTCTGAGCAACAAGGGCGGCGGAATCGCCGCACATCAAGAGGAACCTGCGGCGGAATCGCCGCACAATTGAAGCATCTGAGCTTCAAATTTTTCTGGGGTTAGCACCATCTCTGGGTGGACGCGTGGAGCATCTGAAATTTCGAGAGCGGGCGGTGAACCCGACTGAGCATTGCGTAGGTAACTTTTGTTGCCTTTTTCCTCGTAATTTCTATTTTCAGAAAATTTCCTTTTCGTAGAACTGCATGTTAGGGCAAAAATTCCATAATTGACAATAATTCAACTCTGACCTAAAATTGGCAAAATTAGAAAGGCCTTAGTGCATGCATCATCTAGTGTTTTGTATGCATTATTTTTGCTAAATTCTTGCCAATCAATTTCTGTTGAAGAGTGCTGGAGTCAAGGTACGTATCGTGATTTTCATCGATTGCATTTAAGCATATAATATAGTTTGCATACAACCTTGCAATTGCCCCCAATTTAAAGACCAATGTTTGACTATCTTTGCTAGATTTAAGTTAAACTATCATAAGGGCAACTCTGTAGGCAAAGATACGGTGGGGATTTTATCACCCTTCAGTGGCCCACAAATCACAATCCTAAAGTGTCACCCAAGCCTTAAATTAAAATCAATTAGACATTGACCCCTAAGGACTCGGACTCAATTAAGGAGAAGATTGGTTTGACTTGCTATGACTTGAAGCTGATCGAATTTAATTTGGTGCCAAGGAAGTGTTTTTGTGTTGACGTAAGTCTTCCAAGCGAAGTGGTTGTCTAATTGGCACCGACTCTGTCGGAAGCGCCCCCACTAGCTATACATTACCTGGCCAAGTTGGTTTGATTAGTGAGGGAGGTGAATCAAGCGAATCAATTCGACTCAACCAGTTAGGAGTCGTTTAGATCTAAGCGACACTAGGTCTAGGATTGTTTGAACCGTGCTTTCTTAGGAATTTTCTGACCAACCTTCTTTCTATCTTTAGAGTTAGGTTTCCCTTCTCATCTGAGTCTTCTTTCTCTTCTCACCTAAATTCTCTAGATTAGGATTCCTTTCTCATCTTTCCCCATTCTATTGTTTGTTTCCCTTTTGAAAAAAAAAACATAAAAAAAAATATTAAAAAAAACGAAAATATAAAAATAAAATTAATTAATTCTTGAAATTAAATTTGGAATTTAAATTTCGAATTTGAATTCAAAAATTGATTCAACCCGGTGCACTCAGATTTGGATTCAGGACTTGAGTAATCGACTCTCACGAGTTCATCTAGATTCCGGTCTTGAACTTAGCCCCAATCCATCTGCTGCACCACCTCACCCGGATCCAATGGGTGAGAACGTAGTGGACCCGCCTGTTGCACAACCTATAACTCTGAGGGATCGATGCTATCCAGCGATGACTGCTCAGCCATCGTGCATCGTTATGCCCACCATACCGGGTCGCGACTTCGAACTTAAGGCACAATACATGAGTATGTTGCCTAAGTTCACCTCTAGGGAAGACCCATGTCTCTTCCTTAGAGAATTTGAGGAAATCTGCTCTCTTATGCAATACCAGCATATCCCTGAGGAGGCAGTGCGTCTGAAATTTGTGCCTCTAGCACTAAAGGACGACGCTAAGAAATGGCTATATAGTCTAGCCGAAAGATCCATTAGAAGTTGGGTTGAGTTTGTTCAAGTATTCCTAAAAAAATATTTCCCCAACCATAAGACTATGAGGATTAGGAATGAAATTGTTGCATTCGTTCTGTCTGAGAGCGAGCCATTCTATTCCTATCTAGAAAGATTCAAAAGTGTTCTGACCCAATGCCCTCATCATGGAATTCCAAGATGGCAATTATGCCAAATTATTTATGAGGGATTGACACCCACATCTAGGGTTATGGTAGAATCTGTAAGCCAAGGGAACTTTATGTCGAAAAATGAAAATGATGCCTGGACTTTTCTTTAGGAATTAGCTGAAAACAGTATGCAATGGGACAATGCTAAAACACCGCTTAACCCGAGTATTGGATCTAGAATAGCAAGTCAACCCAAACCAGGTGTCTTAGCTGTAGATGCCAACATAGCGGCTGAAGCAAAACTAGCTACCCTTATGCGCAGAATGGAAAGTCTAGAGCTACAAACCCAAACCCGAGTGAATCAAGCCTCGTCTATCCCTTGCTCTAGATGTGGTCAGACTGGTCATGTATTGGAGCATTGTGCGGACTGGGAACAAGTTAATGCCATGTATAACCATGCTAGAAATGACCCATACGCATCAACCTATAACTCGGGTTGGCGTAATAATTCCAATTTCTCATCAAGCCAACAAGGTCAACCTCCTAGACAACAACCAAACCCGTATAACCAAAATAATACATCATCTGGGTTTAGTAACAATGGAGATCATGAGGTTAGGTTGACAAGCTTGGAAAATTTGATGAAAACCTTTATACAAACAACCAACCAAACCTTCCAAAGGCTAGAGACACAAGTCAGCCAACTAGCACAAATAGTAGGTGAAAGAGAAAAGGGTCGGTTTCCAAGTCAACCTGAGGTGAACCCTAGATCTAATAATTCATATCAATCCTAGCAAGCATCTTCAGGAAATAACAACCCTAGACCGGTTCAAATGGTTAATGAGGAAGGACCGTTCCAACAAATAAATGCTGTAGTATCATTACGGTCCGGAAGACAGATTGATAATAATGTGGTAAATCCTAGAACGTCTAATCAATCTAGCCACCAAGCTACCACATATGACCTAACCATTGAACCCGACGTCCAATCTGAAACGCCCAACCCACCTACTCAACCTGAACCCATAGCTCAACCTGAACCTGAGCGAGTCTATGTTCCTAAAGCCCCATTCCCCAATAGACTTAAAAAGAACTCAAGTGCACAAATAGAGAAAATCTTGGAAGTATTTAAGCAAGTTAAGGTGAACATTCCACTCTTAGACATGATTCAACAAATACCTGCCTATGCTAAATTCTTACAAGATCTGTGCACTAAAAAGCGAAAAACAAACGTACCAAAGAAGGCGTTCTTAACTGCAAACATAAGCTCTATTTTGTCCAACACGTCTCCTATAAAATATAAGGATCCTGGGTGTCCCACAATTTCATGTGCAATAGGAGATACTTATATCAACAAAGCCCTTCTAGTCCTTGGTGCTAGTGTTAACCTACTCCCATTCTCTGTCTACGAGCAACTCAACCTTGGTCCATTAAAACCCTCTAAGACAACTCTTCAATTCGCTGACTGCTCTATTAAGAAACCAAGAGGTGTAGTCGAGGACGTTTTGATCAAGGTGGGTGACTTCATTTACCCAGTGGATTTTGTCGTTCTAGACACTGAACCTGTTGTCGATCCTAAGAGACAAATCCCTGTAATACTAGGCAGACCCTTTTTAGCCACTTCTGAAGCATTAATAAACTGTCGAAATGGGCTCATGCAAGTATCTTTTGGGAACTTAAAAGCTGAATTTAATATCTTTCATATTGATAATGAGTCAGAAATAATATGCACTCAAAGTGACGTTGTGATGAAATCGCGTATCTATAAGATTTCTGAATCATCACAAAATCAAAAAGGAAGTAAGAAAAAGGGGAGGAATTCATCTACACACCCACCATCACTCGAGCAAATAAGAGAACCAATTTATGTGAGGGGTGTGGAACCTGTGACTCAGGACTCTCATTGCAACATGGGGAACAATTCAACTGGATACATGCACCAATATGGTGTCATTCAATCCAGTTCTGACTATGGTTGGCTTCGAGCAAACTCCATCCTTCCACCGCAGTTCACCAAGGTAATAAGTGCATTTGCTTTATATTTGCATACATTAAGGACAATGCATGATTTAGGTGTGGGGGGTGTTTATGTATATATTTATCTATATATTCTGTCTTTTATTAAAAAAAATAAAAATAAAAATAAAAAAAAATAAAAAAATAAAAATCAATGTTTCATGACATAGCTTAAGATTGAACTGCTAAAACCCGTGTACAAATTGCATTGAGTTTTTGTTCCTTATTATATAGTTCTGCTTGTAGAAATTATGACATAAATCTAAGTTCCAAAGAAATAACCCATTGCCCTTTAAGACATGTATGCACTTAAATTGGATGAATCAAATCTTTGAAGTGGTTGATAAAAAACAGAGGTTGAGGAAAATATACCGTGAAGTGTGGACTTCTAATAGCAATTAAGCCTTGAGGAAAATAAAAATAAAGGAATAAAGTGAGGAAAACACATTTTGCAAAATGATTACAACAGCCCAAGCCTTTGAGTCACTGGTCCGTAGGGGTATCTTGAAACCCGGTAACTTGAGTCTACCAGCTCGGGATTATCAACCAAACTCGCTACACGAATGCAAAAAGGGTAAAAGTGTCAAAAAGCAAATGTGTTGAATCACGGAAGAAAAGAGAAAAAAATATATATACTCAAGGCCCAAAGCTAAAAGAATGATCCATGCCATGGTTGATCCGAATGATACTTCACCACCAGAGGAGGCGTACAAAATAATTCAAGTGATAAACATGTGTAGAAGGGTTAGTGGTGTGAACGTTGGAGGAATAAAGACCAAGTCATATTTTTAATGAGTTAGATTTATACAATGAGCATGCAAGAATTCTAAGCGAGATGTATAAGGTTGAGGTGGGGATATTGAAAGTTATTAATGAAATATTGAATTAAGACTTTGTGGGTGTGTCAACTGAAAACCCTCACGAGACAAAACTCGTCCTCTAAGGAAACTTGGAGGTTTAAAGGCTTGTTGCACATGCTAAGTGCATTCGTGATTCCTACGAAAGTGAGTTAGGATTTCCCTGTTTTTATTTTTCGTATTTTCTGTTTTGCTAGGGACTAGCAAAATCTAGGTGTGGGGGTATTTGATGCATTGCATACATTGCATCATATGTCTTTCATTTAGATTACTTTTATATCAATAAATGCTACTAAGGTACGTGTTTAGTCTTATTTACAGAATACAGGGACCTGAATGCAAATTACCCACATTCCGAGCATAAACGCGTGCAAAAGACTCATTTCTATCATAAAGACCAAGTTCAAGCTTATCGGGTTTCAAATGGAAATGTATCCAAGCATAAAAGCATTCAAGACCTAATTACAAAAAGAACAAGGACTTACGCACAAAAGTAGTCGGGGACTTAATTGCAAAAAGACAAGGACCTAATTGCAATTAAAGCACCAAAATATTATCTTGGAGAAAATCTAAAGAAAAATCAATGTAAATCTCCAAACATATAAAGGAATTAATCCGGAGCTCAAAAGAATGGAAAGAAATCATCCAGACGCGCAAAGGAGGATCAAATCATACCATAAACACTCAGCAAAAATCCGGAATTAATCTGACTATATTGGGCGGCGTTTCCGCCGCACAACACATACACCATGCGGCGATTCCGCCGCCCGCCTTCCGATCCGTGTGCTCCAATTTTGTCCAGTCGTGTCTGGACACGTGTACTCTCCAATTCTATACTTAGGTCTCTTGTAACAACTATAAATAGCCCCGAGAACGATGTTAGAAGGGTCCTTGGTCCTTAACCTTAGTTTTTATTTTTAGTCTTAGTTTTGTATTCTTCTTTTTAGCAATAAAATTCTGTCTTTTATTTCTTGTTTTTAGTTTTCTTTTGTAATGCCTCTAGGATCCCTTCTTCCTCCCTCCATGAGTTTCTAACTCTTTCCAAAGGGTGGAGGTGACGGATTTAGGGTGAAGATAAGACGAATAAAAGTTATTATTTTAATTTTGTGTTAGTATATTTTGATTACTTGAGTTTGTGTTAAATCATTTATCATGTAATGCTTCATAACTAACATGATTTATTATAAGTTTCTGAATTCTCTAATCTAAACCTTAAATCTAAACCTCCACCCAACGGAATTCCCATCTTTATTCTTGTTTTATTTTTAATCTTGCATGTTTCTTGCTTTAGATAATTAAATCAAAAATCTCAAAAACCCAAATTTATTCTTCTCTCCTTCTTTCCCCCAATCGAAATCACACTAATAACAGAATCTCTCCCTCCTTGTGTTCGACCCGTATTTGCCACGTCTTCATTGACGTCGTGCACTTGCGGTATAAATTATAATTCTCATCACGAGTCCACTGGGAGGTGTGTCAACTTTGGTTCTTCAGAAATCAGGTGGAAAATAAAGGGGAGAAGAAGTTCGATTATACTAAACTAAACTACACAAAACTAGCAAGCAACAAACAAGGAAGATGAAAGCACGAGAAGAATAGAAACTAAACTAAGTAACTATCAAAGCAAGTTGGAATTCAGGAAGAGAAACCCCCAAGGGATGGAGTGTGTGTACACATGTAATAAGGTGGAGAATTATGCATTCAATAAGGCACAAGTGTAGGTTGTGTTTTCATGCATAGGAAATACCTAATGGTTGTGGCAGAACCTACCATTCCAATCACTAACCTAGTTGATTAACATGAGCATAAACAAGTTGGTTATTAAGAACCTAAACAAGCATGAGAAGTACACAACAATTATGGCAAAACCCATCAAGGTTTTACTCCAAGTCGAGAAGACATTCTACTAATTAATTAAGATTAAGAGAACAAAATTAACCAAGCTAAACATGCAAACATTAAAAGAAACAACATTAGAACCAAAACTAAGAAAATATTTTATACATGACTCACATTACAAGTTGCATTCTTCTCCATTTAAGTTTTGCTCCGAGACTTTACTCCAAGTAGTGAGAATGACCACCAAACAATAGGTAGTATTACAAAGGAGGAGGAAGAGTTCTATTTATAGGCATGACAAAGGCAACTAGGGACAATCTCCTGATGTGGGACTAATGAAACTTCTACAAATAGATAAAAACAACATAATAAACCACTACGAGAAGCCGGGTCGAATCTGGGTCAAAATGGACCGCCAATTTATGGTCACTTTTTCTCGGATCTGATCCAATTTCGGAGATATGCTTTAGTGCTTCAATTCTTCACCTGGGGTGCACTCGGATAAGTTATTGGAGTCTGGGGCCGATCGAATCTAATTGCCAAAATACTCCTCATAATGGTGTGGAGTTTCTCGGTTTGCTATTTGGTCCCTCCGGGCTTACATCAAGGTATTTTCCTCTTGCATATGGGTCCTTGTGCATGACAAAGAGGTTCATTTTGCTTCATTTAAGTCATTTCTTCTTACGTTTCAATCATTTTTCTCTTCCCTTCTCTTCTTTATTACCTAATACCTGAAATATAACAACAAACACTCGAGCAGCACAATATTGGGGTAAAATTAAGGATATATAGCATGAATATGATGCATGACATGCTACTAATAAAATAAAATGTCATTGTGAAGGATCGATGAAACATTCACACCTTATCGATTTGAGCAATCATCTTGCAAAGACGCTTAAGAGAGTTAGTGATTTTAGTAAACTGTGCATTCATCTCCCGTATAGTTTCACTTCGTTTCATAAAAAATGAGAGTCTAATAGTTTCCACGCATAAAATGCAGAATATCATGCAGTAATTGTTCCATACTCTTCCTCACAAATGCCACACATAAAGATGTTCAATAGTTTGGCAATGATTTCAGCCATGGATAAATCATCATCCGTCATGCTTGTGAGTTATTTAGATAGAGTATAGATAGTTGTAGCAAGACCCAAAACTTGATCCATAGCATTGAATGAATAATATTCTCATGTGGTTCTTCTAATGTGTGTCGTTGTTAGCGGTAAACATGAGAAGTGTAGATGTATGTATGACCTTATGACTTTGAATCATTGCTTACTATAGTTAAGTAGATGAATTAAGTACCTAGGCTCTAATACTAAATGTAGGATCTAAATGGCCATCACTAAGGTCTAGAGGGGGAACAAAATTTCATTTAGTATTTGTTCGTAATTTAGGATTTATGATCTATGGTTAGTCGACTTAGTGGTGTGTTGTGATTCAATGTTGGCTTCTAAATTCGTTGTTGGTTTTAGGATTGTCTTTAGGGGTAATCTATCTAGGGGACTATCTAGGGGTAGTCAACTTAGTCGTTGAGCATCTGTAGAAACGGAGAGGATTGTGAGAGAAATGGAGAAAAAAAGAAACAAAATCCATGTTTCTTTTTGTTTCTCTTCTTTCCTCTTCCATGTTCTTGCTTCCGAGAGGAGTGGATGGCCCGACGGCCATAAAGCATATCTGTGGAGGATTGGTCCACTCTTTTAGATTATTGGGACAACAAGGTTTTTCAGGTATATTTTAATTTTATTAATTTTAATGTTATGCAAATAATTTGAAATCTAACCTTGTGGTCTAATTTTGGATGCAGAAAAATAGTGAGATCAACAGGAAAAACCGGGCGAATCTCATTGTACCACATACGTGTGGTACAAAGTATGTTGTGTGACATAAGGAGAAGATGGTAATTTAGTGTAAATTTGATTCATTTCATTTATTTTTAATACAATCTAATACCTATTTTTGCTGCAGATTGCAGAAGACCCAACTTCCCCGGAGCCCACACGAACGGACATGTGGATTAAACTCAACAACAAAAACCATTCGGAAGCCGCTCGACTCATTGTAAGAAAATTACATGTATAGCTTATTACCATGTTTAACATTTGTATTGAACTTTAACTATTGAAATGTTTTTTCAGGAACAATTTGAGACTATGAGAGAATTGGGTGAGGCGAGCTCTCAGGGCTCTATCACTTCGATCACTCTTGATGATCCGGTTGGCACAGTGTTGGGCGATGGACATGGACGCTACGTCATGCATGCTAATATGTATGGGCCTCGTGGGATGACAAGCAAAGCAGAAGGCAATGCCAGAGTGGACGTGGAGTGGAATGATGAAGCAGCTGCAGAGTTGAAGTGCGTCAGCAGTAAGCTCGCGATGACTCAAGATACGCTGAAGACGACGCAAGATACGCTAAAGACGACGCAATCCGCGCTCAGCAAGATGCAACTCCAAATGAACTTTCTCCTCAAGAAGGCATGTTTCACGAGCGAGGTAATATACACGTTCTTTAGTTAAATTGTCGCATTTAGTAGTTTATGTCTAATAATTTGTCAATACATAATGTTTGTAATGTACAGGATCACGACGTCACCCCTCTTTGCACACCATTGTCGCTGTCGAGACGAGATGACCATCACGGGCGTACAGGCAGAGCAGGGACAAGAGGTTTGATGGTTTAGTCATTGTATTTATTTTGTTACTTTTATCATCTATAGAATGAATGAATCAAGCTCATTTATGAATTAAATTGTTTCTTGAATAAATGAATGTTTTGTTTTATGGATTGTTTGATGTCGACTTAATGAATGGATGAATGGTTTCAACTTAATGAATGGTTGTGTTAGTGTGAATGATGGAACACATTTCATTTTCTTTGAACAGGGAAAACTGGAATTCGGGAAGAGCCAATATGCTCTTTTTGAATTATGGTAAGAGTTTACACCGACAAATAATCGTCGGTGTACTTAAAGTTTATTTTTAATGCACCGACGGACATCCATCGGTGCATATCGACGAATATACACCGATGGTACATATCTGTCGGTGTATATCATCTTTCGTCGAATATAATTACTAGTACTTATGGGTCGGTGTTCTTACACCGACGAACCGTTCCGTCAGACTTAAACAGCGACAGACTCTCTGTCGGTGTCCATTTGTCAGTGTTCTCCCCTACGACGAAACAACCCACAAAAATATGGGCGGGAAAATTGGCTCCAAAAACAAGTGCGATGGTACTTGTCCGCCGGTGCATCTGTCGGTGTATATGTACACCGACAGAGAAACATCCATCGAGGTACTATATCACTGATGGAACCCATTATACACTGACGGTTAGTGTCCGTCGGTGAGGAATAATTCTCCTGTAGTGAACCATGGGTAATTCATAGGTACACGGGTCTAATTTCTAAATTTTTGATTGGTACAGAAGGAAAAACTAAGTAGCTTCTACTCTAGACATAGATTCATTTTCTTATAGTGAGCTCAAAGATGCATGCTATGAAATATTAGAAAATTATGAAGTACTTAGCCAAAAGAAAAATAAGAGAAAAACTAACTGCGGTAAACTCTAAAATATTTTAGTAAATTCTAATATTACGTTGTCATATTTAATATCACCCCCCCCCCCAAATCACACAAACAAACCGACAAACCTAATTACGAGCAAGGTGTGCAAACCCCCATTTTCTTTCCCCACCCCCTTGTTAGCTCCACCCAACTGATCACCCCTCCCTTTGTCAACTCCACTCGATCGATCGGCCCGTTCAGACCGATCAACCCTGACCATCTTTTTTACATCCAACACTTGCTCACGAATGTGCGATCAATGATTCCATTTTTGCAAGGAAATTTAATTACTCTAACTCATTTTAAGTAGTTCCCAGGGATCATATATCAAAGTTTTATTTGTTTGAAATTTATAATGGAATGGTAATTAATGGACTCAAAATTGTATCTTTAAGAAGCCTAAGAATCAAAATTTATATTTATCTTTACAATGATATTGTTCTTCTTGATGTGTAGAACAATATGGATTGAAAATGGATTTTCTCTAATAGATTGAGTGATGAGTATGAGGTTGATGAATTTCTACAATTTGCCCTGAAGAATGCATATGCTAGAAATGAGAGAAAGGCCTTATGTCCTTTTAGGAGTTGTTTTAGAATTTTATTACGAGATGTAAAAGAGATAAAAGCTCATTTGTTCGAGAAAGGTCTTATGTCCATGTAGGAGTTGTTTTGGCACAGTGAAAATGAAATAAGCATCAAAGAAGACGGTGATCATAGTGATCAGTTAAAGGATATGATCTGAGATGTTGCTGACAATTATTGTGAAAAATATGATGTACTTGGTAGTCTACTATCTGACAATGAAAAACCTGTATCCGGGTTGCACCAAGTTCAGCAGGTCGTCCACAGTTTTAAGGTTGTATACCTTGAAAGTAGCAAATAGTTGGAGTGATGTCAGTTTCTCTGCCATGCTGAATTTGTTGAAAGATATTCTTCCAAATAACAACAAACTTTCGGATTGTACCTATGATGCTAAAATGATGTTGTGTCCCATGGGGATGCAGAATAGGAAAATACATGCATGTCCTAATGATTGTATACTATATAGGTGGCACTGAAAACCTGCATTATTGTCATGATTGTATACTATGCATGTCGTAATGATTGTATACTATATATGGGTGATTGGCATCATATCATGCATATGTTCGTGTCTTATAACCATTACTTTGAGCGTAAACAATGCTACGTAATGAGTTTTGTGTTTAAGTTTCAGGAATAAATAGGGTTGAAGAGAAGATGCATAAAAAGGACTCAAAAGCAAGGAAAAAGACTAAGTTGCAAGACTTATGGACTGAAATGAAAGAGAGAAGGGTCCGGATGTAAAACCAAAAGGATCAATGAGAAAATCAAGTAGCTCCACACCTTAATGAGGAGTATTTTGGCAATTAAATCGGGGCCCAACCATCAACAACCGAATCGGGTTCATCAAACACGAAGAACTCAAGCCAAAATCAAGCCACCCGAAACCCGACCTGATCAAGCCCATGTAGACCGCCAATTGGCTGTCCCACACCGCCAATTAGCGGTCAATTTTGTCCCAAATGGCACGTGATTCGGTCGGGTGTTGAATGATGTTGTATTTAGTTCATTTATGGTATGCTTTTTAGTCACATATCGGGGGATTGTCCCAGATTACCTTTTTCCAAGCCTATATATAGAAGTCTTCCTTTCCTTTTGTATTCACTCTTTGCTTGGTGACATTCTCTCTACTTGGAGTAAGCCTTAGAGAAAAAACTCAAGGTGGAGAACAATGCTACTAGTAGTGTGAGTCATTTAATAAAATAATTTTTCATTGTTTTGTTCTCATGTTGTCTTTTTTAATGCATGCTTAGCTTAATCTTGTTTCTTTGATCTTAGGCTAAATTAGTTAGAATGTCTCCTTTCTTCTTTAGTTTAATTGCTAGCATAATGTTTAGTGAGTAGATCTATCCCCTCTTGGGGTGGAGATGATGTTCATATATATTGTGAAGCTTGGATGTTTGATGAATTTTTGATTGTGTAGTCTTGCATGTTTTGTATGTTCATTGGGGGTATTTTAATCATCTACATGTTGGGGAATTTTGATGTGTTTTGCCATAAGATTTAGACACTTCCCATGCTTAGTTTTTGAAGGGAATGTGTTCTAAAAGTTTTACTTTTAAATGTCAATTATTATGAATTGAATGAGAAATCATTTTGTTCCTTGTTTATGTTATTCGTCTTTTAGAAGTGTTAAGGAAGAGACTCTTGGTCCTTAACCGTAGAGCTCTGAAAGATATTGGTTTGCATAAAACAAAAGATATTCGCAATCATGGTAATTAACATGGGACATTAATTACCGAGTTAAGATTGTCGTGTTGGTCATAGATCATTGTAGCTCTACAAGTGAGTGACGACACGGGTATGCAAAAGAGGAAAACATTACTTTTGTATACTGAATAGACCTAATAAGTAAAATATTATAGAAATGTGTTTCTGTGTCATTAATATTTTACTGTGTCTTTGGTCCTTTGATATGAGACTTATATCTAATCACTTAAGGAATACTTAATTTGATCAGTGTCTTGAACTATCGATCAGTGTAGTGCAAAGGCATTGGTTGGTTAAGTACAACTTTTGTTGGAGAAGATAGTTAGTCAAAAGACTATCATTGCCCCTCTTAATTGAGTGATGATATTAGTGGGCCCATTGATAAAGTAAAGTTATAATGTACACAATGTGATTTGAGTTAAGTCACATATTTATAACTAGCTTAAAGAGATCAAGAAATGAATACTAATACAAAGATGACACAATACTACTTTGTGTGTATTCTTAATATCATGAGGCAAGGGACGGACACAAGTGGTGCACTCCATCACTAAGTGGATCGGGTTTTGGTTCGAGTGGAATTAAGACATCTAACTAATTGGGAGCTATAATGTGTAGCTAGATACCGCTTATAGCTTGTGATATTAAGCTCTTAATATCACTGCCAACTTAGTTTAGATCCTCCCATAGGTCACACCACAAAACTGGGAAACAAGAAATGGGGATTTTGAGTTCATAGGATGTGTCGGGTTTCATGTAGAAAATATGACACATGGGGTGAACAAGCAAAATCAAAATTATGTTGTGATTTATAACATAATTAGAATCTAAATTAAATTCATATGTGATGTAAATATTATGGGGTGTAATGATTGATCATTACATAGGATAATATGTTACATAAGTTGTGAATTTATTACTAATCCTGAAATGTCAAATTTTGTAGGGGTTAAACCGAAATTTGACAAGTCTGCAAGACTGTGCAAACGGTCGACCGAAGGTACACGGTCGACCGGACGTGTCTCGACCGATAACAGGGAATTTTCGTCTGTTCAGAACGGTCGACCGAATCTATCGGTCGGTCGACCGAACATTGCGATGAAATATTCTACGTTAAGAACGGTCGACCGAATCTCGCACGGTCGACCGAAATTGGGTTCGAGCGGTCGACCAGACCTTCGTAACGGTCGACCAGTCCAGACGGTTTTATGCAAAATTAATTTAAGAATTAATTAGATCATGCATGGAATTGGTCCATAATTGATTTAATTCGTGGCTAAGATTATTTATTAATAAATAATGGATGGTTAGATGGAATTTTGCATGGAATCATGGGCAAGAGGTTGCACATGAATAGGTAATTTGGAGAGAACCTATAAATACAAGGTTATCTCATTACCTCCTTAATTAATTCATTATTTTTCTTATGCAAAATCTCTCTCCATAATTCTCCACGAAAATTCTTTAATTCTTAAGTTTAGTTTTAGTTCTTCAGAGGTCAACTTCTAAAGGGAACTAAAGAGGGGTTAGTAATTAGATTCTAAACCCAATCGGAGATTGAGAGACTAGCTTCCCTCTCTCCGATCTTGTTTAGAGTTTGGTGAATACTCGGAGGCATCCGGCGCAGCGAGGAGCATCCCAACCGTCTCCGAATCTTCAAGAAGTTTTTGAGAACTTCTAGGTATGAATTTCGGAGCTCTTGTTTGTTTTAATAGAGTTTTTGAAACTAGTTTGTTAAAACAAACCGATGCATGCAATAAATTCTAGAAAATTGAAAATTGATCCTTATTATACATAAAAATTCGAAAAATATATATATGTATAATTAAACATGAAATCCTACAGTGGTATCAGAGCATAGGGTTCAATTTTCTTATGATTTATGGTTGTAAACAAATTTAGTTTACCATCTAGGATTTAAACAATTCGTTTTACCGGTTTTTCGGTCTTTAAATGTTTTGCTGAAATAATTCTTGTAATAATTCGTTTTAAATGTTTTGAATATTTAAAACATGGCATGTAATTATTAGAATTATGATTTAGACATAAGTCTAACTTGGAATAATTTCGTTTTAAGTATAAACGATTATTTTGTAAGAGAATCAACAAAACCGAAAAACTGCGATTCATCTTTCCATTGGAAATTGGATGGACAGCGGTTCATAATTAATTTTTTGAACTATGGATGCATGAAAAATGTTTTTTAATGGATTTCAAAACGTTTTTCAAAGAATTGTTTGAGATTCTAGATGCTTGATAAACTAGATTGCATAGTTTATAGCGATATTGCGTGCATGGATGCTCGAATTGTATATGTAGGAATTGTGGGTTTATATGTTCCAAATCAGAAGCTATGAATGTATGTTATTATTATAATACAGGGGCTTGTGTATGTAAAAGCCAAAATTCTCTCTATTTCCGTCTTTTAGATAGTTGCATTTGCATATGAGAGGTTTTTACATAGGACTTGCACTAGTCGGTTTTATCGAATGTGAGGAGCATGTTTATTTTCTGTAAAATCTACATCTCCGGTGCAAGAGGAAGTCGCCGCTGTAGCGCATCGATCGAGGATCGAAGATCAGGGATCGAGGATCAAGGATCGAAGGGAACATATAAACTCACACGATGTGGATTGTGTGAATGTTTAATTTCTGTTTTTATAATTTCTGCTATGCATCTGATGAATGGTGAATGTTAGGATGTGTATAAATTTTAATATGCATGATAAACTAAAATTCAAAATCACATGTTGATAAATGAAATTGTCCAACAAAAATTAAGATTAATTCTTCCTTCTTATTTCATCCACTAGCAGCCATTGATCGAGGGATACTCTGCTCGCCCTTAGCGGGAGATATCTCCCTCTATCTTTGGGAATAGTGGGAGATATAAAGGTTGTCTGTTGTTGTGCCACAATTAAATATATGAGGTGTGTTTCACCCTAGTGAACCCCAAGTATGTTTAGTTGTGAATACAATAGATAAACGTATCTCGTATCAAATGAAAATAAGTTTTCTTAACATTACCTAGAGCCCTCGCTCGGTTTTGGGAAAAAGTTTTTCTTACGAGGATAGGTCGCATTCCCTCATAATTAAAACGACAAGAGTCACAAAAGTTTGAAGATGCTAAATATTGCTAAAATTCAAAAAGGTTGTGATTAGAAAATGTTTTTCTTACCTTGATGTTGTAATGTATTCGATAGCCCTTAGCTAGTCTATATTACAATTGATGGGATCTTGGATTACTGCATTTACGGGCAAGATTTTATTTGCAGTATTTACATCATATTCGATATATATATATGTATGTATTAAAACATAAAATTGGCATTAAAACCTATATAATTTATTTTGTAGAAATGTCAAATATCCAACCAATTGTGCGATCTATGATCGAAAAGAACCCTTTGCAAAATGATGGCTCAAACTTCATGAAATGGCAACTCAATCTTAATATCGTGTTGAGGTTTGAAAAACTATCTCATATTTTGGATGGTGAAATCCCAAAATTAAATGAGAAGGCAACCGATAAAGAGAAAGAGGCGATAGCCAAGTGGGAAGACCAAGAGAACCAAGTTCACGGTCTTATACTAGCATCCATGGGTGACTCGCTTCAAGCAAAATACTTGGATTCAAAACCCAAGAAGACCATGGAGGCTCTAACAAAGATGTTCATGGATAGTGCCTGAAAGGAGCGCTATAAGACCACCATCGCACTCACAAGGTGCCATATGGCGGAGGGAACATCGGTATCCATGCATTTTCTCACGATGCAAGGATACCTTGAGAAGTTGTCGAAGCTCTCTTCTCCAATGCCAGTGGACATTGCCGAAGATCTAATTCTTGGCTCTCTAGCCCCGTCCTTTAAGGACTTTATGATGCACTATCATGTGCGTGAAAAAGGGGTGAGTCTTGAGGAGCTTCACAACGCTCTCAAAACGGCTGAAGTTGATATGGGCAAGAGTAGGGACCATGAGGTCCTTGCTATCCATAAGAAGAGCAAAAAGATCAACAAAGGTAAAGGCAAATTTACCAAAGATACGTCAATCAAGAGCAAGGGAGTAGGAGGTGCTCATAAGAGTGCCTCAAGGGGGAAATCTTTCAAATCTCCAACTCCCAACACGGAGTGCTTTCACTGCGGTGAAAAGGGACACATCCGACCTAATTGCCCCAAGTACAAGGAAGACCTTGAAAATGGGATGATTGAACGTAGGCGCCCGAGAAACGCCATAGGTATGTTTGTTATTGAGATAAATTTAATCACCTCTGTCCTTGATTTGGTAATGGTTACCGGATCTTGTGCTCACATAATTTTGATGTGCAGCTATTGAAGGATAGGAAGGAACTCGTTGGGAACGAGATGATATTGAAGATTGGAAATAGTACAAGCATCGCTGCGATTGTACAAGATTCTATGGAACTTCAATAGTCTAGTGATTTAAATTTATGCTTTGTAGAATGTTTGTTATGTACCTTCGATTAGCAAGAACTATTCTGTATCAAGTTTTGGATATGGATAAATTTTAATAAATATTTTAATTCTTGCTTGTCTATATCGAAGAATGGAATTTTATATGCAAATACATTCATATGGAATGATTTCTATTTGCTTGAAATAAATAATGAACAAACTCAAACAAACAATAACAAAAGAGAAAGTAAGATAACTCACGTGAATGATACAATCTTGTAGCACTATCGGATTGGTCAAATAAATGACCAAGAGACTTTTCAAGAAGAAAGGAACGAAAACGAACAACTAATTGGATATGATACATTCTAATGTATGTGGTCCGATAAGTACAAGTGCAAGAGACGGTTTAAGGTACTTCATTTTGTTCACAGACAACTATAGTCATTATGGCTATATTTGTCTAATGGGAAGCAAAAGTGAATTCTTTGACAAGTTCAAGGAATTCGAGGATGAAGTATTGAACCGACTCAACAAGAATATCGAGTCTCTATGAAAGGTTCGTAGGGGTGAGTGCTTAGAATACCTAATTTGACTCATTCCTAAAGTAGGAATAGGATATTGCTCGACATGGTTCGATCAATAATGAGTCAATTTAAATTGCCGATTTACTTTTGGAATTATGCACTACAAATAATGACAAACTCACTAAATAATGTTCCATTCAAATCCGTGGAGAAAATGTCTTGTGAGCTATGGAGTTGAAAGACACCTAAGCTCGACTTTCTCAAGATTTGGGGTTGTGAGGTATACATCAAGAAATTGATGTCGACCAAGCTTCAACCAAAAGCGGATAAGTGCTTCTTTATAGGTTGTCCTCGTGTGAAAAGAGGATACTACTTTTGGTATATCACCTCCAATCGAAAGATTGTAGAGAGAGATATGGTTTTTCTGGAATTTCTGGAAAAGAGAGAAAAGTAGTGGGAGTAGAGTTGAACTTGAGGAAACTCAAGATACTCTACAAGATCATGATGTGAATGTTGCATTCAAAATCATGAAGACCCAACCGAGATTCATTTGGTTAGTGGGAGCGTGAGCGAGAGACCATCACAAGAAATTGTGAGAGAATCTCAATCATCCCCACCAAGTGTACGTTCAAGAGTTGAACGTGAACCCACTCCTCAAGAAATTGTGGAAGAAGTTCGAGAGACACGAGAAGAACCAAAAGAACTAAGAAGGTCAATGAGGGAAAGGAAGAAACCCAATAAGTATGTGGGACTTCATGAGATCATGGTACTAGATACCAAAGATCCCTCGACCTTCCGAGAAGCAATAGAAAAGACTCCAAACTATGGTTAAAAGCCATGGAATCCGAAGTAGAATCCATGTATGATAATCAAGTATGAAACTTGATTAGCCTTCCTCAAGAGAAAATATCATTTGGTATAAATGAGCTTTTAGGAGGAAGATAGACATGGATAGTAACTTGACAACCTACAAAGCAAGGCTTGTAGCAAAAGTTATACTCAAATTCAAGAAATTGACTTTAATGAAATTTTTGAGAAGTTGCCATATTAAAATCTATTCGGATTATGCTCACTATTACCGCATTTCACAATTGTGGGATATGGAAAATGGATATCGAAATGGCGTTCCTTAAACAGGAACTTGGAGGAGGATATGTACATGGTACAACCTCAAGGTTTTGATGATCCAAATAGTAGCGAGAAGAAATGCAAGTTTCGAGAATCCATTTATGGATTGAAGCAAGCATCGGGGAGTTGGAACAAACGCTTTGACGAAGTGGGAAGAAGATTCACTTCATTCAAAGTAAAGGAGTACCTTGTATATACAAGGATATTAGTGGGAGCCATGTAGTACTTCTGATCTTATATGTCGATGACATATTGCTCATGAGCAATCATATACCTTTGCATTAGCAAACGAGAAATTTCGTTGAAATCAGTGTATTCAATGAAAAGAAAAGGATGAGGCTCAACACATCTTGAGATTCAAGATACATTGAGATACATCCCGTAGACTCATTGGCTTCAGTCAACGTGCATACATTGACAAGGTCTTTGGAAATGTTCAGGGTGAACAATTCCGATATGGACAATATGCCAATAAGTATGAGTATAGGTGTGCAACTCAAGAAGTCTCAATGTGCTCAATCACACAAAGACTTGGGGAACATGAAGGTATCCCTTATGCTTCGGCAAAAGGAAGGACCATGTACACAATGACTTGCACAAGACTCAATATCTCGTACGCTCTAAACGTGACAAGTGGTCACCTATCCAACGCGAATCCTAATCATAGGATTGCGGTCAAGAATATTCTGAAGTACCTTAACCGGACTAAAGATAAGGTTCGTGTTTATGGAAGACAAAGGAGAAAATAGCCGAGGGCTGTTTTGATGCAATTCTTATAGGAATTCTAGACAATAAGAGGTTGGAGTGATGATGCGTCATCATTATCGAAGGTGGAGGTATGAGCTAGTGTAGTTAGGAGTAATATCACTACAGCTAACTCAACCACCAACGAAAGACAAAATAAATAAATAGGTGAACACAACAGTGACACAACTGATCCATTCAACAGACCTTCATACCAAGCTAAGAGACGAAATATATTTCGAGTCCATGGATCCGATGATCCATGTGGATTTGCTTGATAGGTGATTTGGGAAGGTTACCCTAGTTATTGATGTTTTATGCATTGAGAATGTATGTGAAAGAAAACTTTGATAACAAGTGGGAGATTGAAGGGAATGTGTTCTAAAAGTTTTACTTTTAAATGTCAATTATTATGAATTGAATGAGAAATCATTTTGTTCCTTGTTTATGTTATTCGTCTTTTAGAAGTGTTAAGGAAGAGGCTCTTGGTCCTTAACCGTAGAGCTCTGAAAGATATTGGTTTGCATAAAACAAAAGATATTCGCAATCATGGTAATTAACATGGGACATTAATTACCGAGTTAAGATTGTCGTGTTGGTCATAGATCATTGTAGCTCTACAAGTGAGTGACGACACGGGTATGCAAAAGAGGAAAACATTACTTTTGTATACTGAATAGACCTAATAAGTAAAATATTATAGAAATGTGTTTCTGTGTCATTAATATTTTACTGTGTCTTTGGTCCTTTGATATGAGACTTATATCTAATCACTTAAGGAATACTTAATTAGATCAGTGTCTTGAACTATCGATCAGTGTAGTGCAAAGGCATTGGTTGGTTAAGTACAACTTTTGTTGGAGAAGATAGTTAGTCAAAAGACTATCATTGCCCCTCTTAATTGAGTGATGATATTAGTGGGCCCCTTGATAAAGCAAAGTTATAATGTACACAATGTGATTTGAGTTAAGTCACATATTTATAACTAGCTTAAAGAGATCAAGAAATGAATACTAATACAAAGATGACACAATACTACTTTGTGTGTATTCTTAATATCATGAGGCAAGGGACGGACACAAGTGGTGCACTCCATCACTAAGTGGATCGGGTTTTGGTTCGAGTGGAATTAAGACATCTAACTAATTGGGAGCTATAATGTGTAGCTAGATACCGCTTATAGCTTGTGATATTAAGCTCTTAATATCACTGCCAACTTAGTTTAGATCCTCCCATAGGTCACACCACAAAACTGGGAAACAAGAAATGGGGATTTTGAGTTCATAGGATGTGTCGGGTTTCATGTAGAAAATATGACACATGGGGTGAACAAGCAAAATCAAAATTATGTTGTGATTTATAACATAATTAGAATCTAAATTAAATTCATAAGTGATGTAAATATTATGGGGTGTAATGATTGATCATTACATAGGATAATATGTTACATAAGTTGTGAATTTATTACTAATCCTGAAATGTCAAATTTTGTAGGGGTTAAACCGAAATTTGACAAGTCTGCAAGACTGTGCAAACGGTCGACCGGACGTGTCTCGACCGATAACAGGGAATTTTCGTCTGTTCAGAACGGTCGACCGAATCTATCGGTCGGTCGACCGAACATTGCGATGAAATATTCTACGTTAAGAACGGTCGACCGAATCTCGCACGGTCGACCGAAATTGGGTTCGAGCGGTCGACCAGACCTTCGTAACGGTCGACCAGTCCAGACGGTTTTATGCAAAATTAATTTAAGAATTAATTAGATCATGCATGGAATTGGTCCATAATTGATTTAATTCGTGGCTAAGATTATTTATTAATAAATAATGGATGGTTAGATGGAATTTTGCATGGAATCATGGGCAAGAGGTTGCACATGAATAGGTAATTTGGAGAGAACCTATAAATACAAGGTTATCTCATTACCTCCTTAATTAATTCATTATTTTTCTTATGCAAAATCTCTCTCCATAATTCTCCACGAAAATTCCTTAATTCTTAAGTTTAGTTTTAGTTCTTCAGAGGTCAACTTCTAAAGGGAACTAAAGAGGGGTTAGTAATTAGATTCTAAACCCAATCGGAGATTGAGAGACTAGCTTCCCTCTCTCCGATCTTGTTTAGAGTTTGGTGAATACTCGGAGGCATCCGGCGCAGCGAGGAGCATCCCAACCGTCTCCGAATCTTCAAGAAGTTTTTGAGAACTTCTAGGTATGAATTTCGGAGCTCTTGTTTGTTTTAATAGAGTTTTTGAAACTAGTTTGTTAAAACAAACCGATGCATGCAATAAATTCTAGAAAATTGAAAATTGATCCTTATTATACATAAAAATTCGAAATATATATATATGTATAATTAAACATGAAAACCTACAGTTTTCCCATGTTTATTAACTGAAATTTCCTGTTGAATATGTTACATGTTAGTTATGTGTTTGTATTTGTGTTTGCTTGCTTGATTGATTGAAGAAATTTTGTTTTGATGGGTTTTGCCATAACATTTAGACACCTCCCATGATTACCTTTGTTCTTCCCATGAGTTCATGGTTTTTGATGAGTCTTGCCATATCTTTAGACACTTCTCATGCTGAGTCTAATCTTATGATAATCAAGTAGTAATTGCGGATACATTGTGTGAATGGATTGATAGGTTTTGCCACATCTTTAGACACTTCCTATGCATGACAACACACACAAAACACACACACATACATGCTTACATGCATCATTCATCACTTATTTCACTTCATATGTGCACACACTCCACCCCTTAGGGGTTTCTCTTCTTGATTCTCAATCTTTCGTTGCTTTCTTTCGTATTTCTTACTTACTAGTTTAGTGTAGTTAGCTTTAGCATAATCACATCTTTTCTCCCTTTATTTGCCACTTGATTTCTGATAAACCATAGGCTACTCACCTCCCTGCGGATCGACCCGTACTTGATACCGCTTCATCGCGGTCGTGCACTTGCGGTCTAAATTTAAAACGAACAAACAAGTTTTTGGCGCCGTTGCCGCGGAGGTGCCAGTCCGAGTCGGGTGGATTTAATTTTTTGTTCGTAGTTTTTCTTTGTTTCAGGAGACTTGGAGACGAAAGGGGAGGCAACTGGAGAAGTTTGGAGACCAACTGAGCTTGTTGGACCGCCAACTGGCGGTCTGGTAAGCTCATCCACTTCTTCTTTCTGTATCTTGTTTCTTTTTCTGATATAGAGGCCTGGGGATTAATTTGGCATGTTCTGACTTTTACTTTGTCCCCAGATCAATAATCAATCTCCCTTTAATCAACTTGGACCCAAAATCCCAAAGCAAAAGATTAGGCATTCTTTCTTGTTTAGGTAATGCATCATGTACTTGACTTAGGCACGTAGATTGTCTTTTATTTTAGCTTTACTTTCAGTTGCTAAGTGCTGTGATGAGGTACGCATTTCCTACTCTCATTCATGCATTTTCGTATAAACATGCATTAGTTAGTAGGAATTGCATTACAACAAGTGTGAGTTGAGCGTTTGTTTGGAGAGTTGATTGCTAGATTAAGACTCCAAAACGCTACTAAGGAGGGGATGTCCCATACAAGATAAGGTGGGGATTTCATCAGCATTTCCTTCGCCCCAAAAACCACACTAATTAAGAGTCTAATTTTAAAATCAAGAAGACATTGACGCTGAGGATCTCAGGCGCATTAGGAGAGTGATCCGGTCACGACCGTCATGACCAGATCGGCGTCGCCCATGAAAGGAATGTGTTCTAAAAGTTTTACTTTTATATGTCAATTATTATGAATTGGATGTGCAAACATTTTGTTCCTTGATTATGGTATTCGTCTTTTGGAAGTGTTAAGGAAGAGGCGCTTGGTCCTTAACCGTAGAGCTCTAAAAGATAATGGTTTACATAAATCAAAAGTTATTCACAATCATGGTAATTAACATGGAACATTAATCACCGAGAAAAGATTGTCGTGTTGGTCATTGATTGTTGTAGCTCTACAAATATTTGACGACGCGAGTATATAAAAGAGGAAAAAATTACTTTTATATATTGAATAGACCTAACAAGTAAAACATTATGGAATTGTGTTTCGTGTCATTAATATTTTACTGTGTCTTGGATCCTAAGATATGAGACTTATATCTTTTCACTCAAGAAGTGCTCAATTTGATTATTGTGAAAAGCTATCAATGAGTATAGTGATAAAGGCAATAGTTGGTTGAACATGACTTGTGTTGGAAAAGATAGCTAGTGAAACGATTATCATTGCCCCTCTTAATTGAGTGATGATATTAGTGGGCCCCTTGATAAAGCAAAATTATAATGTGCACAATGTGACTTGAGTTAAGTTACATAGTTATAATTAACTTACATAGATCAAGAAATGAATATAATACAAAGGTGACACATTCCTACTTTGTATATATTCTTAATATCATGAGGCAAGAGACAGACACAAGTGGTGCACTTATATCACTAAATGGATCAAGTTTTGGTTCGGGTGGAACAAAGACATCTCTGCTAATTGGGTGACTATAATGTGTAGCTAGATACCGCTTATAGTCTGAGATATTAAGTGTTTAATATCACTGCCAATTTGGCTTAAATCCTCCTATAGGTCACACCACAAAATTGGGAAACAAGAGGTTTGATTTTAAGTTCATATGATGTGTCGGGTTTCATGTGAAAATGGGACACATGTGGTGAAAGAATAAAATCAATATGTCAAAAGAATTGACATAATTAGAATCATAATAAATTCATATGAGGTGTGTATATTATGGGGTGTAATAATTAAATATTACATAGGATAATATATCACATAAGATGTGAATTTGCTAAAAACCCCAAAAGATCAAATTTTGTTGGAAATAAATCCAAAATTTGACAAAGGTAAAATCGGGGTCAAACACGGTGAACCGTTCATGGTTCGGTCGACCGGGGTATCTTCGGACCAGTTAACCGAATAGGGAACGGGTAAGCGCAATTGGTTGACCGAAATTGTTTGGAGTGCCTGGACAATCGGGTTCGGTTAACCGAGTGTGCACGGTCAACCGAGAAGTAGTATTTTCGGTAGACCGAAGGTGACCCGGTCATCCGATGACTATGTCCCAGGAGCGATTTTGGTGGGTCAACGGTAGACCGAGTAAAAGACGTGGTTCGATCGAATTCTTCCAGGGAATTTTTCTCATGCAGATTTTGTCGACCGTCTATCTCACGGTGCACCGAACACATGTTATAACCGAATAGTTCGGTTGACCGAATAATTCTCGGTCTACCGAACAAGAACGATTCTGCCTGAATTATTAAGAGATTAATTAGATCATGCGTGGATTAATTCAAGATTTAAATAAAACATTTTTTGTGGGTGATTATATGGAAATTAGAGATTAATTTTAGGAGAGAATAATCAAGATATCATGGCTAAAGAATAACTCTTGATAAGAATGTTTTGGGAGACTATGAAAGGACCCCTACTCCTACTTGTTTAATACTAATGCAAAAATTCTTTCTCTCATTAATCTCACCCTAATCACCACGAAAATCTCTTAGTAAAATTAAGTTTTAGAGATAAAAATCTCAGGAGCTTAAAGAGAGGCAATTAGCTAGATTCTAAACCCTGTTAGAGATTGATTGACTAGCTCATTTCTCTAATTTTGTTTAGAGTTTGGTGAACACTCGGAGGCAAATCCGTGGACGAATCAACGAGCAACGCGACTCCGATTCTTCAAAAAGGTTTTAGAGAATCTTTAGGTATGATTCTCTCTTTGTAGTTTATTTTAATAAATGTAGAGTTGCATGATATTAGAATAAACACAAAGTTATGTACATAAAAATTGTTGAAAATATGAAATCCATCTTGTATGTTATATTGAATTTTTTAAAATATATACATACATGGGGACACGAAATCCTACAGCGCACTCTGTCGATGGTAGGAGAGACGAGATCTCCGGATCTTGGCTCACTTGCTGGGCTTTGTGGTCTTGTCGTAGGGAGGTGAGGCGTGTTGAGGCCGCGTGACCTCGCAGTTAGGCATCGTCTAGCTGTAAGGACCTATAACGTCCTTAGGATTGTTTGAGCCTTGTTTGTTTATGTGCTTCTACCTGTACCCACCCGCCGTAGCATAAAGACTTCTTCCCATCTCTCCTGAGTCATTCCCTCTCTTCGGTGTCCTCCCGTCTTCTCCTATACGCACATTCTGTTTTCATTGTCTTTAATAAAAAAAAGTTTTGGTTTGTGTGTGTGAACCTTTGTGCATCCTTGTGTGGCCACAAGACGAGAGTGGCCATTTGACGAGGCGTATCGTCAATCCTGCCTCGATAGTCGATTTCTTGACGCCTTCATCTTCTCGGGTCGCACACAGTCCGGGTTCAATGGCTGCTCATTACTGTGAGGAGGACCAGTTGCTGGACCCACCTGTCTCACCTATTCTTCCTGTTGTTGTTCCCATACCTCTTCGTGATCGATGCTACCCGAGCTGCACCGCTCTGCCCTCATGCATCGTATTGCCAGAGGCAAATGGGAACCACTTTGAGTTTAAGCTTCAGTTTATCTCCATGCTCCCTCACTTCACTGGGAAGGGTGACCCATATATCTTTCTCAGGGAATTTGAGGTCTGTGCTATGTTCAAGCTGCAACAACTTAGTACAAATTCCATCCATCTTAGGCATGTCCCCTTTGAACTAAAGGATGATGCCAACAAGTGGTTGTACAGAAACCAGGTGAATGCCTTTAGGAATTGGGATGAATTTCAATCTGCATTCCTCAAGAAGTACTTTCCAAATCATCAGACTCAAAAATTAAGGAACAAAATCAATTCGTTCTATCAACTTGAGACCGAAACATTTCATGCATATTTAGAGAGGTTCAAGGAGCTACTATCCTTATTCCCTCACCATGGCATCGAGTTGTGGCGCCTTTGTCAGATTGTCTACAAGGGTCTTCACATCCCGTCTCGAACGCTCCTTGAGTCCATGTGTCAAGGAGAGTTCTTAGGACAGGATGAAAGGGAGGCATGGGCTTTCCTAGAAGACATCGCTAAGAAAACCATGCAGTGGGAGAGTGTGAGGGAACCACCAGCATCATCTAGCATCGGAGCGAGGATCGCAAATGCAAACTCGACTAGATCGGGTGCTGCATTTGCTGTCGATACCATTACGGCCACCGAGGCATGCATAACGACCTTAATGCGCCGTGTGGATTCGAGTGAGCTCCAAAACCAACAAGCTGGACCTCATGTGTCTACATTTGGCTAGTTCCCTGTCATTCATGTGGTAGGATAGGTCATGTAGGAAGCGAGTGTGCATCCATTCCTCCTGAGATGGAACAGGTCAATGTCATCTATGATAGAGCCAGGAATGACCCATACTCATCATCTTATAGTCCCGGATGGAGGAACCACCCTAATTTTTCATGGAACCAAAATAATGCCCCGGGTTGTCCTTCAAACTCTTCTCGACCACCTAACCAACCACACAACCTCCCATGCATGCACAATCTGATCAGCCACCCCAAGTTCAAATCTCCAATCAATCGGGCTTCCCAAATTCAAACAATATGGGTACCCGATTCAATTCGCTTGAGACCTTGACTCGTGGACTTGAAAACTCAATGAATTTTTTTATGTCAACCACAAGTCATGTTCTCACTTCAAATCAGCGGACCATCAAATCTCTAGACCTTCAGATGGGCCAATTGACTCAGTCTGTACATGAAAGAGAGAGGGTCTCTGCCTAGCCAGCCTGAGGCTAACCCCCGCATGTACCAGCAACAACACATGCAAAATGAGAATGTGGCACCTCGGGGGTGACAAGTAAACCATGTGGAGGAACCTGTTCACCATGTTAATGCCATTGTAACCTTAAGGAATGGAAAGCAGGTTGACAATCACATTTCCTTGATAGCACCACCATCTATGCAGCCCCTCAGTGGGAATGGTGGTGAAGAAGAGGCTGAGGGTGAGGGTAATACACCAACACCTCCTTCTCAGGCACCGCAGAAAACCTACCTGCCAAAAGCTCCCTATTCCAGTAGGTTAACCAAAAGTAGAGTGACACAATGGAAAAAATATTAGAGGTGTTTAAGCAAGTGAAGGTTAACATCCCCTTGTTGGATGTCATCCAACAAATACCTCAATATGCCAAAGTGTTAAAATATCTCTGCACAACCAAAAGGAAGACCAATGTTCCTAAGAAAGAATTCTTGGTTGCAAATGTAAGTTCACTTTTGTCCAATCCCACCTACACAAAATACAAGGACCCTGGTTGTCCTACTATTCAGTGTTCGATAGGGGACACTAGCATGAGTAATGTATTGCTTGATTTAGGATCGGCGGTCAACCTCCTCCCATTTTCTGTTTATCAACAGTTGAAATTGGGAGAATTGAAACCAACTAAGATCACCCTCCAATTGGCGAATAAATCCATTCGTATTCCAAAGGGGTATATAGAGAATATGCTTATCAAAGTTGGAGATTTTATATTTCCAGTAGATTTTGTTGTCCTCGATACCAATCCTGTTGCGAACACCCACTCTCAAATACCTTTGATTTTGGGTAGACCATTTTTGGCAACCTCCAACACCTTAATTAATTGTAGAAATGGTCTCATTAAGCTCTCATTTGGTAACATGAGTGTCGAGTTTCATGTGTTCAACTCTGGTAGGCAACAAGAGCCCATGGACCAACCTTTAAATCTCAATCTCATCCGCCAATTAGAGAAAGTACCGAAAAATCAACGAACACCCCTAACACCAATGCAACACATTGAGAATGTTTGTGGGCCCAGCGAAAACTCATTGCTTGTCTTTGCAATGCAACAGAGTGACCGGCATCAAACATGAATGTACAAAGAGAGTGTTCGTTGCATGATTGAGTTGAGACCATTAGTGAGGGGGACACACCTCGGCATATGCCCATTCTAGAAGGTGTCGTCACCCCGTGTCCCAGGGCTATTGAGACCTTTGAGCTTCATATTGACTCCAACAAGGACACACGTACAACCAAGCTTATGTATGATGATATACAGGTGGTTGGGTGGTCCTTGTTGAATGAATTGGGGAGAAGCCACATTCATAGTGAAACTAGTGTTTCACATCCTTCGAATGAGCCTGAGGAACTCATTCCGATGCACCCACCTATTGGTTGGAGGGTTTTGTTCGATGAGCAACTAAACCCTAGTGAGGCAAAACAACTCCACTCATTCATGTTGCCTACGCCCAATCAATATCATGAGGGCTTTGAGCCTCTCAGCTTTGACCTTTCACCCCTCATGACACCTCAAAGTACCAATGAAGTGAGCCCATTTTTGCAAATCTCTTGTCCGCAGGACTCGATGTTCTCATTTGATGTTCCTTGACCAAATGATTATGAGAATATCTTTGTTGATGTATATATCTTGTTTAGAAAAAACAAAAAAAAAGAAACAAAAAAAGAAGAAAAAACACACACAAAAGACTCCACAAGTGAGCATTGGTTGTTGTGGCCCCAACCCTTGCGTATTTGGGCTCCATTTCTTTCACATATTTGTATCCCTTCTTAAGTATCTCACAGGTTTTTGGGAATTCGGGGTTGTGTCCATCAACATGATTATGAAACTCTCATTGTGCTTCACGTTGGTGAGATCTTTTCTTTCTCATGCATAAATCCATGTAGTTTCATACTCACATTCATTGAAGACAATGCATGAAGTAAGTGTGGGGGGTGCTTTACATTTGTATATATGTGGAGTCGAGTATTTTTCGTTTTGCTTTTTGTTTTCATTTGTTTGTATTGTTAGGGTCATGTTAGTGTACTGCATTTAATATCGATATATCTGTTTGTCATGATCCTTGGGTGACTTGTCTTCTTTTGCTTGCCTTGTGCTTTAAAATTTTAATATTTCTTTCAAAATCTTCATGTGTTTGCAAAAGAAAATGTTTTATAGGTTTTGCGTGTGTTTGGCATGTGCAAAACCGTTGAGAGGCAAAGTAAAAAGAAGCTCCCAAAATTGTCTTGAACTTGATGCATTAGGATATGTTGTATACCGGCTTTAGGTCTTATCGAGTCATTTAACGAAGTCCACCCTGAACCTAGTGAGTCAATAATTTGTGTCTGTTAATATTAGGAAGTTTGTTGTAGTCAAGGACCCTTTAAATCTTGTTGTGTTACTTTAAGTGTAGGGGTTTTGGTTCATGTGTAGATAAGAAATAAGTGAGTAGGTGTTCTATCTTCTCGCACGACTCCTATCACTCGAGAAATTAGGTCTGAGGGGACTTTGTGCCTGGTGCTTTCAAGTCATCTGACTTGGGATGCACCGACTGAACTCTCGTTACACGGGTGGTAGGGATTGCCCTATGTGGAGATGTGAGGAAAGGTGTACGTGATAGTGTAAGTCCTCATAGACAATGATGCGCGAAACCTGACCTTGGGAAAATTGCACTCCAACTAGTAAGAAAAAAAGAAAAAAAAGAAAAAATGGTAATGCAAATAAGAACCTTAATGGACTTTACACTTTGTATCACTTGAGGATGTTGAGGTTGTCCATGTCTTTCACTTAAGTCCTTAATTAACTTGAACGAATGGTTCATTAGGCTAGGTGTGTGGACTGGATACATATATAGAGTCGCCCTGTAGGATTATCGTGTCCAATGATCGACAAAAAATGAGTCCATCGAGTCGAGTTTTAGATTGAATAATGCATCAATGTTCGGATTTTGTGGGTATATCTGCTGAAAACCCTCAGGAGACAACACTCCTCCTCCTTGACGATAAGGAGGTTTAACGGCTTGTTGCATGTGCTAAGTGCAACCGTGATTCCTACAAAAGTGAGTTAGGATTTCCCTATTTTTCGTATACTTTTTCCTTTCTTACAATTTTCTCTTTCTTTGTTTTGCTCGGGACTAGTAAAAGTTAGGTGTGCGGGAATTTAATTGGCATGATATCATGCATACATTCGTGTCTTATATCCATTACTTTGAGCCTAAACAATTCTACGTAATTAGTTTTGAGTTTGAGTTTCAGAAATAAATAGGGTTGAAGAGAAGATACAAAAAAAGGACTCAAAAGCAAGGAAAATGACTAAGTTGCAAGACTTATGGACTGAAATGAAAGAGAGAAGGACCCGGATGTAAAACCAAAAGGAGCAATGGGCAAATCAAGCAGCTCCACACCTTAATGAGGAGTATTTTGGCAATTAAATCGTGGCACAACCATCAACAACTGAATCGGGTTCATCAAACACCAAGAAATCAAGCCAAAATCAAGCCACTCGAAACCCGACCTGATCAAGCCCATGTAGACCACCAATTGGCTGTCCCAGACCGCCAATTGACGGTCCATTTTGTCCCAAATTGCACGTGATTCGGTCGGGTGTTGAATTATGTTGTATTTAGTCCATTTATGGTATGCGTTTTAGTCACATATCGGGGGATTGTCCCGGATTAACTTTTTCCATGCCTATATATAGAAGTCTTCCTTCCTTTTGTATTCACTCATTGCTTGGTGGCATTTTCTCTACTTGGAGTAAGCCTTGGAGAAAATACTCAAGATGGAGAAAAATGCTACTAGTAATGTAAGTCATTTTATAAAATAATTTTTCATTGTTTTGTTCTCATGTTGTCTTTTTTTATGCATGCTTAGCTTAGTCTTGTTTCTTTGATCTTAGGCTAAATTAGTTAGAATGTCTCCTTTCTTCTTTATTTTAATTGCTAGAATAATGTGTAGTGAGTAGATCCATCCCCTTTGGCGCCGTTGCCGGGGAGGTGCTCTGTCCAGACGTTGGTTTGGGCGATTCGAGGGGTTTTTAATTTTTTGTTTCCAGTTTTGTTTAGTTTCAGGGAACCTACAGATCAAGGGGAGTCTACTGGAGAAGTTTGAGGACCAGAAGCTCGACAAGGACCGCCTATCAGCGGTTGAAGACCGCCAATTGGCGGCCTGGTGAGGGTTTCCTACTCTCAAATTTTTGCTGGTAGTTAGTTATGTAATTTGTGTTATCTGGGAGCCCTATTTTGCATGTTGTGACTTTTTATTTGCTCCCAGATCATTAATCACTCCCCGATTAATCAACTTGGCCTTAAAATCCAAAGCAAAAGACTAGACGTTCTTATTTGTTTAGGTCACGCATCATGTATTGACTTAGGCATATAGTTGTCTTTTCTTTTAGCTTTATTTTCAGTTGTTGAGTGCTGGCGTGAGGTACACATTTCCTACACTCATTCATGCATCTTGTATGCCCATGCATTAGTTAGTAGGAATTGCATCAGGACAAGAGTGAGTTGAGTGTTTGATTGGAGCGATTCATTGCTAGATTTAGGATGAAAACGCTATTAAGGAGGGGTTGTCCCATAAAAGATAAGGTGACGGATTTCATCACCCTTTCCTTGGCCCCAAAAACCACTCTTAATAAAGCCTTAACTAAAATCAAGTAGACATTGGCCCTAGGATTGCGGGCGCACTAGGAGAGTAATCTAGTTGAGACCGTCATGACCTGATCGGCGTTGCCTACCTTGTCGATAGTAGGAGGTACTGGATCTCCGGATCTGGTATCACTTGCTGGGCATTGTGGTCCTCGTTGTAGGGAGGTGAGACGTGTCGAGGCTAGTGACCTCGAAGTTAGGCGTCGTCTAGCTTAAGGACCCATTGCCTTACATTGTTTGAGCCGTGCTTGCTAGTTAGGCTTCTACCTGATCCCACTACCCACGCTAGCTCTAGGGATTCTTCCCTCCTCACCTGAGTCCTCTCCTCATCTATTCTCTACGTTTAGTCTCCTCCTGTAGTACACCTTCTGTTGTGTGTTAGTTTAGAGTCGAGTCGAGCATTTTATGCGAAGTTGGGCTCGTTCTGGTGAGAGCGCTCGACTCGAGAGAGTGCATTCTGCTGAGATGGACGGTCTTGGTGATCGACCATCTCCGCCTCGTGCTCCTTTGGAGCAAGAGGCCGAGTCGTCTCGTTGGCGAAGGAGACCGGGGTCCATACATGGAATACCTCGGTCCACTTCCGCCACCACGTAGACCTCCTTCTCCTCCTCCTCTGACTCAAGAGGAAGGGAGATTCGGTCAGGATCGAGTTCTTGGTGCACCACCACCTTTAGCTCGACATGATAGACCGATGACTTTGTGGGAGCGGAACCATCCTGTTCGGGCCGCGCAGCCTTCTTGCATAGTTGTTCCCCCTGCTCGCGGGAACAACTATGAGCTGAAACCTCAATATGTGAGCATGCTTCCAACCTTTACTGCCAATAAGGAGGATCCGTATATCTTTATACGCAAATTCGAGGAAGTATGCTCCATGTTCAAGCTTCAACAGCTTGATGAGGATTCAGTCCGGTTGAGGATGATTTCTTTCGCATTGAAGGATAATGCGAAGAAATGGATGTATAGCCTCCCGGCGAGCTCGATTCGGTCATGGGATGACTTTGTGACCGTCTTTCTGAAGAGATTTTTCCCTCAAAGGAAAACTCAACAGATACGGCACCAGATACATCAAATGTATCAGACCGAGACCGAATCGTTTCATGGTTTCTTTGAGAGGTTCAAGGACCTTCTCCAGCAGTGCCCTCATCATGGATTTCAGTTATGGCAGCTGTGCCCAATTGTTTATGAGGGCATCGACTACAACACCCGCACATCGTTGGAGTCGATGTGTCAGGGTAACTTCCAAATGAAACCCATCGAGGATGCATGGGACACTTTTGAGGCTATGGCTGAGCGTACCTTCGAGTGGGACACCATGAGAGAGCCACCAGCCGCCAGGTCTTCTGGTCGAGCTGGATCATATCATGTTGAGTCAACTATCGCGTCTGAGGCAAAAATGGTTGCTCTCATGCGTAGGATTGAGAGTTTGGAGATGGACCGAGCTCCTGTAGCTCAGGTCACTACTCCCGGGTGTGGTAGGTGTGGACTTACGGGGCCATGATGACTTGGAATGCGCTTACGCTCCATGGGATACTGAGCATGCAAATGTGATGTATCAACCAAGGCCCCGTAACGACCCCTACAGTCACTCCTACAACCCGGGATGGCGTAACCATCCTAACTTCTCTTGGGGGTCTAGTGGAGGTCACAGTCAGAGCTCGTACGCTCAACCTCAACCTCCACCTTATCAACCTCAACCTCCACCTTATCAACCTCCACGCCCATCGGCGACCTACCAACCCCACATCAAAGGTCTCAGCACCGTAATTACCAACCTGGTCAGGCCTCTTCGTCGGGTTATTCTAACCAGACTCCACCACCCCAGCGGGTTGACCCTAAGGACTCTACCCTTGAACAAACCCTTCAAACGTTCCTGCAGAGCAGTCAATCCATGTTTGCGGCCAGCAATAATTCGGTCAAAGCATTGGAAATGCAAGTTAGCCAGTTGGCTCATCAGCTCCATGAACGTGAGAAAGGTCAGTTACCGAGTCAACCTGTGGTCAATCCCAGGGGTCAGCCTGCTCATACCAGGCAAAATGTACACAATGTTGAAAGTGACCCTTCCCAACATGCCAATGTTATTCATACCTTGAGATCGGGAAGGGTCGTTGACAACAATGTGAAAATGTCAGAAGCCAACCCTGTTCGCGAGACTTCCGAGGAGAGTCTTGAGCCTGTCAAGGAACCTAATTCTGAGACTCCTCCTTGTGATTCTTATGTCCCCAAGGCACCATTCCCTCATCGGTTGACTAAAAGATGTGATGAGCATTGGGATAAGATCGTTGAGGTACTTAGGCAAGTAAAGGTGAACATCCCGTTGTTGGACGTTGTTCAACAAATGCCACCGTATGCCAAGTTCCTCAAGGACCTTTGCACCACCAAGAGAAAAACAAATGTGCCCAAAAAGGCCTTTTTGGCCGCCAATGTGAGCTCAATATTGACACAACCCATGAATGTCTAGTACAAGGACCCAGGTTGTCCAACTGTCTCTTGCATGATTGGGAATGTAACAATCTCTCAAGCTCTATTGGATTTGGGGGCATCTGTGAATCTCCTGCCTTACTCAGTCTATGTCAACCTTGGAATAGGCGATCTTAAACCTGGAGGACAACCCTCTAGGTGGCTGATAGATCCTACGCACGAGGGGGTGAGTTCGTATTTCCAGTTGATTTCATCATCTTGGATACTGAACCCGTGTCCAACCCACAAGGACAGATTCTTGTGATCCTTGGGAGGCCATTTCTTGCGACATCTAATGCTTTGATCAATTGTCGCAATGGCTTGATGAGGTTGTCTTTTGGAAACCTCACGGCGGATTTCAACATCTTCACTCTTAGTAACCAACCCGGGCTCTTCGACGACACTGTCGGAGCCAATTTCATCCAGGACACGGATGAGCTCGATTCATTAGGCATGTTCGACTCACATCGACATATTATTGAGGTGCCTAATGACCAGGTTGCGAGTGAAGAGGATCTTGAGGAATCCGCCAGCGTATCTCTGGATGAAGAGGCACATCTGGGTGCTTGCTCCTCTTACCCCGTGGCCCTTGAGCCACTTGAAAGTAACTCTGAATCCGACAAGGACCCACCTCTGGTCGAGCTTAAACCGCTCCCCGATAACCTAAAGTACATCTTTTTAGGGGATAATGAGGCCTTGCCACTCATTATTGCTTTTGATCTTGCACAAGATCAAGAGGTTGCCCTAAAAAGAGTACACTTTGAAAACAAAGAGACGATCGGGTGGTCCTTGAAGGATATCAAGGGAATTAGCCCTGGTATTGTTCAGCATCGGATCCACATGGAAGAGGATTCTAGGCCCCGCAGGGACCCACAACGGAGATTGAATCCTGTACTGAAAGAAGCCGTCCGAAAGGAGGTTCTTAAGTGCTTGGATCATGGCATAATCTATCCTATCTCTGATAGTTCGTGGGAGAGTCCTGTCCATGTGGTTCCCAAGAAGTCAGGCGTGACGGTTGTGGAGAATGAGCATAATGAGCTTATCCCGACACGCCTGCAAACTGGCTGGCGAGTTTGCGTTGATTATCGCAAGCTCAATGCGGCAACGCGGAAAGATCATTTCCCGTTGCCATTCATTGATCAGATGTTGGAGAGGTTGGCCGGACATGAGTATTATTGTTTTCTTGATGGATACTCCGGTTACAACCAAATTCCCATCGCCCGCGAGGATCAAGAGAAAACCACATTTACTTGTCCCTTTGGCACGTTTGCCTACCGTCGCATGCCCTTTGGGTTATGCAATGCGCTGGCAACGTTTCAAAGGTGTATGATCAGCATCTTCTCCGATATGGTTGAGCGTTTCCTTGAGATCTTCATGGACGACTTTTCCATATTTGGCGCTTCCTTTGATGAGTGCCTTCATCACTTGAGCCTTGTCCTCAAGCGACGTCGTGAGAAGAACCTCGCTCTCAATTGGGAGAAATGTCACTTCATGGTGAAGCGAGGGATTGTACTTGGACATGTGGTCTCAAGTAGGGGAATTGAGGTCGATCCCGCCAAAGTGGGTCTTATTGCTAATCTCCCACCGCCACGTAATGTGAAGGATATCCGCGCGTTTTTGGGGCATGCTGGATTCT
Organism: Triglochin maritima; assembly: GCA_963682175.1. NCBI lineage: Eukaryota > Viridiplantae > Streptophyta > Magnoliopsida > Alismatales > Juncaginaceae > Triglochin > Triglochin maritima. The sequence goes on along the minus strand of OY821771.1, from coordinate 27,213,464 downwards.
ATCGGCGGTTCATTCGGGATTTTAGCAAAATTGCTCGACCTCGCACCGCCTTGTTGGCTAAGGATGCCATTTTTGAGTTCACACCGGATTGCCACCATGCCTTTTTGACCTTGAAGAAAGAGTTGACTTCAACTCCCATTATTAAGGCACCGGTGTGGACTGAACCCTTTGAGTTAATGTGTGATGCATCTGACTTCGCTGTGGGAGCAGTGCTTGGGCAACGATTGGACAAATTGCCTCATGTGATCTACTATGCCAGTAGAACACTCAATGATGCCCAATTGAACTACACTGTGACCGAGAAGGAATTCTTAGCGATCATATTTGCTTTGAAGAAATTCCGGTCGTACTTGATTGGCTCCCACGTGATTATCTATTCTGATCACACAACCATCAAGCACCTCATGGCGAAGAAAGATGCAAAATCCCGACTCTTGAGATGGATCTTGTTGTTACAAGAATTCGATCTCGAGATTCGGGACAAAAAAGGGTGTGAAAATGTTGTAGCTGACCACTTGTCTCGTCTAGAGACGACCAACCCACAGGACCAAATCATTGATGACAAATTTCCTGACGAGCAGTTGTTCACAATCGAAGATAACCCTTGGTTTGCCGACATCGTGAACTACCTCGTGACCGAGCAACTTCCTGTGGGTTGGTCAAAATCTGACCAATCCAAATTTAGATCGTATGTCAGATTCTTTCACTGGGACGACCCCTACCTATTCAAATACTGCTCTGACCAAATTTTCAGGCGGTGCGTCCCAGATACCGAGTTCCAAAGTGTGCTCCATTTCTGCCATTCCAAGGCATGTGGAGGACACTTTGGAGCAAAGAAAACTGCTGCCAAGGTGCTCCAATCTGGATTCTACTGGCCCTCTCTTTTTAAGGATGCTTACGACTTTTGTAAGCAATGTGATAGGTGCCAGCGCCATGGCAGGATCGGTCGACGTGACATGATGCCTTTGCAAAATGTCCTTGTTGTCGACATCTTCGATGTGTGGGGCATCGATTTCATGGGTCCCTTCCCGAACTCGTTCGAGAATGTTTACATTCTGGTGGCCGTTGACTATGTGTCTAAGTGGGTTGAGGCTATACCCACAAAGACCAATGACAACAAGGTGGTCACCAAATTCTTGAGGGACATTTTTGCGTGATTTGGTACTTCTCGTACCATAATCAGCGATAGGGGTACCCACTTCTGTAATCGCTCCTTTGAAGCGCTTATGAGGAAGTATTCGATCACCCACAAGCTTGCGACCCCATACCATCCGCAAACTAGTGGGCAGGTCAAAATCTCTAACCGTCAATTAAAGCAAATTCTTGAGAAGACGGTTAGTTCCTCGAGGAAGGATTGGTCAACTAAGTTGAATGACGTGTTGTGGGCTTTCCGCACCGCGTACAAGACCAATTTGGGTATGTCCCTATATCGGGTAGTGTACGGCAAGACTTGCCACCTACCCGTCGAGCTTGAGCATCGTGCTTTCTGGGCGATCAAGAACCTGAATATGGATCTTGATCAAGCGGGAGTACAACGTAAGCTCGACATTGTGGAATTAGAAGAGCTATGCAATGATGCGTACGAGAATGGCAAAATTCATAAGTCCCGAGCCAAGTTGTTTCACGATCGCATGATTATGCGAAAGGTGTTTATGGCCAGACAGAAGGTGTTGCTCTGCAATTCCCGGCTTCATCTGTTTGCGGGTAAACTCCGCAGTCGCTGGTCTGGCCTGTTTATTGTCCAAACCGTTTATCCTCATGGAGCGATTGAGATCGTGAACCCAGGGAATGGGGACATGTTCAAAGTTAATGGACAACGCCTCAAACCCTACTTGGAGGTTGCACCAGCCGAAGTCGAGGAGGTCATGTTCCTTCATGAACCTCCCTCGCACTCAACCATTCATGCTCCTGCATGAGTGGTTGTGCTTTCAGGTTTGTAAAAAAAACAAAAAAAGAAGACTCCTTCAGTGAGCATCATTTGTTGTGGGCCCCAATTCTTTCACGTATTTGTATCCCTTCCTTAGCATCTCACAGGTTTTGAGGGAATTTGGGTTGTGTCCATCAACATAGCCAGAAACTTCCCTTTGTACTTCATGTTGGTGAGATCTATTCTTTTTCATGCATATCTCCATGTAGTATCTTGCTCGCATTCATTGAGGACAATGCATGAACTAGGTGTGGGGGGGGGGGGTGTTTTACGTGTGTACATAGTCGAGTCTTTTTATTTTGATTTTGTTTTCTTTTGTTTTCATTGTTAGGGTCATGTTAGTGTGCTGCATTTAATATCGATATATCTGCTTGCCATGATCCTTGGGTGACTTGTCTTCTTTTGCTTGCCTAGTGCTTCAAAATGTTCACATTTCTTTCAAAATCTTCATGTGTTTGCGAAAGAAAATGTTTTGTGGGTTTTGCGTGTGTTTAGCATGTCCAAAACCGTTGAGAGGCAAAGTAAAAAGAAAGCTCCCAAAATTGCCTTGAACTTGATGCATTAGGATATCTAGTACGTGACTTTAGGATTTATCGAGTCGTTAGGATGCACCCCAGTTTTCCCTTGGGGTGAGTAATCATAGGGTTTCAGCACTCAAACATTTAAAGAAGTCCACCCTGAACCTAGTGAGTCAAATAATTCGTGTTTGTTAGTATAAGGAAGTTTGTCGTGGTCAAGGGCCCTTAATCTCTTTTTGTAAAACTTAAGTGTAGGGGTTTTGGTTCCCATGTAGATAAATAAATAAGTGGTGTTCTCTCTTCTCGCACGGCTCCTATCACTCGGGAAAGTAGGTCTGAGGGGCCTTTGTGCGTGGTGCTTTCGAGTCATCTGACTTGGGATGCACCGACCGAACTCCCGTTACACGGGTGGTAGGGATCGCCCTATGTGGAGATTTGGGGAAAGGTGTACGTGATAGTGTAAGTCCTCATAGGCAATGATGCACGAAACCTGACCATGGGAGAATCAAACACCAACCAATAAAATGCTCTAAAGAAAAAAAGGGAAAGAAAAAAGAGAAAAAAAAGGAAGTCAAATAAGAACCAAAATGGACTTTACACATTGTATCACATTCAGAAGTTAAGGTTGCCCATGTCTTTCACTTAAGTCCTTAACTAACTTTCACGAATAACTCATTAGGCTAGGTGTGTGGACCGATTACATATATAGAGTCGACCCGTAGTATTACCGCATCCCATGATCGACAATATGAGTCCAACGAGTCGTGTAGCTAGATTGATTAATGCATTTTGTTCGGATATTGTGGGTATATCCGCTGAAAACCCTCAAGAGACAACACTCCTCCTCCTTGGCAACAAGGAGGTTTAACGACTTGTTGCACGTGCTAAGTGCAACCGTGATTCCTACGAAAGTGAGTTAGGATTTCTTGTTTTTCGTTTGCTTTTCTCTTTGTTTGTTTTGCTCGGGACTAGCAAAAACTTAGGTGTGGGGATATTTAATTGACATCATTTCATGCTTATATTGGTATCTTATATCCATTATCTTACACCTGAGCAATGCTACGTGACGAGTTTTATGTTTAGTTTTCAGAAATAAAGAGGTTTGAAGAGAAGAGCCATGAAAGGACCCAAAAGCAGGAAAAATGACATAATTGTGAGACCTGGGGACTAAGATGCAAGGGAGAAGGACCTGATCGTAGGACCGAAGGGCCTAAGAGCAAAACATGAAACTCCACACCATCATCGGGAGTATTTTGTCAATTTGATTCGGGTCGGAGCTCCAACAAATCAAGTAGATGCATCAAAGACCAAGAAATACTTCCCGAAAAGCCCAACACAAAACCCAGACGGATCTGGGCCTTATAGACCGCCAATTGGCGGTCTGGAACCGCCAATTGGCAGTCTGGATGAGCCCAAATCCGCTAAGCTCGCTCCTGGACTTGTATTAATGTGTGTTTAGGCTATTTTTGGTATTGGTTTAGTCCCACATCGGGGGATTGTCCCGGATTAGCTTTTTCCATGCTTATAAAAAGAACTCTTCACCTCCCATTGTATCCATCTCTCTCTTTGGTGGCATCTTCCCTACTAAGAGTGAAGCCTTGAAGCAAAACTCTGGTGGAGGAAGAGCTACTTGTAATTGAGTGAGTTAATAATAGATGTTTTCCTTTAATTGTGTTGTTTCTCTCTTAGTTTAATTTCCTTTCATATGCATGCATGCTTGTTTGTTTTGTTTTATGCTTCTTTAATATTTCTTGCTTGATTAGTATAGTTTCATTTCAATATAATGCTTCATTTTGTTAGAGTAGTTAGTTTAAATATGTGTGAGTAGTTCCATCCCCTTTGGTGGTGGAGTAGATGTGTGTACATGTTATGTAGATGGTTTGAATGCTTAATATGAATGTTTGTGAAAGATATTAGTATGCTTGCTTGAATTATTAAGAACCTTACTTGATGGTTTCTGCCATAGCTTAGGTACATTCCATGCTTGTCTAAGTGTCTTAATAACAACCTTGCATTGCTCATATTAATCACATTAGTTTAGTATTGTAAATGATAGGTTTTGCCATTAGGTACCTCTTATGCATTAACAAACACTAACTAACTTGAGATTATGGTATGCACCCAACACCACACTTATTTCATGTGCACACACACACTCCATCCCTTAGGGGTTTCCATTCCTATCTTTTTATCTTCTTCATTAGTTGTTAGCTTAGTTGTTTAGTTATTTCATTTCAGCTTGCTTGTTTACTAGTTTAGATTAGTGTAGTGTAGTGTAATACATCTTTCTCTCCTTCTTTTACCTCTCACCTTCGAACAAACCAATTGTCGACACACCTCCCAGTGGACGACCCGTATTTGCCACCGCTTCAACGCGGCCGTGCACTTGCGGTTAATATAAAACGATCAATCAATAATCTAGCTAGATTAGTCTAAAGGGGGTGAATAGACTAAATAAGTTCTCTTAAAAGTTTAAGCTATTATAAAGCGGGAACAAGAAAAGTAAAAGAGAAAGAGAGGCAAACCATGACACGGATGTATAGAGGTTTGGATCAAACCACATGATCCTAGTCCTCTCTTACGAATTGCTCTTACTCGAGCAACTTCGCGTACTCCACTATTCCAATCTCCGTTCCGGGCCGAGATCAAGCCTTTACACTTCAAGCTTGCGACCACCCTCGCCAAGCTTGGACCACCTTCTCACAATCCGAGAAGAGCTTCACTCTGGAAGTTAATACAACTAAGGGTGGCAACGGGTATCAAACCCGGTGTACCAAACCGGAACCAGACCGCGATAAAATGTATATGGGTTGGATCTGGATATTTAATTTCAGAACCGACCCAGATCCAGTTCAGATCCGGTTCTCACCGTCAGACCTGGATCCGGATCATGTATATTATATATAATAAAAAAACCTACACCTCTCCACAAACTCTACTACAGTGACTCGTCATCCAAGATAAAACAAAACCCTACACCATCCATGAAAAAACCCTTTGACCGTCTCCCTCTCCCAATCTCCCTATTCCGTCCCTGCCTCCCTCTCTCGGTCTCCCTCCTGCGTCGCCTGCTCGCCGCCTCCCTCTCCTACTCTCCCTTTTCCGTCACCGCCTCCCTCTCCCGGTCTCCCTCTTCCGTAGCCGCCTCCCTCTACCAATCTCCGTCCTACGTCGCTGATGCGCTGCCTCCCTCTCCTACTCTCCCTTTTCCTTCACCACCTCCTTCTACCAGTCTCCCTCCTACATCGCTGACGCACCGCCTCCCTCTTTCGTAGCCGCCTCCCACTCCCGACTCCTAGTCTCCCTCTTTCGATTCGATCCGGTTAGGAAGGTTTAATTTGTGGTAAGGAACAACAAAACTTTTTGTCAAACTCATGCAGTTTTGCCTTGATGTCATGAGATCTCTTCAAAATAGCTATCATGGCCGCTATAGATTTTTGAAGTGCTTCTTCTTGCTCTCCGGTTTAAGTGAGTATATTACCATATAATGTATGCTTATATGGGAGGGAAATAGGAACATAGCAATAGCTGGATTGTCTAGTACTCTATTCTAGTGTAATCGTGATTTATCTTAACAAGGTTGATGCTTCAGATTTGATTCAGTTTGTGAATTTGTGTTTTCATTCAACTTCTGGATAGTATTATCATACATGATCATAACACCTTGTATTGGCGTGACCTTTGTGGCCTGCTCATTTGAAACTTGAAGATGTATTTTTATAGTTCCGAAAGGATTTTCTCAATTGTTTCTTGTTGTAGTATGACAGGTTTATAGCATCTTAAATATGTTTGAATAGAATTATATTTTTATAATTCTTTGTATAACATTATTTATAGGAATAAGTCATCTAATGATTTCAAATGATTGTAATTCATCATATGTTTTTGCAGTTTATTTCAAATATGGCATCCAATGATTTAACTCCTACAGTGCTACCTATGGATGATGGTAGTAGTGCTCCGTCTACACCGTTAGTTGAGGAATCAACAAATCCATCCATTGAATGCACTGAAACTACACCTACAACACATGCTAGGCCACCTCAGATAGATTCTAGTAGTGTCCATACTAAGAAGTTGACATCAAATGTTTGGCTTGAATTTTATAATAAAAAATAGATGGCAAAGACAAAGCAACTTGTAGGAGCTGTAAAAATGTTTTGAACGCGGGTAGTGCAAATGGGACAAGCAATTTACGTAAGCATTTATTGAGTTGTCCTAGACGGAGTATTAGAGTTCCTCGACAGATGTTGTTGGATAAGGAAAAGAAGAGCTCAGATGGTTCGTCAACACTTGGGACTTACAATTTTGATCTTGTAGCATCATGAACTGATCTTCCGAAGATGACTACCCATTGTCCATTGTTGATGATGTTGGTTTTAGGACATAGTCACAAGGCCTTCAACCTCTCTTTAAAGTACCCACTCGGAATACTATTAAGAGCGACATTATAAAGTTGTAAGCAAAAAAATGGTAAAGCTGATGCAAAATGTAGATTTTAATTTAAGTAGGATTGCTATTACAACAGATATGTGGACATCAGATCATCAAAGGAAGGGATACATGGCCATCACTGGACATTATATCGATGAAACTTGGAACTTACAGAAACTAATCATAAGGTAAACTTATAAGCCATATTTTCATGTTTGTTTGTACATTTTATTTGAATACATTTTTGATGTTTTGTATGTTTTGTTTTACTTTATATGTTTTAATTTGAGATATTATTGATGTTGTTAGGTTTTGTTATGTTCTTGCACCTCATACTAGAGAAGTTATTGATGAGAAATTAATTACTTGTCTATTGTATTGGAACATTGATAGAAAGCTTTCATGTCTCACTGTGGATAACTGTTATACGAATGAAGGTCTTGTTGGAGAAATTATTGCCAAAATTGGGTCGGGGGAGTTGATATTAGGTGATAACTTCTATCATATGCGTTGTTGTGGTCATATTCTGAACTTAATTGTACAAGATGGGTTGTCGGTAATTAGTGAGGCCATTAAGAAAGTTAGACATATTGTACAGTTTTGGACGGCAACAACAAAAATGTTAGAGAAATTTGAAGAAGCAACACGACAATTAAGAATTCCTTCATCGAAGAAGTTGTCTTTAGATTGTAAAACCAGGTCGAACTCAACTTATATAATGTTAGAAGTTGCAGTTAAGGACAAGGAAGTATTTCACCATTTACAACAATGTGAAAACAAACTCGCTTTTCAAAGAGAGGATGTGCCTAGTGAAGATGATTGGACTAATTGTGCAAAAAATTGTGAGAAGCTGAAGATATTTTGTGACACAACATTGCTATTTTCAGGTTTTAAGTTTGTCACTTCAAATTTAGGATTCCCCAAAATTTGTGAGATTTGATTGGCTTTGATGGAATGGTGTTATAGCCCTGATCAAATGATATCATCAATGGCTTCTGAAATGTTGGTCAAGTTCACAAAATACTGGGATACAACTAATGAAGTTCTAGGAGTTGGTTCTGTATTGGATCCAACGTATAAGCTATGTTTGTTGGAGTTCTATTTTGAGAAGATTTACGGAGAAGAAAAGGTTGAGTCAGAAGTAGATCGAGTTAAAAAAGTTTGCTATGCTTTGCTTCACGAGTACCAAACAAAGTTAGCTAGTGTAATGGAGACTGATAGAAGTTCAGGTATGACGAATCCGAGGCCCAAATGAGTGATTATGATTTGTATGTTAATTCAAAGAAAAGAAAGAGGGGATATGTGAAATCAGAGTTAGACCGCTACTTGGATAATGATGTTTTGCCAAGGGATAAGAACTTTGAAATATTAACTTGGTGGAAATCCAATGGTATCAAATATCCTACTTTGCAAAAACTTGCTCGAGATATTTATGCCATTCCCATTTCCACCGTTTCTTCTGAGTCAGCATTCAGCATGGGTGGTGGATTGATTAGTCCCCATTGTAGTAGGTTACATCCCAATACAGTTGAAGCGTTAGCATGTTGTCAACGTTGGTTGTCGTCCGAGATGCAAGGTATATTACATATAGTTATGTGATTTAAGTTATTATTCTCTTATTATTTGTTTCTGACATTGAAGTAGGGTTTTCAGAGTCAAACGGGATTGAGTATGCGACAATCATCAATGACATGGAAGTTGACATCCCAGAGGTGTCCGAAGATAGTCAAGAAATTGAGGTTTAATTTGCATAATGTTCTCTTGTATAAAATATAGTATGATGTATATCATTCAAATTCTTTTTGTTGAATTTTTACAGGTTTGAAGATCAGGAGAACGTGGGGTGATGAGGTCCTCATGGCAATTGGCATGACTTGTTTATGTTTTGAGACCAACTAAAGCTATTTTTTCTTTTAATTATGGTTATGAACTCTCTTTCAACATGTATTTGGTTGTATAAATTGAAGATGTATGACTTAGGCTCTAAGTTTTTTGTTTATAAACTTGTTGAAGATGTCTTTGGTTGTATAAATCTCCAACCACAGAAGATATTATCGTCTATGCATTGATTTATTGTAATGGTAATGCCGTTGTATGCAGTTTCTGTGGAGATGAATTTGGTTTTATAAAACTCCAACCAGGGAAAGGTAAATATACATTTGTTGTGGAGATGAAATAAACAGTTGCCTTGGAGTATTATTTGAGTATTATTTGCATGGTTTAAAGTTGAGCAGTTGCTGGAGATGAAATATACTTTTAAATTTAGGGGGGGGGGGATATTTTGCATATCGGATCCAGTTCCACCAGATCTGGTTCTGGGTATCCGTCAACAAAACGTATTCGGTTCTGGGTATCCAAGATGGGAACCGATCTAAATCCGGTTTGGTTTTGGATCCCAATTTATAATATGGACCTGGTTCTGGTTCTACTAGTACCCGAACCAGAATCGATCCGTTTCCACCCCTAAATACAACCATTTGCTGGAGAATTGAGTAAAGGGGGCCCTATGATTAGTCTAAAGGGGGTGAATAGACTAAATAAGTTCTCTTAAAAGTTTAAGCTATTATAAAGCGGGAACAAGAAAAGTAAAAGAGAAAGAGAGGCAAACCATGACACGGATGTATAGAGGTTTGGATCAAACCACAGGATCTTAGTCCTCTCTTACGAATTGCTCTTACTCGAGCAACTTCGCGTACTCCACTATTCCAATCTCCGTTCCGGGCCGAGATCAAGTCTTTACACTTCAAGCTTGCGACCACCCTCGCCAAGCTTGGACCACCTTCTCACAATCCGAGAAGAGCTTCACTCTGGAAGTTAATACAACTAAGGGTGGCAACGGGTATCAAACCCGGTGTACCAAACTGGAACCAGACCGCGATAAAATGTATTGTGGTTGGATCTGGATATTTAATTTCAGAACCGACCCAGATCCAGTTCTCACCGTCAGACCTGGATCCGGATCAGGTATATTATATATAATAAAAAAACCTACACCTCTCCACAAACTCTACTACAGTGACTCGTCATCCAAGATAAAACAAACCCCTACACCATCCATGAAAAAACCCTTTGACCGTCTCCCTCTCCCAATCTCCCTCTTCTGTCCCTGCCTCCCTCTCTCGGTCTCCCTCCTGCGTCGCCTGCTCGCCGCCTCCCTCTCCTACTCTCCCTTTTCCGTCACCTGAACTTTTCCGTCGAGCAGGAGACGCAGGAGGGAGACCGAGAGAGGGAGGCAGGGACGGAAGAGGGAGATTGGGAGAGGGAGACGGTCAAAGGGTTTTTTCATGGATGGTGTAGGGTTTTGTTTTATCTTGGATGACGAGTCACTGTAGTAGAGTTTGTGGAGAGGTGTAGGTTTTTTTTATTATATATAATATACCTGATCCGGATCCAGGTCTGATGGTGAGAACTGGATCTGGGTCGGTTCTGAAATTAAATATCTAGATCCAACCCATATACATTTTATCGCGGTCTGGTTCCGGTTTGGTACACCGGGTTTGATACCCGTTGCCACCCTTAGTTGTATTAACTTCCAGAGTGAAGCTCTTCTCGGATTGTGAGAAGGTGGTCCAAGCTTGGCGAGGGTGGTCGCAAGCTTGAAGTGTAAAGGCTTGATCTCGGCCCGGAACGGAGATTGGAATAGTGGAGTACGCGAAGTTGCTCGAGTAAGAGCAATTCGTAAGAGAGGACTAGGATCCTGTGGTTTGATCCAAACCTCTATACATCCGTGTCATGGTTTGCCTCTCTTTCTCTTTTACTTTTCTTGTTCCCGCTTTATAATAGCTTAAACTTTTAAGAGAACTTATTTAGTCTATTCACCCCCTTTAGACTAATTATACGTGATACTACTAACTTGAGCTTATGGTTTGCATTCAACACCACACTTATTTCATGTGCACACACACACTCCACCCCTTAGGGGTTTCCATTCCTGTCATTTTATCTCCTTCATTAGTTGATTAGCTTAGTTGTTTAGTTGTTTCATTTCAGCTTGCTTGTTTCCTAGTTTAGATTAGTGTAGTGTAGTGTAATACATCTTTCTCTTCTCCCTTTACCTCTCGCCTTCGAACAAACCAATTGCCGACACACCTCCCAGTGGACGACCCGTATTTGCCACCGCTTCAACGCGGCCGTGCACTTGCGGTTAATATAAAACGAGATCAATCAGTGGTGGAGATGATGTTCATATTTATTGTGAAGTTTAGATGTTTGATGAATTTTTGATTGTGTAGACTTGCATGTTTTGTATGCTCATTGGGGGTATTTTAATCATCTACATGTTGGGGAATTTTGATGTATTTTGCCATAAGATTTAGACACTTTCCATGTTTAGTTTTCTCATGTTTATTGACTGAAATTTCCTGTTGAATATGCTACATGTTAGTTATGTGTTTGTATTTGTGTTTGCTTGCTTGGTTGATTGAATAAACTTTGTTTTGATGGGTTTTGCCATAACATTTAGACACCTCCCATACTTAGCTTTGTTCTTCACATGAGTTCATGATTTTTGATGAGTCTTGCCATATCTTTAGACACTTCTCATGCTGAGCCTAATCTTATGACAATCAAGTAGTAATTGCGGATACATTGTGTGAATGGATTGATAAGTTTTGCCACATCTTTTGACACTTCCTATGCATGACAACACACACAACACACACACACACATACATGCTTACATGCATCATTCATCACTTATTTCACTTCATATGTGCACACACTCCACCCCTTAGGGGTTTCTCTTCTTGATTCTCAATCTTTCTTTGCTTTCTTTCATATTTCTTACTTACTATTTTAGTGTAGTTAGCTTTAGCATAATCACATCTTTTCTCCATTTATTTGCCACTTGATTTCTGATAAACCAGAGGCTACTCACCTCCTTGCGGATCGACCCGTACTTGCCACCGCTTCATCGCGGCCGAGCACTTGCGGTCTAAATTTAAAACGAACAAACAATGGGTCCCATGTTTGAATGATTAATTGATGTCCTAATGACTATACTATGTACTAAGTTCATTCTTGAGAATCCAAGTGCATCTTAAGTTCATGACTATATTAGTCATGTATTCATGTAAATGTAGTTGATGTTAATAAGACTCCACACTTGTTTCTAGTTGATTTCACAAACTTTAGCCATTTTTGCCTCATGCAATCAAGAACCACTCACACACTCATACCTACACACCTCCACTCCATGGGGGTTTAATTTAATTATTGATTAATTCATCATTTAGTGTAGTTAGTTTAGCATAATCCCCTCATTATCCTCTCCTTTCTCACTCTAGTATGGTAGTCACAACAGCACTCACAATTCCTTGATGTTCGACCAGTATTTGTCATGTCTTCATCGACGTTGTGCACTTGCAGTTATTAAAATGATCAATCAAAGTTTTGGCACAATTTTCGGGGAGTTGGTCATAGTCGTTGTTGTTTCCACCATTTCGGTGGTTTTTTCTTACAATTTTTTTTTGTTACTGGACAGGGGACTAAGTGGAAATGGGAGCTTTACAGAGGCTAAGGAGCATCCAGGAAGAGTTTGGGGACCAGAATCCCAAAACTATCCGCCAATGGTGGATTTGGTTAGCATGCTTGCTTTTTTGTTTTAGTTGTTGCTCCTTTTTTGTAGTTAATAAATGTCACTGTCCACTTCATATATGCTCTTCATTGATTCCAAAAATTAATTTGACATGCATATTCCCCTTTTAAGACAACTTGGCCTCTAAAACTCAAGGTAAAAGATTAGATTGTTTGCCATCTAGGTCATGCATCATTTGTAGATCTTGCACGCATTCGTCTTTCTTCTCTTTAGATTTCTTGTTGTTGATTACTGACATGAGGTATGACACCTTCTTCACTCATTCATGCATTAGTTAGTTGGGTCACATTGGAACAAGAGCGAGGTGAATGTTTGATTGGAGGGCTTGATTGCTAGTTTAGGGAAAAACTACTATAAATGGTTTCTCATACAAGATAAGGTGGGGGATTTCATCATCCTTTGCATTGCCCCAAAAATGATACAAATCCAAAGCTCTAATCTAAAATCAAGTAGACATCGATCCTAAGGATTCAGGCGCACTTAGGAGACAATCTCATTCTTGACGTCATGGCCTGAACGTCGTCGTTTACATAGTTCCATTGAGACTTTTGGGACCACCAGGTCTTGACTTTCTCATTGGGCTTTGTGACCTTCAGCTGAGGGAGGTGAGGCATTTAGGAGTGTGGGGAGTCGTGGTGAGGCGTCATCTAGTCTAAGGACCCATAGTCAGCCTAACCTTGTTTGAGTCGTGTTTGTTAGATTAGACATTGACCCTTACCTTTACCCATGCTAGCTTTAGGGCTTCTTCTCCTCTCATTTGAGTCATCTTCTCCCTAATTCTACCATTTAGTCTCCTCCCCTGATTACACCTTCTACTTGTGTGTGGTTGTTGAGTCAAGTCGAGCATATTTATGCGAGGTTGGACTCGTCTTGGTGAGATTGCTCGGTTTGAGAGAGTTGATCCTTTTGTGGAGATGGATGGTCTAGGTGATGGACCCTCTCCGCCTTGAGCTCCTTTGGAGCACGAACCTTCGTCGTCTCTTTGAGGTGGAGGAGATCGGTTTCCATAGATGGAGTTCCTCGGTCCACTCCCATCATCACGTAGACCATCTCCTTCTGAAGAGGGTCTCGGGCGGGGTCGAATTATGGGAGTACCACCACCCTTAGCTCAATAGTATTGACCGATGACTTTGTGGGAGCAGACCCATCCTATTCGAACCACACAACCATCTTGCATTGTTCTCCCGCCTGCATGCGGGAACAACTATGAATTAAACCTCAATATGTGAGCATGCTTCCTACCTTCACAGCCAATAAGGAGGATCCATATATCTTCATACGTGAATTCGAGGATGTATGCTCCATGTTCAAGGTTCAACAGCTTGACGAGGATTCCATACGATTGAGGATGATTTCTTTCGTGTTGAAGGATAACATGAAGAAATAGATGTATAGCCTCCCGACAAACTTTATTCGGTCTTGGTATGAATTCGTAACTGTCTTTCTGAAGAGATTCTTCCCCCAAATGGAGACTCAACTATTACGACACCAGATGCATCAAATATATCAGACTGAGACCAAATCGTTTCATGCTTTCTTTGAGAGGTTCAAGGACCTTCTCCTGTAGTGCCATCATCATGGACTTGAGTTGTGGCAGTTGTGCCAAATTGTTTATGAGGGAACCTACAACACCCAAACATTGCTAGAGTCGATGTGTCGGGGCGATTTTCAAATGAAACTCATTGATGAGGCATGAGATACTTTGGAATTGATGGCTGAATACACCCTTGAGTGGGACACTATGAGAGAGTCATGAACCACCAAGTCTTCTGGTCGACTTGGATCATGCCAAGTTGAGTCAACTATAGCATCTGAGGCGAAAATGACTGCTCTCATGTGTAGGATAGAGAGTTTGGAGTTGGACTGAGCTCTTGTAGCTTAGGTCACTACTCTCACTTGTAGTAGGTGTGGACTTATGGGACACAGTGACTGGAATATGCTTATGCTTCAAGCGATACTGAGCATGCAAATGCAATGTATCAACAGTGGCCCTATAACAACCCGTATAGTCACTCCTACATCCAAGGATGGTGAAACCACCCTAACTTCTCTTGGGGGCCTAGTGCGGGCCAAGGTCAGAGCTCGCACGCTCAACCCCAACCCCTACCTTATTACCCTTCATGCTCATCGGTGACCTACCAACCACTACATCAAAGGTCTCAACCCCATACTCACCAACCTCCTCATGCCTCATCTTCTGGCTATTCTAGCCAGACTCCACCCCAACAGGTTGACCCAAAGGACTCCACTCTTGAACAAACCCTTCAAGCATTCATGTAGAGCACGCAGATCATGTTTGTGGCCAACAACAGTTTGGTCAAAGCATCGGAAGTGCAAGTAAGCTAGTTGGCTCATCATCTCAATGAATATGAGAAGGGTCAATTACCAAGTCAACCTGGGGTGAATCCCCAAGGTACCCAATCTTAAGGAAGGCCACTTGTACCTCGAGCTACATCTAAACCGAATCATCATGTTAATGTGATTCATACTTTGAGGTCTGATCAGGAGGTAGACAACCAAATTGGGTTGCCTTTCTTGCAATCACCATCTCTTCGTGTCACCAAGCCTATGGTGACACCCACAACTATGAGGGAGCCGGATCCTGATGTTCTCTCAACAAATGTGTCTAGGAAGGAGCTTTATCTTGAGGTTCCTTCTATTTTTATTTTGACAATGGGGCCGAATCCTGAGGTTCCTTTGTCTCATCATGTGTCGAATGAATCAGAGTCTGAGGTCCCTTCGCAACAGTCTACATCCTTTAGTCCATCTGAGGTCCCCACTCATGTTTCTATGGAATCGGATGCTGAGGTTCCTTCGAAAAACTCTTATGCCTTGAAGGTGCCATTCCCTTTGTATATGTTGAGGACCCATTGTGGTTTAAGAATCAACCACCTGCTACCCTACAATTCTAACAATCAGATGGAGATTCACCTCTCATTCATGCCTCCCATCTTGTTCATTTTCAAAAGGGATCAAATGATCACAATGCTCATTAGGGTGTCAGGTGGTCAAACAATTCTATTTCTAGACTTTGTCATTTGGGTAATAAGTCTAGGGTGTCACTTTGTGTGGATGAAATCATCATTGTGCACCCAAATTTCAGTTGGAGGGTATATATTAATGACCCTCCACTTTGTCGGGGAATAAAAACATATTTGTTTACATTTCCTTTCACAAATCCTAATTTTAAGAGGCATGAACCATCATCCTTGGTTCATAAACCCCTTAACAATTCTCCTGTTTCTCATATTGTGAGCACATGCATGTGCATTTCTGTGTCGAGAGATGGTTGATTCCCATTTGATGTCCATTGACAAATGAAGGTGGGAGCCCATTAATGTACATAGTTCTTGTCAAAAAAACTCCATAAGTGAGCATTGATTGTTGTGGGCCCCAACCTGTGAGTATTTGAGACCCACTATTTTATGTACTTGTATTCCCTTCTTAAGTATCTCACAGGTTTTGGGAAAATCGGGTTGATGTCCATCAACATAACCATGACCTTCCGGTTGTGCTTCACGTTGGTGAGATATTTTCTTATTCATGCATAAATCCATGTAGTCTCATACTCACATTCATTGAGGACACTACATGAAGTGTGGGGGGAGTTTTATCGTGTGTATATAGTCCAGTCTTTTCTTGTATTTTCTTTTGTTTGCTTTTGTTTGCATTGTTAGGGTCATCATAGTGTGTTGCAATTTATGTTAACATATCTTGCTATACCATGATATTTGGGTGAGTTGTCTTTTTTTGCTTGCCCTGTGCTTCAAATTTTCCATTTCTTTCAAAATCTTCATATGTTTGTGATAGAAAATGTTTTGTGGGTCTTTCATGTGTTTAACGTGTGCAAATCCGTTGAGAGACAATGTAAAAAGGAAGCTCCCAGAATTGACTTGAACATGATGCATTAGGATATCTAGTACACCAGCTTGAGGTCTTATCTCTAGTCATTACTATGCATCCAGTTTTCCCTCGGGAAGAGAGTAATGATAGGGTTCCAGTACTCAAACAAATAAAGAGGTCCACATTGAACCTAATGAGTCAAATAATTCATGTCTGTTAGTATAAGGAAGTTTGTCGTAGTTAAGGACCCTTAAACTCCTGTTGTGAAACCTTAAGTGTAGGGTTTTAGTTCATATGTAGATAAGAAATAATTTAGTAGTGTTTTCTCTCTTCTTGCACGACTCCTATCATATGGGAAATTAAGTATGACGGGACTTAGTACCTGGTACTTTCAAGTCATCGGACTTGGGATGCACTGACCTAACTCCTATTACATGGGTGGTAAAGATCGCCCTTTGTGGAGATTTGGGGGAAGGTGTACATGATAAGGTAAGTCCTTACACGTAATAATACATAAAATGCCACCCTAGGAGAATTTAACACCAACTAGTTTTAAAACAAATTATGAAAAAAGGAAGAACAAAAAGTGAAAAAAAGTAAAACAAATAAGAACCTTAATGGACTTTACACTTGTATGATTTGAGGATGGTAAGGTTGCCCATGTCTTTCACCTAAGTCCTTAATTAACATAAATGAATGGTTCCCTAGGTTAGGTGTGTGGATTGGATACATATATAGAGTCGGCCCGTATGATTATTGTGTCCAATAATCGACAAAAGTATGTCCATTGAGTCATGTTGCTAGGTTGAATAATGTATCAATGTTCGGATTTTGTGAGTATTTGAGAAATTAAGATCAAACAGACTCGAACCAGCGGTCCTGGAGTGCACCCCTCGTGCAAAATGGAAAACTTAAGTTGTTAGAGAAAACCAGGGCAAATCGGACGCAAATAATTTGCGAGTGGTGGATCAATTTGGTCCAAATACTCCTAAATTTCTACAGTGGCTTGAACGTGTTTCTTTGGGTGCACCAGACAAGATTCATCTACCCCACTCTTTCTT
Organism: Triglochin maritima; assembly: GCA_963682175.1. Classification (NCBI taxonomy): domain Eukaryota; kingdom Viridiplantae; phylum Streptophyta; class Magnoliopsida; order Alismatales; family Juncaginaceae; genus Triglochin; species Triglochin maritima. The sequence goes on along the minus strand of OY821771.1, from coordinate 27,196,085 downwards.
CTATAATTGATGTCTTAATGGCCATACTAGGTACTTAGTTCATTCTTCAGAACCCAAAGTGCACCTTAACTTCATGACACTAGTGCAGAATAGGCTTTACTCGTCGATAAATAGACGTCGGCCGTTATAACAGTCGATGTCTAGGAGGGAGAGCATAACATAGAGATCGGTTGTTACTACGACCTACGTCTATGTGTAATATAGACGTCGGCTATTGTATTACCTAGTTTATTCGACGTCTATGGGTCATAGACCTCGACAAATAGACGTCGGATATTAGACTATATTAGTCATGTATTCATGTAAATGTAGTTGATGTTAATTAGACTCTACACTAGTTTCTAGTTGATTTCACCTACTTTACACACTTGTGCCTCATGTAATCAAGAACCACTATCTCACACACACATACCTACACACCTCCACTCCATGGGGGTTTAGTTTAATTATTGATTAATTCATTGTTTAGTGTAGTTAGTTTAGCATAATCCCCTCATTCTCCTCCCCTTTCCCACTCGAGTATGGTAGTCACAACACTCACAACTCCTTGACATTTGACCAGTATTTGTCACGTCTTCACCGACACTGTGCATTTGTGGTTATTAAAATGATCAATCATCATGCATGTAGGAAAAAAAATTATGATAGTTTACTGAGAACTCTTCTGAATATACCTGGTTAGACTAAAGACAGTTATAAAGTCAGACTTGATCTAGAAGACTTCGTATACGAGAAAATTTAGCACTAGAGGATAAGGGGATAAATAAATTTTACCACCAGCTTGTTACACATTGTCCAGAAAAGGAAAGATAACTTTGTGTCAAAGTCTACATGGTGTCAAAGTGCCGCAGGGCTATTCTTCAAATATTAGTAGTTTGGTTTCAATGAAAGATTTGAACTACATCGTTTGAAGTCTCATGATTGTCATGTATTGATGCAACAACTTCTTCTTGTTTCTATTAGATCGATCGATATTGCCAACACACGTCAACCACGTAATTATCAAACTCTATTTATTTTTTAACAAGATTTGCAGCAAAATACTTGATCTGAAATACTTGGATAAGTTGTAGCATGAAGTGGTTGTTATAAGATGTCTATTGGAGATGTACTTCCTCCATAATTTTTTGACATCAAGGTGCATATGGTGGTTCATCTAGTCTGAGAAATTAAATTAGCTGGATCGGTATTTCTGAGGTGGATGTATTCTTTCGAGCAGTACATGGGTGTGTTGAAGGGTTATTGTAACAATCAACGGAGGCCCGATGTCGCCTTATTTAAGGCTACATAGCCCAGGTGGTTATTAAGTACCTAACTTATACAAAAAGTGTTGGACTTCCTAAGAATCATCACGAAGATAGGGTTGGGGGTACAAGTACAAGTGGTGCAAAGTTGATAAGTGCGAGAATCTCTTTAAGGCATATTTTTATGTGTTGTGCAATTCCAACGAAGTTCAACCTTTTCTAGAAGAGCAACCGTTAAAACATCCTACATGGAATGATCAACAAAGTGTTATTGCTCACAATAAAATATACATTGATTGGTTCAGGAAAACGATGTATAGTCGTAATGTTTTTGAGACTTTAAAATGGTTGGCATATATGCTTAATCCTATTGTCACATCTTATAGTGGTTACGATGTCAATGGATACTCCTTCTGTAGGCTGTACAGGGCCCTATGATTAGTCTAAAGGGGGTGAATAGACTAAATAAGTTCTCTTAAAAGTTTAAGCTATTATAAAGCGGGAACAAGAAAAGTAAAAGAGAAAGAGAGGCAAACCATGACACGGATGTATAGAGGTTTGGATCAAACCACAGGATCCTAGTCCTCTCTTACGAATTGCTCTTACTCGAGCAACTTCGCGTACTCCACTATTCCAATCTCCGTTCCGGACCGAGATCAAGCCTTTACACTTCAAGCTTGCGACCACCCTCGCCAAGCTTGGACCACCTTCTCACAATCCGAGAAGAGCTTCACTCTGGAAGTTAATACAACTAAGGGTGGCAACGGGTATCAAACCCGGTGTACCAAACCGGAACCAGACCGCGATAAAATGTATATGGGTTGGATCTGGATATTTAATTTCAGAACCGACCCAGATCCAGTTCTCACCGTCGGACCTGGATCCGGATCAGGTATATTATATATAATAAAAAAACCTACACCTCTCCACAAACTCTACTACAGTGACTCGTCATCCAAGATAAAACAAAACCCTACACCATCCATGAAAAAACCCTTTGACCGTCTCCCTCTCCCAATCTCCCTCTTCCGTCCCTGCCTCCCTCTCTCGGTCTCCCTCCTGCGTCGCCTGCTCGCCGCCTCCCTCTCCTACTCTCCCTTTTCCGTCACCGCCTCCCTCTCCCGGTCTCCCTCTTCCGTAGCCACCTCCCTCTACCAATCTCCGTCCTACGTCGCTGATGCGCTGCCTCCCTCTCCTACTCTCCCTTTTCCTTCACCACCTCCTTCTACCAGTCTCCCTCCTACATCGCTGACGCACCGCCTCCCTCTTTCGTAGCCGCCTCCCACTCCCGACTCCTAGTCTCCCTCTTTCGATTCGATCCGGTTAGGAAGGTTTAATTTGTGGTAAGGAACAACAAAACTTTTTGTCAAACTCATGCAGTTTTGCCTTGATGTCATGAGATCTCTTCAAAATAGCTATCATGGCCGCTATAGATTTTTGAAGTGCTTCTTCTTGCTCTCCGGTTTAAGTGAGTATATTACCATATAATGTATGCTTATATGGGAGGGAAATAGGAACATAGCAATAGCTGGATTGTCTAGTACTCTATTCTAGTGTAATCGTGATTTATCTTAACAAGGTTGATGCTTCAGATTTGATTCAGTTTGTGAATTTGTGTTTTCATTCAACTTCTGGATAGTATTATCATACATGATCATAACACCTTGTATTGGCGTGAGCTTTGTGGCCTGCTCATTTGAAACTTGAAGATGTATTTTTATAGTTCCGAAAGGATTTTCTCAATTGTTTCTTGTTGTAGTATGACAGGTTTATAGCATCTTAAATATGTTTGAATAGAATTATATTTTTATAATTCTTTGTATAACATTATTTATAGGAATAAGTCATCTAATGATTTCAAATGATTGTAATTCATCATATGTTTTTGCAGTTTATTTCAAATATGGCATCCAATGATTTAACTCCTACAGTGCTACCTATGGATGATGGTAGTAGTGCTCCGTCTACACCGTTAGTTGAGGAATCAACAAATCCATCCATTGAATGCACTGAAACTACACCTACAACACATGCTAGGCCACCTCAGATAGATTCTAGTAGTGTCCATACTAAGAAGTTGACATCAAATGTTTGGCTTGAATTTTATAATAAAAAATAGATGGGAAAGACAAAGCAACTTGTAGGAGCTGTAAAAATGTTTTGAACGCGGGTAGTGCAAATGGGACAAGCAATTTACGTAAGCATTTATTGAGTTGTCCTAGACGGAGTATTAGAGTTCCTCGACAGATGTTGTTGGATAAGGAAAAGAAGAGCTCAGATGGTTCGTCAACACTTGGGACTTACAATTTTGATCTTGTAGCATCATGAACTGATCTTCCGAAGATGACTACCCATTGTCCATTGTTGATGATGTTGGTTTTAGGACATAGTCACAAGGCCTTCAACCTCTCTTTAAAGTACCCACTCGGAATACTATTAAGAGCGACATTATAAAGTTGTAAGCAAAAAAATGGTAAAGCTGATGCAAAATGTAGATTTTAATTTAAGTAGGATTGCTATTACAACAAATATGTGGACATCAGATCATCAAAGGAAGGGATACATGGCCATCACTGGACATTATATCGATGAAACTTGGAACTTACAGAAACTAATCATAAGGTAAACTTATAAGCCATATTTTCATGTTTGTTTGTACATTTTATTTGAATACATTTTTGATGTTTTGTATGTTTTGTTTTACTTTATATGTTTTAATTTGAGATATTATTGATGTTGTTAGGTTTTGTTATGTTCTTGCACCTCATACTAGAGAAGTTATTGATGAGAAATTAATTACTTGTCTATTGTATTGGAACATTGATAGAAAGCTTTCATGTCTCACTGTGGATAACTGTTATACGAATGAAGGTCTTGTTGGAGAAATTATTGCCAAAATTGGGTCGGGGGAGTTGATATTAGGTGATAACTTCTATCATATGCGTTGTTGTGGTCATATTCTGAACTTAATTGTACAAGATGGGTTGTCGGTAATTAGTGAGGCCATTAAGAAAGTTAGACATATTGTACAGTTTTGGACGGCAACAACAAAAATGTTAGAGAAATTTGAAGAAGCAACACGACAATTAAGAATTCCTTCATCGAAGAAGTTGTCTTTAGATTGTAAAACCAGGTCGAACTCAACTTATATAATGTTAGAAGTTGCAGTTAAGGACAAGGAAGTATTTCACCATTTACAACAATGTGAAAACAAACTCGCTTTTCAAAGAGAGGATGTGCCTAGTGAAGATGATTGGACTAATTGTGCAAAAAATTGTGAGAAGCTGAAGATATTTTGTGACACAACATTGCTATTTTCAGGTTTTAAGTTTGTCACTTCAAATTTAGGATTCCCCAAAATTTGTGAGATTTGATTGGCTTTGATGGAATGGTGTTATAGCCCTGATCAAATGATATCATCAATGGCTTCTGAAATGTTGGTCAAGTTCACAAAATACTGGGATACAACTAATGAAGTTCTAGGAGTTGGTTCTGTATTGGATCCAACGTATAAGCTATGTTTGTTGGAGTTCTATTTTGAGAAGATTTACGGAGAAGAAAAGGTTGAGTCAGAAGTAGATCGAGTTAAAAAAGTTTGCTATGCTTTGCTTCACGAGTACCAAACAAAGTTAGCTAGTGTAATGGAGACTGATAGAAGTTCAGGTATGACGAATCCGAGGCCCAAATGAGTGATTATGATTTGTATGTTAATTCAAAGAAAAGAAAGAGGGGATATGTGAAATCAGAGTTAGACCGCTACTTGGATAATGATGTTTTGCCAAGGGATAAGAACTTTGAAATATTAACTTGGTGGAAATCCAATGGTATCAAATATCCTACTTTGCAAAAACTTGCTCGAGATATTTATGCCATTCCCATTTCCACCGTTTCTTCTGAGTCAGCATTCAGCATGGGTGGTGGATTGATTAGTCCCCATTGTAGTAGGTTACATCCCAATACAGTTGAAGCGTTAGCATGTTGTCAACGTTGGTTGTCGTCCGAGATGCAAGGTATATTACATATAGTTATGTGATTTAAGTTATTATTCTCTTATTATTTGTTTCTGACATTGAAGTAGGGTTTTCAGAGTCAAACGGGATTGAGTATGCGACAATCATCAATGACATGGAAGTTGACATCCCAGAGGTGTCCGAAGATAGTCAAGAAATTGAGGTTTAATTTGCATAATGTTCTCTTGTATAAAATATAGTATGATGTATATCATTCAAATTCTTTTTGTTGAATTTTTACAGGTTTGAAGATCAGGAGAACGTGGGGTGATGAGGTCCTCATGGCAATTGGCATGACTTGTTTATGTTTTGAGACCAACTAAAGCTATTTTTTCTTTTAATTATGGTTATGAACTCTCTTTCAACATGTATTTGGTTGTATAAATTGAAGATGTATGACTTAGGCTCTAAGTTTTTTGTTTATAAACTTGTTGAAGATGTCTTTGGTTGTATAAATCTCCAACCACAGAAGATATTATCGTCTATGCATTGATTTATTGTAATGGTAATGCCGTTGTATGCAGTTTCTGTGGAGATGAATTTGGTTTTATAAAACTCCAACCAGGGAAAGGTAAATATACATTTGTTGTGGAGATGAAATAAACAGTTGCCTTGGAGTATTATTTGAGTATTATTTGCATGGTTTAAAGTTGAGCAGTTGCTGGAGATGAAATATACTTTTAAATTTAGGGGGGGGGGATATTTTGCATATCGGATCCAGTTCCACCAGATCTGGTTCTGGGTATCCGTCAACAAAACGGATTCGGTTCTGGGTATCCAAGATGGGAACCGATCCAAATCCGGTTTCGTTTTGGATCCCAATTTATAATATGGACCTGGTTCTGGTTCTACTAGTACCCGAACCAGAATCGATCCGTTTCCACCCCTAAATACAACCATTTGCTGGAGAATTGAGTAATAACTTCTAATCTTGAGCACTTAAATGATTGATGAATGCAATGAGTGATTCAAGTGGAAATATTGAGCACAAAGAGTGGTTTAGAGCAATTTGAGAGTAGTGCGAGTGTGTGAGCTTAAAGAGAAGATTGGTGGCTTGAGAAGTGTGTTCTAAGATTTATTTATAAGTTCTAAACATAATTGATTAACATCATTTCATGCTTATATTTGTATCTTATATCCATTATCTTACACCTAAGCAATGCTACGTGACAAGTTTTATGTTTAGTTTTCAGAAATAAAGAGGTTTGAAGAAAAGAGCCATGAAAGGACCCAAAAGCAGGAAAAAGACTTAATTGTGAGACCTGGGGACCAAGGGAGAAGGACCTGATCGTAAGACAGAAGGACCTAAGAGCAAAACAGGAAACTCCACACCATCATGGGGAGCATTTTGTCAATTCGATTCGGGTCGGAGCTCCAATAAACAAAGTAGATGCATCCAAGACCAAGGAACACTCCAAGCAAAGCCCACAACCAAAACCAATCGGATCTGAAGTTTATAGGCCGCCAATTAGCGGTCTGGAACCGCCAATTGGTGGTCTGGATAAGCCCAGATCCGCTAAGCTTTCTCCTGGACTTGTATTAATGTGTGTTTAGGCTATTTTTGGTATTGGTTTAGTCCCACATCGGGGGATTGTCCCGGATTAGCTTTTTCCATGCTTATAAAAAGAACTCTTCACCTCCCATTGTATCCATCTCTCTCTTTGGTGGCATCTTCCCTACTAAGAGTGAAGCCTTGAAGCAAAACTCTGGTGGAGGAAGAGCTACTTGTAATTGAGTGAGTTAATAATAGATGTTTTCCTTTAATTGTGTTGTTTCTCTCTTAGTTTAATTTCCTTTCATATGCATGCATGCTTGTTTGTTTTGTTTTATGCTTCTTTAATATTTCTTGCTTGATTAGTATAGTTTCATTTCAATATAATGCTTCATTTTGTTAGAGTAGTTAGTTTAAATATGTGTGAGTAGTTCCATCCCCTTTGGGGGTGGAGTAGATGTGTGTACATGTTATGTAGATGGTTTGAATGCTTAATATGAATGTTTGTGAAAGATATTAGTATGTTTGCTTGAATTATTAAGAACCTTACTTGATGGTTTCTGCTATAGCTTAGGTACATTCCATGCTTGTGTAAGTGTCTTAATAACAACCTTGCATTGTGATTGATCTCGTTTTATATTTCTACCGCAAGTGCACGGCCGCGTTGAAGCGGTGGCAAATACGGGTCGTCCACTGGGAGGTGTGTCGACACTTGGTTTATTCGAAGGCGAGAGGTAAAAAGAAGGGAGAAAGATGTATTACACTAATCTAAACTACAAAGCTGAAATGAAATGCAAAAGGAAATGAAGATAAGCAATAAAACTAAGCCCCAAAGGGGGTAGAGAAATAATGTGAACATAAAGATGTGTGTGTGTGTGTGTTCAATTAAGCTCCTCACAACATGTAGTGCATGAAATCATAAAACTACATCCAATCTTGCCTCTACATGAATTAAGATAAGACTACATCATTAAAACATACAAGACAATGATTGGAATGAAGCTACATGAACTCAAGTATAAAGACTAGACCCTACTATGCCTCTACATGAATTAAGATGACTACATCATTAAAACATACAAGACATTAGCTAAGGAAAAGGCACAAGAGTACATACACTACAAATTGTGTTTCCAACATTAACTTCATCCATATCCTAACTTTATCATTCCCCATAAAATAGGTCCACTAATCAAAGCATAAGCTAAGCTTCATTCAAGAGCATTAGCATATCAAAGATAAGAGTGGAGACCCATTAGATGGTTATGGAAATCATATAAAGCTCAAGGGATAAAAATAACACACACTTAATACACTACATTATTATATCACATATTTCTCCACCCCCCAAATGGGGATGGAACTACTCACTACTCATTACACTAACTAATTTAGCAAAGGAAAACATAATACTGAAATGAAATTTATACTACTTAAGCAAGAAATATTAAAGAAGCATAAAACTAAACAAACAAACAAGCATGCAAATGAAAGGAATTTAAACTAAGAGAGAAACAACATCATTAAGAGAAAACTTATATTATTAACTCACTCAATTACAAGTAGCTCTTCCTCCACTAGAGTTTTGCTTCAAGGCTTCACTCTTAGTAGGGAAGATGGCCACCAAGAGGGAGATAGATACAATGGGAGGTGAAGAGTTCTATTTATAAGCATGGAAAAAGCTAATCCGGGACAATCCCCCGATGTGGGACTAAACCAATACCAAAAATAGCCTAAACACATGCTAATACAAGTCCAGCAAGAATCTTGGCTGATCTGGGCTTAACCAGACCGCCAATTGGCGGTTCCAGACCGCCAATTGGCGGCCTATAAGGCCCAGATCCGGCTGGGACTTCTGGTGGGCTTGCCTTGGTTTGTTTCTTGGTCTTGGATGCATCTAGCTGGTTTAGTGGAGCTCCGACCCGAATCGAATTGACAAAATACTCCTCATGATGGTGTGGAGTTTCCTGTTTTGCTCTTAGGTCCTTCTGTCTTACGATCAGGTCCTTCCCCCTTGCATCTTGGTCCCCAGGTCTCACAATTAGGTCCTTTTTTTCCTGCTTTTGGGTCCTTTCATGGCTCTTCTCTTCAAACCTCTTTATTTCTGAAAACTAAACATAAAACTCGTCACATAGCATTGCTTAGGTGTAAGATAATGGATATAAGGTACAAATATAAGCATGAAATGATGTCAATCAAATACCCCCACACCTAAGTTTTTGCTAGTCTTGAGCAAAACAAAGAAAGGAAAAAGCATACGAAAAAAAAAAAAAAACAAGAAATCCTAACTCACTTTCGTAGGAATCACGGTTGCACTTAGCATGTGCAACAAGCCGTTAAACCTCCTTGTTGCCAAGGAGGAGGAGTGGTGTCTCCTGAGGGTTTTCAGCGGATATACCCACAAAATCCGAACAAGATGCATTAATCAATCTAGCTACACGACTCGTTGGACTTATTTTGTCGATCATGGAATGCGGTAATACTACGGGTCGACTCTATATATGTAATCAGTCCACACACCTAGCCTAATGAGTTATTCGTGAAAGTTAACTAAGGAATTAAGTGAAAGACATGGGCAACCTTAACTTCTGAATGTGAAACAAAGTGTAAAGTCCATTTTGGTTCTTATTTGACTCTTCTTTTCTTTCTTTTTTTTTTCTTTTTTTTTTTTTTTTTTTTTTTTTTTTCTTTGGAGCATTTATTGGTTGGTGTTTGATTCTCCCAGGGTCAGGTTTCGTGCATCATTGCCTATGAGGACTTACACTATCACGTACACCTTTCCCCAAATCTCCACATAGGGCGATCCCTACCACCCGTGTAACGGGAGTTCGGTCGGTGCATCCCAAGTCAGATGACTCGAAAGCACCAGGCACAAAGTCCCCTCAGACCTACTTTCCCGAGTGATAGGAGCCGTGCGAGAAGAGAGAACACCACTTATTCATTCATTTATCTACATGGGAACCAAAACCCCTACACTTAAGTTTCACAAAAAGATATTAAGGGCCCTTGACCACAACAAACTTCCTAAATTAACAAACACGAATTATTTGACTCACTAGGTTCAGGGTGGACTTCTTTAAATGTTTGAGCACTGAAACCCACTGATTACTCACCCCCAAGGGAAAACTGGGGTGCATCCTAACGACTCGATAAATCCTAAAGCCACGTACTAGATATCCTAATGCATCAAGTTCAAGACAATTTTGGGAGCTTTCTTTTTACTTTGCCTCTCAACGGTTTTGCACATGCTAAACACACGCAAAACCCACAAAACATTTTCTTTCGAAAACACATGAAGATTTTGAAAGAAATGTGAAAATTTTGAAGCACTAGGCAAGCAAAAGAAGACAAGTCACCCAAGGATCATGGCAAGCAAATATATCGATATTAAATGCAGCACACTAACATGACCCTAACAATGCAAACAAAAGAAAACAAAATCAAAAGAAAAGACTCGACTATGTACACACGTAAAACACCCCCCCACACCTACTTCATGCATTGTCCTCAATGAATGTGAACAAGATACTACATGGATACATGCATGAAAAAGGAACGATCTCACCAACATGAAGTACAAAGGGACGTTCGGGGTCATGTTGATGGACACAAACCCAAATTCCCTCAAAACCTGTGAGAAGCTGAAGAAGGGAGACAAATACGTGAAAGAAATGGGGCCCAAATACTCAAGGGTTGGGGCCCACAACAATCGATGCTCACTGAAGGAGTCTTCTTTTTCTTTTTCTTTTTTTTTTTTCTTTTTTTTTTTTTATATAGATAACTATGTACAAACATGAAAGCTCAACCACTCATGTAGGAGCATGAATGGTTGAGTGCGAGGGAGGTTCATGAAGGAACATGACCTCCTCGACTTCGGCTGGTGCCCCCTCCAAGTAGGGTTTGAGGCGTTGTCCATTAACTTTGAACACGTCCCCATTCCCTGGGTTCAAGATTTCAACCGCTCCATGAGGATAAACGGTTTTGACAATAAACGGGCCAGACCAGCGACTGCGGAGCTTACCCGCAAACAGATGAAGCCGGGAATTGTAGAGCAACACCTTCTGCCCGGCCGTAAACACCTTTCGCATAATCATGCGATCGTGAAACATCTTGGCTCGGGACTTATGAATTTTGGCATTCTCGTACGCATCATTGCGTAACTCTTCTAATTCCACAATGTCGAACTTACGTTGTACTCCTGCTTGATCAAGATCCATATTCAGGTTCTTGATCGCCCAGAAAGCACGATGCTCAAGCTCGACGGGTAGGTGGCAAGCCTTGCCGTACACTACCCGATAAGGGGACATACCCAAATTGGTCTTGTACGCGGTGCGGAAAGCCCACAATGCGTCATTCAATTTGGTAGACCAATCCTTCCTCGAGGAACTAACCGTCTTCTCAAGAATTTGCTTTAATTGACGGTTAGAGATTTCGACCTGCCCACTAGTTTGCGGATGGTATGGGGTCGCAAGCTTGTGGGTGATCGAATATTTCCTCATAAGCGCTTCAAAGGAGCGATTACAGAAGTGGGTACCCCTATCGCTGATTATGGTACGAGGAGTACCAAATCGCGCAAAAATGTCCCTCAAGAATTTGGTGACCACCTTGTTGTCATTGGTCTTTGTGGGTATAGCCTCAACCCACTTAGACACATAGTCAACGGCCACCAGAATGTAAACATTCCCGAAAGAGTTCGGGAAGGGACCCATGAAATCGATGCCCCACACATCGAAGATGTCGACAACAAGGACATTTTGCAAAGGCATCATGTCACGTCGACCAATCCTGCCAAGGCGCTGGCACCTATCACATTGCTTACAAAAGTCGTAAGCATCCTTGAAAAGAGAGGGCCAGTAGAATCCAGATTGGAGCACCTTGGCAGCAGTTTTCTTTGCTCCAAAGTGTCCTCCACATGCCTTGGAATGGCAGAAATGGAGCACACTTTGGAACTCGGTATCTGGGACGCACCGCCTGAAAATTTGGTCAGAGCAGTATTTGAATAGGTAGGGGTCGTCCCAGTGAAAGAATCTGACATACGATCTAAATTTGGATTGGTCAGATTTTGACCAACCCACAGGAAATTGCTCGGTCACGAGGTAGTTCACGATGTCGGCAAACCAAGGGTTATCTTCGATCATGAACAACTGCTCGTCAGGAAATTTATCGTCAATGATTTGGTCCTGTGGGTTGGTCGTCTCTAGACGAGACAAGTGGTCAGCTACAACGTTTTCACACCCTTTTTTGTCCCGAATCTCGAGATCGAATTCTTGTAACAACAAGATCCATCTCAAGAGTCGGGATTTTGCATCTTTCTTCGCCATGAGGTGCTTGATGGCTGTGTGATCAGAATAGATAATCACGTGGGAGCCAATCAAGTACGACCGGAATTTCTCCAAAGCAAATATGATCGCTAAGAATTCCTTCTCGGTCACAGTGTAGTTCAATTGGGCATCATTGAGTGTTCTACTGGCATAGTAGATCACATGAGGCAATTTGTCCAATCGTTGCCCAAGCACTGCTCCCACAGCGAAGTCAGATGCATCACACATTAACTCAAAGGGTTCAATCCACACCGGTGCCTTAATAATGGGAGCTGAAGTCAACTCTTTCTTCAAGGTCAAAAAGGCATGGTGGCAATCCGGTGTGAACTCAAAAATGGCATCCTTAGCCAACAAGGCGGTGAGAGGTCGAGCGATTTTGCTGAAATCTCGAATGAACCGCCGATAGAATCCAGCATGCCCCAAAAAGGCGCGGATATCCTTCACATTACGTGGCGGTGGGAGATTAGCAATGATACCCACTTTGGCGGGATCGACCTCAATTCCCCTACTTGAGACCACATGTCCAAGTACAATCCCTCGCTTCACCATGAAGTGACATTTCTCCCAATTGAGAGCGAGGTTCTTCTCACGGCATCGCTTGAGGACAAGGCTCAAGTGATGAAGGCACTCATCAAAGGAAGCGCCAAATATGGAAAAGTCGTCCATGAAGATCTCAAGGAAACGCTCAACCATATCGGAGAAGATGCTGATCATACACCTCTGAAACGTTGCCGGCGCATTGCATAACCCAAAGGGCATGCGACGGTAGGCAAACGTGCCAAAGGGACAAGTGAATGTGGTTTTCTCTTGGTCCTCGGGGGCGATGGGAATTTGGTTGTACCCGGAGTATCCATCAAGAAAACAATAGTACTCATGTCCGGCCAACCTTTCCAACATCTGATCAATGAATGGCAACGGGAAATGATCTTTCCGCGTTGCCGCATTGAGCTTGCGATAATCAACGCAAACTCGCCAGCCAGTTTGCAGGCGTGTCGGGATAAGCTCATTATGCTCATTCTCCACAACCGTCACACCTGACTTCTTGGGAACCACATGGACAGGACTCACCCACGAACTATCAGAGATAGGATAAATTATGCCATGATCCAAGCACTTAAGAACCTCCTTTCGGACGGCTTCTTTCAGTACAGGATTCAATCTCCGTTGTGGGTCCCTGCGGGGCCTAGAATCCTCTTCCATGTGGATCCGATGCTGAACAATACCAGGGCTAATTCCCTTGATATCCTTCAAGGACCACCCGATCGCCTCTTTGTTTTCAAAGAGTACTCTTTTGAGGGCAACCTCTTGATCTTTTTCAAGATCAGAAGCAATAATGAGTGGCAAGGTCTCATTATCCCCTAAAAAGATGTACTTTAGGTTATCGGGGAGCGGTTTAAGCTCGACCAGAGGTGGGTCCTTGTCGGATTCAGAGTTAATTTCAAGTGGCTCAAGGGCCACGGGGTAAGAGGAGCAAGCACCCAGATGTGCCTCCTCGTCCAGAGATATGCTGGCGGATTCCTCAAGATCCTCTTCACTCGCAACCTGATCATTAGGCACCTCAATAATATGTCGATGTGAGTCGAACATGCCTAATGAATCGGGCTCATCCGTGTCCTGGATGAAATTGGCTCCGACTGAGTCGTCGAAGAGCCCAGGTTGCTTACCAAGAGTGAAGATGTTGAAATCCGCCGTGAGGTTTCCAAAAGACAACCTCATCAAGCCATTGCGACAATTGATCAAGGCATTAGATGTCGCAAGAAATGGCCTCCCAAGGATTACAGGAATTTGTCCTTGTGGGTTGGACACGGGTTCGGTATCCAAGATGATGAAATCAACTGGAAATACGAACTCACCCACTTTGATAAGGACATCCTCCACACTCCCTCGTGGGATTTTGACGGATCTATCAGCCAACTGGAGGGTTGTCCTCGTTGGTTTAAGATCGCCTATCCCAAGGTTGACATAGACTGAGTAAGGCAGGAGATTCACAGATGCCCCCAAATCCAATAGAGCTTGAGATATGGTCACATTCCCAATCATGCAAGAGACAGTTGGACAACCAGGGTCCTTGTACTTGACAGTCATGGGTTGTGTCAATATGGAGCTCACATTGGCGGCCAAGAAGGCCTTCTTGGGCACATTTGTTTTTCTCTTGGTGGTGCAAAGGTCTTTGAGGAACTTGGCATACGGTGGCATTTGCTGAACAACGTCCAACAACGGGATGTTCACCTTTACTTGCCTAAGTACCTCAACGATCTTATCCCAATGCTCATCACGTTTTTTAGTCAACCGATGAGGGAATGGTGCCTTGGGGACATAGGAATCACGAGGAGGAGTCTCAGAATTAGGTTCCTTGACAGGCTCAAGACTCTCCTCGGAAGACTTGCCAACAGGGTTGGCTTCCGGCATATTCACATTGTTGTCAACGACCCTTCCCGATCTCAAGGTATGAATAACATTAGCATGTTGGGAAGGGTCACTTTCAACATTGTGTACATTTTGCCTGGTATTAGCAGGCTGACCCCTGGGATTTACCACAGGTTGACTCGGGAACTGACCCTTCTCGCGTTCATGGAATTGATGAGCCAATTGGCTAACTTGCATTTCCAAAGCCTTGACTGTACTTTGCATGCTCTGCATGAATGCTTGAAGGGTCGGATCACTAGAAGGGTCCTTGGGGTCAACCCGCTGAGGTGGTGGAGTCTGGTTAGAATAACCCGACGAAGAGGCCTGACCAGGTTGGTAATTTTGGTGCTGAGACCTTTGATGTGGGGGTTGGTAGGTCGCCGATGGGCGTGGAGGTTGATAAGGTGGAGGTTGAGGTTGAGCGTGCGAGCTCTGACCGTATCCTCCACTAGACCCCCAAGAGAAGTTAGGATGGTTACGCCATCCCGGGTTATAGGAATGACTGTACGGGTCGTTTCGGGGCCTTTGATGATACATCGCATTTGCATGCTCAGTATCTCTGGGAGCGTAAGCGCACTCCAAGTCATCATGTCCCGACAGTCCACACCTAGTACACCCGGGAGTAGCGACCTGAGCTACAGGAGCTCGGTCCATCTCCAAACTCTCTATCCTACGCATGAGAGCAGCCATTTTCGCCTCAGACGCGATAGTCGACTCAACATGATATGATCCAGCTCGACCAGAAGACCTGGCGGCTGGTGGCTCTCTCATGGTGTCCCACTCGAAGGTGCGCTCAGCCATGGATTCAAAAGTGTCCCATGCCTCCTCGATGGGTTTCATTTGGAAGTCACCCTGACACATCGACTCCAACAATGTGCGGGTGTTGTAGTTGATGCCCTCATAAACAATCTGGCACAGCTGCCATAGCTCAAGTCCATGATGAGGGCATTGCTGGAGAAGGTCCTTGAACCTCTCAAAGAAACCATGAAAAGATTCGGTCTCGGTCTGATACATCTGATGTATCTGGTGCCGTATCTGTTGAGTTTTCCTTTGAGGGAAAAATCTCTTCAGAAAGACGGTCACAAAGTCATCCCAAGACCGAATCGAGCTCGCCGGGAGGCTATACATCCATTTCTTCGCATTATCCTTCAATGCGAACGAAATCATCCTCAACCGGACAGAATCCTCGTCAAGCTGTTGAAGCTTGAACATGGAGCATACTTCCTCGAATTCGCGTATAAAAATATACGGATCCTCCTTATTGGCAGTAAAGGTTGGAAGCATGCTCACATACTGAGGTTTCAGCTCATAGTTGTTCCCGCGAGCAGGGGGAACAACTATGCAAGAAGGTTGCGCGGCCCGAACAGGATGGGTCCGCTCCCACAACGTCATCGGCCTATCCTGTCGAGCTAAAGGTGGTGGTGCACCTAGAACTCGATCCTGACCGAATCTCCCTTCCTCTCGAGTCAGAGGAGGAGGAGAAGGAGGTCTACGTGGTGGTGGGAATGGACCGAGGTAGTCCATGTATGGAACTCGGTCTCCCTCGCCACCACGAGACGACTCGCCTTCTTGCTCCAAAGGAGCACGAGGCGGAGATGGTCGATCACCAAGATCTTCCATCTCAGAAATAAGCACTCTCTCGAGTCGAGCGCTCTCACCAGAACGAGCCCAACCTCGCATAAAAATGCTCGACTCGACTCTAACAAACACACAACAGAAGGTGTACTAGAGGAGGAGACTATACGTAGAGAATAGATGAGGAGAGGACTCAGATGAGGAGGGAAGAATCCCTAGAGCTAGCGAGGGTAGTGGGATCAGGAAGAAGCCTAACTAGCAAGCACGGCTCAATCAAAGTAAGGCAATGGGTCCTTAAGCTAGACGACGCCTAACTTCGAGGTCACTAGCCTCGACACGCCTCACCTCCCTACAACGAGGACCACAATGCCCAGCAAGTGATACCAGATCCGGAGATCCAGTACCTCCTACTATCGACAAGGTAGGCAACGCCGATCAGGTCATGACGGTCTCGACTAGATTACTCTCCTAGTGCGTCCGAATTCCTTAGGGCCAATGTCTACTTGCTTTTAGTTAAGGCTTTATTAAGAGTGGTTTTTGGGGCCAAGGAAAGGGTGATGAAATCCCCCACCTTATCTTTTATGGGACAGCCCCTCCTTAGTAGCGTTTTGAGCTTAAATCTAGCAATCAATCGCTCCAATCAAACGCTCAACTCACTCTTGTCCTGATGCACCTTACTAACTAATGCATGAAAGAAACATGCATGAATGAGGGATGTGGGTGCACGTACCTCACGCCAGCAATCAACGACAAAATGTAAAGCAAAGAAAAGACAAATGCATGCAAGGTCTACCAATGGTGCATGACCTAGATGGCAAGAAGTCTAATCTTTTGCTTTGAGTTTTATGGTCCAAGTTGATTAAAGGGGGAGTGATTAATGATCTGGGAGCAAATAAGAAGTCAAAGCATGCAAAATTGGGCTCCCAGATAACACAAATTTCAAGCTTAACTACCAACAAAAATTTCAAGGAAAACACCGCTCACCAGGCCGCCAATTGGCGGTCCTCCACCGCTGATTGGCGGTCTGTTTAGGTCGGCGCTTCCTCAAACTTCTCCAGTAGGCTCCCCTCGACCTTGTGGTTCCCTGAAACTAAGAAAAACTAAAAACAAAAAATTAAAAACCCCTCGAATCGTCCAAACCAAGGTCTGGACAGAGCACCTCCCCGGCAACGGCGCCAAAAACTTGATTGATCTCGTTTTATATTTCTACCGCAAGTGCACGGCCGCGTTGAAGCGGTGGCAAATACGGGTCGTCCACTGGGAGGTGTGTCGACACTTGGTTTATTCGAAGGCGAGAGGTAAAAAGAAGGGAGAAAGATGTATTACACTAATCTAAACTACAAAGCTGAAATGAAATGCAAAAGGAAATGAAGATAAGCAATAAAACTAAGCCCCAAAGGGGGTAGAGAAATAATGTGAACATAAAGATGTGTGTGTGTGTGTGTTCATTAAGCTCCTCACAACATGTAGTGCATGAAATCATAAAACTACATCCAACTTTGCCTCCACATGAATTAAGATATGACTACATCATTAAAACATACAAGACAATAATTGGAATGAAGCTACATGAACTCAAGTATAAAGACTATACCCTACTATGCCTCTACATGAATTAAGATTTCACTACATCATTAAAACATACAAGACATTAGCTAAGGTAAAGGCAACAAGAGCACATACACTACAAATTGTGTTTCCAACATTAACTTCATCCATATCCTAACCTTATCATTCCCCATAAAATAGGTCCACTAATCAAAGCATAAGCTAAGCTTCATTCAAGAGCATTAGCCTATCAAAGATAGGAGTGGAGACCCATTAGATGGTTATGGAAATCATATAAAGCTCAAGGGATAAAAATAACACACACTTAATACACTACATTATTATATCACATATTTCTCCACCCCCCAAATGGGGATGGAACTACTCACTACTCATTACACTAACTAATTTAGCAAAGGAAAACATAATACTGAAATGAAATTTATACTACTTAA
Source organism: Triglochin maritima (assembly GCA_963682175.1). NCBI lineage: Eukaryota > Viridiplantae > Streptophyta > Magnoliopsida > Alismatales > Juncaginaceae > Triglochin > Triglochin maritima. Next base: position 27,178,034 of record OY821771.1, on the reverse strand, counting down.
GCAAGAAATATTAAAGAAGCATAAAACTAAACAAACAAACAAGCATGCAAATGAAAGGAATTTAAACTAAGAGAGAAACAACATCATTAAGAGAAAACTTATATTATTAACTCACTCAATTACAAGTAGCTCTTCCTCCACTAGAGTTTTGCTTCAAGGCTTCACTCTTAGTAGGGAAGATGGCCACCAAGAGGGAGATAGATACAATGGGAGGTGAAGAGTTCTATTTATAAGCATGGAAAAAGCTAATCCGGGACAATCCCCCGATGTGGGACTAAACCAATACCAAAAATAGCCTAAACACATGCTAATACAAGTCCAGCAAGAATCTTGGCTGATCTGGGCTTAACCAGACCGCCAATTGGCGGTTCCAGACCGCCAATTGGCGGCCTATAAGGCCCAGATCCGGCTGGGACTTCTGGTGGGCTTGCCTTGGTTTGTTTCTTGGTCTTGGATGCATCTAGCTGGTTTAGTGGAGCTCCGACCCGAATCGAATTGACAAAATACTCCTCATGATGGTGTGGAGTTTCCTGTTTTGCTCTTAGGTCCTTCTGTCTTACGATCAGGTCCTTCCCCCTTGCATCTTGGTCCCCAGGTCTCACAATTAGGTCCTTTTTTTCCTGCTTTTGGGTCCTTTCATGGCTCTTCTCTTCAAACCTCTTTATTTCTGAAAACTAAACATAAAACTCGTCACATAGCATTGCTTAGGTGTAAGATAATGGATATAAGGTACAAATATAAGCATGAAATGATGTCAATCACATTGCTCATATTAATCACATTAGTTTAGTGTTGTAAATGATAGGATTTGCCATTAGGTACCTCTTATGCATTAACAAACACTAACTAACTTGAGATTATGGTATGCACCCAACACCACACTTATTTCATGTGCACACACACACACTCCACCCCTTAGGGGTTTCCATTCCTATCTTTTTATCTTCTTCATTAGTTGTTAGCTTAGTTGTTTAGTTATTTCATTTCAGTTTGCTTGTTTACTAGTTTAGATTAGTGTAGTGTAGTGTAATACATCTTTCTCTCCTTTTACCTCTCGCCTTCGAACAAACCAATTGTCGACACACCTCCCAGTTGATGACCCGTATTTGCCACCGCTTCAACGCGGTCGTGCACTTGCGGTTAATATAAAACGATCAATCAAGTTTTTGGCACCGTTGCCGGGGAGGTGCTCTGTCCAGACGTTGGTTTGAACAATTCGAGGGGTTTTTAATTTTTTTGTTTCTAGTTTTCTTAGTTTCAGGGAACCATCGGATCGAGGGGAGGCTACTGGACAAGTTTGAGGAACAGAAGCTCCAAAAGGTCCGCCAATCAGCGGTTGGAGACCGCCAATTAGCGGCCTGGTGAGGGTTTCATCCTTTCAAATTTTTTCTGGTAGTTAGTTCTGTAATTTGTGTTATCTGGGAGCCCTATTTTGTATGCTGTGACTTCTCGTTTGCTCCCAGATCATTAATCACTCCCCCATAAATAACCTTGGCCCTAAAATCCAATGCAAAAGACTAGACCTTCTTACTTGTTTATGTCACGCATCATGTATTGACTTAGGCATATAGTTGTCTTTTCTTTTAGCTTTATTTTCAGTTGTTGAGTGCTGGCGTGAGGTACGCAATTCCTACACTCATTCATGCATCTTGTATGCCCATGCATTAGTTAGTAGGAATTGCATCAGGACAAGAGTGAGTTGAGCGTTTGGTTGGAGCGATTGATTGCTAGATCTAGGATCAAAACGCTACTAAGGAGGGGTTGTCCCATAAAAGATAAGGTGGGGGATTTCATCACCCTTTCCTTGGCCCCAAAAATCACTCTTAATAAAGCCTTAACTAAAAGCAAGTAGACATTGGCCCTAAGGATTGCGGACGCACTAGGAGAGTAATCTAGTTGAGACCGTCATGACTTGATCGGCGTTGCCTACCTTGTCGATAGTAGGAGGTACTGAATCTCCGGATCTGGTATCACCTGCTGGGCATTGTGGTCCTCGTTGTAGGGAGGTGAGGCGTGTCGAGGCTAGTGACCTCGAAGTTAGGCGTCGTCTAGCCTAAGGACCCATAGCCTTACATTGTTTGAGCCGTGCTTGCTAGTTAGGCTTCTACCTGATCCCACTACCCACACTAGCTCTAGCGATTCTTCCCTCCTCACCTGAGTCCTCTTCTCATCTATTCTCTACGTTTAGTCTCCTCCTCTAGTACACCTTCTGTTGTGTGTTATTTTAGAGTCGAGTCGAGCATTTTATGCAAGGTTGGGCTCGTTCTGGTGAGAACGCTCGACTCGAGAGAGTGCATTCTTCTGAGATGGACGGTCTTGGTGATCGACCATCTCCGCCTCGTGCTCCTTTGGATCATGAAGCCGAGTCGTCTCGCGGTGACGTGGGAGACCGGGTTCCATACATGGAATACCTCGGTCCACTCCCGCCACCACGTAGACCTCCTTCTCCTCCTCCTCTGACTCGAGAGGAAGGGAGATTCGGTCAGGATCAAGTTCTTGGTGCACCACCACCTTTAGCTTGACATGATAGACCGATGACTATGTGGGAGCGGACCCATCCCGTTCGGGCCACGCAACCTTCTTGCATAGTTGTCCCCCCTGCTCGCGGGAACAACTATGAGCTGAAACCTCAAATGTGAGCATGCTTCCAACCTTTACTGCCAATAAGGAGGATCCATATATCTTTATACGTGAATTCGAGGATGTATGCTCCATGTTCAAGCTTCAACAGCTTGACGAGGATGCAGTCCGGTTGAGGATGATTTCTTTCGAATTAAAGGATAATGCGAAGAAATGGATGTATAGCCTCCCGGCGAGCTCGATTCGGTCATGGGATGACTTTGTGACCGTCTTTCTGAAGAGATTTTTCCCTCAAAGGAAAACTCAACAGATACAGCACCAGATACATCAAATGTATCAGACCGAGACCGAATCGTTTCATGGTTTCTTTGAGAGGTTCAAGGACCTTCTCCAGCAGTGCCCTCATCATGGATTTGAGTTATGGCAGCTGTGCCAAATTGTTTATGAGGGCATCAACTACAACACCCGCACATTGTTGGAGTCGATGTGTCAGGGTGACTTCCAAATGAAACTCATCGAGGAGGCATGGGAAGCTTTTGAGGCTATGGCTGAGCGTAACTTCGAGTGGGACACCATGAGAGAGCCACCAGTCGCCAGGTCTTCTGGTCGAGCTGGATCATATCATGTTGAGTCAACTATCGCGTCTGAGGCGAAAATGGCTGCTCTCATGTGTAGGATTGAGAGTTTGGAGATGGACCGAGCTCCTGTAGCTCAGGTCGCTACTCCCCGGTGTAGTAGGTGTGGACTGTCGGGACATGATGACTTGGAATGCGCTTACGCTACAAGGGATACTGAGCATGCAAATGCGATGTATCAACCAAGGCCCCGTAACGACCCCTACAGTCACTCCTACAACCCGGGATGGCGTAACCATCCTAACTTCTCTTGGGGGTCTAGTGGAGGGCACGGTCAGAGCTCGCACGCTCAACCTCAACCTCCACCTTATCAACCTCCATGCCCATCGACGACCTACCAACCCCCACATCAAAGGTCTCAGCACCATAATTACCAACCTGGTCAGGCCTCTTTGTCGGGTTATTCTAACCAGACTCCACCACCCCAGCGGGTTGACCCTAAGGACTCTACCCTTGAACAAACCCTTCAAACGTTCCTGCAGAGCAGTCAATCCATGTTTGCGGCCAGCAATAATTCGGTCAAAGCATTGGAAATGCAAGTTAGCTAGTTGGCTCATCAGCTCCGTGAACGTGAGAATGGTCAGTTACCGAGTCAACCTGTGGTCAATCCCAGGGGTCAGCCTGCTCATACCAGGCAAAATGTACACAATGTTGAAAGTGACCCTTCCCAACATGCCAATGTTATTCATACCTTGAGATCGGGAAGGGTCGTTGACAACAATGTGAAAATGTCGGAAGCCAGCCCTGTTGGCGAGACTTCCGAGGAGAGTCTTGAGCCTGTCAAGGAACCTAATTCTGAGACTCCTCCTAGTGATTCTTACGTCCCCAAGGCACCATTCCCTCATCGGTTGACTAAAAGACGTGATGAGCATTGGGATAAGATCGTTGAGGTACTTAGGCAAGTAAAGGTGAACATCCCGTTGTTGGACATTGTTCAACAAATGCCACCGTATGCCAAGTTCCTCAAGGACCTTTGCACCACCAAGAGAAAAACAAATGTGCCCAAAAAGGCCTTTTTGGCCGCCAATGTGAGCTCCATATTGACACAACCCATGAATGTCAAGTACAAGGACCCAGGTTGTCCAACTGTCTCTTGCATGATTGGGAATGTGACAATCTCTCAAGCTCTATTGGATTTGGGGGGCATCTGTGAATTTCCTGCCTTACTCAGTCTATGTCAACCTTGGAATAGGCGATCTTAAACCAACGAGGACAACCCTCCAGTTGGCTGATAGATCCGTCAAAATTCCACGAGGGAGTGTGGAGGATGTCCTTATCAAAGTGGGTGAGTTCGTATTTCCAGTTGATTTCATCATCTTGGATACCGAACCCGTGTCCAACCCAGAAGGACAGATTCCTGTGATCCTTGGGAGGCCATTTCTTGCGACATCTAATGCTTTGATCAATTGTCGCAATGGCTTGATGAGGTTGTCTTTTGGAAACCTCACGGCGGATTTCAACATCTTCACTCTTGGTAACCAACCCGGGCTCTTCGACGACACTGTCGGAGCCAATTTCATCCAGGACACGGATGAGCCCGATTCATTAGGCATGTTCGACACACATGGACATATTATTGAGGTGCCTAATGACCAGGTTGCGAGTGAAGAGGATCTTGAGGAATCCGCCAGCATTTCTCGGGACGGGGAGGCACATCTGGGTGCTTGCTCCTCTTACCCCGTGGCCCTTGAGCCACTTGAAAGTAACTCTGAATCCGACAAGGACCCACCTCTGGTCGAGATTAAACCTCTTCCCGATAACCTAAAGTACATCTTTTTAGGGGATAATGAGACATTGCCACTCATTATTGCTTCTGATCTTGCACAAGATCAAGAGGTTGCCCTCAAAAGAGTACTCTTTGAAAACAAAAAGGCAATCGGGTGGTCCTTGAAGGATATCAAGGGAATTAGACCTGGTATTGTTCAGCATCGGATCCACATGGAAGAGGATTCTAGGCCCCGCAGGGACCCACAACGGAGATTGAATCCTGTACTGAAAGAAGCCGTCCGAACGGAGGTTCTTAAGTGCTTGGATCATGGCATAATCTATCCTATCTCTGATAGTTCGTGGGTGAGTCCTGTCCATGTGGTTCCCAAGAAGTCAGGGGTGACGGTTGTGGAGAATGAGCATAATGAGCTTATCCCGACACGCCTGCAAACTGGCTGACGAGTTTGCGTTGATTATCGCAAGCTCAATGCGGCAACGCGGAAAGATCATTTCCCGTTGCCATTCATTGATCAGATGTTGGAGAGGTTGGTCAGACATGAGTATTATTGTTTTCTTGATGGATACTCTGGTTACAACCAAATTCCCATCACCCCCGAGGACCAAGAGAAAACCACATTTACTTGTCCCTTTGGCACGTTTGCATATTGTCGCATGCCCTTTGGGTTATGCAATGCGCCGACAACGTTTCAAAGGTGTATGATCAGCATCTTCTCCGATATGGTTGAGCGTTTCCTTGAGATCTTCATGGACGACTTTTCCATATTTGGCGCTACCTTTGATGAGTGCCTTCATCACTTGAGCCTTGTCCTCAAGCGATGCCGTGAGAAGAACCTCACTCTCAATTGGGAGAACTGTCACTTCATGGTGAAGCGAGGGATTGTACTTGGACATGTCGTCTCAAGTTGGAGAATTGAGGTCGATCCCGCCAAAGTGGGTCTTATTGCTAATCTCCCACCGCCACGTAATGTGAAGGATATCCGTGCCTTTTTGGGGCATGCTGCATTCTATCGGCGGTTCATTCGGGATTTTAGCAAAATTGCTCGACCTCTCACCGCCTTGTTGACTAAGGATGCCATTTTTGAGTTCACACCGGATTGCCACCATGCCTTTTTGACCTTGAAGAAAGAGTTGACTTCAGCTCCCATTATTAAGGCACCGGTGTGGACTGAACCCTTTGAGTTAATGTGTGATGCATCTGACTTCGCTGTGGGAGCAGTGCTTGGCAACGATTGGACAAATTGCCTCATGTGATCTACTATGCCAGTAGAACACTCAATGATTCCCAATTGAACTACGCTGTGACCGAGAAGGAATTCTTAGCGATCATATTTGCTTTGGAGAAATTCCGGTCGTACTTGATTGGCTCCCACGTGATTATCTATTCTGATCACACAACCATCAAGCACCTCATGGCGAAGAAAGATGCAAAATCTCGACTCTTGAGATGGATCTTGTTGTTACAAGAATTCGATCTCGAGATTCGGGACAAAAAAAGGGTGTGAAAACGTTGTAGCTGACCACTTGTCTCGTTTAGAGACGACCAACCCACAAGACCAAATCATTGATGACAAATTTCCTGACGAGCAGTTGTTCACGATCGAAGATAACCCTTGGTTTGCCGACATCGTGAACTACCTCGTGACCGAGCAACTTCCTGTGGGTTGGTCAAAATCTGACCAATCCAAATTTAGATCGTATGTCAGATTCTTTCACTGGGACGACCCCTACCTATTCAAATACTGCTCTGACCAAATTTTCAGGCGGTGTGTCCCAGATACCGAGTTCCAAAGTGTGCTCCATTTCTGCCATTCCAAGGCATGTGGAGGACACTTTGGAGCAAAGAAAACTGCTGCCAAGGTGCTCCAATCTGGATTCTACCGGCCCTCTCTTTTCAAGGATGCTTACGACTTTTGTAAGCAATGTGATAGGTGCCAGCGCCTTGGCAGGATCGGTCGACGTGACATGATGCCTTTGCAAAATGTCCTTGTTGTCGACATCTTCGATGTGTGGGGCATCGATTTCATGGGTCCCTTCCCGAACTCGTTCGGGAATGTTTACATTCTGGTGGCCGTTGACTATGTGTCTAAGTGGGTTGAGGCTATACCCACAAAGACCAATGACAACAAGGTGGTCACCAAATTCTTGAGGGACATTTTTGCACGATTTGGTACTCCTCGTACCATAATCAGCGATAGGGGTACCCACTTCTGTAATCGCTCCTTTGAAGCGCTTATGAGGAAATATTCGATCACCTACAAGCTTGCGACCCCATACCATCCGCAAACTAGTGGGCAAGTCGAAATGTCTAACCGTCAATTAAAGCAAATTCTTGAGAAGACGGTTAGTTCCTCGAGGAAGGATTGGTCAACTAAGTTGAATGACGCGTTGTGCGCTTTCCGCACCATGTACAAGACCAATTTGGGTATGTCCCCATATCGGGTAGTGTACGGCAAGGCTTGCCACCTACCCGTCGAGCTTGAGCATCGTGCTTTCTGGGCGATCAAGAACCTGAACATGGATCTTGATCAAGCGGGAGTACAACGTAAGCTCGACATTGTGGAATTAGAAGAGCTACGCAATGATGCGTACGAGAATGCCAAAATTCATAAGTCCCGAGCCAAGTTGTTTCACGATCGCATGATTATGCGAAAGGTGTTTACGGTCGGGCAGAAGGTGTTGCTCTACAATTCTCGGCTTCATCTGTTTGCGGGTAAGCTCCGCAGTCGCTGGTCTGGCCTGTTTACTGTCCAAACCGTCTATCCTCATGGAGCGGTTGAGATCGTGAACCCAGGGAATGGGGACGTGTTCAAAGTTAATGGACAATGCCTGAAACCCTACTTGGAGGGGGCACCAGCCGAAGTCGAGGAGGTCATGTTCCTTCATGAATCTCCCTCGCACTCAACCATTCATGCTCCTGCATGAGTGGTTGAGGTTTCATGTTTGTAAAAAAAACTACTTCAGTGAGCATCGTTTGTTGTGGGCCCCAACCCTTGAGTATTTGGGCCCCAATTCTTTCACGTATTTGTATCCTTTCCTTAGCATCTCACAGGTTTTGAGGGAATTTGGGTTTGTCCATCAACATAGCCCGAAACTTCCCTTTGTAGTTCACGTTGGTGAGATCTATTCTTTTTCATGCATAACTCCATGTAGTATCTTGCTCGCATTCATTTAGGACAATGCATGAAGTAGGTGTGGGGAGGTGTTTTACGTGTGTACATAGTTGAGTCTTTTCTTTCGATTTTGTTTTCTTTTGTTTGCATTGTTAGGGTCATGTTAGTGTGCTGCATTTAATATCGATATATCTGCTTGACATGATCCTTGGGTGACTTGTCTTCTTTTACTTGCCTAGTGCTTTAAAATTTCACATTTTTTCAAAATCTTCATGTGTTTGCGAAAGAAAATGTTTTGTGGGTTTTGCGTGTGTTTAGCATGTGCAAAACCGTTGAGAGACAAAGTAAAAAGAAAGCTCCCAAAATTGTCTTGAACTTGATGCATTAGGATATCTAGTACTGCGGCTTTAGGATTTATTGAGTCGTTAGGATGCACCCCAGTTTTCCCTTGGGGGTGAGTAATCATAGGGTTTCAGTGCTCAAACATTTAAAGAAGTCCACCTTGAACCTAGTGAGTCAAATAATTCGTGTCTTTTAGTATAAAGAAGTTTGTCGTGGTCAAGGGCCCTTAATCTATTTTTGTGATGCACCGACCGACCGAACTCCCGTTACACGGGTGGTAGGGATCGCCCTACGTAGAGATTTGGGGAAAGGTGTACGTGATAGTGTAAGTCCTCATAGGCAATGATGCACAAAACCTGACCATGGGAGAATCAAACACCAACCAATAAAATGCTCTAAAGAAAAAAAGGGAAAGAAAAAAAAGAGAAAAAAAGGAAGTCAAATAAGAACCAAAATGGACTTTACACATTGTATCACATTCAGAAGTTAAGGTTGCCCATGTCTTTCACTTAAGTCCTTAACTAACTTTCACGAATAACTCATTAGGCTAGGTGTGTGGACCGATTACATATATAGAGTCGACCCGTAGTATTACCGCATCCCATGATCGACAATATGAGTCCAACGAGTCGTGTAGCTAGATTGATTAATGCATTTTGTTCGGATTTTGTGGGTATATCCGCTGAAAACCCTTAGGAGACAACACTCCTCCTCCTTGGCAACAAGGCGGTTTAACGGCTTGTTGCACGTGCTAAGTGCAACCGTGATTCCTACGAAAGTGACTTAGGATTTCTTGTTTTTCGTTTGCTTTTCTCTTTCTTTGTTTTGCTCGGGACTAGCAAAAACTTTGGTGTGGGGGTATTTGATTGACATTATTTCACGCTTATATTGGTATCTTATATCCATTATCTTACACCTGAGCAATGCTACGTGACGAGTTTTATGTTTAGTTTTCAGAAATAAAGAGGTTTGAACAGAAGAGCCATGAAAGGACCCAAAAGCAGGAAAAAAGACTTAATTATGAGACCTGGGGACCAAGATGCAAGGGAGAAGAACCTGATCGTAAGACAGAAGGACCTAAGAGCAAAACAGGAAACTCCACACCATCATTGGGAGTATTTTGTCAATTCGATTCGGGTCGGAGCTCCAATAAATAAAGTAGATGCATCCAAGACTAAGAAACACTCCAAGAAAAGCCCACAACAAAAACCAATCGGATCTGAAGTTTATAGGCCACCAATTGGCAGTTTGGAACCGCCAATTGGCGGTCTGGATAAGCCCAGATCCGCTAAGCTTTCTCCTGGACTTGTATTAATGTGTGTTTAGGCTATTTTTGGTATTGGTTTAGTCCCACATCGGGGGATTGTCCCGGATTATCTTTTTCCATGCTTATAAATAGAACTCTTCACCTCCCATTGTATCCATCTCTCTCTTAGGTGGCATCTTCCCTACTAAGAGTGAAGCCTTGAAGCAAAACTCTGGTGGAGGAAGAGCTACTTGTAATTGAGTGAGTTAATAATAGATGTTTTCCTTTAATTGTGTTGTTTCTCTCTTAGTTTAATTTCCTTTCATATGCATGCTTGCTTGTTTGTTTTGTTTTATGCTTCTTTAATATTTCTTGCTTGATTAGTATAGTTTCATTTCAGTATAATGCTTCATTTTGTTAGAGTAGTTAGTTTAAATATGTGTGAGTAGTTCCATCCCCTTTGGGGGTGGAGTAGATGTGTGTACATGTTATGTAGATGGTTTGAATGCTTAATATGAATGTTTGTGAAAGATATTAGTATGCTTGCTTGAATTATTAAGAACCTTACTTGATGGTTTCTGCCATAGCTTAGGTGCATTCCATGCTTGTCTAAGTGTCTTAATAACAACCTTGCATTGCTCATATTAATCACATTAGTTTAGTGTTGTAAATGATAGGTTTTGCCATTAGGTACCTCTTATGCATTAACAAACACTAACTAACTTGAGATTATGGTATGCACCCAACACCACACTTATTTCATGTGCACACACACACTCCATCCCTTAGGGGTTTCCATTCCTATCTTTTTATCTTCTTCATTAGTTGTTAGCTTAGTTGTTTAGTTATTTCATTTCAGCTTGCTTGTTTACTAGTTTAGATTAGTGTAGTGTAATACATCTTTCTCTCCTTCTTTTACCTCTCACCTTCGAACAAACCAATTGTCGACACACCTCCCAGTGGACGACCCGTATTTGCCACCGCTTCAACGTGGCCGTGCACTTGCGGTTAATATAAAACGATCAATCAATAATCTAGCCATTGGAATTGAAGTGATAGTGATTTGAGTAAGATGCATTAAACAAAGAAGTTCAGAACTAAAATCAGGAGACAAACGGTCGACCGGTTTCTTGTAAATAAGAAAACGGTCGATATAAAGTGTATACTGATCGATCCACCCAGGCAGTAACTTAAGTGAACGGTCGAACCAAGTATAGGATCGGTCGACCGTTAAGGGAGAATTGGCCAGAATAATATTTAAACAATTGATGTAACGGTCCAACCAAACAAGGATCCAGTTCGACCGAAATTAACAAGAAGTTTGGGATTTCTAATTGAGTCTGATCCGGTCGACCGCCGTCCTGGCATTGGTCGACCGGTATCCAAGTATACGAGTTGGGTTGGTAGAAGTATGTGTATACGACCATTGTATAATATGACAAGTATAACAATCATATTCAAATGAAATACAAAGTGTAAAACGGTCGAACAAAAATGAAGTTTCGGTCGACCGGTTGGGGAACATGTGTCAAGATATAACTGGTGAACAAGGATTGAAACGGTCGAACATGGAGTTCACTGTTGACACATGAAAATGGTCGAATGGGGATGAAGAGACGGTTTACCGTTTGGGACTGAAAATGCACTTGCAAGAGTCTGTTAAATCTGGTAGAACCAGATGGTCAGCCGATCGACTGGTTGAAGCAGATTTCCTATTTTCAGTGGAATTTCTAAGTGTGATCGGTCACCTAACATAGTCGATTTGATATGGAATTAAGTATGAGATTAGTATAGGTTTTGTAAGTGTCATGCAATGCAATTCAACAATAGTTCAAGTGCCGAGTTATATTTTAGTCCTAATTAAGAACAAGAAATGAAAATCCTATCTATTCTTTCACTTTATTTCTTGTCTTTGTGTATCACTTGTCACCTGAAATGTTAGTAACACCAAGATATATGTGCACATATGCATGTGATGTTATAATAGATATACATGTGTTTATTGTTATGTTAATTAATCATCAAAACAGATTAACGATTGTTAGCCAAAAAGCCAACAAACTCCTTTTTGATGATGAAAACCTATGAATCTAATACATGTTAATCTTCAATTTTTTATCAAGATAACTCCCACTATCTCATAGCTCCCCCAATCTAATATTTCCCCTTAGCTATTTACACAAGATATGTATTTACTTCTCCCCCTTTGGCATGATCAAAAAGATTAATGAAATGAGAACAACATGTAATTTGAAAGCATGTCATAAGAGCATATAGCGGAAGCATAAAGACAATGCCAAAAAGAGACAACAATAATGTTAAGAGGCATTCAAATAGATTCCATACACAAAATGTCAAACAACTAGCCAAGTGAAAGTCAAAACAAAGAAACTACATCAAGCATTCAAAGTTCAAAGCAAATACATCATTCATTCAAAGTTCAAAGCAAATACCACAAGCAAAATAGCAAACCTAGTTTCAAACCTGACAACAACACCAAAACATCAGTCAAGACGTTGATTACAAAGATATGATGAAAAGGAATCAATCCCACTCATTACTGGGTCAAAACGAACAGCTGCGCGGGCTTAAAGTCGATCAAAATGAGCAGAGGTAGAGGCCTTGAAAGCATCAACACGGTCAGAAAGTTGCTAAAATGAATGGACATCGTACAAACTAGAAGCCGACCAATTATGACCATAAGTCCATGCATCTGGATCTCCCTCTCCCCAAGAACCACTCGTGTCCCTTGGAGCTTGGCTGGGCATCCAACGCAGGTCAGCGAGAGCCTCCTCCGCTTCTTGTTCTTCTTCAGTTTCCTCACCAGATGATGGTTGCTGAGAAGTGGAGGCGCCAGATTTCATCTTTGATAAAGTTTGTCTTACAAATAGGATATTTCTAGATGGCCAAAGGAAAAGGGGAAACCTTGCTCTTCAGATGCTCAAAAATACATGCGAGCCACATCGGGTATGGAAGATACCTTCCTTTGCGAAACCACATGTGAAGAAATATGAATAGAGGCCAATTGACCAGAATCTTCTTAAAGAGACAATATATGCAAGTAAACTAGACTAAAGAGATTTCCTTATGGTGGCTAAATTTTGGTAAAAGGTTATAGGACACAATGTAAGCTAATATCCTAGGAAGAGGATGCAAAAGAGACGCATTGTGCACTACTCTACCATTTTTCGTGGGTCGAGGAGTGGCATAAAGCACGGTGATCATGTCAGATATAGGGGTGTCTTTTAGCATGGCATATGGGTGGTCTACATATAAGTGAACCCCAGAATAGTCTAGACCTAAAGCCGTGGCAATCAAGCCTGGACAATCTCATATGTTACCCCATTAATCATGGTTTCAAAGATATGGAGATTAGGATCTTTTCTCAAGTTGCAATGGAACTGTTGTACTAAGAATGGGTAACAGGGTTTGGATGCAAGTTTTGTTAGGCTAAGTGTGAGCTTTTTGCATCAAGAAATTCTCTTAAAGAAAAATAAGAAATCTGATCCTCAACCGTCCGACATGGAATGAAAGTAGTAACTGAGAAAAGTTTTTCCCAAGCGGCTTGGGCATCCTTGTGAATCAGAGAAAATGGATTTGTCAGAGGAGCAGGTGGATGGCGAACGTTTGGGGCGATGGGAGGCCGATCCTGCGGTGTTCAGTGGTTATGACATCCGGTTCGGGGCATTTCTTGCGACAAGCCATCTTCTTTCTACTAGACATGATGATGGTGGAAAATGCAAAAATGAAAGTTAGAAACGGTAGAGGAAGAAGAAGGTAGGTGAATGGCGGTTTAAAAATAACAGATCACCGACCAGAAGGGGAACTAGGTCAACCGGAGGGAGAGGCAGTGACTAGGGTAAAGAGGGAGAGAGATGGAAGTGAAAAGTGAAACCACAATTTTACCCTAAAAGTAGCAGAACATGCATCAACGGTCGACCGGACGGGCATCGCGGTCGACCGAACAGTTAAATTGGGGGGGGGGGGAATCATGTCGATTTGAGAAAAGGTTCGACCAGGAAAACAGATCGGACGACCGAAAAAGAGACGCAACAACTGTCTGTAATTTTTGGTCGAACGAAATAGGGAAACGGTCGACCGAACGAAGAGGCACAAAGTGCTTGTTAATTCGGTTGAACTAACGAGGCCACGCTCGATCGATGGAAAGATCACAAAAAGTCTAGAAATTTCGGTCGAACAAAAATGAAAGAATGGTCAACCGAATGAAGAGTCTTAAAATGCCTGGAAATATCAGTCAAACGAATAAAGGAGGTGGTCGAACAACTGAAGAAAAAGAAGAAACCTGAAAAGAAATCGGTCGAACAAGGGAATTATCGGTCGAACTACAACGGTCGACCGTCGACAAAAGTTTCGACCAATCGCTTAAGTGAACTTAAGAATCAGATCGGGCAGGAACTAACCTTACACAGAAAGCCTATTCTGGTCGACCAAAAGAAGCCTAAAAAGGGAATCAACCCAAACACACTTCTAACAGTTCAAAAAGACGCTAAACACAAGGAATATAACTCATTCAACATGCAATTTTCGAAAATATGGCATAATGTGACAAAGTTATATATCATTTAAGTTGCACATATCTAGATTGAGTCTAATTGATCATTTGTAGGAAAAACACAAGTTTGATGTCTTCTTTAGCTGCATGATCTCTAAGCAAATGATGTCTTACTTCGATATGCTTGCTTCTTGAATGCGAAATTGGATTTTTCTAAAGATTAATAGCATTTGTATTATCACAAAGAATATGAGTAGTTTGAAACTCAAGTTTCAAGTCTTTGAGGGTTTGCCTCATCCATAACACTTGCGCACAACCACAACCGGCGGAGATATATTCGGTCTCAGTTGTAGATAATGCAACACTATTTTGTTTCTTACTAAACCAAGACCCAAGAGATTTTCCCAAAAATTGGCAAATGCCACTTGTACTATTACGATCTAAGATAGAACTAGCATAGTTAACGTCGCGATAAACAACAAGATCGAAAGCCCTAGTCTTGGGATAAAACAATCTAAAATCCGGAGAACTTTTAAGATAGCGAAAAATCATTTTCAAAGCGTTTAAGTGAGATTCTTTAGGACATGCTTGAAAACAAGCACACAAATACACAACAAACATTATATCGGGGCGACCAGTAGTAAGATAAAGTAAAGATCTGATCATACCACGATATTTCTTGATGTCCACATATTTGTCATTTTCATCCCTGTCAAATTTCAAGCTTGTTCTCATTGGAGTCTTGTGGGATTTGCAATCTTCAAGACCAAAGCATTTAAGAAGTTCTTTTGTGTATTTCTCTTGGTGTGTGAAGTTCCCATCTTGAGTTTGCTTGATTTGGAATCCGAGGAAGAAATTTAGTTCCCCAATTAAGCTCATCTCGAACTCGCCCTGCATAGACTTGGAAAATTCTTCGCAAAGACGGTTTACTTGCACCAAAAATGATATCGTCCACATATATTTGTACTACCAATAGATCATGATAATGAGATTTTACAAATAGAGTGATATCCACTATACCTATTGTGAAACCTTTGTTAATTAAGAAGTTCTTGAACATCTCATGCCAACCTTTAGGAGCTTGCTTGAGTCCATAAAGAGCCTTCTTAAGTTTAAATACATTGTTTGGGTAAGTTTCATTTACAAATCCGAGTGGTTGTGCAACATAAACTTCTTCATTAATAAAACCATTAAGAAAATCATTTTTAACATCCATTTGAATTTTTTTGATGTCCATAAAAGTTGCATAGGCTAAAAGCATATGAATGACTTCCATACGAGCAACGAGAGCATAAGTTTCATAAATGTCTAGTCCCTCCTCTTGGCGGTAGCCCTGAGCAACGAGTTTAGCTTTGTTTCTAACTACATTCCCGTCTTCATCAAGCTTGTTTCGGAAGATCCACTTAGTTCCACTTAGTTCCAATAATGGTTTGATTAGAAGGTTTTTCAACAAGTTCCCAAACGTCATTTCGAACAAATTCATTTAATTCTTCATGCATAGCCATTAACAAAAATTCATCATTGTAAGCTTGCTCTACTTTCTTGGGTTCTAATGTAGAAATAAAAGTGTAAGGGTCACAAACCACATAAGCTCTATACCATGTAGTCACACCTTGAGACACATCTCCTATCACAAGGTCTTTCGGATGATCCTTTTTATAGCTCCAATCCTTGGGAAGTTCCTCTTTGTCCTTTTGTGGAGAACTTAGAGGATCTTGATGAGACTCAAGTGTGGCATATTGCGATGATACATGTCTAAAGGCATCCATGTAATCATCATCAAGAGAGGAATTATCTACAAATGCTAATTCATAAAAGTTGACGTGTAGAGATTCCTCAACACAACTAGTTTTTTTGTGGGGTCGTTATGGGTCACTAAATCTAATCAATTTTAAGCTTGAATCCCTACTTAAACAAGCAAGATGTGTAGCAGAAACAATTTAAACAAAGTAGGGAAGAAACAAGCAAACCACAAAGAACTCGAGGATTTTTATAGAGGTTCGGTCTCCCGCCTACTTCCTCTCTTGCAAGCTCCACTTGATTCCACGAGCTCCGCTCACGACTTCACTATAGATCCCCATTCCGGACTGGGAGACAAAGCCTTACAATCTTCAATCTAGCAAACAACCCTCGCCTAGCTTGGAATCCTCCTCTCACAATCCGAGAAGGATGCTTTGGGCTTTCACCGGAGCCTTTACAAACTTTGCTTGACTGAGAAATTGAGTGGATCACACTCTCTAAACTTGAGCACACTTTGAGTAGATATGGAATTGATCAAAGGTGTGGAATTTAGGCTTGGAGAGTAGGATTAGGGAATTGAAAGCTTGGGAGTTTCTCTTAGATGTGTATGACAATATGAAGTGTAATAGTTGTTGAATTGTGTCTTGGTAACATCTATTTATAAGCTCCTAAAGGGTTATAGTCGTTGTGACAAAAGTGATAGAGGAATGTGTGAGAAACACAAATAGAGAATCACAGGTCATTGTTCTGGTTAAGTTTGGTCCACCGAAATAGGTAAAACGGTCGATTGAGTTCTGTCCACAAGTTGCATCTAGACAGTTCTAGAAACAAACGGTCAACCGAACAAGGGGCGGTCGAACGAACAGGGCTATAACTTAAGTGAACGGTCGAACCAAAGGTGGAATAGTAGACTGATTAGGCAGTCCAGAATTATTGTCCAGGAAAGTCCAGGGACAAACGGTCAAACAAAATGGTGTATTCGATCGACCAATAAAAACTGGCACTATGAGGTTTAAGAGATGTCTATGTTCGGTCCACCAAAACTAGTTCCACGATCGATCGATGGTCAAATGTATTTCTATGGTATGGATAAAAATGTGAATACGACTGTTGGTATAATAGGACAAGTCTAATAGTCAAATGACACGTGTAGAATGTCGGCCAAAAAGGTTACGATCGACCGGTCGAGCAGTTAAAATCACTATTGGTTAAAAGATCAATCGGTCAAACGAAGGTGGTTCGGTCGACCGAATCGGCACAGGTAGTTTAGGTTTGGTTTTGTGATTTCTGATCTAAGTTTGGATGACCTATTGAAGTCCAAATAATTTGAGAAACTAAACTTTTGGTCGAACGATATCTACTCAAACCAGGACACGTGTCAATATAATATAGGTGAGTGGGACGTGTATCGGTCGAACTGGGTTAACTCAACTTGACAAAGAGACACGGTCGACCTGAGAAAAGGATTTGGTCGGCCGATCAAGCCTGTGAAGGCACAATAAGGCATCGGTCGAACTAAGGAAAGGTATGGTCGACCGTTGGGAAAGGGAATAAGAGTCTATTGAATTTCGGTCAAACCATATGGTATTCTGGTCGACCGTTTTGACGCAGAAAACATATTCTAGGTAAGTTTCTATGTTTCGTCAAAGTCCTATTGAAGTCAATATGATATGGATTTAATTGTGAGACTTCTATAGGTTTCCTAATGGTTATGCAATGCAATTCATCAAAGATTTCAAGTGCCATGTTACATTATGGCCTAAGTACAAGAAATATAAACCTATCTAATCTTCATTCTTGATTTGTTGTCTTGATTCAACTTGATTCCTGAAATGTTAGAAATACAATATATGCATGCGATGGTTTTAATGGAATACATGTGTTTATTGATATGTTAGTTAATCATCAAAACGGATTAGCAATTATTAGCCAAAAAGCCAACAATCTCCCCCTTTTTGATGATGACAACTTATCATTCTAAATACATGTTCTTTTCAAATTTTATCATCATTAAGCAATTTCTAATGCTCCCCCTATCTTATAGCCCCCTATCTATAAGCATGTATTTATTTCTCTGTCTTTGGCATGAAAAAAAGATGATACAATTAAGGCTTATCATGAGATAAAATAACGGAAGCGCAAAGAAATAACAAAAAAGACAATAGGAATTCTAACCATGCATTCAAAATAAGATACATTACTAAGAGCCAATCACACAACCAAGTAGTAAAGGTTCAAACAACATTACCCAACGGAGTCAAAACAAAGACAACAAACGACCATGTTTTGAAACCAAGTACAACAATAGACGAAGTTGAAAGCAAATAGCAAAAGACACAAGGTTAAAGCAAAACCAAACAACCAGAAATTCAGTTAAGACGATGATCACGAAAGCGTGAAGAAAGGGAATCAATCCCACTCATCAAAGAGCCAAAGCGAGCATTGATATGGGCTTCAAGACGATCGAAGCGAGCAGAAGCTGAGGCTTCAAGTTGATCAAAATGAGCCGAAGTGGAGGCTTCTAATGCATCACTCGATCAGAAAGGTGCTGAAAACAATGTAAATCCATCGAACTAGAAGCTGACCAATTACCCTGAGTCCAAGCCTCTATGTCTCCCTCTCCCCACCACGAACCGACTCCCGTGGAGCATGAAGAGGCATCCACCTTGGATTTCCAGCGGCTTCGTCTTCCTCTTCATCGATGTTGTCTTCACCAGATTCCTCGTCAGAGGAAGGTTGTGGAGATGAGGAGGCAATAGTCTTCATTTTGGCCAAGGTGGTTTGATCTATTGGGTATTTATAGATAGCCGACGGGAAAGGAGAGACGTTGATCATCAAATGGGCAAAGATGGCCGTCAACTACATAGGGTAAGGGAGATACTTTCCATGCCGATGCCACATGTGAAGGAAAACGAAGAAAGGCCAATCTACCGTTATCTTCTTATAGATACAATAGATGCAAATAAGCTCAAAAGGTGAAATCTCATTATGGTGGCCTACTTTGGGATAAAGATTATATGACACAATCTGTGCTAAAATGCGGGGTAAGGGATGCTCACGAGAGGCATTATGTTTGATTCTACCATTAACCTGTTGTGGTACCACAACATAAAGTTCATCGACCATTTTCTCAATATCAGTATCAGGTATAACGGATAAAGGTGAATCTAAATATATGTGAAAACTAGTAGACACCATACCTAGAGCGGATGCAATGACTTCGGGTGTATTGCGTATCTAGTGCCATTTATCATAGTAGTGTAGATGTGACGATTTGAATCTTTGCGCAAATTGCAGTAAAATTGTTGGACAAGAAATGGGTAGTAGGGTTTAGATGCTAATCTAGTGTGGCTATATGTGAGCTTATTTGCATCTAAGTATTCCCTAAGAGAGTAATTGACAAAGGCGGCTACCTCAACCTTGCGACACGGAATGAACGGAGCAAGTGACTAGTTGGTGTCCCATTCTTTTTTAGTGTCTTCATCAATCGGGAAGAATGGATGAGTTGGTGGAGATGGAGCACTCGAGGAGGCAGGAGGATGATTGTGTCTCTTCTTAGTGTGACGCTCGGAGGAGACAACGGCCGGTTCAACGGGAGCTTTATGGGCGGCCAATTTCTTGTGTCCCATCGAGGAGAGAGGGTGGAGATAGGCAAAGAAGGGTGAAGAGAGGTGGAGGAAGGTGAGGGGAGGCAAATGGTGGAAGAAAATGGCGAGATGGACGGCCGGAAGAGGGTGGGAGGTCGACCGGAGGGAGAGAGGCAGAGGTTAGGGTTAGAATGGAGAGGGTAAAAAGTGAAAGGTAAAACACGATTTTGCCTAAAGTAGCAGGGAAAAAGGACAATGGTTGACCGCGAGGTTAAAAATTTTGAGGGGAAACTTTGGCGAATTGAGTGAACGGTTGACTAGAGAGGCAAACGGTCGACCAATACGAGAAAGTGCAAAGATCCTGGAGAAAAAACGGAAGGACAAAAGATGCCCACTAGTTGATCGTAATACGAAAGAGCGGAAAACAAGAACTTCGTGACGAAATTCGGTCGGAAAAGGGTTTTGGATCGGTCGACCGACACTAAAAAACACACAATACCTGGAGATATTCGATCGACCAAGGATGATATACCGGTCAATTGGTTTAACAAAGAATGCGAAAGAGTAAGGTCAGAAGAGAATTCGGTCAAACAACGGATGAAAAAAACAACAAAAAACAAACTGGTCGACCGAACGAAAACTGGTCCGACCGATCACTTAAGTGAACTTAAGTAACCAATCGAGCATGAGACATTCGGTCTAACAGACAGAGAGGTAAAAACAACCCAACACAACAATCCGGTAGAACAAAACACCAATTTCGGTCGACCGAAACGAGTTTGAGAAAGAAATACAGCCCAAAGCACATCAAAAAATCCACAGAACTCAATGATTAACCCAATCAAGATGCAATTTTCGAAATATATAGCATGATATTACCAGGTTATAAGTCATTTAAGTTGCACATACCTAGATTTAGTCTTATATGATGGAATTGATCCACATTAAGAGGTTTAGTGAAGATGTCCGCTAATTGATCATTTGTAGGTACGAATACAAGTTTGATGTCTTCCTTGGTAGCATGATCTCTAAGCAAATGATATCTTACTTCAATGTGCTTAGTTCTTGAATACAAAATGGGATTTTTCGAAAGATTGATTGCACTCGTATTATCCCAAAAAATAGGGGTAGTTTGAAACTCAAGTTGCAAGTCCTTGAGGGTTTGCCTCATCCATAGGACTTGTGCACATGCACAACCGGCGGCGATATATTCGGCCTCAGTTGTACACAATGCAACACTATCTTGTTTCTTACTAAACCAAGAGACGAGAAATTTACCCAAAAATTGGCAAGTGCCACAGTGCTTTTACGATCTCAAATGCAACCGGCGTAGTCGGCGTCGCTATAAGCAACAAGATCAAAAGCCCTAGTCTTGGGGTAAAAGAAACCATAATCTTGAGAGCCTTTGAGATATCAAAAAAATCATTTTAAAGCATTTAAGTGAGATTCTTTTGGACATGCTTGAAAACGAGCGCATAAACACACGACAAACATGATATCAGGGTGACTAGTAGTAAGGTAGAGCAAGGATCAAATCATACCTTGATATTTCTTGATATCCACATCTTTGCCATTTTCATCTTTGTCCAATTTAGTGCTAGTGCTCATGGGAGTCTTGTATGGCTTGCTATCTTCAAGACCAAAGCGTTTTAGAAGTTCTTTTGTGTACTTTTCTTGGTGTATGAAGTTCCCATCTTGAGTTTGATTAATTTGGAGTCCGAGGAAGAAGTTTAGTTCACCAATTAAGCTCATCTTGAACTCCCCCTGCATAGACATAGAAAATTCTTCACAAAGACGCGGGTTACTTGCACCAAATATATGTCATCCACATATATTTGTACCACTAAAAGATCATGATCATAAGATTTAACAAAAAGAGTGGTATCAACGTTACCCACACAAAAACCCTTGTTGATAAAAAAAGTTCTTCAACCTCTCATACCAAGCTCTAGGAGCTTGTTTGAGGCCATAAAGAGTCTTCTTAAGTTTGAACACACGGTTTGGGTAAGTTTCATTTACAAATCCAGGGTTGTGCAACATAAACTTCTTCATTGATAAAGATATTTAAGAAAGCACTTTTAACATCCATTTGAAATAATTTTATGTCTATATAAGATGTATATGCTAACTACATGTAAATGGCTTCCATTCGAGCAACATGGGCATAAGTTTCATCAAAGTCTATCCCCTCCTCTTGGCGGTAGCCTAGAGCAACGAGCCTAGCTTTGTTTCTAACTACATTCCCGTCTTCATCAAGTTTGTTTTGAAATATTATTTAGTTCCAATAACCGATTGGTTTGTTGGTTTTTTGACAAGTTGCCAAACATTATTTCGAACAAATTGGATTTAGCTCTTCATACATAGCCATTAGACAAAATTCATCATTACATGCTTTTTCTACTTTCTAGGGTTCTAATGTAGAGACAAATGCATAAGAGTCACAAACTACATGAACTCAAGAACGTGTTGTGACACCTTGAGAAACATCTCCTATCACATAGTCCTTCAGATGATCATTTCTATTGGTCCAATCCTTGGGAAGTTCCTCTTTGTTCTCTTGTGGAGTACTTGGAGGTTCTTGATGAGACTCAAGTGTGGCATCTTGTGATGATACATGTCTAATGATATGCATGCAATCATCATCAAGAGAGGAGTTATCTACACAAGCCAACTCGTGAAAGTTGACGTGTAGAGATTCCTCGACACAACTAATTCGTTTATTGTAGACTCTATATGCTTTACTCCAATCAGAATACCCTAAAAAGATGGCCTCATCAGATTTCACATCAAATTTATCCAAATTATCTTTAATATTGAGGAAAAAACATTTTGAACCAAAAGCTTTGAAGTAAGAGATTTTAGGAATACAGTTATGCCAAAGCTCAAAAGGAGTTTTCTTCAAAATTGGTCGAATGAGAACACGATTTAAAACATAGCAAGAAGTATTAACGGATTCGCACCAAAAATATATTTGAAGCCATTTTTCCACAAGCATGGTTCTTGCCATTTCTTGAAGAGTTCTATTTTTCCTCTCAACAACCCCATTTTGTTGAGGAGTGCGAGGAAATGAGAAGTTATGTTTAATTCCATATTTTTCACAAAATTTCTGAACCAATTCATTTTCAAATTCTCCTCCATGATCACTATGAATAGCGATTATGTTAAAAACTTTTTCCCTTTTAACACGTTTGCAAAAACTTTTAAATCTTTCAAATGCATCATATTTGTTTGCTAGAAACAAACCAAGTGAATCTTGAAAAATCATCAACGATCATAAAAGAATATCTTTTTCCTCCAAGATCCACGATCCTTGAGGGTCCAAAAAGATTTAAGTGTAAAAGCTCAAGGGTTTTGAAGTTGACACCACATTTAAAGATTTGAAAGATGATTTAAATTATTTTCCAAATTGGCGTGCATCACAAACCTTGTCCTTCTTGAAATCAATTTTAGGTAGTCCTCTTACCAATTCAAGTTTGGACAATTTATGCAACTGTGACATACTAATATGTCCCAAACGGTTATGCCACAACTAAGCTTCGTCATGTGAGACAATTAGACAAGTTTCAACATTCAAATTGCTAAGGTTATCAACATGCACAATGTAAATATTATTTGATCTATAACCTTTGAAAACGGTTTTCATGTCATGTTTAGAAAATTCTTATCGGCATGTAGGTTTATCAAACACAACTTGAAAATTCTTATCGGTTAATTGACTAACACTTAGTAAGTTATGTTTCAAACCATCTACTAATAAAACTTTTTCAATAGTTGGAGTAGAATTGTTGTCAACATTACCAATGCCGACAATGTGACATATAGTGTTGTCTCCAAATGTGACGGTTCCTCCCTTCTTAGGCTTTACCCTTGATAGAATTTGGGAGTCTGCCATCATGTGCCTCGAGCACCCACTATCGAGAATCCACTTCCCTTTTCTCCTTGCTTTTATCTACAAACAAGGGGATAAGTGATGACTTTGGTACCCAAATTTGTTTGGGTCCTTGAGGGTTAGCTTTTGATACCCAAACTTAGGTGATCTTAGGTGCCCAAACATTTGAATAATTTACTTTCTTAACAAAAGAGTTGTTCATTCTAACAAGTATGAGGTGGATTTCTTTTGTTTACCTCCTTTGTATCCTAAACCATGTTTTGTTAGGCATTGAGTTTGGGTGCCAAGAAGCATGTTGATGAGAATTAAATTTATACCGCAAGTGCACGACGTCTATGAAGACGTGGCAAGTACGGGTCGAACACAAGGAGGGAGAGATCTTGTTATTTTGTGATTTTCGATTAAGGGAAAGAAAGAGGGAAAATAAGGTTGGTTTGAGTAACCTTAAGGGAAAGCATTACATGATAAATGATTTTCGATTAAGGGAAAGCATTACATGATAAATGATTTAACATAAACTCAAGTAATCAAAACATACTAATACGAAATTAACATAATAACATCTTCTCTTCTCATCACCCTAAATCCGTCACCCCCACCATTTGGAAAGAGTTAGAAACTCATAGATGGAGGGAGGGAGAAGGGGTCCTAGGGAAACTACAAAAGAAAACTAAAAACAAGAAAATAAAAGACAAAATTTTATTACTAAAATATGGTACAAAAACTAAAAGCTAAAAATAAGAACATAAACTAAGAACATCCTCTACACAACGTTTCAGGGCTATTTATAGCCGATACAAGGGACCTAGGTATAAAATAGGAAAGTACACGTGGCGAGACACGACTGGACAAAATCCGGAGCCACGGATCCACAAGGGGCGGCGTTTCCGCCGCACAATACACGTAGGATGCGGCGATTTCGCCGCAATATATGCTCTGATTTAATCCGGATTTTTCCTGTGTGTTTATTGTATGATTTCAATATCCTTTGCACGTCTGGATGATTTCTTTCCTTTCTTTTGAGCTCCGAATTAATTCCTTCATATATTTGGAGATCCAAATTGATTTTTCTTTAGAATTTCTCCAAGATAATATTTTGGTGCTTTAATTGCACTCGGGTCCTCGACTTTTTGCAATTCAGTCCCTGGCTACTTTTGTGCTTAAGTCCTTGGCCTTTTTGCAATTAGGTCCTTGAATGCTTTTATGCTTGGATGAACTTCCATTTGAATCCCGATAATCTTGAACTTGGTCTTTATGACAGAAATGAGTCTCTTGCACACATTTATGCTCGAGATATGGGTAATTTGCATTCAGGTCCTTGTATTCTGTAAATAAGACTAAACACATACCTTAGTAGCATTTATTGATATAAAATTAATCTAGATGAGAGACATATATGCAATGCATCAAATACCCCCACACCTAGATTTTGCTAGTCCCTAGCAAAATAGAATATAAGGAAAATGAAAATAGGGAAATCCTAACTCACTTTCGTAGGAATCACGGTTGCACTTAGCATGTGCAACAAGCCTTTAAACCCCCAAGTTTCCTTAGAGGACGAGTTTTGTCTCGTGAGGGTTTTCAGTTGACACACCCACAAAGTCTTAATTCAACATTCCATTAATAGCTCTCAATATCTCCACCTCAACCTTATACATCTCACTTAGAATTCTTGCATGTTCATTAGACAAATCTAACTCATCAAAATTCTGACTTGGTCTTTATTCCTCCAATATTCACACCACTAACCCTTCTATACATGTTATCACTTAAATTATTTTGCACGCCTCCTCTGGTGGTGAAGTATCATTCGGATCAACCATGGCATGGATCATTCTTTTACCTTTAGGCCTTGAGTATCTTAAAGTATTTTTTTTTTTCGTGATTCAACACATTTGCTTTTTGCCACTTTTACCCTTTTTGCATTCGTGTAGCGAGTTTGGTCGATAATCCCGAGCTGGCAGACTCAAGTTACTGGGTTTTAAGATACCCCTACGGACCAGTGACTCAAAGGCTTGGGCTTTTGTGATCATTTTGCAAGATGTGCTTTCCTCACTTTTATTCCACTTTTATTTTCCTCAAGGCTTAATTGCTATCAGAAGTCCACACTTCCCGGTATATTTTCCTCAACCTCTGCTTTTTATCAACCACTTCAAAGATTTGATTCATCCAATTTAAGTGCATACATGTCTTAAAGGGCAATGGGTTATTTCTTTGGAACTTAGATTTATGTTATAATTTCTACAAGCAGAACTATATAATAAGGAACAAAAACTCAATGCAATTTGTACACGGGTTTTGGCAGTTCAATCTTAAGCTATGTCATGAAACATTGATTTTTTTTTAAGAACAGAAAAATAAAACAGATAGATAGATAAATACCGCCCCACACCTAAATCATGCATTGTCCTCAATGAATGTGAGCAAGATACTACATGGATTTATGCATGAAAAAGGAAAAGATCTCACCAACGTGAAGTACAAAGGAAAGTTCATGGCTATGTTGATGGACAAAACCCGAATTCCCTCAAAACCTGTGAGATGCTAAAGAAGGGATTCAAATACGGGAAACAAAATGGGACCAAACAAATGATGCTCACTGAAGGAGCATGACAAACATAAGTTCCCATCTTCATTTGTCAAAAGACCTCAAAAGGGAACATGACACCACGTGGGGCCAGAATATTCTTGCGTGGGCCCCCTTCACAAAGAGCACAAAATTAAATGAGAGGCTCATGAATTGGACGCAAAGGCGTCTCATACAAAGGATCAAACTGAAAGAGCTTGAACCTCTCGAGAGTTTGGGAAATAAGGGGCAACGGAAGAAGAGTTTCTCTCGTTGTGGTGCTGAAGTTATGATCGTCAATCCAAACTCTCCAACCAACTGGCTGGTGCGTCGGAGCGAGGTCAAGAGCCTTGTCACGCAAGTCCGACTCACCAGGCGAACATAAAATGGGTCTCATACCCAATGTATCATCCAAGGAACTCCTAATACCCTCATGAGCAATGTAGTCGTTTGATGTTCCTTCATTTCCAAGATGATCAGGAACAATAGTGAGAGGCAAACTCTCATCAGGTTGTTTAAAATTGAGGGTTCTAGGGAGCTCTTGCTCCACCGGAGGTGAGTCCTTAAGAGGCACATCATGAAGATCATGTGGCTCAAGGGCCACGGGGCAAGAAGATAAGGCACAATCCTGGGCCGACTCATGATGTAATTGGTCAATTTTATTCTCAATGTGTATCGAATCCTCCACTAAGTGATCGTGAATTGAAACCCCAAGTCCTTCAGACTGACTAGGAGTTTGGTTTTGAAAGATTGTGCTTTGGATTTGTGGATGTGGTGGTGGTTTGATATCAAAAGATGAATCCTCATGTTGACACGAAAAATTACTCTCCTCACGTAATTGCTGCGACATTTGACTCAATTGCAGTACCATATTTTGTACGGACTGTTGAGTGGATTCCATGAACGTAAGGAGAGTTTGTTCCAGGGAATCAGGTATGCGGTCAACTATGAGGTTCAAGTCAGAGCTTGGGAAATTTTTAGGTTGGGTGTTGATGGGCTGAGAATAATGATTTGAAGTGGGGTGTTGGTAGAATTCTGGGTATTCGGGAGGAGGATACTGAGGTGAAAATGAAGTATAAGAATTTGGATATGAATTGTCTCTCCACGAATCCATCACTCTCGGATTGTACGCGGATGCGTAATAGTCATATTGAGCGTTTTGGGAAAAGGTATGCTCATACTCAGGCTCTGGGAGAACATAAGGACATTCCCTGATAACATGACCACTCAACCCACAATAGTCGCACGGTACGGCTACTGGAGCCACCGATGCACTCATGTTGTCTGTCCTACGCATGAAGGAGGCAAAAGTTTGTTGTAATGTCTCAGTTTGTTGACCAGCATATGATCCGACATAACTAGATTGTGGTCTAGCAGTCGGTGCCTCTCTCATGTTACCCCAATATGAAGATTGCTCAGTCACACAATTAGGATTGTCTCAACCATATGAGGTGTTAATCTGAGTCACCCCAGGCTGCATGGGTCCGGAATACAAGGACGAATTGTCCTGGTCCCAACAATGATATGGATGGTCACCCATGTAACCATCCATCTTTACAAAGAGCTCTAGAGTCGACCACTCTCACCACCACGACGCTAAACTCGTAAAAAGTGCTCGACTCGACCCTAAAAATGCTACCAGAGAGTGTAAAGGGGAGGCGACTATAACGAAGAAAAAGGTGAGAAGAAGATGACTCAGAGGAGAAGGGAAACTTAACTCTAAAATATAGATGAGAGGGTTGGTCAGAAGTTTCCTAAACAAGCACAGTTCA
Source organism: Triglochin maritima (assembly GCA_963682175.1). Classification (NCBI taxonomy): domain Eukaryota; kingdom Viridiplantae; phylum Streptophyta; class Magnoliopsida; order Alismatales; family Juncaginaceae; genus Triglochin; species Triglochin maritima. Next base: position 27,150,326 of record OY821771.1, on the reverse strand, counting down.
AACAATCCTAGACCTAGTGTCGCTTAAATCTAGACGACTCCTAACTGGTTGAGTCGAATTGATTTGCTTGATTCACCACCCTCACTAATCAAACCAACTTGGCCAGGCCGTGTATAACTAGTGGGGGCGCTTCCGACAGAGTCGGTGCCAATTAGACAACCACTTCGCTTGGAAGACTTACGTCAACACAAAAACACTTTCTAGACACCAAATTAAATTCGATCAGCTTCAGGTCATAGCAAGTGAAACCAATCTTCTCCTTAATTGAGTCTGAGTCCTTAGGGGCCAATGTCTAATTGATTTTAATTTAAAGGCTTAGGTGACACTTTAGGATTGTGATTTGTGGGCCACGGAAGGGTGATGAAATCCCCACCGTATCTTTTCCTATGGAGTTGCCCTTAAGGTAGTTTAACTTAAATCTAGCAGAGATAGTCAAACAATGGTCTTTAGTGGGGGGCAATTGCAAGGTTGTATGCAAATAAGATTATATGCCTAAATGCAAACGATAAAAACCGCGATACGTACCTTGCCTCCAGCACTCTTCAACAAGAATTAATTTGCAGGAATTTAGCAAGAATAATGCAAACAAAACATTATATGATGCATGCACTAAGTCCTTCTAATTTTGCCAATTTGTAGGTCATAGTTGAATTATTGCCAATTATGGAATTTAAGCTTAACACGTGCAGTTCTACAAAAGGAAAGTTTCTGAAACTAGAAATTACGAGGAAAGAGGCAACAAAGGTTACCTATGCAATGCTCAGTCGGGTTCGCCGCCCGCTCTCGAAATTTCCAGATGCTCTACACGTCCACCCAGAGATGGTGCTAACCCCAGAAAAATTTGAAGCCCAGAAGCCTTTGTTGTGCGGCGATTCCGCCTCAAGTTGTTCTTGATATGCGGCGATTCCGCCGCCCTTGTTGCTCAGAATGTGCCCGGATTTCACCGCGCACTCTGTTGTCTCCTGTAACACAAATCCAAATACTTAGATCGCGCACAAGATAAACAAAATAGAATCGAAATCAACAAAAAACAAAATTTGCGTCCCCTCCCCGGCAACGGCGCCAAAAACTTGATGAGAATTAAATTTATACCGCAAGTGCACGACGTCTATGAAGACGTGGCAAGTACGGGTCGAACACATGGAGGGAGAGATCCTTGTATTTTGTGATTTTCGATTAAGGGAAAGAAAGAGGGAAAATAAGGTTGGTTTGAGATTTTTGGTTTTTTTTTAATTATCTAAAGCAAGAAACATAAACAAATAAAACTAAAACAAGAAAAAAGATGGTGAATTCCGTTGGGTGGAGGTTTAAAAATCGGGTTTAGATTAGAGAATTCTGAAACTTATAATAAATCACATTAGTTATAAAACATTACATGATAAATGATTTAACATAAACTCAAGTAATCAAAACATACTAATACGAAATTAAAATAATAACATCTTCTCTTCTCATCACCCTAAATCCGTCACCCCCACCCTTTGGAAAGAGTTAGAAACTCATAGATGGAGGGAGGGAGAAGGGGTCCTAGAGAAACTACAAAAGAAAACTAAAAACAAGAAAATAAAAGATAGAATTTTATTACTAAAATATGATACAAAAACTAAAAGCTAAAAATAAGAACATAAACTAAGAACATCCTCTATACAACGTTTCGGGGCTATTTATAGCCGATACAAGGGACCTAGGTATAAAATAGGAAAGTACACGTGGCGAGACACGACTGGACAAAATCCGGAGCCACAGATCCACAAGGGGGCGGCGTTTCCGCCGTACAATACACGTAGGATGCGGCGATTTCGCCGCAATATATGCTCTGATTTAATCCGGATTTTTCCTGTGTGTTTATGGTATGATTTCAATATCCTTTGCACGTCTGGATGATTTCTTTCCTTTCTTTTGAGCTCCGAATTAATTCCTTCATATATTTGGAGATCCAAATTGATTTTTCTTTAGAATTTCTCCAAGATAGTATTTTGGTGCTTTAATTGCAGTCGGGCCCTCGGCTTTTTGCAATTCAGTCCCTGACTACTTTTGTGCTTAAGTCCTTGGCCTTTTTGCAATTAGGTCCTTGAATGCTTTTATGCTTGGATGAACTTCCATTTGAATCCCGATAATCTTGAACTTGGTCTTTATGACAGAAAAGAGTCTCTTGCACGCATTTATTCTCGGGATATGGGTAATTTGCATTCAGGTCCCTGTATTCTGTAAATAAGACTAAACACATACCTTAGTAGCATTTATTGATATAAAATTAATCTAAATGAGAGACATATGATGCAATGTATGCAATGCATCACATGTCAAGCATTTTTCTTCCTAGGGTGAATTTCTCTAGATCTTTTGTGAGTTGTTCATTCTTGGCAATAAGATCTTCATTTACATGACTTTCTTTTGTACATTCAAAGTCTTTATTTCATCCTTTAGCAAATCATTCTCTTTGACCAAAGTATCACATTTGGTAGATAATTCTTGATTCACTTTTCTTCCTAGTTTATTTTTATGACATATCATTTCATATCTTTCAGCAAGTTCATGAAATACATCTAATAGATCATCATACGAGATTTCCTCACGAGAAGTTACCTCATCATCATTGATTTCCACCACTTGTTGATTGTTTTCCTTTGGTGATGGAGGTGAGTTTGAATCCGAATTCGCATTGGTTGCCATGAAACACATGTGTGCTTCCTCTTCTTGAGAGTACTCGAAGTCGGAGTCCTTTGATGAGCTAGAATCATCCCAAGTGACCTTGAGGGCCTTCTTCTCATTTTTCTCACGATGATTCCTTTTCTTGTTATCATCTCGATCTTGTCTTCTAGGTCTCTCATCTTTGTCTCTTCTTCAGGGCCTTTCTTCTCTATCTCTTCTTGGTCTCTCCTCCCTTTCCCTCCTAGGAGGATATCTCTTCTCTTTGTTCACGATCTCTTGTCCTAAGCAAAAGACAATCCTTCTTCATGTGGTCGGTTTTGTTGCATTCGTAGCAAGTGAACGGTCGAGATGATTATCCTTTTCTTGCAAATTTTCCTTTGGATAGGAACTTCTTGAAGTTTTGGGTTAGGAAAGCGATGTCTTCATCGATGTCCTCGTCTTCTATTGTTTCCGAATCCGAGGTTACCTTCAAAGCAATCATCTTTTTTTCCGTCTTGATCCTTCCCATTCCTTCTCCTTCTCTCTTCTTTCTTCCATTTGAATCTCATAGGTCATGAGGCTTCCTATAACATCTTCCATTTTTAGTTTTGAGAGATCTCTGGCTTCTTCAATAGCCGTAGTCTTTTTCTCCTGATCCAAGGTCAAAGATCTAAGAAACTTTCGTACCTGTCACTTTCAAGCACAACCTTACCAAGGTTCTTCAAGGAGTTAGTAAAAAGAGTAAATCGGTATGCATCTCGCTAAGAGATTCATTAGGTTTCATAGCAAATATTTCATAGTTTTGCATGAATGAATCTATCCTAGTTTCCTTAACGGATGATAGACCTTCAAAGTGACTTTTTAACATATGCCATGCTTCAAATGTGGAATTTATATGCATTAATTCTACTATATTGTTCTTCGGTTAAACCACACATAAGTATGTTCATGAGTTTGGCATTCATTTGAATCATGGCTAATTCATCATCATCCCTAAGTTCTAATTGTTTGTTTTTAATGTATGGTAATTGAAAGAACCCCCATAGTTTAACATCATATGATTGTATGAAGGTGGTCATATATTTCTTCCAGGCATAGTTGGTTCCATCCCACAACGGAGGTCTACCGGTGTGGAATCCCTCGCATTGTTGGGTCATTGCTACAAATGTGAATTTGTCTAAATGCAATCAACAAGACTCTGATACCAAATGTAGGATTTAATGTGCCCTAATATTAGTCTAAAGGGGGGTGAATAGACAAATTAAGTTCTTTAAACAACTATTGCGAATTAAAAGCTATAACAATAAAAATAAAGGAAAGATATGCAAACCACAACACCGGATGTATAGAGGTTTGGATCCAACCACCGGATCCTAGTCCTCTCTTACGAATTGCTCTTCCTTGAGCAACTTCGCGTCCTCCACTAATCTGATCTCCGTTGTGGGCCGAGATCACGCCTTTACACCACAAGCTTTGCGAACACCCTCGCCTAGCTTGGACCACCTTCTCACAATCCGAGAAGAGCTTCACTCTGGAAGCTAGTACAACTCTTGAAGAAAATACTTCAGTAACTAATCTTTGGAACTTTAAATGAATGATGCAATCAATGATCTAGTTTCAAGTGGGAAGATGTGAGCACAAGGAAGTTTAGAGCAAAATGTGAGTAGTAAGAATGTTTAAGCTTGGAGAGAGATTGGTAATCTTATAAATGTGTTCTCAGCTCTATATATAAGCTCTAAACTTAATTTAGCCGTTGCGATTAAATTGGTATTGAGTTGTGTAAAAATACACATAACAGTGAAAGACATGACACAAATCTGGACACCAATTTGAGAAACATCGGGTCAATCGGTCGCCCGATTTGAGAAAAATAAGAGTTCGATCGAACAAAAGTGCAGACGATCAAACCAACTGGGCTAGGACTTAAGTAAACGGTCGAACAAATGTAAATGTTCGGTCGACCGTTTGGAGAATTTTGTCAAGATGAAACTATGGAATTTTGGTAACGGTCGAACACGATAGAAGTGTCGTCTGACCGAAAAGGACCAGTAAAATTGGAGATCGAGAGTTTCATAGACTGGTCGACCGTATATAGGGTCTCGGTCAACCAATAGACCAAATCTAATACCGGAGTTAGGCGAGTATGTGTATACGACCGTTGGTACATACGACAAGTATACAATCATATTAAAGACAAATACGGAAACAAATTGGTCTAACAAACTAAACTTTTGGTCGACCGATATCTACTCAAACCAGGACACGTGTCAATATAATATAGGTGAGTGGGACGTGTATCGGTCGAACTGGGTTAACTCAACTTGACAAAGAGACACGGTCGACCGGAGAAAAGGATTTGGTCGACCGATTAAGCATGTGAAGGCACAATAAGGCATTGGTTGAACTGAGGTAAGGTATGGTCGACCGTTGGGAAAAGGAATAAGAGTCTGTTGAATTTCGGTCAAACCATATGCTATTCTGTTCGACCGTTTTGACCCAGAAAACCTATTCTAGGTAAGTTTCTATGTTTTGTCGAAGTCCTATTGAAGTCAAAATGATATGGATTTAATTGTGAGACTTCTATAGGTTTCCTAATGGTTATGCAATGCAATTCATCAAAGATTTCAATTTCCATGTTACATTATGACCTAAGTACAAGAAATATAAACCTATCTAATCTTCATTCTTGATTTCTTATCTTGATTCAACTTGATTCCTGAAATGTTAGAAATACAATATATGCATGGCCTAGGAATAAGAGTCTGTTGAATTTCGGTCGAACCAGATGGTATTCCAGTCGACTGTTTTGACCCAGAAAACTTGTTCTAGGTTGTAGGATCGTAATCCAGCTTAGTTCGAATCACTTTTAAGCTAATTACCTACTTGTTTAAGCAAACAATGAATACACAGTGGAAGTAAAAACAAACAAGCAAGTAAAGAAGAAATAAGGCAAACCACAATGGAGACCGGGATTTAAAGAGGTTCGACACCCCACCCGAGTCGTAGTCCTCTCTTGCAAGCTTCACTCGGATCACCGAGCTCCGCTCACGACTTCACTAACCACTCCCCATTCCGGGCCGGGAGAGAACAACTTTACAACACAAGCACCGCAAACACCCTCGATTGCTTGACTTTCTTCCTCTCACAATCCGAGAGGAAATACTTCGGGCTTTCACCAAAATCCTTGCTTTCTTTGACAAAGGAATGAGTGGGAAAACACTCTCTAAACTTGAGCACACTAGAGTAAGATTTGGCTATGATCAATTGTGTGGAATTTAGGCTTAGAGTGTAGGATTGGGGAATTTGGAGCTTAGGAATTTCTCTCTAGTGTATAGGACAAATAGTAGTAGGAGAGTTGTGTAAAATAGTGTTGGACAACTCTATTTATAAGCTCCTAAGGTATTATAGCCGTTGGGGTTAATTGGGTAACTATTTGTGTAAGATACACAAAACAGAAACCAACAGGATGCAATTCTGAGTAAGTTCGGTCGACTGAATCGGGCAGCACGGTCGACCGTTGGGCAATTTTGAACAAGTTTTGGTCGACCGATAATAGAACGGTCGAACGAAACATGCTATAACGTAGGTACACTTAAGTTAATGGTCGAACACCGAAAAGGGTTCGGTCGACCGAAAACTAACAGGCTCTACGGGGTTGGCGAAAATGATCAAGTTCGGTCGACCGATCCAAAGTCTTCGGTCGACCGGAAACTTCCTGGCAGTTGCACATTTTGGAGACAATTAAGTTTGGTTGACCGAAACATGTCCACGCTCGACCAATAGGCAATTTGTATTTTGGGGTATTTGTGAATAATTCGAATACGACCAATGGTATAATACGACAAGTCTAACGGTCAGAAAATTATGTTTATTTGGTCGACCGAAAAAGGTCTGCACGGTCGACCGAATGTGGGCAGTTGAAAACACTACAGGATAATTGATCACTTGGTCGACCGAAAGGTTTGGTTCGTGATTGATCGTTTTATATTTAACCGCAAGTGCACGGCCACGTTGAAGCGGTGGCAAATATGGGTCGTCCACTGGGAGGTGTGTCGACACTTGGTTTGTGCGAAGGCGAGAGGTAAAGAAAGGGAAGAGAAGGGTCGGTTACACTAAACTACACTAAGATGCAAAAAGGAAATGAAGATAAGCAATAAACTAAGCCCCAAAGGGGGTAGAGAAATGATGTGAACATAAAGAAGTGTGTGTGTGTTCATTAAGCTCCTCACAACATGTAGTGCATGAAATCATAAAACTACATCCAACTTTGCCTCTACATGAATTAAGATAAGACTACATCATTAAAACATACAAGACAATAATTGGAATGAAGCTACATGAACTCAAGTATAAAGACTATACCCTACTATGCCTCCACATGAATTAAGATTTCACTACATCATTAAAACATACAAAACATTAGCTAAGGTAAAGGTAACAAGAGTACATACACTACAAATTGTGTTTCCAATATTAACTTCATCCATATCCTAACCTTATCATTCCCCATAAAATAGGTCCACTAATCAAAGCATAAGCTAAGCTTCATTCAAGAGCATTAGCATATCAAAGATAAAAGTGAAAACCCATTAGATGGTTATGGAAATCATATAAAGCTCAAGGGATAAAGATAACACACACTTAATACACTACATGATTATATCACATATTTCTCCACCCCCCCAAATGGGGATGGAACTACTCACTACTAATTACACTAACTATATTAGCAAAAGAAAACATAATACTGAAATGAAAGTTAACTAAGAAGGCAAGAAGCATTAAAGAAACATAAAAGGAAAGGAAAGACTAAACAAACATGCACAAATTAAAAGACAAGATTAAAAGAAACTAGAAGAATTATTTTATTAACAAATGACTCACATTGAAGGTAGCATTCTTCTCCACCTTGAGTTTTTGCTTCAAGGCTCACTCCTTAGTAGAGAGAATGCCACCAAGAAATGGGTAATTACAATGGAAGGTGAAGAGTTCTATTTATAAGCATGGAAAAAGCTAATCGGGGACAATCCCCCGATGTGGGACTAAACCAATACCACAAATAGACTAAGAATACACTAATACAAGCCCAACACAAATCTTAACGGATCTGGAGACATATGGACCGCGAATTAGTGGTCCAAGACCGCCAATTGGCAGTCTATAAGCTTTGGATTCATCTGGGATTTGTTGTGGGCTTTGCTGGTGGTCTTTGTTGGTCCTGGATGCATCTACTTGGTTTGTTGGAGCTCCGACCCGAATCGAATTGCCAAAATACTCCCCATGATTGTGTGGAGTTTCCTGGTTTGCTCTGAGGTCCTTCTGTCTTACGATCAGGTCCTTCTGTCTTGTATCTTGGTCCCCAGGTCTCACAATTAAGTCCTTTTTCCTTCTTTTGGGTCCTTTCATGGCTCTTCTCTTCAAACCTCTTTATTTCTGAAAACTAAACATAAAACTCGTCACGTAGCATTGCTTAGGTGTAAGATAATGGATATAAGATACAAATATAAGCATGAAATGATGTCAATCAAATACCCCCACACCTAAGTTTTTTGCTAGTCCCGAGCAAAACAAAGAAAGAGAAAAGCAAACGAGAAACAAGAAATCCTAACTCACTTTCGTAGGAATCACGGTTGCACTTAGCACGTGCAACAAGCCGTTAAACGTCTTTGTTGCCAAGGAGGAGGAGTGTTGTCTCCTGAGGGTTTTCAGCGGATATACCCACAAAATCCGAACAAGATGCATTATTCAATCTAGACCTCGACTCGTTGGAAATATTTTGTCGATCAATGGACGCGGTAATCCTACGGGCCGACTCTATATAGGTAATCAATCCACACCTAGCCTAATAAACCATTTGTGCAAGTTAAATAAGGAATTAAGTAAAAGACATGGACAACCTCAAGATCCTCAAGTGATACAAAGTGTAAAGTCCATTAAGGTTCTTATTTGCATTACCATTTTTTTTCTTTTTGTTTCTTTTCACACATTTTTTTTTATTAGTTGGAGCTTCATTCTCCCAGGGTCAGGTTTCGTGCATCATTGCCCATGAGGACTTACACTATCACGTACACCTTTCCCCAAATCTCCACATAGGGCAATCCCTACCACCCGTGTAACGGGAGTTCGGTCGGCGCATCCCAAGTCAGATGACTCGAAAACACCAGGCACAAAGTCCCCTCAGACCTACTTTCCCGAGTGATAGGAGCCGTGCGAGAAGAGAGAACATCTACTCACTTATTTCTTATCTACACATGAACCAAAACCCCTACACTAATGTCTCACAACAAGATTAAGAGGGTCCTTGACTACAACAAACTTCCTAAATTAACAAACACGAATTATTGACTCACTAGGTTCAGGGTGGACTTCTTTGAATGTTTGAGCACTGAAACCCTATGATTACTCACCCCCAAAGGAAAACTGGGGTGCATCCTAACGACTCGATAAATCCTAAAGCCACGTACTAGATATCCTAATGCATCAAGTTCAAGACAATTTTGGGAGCTTTCTTTTTACTTTGCCTCTCAACGGTTTTGCACATGCTAAACACACGTAAAACCCACAAAATATTTTCTTTCGAAAACACATGAAGATTTTGAAAGAAATGTGAAAATTTTGAAGCACTAGGCAAGCAAAAGAAGACAAGTCACCCAAGGATCATGGCAAGCAGATATATCGATATTAAATGCAGCACACTATCATGACCCTAACAATGCAAACAAAAGAAAACAAAATCAAAGGAAAAAGACTCAACTATGTACACACGTAAAACACCCCCCCACACCTACTTCATGCATTGTCCTCAATGAATGCCAGCAAGATACTACATGGATTTATGCATGAAAAAGGAGAGATCTCACCAACGTGAAGTACAAAGGAAAGTGTATGGCTATGTTGATGGACACAACCCAAATTCCCTCAAAACCTGTGAGATGCTAAAGAAAGGGTACAAATACGTGAAAGAAATGGAGCCCAAATACACAAGGGTTGGGGCTCACAACAATCGATGCTCACTGAAGGAGTCTTTTATTGAACTCTTTTTTTTTCTTTTCTTTTTTTTCTTTTTTTTATATAACTATGTACAAACATAAGTCCCCATCTTCATTTGTCAAAAGACATCAAATGGGAACCTCAAGAGTGGGTCAATGCACTTGGAAAGGGAACATGACACCACGCGGGGCCAGAATACTCATGCGTGGGCCCCCTTCACAAAGAGCACCAGATGAAATGAGAGGTTCGTGAATTGGACGCAAAGGCGTCTCATTCAAAGGATCAAACTGAAAGAGCTTGAACCTCTCAAGAGTTTGGGAAATGAGGGGCAACGGAAGAAGAGTTTCTCCCGTTGCGCTGCTGAAGTTATGATCGTCAATCCAAACTCTCCAACCAACAGGCTGGTGGGTCGGAACGAGGTCAAGCACCTCGTTATGCATGTCCAACTCACCAGGAGAACAGGAAGTGGGTCTCATACCCAAAGTATCCTCCAAGGAACTCCTAATACCCTCATGAGCAATGTAGTTGTTTGATGTTCCATCATTTCCAAGATGATCAGGAACAATAGTGAGAGGCAAACTCTCATCAGGTTGTTTGAAATTGAGGGTACTAGGGAGCTCTTGCTCCACCAGAGGTGAGTCCTTAAGAGGCACAACATGAAGATCAAGTGGCTCAAGGGCCACGGGACAAAAAGATAAGGCACAATCCTGTGCCGACTCATAATAAAACTGGTCCAAGTTATTCTCAATTTGAATCGAATCCTCCGCTAAGTGATCGTGAATTGAAACCCCAAGTCCCTCAGACTGACTAGGAGTTTGACTTTGAAAGGTTGTGTTTTGAATTTGTGGATGTGGTGGGGGTTCGATATCAAAAGATGAATCCTCATGTTGACAAGAAAGGTGACCCTCCTCACGTTCATGGAATTGTTGTGTCATTTGACTCACTTGCAATTCCATATTTTGCAAGGAATTCAAGTTGGACTTCAATAAAGTTTGAGTGGTTTCGATGAATGTTTGGAGGGTTTGTTTTAAGGAATCAAATTTGGGGTCAACAGTGAGGTCCAAGTCAGAGCTTGGGAAATTTTGGGGTTGGGTGTTGATGGGCTGAGAATGAGTCCAATGATTTGGAGTGGGGTGCTGGTAGAATTCTGGGTATTCGGGAGGAGGATACTGGGGTGAATATGAAGTATAAGAATTTGAATAAGAATTGTTTCCCCATGAATCCATCACTCTCGGGATGTACGCGGATGCGTAATGGTCATATTGAGCATTTTGGGAAAATGTATGCTCATACTCAGGCTCTGGGGAACATAAGGACATTCCCCGATATTATGACCACTCAACCCACAACAATCGCACGGTATGGCTACTGGAGCCACTGGTGCACTCATGTCGTCTACCGCATGCATGAAAGAGGCCAAAGTTTGTTGCCCAGAGTATGATCCAACATAACTAGATGGAGATCTAGCCGTCGGTGCCTCTCTCATATCACCCCTATATGAAGATTGCTCAGTCACATAATGAAGATCATCCCAACCGTACGGGGTGTTCGTCTGAAACTCCCCAGGTTGCATGGGTCCGGAATACCAGGGAGAATCATCCTGGTCCCAACAATGATATGAATGGTCGCCCATGTAACCATCCATCTCAACAAACAACTCTCGAGTCGACCACTCTCACCACCACGAGACTAAGCTCGCATAAAGTGCTCGACTCGACCCTAAAACGCTACCAGAGAGTGTAAAGGGGAGGAGACTATAACGTAGAAGAAGGTGAGAAGAAGATGACTCAGAGGAGAAGGGAAGAATCCCTAGAGCTAGCGAGGGTACAGGGTGAAGGTAGAAGCCTAACTACCAAGCATGGCTCAAACAATGTAAGGCAATGGGTCCTTAGGCTAGACGACGCCTAACTTCGAGGTCACTAGCCTCGACACGCCTCACCTCCCTACAACGAGGACCACAATGCCCAGCAAGTGATACCAGATCCGGAGATCCAGTACCTCCTACTATCGACAAGGTAGGCAACGCCGATCAGGTCATGGCGGTCTCAACTAGATTACTCTCCTAGTGCGTCCAAAACCCTAGGGCCAATGTCTACTTGCTTTTAGTTTAGGCTTTACTTGAGTGTGCTTTTTGGGGCTAAGGGAGGGGTGATGAAATCCCCCACCTTATCTTTGAAGACTATAGGTGATGCCTCTTAAAGATGTTTTGAAATCTTAGGCTAGCAAGCAACTCACCAAACAAGCACTCACCTCACTCTTGTTTCGATGCAAACCTTACTCACTAATGAATGTCCTAATGCGTGAATGAGTGATAAGGAATGCGTACCTCGCTCCAGCAATCAATGACAAAATGTAAAGCAAAGAAAAGAAAGATGCATGCAAGGTCTACATATGATGCATGACCTCGATGGCAAAGAGTCTAATCTTTTGCTTTGAGTTTTATGGTCCAAGTTGATTAAAGGGGGAGTGATTAATGATCTGGGAGCAAACACGAAGTCACAGCATGCAAAATTGGACTCCCAGATAACACCAATTACAGAACTAACTACCACAAAAAATTTGGAAGCAGGAAACCCTTACCAGGCCGCCAATTGGTGGGCTCCAACCGCTGATTGGCGGTCCTTTTGTGGTTTCTCTTCCTGAAACTTCTTCAGTAGCCTCCCCTTGATGTGCTGGTTCCCTGAAACTAAGAAACACTGGAAACAAAAAATTAAAAACCCCTCGAAGCGTCCAAACCAAGGTCTGGACAAAGCACCTCCCCGGCAACGGCGCCAAAAACTTGATTGATCGTTTTATATTTAACCGCAAGTGCACGGCCACGTTGAAGCGGTGGCAAATACAGGTCGTCCACTGGGAGGTGTGTCGACACTTGGTTTGTGCGAAGGTGAGAGGTAAAGAAAGGGAAGAGAAGGGTCGGTTACACTAAACTACACTAAGATGCAAAAAGGAAATGAAGATAAGCAATAAACTAAGCCCCAAAGGGGGTAGAGAATTGATGTGAACATAAAGAAGTGTGTGTGTGTTCATTAAGCTCCTCACAACATGTAGTGCATAAAATCATAAAACTACATCCAACTTTGCCTCTACATGAATTAAGATAAGACTACATCATTAAAACATACAAGACAATAATTGGAATGAAGCTACATGAACTCAAGTATAAAGACTATACCCTACTATGCCTCCACATGAATTAAGATTTCACTACATCATTAAAACATACAAAACATTAGCTAAGGTAAAGGCAACAAGAGCACATACACTACAAATTGTGTTTCCAATATTAACTTCATCCATATCCTAACCTTATCATTCCCCATAAAATAGGTCCACTAATCAAAGTATAAGCTAAGCTTCATTCAAGAGCATTAGCATATCAAAGATAAGAGTGAAAACCCATTAGATGGTTATGGAAATCATATAAAGCTCAAGGGATAAAGATAACACACAATTAATACACTACATGATTATATCACATATTTCTCCACCCCCCCAAATGGGGATGGAACTACTCACTACTCATTACACTAACTATATTAGCAAAAGAAAGCATAATACTGAAATGAAAGTTAACTAAGAAGGCAAGAAGCATTAAAGAAACATAAAAGGAAAGGAAAGACTAAACAAACATGCACAAATTAAAAGACAAGATTAAAAGAAACTAGAAGAATTATTTTATTAACAAATGACTCACATTGAAGGTAGCATTCTTCTCCACCTTGAGTTTTTGCTTCAAGGCTCACTCCTTAGTAGAGAGAATGCCACCAAGCAATGGGTAATTACAATGGAAGGTGAAGAGTTCTATTTATAAGCATGGAAAAAGCTAATCGGGGACAATCCCCCGATGTGGGACTAAACCAATACCACAAATAGACTAAGAATACACTAAGACATATGGACCGCCAATTAGCGGTCCAAGACCGCCAATTGGCGGTCTATAAGCTTTGGATTCATCTGGGATTTGTTGTGGGCTTTGCTGGTGGTCTTTGTTGGTCCTGGATGCATCTACTTGGTTTGTTGGAGCTCCGACCCGAATCGAATTGCCAAAATACTCCCCATGATTGTGTGGAGTTTCCTGGTTTGCTCTTAGGTCCTTCTGTCTTACGATCAGGTCCTTCTGTCTTGCATCTTGGTCCCCAGGTCTCACAATTAAGTCCTTTTTCCTGCTTTTGGGTCCTTTCATGGCTCTTCTCTTCAAACCTCTTTATTTCTGAAAACTAAACATAAAACTCGTCACGTAGCATTGCTTAGGTGTAAGATAATGGATATAAGATACAAATATAAGCATGAAATGATGTCAATCAGTTCGGTCGACCGAATGTGGGCAGACAGCTCAGGTTTAGTTTTAGTGTTTTCCGGTCTAAGTTTGGGTGAACTATTGAAGTCCAACTGATGTGAAATTTTGTGTGTGACTTATATAGGGAACCTAGTGTGTGTTTGAGTTGATTTTAGCTCAAGTATGCTCAATTACAAAATGTTCCTAAGACTCAAAAGAAATGAAATTACATGTCTTCAAATGAGCTTGATTACATGTGTTGACTTGAATCATTTCTTCCTTGAGTCTTGATCACCTATACAAGTTAGCACAATACAATATTTATGCAATGGAATATGTGTGATACTCTACATTGATTACAATTAAGATTAGGTTGATTAAATCATCAAAATATAGATTAAGGCCAAAAAGCCAACATAGGTAAGTTTCTATATTTCGTCGAAGTCCTATTGAAGTCAATATGATATGGATTTAATTCTGAGACTTCTATAGGTTTCCTAATGGTTATGCAATGCAATTCATCAATGATTTCAAGTGCCGTGTTACATTATGGCCTAAGTACAAGAAATATAAACCTATCTAATCTTCATTCTTGATTTCTTTTCTTGATTCAACTTGATTCCTGAAATGTTAGAAATACAATATATGCATGCGATGATTTTAGTGGAATACTTGTATTTATTGATATGTTAGTTAATCATCAAAACGGATTATCAATTATTAGCCAAAAAAACAACACATATGAGATGATTCACCTTTTCCTCTTGTGAAATTTCCCTTAGAGAGAAACTTCTTGAAGTTTCAAGTTAGGAAAGTGATGTCTTCATCGGTGTCCTCGTCTTCAATTACTTCCAAATTTGAGGTTGCTTTTGAGCAATTGTCTTTTCTTTCCTCCATCTTCAACTTTAAGAGGTCTTTAGCATCCTTAATCATCGTAGTCTTTTTCTCCCATTACAAAGTTAACGACCTAAGGAACTTCCGCACCCTGTCACTTTCAACCAAAACCTTACCAAGATTCTTCAAAGAGTTCGTAATATGGGTAAATCATGTGTGCATCTCGTTTATGGTTTTTTTTTGCAATGCAAAAGGGAGGCTTAGCCTCTAAGATTTTATTACTAAAGAACTGTTTACATCTACAAAATTTTCGTTGAGTCCGCGGGTATATGCCACATGCATAACCGACTTCTACCTACCACCTATTGAAATCACGTTAAGCACAAGTAGTTTAAGGAACAATTACATCTCATCAAACATCAGAAGTTGGAGTTAGTTCCAAGTGTCCTGAAAATGTCATGCTTCTCCTTCATCTTTCGCGAGTTTGGTAGCTTGATCTCCCATGCACCGGATTGTGTCTTTGACTACAGCAATGGCAAAGCTCGTGTGCAAGAAGGATGTTATCACTAATTCTTCGTCCTTTAACGAATGCGCTCTGATTTTCCCCTATCAGCCATGGTAAAATCCTCTTCAAGCGGTTGGCAAGAACTTTGGATGTGAACCTATACGTCATATTGCATAAAGCAATGGGCCGAAAGTTCTCCACCACCGTCGGTGCCTTTTTCTTCGGGATAATCGTGATTGATGTATTGTTCCATTGTGTGAGGACCCTTCCACTATCCAAACAAGCCGTGATAGCCTTGACCATGTCCATCTTGATTATACCCCATGCTTCCTTGAGACCATCGGGCCCCGGCGCTTTATCAATATTGGTGTTCAACACGACATCTTCTAGTTATTTTGGGTCCAACTTCCATATTAAATCAGCCCCCTCCTCCTCTGTAATTTGTGGTAGAATAATGGAATGTTTAAGGGGTTGCACCTAAAAACCATGAGCAAACAAGTTAGCATAAAAAGACCGGAACGCTTCCCGGATGTCGTTCTCATCCTCCCTAGACTAGCCCCCTCTCCCACTCGCCTCACTTGATTGGTGGCTCTCCTCACTCTAAGATGCGCATGGAAGAACCAAGTGTTTCGGTCCCCTCTTTCAACCACTTCACTCTGGATTTTTGTTGTATAATGGACTCCTCCCAAGCAAGGACCTGGGCAAGTGTATCCTTTGCTGCGATTTCAGCTTGAGCTATCTCGCCACTGCTAGGTTGATTTAGCCTTTCCCTCCTCACTTGCTCAAGAGATTCCCGAGCCTCTCCCACCTTGTTTGTAACATTTCCAAAGGTGTTCCAACTCCACTTGATTAGTTCTTTCCTGACTTCGGTCAGCTTCCTAACCATACGAAACATGGGTGTACCTTTCACATATGTAGCCCAAGCTTGTTGCACAATTCCACCAAAGTCCTCATGATCCACCCAATGGTTCTCGAATCTGAAAATCTTCTTTTTCCTCCATTCATTTCCTTCCGTTTTCATGATAAGCATGGTGTGATCACTCAAGTCCTTCTCACCAACAACGTAGAAAGAATTGGGGAACACCTCGAGCCATGCATTGTTCATTAATATTCAATCAATCCTTGTCTCGATGCATGCACTTCCCTCAGATGAGTTGGACCAAGTGAAGTCGCCTCCCGTATATGGCATCTCAAGTAGTTGAATGGTGTCAAGACACTCATTAAACTCTTGAATTGCCACCTCATTTCTAGAAGCTCCATCCCGCTTTTCGGTAGCCTTTCGAATGCAATTAAAATCACCCCCAACCAGCCACGGTCGCTCCCCATGTGGTGCCACTTCATGCAGATCCTCCCACAATGCTCTCCTCTCCACATGCCCATTTTCTCCATATATAGCCGTAGGAGCAAATTCAGTGTCGTCCTTCCTTAACCTCCCAAGGAAATGGAGTAATTGAGTTGATTCGAACATAACTCTCAAGTCTACCAGCTGGTCATTCCATAACACTAGAATTCGCCCCGAGTCCACAACCATGCAATTTGACGTCCAAGCATGAGGCCAAATTGCGCACTTGAATCGCTCAAGTTTTTTATACTTAACCTTGTGCTCCACAAGGAAAACCATGTCCGGATTTACCTCCCTTATTCGACCGCTGATCATGAGTGCGCGACCGGGCCCGTTTGCGCCACACACATTCCAAACTAAGACACTCATGGATTCAAGGTGCGAGGTGACCCCCTTCCCTTCCGTACGTGTATTTTTACTCCAACTACTTTTCCTCTCGGATCTCCTAAGTGGTGGTGGAGAGTATACCTTCTTAGTGAGCGAACCCTCCCACTCTTCTTGCTGGCTTGTTTCAGCTCTCTCCATGTCTTGATCCTCTGATTTTCGAAGTACATCAAACATTCCCTCACTTGGGTGACCGAAATTCTTTGTGCTCTCCTTTGTGCGCGCCACTTTTGTGGGTGAAGCCCAACCCGCCTCCTCATGCACCAAAGAGGCTAGTCCACATAGCTTCTCATGATCTCCTTTAGATGTGCCATTTTCCTTCTCAAGTCTTACACTTATTGCCTCTTGGTCTTGCTGGAATATGTCACATGGAACTTCTCCCTCATGAAGCTCCTCCTCCTCATGCACATCACGTGCCTTATCCCCATGCATGGGCCTTTTGCATAATGCACCTCCCCCCCCCCCACTTCATGAGAAGAGTCCTCTAAGTTGTGTCCCTTGATTGGAAACATGTGAGCTTCTATTTTGTCTTTACCATGCTGACTTGGTCTTTCCTCAGCAGCCTCTTCACACCTAGAGCACTCAAAGCCCATCCCATTGGCTTGTCCCAAATTGGAAATATCACTTTCCTGCTCCACTCCACGTTTCCCTTCTTGGACACCAATAGGTTCACTCCCAATTGCACCAATTGCAGAAGTTGTTAGGAGCACTTGGGAGCCTCCCACTTTGTCTCCTAAGCTACTCCCTCTCATGTGACAAGGCATCCCCTCATTGGTTGCCTCCAAACAATTGGGAGAGCAAGAGAGTGCCCTAGCCATGTGATTTTTCTCTTTAAGATTTCTCTTACCTTGCTCTCCACATGTCACCTCCTCACTTGCCCCCCCCCCCCCCCCCCCCCCCCCCGCCGTCCACATCAGCACTTCTAGTGTCCAAGTCATCATCTTACCACCAGCCTCTCTCTCCCCTCCTATCCGACCAGCCCCTCCCATCTCCGGGATACTCATGGTGCTAGCTTGCTCCCCACTTCCATGGCTCACTCCCTCAACGCCCTTGGTCATACTCCTTTCAAGCCCATTTCCAGCACTCTTCCAAGACACAACAATCCACTTCTCAGCTTTTCCTTTTTGTTCCTCTCCTTGTTTGTTGATTATCCTCCTCTTAAGACATTTCTCCTCATCATGGCAGAAATCCATGCAGTCCTTACAATACCCGGGCCTCCATTCATACTCCACTAGAACTCGATGTGTGTCGGTGCCTTCCACTTGGACCTCCACCCAACTCGGATAGGTGAAATCATGGGTCACTTCCACGCACACCCTTGCATAGGCAAGCCTTCTCCCCAAAGCCGTGTGCACATCCATGTATAGAGGTCTCCCAAGGACACTAGTAATGTTGCTTAAAACTCTTTGTCACCAGAATCGGAGGTCAAGCTCTGGTAGACGAATCCAAATGGGAACGGTGGTGATGTTTGCCCTTGTCAAAACCACATACGGTGCCCACTCTTGAACAACAAGTGGAGAACCACGAATGAACCATGGTCCCCCCTCTAGCACACGTTTCCTATCCTCTCCAAGAGTGAATCGGAAGAGGAGAAACCCTTGACTTCTTTTGATGACCTCCACACCTCCAACCAAACTCCACATCTTGTGGAGGTGCTTCTCTAAAGTTGGCAAGTGTGATCTGAAAGCAATGAAATAACCAACTAAAACCTTATCCCACCTCTTCAAGGCTTCAACCACTTCTTGCTTGGAACACTTTGCCACCTTTTCTCCTCCCTTTATGGCCGGCTGGATGAACTCAAGGGTTGTGGATGCCTTTGGGCCAGCCACAAACAATTCGCTCCACTTCCTTGGGGCGGTTTCAGCCTCTAAGGCTGGGGATGAAGCATGCAATGGGGGTGGATGGAGAGCCATTTTGCTGCCACACTCTCCATCTTCTTGCTGGCCACGAGTAGGGCAAGGGTTGGGGTCCATTTTGCTGCGAAAATCCAAAGCTTTTGATGGTGAAAGAGGTCGGAACCCTAGAGAAACCTAGGTTTCCCATGTTGGTCGCCACTCTCTCTCTCCTCTCTTCTCTCTGGTTCGTTAATCTCACTTATGGTTTCATTAGGCTTCATAGCCAACATTTCATATTTTTGCATAAAAGAATCTATCCTAGTATCCTTAACGGATTATCGACCTTCAAAGTGACTCTCTAACATATGTCATGCCTCAAATTATGAATCACATGCATTGATTCTACCATATTCTTATTCGGTTAAACCACACATAAGAATGTTCATGAGTTTGACATTCATTTGAACCATTACAAGTTCATCGTCGATCATGAGTTCAAGTTCTTTGTATTAAATATAAGGTTTTTGAAGAAACACCCAAAGGATGTCTACCGGTGTGGAATCCCTCACGTTGTTGGGCCATTGCAACAAATGTTAGTTTGTTTAGATGCAATCTACGAGACTCTGATACCAAATGTAGGATATAAAGGGCCATTGTATTAGTCTAAAGAGGGGTGAATAGACGAAATAAGTTCTTTTAAAAGTTTAAGCTATTGTAAAGCATGAACAAGAAAAGTAAAAGAGAAAGAGAGGCAAACCACGATACGGATGTTAGAGGTTTAGATCCAACCACCAGATCCCAGTCCTCTCTTACGAATTACTTTTCCTCGAGCAACTTTGCGTACTCAACTATTCCAATCTCCGTTCCGGGCCGAGATCAAGCCTTTACACTTCAAGATTGCAAACACCCTCGCCAAGCTTGGACCACCTTCTCACAATACGAGAATAGATTCACTCTAGAAGCTAATACAACCCTTTGCTAGAGAATTGAGTAACAACTTCTAATCTTGAGCACTTGAATGATTGATGAATGCAATGAGTGATTCAAGTGGAAAGATTGAGCACAAAGAGTGGTTTAGAGGAATTTGACAGTAGTATGAGTGTGTGAGCTTAGAGAGAAGATTGGTGACTTGAGAAGTGTGTTCTAAGCTCTAGCCATTGGAATTGAAGTGATAATGATTTGAGTAAGATGCATAAAACAAAGAAGTTTGGAACTAAAATCAGGACACAAACGGTCGACCGATTTCTTATAAATAAGAAAACGGTCGATATAGTGTATACCGGTCGATCCACCCGGATACTAACTTAAGTGAACGGTCTAACCAAGTATAGGATTGGTTGACCGTTAAGGGAGAATTGGCCAGAATAATACTTAAACAATTTATGTAACAGTCGAACTAAACAAGGATCCAGTTCAACCGAAAATAACAGGAAGTTTGGGATTTCTAATTGTGTCTGATCCGGTCGACCGTCGTCCAGCCATTGTTCGACCGGTAGCCAAGTATATGAGTTGCGTTGGTAGAAGTATGTGTATACGACCATTATATAATACGACAAGTATAACATTCAAATTCAAATGAAATACAAAGTGTAAAATGGTCGAACAAAAGTGAACTTTCGGTCAACCAGTTGGGGGACACGTGTCAAGATATAACTGGTGAACAAGGATTTAAACGGTCGAACTTGGAGTTCACCGTTGACACATGAAAATGGTTGAACGGGGATGAAGAGACGGTTGACTGTTTGGGACTGAAAATGCGCTTGCAAGAGTCTGTTAAATCTGGTCAAACCAGATGATCTGCCGATCGACCGGTTGAAGCAGAATTCCTATTCAGTGGAATTTCTAAGTGTTATCGGTCACCTAACATAGTCAGTTTGATATGGAATTAAGTATGAGATTAGTATAGGTTTTCTAAGTGTCATGCAATGCAATTCAACAATAGTTCAAGTGCCAAGTTACATTTTAGTCCTAAGAACAAGAAATGAAAATACTATCTATTCTTTCACTTGATTTCTTGTCTTTGTGTATCACTTGTCACCTGAAATGTTAGTAACACCAATATATATGTATACATATGCATGCGATGTTATAATAGATATACATGTGTTTATTGACAATGCAAACTAGCATGGTTAGTTTAGTTGCTGAAGCTTTGCATATCTCTTGGTCAAAATATAAAAATTCTATATATGTAGAGATGTCATACTACGGTCAAATTGAAATTATATGGGTGTTGAACTTCAACCAATTTGATGTGGCAATTTATAAATGCAAGTGGGTGTACAATAACAATGGCCTTCGGGTGGATGAGTTGGGATTTACTTTGATTAACCTTAACAAACAAGGATTCCAGGAAGAACATATTATTTTGGCATTTCAAGAAAATCATATATTTTATGTAGCAGACACCTGTGATAATCACTGGTCGATCATTTTTGAAGAAAAACAAAATATTATTTCTCAAGAGGATGTCAATGATGTTGAAAAAATTCCCCCATTTTCAAACAAGTGTCTGAATTGAAGCCAATTGGTGATGATAGAAATACTGATAAATTGCTTATTCGGGAGGATCATGATGAAGGAATATGGATCAAAGAAGTGTCAGACGTCTACACCAATGAAATTGGTGGAGAAGAAGAAGAAAAAGAAAAAAAGAAGAAGCATAAGACGAGGTGAGGGAGGAAGCGGAAGAAAAAAATGAAAGAGGACGAAGAGGAGGGGAAGAGAAAGGAAGAGGAGAAGGCAAGAAAAGATGAAGCAGAGGAGGAGAGAAAGAGAAAGTAAGAGGAGAAGGCAAGAAAAGACGAAGCAGAGGAGGTGAGGAAGAGAAAGAAAGAAGAGAGCGAAGAAAAAAGAAGGAAATGAGAGTAGGAGGAGGAGAAAAGAGAAGAAGAGAAGGAGGAGAGGAAAGAAGAGGAGGAGAAGAAAGAAGGATAGTATAAAAGGAAAAAAGAGGAGAAGAACAAGAAATAGAGAGGAAGAATAAGGGAAAAGAGGAAAGAAGAGGACAATATGAAAGAGGGACAGGAGAACAAGAACAAGAAAAAAGAAACATAGTACAAATAAGTGAAGAGTCAATCGTCGAGAAGATGCTCAAATTTGATGGAAATCAAATTACAACCAAACAAGACATTATCTCCAACAAAGAGCTGGCTAAATAAACATGTGTAAATATATATATTAAAACATCGACATGGAAGTTATGGCAGGGTTGACCGATGCAGAAAATAATGTGCTACTGAATCTAACGGTACCAGGAAGAGATATAAAAGAATGCCTAGTGCATGGAACTGATCCACGTGAGGTGAGCGGATCTAAAGGATCTAATATCGATAATATCAAATCTATCAATGGAAGTAAGTAAATTTCATTTTCTAAGTTCAGTTCCTTTTAAGCTCGGAAAATGTGAAGTTAATACTACTAATTTTAATTGACAGTTACTAGACGCGTTGCTAGATGTGTTGGAGCAATGGCAGAAGAAGGGATTCTATCCACGAAAAGTGATCACGATTCCAAGTGTCGCCACCAAAGCCATCTTGTCCAGACTGCCTGATATCGTTGTAGAATATGTAGATGCAATACTAAAATACTGGGCGCAAAAGATTCGGTGATTGCCCCACCACTGTTAAATTCAGAACACTTCACACAACTGATCGTGGACAAGAGAATGGAAAGATTAACCCAACTAAACAACATGCTACGATTAGTTTCTAAGATTCATGTGTTTCATACGTAATAGGATGATCTTACACTACAAGCATCCTAAGGTGAATTTTTTTCAAATGGTAGAAAAGATATTTTGACTGTAGCCCTAGGCAAGGAGGAGCATGTTAGATGAGTACGTGGTGTCGGTAGTCAAATAGGACTACAATAATATTTTGGGTCATCCTCCTCGAAGCATAGTGGGGAAGGAATTCACGCAGATTCTGAAGAAAAGATCTATACACTACAAGAACAAATAACCATGGTACTTAATAAAGTAAATGAATTACCCGATATAGCCCCACAAATTCCGACACTACGAAGTACAGTGGGAAGTGTGAATCCTAAAGATGAACACCCAATTTGAATCCACGAGGAAACAAAAGTAGAAATAATAGGCAATGTTATTACATTTGAATTTTATAACTCCATAATTGTAGATATATTGCTCATGTTATTTTTTTCTAATAATATTTCTTTGTTTTTCAAGAATCAGGATAGTGTTCCATCGTCAAAAGCATATTCTCCTCGGGATTTGTGTGACAAGAGTCAACTGCCTTCGAATGGCAAAATAGTGTACAATCTCGTAAAGGATAAATGTGTAGATTCTACAATAAAAGGTGTTATGCCGAAAGAAATGGTAGGCAAAACAACCAAAGGTGACATAGAAGACCTAGTATATATCTGTATAGGTGATGTCATGTAGTTTCTAAAGATGGGAACATTATATAACAATCATTCAAGTTTAATCGAAGTAAGTCATGTTTGTCTTTTCTTCATAATTGTTTATGTTTTATATTTAAATTTTAATGGTGTTAGCTTGTTTATATTAGGAATATCTACCAAATGCCAAATAGGAAAAAGTATGGTTATCTGTGTCCCACTCTATTAATCCAAACAAGGAGATTCAAGTAAAGAAAATAGATCTACAAAGTTTGCAGAGGTGTTGCAAGCGTCAAGGAATGCTCATATTTTCTAGTAACATATTGGGAGAAGTAAGTAGCTCATGATATTTTATAGTGGGTCGTTATACACGGACGCAGCGTCCTGGATGCACCTGTCATGGTCAATCCAGTCAGCAAAACTCAAATGTCTTTTACTTTCTGAAATTAATTAAATAACAAGTTTATTTATTTTGTATCACATGCAACCTTTAGTTTCCCAATGTAACGTTTAGTTTCTCATGCAACATTTACTTTCCCAACGCAACATTTGGTTTCTCCATGCAACGTTCGGATACAAAGGTAAAATGAAGAGTTCGTGTAAAATGAAGAAACCTTACAACATGCGTTTGTCCTTCCCCTCCCTCCCTCCCAAACGATGAACATTTAAAAGGTATGACCATTTAAAAAGGATGAATGGAATAACCATATTATCTCATATCATCATTTTCTTCCTCCAATCCAAGCACTCCCAACCCTACCACCCCTCCACCACCCACTCCCCTCCCCTACACTCCCCCTCCCCTCCCTCCTAGGACGACCACAAACGTCTCTCCGCCCACTGCGCCAGTGAGTTCGTGAGATCTAACATGGTCCTCGGTCTCGGAACGGGCTCCACCGCCGACACTTCCTCCTCCTCCTCGTCTACCAACTTCATTGCGAGTCCTAACCAATGTCGTCAGCATCCCCACCTCCCTCAAGACCCACTCCCACGTCATCTCCCTCGACATCCCTCTTACCGATCTCACTTTCCACCTCATCCTCGACCTCTTCGTCGACAGCGCCAACGAGGTGGATCCCGACCTCAACCTCGTTAAAGGCCGTGATGGGTCATTGCGCCGGGAGAAAATTATGGGGAATGAAAGGCTTTGGGGAATAATGGAAGGTTTTGAGGAGATATATATGGTGGAAACCAAATGTCGCATAGTTTAGCATGTGCGTGATGTGACACAAAATAAATAATTAATATGTGATTTAATTAATCTTTGATAATAAAAATATGTGATTTTTGCTGACTGCATTGACCATGTCAGATGACATCCGAGACGCACCGCGGTCTATTAATCATTTTCTTTTATAATAACTTCAATTTGATGAAGTAATTTTAACATGAGTGGTTTTTATTGACATTGAATGTTAGTTGTGGTAGAACCGTTTACGTGGATAACCTACTGGTATTCTTCGATGCCATAGGATTAACCTAGCGTTGGTTGGCTAGGAGCGACAGTCGTGGTATGTTGTAAATACCATGATGGTGTTATTGATAAATACCGAAGTGGTCGACCTACATACCATGCGGGTGTATTGGCTAAGGTGTTATCCCCCTCTTTTACCACGTCCCCTGGACATACGTCGGTCAGCTAAGGTCGGTCAACCTGACGTGATATATTGAAAATGTCGACGTAATATCCACATTCTGCAGTAGTGAAGATTCATTTGTTCAAGAGAAAATACTATTGATTGTAAAACATGAAATTTTCTCAAGAGGACACCAAGTTAACTGATGATGTTAAGAACTTGAATGAGAGATTCTTATAATTAGAACAAAATGTGCATAATTTAAATGATAAGCTTCATTGATTGATTACTGATTTTCAGAAAGTTACACATGAGAAAAATGATTTGCTTTTTAGACATGATATAATTGCTCAGAGAACTCATACATGAAAGATGAAATCGAGACTCAACGAATAAAACAAATCGAATATCTGATACGTTGAGACAAAAAACACTATACATGGAAGTGTAGCTGCTACAACTCTATAAGCGAAGTTGCTACAACTTTTAAGAGGGATTGGACACAGGACAACAAATCAGAGAAGAAATAAATCGTTTTACAATGACTAGATATTTTCCACATGTTTGTCCTGGTTCTAGAAAAGAAGAATGTTTCTTTTTTTATTATTCTATCAATGTATACAAAATATTTTTCCGTTGTTTTCAAGTACGCCCTTTTTCGGAAACAAAGAGAAAATTTAAGAATCAAGTATAAATATTTAAATATCTTATTCAATATATACGTTACAAAACTTTTAATAACGAAAAACACGGAAACTACTTAGAAAAATAAAAACACATATTACATTCAGCTTTTCATAATAATATATAAGAAAATTATACATAAAATATTATGTACTAGAAGTTACTCATCATAAAAAAATTAGCTTAAGATTAGGGAATTACTATTCATCATCCCAAAATTATTTAAATCGCCCGTCTAATTATTATTTTACCCTTCACAATTCATTTAATACTCATTTTGTCCCGTCTCTTAAACTAAGACTTCTGTCTAAGTTTTTCTCACTTTACTAGTACCAACACCACGAAAATGTCTGGCGAATCGTCTGGATCTGGTGAAGTAAGCCTAGCAAATGCGTCTGGCGATTATGACACCTTAGAACCTTCCGATCCTCGTCCTCCAAATGCATCTCGTGATGTGGCCTCCGAAACTCGGAATGACGCTGTCATCTAAAGGACCACCGGGCATCAGACCAGTCATGATCCAAGAATCGTCCTCAACAATCTTCTTCTTCTGAACTCGGGCATCTATAGTGCACAAACTCGAATCACCGGTCACAAACCTACCACCTCTACCCTTCTGAATTACCCACTCAACAGGAGAAGAACTACCATGTCGCCCCCGTCCTCTACCATACTGCTGCCTCTCCTTCTCCTGCCACTCCAACTCCAATTCATACTGACCCCCATCGTCACTCTCCACCTCATCTAAATCTTCCTTATCGTCGAAAGAATCTTCACGTGTCTGGCGACGACGTAAATTATCCCTCTCCCTCTTCACCGAAGAAGATATACCCCATCTACGTGGATGACAAGGTGATGAATCATCTTCGTAAGCATGTACAACGCGTAAATGGATTTAAGCATCTAAATTAACAAATTAATTAATTATTTTTAAGTAATTATCAATTAATACTAATTATTACTTATAATAATAAAAAATTATGGGAGGAGCTTCTGCGGGAGACGCCCACCCCATGGGGGGGCACAGGAGTTGTCGCCCCCAAGGGATGGGCGTCTGCGACAGGCTCCCCTCCCAACGTACGGGAGCCCGCACGTTGGGGGGCACTCCCGCGGACGTCCACCCAAAAAAATTTATTTTTTAAAAAAAGAAGAAGATATTTTACCAGATTCAAGTGCACCGGGGCGTCCGTTGGCTCCTTTCCTGGCCTCTGAAACATTCATTTTGATGATTATGAGTGAATGACAAAACGGTAATTCGCACGGGCGATTTAAGTTATTTTGGGGCAACGTTTAGCAGTTCAGTAAGATTTATCCCAGTTATAAATCAATGTGTAACTCTTTAATTTTTTAATGTATTCCAATAACATGCATAACTAACAACAACTTTGTCAAATTAGAAACAAAACATGCTAACTTCGTTTTTTTCTTAGATTCCTATTGACCATGAAAATATTTTGTTTGACAATTTTTCAGACACAAACAAACCCTTACACCGTAGCATAAATTCGTGCTAACTTTAAATCATGTTCTCTTGTCAAATCATACAATGCAACTAGGCTTTTTTGGCTGACAATTTAACTCGCGGAGCGAGCGAGTCAACTTCGCTTCTGGCTTTCGTGACCTCCTCTCGTCCTCGTCAATCTCATTTATTCTAGAATCCCTGTGCCCCAAATAGAATGAAGAGAGTAATGGTGTTTTGTATAAAAAAAGGGAGAGAAATTGAAAAGAATGTAATGCTTCTCCAGTTTCGATAAACTTTTTATGGAAGGAAAAAATGAATCGCAGAAAAATGCACCCTCAACTTTTTTCTAGAATTGAAGAGATTTTGGGAGAACGTTGAATTCTCACTAAAGTTACCTAAATACCCTAAGATAGGAGGTAAACACAAACCATGAGTACTTAGTAGTATGTACCAAAATTTCCTTTTTCTTCTCTCTTTATATATTTCCATCCAAAAAAGCAAAAATAACCAAATTTTCTCTTATTTTCTTTTATCTTTTCTTTCATCTCTCCTAGTCCTAGGGGTGTAAACGAGCCTAGCCTACCGTGTTTGAACTCGGCTCATTTAATAAACGAGCCAGATGTTCTGTTTGGGCTTGACTTGTTTAATAAATGAGCCGAGCTCGAGTTTGGCTCGTTTAAGAATCTCAACAAACACTTCAGCTCGTTTAAACTTGTTTAAGGTTTGATTAACTTGTTGTAAAACATATTATTTATATTTTATTACCATCATTAGCATATAAATGAGAAAATTTATAAATTATATGATCTACTTTTAAATAATTGGGATATAGAAAATAATGTTTATTTGTGACATATATGTAATATGTGTATAAATTAAAACGAGTCAAACGACCTCTTATCGAGCTAACCGAGTCGAACTAGAGCTGGACTGGTTTATTAAACGAGCGGATTTAGGTGTTTCAGCTTGGCTAATCGAGTCGAGTTTTATCAAGTCGAGCTCGAGCAGAATTTGACACCCTTGTGTATCCAATCCCTAGTTTTAACTTTTATGAGACGCATAGGCGGTAATTAGTAATTAGTAAAGGAAAAAATTTCAAAATAGTTTTTTTTAAATTTGCCAAAATAGACCTCCATTAAAAGTATTTCTCAAACTAGACCCGCTGCCACCACGTGGTGACACGTGGCGGCGGCAGTTTTTTTTTTTGCATAGAGACTCGGCACGGGTGATGCCGAATTCTACTTGGTTTTTTATTGGCCAACACTTAGAAATTTTTCACTCAGGAGGTGATTCAAATAGAACTTGGCACGGGGAGTGTCGAGTTCTATTTAAGAAACTTCTCCTGGCGCTCAGATCGTGCATGGGACGGTTGACGCGCCAGGAGAACAGTTTCTTAAATAGAACTCGGCATCCTAGATGCCAATTTCTAAAGGAAGAACTCGGCGTTCGTAACGCCGAGTTCACTTAAAAAAAAGTGAACTCGGCGTTACAAACACCGAGTTCCGTCGGATATAAAAGCAGCCTGACGCCCCCCTCTCCCCATCCGCCGAGTTCTCGCGTTTTTAAGGTTAGGGTTTCGATTTTTTTTGTTTTCCACCGTTTTCTTGCCCTTTTATATATTAGGATGATATACATTGTTGTTTTATGTATGATTGTAGTATTTTTGTTGGTTTAGGAACCCGTTTTGGTGCAAACTCGAATTCGATTTTGGGTTTTTAGGCAAAACGTTTTATTTCTTGTTTGTTAGTTGATTATTGATTTTAGTTTTGTTGATTATAGATCTACGGTAGTCTTCTTAAAAATAGTTGAATTTAAGTATGATTAGTGTGATTAAAATTATATTTTTTGTTGTTATTTAGGTTTGAATGTATGTTAAATTGAATGAATGTAAACTTAAAAGTTATTTATTTGAGTTTAAATGTATGTGAGTTTGAATGTATGTGAGAATTGAAGTTTGTAGTATTGTTAGTTTTTTCTACTGTGCAGGTTTAAATTTACCAATTTGAAAAATATAGGGCAGGTTCTGTCAAAATTTAAAAAAAATCTCTAACATGATTCGTAACGTTGTTTATTGTAGTTGATTTTATTGGAGAGATTGTTCGACGTTTACAGCCGTTTGCTACTACACTCGATTGAGGTAATTTCTAAAACATTAGAGTATTCTCAACTTTTTAAGTAGTTAGTAATGAAGAACAACCATCTCACTTTTTAACGTGTTATGTACAGATGGAGTTTGGTGGTTCCAGTACTGGTTCAGTTAGAGGTAGCTACACTTCACAGGGTCCGGTAGACAGATCAGTGTTGGTTTTGCAGGCCAACCACAAGTCTGACTTGTTCAAAGATTTTGTAAGCATTTTACGTTTTCAAGTTAAATATTTGCACGTGAGTTTCAATATTCTGACATTTCTCTAAATTTATGCAGAAGGATGTTGATGGTGTAAAATGCGTTGAGCATGGATCGAAGCTCAACGAATGGCAGATCACTGATGAGAGGATGTTGTTTCTGCTAGATATGGCAGGGTTTGCACAGTCACTCGGTTGGGCCGAGTTCAGTTGGATCATACCTTGCTGGGGGCGATGGTCGAGCGTTGGAGACCGAAGACTCATTCATTTCACCTGCGACATGGTGAGATCACGTGCACCTTGCGTGACATCTCGATGATTACCGGCTTGCACGTAGATGGTTTGTCAGTGTGTGAGTCTCAGGAGTACGTTTGGTCAGAGGTGTGCATGGATTTATTGGGTCAGGTCCCCGATGACTTGGGTCGTAAGGGTTCCGTAACTCTGGGTTGGTTGCAAGCTCAGTTTCAGCAGTTGCCTTTTGATGCTGACGAGGAGACAGTTACACGACACACCAGAGCCTTCATTCTATTCCAGCCGGGATGTAGTATTTTGGCAGATAAGAGTGGCACGATGATTCACTTGAAGTACCTGTCTTTGCTCAGAGATTTGGCAGTCGCATCGGAGTACAGTTGGGGTAGTGTGGGTCTGACCCACTTATATAACATGTTAGACGAAGCCTCACTGATTCCGACGAAACATTTGTGTGGTTTTCTTACGTTCCTGCAGTTGTGGTGCTGGGAACATCTACATATTGGGAGACCTTTGAAGAGCAGACCATTAGTATACCCGGAGGACGAGAGGGCACCATTAGGGTCCCGTTGGAGACGACCAAGAACATTCAAGGGTAGTGCGAAGACGACGACACTTGATTTTTATCGGAATGAGCTGGACCGTGCAGGAATTCGATCAAGTGATATGGGACTCTTATGCAAATTTGGATCTTAGTCAGTTACCGCCACTATGTACGGAAGGTTCAGAGATCTGGACGAGCCGTACTTGGCTTATAAATTTTGGTGGGGTAGTTATGCATTGTCCAGACCGAGTGATGAGACAGTTCGGTCTACAACAGCACATTCCAGAGCCGATGGAAAAAACATATAGTGAAATCGGCTCAGGGGAGGTCAGATGTTAATTGGTTGGCGGAAAATCACCAATTCATTCAGCATTGGTCGCACAGAAGAGATTATCTACAGTTTGAGCGACCACTCCTAGGTGTCACTCCTGAAGAGAGCACACGACTGTATATGGAATGGTACTGGAGCATCACCGTACGTTGGATAGTTCATCACTACTTGGCTCCGACTAATACCTTATACAGACCTTGAGCGGGTAGAGAGGGAGAAATGGTAAGATTTAAACATTTATTTAAACAATTACCACGTTTTAAAATTGTGTTTAGTGTTTCATTAACTTTTAATTATCTGTAGGTGCACGGAGTTTATGAGTTTCACGAAGAACTCCATCAAATTCACGAGGTGATCAAAGATCACAAGACATGCTCTTCGATGGTTGGAAAATTGAAGGAAAAAATTAAGGCTTGGCTTATGTGTTTTGGTGCTGAAGAACCCACATTACATTTGAGTCAGGATCGCGTCGTTGAAAAAGAAGATTCACACTCTCAAGAAGACGCTGGGGGTCTGAGTCGGGATACTGAGAATGCAGCACGAGGAGGGGGACGCGGCAGGGGGAGAGGACGTGCTCAAGCACGTCCTAAAAGGAAGAAGAGATTGAGAGGTCACTTATGATAGATATTTAGTTGTGTTAAACTTATTTGGTTGTTTTTATATGGTACTTTTGGTTGTATGTTAAAATGTTAAACTTCATATTCCACTCGTGGTTGAATTGTGTTTTATCATAGTTGTTTGTGTGTCGTGGTTGAATTGTGTTTTCGTCGTTTGTGTGTCGTGGTTGAATTGTCTTTGTTGTCAATGGTTTGAATATTTTGTATGTAACTATTTAGTGAGACGAATGAATGTAAGAGTTGATTAATTGTAAGACTTGAATGAATGTAATGTATTTTGTTAT
This sequence comes from Triglochin maritima, assembly GCA_963682175.1. Classification (NCBI taxonomy): domain Eukaryota; kingdom Viridiplantae; phylum Streptophyta; class Magnoliopsida; order Alismatales; family Juncaginaceae; genus Triglochin; species Triglochin maritima. The sequence continues at coordinate 27,119,073 of OY821771.1, read as the reverse complement.
GACTTGAATGAATGTACGACTTTAATCCTTTTTAAGAGTTGATTAATTGTAAGACTTGAATTAATGTAATGTATTTTTTAGGACTGCAAATTTGCCTACTTCTGCCTATTAAACTCCGACTTATGCCTATTAAACTCGGCATTATAGATGCCGAGTTCTATTGTAGACCTGACCGTCCAACCATTTCATACACGATCTGAGTGTCAGGAGAACATGTCCAAATAGAACTCGACATCCCCAATGTCAAGTTCTATTTGAATCACTATTCTCGTGACAACTCACGTCGAGTGGAATATGAAGTGTTGGGCAATATTCTCCCAGAGAGAACTCGGCACTGGTGATGCCGAGTTTTCCTTGGTAGAACTCGGCATCACCAGTTCCGAGATCTCCTCGAGAGAACTCGTCATCACCCGTGCCGAGTTCTCCCAAGAAGAACTCGACATCACCAGTGTCGTGTTCTTCTTGGGAGAACACGACACTGGTGATGCCGAGTTCTCTATGCACAAAAAAATAAAACCCACTGCAACGAGTATAGTTTGAGAAATACTTTTAATGGAGGTCTATTTTGACAATTTTTTTTAAAATTTTTCTATTTTGAAAAATTTTCCATTAGTAAAACCATTTACCATTTCCATTCAAACGAGTGAGAAACCCTAGCTTCCGCTCCTTCCCACCCCCACCCTCACCCATCCATGGAAGACTCCGACCCCATTCCTCCCCCCAGCTCAAGACGCTCCACCCGCCGCACCGCCACCACCCGCAACTACGACGAGACCTTCCTCGACGACCTACTCCACACCCACCTCGGCCCGGACTCCCACCGGAAACGCAACCGAACCCTCCAAGAACGCGAGAAAGAGACTGAAACCGAGGCCATGCTCGCCATCTCCCTCGGTTTTCCCATCGACTCCCTCCTCGACGACGAGCTCTCCTCCACTGCTCTCTCCACGCGGGAGCAGAACGACTACATCGTCGTCCGGAACCACATCTTGTCCGAATGGCGATCCAACGTTAAGTCTTGGCTCACGAAAGCGCAGATTAGAGAGACTGTCAGTGGCCGGTACGAGGGATTGATTAATAAGGCCTATGATTTTCTGATGGAGAATGGGTACATCAACTTCGGTGTGTCGCCGGCGGTTAACGCCAGGCTGGCGGAGGAGGAATGCGGTGGGAACGCTGCTTCGGTTGTTGTTGTTGGAGCTGGACTCGCTGGGTTGGCTGCCGCGAGGCAGCTAATGGGGTTCGGGTTTAAAGTTCTGGTTTTGGAGGCGAGGGATAGGGCCGGGGGACGGGTTTTCACGCAGAAGATGGGGCGGGATGGGGAATTCGCGGCTGTTGATCTTGGAGGGAGTGTTATTACTGGAATACATGCCAATCCACTTGGAGTGTTGGCAAGGCAGTTGTCGATTCCGCTTCACAAGGTTAGGGATTCTTGCCCGTTGTACCGGCCGGATGGGAGTTTGATTGGGGAGAAATTGGATGGTGATGTGGAGTTTGTGTTCAACAAGCTTCTGGAGCGAGCGGCCGAGCTGCGGAGTTTGATGGGGGAATCTGCAAATGGAGTATCGTTGGGGTCGGCAATTGAAACTATCAGGCAGTTGTACGGAGTTGTACGGACTGAAGATGAAAGGGAGCTTCTTAACTGGCATCTTGCAAACCTTGAATATGCAAATGCAGGTTGTCTGTCAGAGTTGTCGCTTGCGTATTGGGACCAGGATGACCCGTATGAGATGGGGGGTGATCATTGCTTCCTCACGGGAGGTAATTGGAGACTGATTGAAGCGATGTGTGAAGATGTGCCAATTTTATACGGTAAAATTGTTTCAAGCATCAAACACGGGGATCAAGGGGTTGAAATCACAGCTGGAGATCAGGTTTTTCAGGCTGATATGGTGGTATGCACGGTTCCCTTGGGTGTTTTAAAGAAGGGAAGCATTAAATTTGAACCTGAACTCCCAAAGGAGAAGCTCGATGCTATTGAGAGGTTAGGATTTGGATTGCTGAACAAAGTTGCTATGGTTTTCCCATACATATTTTGGGAAGAAGACGTCGACACATTTGGTTGTTTGAACAAGGATCCTTGCAAGCGTGGTGAGTTTTTCCTTTTTTATTGTTACCATACAGTTTCTGGAGGTGCAGTTATGATTGCTCTAGTTGCGGGTAAGGCTGCATTGGAATTTGAACGTACAGATCCAACGGTAATGCTTCATCGTGTGCTTAGCATCCTCAAAGGTACATTTATTTGCTTCAATGATCAATTCAGTGTGCTCTGCATTCATGTTTGCATCATATTTACAGTTTCCAATCTACTTGATCAGCAATTTTCAGTTTGAAAGGCATCGATGTACCCGACCCTATGCAAACTGTTTGTACTAGATGGGGAAGTGATCCTCTAAGTTTCGGCTCATATTCACATGTGAGAGTTGGTTCCTCCGGAAAAGATTATGAGATTCTTGCAGAGAATGTTAATGGCAGATTGTTTTTCGCTGGCGAAGCTACCACTAGACAATATCCTGCGACAATGCATGGAGCTTTTTGCAGTGGTTTAAGAGAGGCCTCATGTGTTCTTCAAGCTTCCAGGAAAAATGCTGTAGCAGGTAACATGGACATTAAAAAGGTGTCCCAGAAAAATATAAAATTGTGTAATAACACTCTTCTGGAAATCTTTAAGAAACCTGATTTCGCATTTGGGAACTTTGACATAGTTTTTGAAGCTGTTTCAACAAAGGACCCCAAAGCTTTAGGGCTCCTAAGGTTCAATTCGGAAGTTGCAAAGAAAGAGAATGTGGCTCAGAGAAAGCCAAATGTCTGTACTATATCATCCCTTGCGCCCTCGCAAAATCTGCAGCTTTATGCAATCTTGTCTCGAGAGCAAGCAGGCGAACTTTTGCGGGAGATTGACAAGAGTACAAGGAGTATATTGTACATGTTATGTAAAAAATTTGGTGTGAAATTAATGGGAATCAATAGCTTGTGTGGTTTAGCTAACTCTTTGATAATTAACGTTGCTAACTCAAGAAAAGCTCTGAGGAAGAAGCCATGATTTGCTGCATCATACTGGTTAAGAGATGGGTCTTTTTATGCCATTGTTAACCCTTAGCTTTTTGTAGTCTATAGAACTCCTAGTTCAAGTGACAGTACTGATGCTTGGTGGGAACACAATAGATTTGAAATTATGTTTTTGTGTTGATTGGAAGAATGCAAGACTTGTTCGTGCTGCTTGTAAGACCTGGCTGTCTTTTGGACTCAATTCTTTCTTGAATTGATTTATGGTAGATGCTTAACAGGGTAAGACTGGGCTGCTTACACTTAGAACTTCATAGTCCCATTGAATGACAAACTTAGTTTTACGTGAAATCATCATTTGTGTATAAGTACAGATGTTATATTTACATAAAAGAATCTTATTAAGTGAATTGTGATTGTTGTTCGGGTGATGTATGTGATTCTTGTTTAGCATATGGAAGTTATTCTTATGGAAACCTTGAGCTATATTTTGTTAAAGGCAGGTGAACCCCAAAGTGACGACCTGAATCAAGTTTTCTCTGCGGGGTTCAGTTCCAACATCCGAAATTCCAGGCACATTGAGTTGGGGTGAAGTCCAATTTCTCGAAAACTGGAGTTGGGTTCAGGTCGGAGTCTGGCCCAAATCCAAGCAAACTTGACTTTTCGTGCAAAAAATAAAGGATCATTTTGAAATATTAAAATAAAAATCAGAAATTTCATGGCACTTAAAATAATTTACTCGCAAAGGGGACCACTGGACCAGGAGACAAGGTCATCAATTTATAGGCTTCCCAGATTTGGTACTTCCAGTACAGACATTTGTATGCCTGAAACAAGAACTATGTGACGGATTCATGTACTCCGCATATCAATTACCAAGCTAAACCGACGACTCCTTTTGTTGGTCCCCTCTAGTGAGTATTATTTTTTAAGTTCCAAGAACTCGACACTTCAAGTATCGAGTTTTGGGAGGTCTATACCCACCACATGTCTCGTTCGGAGTGGAACATTCATACTTTGATAAATACTTTATAGGGTAAATTCTATATAAACGTCCTTTTAACTATGAGACATTCACCTAACCCCAAGAACTTTCAAAGTAAAACTGAACCCCACGAACTTTGGATATCTAATACTTTGTCCCCCTAAACTTTAAAATATCATTAAATTTTACATCTTAACCATAAATTTTTTATTCGAGTTGTTTGCTTAGAATACTTATAAACCTAATTTAATGATAAAGTGCAGATTGTATGTCATATCTGATTGAATTTTGAGTCAAATTTAATAACAATCGGACCTAAATTTTAATCAGATCTGACATCCGATATAATCTAAACTTTACCAATAAGTTAGATTTATAAGTATTCTAAGCAAACACCACGAACAATAAAAATTTATCAGTTAAGATGTGAAATCTAATGATTTTTTGAAGTCAAGGAAATAAAGTGTTTCAGATCCAAAATTCGGGGGAAGTAGGTGAAAATTCTGAAAGTTTACGAGGGGTAAGTGATTTGGGCTATTGTTCAGGGGATGATATGAAATTTACTCTACTTTTAAATGGTTTATGTTGTGGAAATTTCTTATTTTTATTTTAATATTTAGAAAAACTAAAAAAATAAATAAAATTGTGCCGCTTTCTTGGTGAAAGGCATAAGGCTTTGGATAATATTATATCTCTAGAGTTAGTCGCCATGAGTAGAAAGAAATCAAAATTTGAGTGAATATTGGTATCTTCGTATGAAGCTACATATAGGTCTTCAACCTCAATAAGTTATAACATATAAATGAGAAAGTTAATAACCATAAATTAACCTTCATTAACGTGGAGAGTTATAAATAATTTAATATTTGAAAGTTGCAAAACTATTTCACATAACTTTTCGAGAGTTGTAAAATGTTAGACACTTGAAATTAAACCACGGAGAGTCGCATCATATGATATAATGTACTTTGGGATTGTCGACATCCACGTCAATATGATAATTTATTGGGTTAATTACAGTTTGCTCCTAATTATGTTTTGATATCATTTTGCACTCCTGAACTTTCAAAGTTACAGTTACCTCCTCTCTGAATTTTCGTTTTGTAACACTTTAAACTCCTGAAATTTAAAACACCATTATTTAAACGCATATTTGTTTATTTTTCGCAATGTTTTTCGTTGTATTCTTAATACACTCCTAAACTTATATTTACGTGAAAGTTCGGATCGAAACTAATGTCAGATATGGTTGGTATTGAAGCCGACCCAAATTCCAACCAAATCTGACATCTGTTTTAATCCCAACTTTCACGTAAATATATGTTTAGGAGTGTATTAGAGATACAATTAAAAAATTGTAAAAAATGGCACATGTGTGTTCAAATAATTGATTTTTATAGTTCTGGAGGGCAAAATGTTACAAAATGAAAGTTCAAGTGGGGGGTAACTATCAACTTTAAAAGTTCAGAAGTGCAAAATGATATTAAGACATAATTTAGGAGGCAAATTGTAATTAACCCTAATTTATAATAATTCCACCTAGGTAATATATCTATACAAAACCTTACTAGAAAAACCCCATGGGAAAATCCTAGAGGAGGAAAAAGAAGAGTGTACATTTCTATACTAGTACGTATCGTTTGTTGTCTCATTAAAAACCTTACAAAGTAAACTCAGTGGTACAAGACCTTGGTTAAGCGAAAAAGTGCAGCTCATATTTTACTCCCACCGACGGTAATACCATTTCTAAGACCATGGAATCTAATTGGACAAAGCAGAAAACCACTTATATGTGGATTGGATAAATATCTTAAATTCAATCTTATATCATTAGGTCGCGATTGCACTATAAGATAAGACCCTCTTCAACCAACAGAATTATATATCTTTATTTCCATAACGTCGAAATATATCTTTATCTATGTCAAGTGATCTTAGAGCATCCTTAGCAGTGTCATCCACTCCGGATGACCCCGGACAACTCGATCGGATCATAGAGCATCCTTAGTTTTTTGGTTTTGAAATTTTTTATTTTTGTTTTGGTATTTGTTTTAATAATTAGGGGTTTATATTTTGATAAATAATTAGGGGTTAAGTAGTTGTAGTTTATATTTTGATAATAATTAGGATTAGAGTTATGATTTGGAGTATTATTTTGTAAATAGTTGAGCATTTATTAAATTTTATTTAAAAAAACTACAATAGAAGATAATTATATTCCCAAGATGGTTTGAAGATAAGTAATGGTATTTAGTATTTTGTAATCATTAATGTTTTTGGAAAATATAAATGATTTTGGAATATAATAAAAGTTGAGAAGTAATGATGTGGAGGAAAGAGAGTGAGATGACTTAGGTCATGGTTAATGAGTGAATAGCGAGGGAGAGAAGAGAGAGAATGTGAATGACTCAAGTCATTGCTGCGGATAGTCTTACAATGAATGTACTTTATTCATTTAGACTCGTTACAAAGTATTTTATGTATAAATTGTTGATGCACAAATATTCCATCTATCAAATGCTCAATTTGCAAAATCAATGCAAAACTTCACTTTCGAAGATTTCCAAATATTTCTCCAAACAATCTGCTACTTTGGAGTTCTCCTCTCTAGAAGTTCTAGTGATATTGAAATTAAATCATGAAACTGTAGTGATTACGGCAGATAGAAATCCAAAACTTTCAACAAAGATCCAAGAGCTAGCATGTCAAGAATATTTTTCAATAAATATTCATCATGACAATGATATCACATCAACCTTATTAATTTAATCCATATAAGGATTTTGAAGCTTTTTCAACAAACTTCTGTGACTTTTTATATGCTCCAGGCATTCTGCATTGATTCGCATAATTTCATTAGCTAATAAGTCATATAAATAGGTTATAACAATATCTACTGGTCGCATATAATTATTTTCATGTGGTACCGGATTGATGTAATCTAAGAAGGTGATTGCATCCACCATAGTAGAATTGATGCGACCTTGGTATTTTTACATAGCTATGACAATTGTGGTACGCCATTTTTTCCACATATTTTCTGGCATCCTTGGTTCTCAACAAAGAAGACACCGACATCAAATTCGCTCCAGAAACTAACTTTAACAATATCAAGCTAGAAGATGTGAAACTTGTTAAAAAAAACTTCCTTGAAAACAATAACCAAAAGAACAACTACTACTTTGCATGTAAAAGACAACGTTTTGGCCTCTGTTTTATATATAACAAGCTCGCGATAAATACAGGAAATGTTAAAGTGCATGATCTGTTTGCACCTTGTAGAGATCTCAACATTAGATTTATATGTTATCATATGTTAATTTACAATCTTAAACTTTCTATGTACGAGAATAATAATAATGTCCTACAAAAATAATGAGAGAAAAACAATAAATTCAATAAGTAACAATATAAAAAAATCCCATGCTAGTTTTTTTGGAAGAATGAGAAACGTATAGAAGTTGGGGACTTCAAAAACCAACATTTGGAAAAATTTGTACATCCATTTTATTGTTTGGGAATTTAAGAATCTCAATAGATTTTCAAGAATCAAGTCCATAAAGTTCTTCTTCCTTTTGACATGCGTGAATTGAGAAACACAAAGATAAAGTTACTTGTAACGTCCTCAAACGACGAAAAATTTTAAACTTTTAAAAAGAGTAATTGACCGATTCAAATCAAACCAACAAGGACATTACGAAAGACAAACACCAGGTGCACCAACATATATATAACATATATATATATCTAAATGTTCAAAAAGTGTGATTACATCAAAAGGCTATAAAAAAATATACATGTGATCACTACAACCTCAAAAAGGAAAAAACAGTATCACATCCCGGAAATACTCCTCCGCGGTCGCCACCCTCTAATGTTGCTCCCGTCCTAAAAGGTAAACATGCAACGATGCAACAATCCCTAGCACATACATGAACATGATACAACAATCATAGCATGCAATTCTATCCATAGTAGAAAAAGCACAAAATCACAAGATTAGGTTCCAGGGCTCTTTCACTCAACCCCAACAACCACAACTCAGCAGTAAACACAACAATGTCGTCAAGCTGGGCTCCAGGTGTAATATCCTGAATTTTTTAGTTGAGGTAATAATCAAATATCTTAATGGACTAATTAAGATTGTTGGATGATTGTGTGGTTTTAGGAGAAGATGGAATTTTGAGAAGATTATTGAGAAGAAAAAGATGGAGATTTTGAGGCAAGTACTGATTCGTTATTCTTCAGTTTCATATCATGTTTGTCTCTCTTGATATTCGTAGTTGCATGCATGTTGAGCATTAATATTGATTTTATGGATATGCATATGATTGCATGGTGGTGTTTCGGTCGACATGTCTTGTGGCTGTGTATGTTTCTAGCAGAGCAACTTAGGAAAGAGCTGCCTAACGGACAGCGTGGAGCCACCCGAGAGAGGAAAGGGCTGCATGTCGTTAGTGTGGAGCTACCAGGTGTGCGTCTGACAGATTGATAGATTTCAGAAGCACAGGATGTGGTCGAATCTGAATGGGGGTTTCAAATTGATATGCATGCATTTTATTTGTGATGCATGTCTCTTGATTGTGCTTATTGACTGAATGTCATATTCTGTATTATTTTCCACATGATTATGATTATGATTCTGATTGATTGATGGTTGGTACTTGCGGGCTATCGAGCTCACAATTTGTTGATTATATTTTCAGATTATTATGGGCCTATCAGATGGATTTAAATATCAGAGTGCGCAGCGGTCAGGATCGTGGATCGTATCTTAACGCACCGGGTTCGGGCGGGTGAGCAGTTGTCCGGGCTCGGGGCATTACAAATGGTATCAGAGCAATACGATCCTCGGAATTAGTCGGGATTTGGATTTGAAATAAAAATTTGATTGAATTGGAATTTGAGAAATTGGATTTAGAAGTATTGACTATTGATTTAAATGTGAATTTTGACTTAGTTGGATTTGCTACCAAATTATTAATAAATAATGAAAGATGAATTTAGAGATATTTGGACTTGAGTTCAAATGTGAATTTGGATTTGGTTGGATTGATTATCTAAATTATGAGTGATAAGTGGTGTTAGGTTTTTAGATTTGATAAATAATGAGTTGAAAAATTTGTATTGATTTGTTTGGATAGAGATAGTGTTGAGATCAAATTTCGAGGACGAAATTTCTTTTAAGGATGGTAGAATGTAATATCCTGAATTTTTTAGTTGAGGTAATAATCAAATATCTTAATGGACTAATTAAGATTGTTGGATGATTGTGTGGTTTTAGGAGAAGATGGAATTTTGAGAAGATTATTGAGAAGAAAAAGATGGAGATTTTGAGGCAAGTACTGATTCGTTATTCTTCAGTTTCATATCATGTCTGTCTCTCTTGATATTCGTAGTTGCATGCATGTTGAGCATTAATATTGATTTTATGGATATGCATATGATTGCATGGTGGTGTTTCGGTCGACATGTCCTGTGGCTGTGTGTATGTTTCTAGCAGAGCAACTTAGGAAAGAGCTGCCTAACGGACAGCGTGGAGCCACCCGAGAGAGGAAAGGGCTGCCTGTCGTTAGTGTGGAGCTACCAGGTGTGCGTCTAACAGATTGATAGATTTCAGAAGCACAGGATGTGGTCGAATCTGAATGGGGGTTTCAAATTGATATGCATGCATTTTATTTGTGATGCATGTCTCTTGATTGTGCTTATTGACTGAATGTCATATTCTGTATTATTTTCCACATGATTATGATTATGATTCTGATTGATTGATGGTTGGTACTTGCGGGCTGTCGAGCTCACAATTTGTTGATTATATTTTTCAGATTATTATGGGCCTATCAGATGGATTTAAATATCAGAGTGCGCAGCGGTCAGGATCGTGGATCGTATCTTAACGCACCGGGTTCGGGCGGGTGAGCAGTTGTCCGGGCTCGGGGCGTTACACCAGGGCTGTTTCACTCAACCACAACAACCATGACTCAAGACCAGGGTTCCAGGGCGTTTTACCCAACCCCCTATCACGCGGTCTAACTCAGGGCTCTTTCACCCAACCCTAACTCACGTGCACATGACTCCAGGCTCTTTCACCCAACCACTGCCCCAAACAAACAATTACGGGGCTCTAGGGCTCTTTCACCCAACCGCCGTAACACACGTGCACACAAGACACCATTGTCGGAAAAATGTCGGCCAAACAACCCACCTCACAAGGACGGTAACACAAAAGCACCTCACAAGTGCAAAACAGAGCAACAACGGTTGACCGAAACCAAACATCTGGTCGATCGATTCTCTCCAGAACCAGGCAAGTGCCTTGACCGACATACCCTTGGTCGAACACTCCCAACCGACAAACGACCAAACGATCGAACAGAAGGTCTCAAGCGGCTAACCACTAAAAGGGTCTAAGCCACTACACTAACAACATTTATTGCCCATTTGTTGAACGACCAAGGGGTCCCAGTCGACCGAACACTAGCAGACACTTCCTCCTTTTCTCCAAGTCACACCGGTCAAACCACACTCGCACCGGTTGAACAGACTTAGAGTGAACTTAAGTCATCAGTCGAACAAATCCACTGACGGTCCACCATTTTGAAGGTCTAGGCCCCAACGGACTTAGCTACAAGTACAATCAGTCGAACAGATCAAAATGATGGTCGACCGTTTAGAAGGTCTACGTCTGAACCGACTTACCAACAGTGTAATCGGTCGAACGACAATGGGATCCCAGTCAACCGAAAACACCTAGAGCTTGCCTACTATGCTTAACCGGTCGACCGCCCAAGGCATCATTTGACCGGTGCAAGGCAAAGCTCCAACATTAAAACTAGCAACGATCGACCACTGCACCGGCTCGACCATTCTCAGCAAACACTCTGCTGCAAGTTTACCTCCGACGAGCCTATCGGCCTACCGTTGACTAAAATCACCACTCACACACATTGGGTGAGTCTTAAAACGAAGCTTGACATACCTTAAAGGTTTGAAGAAACATTTGAAGAACCACAACAAATAGTTCCTCGCAAACTCTTCCTCAGGCGAACTCTTCCTCCGACGAACAACAATCACGAGCACTCGACAACTTCACTAAAAACCTCTACTCCTTCGTCGACAACGACACCACGATGAACCCAGCAACTGAGAGGGAGGGACGGATTTGAGAGAGAGAGATGAGTGAAAGAGTAAAGTGAGAAGAGGGAAGGGTTTTACCTTAAATACTCACCCAAACTCATCCACCAATCCGAAGCCTCCACCTCACCCTTCACCTTTCTCTCCTCAAGCAACCATTAGCCTCCTAAACACCAATTAACCCAACCAAAACGTGATTAGCCTTAAGCAAGGTTTAGGATCTAACAGTACTGGTGGGATATTTTCTTATAAAATTGTTTCAAATTGCATTTAATTTCTGGTTAAACAAGAAAGCCCAAATGTATTTATTTGGTGGTGTATTTATAGATCAATATATATGCTTCGATTATGAAAAGAACTGTCTTATAAAAAAACTAATATTGTGAAATCATTTTTCAGGTGGTCTAAATACATATACATATATATTTGTATATTAAAAATATGTTAATTTGGATAGTATATGGAGAAATTTTTAATATACCATATCCTATTATCATATATGTTAATATTCTGCACGCACTTCCTAAGACTTTATTGCAGCGCAGATTCTCAATAATTGGGTAAATTCGAATGCAATCGAAGTTTTATATATTACTTAAGCTCGATTTTAAAATTTATCATTTGCTTAAGGTTCAAGTGGTTGGGCCTGCGTTTATAGTATTAATCGAAGATACATTCGACTTCGTTGTTATTAATAGCCTATTACTTCTTTACATTTTGTTGTGTTCAGGTTTAATTATGTTAATGTTAATCATCTTCAGAGTTCAGAAAACAACAGTTTGATTACTGTCACCTTACATGACTTTTCCCGTCCATATCATATTCTGTCTTTTTTTATTAATGAAAAACTATTGTAACCATGCATGTAGTTTAAGATATAAGAGATACAATTAATTTATGTGAATTACCTCTAAAATTGGAATTGAAAAGGTATGTACTAGAAGTGCATTTTTCCTAGATATCTTCAATAGTTTGTCTACGACGGTCAAAGTTACCTTTCTCAAAAGATTTGTACCGCAAAATGAATAATGAGGAACGATCACCTTCAACATCAAACCATCAACTACCAAGGTGGATATGCAAATTCCATTGTTCTAGTTTACCAAATATTTCAAGTTGCTAACATAGTTAGTCCACCAGAACGTGTGATCAGCAGGATCCAAGTTGTTATCAACCAATAACAAAATTCTTAAATCCTAAACCCTACTTAGGGGACGAAGCTTGATTAGTAGGGAGAATTGGGTTAATTGGGGTTTTGACTTTGGAGAAGTACGAGAGGTAAGGTAGGCATGGTTGTGGCTGAGGTACAAGTATGGGAGGACATGCTTGGGTTGAGGGTTGGGTTTTTTAAGGGAGAACTTGCATTCTTTAAAACGTCCTCAAAACAACGGGAAATTTTAAACTTTCAAAAGATAATCAATAGAGTCAAATCATACACTGAAGACATTACAGAAAACAACCACCAGGTGCACCAACATATATATCATGTATATATGTTTGAATGTTTCAAAAGTGTGATTACATCAAAGACTATAAGATAATGTACAAGTAATCACGACAACCTCCAAAAGGGGAAAAACAGGATCTGGTCCCTAGTGCACTCCTCCGCAGTCACCACCCTCTAACGCCGTTCACGGTCTGAAAAGTAAACATGCAACTATGCCTGAGTTTCCATGAGAAAACCCGACATGCCAAAACCCTAACACATATATGAACAATGATAGCAATAAGTAAAGCATGACATAATAACAACAACTGTAAAATCACAACGTCAAAATTGGGCTCTAGGGACCTCTCTCCCAACCACAGCTGACACCAGCACAACCACAACCGGGGCTCTAGGGTCCTCTCACTCATCCCCCACATGACTCGTGCTCACATGGTACCCGCCGGAACATTGTCGGCTAACAAACTCATCGCCACACATGGACGACACCACAACGATCACAACTCCCTCCGTAGAGCCACCACTTGCTCTGTAGAGCCACAACTGATAGCTATCAGTCCGGCTTGTCCTTTCCGTTGCCCCAAAAAGATCGGTGGACCCGTTGCCTTCGAGTAGATCACACAACACATCAATCATAACAACAAAATGCAAAACAGGGCAAGCCTCTACTTAAAAAGGACAGAGTAACAGATTATTGATTGATCTCGTTTTATATTAACCGCAAGTGCACGGCCGCGTTGAAGCGGTGGCAAATACGGGTTGTTGAAAGTTTTAATTAAAACCGCAAGTGCACGGCCGCGATGAAGCGGTGACAAGTACGGGTCGTCCTCAGGGAGGTTAGTAGCCTCTTGCTTGTACGAAATCAAGTGGCAAAAATTGGGGGAGAAAGATTTATTATGCTACTCTACACTAAACTACACTAAGAAGTAGGAAATGCGAAAGGAAGAACCAAACAATGAAATAATACCTAAGCTAAGAACAAAAGAAGAATGCTGGAATACAGAAATGGGAAAACCCCTAAGGGGTGGAGTGAGTGCACACAAGCAAAGAGGTGGGTGTTGAACACATTCTTTAAGCACATGAAGGTGGTGTTTATCAAGCATAGGAAGTGTCTAAATGTTATGGCAAAACCTATCAATCTATTCACCAACTTAGTTGATTAACATTTACATATGCAAGTTGTTTATTTCAGAACCTAAACAAGCATGAGAGGTGTCTAATCATTTTGGCAAAACTCATCAAGTTATAAATTCTATCCTAAACAAGCAAGCATACATTCATGTTTTATCAACACATCAAAAATAAAGCATTCATCCCACTCTCTAATGCATGTATGTACATCTACTCCACCCCCCAAGGGGATGAAACTACTCACTAAACATTACACTAATTATTAAACTAAGCAAAGAAAACATATTAAAACTAAGATAGAAATAAAAGACGATTAAACTAAAACATGCACAAACAATAAAAGAAACATAAAACAAACAATGAAAGAAACACAAAACTTTATTGATAAAATGACTCACATTTCAAGTAGCATCCTCCTACTTTAGTGTGTGCTTCAAGGCCTCACTTCTAGTAGGAAGAATAGCCACTTAAAATATGGAGTGATTACAATGGAAGGTGAAGAGTTCTATTTATAGCCATGGAAAAAGGCAAACCGGGCCAATCCCCTGATGTGGGACCAAACCAATACCAAAACTACACTAATCATACACTAATACACGTGCTACAGAAAACTAAACGGATTCTGGGCCATCTGGACCGCCAATTGGCGGTTCCAGACCGCCAATTGGCGGTCTATATGGTTTAGATCCGTTTGGTTTTCTTTGTGGGCTTTGCTTTAAGTGTTTGTTGGTCTTGGATGCATCTGGTTGGTTTGTTGGAGCTCCGACCCGAATCCAATTGCTAAAATACTCCCCATGATGGTGTGAAGTATTCTGTTTTGCTCTTAGGTTCCTCTGTCTTGCGTTCAGGTCCTTCTCCCTTGCATCTTGGTCCCCAGATCTCACAATCCAGTCTTTTTCCCAGCTTTTGGGTCCTTTATGCTTCATCTCTTCAAACCTAATTATTCCTGAAAACTAAACATAAAACTCGTAACATAGCATTGTTTAGGTGAAAGATAATGGATATAAGATACAAATATGAGCATAAAATGATGTAAATCAAATACCCCCACACCTAACTTTTGCTAGTCCCGAGCAAAACAAAGAAAGAGAAAAGCATGCGAAAAACAAGAAATCCTAACTCACTTTCGTAGGAATCACGGTTGCACTTAGCACGTGCAACAAGCCGTTAAACCTCCTTGTCGCCAAGGAGGAGGAGTGTTGTCTCCTGTGGGTTTTCAGCGGATATACCCACAAAATCCGAACAAGATGCATTAATCAATCTAGTTACATGACTCGTTGGACTCATTTTGTCGATCATGGGACGCGGTAATACGACGGGTCGACTCTATATATGTAATCGGTCTACACACTTAGCCTAATGAGTTATTCGTGAGAGTTAGTTAAGGACTTAAGTGAAAGACATGGGCAACCTTAACTTCTGAATGTGATACAATGTGTAAAGTCCATTTTGGTTCTTATTTGACTCTTTTTTTTCTTTCTTTTTTCTTTTTCTTTGGATCATTTTATTGGTTGGTGTTTGATTCTCCCAGGGTCAGGTTTCGTGCATCATTGCCCATGAGGACTTACACTATCACGTACACCTTCCCCCAAATCTCCACATAGGGCGATCCCTACCACCCGTGTAACGGGGGTTCGGTCGGCGCATCCCAAGTCAGATGACTCGAAAGCACCAGGCACAAAGTCCCCTCAGACCTACTTTCCCGAGTGATAGGAGTCGTACGAGAAGAGAGAAAACCACTTATTTATCTACATGGGAACCAAAACCCCTACACTTAAGTTTCACAAAAAGAGATTAAAGGCCCTTGACTACGACAAACTTCCTTATACTAACATACACGAATTATTGACTCACTAGGTTCAGGGTGGACTTCTTTAAATGTTTGAGTGCTGAAACCCTATGATTACACGCCCCCGAGGGAAAACCGGGGTGCATCCTAACGACTCGATAAGACCAAAAGCCAGTAAACTAGAAATCCTAATGCATCACGTTCAAGACAAATTTGGGAGCTTTCTTTTTACTTTGCCTCTCAACGGTTTTGCACATGATAAACACACGCAAAACCCACAAAAACATTTTCTTTCGCAAACACATGAAGATTTTGAAAGAAATGTGAAAATTTTAAAGCACTAGGCAAGCAAAAGAAGACAAGTCACCCAAGGATCATGGCAAGCAGATATATCGATATTAAATGCGGCACACTAACATGACCCTAACAATGCACACAAAAGAAAAAAACTCGACTATGTACACACGTAAAACACCCCCCCCCCCCACACACCTACTTCATGCATTGTCCTCAATGAATGTGAACAAGATACTACATGGACATATGCATGAAAAAGGAAAGATCTCACCAACATGAAGTACAAAGGGACGTTCAGGGTCATGTTGATGGACACAAACCCAACTTCCCTCAAAACCTGTGAGAAGCTGAAGAAGGGAGATAAATACGTGAAGAAATTGGGCCCAAGTACACAAGGGTTGGGGCCCACAAAAATCGATGGTCACTGAAGGAGTCTTTTATTACTCTTTTTTTCTTTTTTTTCTTTTTTTTGAATATAACTATGTACAAACATAAGTTCCCATCTTCATTTGTCAAAAGATATCAAATGAGAATCTCAAAAGTGGGTCAATGTACTTGGAAAGGGAACATGACACCACGCGGGGCCAGAATACTCATGCGTGGGCCCTCTTCACAAAGAGCATAAGATGAAATGAGAGGTTCATGAATTGGACGCAAAGGCGTCTCAATCAAAGGATCAAACTGAAAGAGCTTGAACCTCTCGAGAGTTTGGGAAATAAGGGGCAACGGAAGAAGAGTTTCTCCTGTTGCGCTGCTGAAGTTATGATCGTCAATCCAAACTCTCCAACCAACTGGCTGGTGAGTCGGAACGAGGTCAAGAACCTCGTTAGGCATGCCCGACTCACCAGGCGAACAAAAAGTGGGTCTCATACCCAAGGTATCCTCTAAGGAACTCCTAATACCCTCATTAGCAATGTAGTTGTTTGATGTTCCATCATTTCCAAGATGATCAGGAACAATAGTGAGAGGCAAACTCTCATGAGGTTGTTTGAAATTGAGAGTACTAGAGAGCTCTTGCTCCACCAGAGGTGAGTCCTTAAGAGGCACAACATGAAGATCAAGTGGCTCAAGGGCCACGGGACAAAAAGATAAGGCACAATCTTGTGCCGACTCATAATGAAATTGGTCCAAGTTATGCTCAATTTGGATCGAATCCCCCACAATGTGATCGTGAATTGAAACCCCAAGTCCCTCATACTGACTAGGAGTTTGACTCTGAAAGATTGTCCTTTGAGTTTGTGAATGTGGTGGTGGTTCGATATCAAAAGATGAATCCTCATGTTGACAAGAAATGTCACCCTCCTCACGTTTACTTAATTGTTGTGTAATTTGAGTCACATACATGTCCATAGTTTGCAGGGAATCATGATTGGACTTCAACACATTTTGAGTGGTTTCCATGAACGTTTGGAGGGCTTGTTCTAAAGATTCAAGTTTGGGGTCAACTGTGAGGTTCATGTCAGAATTTGGGAAATGGATGGGTTGGGTGGTCATGGGCTGAGAATGAGTCCAATGATTGGTCGTGGGGGTGTTGGTAGAATTCAGGATATTCAGAAGGAGGGTACTGGGGTGGGAGTGATGTATAAGAATTTGAATAAGAATTGTCTCCCCACGAATCCATCCGTCTCGGGTTGTACGCGGATGCGTAATGGTCATATTGAGCATTTTGGGAAAAGGTATGCTCATACTCAGGCTCTGAGGGAACATAAGGACATTCCCCGCAAACATGACCACTCAACCCACAACAGCGACACGGTACGGCTACTGGAGCCACCGGTGCACTCATGTCTTCTACCACATGCATGAAAGAGGCCAAAGGTTCTTGCAATGTCTCAGTTTGATGACCAACATATGATCCGACATAACTAGATGGAGATCTAGCAGTCGGTGTCTCTCTCATATCACCCCTATATGAAGATTGCTCAGTCACATAATGAAGATTATCCCAACCATACGGGGTGTTTGTCTGAGCCACCCCAGGTTGCATGGGTCCGGGGTACCAGGGAGAATTGTCCTGGTCCCAACAATGATATGGATGGTCGCCCATGTAACTATCCATCTCGACAAAGAACTCTCGAGTCGATTGATTGACATCATTTCATGCTTATATTTGTATCTTATATCCATTATCTTTCACCTAAACAATGCTATGTCACGAGTTTTATGTTTAGTTTTCAGGAATAAATAGGTTTGAAGAGATGAAGCATAAAAGGACCCAAAAGCTGGGAAAAAGGACTGAATTGTGAGATCTGGGGACCAAGATGCAAGGAAGAAGGACCTGATTGCAAAACAGAAGGACCTAAGAGCAAAACAGAATACTCCACACCATCATGGGGAGTATTTTGCCAATTAGATTCGGGTCGGAGCTCCAACAAACCAACCAGATGCATCCAAGACCAAGACACACAACAAGGAAGGCCCACAAACAAATCCAGACGGATCTGGATCATATAGGCCGCCAATTGGCGGTCTGGATTGGCCCAGATCCACCTAATTTTCTCATGGACTTGTATTAATGTGTGCTTAGTCTATTTTTGGTATTTGTTTAGTCCCACATTGGGGGATTGTCCCGGATTAACTTTTTCCATGCTTATAAATAGAACTCTTCACCTCCCATTGTATCCATCTCTCTCTTTGGTGGTCATCTTCCCTACTAAGAGTGAAGCCTTGAAGCAAAACTCTAGTGGAGGAAGAGCTACTTGTAATTGAGTGAGTTAATAATAGAAGTTTTCCTTTAATTGTGTTGTTTCTCTCTTAGTTTAATTTCCTTTCATATGTTTGCTTTGTTGCTTGTTTTATTTTATGCTTCTTTAATATTTCTTGCTTGATTAGTTAACTTTCATTTCAGTATTATGCTTTCTTTTGCTAATATAGTTAGTGTAATGAGTAGTGAGTAGTTCCATCCCCATTTGGGGGGTGGAGAAATATGTGATATAATCATGTAGTGTATTAAGTGTGTGTTATTTTTATCCCTTGAGCTTTATATGATTTCCATAACCATCTAATGGGTCTCCACTCTTATCTTTGATATGCTAATGCTCTTGAATGAAGCTTAGCTTATGCTTTGATTAGTGGACCTATTTTATGGGGAATGATAAGGTTAGGATATGGATGAAGTTAATATTGGAAACACATGTTGTAGTGTATGAGCTCTTGTTGCCTTTACCTTAGCTAATGTCTTGTATGTTTTAATGATGTACTATTATCTTAATTCATGTGGAGGCATAGTAGGGTCTAGTCTTTATACTTGAGTTCATGTAGCTTCATTCCAACTATTGTCTTGTATGTTTTAATGATGTAGTGAAATCTTAATTCATGTGGAGGGAAAGTTGGATGTAGTTTTATGATTTCATGCACTACATGTTGTGAAGAGCTTAATGAACACACACACACATACACTTATTTATGTTCACATTATTTCTCTACCCCCTTTGGGGTTTAGTTTTATCGTTTCTTCTCCATCTCATTTCAGCTTTGTATTGTAGTTTAGTGTAACCAACATTTCTCTCCTTCTTTTTACCTCTCGCCTTCGCACAAATCAAGTGTCGACACACCTCCCAGTGGACGACCCATATTTGCCACCGCTTCTACGCGGCCGTGCACTTGCGGTTAAATATAAAACGATCAATCATCGATCACTCTCACCACCATGAGGCCAAGCTCGCAAAACGTGCTCGACTCAACCCTAAAACGCTAACAAAGAGTGTAAAGGGGAGGAGACTAAAACGTAGAAGTAGGTGAGAAGAAGATGACTCAGAGGAGAAGGGACGAATCCCTAAAAACTAGCTTGGGTAAAGGGTGAGGGTAGAAGCCTAGTCTAGCAAACACGGCTCAAACAAGCTTAGGCTGGCTATGGGTCCTTACAGCTAGACGACGTCTAACTGCGAGGTCACACGGCCTCAACACGCCTCACCTCCCTACGACGAAGACCACAATGCCCAGCAAGTGAGCCAAGATCCGGAGATCTCGTCTCTCCTACTATCGACCAAGTGGGCGACGCCGATCAGGCTATGACGGTCGTGACCGGTTCACTCTCCTAATGCGCCCAAGTCCTAATGGCCAATGTCTACTTGCTTTTAGATTAAGGCTTTACTTGAGTGTGCTTTTTGGGGCTAAGGAAGGGGTGATGAAATCCCCCACCTTATCTTTGAAGACTAGGGATTCTTCCCTCCTCATCTATTCTCTGCGTTTAGTCTCCTCCTCTAGTACACCTTCTGTTGTGTCGTTTAGAGTCGAGTCGAGTCGAGCATTTTATGCGAGGTTGGGCTCGTTCTGGTGAGAGCGCTCGACTCGAGAGAGTGCATTCTGCTGAGATGGACGGTCTTGGTGATCGACCATCTCCGCCTCATGCCCCTTTGGAGCAAGAGGCCGAGTCGTCTCGTGGTGGCGAGGGAGACCGGATTCCATACATGGAGTACCTCGGTCCGTTCCCACCACCACGTAGACCTCCTTCTCCTCCTCCTCTGTCTCGAGAGGAAGGGAGATTCGGTCAGGATCGAGTTCTTGGTGCACCACCACCTTTAGCTCGACATGATAGACCGATGACTTTGTGGGAGTGGACCCATCCTGTTCGGGCCGCGCAGCCTTCTTGCATAGTTGTTCCCCCTGCTCGCGGGAACAACTATGAGCTGAAACCTCAATATGTGAGCATGCTTCCAACCTTTACTGCCAATAAGGAGGATCCGTATATCTTTATACGCGAATTCGAGGAAGTATGCTCCATGTTCAAGCTTCAACAGCTTGACGAGGATTCAGTCCGGTTGAGGATGATTTCTTTCGCATTGAAGGATAATGCGAAGAAATGGATGTATAGCCTCCCGGCGAGCTCGATTCGGTCATGGGATGACTTTGTGACCGTCTTTCTGAAGAGATTTTTCCCTCAAAGGAAAACTCAACAGATACGGCACCAGATACATCAAATGTATCAGACCAAGACCGAATCGTTTCATGGTTTCTTTGAGAGGTTCAAGGACCTTCTCCAGCAGTGCCCTCATCATGGATTTGAGTTATGGCAGCTGTGCCAAATTGTTTATGAGGGCATCAACTACAACACCCGCACATTGTTGGAGTCGATGTGTCAGGGTGACTTCCAAATGAAACCCATCGAGGAGGCATGGGATACTTTTGAATCCATGGCTGAACGTACCTTCGAGTGGGATACCATGAGAGAGCCACCAGCCGCCAGGTCTTCTGGTCGAGCTGGATCTTATCAAGTTGACTCATCGATCGCGTCTGAGGCAAAAATGGCTGCTCTCATGCGTAGGATAGAGAGTTTGGAGATGGACCGAGCTCCTGTAGCTCAGGTCGCTACTCCCGGGTGTACTAGGTGTGGACTGTTGGGACATGATGACTTGGAGTGCGCTTACCCTCCAAGGGATACTGAGCATGCAAATGCGATGTATCAACAAAGGCCCCGAAACGACCCGTACAGTCATTCCTAAAACCCGGGATGGCGTAACCATCCTAACTTCTCTTGGGGGTCTAGTGGAGGCCACGGTCAGAGCTCGCACGCTCAACCTCAACCTCCACCTTATCAACCTCCACGCCCATCGACGACCTACCAACCCCCACATCAAAGGTCGCAGCACCAAAATTACCAACCTGCTCATGCCTCATCGTCGGGTTATTCCAACCAGACTCCACCACCCCAGCGGGTTGACCCTAAGGACCCTTCTTGTGATCCGACCTTTCAAGCGTTGCAAAGTACAGTTAAGGCTTTGGAAATGCAGGTTAGCCAGTTGGCTCATCAACTCCATGAACGCGAGAAAGGTCAGTTCCCGAGTCAACCTGAGGTGAATCCTCGGGGTACCCATTCTCAAGGAAGGACACCTTTACCTCATGCCACCTCTGAACCGACCCATCATATTAATGTGATTCATACTTTGAGGTCTGGTAAGGAGGTGGATAACCACATTGGGGTACCTTCTTTGTCATCACCATATTTGAGGGAGCCGGATCCTGAGGCTCCCTCCATAAATACTTCCAGGAAGGAGCCAGATCCTAAGGTTCTTTCTACATTTCCTTCGACAAAGGGGCCGAACCCTGAGGTCCCCTTGTCTCCTCTTGTGTCGAAGGAACCAGATTCTGAGGTCCCCACTCATGTTTCTTTGGACCTGAATTCTGGGGTGCCTTCATGATTGACATCATTTCATGCTCATATTTGTATCTTATATCAATTATCTTACACCTAAGCAATGCTACGTGACGAGTTTTATGTTTAGTTTTCAGGAATAAAGAGGTTTGAAGAGAAGAGCCATGAAAGGACCCAAAAGCTGGGAAAAAGGACTGAATGGTGAGATCTAGGGACCAAGATGCAAGGGAGAATGACCTGAATGTAAGACAGAAGGACCTAAGAGCAAAACAGAATACTCCACACCATCATGGGGAGTATTTTACCAATTCTATTCGGGTCGGAGCTCCAACAAGTCGAGTAACTGCCTCAAAGACCAACAATACCAGAAAGCAAAGCCCACAACAAATTCCAACACGATCCGACAATTTTGGACCGCCAATTGGCGGTCTTGGACCGCTAATTGGCGGTCCATATTGCTCAAGATCCGTCGAAATTTCTCCTGGACTTGTATTAATGTTCGTTTAGGCTATTTTTGGTATTGGTTTAGTCCCGCATCGGGGGATTGTCCCCGATTAGCTTTTTCCATGCTTATAAATAGAACTCTTCACCTTCCATTGTAATGACCCATTGTTTGGTGGCATTCTCTCTACTAAGGAGTGAGCCTTGAAGCAATAACTCAAGGTGGAGAAGGATGCTACCTTCAATGTGAGTCATTGTTAATAAAAGTTTATTTGTTTCTTTTAATCTTGTTTTGTTATGTTGTTTGTTTTGTGTGGGTTGCTTTACTTTGTTTAATTTCTTGTTTAGTAATTTTAGTATCTTAGTTAAATGTTTTTTTTACTTAGTCTAATCAGTAGTGTAATGAGTAGTGAGTAGTTCCATCCCCATTTGGGGGGTGGAGAAATATGTGATATAATTATGTAGTGTATTAAGTGTGTGTTATTTTTATCCATTGAGCTTTATATGATTTCCATAACCATCTAATGGGTCTCCACTCTTATCTTTGATATGCTAATGCTCTTGAATGAAGCTTAGCTTATGCTTTGATTAGTGGACCTATTTTATGGGGAATGATAAGGTTAGGATATGGATGAAGTTAATATTGGAAACACATGTTGTAGTGTATGAGCTCTTGTTGCCTTTACCTTAGCTAATGTCTTGTATGTTTTAATGATGTACTCTTATCTTAATTCATGTGGAGGCATAGTAGGGTCTAGTCTTTATACTTGAGTTCATGTAGCTTCATTCCAACTATTGTCTTGTATGTTTTAATGATGTAGTCTTATCTTAATTCATGTAGAGGCAAAGTTGGATGTAGTTTTATGATTTCATGCACTACATGTTGTGAGGAGCTTAATGAACACACACACACTTCTTTATGTTCACATTATTTTTTCTACCCCCTTTGGGGTTTAGTTTTATTGCTTATCTTCATTTCCTTTTGCATTCTAGTTTAGCATTGTAGTGTAGTTTAGTGTAACCAAACCTTTCTTCCCTTTCTTTACCTCTCGCCTTCGCACAAACCAAGTGTCGACACACCTCCCAGTGGACGACCCGTATTTGCCACCGCTTCAACGCGGCCGTGCACTTGCGGTTAAATATAAAACGATCAATCACTTCACATCCTTATGCCCCAAAGGCGCCATTCCCTGAGCGCCTTAAAAAGAAAACCTCTGATCAGCATGACAAGATGCTTGAGATGTTTCGGCAGGTTAAGGTGAATATCCCTCTTTTGGAGGTGATTCAGCAAATGCCACCTTATGCCAAGGTTCTCAAGGACTTATGCACCAAGAAGAGAAAAACTTATGTTCCCAAGAAAGCTTTTCTTGCGGCTAACGTGAGTTCCTTGTTGGCAGAACCCATGCAAGTCAAGTACAAGGACCATGGCTGTCCTACTATCTCTTGTGTGATTGGTGATGTGTCCATACATCGAGCCTTATTGGACCTTGGTGCATCTGTTAATCTTCTTCCATATTCTGTCTACGTCCACCTCGGTCTTGGAGACCTCAAACAAACAAAGACCACTCTTCAATTGGCTGATAGGTCCATGAAGAAACAGAGGGGTGTGGTGGAAGATGTGCTGATCAAAGTGGGAGAGTTCATTTATCCAGTCGACTTCTTTGTCCTGGATACTGAACCTGTGCCAAACCCACTTGGACAAATTCCAGTCATTTTGGGGCGACCATTTCTTGCGACTTCCAATGCCTTGATCAATTGTCGCAATGGTCTGATGCGTTTGACTTATGGTAGTCAATGCGGTGATTTCAACATCTTCACCATTGGCAAGAAGCCAGGTACCTTCAATGACCCTGTTGAGGTCAACCTTATCCAGGGTTTGGATGAGATTGAAGTTGAGGGCACCTTCAAGTACTTCAGAGAATTGTTCGATGAAGATCCTGAAGGTGGTGAAGATGTTTCACCTGGGCAGGCACAAGAAGGTTCCTTATGTTTTGATCACGTGGCCTTTGAGCCACATTCTTCTGATCTTGTGGCCCTTGAGCCACATTCTTCTGATCATGTGGCCCTTGAGCCACTTCTTTTTGACCACGTGGCCCTTGAGCCACATCCTTTTGAGCACGTGGCTTTTGAGCCACAAGATACTATTTTTATGGCCTCTCGGCCACATGCTCTTCATTCTGTATCTGCTGAGGACCCCATGTGGGTTAAGATTCAACCACCTGATACCCTTATACCAGATAGAGGTTCACCTCTCGTTCATGCCTCCTCTTTTGCTAACTCTAAAGAGGCATCAACCGACCACAATGCTTATAAGGGTGTCAGGTGGTCGAGCAATTCTGTTGTGTATGTTGCGAGCCCATGCATGCGCATTTCTGGCTCGAGAGATGGTGGGTTCCCATTTGATGTCCCTTGACATATGAAGATGGGAGCCCATTTGTTGTACAAAAAAAAAGACTCATTCAGTGAGCATCGATTGTTGTGGGCCCCAACCCTTGAGTATTTGGGCCCCAATTCTTTCATGTATTTGTATCCCTTCCTTAGCATCTCACAGGTTTTAAGGGAATTTGGGTTGTGTCCATCAACATAGCCATGAGCTCCCCTGTGTACTTCATGTTGGTGAGATCTTTCCTTTTTCATGCATAAATCCATGTAGTTTCATGCTCACATTCATTGAGGACAATGCATGAAGTAGGTGTGGGGGGGTGTTTTACGTGTGTACATAATCGAATCTTTTCTTTTGATTTTGCTTTCTTTTGTTTGCATTGTTAGGGTCATGTTAGTGTGCTGCATTTAATATCGATATATCTGTTTGCCATGATCCTTGGGTGACTTGTCTTCTTTTGCTTGCCTAGTGCTTCAAAATTTTCACATTTCTTTCAAAATCTTCATGTGTTTTCGAAAGAAAATGTTTTTGTGGGTTTTGCGTGTGTTTAGCATGTGCAAAACCGTTGAGAGGCAAAGTAAAAAGATAGCTCCCAAAATTGTCTTGAACTTGATGCATTAGGATATCTAGTACGTGGCTTTAGGATTTATTGAGTCGTTAGGATGCACCCCGGTTTTTCCTTGGGGGGGTGTGTAATCCTAGGGTTTCAGTACTCAAACATTTAAAGAAGTCCACCCTGAACCTAGTGAGTCAAATAATTCGTGTCTGTTAGTATAAGGAAGTTTGTCGTAGTCAAGGGCCCTTAATCTCTTTTTGTGAAACTTAAGTGTAGGGGTTTTGGTTCCCATGTAGATAAATAAATAAGTGGTGTTCTCTCTTCTCGCACGGCTCCTATCACTCGGGAAAGTAGGTCTGAGGGGACTTTGTGCCTGGTGCTTTCGAGTCATCTGACTTGGGATGCACCGACCGAACTCCCGTTACACGGGTGGTAGGGATCGCCCTATGTGGAGATTTGGGGGAAAGTGTACGTGATAGTGTAAGTCCTCATAGGCAATGATGCACGAAACCTGACCCTGGGAGAATCAAACACCAACCAATAAATGCTCCAAAGAAAAAGAAAAAAAAAGAAAAAAAAAGAAAAAAAAAGAAAAGAAGAGTCAAATAAGAACCAAAATGGACTTTACACGTTGTATCACATTCAGAAGTTAAGGTTGCCCATGTCTTTCACTTAATTCCTTAGTTAACTCTCACGAATAACTCATTAGGCTAGGTGTGTGGACTGATTACATATATAGAGTCGACCCGTAGTATTACCGCATTCCACGATCGACAAAATAAGTCCAACGAGTCGTGTAGCTAGATTGATTAATGCATCTTGTTCGGATTTTGTGGGTATATCCGCTGAAAACCCTCAGGAGACAACACTCCTCCTCCTTGGCGACAAGGAGGTTTAACGGCTTGTTGCACGTGCTAAGTGCAACCGTGATTCCTACGAAAGTGAATTAGGATTTCTTGTTTTTTCATATGTTTTTCTCTTTCTTTGTTTTGCTCGGGACTAGCAAAAGTTAGGTGTGGGGGTATTTGATTGACATCATTTCATGCTTATATTTGTATCTTATATCCATTATCTTTCACCTAAACAATGCTATGTTACGAGTTTTATGTTTGAATTTCAGAAATAAATAGGTTTGAAGAGATGAAGCATAAAAGGACCCAAAAGCTGGGAAAAAGGACTGAATTGTGAGATCTGGGGACCAAGATGCAAGGAAGAAGGACCTGATTGCAAGACAGAAGGACCTAAGAGCAAAACAGAATACTCCACACTATCATGGGGAGTATTTTGCCAATTCGATTCGGGTCGGAGCTCCAACAAACCAACCAGATGCATCCAAGACCAAGACACACAACAAGGAAGGCCCACAAACAAATCCAGACGGATCTGGATCATATAGGCCGCCAATTGGCGGTCTGGATTGGCCCAGATCCACCTAATTTTCTCCTGGACTTGTATTAATGTGTGCTTAGTCTATTTTTGGTATTGGTTTAGTCCCACATCGGGGGATTGTCCCGGATTAGCTTTTTCCATGCTTATAAATAGAACTCTTCACCTCCCATTGTATCCATCTCTCTCTTTGGTGGCCATCTTCCCTACTAAGAGTGAAGCCTTGAAGCAAAACTCTAGTGGAGGAAGAGCTACTTGTAATTGAGTGAGTTAATAATAGAAGTTTTCCTTTAATTGTGTTGTTTCTCTCTTAGTTTAATTTCCTTTCATATGTTTGCTTTGTTGCTTGTTTTATTTTATGCTTCTTTAATATTTCTTGCTTGATTAGTTAACTTTCATTTCAGTATTATGCTTTCTTTTGCTAATATAGTTAGTGTAATGAGTAGTGAGTAGTTCCATCCCCATTTGGGGGGTGGAGAAATATGTGATATAATCATGTAGTGTATTAAGTGAGTGTTATTTTTATCCCTTGAGCTTTATATGATTTCCATAACCATCTAATGGGTCTCCACTCTTATCTTTGATATGCTAATGCTCTTGAATGAAGCTTAGCTTATGCTTTGATTAGTGGACCTATTTTATGGGGAATGATAAGGTTAGGATATGGATGAAGTTAATATTGGAAACACATGTTGTAGTGTATGAGCTCTTGTTGCCTTTACCTTAGCTAATGTCTTGTATGTTTTAATGATGTACTCTTATCTTAATTCATGTGGAGGCATAGTAGGGTCTAGTCTTTATACTTGAGTTCATGTAGCTTCATTCCAACTATTGTCTTGTATGTTTTAATGATGTAGTGAAATCTTAATTCATGTGGAGGGAAAGTTGGATGTAGTTTTATGATTTCATGCACTACATGTTGTGAAGAGCTTAATGAACACACACACATACACTTCTTTATGTTCACATTATTTCTCTACCCCCTTTGGGGTTTAGTTTTATCGTTTCTTCTCCATCTCATTTCAGCTTTGTAGTGTAGTTTAGTGTAACCAACCTTTCTCTCCTTTTTACCTCTCGCCTTCGCACAAACCAAGTGTCGACACACCTCCCAGTGGACGACCCGTGTTTGCCACCGCTTCAATGCGGTCGTGCACTTGCGGTTAAATATAAAACGATAAATCATCGATCACTCTCACCACCATGAGGCCAAGCTCGCAAAACGTGCTCGACTCAACCCTAAAACGCTAACAGATAGTGTAAAGGGGAGGAGACTAAAACGTAGAAGTAGGTGAGAAGAAGATGACTCAGAGGAGAAGGGACGAATCCTTAAAAACTAGCGTGGGTAAAGGGTGAGGGTAGAAGCCTAGTCTAGCTAACACGGCTCAAACAAGTTTAGGCTGGCTATGGGTCCTTACAGCTAGACGACGTCTAACTGTGAGGTCACACAGCCTCAACACGCCTCACCTCCCTACGACGAAGACCACAATGCCCAGCAAGTGAGCCAAGATCCGGAGATCTCGTCTCTCCTACTATCGACAAAGTGGGCGACACCGATCAGGCTATGACGGTCGTGACCGGTTCACTCTCCTAATGCGCCCAAGTCCTAATGGCCAATGTCTACTTGCTTTTAGATTAAGGCTTTACTTGAGTGTGCTTTTTGGGGCTAAGGAAGGGGTGATGAAATCCCCCACCTTATCTTTGAAGACTATAGGTGGTGCCCCTTAAGATGTTTTGATCCTTAAGCTAGCAAGCAACTCACCAAGCAAACACTCACCTCACTCTTGTTTCGATGCAAACCTTACTCACTAATGAATGTCCTAATGCGTGAATGAGTGTTAAGGAATGCGTACCTCGCTCCAGCAATCAACGACAAAAATTAAAACTAAGACAAGACAATTAACATGCTCAAGTCATTACTAGATGATGCATGACCTAAACATAGCAAATGCCTAATCTTTTGCTTTGGGTTTTAGTGTCCAAGTTGATTAAAGGAGGGTTGATTGGTTATTTATTGATCTGGGAGCAAACTATAGGTTCACACATGCCAAATTGGGCTCCCAGATAACTAAAATGTAAATAGAAACAAACAGAAGAAAACTGGGGGTGAAAAGGTCTCACCAGGCCGCCAAACAGCGGTCCCAGACCGCTATTTGGCGGTCTTGAGGGCTTGAAGTGTTCCCAAATTTTTCCTGCTACTTTATCCTTGAATCCCAAATGTCCTGAGACAACAAAAAACTAAAAACAAAAGATCAAATCCACTCGAATCGTCCAAACAAGAGTCTGGACTGACACCTCCCCGGCAACGGCGCCAAAAACTTGTTGAACGTTTTAATTAAAACCGCAAGTGCACGACCGCGATAAAGCGGTGGCAAGTACGGGTCGTCCTCAGGGAGGTTAGTAGCCTCTTGCTTGTACGAAATCAAGTGGCAAAAATTGGGGGAGAAAGATTGATTATGCCACTCTACACTAAACTACACTAAGAAGTAGGAAATGCGAAAGGAAGAACCAAACAACGAAATAATAACTAAGCTAAGAACAAAATAAGAATGCTGGAATACAGAAATGGGAAAACCCCTAAGGGGTGGAGTGCGTGCACACAAGCAAAGAGGTGGGTGTTGAACACATTCTTTAACCACATGAAGGTGGTGTTTATCAAGCATAGGAAGTGTCTAAATGTTATGGCAAAAACTATCAATCTATTCACCAACTTAGTTGATTAACATTTACATATGCAAGTTGTTTATTTCAGAACCTAAACAAGCATGAGAGGTGTCTAATCATTTTGGCAAAACTCATCAAGTTATAAATTCTATCCTAAACAAGCAAGCATACATTCATGTTTTATCAACACATCAAAAATAAAGCATTCATCCCATTCTCTAATGCATGTATGTACATCTACTCCACCCCCAAAGGGGATGGAACTACTCACTAAACATTACACTAATTATTAAACTAAGCAAAGAAAGCATATTAAAACTAAGATAGAAATAAAAGACGATTAAACTAAAACATGCACAAACAATAAAAGAAGCATAAAACAAACAATGAAAGAAACACAAAACTTTATTGATAAAATGACTCACATTTCAAGTAGCATCCTCCTACTTTAGTGTGTGCTTCAAGGCCTCACTTCTAGTAGGAAGAATAACCACTTAAAATATGGAGTGATTACAATGGAAGGTGAAGAGTTCTATTTATAGCCATGGAAAAAGGCAAACCGGGCCAATCCCCTGATGTGGGACCAAACCAATACTAAAACTACACTAATCATACACTAATACACGTGCTACAGAAAACTAAACGGATTCTGGGCCATCTGGACCGCCAATTGGCGGTTCCAGACCGCCAATTGGCAGTCTATATGGTTTAGATCCGTTTGGTTTTCTTTGTGGGCTTTGCTTGAAGTGTTTGTTGGTCTTGGATGCATCTGGTTGGTTTGTTGGAGCTCCGACCCGAATCCAATTGCTAAAATACTCCCCATGATGGTGTGAAGTATTCTGTTTTGCTCTTAGGTCCCTCTGTCTTGCGTTCAGGTCCTTCTCCCTTGCATCTTGGTCCCCAGATCTCACAATCCAGTCTTTTTTCCCAGCTTTTGGGTCCTTTTATGCTTCATCTCTTCAAACCTAATTATTCCTGAAAACTAAACATAAAACTCGTAACATAGCATTGTTTAGGTGAAAGATAATGGATATAAGATACAAATATGAGCATGAAATGATGTCAATCACGGGTCGTCCACTGGGAGGTGTGTCGACGTTTGGTTTGTGCGAAGGCGAGTGGTAAAGAAAGGAGAGAGAGGTTGATTATACTACACTACACTAATCTAAACTTGTAAACTAACGAAGCTGAAATGAAATCACTTACAAACTAAGATAAACAACTAATGAAGAAGATAAAAACACCGGAATGAAAACCCCTAAGGGGTGGAGTGTGTGTGTGTGCACATGAAATAAGTGTGGTGTGGAATGCATACAAGAAGCTCAAGTGTGGTTAGTGTTTGTACATGCATAAGAAGTACCTCATGGCAAGACCTATCATTTACAACACTAACCTAGGTGATTAATATGATCAATGCAAGGTTGTTATTAAGACACTTAGACAAGCATGGAATGTACCTAAGCTATGGCAGAAACCATCAAGTAAGGTTCTTAATAATTCAAGCAAGCATACTAGTATCTCTCACAAACAATAAAATCTAGCATTCATACCACCTTCATAACATGTACATACATCTACTCCACCCCCAAAGGGGATGAAACTACTCATACATATTTAAACTAACTACTCTAACAAAATGAAGCATTATACTGAAATAAAACTACACTAATCAAGCAAGAAATATTAAAGAAAGAAAGACTAACCAAGCATGCACCAAATAAAAGACATAACAAGACAAGATTAAAAGAAACAAAGAAACTTTTATTAACAATGACTTACATTGAAGGTAGCATTCTTCTCCACCTTGAGTTATTGCTTCAAGGCTCACTCCTTAGTAGAGAGAATGCCACCAGACAATGGGTAATTACAATAGAAGGTGAAGAGTTCTATTTATAGGCATGGAAAAAGCTAATCCGGGACAATCCCCCGATGTGGGACTAAACCAATACCAAATATGGACTAAGAATACACTAATACACGTGCTCCACAAATCTTAGCGGATCCAGAGCAATATGGACCGGCAATTAGCGGTCCAAGACCGCCAATTGGCGGTCTATATGTTCCAGATCGAGTTGGTTTTGGTTGTGGGCTTTGCTGGTGGTCTTTCTTGGTCTTTGATGCATCTACTTTGTTTGTGGGAGCTCCGACCCAAATCAAATTGCCAAAATACTCCCCATGATGGTGTGGAGTTTCATGTTTTGCTCTTAGGTCCTTCAGTCTTACGATCAGGTCCTTCTCCCTTGCATCTCAGTCCCTAGGTCTCACAATTAAGTCCTTTTTCCTGCTTTTGGGTCCTTTCATGGCTCTTCTCTTCAAACCTCTTTATTCCTGAAAACTAAACATAAAACTCGTCACGTAGCATTGCTTAGGTGTAAGATAATGGATATAAGATACAAATATGAGCATGAAATGATGTCAATCAAATACCCCCACACCTAAGTTTTTGGTAGTCCCGAGCAAAACAAAGAAAGAGAAAAGCAAACGAGAAATAAAAAATCCTAACTCACTTCGTAGGAATCACGGTTGCACTTAGCACGTTCAACAAGCCGTTAAACCTCTTTGTTGCCAAGGAGGAGGAGTGTTGTCTCCTGAGGGTTTTCAGCGGATATACCCACAAAATCCAAACAAGATGCATTATTCAATCTAGACTCGACTCGTTGGACAAATTTTGTCGATCAATGGACGCGGTAATCCTACGGGCCGACTCTATATAGGTAATCAGTCCACACCTAGCCTAATAAACCATTCGTGCAAGTTAAATAAGGAATTAAGTGAAAGACATGGACAACCTCAACATCCTCAAGTGAAACAAAGTGTAAGGTCCATTAAGGTTCTTATTTTCATTACCATTTTTTTTTCTTTTTGTTTCTTTTCACATTTTTTTTCTTCTTTTTCTTTTTATTAGTTGGAGCTTCATTCTCCCAGGGCCAGGTTTCATGCATCATTGCCCATGAGGACTTACACTATCACGTACACCTTTCCCCAAATCTCCACATAGGGCAATCCCTATCACCCGTGTAACGGGAGTTCGGTCGGCGCATCCCAAGTCAGATGACTTGAAAGCACCAGGCACAAAGTCCCCTCAGACCTACTTTCCCGAGTGATTGGAGCCGTGCGAGAAGAGAGAACACCTACTCACTTATTTCTTATCAACACATGAACCAAAATTCCTACACTTAATGTCTCACAACAAGATTTAACGGGTCCTTGACTACAACAAACTTCCTAAATTAACAAACACGAATTATTGACTCACTAGGTTCAGGATGGACTTCTTTGAATGTTTGAGCACTGAAACCCTATGATTACTCACCCCAAGGGAAAACTGGGGTGCATCCTAACGACTCGATAAATCCTAAAGCCACTGTACTAGATATCCTAATGCATCAAGTTCAAGACAATTTTGGGCGCTTTCTTTTTACTTTGCCTCTCAACGGTTTTGCACATGCTAAACACACGCAAAACCCACAAAACATTTTCTTTCACAAACACATGAAGATTTTGAAAGAAATGTGAAAATTTTAAAGCACTAGGCAAGCAAAAGAAGACAAGTCACCCAAGGATCATGACAAGCAGATATATCGATATTAAATGCAGCACACTAACATGACCCTAAAAATGCAAACAAAAGAAAACAAAATCAAAAGAAAAGACTCGACTATGTACACATGTAAAACACCCCCCACACCTACGTCATGCATTGTCCTCAATGAATGCAAGCAAGATACTACATGGAGTTATGCATGAAAAAGGACAGATCTCACCAATGTGAAGTACCCAGGGAAGTTTCGGGCTATGTTGATGGACACAACCCAAATTCCCTCAAAACTTGTGAGATGCTAAGGAAAGGATACAAATACGTAAAAGAAATGGAGCCCAAATACACAAGGGTTGGGGCTCACAACAATCGATGCTCACTGAAGGAGTCTTTTATTGTACTTTTTTTTTCTTTTTCTCTTTTTTTTATATATATAACTATGTACAAACATAAGTTCCCATCTTCATTTGTCAAAATACATCAAATGGGAACCTCAAGAGTGGGTCAATGCACTTGGAAAGGGAACATGACACCACGTGGGGCCAGAATACGCGTGCGTGGGCCCCCTTCACAAAGAGCACCAGATGAAATGAGAGGTTCATGAATTGGACGCAAAGGCGTCTCATCCAAAGGATCAAACTGAAAGAGCTTGAACCTCTCAAGAGTTTGGGAAATGAGGGGCAACAGAAGAAGAGTTTCTCCCGTTGCGCTGCTGAAGTTATGATCGTCAATCCAAACTCTCCAACCAACAGGCTGGTGCGTCGGAACGAGGTCAAGAACCTCGTTAGGCATGTCCGACACACCAGGCGAACAAAAAGTGGGTCTCATACCCAAGGTATCCTCCAAGGAACTCCTAATACCCTCATGAGCAATGTAGTTGTTTGATGTTCCATCATTTCCAAGATGATCAGGAACAATAGTGAGAGGCAAACTCTCATCAGGTTGTTTGAAATTGAGGGGACTAGGGAGGTCTTGCTCCACCAGAGGTGAGTCCTTAGGAGGTACAACAATAAGATCATGTGGCTCAAGGACCACGGGACAAGAAGATGAGGCACAATCCTGTGCCGACTCATAAAGAAGCTGGTCCATAGTATTCTCAATTGGAATCGAATCCTCCACCAAGTGATTGTGAATTGAAACCCCAAGTCCCTCAGACTGACTACGAGTTTGACTTTGAAAGGTTGTGCTTTGAATTTGTGGATGTGGTGGTGGTTCGATTTCAGAAGATAAATCCTCATGTTGACAAGAAAAGTTACTCTCCTCACGTTCACGTAATTGCTGCGACATTTGACTCACTTGCAGTGTCATATTTTGTATGGTGTTGAATGGTTTCCATGAACGTAAGGAAAGTTTGTTTCAAGGAATCAGGTATGTTGTCAACTATTAGGTCCAAGTCAGAGCTTGGGAAATTTTGGGGTTGGGTGTTGATGGGCTGAGAATGAGTCCAATGATTTGAAGTGGGGTGTTGGTAGAATTCTGGGTATTCGGGAGGAGGATACTGAGGTGGAAATGATGTATAAGAATTTGAATAAGAATTGTCTTCCCACGAATCCATCCCTCTTGGGCTGTACGCGGATGCGTAATGGCCATAATGAGCATTTTGGGAAAATGTGTGCTCATACTCAGGCTCAGGGGCAACATAAGGACATTCCCCGATAACATGACCACTCAACCCACAACACTCACACGGTGTGGCTACTGGAGCCACCGGTGCACCCATGTCATCTACCATATGCATGAAAGAGGCCAAAGGTTCTTGTAATGTCTCCGTTTGACTACCAACGTATGATCCAACGTAACTAGATGATAGTCTAGTAGTCGGTGCCTCTCTCATACTACCCCAATATGACGAATGCTCAGTCACACAATTAAGATTATCCCAACCATACGGAGTGTTAGTCTGAGCCACCCCGGGTTGCATGGGTCCAGAATACCAGGGAGAATCGTCCTAGTCCTAACAATGATATGGATGGTCGCCCATGTAACCATCCATCTCAACAGAGAACTCTAGAGTCGACCACTCTCACCACCACGAGGCTAAACTCGCAAAAAGTGCTCGACTCGACCCTAAAAATGCTACAGAGAGTGTAAAGGGGAGGAGACTATAACGTAGAAGAAGGTAAGAAGAAGATGACTCAGAGGAGAAGGGAAGAATCCCTAAAGCTAGCGTGGGTAACGGGATCAGGAAGAAGCCTAACTAGCAAGCACGACTCAAACAATGTAAGGCAATTGGTCCTTAAGCTAGACGACGCCTAACTTCGAGGTCACTAGCCTCGACACGCCTCACCTCCATACAACGAGGACCACAATGCCCAGCAAGTGATACCATATCCGGAGATCCAGTACCTCCTACTATCGACAAGGTAGGCAACGCCAATCAGGTCATGACGGTCTCGACTAGATTACTCTCCTAGTGCGTCCGAATTCCTTAGGGCCAATGTCTACTTGCTTTTAGTTAAGGCTTTATTACGAGTGATTTTTGGGGCCAAGGAAAGGGTGATGAAATCCCCCACCTTATCTTTTATGGGACAGCCCCTCCTTAGTAGCGTTTTGATCCTAGATCTAGCAATCAATCGCTCCAATCAAAACGCTCAACTCACTCTTGTCCCGATGCACCTTACTAACTAATGCATGATCGAAACATGCATGAATGAGAGATTGGGGTGCACGTACCTCACGCCAGCAATCAACAACAAAATGTAAAGAAAAGAAAAGACAAATGCATGCAAGGTCTACAAATGATGCATGACCTAGATGGCAAGAAGTCTAATCTTTTGCTTTGAGTTTTATGGTCCAAGTTGATTAAAGGGGATTGAAATTAAATCTGGGAGCAAATTAGAAGTCAAAACATGCAAAATTGTGCTCCCAGATAACTAACATGAACAATATAACAACTGGAACAAATTTGAGAACAATTGAGGCTCACCAGGCCGCCAATTGGCGGTCCCAGACCTCTGATTGGCGGTCAGTTTTGCTTCTTTTGCTCTCCAATTCCTCCAGTCGCTTCCCCTGGATTCTTAGGTTACTTGAAACATGCAAAAACTAAAAACAAAAAATCAAAACCACTCGAATCGTCCAAACCAAGGTCTGGACCGAGCACCTCCCCGGCAACGGCGCCAAAAACATGATTGATCTCGTTTTATATTAACCGCAAGTGCACGGTCGCGTTGAAGCGGTTGCAAATACGGGTCGTCCACTGGGAGGTGTGTCGACGTTTGGTTTGTGCAAAGGCGAGTGGTAAAGAAAGGAGAGAGAGGTTGATTACACTACACTACACTAATCTAAACTTATAAACTAACAAAGCTGAAATGAAATCACTAACAAACTAAGATAAACAACTAATGAAGAAGATAAAAACACAGGAAAGAAAACCCCTAAGGGGTGGAGTGTGTGTGTGCACATGAAATAAGTGTGGTGTGGAATGCATACAAGAAGCTCAAGTGTGGTTAGTGTTTGTACATGCATAAGAAGTACCTCATGGCAAGACCTATCATTTACAACACTAACCTAGGTGATTAATATGAGAATTGCAAGGTTGTTATTAAGACACTTAGACAAGCATGGAATGTACCTAAGCTATGACAGAAACCATCAAGTAAGGTTCTTAATAATTCAAGCAAGCATACTAATATCTCTCACAAACAATAAAATCTAGCATTCATACCACCTTCATAACATGTACATACATCTACTCCACCCCCAAAGGGGATGAAACTACTCATACATATTTAAACTAACTACTCTAACAAAATGAAGCATTATACTGAAATAAAACTACACTAATCAAGCAAGAAATATTAAAGAAAGAAAGACTAACCAAGCATGCACCAAATAAAAGACATAACAAGACAAGATCAAAAGAAACAAAGAAACTTTTATTAACAATGACTCACATTGAAGGTAGCATTCTTCTCCACCTTGAGTTATTGCTTCAAGGCTCACTACTTAGTAGAGAGAATGCCACCAAACAATGGGTAATTACAATAGAAGGTGAAGAGTTCTATTTATAGGCATGGAAAAAGCTAATCCGGGACAATCCCCCAATGTGGGACTAAACCAATACCAAATATGGACTAAGAATACACTAATACACGTGCTCCACAAATCTTAGCGGATCCAGAGCAATAAGGACCGCCAATTAGCGGTCTATATGTTCCAGATCGAGTTGGTTTTGGTTGTGGGCTTTGCTGGTGGTCTTTGTTGGTCTTTGATGCATCTACTTTGTTTATTGGAGCTCCGACCAGAATCAAATTGCCAAAATACTCCCCATGATGGTGTGGAGTTTCATGTTTTGCTCTTAGGTCCTTCGGTCTTACGATCAGGTCATTCTCCCTTGCATCTCAGTCCCTAGGTCTCACAATTAAGTCCTTTTTCCTGCTTTTGGGTCCTTTCATGGCTCTTCTCTTCAAAACTCTTTATTCCTGAAAACTAAACATAAAACTCGTCACATAGCATTGCTTAGGTGTAAGATAATGGATATAAGATACAAATATGAGCATGAAATGATGTCAATCAATTATAAAGGACACAACTTCCAGGAGCTTCCACAAATTCTTCTTGGTAGTAATCAGTCGACCGACTTGTAGCTCAGTCTGACCAAAAACTTCCAGTAATCATTTCTCGTGTTGAATCGGTCGACCGTTTATATGTTCGCCTGAAAAATCACAGTATCTTTGGTAGCATGTGATAAGTCGACCATCCAGTTTCATGGTCCAACTGAATCCACAATTAATTGCCTATCGGTCTACCGGTAGGCAAGTTTCGGTCGACCGGTGAGCACGATTTTGCTAGAGTTATTAAGAGATTATTGTTGATCATGAGTTGGATTTATTCCAGTTATGGTCAAACATTTTTAAGGATGATTATGTGTCAATTTGTGATTGGGTTAAGGAAGAGAAAGACAAGAGATCATGGGTTAGTAGATAACCCATGATGTGGGTGTTGGGAGAGCCTATAAATAGGTCTCCTCTTCCTACTTGTTTCAAGGAATGTAAAATTCTCTCTCTCCCTAACCTCTCCACTAATCCATTCGAATTTCTCTTAATAGTTTCAAGCTTTTGAAGATTAATCTCAGGTAGCTTTAGAGGGGTTATTAGCTAGATTCTAAGCTTAATTAGAGATTGATTGGCTAGCTCCTTTCTCTCTAATCTTGTTTAGAGTTTGGTGAACACTTGGAGGCGAATCAACCGTCGATTCGACGTACGATGCAACTCCGGATCTTCATAAATATTTTAGAGAACCTTTGGATATGATCCTCTTACATTTATTTTAATATATATATGGGAGTGATATGATATTAGAAAAAATGTAAAACAATGTACATGAAATTATTCAAAAAATGGAAATCGATCATGTATGCCTCTATAATTTTTTTAAAATATATACATACATGGGGGTATGAAATACTACACTACACGGATAATCGTTGGCGAGAGTTGAGTTTTGAGGTCGATGAAGAACAATGAAATCCTAACTCAATTTTGTAGGAGTCACAGATGCACTTAGCACGTGCAACAAGCCGTTAAACCTCCTTGTTGCCATGGAGGTGGAGTGGTGTCTCCTGAGGGTTTTCAGAGGATATACCCACATAATCCGAACATTGATGCATTATTCAATCTAGCAACACGACTTGTTAGACCTTGTTTTGTCTATCTTTGGACATGGTAATCCTACGGGCCGACTCTATATATCTATCCAGTCCACACACCTAGCCTAGTGAATCATTCGTACAAGTTAATTAAGGACATAAGTGAAAGTCATGGGCAACCTTAACATCATCAAGTGATTCAAAGTGTAAAGTCCATTAAGATTCTTATTTGCATTACCATTTCTCTTTATTTTTTTCCTATTTTTTCATTTTACTTTTGTCTAGTTGGTGTTTAATTCTCCCAGTGTCAGGTTTCATGCATCATTGCCTATGAGGACTTATACTATCATGTACACCTTCCCCCAAATATCTCCACATAGGGCAAGCCCTACAACCCGTGTAACAAGAGTTTGGTCGGTGCATCCCAAGTCATATGACTAGAAAGCACCAGACACTAAGTCCCCTCGGACCTACTTTCCCGAGTGGATTCAGGGTGCATCCTAACGAATTATTTGACTCACTAGATTCAGGGTGGACTTCTTTATTTATCTGAGTACTTAAACCCTATGATTACTCTCCCTTCAAGGGAAAACCAAGGTGCATTCTAATGACTAGATAAGTCCTAAAGCAGGTATACTAGATATCCTAATGCATCATGTTCAAGTCAATTTTATGAGCTTCCTTTTTACTTTGGTTCTCAACGGTTTTGCACATGCTAAACACACGCAAAAACTTGATGTATTTGTTTCAAATACCGCAAGTGCATGATGTCGGTGAAGACGTGGCAAACACGGGTTGATCCACAGGGAGGTATGTCAACTCTGGTTTTTCAAAGGCAAGTGGGAAGAGAGGGGACAAGAAGTTGATTACACTAAACTAAACTACGAATGAACCAACAAGTGGACTAAACCCCCGTGGAGTGGTGGTGTGTAGGTACGTGTGTGTGAGCGGGTCTTCATTTCAATTAGGAACAAGTATAATTTGTGTGGCATACAAGTAGAAGCTAGTGTAGAATCTAAGTGTAGGATACACAACACTACATGGCAAACTATGAACATGCATATCTCACATGAAGTTGATGTTGATTTTAGATTTTCAAGCATACAACAAGTACCTAGTGTGGCCATTAGAGCATCAATCAGTCCTACATACAACCTAAAACAATCATGTGAATGTGCACCAAACATGGATCCATACATAACAAGTCATTCACATCAAACCATTACAAGCAACAAGATAAACTCTAAAGCTAGCAATAGATATGTACCTAGTGTAGACATTATCCCATCTAATACAAGCTTAAGCATGGTACAAGTATAGATCTATATTAAGCATATGAAATGACACAAATTAAAGAACCCATCACTATCACATATTCTACATTACCTGCACCCCAAATGGGGATGAAACTACTCACTACTCATTAAGAAAAGAAGACAAAATGAAATTACACTAAGCATGCAAGAATTGAAAGAGACAATATAAAACTAACTAAGAAATTTCTTTTTTTATATGACTCACATTACAAGTAGCATTCTTCTCAACTTGAATTTTGCTCCAAGACTTTACTCCAAGTAGACAGAATGTCATCAAGCAATTGGTAAATATAGAGGAATGTTCTATTTATAGTCACAGAAAAAGGTAACTGGGGACAATCCCTCCATATGGAACTAAACACATACTATAAATAGACAACAAAACAACATAATCGAACACCCGACTAAACCATGAACTATTTGGAGTCATTTGGACCTCCAATTGGCGGTCTGGGACAACCAATTTGCGGTATGGGACAGCCAATTGGCGGTATGGATGCCTCTAATCGAGTCTAGATTTTGGTGTCTCGATTCTGGCTTGATTTCTTGATGTTTATGAACCTGATTTGGTTGTTGATGGTTAGGCCGAGATCTAATTCCCAAAATAATCCTCATGATGGTATGGACCTTGTTGATTTTCTCATTGGTCCTTTTGCTTTTACATCCGAGTCTTTCTCTCTTTCATCTCAGTCCATAAGTCTTGCAGCTTAGAACTTTTCCTTGCTTTTAAGTCATTTTGAGTCTCTTCTTCTCAAACTTGTTTATTCCTGAAACTTAAACACAAAACTCGTTACGTATCATTGCTTAGGCTAAAAATAAAGGATACAAGACACAAATATATGCATGATATGATGTCAATCAAATACCCCCACACCTAAATTGTGTTAGTCCCGAGCAAAACAAAGAAAGAGAAAAAATGGAAGGAAAAATCAAACGTAAAATAGGGAAATCCTAACTCACTTTCGTAGGAATCACGGTTTTACTTAGCATGTGCAACAAGCCGCTAAACCTCATTGTCGCCAAGGAGGAGGAGTGTTGTCTTCTGAGGGTTTTCAGCGGATACACCCACAAAATCCGAATATAGATGCATTATTCAACCTAGCAACACGACTCTATGGGCTTATCTTTGTCGATCATAGGATATGGTAATACTACGGGACAACTCTATATGTGTATTCAGTCCATACAACTAGCCTAATGAATCATTCATCCAAGTTAGTTAAGGATTTAAGTGAAAGACATGAGCAACATTAACATTCTCAAGTGATACAAAGTGTAAAGTCCATTAAGGTTCTTATTTGTCTTTTTTTGTTTCTTTTTATTATCTTTTTTTCTCTTTTTGGAGCATTATGAATTACACTAGTTGGTGTTTGATTCTCCCAGGGTCAGGTTTCGTGCATCATTTTAAGTGAGGACTTACACTATCACGTATACCTTCCCTCAAATCTCCACATAGGGTGATCCCTACCACCCGTGTAATGGGAGTTCGGTCGGTGCATCCCAAGTCATATGACTCGAAAGCACCAGACACTAAGTCACCTCAGACCTAGTTTCCCGAATGGTAGGAGCCGTGCGAGAAGAGAGAACACCTACTCACTTATTTCTTATCTACACATGAACCAAAATCCATACACCTACGGTTTCATAAAAGGAGTTTAAGTGTCCCTGACTACAACAAACTTCTATATATTAACAGACACGAATTATTTGACTCACTATGTTCTGGGTGGACTTCTTTGTTTATTTTAGTACAGAAACCCTATGATTACTCTCCCCCCGAGGGAAAACTAGGGTCTATCCTTACAACTAGATAAGACCTAAAGTCACTGTACTAAATATCCTAATGCATCAAGTTTAAGACAATTTTGGGAGCTTTCTTTTTATTTTGTCTCTCAACAATTTTGCACATGCTAAACACATGCAAAACTCATAAAACATTTTCTTTCGCAAACACATGAAGATTTGAAAGAAATGTGAAAATTTAAAAACATTAGGCAAACAAAACAAGGCAAGTCACCCAAGCATCATGGTAAGCTGATATATCAATATTAAATATAGCACAATAACATGACCCTAGCAATGAAACAAAAGAAAACAAAACAAAACAA
Source organism: Triglochin maritima (assembly GCA_963682175.1). Lineage (NCBI taxonomy): Eukaryota > Viridiplantae > Streptophyta > Magnoliopsida > Alismatales > Juncaginaceae > Triglochin > Triglochin maritima. The sequence goes on along the minus strand of OY821771.1, from coordinate 27,077,217 downwards.
AAGGAGATAGACTCGACTATGTACACACGTAAAACTCCCCCACACTTACTTCATGCATTGTCCTGAATGAATGTAAGCATGATACATGTATTTTTGCATGAAAAAGAAAGATCTCACCAACGTGAAACACAAGGAAATTTTTATGGTCATGTTGATGGACATAAAACTGAATTCTCCTCAAAACCTGTAAGATACTTAAGAAATGAGACAAAAATGTGAAAGAAATGAGGCCCAAATACAAAAGGGTTGGGACCCCATAATAATCAATTCTCACTTGTGGAGTCCTTTTTTAATAATTTTAACTACGTACAAAAATAGGTTCCCATCGTCATTTGTCAAAGGACATCAAATGAGAACTTCAAAGGACATGACACCACGTGGGGCCAAAATACTTATGTGTGGGCCAGCTCACAAAGTGCAGAAAATAACGGGAGAGGTTCATGAATTAGATACAAAGGCGTATGATTCAAAGGTATAAACTGGAAGATCTCAAACCTCTCAAGAGTTTTCCCCATCGCAGTATTAAAAATAGGATCATCAATCAAAACTATCCAACCAACAGGCTGGTGGGTTGGAACGAGATCAAAAACCTCGTTATGCTTGCCTGACTCACCAGGCGAACAGAAAGTGGGTCTCTTACCCAAAGTATCCTCTGAGGAACCCCCCAATACCCTCATTGGCAATGTAGTTTTTTGGTGTCCCTTCATTTTTAAGATAATCGGGAACAATAATGAGAGACAAAGTCTAACCAAGTCGTATGAAATTAGGGTTGTTAGGGAGCTCTTTCTTCACCACAGGTAAGTCCTTATGAGGAACAATATTAAGATCATGTGGCTCAAGGGACACGAGATAAAAAGATAAGACACAATCTTGTGCCGACTCATAATGAGACTGGTCCATGTTATTCTCAGTTTGAATCGAATCCCCCCAAGTGATCGTGAATTGAAACCCCAAGTCCCTCAGACTGACTAGGAGTTTGACTTTCGAAGTTTGTGCTTTGAATTTGTGGATGTGGTGGTGGTTCGATATCAAAAGATGAATCCTCATGTTGACAAGAAAGGTTACCCTCCTCACGTTCACTTAATTGTTGTGTCATTTGACTCACTTACATTTCCATAGTTTGCAAGGAATTCAAGTAGGACTTTAATAAATTTTGAGTGGTTTCCATGAACGTTTGGAGAGTTTATTCTAAAGAATCAAGTCTGGGGGTCAACATTGGGGTTCATGTTAGAATTAGGGATATGGATGGGTTGGGTGTTGATAGACGGAGAATTAGTCCACATGGTCATGGGTGGTGGTTGGTAGGATGTGAGTTTTTGGGAGGAGAATAATGGGGTGGGTAAGATGTACAAAAAATTGAATCAATATTGTCTCCCCATGAATCCATCCCTCTTGGGTTGTACGTGGATACGTAAAGGTCACATTGAGCATTTGGGGAAAAGTTATGCTCATTGTCAGGCTCTGGGGGAACATAAGGACATTCCCCGATGACGTGACCACTCAACCCGTAATAGTCACACAGTATGGCTGCTGGAGCCACATGTGCACTCATATCCTCTGCCACACACATGAAAGAGGCCAAAGTTTCTTGTAATGTCTCAGTTTGTTGACCAACATATGATCTAACACAACTAGATGGTGGTCTAACAGTCGGTGCTTCTCTCATATTACCCCAATTTGAAGGATACTCAGCATAAACGTTAAGATTCTCCCAACCATGATGGGTGTTAGTCTGAGACACCACAAGATGCATGGGTCAAGAATACCAGGGAGAATAGTCCTGGTCCCAACAATGAAATGGATGGTCGCCCATGTAACCATCCATCTCAACACAGTACTCTCGAGTCGACCACTCTCACCACCATTTGGCCAAGGTCGCACCAAAGTGCTCGACTCGACCCTAAAACGCTTATGGAGAGTGTAAAGGGGAGGAGACTAGAACATAGAAGTAGGTGAGAAGAAGATTGATTGACATCATATCATGCATACATTTGTGTCTTATATTCGTTATCCTTCGCCTAAACAATGCTACGTAATGAGTTTTATGTTTAAGTTTCAGGAATAAACATGTTTGAGGAGAAGAGGCTCAAAAAGAACTTAAAAGCAAGGAAAAGGACTAAGTTGCAAGACTTATGACTGAGATGAAAGAGAGAAGGACCCAGATGTAAAACCAAAAGTATCAATGAGCAAATCAAGAAACTCCACACCTTAATGATGAGTATTTTGGCAATGAAATCCGGGCCCAACCATCAACAACCAAATCGGGTTCATCAAACACTAAGAAATCAAGCTAGAACCACGCCAAAAAATCCAGACCCGATCGACAAATATTGATCGCTAATTAGCGGTCCTAGACCGCCAATCAGCGGTCAAGATTTCTTTAAAATGCACATGCCTTGGTCGGGTGTTATATTAGGTTGTATTGAGTCCATATTTGGTATGCTTTTAGTCCCATACCGGGAGATTGTCCCAGATTAACGTTTTCCATGCCTATAAATAGGGCTCTTCACCTTCCTTTGTATTTACCCATTGCTTGGTGGCATTCTCTCTACTTGGAGTAAGACTTGGAGCAAAACTCAAGGTGGAGAATAGTGCTACTTGTAATGTGAGGCATGTTAATAAAATAATTCTTCATAGTTTGTTTTAATGTTGTCTTTGTTTTAATACTTGCTTGTTTAGCTTGTTTTGTTTGTCTTAATCTTAGTTGAAGTAATTAGCATGTCTCCATTTCCTATCTTAATTACCTAAATTTCATTTTGTCTTATTTTAATTAGTAGTGAGTAGTTCCATCCCCCTTTGGGGGTGGAGATGATGTTTATACATGCATTAAAGAATGGAAATGAATGCTTTATTTTGAAATGTGTTGATAAATGTGAATGTATTCTTGCTTGTTTATAGTAGGACACTTCATTTGATGGGTTTTGCCATAACTATTAGACACCTCCCATGTTTGTTTAGGTTCTGAAATAACCAACTTGTGTATGTGAATGTTAATCAACTAGGTTAGTGATTGGATTGATAGGTTTTGCCATAACCATTAGACACTTCCTATACATAAAAACACCACCTACATTTGTGCCTATTGAATGCATTCTTCACCATCTTACATGTGTGCACTCACTCCACCCCTTAGGGGTCTCTCTTCCTTATTTGCAGCTTTGCATTAAGTTCTCTTAGTTTAGTTTGAATCACTCGTTAGTTGCTTTCTTTCGCAATTCTTTTTACTAGTTTAGTGTAGCTTAGATTAGCATACTCAAATCTCTTCTCCCTTTATTCACCACTTCATTCCATGCCAACCAGAAGCTACTCACCTCCTCATGGACACAACCCGTACTTGCTGCGTCTACACGGTCATGACCTAAAGCCACTGTGCAAGATATCCTAATGCATCAAGTTCAAGACATTTTTGGGAGCTTCCTTTTACTTTTCTTCTCAATGGTTTTGCACATGCTAAACACACGCAAAACTCACAAAATATTTTCTTTCGCAAACACATGAAGATTTGAAAGAAATGTGAAACATTTAAAGCACTAGGCAAGCAAAAGAAGACAAGTCACCCAAGGATCATGGCAAGCAGATATGTCAATATTAAATGCAGCACACTATCATGACCCTAACAATGCACACAAAAGAAAACAAAATCAAAGGAAAAGACTCGACTATGTACTCACGTAACCCCCCCACACACACACACCTACTTCATGCATTGTCCTCAATGAATGTGAGCATGATACTACATGGATTTATGCATGAAAAAGGGAAGATCTCACCAATATGAAGCGCAAAAGGAAGTTCATGGTTATGTTGATGGACACAAACCCGAATTCCCTCAAATCCTGTGAGTTGCTAAAGAAGGGACACAAATACGTGAAAGAAATGGGGCCCAAATACACAAGGGTTGGGGCCCACAACAGTCAATGCTTGCTCATGGAGTCTTTATTGTACTCCTTTTAAAATATAACTATGTACAAAAGGGTGGGTCAATGCACTTGGAAAGGGAACATGACACCACGCGGGGCCAGAATACTCATGTTTGGGCCCCTCACAAAGAGCACAAGATGAAAGGAGAGGTTCATGAATTAGCATATCAAAGATAAAAGTGAAATCCCATTAGATGTTTATGGAAATCATGTAAGGTTCAAAGGATTAAGATAACACACACCTAATACATCACATAATCACATGCAAATATTTCTCCACACCCCAAATGGGGATGGAACTACTCACTAATCATTACACTAACTACATTAAAAAATGAAACATAAAAATGAAAGGAAATTAAACTAAGCAAACACGAAATATTAAAGAAGCTAAATGAAAGGAAATTAAACCAAAGAAGCATGCAAGAATTAAAAGACAATATTAAAAGAAACTAAGAAAAATTGTTTTATTTACATGACTCGCATTACAAGTGACATTCTTCTCCACCTTGAGTTTTTGCTTCAAGGCTTTTACTCCAAGTAGAGAGAATGCCACCAAGCAATGGGTGAATACAAATGAGGAGGAAGAGTTCTATTTATAGCCATAGAAAAAGGTAATCCGGGACAATCCCCCGGTATGGGACAAATACAATACCAAAAATAGACATAACACACAATTATACATGACCCGACGAAACCGCATCGCATCCGGAGCAACCTAGACTGCTAATCAGCGGTCTACAGGGTTTGGATCAGGTCTACATTTTGTGTGGGCTTTCCTGGATGGCTTTCTTCATGTGTGATGTATCCAAGTCAGTTGCTGGAGCTCCGGTCCGAATCGATTTGCCAAAATACTCCCCATGATGGTGTGGAGTTTTTTGATTTGCTCATTGTTCCTTTGGGCTTACATTCGGGTCCTTCCCTCTTGCATCTCAGTCCCCAAGTCTTGCAACTCAGTCCTTTCCTTTCCTTTTGATTCCTTATTTGCCTCTTCTCCTCAATCCTGCTTATTCCTGAAACTTAAACATTAAACTCGTTACGTAGCATTGTTTAGGTGAAAGATAATGGATATAAGACACAAATACATGCATGATATGATGTCAATCAGCAACCGGTAACAACTATTGCATCAACACATGACAATCATGAGACTTCAAAGCAATTAGTTTCAAATCTTTCATTGAAACAAGACTGCTAATATTTGATGAATACCCATGTGGCACTTTAACACAATGTAGACACTAACAGAAAGCTAATTTCTCCTTTCTGGCCAGAGTGTAACAGGCTGGTGGTAAATACTTACGAGTACCTTTACTCTCTTACGCCATTTTTTCTTGAATACCAAGTTCAACTAAATCATGTCTGACAGTATATCCATCTTTAGTCTTACGTGGTATGTTAAGAAGAGTTCCTAACAAACTGTCACAAACATTTTTTTCGACATGCATCACATCAATACAGTGTCTGACTTCCAAAGTCTCCCAATAAGGAAGGTTAAACAAATGGAATTTTTACCAGCTACTCTTCTCATTTACGCATTTGTAAGGATTGCCAAATTTGCATTGAATGTTCTTCACCCGCTCAAGAACTTGTCTTGCACTGATATTTGTAGGAGGTTCTTCGAATTCCTGGTTCCCGTTAAATGCCATTTTCATTTTACGATACAGATGACTCATAGGAAGAAATTTGCAATGACCAAGATAAACTTTCTTACAGCCATGCACAAGCTGCAAAGAATGTGTGTTTTCTTCACAAATAGGACACGCTTTGGCCCTTTCACAGAATAGCCAGATAGATTTCCATATGCAGGGAAGTCATTAATTATGCAAAATATCATCGCACACATTGTAAATGACTGCTGACGGTAAACATCCCACACTTGCTCGCTGTCATTCCACAATTTCTTCAAGTCATCAATTAGGGGAGACAAATACACATCAATGTCATTGCATGGTTGTTTTGGACCAGAAATCATTAAAGACAACATAACATATCTATGTTTCATGCTTAACCATGGAGATAAATTATACATCACTAGTAGAACATGCCACGAACTATGAATGCTACTCAAACTCCCGTAAGGATTCATTCCATCAGTACACATACCAAGTCTTAGATTTTTGGATTCGTGACCGAACACTGAAAATTTTGAATCGATCTTCTTCAACTGCGGAGACTCAGAACGATGTCGAAGTATCTGATCATTCGCTTTATTATGATCTGTGTGCCAGGTTAGATTCTTTGAATCCGCGGGGCAGGCAAATAAACGTTTCAACCTTGGATTGATCGGAAGATACCACAACACTTTCGCAGGCGGCCCTTGTACTGGTACATCATCACTCACAATTTTCTTTTGTTTATACCATAACGCGTTACAAACCGAACAACAATGCACATTTTCATATTGGGCCCTATATAATATGCAATCATTTGGGCATGAATGTATTTTCCTATACTGCATACCCATTGGACACAAGATTTTTTTGCCTCATATGTACGGTCTAGAATCGTTGTTTTCTGGAAGAATTTCTTTTAACAACTTAAGTAAGGCAGTAAAACTGACATCACTCCAATCGTTCAAGGCTTTGAAGGTATATAACTGTAACACTGCAGACAATCTATTGAAATTCTTACAACCCGGATACAATGGTTTTTCATTGTCTAACAACAAATTACTATGTACTTGTGGTTTATCATCAAACTTTTCGGCAACATCTTGAATCATATCTTCTAACCGATCATCATCATTAACATTTTTCTGTGAAGGACTATAATTTTCTTTACGTATTTCATTCTCACCATGCCATATCCAATGCGTATAACCTTCATCAAAACCTTTCTCAAATAGATGAGGCTTGATTTCTTTTACATCTCTTAAGAAAACGTTAAGACACTTTCTACACAGACAGAAGACCTTTCCTTCATTTCTGAAGTGCATTCTTTTCTACAAACTCTAGGAATTTATCAACTCCGTACTCATACTCATCACTCAATTACTTGCAAAACTCCAATTTCGATTCATTTTTATCTACACAACAACACAAAATGTCATGTTATAAAATGAACCTTTATATAGTAATTTTATAGTAACCGCTGCATATTAACACAAAATTAACCAAATCCAAAATCCACAGGCAAGATAAGCAGATCCACAAAATCACAAGAAACCCTTAAAATTCGGGCAAGATACGGGCAAGATAAGCATATCCATAAAATCACAAGAAACCATTAAAAATCGGAGAAGTGGATACCTCCAAAAGATCAGAAACATAGGCAGACAAGTTCAACAAAATCAACCAAACCGAGAAATCTAAAATCGTGTAAAAGAGGGACCTTGTTTGAGTTGATGTGCGCCTGAAGAGGACGGGGATAGAGATATGTCGGAGTCTGGACGCGATGTGCTCGAAGAGGATTTATGGGGTTTAGGTCTGAGTGGTGAGCCACAAGATCCAAAAAATAAGCACACAAAATCAACCAAAAAAGAGAAATCAAAAATCGTGTAAAAGAGGGACCTTGTTCGAGTTGATGTGAGCCTGAAGAGGACCGAGAGAGACATATACCGGAGTCTGGCTGTGGTGTGTTCGGATAGGTGTTATGGGGTTACGTCTGAGGGCTGAGCCACAAGATCCACAAAATAAGAAGACAATATCCACAAAATCAACCAAACAAGAGAAAACAACCAAAAATTGTCTAAAAGATGGACCTTGTACGAGTTGATGTGAGCCTGAAGAGGACGGAGATCAGACAGATCGAAGGATGTGAGCCTGAGAAGCAAAATAACCTAGCAGATAGATCAGAGGCCCCAGTGTGCTCGGAGAGGTGTTATGGGGTTTATGACTGAGAAGTTGGCTACATAAGGTTTGACTAAAAAATAAACAATACCACATCGGATGTCAGGTATATACCCGATGTGATAATGGATCCACCACGTCGGATTTTTTTCATATGCGATGTGGTAGCCAATAATCAATTTTGGGTTCTGTTTTGTTTTGGTTCATATTCAAACCCCGTCCAGAGAAATGTAACTCACATCCAATTTAAATGATGGTTTAACCAAAATTGATATTGGGTCTACCACGTCGGATATGAAGTCAATCCAACGTTGTAGACCTAATATCAATTTTTGTTTCCGTTTGTTTTATTCAGATTGAAACCCCCTACACAAAAGTGTAACTTACATCCAATTTATATAACTGTTCGACCAAAATCAATATTAGGATACCACGTCGGATGTCATGATTATCCAACATGATAATGGGCTACCACGTCGGATATGAAGGAAATCCGATGTGGTAGACCCAATATCAATCCAACGGGTGAAGTTTATTTGCTACGTTTTTCAAAAACCGATTTTTTGTCCAAATTCTCACACCTACACAGTAGCAAAGAAACCAATAACCATCCGTTTTGTTTGTTTTTGTTTCCACTCATCCACTCTAACCCTGGATTTTCATGGAAATTAACTCACACCCTCCTTTACTCCACACAACTACTCACCCATGACTCTCCTCTCTCTCACCTCACACACCCACCCGAGAAGTGAAGATTCCTTCCCCAACTCCTCCACTTCTCATCTCGTTGTTGTCGAACCACCACAACCATTCTCCCTTTGTTAACCACCTCGACGTAGAGGTAACTCACGTCCACTTACACTCCCAAATCTGGAAAGTTAGCCTAACTTGTACAAACATTTTCTTAGATCATAGTTGCATGTTTAACAAACTGTAAGAAAATTTGGTCGTGGATTAAGGTTGTGGATAACTTGTTCAAATGATTAAGGTTGTGGATTTGTTGGTCCTATCTACAGGTTCGCAATGGGAAAAAACCGGAGAAAGGTGAGGGATGTAGTAATTTTATTTATGTGGAAGGGTTTAGTGGTGGTTTTGATGGATTGGGATGTTTGGAAGAGAAATTGACAGATTCGGGTTTGGGAGTTGTGCGTTTGTGCTGTGGATGCTCGAATTGGTTTTTTATGCCGTTTGTTTAGTTTCTTGCCAAGTTTAGGAAGTGGTTGCTTCTTCGGTCAGGAGTTATGGTGTTGCTATTCTTTATTTTTTTTCATGGATATGTAATGTATTTGTTGAACATTTGAGTAGTTACTGTGGGGAATTTTTATTTGCAGTTTGCGTAATTATATTAGTCAATTCTCCCAAACCTTGAATATTTTGCCTAACTTCTAGAATCATTTGTTGTGAACGTAGTTGCATGTATATAGATATTATATGCCAGGGGATACACTGATATTATATTCATAATGATGCCTGTAGATTGATGCCTCCAAGTTTCAAAATTTTAAGTGATTTGTTTAGAGGTTCGGGTGAGCTAAAGGATTCTGATAATAACATAAAGGTAGAGGAGCAAATGTACATCATCAACTAGTACGTTCTATATATTACAAAAATGTTATTGCTAAATAGGCTTGTGTGCAATTAATAGATTAGGATTTCTTTTTTGTATTGTATTTAATGTCCTATTCAACTTCAATTAAACGTTGTTAACATTTGGGCTTACATATTTTTATTTTTTTGTAAGGTACGGTATGACTTCTAATTCCCTGGTAGCAGTAGATTATGGCGAAGAGTTGTTTGTAATGTCATCATTCCTACTGCTCTGTGCGGAACAATTCGGATTACAGAAAGTTCCTCGGAATTTAGTGCACACTGCCCCCATTCACCGGCGCTCATATTATAGTGGACCTGATGTCCGAACATTATAGGATTTGTTATGATGCTTGTAGATTGTTGCCTCAAAGTTTCAAAAATCTATGTGAATTGTTTAGAGATTCGGGTAAGCTAAAGGTTTCAGATAACAACATAAGGGTAGAGGAGTAAATGTACATTTTCTTAAGAACTTTAGGTCACGGTGACAGTAATAGGTCGTTACAATCAAGATCGTAACATTTGGGGGAAACAATAAGTCGGTATTTTGATGAGGTAACTGATGTTTTGTTTGAGTGGGCATGTAATATGATCGAACCATATACAAGTCTAGCCACAACTCCCCAACACATAGTAGAAGGTTGTGGTGGGAAATATTTTCCGTACTTTAAAGACTATATTTGGGCTCTCGACGAGACACATGTAGAAGCATTTGTTCCCATCGACATGCAAATTCTTTATCGATCTGGTAGGGACCCGGAAAGGTGCACTCAAAATGTTCTAGCGGTTTTTTGACTTCAATGTGAGGTTTACTTTTGTTTCCGTGGGATGGGAGGGGTGTGCTCAACAATGCCTTAGCAAACAAAGCAAATAACTTCCCTAGTTTCCCGGGTTAGTCCCGATCCTAATAATTATTTCAAATCTCATTTTATTATAAAAAAATGTATAGCCCATTAACCAAAACATATGGTAGTTGTTCCAGACAAGTATTACCTCGTCGATGCCGGATACCTGAATCGAGAAGGTTTCTCGACTCCTTATAGAAACACAAGGTACCATGTCCCCCAGTTTCGAGCACGTGGGCCTAAGGGGAAGAAGGAGTTGTTTAAGTACTTGATTCATCGTTGAGGAATATAATTGAACGAGCATTCGGTGTGTTAAGAAAAGGTGGACAATTTTAAAAAAGATGTCATCTTTCCCTATGCGCAAACAAGTGAAGTTGGTCATTTGTACAATGGGTCTGCATAATTACATTATCGAACAACGATTGACCGATGAAATTATATTGGAATTCCAAACACAACAAGTAGTTGGTGACCCCGAAAATGAGGAAGTTCGGTTGGGAATGGATGGTCAACTTGATGAAACAACCATGTTCATTAGAAGAGATTCAATTTGTGATTTGATAGCTGAAAGTAGAGGTTTGGAATGACATTTGTTGTATTTTTGGTAGTGTTAAGTTGTAAAAATTGTAACAACTTTGACCATTTTGATGTCTATAATATATGTGCAATTTTAAATTACATTCTTTTGTATTTTATTGTTGTGTTCAATCAACACAGGATGGATGCTCCTTCTGATGTTCATATTGTCGAGTCTTTCGATTTAGACGACCCCATGTTCCACAACACACCATTCCCCAACAATCCACAGACCATAGTGCCCATTATTAGCCAAAACAACTTGCTTAACCACTCCCGATTCAGACCACCTAGGTTTTTAGACTATAGACCGGTATGACCCCCCCCCCCCCTCTTTGCCAAAATTGAATCTCAGTTTAGTGGTCCATTTCCATTTCAAACCAAACAATTTAGGTTTGCTGCAATGGTTACGATCCTAGCCATCCATCACCGTCCACAAGCTTTGGCTTATACCCTCCATGACTAATCACTACCCCTTGCACCGGCATAGTTACCTCGTTGGTGGTGGAGACCGGCCTTTCTTCAAAAAAAGAGGAAAATGTGGTAATCGATTAACACATGCTATGTGGACCAATAAACTTCACCATAAGACCTTCCTTAGGATTTGTACATAACTTGTTCGGTTGGGTAACCGACCGAGTGGATCGTTAGATAAGACGAGGTATGAAAATTTAATTACAGAATTTGCCAAACAAACGGGCTTGTCATACACAAAAGAACAATTTAAGAAGCATTGGAACAAAACAAGAACAAAATGGCAAGGTTGGAGCACTTTACACTCGATGACCGGTACCAGTTGGAATGATGAACGAGGCACGTACACCTTAGATGATGACCGTTGGATAGATTTCCTCAAGGTATTAAATTTAATTTGAAATAACAGAAATACCTATGTTATAATTTCATCTAATTTGATTGTATGTTTTTTCAGGCCCATCCTCAATGCGAAGGGTTGAGGTCTAAAGGCCTACAATTCCCTAATTTGTGCGATGGGTTGTTCGACAAAGTAACACCCACATGAAGGTTTAATTGTGTTGCTAACAACAAAGTCTTGTCATCCTCCTTTCTAGGGGATAGCTACTCCAATGACTGTAGACCGGAGTTTGATGATGTCGTCGGTCCCCAACAAATGGCTACTGAAAAATCTCAGCCGTGCCTAGTGGAGGACAATGATGCTCCTATTTCAAAGAAGCGAAGAAGACGAAGGTCAATCAACAAAGACTCAAGCAATGATGATTTTAGCTCCACCCCTAGTAGCATACGTCAATTGGCGGAACACCGTTAACGATCAGAAGTGGATGCTGAGTATAGGTCACGCCTGCTTAGCTGTAGACGTCAAGAAGATGGGCCTACTTTTGAGCATTACACGACATTGTTGATAGACACAGGGATGTCGTCTGCAAGCAGAGTTTTCTTGCACATCATGAATCTTTTCAAGAAAAAAATGAATAGGAAGGTCATCGCGAACATACTGGATAAAGCAGGCAGACTTGCTTGGATGGAAATGGAGTACAAAGAGCGGTTTCCTAATCAGAGTGTGTAGCAAACGTTATTTTATTAGATTCCCTTTATTTTGTGTGTCGGAGATGATGTTGTAACAGACTTGTCATCAGTAGCTTATGTTTAAATGTGTGTGGTATTGCTTGGACTATCAAAAAAATTCAGAAAAAAATATTGTAATAAACCTCAAATAATTGTGTGTATATGTCTCCTGGTTTTTAATCAGGTGGCTTTGTTTTTTGAGTTTAACAACATGGTTGAATTATTTGTGTGATCTACTTTTTTTGAAGAACCAAGGAAAGTGGTTGCTGCAATTATTTGGTGACAATGCAATAACAGTTTGTTTTATCCCGCAAAGAAGTGTAACTCAGATCCAATTTATATAACTATTAGACCAAAATTGATATTGGGTCTACCATGTCGGATGTCATTTATATCCGACGTGATAATGGATCTACCACGTCGGATATGAAGGCAATTCGACGTTGTAGATCAAATATGAATTTTGGTTTATGTTTGTTTTTTTCAGATTCAAACCCCCTGCACAGAGTGTAACTCACATCCAATTTATATAATTGTTCGACCAAAATTGATATTGGGTCTACCACGTCGGATATGAAGGAAATCCGACGTGGTAGACCACAATCAATTTTGGGTTCTTTTTGTTTTGTTTCAGATTCAACCCCCCTGCACAGAAGTGTGACTCACATCCAATTTGCATAACTATTCGACCAAAATTGATATTGGGTCTACCACGTCGGATGTCATTTATATCCGACGTGATAATGGGTCTACCACGTCGGATATGAAGGCAATCCGACGTTGTACATCAAATATCAATTTTGGTTTTTGTTTTTTTCCAGATTAAAATCCCCTGCACAGAGTGTAACTCACATCCAATTTATATAACTGTTCGACCAAAATTGATATTGGGTCTACCACATCGGATATGAAGGAAATCCAACGTGGTAGACCACAATAAATTTTGGGTTCTTTTTGTTTTGGTTCAGATTCAAACCCCCTCCAGAGAAATGTAACTTACATCCAATTTATATAACTGTTCAACCAAAATTGATATTATGTCTACCACGTCGGATATGAAGGAAATCTGACATTGTAGACAAAATATCAATTTCAGTTTCTATTTGTTTTGTTTCAGATAAATCCACAATTAACTAAAGTTGTCCAAATACATAAATTAATATTTTGACTAACATAAACTCTTTCAGAGTTCCAACTCCAATCCCTCATGAGGCCTACACTTAAGGCAATTCATTTGTCATCATGTTCATGCTTCTAAAACTAATGTTAAGCCACTTGTTTGATTAAAAAGAACACAAACTATGAACCAAAAGCTAAAAATGCACCAAATTCTACAGAAGGAAAATCAAAAGGCAATAAACAAATCAACTCCAATAACTCGCAACTAGACCACCCAACGCGATCAGAAGAGCAACATACATTTATTCATCATTAACATGATGCATATCCTACCCAACAAAAAAGACAGCTCAATATAAATATCACAAACACTATATCATCACATATTGGAAATTCGTTAATCGTCGAGGGAGCCTTTGATTATATTAGAGAAGCAAAAATTTTAAACATGGAAAACAAACAAAAGTGAACCTAATTCCTAAACAAACGCAAGCTCACACACTTCATCACAACAGTAGTTAACCGTGTCGACAACCGCAACATCCGACCACCCCACATTCCCACCAAAAAACAAAATGGGTGGGATAAGGCTCCCCTCAACATATCCTACACACCTCAAATGAGGAGTACAAGGAGGAGTACCAGAATGACTACCAACACGAAGAGGGAGACGGTCCACAGTGGCACACGGGTAGGAGCATGAAGGTGGCGGAGCATAGCAACTTCGTCCTCTAGAGCCTCCAGTCGTCGGGCAACTTCTAGAATTGGGTTCGGTAGCTGAATGTGACAGGCATCGAACACCGCAAGACGAGATGCATGGAAGACCTCTGTTCCATCAACGCGGAACAACATTTGGTCGACCCAGCGGAAGTAGCCGCATATATGTGCCAGTTGATGGGAAATGACAACTTAGGGATAAAGCCCAAAATCACAAACCAAAAAATTGTACACACCGAAAGGGATACTCACGTTGTCGGAGCCACAACTATAGAAGACCCTACGTGGGGTCTTCAACGTGCGTGAGGTGCCATGATAAAGGGGAACTCCACAAATGCAAGTCGGTCGCCGGAACATAATTGATTATGCAGTGCTCAAAGCCGACGACATACGATGTGGAGGGCAAATGATGACGAAAAGGTCTCGGTCCTGTGGTGAGGTAGGGAGGACAAATTTGGGGAGGTGGGGATGGTTGCCTCACGCCTTAAGAAGGGCATCATCGGGCATTTGTGGGAAAGAAACTTGTCAACAGGAGTTGTGTTACCAAATGCAAGGGTTTCTTGGTGACGGAAGACAAGTGAGGTGATGGTGAAACAAGTCAGGGTTGAATACAAAAACCACCTACAGTTGTGTTACCAAACGGGATGGCACAGAAGTGAAACTCACGTCCAATTTATATAACTGTTCGACCAAAATTGATATTGGGTCTACTGTAATAACCTGAATATAAAACACCTTAATTAACTAAACTAAACCTAATTAACCCTTAATTAAACCATGAACAGTGAAGCATGTGGTGGAGTTGAAGATAAGAATTGGGTTTTACTATAAATAGGAGGGTAAGGGTTATCTGAAACGTTTTTCTTCTTCCTCAAGTTAATCAGAGCGTGAGAGAGGTGAATTCGGAGAAGAAGAAGAAGAAGAAGGAGAAGAAGAGAAGGAGAGGAAGTGAAGGAGAAGAGTTGGGTTAGGCTTGCCAAAGCTTGGGAAGCTTCCACAAACGTCAAAAAGGTATGCCAAATATTCAATATAACTAACTTAAGCTTTGTGAGTGTTGGGGATCGACGTTGGTGTCGAATTCCCCGTCGGATTGCAACCAATTCAGAGGTTGAAGACGACGATCGGTCGACTGGTGCCAGTGGGCAGTCGACCGATCCTATTATTATATTGATTTGCACCCGCAAACGGTCGAACGATGTCTATGGACGGTCGACCGTTATGCCAGATTTGTGCGGGAAAAAGGGTTGATGTTGTTATCGGTCGAACGGGTCCACTTAGCCGGTCGACCGAAAAATAATGAGAATAGGTCGGTTGGGGACTTTGACTTATTAAACGGTCCAACGTCCTTAACCTTGTTCGACCGATCTATTTGATGCTAAGTCGGTTGGGAGCGTTGACCATCAAAACGGTCGACCGCTCTTTAACTTTCGGTCGACCGACTGAGCATTTTAATTAAGAAGTAGAGTGCCTGTGATTTTCGGTCGAACTGTATAGCAGTTCCGGTCGACCGAATACCACTTAGGCAAAATGCTGAAATCCCTGTTATCGGTTGAACGGCCCCTTGGTTCGACCGATCGGATATATATATTATATAAAATTGGTATAGCGTAGACCATCCAAACGGTCGACCGCTAGATGACTTTGGTTCGACCGATTGGTCGGTAATTCGGTTGGCGTGGTTCGACCGATACACTTGTTTGTACAAAACCGAGTACTGTTTGGAGGACCGGTCGACCGGTGTGCTTGTAGCGGTCGATCGATCTGCCGCAGGTTGGTGGATTTATCCATACGCGATCCGTTGAGTATGGGTCGACTACCGGCTCTGAGGCGACGGTCGATTACCGGCCTTGGGAGCGACAGATTTCACCTTCGACGAGGGCGTATTATTGTATTACTGTTGCCTCTCTTACCGAGCGGGGTGTGAGGGATGTGTGCCGTAAACCTTGGGCAATTTGCGAGGGTTTAGCGGTAGGCCGAGGATGTTCCGGCAGGGTGCGCGTCTGGCGGCTCTTGCGGGAGCAGCGGCCGTCGTCTGACCCGAGTTGTGTATTCAGCGGGCTGACTTGCTCCTGGGGTGGCGGCGTAGTGCCAGGGTTCCTTTCTGCACGTTTGGGGAGTAGTGGTGCCGACTGACCCTTGTGAGGTAGCGGTGGACTGACTTGACCCTCGTGGCAGGAGTGGTTCAGTACCGCGGAGGCGGAGAGGGCATTATTGTGGGCCCGAGGTGGATGATCATGTGCATTGCATTGCATTGTCTTTAATTCCTTTTTGTATTTTAGGAGGTTTGGTATACGGGGTTCCTGCCGGGAACTGAGGGATGTTTGTTTGCTTGCATTTCAGGTAGCGAGTAGCATTAGAGTCAGGTGGTGACCGAGGAGGGTGCCCCCGGGATCTGATCCTGTAGTTTATCTTCTTCTTTTGAGGTGATTACATGTTGTATAGCTTTTGTTTGTAATCACAGCCAGTCTGTATATTTGACTTCCACGTGGATCTTTTATATTATATATATGTTGGTTTGTTTCCCGTGACGTGCCCCTTGTTGACCGTTGACGGTCTTTATTATTGTTTAAATTTTCCGCTGTTTTTTGGGGACGTTACAATTCGGTATCAGAACGTTGATTCCAGCGTACTTGTCCAAAGAAACCACCTTCGAGTTAGGAAGTAGGTCATAGAGGGTCATGCATGCATATTTTATATTGATGATTGTCTTGTTTCCTTTGGCAGATGCCTCCTAGACGGGGAAGGCCGTCACTCATACTCGCGGTGAGAGTGAGACTGCGAGGGATGAGGCTTGGGAGGAGGAGCGTCAGACGTTGTTCGATACGGTCGGACGTCTGACTGAGATGTTACAGCAGCAGTCAGCACAGACTGGGCAGACGGGGACTGGCGCTATGCATGACCGGTTTATGCGCCAGCATCTGCCTACCTTTCTGGGGCAGTATGATGCAGAGGCTGCGGAGGAGTGGATCTTCACGATGCAGAAGATCTTCGGTGCTATTGGTTGTCCTCCGGAGGCGAGAGTGGGCCTGGCTACTTATGTGTTGGGCGGTGCTGTGTCCAACTGGTGGAGGTCCACATCTGCAGTGGTGTTTGCGGACAGAGACGATATAGCTTGGGAGGAGTTCGTTGGCGAGTTCAACGAGCAGTACTTTCCGCAGAATGTGCAGGATGCAAAGAGGGAGGAGTTTCTGAGTCTTCAGCAGGGGGACATGACCCTGGCAGGCTACATCGGGAAGTTCAACGCCCTTGAGCGTTACTGTCCCGAGATGTATATCACACAGGAGCAGAGAGCTGGGAAGTTCGTCCGAGGGCTCCGGAAGCAGTTGAGGACGAAGGTGCTGACGCGTATGCCGAGCACGTTAGCCGAGGCCGTGAAGAGTGCCACTGTTCTTGATCGTGACTACAGAGAGAACTACCCGGATGAGAGGAGGCCATCGGGTAGGTTCTCTGGGCGGCCAGGAGGTCAGACTGGGAGGAATCCGGGCAAGAGGCCCCGATTTGAGGGAGCAGGAGCTGCAGTACCACGACCTGAGCCTTCTGGTACTTGTGGGAGGTTTCACTCTGGGCAGTGTTTCACCACCGGAGCTTGTCATGGTTGTGGCCAGCTGAGCCACTTTATTAGGAGCTGTCCGAGCTGAGGAGCGGGGCCGAGCAGACCACCGGGATTACCAGCACCAGGCAGAGGTGGAGGCGGAGGTAGACCACCTTTCAGACCACAGCAGGGGCAGCGCACTGGCAGAGTTTACACCATCCAGGCAGAGGAGGCTAGGGATGGAGGCGCTGTAGTGGATGGTACGCTTCTTGTCGTTGGTTCTGTAGCTAGGGTGCTCTTTGATTGTGGCGCGACACACTCGTTCATCTCAGAGCGATTTGCGGGAGTGTTGGGTTGTACCCTTGCGATGTTTACTGCCACTTTGGAGGTCAGCACACCCCTGGGTCTGGTGGGCACTGTGGGGAGATTTGTCCCCGGCGCCACGGTTGTTTCGGGAGATCAGGAGTTTCCGGCAGACCTTGTCTTGCTACCGATGGAGGACTTTGATGTCATACTTGGGATGGATTGGCTGTCCCAATATGATGTTCGAGTCTTGTGCCGTGAGAAGAAGATTTTGATCCTGAGGAAGGGTTTGCCTGATATTCTGATTAGAGGGATCAGAAGTAGAGGAGGTCGCATTATTGTATTAGCCGTGAGAGCTCAGAGGCTGTTACAGCAGGGTTGTGCAGCATTTTTAGCGACACTTGTGGTTGCGGAGGCAGAGTCTCAGAGGTTAGAGGACATTGAGGTGGTGCAGGAGTTCGTGGATGTTTTTCCAGCGGAGATTCCAGGTTTACCACCACACCGGGAGTTGGAGTTCGACATTGAGTTGGTAGCAGGCACTACACCACAGTCGAAGGATCCATACCGGATGGCACCTGCTGAGTTGACAGAGTTGAAGAAGCAGTTGCAGGAGTTGATGGACTCTGGATTTATCAGACCAAGCGTCTCGCCTTGGGGTGCACCGGTTTTGTTTGTGAAGAAGAAGGACGGATCATTGAGGATGTGCATAGACTACAGGATGCTGAACCAGGTGACGGTGAAGAATAGGTATCCCTTACCTAGGATCGAGGACCTCTTTGACCAGCTGCAGTCAGCGAAGGTTTTCTCGAAGATTGACCTGCGTTTAGGATATCACCAGTTGAGGATCCGAGATGAGGACATCCAGAAGACAGCTTTCCGGACGAGATATGGACACTACGAGTTCTTGGTGATGCCATTTGGACTGACGAATGCTCCAGCAGCGTTCATGGATCTGATGCACCGGACATTCAGGCAGTATATTGATATATTTGTGATTGTCTTCATGGATGACATTTTGATCTATTCACCAGATGTGGAGCAGCACAGAGAGCATCTGAGGATTGTACTCAGCATCTTCAGGGCTCAGCAATTATATGCTAAGTTCTCAAAGTGCGAGTTTTGGTTGGACAGGGTGGCATTCCTCGGGCACATTGTATCGGCAGAGGGGATATCAGTGGATCCGGTGAAGGTAGAGGCAGTGACACAGTGGAGGACCCCTACGAGCGTGACGGTGATTAGGAACTTTGTTGGACTGGCGGGTTACTACAGTCGCTTCATCAAGGACTTCTCGAGATTGGCAGCACCACTGACGACTCTGATGCAGAAGGGAGTCACATTTGTATGGTCACAGAAGTGCGAGGACAGCTTTCAGGAGCTGAAGAGACTGTTGACCACAACACCAGTTTTGTCATTGCCGAGTGGCACAGGTGGATTCGTGATTTATAGCGACGCTTCAGGTGTTGTCTTAGGATGTGTACTTATGCAGCATGGGAGGGTGATCGCGTACGCATCCAGACAGCTGAAGTTCCATGAGAGGAATTACCCGACACATGATTTGGAGTTAGCAGCAGTGGTTCACGCACTGAAGACCTGGAGACACTATCTTTATGGCGAGCAGTTTGAGGTGTTTACAGATCATCAGAGTCTGAAGTACCTGTTCTCGTAGAAGGAGCTGAACATGAGGCAGCGCAGATGGCTTGAGTTCATTAAGGACTATGATTTTACTATCTCTTATCATCCGGGGAAGGCGAACACAGTTGCAGACGCTTTGAGCCGGAAGGTGGAGGTATCAGTAGCAGGCCTATGCATTAAGGAGTGGCGACTACTGGAGTCTTTTGCAGAGTGGAGACCATTTGCAGATAGCTCTGAGGGTGCAGTGATTGCAGGATTGAGAGTAGAGCCTCAGACAGTATCGGCAGTGATTCATGCTCAGACTACAGATGAGGAGTTGAGCAGTTTACTACAGTTAGCGGCTAGAGATGGGTCAGACTTCAGAGTTTGAGTGGATGGAGGTCTGAGATTCAGAGACCGTATCTGGGTGCCGAGGACAGAGGACCTGAGACATCATATCATGGAGGAGGCACACAGATCGAGATATTCCATTCATCCAGGGAGCACCAAGATGTACAAAGATATGCAGCGGAACTTCTGGTGGCGAGGTATGAAGAAGGACATTGTAGACTTTGTGTCGAGGTGTTTGGTCTGTCAGCAGGTGAAGATCGAGCACCAGAGACCAGCAGGGCAGATGCAGAGGATTGAGTTGTCCGAGTGGAAGTGGGAGCACGTGACGATGGATTTTGTTACGGGGCTACCGAAGACACGGAGATTCCACGACGCGATTTGGGTTATAGTCGATCGACTGACCAAGTCGGCGCATTTCTTAGCTATTAAGACCACCCTTGCTCTGGATGGTCTAGCTAAGTTATATATTGAGGAGATTGTCAGACTTCATGGTGTACCAGTCAGTATCCTAGTTTCCTGGTTTTTGTGGTCTGACCTATGGGAGGATCTAAACTAAGTTGGCAGTGATATTAAGAGCTTAATATCACAAGCTATAAGCGGTATCTAGCTACACATTATAGCTCCCAATTAGTTAGATGTCTTAATTCCACTTGAACCAAAACCCGATCCATTTAGTGATGGAGTGCACCACTTGTGTCCGTCCCTTTCCTCATGATATTAAGAACACACACAAAGTAGTATTGTGTCATCTTTGTATTAGTATTCATTTCTTGATCTCTTTAAGCTAGTTATAAATATGTGACTTAACTCAAATCACATTGTGCACATTATAACTTTGCTTTATCAAGGGGCCCACTAATATCATCACTCAATTAAGAGGGGCAATGATAATCTTTTGACTAACTATCTTCTCCAACAAAAGTCATACTTAACCAACCAATGCCTTTACACTACACTTATCGATAGCTCAAGACATTAACGTAATCAAGTATTTCTTAAGTGATCGGATATAAGTCTCATATCAAAGGACCAAGCACACAGTAAAATATTAATGACACAGAAACACATTTCTATAATATTTTACTTATTAGGTCTATTCAGTATACAAAAGTAATATTTTCCTCTTTTGCGTACTCGTGTTGTCACTCACTTGTAGAGCTACAATGATCTATGACCAACACGACAATCTTTACTTCGTAATAAATGTCCCATGTTTATTACCATGATTGCGAATATCTTTTGTTTTATGCAAACCAATATCTTTTAGAGCTCTACGGTTAAGGACCAAGAGCCTCTTCCTTAACACATCTAAAAGACGAATAACATAAACAAGGAACAAAATGATTTTTCATTCAATTCATAATAATTGACATTTAAAAGTAAAACTTTTAGAACACATTCCCTTCAATCTCCCACTTGTTATTAAAGTTTTCTTTCACATACATTCCCAATGTATAAAACAATAATAAACAGGGTAAACCCCATTACATATCAATCATCAAGCCAATCTACATGGTTCCTCAATCCCATGGACTCGAAATGCATTTCGCCCTTGGCTTGGGATAATGGTTTTGTGAATGGATCAGCTGTGTTGCTGTTGGTGTCCACCATAAAAGATTTATTTTGCCTTCGTCGATGAGGTCACATGTCACGAAGTACTTACGATCCATGTACTTCACTTTGTGGTGTGATCTAGGATCCTTGATTTGCGAGATAGATGCACTATTATCGCAAAATAGCTCAATGGGTCCCTCGCTTGAGGGAACTACTCCAAGCTCTTCAAGGAACTTCTTAATCCACACTCCTTCCTTGCTCGCTTCAGCGACAGCCATTACTTCGGAAGCAGTGGCTGAGTCGGCCGTAGTGCTTTAATTCCAACTACGCCAACTCACAGCTCCACCATTCAGAAGAAAGACATATCCTGATTGCGACCTTCTATCGTCTGGATCACTCATAAAACACGCATCCGAGTAACCCTCGGCTATCAACTCCTTCTGTCCTCCATAAACAAGAATCTTATCCTTAGTCCGGTTAAGGTACATCAGGATATTCTTGACCGCAGTCCAATGCTCAGGACCTGCGTTGGATTGGTGACGACTTGTCACGCTTAGAGCATACGAGACAGCAAGTCTTGTGCAAGTCATCGCGTACATGATCGACCCAATTGCTGAAGCATAAGGGACATCCTTCATGTACTCTAAGTCATTACGTGATTGTGCACGTTGAGACTTCTTGAGTTGCACACCCATACTCATTGGCACACTGCCCTTTTTGGAGTTGTTCATCTTGAACATTTCCAAGACCTTGTCAATCTATGCACGTTGACTGAGGCCAATGAGTCTACGGGATCTATCTTGATATATCTTGATTCCCAAGATGTATTGAGCCTCACCCATATCTTTCATTGAAAATGCAGATTTCAATGAACTTCTCGTTTGCTCAAGCAAAGGAATATGATTACCCATGAGCAATATGTCATCGACATATAAGATTAGGAATACTACATGGCTCCCACTAACCTTTTTGTATATACAAGGTTCTTCCTTACTTTGAATGAAGTGAAGCTTCATCACTTCCTCGTCAAAGCGTTTGTTCCAACTCCTTGATGCTTGCTTCAATCCATAAATGGATCTTTGAAGCTTGCATACTTTCTCGCTATTCTTTGGATCTTCAAAACCTCGAGGTTGTACCATGTACACATCCTCTTCCAAGTTCCCATTAAGGAACGCCGTTTTGATATCCATTTGCCATAATTCATAATCATGAAATGCAACAATAACGAGCATTATCCGAATAGACTCGAACATGGCAACTCGTGAAAAAGTTTCATCATAGTCAATTCCTTGAACTTGAGTGAAAGCCTTCGCCACAAGCCTCGCTTTGTAGTTTGTCAAGTTCCCATCCACGTCCATCTTGCTCTTGAAAACCCATTTATTTTGAATGGCCTTTTTCCTTTGAGGAAGGTGAACCAAGCTCCATACTTGGTTATCATACATGGATTCTATTTCGGATTCCATGGCCTTAAGCCATAGTTTGGAGTCTTCCCTTTCCATTGCTTCTTGGAAGGTCAAGGGATCATTGGTAGTACCATGATTTCATGAAGTCCCAGATACAAGTCGGGTTTCTTCCTTTCCCTTGTTGACCTTCTTAGTTCTTTTGGTTCTTCTCGTGTCTCTTGAACTTCTTCCACAACTTCTTGAGGAGTGCGTTCACGTTCAACTCTTGAATGTACACTAGGTGGGGATGATTGAGATTCTCTCACAATTTCTTGCTAGGGTCTCTCACTCACGCTCCCACTAACCAAAAGAACCTCGGTTGTGCCTTCATGATCTTGAATGTCATCATTCATGTCATGATCTTGTAGAGTATCTTGAGTTTCCTAAAGCACAACCCTACTCCCACTACTTTTTACTCTTTCCAGAAATTCCTTTTCCAGAAATATGGCATCCCTCTCTACAATCACCCGATTGGAGGTGATATGCCAAAAGTAGTATCCTCTTGTCTCACGAGGATAACCTATAAAGATGCACTTATCCGCTTTTGGTTGAAGTTTGGTCGACATCAATTTCTTGACGTAAGCCTCACAACCCCAAATCTTGAGAAAATTGAGCTTGGGTGTTTTACCACTCCATATCTCATAAGGAGTTTTCTCCACGGATTTGGATGGAACATTATTTAGTGTGTAAGCCCCAGTTTGTAGTGCATAACTCCAAAAGTCAAGAGGTAATTCCGCATGACTCATCATTGACCAAACCATGTCGAGCAATGTCCTATTCTTCCTTTAGGATACCCCATTCCACTGAGGTGTACCGGGAGGGAGGGGTAAGTTGAGGTACAATACCGAACTCCTTTAGGTATGAGTCAAATTCTGCACTTAAGTACTCACCTCCACGATCCGTTCGTAGAGACTTGATTTTCTTGTCGAGTTGATTCTCTACTTCATTCTTGAATTCTTTGAACTTTTCAAAGGACTCACTTTTGTTTGTCATTAGATAAACATAGCCATAACGACTATAATAATCAATGAACGTAATGAAGTACCTGAAACCATCTCGTGCACTAGTACTCATTGGACCACATACATCGGAATGTATCAAATCCAACAAGCCACTCTCCCTTGGACCTTTCTTCTTGGGCTTTTTGGTCATTTTCCCATTATACATGGTTGGCACGTCTCTAATGATTTAAAATCAAGTAGACCAAGAAGGTTAGCTTCTTGTAATTTCTTGATGCGCTTTTCATTTATGTGACCAAGACGATAGTGCCACAAGAGAGTATCATTCTCGTGAGTGGTCTTAAGTCTTTTGTTATTGATATTAAAGATTTGTTTATTATTCAATTCAAGCAAATAGAGACCATTCCTTATGAATGCACTTGCATAGAAAACACCATTCTTCGATATAGACAAGCAAGAATTTGAAATCTTTATATTAAAATTATCCATATCTAAACATGATACAGAAATAATGTTCTTGCTAATCGAAGGCACATAATAAACATTCTTCAGACATAAATTTAAACCACTACATAATTGAAGCACCACAGAACCTTGTGCAACCGCAGAAACGTTTGCACCATTTCCGACCTTCAATTCTACCTCGTTCCTCACGAGTTCCTTCGTATCCACGAGTAGCTGCACATTAGAAACTATGTGAGCACAAGATCCGGTATCAATTACCCAATCCTGGACAGAGGTGGCTAAATTTATTTCAATAACAAATATACCTTTGGCCTTTTTGGGGCGCCGACGTTCAATCACTCCGTTGTCAAGGTCTTCCTTGTACTTGGGGTAATTTGGCCGGAGGTGTTCTGTTTCACAGCAGTGAAAGCACTCCGTATTGGGAGTTGGAGATTTCTGAGATTTCCCCCTCGAGGCACTCTTTTGAGCACCTCCTACTCCCTTGCTCTTGATTGAAACACTTTTGGTAGATTTGCCCTTTCCTTTACCAATCTTGTGGCTCCTCCCATGGACGGCAAGGACTTGCTTGTCCCTACCCTTGCCCATGTCAACTTCAGAAGTTTTGAGAGCGTTGTGCAGCTCCTCCAGACTCACCCCTTTTTCACGCACGTGATAGTGCATCACAAAGTCCTTAAAGGACGGGACTAGAGAGCCAAGAATCATATCTTCAGCAATGTCCTCGGGCATTGGTGAAGAGAGCTTTGCCAACTTCTCAAGGTACCCTTGCATCGTGAGAAAATGCATTGTGAGTGCGATGGTGGTCTTATAGCACTCCTTTCGGGCACTATCCATGAACATCTTATAAAGAGCCTCCATGGTCTTCTTGGGTTTTGAATCCAAGTATTTCGCTTGAAGCGAGTCACCCATGGATGCTAGCATGAGACCGTGAACTTGGTTCTCTTGGTCTTCCCACTTGGCTTTAGCCTCTTTCTCTTCATCGGTTAATCTCTCATTCCATTTTGGGATTGGACCTTCCAAAATGTGAGATAGTTTCTCAAACTTGAACACGATGTTGAGTTTGAGTTGCCAACTAATGAAGTTTGAGCCATCATTTGCTAAAGGGTATTTTTCTATCATGGATCATACGATAGGTTGGATGTTCGACATTTTTCTAAAAAATAAATCATACAGGTTTTAATACCAATTTTATGTTTTAAAACACATACATATATATTGAATATAAATGTAAATACTGCAAATAAAATTTTGTCCATAAATGCAGCAATCCAAGATCCCATCAATTGTAATATAGACTAGCTAAGGGCTATCAAATACATCACAATATCAAGGTAAGAAATAAACTCTTTCTAATCACAACCTTTTTGAATTTTAGCACCTTCAAACTCTTGTGATTCTTGTCGTTTAAATTATGAGGGAATATGACCTATCCTCGTAAGAAAAACTTTTTCCCAAAACCGAGCGAGGGCTCTAGGTAATGTTAAGAAAACTTATTTTCATTTGATACGAGATACGTTTATCCATTGTATTCACAACTAAACATACTTGGGGTTCACTAGGGTGAAACACACCTCATATATTTAATTGTGGCACAACACTAGACAACCATTATATCTCCCACTATTCCCAAAGATGGAGGGAAATATCTCCCGCTAAGGGCGAGCAGAGTATCCCTCGATCAATGGCTGCTAGTGGATGAAATAAGAAGGAAAATTACTCTTAATTTTTGTTGGACAGTTTCATATATTAACATGTGATTCAGAATTTTAGGTTATCATGCATATTATTTTTCATACACATCCTAACATTCAACACATTCATCACATGCATAGCAAGATTATAAAAACAGAAATTAAACCATTCACACAATCCACATCGTGTGAGTTTATATGTTCCCTTAGATCCTTGATCCTCGATCCCTGATCTTTGATCCTCGATCGATGCGCTACAGCGGCGACTTCCTCTTGCACCGGAGATGTAGATTTTACAGAAAATAAACATGCTCCTCACATTCGATAAAAACCGACTAGTGCAAGTCCTATGTAAAATCCTCTCATATGCAAATGCAATTATCGAAAAGACAGAAAGAGAGAATTTTGGCTTTACATATAAATAAGCCCCTGTATAATAATAATTACATACATTCACATTCATAGTTGCTGATTTGGAACATATAAACTCACAATTCCTGCAAAAGACAAATCGAGCATCCATGCACGCAATATCGCTATAAACTATGCAATCTAGTTTATCAATCATCAAGAATCCTAAACAATTCTTTGAAAAAAAATTTGAAATCCATTAAAAATGTTTTTCATCCATCCATAGTTCAAAAATAATTTTGAACCGCTGTCCATCCAATTTCCAATGGAAAGATGAACCGCAGTTTTTCGGTTTTGTTGATTCTCTTACAAAATAATCATTTCTTAATAAAACGAAATTATTGTAAGTTAGACTAATGTCTAAATCTTAATTCTAATAATTACATGGCATGTTTTAAAACACTTAAAACATTTAAAACGAATTACTATAGAGAATTATATCAACAAAACATTCATAGACCGAAAAACCGGTAAACCGAATTGTTTAAATCCTATATGGTAAACTAAATTCGTTTACAACCTTAAATCATAAGAAAATTGAACCTGACTCTGATACCACTGTAGGATTTCATGTTTAATTGTGCATATATATTTTTCGAAACTTTATGCATAATAAGGATCAATTACAATTTTCTACGATTTATTTCATGCATGCATCAGTTTGTTTGAATAACTAGTTTCAAAAACTTATTAAAACAAACACAAGGGACTCCGAAATTCATACCTAGAAGTTCTCTAAAACTTCTTGATGTTCCAGAGAGGTTGAGGAAGACGATCGTCGCTTCTCGTTGCGCCGGATTCCTCCGAGTGTTCACCGAAACCCTAAACAAGGTTGGAAAGAAAGGAGCTAGCCAATCAATCTCCAAACTAGCTTAGAATCTAGCTACAAACCCCTTCCTTAGTCTCTGAGACTTCTCCTTCCAAAGACTTAGAATTTAAGAGAATTTTTGTGGCCTTTTGTGGTGAATTAGGAGAGAAAAGAATTAGCAAAACTTATATCCTAATTAGGGAGAATAAGGACCTATTTATAGGCTCCAATCTCAATCTCAATCATGGCTATTCTTAAGCCATGGTTTCTTGACATTTTCTCTCACAAACTAATTCCATAATGCATTACATGCATCCACAAAACGTTTGACCAAGTTTGGAGCTAATCCAACCATTGATCAAATTAATCTCTTAATTATCAAAGGCAGAAAATCGATCGCGGTTCGGTTTACCGAGTCACACTCTATTTATGGTATATGTTTAGTCCCATACCGAAGGATTATCCCGGATTAGAGTATTAGAGTGTATTTAGTCTATTTATGGTATATGTTTAGTCCCATACCGAAGGATTATCCCGGATTACATTTTTCTATGGCTATAAATAGAACTTTTCACCTTCTATTGTAATGACTCCATGCTTAGTGGTCATTCTCTCTACTTGAAGTGAATGCCTTGAAACAAGAAACTCAAGTGGGGAGATGCTACTGGTAGTGTGAGTGAAATCAACAAAGTTTTCCTTGTTTTGTTGCTTCTTTTATAATTCTTGCATGTTTAGCTTAATTGTCTTTTATTACATCTAGTAGGCTTAGTTAATATGTTTTCCTCTCTTAATGTAATAGTTAGTTTAATATTTAGTGAGTAAAACTACTCCCCTTTAGGGGGTGGAGATGATACTTATATATGCAATTAAGAATAGAAGAATGCTTTATTTTGAAATGTGTTGATTAATATGAATGTATGCTTGCTTGTTAGAATAGAATACTTCACTTGATGGGTTTTGCCACAAATCTTAAGACACCGCCCATGCTTGTTTAGTTTCTGAACTGTCCAGCTTGTGTTTATGAATGTTAATCAAATAGGTTAGTGATTGAATTTATGGGTTTTGCCATGATAAGTAGACACCTCCTATACATGAAAACACTACCTCCACTTGTGCCCATTGGAATGCGTTCTTACCTTCTTATTGTATATGTGTAATCATTCCACCCCCTAGGAGTCTTTCTCTTCCTGATTCCAGCTTTGTATTAAGTTTTTTTAGTTTTGTTCGAAGTAATCATTAGTCGCTTTCGTTTGCATTTTCTACTTAGTAGTTTAGTGTATCGTAGATTAGCAAAACAAAACTCTTCCCCCTTTTTGTTGCCACTTGATTTCTAGTAAACCAGAGATTGCTCCTCCCCGTGGATCGACCCGTATTTGCCACGTCTTCACCGACGTCGTGCACTTGCGGTAGTTTAAACGATTAAACAAGTTTTTGGCGCCGTTACCCAGGACGTGCCAATTCAGACTCTGGTTTGGACGATTCGGGTGGATTTCATTTTTGTGTTGTAGTTTTGTTTCTTGCAGGAGACTCACACTGGGAAGGGAAAGCATCTGGTGAAGTTTGGAGGCGATCTGAGACATCCAGACCGTCAATCAGCGGTCTGGTAATCTCATGTCACCTTGTAATTTCTTTGGAGTGTTTCCATAACTGATATAAAAATCTGGGACTCAATTTTGCATGTTCTGACTATGAGATTGCTCCCAGATTAATAATTAATCTCCCTTTAAGCAACTTAGACCTTAAAACCCAAAGCAAAAGATTAGGCATTCTTTCTTGTTTAGGTCATGCATCATGTACTCGACCTAGACACATAGATTGTCTTTTATTTTAGGCTTACTTTCAGTTGCTAAGTGCTGGCGTGAGGTACACATTTCCTACTCTCATTCATGCATTTCCTATGATCATGCATTAGTTACTAGGAAAAATGCATTGCAACAAGTGTGAGTTGAGCGTTTGTTTGGAGAGTTGATTGCTAGATCAAGACCCCAAAATGCTACTAAGGAGGGACTGTCCCATATAAGATAAGGTGGGGGATTTCATCACCTTTTCCTTTGCCCCAAAAACCACACTAATCAGTACCCTAATTTTAAAATCAAGTAGACATTGGCCCTAAGGATTTCGGGCGCATTAGGAGAGTGATCTGGTCCCGACCGTCATACCCTGATCGGCGTCACACACTCTGTCGATAGTAGGAGAGATGAGATCTCCGGATCTTGACTCACTTACTGGGCTTTGTGGTCATCGTCGTAGGGAGGTGAGGCATGTTGAGGCTGTGTGACCTCGCAGTTAGGCGTCGTCTAGCTGTAAGGACTTATAGCGACCTTAGGATTGTTTAAAACTTGTTTGCTTGTGTTCTTCTACCTGTACCCACCCACCGTAGCATAAAGACTTCGTCCCTTCTCTCCCGATTCATTCTCTCTCTTCTGTGTCCTCCCATCTTCTCCTCTACGCACATTCTTTATTTTGAAAAAAAAGGTTTTGGTTTGTGTGTGTGCACCTTTGTTCATGCTTGTGTGGGCACGAGACGAGAGTGGCCATTTGATAAGGCGTGTCGTCAACGCTGCTTCGGTAGTCGACTTTTCGATGCCTCCCTCCTCTCGTGTCGCACATAACCCAGTTTCAATGGCTGCTCATTACCGCGAGGAGGAGCAGTTGCAGGACCGACCTGCCCTACCTGTTCTACCTGTTCTTCCTGTTGTCGCTCCCATACCTCTCCGTGATCGATGGTACCCGAGCCGTACCGCTCTACCCTCATGCATCGTATTGCCAGAGGCGAAGGGGAACCACTTTGAGGTTATGCCTCAGTTTATTTCCATGCTCCCTCACTTCACTGGGAAGGGTGACCCCTATATCTTTCTCAGGGAATTTGAGGAGGTCTGTGCTATGTTCAAGTTGCAACAACTTAGCACATACTTCATCAATCATAGGCTTGTCCCCTTTGCACTGAAGGATGATGCCAAGAAGTGGTTGTACAGCAACCAGGCAAATGCCTTTATGACTTGGGACGATTTTCAGTCTGCATTCCTCAAGAAGTACTTTCCAAATCATCGGACTCAAAAACTGAGGAACGAAATGAATTCGTTTTATCAACATGAGATTGAATGATTTCATGCATAGTTAGATAGGTTCAAAGAGCTACTATCCTCAAGCCCTCACCATGGCATCGAGTTGTGGCGCCTGTGTTAGATTGTTTACGAGGGTCTTCACATCCCGTCCCGAACAATCCTTGAGTCCATGTGTCAAGGAGAGTTCTTAGGAAAGGATGAAATGGAGGCATGAGCTTTCCTAGAAGACCTTGCTGAGAAAACAATGCAATGGGAGAGTTTAAGGGAACCACCTGCATCATCTAGCATAGGAGAGAGGATCGCAAATGCAAACTCGACTAGATCGGGCACGCATGGTGGCCTTAATGTGCTGTATGGATTCGATTGAGCTCCAAAACCAGCATATTGTGTCACATGTGTCTGCATACGGTTCAGTTCCATGTCATTTATGTGGTAGGATAGGTCATATAGGGGGTGAGTGTGCATCCATTACTATTGGGATGGAACATGTCAATGCCATATATGATAGATCCAGGAATGACCCATATTCATCATCATATAACCCTGGATGGAGGAACCACCCTAATTTTTCATGGAACCATAACAATGGCCCAGGTGGTCCTTCAAGCATTTCTCGACCACCTAACCGACCACACCACCCTCCCATGCATTCACAGTCTCATCAGCCATCCCAAGGTCAAAGCAACAACCCACTAGGTTTCCCAAATTATAACAACTTTGAAACCCAGTTTAATTCACTTGAGAACTTATCTCGTGGACTTGAAAACTCTGTAAAAAACTTTATGTCGTCCACGAGTCAAGTCCTCACTTCGAATCAGCAGACCATCAATTGGCTCAGTCTGTACATGAGAGAGAGAGGGAGTATGCCTAGCCAACCTGTGGCTAACCCCCGTGCTCAACTTCACTCGAACATGCAAAATGCAAGTTCAAGACCACAGGAGGGGCAAGTGAACTACGTGGAAGAACCTGTGGACCTTGTCAATACCATTGTGACCCTGAGAAATGGGAAGCAGGTCAACAACCACGTTTCCTTGCCAGAAAATCCATCTGTGCAACCCCCTTGTGGGAATGATGGTGAGAAAGAGGCTGAGGGTGAGAGTAATACACCAACGCCTCCTTCTCCGGCTCCGCCTAAGACATACCTACCAAAAGCTCCTTATCCTAGTAGGTTGCCTGAGAAACAGAGTGACAGTGTGGATAAAATGTTGGAGATATTTAAGAAAGTGAATGTCAACATTCCTTTGTTAGACGTGATTCAACAAATACCTCCCTATGGAAAATTCCTGAAGGATCTTTGTACAACTAAGAGAAAAACCAACGTCCATACCTCCCTATGGAAAATTCCTGAGACCCAGGAAGTCCAACAATTTCATTTATCATTGGGGACTCTCGTATTAATAATGTCTTGCTAGATCTAGGGTTGGTGATTAAACTCTTACCAGCTTCTGTGTATCA
This sequence comes from Triglochin maritima, assembly GCA_963682175.1. Classification (NCBI taxonomy): domain Eukaryota; kingdom Viridiplantae; phylum Streptophyta; class Magnoliopsida; order Alismatales; family Juncaginaceae; genus Triglochin; species Triglochin maritima. The sequence continues at coordinate 27,045,476 of OY821771.1, read as the reverse complement.
ACGATTGAGCCTAGGCAAGCTCAAGCCTATGAAAACAACTTTGCAGTTGGCTGATCGTTTCGATCAAAGTCCCGTTGGGGGTCATTGAAGATGTCTTAATCAAGGTCGGTGATTTCATATTTCCTGTTGACTTCGTCATCCTTGAGACCGAACCAATCAAGACTACACACTCTTAGATTCCATTGATTTTGGGTAGACCTTTGTTGGCAACGTCAAATGCCTTGATCAATTGTCATACTGGTCTCATGAAATTGTCATTCGAGAACTTGACCGCGACGTTCCATGTGTTCAATATGTCTACGCAGCCGGTATCTTTTGAGGACCCCATGGAAGTTAATCTTATCCGGGACTTGGAAGAAGAAATAGAAGAAGAGTACCCCCTGATTCATGAAAATCTAAGTGCTTACATCATGGATGATTCCGATCATGAAGAGGACGGGGGCGAGTTAAGAAATGATGTGCATGTTGTTCAGTACATGCGATCTCCTCCTATTTTACATCTCAAGCTAGATATCACGTCTCGCCTTGAGGAACCACCCACAATTGAGCTTAAAGAACTCCCTAAGGAACTAAAACACGTTTTTCTCGGTCCCGACAAGTCATTTTCGGTGATTATTTCATCGATGTTGACTAATGATCAGGAAGAACGTCTGATTCAAGTCCTAAAGGAGCACAAATCAGCCATTGGTTGGTCCTTCAAGGACATTAAAGGGACAAGTCCCGACGTCGTGCAACACCACATCTTTATGGAGGATGAGGCACGATCACGTCGCGACCCACAGAGGCGCTTAAATCCAGCTATGACAGAAGTAGTTAAGAAAGAGATCATCAAGTGTTTAGATCATGACATCATTTTCCCCATTTCGGACAGTACTTGGGTAAGTCCTGTCCAGGTTGTGCCCAAGAAGTCAGGTATCACTGTTGTCCAGAATGACAACAATGCGCTTGTACCCACACGACTTCAAACTGGGTAGCGAGTTTGCATTGACTATAGGAAGTTGAACGAGGTCACGCTTAAGGACCACTTCCCTCTACCTTTCATGACCAGATGTTGGAGAGACTCGCTGGGCACGCCTATTATTGTTTCCTTGATGGTTGTTCGGGGTACAATCAAATCCCAGTCGCCCCCGAAGACCAGGAGAAAACCACGTTCACTTGTCCTTTTGAGATGTTTGCTTATAGACGGATGCCTTTTGGACTATGCAATGCACTGACAACATTCCAATGTTGCATGTAGAGTATCTTTTCCGATATGGTCGAGAACTTCTTTGAGATTTTCATGGATGATTTCTCGGTTCATGGCACCTCCTTTGATGAGTGCATGCACCACTTGAGCCTTGTTCTCAAAACGTGTTCGGAAACAAACTTAGCCCTTAATTGGGAAAAGTGTCATTTCATGGTTACAAAAGGCATCATTTTGGGTCACGTGGTATGTCGTGATGGTATCGAGGTGGATAGGGCAAAGATTGAACTTATTTCTAAGGTTTGGACACCCACCTCGGCAAAAGAAATCAGGTCATTCCTTGGACACACCATTTTTTACCGGCGGTTTATTAAAGATTTCAGCAAGATAGCTCACCCCTTGATGAGCTTGCTTGCTAAAGGTACCTCTTTTGAGTTCACACCCGAGTGCATGACTGCGTATGAGTTTCTGAAGCATGAGTTGACCTTCATTCCTATTATTAAGGCACTGGTGTGGACTCTACCTTTCGAGCTGATGTGTGATGCATCTGACTATGCGATAGGAGCAGTTTTGGGTCAGAAAGTCGACAAATTGCCTCATGTGATCTACTATGCAAGTCGTACTCTCAATGACGCCCAACTCAACTACTCCGTTACTGAGAAAGAGTTCCTCACGATCATATTTGCGTTGGAAAATTTTTGCCAGTACCTCATTGGGTCGCATGTCATCATCTACACTGATCACTCAGCTCTCCGCTACCTTTTGTCTAAAAAGGATGTGAAACCCCATCTCTTGTGTTGGATCTTGTTGTCGCAAGAGTTCGTCCTTAAAATATGGGACAAGAAAGGATGCGAGAATGTCGTGGCTGATCACCTCTCTCGCATCCCAGTTGATCTTTCACCGGATCCACCAGTGAACGAATTCTTCCTGATGAGAACCTTATGGCAATAGCCTCACCCCCTGGTTTGCTGACATTGTGAACTATTTAGCAACCGGGGAGGTTCTTACTAATTGCAGACACAGTGAGACAGCGAAGTTCAAGTCGTTAGTCAAGCACTTCTATTGGGATGATCCCTACTTATTTAAGTACTGTGCCGATCAAATCATAATGAGGTGCATTCCTGACGACGAGATTCAGAGCGTCTTGTCCTTTTGCCATAAGGAGGCATGTGGTGGGCACTTCGTTGCCAAGAAAACCACTGCCAAAGTGCTCCAATGCGGTTTTTACTGGCCCACATTGTTCCAAGACGCTTTTGCAGTTTGTAAAGCATGAGATAGGTGCCAACGTGTGGGCCGCATTGGAAGACGTGATATGATGCCACTCAATCTTATTTTAGTGGTCAACATCTTTGATGTTTGGGTTATTGACTTCATGGGTCCTTTCCCCGTGTCCCTTGGTAACACTTACATCCTTGTGGCGGTTGATTATGTGTCAAAGTGGGTTGAAGCAATCCCCACTCGCACTAACAATCGCAAGCTTGTGATCAAGTTTCTCAAAGAACACATCTTTGCGAGGTTTGGGACACCTCGTTGTATCACAAGCGATCGGGGGACACACTTTGTGAACCTATCCCTTGAGGCAGTGTTGAGGAAATATTCCATCATGCACAAGTTGGCCACACCTTATCATCCTCAAACCTATGGCCAGGTGGAAATTTCCAACCGTCAACTCAAGAAAATTCTTGAGAAAATGGTTAATGCTTCAAGGAAAGATTGGTCGGTCAAGCTTAATGATGCCCCTACTGGCTTGTTTATGGCAAAGCTTGCCATCTTCTTGTAGAGCTTGAGCACCAGGCATTATGGGCAATCAAACATCTTAACATGAGTCTTGATGTTTCCAGTGCCAATCGCAAGTTAGACCACAACGAGTTGGAGGAGTTGAGAAATGAAGCATATGAGAATGCCAAGATCTGCAAGTCCCACAAAAAAAATTCACGACAGCTCGGTCCGAATCAAAACATTTGAGGTGGGACAAAAGGTCTTGTTATATAATTCTCGCCTCCACTTGTTTCCAGGGAAACTTCGGAGTCGTTGGCCAGGACCCTTTATTGTTTTAACCATCTCCCCCTCATGGGTCAGTTGAGATTCAGAATCCAAGGAATGGAGACGTGTTCAAAGTTAATGGACAACTCCTCAAACCGTACTTGGAAGGGACCACGACAGAGGTCGAGGAGGAAGTCGTGTCTTTACACGAACTCCCCATAGATGTGGTCCCTTGATGTAATCCATCCCTTCATTTGTTTGTACATATATTTGTTGAAAAAAGAAAAAAAGTGAAAAATGAAGAAAAGAAAAAAATTAAAGTGCATTTTGGATATTTTCCCTTTTCTTTGTTAAAAACACGTGATGCCTTACCCTACTCATTCTCCACCAGAAGAAAAAATGTGTCTTCCTCTTTGGTCCGCCACCACCGAAATCCCACCCCCAGATCTCACAAACAGACCGCCAATCAGCGGTTTCCCACCACCAATCGGTGGTCCGTTGTTGCTTGTTCCTCTTCTACCTTCGTCGGATTGCTGGATTTGGTGTCTTCTCTTGGTTCCGTTGGTGGAGTGCTTGTTTGCTATTGGTCTCCGACTCTCTCGTGCCGTGTTCGTCTTCGTCGTCGCGTACTCTGCCGTTAAAGCTCGCCAAGGTAGGTGCAGGTATGAACAACCACCATTTAATTCCAGAACTTAATTTTACCTCCCTGATTCGTGAATTCGGAGAACCCTTCTACGATCGAATCGTATCCAAAGGGTGGTACCATTTGTTGTATGAGGGTGACGAAACCATGTACGTCGAGCCTCTCGAACATGAGTTCTTTACTAAACTCGAGTGTGACCAGACTGGATCACTCGAGTTTAGTGTCACTCTCAGAGGGGTGAAGCACACCGTGACACCCCAATTTATCCCCGACGTGACTGGGATCCCCTTAGTCGATGATCTCGCGCCCACCCACGACATTAATGCTTACCGATCCATTCTTGGGCGCGGGCAACCCATCTCATCGCATGGAGGAATACCTAATGCGCACATTTACTCCAATGTGCACAGTATAGCCAGGTGGGTGTGTAGGAATGTGTTGGGACAAGAGCGGACCTCCACATTCTTCACACCAAGTTTGCGAATCGTGTATAGTCTTATGGATGGTCCACCTCACTGCATTTGTCGAACGTTGTTCGACATTTTGGTGAACGCTAAGCTGAAAGAAATACATTGTTTGCCTACTCTGATTACCAAATTGTGTGGCATGTTGGACATCCCACGATTTGAGCTCATGCTGAGGCACCAAGGCACCGATCTCGAGGTAGCGAAGATGACCCCGTCATTTTGCCATTGCCTTCCAGAGGCATGGGTGCCTGATTACATGGAGGAGGATGTTAAAGCCAGTTCCTCAAGCTCAGGAACGCTATTTAACACCGACATTTTTGAGATGGCAGTTGAGCATCAAAACGTCACTTTAGCCAAAAAAAGTGGAAGATCTATAGGAAATTGTCGGCTCTTGAGCGAGGTGCCTTTTCGGGCACCTCTAGCCCTCGTCATTAGTCCGGTACGCCCTATCCATGCATTGGCACCATTTTGCCATACATTGAGGACAATGCATGGATTAGGTGTGGGGGGTGTACTTTCACGTTTGTACATAGTTTGTGTGTCTTTTTGTTTTTATTTCGTTTTCTTTTGTTTGTACTGCTAGGGTCATGTTTGTGTGCTACATATAATATTGATATATCTGCTTTCCATGATCCTTGGGTGACTTGTCTTGTTTTGCTTGCCTAATGCTTCAAAATTTTCACATTTCTTTTAAAATCTTCATGTGTTTGCGAAAGAAAATGTTTTGTGGGTTTTGCGTGTGTTTAGCATGTGCAAAACCGTTGAGAGGCAAAGTAAAAAGAAAGCTCCCAAAATTGTCTGGAACATGATGCATTAGGATATGTAGTTTTACTGGTTTTAAGTCTTATCGAGTCGTAAGGATGCACCCCGGTCTTCCCTCGGAGGGCTTGTAATCATAGGGTTTCAGTACTCAAACAAATAAAGAAGTCCACCCTGAACCTAGTGAGTCAAATAATTCGTATGTTAGTATAAGGAAGTTTGTCGTAGGCAAGGGCCCTTAAACTCTTTTTGTGAAACTGTAAGTGTAGGGGTTTTGGTTCCCATGTAGATAAATGAATAAGTAGTGTTCTCTCTTCTCGCACGGCTCCTATCACTCGGGAAATTAGGTCCGAGGGGACTTAGTGTCTGGTGCTCTCGAGTCATCTGACTTGGGATGCACCGACCGAACTCCCGTTAAACGGGTGGTAGGGATCGCCCTATGTGGAGATTTGGGGGAAGGTGTACGTGATAGTGTAAGTCCTCACAGACAATGTTGCACAAAACTTAACCCTGGGAGAATCAAACACCAACCAATATAATGCTCCAAAGAAAACGAACAAAAGAAAGAAAAAAAGGAAAAAAAGTGTCAAATAAGAACCTTAATGGACTTTACACAATGTATCACTTTCAGAAGTTAAGGCTGCCCATGTCTTTCACTTAAGTCCTTAATTAACTTTCACGAATGAGTCATTAGGCAAGGTGTGTGGACTTATTACATATAAAGAGTCGGCCCGTAGCATTACCACGTCCAATGATCGATAAAACTGAGCCATCGAGTCGTGTAGCTAGATTGAATAATGCATCTTTGTTCGGATTTTGTGGGTTTAACGACTTATTGCATATGCTAAGTGCAACCGTGATTCCTACGAAAGTGAGTTAGGATTTCTTGTTTTTCGTATGCTTTTCTCTTTCTTTGTTTTGCTCGGGACTAGCAAAAGTTAGGTGTGGGGGTATTTGATTGACATCATTTCATGCATACATTTGTGTCTTATATCCATTATCTTTCACCTAAACAATACTACGTAACGGGTTTTATGTTTGAATTTCAGAAATAAATAGGTTTAAAGAGAAGAAGCATAAAAGGACCTAAAAGCAGGAAAAAAGGACTGAGTTGAGAGACTCGAGGACTAAGATGCATGATCGAAGGACCTGAATGTAAGATCGAAGGACCAATGAGCAAACAAGAATACTCCACACCATCATGGGGAGTATTTTGGCAATTCTATTTGGGTCGGAGCTCCAGCAAGCAATGTAGATGCATCAAAGACAAACAAAGACATCCAGAAAAGCCCAGAAAAAAGCCCAGCGAGATCCAAACCCTGTAGACCGCCAATTAGTGGTCTGGGACTGCTGATTGGCGGTCCGGGTTGCTTCGGATCCACTAAGATTTCTGTGGGGCGAGTATTAGAGTGTATTTAGTCTATTTATGGTATATGTTTAGTCCCATACCGAAGGATTATCCCGGATTACATTTTTCTATGGCTATAAATAGAACTTTTCACCTTCTATTGTAATGACTCCATGCTTAGTGGCCATTCTCTCTACTTGAAGTGAATGCCTTGAAGCAAGAAACTCAAGTGGGGAGATGCTACTGGTAGTGTGAGTGAAATCAACAAAGTTTTCCTTGTTTTGTTGCTTCTTTTATAATTCTTGCATGTTTAGCTTAATTGTCTTTTATTACATCTAGTAGGCTTAGTTAATATGTTTTCCTCTCTTAATGTAATAGTTAGTTTAATGTTTAGTGAGTAAACTACTCCCCTTTAGGGGGTGGAGATGATACTTATATATCCAATTAAGAATAGAAGAATGCTTTATTTTGAAATGTGTTGATTAATATGAATGTATGCTTGCTTGTTAGAATAGAATACTTCACTTGATGCGTTTTGCCACAAATCTTAAGACACCTCCCATGCTTGTTTAGTTTCTGAAATGACCAGCTTGTGTTTATGAATGTTAATCAAATAGGTCAGTGATTGAATTGATGGGTTTTGCCATGATAAGTAGATACCTCCTATACATGAAAAAACTACCTCCACTTGTGCCCATTCGAATGCATTCTTACCTTCTTATTGTATATGTGTAATCATTCCACCCCCTAGGGGTGTTTTTCTTCCTGATTCCAGCTTTGTATTAAGTTCTTTTAGTTTTGTTCGAAGTAATCATTAGTCGTTTTCCTTTGCATTTTCTACTTAGTAGTAATGTTGTGGTCATTCCCTCCCTTCTATTAGTGTGGTGCCCAGTGGGGACTTAAGTGGGGACTGAGGGTCATACCCATCTGTTGCGTGCCCAGGGTTCGACCGGGTGTCTTAAATATCACAACATGACCGAGGGTCATACCCACCTGTCCCACCTGTTCTACTTGTTCTTCCTGTTGTCGCTCCCATACCTCTCCGTGATCGATGCTACCCGAGCCGTACCACTTTACCCTCATGCATTGTATTGCCAGAGGCGAATGAGAACCACTTTGAGGTTAAGCCTCAGTTTATTTCCATGCTCCCTCACTTCACTGGGAAGGGTGACCCCTATATCTTTCTCATGGAATTTGAGGAGGTCTGTGCTATGTTCAAGGTGCAACAACTTAGCACAGACTCTATCAATCTTAGGCTTGTCCCCTTTGCACTGAAGGATGATGCCAAGAAGTGGTTGTACAACAACCAGGAGAATGCCTTTAGGACTTGAGATGAGTTTCAGTCTGCATTCCTCAAGAAGTACTATTCATTGGGAACAAGTGGGGACTTAAGTTGCGTGCCCAGGGTTCGACCGGTTGAGGTGCCCGTTCGAACGCTTTCCTATTCAATGGGAACATTCGACTGGTTTATCTTTTTCGGTTAACCATTTATGTCCTTGTGAAGTGTGTTGAAGTGTGTTCAATATAACCGTTTATGGTTGGTGTGTCCTCGCCTAGCGCGTAATCCGGGAGGTGACGATGGGTGTGTTGATCATGTCTGCCCAAGGATCGCTAAGTGGAAGGGTATGGATACTTGGGATGTGCCACAACTATATTATAGACTGTGGCATAGTACAAAGTTTTACTTGACTCTTACTACAGTAGTAGCCCTGAGGGATCGTGGATCCCAGTGCATGATGTTGCACAGCTCTACATAGCAAGATGACCCTACGAACTTCCGTCTGGATGAGTCGATCGGTCGGCCTCCAGGCTACTGATAAAATCGATTGGCCTTCAGGGCCATGATGTGATCTGCGTGACCTTAAGAGCGAAGGTGTTGGTAGCCTATGCTGAGAGACAACCAGGTGAGGATTCCTCCACCCGACCGAGTGGCGGTGGAGAGGACTGTCCAAAGATTTATTCCAGCAGGTAGCTTGGTTGTGGCACAACCGGGTGCGTTGACAGACCTGAGCGACGGCTCCGTCGGTGAGGTGTTGACCTAGAGATCAACTAATTCTACTAACACGGATGTGTGGGTGCCCCTCACCGAAACCCATGGTTAGTGTAGCTACGTGTGGGGTGCGTTCCGTACTCTCCGTAAGACCATATGTGCCTGTGGTAGGTCTCTGTGGGAAACCCGATGATGGATTGTGGACAGATGTCCTTTATTACCTTTGGAGGGAAATGTTTATTGATTGCATTATATCTTGTCATGCTATACTAGTATGATAAGTTCATTTCATTGTACTTTAGCATTCATATAGGCGAGCTTGGTATGTGAGGTTTCATTATGGAAACTCAAGCATTGTTGTTATATTTGCATTTCAGGACCGCAGTAGGTTCTGGCGGGTGGTGACTAAGGATGAGGACACTCTAAGATCAGATTCTCCTATCTCAATTTCCTAGGTCGTATGATAACTTGTATTTACACTTTCTTGTACTCTGATGTAGTCATACCTTTTGACAAACTCTGATGTATTGTGGTGCAACTCTTGAATATTTTATGAGTAACGTTCCCATTCGTTTTGGTCTTAATCATTGTGATGCTTTGTGTTTTTAATTTTAATTTTTTTGCTATTTTGGGACGTTACAGGATCAATAAGAAGTGTTCAAGTGGCCCTATTTATAAGCCTTCAGGCTCTACTAGTCATTTGGGAGTTCGTGAGATATGGACCAATGAGAAGCAATGATTTTCTTTAAGCTCGGGCATATTTTAGACTAGATTCGGTCGACCGTTTAAAGAATAGTAGTCCGAAACATGAAGGATGGATTGGTCACAATAAGGCACTCGATTGACCGAATAGGCTTTAGATCATCATTCAACAACTTCCAGTAACTATTTTCAATTTTGTCCTATTTAATTTGGGTTCACCGAATTGTATTCGGTTCACCGTTTCAAAGTAGACAGTGAGATTTGTTGGGCTTTGATTAGTCAAGTTCGGTAGACCATATGTACTTTGGTTGAACGAAGTTAGCGCGGGTTTTCTGCTGACAATTGTGGCTCAAACGTTTGTTGAAGATAACAGTCATATGCCATGTGGAAATAGCTATTGGGATCCTAAAGCTAGGAATGAATTGGTAGACTAACAGACATTCGGTTCTTCAAAATGGGACAAGTCAATTGGGCTCTAAGACTTAATTCAAATGCGACCATTGGAGCAAAGTCCAAAAATGGTCCAGCGCTATTCGATCGTCCGTCAGGACAATTCTAGAGAGTATCCTATCGTCTACTGATGGAAAAGTTTCAGTTATCCAACAGTTGTTCGGTGGACCGAACTGGGAAGTTTCGGTTAACCGTTAAGGCTCTGGTTTACCAAATCTAGATGGGACAAAATCCTAGTGCTCAAGCTTACATTAAACCTTGTGGACTCAATATATATAAAATTACATGTCTTGGTCCAAAACTTTGATTATTTGTCTATTTCTTTTTTTTCTTTTTGGTTTTTTTTCATTCTATTTTTGTCTAGTTGGTGTTTGATTCTCATAGTGTCAGGTTTCGTGCATCATTTCCTATGAGGACTTACATTATCACGTACACATTTTCCCAAATCTCCACATAGGGTGATCCCTACCACCCGAGTAACGGGACGTTGGTCGGTGCATCCCAAGTCAGATGACTTGAAAGCACCAGGCACTAAGTCCCCCCGGGCCTAATTTCCCGAGTGATAGGAGTCGTGCAAGAAGAGAAAACACCTACTCACTTATTTCTTATCTACATATGAACCAAAACCCTACACTTAAGGTTTCACAACAAGAGTTTAAGGGTCCTTGACTACAACAAACTTCTTTATATTAACAAACACGAATTATTTAACTCACTATGTTCAGGGTGGACTTCTTTTTGATTTTAGTACGGAAACCCTATGATTACTCTCCCCCCGAGGGAGAACCACGGTGCATCCTTACGACTAGATAAGACCTAAAGCCGATGTACTAGATATCCTAGTGCATCATGTTCAAGTTAATTTTGGGAGCTTCCTTTTTACTTTGCCTTTCAATGGTTTCACACATTCTAAGCACATGCAAAAGCCACAAAACATTTTTCTTTTGTAAACACATGAAGATTTTGAAAGAAATGGAAAAGTTTAAAGCACTAGGGAAGCAAAAGAAGGAAAGTCACCCAAGGATCATGGCAAGCAGATATATCGATATTTAATGCAACACACTAACATGACCTAAACAATGCAAACAAAAGAAAACAAAACAAAAGGAGAAAGACTCGACTATATTCACATGTAAAACACCTCCCCACACTTACTTCATGCATTGTCCTTAATGATTGTGAGCATAATACTATATGGATTTATGCAAGAAAAAGTTATGATCTCACCAAACTTCAAACCACAAGGAAATTTTTGTGGTCATGTTGATGGACGCAAACTTGAATTCCCCTCAAAACCAATGAGATACTTAAGAAGGGAGACAAATATGTGAAACAATTGGGGCTCAGATATACAAGGATCAGAGTCCACAACAAGCTATACTCACTCTTGGAGTTTTTTTATTTTTTTTCTTTGTTTTTTTCAAATATAAGTATGTACAAAAATAAGTTCTCATCGTTATTTGTCAAAGAACATCAAATGGGAACCTCAAAAGTGCGTCAATGCACTTGGAATAGGAACATGACACCACACGAAGCCAAAATACTCATGCGTGCCCCCCCCCTCCCGAAAGAGCACAAGATGAAAGGAGAGGTTCATGAATTGGACACAAAAGCGTTTGATTCAAAGGATCAAACTAAAAGAGCTCGAACCTCTCAAGAGTTTGGGAAATATTGTGCAATGGAAGAAGAGTTTCTCCAGTTGCTGTACTGAAGTTATGATCGTCGATCCAAACTCTCCAACCAACAGGCTGATGGGTCGGAACGTGGTCAAGAACCTTGTTATGCATGTCCGACTGACAAGGCAAACATAAAGTGGGTCTCTTACCCAATGTATTCTCAAAGGAACTCCCAATACCCTCATCTGTAATGTATTTGTTTACTGTCCCATCATTTTCAAGATAATCAGGAACAATAGTGAGAGGCAAACTCTCACCAGGTCGTATGAATTAAGCGTACTTGGGTGCTCTTGCTCCACCACAGGTGAGTCCTTAAGAGGCACGACATTAAGATCGTATGGCTCAAGGGCCACAGGACCAAAGGACAAGGCACAATCCTGTGCCGACTCATAATGAAAATGATCCATTCTATTCTCAATTGAAATCGAATCCCACATCAAGTGATCTTGAATTGAAACCCCAAGTCCCTCAGACTGACTAGGAGTTCAAATTTGAATTTGTGGATGTGCTGGTGGTTCGATATCAAAAGATAAATCCCCATGTTGACAATAAGGGTTACCCTCCTCACATTCACGTAAATGTTGTGTGATCTGACTCACTTGCATTGCCAAAATTTGCATGGAATGTTGAGTGGTTTCCATGAACGTAAGGAGAGTTTGTTTCAAGGAATCATGTTTGTCGCCAACTGTGAGGTCCAATTCAGAAATTTGGAGATTTTGGGGTTAGGTGTTTATGGGCTTTGAATGAGTCCAATGATTGGTCATGGGTGGTGGCTGGTAGGGATATGGGTATTCAGGAGCAGAATAATGAGGTGGGTATGATGTATAAAAATTTGAATCAATATTGTCTCCCCATGAATCCATCTCTCTCGGATTATACGCGGATACATAAAGGTCACATTGAGCATTTTGGCAAAATGTGTGCTCATAATCAGGCTCTGGGGAAGATAAGGACATTCCCCATAAACATGACCACTCAACCCGCAATAGTGACATGGTACTGCTACTAAAGCTACCGGTGCACTAATGTCATCTGCAACATGCATAAAAGAGGCCAAAGGTTGTTGTAATATCCTCAGTTTGTTCACCAAAATATGATCCAACACAACTAGATGGTGGTCTACTAGTCGTTGCCTCTCTCATATAACCCCAATTTGAAGATTGATCAGCCACACAATTAAGATTGTCCCAACCATACGGGGTGTTTGTCTGAGGCACCCCAGGATGCATGGGTCTGGAATACCAGGGGGAATAGTCCTAGTCCCAACAACAAAATGGATGGTCACCCATGTAACCACCCATCTTGACAAAGAACTCTCGAGTCGACCACTCTCATCACCACGAGGCCAACCTCAGAAAAAGTGCTCGACTCAACCCTAAAATGCTTAAAGAGAGTGTAAAAGAGAGGAGACTAGAACGTAGAAGTAGGTGATAAGAACATGACTCAGAGGAAAAGGGAAGAACCCTAAAACTAGTGTGGGTAGACGGTAGAAGCCTAGTATAGTAAACACGACTCAAACAAGCTGGCTATGGGTCATTAAGCTAGACGACGCCAAACTTCGATCTCACATGACCTCAAGACGCCTCACCTCCCCACTATGAAGACTGCAGAGCCCCATAAGTGAGCCAAGATCTGGAGATCTTGTCTCTCCTACTATAGACAAAGTGGGTGACGCCGATCAGGCTATGACGGTCGTGATCGGATCACTCTCCTAATGCGCATGAGTCCTAATGGCCAATGTCTACTTGATTTTAGATTAATGCTTCACTTGAGTGTGGTTTGTGGGCTAAGGGAGGGGTGATCAAATCCCCCACCTAATCTTTAAGACTATAGGTGGTGCCCCTTAAAGATGTTTGGAAAACTTAAGCTAGCAAGCAAATCACAAAACAAGCACTCACCTCACTCTTGTTACAATGCACCTTACTAACTAAGGCACACTCTAACCATGCATGAATGAGAGAACGGGTGCACGTACCATACGTTAGCAATCGACAACAAGGATTTAAAGCAAATGAAAGACAATTTGCATGCAAGGTCTACAAATGGTGTATGACCTAGATGAGAAATAATCTAGTATTTTGGTTTGAGTTTTATGGTCCAAGTTGTCTTAAGAAGGGGTCATGCAAGCCAAATTAGTTTCTAACACTAAAGCAGAGCAGGAATTGCATCAATAGTGAAAGGAACCAAGTAGAAATAGGCAAAGGAAGCTACACTTGAAACAGAAATAAAAAATAACTCACCAAATCCGCCACTGGCGGATGAAAATCCGTTACAGGCGAATCTTCTACGGATTCAGGTCCTTAGAAATCACCAGTGTGCTTCTAAGTCCCAGTAGGTTCTCCTTTCCACTTGTGACCCCATTCCAGTAACCAAAACAAAACTGGAAACGTCAAAACTAAGAAAACCCCCCACCGAAATGGCGAACTCGACTACGGAAACAACGCTCCTCGGGAACGATGCCAAAAACTTGATCGAATCAGTTAAAATTACTGCAAGTGCATGGCAACATTGAATCGATAACAAGTGTGGGTCGGTCCATAGGGAGCGCGTGTGAGTCGGATTCACGATACTCAAGTGGGGGAGAACAAGTGAGAGATGTGATCAAAATTTAACTACAATGCGTGAGAAATCGGAAAAATGATCAATGAAAACTAAACTCCTCAGGGGGTAGAGAGAAAGAAAATACGAAAATGTGTGTTCAAATGTGCTCATCAAACATGTGACACATGAAATCCATAAAACTCAAATTCAATTTTGCCTCCACATGAAATAAGATAAAATATTATCATTAAAACATACAAGACAATAATTGAAGTGAAGCTAATATGTTCACATGCATCATGACTCAAATCCAACTGTCTCCACATAAAATAAAATTTATTCACAATCATTAAAACAGACAAGACATTAATTAAGATAAAGCCAACATGACCACATGTCTTGTTCCCTTCTTCCACTCCATCCTTACCCTCACCTCATCATTCCCCATAAAATAGGTCAACTAATCTAAGCATGTGCTAAGCTTCACTCAATGGCATTAGCACATCAAAGATAAGAGTGAAATCCTATTCCATGGGGAACGATGAGGTGAGGATAAGGATGGAGTGGAAGAAGGAGACAAGACATGTGCATGCACGTGCTCATGTTGGCTTTGTCCTAATTAATGTGTTGTACATTTTAATGATTGTGATAAATCTTATTTCACGTGGAGACTTATTTAGATTTGAGTCATTATGCATGTGCACATATTAGCTTCATTTCAATTATTGTCTTGTATGTTTTAATGATAATGTTTTATCTTATTTCATGTGGAGGAAAAAGTTGGATTTGAGTTTTATGGATTTCATGTATGACATGTTTTGAGGAGCACATTTGAACACACACACTACACACATTTTCATTTCCGCATTCTTTCTCTACCCCCTGAGGGGTATAGTTTTATTATTTGTGTTCCGATTTCCTACGCATCGTAGTTTAATTCCGATTACATCTCTCTCTTCTTCTCCCCCACTAAAGTATCATGAATCCAACTCACACGTGCTCCCTGTGGATTGACTCGTACTTGCCATCGCTTCAAGGTAGTCGTGAATTGTGGTATTTTAAACTTAATTTCAATCAAGTTTTTGTCCCCGTTGCCGGGGAGTGTCATTTTTGTAGTCGAGGTTACCATTTCGGTGGGGTTTTTCTTTTTCTTTTTCTTTCTTTTTGGTTACCGGAAGGGATTACAAGTGGATAGAGGGACCTCATGGAGCATAGAAGCATTTTGGGGACCAGAATCCCCAAACAATCCCCTAATAACTAATTTGACATCGCCACTGGCACCTCTAGTGAGTCATTTTCAATTTCTATTTTTACAGTAGCTTCCTGTGCCAATTTCTAGTTTTTTCCCTTCCACTGTTTATGCCACGCATGCTCTATTTAAGTGTCAGTAATTAATTTGTCTTGCATGACCCTTTTTAAGACAACTTGGACCCTAAACGCAAAGCAAAAGATTAGATTATTAGTCATCTAGGTCAAGCAACATTTGTAGACCTTGCAGGCATGTTGTCTTTCATTTGCTTTAAATTCTTGTTGTCGATTGCTAACGTGAGGTACGTGCACCCGTTCTCTCATTCATGCATGGTTAGAGCGTGCATTAGTTAGTAAGGTGCATTGAAACAAGAGTGAGGTGAGTGCTTGTTTGGTGAGTTGCTTGCTAGCCTAAGAATTCAAAACATCTTTAAGGGGTACCACCTATAGTCTTAAAGACAAGGTGGGGGATTTCATCACCCCTCCCTTAGCCCTACAAACCACACTCAAGTGAAGCCCAAATATAAAATCAAGTAGACATTGACCACTAGGACTCGGGCACATTAGGAGTGTGATCCAGTTGCAACCGTCATAGCCAGATCGGTGTCGCCCACTTTGTCGATAGCAGGAGAGACGAGATCTCCAGATCTTGTCTCACTTTCTAGGCTCGGTGGTCTTCGCCATAGGGAGGTGAGGCGTGTTGTCGTCGCGTGCCGTCGTAGTTAGGCGTCGTCAAGCTTTTAGTACCTATTGTAACCTTAGGTTGTTTGGACCGTGTTTGCTAGACTAGGCCTCTATCCTCACCCACTACCCACGCTAGCTTTAGGGATTCTTTCATTTTCCTCTGATTCATCTTCTTCTCACCTACTTCTACGTTCTAGTCTCCTCCCCTTTACACTCTCTATAAGCATTTTAGGGTTGAGTCGATCATTTTTTGCGAGCTTGGCCTCGTGGTGGTGAGAGTGGTCGACTCGAGAGTACTTTTTCAAGATAGATGGTTACATAGGCGAACCATCAATTTCATAGTTGGGACCAGGACTATTCTCCCTGGTATTCTGGAACCATGCATGTTGGGGTGCCTTAGACTAACACCCATCACAGTTCGGAGAATCTTAATGTTTATGTTGAGAAACCTTCAAATTGGGGTAATATGAGAGAATCACCGACTACTAGACCACCGTCTAGTTGTGTCGGATCATATGTTGGTCAACAAACTGAGACATTACAAGAAGCTTTGGCCTCTTTCATGCGTGCGGCAGAGGATATGAGTGCACCGGTGGCTCCAGTAGCCATACTTTGTGACTATTGCGGGCTGATTGGTCACAACATCGAGGAATGTCTTTATGTTCCCCTAGAGCCTGAGTATGAGCATACCTTTTCCCAAAATGATCAATGTGACCTTTACGCATCTGCGTACAACCCAAGAGGGATGGATTCATGGGGAGACATTATTGATTCAAATTTTTATATATCATACCCACCCATTATTCTCCACCCGAATACCCACATCCCTACCAGCCACCACCCATGACCAAGCATTGGACTCATTCTTAGCCCATAACCACTCAACCCCAAAATCTCCAAAATTCTAACTTGAGCCTCACAGTTGACCACAAAGATGATTCCTTGATACAAACTCTCCTTACGTTCATGGAAACCGCTCAACATTCCATGCAAAATCTGGCAATGCAAGTGAGTCAGATCATGCAACAATTACGTGAACGTGGGGAGGGTGCATAACGAGGTTCTTGACCTCGTTCCGACCCACCAGCCTGTTGGTTGGAGAGTTTGGATTGATGAACCTATTTTTAATACTACAACGGGGGAAACTCTTCTTCCGTTGCGCAATATTTCCCAAAATCTTGAGAGGTTCGAGATCTTCCAATTTGAACCTTTGAATCAGACACCTTTGCGTCTAATTCATGAACTTCACCCATTATTTTGTGCACCTTGTGAGGGGGCCACACATGATTATTTTGGACCCGCATGGTGTCATGTTTCCTTTCCAAGTGCATTGACCCACTTTCGAGGTTCCCATTTGATGTTCTTTGACAAATGACGATGGGAGCTTACTTTTGTACATAGTTATATTTGAAGAAAAAAAGAAAGAAAAGAAAGACTCTAAGAGTGACATAGGTTGTTGTAGGCCCCGACTATTGTGTTTTTGGGCTCCATTGCTTTCACGTATTTGTTTTCCTAAAGTATCTCACAAGTTTTCGGGAATTCAGTTTTATGTGCATCCACATAACCATGAACTTCCCTTTGCGCTTCACGTTGGTGAGATATTTCCTTTTTCATGCATAAATCCATGTAGTATTACGCTCACATTCATTGAGGACAATGCATGAAGTAAGTGTGCGTGGGTGTTTTACGTGTCTACATAGTCGAGAATTTCTCCTTTACTTTTGTTTGCATTGTTAGGGTCATGTTAGTGTGTTGCACTTAATATCGATATATATACTTGCCATGATCCTTGACTGACTTGTCTTTTTTTGCTTACCTAAGTGCTTTAATTTTTCACATTTCTTTCAAACTCTTCATGTGTTTGCGAAAGAAAATGTTTGTGGCTTTTGTGTGGGTTTACCATGTGCAAAACAATTAAGAGGCAAAGTAAAAAGGAAGCTTCCAAAATTGACTTGAACATGATGCATTAAGTTATCTACTACACCGGATTTAGGCATTATCTAGTCGTTAGGATGTACCCTGGTTTTCCCTCGGGGGAGAGTAATCATAGGATTTCAGTACTCAAATAAATAAAGAAGTCCACCTTGAACCTAGCAAGTTCAATAATTCGAGTATGTTAATATAAGGAAGTTTATTGTAGTCAGGGACCCTTAAACTCTTGTTGTAAAACCTTATGTGTAGGGGTTTTGTTCATTTGTAGATAATAAATAATTAAGTAGGTTTTTCTCTCTTCTTGCACGGGTCCTATCACTCGGGAAATTAGGACCGAGGGGAGTTATTGCCTGGTGCTTTCGAGTCATCTGACTTGGGATGCACCGACAGAACTCTCGTTACACGGGTGGTAGGGATTGCCCTATGTGGACATTTGGAGGAAAGTGTACGTGATAGTGTAAGTCCTCATAGGCAACGATGCACAAAACATGACCCTGGCAGAATTAAACACCATTTAGACAAAATGAAATGAAAAAAAGATAAGAAAAAATAAAAAAAGAAGTAATTGCAATACAAATAAGAACCGTAATGGACTTTACACTTTGTATCACTTGAGGATGTTAAGGTTGCCCATGTCTTTCACTTAAGTCCTTAATTAACTTGCACGAATGATGCATTAGGCTAGGTGTGTAGACAGAATACATATATAGAGTCGACCAGTAGGATTACAGTGTCCAATGATTGACCAGTAGGATTACAGTGTCCAATGATTGACAAAAGTAGTTCCGGCGAGTTGAGTTGCTAGCTAGGTTGAATAATGCATCAATGTTCGGATTTTGTGGTTATATCCACTGAAAACCCTCAGGAGACATCACTCCTCCTCCTTAACAATAAGGAGGTTTAACGTTTTGTTGCACAAGCTAAGTGCAATCGTGGTTCCTACGAAAGTGAGTTAGGATTTCCTTTTTTTGTATGTTTTTCCTTTCTTTCATTTTTCTCTTTATTTGTTTTTGAAGGATAGTAATGGGGCTTAGTTTGAATCACTTTTAAGCTAATTACCTACTTTTTTAAGCAATCAATGAATGCACTGCGGAATTAAAAACAAACAAGCAAGTAAAGAAGAAATAAGTCCAACCACTATGGAGACGGGGGATTTTAAAGAGGTTCGGCACCCCACTCGGGTCCTAGTCCTCTCTTGCAATATCCTCTTAGATCACCGAGCTCCGCTCACGATTTCACAAACCACTCCTCGTTCCGGGCCGGGAGAGAATGCCTTTACAACAAAGCACTGTGAACACCCTCGCTTGCTTGACTTTCTTCCTCTCACAATCCGAGAGGGAACACTTCGGGATTTCACCAAAATCCTTGCTTTCTTTGATAAAGGGATGAGTGGGACAACACTCTCTAAACTTGAGCACACTTGAGTAAGATATGGAATTGATTACTAAGTGTAGAAGTTTGAGCTTTTGAGTGTGTGGAGCTTTCTCTCTAAGGTAGTGGACAATATAGAGTGGGAGAGTTGTGTGAAAAGGTGTTGGAAAAGTCTATTTATAAGGTTTAAGTGAGTTATAGCCGTTGGGACAAGTTTGGTAAGAGTTTGTGTAAGAAACACAAAACAGTGAAGTGCAGGTCACATTTCAGAGCAGAAACGGTCGACCGAATCGGGCACGCCGGTCGACCGGTTGGTCAATTTTGGGTACAACCTAAGTTCACTTATGTGAACGGTTGAACTGGCAAAGGGAATTGGTCGACTGTTCTAGGCTTTTTGGTCTGGGAAAATAGGATCGGTCGAACAAGGTAAATGGTTGGTTCAACCGGAAACTTCCAGGCACTTCTGGGATTGGGAAGAAATTGAGTTTCGGTCGACCAAAGTCTAGGAGACGTTCGAACGGATACTTCTAGAGTGTTCAGGGTGACCAATTTTGTTAGATCAGTCGCCTGTTAGGTAAGTTTTGGTCGACCAGAAGTTTGGTAAAACTGAGGGTTTGGGAATTCCACCATTGTAGAATACAACAAGTCTAACGGTCTTGAGACACGTGTACACGGTCGAACAAGATGCTCTAAACGTTCGACCAGTTTTAACACTAAATCCCGTAAGAGAATAAATGACACAATCAGTCGAACGAAGAACTCATTCCGGTCGATCGATTTGGTCCTGGCAGCTCAAGTAAGGTTTAAGTGTTTTCCGGTTCTAGTTTGGGTGATCTATTGAAGTACAAATGTTGTGAAATTTTGTGTGTGACTTCTATAGGGAACCTAGTGTGTATGTGAGTTGATTTTAGCTCAAGTATGCTCCAGTATGTGAGTTGATTCTATAGGGAAACCCGTGTCCTCGCTTAGCACGTGAGTCAGGAGGTGACGGGGGGTGCGTTGATCGTGTTTGCCTAGGGACCGTCATGTGGAAGAGCATGGATACTCAGCATGTGGCACATCTGATTTATGGATTGTGGGATCATTGATGCTTTACTTGGCTCATTATTAGAGTAGTAGACATGAGGGATCGTGGATCCCATTGCATGATGATGCACAACTCATGGAGCATGATGACCTAGCGGACTTCGATTCAGAACCGTCCGATGTTGTGCCAGACGTATATTGTACCATCCGATGTTGTGTCAGACATATTTTTGTGCCACGGATGTTGTTCCGGCGATGCCGCCAATGTTGTTCTGGCTATTAATGTTGCTGATGTTGGTCTGGCATGTTACCTCAGTTGGGCATCTACTAAGCGATTGATTAGACCGACCAGAGCGACGGCTCTGTTGGTGTGATGTTGACCACAATGTTTCAGATCTTATTCTACTGACGCGGATGTGCGAACGTACCTCACCGAACCCCATGTTTAGTATAGCCACGTGTGGGGCACGTTGTGTATGGTCTGTAAGACCGTTTGTGCCCACGGTAGGTCTTCGAGGGAGACCGTATGTTGATTGTGGGACTGATGTCCTGATTTTACATTTGGAGGGGAAATGTTGATAGTGACCGCCAATTGGAAGCCCAGACCTCCAATTTGCGCTCCATTTTGGTCTAGTTCGGACCCGACTTCTCCTGGTTGTGTATTATGTTATTTATGTCCATTTTAGGCATGTAGCAATAGTCTCACAGCCGGAGATTCTCAAGTTGACTTTTTCATGTTGACAAATAGAACTCATCTTTTTTTTTGTAATGGACTTAATTTCGTGGTGGTCATTCTCTCTACTTGGAGTAAGCCTTTGAAGCAAAAATTGAAGGTGGAGAGGATGTCACTTTGTAATGTGAGTCATGTAAATAAAATATTTTCTTCTTAGTTAGATATTATTTCCTTTAGTCTTGCATGCTTTGTTTCCTGAAATCTTAGCATAATTAGTCAGCTTAATGAGTAGAGAGTAGATCCACCCCATTAGGGGTAAACGTGATGCAGATTATGTGATGTATTAGTGATGAGTTCTTTTATTTGTTTCATTGTATGTGCTTAATGTAGATCTATACTCATAGCATGCTTAAACTTATATTAGATGAGATAATATCCACACTAGGTACTTATGAATTGATGGTTTTATGGAAATGACTTCTTGTTACTTGTAATGGTTTTATGGAAATGACTTCTTATGTATGGATACTTGATTAGTAGAGAATGCATGAATTGATTAAATTTTGTGAAGGGGTTAATTGATGTTCTAATGTCGACACTAGGTACTTAGTTCATACTTGAGAACTCATAATTCATGTTATTTTCATGTCTAACTATATTAGTCATGTACTTATGTAAATGTAGTTGATATTAATTAGTGTTTGATTAATTAAAGTTTAAAATACAAGTGCACAGTCGTCGGTGAAGAAGGGTCAATCCGCAGGGAGGTGTGTAGTCTCTGGTTTTTCAGAAATCAAGTGGCAAAATAGGGGGGATAAAGTTGATTACAGTAACCTAAACTACACTAAACTAGTAGTTAACAAATGAAAAAGAGAGCTACTAAAGATTGACTAAAACTAAACTAAAGGCTTAACTAAAAGGCTAGAATTCAGGAAGACAAACCCGTAAGGGGTGGATTAAGTGTATTCATGTAATAATATGGTGAAGAATGCTTTTAATAGGCACAAATGTAGGTAGTGTTTTCATGCATAGGAAGTGTTTAATGATTGTGGCAAAACCTATCAATCCAATGACTAATCTAGTTGATTAACATTAGCATATACAAGTTGGTTATTAAGAACTTAAACAAGCACGGGAGGTGTCTAATAGTTGTGGCAAAACCCATCAAGTTAAGTGCTCTAATTTAAATAAGCAAGCATACATTCACATTCATAAACTCATTTAATTAAAATAGCATTCATTTCCATTCTTTATTACATGGATACACATCATCTCCACCCCAAAGCGGGATGGAACTACTCACTAATCATTAAGCTAGTAATTATGTTAAGAGAAGAAAATATTCTAACTAATTTGTACTAAGATTAATGAAGCAAGATTAAGCTAAGCATGCGAAAACTAAAAGAGTCAACATGTAACTAAGAAAAGATTTATTTTATTTCAAACTCACGTTACAAGTAGCATCTCTCCACTTTGAGTTTTTGCTCCAAGACTTTGCTCTAAGTAGAGGGAGGGGCCACTAAGCATGTAGTAATTTCAAAGGAGGAAGAAGAGTTCTATTTATAGTCATGGAAAAAGGTAACTAGGAACAATCTCCCAGTGTGGGACTAATGGAACATACCAAATATAGACTAAAACAACCTAATACACTTCCCAGAGAAGATGGGTCGGATCCGGAGCAAAAGCCACCGCCAATTGCCGGTCTTGATGGCTCGGATCCGACCAGTTTTTAGATGACATATTAGTTGCTCCATTTCTTCTCGTGGATAGCACCCTAAACAGTTGTGGAAGTCCACGCCCGAATCCAATTGCCAAAATACTCTTCATGATTGTGTGGAGTTTCTCAATTTGATTATTGGTCCTTTTGGTTTACATCCTGGTCTTTCCCTTTTGCATATCAGTCCATAAGTCTCACAATTCAGTTTTTTTTCTTACGTTCAGGTCTTTTTGTGTCTCTTCTTCTCAAACATGTTTATTCCTAAAACTTAAACATAAAACTCGTTACGTAGCATTGCTAAGATTCAAAATAGAGGATATAAGACACAAATATATGCATGATATGATGTCAACCAAATACCCCTAGACCTAGTTTTTGCTAGTCCCGAGCAAAATAACAAAAAGAAAAACTACGAAAGGAAAAACAAAACGGAAAACAAGATAAATCCTAACTCAGTTTCGTAGGAATCATGGTTACACTTAGCATGTGCAACAAGCCGTTATACCCCCTTGTCGCCAAGGAGGAGTGGTGTCTCATGAGGCTTTTCAGCAGATATACCCACAAAATCCAAACATAGATGCATTATTCAACCTAGCAACACGACTCGATGGACTAATTTTTTTCGATCATTGGACATGGGAATCCTACGGGCCGACCATTTGTAACGGTCCATCGAGTCGTGTTGCTAGGATGTAACCTGTGTGTCTAGCGATAGACATGCTCCTATCTAGTGCGGGACAGAAGCATGTCTAGCATTGATCACTAGCATGTCTATCGCTGGACACAAGCTTGTCCTGCACTGGACACCAGCATGTCCAGCACTTTACACAAGTAAGGATAATCCTTTACACATGTTTGGCGAGTCTGGACTCTGGAGACCGGTCTGTCCAATCCCAGACTGTACCGTGTCAAATTCTGGACACACGTATATCCAGACTTGTGTACAACAATTTGTCCAAATCCTGGAGTCGATTTAAAACTAGAATCGAGTATGTCAGTGCTTGACTAGAATATGCCCAACACTAGACAAGATCATATCCACACACCTAGCCTAATGAACCATTCGTGGAAGTTAGTTAAGGACTTAAGTGATTGACATCATATCATGCACATAATTGTGTATTATATCCTCTATTTTTAACCTAAGCATTGCTATATCACGAGTTTTGTGTTTAAGTTTCAAGAATAAAACAAGTGAGAAGAAGAGACACAAAAATGACCAAAAAGAAAGAGAAAGGACTGAATTGTGAGGTTTATCGACTGAGAAGCAAGATGAAATGACCCGGATGTAAACAAAAATGAGCAATGAGCAAATCAAGTAACCCCACACCATCATAAGGAGTATTTTGGCAATTAGATTTTGTCGCAAACTCAATCAACCAATCCGGGTGCACCCCACGTGGAGAATTGTAGAAATGCGGCAACCAACAAAAAACAGATCCAGTTCGACCAAACATGACCGCCAATTGGTGGTCTAGTTGGGTCAGGATCCGATCTGGCTTTTCGTGGTCGTGTATTATGTTGTTTTATGTCCATTTATAGTATGCCATTAGTCCCACATCGGAGATTGTCCCCGGTTACCTTTTTCTATGACTATAAATAGAACTCTTCCTCCTTCCATGTAATAAACTACATGATTGGTGGCTAATCCCTCTACTTAGACTAAAGCCTTGGAGCAAAAACTCAAGTGGAGAGATACTACTTTTCATGTGAGTCATGAATAAAATAAATCTTTTCTAAGTTCATGTTGTGCCTCTTTTATTGCTTGCATGCTTAGCATAACTTTGTTTCATTAATCTTAGTAGACTTAGTTAACATGTTTTCTTCTCTTAACATAATATTTAGCTTGATGATTAGTGAGTAGTTTCATCCCCTTTAGGGGGTGGATATGATGTACATATATGTTGTGAAGTTTGGATGTTCATCGGGGGTGTTTTAATCATCTACATGTTGGGGGATTTTTTATGGGTTTTGACATAAGATTTAAACACTTCTCATGCTTAGTTTCCTTATGTTTATTGACTGAATTTTTTTGTTGAATATGCTACATGTTAGTTATGTGTTTGTATTGTGTTTGCTTGATTGAGGAAACTTTGTTTTGATGGGTTTTGCCATAAGATCTACACACCCCCATGCTTAGCTTTGTTATTCACATGAGTTTATGGTTTTTATGAGTCTTGCCATATCTTTAGACACTTGTCCTGCTGAGCCTAATCTTATGATAATCAAGTAGTAATTGCCGATACGTTGTGTGAATTGGTTGATAGGTTTTGCCACATCTTTAGACAATTCCTTTGCATGAAAACACACACAACACACACACACATACTTACACGCGTCATGCATCACTTATTTCACTTCATGTGTGCACACACTCCACCCTTAGAGGGGTTTCTTCCTGAATTCCACTCTATTTGCTAGCTTTTTAGTTTAGTTTTAATCAATCGTTAGTTGCTTTCATTTGCACTTGTTACTTACTAGTTTAGTGTAGTTTAGGTTAGCATAATCAAATCTCTTTCCCTTTTTTCGCCATTTTATTTCGGACAAATCAGAGGCTACTCACCTCCCTGTGGATCGACCCGTACGTGCCACTGCTTCATTGTGGTCGTGCACTTGCGGTTAATTATTAAAATGTTTTAACATTAACTGAAAGACATGGACAACCTTAACATCCTCAAGTGATACAAAGTGTAAAGTCCATTAAGGTTCTTATTTGTATTACCTTTTTTTCTTTTAATTTTGTCTAGTTGCTGTATAATTCTCCTAGAGTCAGGTTTCGTACATCATTGCCTATGAGGACTTACACTATCGCGTACCCTTTCCCCCAAACCTCCACATAGGGTGATCCCTACCACCCGTGTAATGAGAGTTTGGTCGGTGCATCCCAAGTTAAATGACTCAAAAGCACTAGGCATAAAGTCCCTTCAGACCTAATTTTCTAAGTGAGAGGACCCGTACGAGAAGAGAGAACACCATACTGCTTTTTTCTTATCTACACATGAACCAAAACCCCTACACTTAAGGTTTCACAACAGGAGTTCAATGGACACTGACTACTATAAACTTCCTTATACTAACAGACACGAATTATTTGACGCACTACGTTCAGGGTGGACTTATTTATTTGTTTTAGTACTGAAACCCTATGATTAGTCACCCCCGAGAGAAGACCAGGGTGCATCCTTACGACTAGATAAGACCTAAAGCCCATATTAAATGCAGCACACTAACATCACACTAGAAAAGTAAACAAAAGAAAGTGAAACAAAAGCAAAAGACACAAAACTATGTACATACATGACCCCCCCACCTAATCCATGAATTGTCCTCAATGTGTGAAAGAATGGCGAAAATGCATGGATAGGGTGTACCAGACTAATGACGGCGGCCAGAGGTGCTAGAAGAGGCACCTCACTCAAGAGACGATAACTTCCCATAATTTTTTTGGTTTTGCTTAGCCAAAATGACGTTTTGCTTCTCTACCTCCATCTCAGATAGGTTGGTGTTAAAGAGCGTTCTCGAGCCCACATAAGAGTTTGGGGAACTCGCCCTAACATCCACCTCCATGTAATCAGACACCCATTCCTCCCGAAGGCAACGACTATATGACGGGATCATTTTCGCAACCTCGAGGTAAATGCCTTAGCACCGTAGTAAATGCTCAAATTGTGGGATGTCCAATATTCCACAAAGTATGGTCACCAGAGTAGGCAAACAATGTCTTTCTTTAAGCTTGACGTTCACCAGAACGTCGAACAACATTCGACAAATGCAGTGAGGTGAACCGTCCATGAGACTATACATTATTCGCAAACTAGGTGTGAAGAATGTGGAGGTCCGCTCTTGGCCCAACACATTCCTACACACCCACCTGGCTACAATGTGCACATTGGAGTAGATGTGCGCATTGAGTATTACCCCATACGATGAAAGGGGTTGCCAACGCCCAAGCATAGATCGATTGAAATTAATGTGACGAGTGAGCTCGGGATCATCGACAAAGGGGATCCCAGTCGCGTCAGAGATAAATTGGGGTGTCACGGTGTGTTTCACCTCCCTGAGGATGACGCTAAACTCAAGTTAACCGGTCTGGTTATACTCGAGTTTATAATAAAACTCATATATGAGAGGTGGTAAGTACATTTTTTCGTCACCCTCATACAACAAATGATTCCACCCTTTTGCTATAATTCAATTGTAAAAGGGTTCTCCGAAGTCGCAAATCAGGGAGAGAAAATTATGTTCTGGAATTAAATGGGGGCTAGCCATACCTGCACCTACCTTGGCGAGATTTAACGGAGAGGTGAGTGATGACGGCAACGAACACGACGCATAAGGGGTGGAGACTTAGGCTTGTCGACGTAAATGGTGGACTAGATGCTAGACAATAGCAAACAGTGTGGAATAAAATGTGAGACTCCCAACCAAAGACCGAGGGCGGGATCTGTAAACCAGATTGCCGATCGAAAGTGGTAGACCACTGGTTGGCAGTTAGCTTGTGAGATTTGGATCATAGTTTTTGCAGAGAGGAGGCCAAGAGAAAAATACGTTTCGTCGTTGGGTTGCTTTGGTGGAATGTGATGGGTAGGGTTGCGAAACAGGTATTTAAGAAGGGGATGTGCAAATTTTCAAAAGGGACCTACTTTTTTTCTTGTTTTTTAAAGAAGACAAAGATATGTACAAAAATGAAAGGATTGATCACGTCAAGTGATCACATCCGCAGGAAGTTCATGTAAAGATACAACTTCTGCCTCTACCTCTGTCGTGGTCCCCTCCAAGTACAGTTTAAGTCGATGTCCATTAACTTTGAACACATCGTTGTTACTTGGGTTTTGAATCTCAACCGCCCCCGTGAGGGAAAACATTAACACGATATAGGGTCCAGACCAACGACTCCAAAGTTTCCCCAAAAACAAGTGGAGGCGAGATTTATACAATGAGACATTTTGTCCCACCGTGAAAATATTATCTTCGTTGTGCGGTCATGAAAATTTTTGATGCTGGATTTGCAGATCTTGGCATTTTCGTAAGCTTCGGATCTCAACCCCTCCAACTCGTTGAGGTCCAACTTTTGATTGGCACTGACAACATCAAGACTCATGTGTAAGATGTCTGATTGCCCACAATGCCCAATGCTCAAGCTCTACCGGAAGATGGCAAGCTTTCCCATAAACTAACCGGTAGGAGGACATGCCAAGGTTGGTTTTCAATGCAGTACGGAAGGCCTACAATGCGTCATTAAGCTTAACCGACCAATCAAGGGTCCTCCAATATATTTCATGGCTCATCAATATATTAGGTGTTGCCAATTTTGTCCCAACACGTTAGTTAATCTTGTAATGGTTGATTTGGGGGATGTGCCACATGTTGATGGGCAGTTGGCGGTAGCAAGGGCTTTTGGAGATGGTAGCCTGAAAGCACACCTCAATTCAGAGCCTCATATCGTAGAGGTTGACATCGATTTAGACACTGAATTTGTGATTCTCGCTAGCGACAGATTGTGGGTGGTATGTACAGTTACACTCTTTTTCCTTATTTTGGTTTTTTCCCTCCAAACCACTTCTTTTTCCTCGAAGCATTAACCCTTTTCTCCAGAGTTTGCTAGAGTTGACGGTTGGAAATTTCCACTTGTCCCTTGGTTTGAGGGTAATAAGGTGTGGCCAACTTGTGCGTGATGGAATATTTCCTCATCACTGCTTTGAAGGATCGGTTTACAAAGTGAGTCCCTTGATCACTAATGATGCAATGAGGTATTCCAAATCTCTCAAACATGTGTTCTTTTAAGAATTTTATCACGACCTTGCGATCGTTAGTGAGAGTGGGGATTGCCTCAACCCACTTCGACACATAATCAACCGCCACAAGAATGTAGGTGTGACCATGTGACATGGGGAAAGGGCCCATGAAGTCGATGCCCCAAACATCAAAGATGTTAACCTCGAAGATAGGATTGAGTGACATCATATCATCTCTTCCAATGCGGCCCACATGTTGACACCGATCCCATGCTTTGCAAAATGTAAAAGTGTCTTGAAACAACATAGGCAGTAAAAGCCGCATTGGAGAACTATGGTAGTGGTTTTCTTGGCACCAAAGTGCCGACCACACGCCTCCTTGTGGCACAAGAACAAGACACTTTGAATCTCATCGTTAGGAATGCACCTTCTTATGATTTGATCGGCACAATACTTAAATAAGTAAGGGTCTTCCCAATAGAAGTGCTTGACTAACGACTTGAACTTGGCTTTCTCATTTTGTGTCCAATGAGCCGGCACCTCCCTGGTTACTAAATAGTTCACAATATCTGTGAATCAGGGGGTGAGGCTATTGCCATAAGATTCTCATCAGTGAAGAACTCGTTCACCAGTGGATTCGATGAAAGCTCAACTGGAATGCAAGATAGGTGATCCGCCACGACATTCTCGCGTCCCTTCTTATCCTGTATCTCAAGGTCGAACTCTTGCAACAACAAGATCCAACGAAAGAGACAGGATTTTGCATCCTTTTTAGACAAAAGGTAGGGAAGAGCTAAGTGATCAGTATAGATGATGACTTGCGATCCAGTGAGGTACTGACAAAAATTTTCCAATGCAAATATGATCACGAGGAACTCTTTCTCAGTAACGGAGTAGTTCAGTTGGTCGTCATTGAGATTACGACTAGCATAATAGATCACATGAGAAAATTTGTCGACTTTCTGACCTAAAACTGCTCATATCGCATAATCGGATGCATCACACATCAGCTTGAAAGGTAGAGTCCACACCAGTGCCTTTATAATAGGAGTGGAGGTCCACTGACGCTTCGGAAACTCAAATGCAGTCATGCACTCTAGTGTGAACTCAAAAGATGTGCCTTTAGCAAGAAAGCTCGTCAAAGAGAAAGCTATCTTGCTAAAATCTTTAATAAAATTCCGGTAAAAACTAGCATGTCCAAGGAAAGACCGAATTTCTTTTACCATGGTGGGTGGCGGAAGCTTAGTAATAAGATCAATGTTTTCTGTATCCACCTCAATTCCATCATGCGATACCATGTGGCCTTTCGTAACCATGAAATGACATTTTTCCCAAATAACGGCCAAGTTTGTTTCCGAACACCTCTTGAGAACAAGGCTCAAGTGGTGCAAGCATTCGACAAAGGATGTGCCTTATACCGAGAAGTCATCCATGAAAATCTCAAGGAAGTTCTCAACCATGTCGGAAAAGATACTCAATATGCAATGTTGGAATGTTGCCGGTGCATTGCATAGTCCGAAAGGCATAAGTCTATATGAAAACGTCCCAAAAGGACATGTGAACGTGGTTTTCTCTTAATCTTCAGGAGCAACTGGGATTCGATTGTACCATGAAGAATCATCGAGGAAGCAATAGTAGGCATGCCCGACTAGTCTTTCTAACATCTGATCGATGAAAGGCAGAGGGAAGTGATCCTTACGCGTCACCGCGTTCAACTTCTTATAGTCAATGCAGACTCGCCACCCAGTCAACTTCTTATAGGAACAAGTTCATTGTTGTTGTTCTGGACAACAGTAATATCAGACTTCTTGGGCACAACCTGGACAGGACTTACCCAAGCATTGTCCGAAATGGGAAAAATGATGTCATGATCTAAACACTTGATGATCTCTTTCCTAACTACTTCTGTCATGGCTGGAAATTAAACGCCTTTGTGGGTCGCGACATGGTCGTGCCTCATCCTCCATATAGATGTGGTGTTGCACGATGGCGGAACTTATCCATTTAATGTCCTTCAAGGACCACCCAATGGCGGATTTGTGCTCCTTTAGGACTTGAATCAAACTTTCTTCCTTATCTCAGTCATCGATGAAATAATCACCGGAAATGACCTATCGGGACCAAGAAAAATGTATTTCAGTTCCTTAAGGAGTTCTTTAAGCTCAATTGTGGGTGTCTTCTCCAGGCAATGCGTGATATCCAGCTCGAGATGTAAAATAGGAGGAGCTCGTACGTACTGAACAACATGCACATCATTGCTCAACTCGCCCCCGTCCTCTTAATGAATGTTTTCAAAGAGATCATTGGTTAACTTGTCATGAATCGGGGGTGTTCTTCTGATTCCTCTTCTAAGTCCAAGATAAGATTGACTTCCATGGGGTCATCAAAAGGGCTCGGTTGCTTGGCCATGTTAAACACATGAAATGTCGCGGTCAAGTCCCCGAACATCAATTTCATGAGACATGTGTGACAGTTGATTAAAGCATTGGATGTAGCTAGGAATTTTTTACCCATAACTAATGGAATTTGTGACTGGGTATGCGCAACCAGTTCAGTGTCAAGGACGACAAAGTCAATAGGAAATATGAAATCACCGACCTTAATCAGAACATCCTTAATGACCCGCTTCGGGACTTTCATTGAACGGTCAGTCAATTGGAGGGTTGTCTTCGTTGGTTTAGCTCACCCACGTTCAATTGCTGATACACAGAAACATGTAAGGGGTTAAATGCTGACCTTAAATCCAACAAGACATTGTTAATGCAAGTGTCTCCAATGATGCATGAAATCGTCGGACTTCTCGGCTCCTTCAACTTCACATACATTGGGTTCGATAGGATCAATCTCACATTAGTTGCAATGAAGGCCTTGTTAGGGACATTATTTTTCCTTTTAGTGGTGCATAGATCCTCTAGTGGTGCATAGATCCTCTAACAAGGGGATGTTGACATTCACCTTTTTCAAGACCTCCAGCATCTTATTAATACAATCACTATGCTTCTTTGTTAATTGTTTGAGTATTGAAACTCTATGATTACTCACCCCCAAAGGGAAATTGGGGTGCATCCTAACGACTTGATAAATCCTAAAGCCACAGTACTAGATATCCTATTGCATCAAGTTCAAGACAATTTTGGGAGCATTCTTTTTACTTTGCCTCTCAACGGTACACGCAAAACCCATAAAACATTTTCTTTCGCAAACACATGAAGATTTTGAAAGAAATGTGAAAATTTTAAAGCACTAGATAAGAAAAAGAAGACAAGTCACCCAAGGATCATGACAAGCAATATATAGATATTAAATGCAGCACACTAACATGACCCTATCAATACACACAAAAGAAAACAAAAATCAAAGGAAAAGACTCGACTATATACACACGTAAAAACACCCCCACACCTACTTCATGCATTGCCCTCAATGAATGCGAGCAAGATACTACATGGAGTTATGCATGAAAAAGAATAGATCTCACCAACGTGAAGTACACAGGGAAGTTTCTCGCTATGTTGATGGACACAACCCAAATTCCCTCAAAACCTGTGAGATGCTAAGGAAGGGATACAAATACGTGAAAGAATTGGGGCCCAAATACTCAAGGGTTGGGGCCCACAACAAACGATGCTCACTGAAAGAGTCTTTTTTTAACAAACGTGAAAGCTCAACCACTCATGCAGGAGCATGAATGGTTGAGTGCGAGGGAGGTTCATGAAGGAACATGACCTCCTCGACTTCGGCTGGTGCCCCCTCCAAGTAGGGTTTGAGGCGTTGTCCATTAACTTTGAACACGTCCCCATTCCCTGGGTTCAAGCTGTCAATCGCTCCATGAGGATAGATGGTTTGGACAATAAACGGGCCAGACCAGCGACTGTGGAGCTTACCCGCAAACAGATGAAGCCGGGAATTGTAGAGCAACACCTTCTGCCCGGCCATAAACACCTTTCGCATAATCATGAGATCGTGAAACATCTTGGCTCGGGACTTATGAATTTTGGCATTCTCGTACGCATCATTGCGTAGCTCTTCTAATTCCACAATGTTGAGCTTACGTTGTACTCCTGCTTGATCAAGATCCATATTCAGGTTCTTGATCGCCCAGAAAGCACGATGCTCAAGCTTGACGGGTAGGTTGCAAGCCTTGCCGTACACTACCCGATATGGGGACATACCCAAATTGGTCTTGTACGCGGTGCGGAATGCCCACAATGCGTCATTCAACTTAGTTGACCAATCATTTCCCGAGGAACTAACTGTCTTCTCAAGAATTTGCTTGAATTGACGGTTAGATATTTCGACTTGCCCACTAGTTTGCGGATGGTATGGGGTCGCAAGCTTGTGGGTGATCGAATATTTCCTCATAAGCACTTCAAAGGAGCGATTACAGAAGGGGGTACCCCTATCGCTGATTATGGTACGAGGAGTACCAAATCGTGCAAAAATGTCCCTCAAGAATTTGGTGACCACCTTGTTGTCATTGGTCTTTGTGGGTATAGCCTCAACCCACTTAGACACATAGTCAACGGCCACCAGAATGTTAACATTCCCGAACGAGTTCGGGAAGGGACCCATGAAATCGATGCCCCACACATCGAAGATGTCGACAACAAGGACATTTCGCAAAGGTATCATGTCACGTCGACCAATCCTGCCAAGGCGCTGGCAGCTATCACATTTCTTACAAAAGTCGTAAGCATCGTTGAAAAGAGAGGACCAGTAGAATCCAGATTGGAGCACCTTGGCAGCAGTTTTCTTTGCTCCAAAGTGTCCTCCACATGCCTTGGAGTGGCAGAAGTGGAGCACACTTTGGAACTCGGTATCTGGGACGCACCGCCTGAAAATTTGGTCAGAGTAGTATTTCAATAGGTAGGGGTTGTCCCAGTGGAAGAATCTGACATAAGATCTAAATTTGGTTTGGTCAGATTTTGACCAAACCACAGGAAGTTGCTCGGTCACGAGGTAGTTCATGATGTCGGCAAACCAAGGGTTGTCTTCGATCGTGAACAACTGCTCGTCAGGAAATTTGTCATCAATAATTTGGTCTTGTGGGTTGGTCGTCTCTAGACGAGACAGGTTGTCAGCTACAACATTTTCACACCTTTTTTTTGTGCCGAATCTCGAGATCAAATTCTTGTAACAACAAGATCCATCTCAAGAGTCGGGATTTTGCATCATTCTTCGCCATGAGGTGCTTGATGGTTGTGTGATCAGAATAGATAATCACGTGGGAGCCAATCAAGTACGACCGGAATTTCTCCAAAGCAAATATGATCGCTAAGAATTCCTTCTCGGTCACAGTGTAGTTCAATTGGGAATCATTGAGTGTTCTACTGGCATAGTAGATCACATGAGGCAATTTGTCCAATCATTGCCCAAGCACTACTCCCACAGCGAAGTCAGATGCATCACACATTATCTCAAAGGGTTCAATCCACACCGGTGCCTTAATAATGGGAGCTGAAGTCAACTCTTTCTTCAAGGTCAAAAAGGCATGGTGGCAATCCGATGTGAACTCAAAAATGGCACTTTGCCAACAAGGTGGTGAAAGGTCAAGCAATTTTGCTAAAATCCCGAATGAACCGCCGATAGAATCCAGCATGCCCCAAAATGCCGCGGATATCCTTCACATTACGTGACGGTGGGAGATTAGCAATAAGACCCACTTTGGCGGGATCGACCTCAATTCCCCTACTTGAGACCACATGTCCAAGTACAAATCCTCGCTTCACCATGAAGTGACATTTCTCCCAATTGAGAGCGAGGTTCTTCTCACGGCATCGCTTGAGGACAAGGCTCAAGTGATGAAGGCACTCATCAAAGGAAACGCCAAATATGGAAAAGTCGTCCATGAAGATCTCAAGGAAACGCTCAACCATATCGGAGAAGATGCTGATCATACACCTTTGAAACGTTGCCAGCACATTACATAACCCAAACGACATGCGACGGTAGGCAAACGTGCCAAAGGGACAAGTAAATGTGGTTTTCTCTTGATCTTCGAGGGCGATGGGAATTTGGTTGTAACCGGAGTATCCATCAAGAAAACAATAATACTCATGTCCGGCCAACCTTTCCAACATCTGATCAATGAATGGCAACGGGAAATGATCCTTCCGCATTGCCGCATTGAGCTTACACAAACTCGTCAGCCAGTTTGCAGGCGTGTCGGGAAAAGCTCATTATGCTCATTCTCCACAACCGTCACGCTCGACTTCTTGGGAACCACATGGACAGGACTCACCCACGAACTATGAGAGATAGGATAGATTATGCCATGATCCAAGCACTTAAGAACCTCCTTTCGGACGACTTCTTTCAGTACAGGATTCAATCTCCGTTGTGGGTGCCTGCGGGGCCTAGAATCCTCTTCCATGTGGATCTGATGCTAAACAATACCAGGGCTAATTCCCTTGATATCCTTCAAGGACCACCCGATTGCCTCTTTGTTTTCAAAGAGTACTCTTTTGAGGGAACCTCTTGATCTTGTGCAAGATCAGAAGCAATAATGAGTGGCAAGGTCTCATTATCCCCTAAAAAGATGTACTTTAGGTTATTGGGGAGCAGTTTAAGCTCGACCAGAGGTGGGTCCTTGTCGGATTCAGAGTTACTTTCAAGTGGCTCAAGGGCCACGGAGTAAGAGGAGCAAGCACCCAGATGTGCCTCCTCGTCCCGAGAAATGCTGGCGGATTCCTCAAGATCATCTTCACTCGCAACCTGGTTAATAGGCACCTCCATAATATGTCGATGTGAGTCGAACATGCCTAATGACTCGGGCTCATCCGTGTCCTCGATGAAATTGGCTCCGACAGTGTCATCGAAGAGCCCGGGTTGCTTACCAAGAGTGAAGATGTTGAAATCCGCCGCAAGGTTTCCAAAAGACAACCTCATCATGCCATTGCGACAATTGATCAAAGCATTAGATGTCGCAAGAAATGTCCTCCCAAGGATCACAGGAAATTGTCCTTGTGGGTTGGACACGGGTTCGGTATCCAAGATGATGAAATCAACTGGAAATATGAACTCACCCACTTTGATAAGGACATCCTCCACACTCCCTCGTGGAATCCTGACGGATCTGTCAGCCAACTGGAGGGTTGTCCTCGTTGGTTGAAGATCGCCAATTCCAAGGTTGACATAGACAGAGTAAGGCAGGAGATTCACAGATGCCCCCAAATCCAATAAAGCTTGAGAGATTGTCACATTCCCAATCATGCAAGAGACAGTTGGACAACCTGGGTCCTTGTATTTGACTTGCATGGGCTATGTCAATATGGAGCTCACATTGGCGGCCAAAAAGGCCTTTTGGGCACATTTGTTTTTCTCTTGGTGGTGCAAAGGTCCTTTAGGAACTTGGCATACGGTGGCATTTGTTGAACAACGTCCAACAATGGGATGTTCACCTTTACTTGCCTAAGTACCTCAACGATCTAGTCCCAATGCTCATCGCATTTTTTAGTCAACCGATGAGGGAATGGTGCCTTGAAGACATAAGAATCACGAGGAGGAGTCTTAGAATTAGGTTCCTTGATAGGATCAAGACTCTCCTCGGAAGTCTCGCCAACAGGGTTGGCTTCTGGCATTTTCACATTGTTGTGAACGACCCTTCCTGATCTCAAGGTATGAACAACATTGGCATGTTGGGAAGGGTCACTTTCAACATTGTGTACATTTTGCCTCGCATGAGCAGGCTGACCCCTGGGATTAACCACAGGTTGACTTGGTAACTGACCCTTCTCGCGTTCATGGAGTTGATGAGCCAACTGGCTAACTTGCATTTCCAATGCTTTGACCGAATTATTGCTAGCCGCAAACATGGATTGAGTGCTCTGCATGAATGCTTGAAAGGTTTGTTCAAGGATAGAGTCCTTAGGGTCAACCCGCTGGGGTGGTGGAGTCTGGTTAGAAAACCCGACGAAGAGGCCTGACCAGGTTGGTAATTATGGTGCTGAGACCTTTGATGTGGGGGTTGGTAGGTCGCCCATGGGCGTGGAGGTTGATAAGGTGGAGGTTGAGGTTGAGCGTGCGAGCTCTGACCGTGGCCACCACTAGACCCCCAAGAGAAGTTAGGATGGTTACGCCATCCCGGGTTGTAGGAGTGACTGTACGGGTCGTTACGGGGCCTTGGTTGATACATCGCATTTGCATGCTCAGTATCCCTTGGAGCGTAAGCGCATTCCAAGTCATCATGTCCCGATAGTACACACCTACTACACCTGGGAGTAGCGACCTGAGCTACACGAGCTCAGTCCATCTCCAAACTTTCAATCCTACGCATGACAGCAACCATTTTCGCCTCAGACGCGATAGTTGACTCAACATGATATGATCCAGCTCGACCAGAAGACCTGGCAGCTGGTGGCTCTCTCATGGTGTCCCACTCGAAGGTACGTTCAGCCATAACCTCAAAAGTGTCTCATGCCTCCTCGATGGGTTTCATTTGGAAGTCACCCTGACACATCGACTCCAACAATGTGCGGGTGTTGTAGTTGATGCCCTCATAAACAATTTGGCACAGCAGCCATAGCTCAAGTCCATGATGAGGGCACTGCTGGAGAATGTCCTTGAACCTCTGAAAGAAACCATGAAACGATTCGGTCTCAGTCTGATACATTTGTTGTATCTGGTGCCGTATCTGTTGAGTTTCGTTTTGAGGAAAAAATCTCTTCAGAAAGACGGTCACAAAGTCATCCCATGACCGAATCGAGCTCTCCGGGAGGCTATACATTCATTTCTTCGCATTATCCTTCAATGCAAAAGAAATCATCCTCAACCGTACTGAATCCTCGTCAAGCTGTTGAAACTTGAACATGGAGCATACTTCCTCGAATTCGCGTATAAAGATATACGGATCCTCCTTATTGGCAGTAAAGGTTGGAAGCATGCTCACATATTGAGGTTTCAGCTCATAGTTGTTCCCGCGAGCAGGGGGAACAACTATGCAAGAAGGTTGCGCGGCCCGAACAGGATGGGTCCGCTCCCACAAAGTCATCGGTCTATCCTGTCGAGCTAAAGGTGGTGGTGCACCAAGAAGTCGATCCTGACCGAATCTCCCTTCCTCTCGAGTCAGAGGAGGAGGAGAAAGAGGTCTACGTGGTGGCGGAAGCGGACCGAGGTATTCCATGTATGGAACTCGATCTCCCCCGTCCCCGCGAGACGACTCGGCTTCATGCTCCAAAGGAGCACGAGGCGGAGATGGTCGATCACTAAGACCGTCCATCTCAGAAGAATGCACTCTCTCGAGTTGAGCGCTCTCACCAGAACGAGCCCAACCTCACATAAAATGCTCGACTCGACTCTAAAATAACACACAACAGAAGGTGTACTAGAGGAGGAGACTATACGTAGAGAATAGATGAGGATAGGACTTAGATGAGGAGGGAAGAATCCCTAGAGCTAGCGTGGGTAGTGGAATCAGGTAGAAGCCTAACTAGCAAGCACGACTCAAACAACGTAAGGCAATGGGTCCTTAGGCTAGACGACGCCTAACTTCGTGGTCACTAGCCTCGACACGTCTCACCTCCCTATAACGAAGACCACAATGCCCATCAAGTGATACCAGATCCGGAGATCCAGTACCTCCTACTATCGACAATGTAGGCAATGCCGATCTGGCCATGACGGTCTCAACTAGATTACTCTTCTAGTGCGCCCGCAATCCTAGGGCCAATGTCTACTTGCTTTTAGTTAAGGCTTGATTAAGAGTGATTTTTGGGGCTAAGGAAAGGGTGATGAAATCCCCACCTTATCTTTTATGGGACAGCCCCTCCTTAATAGCGTTTTGATCCTAAATCTAGCAATCAATCGCTCCAATCAAACGCTCGCTCACTCTTGTCCTGATGCAATTCCTACTAACTAATACATGGGCATACGAGATGAATGAATGAGTGTAGGAAATTGCGTACCTCATGCCAGCACTCAACAACTGAAAATAAAGCTAAAAGAAAAGACAACTACGTGCCTAAGTCAATACATGATGCGTGACCTAAACAAATAAGAATGTCTAGCCTTTTGCTTTGGATTTTAAGGCCAAGTTGATAAATGGGGGAGTAATTAATGATCTGGGAGCGAACTAGAAGTCACAACATGCAAAATGGGGCTCCCAGATAATGCAAATTACAGAACTAACTACCAGAACAAAATTGAGAGGAAGACCAGCTCACCAGGCCGCTAGTTGGCGGTTCCAGACCGCCAATTGGCGGTCAGTTTGGAACTTCTGTTCCTCCAACTTGTCCAGTTGCCTCCCTGATTGACATCATTTCATGCTCATATTTGTATCTTATATCCATTATCTTACCCCTAAGCAATGCTACGTGACGAGTTTTATGTTTACTTTTCAGGAATAAAGAGGTTTGAAGAGAAGAGCCATGAAAGGACCCAAAAGCAGGAAAAAGGACTTAATTGTGAGACCTAGGGACTGAGATGCAAGGGAGAAGGACCTGATCGTAAGACCGAAGGACCTAAGAGCAAAACAAGAAACTCCACACCATCATGGGGAGTATTTTGGCAATTCGATTCGGGTCGGAGCTCCAATAAACAAAGTAGATGCATCAAAGACCAACAAAGACCACCAGAAAAGCCCACAACCAAAACCAACTTGATCTAGATCATATAGACCGCCAATTGGCGGTCTTGGATAGCTAATTGGCGGTACATATTGGTCTGGATCATCTCATATTTGTGGGGCACGTGTATTAGTGTATTCTTAGTCCATTTGTGGTATTGGTTTAGTCCCACATCGGGGGATTGTCCCCGATTAGCTTTTTCCATGCTTATAAATAGAACTCTTCACCTTCCATTGTAATTACCCATTGCTTGGTGGCATTCTCTCTACTAAGGAGTGAGCCTTGAAGCAATAACTCAATGTGGAGATGAATGCTACCTTCAATGTGAGTCATTTGTTAATAAAATAATTCTTCTAGTTCTTTAAATCTTGTCTTTTAATTTGTGCATGTTTCTTTAGTCTTTCCTTTCCTTTTATGTTTCTTTAATGCTTCTTGCCTTCTTAGTTAACTTTCATTTCAGTATTATGCTTTCTTTTGCTAATATAGTTAGTGTAATGAGTAGTGAGTAGTTCCATCCCCATTTGGGGGGTGGAGAAATATGTGATATAATCATGTAGTGTATTAAGTGTGTGTTATCTTTATCCCTTGAGCTTTATATGATTTCCATAACCATCTAATGGGTTTTCACTCTTATCTTTGATATGCTAATGCTCTTGAATGAAGCTTAGCTTATGCTTTGATTAGTGGACCTATTTTATGGGGAATGATAAGGTTAGGATATGGATGAAGTTAATATTGGAAACACAATTTGTAGTGTATGTGCTCTTGTTGCCTTTACCTTAGCTAATGTCTTGTATGTTTTAATGATGTAGTCTTATCTTAATTCATGTGGAGGCATAGTAGGGTATAGTCTTTATACTTGAGTTCATGTAGCTTCATTCCAATTATTGTCTTGTATGTTTTAATGATGTAGTCTTATCTTAATTCATGTGGAGGCAAAGTTGGATGTAGTTTTATGATTTCATGCACTACATGTTGTGAGGAGCTTAATGAACACACACACATCTTTATGTTCATATTATTTCTCTACCCCCTATGGTGCTTAGTTTTATTGCTTATCTTCATTTCCTTTTTGCATCTTAGTGTAGTTTAGTGTAACCAACCTTTCTCTCCTTCTTTTTACCTCTCTCCTTCGAACAAACCAATCGTCGACACACCTCCCAGTGGACGACCCGTATTTGCCACCGCTTCAACGCGGCCGTGCACTTGCGGTTAAATATAAAACGAGATCAATCACTCCCCTTGATCTGATGGTTCCCTAAAACTAAGTAAAACTGGAAACAAAAAATTAAAAACCACTCGAATCGTCCAAACCAACGTCTGGACAGAGCACCTGATGAGAATTTAATTTATACCGCAAGTGCACGGCGTCAATGAAGACGTGGCAATTACGGGTCGGACACAAGGAGGGAGAGATATTGTTATTTGTGTGATTTTCGATTAAGGAAATAAAAAGAGAGAAATAAGTTTGGTTTGAGATTTTTGGTTTTTAATTAATTTCTAAAGCAAGAACAACAAAAACAAATTAAAAATAAAGTAAAGATGGATGGGAGTCCAGTGGGTGGAGGTTTAGATATCGGGTTTAGATTAGAGAATTCTGAAACTTATAATAAATCATATTAGTTATAAAGCATTACATGATAAATCACTCAACATAAACTCAAGTAATCAAAATATACTAACACGAAATTAAAATAATAACTTTATTCTTCTTCTCATCACCCTAAATCCGTCACCCCCACCCTTTGGAGAGAGTTAGAAACTCATGGATGGAGGGAAGGAGAAGGGGTCCTAGAGAAACTATAAAAGAAAACTAAAAACAAGAATTAAAAGAACAGAATTTCATTACTAAAATTTGGAACAAAAACTAAGACTCTTTACAACATCGTTTCGGGGCTATTTATAGCCGATACAAGGGATCCCAATATATAAACGGAAAGTACACGCGTCAATACAACATTGGTAAAAATTTAAGCACACGGATCAACTTTTGTGCGGCGGAATCGCCGCAATTTGTACATGAGGTGCGGCGGAATCGCCACCTTGTTGGCTCAGAATCGACCCGGATTTTTCCTGTGTGTTTATGGTATGTTTTAGCTGTCATTTGCGCATCCGGATTAATTATTGCATATCTTTGGAGATCCGAGTTAATTTCTTCATATATTTGGAGATCCAAATTGATTTTTCTCTAGAAATTCTCCAAAATAATCTTTTGGTACTCGTAATTTGCAGTCGGGTCCTCGTCTTTTGCAATTATGTCCCTGGCTACTTTTGTGCTTAAGTCCCTGGCCTTTTTGTAATTAGGTATTTGAATGCTTTTATGCTTGGATGAACTTCCATTTGAATCCCGATAATCTTGACTTGGTCTTTATGATAGAAATGAGTCTCTTGCACGCATTTATGCTCGGGATATGGGTAATTTGCATTCAGGTCCCTGTATTATGTAAATAAGACTAAACACATACCTTAGTAGCATTTATTGATATAAAATTAATCTAAATGAAAGACATATGATGCAATGTATGCAATGCATCAAATACCCCCACACCTAGATTTTGCTAGTCCCTAGCAAAACAGAGTATAAGAAAAATGAAAACAGGGAAATCC
This sequence comes from Triglochin maritima, assembly GCA_963682175.1. Classification (NCBI taxonomy): domain Eukaryota; kingdom Viridiplantae; phylum Streptophyta; class Magnoliopsida; order Alismatales; family Juncaginaceae; genus Triglochin; species Triglochin maritima. The sequence continues at coordinate 27,004,179 of OY821771.1, read as the reverse complement.
TAACTCACTTTCGTAGGAATCACGGTTGCACTTAGCATATGCAACAAGCCTTTAAACCCCCCAAGTTTCCTTAGAGGACGAGTTTTGTCTCATGAGGGTTTTCAGTTGACACACCCACAAAGTCTTAATTCAACATTTCATTGATAGCTCTAAATATCTCCACCTCAACCTTACACATCTTACTTAGAATTCTTGCATGCTCATTATACAAATCTAACTTATAAAAAGTCTAACTTGGTCTTTGTTCCTCCAACATTCACACCACTAACCCTTCTACACATGTTATCACTTAAATTATTTTGCACGCCTCCTCTGGTGGTGAAGTATCATTCGGATCAACCATGGCATGGATCATTCTTTTAGCTTTGGGCCTTGAGTATTTTTTTCTTTTTCCGTGATTCAACACATTTGCTTTTTTGACACTTTTACCCTTTTTTGCATTCGTGTAGCGAGTTTGGTCGATAATCCCGAGCTGGCAGACTCAAGTTACCGGGTTTCAAGATACCCCTACGGACCAGTGACTCGAAGGCTTGGGCTTTTGTAATCATTTTGCAAAATGTGCTTTCCTCACTTTATTCCTTTATTTTTACTTTTATTTTCCTCAAGGCTTAATTGCTATTAGAAGTCCACACTTCCCGGTATATTTTCCTCAACCTCTGCTTTTTATCAACCACTTCAAAGATTTGATTCATCCAATTTAAGTGCATACATGTCTTAAAGGGTAATGGGTTATTTCTTTGGAACTTAGATTTATGTCATAATTTCTACAAGCAGAACTATATAATAAAGAACAAAAACTCAATGCAATTTGTACTCGGGTTTTGGCGGTTCAATCTTAAGCTATGTCATGGAATATTGAATTTTTTTTAATTAAATTTTTTTCTTCTTCTAAGAATATATATATATAGATAGATAGATACATAAACATCCCCCCACACCTAAATCATGCATTGTCCTCAATGTATGCAAATATAAAGCAAATGCACTTATTACCTGGGTGAACTGCGGTGGAAGGATGGAATTTGTTCAGAGTCAACCATAATCATAACTGGATTGAATGTCACCATGTTGGTGCATGTATCCAGTTGAATTGTTCCCCATGTTGCCCTGAGGTAAAGGTTCCACACCTCTCACATGTATTGATTCTCTTGTTTGCTCGAGTGATGGTGGGTGTGTCGAAGAATTACTCCCCTTTTTTCCACTTTCTTTTTGATTTTGTGATGATTTATTTGATTCAGAAATCTTATAGATACGTGCTCTCATCACAACATCACTTTGATTGCATATTATTTCTGGCTCACTCTCAACATGAAAGATATTAAATTCAGCTTTTAAGTTCGCAAAAGATAATTGCATGAGCCCATTTCGACAGTTTATCAATGCTTCAGAAGTGGCTAAAAAGGGTCTGCCTAGTATTACAGGGATTTGTCTATTAGGATTTACAACAGGTGCAGTATCTAGCACGACAAAATCCACTGGGTAAATGACGTCACCCACCTTGATCAGAACGTCCTCGACTACACCTCTTGGTTTCTTAATAGAGTAGTCAGCAAATTGAAGAGTTGTCTTAGAGGGTTTTAGTGGACCAAGGTTGAGTTGCTCGTAGACAGAGAACAGGAGTAGATTAACACTAGCACCAAGGTCTAGAAGGGCTTTGTTGATAAAAGTATCTCCTATTGCACATGAAATTGTGGGACACCCAGGGTCCTTATATTTTATAGGAGATGAGTTGGAAAGAATAGAGCTTGTGTTTGCAGTTAAGTAAGCCTTCTTTGGTACGTTTGTTTTTCTCTTTCTAGTGCACAGATCTTTTAAGAATTTAGCATAAGCAGGTATTTGTTGAATCATATCCAGGAGTGGAATATTCACCTTAACTTGCTTAAATACTTCCAGGATTTTCTCCATTTGTGCACTTGAGTTATTCTTAAGTCTATTGGGGAATGGAGCTTTAGGAACATAGACTCGCTCAGGTTGAGCTATGGCTTCAGGTTGAGTAGGTGGGTTGGGCGTTTCAGATTGGACGTCAGGTTCAATGGTTAGGTCATATGTGGTTGCTTGATGGCTAGATTGATTAGACGTTCTAGGATTTACCACATTTTTATCAACTTGTCTTCCGGACCGTAATGATACTACTGCATTTATTTGTTGGAACGGTCCTTCCTCATTAACCATTTGAACTTGTCTCGAGTTGTTACTTCCTAGAGGTGGTTGATAGGGCTGATATTGATTATTAGATCTAGGATTCACCTCAGGTTGACTTGGAAACTGACCCTTTTCTCTTGCACCTACAATTTGTGCGAGTTGGCTGACTTGTGTCTCTAGCCTTTGGAAGGACTGGTTGGTTGTTTGTATAAAAGTCTTCATCAAATTTTCCAAGCTTGTCAACCTAACATCATAATCTCCATTGTTACTAAACCCAGATGATGTATTATTTTGGTTATACGGGTTTGGTTGTTGTCTAGGAGGTTGACCTTGTTGGCTTGATGAGAAATTGGAATTATTACGCCAACCCGAGTTATAGGTTGATGCATATGGGTCATTTCTAGCATGGTTAAACGTGACATTAACTTGTTCCCAGTCCGCACAATCCTCCATTAAATGACCAGTCTCACCACAGCTAGAGCAAGGGATAGACGAGGCTTGATTCACTCGGGGTCGGGTTTGTAGCTCTAGACTTTCCATTCTGCGTATAAGGGTACCTAGTTTTGCTTCAGCCGCTATATTGGCATCTACAGCTAAGACTCCTGGTTTGGGTTGACTTGCTATTCTAGATCCAATACTCGGGTTAAGCGGTGCTCTAACATTGTCCCATTGCATACTATTTTCAGCTAAATTCTCAAGAAAAGTCCAGGCATCATTTTCATTTTTTGACATGAAGTTCCCTTGGCTTACGGATTCTACCATAACCCTAAATGTGGGTGTCAATCCCTCATAAATAATTTGGCACAGTTGCCATCTTGGAATTCCGTGATGAGGGCATTGGGTCAGCACACTTTTAAATCTTTCTAGATAGGAATACAACGGCTCGCTCTCAGATTGAACGAATGCAACAATTTCATTCCTAATCCTCATAGTTTTATGGTTGGGGAAATATTTTTTAGGAATACTTGAACAAACTCAGCCCAACTTTTAATGGATTTTTAGCTAGACTATATAGTCATTTCTTAGCGTCGTCCTTCAGTGCTAGAGGCACGAATTTCAGACGCACTGCCTCCTCAGAGATATGCTGGTATTGCATAAGAGAGCAGATTTCCTCAAATTCTCTAAGGAAGAGATATGGGTCTTCCCTAGAGGTGAACTTAGGCAGCATACTCATGTATTGTGCCTTAAGTTCGAAGTCGTGACCCTGTATGGTGGGCATAACGATGCACGATGGCTGAGCAGCCATCGCTGGGTAGCATCGATCCCTCAGAGTTATGGGCGGGTTCACAACATTCTCACCCATTGGATCCGGGTGAGGTGGTGCAACAGGTGGATTGGGGCTAAGCTCCAGACTGGAATGTAGATGAACTCGTGAGAGTCGATTACTCAAGTCCCGAACCCAAATCTGAGTGCACCGGTTTGAATCAATTTTTGAATTCAAATTTGAAATTTAAATTCCCAATTCAAATTCAAGAATCGATTGATAAAAAAAATTTAAATTTTTTTTTCAAAAATGGAAACAAACAATAGAATGGGGAAAGATGAGAAAGGAATCCTAATCTAGAGAATTTAGGTGAGAAGAGAAAGAAGACTCAGATGAGAAGGGAAACTTAACTCTAATGATAGAAAAGAGGGTTGGTTAGAAGTTTCCTAAACAAGCACGGTTCAAACAATCCTAGACCTAGTGTCGCTTAAATCTAGACGACTCCTAACTGGTTGAGTCGAATTGATTTGCTTGATTCACCTCCCACACTAATCAAACCAACTTGGCCAGGCAGTGTATAGCTAGTGGGGGCGCTTCCGACAGAGTCGGTGCCAATTAGACAACCACTTCGCTTGGAAGACTTACGTCAACACAAAAACACTTTCTAGACACCAAATTAAATTCGATCAGCTTCAAGTCATAGCAAGTCAAACCAGTCTCCTCCTTAATTGTGTCCGAGTCCTTAGGGGCCAATGTCTAATTGATTTTAAATTTTAAGGCTTGGGTGACACTTTAGGATTGTGATTTGTGGGCCACGGAAGGGTGATGAAATCACCACCGTATCTTTTCCTACGGAGTTGCCCTTAAGATAGTTTAACTTAAATCTAGCAAAGATAGTCAAACAATGGTCTTTAGTGGGGGGGGGGGGCAATTGCAAGGTTGTATGAAAATTAGATTATATGCTTAAATGCAATCGATAAAAACCGCGATACGTACCTTGCCTCCAGCACTCTTCAACCAAGAATTAATTTGCAAGAATTTAGCAAAAATAATGCAAACAAAACATTATATGATGCATTCACTAAGTTCTTCTAGTTTTGTCAATTTTTAGGTCAGAGTTGAATTATTGCCAATTATGGAATTTAAGCTTAACACGTGCAGTTCTACAAAAGGAAAATTTCCGAAACTAGAAATTGTGAGGAAAGAGGCAACAAAGGTTACCTATGCAATGCTCAGTCGGGTTCACCGCCAGCTCTCGAAATTTCAGTAGCTCCACGCGTCCACCCAGAGATGGCGCTGACCCCAGAAAAAGTTGAAGCTCAGAAGCCTCTGTTGTGCGACGGATCCGCTGCAGCTTGTGCTTGATATGCGGCGATTTCGCCGCCCTGCTTGCTCCGGCTGCGTTCAGATTTCACCGCGCACTCTGTTGTCTCCTGAAACACAAATCCAAATACTTAGATCGCGCACAAGATAAACAGAATAGAATCGAGAACACAACAATAAACAAAATCTGCATCGCCTCTTCGGCAACGGCGCCAAAAACTTGATGAGAATTTAATTTATACCGCAAGTGCACGGCATCAATGAAGACGTGACAAGTACGGGTCGAACACAAGGAGGGAGAGATATTGTTATTTGTGTGATTTTTGATTAAGGAAAGAAAAAGAGAGAAATAAGTTTGGTTTGATATTTTTGGTTTTTAATTAATTTCTAAAGCAAGAACAACAAAAACAAATTAAAAATAAAGTAAAGATGGATGGGAGTCCAGTGGGTGGAGGTTTAGATATCGGGTTTAGATTAGAGAATTCTGAAACTTATAATAAATCATATTAGTTATAAAGCATTACATGATAAATCACTCAACATAAACTCAAGTAATCAAAATATACTAACACGAAATTAAAATAATAACTTTATTCTTCTTCTCATCACCCTAAATCCGTCACCCCACCCTTTGGAGAGAGTTAGAAACTCATGGATGGAGGGAAGGAGAAGGGGTCCTAGAGAAACTATAAAAGAAAACTAAAAACAAGAATTAAAAGAACAGAATTTTATTACAAAAATTTGGAACAAAAACTAAGACTCTTTACAACATCGTTTCGGGGCTATTTATAGTCGATACAAGGGATCCCAATATATAAACGGAAAGTACACGCGTCAATACAACATTTGTAAAAATTTGAGCACACGGATCAACTTTTGTGCGGCGGAATCGCCGCAATTTGTACATGAGGTGCGGCGGAAATGCCACCTTGTTGGCTCAGAATCGACCCGGATTTTTCCTGTGTGTTTATGGTATGTTTTAACTGTCATTTGCGCATCCGGATTAATTATTGCATATCTTTGAAGATCCGAGTTAATTTCTTCATATATTTGGAGATCCAAATTGATTTTTCTCTAGAACTTCTACAAAATAATCTTTTGGAACTCGTAATTTGCAGTCGGGTCCTCGGCTTTTGCAATTATGTCCCTAGCTACTTTTGTGCTTAAGTCCCTGGCCTTTTTGTAATTAGGTATTTGAATGCGTTTATGCTTGGATGAACTTCCATTTGAATCCCGATAATCTTGACTTGGTCTTTATGATAGAAATGAGTCTCTTGCACGCATTTATGCTCGGGATATGGGTAATTTGCATTCAGGTCCCTGTATTATGTAAATAAGACTAAACACATACCTTAGTAGCATTTATTGATATAAAATTAATCTAAATGAAAGACATATGATGCAATGTATGCAATGCATCAGCGCCTCCCCGGCAACGGCGTCAAAAACTTGATTGATCGTTTTATTTAAACCGCAAGTGCACGACCATGTTGAAGCGGTGGCAAATACGGGTCGTCCACTGGGAGATGTGTCGACGTTTGGTTTGTGAAAAGGCGAGTGGTAAAAAATGGGGAGAAAGATGGATTACACTACACTACACTAATCTAAACTAGTAAACTAACAAAGCTGAAATGAAATCACTAACAAACTAAGCTAAACAACTATTGAAGAAGATAAAACCTCAGGAATGAAAACCCCTAAGGGGTGGAGTGTGTGCGTGTGTGCACATGAAATAAGTGTGGTGTGGAATGCATACAAGAAGCTCAAGTTAGTTAGTGTTTGTTAATGCATAAGAGGTACCTAATGGCAAAACCTAACATTTACAACACTAACTTATGTGAATAATATGAGCAATGCAAGGTTGTTATTAAGACACTTAGACAAGCATGGAATGTACCTAAGCTATGGCCGAAACCATAAAGTAAGGTTCCTAATAATTCAAGCAAGCATACTAATATCTCTCACAAAACATTCATATTAAGCATTCATACCATCTACATAACATGTACACACATCTACTCCACCCCTAAAGGGGATGGAACTACTCACACATATTTAAACTAACTACTCTAATAAAATGAATCATTATACTGAAATGAAACTATACTAATCAAGCAAGAAATATTAAAGAAGCATAAAACAAAACAAGCACCAAAGCAAACACATTAAAGGAAAGTAACTAAGCAAGAATTAACAAGCTAATGAAAACATCTATTATTAACTCACTCAAATTACAAGCACCCTTCCTCCACCAGAGTTTTGCTTCAAGGCTTCACTCTTAGTAGGGAAGATGGCCACCAAAGAGAGAGATGGATACAATGGAAGGTGAAGAGTTTTATTTATAAGCATGGAAAAAGCTAATCCGGGACAATCCCCCGATGTGGGACTAAACCAATACCAAAAATAGCCTAAACAAACATTAATACAAGTCCAGGCAAAATTTTGGCGGATCTGGGATGATCCAGACCGCCAATCGGCGGTCTATAAGGCCCACATCCGTCTGCTTTTTGTGTTGGTCTTTGTTTGAAGTATTGCTTGGTCTTGGATGCGTCTACTTGGTTTGTTTTAGCTCCGGCCCGAATCGAATTGCCAAAACACTCCCCATGATGGTGTGGAGTTTCCTATTTTGCTCGTAGGTCCTTCGGTCTTACGATCAGGTCCTTCTCCCTTGCATCTTAGTCCCCAGGTCTCACAATTAAGTCCTTTTTCCTTCTTTTGGGTCCTTTCATGGCTCTTCTCTTCAAACCTCTTTATTCCTGAAAACTAAACATAAAACTCGTTACGTAGCATTGCTTAGGTGTAAGATAATGGATATAATATACAAATATAAGCATGAAATGATGTGAATCAATTCTCCTCCCCTTTGCCACTCGAGTGTGATTGCAACAACAATACTCACTACTGCTTGAGGTTCGCCTGCTTGCTGCGTCTTCACTGACGTCGTGCACTTATGGTTATTTAAAATGATCAATCACGTTTTTTGCGCCATTTTGGGGGAGTTGGTCGTGGTCGCTGTTGTTTACACAATTTCGTCTCACATTTTCTCTTTAGTTTTGCCAGACATGGGAACACGTGGACAAGGGAGCCTACAGGAGTAGGGTAGCACATTGGTGAAGTCTGGGGACCAAAATCTCCACACCATCTGCCCCAGTAGGATTTTGATCCGCCCTTGGCGGATCTGGTGAGGAGTTTCTGATTTATGTTTCACTAGTAGCTTTCTATGCTCATTTCTAGTTGATACCTCCCACTCTTGATTTCATGCATGCTCTATTTTGATGTCAAAATTAATTTACTTTGAATGGTCCCCTCCTAATACAACCTGAACCTTAAAACTTAAAGCAAAAGATTAGTGGATTGCCATCTAGGCATCATTTCTAGACCTTGTACGCATTCATCTTTTCTTTGCTTTATTTTTGTGTTGTTGAGTGTTGGCGTGAGGTACGTGCACACCTATTCATGCATGATTAAAGCATGCATTAGTTAGTAAGGTGCATTGGAATAAGAGTGAGGTGAGTGCTTGTTTGGTGAGTTGCTTGCTAATTTAAGGACAAGTGATCTAAGGGGGCACCAACTTTAGTCTTCAAGATAAGGTGGGGGATTTCATCAAACCTTCCTTAACCCCACAAACCACACTCAAGTGAAGCCCTAGGTTAAAATCAAGTAGACATTGACTCTAGGAGACATTGACTCTTCGAGCGCACTTTGGAGACAATCACATTCTCGACATCATGGCTTGAATGTCCTTGTTCACTTAGTTTCATTGAGACTTTTGGGACCTCTGGGTCTTGACTTTCTCATTTGGCTTTGTGACCTTTGGCGGAGGGAGGTGAGGCATTTGGGAGTGTGGGGAGTCACGGTTAGTCGTCGTCTAGCCGAGGACCTATAGTCAACCTTAGGTTTATTTGAGTCGTGTTTGATAGCTTAGGTTTCTCCAAAATCCCGCTACCCACACTAGCTCTAGGTATTCTTCCCTTCTCCTCTAAGTCATCTTCTTCTCACCTACTTCTACGTTCTAGTCTCCTCCCCTCTACAGTCTCTATAAGCGTTTTAGGGTCGAGTGGAGCACTTTTTGCAAGCTTGGCCTCGTGGAGGTGAGAGTGGTCGCGAGTTTACTCTGTCGAGATGGATGGTTACATGGGTTACCATCCATTTCATTGTTGGGACAAGGACTATTCTCCCCCTAGTATTCCAAACCCAAGTATCCTGGGGTGCCTCACACAAACACCCAAGTGGGTTGGGACAATTTTAATTGTGTGGCTGAGCAATCTTGAGATTGGGGTGATATGAGAGAGGAACCAACTGTTAGACCATCATCTAGTAGTGTCGGATCACATGTTGGTGAACAAACTAAGTCATCACAAGAAACTTTGGCTATTTCATGCGTGCGGTAGAGGATATTTGTGCACGGTTGCTCCAGTAGCCATACCGTGTGACTGTTGTGGGTTGAGTGGTCATGTTATCGGGGAATATCTTTAAGTTCCGCAAGAGCCTGAGTATGAGCATACATTTTCCTAAAATGCTCAATGTGACTTTTACGCATCCGCGTACAACCCAAGAGGGATGGATTCATGGGGAGTCAATATTGATTCAAATTTTTATACATCGTACGTACCCCATTATTCTCCTCCCGAATACCTACATCCCTACCAGCCACCACCCATGACCACATGGACTAATTCTCAGCGTATTAACACCCAACCTACAAACTATGACAATAAAAATGTGAGCGTCAATGTTGACCCCAAATTTGATTCCATAGAACAAACCCTTCACACATTCATCCAAATTACTCATACTTCCTTGGAAAAATTGAGAATGAAAGTGAGAGTTGACAAAACAATTAAATGACTGTGATGTGGGTGGTCTTTCCTATAAACATGAGGATTTATCTTTTGATATCAAACCACCACCACATCCACAAATTCAAAGCATAATCTTTCAAAGTCAAACTCCTAGTAAGTCTGAGGGACTTGAGGTTTCAATTCACGATCACTTGGAGGGGGATTCGATTCAAATTGAGAATAACATGGACTAGTTTCATTATGAGTTGCCACAGGATTGTGCCTTATCTTTTTGTCTTGCGGCCCTTGAGCCACATGATATTAAGGTTGTGCCTCTTAAGGACTCACCTTTGGTGGAGCAAGAACTCCCTAATATCCCTAATTTCATACGACCTTGTGAGAGTTTGCGACTCACTATTATTCCTGATCATCTTGAAAATGAAGGGACTTCAAACAACTACATTAACAATGAGGGTATTGGAGTTCCTTAGAGGATACCTTGGGTAAGAGACTCACTTTCTATTCACCTGGTGCGTCGGGCAAGGATAATGAGGTTGTTGGCCTCATTCCGGCACACCAGCATGTTGGTTGGAGAGTTTTGATTGTCGATCACAACTTCAATACCACAATGGGAGAATCTCTTCTTCCGTTGCTCAATTAGGACCAAACTCTTGAGAAGTTGGAGCTCTTTAAGTTGTATCCTTTGAATCAAACGCCTTTGCATCTTGATCATGAACTTCTCCTTGCATCTTGGGCATCTTGTGAGGGCAGGCACTAATGAGTATTTTGGCCCCGTGTGGTATCATGTTCTCATTCGAAGTCATTGACCCACTTTTGAGGTTCTTATTTGATGTCCTTTGACAAATGACAATGGGAACTTATTTTTGTACATAGTTATATTTGAAAAAAAAGACTCCAAGAGTGAGCATAGGTAGTTGTGGGCTCTAACCATTGTGTATTTGGGCCTCATTTGTTTCACGTATTTGTCTCCCTTCTTAAGTATCTCACAGGTTTTGATGGGAATATGGGTTTGTGTCCATCAACATGACCACGAAAAATTCCTTGTGCTTCAAAGTTTGGTGAGATCATAACTTTTTCATGCAAAAACACATGCAGTGGGGTGCTTTACATTTGTATTTATGTGGAGTCATGTCTTTTTCAATTTGTTTTATGTTTCCTTTTGTGTGTATTGTTAGGATTATGTTATTGTGCTGCATTTAATATCGATATATCTGCTTGCCATGATCCTTGGGTGACATTATTCCTTTGATTACCTTAGTGCTTTAATATTTCCATTTCTTTCAAAAAATTGCATGTGTTTGTGAAAAAAAATTGTGGGTTTTGTGTGTGTGTTTAGCATATGCAAAATCATTTTGAGGTATTCAAAAGAGAAGCTCCTAAAATTGACTTAACATTGATGCATTAGGATATCTAGTTCACCAATTTTAGGTCATATCTCTAGTCATAAGGATGCATCCTGATTTTCCCTCAGGGGAGAGTAAACGTAGTGTTTCAGTTATCAAATAAATAAAGAAGTCCACTCTGAACCTAGTGAGTCGAATAATTCGTGTTGGTTAGTATAAGGATGTGTCTCGTAGTCAGGGACCCTTAAACTCCTGTTGTGAAACCTGAAGTGTAGAGGTTTTGGTTCATATGTAGATAAGAAATAGTTTAGTAGGGTGTTCTCTCTTCTCGCGCTACTCCTATCACTAAGGAAATTAGATCCGATGGAACTTAGTATCTGGTGCTTTCGAGTCATCTGACTTGGGTTGCACCGACAAAACTCCCATTACACGGGTGGTAGGGATCTCTTGATTGACATCATATCATGCATATATTCATGTCTTATATCCTCCATTTTGACATAAGCAATGTTATGTAATGAGTTTTATGTTTAAGTTTCAAGAATAAACATGTTTGAGAAGAAGAGACACAAAAAGGACCAAAACGTGAGAAAATAACTGATCAGTGGGACTTATGACCTATTTGCAAGAGGGAAGGACACGGATGTAAGCCAAAATGACCCATTAGAAAATTGTGAAACTCCACACCATCATGAAGAATATTTTCGCAATTAGATTTGGGCATAGACTCAAATCGAGTCAAATCCGACCAAAAGTGACCGCCAATTGGCGCCCCTAGACAACTAATTGGTGGTCCAATATGCTCAGGATCCAACCTGGCATCTCATGGTTGTGTATTATGTTATGCATTTGTAGAAGTTTCATTACTCCCACATCGGGGATTTCCCCGATTACCTTTTTCCATGCCTATAAATAGAACTCTTATTCCGCATTTGTAACTACTACATGCTTAGTGACCCTACCCTTTTGGTGGTGAAATGATGTTTATACATGTAATAAAGAATGGAAATGAATGCTTTATTATGAAATGAGTTGATGAATGTGATGTGTGCTTGCTTGTTTAGATTAGAACACTTAACTTGATGGGTGTTACCACAACTATTAGATACCTCTCGTGCATGTTTAGGTTGTTGATAACCAACTTGTGTATGCTAATGTTAATCAACTAGGTTAGTGATTGGAATGATAGGTTTTTCCACAATATTTAGACACTTCCTATGCATGAAAACACAACCTACATTTGTGCTTATTGAATGCATTTTTCACCATATTATTACATGTGTACACTCACGCCACCCCTTTGGGGTTTCTCTTCATGGATTACAGCCTCTTAGTTAAGTCTTTAGTTTAGTTTTAGTCAATCTTTAGTTGCTCTCCTTTTCATTTATTAACTACTAGTTTAGTGTAGTTTAGGTTAGTGTAATCAACTTTTTCCACCTATTTACCACTTCAATTCTAAAAAACCAGAGACTACACACCTCCCTGCAGATCGACCCACACTTGCCCTGTCTTCACTGACGGTTGTGCACTTGCGGTGCAAACTTTAATTAATCAAACATCAACCTATGTGGAGATTTGGGGAAATGTGTACGTGATAGTGTATGTTATTGATTGGCATCATTATTTGATTGGCATCATTTCATGTTTATATTTGTATCTTATATCCATTATCTTTCACCTAAACAATGCTATGTTACGAGTTTTATGTTTAGTTTTCAGGAATAAATAGGTTTGAAGAGAAGAGCCATGAAAGGATCCAAAAGCAGGAAAAAAGGACTTAATTGTGAGACCTAGGGACTGAGATGCAATGGAGAAAGACCTGATCGTAAGACCGAAGGACCTAAGAGCAAAACAGGAAACTCCACACCATCATGGGGAGTATTTTGGCAATTCGATTCGGGTCGGAGCTCCAACAAACCAAGTAGATGCATCCAAGACCAACAAATCCATCAAGCAAAGCCCACAACCAAAAGCAACTCGATCTGAAGTTTATAGACCGCCAATTGGCGGTCTTTGACCGCTAATTGGCGGTCCATATACCCCCAGATCCGCTAAGTTTTCTCCTGGACTTGTATTATTATGTGTTTAGGCTATTTTTGGTATTGGTTTAGTCCCACATCGGGGGATTGTCCCCGATTAGCTTTTTCCATGCTTATAAATAGAACTCTTCACCTTCCATTGTAATAACCCATTGCTTGGTGGCATTCTCTCTACTAAGGAGTGAGCCTTGAAGCAAAAACTCAAGGTGGAGAAGAATGCTACCTTCAATGTGAGTCATTTGTTAATAAAATAATGCTTCTAGCCCTTTTAATCTTGTCTTTTAATTTGTGCATGTTTGTTTAGTCTTTCCTTTCCTTTTAAGCTTCTTTAATACTTCTTGCTTTCTTAGTTAACTTTCATTTCAGTATTATGCTTTCTTTGGTTAATATAGTTAGTGTAATGAGTAGTGAGTAGTTCCATCCCCATTTGGGGGGTGGAGAAATATGTGATATAATCATGTAGTGTATTAAGTGTGTGTTATCTTTATCCCTTGAGCTTTATATGATTTCCATAACCATCTAATGGGTTTTCACTCTTATCTTTGATATGCTAATGCTCTTGAATGAAGCTTAGCTTATGCTTTGATTAGTTGACCTATTTTATGGGGAATGATAAGGTTAGGATATGGATGAAGTTAATATTGGAAACACAATTTGTAGTGTATGTGCTCTTGTTGCCTTTACCTTAGCTAATGTCTTGTATGTTTTAATGATGTAGTCTTATCTTAATTCATGTGGAGGCATAGTAGGGTATAGTCTTTATACTTGAGTTCATGTAGCTTCATTCCAATTATTGTCTTGTATGTTTTAATGATGTAGTCTTATCTTAATTCATGTGGAGGCAAAGTTGGATGTAGTTTTATGATTTCATGCACTACATGTTGTGAGGAGCTTAATGAACACACACTTCTTTATGTTCACATTATTTCTCTACCCCCTTTGGGGTTTAGTTTTCTTGCTATTCTTCCATTTCCTTTTTGCATCTTAGTGTAGTTTAGTGTAACCAACCTTTCTCTCCTTCCTTTTACCTCTCGCCTTCGAACAAACCAATCGTCGACACACCTCCCAGTGGGTGACCCGTATTTGCCACCGCTTCAACGCGGCCGTGCACTTGCGGTTAATATAAAACGATCAATCAAGTTTTTGGCGCCGTTGACGGGGAGGTGCTCTGTCCAGACGTTGGTTTGGACGATTCGAGGGGTTTTTAATGTTTTGTTTTTATTTTTTGTATGTTTCAGGGAACCTGAGGATCAAGGGAAAGCGACTGGAGGAATGGGAGAGCAAAAGACCCCAAAGTGACCGCCAATCAGCGGTCTGGGACCGCCAATTGGCAGCCTGGTGAGCCTCAATTGCTCTCAAATTTGTTCCAGTTGTTATGTTGTTTATTTTAGTTATCTGGGAGCACAATTTTGCATGCTGGGACTTCTAGTTTGCTCCCAGATTTAATTTCAATCCCCTTTAATCAACTTGGACCATAAAACTCAAAGCAAAAGACTAGACTTCTTGCCATCTAGGTCATGCATCATGTGTAGACCTTGCATGCATTTGTCTTTTCTTTGCTTTACATTTTGTTGTGATTGCTGGCGTGAGGTACGTGCACCCAAATCTCTCATTCATGCATGTTTCGATCATGCATTAGTTAGTAAGGTGCATCGGGACAAGAGTGAGTTGAGCGTTTGAGTGGAACGATTGATTGCTAGATCTAGGATTAAATCACTACTAAGGAGGGGTTGTCCCATAAAAGATAAGGTGGGGGATTTCATCACCCTTTCCTTGGCCCCAAAAATCACTCTTAATAAAGCCTTAACTAAAAGCAAGTAGACATTGGCCCTAGGATTGCGGGCGCACTAGGAGAGTAATCTAGTTGAGACCGTCATGACCTAATCGGCGTTCTCTACCTTGTCGATAGTAGGAGGTACTAGATCTCCGGATCTGGTATCACTTGCTGGGCATTGTGGTCCTCGTTGTAGGGAGGTGAGGCGTGTCGAGGCTAGTGAACTCGAAGTTAGGCGTCGTCTAGCCTAAGGACCCATTGCCTTACATTGTTTGAGTCGTGCTTGCTAGTTAGGCTTCTACCTGATCCCTTCACCCACGCTAGCTTTAGGGATTCTTCCCTTCTCCTCTGAGTCATCTTCTTCTCACCTACTTCTACATTTTAGTCTCCTCCCCTTTACACTCTCTGGTAGCGTTTTAGGGTCGAGTCGAGCACTTTTTGCGAGTTTAGCCTCGTGGTGGTGAGAGTGGTCGACTCTAGAGTTCTTTGTTGTGATGGATGGTTACATGGGCGACCATCCATATGATTGTTGGGACCAGGACAATTCGTCCTGGTATTCCGGACCCATGCAACCTGGGGTGGCTAAGACTAACACCCCGTATGGTTGGGACAATCTTAATTCTGTGACTGAGCAATCTTCATATTGGGGTAGTATGAGAGAGGCACCGACTGCTAGATCACCATCTAGTTACGTCAGATCATATGTTGATCATCAATCTGAGACATTACAAGAACCTTTGGCCTCTTTCATGCATGTGGTAGATGACATGGGTGCACTGGTGGCTCCAGTAGCCGTACCATGTGAGTGTTGTGGGTTGAGTGGTCATGTTATAGGGGAATGTCCTTATGTTGCCCCTAAGCCTGAGTATGAGCACACATTTTCCCAAAATGCTCATTATGACCATTACGCATCCGCGTACAACCCGAGCAGGATGGATTCGTGGGGAGACAATTCGTTTTCAAATTCTTATACATCATTTCCACCCCCAGTATCCTCCTCCCGAATACCCAGAATTCTACCAACACCCCACTTCAAATCATTGGACTCATTCTCATCCCATCAACACCCAACCCCAAAATTTCCCAAGATCTGACTTGGACCTCCTCGCTGACCACATACAAAATCTAACACTTCAAGTGAGTCAACTGACGCAACAATTAAGTGAGGAGAGTAACTTTTCGTGTCAACATGAGGATTCATCTTTTGATATCGAACCACCACCACATACACAAATTCAAAGCACAATCTTTCAAAGTCAAACTCCTAGTCAGTCTGAGGGACTTGGGGTTTCAATTCACGATCACTTGGTGGACGATTCGATCCCAATTGAGAATAACATGGACCAGCTTCTTTATGAGTCGGCACAGGATTGTGCCTTATCTTCTTGTCCCGTAGCCCTTGAGCCACATGATCTTATTGTTGTACCTCCTAAGGACTCACCTCTGGTGGAGGAAGAGCTCCCTAGTCCCCTCAATTTCAAACAACCTGGTGAGAGTTTGCCTCTCACTATTGTTCCTAATCATCTTGGAAATGATGGAACATCAAACAACTACATTGCTCGTGAGTGTATTAGGAGTTCCTTGGAGGATACCTTGGGTATGAGACCCACTTCCTGTTCTCCTGGTGAGTTGGACATGCACAACGAGGTGCTTGACCTCGTTCCAACCCACCAGCCTGTTGGTTGGAGAGTTTGGATTGATGATCATAACTTGAGTTCCGCAACGGGAGAGATTCTTCTTCCGTTGCCTCTTATTTCCCAAACTCTCGAGAGGTTCAATCTCTTTCAGTTTGATCCTTTTAATAAGACGCATTTGCGTCCAATTCATGAACATCTCGTTTCTTCTGGTGCTCTTTGTGAAATTGGGCTCATGCATGAGTATTCTGGCCCCGCGTGGTGTCATGTTCCCTTTCCAAGTGCATTGACCCACTCTTGAGGTTCCCATTTGATGTCTTTTGACAAATGAAGATGGAAACTAATGTTTTTACATAGTTATATAAAAATATAAAAAAAATAAAAAAGAGAAAAAAAAAGTACAATAAAAGACTCCTTCAGTGAGCATCGATTGTTGTGAGCCCCAACCCTTGTGTATTTTGGCTCCATTTCTTTCACGTATTTGCATCCTTGATTTAGCATCTCACAGGTTTTGAGGGAATTCGGGTTTGTGTCCATCAACATGACCTTGAACTTCCCTTTGTACTTAATGTTGGTGAGATCTCTCCTTTTTCATGCATAAATCCATGTAGTATCTTGCTCACATTCATTGAGGACAATGCATGAAGTAGGTGTGGGGGGTGTTTTACGTATGTACATAGTTGAGTCTTTTTCCTTTGATTTTGTTTTCTTTTGTTTGCATTTTTAGGGTCATGTTAGTGTGCTGCATTTAATATCGATATATCTGCTCTCCATGATCCTTGGATGACTTGTCTTCTTTTGCTTGCCTAGTGCTTTAAAATTTTCAGATTTCTTTCAAAATCGTCATGTGTTTGCGAAAAAAATGTTTTGTGGGTTTTGCGTGTGTTTAGCATGTGCAAAACTGTTGAGAGGCAAAGTAAAAAGAAAGCTCCCAAAATTGTCTTGAACTTGATGCATTAGGATATCTAGTACTGTGGCTTTAGGATTTATCGAGTCGTTAGGATGCACCCCAGTTTTCCCTTGGGGGTGAGTAATCATAGGGTTTCAGTGCTCAAACATTTAAAGAAGTCCACCCGGAACCTAGTGAGTCAATAATTCGTGTCTGTTAAACTTAAGGAAGTTTGTTGTAGTCAAGGACCCTTTAAATCTTGTTGTGAGACATTAAGTGTAGGGGTTTTGGTTCATGTGTAGATAAGAAATAAGTGAGTATGTGATCTCTCTTCTCGCACGGCTCCTATTACTCGGGAAAGTAGGTCTGAAGGGACTTTGTGCCTGGTGCTTTCGAGTCATCTGACTTGGGATGCGCTGACCGAACACCCGTTACACGGGTGGTAGGGATTGCCCTATGTGGAGATTTGGGGAAAGGTGTACGTGATAGTGTAAGTCCTCATGGGCAATGATGCACGAAACCTGACCCTGGGAGAATGAAGCTCCAACTAATAAAAAGAAGAAAAAAATGATGAAAAGAAACAAAAAGAAAAAAAAATTGGTAATGCAAATAAGAGCCTTAATGGACTTTACACTTTGTAGCACTTGAGGATCTTGAGGTTGTCCATGTCTTTCACTTAATTCTTTATTTAACTTGCACGAATGATTCATTAGGTTAGAGGTGTGGACTGATTACCTTTATAGAGTCGGCCCGTAGGATTACCGCGTCCATTGATCGACAAAAATTTGTCCAACGAGTCGAGGTCTAGATTGAATAATGCATCTTGTTCGGATTTTGTGGGTATATCCGCTAAAAACCCTCAGGAGACACACTCCTCCTCCTTGGCAACAATGAGGTTTAACGGCTTGTTGCACGTGCTAAGTGCAACCGTGATTCCTACGAAAGTGAGTTAGGATTTCTTATTTTTTCGTATGCTTTTTTCCTTTCTTTGTTTTGCTCGAGACTAGCAAAAACTTAGGTGTGGGGGTATTTGATTGGCATCATTTCATGTTTATATTTGTATCTTATATCCATTATCTTTCACCTAAACAATGTTATGTTACGAGTTTTATGTTTAGTTTTCAGGAATAAATAGGTTTGAAGAGAAGAGCCATGAAAGGACCCAAAAGCAGGAAAAAAGGACTTAATTGTGAGACCTAGGGACTGAGATGCAATGGAGAAGGACCTGATCGTAAGACCGAAGGACCTAAGAGAAAAATAGGAAACTTCACACCATCATGGGGAGTATTTTGGCAATTCGATTCGGGTCGGAACTCCAACAAACCAAGTAGATGCATCCAGGACCAACAAATCCATCAAGCAAAGCCCACAACCAAAACCAACTCGATCTGAAGTTTATAGACCGCCAATTGGCGGTCTTGGACCGTTAATTGGCGGTCCATATAGCCCCAGATCCGCTAAGCTTTCTCCTGGACTTGTATTATTATGTGTTTAGGCTATTTTTGGTATTGGTTTAGTCCCACATCAGGGGATTGTCCCCGATTAGCTTTTTCCATGCTTATAAATAGAACTCTTCACCTTCCATTGTAATTACCCATTGCTTGGTGGCATTCTCTTTACTAAGGAGTGAGCCTTGAAGCAAAAACTCAAGGTGGAGAAGAATGCTACCTTCAATGTGAGTCATTTGTTAATAAAATAATTCTTCTAGCTCTTTTAATCTTGTCTTTTAATTTGTGCATGTTTGTTTAGTCTTTCCTTTCCTTTTAAGCTTCTTTAATACTTCTTGCTTTCTTAGTTAACTTTCATTTCAGTATAGTTAGTGTAATGAGTAGTGAGTAGTTCCATCCCCATTTGGGGGTTGAGAAATATGTGATATAATCATGTAGTGTATTAAGTGTGTGTTATCTTTATCCCTTGAGCTTTATATGATTTCCATAACCATCTAATGAGTTTTTACTCTTATCTTTGATATGCTAATGCTCTTGAATGAAGCTTAGCTTATGCTTTGATTAGTTGACCTATTTTATGGGGAATGATAAGGTTAGGATATGGATGAAGTTAATATTGGAAACACAATTTGTAGTGTATGTGCTCTTGCTGCCTTTACCTTGTAGGATTTCATGTTTAATTATACATATATATTTTTCGAATTTTTATGTATAATAAGGATCAATTTTCAATTTTCTAGAATTTATTGCATGCATCGGTTTGTTTTAACAAACTAGTTTCAAAAACTCTATTAAAACAAACATGAAGGAGCTCCGAAATTCATACCTAGAAGTTCTCTAAAACTTCTCGAAGATTCGGAGACGGTTGGGATGCTCCTCGCTGCGCCGGATGCCTCCGAGTATTCACCAAACTCTAAACAAGATCGGAGAGAGGGAAGCTAGTCTCTCAATCTCCGATTGGGTTTAGAATCTAATTACTAACCCCTCTTTAGTTCCCTTTAGAAGATGACCTCTGAAGAACTAAAACTAAACTTAAGAATTAAGGAATTTTCGTGGAGAATTATGGAGAGAGATTTTGCATAAGAAAAATAATGAATTTTAAATTAAGGAGGTAATGAGATAACCTTGTATTTATAGGTTATCTCCAAATTACCTATTCATGTGCAACCTCTTGCCCATGATCCCATGCAAAATTTCATCTAACCATCCATTATTTATTAATAAATAATATTAACCACGAATTAAATCAATTATGGACCAATTCCATGCATGATCTAATTAATTCTTAAATTAATTCTGCAGAAAACCGTCTGGACCGGTCGACCGTTACTGTTCATCGGTCGACCAGTACTATTCATCGGTTGACTTTTGCACAGTACTGCAGACTGGTCAAATTTTGGTTTAACCCCTACAAAATTTGACATTTCGGGATTAGTAGTAAATTCACAACTTATGTAACATATTATCCTATGTAATGTCAACTCATTACACCCCATAATATTTACATCACATATGAATTTAATTTAGATTCTAATTATGTTATTAATCACAACATAATCTTGATTTTGTTTGTTCACCCCATGTGTCATATTTTTTACATGAAACCTGACACATCCTTATGAACTCAAAATCCCCATTTCTTGTTTCCCAGTTTTGTGGTGTGACCTATGGGAGGATCTAGACTGAGTTGGCAGTGATATTAAGAGCTTAATATCACAAGCTATAAGCGGTATCTAGCTACACATTATAGCTCCCAATTAGTTAGATGTCTTAATTCCACTCGAACCAAAACCCGATCCATTTAGTGATGGAGTGCACTACTTGTGTCCGTCCCTTGCCTCATGATATTAAGAATACACACAAAGTAGTATTGTGTCATCTTTGTATTAGTATTCATTTCTTGATCTCTTTAAGCTAGTTATAAATATGTGACTTAACTCAAATCACATTGTGCACATTATAACTTTGCTTTATCAAGGGGTCCACTAATATCATCACTCAATTAAGAGGGGCAATGATAATCTTTTGACTGACTATCTTCTCCAACGAAAGTTATACTTAACCAACCAATGCCTTTACACTACACTGATCGATAGTTCAAGACACTGATCTAATTAAGTATTCCTTAAGTGATTAGATATAAGTCTCATATCAAAGGACCAAAGACACAGTAAAATATCAATGACACAGAAACACATTTCTATAATATTTTACTTATTAGGTCTATTCAGTATACAAAAGTAATATTTTCCTCTTTTGCATACCCGTGTCGTCACTCACTTGTAGAGCTACAATGATCTATGACCAACACGACAATCTTAACTCGGTAATTAATGTCCCATGTTAATTACCATGATTGCGAATATCTTTTGTTTTATGTAAACCAATATCTTTTAGAGCTCTACGGTTAAGGACCAAGAGCCTCTTCCTTAACACTTCTAAAGGACGAATAACATAAACAAGGAACAAAATGATTTCTCATTCAATTCATAATAATTGACATTTAAAAGTAAAACTTTTAGAACACATTCCCTTCATACCTTAGCTAATGTCTTGTATGTTTTAATGATGTAGTCTTATCTTAATTCATGTGGAGGCATAGTAGGGTATAGTCTTTATACTTGAGTTCATGTAGCTTCATTCCAATTATTGTCTTGTATGTTTTAATGATGTAGTCTTATCTTAATTCATGTGGAGGCAAAGTTGGATGTAGTTTTATGAATTCATGCACTACATGTTGTGAGGAGCTTAATGAACACACACACACTTCTTTATGTTCACATTATTTCTCTACCCCCTTTGGGGTTTAGTTTTCTTGCTTTTCTTCCATTTCCTTTTTGCATCTTAGTGTAGTTTAGTGTAACCAACCTTTCTCTCCTTCTTTTTACCTCTCGCCTTCGAACAAACCAATCGTCGACACACCTCCCAGTGGACGACCTGTATTTGCCACCGCTTCAACGCGGCCGTGCACTTGCGGTTAATATAAAACGATCAATCAAGTTTTTGGCGCCGTTGACGGGGAGGTTCTCTGTCCAGACGTTGGTTTGGACGATTCGAGGGGTTTTTAATTTTTTGTTTTTAGTTTTTGTATGTTTCAGGGAACCTGAGGATCAAGGGAAAGTGACTGGAGGAATGGGAGAGCAAAAGACCTTAAAGTGACCGCCAATCAGCGGTCTGGGACCGCCAATTGGCGGCCTGGTGAGCTTCAATTGCTCTCAAATTTGTTCCAGTTGTTATGTTGTTTATTTTAGTTATCTGGGAGCACAATTTTGCATGCTGGGACTTCTAGTTTGCTCCCAGATTTAATTTTAATCCCCTTTAATCAACTTGGACCATAAAACTCAAAGCAAAAGACTAGACTTCTTGCCATCTAGGTCATGCATCATGTGTAGACCTTGCATGCATTTGTCTTTTCTTTGCTTTACATTTTGTTGTGGTTGCTGCCGTGAGGTACGTGCACCCAAATCTCTCATTCATGCATGTTTCGATCATGCATTAGTTAGTAAGGTGCATCAGGACAAGAGTGAGTTGAGCGTTTGATTGGAGCGATTGATTGCTAGATCTAGGATTAAATCGCTACTAAGGAGGGGTTGTCCCATAAAAGATAAGGTGGGGGATTTCATCACCCTTTCCTTGGCCCCAAAAATCACTCTTAATAAAGCCTTAACTAAAAGCAAGTAGACATTGGCCCTAGGATTGCGGGCGCACTAGGAGAGTAATCTAGTTGAGACCGTCATGACCTGATCGGCATTGCCTACCTTGTCGATAGTAGGAGGTACTAGATCTCCGGATCTGGTATCACTTGCTGGGCATTGTGGTCCTCGTTGTAGGGAGGTGAGGCGTGTCGAGGCTAGTGAACTCGAAGTTAGGCGTCGTCTAGCCTAAGGACCCATTGCCATACATTGTTTGAGTCGTGCTTGCTAGTTAGGCTTCTACCTGATCCCTTCACCCACGCTAGCTTTAAGGATTCTTCCCTTCTCCTCTGAGTCATCTTCTTCTCACCTACTTCTACATTTTAGTCTCCTCCCCTTTACACTCTCTGGTAGCGTTTTAGGGTCGAGTCGAGCACTTTTTGCGAGTTTAGCCTCGTGGTGGTGAGAGTGGTCGACTCTAGAGTTCTTTGTTGTGATGGATGGTTACATGGGCGACCATTCATATGATTGTTGGGACCAGGACAATTCGTCCTGGTATTCCGGACCCATGCAACCTGGGGTGGCTCAGACTAACACCCCGTATGGTTGGGACAATCTTAATTCTGTGACTGAGCAATCTTCATATTGGGGTAGTATGAGAGAGGCACCGACTGCTAGATCACCATCTAGTTACGTCGGATCATATGTTGGTCATCAATCTGAGACATTGCAAGAACCTTTGGCCTCTTTCATGCATGCCGTAGATGACATGGGTGCACCGGTGGCTCCAGCAGCCGTACCATGTGACTGTTGTGGGTTGAGTGGTCATGTTATAGGGGAATGTCCTTATGTTGCCCCTGAGCCTGAATATGAGCACACATTTTCCCAAAATGCTCATTATGACGATTACGCATCCGCGTACAACCCGAGCGGGATGGATTCGTGGGGAGACAATTCGTTTTCAAATTCTTATACATCATTTCCACCCCCAGTATCCTCCTCCCGAATACCCAGAATTCTACCAACACCCCACTTCAAATCATTGGACTCATTCTCATCCCATCAACATCCAACCCCAAAATTTCCCAAGATCTGACTTGGACCTCCTCGTTGACCGCATACAAAATCTGACACTTCAAGTGAGTCAACTGACGCAACAATTAAGTGAGGAGAGTAACTTTTCGTGTCAACATGAGGATTCATCTTTTGATATCGAACCACCACCACATACACAAATTCAAAGCACAATCTTTCAAAGTCAAACTCCTAGTCAGTCTGAGGGACTTGGGGTTTCAATTCACGATCACTTGGTGGACGATTCGATCCCAATTGAGAATAACATGGACCAGCTTCTTTATGAGTCGGCACAGGATTATACCTTATCTTCTTATCCCGTGGCCCTTGAGCCACATGATCTTATTGTTATACCTCCTAAGGACTCACCTCTGGTGGAGCAAGAGCTCCCTAGTCCCCTCAATTTCAAACAACCTGGTGAGAGTTTGCCTCTCACTATTGTTCCTGATCATCTTGGAAATGATGGAACATCAAACAACTACATTGCTCGTGAGGGTATTAGGAGTTCCTTGGAGGATACCTTGGGTATGAGACCCACTTCCTGTTCTCCTGGTGAGTTGGACATGCACAACGAGGTGCTTGACCTCGTTCCAACCCACCAGCCTGTTGGTTGGAGAGTTTGGATTGATGATCATAACTTCAGTTCCGCAACGGGAGAGATTCTTCTTCCGTTGCCCCTTATTTCCCAAACTCTCGAGAGGTTCAAGCTCTTTCAGTTTGATCCTTTGAATAAGACGCCTTTGCGTCCAATTCATAAACCTCTCGTTTCTTCTGGTGCTCTTTGTGATGGGGGCTCACACATTAGTATTTTGGCCCCGCGTGGTGTCATGTTCCATTTCCAAGTGCATTGACCCACTCTTGAGGTTCCCATTTGATGTCTTTTGACAAATGAAGATGGAAACTAATGTTTTTACATAGTTATATAAAAAAATAAAAAAAATAAAAAAGAGAAAAAAAGAGTACAATAAAAGACTCCTTTAGTGAGCATCGATTGTTGTGAGCCCCAACCCTTGTGTATTTTGGCTCCATTTCTTTCACGTATTTGCATCCTTGATTTAGCATCTCACAGGTTTTGAGGGAATTCGGGTTTGTGTCCATCAACATGACCTTGAACTTCCCTTTGTACTTAATGTTGGTGAGATCTCTCCTTTTATGCATAAATCCATGTAGTATCTTGCTCACATTCATTGAGGACAATGCATGAAGTAGGTGTGGGGGGTGTTTTACGTATGTACATAGTTGAGTCTTTTTCCTTTGATTTTGTTTTCTTTTGTTTGCATTTTTAGGGTCATGTTAGTGTGCTGCATTTAATATCTATATATCTGCTTGCCATGATCCTTGGGTGACTTATCTTCTTTTGCTTGCCTAGTACTTTAAAATTTTCAGATTTCTTTCAAAATCTTCATGTGTTTGCGAAAAAAAATGTTTTGTGGGTTTTGCGTGTGTTTAGCATGTGCAAAACCGTGGAGAGGCAAAGTAAAAAGAAAGCTCCCAAAATTGTCTTCAACTTGATGCATTAGTATATCTAGTACTGTGGCTTTAGGATTTATCAAGTCGTTAGGATGCACCCCAGTTTTCCCTTGGGGGTGAGTAATCATAGGGTTTCAGTGCTCAAACATTTAAAGAAGTCCACCCGGAACCTAGTGAGTCAATAATTCGTGTCTGTTAAACTTAAGGAAGTTTGTTGTAGTCAAGGACCCTTTAAATCTTGTTGTGAGACATTAAGTGTAGGGGTTTTGGTTCATGTGTAGATAAGAAATAAGTGAGTATGTGTTCTCTCTTCTCGCACGGCTCCTATCACTCGGGAAAGTAGGTCTGAAGGGACTTTGTGCCTGGTGCTTTCGAGTCATCTGACTTGGGATGCGCCGACCGAACTCCCGTTACACGGGTGGTAGGGATTGCCCTATGTGGAGATTTGGGGAAAGGTGTACGTGATAGTGTAAGTCCTCATGGGCAATGATGCACGAAACCTAACCCTGGGAGAATGAAGCTCCAACTAATAAAAAGAAAAAAAATGATGAAAAGAAACAAAAAGAAAAAAAAATGGTATTGCAAATAAGAACCTTGATGGACTTTACACTTTGTAGCACTTGAGGATCTTGAGGTTGTCCATGTCTTTCACTTAATTCTTTATTTAACTTGCATGAATGATTCATTAGGTTAGACGTTTGGACTGATTACCTTTATAGAGTCGGCCCGTAGGATTACCGCGTCCATTGATCGACAAAAATTTGTCCAACGAGTCGAGGTCTAGATTGAATAATGCATCTTGTTCGGATTTTGTGGGTATATCCGCTGAAAACCCTCAGGAGACAACACTCCTCCTCCTTGGCAACAAGGAGGTTTAATGGCTTGTTGCACGTGCTAAGTGCAATCGTGATTCCTACGAAAGTGAGTTAGGATTTCTTGTTTTTTCGTATGCTTTTTTCCTTTCTTTGTTTAGCTAGA
The DNA here is from genome assembly GCA_963682175.1 of Triglochin maritima. NCBI lineage: Eukaryota > Viridiplantae > Streptophyta > Magnoliopsida > Alismatales > Juncaginaceae > Triglochin > Triglochin maritima. The sequence continues at coordinate 26,978,427 of OY821771.1, read as the reverse complement.
GACTAGCAAAAAACTTAGGTGTGGGGGTATTTGATTGGCATCATTTCATGTTTATATTTGTATCTTATATCCATTATCTTTCACCTAAACAATGCTATGTTACGAGTTTTATGTTTAGTTTTCAGGAATAAATAGGTTTGAAGAGAAGAGCTATGAAAGGACCCAAAAGCAGGAAAAATGACTTAATTGTGAGACCTAGGGACTGAGATGCAATGGAGAAGGACCTGATCGTAAGACCGAAGGACCTAAGAGAAAAACAGGAAACTTCACACCATCATGGGGAGTATTTTGGCAATTCGATTCGGGTCGGAGATCCAACAAACCAAGTAGATGCATCCAAGACCAACAAATCCATCAAGCAAAGCCCACCACCAAAAGCAACTCGATCTGAAGTTTATAGACCGCCAATTGGCGGTCTTGGACCTCTAATTGGCGATCCATATAGCCCCTGATCCGCTAAGCTTTCTCCTGGACTTGTATTATTATGTGTTTAGGCTATTTTTGGTATTGGTTTAGTCCCACATCGGGGGATTGTCCCCGATTAGCTTTTTCTATGCTTATAAATAGAACTCTTCACCTTCCATTGTAATTACCCATTGCTTGGTGGCATTCTCTCTACTAAGGAGTGAGCCTTGAAGCAAAAACTCAAGGTGGAGAAGAATGCTACCTTCAATGTGAGTCATTTGTTAATAAAATAATTCTTCTAGCTCTTTTAATCTTGTCTTTTAATTTGTGCATGTTTGTTTAGTCTTTCCTTTCGTTTTAAGCTTCTTTAATACTTCTTGCTTTCTTAGTTAACTTTCATTTCAGTATTATGCTTTCTTTTGTTAATATAGTTAGTGTAATGAGTAATGAGTAGTTTCATCCCCATTTGGGGGGTGGAGAAATATGTGATATAATCATGTAGTGTTGTATTAAGTGTGTGTTATCTTTATCCCTTGAGCTTTATATGATTTCCATAACCATCTAATGGATTTTCACTCTTATCTTTGATATGCTAATGCTCTTAAATGAAGCTTAGCTTATGCTTTGATTAGTGGAGCTATTTTATGGGGAATGATAAGGTTAGGATATGGATGAAGTTAATATTGGAAACACAATTTGTAGTGTATGTGCTCTTGTTGCCTTTACCTTAGCTAATGTCTTGTATGTTTTAATGATGTAGTCTTATCTTAATTCATGTGGAGGCATAGTAGGGTATAGTCTTTATACTTGAGTTCATGTAGCTTCATTCCAATTATTGTCTTGTATGTTTTAATGATGTAGTCTTATCTTAATTCATGTGGAGGCAAAGTTGGATGTAGTTTTATGATTTCATGCACTACATGTTGTGAGGAGCTTAATGAACACACACTTCTTTATGTTCACATTATTTCTCTACCCCCTTTGGGGTTTAGTTTTCTTGCTATTCTTCCATTTCCTTTTTGCATCTTAGTGTAGTTTAGTGTAACCAACCTTTCTCTCCTTCTTTTTACCTCTCGCCTTCGAACAAACCAATCGTCGACACACCTCCCAGTGGATGACCCGTATTTGCCACCGTTTCAACGCGGCCGTGCACTTGCGGTTAATATAAAACGATCAATCAGTTATCACAAGTAATAATGCATGAGACACGACCTTGGGAGAATTAAATACCAACTATTAAAAAAATGAAAGAAAAAAATGGTAATACAAATAAGAACCTTAATGGACTTTACACGTTGTATCACTTGAGAATGTTAAGGTTGCCCACATCTTTCACTTAACTCATTAATTAACTTGCATGAATGGTTCCCTAGGCTAGGTGTGTGGACTGCGTACATATAAAGAGTTGGCCCATCGGATTACCGTGTCCAATGATCGACAAAAGTAGGCTCATCAAGTCATGTTGCTGGGTTGAATAATGCATCAATGTTTGGATTTTGTGGGTGTATCCGCTGAAAACCCTCAGGAGACATCACTCATCCTCCTTGGCGACAAGAGGTTTGACGGCTTGTTGCACATGTTAAGTGCAACCGTGATTCCTATGAAAGTTAGTAAGGATTTCCCTGTTTTTTTAGGTTTTTCCTTTCTTTCATTTTTCTCTCTTTGTTTTGTTCAGGACTAGCAAAAGGTAAGTGTGTGGGCATTTGATTAGTAGCATATCATACATTTTACTCATGTTAGATATCCTTTATTTTACCCTAATTTTGTGTTACTCGAGTGTTTGTTGTTATATTTCAGGCATTAGGTAATAAAGACGAGAATATATGAGAGAAAGGACTGAAATGTAAGAAGAAATTACTTGAATGAAGCTGATTGTCAGCTGATTGATAAAACTGATTTGAATTATTGTCATACTTGGTTAAATTTTGGTTGATACTAATTTGATCATAGTTGGATCTTGATTGGGTATCATTAGATCCTAACTGCTCATGATTGGATCTTCATTGGGTCTAATTGAATTTTGGTTGATTTTAATTGGACGTTGATTGAATCTAACTGGATCTAATTGAATTCCAAGTGGATCGTGATTGGATGCTAAGGATCTAGGTGCATTTTAGTGGCTTTTCGAAGAATCCTAGAAGATCTAGATTGATGCTAATTGATCCTAATAGTTTAATTTTCATCAATTATATCTAATCTTCTTCTACCCATTTACATAAAAGATATAATTACAATATTTTGAATGATTTATTACAAAACAAGTTTGTAACGCTCCGAGTCCGGACAACTGATCACCCGCCCGAACCCGGTGCGTTAAGATACGATCCACGATCCTGACCGCTGCGCACTCTGATATTTAAATCCATCTGATAGACCCATAATTAATCTGAAAAATATAATCAACAATTTGTGAGCTCGACAGCCCGCAAGTACCAACCATCAATCAATCAGAATCATAATCATGTGGAAAATAATACAGAATATGACATTCAGTCAATAAGCACAATCAGGAGACATGCATCACAAATAAAATGCATGCATATCAATTTGAAACCCCCATTCAGATTCGACCACATCCTGTGCTTCTGAAATCTATCAATCTGTCAGACGCACACCTGGTAGCTCCACACTAACGACAGGCAGCACTTTCCTCTCTCGGGTGGCTCCACGTTGTCCGTTAGGCAGCTCTTTCCTAAGTTGCTCTGCTAGAAACATACACACAGTCACAGGACATGTCAACCGAAACACCACCATGCAATAATATGCATATCAATGAAATCAACATCGATACTCAGCATGCATGCAACTACGAATATAAGGAGAGAGACAGACATGATATGAAACTGAAGAATAACGAATCAGTACTTGCCTCAAAATCTCCATCTTTTTCTTCTCAATATTCTTCTCAAAATTTCATCTTCTCCTAAAACCACACAATCATCCAACAATCTTAATTAGTCCATTAAGATATTTGATTATTACCTCAACTAAAAAATTCAGGATATTACATTCTACCATCCTTAAAAGAAATTTCGTCCTCGAAATTTGATCTCAACACTATCTCTATCCAAACAAATCAATACAAATTTTTCAACTCATTATTTATCAAATCTAAAAACCTAACACCACTTATCACTCATAATTTAGATAATCAATCTAACCAAATCCAAATTCACATTTGAACTCAAGTCCAAATATCTCTAAATTCATCTTTCATTATTTATTAATAATTTGGTAGCAAATCCAACCAAGTCAAAATTCACATTTAAATCAATAGTCAATACTTCTAAATTCAATTTCTCAAATTCCAATCCAATCAAATTTTTATTTCAAATCCAAATCCCGACTAATTTTGAGGATCGTATTGCTCTGATACCATTTGTAACGCCCCGAGCCCGGACAACTGATCACCCGCCCGAACCCGGTGCGTTAAGATACGATCCACGATCCTGACCGCTGCGCACTCTGATATTTAAATCCATCTGATAGACCCATAATTAATCTGAAAAATATAATCTACAATTTGTGAGCTCGACAGCCCGCAAGTACCAACCATCAATCAATCAGAATCATAATCATGTGGAAAATAATACAGAATATGACATTCAGTCAATAAGCACAATCAGGAGACATGCATCACAAATAAAATGCATGCATATCAATTTGAAACCCCCATTCAGATTCGACCACATCCTGTGCTTCTGAAATCTATCAATCTGTCAGACGCACACCTGGTAGCTCCACACTAACGACAGGCAGCACTTTCCTCTCTCGGGTGGCTCCACGTTGTCCGTTAGGCAGCTCTTTCCTTAGTTGCTCTGCTAGAAACATACACACAGTCACAGGACATGTCAACCGAAACACCACCATGCAATAATATGCATATCAATGAAATCAACATCGATACTCAGCATGCATGCAACTACGAATATAAGGAGAGAGACAGACATGATATGAAACTGAAGAATAACGAATCAGTACTTGCCTCAAAATCTCCATCTTTTTCTTCTCAATATTCTTCTCAAAATTTCATCTTCTCCTAAAACCACACAATCATCCAACAATCTTAATTAGTCCATTAAGATATTTGATTATTACCTCAACTAAAAAATTCAGGATATTACATTCTACCATCCTTAAAAGAAATTTCGTCCTCGAAATTTGATCTCAACACTATCTCTATCCAAACAAATCAATACAAATTTTTCAACTCATTATTTATCAAATCTAAAAACCTAACACCACTTATCACTCATAATTTAGATAATCAATCTAACCAAATCCAAATTCACATTTGAACTCAAGTCCAAATATCTCTAAATTCATCTTTCATTATTTATTAATAATTTGGTAGCAAATCCAACCAAGTCAAAATTCACATTTAAATCAATAGTCAATACTTCTAAATTCAATTTCTCAAATTCCAATCCAATCAAATTTTTATTTCAAATCCAAATCCCGACTAATTTTGAGGATCGTATTGCTCTGATACCATTTGTAACGCCCCGAGCCCGGACAACTGATCACCCGCCCGAACCCGGTGCGTTAAGATACGATCCACGATCCTGACCGCTGCGCACTCTGATATTTAAATCCATCTGATAGACCCATAATTAATCTGAAAAATATAATCTACAATTTGTGAGCTCGACAGCCCGCAAGTACCAACCATCAATCAATCAGAATCATAATCATGTGGAAAATAATACAGAATATGACATTCAGTCAATAAGCACAATCAGGAGACATGCATCACAAATAAAATGCATGCATATCAATTTGAAACCCCCATTCAGATTCGACCACATCCTGTGCTTCTGAAATCTATCAATCTGTCAGACGCACACCTGGTAGCTCCACACTAACGACAGGCAGCACTTTCCTCTCTCGGGTGGCTCCACGTTGTCCGTTAGGCAGCTCTTTCCTTAGTTGCTCTGCTAGAAACATACACACAGTCACAGGACATGTCAACCGAAACACCACCATGCAATAATATGCATATCAATGAAATCAACATCGATACTCAGCATGCATGCAACTACGAATATAAGGAGAGAGACAGACATGATATGAAACTGAAGAATAACGAATCAGTACTTGCCTCAAAATCTCCATCTTTTTCTTCTCAATATTCTTCTCAAAATTTCATCTTCTCCTAAAACCACACAATCATCCAACAATCTTAATTAGTCCATTAAGATATTTGATTATTACCTCAACTAAAAAATTCAGGATATTACATTCTACCATCCTTAAAAGAAATTTCGTCCTCGAAATTTGATCTCAACACTATCTCTATCCAAACAAATCAATACAAATTTTTCAACTCATTATTTATCAAATCTAAAAACCTAACACCACTTATCACTCATAATTTAGATAATCAATCTAACCAAATCCAAATTCACATTTGAACTCAAGTCCAAATATCTCTAAATTCATCTTTCATTATTTATTAATAATTTGGTAGCAAATCCAACCAAGTCAAAATTCACATTTAAATCAATAGTCAATACTTCTAAATTCAATTTCTCAAATTCCAATCCAATCAAATTTTTATTTCAAATCCAAATCCCGACTAATTTTGAGGATCGTATTGCTCTGATACCATTTGTAACGCCCCGAGCCCGGACAACTGATCACCCGCCCGAACCCGGTGCGTTAAGATACGATCCACGATCCTGACCGCTGCGCACTCTGATATTTAAATCCATCTGATAGACCCATAATTAATCTGAAAAATATAATCAACAATTTGTGAGCTCGACAGCCCGCAAGTACCAACCATCAATCAATCAGAATCATAATCATGTGGAAAATAATACAGAATATGACATTCAGTCAATAAGCACAATCAGGAGACATGCATCACAAATAAAATGCATGCATATCAATTTGAAACCCCCATTCAGATTCGACCACATCCTGTGCTTCTGAAATCTATCAATCTGTCAGACGCACACCTGGTAGCTCCACACTAACGACAGGCAGCACTTTCCTCTCTCGGGTGGCTCCACGTTGTCCGTTAGGCAGCTCTTTCCTTAGTTGCTCTGCTAGAAACATACACACAGTCACAGGACATGTCAACCGAAACACCACCATGCAATAATATGCATATCAATGAAATCAACATCGATACTCAGCATGCATGCAACTACGAATATAAGGAGAGAGACAGACATGATATGAAACTGAAGAATAACGAATCAGTACTTGCCTCAAAATCTCCATCTTTTTCTTCTCAATATTCTTCTCAAAATTTCATCTTCTCCTAAAACCACACAATCATCCAACAATCTTAATTAGTCCATTAAGATATTTGATTATTACCTCAACTAAAAAATTCAGGATATTACATTCTACCATCCTTAAAAGAAATTTCGTCCTCGAAATTTGATCTCAACACTATCTCTATCCAAACAAATCAATACAAATTTTTCAACTCATTATTTATCAAATCTAAAAACCTAACACCACTTATCACTCATAATTTAGATAATCAATCTAACCAAATCCAAATTCACATTTGAACTCAAGTCCAAATATCTCTAAATTCATCTTTCATTATTTATTAATAATTTGGTAGCAAATCCAACCAAGTCAAAATTCACATTTAAATCAATAGTCAATACTTCTAAATTCAATTTCTCAAATTCCAATCCAATCAAATTTTTATTTCAAATCCAAATCCCGACTAATTTTGAGGATCGTATTGCTCTGATACCATTTGTAACGCCCCGAGCCCGGACAACTGATCACCCGCCCGAACCCGGTGCGTTAAGATACGATCCACGATCCTGACCGCTGCGCACTCTGATATTTAAATCCATCTGATAGACCCATAATTAATCTGAAAAATATAATCAACAATTTGTGAGCTCGACAGCCCGCAAGTACCAACCATCAATCAATCAGAATCATAATCATGTGGAAAATAATACAGAATATGACATTCAGTCAATAAGCACAATCAGGAGACATGCATCACAAATAAAATGCATGCATATCAATTTGAAACCCCCATTCAGATTCGACCACATCCTGTGCTTCTGAAATCTATCAATCTGTCAGACGCACACCTGGTAGCTCCACACTAACGACAGGCAGCACTTTCCTCTCTCGGGTGGCTCCACGTTGTCCGTTAGGCAGCTCTTTCCTAAGTTGCTCTGCTAGAAACATACACACAGTCACAGGACATGTCAACCGAAACACCACCATGCAATAATATGCATATCAATGAAATCAACATCGATACTCAGCATGCATGCAACTACGAATATAAGGAGAGAGACAGACATGATATGAAACTGAAGAATAACGAATCAGTACTTGCCTCAAAATCTCCATCTTTTTCTTCTCAATATTCTTCTCAAAATTTCATCTTCTCCTAAAACCACACAATCATCCAACAATCTTAATTAGTCCATTAAGATATTTGATTATTACCTCAACTAAAAAATTCAGGATATTACATTCTACCATCCTTAAAAGAAATTTCGTCCTCGAAATTTGATCTCAACACTATCTCTATCCAAACAAATCAATACAAATTTTTCAACTCATTATTTATCAAATCTAAAAACCTAACACCACTTATCACTCATAATTTAGATAATCAATCTAACCAAATCCAAATTCACATTTGAACTCAAGTCCAAATATCTCTAAATTCATCTTTCATTATTTATTAATAATTTGGTAGCAAATCCAACCAAGTCAAAATTCACATTTAAATCAATAGTCAATACTTCTAAATTCAATTTCTCAAATTCCAATCCAATCAAATTTTTATTTCAAATCCAAATCCCGACTAATTTTGAGGATCGTATTGCTCTGATACCATTTGTAACGCCCCGAGCCCGGACAACTGATCACCCGCCCGAACCCGGTGCGTTAAGATACGATCCACGATCCTGACCGCTGCGCACTCTGATATTTAAATCCATCTGATAGACCCATAATTAATCTGAAAAATATAATCTACAATTTGTGAGCTCGACAGCCCGCAAGTACCAACCATCAATCAATCAGAATCATAATCATGTGGAAAATAATACAGAATATGACATTCAGTCAATAAGCACAATCAGGAGACATGCATCACAAATAAAATGCATGCATATCAATTTGAAACCCCCATTCAGATTCGACCACATCCTGTGCTTCTGAAATCTATCAATCTGTCAGACGCACACCTGGTAGCTCCACACTAACGACAGGCAGCACTTTCCTCTCTCGGGTGGCTCCACGTTGTCCGTTAGGCAGCTCTTTCCTAAGTTGCTCTGCTAGAAACATACACACAGTCACAGGACATGTCAACCGAAACACCACCATGCAATAATATGCATATCAATGAAATCAACATCGATACTCAGCATGCATGCAACTACGAATATAAGGAGAGAGACAGACATGATATGAAACTGAAGAATAACGAATCAGTACTTGCCTCAAAATCTCCATCTTTTTCTTCTCAATATTCTTCTCAAAATTTCATCTTCTCCTAAAACCACACAATCATCCAACAATCTTAATTAGTCCATTAAGATATTTGATTATTACCTCAACTAAAAAATTCAGGATATTACATTCTACCATCCTTAAAAGAAATTTCGTCCTCGAAATTTGATCTCAACACTATCTCTATCCAAACAAATCAATACAAATTTTTCAACTCATTATTTATCAAATCTAAAAACCTAACACCACTTATCACTCATAATTTAGATAATCAATCTAACCAAATCCAAATTCACATTTGAACTCAAGTCCAAATATCTCTAAATTCATCTTTCATTATTTATTAATAATTTGGTAGCAAATCCAACCAAGTCAAAATTCACATTTAAATCAATAGTCAATACTTCTAAATTCAATTTCTCAAATTCCAATCCAATCAAATTTTTATTTCAAATCCAAATCCCGACTAATTTTGAGGATCGTATTGCTCTGATACCATTTGTAACGCCCCGAGCCCGGACAACTGATCACCCGCCCGAACCCGGTGCGTTAAGATACGATCCACGATCCTGACCGCTGCGCACTCTGATATTTAAATCCATCTGATAGACCCATAATTAATCTGAAAAATATAATCAACAATTTGTGAGCTCGACAGCCCGCAAGTACCAACCATCAATCAATCAGAATCATAATCATGTGGAAAATAATACAGAATATGACATTCAGTCAATAAGCACAATCAGGAGACATGCATCACAAATAAAATGCATGCATATCAATTTGAAACCCCCATTCAGATTCGACCACATCCTGTGCTTCTGAAATCTATCAATCTGTCAGACGCACACCTGGTAGCTCCACACTAACGACAGGCAGCACTTTCCTCTCTCGGGTGGCTCCACGTTGTCCGTTAGGCAGCTCTTTCCTTAGTTGCTCTGCTAGAAACATACACACAGTCACAGGACATGTCAACCGAAACACCACCATGCAATAATATGCATATCAATGAAATCAACATCGATACTCAGCATGCATGCAACTACGAATATAAGGAGAGAGACAGACATGATATGAAACTGAAGAATAACGAATCAGTACTTGCCTCAAAATCTCCATCTTTTTCTTCTCAATATTCTTCTCAAAATTTCATCTTCTCCTAAAACCACACAATCATCCAACAATCTTAATTAGTCCATTAAGATATTTGATTATTACCTCAACTAAAAAATTCAGGATATTACATTCTACCATCCTTAAAAGAAATTTCGTCCTCGAAATTTGATCTCAACACTATCTCTATCCAAACAAATCAATACAAATTTTTCAACTCATTATTTATCAAATCTAAAAACCTAACACCACTTATCACTCATAATTTAGATAATCAATCTAACCAAATCCAAATTCACATTTGAACTCAAGTCCAAATATCTCTAAATTCATCTTTCATTATTTATTAATAATTTGGTAGCAAATCCAACCAAGTCAAAATTCACATTTAAATCAATAGTCAATACTTCTAAATTCAATTTCTCAAATTCCAATCCAATCAAATTTTTATTTCAAATCCAAATCCCGACTAATTTTGAGGATCGTATTGCTCTGATACCATTTGTAACGCCCCGAGCCCGGACAACTGATCACCCGCCCGAACCCGGTGCGTTAAGATACGATCCACGATCCTGACCGCTGCGCACTCTGATATTTAAATCCATCTGATAGACCCATAATTAATCTGAAAAATATAATCAACAATTTGTGAGCTCGACAGCCCGCAAGTACCAACCATCAATCAATCAGAATCATAATCATGTGGAAAATAATACAGAATATGACATTCAGTCAATAAGCACAATCAGGAGACATGCATCACAAATAAAATGCATGCATATCAATTTGAAACCCCCATTCAGATTCGACCACATCCTGTGCTTCTGAAATCTATCAATCTGTCAGACGCACACCTGGTAGCTCCACACTAACGACAGGCAGCACTTTCCTCTCTCGGGTGGCTCCACGTTGTCCGTTAGGCAGCTCTTTCCTAAGTTGCTCTGCTAGAAACATACACACAGTCACAGGACATGTCAACCGAAACACCACCATGCAATAATATGCATATCAATGAAATCAACATCGATACTCAGCATGCATGCAACTACGAATATAAGGAGAGAGACAGACATGATATGAAACTGAAGAATAACGAATCAGTACTTGCCTCAAAATCTCCATCTTTTTCTTCTCAATATTCTTCTCAAAATTTCATCTTCTCCTAAAACCACACAATCATCCAACAATCTTAATTAGTCCATTAAGATATTTGATTATTACCTCAACTAAAAAATTCAGGATATTACATTCTACCATCCTTAAAAGAAATTTCGTCCTCGAAATTTGATCTCAACACTATCTCTATCCAAACAAATCAATACAAATTTTTCAACTCATTATTTATCAAATCTAAAAACCTAACACCACTTATCACTCATAATTTAGATAATCAATCTAACCAAATCCAAATTCACATTTGAACTCAAGTCCAAATATCTCTAAATTCATCTTTCATTATTTATTAATAATTTGGTAGCAAATCCAACCAAGTCAAAATTCACATTTAAATCAATAGTCAATACTTCTAAATTCAATTTCTCAAATTCCAATCCAATCAAATTTTTATTTCAAATCCAAATCCCGACTAATTTTGAGGATCGTATTGCTCTGATACCATTTGTAACGCCCCGAGCCCGGACAACTGATCACCCGCCCGAACCCGGTGCGTTAAGATACGATCCACGATCCTGACCGCTGCGCACTCTGATATTTAAATCCATCTGATAGACCCATAATTAATCTGAAAAAATATAATCAACAATTTGTGAGCTCGACAGCCCGCAAGTACCAACCATCAATCAATCAGAATCATAATCATGTGGAAAATAATACAGAATATGACATTCAGTCAATAAGCACAATCAGGAGACATGCATCACAAATAAAATGCATGCATATCAATTTGAAACCCCCATTCAGATTCGACCACATCCTGTGCTTCTGAAATCTATCAATCTGTCAGACGCACACCTGGTAGCTCCACACTAACGACAGGCAGCACTTTCCTCTCTCGGGTGGCTCCACGTTGTCCGTTAGGCAGCTCTTTCCTTAGTTGCTCTGCTAGAAACATACACACAGTCACAGGACATGTCAACCGAAACACCACCATGCAATAATATGCATATCAATGAAATCAACATCGATACTCAGCATGCATGCAACTACGAATATAAGGAGAGAGACAGACATGATATGAAACTGAAGAATAACGAATCAGTACTTGCCTCAAAATCTCCATCTTTTTCTTCTCAATATTCTTCTCAAAATTTCATCTTCTCCTAAAACCACACAATCATCCAACAATCTTAATTAGTCCATTAAGATATTTGATTATTACCTCAACTAAAAAATTCAGGATATTACATTCTACCATCCTTAAAAGAAATTTCGTCCTCGAAATTTGATCTCAACACTATCTCTATCCAAACAAATCAATACAAATTTTTCAACTCATTATTTATCAAATCTAAAAACCTAACACCACTTATCACTCATAATTTAGATAATCAATCTAACCAAATCCAAATTCACATTTGAACTCAAGTCCAAATATCTCTAAATTCATCTTTCATTATTTATTAATAATTTGGTAGCAAATCCAACCAAGTCAAAATTCACATTTAAATCAATAGTCAATACTTCTAAATTCAATTTCTCAAATTCCAATCCAATCAAATTTTTATTTCAAATCCAAATCCCGACTAATTTTGAGGATCGTATTGCTCTGATACCATTTGTAACGCCCCGAGCCCGGACAACTGATCACCCGCCCGAACCCGGTGCGTTAAGATACGATCCACGATCCTGACCGCTGCGCACTCTGATATTTAAATCCATCTGATAGACCCATAATTAATCTGAAAAATATAATCTACAATTTGTGAGCTCGACAGCCCGCAAGTACCAACCATCAATCAATCAGAATCATAATCATGTGGAAAATAATACAGAATATGACATTCAGTCAATAAGCACAATCAGGAGACATGCATCACAAATAAAATGCATGCATATCAATTTGAAACCCCCATTCAGATTCGACCACATCCTGTGCTTCTGAAATCTATCAATCTGTCAGACGCACACCTGGTAGCTCCACACTAACGACAGGCAGCACTTTCCTCTCTCGGGTGGCTCCACGTTGTCCGTTAGGCAGCTCTTTCCTAAGTTGCTCTGCTAGAAACATACACACAGTCACAGGACATGTCAACCGAAACACCACCATGCAATAATATGCATATCAATGAAATCAACATCGATACTCAGCATGCATGCAACTACGAATATAAGGAGAGAGACAGACATGATATGAAACTGAAGAATAACGAATCAGTACTTGCCTCAAAATCTCCATCTTTTTCTTCTCAATATTCTTCTCAAAATTTCATCTTCTCCTAAAACCACACAATCATCCAACAATCTTAATTAGTCCATTAAGATATTTGATTATTACCTCAACTAAAAAATTCAGGATATTACATTCTACCATCCTTAAAAGAAATTTCGTCCTCGAAATTTGATCTCAACACTATCTCTATCCAAACAAATCAATACAAATTTTTCAACTCATTATTTATCAAATCTAAAAACCTAACACCACTTATCACTCATAATTTAGATAATCAATCTAACCAAATCAAAATTCACATTTGAACTCAAGTCCAAATATCTCTAAATTCATCTTTCATTATTTATTAATAATTTGGTAGCAAATCCAACCAAGTCAAAATTCACATTTAAATCAATAGTCAATACTTCTAAATTCAATTTCTCAAATTCCAATCCAATCAAATTTTTATTTCAAATCCAAATCCCGACTAATTTTGAGGATCGTATTGCTCTGATACCATTTGTAACGCCCCGAGCCCGGACAACTGATCACCCGCCCGAACCCGGTGCGTTAAGATACGATCCACGATCCTGACCGCTGCGCACTCTGATATTTAAATCCATCTGATAGACCCATAATTAATCTGAAAAATATAATCAACAATTTGTGAGCTCGACAGCCCGCAAGTACCAACCATCAATCAATCAGAATCATAATCATGTGGAAAATAATACAGAATATGACATTCAGTCAATAAGCACAATCAGGAGACATGCATCACAAATAAAATGCATGCATATCAATTTGAAACCCCCATTCAGATTCGACCACATCCTGTGCTTCTGAAATCTATCAATCTGTCAGACGCACACCTGGTAGCTCCACACTAACGACAGGCAGCACTTTCCTCTCTCGGGTGGCTCCACGTTGTCCGTTAGGCAGCTCTTTCCTTAGTTGCTCTGCTAGAAACATACACACAGTCACAGGACATGTCAACCGAAACACCACCATGCAATAATATGCATATCAATGAAATCAACATCGATACTCAGCATGCATGCAACTACGAATATAAGGAGAGAGACAGACATGATATGAAACTGAAGAATAACGAATCAGTACTTGCCTCAAAATCTCCATCTTTTTCTTCTCAATATTCTTCTCAAAATTTCATCTTCTCCTAAAACCACACAATCATCCAACAATCTTAATTAGTCCATTAAGATATTTGATTATTACCTCAACTAAAAAATTCAGGATATTACATTCTACCATCCTTAAAAGAAATTTCGTCCTCGAAATTTGATCTCAACACTATCTCTATCCAAACAAATCAATACAAATTTTTCAACTCATTATTTATCAAATCTAAAAACCTAACACCACTTATCACTCATAATTTAGATAATCAATCTAACCAAATCCAAATTCACATTTGAACTCAAGTCCAAATATCTCTAAATTCATCTTTCATTATTTATTAATAATTTGGTAGCAAATCCAACCAAGTCAAAATTCACATTTAAATCAATAGTCAATACTTCTAAATTCAATTTCTCAAATTCCAATCCAATCAAATTTTTATTTCAAATCCAAATCCCGACTAATTTTGAGGATCGTATTGCTCTGATACCATTTGTAACGCCCCGAGCCCGGACAACTGATCACCCGCCCGAACCCGGTGCGTTAAGATACGATCCACGATCCTGACCGCTGCGCACTCTGATATTTAAATCCATCTGATAGACCCATAATTAATCTGAAAAATATAATCTACAATTTGTGAGCTCGACAGCCCGCAAGTACCAACCATCAATCAATCAGAATCATAATCATGTGGAAAATAATACAGAATATGACATTCAGTCAATAAGCACAATCAGGAGACATGCATCACAAATAAAATGCATGCATATCAATTTGAAACCCCCATTCAGATTCGACCACATCCTGTGCTTCTGAAATCTATCAATCTGTCAGACGCACACCTGGTAGCTCCACACTAACGACAGGCAGCACTTTCCTCTCTCGGGTGGCTCCACGTTGTCCGTTAGGCAGCTCTTTCCTAAGTTGCTCTGCTAGAAACATACACACAGTCATAGGACATGTCAACCGAAACACCACCATGCAATAATATGCATATCAATGAAATCAACATCGATACTCAGCATGCATGCAACTACGAATATAAGGAGAGAGACAGACATGATATGAAACTGAAGAATAACGAATCAGTACTTGCCTCAAAATCTCCATCTTTTTCTTCTCAATATTCTTCTCAAAATTTCATCTTCTCCTAAAACCACACAATCATCCAACAATCTTAATTAGTCCATTAAGATATTTGATTATTACCTCAACTAAAAAATTCAGGATATTACATTCTACCATCCTTAAAAGAAATTTCGTCCTCGAAATTTGATCTCAACACTATCTCTATCCAAACAAATCAATACAAATTTTTCAACTCATTATTTATCAAATCTAAAAACCTAACACCACTTATCACTCATAATTTAGATAATCAATCTAACCAAATCCAAATTCACATTTGAACTCAAGTCCAAATATCTCTAAATTCATCTTTCATTATTTATTAATAATTTGGTAGCAAATCCAACCAAGTCAAAATTCACATTTAAATCAATAGTCAATACTTCTAAATTCAATTTCTCAAATTCCAATCCAATCAAATTTTTATTTCAAATCCAAATCCCGACTAATTTTGAGGATCGTATTGCTCTGATACCATTTGTAACGCCCCGAGCCCGGACAACTGATCACCCGCCCGAACCCGGTGCGTTAAGATACGATCCACGATCCTGACCGCTGCGCACTCTGATATTTAAATCCATCTGATAGACCCATAATTAATCTGAAAAATATAATCTACAATTTGTGAGCTCGACAGCCCGCAAGTACCAACCATCAATCAATCAGAATCATAATCATATGGAAAATAATACAGAATATGACATTCAGTCAATAAGCACAATCAGGAGACATGCATCACAAATAAAATGCATGCATATCAATTTGAAACCCCCATTCAGATTCGACCACATCCTGTGCTTCTGAAATCTATCAATCTGTCAGACGCACACCTGGTAGCTCCACACTAACGACAGGCAGCACTTTCCTCTCTCGGGTGGCTCCACGTTGTCCGTTAGGCAGCTCTTTCCTTAGTTGCTCTGCTAGAAACATACACACAGTCACAGGACATGTCAACCGAAACACCACCATGCAATAATATGCATATCAATGAAATCAACATCGATACTCAGCATGCATGCAACTACGAATATAAGGAGAGAGACAGACATGATATGAAACTGAAGAATAACGAATCAGTACTTGCCTCAAAATCTCCATCTTTTTCTTCTCAATATTCTTCTCAAAATTTCATCTTCTCCTAAAACCACACAATCATCCAACAATCTTAATTAGTCCATTAAGATATTTGATTATTACCTCAACTAAAAAATTCAGGATATTACATTCTACCATCCTTAAAAGAAATTTCGTCCTCGAAATTTGATCTCAACACTATCTCTATCCAAACAAATCAATACAAAATTTTCAACTCATTATTTATCAAATCTAAAAACCTAACACCACTTATCACTCATAATTTAGATAATCAATCTAACCAAATCCAAATTCACATTTGAACTCAAGTCCAAATATCTCTAAATTCATCTTTCATTATTTATTAATAATTTGGTAGCAAATCCAACCAACTCAAAATTCACATTTAAATCAATAGTCAATACTTCTAAATTCAATTTCTCAAATTCCAATCCAATCAAATTTTTATTTCAAATCCAAATCCCGACTAATTTTGAGGATCGTATTGCTCTGATACCATTTGTAACGCCCCGAGCCCGGACAACTGATCACCCGCCCGAACCCGGTGCGTTAAGATACGATCCACGATCCTGACCGCTGCGCACTCTGATATTTAAATCCATCTGATAGACCCATAATTAATCTGAAAAATATAATCAACAATTTGTGAGCTCGACAGCCCGCAAGTACCAACCATCAATCAATCAGAATCATAATCATGTGGAAAATAATACAGAATATGACATTCAGTCAATAAGCACAATCAGGAGACATGCATCACAAATAAAATGCATGCATATCAATTTGAAACCCCCATTCAGATTCGACCACATCCTGTGCTTCTGAAATCTATCAATCTGTCAGACGCACACCTGGTAGCTCCACACTAACGACAGGCAGCACTTTCCTCTCTCGGGTGGCTCCACGTTGTCCGTTAGGCAGCTCTTTCCTAAGTTGCTCTGCTAGAAACATACACACAGTCACAGGACATGTCAACCGAAACACCACCATGCAATAATATGCATATCAATGAAATCAACATCGATACTCAGCATGCATGCAACTACGAATATAAGGAGAGAGACAGACATGATATGAAACTGAAGAATAACGAATCAGTACTTGCCTCAAAATCTCCATCTTTTTCTTCTCAATATTCTTCTCAAAATTTCATCTTCTCCTAAAACCACACAATCATCCAACAATCTTAATTAGTCCATTAAGGTATTTGATTATTACCTCAACTAAAAAATTCAGGATATTACAATGTTGATCTTGATTGATGCACATTTTGGACAAAATTTGAATTTTCAGCGATTTGCGAATGTCACCTCGTAGATTAATTGGGTGCACTAATTGCATGTAAGTCCCTGCAAATGTAAGATATTGCTATATATTCATACAAGTTTCTGCATAACCTAGGCTTTTTTATTAGTATGATAATTTGTGGTCATTTATTAAAAGTGACACTTTCTTGGGTTGTCATCGCTGAAACTCAATATTCTGCTTCGGTTTTTGGTAAATAAATTGTCGGTTGTCGTTTGCTACACCATGATACTGCTTCTGATCCAAAATGGAACATGTATTGTAACGTCCGGAAAGACAACAGAAAATTTAAAATTTCAAACACAATCAACACAAGGATTAAGACCTTAAACAGTGAGAATGCTACTCATAAATAACTAAGAGGTGCACCATAATACATCAAAGCAATCAAAAGGTACGACTACATAAATAAGAGGAAATATAAATACTGGTAGTCATACAACCTAGGAAACATACGAATGAGGAACCGATCCCAACCTGCCCTCGTCATCAGTCACCACCCGCCAGAACCTACTACGGTCCTTAAAAGAAAATAAAACTAAAATGCCTGAGTTTCTAGAAGGAAACCCCGTATATCAAGCTCACATATATGCATGCTCAAAATACCGGAATGAAGCTATCATACTAGTGGCATGTCAATATACAATGCAACAATACAATACAATAAAATAAACTTATCATACTAGTGGCATGTCATGTCATGTCATCAACAGTAAGGAACAATTCACATCCAAGAGTTACACAGGACATCAGTTCCACAATCATCATCGGTTCTCCCTCGGAGACCTACCGTAGGCACATACAGTCTTACGGAAAGTACGCAACACACCCCACACGCGGCTATACTGATCATGGGGTTCGATGAGGGGCATCCGTACTTCCACGTCAAAAGAATCAGATCTGAATCATCGTGGTCATCACCACACTGACGTGTTATCTCCCAGGTCGGTCCATCAATCACTCAGTAGGTACCCAGCAGAGCTGTCATGTCGGAACAACAATGGCAGCATCCTCGTCGGAACAACATCGGTCGAGTCAAACATTACGTCTGGTACAACATCAGACGGTACAACATACGTTCGACACAACAACGGACGGTTTCGGACCGAAGTCTGCCAGGTCATCATGCTCCGTGATCCGTGCTCATGCAATGAGATTCCCGATCCCTCAGGTCTACTTCTCTAAATACGAGTCAAGTAAAACATATACTACCCCACAGTCCATAACACATATGTGGCACATCCCAAGCACTCACACTCTTCCACACGGTGGTCCTTGGGCAAGCACGAGCAACACACCCACTGTCACCTCCTGGCTCACGTGCTAGGCGAGGACACGTGTTTCCGTAGACAAAGTTGACACTAAACAAGGGCAGGAATCAAGAGTGATACTTGCAATCAGTCCAGAAAGTTGTCCACAAACACGTCCAGAAACTTTGTCCAGAAATTTGTTCATGCTGTCCAGAAAGTCTGTCCACGTCCAGCAATTCACGTTGTTCAGAAACTTTATCCAGAAATTTGTCCACACTGTCCAGAAAGTCTGTCTACGTCCAGCAGTCCACGTCCACGCAGTCCAGCAATGTTGTCTCTTCTTCCAACACTCTGGCGGCCCACCGACCGCTGCTTGTCGCCAGTAAGGTCTCCGACCTCCGGCGACAAGCCAAACTTTGCACACCACGGTGTGAGAAAAACTAATGCAACTATTAAACTTGGCATACCTCTAAGATGACGGAACTCACCGGGGCCTCGCTCACGCTATGCCGCCTCCGATCAATAGATCTTCGAACGTTCCCTTCCCTGCGTCGATCTCCATGCGCGTCAAGCCTCCGGAACAAATTCGCCACCGCCCACCGGAGCACCCGCAACCTCCTCTGGTTCGCCGGAAAAGAGAGAAGGAAAGTGAGAGAAAATGAAGAAGAGGAAGAAGAAGAAGAAGTAGGAAGAAGGAATGAAAGGTTGGTTTCCTTTCAACTTCACCACTCCCAACACAGCAGCCCCCCACCATCACCCTACACCATCACTCTACTCCATGCTTCATCACATCACCATGCCTCTCATCACCTCAAGCCAATAGTACCCTAAGAAGGGTCAGGATCTCACATATCTTGTAGTGAACCTTGAAGTGTCGTGATTTTCATCACAATATCCTTTTTAAACTCTAGTTGCTTCCTTTCTATAAAGAACACCAAAGTTAATACTTTAAACATACCTTGATATGCGCTTAGTAGCTTCATAGTGCGACTTCTTTAGCTTCTGCTCAGAACCGGATGTAAACGTACTATATGGTCTTATCATGGTTAAGTAAATAACACTCCCCTACCAGTTGATTATATATCCCCGGTTCTTCTTAGTCATTGTCTTCTTCAGCACATAGATTGTGACTTGCATCCAGTGATGTAGCTATTAGTTTGAAGTCAAGCATTTTCATAGTTCATTATAAAATCTATAGCATACTTCAAACACAATCAACACAAGGATTAAGACCTTAAAACAGCGGGAATGCTACTCATAAATAACTAAGAGGTGCACCATAATACATCAGAGTTATCAAAAGGTACGACTACATCAATACGAGGAAATATAAATACTGGTAGTCATACAACCTAGGAAAAATATGAATGAGGAACCAATCCCAACGTGCCCTCGTCATCGGTCACCACCCGCCAGAACCTACTACGGTCCTTAAAAGAAAATAAAACTAAAATGCCTGAGTTTCTAGAAGGAAACCCCGTATACCAAGCTCACATATATGCATGCTCAAAATACCAGAATGAAGCTATCAGACTAGTGGCATGTCAATATACAATGCAACAATACAATACAATAAAATAAACCTATCATACTAGTGGCATGTCATGTCATCAACAGTAAGGAACAATTCACATCCAAGAGTTACACAGGACATCAGTTCCACAATCATCATCGGTTCTCCCTCGGAGACCTACCGTAGGCACATACAGTCTTACGGAAAGTACGCAACACACCCCACACGCGGCTACACTGATCATGGGGTTCGATAAGGGGCGTCCGTACTTCCACGTCAAAAGAATCAGATCTGAATCATCGTGGTCATCACCACACTGACGTGTTATCTCCCAGGTCGGTCCATCAATCACTCAGTAGGTACCCAGCAGAGCTGTCATGTCGGAACAACAATGGCAGCATCCTCGTCGGAACAACATCAGTCGAGTCAAACATTACGTCCGGTACAACATCAGACGGTACAACATACGTCCGACACAACAACAGACGGTTCCGGACCGAAGTCCGCCAGGTCATCATGCTCCGTGAGACGTGCTCATGCAATGAGATTCCCGATCCCTCAAGTCTACTTCTCTAAATACGAGTCAAGTAAAACATATACTACCCCACAGTCCATAACACATATGTGGCACGTCCCAAGTACTCCCACTCTTCCACACGGTGGTCCTTGGGCAGGCACGAGCAACACACCCACTGTCACCTCCTGGCTCACGTGCTAGGCGAGGACACGTGTTTCCGTAGACAAAGTTGACAGTAAACAAGGGCAGGAATCAAGAGTGATACTTGCAATCAGTCCAGAAAGTTGTCCAGAAACACGTCCAGAAACTCTGTCCAGAAATTTGTCCATGTTGTCCAGAAAGTCTGTCCACGTCCAGCAATCCACGTTGTCCAGAAACTTTATCCAGAAATTTGTCCACACTGTCCAGAAAGTCTGTCTACGTCCGACAGTCCACGTCCACGTAGTCCAACAATGTTGTCTCTTCTTCCAACACTCTGGCGGCCCACCGACCGCTGCTTGTCGCCAGTGAGGTCTCCGACCTCCGGCGACAAGCCAAACTTCACACAGCACGGTGTGAGAAAAACTAATGCAACTATTGAACTTCGCGTACCTCTAAGATGACGGAAGTCACCGGGGCCTCGCTCACGCTATGCCGCCTCCGATCAATAGATCTTCGAACGTTCCCTTCCCTGCGTCGATCTCCATGCGCGTCAAGCCTCCGGAACAAATTCTCCACCGCCCACCGGAGCACCCGCAACCTCCTCTGGTTCGCCGGAAAAGAGAGAAGGAAAGTGAGAGAAAATGAAGAAGAGGAAGAAGAAGAAGAAGTAGGAAGAAGGAATGAAAGGTTGGTTTCCTTTCAACTTCACCACTCCCAACACAGCAGCCCCCCACCATCACCCTACACCATCACTCTACTCCATGCTTCATCACATCACCATGCCTCTCATCACCTCAAGCCAATAGTACCCTAAGAAGGGTCAGGATCTCACATATCTTGTAGTGAACCTTGAAGTGTCGTGATTTTCATCACAATATCCTTTTTAAACTCTAGTTGCTTCCTTTCTATAAAGAACACCAAAGTTAATACTTTAAACATACCTTGATATGCGCTTAGTAGCTTCATAGTGCGACTTCTTTAGCTTCTGTTCACAACCGGATGTGAACGTACTATATGGTCTTATCATGGTTAAGTAAATAAGACTCCCCTACCAGTTGATTATATATCCCCGGTTCTTCTTAGTCATTGTCTTCTTCAGCACATAGATTGTGACTTGCATCCAGTGGTGTAGCTATTAGTTTGAAGTCAAGCATTTTCATAGTTCATTATAAAATCTATAGCACACTTCTGTTTATAGAGAAAAATGTGTCCCCTACATTGCTCCATCTGGAATGCAAGGAGGCAGTTCAATTCCCTCAATTATTTCATTTGGAGCTGTATAGATAAATTGTCTCTAGTTCTTCTAATCTCATCTTCATCAGCTTCAAGGATGATTAGAGCATCAATGTACATGAGAACTATAGATAACCTGCCATGATTAGCCTTGAAGTACAAGCTAGAATCCACTACAGTGATAATATATCCACTTTGGACTAAGAACTCAACTATCTTTCCATACATACCTTTGATGCCTACTTCATTCCATAGAGAACTTTCCATAGCCTGCAAACGTATTTTGTATGTTCTTTGTTCTAAAAGCTTTGAGTTGGTCCAAGTAAATATCTCGATTACTTCTGTACAAAGAAATGCATTCTTCACATCCATCAGCAACAACTTCCAAGATTTGAGAGCTTCTAATGTGATCAAAACTTTGATAGTTGTAATTGTGCAATCAAACTAAAGGTCTTGTCGTAATCCAAGACATTCACTACAACAGAAAGGCATTTACCGACAGAAGTTATTTGTCGGTGTTAGCCTTCATCCGTTAGTGTTACCTTACACTGACGGATGTAGGTAACAATGGCGTTTCTTAGGTTTCTGCGTCACTAAGGGATTATCTCTGATAACGGAAACTAAGTACCACATCCCTAATAATGGGAGGCACCTCGAGAATCCCATATGATGATGGTGTAGGATCTAAGGACCTAGTCCATAGTAGGAGGTAAATAAACAAAGTTTGGTTAATTACACACTAATGTTGAACTAAAACTTAGAGATGAAGAGAATGCAAAGCACAAATGCGACAAGGAGATTTATAGAGGTTCTGCGCGTCCTGCTTCCTAGTCATCTCCAAGACTCCCCGTCTCAACCCTTCAATATTGTTCAAGAGTTCCACCATCTGATCTCCTTGCCTGGCGGAGACCAAACCTTTACAATACAAATCCACGAACAAGCTCACAGATTTGATTCCTCCACAACTCGAGAGGTTTCTCTAATCACCTGAGCTACAATTTTGAAGTTTCTTGAAAACGATTCTCTAACTTGAGCACTTGAAATGGAATTAGCCTTTGGGACTACCAAATGGATGGAGTGAAAGCTTAAGAGTTGTGTGAGCATTAGATGTGTAAAAGATGTTCTAATGTTAGGGTGTAAGCATATATTTATTGGCTTACAAGGGTTTAAGCATAAGAGCTCTCCAAGGACAAAAAAGCTTAAGTAAGAGCCAATTGTCTGATGCTCCTAGAGTCTACTCAAATTGGACTGATTTTGACCACAACTAGATGGCCTGGGTGCAAGTGAATCATCAAATTTTGGCAACAATAAGATCTGGTGTTTACTGGACATATGGATCGGACCGCTCGGGAAGGATTGAGTTGTCCTAATTGAAGTGGTCCTGACGTCCAATTTTGTATGAGTCGTCCTATGTAAAGGTGATTAGAATAGGACAAATTTGGATGTAACTATTCGAATAAAATATGAAATATGGCTCAAGTAACGACTATATTTCGTATAAGCTTTCATTCTTGAAATCATTGGCTGGTATAATACCGTGTTCGTGCCCAATTCATAAGCATACAAAGTTTTTCATAAAATAACATTATTGAGCCATCAAGGGTAGGTAGTGTCTTTTTTGTGCATATAGAATTTTGACATGTAGATGCATGGTTCTGGACATGTTTCTTTTGATGCCTTCATACAAAGATTTAATGTTTTGATAGGCACCCTTAAACCCTTTTGAAAGCTCATGTGTACATCCTATGATGTTGTTTGATCAATTATGTGTCATTTTGAAACTTCTCATACGTAGTCTATGTTACTTGTAATTGACATGGATCTCCTATTAGCTATCCATTTGATTGTCTTGTGTATGTAATTGTCCTCTCTCTCAGGATTTTCTTTTAATCTTGCCTTTTTTAGCTTCCGCTCAACCTTTCGATAGGAAATGTTACAGTTTGATATCAGAGTTATAGAAATTGTGAGAACTAAGTGTTACATGAAGACGACCCACAACCACCTATGGAGTCGCACAACGCTTGGTTGATGATTATGGTTTGACCATGACGATGACATCAGGTGTTCAAGTACCTAGTTGTAATACCCCAAGAATAATCCCACATTGCCAAATATGAGATTGTGTGGGTGGGCTATACAGTCATGTGTCTACTACCATAACACCAACCAAGTTTTGTGACAACCTAAGAGAGTGGTGTGGGTCAGTGGACTCATGCATAAGAAATTAAAGAGATCGGGATCGGGACTCATGCATAAGAAATGTGGTATGAGATGACGTTATAATTTGGTATGAGCATAGAAAATTTTGATATTGTACATAGACAACAGGAAAAATGAGGCACCACCAAATCATTAAGAATTGCATTAACATTAATATATTGTTTTAGTGCATGCATCATATTGAGTAATTAGTACTTGGAAATATTGTTTTTTGTTGTGATTGTAATTGCTTTATTTCTTTAGCCAGATGCCTACACGTGTAAAGGATGTGGCATCCTTTTGATTAATATATTGTTTTCAACCACCTCTGAATATTACACAAAGGGGGCCACAACCACCTCTGGATAGTTACACCAAGAAGGTGGAAGACAACTTTGAAATCACACAACACCTGGTTGACTGATTATGGCTTGATCCTGATGATGACATCAAGTGTTCTTCAAGTATCCAGTTGTAACACCCCAATAATAGTCTCACGTTGCCTTACAAGAGATTGTGTGATTGGGCTATAAGTATGTGAGTCTACTACTATAACACCAACCAACTAAGTCTTATGGCAACCTAGGTGGGGTGTGTGGGCTAGTGGACTCATGCGTAATGGATTGGGATTGGATCCTATATGGGTCCAGGATGAGATGTTACAATTTGGTATTATATTAGAAATTTTGATATTATATACAAACAAAAGAGAAAATGAGGCATTACCAAATCATTAGGAAGCTCGGTAACGGCACTGATATATATGCATCATATCAAGTAGTTGAGTGAAACATGTTGTTTTTATTGTCATTGTAATTGTTTTAGGATTTCGTCTCTATGCAAATATGCTTGGGTGTTTTTTAATACACAAGTAAGATCATTTTCATATTTATTCAACAATTTTATGTATAAGACTACACAAAGCATTTAAATGCATTACATAAAATATTAAAATGTACAAGAAGAATCAGACCTAAAAGGATTGTCAAACCATTTTCAATGATCTGGAGTCGAGTTGCCCCTTCAATCGTGATTGACATCATTTCATGCATTCATTTGTATGTTATATCCATTATCTTGAATTAATACTATGTAACGAGTTTTATGTTTGAGTTTCAGGAATAAACAGGATTGAGGAGAAGAGGCATAAAAGGACTTAAAAGCAAGAAAAATGACTAAGTTGCAAGACTTATAGACTAAGATGCACGAGAGAGGGACCCGAATGTAAACCAAAGGGCCATTGAGAAAATGAAGGAACTCCACACCAGCATGAGGCGTATTTTGGCAATTGGATTGGGGTCGCAACCTACCTAACCGCTTAGGGTGCATCAAACATGAAGAAATCAAGTCAGACAACCACACCCAACACCTGACCCGATCCAAACCTTATAGACCACCAATTGGTTGTCCAAGACCGCTGATTGGCGGTCTGGGTTGCTCCGGATCCGATACGGGTTTAGTCGGGTCATGTATTAGAGTGTTTTATGTCTATTTTTAGTAGTGTTTTAGTCCCATATCGGGAGATTGTCCCAATTGCCTTTTTTATGACTATAAATAGAACTCTTCATCCTCCATTTGTATTGACACATTGCTTGGTGACATTCTCTCTACTTGGAGAAAGCCTTGGAGAAAAAACTCAAGGTGGAGAAGAATGCTACTAGTAATGTAGGTCATTAAATATAATAATTTTTCATTGTCATGTTGTCTCTTTTTCTTGGATGCTTAGGTTAGTCTTGTTTCTTTAATCTTAGTCTAAATTAGTTAGAATGTCTCCTTTCTTCTTTGGTTTAATTGCTAGAATAATGTGTAGTGAGTAGATCCATCCCTTTTGTGGGGTGGAGATGATGTTTATATATATTGTGAAGTTTGGATGTTTGATGAATTTTTGATTGTGTAGACTTGCATGTATTGTATGTTCATTGGGGGTATTTTAATCATGTACATGTTGGGGAATTTTGATGGTTTTGCCATAAGATTTAGACACTTCCCATGCTTAGTTTTCTCATGTTTATTGACTGAAATTTCATGTTGAATATGCTACATGTTAGTTATGTGTTTGTATTTGTGTTTGCTTGCTTGATTGATTGAAGAAACTTTGTTTTGATGGGTTTTGCCATAACATTTAGACACCTCTCATGCTTACCTCGTTCTTCACACGAGTTTATGGTTTTTGATGAGTCTTGCCATATCTTTAGACACTTCTCATGTTGAGCCTAATCTTATGTTAATCAAGTAGTAATTGCTGATACGTTGTGTGAATGGATTGATAGGTTTTTCCACATCTTTAGACACTTCATATGCATGAAAACACACACACGACACACACATACATGCATCATTCATCACTTATTTCACTTCATATGTGCACACACTCCACCCCTTAGGGGTTTCTCTTCTTGATTCTCAATCTTTCGTTGCTTTCTTTCGTATTTCTTACTTACTATTTTAGTGTAGTTAGCTTTACCATAATCACATCTTTTCTCCCTTTATTCGCCACTTGATTTCTGACAAACCAGAGGCTACTCACCTCCCTACGGATCGACCCGTACTTGTCACCGCTTCATCGCGGTCGTGCACTTGCGGTAATTAGTAAAATGTTTAAACAAGTTTTTGGGGTCGTTGGCGGGGAGGTGCTAGTCCAGACCGTAGTTTGGACGATTCGAGTGGATTTAATTTGTGTTTTGTAGTTTCTGTTTGTTTCAGGAGGCTTTAGGGATCAAGGAAAGGCACCCGAAAAAATTTGGAGGCAAAGAAAGCTACACAGACCGCCAATCAACGGTCTGGTAAGCTCTAATTTCCTCTTGCTTTCTCTGGATTGTTGATACATTTGATATAGATGTTTGGGGCTCAATTTGGCATGTTTTGACTTATAGTTTGCTCCCAGACCAATAATCAATCCCCTTTTAAGCAACTTGGACCCTAAAATCTAAAGCAAAAGATTAGGCATTCTTGATTGTTTAGGTCATGCATCATGTACTTAACTTAGGCACGTAGTTTGTCTTTTGGTTTAGCATTTCTTTCAGTTGTTAAGTGCTGGCGTGAGGTACTCATCTCCTACACTCATTCATGCATTTGGTATGATCATGCATTAGTTAGTAAGAATTGCATTGCAACAAGTGTGAGTTGAGCGTTTGTTTGGAGAGTTGATGTTGAACATTTTATATTAAACCGCAAAATGCACGGCCGCGTTGAAGCGGTGGCAAATACGGGTCGTCCTCAGGGAGGTGAGCAGTCTCTCATTTGCACGAAATCAAGTGGCGAAAATAGGGAAGAGAGTTTGATTATGCTACTCTACGCTACACTACACTAAGAAGTACGAAATGCGAAAGAAAGAAACAAATGATGAAATACCAACTAAGCTAAGAACGAAATGCTGGAATTCAGGAATGAGAAAACCCCTAAGGGGTGGAGTGAGTGCACACATGCAAAGAGGTGGGTGTTGAACACATTCTTTAAGCACAAATGAAGGTGGTGTTATCATGCATAGGAAGTGTCTAAATGTTATGGCAAAACCTATCAATCCATTCACCAACCCAGTTGATTAACATTTACATATGCAAGTTGTTTATTTCAGAACCTAAACAAGCATGAAAGGTGTCGAATCATTTTGGCAAAACTCATCAAGTTATAAATTCTATCCTAAACAAGCAAGCATACATTCATGTTTTATCAACACATTGTAAATAAAGCATTCATTCCATTCTCTAATGCATGTATGAACATCTACTCCACCCCCAAAGGGGATGGAACTACTCACTACACATTATACTAATTATTAAACTAAGCAAGGAAAGCATATTAACTAAGCTACTAAAACTAATGAAATGAAATTAAACAAAGTAAAACAAGCAAAATGAAACTAATAACATAACAAAGAAACTTTTATTAACAAATGACTCACATTTTAAGTAGCATCCTCCTACTTTAGTGTGTGCTTCAAGGACTCACTTCTAGTAGGAAGAATAGCCACTCAAAATATGGAGTGATTACATTAGAAGGTGAAGAGTTCTATTTATAGCCATAGAAAAAGGCACTCCGGGACAATCCCCCGATGTGGGACTAAACAGATACCAAACATAGCCTAAACATCCTATAATACATCTGCGGGACAAAGTTGAGCGGATCCAGAGTGATCTGGACCGCCAATTGGCGGTCCATAAACTTTGGACCGGGTTGGAATTTGTTGTGGGCTTTTCTTGATGGTATTGTTTGTCTTTGATGCGGTTACTTGACTTGTTGGAGTTCCTGAAGGAAATGTGTTCTAAAAGTTTTACTTTTAAATGTCAATTATTATGAATTGAATGAGAAATCATTTTGTTCCTTGTTTATGTTATTCGTCTTTTAGAAGTGTTAAGGAAGATGCTCTTGGTCCTTAACCGTAAGGCTCTAAAAGATATTGGTTTACATAAAGCAAAAGATATTCACAATCATGGTAATAAACATGGAACATTTATTACCGAGTTAAGATTGTCGTGTTGGTCATAGATCATTGTAGCTCTACAAGTGAGTGACAACACGGGTACGCAAAAGAGGAAAATATTATTTTTGTATACCGAATTGACCTAACAAGTAAAATATTATAGAAATGTGTTTCTGTGTCATTAATATTTTATTGTGTCATTGGTCCATTTATATGAGACTTATATCTGATCGCTTAAGGAGTGCTTAATTAGACTAGTGTCTTAAGCTATCAATGAGTGTAGTGCAAAGGCATTAGTTGGTTAAGTATGACTTTTGTTGGAGAAGATAGTTAGTCAAAAGATTAGCATTGCCCCTCTTAATTGAGTGATGATATTAGTGGGCTCCATGATAAAAGCAAAGTTATAATGTGCACAATGTGATTTGAGTTAAGTCACATATTTATAACTAGCTTAAAGAGATCAAGAAATGAATACTAATACAAAGATGACACAATACTACTTTGTGTGTATTCTTAATATCATCAGGCAAGGGACGGACACAAGTGGTGCACGCCATCACTAAATGGATCGGGTTTTGGTTCGAGTGGAATTAAGACATCTAACTAATTGGGAGCTATAATGTGTAGCTAGATACCGCTTATAGCTTGTGATATTAAAATCTTAATATCACTGCCAACTTAGTCTAGATCCTCCCATAGGTCACACCACAAAACTGAGAAACAAGAAATGGGGATTTTGAATTCATAGGATGTCGGGTTTCATGTAGAAAATATGACACATGGGGTGAACAAACAAAATCAAAATTATGTTGTGATTAATGACATGATTGGAATCTAAATTAAATTCATATGTGATGTAAATATTATGGGGTGTAATGATTTATCATTACATAGGATAATATGTTACATAACTTGTGAATTTACTACTAATCCCGAAATGTCAAATAAATAGGGGTAAAACCAAAATTTGACCAACTGCAGGACTGTGCAAAAACGGTCGACCGTTTACTGTTGATCGGTCGACCGAACTATGCACGGTCGATCGGACACGTCTCGACCGATAACAGGGAATTTTCGTCTGTTCGGAACGGTCGACCGAATCTATCGGTCGGTCGACCGAACATTGCGATGAAATAGTTTTACTATTGAGAACGGTCGACCGAGTGTCTAACGGCCGACCGAGTGTCTAACGGTCGACCGAAACTTGGTTCGAACGGTCGACCGAACCTCCAAACGGTCGACTACAATGCCCTACAACGAAGACTACAATGCCAGCAAGTGACACCAGATCCGGAGATCCAGTACCTCCTACTATCGACAAGGTAGGCAACGCCGATCAGGCCAGGACGGTCTTAACTAGATTACTCTCCTAGTGCGGCCAAAATCCTAGGGTCAATGTCTACTTGCTATTAGTTAAGGCTTGATTAAGAGTGATTTTTGGGGCGAAGGAAAGGGTGATGAAATCCCCCACCTTATCTTTTACGGGACAACCCCTCCTTAGTAGCGTTTTGATCCTAAATCTAGCAATCAACGCTCCAATCAAACACTCAACTCACTCTTGTCTTGATGCAATTCCTACTAACTAATGCATGGGCATACAAGATGCATGAATGAGTGTAGGAACTGCGTACCTCACGCCAGCGCTCAACAACTGAAAATAAAGCTAAAAGAAAAGACAACTACGTGCCTAACTCAAGTACATGATGCGTGACCCAAACAAGTAAGAATGTCTAATCATTTGCTTTGGATTTTAAGGCCAAGTTGATTAATGGGAATTGGTTTAATGATCTGGGAGCAAACTAGAAGTCAAAACATGCCAAATTGTGCTCCCAGAAAACTATGTCAAAGAAAACAACTACCAGAACAAAACTGAGAGCAAGCAAAGCTTACCAGGCCGCCAATTGGCGGTCCCAGACCACTGATTGGTGGTCCCTATTGAAGCTTTTGTGCTCCAACTCGTCCAGTACCCTCCCCTTGATCTAAAGGTGCCCTGAAACAAACAAAAACTAAAATAAAAAAATTAAAACCACTCGAATCGTCCAAACCAAAGTCTGGACAGAGCACCTCCCCGGCAACGGCGCCAAAAACTTGATTGATTCATTTTATATTAAACCGCAAGTGCACGGCCGCGTTGAAGCAGGGGCAAATACGGGTCGATCCACAGGGAGGTGTGTCAACTTTTGGTTTGTGCGAAGGCGAGTGGGAAAGAAAGGAGAGAAAGATTGACTACACTAAACTACACTGATCTAAACTAGGAAACTAGAAAGCATGAAATGAAATGACAAAACAAACTAAACTAAGCAACTAATGAAAGGAGATAAAACTCAGGAATGGAAAACCCCTAAGGGGTGGAGTGTGTGTGCACATGAAATAAGTGTGGTGAATGCATACAATAAGCTCAAGTGTGGTTAGTGTTTGTTAATGTGTAAGAAAGTGATCCGGGAAAAAGGTAATCCGGGACAATCCCCCGGTATGGGACTAAACAAATACCAGAAATAGACTAAATACACACTAATACACGCCCCACATAAATCTTAGCGGATTCAGACCAAAAGTGACCGCCAATTAGCAGTCCAAGACCGCTAATTAGTGGTCGGTCTACAGTGTTCTGATCGCTCTGTATTTTCTTATGGGCTTTTCTGGATGTATTTGTTGGTCTTTGATGCATCTACTTCACTTGTTGGAGCTCCGACCCGAATAGAATTGCCAAAATATTCCTCATGATGGTGTGGAGTATTCTTGTTTGCTCATTGGTCCTTCTATCTTGCATTCAGGTCCTTCGATCTTGCATCTTAGTCCTCGAGTCTCTCAACTCAGTCCTTTTTTCCTCCTTTTAGGTCCTTTTAGAGTCTATCCTTCTCAAACCTACTTATTCCTGAAAACTAAACATTAAACTCGTTACATAGCATTGTTTGGGTGAAAGATAATGGATATAAGACACAAAGATATCGATGGAATGAAGTCAATCATCGCCCACTCTGTTGATAGTGGGAGAGACGAGATCTTTGGATCTTGGCTCGCTTGCTGGGCTTTGTGGTTTTCATCGTAGGGAGGTGATGCGTGTTGAGGCCGCGTGACCTCGTAGTTAGGCATCGTCTAGCTGTAAGGACTTATAGCGACCTTAGGTTATTTGAGCCTTGTTTGCTTGTGTGCTTCTACTTGTACCCACCGTTGCATAAGGACTTCTTCCCTTCTCTCCTAAGTCATTCTCTCTTATGTGTCCGCCCGTCTTCTCCTCTACTCACATTATATTTTAGTTGTCAAAAAAAAGTTTTGGTTTGTGTGTGTGCACCTTTTTGCATGCTTGTGTGGGCACGAGAGGAGAGTGGCCGTTTGACGTGGCGTGTCGTCAATCCTACCTCAGTAGTCAATTTCTCAAAGCATTCATCTTCTCGTGTCGCACACGGTCTGGGTTCAATGGCTGCTCAATACCACGAGGAGGAGCAGTTGCTGGACCCACCTTTCTCACCCATTCCACCTGTTCTTGTTCTCGTTTCTCTACGTGATCGATGCTACCCGAGTCGTACTGCTCTACCTTCGTGCATCGTATTGCCAGAGGCAAATGGAAACCACTTTGAGGTTAAGCCTCAGTTTATATCTATGGTCCCTCACTTCACTGGGAAGGGTGACCGCTATATCTTTCTCAGGTAATTTGAGGAGGTCTATGCTATGTTCAAGCTGCAACAACTTAGCACAGACTCAATCCATCTTAGGCTTGTCCCCTTTGCACTAAAGTATGATGTCAGGAAGTGGTTGTACATCAACCAAGCGAATGCCTTTAGGACTTGGGATGAGTTTCAATCTGCATTCCTCAAGAAGTACTTTCCAAATCATCGAGCTCAAAAATTGAGGAACGAAATCAATTGGTTTTATCAGCATGAGACTGAATCATTCCATGCATACTTAGAGATGTTCAATGAGCTACTATCCTCATGCCCTCACCACGACATCGAGTTATGGCGCCTATGTCAGATTGTTTACGAGGGTCTCCACATCCCATCCCGAACGCTCCTTGAGTCCATGTGTCAAGGAGAGTTCTTAGGAAAGGATGAAAGGGATGCATGGGCTTTCCTAGAAGATCTCGCTGAGAAAACTATGCAGTGGGAGAGTGTTAGGGAACCACCAGCATCATCTAGCATAGGAGCAAGTATCACAAATGCAAACTCGACTAGATCGGGTGCTGCATTTGCTGTCAATATCACTACGGCCACCGAGGCAGCATGGCGGCCTTAATGCACTGTAAGGATTTGATTGAGCTCCAAAACCAACAAGGTGTGTCTCATGTGTCTACATCTGGTCCAGTTCCCTGTCATGTGGTAGGATAGGTCATGTAGGAGGCGAGTGTGCGTCGATTCCTCCTGAGATGGAACATGTCAATGCCATCTATGATAGAGCCAGGAATGACCCACACTCATCATCATATAATCCTGGATGGAGGAACCACCCTAACATTTCATGGAACCAAAATAATGCATCGGGTGGTCCTTCAAACTTCTCTCGACCACCTAGCCAACCACACCAACCTCGTTTGCATGCACAATCTTATCAGCCACCCCAAGCTCAAATCACCAATTAATCGGGTTTTTGGGCGTTTGCGCCCAATCACTCCATTGTCAAGGTCATCCTTGTACTTGGGGTAATTAGGGTGGATGTGTCCTTTTGCACCGCAATGGAAATATTCTGTATTAGGAGTCGGAGATTTCAAAGATTTCCCCATTGAGGTACTCACATGAGCCTCTCCTAGTCCACTTCACTTGATACGAGATACGATTGTCTATTGTATCCATGAACAAATACACCTAGTATCCACTAAGGGTAAAACTCACTTTATGTATTTATTGATGCCTAACAATTTCTATCCTAATATCTCACACTATTTCCAAAGATTGAGGAAATTATCTCTCGCTAAGGGCGAGTAAAACATCTCTCGATCGATGGCTTTAAGTGAATGAAATAAGAAAGAAAGATCTTCTTAATTTTTAGTTTGGACAATTAAACAATTCATATGTGACACTGGAATTTAGGTAATCATGTATGTATCCATTCATACATATCCTAACCATTCAATCACATACAAGCCAAGTACATAAACATAAAATAAATTCATTCACACATTGGTGTGAGTTTATATGTTCCCGCATCCTAGACTTTCGCTTCTTCTTCTTGCACCATGATTACTACCATATCTGCATCATATTCATGTTATATATCCTTAATTTTACCCCAATATTGTGCTACTCGAGTGTTTGTTGTTATATTTCAGGTATGGGACTAGGATGTAAGTCGGAAGGACCCAATAGGAAACTGAGAAACTCCACACCATCAAGAGTAGTATTTTGGCAATTAGGTTCGCGCTCAGACTCCAATAACCAATCTAAGTGCACCTCACACAAAGAATTGAAGCACTTAAGAAGATATCTGAAATCGGATCCGATCCAACAAGCAGTGACCGGCAATTGGCGGCCCAA
Organism: Triglochin maritima; assembly: GCA_963682175.1. NCBI lineage: Eukaryota > Viridiplantae > Streptophyta > Magnoliopsida > Alismatales > Juncaginaceae > Triglochin > Triglochin maritima. The sequence goes on along the minus strand of OY821771.1, from coordinate 26,943,703 downwards.
GACCGCCGATTAGCGATCACTTTTAGTCAGGAGTCGACCTGGTTTCCCATGGATATGGGCTATTTATTTATGTTTATTATGCTAATGTTTCATTAGTCCCACATAGGAGCATTTCCCCTGATTGACATCATATCATGTATACATTTGTGTCTTATATCCGTTATCTTTCACCTAAACAATGCTATGTAATGATTTTTATGTTTAAGTTTCAAGAATAAGCAAGTTTGAGGAGAAGAGACACAAAAATAACTTAAAAGCAAGGAAAAAGACTAAGTTGCAAGACTTATAGACTGAGATGAAAGAAGGAAGGACTCAGATGTAAAACCAAAGGGTCCAATGAGCAAATCAAGAAGCTCCACACCTTAATGAGGATTATTTTAGCAATTAAATCTGGGACCAACCATCAACAACCAAATCGGGTTCATCAAACACCAAGAAATCAAGCTAGAACCAAGCCAAACAAATCCAGACACGATTAGACATATCCAAACCGCTAATTGGCGGTCCCAGACCACCAATCAGCTGTCAAGATCGCTTCAGAACGCACATGTCTTGGTCGGGTGTTAGACTTGGTTGTATTTAATTCATTTTTGGTATGCTTTTAGTCCCATACCGAGGGATTGTCCCGGATTAACTTTTTCCATGCCTATATATAGAACTCTTCACTTTCCTTGTACACATCTTCTCTCTTGGTGTCCATCCACTGTACTATGAGTAAAGTCTTGAAGCAAAACTCTGGTGGAGAGAGACTGTTGTAATGTGAGTGAGTAATAAAAGATGTTTTGTTAGTTTTTCATATTGTCTTTTTTCAATTGTTGTATGCTTAGTTAACTTTATTTGTTTTAATCATAGAATTAATTAGCATGTTTTATTTCCTTAATATGCATGTTAGTCAAATAATGTGTGAGTAGTTTCATCCCCCTTTGGGGGTGGAGATGATGTTCATACATGCATTAAAGAATGTAAATGAATGCTTTATTTTGAAATGTGTTGATAAATTTGAATGTATGCTTGCTTGTTTAGAGTAGAACACTTCACTTGATGAGTTTTACCACAACTATTAGTGCCTATTGAATGCATTCTTCCCCATCTTATTGCATGTGTGCACTCACTCCACCCCTCAGGGGTCTCTCTTTCTAATTTCAAGCTTCCTTTTATTAGACATTTAGTTTAGTTGTATGTCGTCTCATGCTTTCATCTTCTTCGATTGTTTCATGCTAGTTTAGTGTAGTTTAGTTAGTGTAATCAATTCCTGCTCCCTCTTTCCGCCACTTGATTTCATTAAAACCAAAATCTACTCACCTCCCCGCGGATCGACCAGTATTTGCCGCGTCTTTACCGACACCGTGCGCTTGTGGTGTTTTAAACGATTAAACAGTCCTCAGTTGCCTTTTCATGTCTATAACTTGAACTCTTTTTCCTCCTTTGTAACATACACATTGCTTGGTGGTCATTTTCTCTACTTGGAGTAAAGCCTTGGAGTAAAACGCAAGTGGCGAAGAATGCTACTTTTAATGTGACTCATGTAAATGAAATAATTCTTCCTAGTTTTGTTTTAATGTTGTCTCTTTTAATGCTTGCATGTTTAGCTTAGTTTTGTTTTCTTAATCTTAGTATAATTAGTTACAATGTCTTTCTTCCTTAATATAATTGTTAGTTTTGTTTTCTTAATGTTGGTATAATTAGTTAGTTTTGTGCTTTCATATTTCTTATTTGTTAACTGCTAGTTTAGTGCAACTTAGTTTAGTGCAATCAATTTCTTCTCCCCTTTATTTTCCACTCGATTTATAAAGAACCAGAGTTGACACACCTCCCTGTGGACTCGACCTGTACTTGTCACCGCTTCATCGTGGTCGTGCACTTGAGGTATTATAACTAAATCAATCACACCATTGATGTAAATATTGCATAATATTTAAACATGCATCTCCCAATTTGAATCTTACCAAAACTAAATTGGCTAGTGCAAGTCCTATATAGAAGTCCTCTTTATGCATGCATACAAAATAAAAGGCTTTTACATAAACATCAAGTCATGTGACTAAATTTTAAAAACAACTTTATTAATTACACAAATGATCCACATATCATACATTTACATGTGGCTTTGATGGAAACATATAAACTCACTTATTCCTGCAAAACAGAACAAGTGCAACAATTGTACATATGCTATTTTACACTATTTAGTTGATCATTCATATCTCAATTAAATAATTCAAGAATCATTTGAAATCCTTTAAAATGATTAAAATATTCAAAGTTGAAGATATCAAAATATTTGAACCAAAGTTTATCTATATTTCCCAAAAGAAAACTTTAAGGAAAATAAACTTACTTGTCCTTTTTTGCTTTGTCAAATCCAAGTAAAATAATCATTAAAAATAAACAAAAAATCTACACAATTAAACACAAGTCTAAAACACGATTCCAACATTCATATGACATGTTTCAAAACATTTAAAACACTCAAAAGAATTATTAGATTCAAAATTGACAAAACAATCATATTTGTGCGATTTTCTTTGTTTCACCTTAAAGATCAGAATTAATTCATTGATCTTAGTGGTTAACATATTTTCAAACATTACAAACTAATGTAGGAAAATAAGAAACATAAAAATCCACAATTCTAATTTGATTTATCCATCAAAATGCCAAAAAGACTCAAAAATGGCAAATTCACGAATTAGGAGATGGTAAACTAAGCCTTATTAAATAGCCTAATTATTGAAATGAAGAAAAGCTCTGATACCATTGTACGATTTCGTCTCATTGCTTGGGTATATATATTTTTTATACACAAGCAAGATTGTTTCATATTTATTCAATAATTTTATGTATACGACTATACAAAGCATTTTAATATAGATGCACTATACACAATATTAAAATGCACAAGAAGAATCATACCGAAAAATATTATCAAACCCTTTTCAATGATCCGGAGTCGAGTTGCACCCCCTTGAATCGCCGGAGGAGCTTTCTCTAAGTGTTCACCAAACTTTAAACAACATTAGAGTGATTGAAGTTAACCAATCAACTCTAATTCAAGGTTAGAATTTAGCTAATAACACCTTTATTCCACCAAGATCTAAATCTCTAGCATTCAATTAATTAAGCAAATTTTAAGGGAAGGTTCGAGAGAAGATGAAAAGCTGTATTTTTTTAATTGTTGTGTCAAAGAGGAGGAGAGGTTTATATCGAAAACCCCCATAACTACCTCATGCATGAAACCAACCACACATGATCCATAGAAGTTTTTATCTCTACCAATCACATTTTGACACATCATCTTCTAACCAAAACATGGGTTGAATCCATCCATAACTTTGGCAACCACCTCTTAATTAATACATTAATAAAAGGCAAAATGTAAGGCAAACAGTCGACCTGACCACCTAATCGGTCGACAGTTCTGTTACCAAGAAAAGTCCCTGATAATTTCGGCCGGACTATGTTTCATGTCAGTCGACCGTTCCTTTACAAAAAAGTTCTTGATAATTTCGGTCGAACCAAGCACTACATCGGTCGACCGTTCCTTTACAAGAAAGTTCCTGATAAATTTGGTTGAACCACGTGTCCAACCCATGTCCAGCCAATCAACCATTTCTTAACTATACGAATTACTGTTAGTTTCGGTCAACCTGTTCTCAAAAACGTTCGACCGTTTTCTCTGTTTTTGCCTTTACACATTTTGGATCAATATCTAACAAAATTTGAGTTTTGGGGTTTTAGCAAATTTATATGTTATAATGTTGCGGATCACATTATATTATGTAATATATTATTATATATAATGTCAAAACATTATACCCCATAATATATATATATATATCTCATGCAAATTTATTTGTTATTCTTACAATGTCGTTATTACGACATAATAATTTCATCATTTTACCACGTGTATTTAATTTCATATTATATGAAATTTAATACATCACATAAAATACAAAATTATATTTATTGTTTCCCAGTTTTGTGGTATGACTTATAAGAGGATCTAAGTTATGTTGGCAATGATATAAACACTTTATATCATAAACTATAAGCGGTATCTAGCTACACATTATAGTTACCCAAATAACAAAAATGTTTTGCTCACTAGAACATAACACGGTCCATTTAGTAATATGAAGTAATATCATGACAATCTTATGTCGGTATTTAATGTCACGTGTTAATCACAATGATTTTGAATTATTTTGATTTATGTAAATCAATATCGTTTAGAGCTCTACGGTTAAGGACCAAGAGTATCTTCCTTAACTCCTCTAAAAGACGAATACATTAATCAATGAATAAAATGTTTATACATTCAGTTCATAATAAAAGACATATAAAAGAATACTTTTAGAACACACATTCCTTTCAAAATCTTACTGGGTTCATGGAGGATTAGGTTGTTCGCAACCAAAGGAATGTGATGACCAAGCTTCTAGAGAAGTATATGAACCAATACCTTCCCACCTTTGTGGGAAAGATCGATCCAGAAGTTGTTGAAGACTGGATCCTCACTTTAGAGCGGATATCTGAGGTTGTGAAGTGCCTAGAAGAGAATAAGATTGACTTTGCCACTTATCGATTTCGAGAGCAAGCTGTGAATTGGTGGCAAATCACTTCAGCCTTATTGTTTAATGGCCAAAAGAACATCTTTTGGGAGGACTTCCTAGAGGAATTCACTAAGAAATATTTTCGTAAGAATGTGAGGGATGAGAAGAGAAGAGTTCCTTAGTTTCAAGAGCCAAGACATGTCCTTTGAATACTACATCGACAAGTTCAACTCACTAGAGCATTATTGTCCTCGCACCTATGTGACTAAGAGCAAGGAAGTTTATCAAGGTTGATCATTAGTCAACCAAGGACTTTAGAGGAAGCCATTGTGTGTGCAACTGTATCGAGAGAGACTACTTGGAGAATGTTTAAAACCAGAAAAGTTACATAGAGGTGCAAGCAGCAACGACCACAAGTTCATAGCCAACTCAAACAAAAGGCAATAAATTGATGGAAATCTTTTCGAGGCTTCAAAATGGAGGCATGCAGGCAACGTGACAGACCACACGGAGGCAAGGAATGCTACTTTGCTTCAGGGGTTTGTTAGGGATGTGGTGAGAATTGACATTTTATGAGACATTGTCCAAACAACAAAAATTTAGAAAGGTTTAGGGAGCAGTAGAAGGTGATTGGCTAAGCGTTGACGATACTGAGCATAGGATGTGGAGCACTCAAATGTCGTTGTGGAAGGTGTTTGTATGTTTTTTGCCACATTGAAAAAGTGTTTGATTGTGTTGTTACTTACTCCTTTATTTCTTGAAAATTTTCTATAAACATAAATCATTTGCCTGAAAAGATAGCTTATAGCCTTAAGGTAAGTAGTCTTCTTGGTGATATTGTTGTGGTTGGAAAGTTTTTCCCACCATTTCCATATTGGTCGTTGGTCAAGAACTTCTAGCCTACTTAATCCTATTCTCAAAATATGATTTTTGGTTGGATAAAGTGATGTTTCTTGGACACATCGTGTCTAAAGATGGGATCCCTTGGACCCAGCAAAAGTAGAAGTGGTAATACAATGGAATATCCTGAATAATATTTCTGAGATAAGAAGTTTCCTTGAACTTGCTAGTTACTACAAGAGGTTTATTCATGACTTCTCCAAGACAACGACTCCTTTGAAAACTTTAACTTGGAAGGGTGTCGACGTAGAATTGTGAGAATAGTTTTCAAGAGTTGGAAAAGAAAATTGACATCAACCCTAATATTAACATTTCCATCTGAGAGTAGAGGTTATGTGATTTATAGTAATGTATCTCGAACAGGTCTTGGTTGTTTCCTTACGCAACATAGAAAAGTTGTGGCTTATGTGTCAAGGAAACTCAAGACCCATGAGAGGAATTACTCAACACATGATTCTGAGTTAGTAGTTGTGGTGTTTGCTTTGAATATTTGGAGGTATTATATGTATGGTGAGCGGTTCAAAGTTTTTACCGATCACAAGAGTTTAAAGTATATTTTCTCCCTAAAGGAATTGAATATGAAACAACCTAGGTGGTTGGAATATTAGAAGGACTATGATTTCAATATCCCTACTATCCACGTAAGTAAAATTATGTAGATAATGTGCTTATCATGAAATGGAAAAATTATGTTGGGCATATGATGGTACAAGAATGCAAATTGGTGGAGGATCATATGAAAAGGAAACATTTTGTCAAGGAGGATGATATTGTTATGGCTCTAGCTTAAGAGTGGAAGCATTATTGAGAAGATTTTGAAAAAAAATAGGTAGATGATACTAAGTTGTCTAAGCTTCATCTAAGGTTATTGCAAATTTTAGAGTCACCGCAAATAAAGGGCTACGCTTCAGGAATAGGTTGTGGGTGCCAAATGTAGATGGTTTAACGAAGGATATTATGGAAGAGGCGTGTAGGTCTCAGTACACCATCATTCTAAGCAGCACAAAAATGTTCAAGGACCTCTACAAAAATTTTGGTGGAATGGTTTGAAAAGGAATGTTCCCGGAGTTGTGTCAAGATATCTAATTTGTCAGCAACTGAAGATCGAACGTAAAATGCTAGGTGGACTGATGCAAAAGATCTAGCTTCTCAAGTGGAAATGGAACATGTCACTGTGGATTTTGTCACTGGATTGACAAAGACCAAATGACATTATGATACGGTATAGGTAATTGATGATCGACTCACAAAATTTGCACACTTCCTAGCTACTATACATATTAATTTATCATTGGAGAGCATGGCAAAATTGTACATTGAGGAGATTGTTAGACTGCATGAAGTGCCCATTTTTATCGTTTATGATAGGGATCCTCACATCACTTCTAGATTTTGAGAAAGCTTGCACAAAGCATTAGGATAAAAACTGAAGTATAACACAACATTTAACCCACAAACCAACGGTCAATCAAAGAAGATTTATCAATAGAAGAAAACGTCGGAGAGATTGTGGATCGCATGGAGCACCGACTTCATCGAAGAGTCATCCCTTGGTAAAAATTCAATGGCAATACTATGGAGTGGAAGTGGCTACGTGGGAAGTGGAAGACGAGGTCCATAAAGAATTCCCTTAACTGTTTGATGCGTTAATTCTTGAAATGTCGATGACCAAATTTTCGTAGGAGGGTAGGATGTAAAGACCAACCATTTTTTAATAATAACAATAATGGTAAACTCTTAGCTTTTTGTAAGAATTGATTGAAGATTGTATTTTCGTCTTTTACTTTGGTCTTTGGTATCAGAGCCTTTATGATATTTTGGGGCAAAACCAAACCTTATCCTTCACTTGACGGGAAGCAAAACCACAACTCCCATTTTTCTTCTCTCTAGCAGTTCGTTGTCGGAGGGAGGTGTCTTCACCGGAGGTGGTTGGAGCTCGTCGGATAGGTTTCGTTACAATTTAGTATCAGAACCTTAACCAATTGTAATTGTGGGAACTAAATATTACACAAAAATGACTCACACCCACCTCTGGAGTCGCACAATGTCTGGTTGACTGGTTATGGTTTGAAGTGTATACAATAAAATTAAAAAAAAAATTGAAATTTATAAGAATAAAAGAAAGCATTAAGAGCTAACCTAACTCCACTTTAGGTTGAGAGATGTGAGAAAGAAATATCTAAAAAATGGCTAATAGAGTATTTATGAAATAAGATTTATAGCTAATAGCTTTTTTATTGGAAGTTACTTATGATATTGAAACTCATTTGAAGTGTATCTACAAAGTTCCCTCAAAGGGGTTTATTATCTATTGTTGGCAACAATAGCCATTGAGAGTAGTGGTTACACTGTAACAAATGTCAATGGTCCGAGTTTACTTATCTCTAATCCTTGAACTTAACAAATAGACTGTGAAAATATCCAAATTTTCTTATCCGGCAATTTGACCTATAATATATCAGTCATGGTTTGTGGATGTCGATAAGATCCTTCAATTACCCAAACACCCAAAGAAAAGACGTAGTAATGTATACAAAAGTATGGTGCGCCAAGCGGTCCCATTTTACAAATTTTGCCTTTTCTTCCACAAAGTTGTGATATTCACAGAAAATGTTCATCAAACGTTCCGACGCACGCACCTTACCAGAAGATTGATCGTTAATAACTTAATATGGTTTAAAATCCATTACACACCATAAATAGCCAACGCAGGTAAGTGGCCCGTCTCTTTGTACTTGTCCGAATTATTTTCAAAATCGTAACCACATTACCAATGGATTTGTCGTGGCAAAAGTGATTACTTAATCATAGAACTTGCAGTATCATTCTTTTCATTTTTAACCGTCTCGCAGGTCACTACTAACTAGATTACAACTTTAGAAATAGCTAATAACTAACTAGATTCTTTGCCCACAAAGATAACACGAACAGTCCGACATTCAGCTAAAAAGCGAATTAATGTTCAAAAATGTGTGCTTGCGTATTGAGTATTTAGCACATCCATGGAGCAGTTTTAGTTGGTGCACAACAAAAACAGGGTGGCGTCTAAATGCCACCTGTCACAAAATAATATATTTACATGACATCCATAATCCAAGAGCGTTCATCTAGGTGTAGATCTTTAGTTAGTTTTAGGCATCACGACCTGGATCAGAAAGCAGTAAATAAAAGATGTTGGTCAACCTAGAAGTGGAAATATTTATGAAAATTAATGGCCAACCCCATGGAAAAACAGTAGCAAGTTGTGGGAATTTTATTGATCTCACCCACTTCAGTTTTTGTTAGGTGCAAAACAGAAACCTCAAGTCTGCCTCTGTTAATTTCGCCAATGCTTCTGATGAACCACCAAGAGTCCTATGATTTGACAAACACTTTTATTATCTAAACTATTAAGCAACCTGACATGTTCAACAAATTCAGAAGATGGGATGCTTACCCTTCAAACACTAACTCTTTTTTCTCCTGCAACTTCAGAACTCTTTCCTCGATGGTATCCTTGATCACGAACCGCACAACTCTAACAAGTAAAATGACACGAAATCGCATCAGTGGACTTGTACTCAATCCTTTGTCAAGTTGAGAGTGAATAAGACATTTATTGACACTGTACCTGATTGGCTTGTACTGTCCAATTCTGTGAATCCTATCTTGAGCTTGATGCTCCACGGCTGGATTCCACCATGGATCCATCAAAAACACCTGCCATTTGTAGGGAAAATGTGAATGTAGCACAAACATGAGCTTATAAAGATGAGATTCTAAACTTAAAGCAACATAACCATCAAACTTAAATTGGCATGATACATACATCTCAAAATGAAATGATTAGTTTGCAGCTAGAGTAATTAGCAGGCAGAGATGGTCACACAGGCCACTGAAGCAGCTCAGTAAACAAAACAGCATTTATCACGAAATTACAATGATGTTGTACAACAAAGGTTACCATATGCATAATGTGGAAGTGAAGGGAATTACTTGAGGCTTAACTAGAAAAATGAAGTTTAGCAACTTAATTCTCTAAATAATCATCAATCATTAGTATCTACATTGTCCTCACATTATTCCATGTCTTGAATCATTGCAAACGAAATCCTAGTGTAGTGTGTATTTTTTCACTATATTAAAATGCAACTTTAGTTTTAGTTATCAAACTGATTATAAGGATTTGAGTTTGGACTTGTTACGAGGCAGCACACTGAATAACCATCCTAAGACCTAGGAACATCATATACTATGCAAATATGCTCACATGTGAAGCCACCGTTAGATTGAGAGCAACGCCTCCAGCTTTCAAGCTCATTAGAAAAACTTTAACATCTCCATCGTCAGAAAATTTAGTTATTGCCCTTTCTCTTTCAGCCAAAGTCATGCTTCCAACCAGCTGAACACACTTGACACCAGCCTGCAGGTTGAAGCCTCAGATTAGTTCTGGAAGAAGTTGACTCTGGTAACAAACTTCTATAAGTATACCTTTTGGAGTGAGTAGCTTATTAAATCTAAAAAGGATGTAAACTGGCTAAAAACAATTCCTTTTGCTGAGCCATCACGCTCAACCATGTTTCTAATTTCTTCCTTCTGCAAAAGCCCACGAGAGTACAAATTTGAGAGACAAAATATGATAAATTATTACACATTGCAGGTGAAACAAAATGTAGAAAAATGAGGTAACCAAGACAGAGGACACTTTAAGCAAGTGTACAATCTTCAACAACCATCATCATATTGCCAAGAAAACCAAATACAAAAATATAATACGTGCTTAGTAAACAAGGTCTCTCTTCTATTTCAGAATACATGGTAGTGTAATAGTAGAATCCAAAATATAACATTAATAAAAAAAATACTCCGTTGGAAATGGATATAGGGGTGTATTCAGAAGAGCTTTGGAGGTTAGCTTCACCAAACAATTACCTCCAGAGGGAACTTTATAAACAATCTTTCATGTAAGTTTTTGACAAAAAATCTTTGAATTAAACTTCACACCTGAAGATGATTTTCCATGAATTTTGAGTAATGACAAAATATGATAAATTATTACACATTGCAGGTGAAACAAAATGTAGAAAAATGAGGTAACCAAGACAGAGGACACTTTAAGCAAGTGTACAATCTTCAACAACCATCATCATATTGCCAAGAAAACCAAATACAAAAATATAATACGTGCTTAGTAAACAAGGTCTCTCTTCTATTTCAGAATACATGGTAGTGTAATAGTAGAATCCAAAATATAACATTAATAAAAAAAATACTCCGTTGGAAATGGATATAGGGGTGTATTCAGAAGAGCTTTGGAGGTTAGCTTCACCAAACAATTACCTCCAGAGGGAACTTTATAAACAATCTTTCATGTAAGTTTTTGACAAAAAATCTTTGAATTAAACTTCACACCTGAAGATGATTTTCCATGAATTTTGAGTAATGACCCCCCCCCCCCCCCCCCCCCCCCCCCCCCCCCACACACACACACACACACACACAAAAAAAAAAAAAATTGCATTTTAACACAAATTTATGAAATAAACTTTCCTCCATTTTTTCTACAATTTAGTTTACAACCTGGATTAAGTTCATGTTTCGGAATTAAGCTTTCTTAGATATTTTTACAAAAAACACTTCTTTAGATTGCATTGACAAAAAGGTCTTCGGTCAGAGTGTGTTTAGGATAGAAAAGCACCTCATTTGACAAACAAGACTGAAGGGTGCGTAGAGCGATTTCAGACATTAATAAATATCCGACACCACTGTGCTATCACTGCACGTTTGTAGCTATTGCAAACTACTATCTCCATTTCTATATTCCCAAGCGCTACCATAGTTGTGTATTATAAGAATAAGATTAACACAAGCTATGGAATGAAATGACTTGTAGAGAGAGTACGAACCAGTATGCTCGGAAACCACAAGAACAGATCCTAGAGAGTAGAGAACATACCAGTGCATCAATTTTTGAGCTTGTTTTAAACTCATCAAGATTAACTCTGCTGAGGATGCTTGACTTTTTGAAGGCCCGATGAGTTGTGGTATTAGCACAGTTTTCTGCTGAGCTATCTGTCGTCAGGTCAACAGTCAGAGGCTTTGAACATGATGGGCAAGACACAACCCCTGAAGCTGCAGAATATTCAACTAAGCAACCCCTGCAGAAAGCATGCTCACAAGAAGTGACCTGAAATGCATAGAATAGCATGTTTGGTTAAATGGTAATGTATAAAGTGGTTACAAATGTAATAAAACTGCAATAGCAACTGCTCACCACTCTGTCTGAGCCTTCCACTGGATCTTGACAAATGCCACAGCTGGTTTCAACAACAGCAGCATAACTATTGTTCATTGCTGCAGAAGTTTTTGAATATATCACAAGATACGGATGATCAACAGCCTGCTAGGTATAAACAAGTATAGATGAACTCACCTTCAAATTTGAAAATAAATATAGTCATTTGACTAGGTAGAGACATTAGACGAAAAGAAACATTGTTCAATATCTTTATCATATCTGTATTATAACTATACAGATAATGGGTTGTGTTGCTATTATAACTATATAATGGGTTCACAGGGTTACCACAGTGTATTCCTTTAAAATGGCCAGAAAGAACAAAAGATTTTGACAAAAATACAAAACTAACGGCGTATACAGGCCCAAGCTGTAAGCTTCACTTAAATCAAATGGTCAAACATCAATGGAATGTTTTCAATTAGCACCAAGCACTCAACTGATAATGATACCATACAACAATACATATTGATGGCTTTGACTTCTAAATTGCATGACTTGGGTCAACAACCAATGGCATAGCCACAGGGATAACATAATAGTGTAATAAAAGTTTATATAAAATTTAAGACACTGCTAGCCACCATACATGTCGTAAGAAGTCGATAAAACAAGTCATTATTCTGCATCCAGGAGTGCATTTTTTTTAAGTGCTTGCGTTCACCAATGCATATTTTTTAGTTTCACCAATGCATTTTTCTTAGCAATTTCACCAATGCAATAACTCATTTTTCTTCCGAATATATCACTAAGTACAAAAGGGTAATAGTCAAGAAGCTGACAAATCTTTAAAAATCCAATTCCAAATTACAATTAATCAATAGACATACTGCCAATAAATAAAAAGTAAATGCGACAAATAAAAAATGTTTCCTTAAGAAACATTGGCCACCTACTTGCCGCAACCGAATAAGAAGCTCAAAGATATGTCCATAGTTGTTCATCAAAGTTCCAGCAGAAACATATCTACAAACAAGATTGCATTCTAATGTTATCCATGCAATTGAACAAAAAAGATGAATTTAAATTTGTTTGATAAAACAACTTGTCAAGTTTAAATAGATTCTCGCTGTTACCGAAGGGTAAAGCTATGTACATCTGAATCCCATACCCAGCCCAAGCCAGGAGCCTCTTTAGAGGCTTCGGGCAGTGTTCACACTTGACATTGACGTGAGTCTTGCATATGAACCACCGAATGTGACAATGTTCAACTTCACCAACCTCACACAACTAGTTCAATTGAGACTTACTATTAAGGAAACCAAGTGGATCAAAATCCCACCAAGTCTGGTTTAACGAGTAAACCATTATTGTAGCTTCCATGCTGAAACATGAATACCATCCTGAAAGCTTGCCTCGTTTCAGAGTCTCAAAACTTCAGTTCAGATACTTCTTTTATCAGTGTGGATGCTACTTTTATCAGACACAAAATGCTCAAAATAAAATTTAAAAACAAAATCTGAAATCACTAGGTGTAGATCGATCCAGTAAACAAGTAGATAAGTGAGACAAAGACAATCAATTAATAAATGGAATGAATATAATACCATAAGATTGACTCACAACTTACGAGCCAAATTGTATCTGACTTTGGTTATATAGTGCTTCATAGAAGTCCTCTTCATTTTGATCAAGTTTGTCACGTCTCAGGGATATCTAAGTATAAGATATCAGGTTATATGAGATTATGAGTACTGAAATTAACATCTAGTTTGCATACTTCCAACAAGAAACTTCAGAATATATCTTACGATACGTGGAGGAAGAGCAAGATCTGAGGCTCTGCCTTTTTTCGTACGCCGCAGCACTATGCTCTTCAAAATTCTGGCTCTCAGGAAAAAAAGAGCCCGGTTAGCATCTTCAGGGTCATTCGGCTTTTGAATTGGTCGGGCAACATACTGTGATAGAAAGATTTATCAAGTGAACAACTAGTGATAATACTACATTATATAAACAAATCAAGTGAACAACTGATACTCACTCTATTCCACCATAAAAAGTGTCGTACAGAACTATGCTCACAAGAGGCACAGGAAACCGACCTGATATATGAGTTGAACATAAAAATAAATAGGATAACTTATGGCACAAAATCCAATTGCAATGTTATAAGGCACAGGGACTGGACTTCACCTTTGTTGAAAATGAAAGTAACTAATGACATGATATTCTGTATCATAAAAAGAACAAAAAGATTGACGAGTAGTTTTACACACTATTAATAATGTTTTAAACAGAGGCTGCATGTGTATGCAAACAACTACCACAATGACTATTTCAGCAACATTTTTTTCCTCCCCTGGTGGCCCCTCTAACGTAACCACTTCCTCCATTCTCCTTTGACTTTGACTAACACATATAATGATCTACATCTTGATTAGTTATGAATTGTTTGTCCCTGTGTTGAAACTTGATTACATGTATATGAATTATTTTTTATTTAATTGGTATTTTCTTGTATCAACTGAGAACTAGGAAGTGCGTGATTTCAAACTGCCTGAAGTGCCCTGTGTCGGACATGGACACGGCTCGGGCATGTGACTGACACTCCATGTGGTGAGTCCGGGTCATTTAGGTAGTTTGCACATTCGTACATGGCTTGCAAACGTGGGGACACTAGACACCAAGGACATGGGTTTCCATAAAGGGACACATCAATATTTGTGATTTTTGAATTATTCAAGGTTTCTCAAACTCATAACCAATCTCTCTAGCATCTTTCTTGCTCACCCTCTTCTTTCTCTACCTACACTCTTATCTACCTCGCTAGATGCCTCTCAAAATATCATTGTTCCCACTATGTCCAAGTTTTATAAATGACAATTTAATCTAATGTTGTGTCAATTTCCACTTTATCAAAGACTAAGTTGTTTTTTGATATTTGGAGCATCATGAACTGTATCAAAGGGTTATTTAAACGATCTGCATTTTCTTTTATTGTGGAATCGCAGATGGTCAGTTGCATTTGCATCATTTGGGTCAATTGGAAACAACCTCACTGTTTTACAGTGGTAGGGTTGCGTACATCCGACCCCCCCTTACCTCGCTTAGGTAGGAGCCTCTTCTGAGGCATTGGGGTTATGTTGATGTTGATGTTGTGTTGGAATGATGATTGATAATGTGATATCATATATTTTGAGATTATTAGTCAAATTGAAATTTAGTTATATTATGTAGAATTAAAAAATAATATTTTAATAGTCATCACCATGTCAAGTCGTGTCCTATTTTTTCTGAAAAAATCTGTCCCCATGTCCATGTCATCTCATATCCACGTCTCGTGTCGATATTGATGCTCCATTTGTCTCTATCTTTGACAATTAAAATTCCTTTATCGCATATACTCTCACTACTGCATACACTATGGCTCTATGCAATGGTCATCCGCACAGAGATTACATACTCTATTTTAGAATATTGATTCTTATTCAAAATTAAAAAATGAGAGACTGTGTACTGAAAGAAACAGAAGACAGATATTAAACAAAATCATGTTAGAAGGTATATGATTTCAAGTAGAGTAAAAAGGGAGAAACAGAGTATGTAGAATTGGAAGGATCATAACAAAATCATGATAGAAGTATTATTTCTATGACCGGTATAGAAAGGTAATAACAAATATGTAGGATCACCAAGGGCACACTGACTTGGCATGCCACAAAATAAATAAAATTTGGCATGAATTCCTTATATTAACCTACAAGGCTATAACCATGAACATTTTGGCTTAAAAATAGCATTCGCTCCCAAATTTTACAACTTCTAGTGCCTAAGGTTCCAATTCTTAACTTGTCATAAACCAGTAACCAAACAACATATCCTTGGGTTTGAAAAAAATATCCTCTAAGCAAACAGATGAAGAAAAAATTACTTTAAACTACAGAAATATATCGAATAACAAGAAGGTATATAATCTCCTATTTATCCTAGACAGGGCTTACATAACATCCAACACTTACTGAAACTCAGATGCCTTGCAATCGCAATCTCGGCAAAAGTAGAAGGCGTAAGGATGAACTTGTAAGAAACGAACCTTTTACAAGACCAAAAGAAAGTCAGACACCAATTTACAGATTACAAATATTGATCAACGGATGAAGACTCAACATTTACCAGTGAATAGAGCTCGCCAACTCGGTTTTGCAAAGGTGTACCACTCAAAGCCCATCTATATGTGGATTCCAAAGAGAATATAGCCCTTGAAGTACTACAGTGCCTTGCTTTTATAGAATGAGCCTGCATTGCAGAAAATAATCACGGACTTGCAGAAACTACAACCAAGAAAAATTGCATTAGTGCATCAAACTTACATACAAGTATTACCAAGGCAAAAGTGTACATATCCTGATAGAATAATATTTCAAATTCAACACATGATGGATATATGCTGGGAAATACGAAAAGTAGATTTATAACTTATTCAATGAGATTTTTTTCCACACCCAATATTTCCTACCTGCACTGACTAAACAGGACTGCCCATGCATATAAAAGACATTTCATTTTAAGTTTATCACAATAGAACCCGCCCATAAAATAACCCAAGTCTCCAACAGAACATATATGAATTGACATTGATAATCAACAACTAAGATGAAAGAATACATCCAAATTTTTGACAGAAACATATTTTCTGGAGAAAAAAATCCCAAAACTAGACACTCATAAATATACTAAGGGTAACAGTAAAAAAGTAAAAGCAAAGGCAACAACTTCAGAACTCAATCTCAAAATCCCTAGTAGACACACACCTTACCAGTTTGGAGTAGCATAGATGAAGGTGAAATCTAGTCCTAGCAAGATGTGCTCTTCAATCCATACATTGAAGGACAACCCTGATTATGTTACATACAAGCTGTCATTTTCTTACCCAGTTTATCTCAGACGAGCAGTCTTGCAATTCAATTCTTTAGAGTAAGTGAGATTCAGGTCGTTGGAAGTACATAGTGGGTGAGTGTGGTGAATTGCCTAGACTTGTCAAAAACAAGTTCTAGATTTGTTCAACAATCGCTATTGTATAGGTTATAATAGACTTCACAATGTCCAAAATATATACTTACAACACATAAATCAGTAATTATTTGATGACATGAGTAAGCAAAGCAGTAGTTCAGTCGCTACATTGTCACAACACTAGATATGATTGCAACCTCTTCTCACAGGCTGACTATGAACCACCACATCAAAACAACTTTTTTACATTTTTGATGTTATGTCCTCTAGTTGTGTAAACACCAAGTCGAGATATAGCAATGCACGAGTTCTTATATTTACAAGGTATAAAGCAAAAGATTACGAAATGCCTTACCTCATCCAAAATGATCCTCTCCCACTTGACAGTGTGCAGAACCGATTCCTCCCCCACTGCACGCTCCACATGATCGTCTTTCTCCTTACCTTTACCGACCGTCTTCCCATATACCTTAGACTTATCCTTCTTGCTAGTCTGCTTGGCTTGCTTATCTGTCCTCACAGCATGCGGCCCACAGTAATACTTCAAATGAAACTTCATCTTATCTGGATAATACAACTTCCCACAGTACTTGCACTTCACCTTCGGTGGGGCCTTGAACCTCCTGAACTCGCACTCGACAACAGAATAAGTCGTCAAAACGAAATCATAACTGGAGAAATCAATCTCTCCAGCTGACGACCTCTTCGGCCCGTGGTAAACCAGAACCCTAGCACTCCCTTCCCTAGTGTGCCTCTGAATCTCCCCCACCCACTGAATCACCGCGACAACCGGACAAACAACGAGAGTGCAGTTAAGGGACGGAAGACTGGAAGAAGACGGAATCTCCGGTGAGCACGGGCGGAGAGAGCGGGCGGTTAGGACAAGGGAGATGGCCTGGATGGTCTTCCCCATTCCCATCTCATCGGCGAGAATGCCGCCCTTGAAAGACGAAGCCTCCTGGTTGAGGGCCCACGCGAGCCACTCCTTCTGGAACCGGAGCAGCGGGAGGAGGACGTCCGGGGAGGGATCGACCGTTTCGGCCATCGCGGCCTCTTGGTCGGGGAAATCGATTTCGGAGCCGGCATTTATGTTTTCGGATATCCATCTGGAGTTTTCTTCCTCCATTACCTCCCAGATGAGGGGTTTTTTTTTTCGGGGTTTCGGTTTCGGGGTTTTCTTCGGCTTTTTTGGGGGTTTGGGGCGATTCGAGAGATCGGAGTCGGCAGGATCGGAGGGGAGGGAGTGAGAAGGGGAGGAGGGAAGGGTGTAGTCATCGTCGGAGGGTGAGGGATTGGGATTGGATCGTTTGGGCATGATGGAAGCGTGTTGGAGAAGGAATGGGAAGGGCTGAAGAAGGGCGGGAATGATGTGGGTGGTTTATTATTTATAGTCTGAGTAAGTGCGTCACGTACGCACCAAGTCACAGTAAGTGCGGTTTATTGTTAAAACGGAGACACAAAACAAGACTATGAATGTAAAACGGAGACACAATTGTGTTTGGGGGCGCATTGTTTTCTTTTTGGACACATATCTATATATATTGGAATGCTAATGGTCATAGGTATTTGAAAATCAACGAACGTCTAGACTAACATGTCATGAGATTTGTATACAAATTGAATAGTTGATTAAAGCCTCAACGTGCATGTCTGTCTGCGTTAGTAGCGTCAAGTGTTTAAAGGAGTTAATAAATCATTTTCCTTATTTATATACGGGAGTTGGGGGTTTTAGAATTTTGTAGAAATTTTATTTGGAGCGAATTTGCATGACCGCATGACCTAGCTGTCCATCGTTCCATTACAGGAGTGAATTTGCACAACTCGTGTGCATTTCGTGCAGAAGACCAAAGGTTAAAGACAGTAGTGATTTTTAGTTGTGATTTGCACAAGACTCCCATGCTTTTTAAGTATATGTTTATGAACTCATAAGAGAAAGTTTATATAATTATTAATATCTCACTTGTCTTTAGTTCTGAATCTAAAGTTACCTAATTTATCTTACAACGTGCACTTAAATTATTTAACAATTTGATATTAACATCAAGGATAACAATTAAATTAAAAATAAAGATGTATACATTTTATATGTTATTTTACATGTATGTATAAGTATGTTTCTACCATATACCTTCTACTTTGTACTCGTAATTAGTGGTAAGCACAATTTGAGTCGGTCTGGTCAACCAGAGTGGCACATGATGTCGGGTCTAGTTTTTAGTTTGAGGATTTCTCCAATTTTGGTTCTGGTGTGATCTTGTATGGAACGCAATTTAAACCAATACTTTAGAAGTAAATTTCATTTTACTTTTCACATGTTTTAATTATTATGTTGATGTATTAATATGTTTTTAAAATCAAATTAATCCCAAACCTAATGATATATTGATCTTAAATCAAACCTAATGTTAAATTATTTTAACATTAAACTAATATTTAATAATGGTTTTTAAGGAAAACTGGTCCATCCAATTTCTAGTTTGGAAGTTTGCCTCAAACATGTTGTGATTCACCCTAATATTCCAAGTTTGATATGAGTAAACGGGTAACTAGGTCAAAATATGTTAAATGGATAAATAGATAATTAGAATATTAAAAAAACATGTAAGTGTTGGATTTCATGTTTAATTATGCATGTATATTTTTCGAATTTTTATGCATAATAAGGATCAATTATAATTTTCTAGGATTTATTTCATGCATGCATCAGTTTGTTTTAATAACTAGTTTCATTAAAACAAACATTGTTAGCAATCTACGATTGAATCTACAGGTTCAGAATTACCTTTGGTGGAGAGAACCTGTGGCAGCGGAATGGATCGACGATCACCTCACGGAATCCTCTGGAGCATCGGTCGGTCTTCTACTCTCTTGGAGAAGAAGCATGAGTCCACAACCCAAGAGTCTACGGATTGGCTTGGTGGATGTGGAGGGACGAATGGGAGAGAGAGGGAGAGGGCGGCTAGGGTTAGGGTGGAGGCTAGGGTTTGCACACAAGAATTAGTCCATCCAATGGGAGGCTCCCCTCCTTATATATATGGCCCCACCCAAAACCCTAATGCGCAACCAATGAGAGTGTGTCACGTGTCAGTGTTTTGGGCAAACATCATCTTAATCCTTAGATTAATCCAATATCTCCCACTTGCACAATAGCACGTCAACAACACGTCATCTTCTTTTGTGTCCCTGACACATACGTATATATCCCCGATACATACAATCATAAGATGGCAATGTGTCACCTCTTCATGTGTCCCTGACACATATGTATACATCCCTGATATATACAACTATTTCTCTCTACCAAGAATGCATCCACAACACGCAAGTCTCTGATCATGTATCCCTGATACAAGATCATATGTGTCCCCGACATATGTACTCTTCCGATCATACGGACAAATGGGTCGTGCGACCGGTGATGCACCTGCAATTTAGGAGTCTCAAACTAGAAACCTTACTAGAAGGCCAGAATGACAACATCCTCACAAAAATAACAATTAAGCAGTCAAATGCACATCACTGTTCCCCAGGTTTACTCAGAATCTCACTTGACATGAACGGTATCTCGATCCCTCGGAGAGAATACCTTCTTGTCCTCAAGGTACTTGCTACTGTATCCAATACAGTTGGGCCCAGCAAATACTTTTAGTGCAGTCGAGTCAAACCTTTCCCTTCGCCCCAGACCACCATTACACTCAGAGTTGACTCCTTTCCCGAAGATGCCTCTTTAGACCGAATCTCTCATGGTCATAGATAACATCCCAAAGTAGCCACATCAACTCTTTGCTTCATGGTGTCGTCGAAGGTCACTGAGGGCAACTAAATGACAATCAAGTCTTGGACTCACACAGTGAAGGAGCAGGGATCCATTCTTTCACTTCCAAATGGTCGCTCAGCACATGTTGTATGACAAACATGCTATGGTGGATCATACTGTACACAACAGTATGTCTGTCTCTCAACACCATACAAGTCTTAGTCAAGTCGCACCCTTTCTGCGCCTGACCCGAGCTTGATCATTGTCGCCTTAACACCATACAGGTGTCACCTGGCGCCACATGCGATGCTCGCACTTGGCCTCTATAGGTCACATGAATCGTGGGAACATTCATGTCAATCCTCACCAACATAGAGGATCTCATCTTGATTCCTAATCAAGGCGATTGTCCTATCATGAACTATTCTGGATCTATCATACAAGATCTCCTCATGATCAGTCTCATCTCTGCTCGCTACCAAAAGCGCCAGAGGCGAATGCTCGTGTGAGTAAGCATTCTTCAACCTATTGACAGAATAATATTTTATGCTAGAACAACTACATCAACCAAACAAATATAGTCGAAACGAAAAACACAATCACTCATAAAAGGAAGTTAGACATGCCAATACATCAAAGTCTGCGTAAGCCTAAGGACTTCACATGAGACACAAACGAGTCCTTAGCTATAGCCTTGGTAAGAGGGTCAGCTACCATAAGACTAGTAGATACATGTCTTAACACAACTTCCTTTCTCGTTATGATGTCCTTCACAAAATGATACATAACCTGTATATGTTTGGTCCTTCCATGATATTTGGGGTCTTTCACATAACAAAGGGCAGTCATGCTGTCACAATAGACAACAACAGGCTCATCAGATGTCTCTACAAGCCCAGTGTGTTGTAAGAACCTCCTCAACCAAACTGCCTCCTGTACTGCTGCAGAGCATGCAACATACTCTGCTTCCATAGTCGACAGGGCTATACAAGTTTGCTTCTTGCTGGACCATGAGATGGCCCCATTAGCTAGCAAGAAAGCATAACCAGAGGTAGACTTCCTTTCATCAATGTCTCCAGCCCAATCGGCGTCACTATAGACAATCAGGCGGAGATCTGATGCTTGGTAACACAGCATGTAGTTACTCGTTCCTCTGAGGTATCTCATGATTCTCTTGACCGCCTTCCAGTGCTCCATGCTTGGGTTGTACTGGTATCGACTCACCATGCCCACAACATAACAAATGTCTGGCCTAGTACACATCATATCGTACATAAGGCTTCCCACAGCATTGGAGTATGGAACCTTGCTCATTTTGGCCTTCTCTTCAGGAGTCTCAGGATGCTTATCAAGGCTTAAGTGTAAACCCTTCTCAACAGGAGTGTTGATTGGTTTGCATTTGTCCATGTGGTATTTCTTCAAGACGTTGTTAATGTAAGTCTCTTGAGACAATCCCAGAAGTCTCTTGGACTTATCTCTAACTATCTTGACACCAAGGACGTAGCTAGCTTCACCCATGTCCTTCATATCAAATGTGGAGGACAACCACTCTTTAGTGGATTTCAGCAACTCTTTGCTATTGCCATCCATGAGTATGTCATCAACATACAAGGTCAGAATGACAAATTTACCATTGGATCTCCTAACGTACACACAGGGATCTTCCTCAAGCATAGAGAACACATTCTCTGATATAGCTTGATGGAAGCGAATGTTCCACTGTCTAGACGCTTGTTTTAAGCCATACAAGGACTTGTTGAGCTTGCACACTTTGCGTTCTTGTCCTTTGACTTCAAAACCTTGAGGTTGATCCATATAGATCTCCTCCTCAAGTTCTTCATTGAGAAAAGCAGTCTTTACATCCATTTGGTAAAGCTCTAAGTCAATCTGAGCTACAATAGCTAGTAGAAGGCGGATGGAGGCAAACCTAACCACGGGTGAAAAGGTTTCCTCAAAATCCACGCCTTCTCTTTGGGTGTAGACTTTAGTTACCAGTCTAGCCTTGAATCTATCAATAGATCCATCCGCCTTCCTCTTAATTTTGAGGATCCACTTGGCCCCAATGGCCTTTCGGTTCGGCGGTAAGTCGACCAAGTCCCAGACTCGATTAACTTTCATCGACTCCAACTCTTCCTTTATAGCTTCTAACCACTCTTTAGCGTTTGGACCTTCCAAAGCCTCTTTCAAGGTCTCCGGTTCTTGCTCATCGATTACTGTCATCCCGGATGATTCATAATCAATTTCTTCTTGAGCTATCATGAGGGCCTCTTCCTCTAAGCGAAATCGCCTACGAGGAATGAGCCCGCGTTTACTTCGACGCAGATGGGTATCTGATGGCTCATCCTCCGTGAGAGCTATCGGATCCTCAGCATTGCTGCTCCCACTAAGATCGACTGGTGGAACCTCATGTTCAACTTCCAGATCCTGATCCTGTGGAGTGGCAATGTTCTCATCTTGTTGTTCAAAGAAGTCCACTGACTCTTTGATAGCTCCAGCAAGGGTTGGAAAATCATTTTCCAAGAATGTGGCATCCCTAGACTCCAGTTCCGTCCTTCTTTCATTCCCGTCTACCCCGATGAAAACATAACCTTTGGAAAAATCACTGTATTTTACAAAGATACACTTTTTCCCTCTAGGTCCTAGTTTTCCATATCGGTGACTAGTAGAATGAATGTATGTTGCGCATCCCCAAGGACGCAGCAGACTAAAATCAGGCTTCCGTCCTGTCCATAACTCATATGGAGTTGAGGAAACCGATTTTGTTGGTACTCTATTGAGGATATAGGCAGCAGTCATTAGAGCATCTCCCCAAAACGAAATTGGTAAGCTCGCATGCGCCATCATGGATCTAACCATGTCTAGCAACGTTCTATTCCTTCTCTCGGCAACACTATTTTGCTGAGGAGTATAAGGCATAGTGAGTTGTCTAGATATCCCCTTTTTCATCACATAACTCCTTGAACATTATGGAGAGATACTCACCACCTCTATCCGTTCTAAGAGTTTTTATCTTATTATCCAACTGATTCTCAACTAAGCTCATGAATTTCTTAAAACATTCTAGAGTTTCTGACTTGTGAGAAATAAGATAAATATGACCATATCTCGTGAAGTCATCAATGAATGTGATGAAGTAACTTTGTCCATGTCTAGTACGCACATTCAAAGGTCCACAAATATCTAAGTGAATTAGTTCTAAAGGAGAAGTAGTCATAATGGCTTTTCCGAATGGTTTTCTAGTTGCCTTTCCAGCTAGACAAGGTTCACAGGTCGGCAATTCAAATTTGGAGCATTCTCCTAATACCCCCTCCTTTGCCAACCTGTTCATCCGGTCAACACCAATGTGACCTAGTCTAGCATGTCACATAACTGAATCATTATTCATGGAACTTTGGCTCATAAAGGCACTAGCGTTATGATTGAAATCATAAATTGCGTCCAACACAATAAAACCGTCAGAAAGAAAAGCATGTCCATAATAAATTTTAGAAAGGTATAAACCCATAACATTGTTCTCAAAAAAGAACTTTAAAACCATGTCTCATCAAGACAACAACAGAAATAATATTTCACCGTATAGCTGGTGCATACAACACGTCGTGAAGTAATAGGATCCGGCCACTTCGCAAAACCACTTGACATGTGCCAACTCCCAATTCTTTGAAGGCAACGATCTGATGAGAGCAGATACTTGCTCCTCATCGGTCTGAGCACGACCGGCAGCGCTCAGCTCGCTTATCATGTTTGACATTGCGGTAATATGCTGCCTCATCGTGTGACCTTGGCGCATTTTATACCCATCAAACATGAGCCCAAGCTGGCGGGCCCTTGTGACGGAGATCACTCCGTACTGAAACTTCACAGCTTCCCACAAGGTCTTTGCAGTTCGAAACTTTTCAAACCGCAGTAACAAATCGTCCCTCATTGAACTTAGAATTGTGATTCGAGCAATTCGGTCTTTCTTTTTCCATGCATTATAAACATCCAAGTTTCTGCGATGTTGCGCAGTATTCCCCTCCTCGGGGGGAGACATAGATTGGTTTATGTTTTCTAACATGTCCTGATCCTCTAAGAGATACTCAATTTTACGATGCCACAGATCGTAATTTCTTTCATTGAGTTTATCTCCTCGAGTCAGATCAGTGACAATGCTTTTGGAAGCAGCCATAAAGAATCTAGGACAATCAAAATACATAGCGATACATGAGTTCTAGCATAAAATATAACGAGCTACAATAATCATAAAGAATAAACTGACTTAATAATTATAGCATTCAGACCAAAAGAAAACATAAAGCATTCGATCAAATCCTCATGCAATAGCTAATAAAGTCATTTTACTAATCCAGATATTGAGCTCCATCATGATTTAATGACCCCAAAAAAACATTTTAAATCATGGTAAATCAGCAAAATAAAAAAATATTTGCCGCCGGTTGCAAGGTGGTTTACACAAAACACTTCAACCTTGCAACTCCCACTAGGCATGCGAGTTCCCAAAAACGGTTTTCAAAAAAAAATCCAATCAACATCACACAAATATGATTACTACATTACTTCCATATCGAGCTAATGATCCCCATTAGGGATTTAGCCTCGTCGACGGGAACCTGCATGAGTCTTATAACAATAATATCGCAATAATAAAAATAAAGGAGCCCCTCGTCTCCTTAGGGCAATAAACAGTCCACAGTCCATAATTATTACAGTCCATAATTATTACAGTCTATAAATATTACAGTCCATTGCGATAACTATTGCAAATGGAAATAAATGAATGAAATTACGCTCATCTCTCAATAAGGCAGTAAATAAAATCAGCAATCATTCATTCCGCATAGCCACAATCTTTCCATACGTTAGCACAATCCGACGTATGAAAAAAATACCATAAAATGTGCACCTCATTCAAACAATAAGTAATGCATAAGGAAACAATGCATGAATGGGGCACGAAAATAGGCAAAAAAACGTGTTAGGTAATGACAACCAATCTCCACAATAATCATTCTCAAAACAGAATTTTTTTCTTCTTTCCCTAATCAATATAATCATGATAGAACAAAAAATATCCTACTTTGATTAGGAAAGAAAAATCCGAAATTATATGGTGGAGAGCAACACATATTTTTGCATCAAAGGAAAGCATCCAAACATATTTTTAAGGCAATAAAATTCCAGCCCATAATATCTCTCAAAATTTTCAAATTAGCCAATCTTTCCATAATCAATATAAGCATGCAATCAACAATAATTATGCTACTTGTAATGGAAAGAAAAAATCGAAATTCTTTGGTGGATGACATCACATATATGCACATTTGATGAAAAGGAAATATTTCAAATGAAATGCATGCAATCATTCCAAAACAAATCCGAAATATCCTTAATGAGATTAACATATATGTGCATTCAATCATAAAGGAAATATTTCAAATGAAATGCATGCAATTATTCCAAAAGAAATCCGAAATATCCTTAATGAGATTAAGGTCCTGAATATTATTCCAAATGCACTTGGAAATATATGTGCATTCCAGAGTGGGTCAATGCACTTGGAAAGGGAACATGACACCACGCGGGGCCAGAATACGCATGCGTGGGCCCCCTTCACAAAGAGCACCAGATGAAATGAGAGGTTCATGAATTGGACGGAAAGGCGTCTTATTCAAAGGATCAAACTGAAAGAGCTTGAACCTCTCGAGAGTTTGGGAAATAAGGGGCAACGGAAGAAGAATCTCTCCCGTTGCGGAACTGAAGTTATGATCATCAATCCAAACTCTCCAACCAACAGGTTGGTGGGTCGGAACGAGGTCAAGCACCTCGTTATGCATGTCCAACTCACCAGGAGAACAGGAAGTGGGTCTCATACCCAAGGTATCCTCCAAGGAACTCCTAATACCCTCACGAGCAATGTAGTTGTTTGATGTTCCATCATTTCCAAGATGATCAAGAACAATAGTGAGAGGCAAACTCTCATCAGGTTGTTTGAAATTGAGGGTACTAGGGAGCTCTTGCTCCACTAGAGGTGAGTCCTTAGGAGGTACAACAATAAGATCATGTGGCTCAAGGGCCACAGGACAAGAAGATAAGGCACAATCCTGTGCCGACTCATAAAGAAGCTGGTCCAAGTTATTCTCAATTTGAATCGAATCCTCCACTAAGTGATTGTGAATTGAAACCCCAAGTCCCTCAGACCGACTAGGAGTTTGACTTTGAAAGGTTGTGTTTTGAATTTGTGGATGTGGTGGTGGTTCGATATCAAAAGAAGAATCCTCATGTTGACATGAAATGTCACTCTCCTCACGTTCACGTAATTGCTGCGACATTTGACTCACTTGCAGTGCCATATTTTGTATGGACTATTGAGTGGTTTCCATGAACGTAAGGAAAGTTTGTTTCAAGGAATCAGGTATGCAGTCAACTATGAGGTCCAAATTAAAAGACAAGATTGAAGGAAAGGAAAGATTAAACAAACATACACAAATTAAAAGACAAGATTAAAAGAACTAGAAGAATTATTTTATTAACAAATGACTCACATTGAAGGTAGCATTCTTCTCCACCTTGAGTTTTTGCTTCAAGGCTCACTCCTTAGTAGAGAGAATGCCACCAAGCAATGGGTGATTACAATGGAAGGTGAAGAGTTCTATTTATAAGCATGGAAAAAGCTAATCGGGGACAATCCCCCGATGTGGGACTAAACCAATACCAAAAATAGCCTAAACACATAATAATACAAGTCCAGGAGAAAGCTTAGCGGATCTGGGGCTATATGCACCGCCAATTAGCGGTCCAAGACCGCCAATTGGCGGTCATTAAACTTCAGATCGAGTTGCTTTTGGTTGTGGGTTTTGCTTGATGGATTTGTTGGTCTTGGATGCATCTACTTGGTTTGTTGGAGCTCCGACCCGAATCGAATTGCCAAAATACTCCCCATGATGTTGTGGAGTTTCCTATTTTGCTCTTAGGTCCTTCGGTCTTACGATCAGGTCCTTCTCCATTGCATCTCAGTCCCTAGGTCTCACAATTAAGTCATTTTTTCCTGCTTTTGGGTCCTTTCATGGCTCTTCTCTTCAAACCTATTTATTCCTGAAAACTAAAAATAAAACTCGTAACATAGCATTGTTTAGGTGAAAGATAATGGATATAAGATACAAATATAAACATGAAATGATGCTAATCATGTCACATGCCTCATTGATGGGTTTCATTTGGAAATCACCCTGACACATCGACTCCAACAATGTGCGGGTGTTGTAGTTGAGGCCCTCATAAACAATCTGGCACAACTACCATAGCTCAAGTCCATGATGAGGGCACTGCTGGAGAAGGTCCTTGAACCTCTCAAAGAAAGCAGGAAAACATTCGGTCTCAGTCTGATACATTTGATGTATCTGGTGTTGTATTTGTTGAGTTTTCCTTTGAGGGAAAAATCTCTTCAGAAATACGGTCACAAAGTCATCCCAAGACCGAACAGAGCTCGCCGGAAGGCTGTACATTCATTTCTTCGTGTTATCCTTCAGCGCGAAAGAAATCATCCTCAACCAGACGAAATCCTCATCAAGTTGTTGAAGCTTGAACATGGAGCATACTTCCTCGAATTCATGTATAAAAATATACGGATCCTCCTTATTGGCAGTGAAGGTAGGAAGTATGCTCACATACTGAGGTTTCAGCTCATAGTTGTTCCCGTGCGCTGGGGGAAGAACTATGCAAGAAGGCTGCGTGGCCCAAACAGGATGGGTCCGCTTCCACAAAGTCATCGGTCTATCCTGTCGAGCTAAAGGTGGTGGTGCACCAAGAACTCGATCCTGACCGAATCCCTCTTCCTCTCGAGTCACAAGAGGAGGAGAAGGAGGTCTACGTGGTGGTGGGAACGGACCAAGGTAATCCATGTATGGACCCCGGTCTCCCCTGTCACAACAAGAAGACTCGGCCTCACGCTCAAAAGGAGCACGAGGCGGAGATGGTCGATCACCAAGACCGTCCATCTCAGAAAAATGCACTCTCTCAAGTCGAGCACTGTCACCAGAACGAGCCCAACCTCGTATAAAATGCTCGATTCGACTCTAAAATAACACACGACAGAAGGTGCACTAAGAGGAGGAGACTACTCGTAGAAAATAGATAAGGAGAGGACTCAGATGAGGAGGGAAGAATCCCTAGAGCTAGCATGGTAGTGATGAAGGTAGAAGCCTAATCTAGCAAGCACGACTCAAACAATGTAAGACAATGGGTCCTTAGGCTAGACGACGCCTATCTTCGAGGTTACTAGCCTCGACACACCTCACCTCCCTACAACGAAGACCATAATGCCCAGCAAGTGATACAAGATCCGGAGATCTAGTACGTCCTACTATCGACAAGGTAGGCAACGTCGATCAGGCCATGACGGTCTCAACTAGATTACTCTCCTAGTGCGTCCAAAATCCTTAGGGTCAATGTCTACTTGCTTTTAGAATTAAGGTTTTTATTAAGAGTGATTTTTGGGGCCAAGGAAAGGGTGATGAAATCCCCCACCTTATCTTTTATGGGACAGCCCATCCTTAGTAGCGTTTTGATCTTAAATCTAGCAATCAACACTCCAATCAAACGCTCAACTCACTCTTGTCCTGATGCACCTTACTAACTAATGCATGATCGAAACATGCATGAATGAGAGATTTGGGTGCACGTACCTCACGATAGCAATCAACAACAAAAATGTAAAGCAAAGAAAAGACAAATACGTGCAAGGTCTACAAATGATGCATGACCTAGATGGCAAGAAGTCTAATCTTTTGCTTTGAGTTTTATTGTCCAAGTTGATTAAAGGGGATTGATTGTTAATCTAGGAGCTAACTACAGGTTAAAACATGGAAAATAGAACTCCCAGACCACTACATTGAAGACATAAACTACCACAACAAAAATTGGAGAGAACACAACTCACCAGCCGCCAATTGGCGGTTTCAGACCGCTGATTGGCGGTCCTTTTGGCACAATTGTTCCCCCAGTTTCTCTAGTAGCCTCCCCTTGCGTCTTACAACCCCTGAAACAAACCAAAACTAAAAAAGAGAAATTAAAACCACTCGAATCGTCAAAACCACTCGAATTGTCCAAACCAAAGTCTGGACAGAGTACCTCTCCGGCAACGGCGCCAAAAACTTGATTGATATGTTTTAATTAACCGCAAGTGCACGGACACGTTGAAGCGGTGGAAAATACGGGTCGATCAACAGGGAGGTGTGTCAACTTTAGTTTGTTCGAACGCGAGTGGGAAAGAAAGGAGAGAAAGATTGATTACACTAAACTACACTAAAATACAAAATGAAATGGACAATAAGCAATAAAACTAAACCCCATAAGTGGTAGAGAAAAGAGTGTG
This sequence comes from Triglochin maritima, assembly GCA_963682175.1. Taxonomy (NCBI): domain Eukaryota; kingdom Viridiplantae; phylum Streptophyta; class Magnoliopsida; order Alismatales; family Juncaginaceae; genus Triglochin; species Triglochin maritima. Next base: position 26,913,890 of record OY821771.1, on the reverse strand, counting down.
AATACAAAGATATGTGTATGTGTGTGTTCAATTAAGCTCATCAAAACATGTAGTGCATGAAATCATAAAACTACATCCAACTTTGCCTCCACATGAATTAAGATAACACATTATCATTAAGACATACAAGACAATAATTGGAAGGAAGCTAAATGAACTCATGTATAAAGACCAAACCCTCACTATGCCTCCACATGAAATAAGATTTACACAATCATTAAAACATACAAGACATTAACCAAGGTAAAGGTAACAAGAGTACATGCAACTACAAATCATGTTTCCTTCATCAATTCCATCCATATCCTCACCTTATCATTCCCCATAAAATAGGTCCACTAATCTAAGCATAAGCTAAGCTTCATTCAAGAGCATTATCATATCAAAGACAAGAGTGAAATCCCATTAGATGGGAAATCATATAAGGTTCAAAGGATTAAGATAACACACACCTAATACACCACATGATCATATCACATATTTCTCCACCCCCCAAATGGGGATGAAACTACTTACTAATCATTACACTACAACCTATATTAAAATGAAACATTCTACTGAATTGAAATTAAACTAAGCAAGTAAGAAATATTAAAGAAGCTCAAAGGACATAAAACTAAGGAAGCATGCAAGCATATGAAAGGAAATTAAACTAAGAAAGAAACAACATAACTAAAGGAAAACGTCTATTATTACTCACTCAATTACAAGTAGCCTCTCTCCACCATGGGTTTTTGCTTCAAGGCCTTTACTCCTAGTAGAGAGGTTGGCCACCAAGAGAGAGAGATGGGGTACAAGAGAGGAGGGAGACTTCAATTTATAGCCATAGAAAAAGATAATCCGGGACAATCCCCCGGTATGGGACAAAACAAATACCAAAAATAGACTAAATACACACTAATACGCGAACCTACGAAATCTTAGCGGATCCGGATCAAAACAGACCGCCAATCAACGGTCTTGGACCGCCAATGGGTGGTCTATAGTGTTTGGATCCGGCCATTGTTTCGTGTGGGCTTTTCTGGATGTCTTTGTTGGTCTTTGATGCATCTACTTCGCTTGCTGGAGCTCCGACCCGAATAGAATTGCCAAAATGCTCCCCATGATGGTGTGGAGTATTCTTGTTTGCTCATTGGTCCTTCGATCTTACATTCAGGTCCTTCGATCTTGCATCTTAGTCCTCGAGTCTCTCAACTCAATCATTTTTCCTACTTTTAGGTCCTTTTAGAGTCTCTCCTTCTCAAACCTACTTATTCCTGAAAACTAAACATTAAACTCGTTACATAACATTGTTTGAGTGAAAGATAATGGATACAAGACACAAAGATATGCATGAAATGATGTCAATCAGTGTAGTTTCACTAGGAAGAATATGGCGCTAAGTGACCCTATAGTGTCATATCGTTTTGTGCTTGGTACAGAAATTCTTAGTGTGTTGTTTCACCAGAAAGTGTCATCTCTTTTATTGTACTTTTTTTTAATATAACTATGTACAAACATAAGTTCTCATCTTCATTTGTCAAAAGACATCAAATGAGAACCTCAAAAGTGGGTCAATGCACTTGAAAATGGAACATGTCACCACGCGGGGCCAAAATACTCATGTTTGGGCCCCCCTCACAAAGAGCACAAGATGAAAATAGAGGTTCATGAATTAGACGCAAATGCGTCTCATTCAAAGGATCAAACTGAAAGAGCTTGAACCTCTCAAGAGTTTGGGAAATAAGGGGCAACGGAAGAAGAGTTTCTCCTGTTGCAGTACTGAAGTTATGATCATCAATCCAAACTCTCCAACCAACAGGCTGGTGCGTCGGAACGAGGTCAAGAACCTCGTTAGGCATGTCCGACTCACCAGGCGAACAAAAAGTGGGTCTCATACCCAAGGTATCGTCCAAGGAACTCCTAATACCCTCATTAGCAATGTAGTTGTTTGATGTTCCATCATTTCCAAGATGATCAGGAACAATAGTGAGAGGCAAACTCTCATCAGGTTGTTTGAAATTGAGGGTACTAGGGAGCTCTTTCTCCACGAGAGGTGAGTCCTTAATAGGCACAACATGAAGATCATGTGGCTCAAGGGCCACGGGACAAAAAAATAAGGCACAATCCTGTGCCGACTCAAAATGAAGTTGGTCCATGTTATTCTCAATTTGAATCGAATCCTCCACTAAGTGATCGTGAATTGAAACCTCAAGTCCCTCAGACTGACTAGGAGTTTGACTTTGAAAGATTGTGCTTTGAATTTGTGGATGTGGTGGTGGTTCGATATCAAAAGATGAATACTCATGTTGACAAGAAAGGTTACCCTCCTCACGTTCACGGAATTGTTGTGTCAGTTGACTCACTTGCATTTCCATAGTTTCCAAGGAATTCAAGTTGGACTTCAATAAAGTTTGAGTGGTTTCCATGAATGTTTGGAGGGTTTGTTTTAAGGAATCAAGTTTGGGGTCAACAGTGAGGTTCATGTTAGAATTTGGGAAATTTTGGGGTTGGATGTTGATGGGCTGAGAATGAGGTGTTGGTAGAATTCTGGGTATTCGGGAGGAGGATACTGGGGTGAAAATGATGTATAAGAATTTGAATAAGAATTGTCTCCCCCATGAATCCATCCCTCTCGGGTTGTACACGGATGCGTAATGGTCATATTGAGCATTTTGGGAAAATGTATGCTCATACTTAGGCTCTGGGGAACATAAGGACATTCCCCGATAACATGACCACTCAACCCACAATAGTCGCACGGTACGGCTACTGGAGCCACTGGTGCACTCATGTCGTCTACCGCATGCATGAAATAGGCCAAAGTTTCTTGCAATGTCTCAGTTTGATGACCAACATACGATCTGACGTAACTAGATGGTGGTCTAGCAGTCAGTGTCTCTCTCATATTACCCCAATATGAAGAATGCTCAGTCACACAATTAAGATTGTCCCAACCATACAGGGTGTTTGTCTAAGACACCCCAGGATGCATGGGTCTGGAGTACCAAGGAGAATTGTCCTCGTCCCATGTAACCATCCATCACAACAACAAAAAACTCTCGAGTCGACCACTCTCACCACCACGAGGCCAAACTCGCAAAAAGTGCTCGACTCGACCCTAAAACGCTAACAGAGAGTGTAAAAGTGAGGAGACTAGAACATAGAAGAAGGTGAGAAGAAGATGACTCAGAGGAGCAGGGGAGAATCCCTAGAAACTAGCGTGGGTAGTAGGAGAGGGTAGAAGCATAATCTAGCAAGCACGACCCAAACAATGTAAGGCAATGTGTCCTTAGGCTAAACGACGCCTAACTTCGAGGTTACTAGTCTCGACACGCCTCACCTCCCTACAACGAAGACCACAATGCCCAGCAAGTGATACCAGATTCAGAGATCCAGTACCTCCTACTATCGACAAGGTAGGCAACGCTGATCAGGCCATGACGGTCTCAACTAGATCGCTCTCCTAGTGCGTCCAAAATACTTAGGGTCAATGTCTCTTTCCTTTTAGAATTAAGGCTTTCTTAAGAGTGATTTTTGGGGCCAAGGAAAGGGTGATGAAATCCCCCATCTTATCTTTTATGGGACAACCCCTTCTTAGTAGCGTTTTGATCTTAAATCTAGCAATCAACACTTCAATCAAACACTCAACTCATTCTTGTCCTAATGCACCTTACTAACTAATGCTTGATCGAAACATGCATGAATGAGAGATTTGGGTGCACGTACCTCACGATAGCAATCAACAACAAAAATGTAAAGCAAAGAAAAGACAAATACATGCAAGGTCTACAAATGATGCATGACCTAGATGGCAAGAAGTCTAATATTTTGCTTTGAGTTTTATGGTCCAAGTTGATTAAAGGGGATTGATTTTTAATCTGGGAGCAAACTAAAAGTCACAGCATGCAAGATGGTGCTCCCAGATAACTATAATGAAATAAGCAACCACTAGAATAAATTTGGGAGAAATTGAAGCTCACCAGACCGCCAATTGGCGGTCCCTTTTGCGCAATTGTTCCCCCAGTTTCTCTAGTAGCCTCCCCATTCATCTTGCAACTCCTGAAACAACCCAAAACTAAAAAAAAAATTAAAACCACTCGAATCGTCCAAACTAAAGTCTGGACAGAACACCACCCCGACAACGGCGCCAAAAAATTTATTGATACGTTTTAATTAACCAAAAGTGCACGGCCGCGTTAAAGCAGTGGCAAATACAGGTCGATCAACATGGAGGTGTGTCGACTTTAGTTTGTTTGAAGGCGAGTGGGAAAGAAAGGAGAGAAATGAGTTATAGTCAAACTACACTACAATGCAAAAAGGAAATGGAAGATAAGCAATAACACTAAACCTTATAGGGGGTAGAGAAAAGAGTGTGAATACAAAGATATATGTTTGTGTGTTCAATTAAGCTCGTCAAAATATGTAGTGCATGAAAATCATAAAACTACATCCAACTTTGCCTCCACATGAATTAAGATAACACAATATCATTAAGACATACAAGACTATAATTGGAAAGAAGCTAAATGAACTCATGTATGAAGACCAAACCCTCACTATGCCTCCACATGAAATAAGATTTACACAATCATTAAAACATACAAGACATTAACCAAGGTAAAGGCAACAAGAGTACATGCAACTGCAAATCATGTTTCCTTCATCAATTCCATCGATATCCTCACCTTACCATTCCCTATAAAATAGGTCCACTAATCTAAGCATAAGTTAAACCTCATTCAAGAGCATTAGTATATCAAAGACAATAGTGAAATCTCATTAGATGGTTATGAAAATCATATAATGCTCAAGAGATTAAGATAACACACACCTAATACACCACATAATCATATTACATATTTTTCCACCCCCAAATGGGGATGGAACTACTCACTACTCATTACACTACAACATACATCAAAATGAAACATTCTACTGAAATGAAATTAACCTAAGCAAACAAGAAATATTAAAGAAGCTAAAAGGAAAGGAAAGTAAAACTAAAGAAGCATGCAAGAATTAAAAGACAAGATTAAAAGAAACTAAGAACAATTATTTTATTAAAATGACTCACATTGAAGGTAGCATTCTTCTCCACCTTGAGTTTTGCTTCAAGGTTTACTCCAAGTAGAGAGAATGTCACCAAGCAATGAGTGATTACAATAGAAGGTGAAGAGTTCTATTTATAGCCATAGAAAAGGTAATCCGGGACAATCCCCCGGTATGGACTAAACAAATACCAGAAATAGACTAAATACACACTAATACACGCCCCACATAAATCGTAGCGGATCCGGACCAAAAGTGACCGCCAATTAGAGGTCTACAGTGTTCAGATCGCTCTGGATTTTCTTGTGGGCTTTTCTAGAATGTTTTGTTTTTCTTTGATGCATCTACTTCCCTTGTTGGAGCTCCGACCCGAATAGAATTGCCAAAATACTCCCCATAATGGTGTGATGTATTCTTGTTTACTCATTGGTCATTCGATCTTACATTCAGGCCTTCGATCTTGCATCTTAGTCCTCGAGTCTCTCAACTCAGTCCTTTCCCCTGCTATTAGGTCCATTTATAGTCTCTCCTTCTCAAACCTACTTATTCTTGAAAACTAAACATTAAACTCGTTACATAACATTGTTTGGGTGAAAGATAATGGATATAAAACACAAAGATATGCATGAAATGATGTCAATCAAGGAGCGGAGGTCAACTCACGCTTAAGAAACTCAAATGCAGTCATGCACTCGGGTGTGAACTCAAAAGAGGTACTTTTAGCAAGCAATCTCGTCAAGGGACGAGCTATCTTGCTAAAATCCTTAACAAACCGCCGGTAAAAACCGGCGTGTCCAAGGAATGACCGGATTTCTTTTACCGAGGTGGGTGGCGGAAGCTTAGAAATAAGCTCAATCTTTGCCTTATCCACCTTGATACCATCACGAGATACCACGTGACCCAAAACGATGTCTTTTGTAACCATGAAATGACACTTTTCTCAATTAAGGGCTAAGTTCGTTTCTGAACACCCCTTGAGAACAAGGCTCAAGTGGTGCAAACACTCATCAAAGGAGGTGTCATGAACCGAGAAATCATCCATGAAAATCTCAAGGAAGTTCTCGACCATATCGGAAAAGATACTCAACATGCAACGTTGGAATGTTGCCGGTGCATTGCATAGTCCAAAAGGCATCCGTTTATAAGCAAACGTCCCAAAAGGATAATGGATATAAGACACAAATGAATGCATGAAATGATGTCAATCAGCGGGTATGTGGTAGTTACGGTTATGGATTTTTCAAGTCGGGTACAAGGTTGTAAGTTGGCAAGGTAAAGACCGTTTAATAGTCCTAACCATATAGGCGAGTTCGGTTATAGGTAGAAATCATAACCATTTAATAAACGTGACGTAATGGGTATGAAATTTCTAATTTAAAACACGTGTCTTTAAATGTAAGGTTGTTTTGATATTTATGTCATCATGTGAAACACTTGTGTGCTTTATGTCATCTATAGATGTTTGAATACCAATTTAGGATGTTTGATGTTAAATGTTTTAGGACTTACTGAAGGGAATGTGTTCTAAAAGTTTTACTTTTAAATGTCAATTATTATGAATTGAATGAGAAATCATTTTGTTCCTTGTTTATGTTATTCGTCTTTTAGAAGTGTTAAGGAAGAGGCTCTTGGTCCTTAACCGTAGAGCTCTAAAAGATATTGGTTTACATAAAACAAAAGATATTCGCAATCATGGTAATTAACATGGGACATTAATTACCGAGTTAAGATTGTCGTGTTGGTCATAGATCATTGTAGTTCTACAAGTGAATGACGACACGAGTATGCAAAAGAGGAAAATATTACTTTTGTATACTGAATAGACCTAATAAGTAAAATATTATAGAAATGTGTTTCTGTGTCATTAATATTTTACTGTGTCTTCGGTCCTTTGATATGAGACTTATATCCAATCACTTAAGGAATGCTTAATTAGATTAGTGTCTTGAGCTATCAATAAGTTTAGTGTAAAGGCATTGGTTGGTTAAGTACAACTTTTGTTGGAGAAGATAGTTAGTCAAAAGACTATCATTGCCCCTCTTAATTGAGTGATGATATTAGTGGACCCCTTGATAAAGCAAAGTTATAATGTGCACAATGTGATTTGAGTTAAGTCACATATTTATAACTAGCTTAAAGAGATCACGAAATGAATACTAATACAAAGATGACACAATACTACTTTGTGTGTATTCTTAATATCATGCGGCAAGGGACGGACACAAGTGGTGCACTCCATCACTAATTGGATCAGGTTTTGGTTCTAGTGGAATTAAGACATCTAACTAATTGGGAGCTATAATGTGTAGCTAGATACCGCTTATAGCTAATGATATTAAGCTCTTAATATCACTGCCAACTTAGTCTAGATCCTCCCATAGGTCACACCGCAAAAACCGGGAAACAAGAAGCTTGATTTTGATTCATATAATGTGTCGGGTTTCTTATAGAAAATATGACACATGTGGTGAACAAGTAAAATCAATTATGTTTGTACATAGTTATATAAAAAATAAAAAGAAAAAAAGAAAAAAAAAGAAGTACAATAAAAGACTCCTTCAGTGAGCATTGATTGTTGTGGGCTCCAACCCTTGTATATTTGGGCCCCAGTTCTTTCACGTATTTGTATCCCTTCTTTAGCATCTCACAGGTTTCTGAGGGAATTCGGGTTGTGTCCATCAACATAGCCATGCACTTCCCATTGTACTTCACGTTGGTGAGATCTTTCTTGTTTCATTGCATAATTCCATGTAGTATCTTGCTCGCATTCATTGAGGACAATGCACGAAGTAGGTGTGGGGGGGTGTTTTACGTGTGTACATAGTCGAGTCTTTTCTTTTGATTTTGTTTTCTTTTGTTTGCATTTTTAGGGTCATGTTAGTGTGCTGCATGTAATATCGATATATCTGCTTGCCATGATCCTTGGGCGACTTGTCTTCTTTTGCTTGCCTAGTGCTTTAAAATTTCCATATTTCTTTCAAAATCTTCATGTGTTTGCGAAAGAAAATGTTTTGTGGGTTTTGCGTGTCTTTAGCATGTGCAAAACCGTTGAGAGGCAAAGTAAAAAGAAAGCTCCCAAAATTGTCTTGAACTTCATGCATTAGGATATCTAGTACAGTGACTTTAGGATTTATCGAGTCGTTAGGATGCACCCCAGTTTTCCTTTGGGGGTGAGTAATCATAGGGTTTCAGTGCTCAAACATTTAATGAAGTCCACCATGAACCTAGTGAGTCAATAATTCGTGTCTGTTAACTTAAGGAAGTTTGTTGTAGTCAAGGACCCTCTAAATCCTGTTGTGAGACATTAGTGTAGGGGTTTTGGTTCATGTGTAGATAAGAAATAAGTGAGTAGGTGTTCTCTCTTATCATACGGCTCTTATCACTCGGGAAAGTAGGTCTGAGGGGACTTTGTGCCTGGTGCTTTCGAGTCATCTGACTTGGGATGCGCCGACCGAACTCCCGTTACACGGGTGGTAGGGATTGCCGTATGTGGAGATTTAGGGAAAGGTGTACGTGATAGTGTAAGTCCTCATGGGCAATGATGCACGAAACCTGACCCTGGGAGAATGAAGCTCCAACTAATAAAAAGAAAAGAAACAAAAAGTGAAAAGAAACAAAAAGAAAAAAAATGGTAATTCAAATAAGAACCTTAATGGACTTTACACTGTGTAGCACTTGAGGATGTTGAGGTTGTCCATGTCTTTCACTTAATTCCTTATTTAACTTGCACGAATGGTTCATTAGGCTAGGTGTGGACTGATTACCTTTATAGAGTCGGCCCGTAGGATTACCGCGTCCATTGATCGACAAAAATTTGTCCAACGAGTCGAGGTCTAGATTGAATAATGCATCTTGTTCGGATTTTGTGGGTATATCCGCTGAAAACCCTCAGGAGACAACACTCCTCCTCCTTGGCAACAAGGAGGTTTAACGACTTGTTGCACGTGCTAAGTGCAACCGTGATTCCTACGAAAGTGAGTTAGGATTTCTTGTTTTTCATATGTTTTTTCCTTTCTTTGTTTTGCTCGAGACTAGCAAAAACTTAGGTGTGGGGGTATTTGATTGGCATCATTTCATATTTATATGTGTATCTTATATCCATTATCTTTCACCTAAACAATACTATGTTACGAGTTTTATGTTTAGTTTTCAGGAATAAATAGGTTTGAAGAGAAGAGCCATGAAAGGACCCAAAAGCAGGAAAAAAAAGATTTAATTGTGAGACCTAGGGACTGAGATGCAATGGAGAAGGACCTGATCGTAAGACCAAAGGACCTAAGAGCAAAATAGGAAACTCCACACCATCATGGGGAGTATTTTGGCAATTCGATTCGGGTCGGAGCTCCAACAAACCAAGTAGATGCATCCAAGACCAACAAATCCATCAAGCAAAACCCACAACCAAAAGCAACTCGATCTGAAGTTTATAGACCGCCAATTGGCGGTCTTGGACCGCTAATTGGCGGTGCATATAGCCCCAGATCCGCTAAGCTTTCTCCTGGACTTGTATTATTATGTGTTTAGGCTATTTTTGGTATTGGTTTAGTCCCACATCGGGGGTTTGTCCCCGATTAGCTTTTTCCATGCTTATAAATAGAACTCTTCACCTTCCATTGTAATCACCCATTGCTTGGTGGCATTCTCTCTACTAAGGAGTGAGCCTTGAAGCAAAAACTCAAGGTGGAGAAGAATGCTACCTTCAATGTGAGTCATTTGTTAATAAAATAATTCTTCTAGTTCTTTTAATCTTGTCTTTTAATTTGTGCATGTTTGTTTAATCTTTCCTTTCCTTTTAAGCTTCTTTAATACTTCTTGCTTTCTTAGTTAACTTTCATTTCAATATTATGCTTTCTTTTGTTAATATAGTTAGTGTAATGAGTAGTGAGTAGTTCCATCCCCATTTGGGGGGTGGAGAAATATGTGATATAATCATGTAGTGTATTAAGTGTGTGTTATCTTTATCCCTTGAGCTTTATATGATTTCCATAACCATCTAATGGGTTTTCACTCTTATCTTTGATATGCTAATGCTCTTGAATGAATCTTAGCTTATGCTTTGATTAGTGGACCTATTTTATGGGGAATGATAAGGTTAGGATATTGATGAAGTTAATATTGGAAACACAATTTGTAGTGTATGTGCTCTTGTTGCCTTTACCTTAGCTAATGTCTTGTATGTTTTAATGATGTAGTCTTATCTTAATTCATGTGGAGGCATAGTAGGGTCTAGTCTTTATACTTGAGTTCATTTAGCTTCACTCCAATTATTGTCTTGTATGTTTTAATGATGTAGTCTTATCTTAATTCATGTGGAGGCAAAGTTGGATGTAGTTTTATGATTTCATGCACTACATGTTGTGAGGAGCTTAATTGAACACACACACACACACACACATCTTCATATTCACATTATTTCTCTACCCCCTATGGGGCTTAGTTTTATTGCTTATCTTCATTTCCTTTTTGCATCTTAGTGTAGTTTAGTGTAACCAACCTTTCTCTCCTTCTTTTTACTTCTCGCCTTCGAACAAACCTAGTGTCGACACACCTCCCAGTGGACGACCCGTATTTGCCACCGCTTCAACGCGGTCGTGCACTTGCGGTTAAATATAAAACGATCAATCATGACACTTTTCAGTTAATGGCTGAACGTACCTTTGAGTGGGACACCATGAGAGAGCCACAAGCTGCCAGGTCTTCTAGTCGAGCTGGATCATATAGTGTTGAGTCAACTATCGCGTCTGAGGCGAAAATGGCTGCTCTCATGCGTAGGATTGAGAGTTTAGAGTTGGATCGAGCTCCTGTAGCTCAGCTCGCTACTCCCGGATGTGGTAGGTGTGGACTTACGGTCCATGATGACTTGGAATGCGCTTATGATCCAAGGGATACTGAGTATGCAAATGCTATGTATCAACAGAGGCCCCGTAACGACCCGTACAGTCACTCCTACAACCAGGATGGCGTAACCATCCTAACTTCCCTTGGGGGCCTAGTGGGGGTAACGATCAGAGCTCGCACGCTCAACCTCAACCTCCACCTTATCAACCTCCATGCCCATCGACGACCTACCAACCCCCACATCAAAGGTCTTAGCACTATACTTACAAATCTCCTCAGGCCTCATCGTCGGGTTATTCTAAACAAACTCCACCACCCCAGCGGGTTGACACAAAGAACCCCTCTAGTGATCCTACCCTTCAAGTGTTCATGCAGAGCATGCAAAGTACTAACAAGGCTTTGGAAATGCAAGTTAGCCACTTGGCTAATCAGCTCCATGAACACGAGAAGGGCCAGTTGCTGAGTCAACCCGAGGTGAATCCTCGGGATACCCATTCTCAAGGAAGGCCACTAGTGCGTCATGCTACCTGTGAACCGACCCATCATATTAATGTGATTCATACTTTGAGGTATGGTAAGGAGGTTGACAACCACATTGGGGTGCCTTCCTTGCAACCACCATCTCTTGGTGTCACCAGACTGCGGTGATACTTGCATCTCTGAGGGAGCTGGATCCTGAGGTTCCCTCCACAAATACTTCCAGGAAGGAGCCTGATCCTGAGGTTCCTTCTACATTTCTTTCGACAATGGGGTCGAACCCTGAGTTCCTCTTGTCTCCTCTTGTATCAAAGGAATCAGATTCTGAGGTCCCCACTCATGCTTCTTTGGACCAGAATTCTGAGGTTCCTTCACAAAATCCTTATGCCCCGAAGGTGTCATTCCCTTAGCGCCTTAAAAAGAAAACCTCGGATCAGCATGACAAGATGCTTGAGATGTTTCGGCAAGTTAAGGTGAACAACCCGCTATTGGAGGTGATTCAGCAAATGTCACCCGATGCCAAGGTTCTCAAGGAGTTATGCACCAAGAAGAGAAAAACTCATGTTCCAAAGAATGTTTTTCTTGCGGCTAACGTGAGTTCTTTGTTGGCACAACCCATGCAAGTCCAATACAAGGACCTTGGTTGTCCTACTATTTTTTGTGTGATTGGTGATGTGTCCATACATCGAGCTTTATTGGACCTTGGTGCATCTGTTAATCTTCTGCCATATTCTGTCTACGTCCACTTCGGTCTTGGAGACCTTAAACAAACAAAAACCACTCTTCAATTGGCTGATAGGTCTATGAAGAAACCGAGGGGTGTGGTGGAAGATGTGTTGATCAAAGTGGGAGAGTTCATTTATCCAGTCGACTTCTTTGTTTTGGATACTGAACCTGTGCCAAACCCACTTGGACAAATTCCTCTTATTCTAGGACGACCATTTCTAGCGATTTCCAATGCCTTGATCAATTGTCGCAATGGACTGATGCGCTTGACTTATGGTAGTCAATACACTGATTTTAACATCTTCACCGTCGGCAAGAAGTCGGGTGCCTTTAATGACCCTGTTGGGGTCAACCTTATCCAGGGCATGGATGAGATTGAAGTTGAGGGCACTTTCAAGTACTTCAGAGAATTGTTCGATGGAGATCCTGAAGGTGGTGAAGATGTTTCACCTGGGTTGGCACAAGATGGTGCCTTATCTTATGATCTCGTGGCCTTTGAGCCACATCCTTTCGATCATGTGGCTCTTGAGCCATAAGATACCATTTTTATGGCCTCTGGGCCACATTCTCTTCATTCTGTATCTGCTGAGGACCCCATGTGGGTTAAGAATCAACCACCTGACACCCTACATTTCAAACAACCAGACAGAGGTTCACCTCTCATTCATGCCTCTTGTCTTGCCCACTCTCAAGAGGCATCAAATGACCACAATGCTTATAAGGGTGTTAGGTGGTCAAACATCATTTAATAAAATAATTTTTCATTGTTTTGTTCTCATGTTGATTCTCTTTTATGCATGCTTAGCTTAGTCTTATTTCTTTAATCTTAGGCTAAATTAGTTAGAATGCCTCCTTTCTTCTTTAGTTTAATTGCTAGATAAATATGTAGTGAGTAGATCAATCCCCTTTGTGGGATGGAGATGATGGTCATATATATTGTGAAGTTTAGATGTTTGATGAATTTTTTATTGTGTAGTCTTGCAAATTTTGTATGTTCATTAGGGGTATTTTAATCACCTACATGTTGGGGAATTTTGATGAGTTTTGCCATAACATTTAGACACTTCTCATGCTTAGTTTTCTCATGTTTATTGACTGAAATTTCATGTTGAATAGCTACATGTTAGTTATGTATTTGTATTTGTGTTTGCTTGCTTTATTGATTGAAGAAACTTTGTTTTGATGGGTTTCGTCATAACATTTAGATACCTCCCATGCTTACCTTTGTTCTTCACATGAGTTTATGGTTTTTGATGAGTCTTGCCAAATCTTTAGACACTTCTCATGCTGAGCCTAATCTTATGTTAATCAAGTAGTAATTGCCGATACGTTGTGTGAATGGATTGATAGGTTTTGCCACATCATTAGACACTTCCTATGCATGAAGACACACACACGACACACACACATACATGCTTACATGCATAATTCATCACTTATTTCACTTCATATGTGCACACACTCCACCCCTTAGGGGTTTCTCTTTCTAATTTCCAATCTTTCGTGCTTTCTTTCGCATTTCGTACTTATTATTTTAGTGTAGTTTAGCTTTAACGTAATCACATCTTTTCTCCCTTTATTCGCCATCTGATTTCTCTCATACCAGAGGCTGCTCACCTCCCTGCAGACGACCCGTACTTGCCCGTCTTCACCGACGGCTGTGCACTTGCGGTCTAAATTTAAAACGTTCAATCAAGTTTTTGGCGCCGTTGCCGGGGAGGTGTCAGTCCAGACTCTGGTTTGGACGATTCAGGTGGATTTTATTTTTTTTTTGTAGTTTTTCTTTGTTTCAGGAGACTTGGAGACGCAAGGGAAGGCAACTGGAGAAGTTTGGAGGCAAACTGAGCTTGTTGGACCGCCAAACAGCGGCCTAAGACCGCCAACTGGTGGTCTGGTAAGCTCATTACCACTTATTTTTGTGACTTGTTTCTTTATCTGATATAGAGGTCTGGGGATTAATTTGGCATGTTCTGACTTTTAGTTTGTCCTCAGATCAATAATCAATCTCCTTTTAAGCAAGTTGGACCCTAAAACCTAAAGCAAAAGATTAGGCATTCTTTCTTGTTTAGGTCATGCGAAATGTACTCGACTTAGGCACATAGATTGTCTTTTGCTTTACTTTCTGTTGAAGAGTGCTGACATGAGGTACGCATTTCCTACTCTCATTCATGCATTTCGTATGAACATGCATTAGTTAGTAGGAATTGTGATTGCCATCATATCATGCATATATTTGTGTCTTATATCCTTTATTTTTCGCATTTGCAATGATACGTAACGAGTTTTATGTTTAAGTTTCAGAAATAAACAGGTTTGAAGAGAAGAGGCATAAAAGGACCTAAAAGCAAGAAAAAAGACTGAGTTGTGAGACTTGAGGACTAATATGCAAGGGAGAAGGACCTGAATGATAGCCAAAGGACCACTGAGCAAATGAAGGAACTACATACCATCATGAGGAGTATTTTGGCAATTCAAGTCGGGCCTAAACTCCAACAACTGACTTAGGAGCATTAAACATGAAGACAACAACACAGAAAAGCCCAACCAAAATCCAGAGCGGATCCAGACTATATAGACCGCCAATTGGTGGTCTGGGACCGCTGATTGGCGGTCGGGTCGGCTCCTGATCCGACACGCTTCGGGCAGATAATGTATTATGGGTGTTTATGTCTGTTTCTGGTGTTGTATTAGTCCCACATCGGGGGATTGTTGATTGATCTCGTTTTATATTAACCGCAAGTGCATGGCCGCGTTGAAGCGGTGGCAAATACGGGTCGTCCACTGGGAGGTGTGTCGACGATTGGTTTGTTCGAAGGCGAGAGGTAAAAAGAAGGAGAGAAAGGTTGGTACACTAAACTACACTAAGGTGCAAATGGAAATGGAAGAGAAGCAATAAAACTAAACCCCAAAGGGGGGTAGAGAAATAATGTGAACATAAAGAAGTGTGTGTGTGTTCATTCAAGCTCCTCACAACATGTAGTGCATGAAATCATAAAACTACATCCAACTTTGCCTCCACATGAATTAAGATTAGACTACATCATTAAAACATACAAGACAATAATTGGAATGAAGCTACATGAACTCAAGTATAAAGACTATACCCTACTATGCCTCCACATGAATTAAGATAAGACTACATCATTAAAACATACAAGACATTAGCTAAGGTGAAGGCAACAAGAGCACATACACTACAAATTGTGTTTCCAATATTAATGTTCCATGTTCCATGTTAATTAATGACGAACACCGATGACCAACACGATAATTTTATCTCGGTAATTAATGTTCCATGTTAATTACCATGATCGTGAATAACTTTTGATTTATGTAAACCATTATCTTTTAGAGCTCTACGGTTAAGTACCAAGTGCATCTTCCTTAACACTTCCAAAAGACGAATATCATAATTAATGAACAAAATGTTTGCATAATCAATTCATAATAATTGACATATAAAAGTAAAACTTTTAGAACACAATCCTTTCACACAGTCCATCAACGGATGTGACATGACCCAAGTATCCACACTCTTTCACATGACGGTCCCTGCGTAGGCATGAGCAACGTACCCGTTGTCACCTCCCGGCTTACGCTCTAAGCGAGGACACAGGTTTCCGTGGACAGAGTTGACACAACACAAGGACCAGAAACTCAGTTCTGTGCATAAACGGTCGACCGAAATAGGCAATCTGGTCGACCATTCCCAATAGGTTTGGTCGACCGAAAGTCTGCAACGGTCGAACACTCTGCGCATCACTTAAGTCCCAACGGCCGAACACCAATCTAAAACCGGTCGACCGAATACGGGGTCAAAATCCGAAGTTTGGTCAAAATCATACAAGTCTAATCGGTCGACCGACTCAGGGGTCTTGGTCGACTGAAAACTACCAGGGCATCCTAATAGTCTAAGTCATAAATCAGTCGAACAAGATAAATAACCGGTCGAGCAACATGCAATATAATCAAGTTCACTTAAGTTCTGGTCGAACCCAAAAATAGGAACGATCGACCGAAAACTAACATGCAATCCTCCGACCCACCACCACACATGCAATCGGTCGACCTCCACATGGCATTGTTCGACCGGTGCTCGTTAAAGTCGGGCAAAAATACTAAACCGATCAACTGCTCGAAGGCACTGGTCGACCGTTGGTCGACAGCAACCCCACGCCAGCCGAGGATTTTACGTCGTTTCTCGTCGCCGACGATCGACCACGACTCCCCACCATCGTCGTGAACAACAACAAAAAGTTATTAAGCCGACATACCTCAAGTGCAAGACGAAGCACGCCAGAGTGCGCTCCACGCCTCCGCAACCACCGAACCTCCGATATAACGCGCCTCCACAACTCAGAGCTTGACTCCCCTTGCCGGAGCCTCCGCAACGACCTCTGGAAACGCCAGAAAGAGAGAAGGAAGTGAGTGAGAGATGATGAGTGAAGAAGGAAAAGGAAGAGGGAAAGAAATGTTTTCTCTTCAAACCAACCAAAGCCTCTACAGTCACCTGCCCCTACACCATCACCAATCCCTGCACATTCCTCTATTCCCACGCAAACCCATCTCTTCCAACGGTAACCCTAAGAGGGTAAGGGTCTAACAGAAATGGCATGGATGGTCTTCCCCATTCCCATCTCATCGGCGAGAATGCCACCTTTAAAGGGAGAATCCTCTTGCATGAGAGCCCAAGTGAGCCACTCCTTCTGGAACGGGAACAACGGGAGAAGGACGTCCGAGACGGATCGGTTTCGGCCACCATCGAGGGCTCTTCTTCGGAGTCTTCATATTCGGTTTGTGTTTTCGGTTATCCATCTGGAGTTCTCTTCCTCAATTGTTTCCCACTTGAGGGGGGTTCTTTTCAGGGGTTTCGGTTTCTTGTTGGGGGTCCGAGGAGGTCCGGGGGCGTTCGGGTTTGTGGCATCATCGAATGTGGGCAGAGAGTGGGCATCGTCGAAGGTGGTGGGATGCGACTCATCGTCGGAATTGGAAGGAATCGATTCGGGTTGTTTAGGCATTGAAAAAATGGTTTGTTGTGTCAAAGAAATGGTTTGAGGACGCGCAGGAATGGGATGTGGTATTTATAGAAATGGGGTTCGGACGTAGATTGCGGAAATTAACCAATCGATTGGTGGGTGCTCTGGGTTTCTTCTAATCGGGCGTCAGGCTAACAGCCCACCAAAGTATGGGATGATTTTTTAATTTGATTTTATCTATTCTACTACATTCTTCTCCATTTTCAATTTCAAAAATCACAAATATGCGAATGAGACTACTGCAATTCAATCCATAGTGATAGTCAAGACAAATAATCTTTCAACTAAGTTGATCTCAGTTGGTCAAGTATTGGATGATTGGTCAAGTTTTTTTCCCGGCTAACAAATTCAATCTGTCACCCTCACTTGTGGTTAATACTTTACGTTCCTATCCTTTAAGAACGTGCATAGGGGTGTAAATGGGGCGAGTTTGACCATTTGCCCCGCCCCGCCTAATGAGGGTTGCGAGCAAAAAAAAGCTTATCTGTCAACCTGCATAATAAGTGGTCGGGTTGTGGTTTTATTGCAATCCGCATAACCTGAATACCTGAGATGAAACGGATCTTTGTACGTAAAACACTAAAAAAATCTTTTTTTAACAATATGATGCACAAGTACATAAGCAAATTTGGAAAATATTGACATATTAGTAAGGGTATGTATAATACATAGTTAAAAGTATGGATATATTACATAGAATTAATTATATACAAACATTACAATGTTAAGATAAATGAACAAGGCAGAATAACCTGCCAAAACTGCCCCGCCTAGTCCACCCTTTAGGGGACACATGTAGTTTTTTTTTGCTCTGCCCAACCCCGCTTAACTTAGGCGGTGCGGGTAGCGGTGGGGCAAAAACCCACCCCAATGCGCCACACTTACACCCCTAACGTGCACTTAGAGATTTTGATAGTTTGCTAATCTATAAAAAAATTGTCTTTTCAAAGATTACGTTTAAACCAGAAGAGAGAATGCTTTCATCCCAGCAAATTACCCTTCAATTTTACTGTTAGCAATCTACGATTGAATCTACAGGTTCAGAATTACCTTTGGTGGAGAGAACATGTGGCAGCGGAATGGATCGACGATCACCTCACGGAATCCTCTGGAGCACCGGTCGGTCTTCTACTCTCTTGGAGAAGAAGCACGAGTCCACAACCCAAGAGTCTACAGATTGACTTGGTGGATGTGGAGGGACGAATGGGAGAGAGAGGGAGAGGGTGGCTAGGGTTAGGGTGGAGGCTAGGGTTTGCACATTAGAATTAGTCCATCCAATGGGAGGCTCCCCTCCTTATATAGATGGCCCCACCCTAAAACCTAATGCGCAGCCAATGAGAGTGTGCCACGTGTCAGTGTTTTGGGCAAACATCATCTTAATCCTTAGAATAATCCAATATCTCCCACTTGCACAACAGCACGTCAACAACACGTCATCTTCTTTTGTGTCCCGGACACATACGTATATATCCCCGATACATACAATCATAAGATGGCAATGTGTCACCTCTTCATGTGTCCCTGACACATATGTATAAATCCCTGATATATACAACTATTTCTCTCTTCCAAGAACGCATCCACAATACGCAAGTCTCTGATCATGTATCCCTGATACAAGACCATATGTGTCCCCGACACATGTACTCTTCCGATCATACGGACAAATGGGTCGTGCGACCGGTGATGCACCTGCAATTTAGGAGTCTCAAACTAGAAACCTTACTAGAAGGCCAGAATGACAACATCCTCACAAAAATAACAATTAAGAAGTCAAATGCACATCACTGTTCCCCAGGTTTACTCAGAATCTCACTTGACATGAACGGTATCTCGATCCCTCGGAGAGAATACCTTCTTGTCCTCAAGGTACTTGCTACTGTATCCAATACAGTTGGGCCCAGCAATTACTTTTAGTGCAGTCGAGTCAAACCTTTCCCTTCGCCCCAGACCACCATTACACTCAGAGTTGACTCCTTTCCCGAAGATGCCTCTTTAGACCGAATCTCTCATGGTCATAGATAACATCCCAAAGTAGCCACATCAACTCTTTGCTTCATGGTGTCGTCGAAGGTCACTGAGGGCAACTAAATGACAATCAAGTCTTGGACTCACACAGTGAAGGAGCAGGGATCCATCCTTTCACTTCCAAATGGTCGCTCATCACATGTTGTATGACAAACATGCTATGGTGGATCATACTGTACACAACAGTATGTCTGTCTCTCAACACCATACAAGTCTTAGTCCAGTCGCACCCCCTCTGCGCCTGACCCGAGCTTCATCATTGTCGCCTTAACACCATACAGGTGTCACCTGGCGCCACATGCGAAGCTCGCACTTGGCTTCTATAGGTCACATGAATCGTGGGAACATTCATGTCAATCCTCACCAACATAGAGGATCTCATCTTGATTCCTAATCAAGGCGACTGTCCAATCATGAACTATTCTGGATCTATCATACAAGATCTCCTCATGATCAGTCTCATCTCTGCTCGCTACCAAAAGCGCCAGAGGCGAATGCTCGTGTGAGTAAGCATTCTTCAACCTATTGACAGAATAATATTTTATGCTAGAACAACTACATCAACCAAACAGATATAGTCGAAACGAAAAACACAATCACTCATAAATGGAAGTTAGACATGCCAATACATCAAAGTCTGCGTAAGCCTAAGGGCTTCACATGAGACACAAACGAGTCCTTAGCTATAGTCTTGGTAAGAGGGTCAACTACCATAAGACTAGTAGATACATGTCTTAACACAACTTCCTTTCTCGCTATGATGTCCTTCACAAATTGATACATAACCGGTATATGTTTGGTCCTTCCATGATATTTGGGGTCTTTCACATAACAAATGGCAGCCATGCTGTCACAATAGACAACAACAGGCTCATCAGATGTCTCTACAAGCCCAGTGTGTTGTAAGAACCTCCTCAACCAAACTGCCTCCTGTACTGCTGCAGAGCATGCAACATACTCTGCTTCCATAGTCGACAGGGCTATACAAGTTTGCTTCTTGCTGGACCATGAGATGGCCCCATTAGCTAGCAAGAAAGCATAACCAGAGGTAGACTTCCTTTCATCAATGTCTCCAGCCCAATCGGCGTCACTATAGCCAATAAGGCGGAGATCTGATGCTTGGTAACACAGCATGTAGTTACTCGTTCCTCTGAGGAATCTCATGATTCTCTTGACCGCCTTCCAGTGCTCCATGCTTGGGTTGGACTGGTATCGACTCACCATGCCCACAGCATAACAAACGTCTGGCCTAGTACACATCATAGCGTACATAAGGCTTCCCACAGCATTGGAGTATGGAACCTTGCTCATTTTTGCCTTCTCTTCAGGAGTCTCAGGATGCTTATCAAGGCTTAAGTGTAAACCCTTCTCAACAGGAGTGTCGATTGGTTTGCATTTGTCCATGTGGTATTTCTTCAAGACGTTGTTAATGTAAGTCTCTTGAGACAATCCCAGAAGTCTCTTGGACCTATCTCTAACTATCTTGACACCAAGGACGTAGCTAGCTTCACCCATGTCCTTCATATCAAATGTGGAGGACAACCACTCTTTAGTGGATTTCAGCAACTCTTTGCTATTGCCAGCCATGAGTATGTCATCAACATACAAGGTCAGAATGACAAATTTACCATTAGATCTCTTAACATACACACAATGATCTTCCTCAAGCATAGAGAACACATTCTCTGATATAGCTTGATGGAAGCGAATGTTCCACTGTCTAGACGCTTGTTTTAAGCCATACAAGGACTTGTTGAGCTTGCACACTTTGCGCTCTTGTCCTTTGACTTCAAAACCTTGAGGTTGATCCATATAGATCTCCTCCTCAAGTTCTTCATTGAGAAAAGCAGTCTTTACATCCATTTGGTAAAGCTCTAAGTCAATCTGAGCTACAATAGCTAGTAGAAGGCGGATGGAGGCAAACCTAACCACGGGTGAAAAGGTTTCCTCAAAATCCACGCCTTCTCTTTGGGTGTAGCCTTTAGCTACCAGTCTAGCCTTGAATCTATCAATAGATCCATCCGCCTTCCTCTTAATCTTGAGGATCCAGTTGGCCCCAATGGCCTTTCGGTTCGGCAGTAAGTCGACCATGTCCCAGACTCGATTAACTTTCATCGACTCCAACTCTCCCTTTATAGCTTCTAACCACTCTTTAGCGTTTGGACCTTCCAAAGCCTCTTTCAAGGTCTCTGGTTCTTTCTCATCGATTACTGTCATCCCGGATGATTCATAATCAATTTCTTCTTGAGCTATCATGAGGGCCTCTTCCTCTAAGCGAAATCGCCTACAAGGAATGAGCCTGTGTTTACTTCGACGCAGATGGGTATCTGATGGCTCATCCTCCGTGATAGCTATCGGATCCTCAGCATTGCTGCTCCCACTAGGATCGACTGGTGGACCCTCATGTTCAACTTCCAGATCCTGATCCCGTGGAGTGGCAATGTCCTCATCTTGTTGTTCAAAGAAGTCCACTGACTCTTTGATATCTCCAACAAGGGTTGGAAAATCATTTTCCAAGAATGTGGCATCCCTAGACTCCAGTTCCGTCCTTCTTTCATTCTCGTCTACCCCGATAAAAACATAACCGTTGGAGAAATCACTGTATTTTACAAAGATACACTTTTTCCCTCTAGGTCCTAGTTTTCCATATCGGTGACTAGTAGAATGAATGTATGCCGCGCATCCCCAAGGACGCACCAGGCTAAAATCAGGCTTCCGTCCTGTCCATAACTCATATGGAGTTGAGGGAACCGATTTTGTTGGAACTCTATTGAGGATATAGGCAGCAGTCATTAGAGCATCTCCCCAAAATGAAATTGGTAAGCTCGCATGCGCCATCATGGATCTAACCCTGTCTAGCAACGTTCTATTCCTTCTCTCGGCAACACCATTTTGCTGAGGAGTATAAGGCATAGTGAGTTGTCTAGATATCCCATTTTCATCACATAACTACTTGAACATTATGGAGAGATACTCACCACCTCTATCCGTTCTAAGAGTTTTTATCTTATTATCCAACTGATTCTCAACTAAGCTCATGAATTTTTTAAAACATTCTAGAGCTTCTGATTTGTGAGAAATAAGATAAATATGACCATATCTCGTAAAGTCATCAATGAATGTGATGAAGAAACTTTGTCCATGTCTAGTACGCACATTCAAAGGTCCACAAATATCTGAGTGAATTAGTTCTAAAGGAGAAGTAGCCCTAATGGCTTTTCCGAACGGTTTTCTAGTTGCCTTTCCAGCTAGACAAGGTTCACAAGTCGGCAATTCAAATTTGGAGCATTCTCCTAATACCCCCTCCTTTGCCAACATGTTCATCCGGTCAACACCAATGTGACCTAGTCTAGCATGCCACATAACTAAGTCATTATTCATGGAACTTTGGCTCATAAAGGCACTAGCGTTATGATTGAAATCATAAATTGCGTCCAACACAATAAAACCGTCAGAAAGAAAAGCATGTCCATAATAAATGTTAGAAAGGTATAAACCCATATCATTGTTCTCAAAAACAACTTTAAAACCATGTCTCATCAAGACAACAACAGAAATTATATTTCGCCGTATAGCTGGTGCATACAACACGTCGTGAAGTAAAAGGATCCGGCCACTTCGCAAAGCCACTTTGCATGTGCCAACTCCAAGAACTTCAATGCTAGTGTTGTTTGCCATGTTTATTCGCCTCCCACTTGGAATACGGCGATATTCCACGAAGGCAGAGCGATCCTTTGTTACGTGGTCCGTGGCACCTGAATCCACAATCCACACAAGAGAATGATCAGTGAGCATCACAGAACTAGTCACGTTACAATTCGAGGGATTACACACAGTAATTACCTTTTGCTCAGTGCACTCACGAGCAAAATGTCCAGCATTTCGGCAGTTAAAACAAGTCACATTAGACTTATCTTTCCCACCTCTGGATCTTCGAGGTCGTTTCTTTCCAGCTTTGTTTTCTGTTTTGTTTGCATTTGCACCCTTCTTGCCTTTAAAACCCTGAGCTCTATCTCTTTTGCGCTTAAAACCTACACTCCTCCGAGGAGCGCCAGCCTCAGCAGCAAATACTTTAGTTAGAGGGGCTTCCGCAAGCATGCAGTCCTCCTCCTGCTCTAGGTGTTTTGCGGCCTGGTCAAATGTCCTGATGTCATCAGCATGAGTCAGATGGACCTTCATATGCTCCCAATTCTTTGAAGGCAACGATCTGATGAGAGCAGATACTTGCTCCTCATCGGTCTTAGCACGACCGGCAGCGCTTAGCTCGCTTATCATGTTTGACATTGTGGTAATATGCTGCCTCATCGTGTGACCTTGGCGCATTTTATACCCATCAAACATGAGCCCAAGCTGGCGGGCCCTTGTGACGGAGGTCACTCCGTACTGAAACTTCACAGCTTCCCACAAGGCCTTTGCAGTTCGAAACTTTTCGAACCGCAGTAACAGATCGTCCCTCATTGAACTTAGAATTGTGATTCGAGCAATTCGGTCTTTCTTTTTCCATGCATTATAAACATCCAAGTTTCTGCGATGTTGCGCAGTATTCCCCTCCTCGGGGGGATACATAGATTGGTTTTTGTTTTCTAACATGTCCTGATCCTCTAAGAGATACTCAATTTTACAATGCCACAGATCGTAATTTCTTTCATTGAGTTTATCTCCTTGAGTCAGATCAGCGACAATGCTTTTGGAAGCAGCCATAAAGAATCTAGGACAATCAAAATACATAGCGATAAATGAGTTCTAGCATAAAATATAACGAGCTACAATAATCATAAAGAATAAACTGACTTAATAGCTATAGCATTCAAACCAAAAGAAAACATAAAGCATTCAATCAAATCCTCATGCAATAGTTAATAAAGCCATTTACTAATCTAGATATTGAGCTCCATCATGATTTAATGACCCCAAAAAAACGTTTTAAATCATTGTAAATCAGCAAATAAAAAAAATATTTGTCGCCGGTTGCAAGGTGGTTTACACAAAACACTTCAACCTTGCAACTCCCACTAGGCATGTGAGTTCCCAAAAAAGGTTTTCAAAAAAAATCCAATCAACATCACACAGATATGATTACTACATTACTTCCATATCGAGCTAATGATCCCCATTAGGGATTTAGCCTCGTCGACGGGAACATGCATGAGTCTTATAGCAATAATATCGCAATAACAAAAATAAAGGAGCCCCTCGTCTCCTTAGGGCAATAAACAGTCCACAGTCCATAATTATTACAGTCCATAATTATTACAGTCCATTGCGATGATGCAAATGGAAATAAATGAATGAAATTACGCTCATCTCTCAATAAGGCAGTAAATAAAATCAGCAATCATTCATTCCACATAGCCACAATCTTTCCATACGTTAGCACAATCCGACGTATCAAAAAAAAATACCATAAAGTGTGCACCTCATTCAAACAATAAGGAAGTAATGCATAAGGAAACAATGCCTGAATGGGGCACGAAAATAGGCAAAAAA
The DNA here is from genome assembly GCA_963682175.1 of Triglochin maritima. Taxonomy (NCBI): domain Eukaryota; kingdom Viridiplantae; phylum Streptophyta; class Magnoliopsida; order Alismatales; family Juncaginaceae; genus Triglochin; species Triglochin maritima. Next base: position 26,889,267 of record OY821771.1, on the reverse strand, counting down.
CATGTTAGGTAATGACAACCAATCTCCACAATAATCATTCTCAAAACAGAATTTTTTTCTTTCCCTAATCAATATAATCATGATAGAACAAAAATTATCCTACTTTGATTAGGAAAGAAAAATCCAAAATTATATGGTGGAGAGCAACACATATTTTTGCATCAAAGGAAAGCATCCAAACATATTTTTAAGGCAATAAAATTCCAGCCCATAATATCTTCCAAAAATTTCAGAATTAGCCAATCTTTCCATAATCAATATAAGCATGCAATCAACAATAATTATGCTACTTGTAATGGAAAGAAAAATTCGAAATTCTTTGGTGGATGACATCACATATATGCACATTTGATGAAAAGGAAATATTTCAAATGAAATGCATGCAATCATTCCAAAAGAAATCCGAAAATCCTTAATGAGATTAACATATATGTGCATTTAATCATAAAGGAAATATTTCAAATGAAATGAATGCTCTCATTCCAAAAATCCGAAATATACAATATGGTAACTCAATATTCATGTATGTGCATGATTTTGCAATCAACATCTAATCCTAGATGCATGCACATGTGATTAAAAAAATACATATACATGAATAAGGCAACAAACATCTAACCTTAGATGTATGTACAAGAGTTTTTAAAAAAAATGCACAATCAAATCATACCATCCGAAATATATGATCACATTATATGATACATGCAATAATTAACTCTTGTAAAATTATCATCATATTTCAAACAACATATATGCGCAAATAATCAAGAATAAACTAACTCTAGCCGCAAGCTTTGGTTGAAAGAAATATGCGCAACAAACATAGATTAACATGTAACCCCAGGTACATGGATAAAGTGAAATCTAAGCTATGCTCAAGAATGAAATAATGATGAAACTTGTAATACAATTCGCATGTAATGAAATGAATCAAGAAAAAACACATGCGCAAGGGTGAGAAAAATGTCATCAAACCCTACGCGCATGATGAAGAAAAAAAAACTACACATGTATGCGATTTCTCTCAACAACTACCGAAATTATTTCAACATATATGAAATAAGAAAGTGCTCAAAAAAAATCGGAGGTGACCAAGATGGCTCTGGTACCAATGTTAGCAATCTACGATTGAATCTACAGGTTCAGAATTACCTTTGGTGGAGAGAACCTGTGGCAGCGGAATGGATCGACGATCACCTCACGGAATCGTCTGGAGCACCGGTCGGTCTTCTACTCTCTTGGAGAAGAAGCACGAGTCCACAACCCAAGAGTCTACGGATTGGCTTGGTGGATGTGGAGGGACGAATGGGAGAGAGAGGGAGAGGGCGGCTAGGGTTAGGGTGGAGGCTAGGGTTTGCACATTAGAATTAGTTCATCCAATGGGAGACTCCCCTCCTTATATAGATGGCCCCACCCTAAAACCTAATGTGCGGCCAATGAGAGTGTGTCACGTGTCAGTACTTTGGGCAAACATCATCTTAATCCTTAGAATAATCCAATATTTACAAATTAAGACTCCATCACAAGAAAAAAAATGGTTCAAGTGTGGGAGTCGGCATGTAAGTTTGGAATCTAAAACTAAAGTTTCTTTTTTATAGTGTTTAAGGGTAATTTATGAATAAATTGAGAAAGATAATTTAGAGAAAATTGTCAGTTCTAAATGGGCAATTGGACACTTTTAAAAGAGAGATCCTAAATGCTATACTATACTTACATATCCAAAGGTGAAGGGAGAAAACGCTTTATGTAATCGTTGAATCAACCACGTTTCTATCCAAAAGAAAATCAGCGGAAAAAATATTTGATTTTATCATATCACTAATGGTGTACTAAATGTTAGCCCAATAGAAATGCCCCCCGCTCTTTATGGTAAAAATTATGACCATGTGTCGTAATTCCGATCTTGGTGGACGTGGATCTCGGTGGACGCGCAATTCATAAATTGCTTCCATGTTTTCGAGTTTCACCCAGAAAAAGAAAGAAAAAAGAGTATTATTTTTCTTGAAAAAATACATTCTAGATGGTAGACTAGACACTAGTCAGAAATAAGTTAATAGTACATAATGCACATCTAAGACCAAACATATCATGCCCTAGACAAATGCCATGAAAACAATAGCATGTATTATGTATAGATCAGTTAAATATTACATCTGCCTTGCTATGGCCTAATGGTGATAATTTTTAGCACCATTCAAAGACCAAGAACAACTAAACGAAGAGTGAAACCTCAATCATATTCAAGTTCATCGGGAGTTATCGGTTTCTTAAGAGGTATAATGGATTTCTTTTCAACATCTCTCGATAGTGCTTTTCTCATATCTACAACAAAACAAAGAAAACAATAAACGGTTAGACAAACAGAAACAACAAAATTAAACCAAAATCTGTTTTTTCGAATAGCTAAAGCACCTAATGCATCTTCTTCTCCAGAGTAATAACGCAGCACTCTTCGATATATCACGTAACCAAGCTGAAAGAAGAAAACAAATGACATACTTCAGAAGACTAGAGTTATGGTTAAAAACCATATGAAGACGTTGATATGATATTGCACCAGTATGGAATAGTGAGTGGAATTAGTAATTACAATGTGCCTCACGAGATGGATCTTTAAAAATCAATATGCTTCATGCATTTCAAGTCCATAAATAACCAAAGATATGATGCAAAATTTAACCAACATAATCAAGATTGGAAAACATTAATTACATGACTAATGATAGGAAAACCATCTAAGAGAGAGGGTTTGTTGAAGGGGAGATTATCACCCACCTCTTGTACGTATTTTGTTCTTTTTTTTATATCAGTCACCTCTTATAAGTATCAAAACTCTGTATTCCCATGGAACTCCATAGCAAAACAAACTATTCCAACAATATGGTGTTTTGTTTGTGTACAAGTTCCTTGACGCAATTACCCAAAAGAGACACCTATGGTATCGTATACTTGGGTACTCAACTAAATGAAAGTACAAGATATGTACGTGAAAGCATACACAATTTGCATAAGTAGGTTTGTGTTGTGGTTTCCTTTTGCACATGGTCCATGTATATCTAACTTAGCTTTTTCGGCTTACTAGTGTACTACACATGTTCTGGTATAGAATCGTGCACTAACTGTTGTACACGACATCATACGACATGAATTTTTTTGTAATACAATGCAATTAAAATCTATATACTTAGCATGGCATCTCTTATCGTGTCGACAAAAGTAAAAATGTCTCGTGTTCGTATAAGCATATGCAGCCACAAAAATATTCTGCCGTGTTTGCATCTTCAAGGTATTATTCTTCAAGACCATCCATCTACATAACACAAAATCTGGATGGCATGACATAACATGATCGGTGCTCCAAGTCATAAGGCTCTTTGATAGTGACATGAGTCTCACTTGTGGTCTTATGGGAGACAGCCTTGTTTGATGCTAATATTGTGAACAACCCACCTATCGTGTTCTATGAAGCATAGATACGGGCACAAGAATCAATGCGATACAATACGGGTGTGGGGATTCGGCAATTTCCCAAAAACCAGGATACAAGATACAGCTAAAATATTATACATTAATAATATATTAATATACAAATCAAAAACTGAAAAGGTAAAGATAATAGTCAGAAGCTAAAATGACTTAAACAAACATAGAACTTCAAGTTCATTCCACAATTCGTGAGGTGTTAGGGTTAGAAGAGGGGTTGGGAAATTTCAGAAAAAAATTAAAGAAGAAAAATTGCAATAATCCACAATCCTAATTAATTCCAAAAAAGTCATATCCCGCTGAATACTTCCTGCACCCGCTCTGCACCCGATGTATGGTACTGTAGGATACCCCACATGGAGTATCTGATGCGCACAGAGCCGCACCTGAGCCGCACCCGGACCCAATACGCACCCAGTGAAGGTGCGGCTTGGGTTTAGAAGAATTCGTGCTTCACAGATCGTGTTTGATCTCCTTTGATCGTATGGCAAGCTATTAAACTTGGTTGGTCCGTAACCTCTTTAAATCAAAGTGCTTGGGTGGGAGGTAGTAGTATTGTTTTTGACTTATTGTCACAAGTAGTTGGGACTACCTTCCCAAAATCCCTCACACGCACACCTGGAATTATTCTTTGACTACCTATAGACAATATGTGTGGAGAGGTTGCGCAGGTCAATCAACCAACTTAGGTTGGAGGTGGTAGTATACTAGTGTCGTTTGGTTCTTTTGGACCTTTCGTATCGAGAAATGTGAGACTACTATCTGCAAATTATAGGTCGTCTTAGGCTACCTTTAATGATTAGGTAGCTGATTTTGAGTCCACCGATCACTTCACTTACATTTCTCTACTTCGAACAACTATCGTGGTGGTAAAAGTGGCAAAATAGGTCATGGTTCAGGATCGAAAGTTCCAACATTGTTTCCCTTCCATTTCTTAACAGGTTAAACAATATTTCTTTGACTATATCCTTTACGCACCTTCTTTCAACCTTGCATTTTATCCATTGATTAAATTGTTTAAAACAACTTAAATTTTAAGTTTTACCAATTTCACTTGTTCAAAGATTTAAAAAGCATGCTTTTGATTTTCATGGCAAGCATGATACAAATCCAACTGCTTTTAATGCCAACAACAACCAACATTGTCTTGGTGGCATGGTTTATTGACACTAGGACTTTTGGTGAATGGCACCAAAGCTTTGCCACTCTTGCCTATGTGTTGTCTACTTCATTCCCCAAAACTATAATTTTCCTTATCATTCTATTCTTTCCAACGAATCAAATTCTTGTCTTTTGGGGCAAAATTTTCCAATTTAACTCACCAATATTGTATAAATTATCCCTTGAATCAGAATTGTCATAGACGTATGAACATGTAACAAATAAATAACAATGTTTGTGGCTACATATTATACTCACTAACCAATATGATTAATTTTTTTCTCCTTTTGATGTTGGTTTCTGTACCTTTACTTGGTTTTATTGTACAAATCAAGTATCTCACCATGTATTTGCATTTCCAAATTCACGATGAGCACACCAGTTTGGTCACTATTAAATTCGCTGAATCTTCTTTCAGCAAGTTCGAGCACTCAAAACAAAGTTGACCAACCATGTTTTTTAGAACTTTCCGACAAAAAAATCTATGAAGAATAAAACTAATGTGAGGGTATACTACTAGACAATAAAGCTGGGTCCGTACGTGTGGCTGCTAGCCTGCTACAACATGACATTCCTGGGTTCTATGGCATAGACGTCTCCTTCATCCGTTGTTGCCTACAATAAAGGAAATGACAGCAGTTGCTCCAGTTGCTGACGATGAACCAATTGGGATAGCGTTACACGTATAGGTATAAACTGGCGGAACAAATTGGATTTAATGGGATCGACCAGAATATGAGCTGCAGCTCACTTATTAAATTGTGATGAGTGTCAACTAGGGAAAATCATCAGTCCTAGTTTCCTTGGTGATCCACTATAAGTACTTGCAGCCTGTTGGCCTCTAGGATGTATTAGGTTCTTAAAAAGTTTTTTTTAATCTTTGTATGTCCTTAAGAAAGTCAGGTTACGTAGAATAAGGAAAGTATGAAAGTTTAATGTGGTTTCATTAATTGATGGGGAACTCACTCACCTTTTCATACATCTTTATAGCAGGCATATTTGATGCCCTCACGAAAAGATCCACAAAGTACGCCTTATCCCTGCCAAGTAACACATATAATCTGACTGATTAGAATATGAAACAAGTCCATATCAGGAAATGATGTATAAAGACATTGAAAAATGAAAACATGTCATGACTGCAAGTTTTTGTTAAATTAGTAAAAGGAAATAAGTTGACAGTGTTATCATCGAACTTATGTGAGTAAGCATACGTGTTTATTGAACTTTCTCATGAAACAGGGGGTCAAGCTTAAAAGTTTCTAGAAATTTTAAAAGTAGCACTTCTTTATAATCAGAGACCATTATTATAATATGAGATTAAAAAAATGTGATGGTGCTATTATTTAAAAAGTTGTCCAACTAGTCAGTTGTCAGCTTCAACTCAACTAACATGACTAGTCAGCCTGATTAGCCCAACTAGTTAATTTGAAGCCTTGAACCAACTAGTGTTTGACTGTCTTGGAATCCTTGCGACTATCACCCAGTACCCACTTTAGGAAAGATATCACTAGAAGAAGAAAAAATCACTAGCATAAGATAATAATATTTCAACAAGCATATTGTTTGCACATTTAACAATTTTAGGGGGCATTTTATTAGAAACTGCTACTGAATGAGTTTAAAATATGGTGCTGCTACTTCATTTTTTTTGGATCGGTAACAAGTGGTGCAACTACTATCACCCACTTCAAGGGAATTTCCATGAAATGAAATTACCCTAAAACTAGGCAAAACCAATAGCATGACAATTATGTGATAATGCAAGCATATGTAAAAAAATCTTATCCTTTTTCATCATGGCGAGCCTTAAGGATTTAGAAATCTAAAAGTAGACTTACAATGGAGAAAACTGATTTCTTAAAGGCTCCAGAGAAAGTAAGTAGTGTTAACTGAACTCTTAAAGTGTCCATGTATCATCAATTCAGCATGGATCAACTGAAGGCTTTGTTCAAAGTGAGTAGTTAAGAAACTAATTGATCAAAAGGAGTGGTTGAGGAACTAATTGTTGATATGAACTAGTTGACAAACTAAATGCTCTTCGCTGAGTACATTGTCTCACCAAATTTTCTGATTGAGGAGAATATTCCTATTAAAAGCAAACTGCAAACATTCATTCTAGATTGTGTAGCCCTGACCCCAGCCAATACAGACCACCAAATATAGAGATTACTATTTTAAACTTAAAATATCTCGCGAACTTTGGGCATAATGCGTTCATGTAAATATCCCACAATTTAAATTTTGTAGAAGTAAGCAAGATACAAATCCATTGTAATTGAGATCAGAATATGAACTATGTCTAACCATAATTTCACATTTCAGTTAAGTTTTGATCACATATATTTATAATGTTGCTTATCCTATTGGTCACCCTTCCACAAAAGACAAAACATATAACATTGCTCTAAGTCTGTGAAACCTTCCCGATTCTGGTAGATGTCACATGCTCATGATAATTCCAAGTCTTAAATTGCAAGATTGAAATATTCCCTGAACAAAGAAACTCTTAGGCTACTAGCCTACTCCTTACTATAGTGGTAAAGGTAGGAGGATACTTGATTTCATGATGAGAAATGGAAGGGTGGGCAATACTCAATAGAAGTATATAATATTGGCAGTGTGTGATGATTTTAGCAAGTAATGGGTATAAACACTACCAAGATAGTACTACTTATAAGCAGTTTTGATTGCTGAAAACCCCCAAAACAATGCACAAAAGGAAATTAAAGAATGTAGAAAATTACATCTTATCGCTGACATCTTCCAACATCTGCATTAGTTTCTTAGCTAATTTTTGCCTCCTGTATTCTGAAGCAACAGTTACTGCAGTTACATGTCCATGCCAAGATTCGCCTTGTCCTTCAACTTTTCCCATAACTGAATAATACAATTATAGTTTATTAGTTAAGAGGACTTCTTCGGTGAGAAAAATCTGAAAACATTTTAACACATTGAAGAGATGCTTCAAAACTTTAAATTTTGCTAAATATCAACTTTATTGTGATTATGACTTATAAGCATGACTTACCATTAAACTTTCCCTGTCATGCAAGACACCATTCAAACTTTATTTCTATGGTGTGACAAGAAGTCACCCTAATTGGCTAGTCGAATATAGTAAAACCATAAATTTGAACCAATTTACTAACAGGCTTTGTGCTTTCTACGGGGGAAAAATCCGTGCTCAAAGCAGGGTCAGCATGGATCAGGGATAAGTGATGCCCATTTACTACAGAAGCAGGATAAAATATCTTCTCCCACATTGAAACTTCAAGTTTCAGACTAGTTTTTTCAGGCTACTTATATTTTTGCATGTTAACAGCCTTGTAACAGTTTCTAATTTTAGGATAAAGCAAGACCAACAAGAACTTCCACAGAGTCTAGTACAACTTCTGGTGAGGTATTCACTGAGAGGTAAAGTACATTGAGGAAATTGCAAAAGTCAAACAAATGCTAGGGATAACAATGGAGGCATAATGATTAGAGTCATTAGAGAATAACATGTATAACTAAACATAAGGAGGATATTACTAACAGGTCATTGCTTCTTCCAAATATAAAAGGTTTTGTTTCTAAGCCCATCAACATAGTATGCATCATAATAGCTTCTTAGATCTCCTAAAACACCTTTTGTAATGGAAAAACATTTACATTTCCCACGAGATCCTATTATAGTTTTTCAAAGAAAGAAGATGTTTTCACCTTTTTTTTAGGCTATAATTTTTTTCTTTCTAAACTGTTATTTTGAGTGACTGGTTTGGTGGTAAGCTATCAAGTTTTTGGCAGTGCAGTCTAGTCTAGTTTCAATAAGAGAGTAAAATTCTAGTGACAATTTCTAATTTCTACAAATCTTTTACATTGGAAGCGGGCGAAACTGTGTTTCCTTAAACATGAGCTCATTTTCTTTGTTGGCTACATTGGTATAAAATCCTGAGGTAAAATTCCAGAGTAATTGGATTACAAGGAAGGTCCTAATTTAGAAGCGAACACGCCTCCTATCAGGGTTTTTCCTCTCCTAAAAATCGGATTTCAAGGGATGTTCCTAATAAAACTCGCGTCCAAAGGAATCCAATAACAAACAATGATGGAAATAATGTCGTGTTTGGTTTGTCGTAATTGGATTACAAGGAACATAATTTAATAAAGAGGGCTTGCTTACTGTAACCCATGATTCTGCCTCCGGGGGCCTCGGCGATGTGGAAGTAGTCGGGCCAGCGAGCCAAGTATGTCATGTAGAACGACATGTTGAACTGGAAATGAGAAGAGAGAAAAAGATGAGAAGGGAATCGTTGGGGAACGGATGTGAAGGAGAAGAGAAAGATGGGTTACGGTCTCGGTTAGATGGTCGAGATTGACGGGAGTGAAGCGGAGGAGATCTTCGCAGCAGAAGCGCCGGATTGTTGTCATCTTCTCCAACTCGATTCCCAACCCTACTTTCGCTTTGCTTGCTTTTGCTTCTGGCTTTTCTGTTCCGGATAGGGGAGGATCACAGTCCGGTCAGGTCCGGGTTGTTGGACCGGACCGGCTTCGGAGTCAGTCTGGTTCCTGTCCAAAGCGGATCTGGCTGCTTCGGTCTTTGGCCTCGGTTCCTGGCGACTAGGGGTGTAAACGGGGAGGGTAATACCCGTATACCCGGTCACCCGCCCCGGTCGGGTACGAGTATGGGCACAAAAATTCATACCCGTTTAAAAATTCAAACCCGTATACCCGTACCCGTTTACCCGGTTAATAAACGGGTCGGGTACGGGTATACTCATTACCCGTACCCGTTTATCCGTATACCCGTTAAGATATATTATAAATTTTTAAATAATATATTTTTATATATTTTATATGTTATATATTATATATTTTTATATATAATATATACTTTATATACTACATATTATATTTTTATATATTATATATTATACCCGCTATACCCGTTTACCCGCCCCGTATCCGCTAACTTAACGGGTACGGGTCGGGTACGGGTATACATGTTTTTTGCCGGGTATATACTCGTACCCGTACCTGCTAATTTAGCCGGGTACGGGTAAGGACATACCCGACCCGTTTACACCCCTACTGGCGACAGACTGGTCTATTCTCAGATTTTGTGTGTATTAATAATATTGTCATACAAGTGTGGTTGTTAAACCTGGGCAACGTGTTGGCCCGACCTGATACTGACACGGCACGAGACCCAGGTCCAGTGGCTGTCTGTAGTTAAAGAATAAATTATTTCTAACTCCTAATTACTAACATATTCTTAATTCTTAACTACCTGATGAACGTCTACTTTTAAGGAAAAGAGTAAATTATAGATAACATGACACTTTACACATGTTTGTTCGTTTTATATTTAGACCGCAAGTGCACAGTCGTCGGTGAAGACGGGGCAAGTATGGGTCGTCCGCAGGGAGGTGAGCAGCCTCTGGCTTGACCGAAATCAAGTGGCGAAAAAGGGGAGAAGATTTGTGGAATTGCTAATCTAAGTTATGCTAAACTAATAACAAGAAATTTAGAGGAAAAACAACTACTGAAGCAAACTAAATCGAAAGAACCTAAGTGGAAGTGCAAATCAGGAAGAGGGACCCCTGAGGGGTGGAGTGAGTGTACACAAGCAAAGAGATGGTGAAGAATGAAATCATTAAGCATAAATGTAGGTTGTATTTTCATGTATAGGAAGTGTCTAATGTTTATGGCAAAACCTATCAATCTCATTACTAACCTAGTTGATTAGCATTCACATACACAAGTTGGTTACTTCAGAACCTAAATAAGCATGAGAGATGTCTAATATTTGTGGCAAAACTCATCAAGTTATAAGTTCTATCTTAAACAAGCAAACATACATTTATGTTTATCAACACATTTCACACAAAGTATTCATTTACATTCTCTTTTGCATGTATAAAACATCAACTTCACCCCCAAAGGGTATGAAACTACTCACTACCCATTACACTGATTATTATTCTAAGAAAGGAGAACATATTAACTAAGTCTACTAAGATTATTGAAATGAAATTAAACTAAGCATGCAATCAACATTAAAGAAACAACATAACAAAGAACTTTTATTTATTTCAGACTCACAATACAAGTAGCATATTCTTACTTCAGTATTTGCTCCAATGCTCAACTTCAAGTAGGAAGAATAGCCACCAAGTATGTAGTTATTACAATGGAAGGTGAAGAGTTCTATTTATAATAATAGAAAAATGTAATCGGGGACAATCCCCCGATATGAGACTAATACAACACCAGAAATAGATCTAATTCTCCCTAATACATGATCTGCCCGAAGCGTGTCGGATCCGGAGCCAACCCGACCGCCAATCAGTTGTCCCAGACCGCCAATTGGCGGTCTACAGAAGCCAGATCTACTATGGATTTGGTTGGGCCTTGCTGGGTTGTTTTCTTCATGTTTGATGCACCAAAGGAAGCTGTTGGAGTTTAGGCCCGACCCGAATTGCCAAAATACTCCCCATGATGGTGTGGAGTATCTTCATTTGCTCATTGGGCCTTTGATCTTACATTCAGGTCCTTCTCCCTTGCATCTTAGTCTTCAAGTCTCACAACTCAGTCATTTTTCCTGCTTTTAGGTCCTTTTATGTCTCTTCTCGTCAAACCTGTTTATTCCTGCAACTAAAACATCAAACTCGTTACGTAGCATTGTTTAGGTTCAAGATAATGGATATAAGACACAAATGAATGCATGAAATGATGTCAATCAAGCCCCCCCCCTTCAATTTGCTAACATTTTATCCCCCGTCTACATCGGTAATGTGTTATTTTTCAAAATATACACCATTATTTTTTTGATTTTTCTGAAATGTTTTCATAGAACATCATTCACATTATCTTTGTGCCAAATGCAGATTTAGAGATGCATCAAATTTATATCTTGTTTTATGAAATGTATATAACATCGGGTACTAAAGTTGAACCAAATTTGACAAAAAATTAAATCCAAACATGACATAGAGTTAAGTTTATATGCCATTTTTAAAAGAATGCAAAACAATTTAAAAATAACGATAAATTTCTTGAAAATAACACATTATTAATGGAGAAAGGGAGCAAGATGTTAGAAAATCAAAAGTTTAGGAGAGTTAAGTTCCACGTTTTAAAGTTTACGAAGGTTAAGTGGATTGAGTCCATAAAGGAGGTCGTTACAAGTAATTGACCCTGGGTCTTGGTTCTGTGGGGGTTTTCCGGAAGGGGTGGAAGGCAGTATACTAATGTGCACATGACTATGTTAGGTGAGGTGAGGGTGAGAGATTTTGGAAGAAAGAAAGAGAATAATACTTAATGCTATTAAAATACATCAATTCATCGTACATGTATATAAAAACTATTGTTACATTAAAAGTGGTTCTAGGGTTGGTTTGGTTCAACTGAACCCCTGAAACAGATACCGACTGAAGTTAGGTCAATTCTAGATTTCTTTGAATCTAATATGACACAAGTTCAAGAAAACCCAACCCAATCTGATAGGTTTGGATCAGTTCAGGTCTATTTGAGTTCCAAATTACCGTTGCATATCTAATACGTAACCACCCATTGGTATTGGGCACAAAATTTAAATTCGCTTAAGAGAAAATAACCATTTCGAATGACAAACCTATTATAAGCAATGACAACATTGGTATAGGTGTGCCTAAGACAGTGTATACCTTTGTAGCGGAGTTTAGGGGATCATCAAAACCACTTCTTTGACCAACAAGACGTTCGGTAATATGTGCAATCGTAATATGTTTCCAATAATATTGGTTTCAAAACAATTTGTAAGCTAATATGAAAATCCTAACAATATTAATATATTAACTAAGCATAGAAATTTACAAAAGTATTAAAGTGTTTTAGTGGTCATTCTGTTGGCTTTTAGGTCTTAGTCATGTTGATTTTGATTATTTAACCAACATTATCTTAATCACAATCAAATATGATCAAACACATTACATACATTTCATATATACGTGTATTATGCATACTTCTATCTTAATAGGTGATCAAGACAAGGAGACATGGATTCAAGTCAAGGCATGAAATAAAGCCTTTGAAGATGTAATTTTATCTTTAATTGAGTGCAGGAACTTCTGTAAACTTGCGCATATTTGTTGGGATATTCATTCACACTCACTTTAGGTTCCATCCAGAATTCACACACCAAATCTCACATTATTTGGACTTCACTAGATACCCCAAATCATATCTGGAAAACCACCCAAACTCCACTCAACCAGCCTGTGCAAATCGATTGACCAAATCTTAGCTTCAATCGAATTGTTTGTTAACAACAACTTCTTGGTTGAAAGGTCAGCCGTTTTGACACTTTCGTTTGACTGTTCCGTGGTTTTCAAAATTCATTTTTGAGCCATTTTCTTGTCGTTATTCCCCAACGACTATATTGAAGAACACACTTTTACCTGATTAGTAGCATATCATACAATGCATGCATTCTATATATCCTTTATTTTACCCCATATTTGTGCGGGTTGTTACATGCATTTCAGAGTATAGGGAATAAACAAGAGAAAGGAAGCAAAAAGGGCCTAAATGCATGAAGAAATGACTGATTTGAAAGCCTTCTAGACCTGTTTCTAATGCCTATGGACCGGATTGCAAGTTAGGAAGGACCTAAGTGAAAACTCAGAGTGACCTGATTGTAAATAAAATATGTTGGTTGCAAAAGTCTATAATCTTATAAACGTGAGGAGTAATTCTATAATTATGATCAAACACACTCGAACCAATGGATCAGGGTGCACCCCACGTGCTCAATTGATGGGCCTAAGCTACTGTTGGAATTAAGGAGAAATCCGACCAAAAAGAACCTCCAGTAACGGTTCAAAACCCGCATGTGACTTTCACGTCAGTTGAAAAGCACTATTCACACTCACTGTAACATCCCGAAACAACGGAAATTTTTAAATTTTTCATCAAGACGATAGAAATCAATAATCAAGGACGGGACTGTTACTTCTCATAAAACATATAAGCGGTGCACCATATTACATCAGAGTTTGTCAAAACGATACATGATTACAACAGAATAAAAGTAATCATGTCGACCTCAATGGTCCGAAAAGAAAGGATCCGACCCCAAGATGTGCGCCTGCTGATCACCACCCAACTAGACCTACTACGGTCCTGAAAAAGATGCAACAATAATGCCTGAGTTTCCATAAGGAAACCCCGTATGTCAAGCTCACTTATATGCATGCAGTAGTACAAATGAACCTATCATACTAGTAGCATGTCATGTCATCAACAGTAAGGAAAACATGTCATGGAATCACCGGATCCCTCAGGGCTGCTACTCTACAATGAGTCCAATCAATCCATCAAATTAGTCACGATCCATACATGGAGGTGACGCGTCCCGAACACCCACACTCTTCCACACGGTGGTCCCTGGGCAGACACGCGTAACTTTCCCACCGTCACCTCCCGGCTCACGCACAAGGCGAGGACACGGGTTTCCGTGGACAGAGTTGGCATCCTAAATGAGACCAGAAATTCAGTCTTGTGCAAAACGATCGACCGAAAGAGGCAACCTGGTCGACCGTTTCCTCAAGGGAATCGGTCGACCGAAAGTCTGTAACAGTCGAACTCTTTGCGCAAAACTTAAGTCCCAACGGTCGACCGTTGATCTAAAACCGGTCGAACGATACGAGATCAAAATCCGGAGTCTGGTCAACATCAATTCAAAACTATCGGTCGACCGACTTAGGGGTCTCGGTCGACTGAAAACTACCAGGGCATCCTAGCAATTCTAAGTCATATAACGGTCGACCACAAACGAGCATAAAAATCCATTACACTTCAGTTTCGGTCGACCGACCACAAGGAACCGGTCGACCGAAAATAACCAGGCAATCAAAATACACTACATTCGGTCGACCGCCCGAAGGGACCCGGTCGACCGTTGGTCGTCTTCAACCTTGCGCCAGCCAAGGTTTTAGGCAAACTCGCCGCCGGGGTGGTCTCCGACCTCCCCCGACCGACCAACACGACCCTCACACGAGGGTTGACAATCAAAACACACTATGAAGCCGGCATACCTCGAAGAAGCGACGAAATCCGCCAGAGCCTCGCTCGTGCACGCCGTCTCCGAAACCTCCTCGCACGGTCGCCTCCTCGCAACGATCTCCACACACCTCACGAGCTTCTGCCTCCTCTGTCGTCGGAAAGGAAAGAGTGAGAGAGAGAGAGAGAGAAATGGGTTTGGGTGCAAGAATGAAGGAGGAAGGGAATGAGAGAGGAAACGTTTTTTTCTCTCCTAAAACCCCACCTAAAAACCCATCATCACAGCAACCCCAACCCATCACCCTACACCCTCAAGCCACGCCTACTGTTCCCGCTCCATCCCCACGCACTCCACTGTTCACGTCACTTCTTCCGCATGCAAACTCCACCCTAATCACCATTAACCCTAAGCAAGGGTTTAGGGACATAACACTCACAGTTTTGCACATGAATGCGTTATTTAATTTCCAGTGTTGTGCATAAATAAATATTGTATTTCTAATGAATTAATTTTGAAAAATGATTTCTTGTTACCCAATGAGTTTTATACTAAATATTCATTAGTTTATTAGTGTCGTCTTGACTTGTATATTTGTTTCACCTCAAACAGGATCTGCAACACTCCCTGGGTTTCATGTGTGTGTGGGTAGTGGAGGAGAAAGGGTGCTTCCAGAGTGGTACACAGAGAAAGGTGATACGTTCATTTCTATCATGAGCCAGCGCTCATGCTCTTTTCAAACTTGATTTATCTTTGCCAACCATTAATTGTTTCAATTTGTTTTTATTGTTCAACTTTTTTTGAAAGCAAACAAAATTATGATGGAAAATAAAACAACAGTAAGAAAATGGAACAACTATTTGATCCCCATCCCGACAAGCTAACGTTGCAGAGCCACTAATATTTTAGTCAATGATTTAAACAAAATTATGAGCCGTCCTCATTATTGTTGTCTTGTTTATGTAAAATATAGCAACGCTTAACGATTCATCATTTGGCTTAATTCTGTAAAAAATGACAGTGTTGTTTTTAGAAATTTATTGGATTGTTATCCAACTACTAATTGCATGTGGACGATCATTATTTGATCTTACATTACACTGAAAGAGTAACTATAGGCATTATAAACAACACCTCAACTTAAGTTTGTAACTTGAACTTTTTTACAGGCATTGAATTTATCCTCAACACTGAAATCGTTAAGGCTAACATTGCTTCAAAGGCTCTCATCAGCTCAACTGGGGATATTTTCAAGTATGACATTTTGGTCATAGCAACGGTCACACCCTTAAAGTCTTCCGCAAGGGGGTGTTGATGCATGCAGACTGTTTGGGGAACATCGGGTGGCCATATGAGCATAGATGCTATATGGGGGAGAGGTTTCAACTCGAAGGTGAACGCCTACGGGACTGCATTTATATGCAGCTTGGAGTGTAGGGCTGGTTGGGAGCTGAAGCTGCTTCCCTGACGAGCCCAAGGCAGGGTGGAACCAGTCGATGTTGTCTCGCGCGCAGAATAGCTAACTGTGTGTGCATGTATATGCACGCGCGCACAGTGCTGTGCGGGCGTGTGCGATTTTCACCGCACAACTCCGTAATAATTGGTATCAGAGCCAAACCTATACATCCTGAGATGTCCCGTGAAAGACTTGCAAGAGGCGAGTAGCAGGGGAGCTTGTACATCTAAGGTGTATTAGACGGTTTGGAAAACTCCCAAGCTCTAGTCCAGAAGCTGCGTAACTGGCCATGCGTTTGTGGGCGAACGTAAGTAGCCAGGAAATCTCAGAGAGGAATGAGGGGGCATATATTCCCACTCGCAGAATACCTGGATGGTGATAAGTAAGTAGTGCACGAGGACGTGCACGATTTTAAAGGGAGGAGAGTTTGTCACACCCTTAATGTCTTCCGCCAGGGGGTGTTGATGCGTGCAAACTGTTTGGGGAACATCGGGTGGCCATATGTGTAGGATCGTGTGGGTTATGGGTCCACAATTAAGGCTAATTAACAAATATAATCCTAAACAAACTCTACTTGCAAGTCAAAAGATGATGCAGCGGAATTTAAAATAAATACAAGCAAGTAGGGAATAAATAAGCTAACCACAATCACACGGGGATTTTATAGAGGTTCGGCACTCCACCCGGGTCCTAGTCCTCTCTTGTAAGCTCCGCGTACATCTTCACTAACCAGTCCCCGTTCCGGGCCGCGAGAGAACGCCTTTTACAAAAAAAACTCCGTGAACAACCTCGCGAGCTTGACTTTCTTCTCTCACAATCCGAGAGGAATGCTTCGGGCTTTCACTGAAACCTTTACTTCACTTTGACAGCAACCAACTTGAGTGGAACACACTCTCTAAACTTGAGCACACTTGAATGGGATTGGATTTGTGATTAAAGTGTGGAAGGTTTGAGGATTTGAGTGTGTTGAGTTTCTCTCTAATGTATTGGACAAGTATGAGGGGAGAGTTGTGTTAAAATGTGTTTTACAACTCCTTATATAGGCATTAGAGAGAATAGAGCCGTTGGGATTGATTGGGTATGAGTTGATTTGTGATTACACAAAATAGAACCTGCAGGACCCAATTCTGGATGAATTCAGTCGACCGGATCGGGATGAACGGTCGACCGTTTGGCAGTTTTGAACTAAGTTCGGTTGATCGCCCAACGCTACGACTTAGGTACACTTAAGTCATCGGTCGAACACAAGAAAAGGGTTCGGTCGACCGATTTCGTCTACGCACTTTGGGGTTGACAAACAATTTGATATTAGGTCAACCGAAACAAGTCTAGCGGTCGACCGTTTTTCAACAGGAGATTCGGGTTTGTCAAGAGATGGACAAATGGTCGACCGATCATGGTCCTCGGTCGACCGATATATGAAATGTATTTGGAGTATACTCGGTTTAATACGAATACGACCGTTGGGTATATACGACAAAAATAACGGTCGGAAAATTAAGTTCAAACGGTTGACCGAAAGAGATGGTGCGGTCGACCGAAACCAGACAGGGAAACACAAACAGAATACTTGATCATCCGGTCGCCCGAACGGCTTGTTGCGGTCGACCGAATGTGGGCAGACAGTTAGGGTTCAGGTTTAGTGTTTTCCGATCTAAGTTTTGGTGATCTATTGAAGTCCAAATTATGTGAAATTTCTTGTGTGACTTCTATGAGGAGCCTAGTGCGTGTTTAAGTTGATTTTAGCTCAACTATGCTCAAAATACACAAGTTCCTAAAGACTCAAAGAAATACAAAATACATGTCTTCAAATGAGCTTGATTACATGTCTTGACTTGTTTTCCTTTCTTCCTTGAGTCTTGATCACCTGTAGAGGTTAGCACAAAGCAATATATATGCAATGCAATATATGTGCTACTCTACATGATCATAATTAAGATTAGGTTAATAAAATCATCAAAACATAGATTAAGGCCAAAAAGCCAACAATATGAGCATAGATGTTATATGGGGGAGAGGCTTCAACTCAAAGGTGAGCGCCTACGGGACTGCACTTATATGCAGTTGGGAGCGTAGGGCTGGTTAGGAGCTGAAGTCGCTTCCCTGGTGAGCCCAAGGCAGGGCAAAACCAGTCGATGTTGTCTCGCGCACAGAATAGCTAATTGTGTGTGCATGTATATGCATGCGCGCACAGTGTTGTGCGGGCGTGTGCGACTATCACCGCACACCTCCGTAATAGCAACCACCATTCTTAACTTATCTTAAGTTATGTGGTTTGTACTGACTGTTTACTTGTTTTCTTCAGACTGATGGGTCCTTTAAAACAAGTGTACCCGATGTGTATGTCGTAGGCGATGTAGCTACATTCCTTTTGAAGCTGTACAATGAAATGAGGAGGGTAGAGCATGTTGATCACGCTAGGAAATCAGCTGAGCAAGTTGTAAAGGTAACATCTTATTTGAATGCTTTGCCTAATTGTCTTACTGGTTGAACTAGGGCTGAGCATCGGTCCGGTCCGGTCCGGACCGGAAAAAAAATTTAGGTCCGGTCCAAAAACCCGATTTTTTACCTTAAATTTAAAAAAAAAAATTGGACCGGTCCGGACCGGACCGGACCGGACCGGAAAATTTAAAATTTGCCGGACCGAAACCCGGACCGGACTGGATTTTTTCAAAAATTTCCGGACCGAACCCGAACCGACCGGTCCGGTCCAGTCCGGTTGACCGGTTTGACCCGGTCAATGCACAACCCTAGGTTGAACCTAATGGATATGTTTGCGCCACACAAGCCGAACACATGAATCTGGTAGTGTCTTACTATCTATATCTTAATCAACAACATGTGCAGTTAGCATTATGGATATGCTTCGAGTTCTGAATATTCTATGGATTCTTTGCAGAGGAAAAAACGATTTTTTTTTGTTTCAACATGACGTTCACGGAGGACATATCACGCCGGTTTTATGAAGAACCGACGTATTATGGCTAACTTTTTACGTTGGTTTTAGATAACTAATGTAAAAAGTCCTGCATATCATGTCGGTATTTGGGAAACCGACGTGATATACCATCATATCACGTCGGTTTTTGAATTGACGTGATATCTTATTCCGTATTACGTCTCCCAATTACAACGTCGGTATATTTGAACAGTAAATCTGACGTGATATGGTCAAAAACCCCAACGTGAAAACCCTTTTTTCCAGCAGTGCTTGCACGCATTCGTCTTCTCTTTACATTTTTGTTGGCGTGAGGTACGTTCATCTTTCCCTTCTACATGCATGGTTAAAACATGCATTAGTAAGTAAGGTGCATCGGGACAAGTGTGAGGTGAGTTTTTCTTTGGAAAGTTGATTGCTCAAACACAAGAGGGGTTGTCCTATACAAGATAAGGTGAGAGATACCATGACCCCTTCCTTTACCTTAAAAATTACACTAATCAGAAGCCCTAATTAAAAGTAAGTAGACATTGACCCTAAGGACTTCAGGCACACTTAGGAGACAAATTTGTTCTCAACGTCACGACCTGAACATTGTTGTTTGCTTAGTTGCTTTGAGACTTTTGAGTCCTCCGGGTTGTGACTTCCCCATTCAACTTTGGGACCTACGACCGAGGGAGGTGAGGTGTTCAAGAGTGTGAGGGAGTCACGGTTAGGTGTCGTCAAACCTATGGACCTATAGTCAACCTTAGGTTTGTTTGAGTCATACTTGTTAGTTTAGGCTTCTACCCAACACCACTAATAGAGCTAGTTGTTCAGGCTTCTTCTCTTCATACCTGAGTCATCTTCTCCTCTACTTCTATCGTTTAGTCCCTTTTACACATTTTTTCTTAGTGTTTTAGGGTTGAGTCGAGCACTTTTATGAGAGCTTGATCTCATGGTGGTGAGAGTAGTCGATCTGAGATTGTCGAGATGGATGGCTACATGGGTGACCATTCATTTCATTGTTGGAAACAAGACTATTCTCCATGTTATACCCAACCCATATATCCTGGGGTGCCTCAGACAAACACCCAGGTGGGTTGGGACAATTTTAATTGTATGGTTGAGCAATCTTTAGATTGGGGTGATATGAGGGAGGCATCGACTGGTAGAGCATCATCTAGTTGTGTTGGATTATAGGTTGTTGAACAAACTAAGTCATTACAAAAAACTTTGGCCTCTTTCGTGCATGTGGTAAAGTGTATGAGTGGATCGATGGTTCTAGAAGCCACGTTAGATGACCAGAGTGGTTTAAGTGGGCAGGTGTTCGAGGAGTCTTCGTATGTTCCTCCCAAACCCCAATATGATGATATTTTTCCCAAAGTACTCATTATGACCTATACGTATTCGTGTATAACCCATAGACGACATATTCATAGGGAAACCTTAGAAATCATAAGTATCATACATCATACCCACCCCCCCAATATCCTCTTTCTGAATACCTAAATCTCTACCAACACCCAACTACCAGTCAATGGACTCATTCTCAGCCCATGAACACCTAACCCAAAAAATCAAATTTCTGACTTGAGCCTCATGGTTGACCCCAGACTCGATTCCTCAGAACAAACCCTCCAAACGTTCATACAAACCATTCAAAATTTAATCAAGTCCAGCATGAATTCGTTGCAAACTCTGAAAATGCAAGTGAGTAAGGTTGCACAACAATTTAAGTGAACATGAGGATGGTGACCTTTCTGGTCAACATGAGGATTCTTCTTCTGAAATCGAACCACCACCATATCCACAAATTCAAAGCACAAAATTTCAAAGTCAAACTCCTATGTCGGTTTGAGGGACTTGGGGCTTCAATTCATAACCAGTTCATGGGAGATTCGATCCATATTGAGAATAACATGGACCGGTTTAATTTTGATTTGGCACAAGATTGTGCCTTATCTTTTTTCCCGTAGACCTTGAGCCACATGATCTTAATGAGTGCCCTTTAAGGATGTACCTTTGGTGGAGAAGCAACTCCCGAATACCCTTATTTTTGTAAGACCTGATGAGGGTATTGGGATGCCCTTAAAGGATATAATGGGTGAAAGACCGACTTTCAGTTCACCTGGTGTGTCGGGCAAGCATAACGAGGTTCTTGACTTCGTTCTGACACACCAACCTATTGATTGGAGAGTTTGAATTGATGATCATGAATTTAATATTGCAATGGGAGAAACTCTTCTTCTGTTGGGACATTGTTGTCAAACTCTTGAGTGGTTTGAGCTCTTTTAGTTTGATCATTTGAATAAGAAGATTTTACATCTAATTCATGAACATCTCCCAATATCTGGTGCACTTTTATTTTGTTAGGATGACCTACACATCTACACATTTCCATGCATCCTTCTGCTCCTGGGGGACTAGTTATATTAGTTTTTTGTTGATTTGTGTCGCATTCGTTACATAGTTTAGATACTCTCACTCTTCATTTTGTTTCCCCCACTTGAGTATGGTCGACGATGACCCACACTCGATCCTCCTGGACACGACCCATACTTGCCATTGCTTCAACGTGGTCGTGCACTTGCAGTTTTGAACTTAACTTCACAATGATTTTTTGTTTTGTTTTGTTTTCTTTCCTTTTCTTTTGTTTTCAACGTGGTCATGTACATAGTCGAGTCTTTTTATTTTTATTTTGTTTTATTTTTTTGTATTGTTAGGGTCATGATAGTGTGCAACATTTACATTGATATATATTGTTACACTATCTCGATCCTTGGGTGACTTGCCTTCTTTTGCTTGCTAAGTGCTTTCATTTTTCAATTTCTTTTCAAATCTTCATGTGTTTGTGAAAGAAAATATTTGAAGAGTTTTGCATGTGTTTAGTATTTTCAAAACCATTGAGAGACAAATAAAAAGGAAGCACAGAGAATCGACTAAAAACATGTGGCAATAGGAAATCTAGTACACAGATTTTAGGTCATATCTTTTGCGTAAGGATGCTCCTCGGTTTTTTCTTAGGGGGAGAGTAATCATAGGATTTTAGTACTACAAATAAAGAAGTTCATAATGAACCTAATGAGTTGATTAGTAGCATATCATACAATACATTCATGTTTTATATCCTTTATTTTACACCATATTTGTGCTACTTGTGTATTTGTTTCTTACATTTTACGGTTTAAGTAATAAAGAAGAGAAAGGAAGCAAAAAAAGACATGAATGCAAGAAGAGATGAATGATTTAAAAGCCTTCTGGACCTGTTTGTACTGTTCAAGGACCGGATTGCAAGTCAGCAAGGACTTAGGTTAAAACCCAGAGGGACTTGAACATTAAGAAAATATGTTGGTCACAAAAGTCCATAATCTCATGAACCTGAGGACTAATTCAATATTTAAGACAAAACATGCTCGAACCAACGACTCCAGGTGCACCCCACATGCCAAATTGGTTAAATTAAGCTACAGGTGATCCGCCAATGACAGATTCACAACAGCCATTGACGGATCCGGTTTGGTGTTTGATGCCTGCATTTCTCTAGCAGGTGTCAGGTATTAGGTTTGTAGTACTCTAGAGCATCTCGATCTTATTTGCAATCGTCTATTTTCTCCCAGATTAATCCAGACCCTCTAATCTTCTATAAATACATTTGTAATCCTTCTTTCTTTCCTTATTGCTCCTTCTCCTCATTAGGTTAGGCTTATTTATTTCTAAGTAAAGTAGTGATGGAAAGGAGAAGAACACTTGTAAGTTGTAATCTTGTTTCATCAATCAAATATTTGTGGTTGTTGTTTACATCTTATTTTGATTAGATCAGTTTTCTCTACATATGGATGTGTTGTTTTTGTTTTATTGTTTCCTTTGTTAACATGGTAATTAGTGAGTAATCCATCACCATTGGGGGGTGGACGATGAAGTGAAGTGTGGATGTAGTTAGATTTGTATGTGTTTTTAATCTTAATCTTAGATCTTCAAATAATTTCCATAGCATTTTTGAAGAGTTTCTCACTCTTGCCTTTGATGTGTTAGTGGTCCTAATGGATGCTTAGCACATGCTTTGGTTAGTGGTCCCACTTTATGGGGGATGATGAGGTGATGATAAGATTTGAGTTGATAAAGCGATAAGAATGACATATGGAAGCATGTGCACGTCTTGGCCTTATCTTGATTAATGTCTTATATGTTTTAATTCATGTGGAGACATAGTTGGGATTGTGGTCATTATGAATTTTTATGTTCTTCATGTCATAAAAGAGATAAGATTGACATGTAATCATGTAGTTTTCTTTGTCCCTATCTTGAGTAGTGTTTTGTATCTTAATGATGGTGATAAATCTGCATCCATGTAGAGACACACTTAAAGTTTGGTTCTTTGTATATTTCCATGGTACGCTTTAATTTGTACACATTTTCGTACATCTACATTTTGCACGCATCCTCCACATATGGGACTAGTTATATTAGTTTTTTGTTGATTTGCATCACATTCGTTACTTAGTTTAGATACTCTCACTCTTCATTTTATTCCCTCACTCGAGTATGGTCGATGATAACCTGCATTCGCTCCTCGTGGACACGACCCATACTAAATCTTGTGCTTAAAGAGCTTGTCTGAAAGGAAGTGCTCAAATGCTTGGATAATGGTATAATTTACCCATTTCAGACAGTTCGTGGGTTACTCTAGTAAATGTGATTCTGAAGAAGTCTAGCATGACTGTTGTGGAAAATGAGCTTAACGAGCTTGTACCAACTCGTCTGCAAATGGGTTGGCGAGTTTGCATTGACTATTGAAAGCTCAATGCAGCTACGTGGAAAGATCATTTTTCTTTGCCATTCGTCGATGGTTGAACATTTTAATTAACCGCAAGTGCATAGCCGCGTTAAAGCGGTGGCAAATATGGGTCGATCCACAGGGAGGTGTGTCGACTTTAGTTTGTTCGAAAGCGAGTGGGAAAGAAAGGAGTTATGATCGAACTACACTAAAATGCAAAAAGAATTGGAAAAGTCATCAATTAAACTAACCCCCATAGGGGGTAGAGAAAGAATGTGAATACAAAGATATGCGTGTGTATTCAGATATGCTCATCACAACATGTAGTGCATGAAAATCATAAAACTAAATCTAACTTTCCTCCACATGAAAAAATATAACACAATATCATTAAAACATACAAGACAATAATTGGAATGAAGCTAAATGAACTCATGTATAAAGACCAAACCTCAATATGCCTCCGCATGAAATAAGATTTAGACAATCATTAAAACATACAAGACATCAACCAAGGTAAGGGCAACAAGAGTATATGAACTACAAGTCATGTTTCCTTTATCAATTCCATCCATATCCTCACCTCATCATTCCCCATAAAATAGGTCCACTAGTCTAAGCATATGCTAAGCTTCATTCAAGAGCATTAGCATATGAAGACAAGAGTGAAATCCCATTAGATGGTTATGGAAATCATGTAAGGTTCAAAGGATTAAGATAATACACACACCTAATACATCACATAATCATATCACATATTTCTCCACCCCCAAATGGGGATGAAACTACTCACTAATCATTACACTACAACCTACGTTAACAAAATGAAATATTCTACTGAATGGAAATTAAACTAAGCAAGCAAAAAATATTAAAGAAGCTAATTGAAAGGAAAATAAAACTAAAGAAGCATGCAAGAATTAAAAGACAAGATTAAAAGAAACTAAGAATAATTATTTTATTTACATGATTCACATTACAAGTGTCATTCTTCTCCACCTTGAGTTTTTGCTTCAAGGCTTTTACTCCAAGTAGAGAGAATGACACCACACAATGGGTGAATACTAAGGAAGGTGAGGAGTTCTATTTATAGGCATGAAAAAAACTAATCTGGGGCAATCCCTCGGTATGGGACTAAAAGCATACCAAATATGGACTAAATACAACATAATCTAACATCCGACCAAAGCATGTGCGTTTTAAAGACATCTTGACCGCTGATTGGCGGTCTATATTCTTCTGATCGGGTCTGGATTTCTTTGGCTTGGTTCTTGCTTGATTTCTTGGTGTTTGATGAACCTGATTTGATTGTTGATGGTTGGGACCGGATTTAATTGCCAAAATACACTTCATTAAGGTGTGGAGCTTCTTGATTTACTCATTAATTCTTTTGGTTTTACATCCAGGTCCTTCTCTCTTTCATCTCAGTCCATAAGTCTTGCAACTTGGTCCTTTTCCTTGCATTTGAGTCCTTTTTGAGTCTCTTCTTCCTAAACCTATTTATTCCTGAAACATAAACATAACACTCGTTACGTAGCATTGCTTAGGGTAAATTAAAGGATATAAGACAAAAATATATGAAAGATATGATGTCAATCAAATACCCTAACACCTAAATTTCCAGAGCAAATCAAAGGAAGAAAAAAAATGAAAGAAAGGAAAAAGCATACGAAAAACAGGGAAATCCTAACTCACTTTCGAAGGAATCACGGTTGCACTTAGCACGTGCAACAAACCGTTAAACCTCCTTGTCGCCAAGGAGGATGAGTGTTGTCTCCTAAGGGTTTTCAGCGGATATACCTACAAAATCCAAACAGAGATGCATTAATCAATCTAGAAACTCGACTCGATGTACTCATTTTTATCGATCATCGGACGTGGTAATCCTACGGGCTGACTCTATATAGGTATTAGTCCACACACCTAGCCTAATGAACCATTTGTGCAAGTTAATTAAGGACTTAAGTGCAAGACATGGACAACCTCAACATCCTCAAGTGATACAAAGTGTAAGGTCCATTAAGGTTCTTATTTGCATTACCATTTTTTTTTGTTTCTTTTCTTACTTTTTTCTATTTCTTACTGGTTAGAGTTTCATTCTCCCAGGATCATTGCCTATGAGGACTTACACTATCACGTACACCTTTCCCCAAATCTCCACATAGGACAATCCCTACCACCCGTGTAACGGGAGTTCGGTCGGTGCATCCCAAATCAGATGACTCGAAAGCACCACGCACAAAGTCCCCTCAGACCTAATTTCCTGAGTGACAAGAGTCGTGCGAGAAGAGAGAACACCTACTCACTTATTTCTAATCTACACATGAACCGAAACCCCTACACTTAATGTCTCACAACAAGATTTAAAGGGTCCTTGACTACAACAAACTTCCTTAAATTAACAGACACGAATTATTGACTCATTAGGTTCAGGGTTGACTTCTTTGATTATTTGAGTACTTAAACCCTATGATTACCCCCCCCCCCCCCCCGGAGGGAAAACCGAGGTGCATCCTAATGACTAGATAAGTCTTAAAGCCACTGTACTAGATATCCTAATGCATCAAGTTCAAGATAATTTTGGGAGCTTTCGTTTTACTTTGCCTCTCAACGGTTTTGCACATGCCAAACACACGCAAAACCCACAAAACATTTTCTTTCGCAAACACATGAAGATTTTGAAAGAAATGTGAAAATTTTAAAGCACTAGGCAAGCAAAAGAAGACGTCACCCACGGATCATGGCAAACAGATATATCGATATTAAATGCAGCACACTAACATGACTCTAACAATGCACACAAAAGAAAACAAAATCAAAGGAAAAAGACTCGACTATGTACACACGTAAAACACCCCCACACATACTTCATGCATTGTCCTCAATGAATGTGAGCATGAAACTACTTGGATTTATGCATGAAAAAGGAAAGATCTCACCAACGTGAAGCGCAAAAGGAAGTTCATGGTTATGTTGATGGACATAAACCTAAATTCCCTAAAATCCTGTGAGATGGTAAAGAATGGATACAAATACGTGAAAGAAATGGGACCCAAATACTCATAGGTTGGAGCCCACAACAATCGATGCTCACTGAAGGAGTCTTTTATTGTACTTTTTTTTAATATAACTATGTACAAAAATAAGTTCTCATCTTCATTTGTCAAATGACATCAAATGGAAACCTCAAAAGTGGGTCAATGCACTTGGAAAGGGAACATGACACCATGCGGGGCCAGAATACTCTTTTTTGGGCCCCCTCACAAAGAGAACAAGATGAAAGGAGAGGTTCATGAATTGGACGCAAAGGTGTCTCATTTAAGGGATCAAACTGAAAGAGCTTGAACCTCTCAAGAGTTTGGGAAATATGGGGCAACAGAAGAAGAGTTTCTCCCGTTGCGGTGCTGAAGTTATTATCGACAATCCAAACTCTCCAACCAACAGGCTGGTGGGTCGGAACGAGGTCAAGAACCTCGTTAGGCATGTCCGACTCAACAGGCGAACAAAAAATGGGTCTCTTACCCAAGGTATCCTCCAAGGAACTCCTAATACCCTCATTAGCAATGTAGTTGTTTGATGTTCAATCATTTCCAAGATGATCACGAACAATAGTGAGAGGCAAACTCTCATCAGGTTGTTTGAAATTGAGGGTACTAGGGAGCTGTTGCTCCACCAGAGGTAAGTCCTTAAGAGGCACAACATGAAGATCATGTGGCTCAAGGGTCATGTGACAAAAAGATAAGGTACAATCCTGTGTCGACTCATAATGAAATTGTCCATGTTTTTCTCAATTGGAATTAAATCCTCCACCAAGTGATCGTGAGTTGAAACCTCAAGTCCCTCAGACTGACTAGGAGTTTGACTTTGAAAGATTGTGCTTTGAATTTGTGGATGTGGTGGTGGTTCGATATCACAAGAGAAATGCTCATGTTGACAAGAAAGGTTACCCTCCTCACATTCACGGAATTGTTGTGTCATTTGACTCACTTGCATTTCCATAGTTTCCAAGGAATTCAAGTTTGACTTCAATAAAGTTTGAGTGGTTTCCATGAACGTTTGGAGGGTTTTTTAAGGAATCAAGTTTGGGGTCAACAGTGAGGTGCATGTTAGAATTTGGGAAATTTTGGGGTTGGGTGTTGATGGGTTGAGAATGAGGCCAATGATTTGGAGTAGAGTTTTGGTAGAATTATGGGTATTCGGAAGGAGGATACTGGGGTGAAAATGATATATAAGAATTTGAATAAGAATTCTCTCCCCACGAATCCATCCCTCTCGGGTTGTACGCGGATGCGTAATGGTCATATTGAGCATTTTGGGAAAAGGTATGCTTATACTCAGACTCTAGGGGAACATAAGGACATTCCCCGATAACATGACCACTCAACCCACAACAGTCGCACGGTACAGCTACTGGAGCCACCGGTGCACTCATGTCGTCTACCGTACGCATGAAAGATGCCAAAGTTTGTTGTAATGTCTCAGTTTGTTGACCAGCATATGATCCGACATAACTAGATAGTGGGCTAGCAGTCAGTGTCTCTCTCATATTATCCCAATCTTAAGATTGCTCAGCCACACAATTAAGATTGTCCCAACAATACGGGGTGTTAGTCTGAGCCACCCCAGGTTGCATAGGGCCAGAATACCAGGGAGAATTGTCCTGGTCCCAACAATGATATGGATGGTCACCCATGTAACCATCCATCTCAACAAAAAACTCTTGAGTCGACCACTCTCACCATCGCGAGGCTAAGCTCGTAAGAAGTGCTTGACTCGACCCTAAAACGCTACCAGAGAGTGTAAAGGGGAGAAGACTGGAACGTAGAAGTAGGTGAGAAGAAGATGACTCAGAGGAGAAGGGAAGAATTCATAGAAACTAGTGTGGGTAGTGGGAGAGGGTAGAAGCCTAATCTAGCAAGCACGGCTCAAACAACTTATGACTAAAGACGACGCCTAACTTCGAGATCACTAGTCTCGAGATGCCTCACCTCCCTACAACGAAGACCATAATGCCCAGCAAGTGATACCAAATCCGGAGATCCAGTACCTCTTACTATCGACAAGGCAGGCGGCGTCGATCAGGTCATGATGGTCTCAACTCCATCACTCTCTCCTAGTGCGTCCGTATTCCTTAGGGCCAATGTCTACTTGCTTTTAGATTAAGGCTTTACTTGAGTGTGATTTTTGGGGCTAAGAGAGGGGTGATGAAATCCCCCACCTTATCTTTGAAGCAACTCACCAAACAACTATAGGTGATTCTCCTTAAAGATGTTTTGAAATCTTAGGCTAGCAAGCAACTCACCAAACAAGCACTCACCTCACTCTTGTCCCGAATCAATTCCTACTAACTAATGCATGGTCATACAAAATGCATGAATGAGAGTAGGAAATACGTACCTCACGCCAGCACTCATCAACTGAAAGTAAGCTAAAATAAAAGACAACTACGTGCCTAAGACAAGTTTGTGATGCATGACCTAAACAAGTAAGAATGCCTAATCTTTTGCTTTGGATTTTAGTGGCCAAGTTGATTAAAGGGGATTGATTTTTAATATGAGAGCAAACTAAAAGTCACAACATGCAAGATTGTGCTCCCAGACAACTACACTGAAACACACAACAACCAGAACAAAAATGGGAGAAAGTGAAGCTCACCAGGCCGCCAATTGGCGGTCTCAGACCGTTGATTGGCGATCACTGTTGCTTTTTCGCTATCCAATTCCTCTAGTTGCCTCCACTTGATCCTGAGGATCCCTGAAACAAACCAAAACTAAAAAAATTAAAACCACTCGAATCGTCCAAACCAAAGTCTGGACAGAACACCTCCCCGGCAACGGTGCCAAAAACTTGGTTGAACGTTTTAATTAACCGCATTTGCACGGCCGTGTTGAAGCGGTGGAAAATATGGGTCGATCCACAGGGAGGTGTGTCCACTTTAGTTTGTTCGAAGGCGAGTGGGAAAGAAAGGAGAGAAAGGAGTTATGATCGAACTCACTAAAATGCAAAAAGAATTGGAAAATTCAGCAATATAACTAAACCACATAGGGGGTAGAGAAAGAATGTGAATACAAAGATATGTGTGTGTGTGTTCAATTATGCTCATCACAACATGTATTGTATGAAAATCATAAAACTAAATCTAACTTTGCCTCCACATGAAATATGATAACACAATATCATTAAAACATACAAGACAATAATTGGAATGAAGCTAAATGAACTCATGTATAAAGACCAAACCTCTCTATGCCTCCACATGAAATAAGATTTAGACAATCATTAAAACATACAAGACATCAACCAAGGTAAGGGCAACAAGAGTACATGAACTACAAGTCATGTTTCCTTTATCAATTCCATCCACATCCTCACCTCATCATTCCCCATAAAATAGGTCTACTAGTCTAAGCATATGCTAAGCTTCATTCAAGAGCATTAGCATATAAAGACAAGAGTGAAATCCCATTAGATCGTTATGGAAAACATGTAAGGTTCAAAGGATTAAGATAACATACACACCTAATACATCACATAATAATATCACATATTTCTCCACCCCCCAAATGGGGATGAAACTACTCACTAATCATTACACTACAACCTACATTAACAAAATGAAACATTCTACTGAAAGGAAATTAAACTAAGCAAGCAAAAAATATTAAAGAAGATAATTGAAAGGAAAATAAAACTAAAGAAGCATGCAAGAATTAAAAGACAAGATTAAAAGAAACTAAGAATAATTATTTTATTTACATGACTCACATTACAAGTGACATTCTTCACCACCTCGAGTTTTTACTTCAAGGCTTTTACTCCAAGTAGAGAGAATGCCACCAAGCAATTGGTGAATAAAAAGGAAGGTGAGGACTTCTATTTATAGGCATGGAAAAAGCTAATCCGGGACAATCTCCCGATATGGGACTAAAAGCATACCAAATATGGACTAAATACAACATAATCTAACATCCGACCAAAGCATGTGCGTTTTAAAGACATCTTGACCGCTGATTGGCGGTCTATATTTTTCTGACCAGGTCTGGATTTCTTTGGCTTGGTTCTTGCTTGATTTCTTGGTGTTTGATGAACCTGATTTGATTGTTGATGGTTGAGACCGGATTTAATTGCCAAAATACACTTCATTAAGGTGTGGAGCTTCTTGATTTACTCATTAATTCTTTTGGTTTTACATCCGGGTCCTTCTCTCTTTCATCTCAGTCCATAAGTCTTGCAACTTGGTCCTTTTCCTTGCATTTGAGTCCTTTTTGAGTCTCTTCTTCCTAAACCTATTTATTCCTGAAACATAAACATAACACTCGTTACGTAGCATTACTTAGGCTAAATTAAAGGATATAAAACACAAATATATGCATGATATGATGTCAATCAGTCGACCAGATGTTGGAAAGGTTGGCCAGACACGAGTATTATTATTTTCTTGATGGATACTACAGTTACAACCAAATCAACATTACCCTATAAGATCAATAGAATACCATTTTTACTTGTCTATTTGGAATGTTTGCTTACCGTCACATGCCTTTTGGGTTATGTAATGCTGCAACAACGTTTCAAAGGTGTATGATACGCATCTTCTCTGATATTTGTAGAGCATTTTTTTTGAAATCTTCAAGGACGACTTCTCCATATTTCGCTCCTCCTTCGAGAAATGGCTTCACCGCTTAAGCCATGTCCTTAAGCGTTGTAGAGAGAAGAACCTCACTCTGAATTGGGAAAAATCATTTTATGATTAAGAGAGGGATTGTACTTAAGCATGTGGTCTCAAAAAAAGGTGTAGAGATCGACCCTGTAAAAGTAGGGCTTATTGAAAATCTTCCACCATCACGTAATGTTAAAGATATTTGTGCCTTTCTAGGGCATGTAGAATTTTATAGGTAGTCCATTAATGATGTCAGTAAGATAGCTCAACCTCTAACTGAGTTATCGAGAAAGATTTCAACTTCGACTTCACACCTGAATGCCTTCATGCCTTCTTGACTCCAAATCAATAGTTGACTTCAGCTTTCATAATTAAGTCACTAGTGTGGACCATCCCCTTTGAGCCGATGTGTGATGTGTCAGACTTTGCTATGGGAGCGGTGCTTGGCTAGAGAATAAACAACTTGTCTCATGTGATCTACTATGCTAGTAGAACACTCAACGATGTCCAAGTAAACTATAAACTGACTAAGAATGAATTTTTGGCGATTGTATTTGTTCTGTAGAAATTCCGATCATAATTCATAGGCTCTCGTGTGATAATATTTTCTGATCACATGGCTATCAAGTACCTCATAGCAAAGAAAGATATGAAATCTCGGTTACTAAGATGGATTATGTTGCTGCAAGAATTTGATTTAGAAATCCGAGATAAAAAGGCAGCAAAAATATGGTGGGTGACCACCTATATCGTCTTTAGGCACCCAACCTATAGGAAATAATGATCAATGATAGTTTTCCTGATGAGCCGTGTTTCATGATTAAGGACAACCCTTGGTTTGCCGATATCGTGAATTACCTTGTCACCAAGCAACTTCCTCTAGGTTGGACAAAATCTGACCAAAGTAAAATTTAGATCTTTAGTTAGACTTTTCCACTAGGATGACCTTTACTTGTTAAAATATTTCCCCGACCAAATTTTCAGGTGGTGCATCCCAGATAATGAATTCCAAAATGTGATCAAATTTTGCCATTCTTAGGGTTGGGGAGGTCATTTTCCAGCTAAGAAAACTACCACAAAGGTGCTCCAATATGGATTCTACTGGTCTTCGCTTTTCAAAGATGCTTAAGAATTTTGTAAGCAATGTGATAGGTGTCAGTGCCTTGGCAGAATAGGACGACGAGATATGATGCCTTTGCAAAATATCCTCGTCGTTAATATCTTCAATGTATGGGTCATCGACTTCATGAGTTCCTTCCCAAAGTCTTTTGGGAATGTTTATATTTTGGTGGTTGTTTATTATGTGTCTAAGTGGGTTGAGCTATCCTCACTATGACCAATGACACCAATGTTGTCGCCAAATTTTTAAGGTACATTTTCGCAGGATTTGGTAAACCTTGTACCATAATCAGCGACCAGGGATCCACTTCTGTAATTGCTCATTTGAAGCACTTACGAGGAAGTATTCAATCACCCACAATCTTGTGACCCCATATAATCCGCAAACTAGTGGGCAGGTTGAAATTTATAATCGTCAATTAAAGCAAGTCATTGAGTAGACGGTTAATTCCGCACGGAAGGATTGGTTTACCAAGCTGAATGAAATGTTGAGGGCTTTCCGCACTGAGTATGAGATCAATTTGGGTATGTCCTCATATCGGGTAGTGTACGAAAAGACTTGCCACCTAACTTTTGAGCTCGAGCATTGTGCTTTCTAGGAGATCAAGAACTTGAATATGGATATTGATCAAACAGAGGTGCAACATAAGCTCGACATCGTGGAGTTGGAAGAGTTATGCAATGATGCGTATGAA
The DNA here is from genome assembly GCA_963682175.1 of Triglochin maritima. Classification (NCBI taxonomy): domain Eukaryota; kingdom Viridiplantae; phylum Streptophyta; class Magnoliopsida; order Alismatales; family Juncaginaceae; genus Triglochin; species Triglochin maritima. The sequence goes on along the minus strand of OY821771.1, from coordinate 26,855,978 downwards.
AACACACAAAATCATAAGTCTCAAGCTAAAATGTTTCATGATCGCATGATTACGCGTAAAGTATTTTTTACTGGGCAGAAGGTACTGCTCTACAACTATTGGCTTCATCTATTTGCGGATAAGCTCCACAGTCGTTGGTCATGCCCATTTATTATGCAAACTGTATTCCCTCATGGAGCGGTTGAAATCTTGAACCCAAGGAATGAGAACGTGTTAAAAGTTAATGGATAACGGATCATGAAGGGATACCAGTTGAAGTTGAGGAGGTCATGCTCCTTCATGAACCTCTCTCACACTCAACCATATGGATGGTTGAGATTTCATGTTTATACATATTCAAAAAACTAAACATTGATTGTCGTGGGTCCCACTCCTTGAGGATTTGGGCTCCATTGTTAATGTACTTGTATTCCCTTATTATCTCACGTGTTTCGGTGAATTCGGATTTATGTCCATCAACATAACCATGAACTTCCTTTTGCACTTCATGTTGGTGATATCTTTTCTTGTTCATACATAAATCCATGTAGTTTCATACTCACAATCATTGTGGACAATACATGAAGTGTGTGTGGGAGGGTGCTTTACATATGTACATAGTCAAATCTTTTTATTTTTTAGTTTTTTAGTTTGTATTGTTAGGGTAATGATAGTGTGTTGAATTTTACATTGATATATCTTGCTATGTCATGATCCTTGGGTGCTTTGCATTCTTTTCCTTGCCTAGTGTTTTAATTTTTCCATTTCTTTCAAAATCGTCATATATTTCTAAAAGAAAATATTTTGTAGGTTTTGCGTATGTTCAACATTTACAAAACCATTGAGATGCAAAGTTAAAAGAAAACTCCCAGAATCAACTTGAACATGTATCTAGTACATCGATTTTAGGTCCTATCACTAGTTGTAAGGATGTACCCAAGTTTTCTCTCTGGAGGAGAGTAATCATGGGGTTTCAGTAGTCAAACAAGTAAAGAAGTCCACCCTGAACCTAGTGACTCAAAGAATTTGTGTGTGTTAGTATAAGAAAATTTGTTGAAGTTAGGGACCCTTAAACTTCTGTTGTGAAACCATAAATGTAGGGGGTTTTGTTCATATGTAGATATGAAATAATATAGTATATTGTTCGCTCTTCTCACACAACTCCTTTTACTCAGGAAATTTGGTCTGAGGAGGACTTAATACCTGGTGCGTTCGAGTCATCTGACTTGGGATGATCGACCGAACTCCCATTACACGGGTGGTAGGGATCGTCGTAGGTGGAGATTTGGGGGAAGGTGTATGTGATAATGTAAGTCCTCACATGAAATGATGTATGAAATTGAACCCTCGGAGAATTAAACACTAACAAGTTTAAATTCCTTGTTCTCTAGAAAGAATAGAAAAAAGAATAACAAAATAAAATATAAATAAGAACTTTTATGTATTTTACACAACGTATCATTTCAGGATATTAAAGTTGTCAATGTCTTTCACTTGAACCCTAATTAATTTGCATGAATGGTTCCCTAAGCAGGTGTGGACAACATATTGAAGTTTGGCCAATAAGAAGCAAGTAATGACTTAAGCTCGGGTGGGAATTCGAAACAGATTTGGTCGACCGGGAAATAACAGTCGTCCGACAAGATGTGGGTTTATTTGTGAGAATGCAAAACTCAGTTGACTGACTAGTGTTTGGATAAACGTTCACCAACTTCTAGTAACTTTTTCTAATTTTGACCAATTAACTTCCTTTCACCAATACAATTCAGTTCACCATTAAGAGATGGACAGTAAAGAATGGTAGGGCTCTAATGATCGAGTTCGGTCGACTGCCTGGTCTTCGGTAGACAAACGTAAGTGCGGGTTTTCCGCTGACACTGTCGCTCAAAAGTTGGTTGACAAATAACGGTCAAAAGTGACATGGAAAAGAGTCATTACGCTCTGATTAGCAACAAGGATTCGGTGGACCGAAGAAGACTTTGTAGACCATTGTGGGACATTTCAAAGGTTGTTGCTAAACGACAAAAGATAAGTCCATTGAAGAACTTTTTGCCACGTGGGCCAATAGGATCTGCTCGATAGAATATTAAACATAGGTAAAGTTTGGATGACTAATACCTATTCGGTAGACCAAATCGAGATATCCAGAGATGGTCTGAATGCTACTGAAAGGAATGGAACGGTGGACCAATATGCCTTCGGTAGCCCAAACCAAGGCATCCAGGGAAGATAATGTAGCTACTGATTATAGGTAAACGGTGCACCAAATGAGACTCGGTTGTCCGTTGGGGACATTTTCGGTAGACCGAAAAGGGAACGGTCGACCTACAGAGACGAGTTTTATCATTTCGTGCATCAAGTGTACATTTGATTCTATGACTCAAATAAATAGAAAATTACATGTAAAGTCCTTGAGCTTTGATTACAAGTCTCTAGTCTTGATCTTGAAGTTAATTAATCATTTTAGTTTCAGCACCTATAATGTTAGAAATATACAATATATATGCAATTTGACAATATGACGTGTGTGATGTGTTAATTGGTGTTGTGCATAATATTAGTTTGTTAATCATCAAAATTAAGAGTAATGAGGCAAAAAAACCAACAATAATGACCTTGGTATTTTCTAAAGACAGTTTTATGGATGTCAAGCTCATGCATCCTAATTCCTAATGTTTGTTCGTTTTAAATTTAGACCGTAAGTGCACAGCCGTCGGTGAAGACAGGGCAAGTACGGGTCGTCCGCATGGAGGTAAGCAACCTCTGGTATGACCGAAATCAGATGGCAAAAAAAGGGAGAAGAGTTGTAGATTACGCTAAATCTAAACTACATTAAACTAATAAGTACAAAATGCGAAAGAAAGCACGAAAGATTGGAGATCAGAAAGAGAAACCCCTAAGGGGTGGAGTGTGTGCACATATGAAGTGAAATAAGTGATGAATGATGCATGTAAGCATGTATGTGTGTGTGTCGTGTGTGTGTCTTCATGCATAGGAAGTGTCTAAAGATGTGGAAAAACCTATCAATCCATTCACACAACGTATCAGCAATTACTACTTGATTAACATGAGATTAGGCTCAACATGAGAAGTGTCTAAATATATGGCAAGACTCATCAAAAACCATAAACTCATGTGAAGAACAAAGGTAAGCATGGGAGGTGTCTAAATGTTATGGCAAAACCCATCAAGCAAAGTTTCTTCAATCAATCAAGCAAGCAAACACAAATACAAACACATAACTAACATGTAGCATATTCAACAGAAATTTCAGTCAACAAACATGAAAAAACTAAACATGTGAAGTGTCTAAATCTTATGGCAAAACCCATCACAATTCCCCAACATGTAGATGATTAAAATACCCCCAATGAACATACAAAACATGCAAGTCTACATAATCAAAAATTCATCAAACATCCAAACTTCACAATATATATGAACATCATCTCCACCCCCAAAGAGGATGGATCTACTCACTATACATTATTCTAACAATTAAACTAAAGAAGAAAGGAGACATTCTAACTAATATAACCTAAGATCAAAGAGATAAGACTAAGCTAAGCATGCATAAAAAAGAAACAACATAAGAACAAAACAATGAAAAATTATTTTATTAAATGACTCACATTACTAGTAGCATTCTTCTCCACCTTGAGTTTTTGCTCCAAGGCTTACTCCAAGTAGAGAGAATGTCACCAAGCAATGGGTGAATACAAAGGTGGAGGAGTTCTATTTATAGCCAAAGAAAAAGGCAATCAGGGCAATCCCTCGATATGGGACTAATACACTACTAAAAATAGATATAAAACACCCTAATACATGACCCGACTAAACCTTAGAAGATCCGGACTAATCCAGACCGCCAATCAGCGGTCTTGGGCCGCTAGTTGGCGGTCTATATGCTTCAGATCGGGCACTGGTTTGAAGTGTTGTTGTCTGGCTCGATTGCTTCATCTATGATGCATCCTAATCGGTTATGTGGCTTGCAACCCGAATCCAATTGCCAAAATACTTCTCATGATGGTGTGGAGTTTCTTCATTTGCTCATTGGTCCTTTGGTTTTACATTCGGGTCCCTTTCTCTTGTATCTCAGTCCATAAGTCTTGCAACTTAGTCGTTTTTCTTGCTTTTAAGTTCTTTTATAGTCTCTCATTCTCAAACCTGATTATTCCTGAAACTCAAACATAAAACTCGTTACGTAGCATTGTTTAGGTGAAAGATAATGGATATAAGACACGAATATATGCATGATATGATGTCAATCATCTAACTTGATGGTACCAGCATGGTGAAGATTTTAACTCCATGCAATTCATCTAGGAGTTCATCAATCAAGAGGATGGGGTACCTATCTTTGAGTGTATTCTGAGTTAATGCTTTATAATCCACACACATTTTTCATCGACCATTAGTGTTAAACGTTTTATTAATTAACCGTAAGTGCACAACCACGATGAAGCGGTGGCAAGTATGGGTCGATCCACGGGGAGGTGAGTAGCCTCTGATTTGTCGGAAATCAAGTGGTGAAAAAAGGGAAAGAAATTTGATTATGCTAAGCTAAACTACAGTAAACTAGTAAGTAACAAATGCAAATGAAAGCAACTAACGATTGATTAAAACTAAACTAAAAAGCTAACAAATAGATTGGAATTCAGGAAGAAAACCCCCTAAGAGGTAGAGTGTGTACACATATGAAGAACAAAGCTAAGCATGAGAGGTATCTAAATCTTATGGCAAAACCCATCAAAACAAAGTTTATTCAATCAATCAAGCAAACAACCACAAATACAAACACTTAACTAACATGTAGCATATTCAACAGGAAATTTCAGCCAATAAACATGAGGAAACTAAGCATGAGAAGTGTCTAAATCTTATGGAAAAACCCATCAAAATCTCTCATCATGTAGATGATTAAAATACCCCAATGAACATACAAACATGCAAGTTTACACATTCCAAAATTTATCAAACAACCAGACATCAAAACATATTTGTACATCATCTCCCCCCCCCCCCCAAAGGGGGATGAAACTACTCACTAATCATTAACCTAACTATTATGTTAAGAGAGGAAAACATATTAACTAAGTCTACTAAGATTAATGAAATGAAATAAAGCTAAACATGCAAGAAGATAAAAGAGAACATTAAACTAACAAAAAATTCTTTTATTAAATGACTCACATTACAAACAGCATCTCCCTACTTGAGTTTTTGCTTCAAGGCTTGACTCTAAGTAGAGGGATTGACCACTAAGCATGTAGTATATTACAAGGGAGGAGGAAGAGTTCTATTTATAGGCATGAAAAAAGGAAACTGGGGACAATCCCCCGATGTGGGACTAATGAAACATTCCCAGAATAGACATAAACACATAACTCATATCCTGGCGAAACTGGGTCAGATTCTGAGAAAAAAGGATCGCCAATTGGCGGTCACTTTTTCCCGAATCCGACCCATTTTTGGATATCTTCTTTTGTTCTTCAATTCTTCACATGGGTGCACTCAGATCGGTTATTGGAGTTTAGGCTCAGATTTAATTGTCAAAATACTCCTCATGATGGTGTGGAGTTTCTTAATTTGCTTATTGGTCCTTTTGGTTTACATTCGGGTCCTTCCCTCTTGCATATCAGTCCATAAGTCTTACAATTCAGTCTTTTTTCTTGCTCTCAGGTCCTTTTGTGTCTCTTCTTCTCACTTGTTTTATTCCTCAAACTTAAACATAAAACTTGTTACGTAGTATTGCTTAGGTTAAAAATAGAGGATATAAGACACATTGATTGATCGTTTTATATTAACCGCAAGTGCACGGCCGCGTTGAAGCGGTGGCAAATACGGGTCGTCCACTAGGAGGTGTGTCGACGCTTGGTTTGTGCGAAGGCGAGTGGAAAAAAGGGAAGAAAGATGTATTACACTACACTAATCTAAACTAGTAAACAAGCAAGCTGAAATGAAATCACTAAACAACTAAGCTAAACAACTAACGAAGAAGATAAAAACACAGGAATGAAAACCCCTAAGGGGAGGAGTAGGGGTGCACACGGGTCGGGTTGGGTCGGGTTGGGGCTGAAACCCGACCCAACCTGAAATTTTTGGGTTAGGGGAAAACCCGAACCCGAACCGGTTCGGGTTGAACCTAACCCGACCCGAAATTTTCGGGTTGGGTTGGGTCGGGTCGGGTTGAACCCAAAAATCTGGCATTCAATCCTAACTTATTTCAACTTATTACTCCAATCTAAAGAAACCCAGATGAATGCAAGTAGCAGAAGAACATTGGCAATAAGAGATAGTAGAATGTAACCAGACAATTCAAAGACCACCCAAGCAAAAAGTGTCCCAAGAAGTATCCCTACTGTCACATCCCTCCTTCTCCATAGAACTATGTCTGCAACTGTTTATCAAATAACTTGCACTCAGAAAAAAAATAAAAGACACACATGAATTATCCGGCATATTTTTTTGGTAACCAATGCAAAATCAAAATCCCTCATTCCGATTATTAGTTAAAATTACATGGAAGATCACCTAAGATCGTGATTTGTTTTTCTAAAAAAAGGGGGGAAAACATTTGAAAGATCCAATTAACAGCAAGACTCTGTAGTTTGTACCAAAAAAGATCCAAACTTTCCAAATTATATCATCAATACCAGTGGAAAACTACAGACACGATTGACATCTACAAAAGAAACCCATAGATAAAGGTGAAAAACAAATTCTAGAACTGAATGAAAATTAAAAAAAAAACACTAAAGAAGCAACTTTTATCACATTAAGAACACAAAAAGGTGAAATTCCACAGACCCAGTTGAGGATATGCCCTAAAAACCAGAAAAATAGGAAGATCGGATCTAAAGATGGAAACTTTATAGGAAGAAGAAGTGAAGTGATGTTGTTGTTACCAACTCCTCTCCCGAAAAAGTCGTGGACGGGTGATTCCTGCTTCCTGGACATGCGATCCGAAGCAGAAAAAGGCGAATCCATGGATTCGTGAGAGGAGTTGCCGATCGGAATCTAAAGCTGGAGAAGGGTGGAAGCTGGAAGGAGGGGGACGCGCCGACGCGGGATCGAGAGAGCGTGAGGGAGAGGAGGAAGAAGAAAGGGAGAGGGACGCACCGACGCGGGATCCCGAGAGCGTGAGGGAGAGGAAGAAGATGAAACGGAGACGGGAGGGGTTTGGTTTGGGGATCTCGTCGGGAACAGTCAGGGCTCGGGGGGACGAAATGGGTATTCGGGTTGAGGGGGTTCGGGTATTTAGACGGGTTTAATGGGTATTCGGGTATTCAGCGAATTAGAGAGGGGATTTAGCGGGTTTGGGTCGGGTTGGGTCAACCCGACCCCTACAACCCGAACCCGTCCCGAAAATTCGGGTTTCAGTAATTTCTAACCCAACCCAACCCGAAACACCTACCAACCCGACCCAACCCGACGCGACCAGTCGGGTTCAGGTCGGTTTCGGGTTCAACCCGACCCGTGTGCACCCCTAGGGTGGACTGTGTGTGCACATGAAATTAGTGTGGTGTTGAATGCATACAATAAGCTCAAGTTAGTTAGTGTTTGTTCACGCATAAGAGGTACCTAATGGCAAGACCTATCATTTACAACACTAAAACTAATGTGATTAATATGAGCAATGCAAGGTTGTTATTAAGAACATAACAAGCATGGAGTGTACCTAACTATGGCAGAAACCATCAAGTAAAATCCTTATTAATTCAAGCAAGCATACTAATATTTCTCACAAACATTTATATCAAGCATTCATACCATCTACATAACATGTACACACATCTACTCCACCCCCCAAAGGGGATGGAACTACTCACACATATTTAAACTAACTACTCTAACAAAATGAAGCTTTATACTGAAATAAAACTACACTAATCAAGCAAGAAATATTAAAGAAGTATAAAAGGAAAGGAAAGATTAAACAAACATTCACAAATTAAAAGACAAGATTAAAAGAAACTAGAAGAATTATTTTATTAACAAATGACTCACATTGAAGGTAGCATTCTTCTCCACCTTGAGTTTTTGCTTCAAGGCTCACTCCTTAGTAGAGGGAATGCCACCAAGCAATGGGTGATTACAATGGAAGGTGAAGAGTTCTATTTATAGGCATGGAAAAAGCTAATCTGGGACAATCCCGCGATGTGGGACTAAACAAATACCAAAAATAGACTAAGCATACACTAATACACGTGCTCCCAAAAGTTAAGCGGATCCAGAGCTATCTGGACCGCCAATTAGCGGTTCCAGACCGCCAATTGGCGGTCTATAAGCTCCAGATCCGGTTTAGTTTTGTTGTAGGCTTTGCTTGATCTATTACTTGGTCTTGGATGCATCTACTTTGTTTATTGGAGCTCCGACCCGAATCGAATTGCCAAAATACTCCCCATGATGGTGTGGAGTTTTCTGTTTTGCTCTTAGGTCCTTCTGTCTTACGTTCAGGTCCTTCTCCCTTGCATCTTAGTCCCCAGGTCTCACAATTAAGTTATTTTTCCTACTTTTGGGTCCTTTCATGGCTCTTCTCTTCAAACCTCTTTATTTCTGAAATTCAAACATAAAACTCGTCACGTAGCATTGCTTAGGTGTAAGATAATGGATATAAGATACAAATATAATCATGAAATGATGTCAATCACACATATATATGCATGATATAATGTCAATCAATTAGCCTTTTTGATCAATAATACTGGAGAAGCAAATGAATTGTGAGTTGGTCTGATGATCCCTTCATCTATGCTATTTTGTATAGTTTCCTTTATTATTTTGAAGTGGTGAGTGTATATATGGAGGAAGGTTTTCTGCCTTTTGAGGATCTAGGAGAGAAATTTGGTGGTCACAAGTGTGTTTGGATGCGTCACTCAGACATGAAGTTTTAAATTTTGTGAAATTTCAGAATGTGTCATTTGTAAATACCATGTTTGGTAAGTTGAAGATTGGAATTTGTAAATTCCAAGTGGAATTTTAGAAATTTCACTCCTATAAAAAATGACAAAACAAAATTCCTCATATTTAGGTGGAACTTACAAATCCCCACACTAATTCCGAACCCAAATTCCAGTCGTGAGCTGAAGCAGGTTTCTCTGGTATGGTGGTGTATGGCAATAGATATGCCTCTCTGGTTTCTGGAACCCACTCCAACCTCCACTTGCTCACCTCTCTCTCCTCCTGCATCTTCCCCTCCCTCAAGGACCTCTCCGGTCCCCAAGGTTCGCTTCCCCTCCTTCTCTCGTGTTCTAGGGTTGTCTTCGAGGTTGTGATTTTTCCAAGGTTGGTTTAGGAGGTGGATTGTCGGAAGTTGTGTTTGAGGTTTCGATGGTGAATTTTGGTGGAAAGACTGGAATTTAGTGTTTTTGAGGTTTTGGTTTTCGGATTGTAGGTTTTTAAAAGTGAAAATGCTGAAAGTTGCGATTTTTCTGGAGGTGGATTCCGGCCTCCTACGTACACATTTTCGAATATCATTTGTAACTCCAAATTGATTCTTTTGTCGGCATTTCGGGTGTAATGACTCCCCACCGAGATAATTGAGATGATTTGTGGGTGTTGAAATACTCGTTGTTGGAATAGGCACGAAAGGTGTTTGATGGAATGCCGGAGTGGAAAGTAGTGAGTAGAAGTTGAAATGTTGGTTGTTGGAGGACGCACGAGACGTGTTCGATGAAATGTCTTCATTTGAAGCAGTCTCATGAGCATTGTGATTAAGACATATGCCTCATGATTCTCGAAGCAATACATCTCTTTTGTGTGTTGAAGTGATTCTTGTGAATTGTGATGTACCATTTTTGCATTGTTATATATGTGATGCATGAGGAAATTCAAATAGTTTGACTTATAAATGGACTTCAAAGAAGGGGTTCGATTCAAATGCAATAGTCAGTGACTGAAATGATTGTAGATGAACTTAAGATGCTTTGAGTTTTTGATTCGGCGAAATCTATTTTTTTCTTGTTTGAAACTGCAATTGGATCTAATATTAATTTCACATTTTAGATTTTTCTCGTGGACGCAAGTTTGTCATATAACTTGGATTTCTTGCAATTTTGATGTGTAGTTTGATGGGAGAATATTCATTGTTTGTTTGTTTGGTTGTTTTTTTGTTGTATTATGCTTAGATAATAAGTTTTTCTTATATAATTGTTTTATTTGATTACATGAATGTTAACATTATTTTTATATATTATTTGTATAGCATACCTAAAATGGATAACATACTCGCACGTTTACGTCGGAAACATGTTGTTGAAGAAGAAGACCAAAAGAAGAAGATGAAAGTAGTTGTTAGTATATGTTGAGACACTATTAGGTGTAGTTAAAGTCTTGGATGTTAGAACAATTTCAGGTTTCACGTTCTACTATTTGTTTGTCACTCAAAGTGTCTCACGATTGTACTATTTGTTTGTTATAATCCCAGATACCAGGATCTACTATTTGTTTGTTATTCTATTTTGATGTGTTTATTTCATTATCATATTATTATTGATGTAGGTTGATATAAAAAATCATCTAACGATTTAGTGGATCTTGCTTATTCATCATGTATGATGGGTTGATTATGATGTATTGATAATCAATTTTTTTTATTATGTATACTTGCGATCGGATCGCAAATCAATCTTCGAGAACACCTTCGTTGACTACAACTGGTCGAAAAGGTTCTCGATCCTGGGTAAGGGGTACTGATTCCTAACGGTAACCTTATTCAGCATCTTGTAATAAATACACATCCGCATTGAGTCATCCTTCTTCTTCACAAAGAGTATCGGTGCTCCTCAAGGCAACACACTAGGTCGGATAAACCTGGTATCCATCAAATCCTGCAACTGCTTCTTCAGCTCAGATAACTCTGCAGGTGTCATCTTGTACGGTGCCTTCGATTGCTGTGTGGTCCCAGCTATCAGATCAATCCCAAACTCTATCTCCCTGTGAGGTGGCAAACCCGTGATATCATCGGAAAACACCTCTGGAAATTCCTACATAATCTCGATGTCTTCCAACCTCTCTATCTCCGGATCGAGCACCACTAAGGTGGCCACAAAGCTCTGCAATCTTGCTGCATGAACTTTTGTGCCCTCACTGCTGACACCACTACTCGGCCTCCTCTGTCGAAGTCCTCCATCGAACTCCTGGTCTCCCGAAACAATCGTGGCACCGGGGTGAAAGCTCCCCACAGTGCCCACAAAACCTAGAGGTGTGCTGACTTCCAAAGTGGCAGTCAACGTCGCAGTTGTATGATCTAACATGCTCGCAAATTGCTCAGAGATGAATGAGTGTGTGGCCCCGCAATCAAAAAGCACTCTAGCTACCAAATCATCAACGTAAAGCGTACCTTCCACCACAGTGGTGGCATCTCTAGCCTCCTCTGCCTGGATGGTGAAGACACGTCCGACACTCCTCCCCTGCTGGGATGATGTAACTGGTCGACTCGGCCCCACTTCACTAGTTGTGGATGACCCCGGTCGTCCACTAGGTCCCCCTTACCTGCTCGGGCAAGAACGAATAAAGTGACCCAGTTTGTCACACCTGTGACATGCACCTGGACGGGATCCGCACCCTCTCCCGGGATGAACTCCGCCACACTGCCGAGATTGTGGTGCTCCACCTTCGTCAATCTGGGGCTTCTTGCCTGCATTCCCTGAAGACTGACCTCTCGGAGTCCACCAACCTTCACCTGCGACTTCCTGACTTCTACCATCTCCTAGTAAACCTGATCAATACTAGTCTCGAACTTCACTGTATCAACTAAAGTCTGCGGCATACTCGTAGTAACACGAGATCTGAATTGCGGCCTCAGTCCTTGAATGAACTTCCGAGCCCTCTGCTCCTGAGTCACATAAATCTCTGGACAATAACGCTCTAAAGCGTGGAATCTGCTGATGTACGTTTCCAGAGTCATCTCTCTCTGCTCGAGTGCCAGGAACGCCTCCCTCTTCCTATCCCGGACGTACTGCAGAAAGTACTGTTGGTTGAATTCCACAAGGAAATCCTCCTAGCTTATCTGCCCGTTATCCTCGAATACAACAACTAATGTAGACCTCCACCAACTGGCTACCTCGCCATCCAACATGTAGGTGGCCAGATCCACCTGCCTCGCAAGAGGACATCTGATCGCTCGGAAGATCTTCCAGATCTTGAAGATCTAATCCTCAGCTGCCTCTGAGTCACCGCTACAATCAAAGAAAGGAGAGTGCTGACGCATAAATCGGTCATGCACGGCTCTCACCCCTGCCTGCTCAGACTGGGCAGCCTGGCGCTCAAGCAACTCGCCCATCCTACCCAAGGTACCCTGAAGAGTCCTCCTCCGCCTCCTTGTCCACCCCACCAGTCTCCTCACTGGCGCTCCGGTGATGTGAAGGTGGCCTCACACGTCTCGAATGCATCTACACAAGAGGACAGGAGAAGAACTGAAATCAAATGACTATGCATGCATGCTCTACAACAAGACTGACAATGCAAGACTTTTAACGTGGTTTCTTTGGACAAGTACACCGGAACCAATGGTTGTGATACCAAATTATAACGCCCCGAAACAGTGGAAAATTAAAACTTTAAAACTTTAAAAGATAGATATATTAATAGATCAAATCACCGGGACGCTACGAAAACCACATATATATAGAGTAATGCACCATATAATACAGGGAGTTAAAAGTATGATTACATCAACAAAAGATATACAACATATACAAGAGTAATCATATCAACCTCAAAAGCAAGAAAGCAGGATCCGGTTCGGGTGCGCTCACCCTCAGTCACCACCTCCTATTGACGCTCACGTCCTGAAATGCAAGCATAAAACTATACCTGAGTTTGCCATAAGGAAACAATGTATGCCAAACTCCTAAATGCATGAATTAAACAATAACATGGCATGGTATGAAAATGCAATACAACACAACTGTCACCGTCCAACTGGGTTCCCGGGACCTCTCTCCCAACCACAGCTAACCTAACCAACACTGGTCTCAAGGGTCCTCTCACCTCAACCCCACAACCACGCATGCACACAAGGCACCTGTCGAAAGATCATCGGCCAACAACCACACGTGCACACAAGGCACCCGCCGAAAAATCATCGGCCAACATACACACGTGCACACAAGGCACTTGCTCGGTAGAGCGACAACCACGATAACTATCAGGCCATAATGTCCTTCTCGTTGCCCCCAAAAAGGCCAGCGAACCTGTTGCCCTCCAGACCGATCACAACCACAAACAAAACAAGCAACACATACAAAACTGGGTAGAAACTGTCGACCAAACCAAACTCGCGGTCGACCGAAACCCCACACAAAGGCCAGGTCCAACCGAAAATAACAACCAACCGGTCGAACGGCAAAGGGGACCCGTTCGACCGAAAACAACCAGTAAAATCCACCTCTAGCTCAAAAGCACAAACAGTCGAACAAACAAGAGACAAACGTCGACCGAAAAAGGCAATAAATTCATATTTTGAAACAATTATACCGGTCAACCAAAATTACAAAGGGTCGAACAAAATTTAAGTTTTCTTAAGTCATCGATCGAACGAAATCATAGGGTGGTCGACCGTTTCATGGTCTACACCCCCAACCGACTTAAAACAATGTTTTCGATCGAACGGCAAGGAGTCCCAATCGACCGAAAACTCCCAAAATTTGCCTAAAAGACGTGACTGGTCGACCGCATGAAGCATTGTTCAACCGGTGCAAGGCAAAACCCACCCAATTACACTGCAACCGGTCAACCGAATCAAGCATCGGCCGACCGAAACAAAGCAGAAATTTGTTGCACGAGCCCTCGATGCGCCAAACGGCCATCGTCGACTAAAATTACTACTCACACACCTCGGGTGAGTCTTAAATTGAATCTTGGCATACCTTGAAGGCTTGAAGAAGCCTTTGAAGATCAACGACGACAATCCACCCTCTCGCACCACGTATCTCTGGCGATTCTCTTCTCGAGCACGATCACCCAACACTTTCCTGAGCTCCTTCTTCGCTGATCACTCCACCACCACAATCCAGAGGCTGAGAGGAAGAGAAGTGTGTTGGAGACGAGTGGAGAAGGAAAACGTGAGAAGAAAAGGAAAGAGGAGTGAGATTTAACGTAAATACCTTCTCACCTCTTCCTCAACCACTCACAACCAGCCACCTCACCAGCACCAAAACTCCTTCTAACCCCCCTCTTAGCCACCTAAACACAATTAGGCATTATACAAGGATTAGTATATAATAATTAGAGTATTAAACATAACAGTGTGAGCATATTACTTGAATTTGCTCCCAAAAACATCATTTTACACCCAAAATCCATAACTCATGGAAGAGAAAGTACTCCCTTGAAACCCAAAGTTCATAAGTTCAACCAAAGGTGAGAAATGCCGAACATACTCCAAAGGCTAATCATGAGATTATCCTAAACAAAATAAAATGGTTGAGATTATCTTTGTTCTCATCCCAACATATGTTCCACTAGGGTATCCTTTACCTTTTTATCAAACAAGGTTGATCTCAAGGGTCTTAGGTCTAGAAGAAGGTTGTACAAGAAGATCCAACGGCATACCTACAATCCCCCAACCGAAAGCGTTCCCGATCACCCCGGTCGACCTCCGACGAACTCCGACATACATTCATTGAGGCACCTTGCTCCACAAGCAAGTCCTAGGATAAATGGGAGGGGAGGAGTGAGGTCAGGGATTTGGTTCCTTTGGGAAAGAATGGCCTTAAAAATCCCAACCAAAAACCAATTGAAAGACCAAAATACCCTTTTATAGAATCCTAATAATGAGTTAAGAATTCTATCTTATGATTGTAAATAATTAATTTTTTAAGGGGTTAGTCTTAACACTGCTTCATTGCTTCCATTCGACCAATCAACTCACCCATATCGTCACCCATATCTTTAATTGTGCACCATCATGGTCATTGGTAGAATCTGATCCATAGGATTAATTCAAGAAGAATCAAGTTGGAGAGGAGGCATTGATAGGCGGGTGTCTTGTTTAAGTGCCAATGGAATGGAGGAGGTTTGGTGCTAACTCCGACATCTTGTGTTAACTTCGTTATTTGGTGCTCCGACGTATTGTGATAACTTTGTCGTCTGGTGCTATCTCTGTCACATAGCGCTATCGGCGTCCTCTAGAATTGTTGCTACTTGTGGAAGGAGAGTAAGGTTGCTCCTCGGTCAAATCAATACCGACCAAAGATCAAATAGCAGTTAATGTCATTTGATCTAGGTTAGCTAAGTTCTGTCTAAGAAGGGAATAGTGCCATTTAATTTGTATTTTTGTAGATGGGAAAGGTGGAGATTCGACGCATCGTCCAAAACTTTTGGATGGAAAGTTGGAAATTTGATTGATTTTTTGTGATTAAGTATGCTTCAAGACGTATTTGTGGAATCTTTGAAGAGGAAAAGTTGGCAATTTTTTCAATGGAAAATGCTGGGTGGACTCCTTTTTGGGTCATAATTGGGCTCCAACCTCTCAACCACGATGCTTACACCATCACATGGGGTTGCAGAGCTTTCCATCCACTCATAGTCCTCCATGTCGCATGCTCTGGGTAATTTACAATTAGTCCCTCAGTTTATGCCAAATAAGCTTCAAACCACAAATCGCCCATGTGCACCCTATTGTTAAATGGTTGTAATCATGACATTCTCTCCTTTCTGTTAAGAACGTACCACCACTTTACCATTGTCTCTTCTCTTTCCAGAAAAAATAATATTATTTAAGTTGAGGAGAGGATGTCTACATTTAATGCAAGGTGATAGTGGTGGCTATGACAGACATCTACATTGAACCAGATATCCGGAGTGCAAACCCTCTACGCTCACTATAACAACCATCCTCCTTCAACACTCCATCAAATTTACTTCTCATTACCTTCCCCAAACACGTTTAAGCCATTGATTGCTGCCTTAACTCTCCACCAACACTCATTAATGGAATCCTTAGGTAAACAACTTTTTTCACATGTTTTGGTTTATCCGAATATAGAGAGACTTATCCATAATTTTCTTGTTTATGTCTACGTAGACATTGACTTAGTTTTTGGTTTGGAGGTTCATCAGTCAGACGATGAGTGTTCTGAAGATGATGCTAACGTAGAGGAAAGAACAACCTCAGTAGAGACTTGGACGAAGATGACGATGACACCACTGACACATCCTTACCAGAAGATGGTACAATGCACAAGCCGTATCCAAATATTTCTCATTCAGACGTTGACATGTCCTCGCCTTCTAGATCAGATTTCCCAAGGGTTGTGATGACTTTTACAACGTTTGAACTAGCTAGAGTATTCTTTGAGACGTATGCGACATTTATTGGTTTTGGCATCAAGGAACTTCATTGTGTCTGGGAAAATGGTGTTTTATCAAGGGGCATTCTTGCATGCCATAAGGCTAGAACACCGCCCAAGGTATTGAAGGGGATGTGTTTTAAAAGTTTACTTTTATATGTCAATTATTATGAATTAAATGTGCAAACATTTTGTTCATTGATTAATGTATTCGTCTTTTGGAAGTGTTAAAGAATAGGCTCTTGGTCCTTAACTGTAAAGCTCTAGAAGATAATGATTTACATAAATCAAAAGTTAATTCACAATCATGATAATTGACATGGAACATTAATTACCGATATAAGATTGTCGTGTTGGTTAAAGAGTATTGTAGCTCTACAAATATTTAACGACACGAGTATATAAAAGAGGAAAAGATTGCTTTTATATATTGAATAGACCTAGCAAGTAAAATATTTATGGGATTGTGTTATGTGTCATTAATGTTTTATTGTGTCTTGGATCCTAAGATATGATACTTATATCCTATCACATAATGAGTGTTTAATTTGATTATTGTCAAAAGTTATCATAGAGTATAGTGATAAGGACAATAGTTGGTTAAACGTGACTTATGCTGGAAAAGATAGTTCATCAAAAGATTATCATTGCCCATCTTTAATTAAGTGATGATATTACTGGGCCCCTTAATAAAGCGAAATTATAATGTGCATAATGTAACTTATGTTAAGTTACATATTTATAATTAGCTTAAGAGATCAAGAAATGAATATAAAATACAAAGGTGACACATTTCTACTTTGTATAATATTCTTAATATCATGAGGCAAGGAATGGACACAAGTGATGTCCTTACATCACTAAATGGATCGTGTTTAGTTCGAGTGAACAAAGACATCTATGTTAATCGGGTAATTATAATGTGTAGCTATATACTGCTTATAGTTTATGATATTAAGTGTTTAATATCATTACCAATTAACCTAGATCCTCCTATAGGTCACACCACAAAACTGGGAAACAAGAAAGTTGATTTTATATTCATATGATGTATCGGATTTCGTGAGAAAATAGTATACATGTGGTGAATCGATAAAATCAGTGTCATGAAAATTACATAGTTATAATCATTTATAAGTTCATATGAGATGTATGTATTACGGGGTGTAATGGTTGACATTACATATGATAATATATTACATGATATATGAATTTGCTAAAAACCCCAAAGATCAAATTTTGTTGGATATAAATCCAAAATTTGGTAAAAGGCAAAAAACAGTTAATACGGTTTTACCTGAATTAATAAGGAATTAGTATTAATCATGTATTGGAATTATTCCAATTATGGTTAAATGTGGATGTCGATGATTAGGTGTCAAATTGTGATTGATTTTAGGGAGAGAAAAACAAGAGATCATGAGTTAGTGGTTAGCCCAAGATGTGGGTGTTGGGAAACCCTATAAATAGGTATTCTCTCTCATTGTTTTAATTAATGCAAAAATTTCTCTCTCCCTAACCACCATATTAATCTATCCAAAAATTCATTAATTATTTCAAGCTTTTGGAGATTAAATTCTCAAGGAGCATAAATGGTTTATTAGCTAGATTATAACCTTGATTTAGAGATTGAATTGGCTAGCTCCTTTCTCTCTAATCTTGTTTAGAGTTTGGTGAACACTTAGACGCAAATCGGCAGACAATTCTGTTGGATCGTGTGGGTTATGGGCCCACAATTAAGGCTAATTAACAAATATAATCCTAAACAAACTCTACTTGCAATTCAAAAGATGATGCAGCGGAATTTAAAACAAATACTAGCAAGTAGGGAATAAATGAGCAAACCACAATCACACGGGGATTTTATAGAGGTTCGGCACCCCACCCGGGTCCTAGTCCTCTCTTGTAAGCTCCTCTCGACTCCGCGAGCTCCGCCTACGTCTTCACTATCCACTCCCCGTTCCAGGCCGGGAGAGAATGCCTTTTACAAAACAAACTCCGCGAACAACCTCACGAGCTTGACTTTCTTCTCTCACAATCCGAGAGGAACACTTCGGGCTTTCACCGAAGTCCTTGATTCTTGAGCAAACAAAATCTTGAGTGGAACACACTCTCTAAACTTGAGCACACTTGAATGAGATTGAAATTGATTCTGAGTGTGGAAATTTGAGGCTTTGAGTGTTTGGGATTCTCTCTAATGTTTGGGACAAGTTTGTAATGGGAGAGTTGTTTTAAAATGTGTTTTACAACTCCTTATATAGGCATTAGAGAGAATAGAGCCGTTGGGATTGATTGGGTATGAGTTGATGTGTGATTACACAAAACAGAACCTGTAGGACCCAATTATGGATGAATTCGGTCGACCGGATCGGGATGAACGGTCGACTGTTTGGAAGTTTTGAACTAAGTTCGGTCGACTGGTTTGGTAACGGTCGACCGCCCAACACTACGACTTAGGTACACTTAAGTCATCGGTCGAACACAAGAAAGGGGTTCGGTCGACCGATTTCGTCCAGGCATTTTGGGGTTGACAAACAATTAGATATTTGGTCGACCGAAACAGGTCTAGCGGTCGACCGATTTTGTCCAGGAGATTTGGGTTTGTCCAGAGATGAACAAACGGTCGACCGATCTTGGTCCTCGGTCGACCGATACATGAAATGTATTTGGGGTATTTTTGGTTTAATACGAATACGACCGTTGGGTATATACGACAAGAATAACGGTCGGAAAATTAAGTTCAAACGGTCGACCGAAAGAGAAGGTGCGGTCGACCGAAACTAGACAGGGAAACACAAAACAGAATACTTGATCATCCGGTCGACCGAACGGCATGTTGCGGTCGACCGAATGTGGGCAGACAGTTAGGGTTCAGGTTTAGTGTTTTCCGATCTAATTTGGGTGATCTATTGAAGTCCAAATTATGTGAAATTTCGTGTGTGACTTCTATGAGGAACCTAGTGTGTGTTTAAGTTGATTTTAGCTCAAGTATTCTCAAAATACACAAGTTCCTAAAGATTCAAAGAAATACAAAATACATGTCTTCAAATGAGCTTGATTACATGTCTTGACTTGTTTTCCTTTCTTCCTTTAGTCTTGATCACCTGTAGAGATTAGCACAAAGAAATATATATGCAATGCAATATGTGTGCTACTCTACATGATCATAATTAAGATTAGGTCAATTATATCATCAAAACATAGATTAAGGTCAAAAAGTCAACAATCTCCCCCTTTTTGATGATGGCAACCTACATCTTAACTATATCTTAATACATGGAATTTGTGTATGTAAACTATGCATATTAATGCTCCCCCTATGGATGTGCATAGTTTTTGAAAGATTTTATTCCAAAATTCCAAGTTACCCCCTTAATTATCTCTCCCCCTTTGACATCCATAAAAAAATTGATATTAATAAAACAAAAGTTATACAATTAAAGGTCAATGTAGATGTCTTGTAATGAAGTTGCTCCCCCTAAATTTTACACTTCATTACTTTAAGAAAATGATATTCATTAAGCTCCCCCTATCAATAAGGCTATATGGAAGCTAAGAGTATGATTCAAGTTAAGTTCATTTAAGTTTCTACTCAAGCCTTATTCTAACATCCATTCAAAATTTGACATTTATAATAAATGGATGTGATAAATGATTTGCAATGAATAGGGTAAAAGATATGTCAATTAAGCATATAAGTAGTCTAGACTAGAACCAATTTTAATCAATAATTTTAGAGGATAGGAAATTATACCAACTTGAAGCTTGAATTGGTTCCAATCTTATTTGGTGATGCAACCGGATTTAAATTTAACTCTTAAGCTCACCCGGTCACCACGGATTCCTTCCTCAAGCACCTACAAGTGTAGATTTCGGTACCCAAACAACTTTGGGTCCTTGAATGTTAGCTTTGGGAACCCAAACCATTTTGGTTTTAGGAGCCCACACACTTGAGGAACTATGGTTTACAACTAAGTGCTTTCCATTTAATGTAGTGTGAGATACATGGTTTTTCAATTTAGCATTGTATCCCAAACCATGTTTTTGCAAAGATTGCATTTGACTCCCTAATAACATGTTAAGCATCTTAGTTCCATTAGTGAATTTTTCTAAATCTTTTCTTAATTGCACATTGCAAGCTTGAAGATCTAGTGGTTCACAATCTATAGGTGTTGCTTTTAATTTATCAAAATTTGATGCAAAGTTTTCTAGTTTAGCAACCACCTCTTTTTTCTCATTCATTCATGTTTCAATTTGGATTTGGAGATCTTTAATTTTCTTTCTAGCATTTTTGTTCTTTTCACAAATGATCTCATATTGTTTAACTAAGTCATGAAATGCATTTTGAAGCTCATCATGTGTATAAGTTTCTTCATTAACACTAGAATGTGAGCTATCACTATAATATAACTTAGTTGAGCATGAATTATTAGAGAAAGAGTTAGATTCTACCTCACTTTGATCATCTTCAATGGCCATGAAGCATGAGTGAGCCACCTCTCTTCGACTTTGCAAGGAAGACGACGATGATGATGATGGTGATGATGAATCATCCCATGTAGCCTTGTGTGCTTCCTCCTTCCTTTCTCTTCTCTTGCTCTTCTCCTTTTCTCTTCTCCTCTCCCTTCTCTCCTTTTTCTTCTCCCCTTCTTTTCTCTCATTTTCACTCTCCTCCTTCTCCTTTTCTTTTTCTCTCTTTTCACTTCTTCTACCTCTTCTTTCATTCTTTTCTCCCTTATCCTTCTTGAGGTATTTAAAGAAGTCTTTTGCTAGGACTTCAATGATCTTCTACACTCCTCCTTGGTTGGTCAATATTTGCATGTAATCCCAAGGTGAATTTGTTCTTGGATGCTTCATTCTCCTTTCGATGGTTGATTTGGAGTTCATACGCCATCAAGTTTCCAATTAATTCCTCCATCTTGAGTTGGGAAAGATCGTGTGCTTCTTCAATTGCAACCACCTTATCTTCCCAATCGTGACTTAGCGATCGGAGGAATTTCCTTGTCATTTCTCCTTCATTTAATCTTCTTCCAAGAACCAAAAGAGAGTTAGTGATATCGGTGAAGCGAGTGCTCATTTCGCTTATGTTTTCACCGATTTGCATAGAAAATATTTCATATTTATGCATGAGGAGACTAATGCGGGTTTCCTTAGTTTTGCTATCCCCCTCATGATGCATTTGTAGTCTATGCCAAATTTCATATGCACTAACACACCCTCTAATCCTATTATATTCACCCTCATTAAGGCCACAATACAAGATGTTCATGATTTTCGAATTCATTTCGATTTCTTTCATTTTTGGTCTTGTAAGTGAATCTAATTCATCTTCATTTGGGGGTGTGTATGGATTTTGAAGAAACATCCAATACTTAAGGTCATTAGAAATTAGGAAAATCTTCATCCTATTCTTCCAATAATCATAATTTGACCCATTAAGCAAAGGAGGTCGAGTTGTGCATAACCCCTCTACGTGATTAGATGTACTAGTCATGCTAAAAATACGATTAAGTATAGAATTTAGCACACAAGGCTCTGATACCAAATGTTGGATCGTGTGGGTTATGGGTCCACAATTAAGGCTAATTAACAAATATAATCCTAAACAAACTCTACTTGCAATTCAAAAGATGATGCAGCGGAATTTAAAACAAATACTAGCAAGTAGGGAATAAATGAGCAAACCACAATCACACGGGGATTTTATAGAGGTTCGGCACCCCACCCGGGTCCTAGTCCTCTCTTGTAAGCTCCGCTCGACTCCGCGAGCTCCGCCTACGTCTTCACTATCCACTCCCCGTTCCGGGCCGGGAGAGAACGCCTTTTACAAAACAAACTCCGCGAACAACCTCGCGAGCTTAACTTTCTTCTCTCACAATCCGAGAGGAACACTTCGGGCTTTCACCGAAGTCCTTGATTCTTGAACAAACGAAATCTTGAGTGGAACACACTCTCTAAACTTGAGCACAGTTGAATGAGATTGAAATTGATTCTAAGTGTGGAAATTTGAGGCTTTGAGTGTTTGGGATTCTCTCTAATGTTTGGGACAAGTTTGTAGTGGGAGAGTTGTGTTAAAATGTGTTTTACAACTCCTTATATAGGCATTAGAGAGAATAGAGCCGTTGGGATTGATTGGGTATGAGTTGATGTGTGATTACACAAAACAGAACCTGTAGGACCCAATTATGGATGAATTCGGTCGACCGGATCGGGATGAACGGTCGACCGTTTGGAAGTTTTGAACTAAGTTCGGTCGACCGGTTGGGTAACGGTCGACCGCCCAACGCTACGACTTAGGTACACTTAAGTCATCGGTCGAACACAAGAAAAGGGTTCGGTCGACCGATTTCGTCCAGGCATTTTGGGGTTGACAAACAATTAGATATTTGGTCGACCGAAACAGGTCTAGCGGTCGACCGATTTTGTCCAGGAGATTTGGGTTTGTCCAGAGATGAACAAACGGTTGACCGATCTTGGTCCTCGGTCGACCGATACATGAAATGTATTTGGGGTATTTTTGGTTTAATACGAATACGACCGTTGGGTATATACGACAAGAATAACGGTCGGAAAATTAAGTTCAAACGGTCGACCGAAAGAGAAGGTGTGGTCGACCGAAACTAGACAGGGAAACACAAAACAGAATACTTGATCATCCGGTCGACCGAACGGCCTGTTGTGGTCGACCAAATGTGGGCAGACAGTTAGGGTTCAGGTTTAGTGTTTTCCGATCTAAGTTTGGGTGATCTATTGAAGTCCAAATTATGTGAAATTTCGTGTGTGACTTCTATGAGGAACCTAGTGTGTGTTTAAGTTGATTTTAGCTCGAGTATGCTCAAAATACACAAGTTCCTAAAGATTCAAAGAAATACAAAATACATGTCTTCAAATGAGCTTGATTACATGTCTTGACTTGTTTTCCTTTCTTCCTTTAGTCTTGATCACCTGTAGAGGTTAGCACAAAGCAATATATATGCAATGCAATATGTGTGCTACTCTACATGATCATAATTAAGATTAGGTTAATTAAATCGTCAAAACATAGATTAAGACCAAAAAACCAACAAATTCGACGTGCAACTCAACTCTGGATATTCATATAGGTTTTAGAGAACCTTTGGGTATGATCATCCATCAATTTATTTTAATATTTATAAAGATCATATTATATTAGAATAAATACAAAATAGTGTACATGAAATTGTCGAAAATATGAAAACGATCCTAATTGCATGTATAATGTTTTAAAAATATATACATACATAGGGACACAAAATCCTACAGGTCTCCTGTAGTGCGAAACAAAACTACAAACATATCAGTTTTATCTAAATATACTAATTTTAAAATTTTGTCTTAATATGTAAGATTCACTTTTGTAATGGCTACATGACCACTTATCCAGATACGCCTTCTAAGCGACCGTTTATCTACGTTATATTGTACCAAGATATTTCCATTAATCAAACATCTTTCATGCTTGAGTAGAACACCAAGAATCCACTGTACTAACGACGTCCTACTGCTAGAACCAAGTGTCGTGCAGGGCTAAAATTTCATGTTAACTCCTAATGTGGCTATATTTATGGTAAGATGCGTACTGACCATAATCACAAGTTTCTTAGCCTAGATTTCATACGTTATCTAATATCAAAAAGGAAGGTTTCATAACAAGCAAGGGAACAAATCGAGATTAATGACGACATTAATCTGTCCAAAACCATGGCTTCTTTCGTAGTACAAGCTGGTTCGTACTCCAATGTTGGTTTCACAGAACTAGAATTGAGGTAATATCTGGACATCTATAGATTATCTGGATAAGTTCCAGCCTTCTTCACCAAACGCTGCCTCAATTCCGTTGAATGATGTATATATATCGTCTGTACATTTTGGGCCACCAGTCTAGACATTACCAGTAGACACAAGTACTATATATCTAGACAACAGACTCTGTGTTCAGAAATATCCAGACACAAGTACTACATATCCAGTCAGCTTGTACTATATATCCAGACAACAGGTTATGTGTCCATAAATATCCAGATACTGGTAACAGAGATCCATACGTATATAAAATAACCACGAGTTCATACATCTGTTTTCCACTCGGATGTTGATATCCCGACATAAACAATCCCAAAACAAGCAATACTAACACCATCATAAAGTTACAATGGTCTATAAAATCAATCCGACAAACTAATTAATGTTATAAACAAACAAACCAAACACATCTCATCCACAAATATGATTCCCCAAAGCTACATATTTGTTTGGAACTCACAGCGGGTGCAGAAGTATTCCCTTCCTTCTCCAAGCATGACTCCTTCTCTTCCTTTTGTTTGTCCAGACAAATCCACTACCATTATGTCTACACCATCATAGATATGCCCAACCAGAACAACTAAAATGTACATTTTCTTTGTCTTCTTCGTTCTCAACCACTTAGGTCTACCTTTCTATCTGCTCTACCACCTGGTTGATAATTGTGTCTTGTTCTTCCACCATCTTAGTCTTTCCCTTGTTTCCCTTTCTTTCGTACACCTTGTTGGTGGCCTTACTTGCGTCGATAGAAACTCCTTCTTTCTCCTAGTCTATCGGGTCCAAACCAAACTTCTACTTCTTCTCCTTCCTGGCCCGTGGAGCGTTGAGGATTCCTTCACAACAGCAGTACATCCTCATCAGCATTTGAGCATCTGACTGCAATGTACGACGATAAATCAAGATATAAATGCAGATATTGTCAATGTAAAAAAAATCTCAGATATCATTCTATTAAATCTCAGATATCAGATATACATGTTCAGATATCAACAAAACATTGGACCCTAACTTATAATTTTGTCAGACAAGTAACACATACTAGTCTCGATATTACATATCACAATTCCACGTTTCAAAAATGCCACAAAACGACAGACAACACAACCTTTTAATCTACATGTTATAGATTACATTATGACATACACAAATATTTAGTCATAAAATGTTATAATGAAATCCAGACATAACTTCAGAGATATTTGATAAAATATCCAGACATAGGTAACATATTCCAGATGTAGCTAAAGAGAATCTAGATAAAAACTTACCTAGACAAACTAAACATGATTTGGACAAAATCTAATCGAGATTCCTCAAATGTAATATTCCATATATTAGAAAACAAAATATAATACTACTAAATATCCAGACCGTTCGTGTGTTATCAAATACAGACATAACTATGCAAATATAAAGAGTAAGAATGGTAAGTGCAAATATTGTCAGATTTAAATCGCCAAACGACGATCTAGATTCCGTGTCAACTAAACTCTATGTGTCCAGAAATGTCCAAAATACAAGATTCATGTCCAGAGATCGTTCTCGGTTTGAAACTCACGAAAAAGACTTTCATACATATCTATCAATAAGCCATAACTTCAACAAATGCAAAGAAAGGAAAAGAAAACATAAGTTTTACATTTAACACGGAAAACTAACATATGATTTCTTCTTCTTGAGTTATCGCAACCTTTGAATAAAGAAACCATCACAAAAACGTCAATGACTATCCAAATTCCCAAATCACCCAAGATCCTTCAAAATCGTTCATCTTTGATTCCCGGTTGAATTTTTGTTTTGGTTTATATTTTGAATTTCAATCATGTTTTTGTCCGCGCAAGAGTGATTTGACATGAGTCATCACACGTCCTAATTATCATGGAACAGTTACCTCTGGGTAATTCGCACAGGTCATTTTCATATCCAGATATTATTTGGGTGTGTATTTTCAAAAACGACTAGGTACACTATTAAGACATGTTTGGAGCCCGAGAATGAGCCCAATTTTGAGCATGTTTATCATTACTCTTTTTCAACGGTTTGGTGTTCTCTTGGTAGTTGATGTCGGGTCAATTTCTGATTATAAATTGGTTTTAAGATTTTTGGAACTGACTGGGGTTTGCACTTTTGGGAAGGACCGAAGGAGGTGAGCATATTTGTGATACTGACTTACATGAGAACTTTTCTTAGAAAAATACGAATATCATTTGTAGCGATAATGTAGATTAGAAGTGATTTTGATTATAAAATTTGAAAAATGATACATATCGCTAATTGGTTAAACCGCCTAAACGTCCGAAAAGTAAATATCATAGAAATTAATGTCAATTGGCCAAAAGGCATTGGAAAAGTTTTCCTAACATAAGCCAACGAGTGTTGCTAACGGACTTTCTCTGGTGACCAACAAATGCCCCTTTTATGGCATTTCTATTATTTCCTCTCTTGTAACATAAATAAGTAATTCTGACTCTGCACGGACTTATTGGTGTTTCCCTAGTTATTTCCCTTCAAAATTGAAATAAAAATAATACAACAGAACTAAATAGTGTGGGGTATGAAAAGAATAAGTAGAACCGTTGATATTATTTACATATATAAATGGTACCAGTGCAGATCCGACTCCTGTAGAACGCTCAGCTAGATCATTGAACACTGCCATGTCGCTTCAATATTGCACCGGTTTTATCGGCCGTGGTTTTCTTGCAAAGGCTTTTACATCAATTTAGATACTGTGGTAGAGATTGATGTACAAACAAAACAAAGAAGTGGCTTCTCTAATGCTGGTTGTCATAATTTCCTAGCCGTGTGATAGAGTTCAATGTAGTCCAAAGCGGGACGATTCCAAGACCAGTCTTGCTCCATCACACGCTTGCAAAGCGTGTTGAACCAATTTTGGTCATTGAACCAGGCAGAAAGTGCCCTGTTCAATTCATTCGTTAGACAATGGATATTCACTCTAAGCACATATTCAGAGATGACAATGGATATTCACTCTAAGCACATGAAGAAAATTCATCTTGTCAATTGAAGGGGCATAATGTCTGCCATGCATTTATTACCTATTAAGAGCATAATCCACACTGCCAGCGTCCGCCCCATCAAAACTGAAACCATTTGGCTGCAGACAATGTGCTTCAGCTCTTGCTTTGTCATCATCAACATCAAACACGGTGTCATAAAGCCCTACAGTATAGCACCAAAAGAGGGTTATAATTTCGTACAAAGAGATAGGATATTTCCCTAGCATAAGGAAGGCAAGAGGTTTATTTTTAAGGTCTAAGATATTTTTTGTTTTGTTTTTTGAGTTTGGTAGGTCTAAGATATTGTTAAGAACCTTAAATCGGTAAAAATAAATCTGCAAAGGGCTTAAATCCGTAGACCTTACAGCATATTGTTTTTAAATATGGAAATTATGCTTACACAACCCCACAAGTTATAAGTACAGTTTTTGGTTGTGACAATGAATTGATTGAGAGGTAGCTAAAACTGAAATGCGGAAAAAGAAACACAAACCTCCGGTCTTGCGAACAACAGGAATGGAACCATATCTCATAGCTATTAACTGAGTAAGCCCACAAGGTTCGAATAATGAAGGCACAAGGATGAAATCTGAACCAGCATAAATCTGTGGGACACAAGACAGTTAACTAAAAACTGAAAGAAATATGCAGGCCACTGATTAAACTAGGAAATAAGGATTGCTACAGAAACTCACCAAGTGTGAAAGAGGCTCATCATACGTCAAGCAAAGGCGCACTCGATCACCATGGGAAGAATGAAGCTGTTTCGCTAAATTAACAAAGTCATTCTGAATGCGGTGATCTGGGGCTGAGCCAAGCAATACAACCTTACAATAAAATCCAAAAGTCAAAATACATTCTAGAACAAAAGAAAAACAAGATCTTGGTATTATAGAATGCTACCGGTAAACCTCTATTAGATATTTTGATGGGAAATCTAGTAAAAACGAGGGAGATTTATTTAAATTGGAGAAAAGATATAATACCTGTCCATTTCTGTCAAGGGTTTTCCAAATCGCATGCTTTATGAGGTGAATTCCCTTTTGGACAGTCAACCTACTAATGATCCCAACTAATGGAACGTCACATTTCTTCAGGCCAAGCTCTAGCTGTAAGGCTTCTTTAGCAGCCTTTTTACCTTCCACAACATTTTCTGAAGTGTATGACAACTATTTTCACAGAAAATTGAAATTTGTTACTAACAGTAGAGCTAACTTTTAAATTCAGAATTTATTATTTAAGTAATCGATACACATGAGGTAATAGGTTGCATACTGGGATTAAATCATCATTGTAAGGGTCCCAAATGTCTTGATCAATCCCATTTAAAATTCCATGAAATTTTGGAAGATGCGGCCCAATAGCTGGATTCCCAGAAACCTCCTTTGAGTATGTCTGAGATACCTGAGGATAGTTTTACGGAAAGAAAATTAAGTAATTAACAGATTAATAAACATGTAACAGCCAGGAGTTTGTAATGGTGTGGGACATATTGGTCTTATTTCAGGAGATAAAGCTTGACAAGTTTCTTTGAGAATTCGTTAAACATCTGAAGTTCCATATCTTGTCTCAAAAAATTATGCACTTGGAATATAAGAACTGAAGCATTTACTGTCACTGTTTGCAACATATATGTGTCGCAAACTTTCTCATGTGTTACGCAAGGAGTCTACATGGCAACATGACCAACATTCGCGAAGAACGAAAACACAACGCAATGTGCAGCAACGAAGACAAAAATTATTGAAATGGGGTATAACTGTATACGTTTGTCACTCCAAGTATAAACAACTGAGTAAGCCCACAAGGTATATTAAATAAAAAACAATTATGTCACTCCTTCAGTTTCTACTTTACATAAGAACCTTATTATTATGTTAGGACTTGAACGGATTTTCCTTGTACATTGGAGCCACGTTAAAATGGACCAGCTGGAGATTTGTGGTGTTGAATTCTGAAATCTTGGAATGAGAGTTCAATAAAAAGTTTGAGTTGCGGTATTTCTCCAGGAATATCTTTAATTGCTACATAATGTAAAGAAATTGTGTCCAGTGAAGGTATTCGAATCACATTGAAGGGGAACCTCCCCCCTAAAATTGTCTACTTGCCACCATGACTCTCCCTAACTACAACATATCACTATGGCTCTTTTATACACATCAAACACCAAATAGAAATAAACTCTAGTGTGGAAGAAAAAGAACTTATGAACATTGCCAAACCATTACAAGCCTTTATTTTCTTATGTGGGAGCCATGCCATCTATGTTGTACAGTACTTTATCATGACAAACTACCACATAAGAAATAATTATACATACTTTCATATAAATGTTGTCAATGTGTCCAAAAATAAATGAAAAGGCATATAAAGAAACATTAAATAGCATTAAAACCTAGTTTCTTCAGGGGAAAAAAAGTAATTTGAAGAGGGAAGAAGGAAATGTCCAAACGTTAGCTCGTAAGGGTTACTAGAGACTAATAATGCATGACAAAGCACATTTTTCTTGAAAAGCAGCAAGATAAAGAAAAGTTTTATGAGACAATAGACGCGAATAATTTCATTTATATAGCATGACAAAGTAGAACAAAAGGTAGTTGTCAGAGAACATTTTTAGTCATTCAGTCTACATCTTTGCTGTACAAATTCAATAGTAGATGATGACACCGTAATGTTTGCTGACGAGTGAGTTAAATTCCAAAATCATGCAAAATATATTACCATTACCCACTAAAAATCTACAGACGGCATCACCACTAAGTACAAAAAATCAAAGCAATAACCCAAAATTCCAGAACAATAAAATATAAAGCAATATTTACTAACCGTTGTAGCTTTGTCGGCATGCAACATAGCCTTCCCAATAAGGTTGGTCCCAAACTCAAGATTGTGAATTGTAAAAATAACACGAGCATTGCCGAGACCATAATGGCTGTAATGTTCTCTGAATAACCATGAGACAGGTGCACTAGACCAATCATGGCAATGTAATATATCCTGTTGACCACATAATCAATTGGTTACTCTAAAGATAGATCGTGAAGTTTACACAACCAACCAATCATGAGCAATTAAATACGTCTTCTAACTAACCGGACTTTTAGGTTAAGCTAGGACACAGTACAGTTTTTTTATCATTGGTACAGTTATTAATTGCAGGAAACCACTTCAGTTATTGATTTATATTAACAACATAAATGCTTGTAATTTTCACAAACCATCTTAATGATTCCCTGACTGAATATCAACAATCATCATAAATCCCTTTCTCTAGTTTTGCGTCTTGAGCATAACACCTTCCAAGTGCCATGGTACATGTCATTGGTCTGTTGAATAAACTACTGTAGATGGTATTTTCTCACATTGAAAGGAATAATTGACATGAATATAAAGGCGGTAATCCTTTAAAAGTTCAAAACATAATAAATTGGGAAACATAATGTTTAGTACACGTAAAAGCAAGAATATTTGGCTGGTCATGAGTAATATAAGAATGACATGTTAAGATTTGCTCCATCTCCCATTTTATGTGTAAATCAACAACAACAACAACAAAGTCTTTTATCCCAAACTAGTTGGGTAGGCTAGAAATGAAACTCTAAGGAGTCACAGTTCAGGCACGTGAATCGCCTTCTTCCACGCGTTTCTATCCAATACAAATTCTCAAGGAACATTCCAATCTTTTAAATCTCTTTTGACTGCTTCCTCCCAAGTCAATCGTGGTCTGCTTCTTCCTCTTTTTATGTCTTCGATCCGATTCCATACCCCTCTTCTTATAGGTACCTCCATAGGTCTTCTTTGTACATGTCCATATCATCTCAGTATGTGTTGGATAACTTTCTCTTCCATTAGAGCAACTCCAACTCTATCACGAATGTCTTCATTTCTAATCCGATCCATTCGCGTATGGTCACACATCCACCTTAACATCCTCATTTCAGATACGCTCATCTTTTGTATATGTTGTCTTTTAGTGGCCCAACATTCTGCACCATATAGCATTGCAGGTCATATTGTGGTTCTATAAAACTTTCCTTTTAACTTAAGTGGAATTTTCTTATCACATAAGACACCTGAGGCTTGTCGCCATTTCATCCATCCTGCTCTAATCCCATTTTATGTGTAAATAAGGTGGTAAATTTCCATCATAATTATATCAGCAAGGATAGCAAGGCCATTATTATGCAACAACCTGTGCATAGCGTCTTAAAGTTATTTTCGTTAATGATGCGAAGGGAGGACTCACGAGGATAGGAGATGAAGTGAGAGTTAGAGTTACCCCAATAGAGGAGAAACTTATACAGCATAGGTTGAGATGGTTTGGACATATACAAAGAAGACTTATTAAGGCACCAGTTTGAAGGGAGTGTTGAGTTGTGACGAAGACATAAAAAGAGAAAAAGGCAGACCAAAATTAATTTGGGAAGAAGTGGTTAAAAGAGACCTCAAAGATTGGAATATTCCTTGGAATTTGGCATTAGATAGGAGTGCATGGAAGAAGAATATTTATATACCCGAACCGTGATTATTTTGAGTTCATTTCTAGTTTACCCCAACTAGTTTGGGATTAAAGGCTTTGTTATTGTCGTTGTTAACTATATTAGTTAACCTGGTGAAGAAAACTAGAGTAGAATATTTTGAAAATCATACAAAGAAATAATCACTCATAGCAGCATTGTCTTATTTTTTACCCCTGCAGAGTCCAAGACAATGCTTATCAAGCATAATAAGTAATAACAATCTATAGTAATACTATGGTTCAACATAGATTGGTCCCTTTGCTTGGTCCTTTGGTACTTCAACATTTAGCTCTTCATATTCCCGAACTCCTTCAACTATAACAACCAATAACTTTTTCTTTATTCTCCCCCATTAACAACTCTTTTAATTCCACCACTAATCTCTCTTTTAATCCTCCTACTATCTTCTTAACTCTCGGTTAATATTAGCTAAGACCCAACCATCACTTTCTTTTTCTCCACTCCTATACAAACATCCTCACAATACATTTTCTCCACCAAAACCAAGGTAGCATGGAGAATATTTATGATTTTTTGTATTTATTTTTCATTATCTTTTTTTCTTTATTGCCAACATTTTATGATCAACATAATAGTATTTATAACTCTCATTTTGTTTTTTTACACCTTGGTTTTGTAGGTGTGTAATGACTTATGGGTATGAGTTTAATATATAATACATATATGTGATCTTTTTTATCATTAATATAAAAGAAAAGAGGGCATACAAGAGGTGAGCACAACAAAGAGCAGCAGAGGACTACCGACAAGCCAAAAGGGAAAAAACCAAAAGGAAAATAAGATATATTAAAATATGCAAAACAGGATCCAAAAATGCTAACATGACCACACTAGACCAAGATGCATCTGGATGATTCAAGATGATCTTAGGAACCCGATTTCGTGCCCAACATAGGGACCATGATATGATATTTGATATCGACTTAGCCCATTTTCTGCTAGGGTGACGTTTACTCCCGCTAAAGATAACAACATTCCTGTGTTTTCCAATATTCCACCATAATGCCAGTGAAGCAACCCTTCCTACTGCACCATAAGAATTCTGCGCAAAGGAATGCGACCAGGAAAGCCAAAATCGTTGAAATCTCCGTCCAACTGTATCTTTTTCACTCCCACTCTCTGCTAGTTGGTGTTAAGCTTAGAAGTCACCTTGCATACACCAAATAGATGAGAATTCGATTCTTCTGCCTCCCCACACAGCAAACGACTTGCCAAGGTCCAACCGTGTAACTTCAAGGCCATTTCTGCAAGGTTCCATTTCTAAAGACAAGCCAGGAAAAGAATTGGACCTTGAGTGATGCATGATGCATCGCTATTCCAAATCAGGGAATTGAAATGAAAAGAGGGTTCTGGACCAAGGAGGAAGTGATATAAAGAATGCATAGAAAATTTGAGATTAGACTAAAAAGACCACAACTGGGAGTCCGATGCTCCTCAAGTTAGGAGGTTGTCGCAATCGTGGAGCAACTCCAAAAGGGAGCAAAAGTTAACAAACTCCCTATTCGACAAATTGTGGGAGAAGGTAATGTCCCACGAAAGGGTGGAGCCATGCCAAACCATATATTCTCCTACCTTAGCCGCTTTATGCGTCGTCAGCCAGTACAAGGAAGGGAAAGTATCACGAAAAGAAGATTGACGTGCCCATTGGTCTTCCCAAAATTTCACCGACAAACCGTCCACCAGACCGCATTTCATTCCCCTCGTCATGACCTCCTCCACACTCATGACACCCTTCTAGACTCCACCAATTGTCTTAATATGAGATGGGAACCACACTAAGGAGCCCTTATAGTACTTATCTCTGATTACGTTTTTCCAAAGTGGGGCCTCTGCCTCAGAAGGACCTGATAGTCTTCATAGCCATTTCCTGAGTAAAGCTGTGTTAAAGGTTCTAATTCATCTGATTCCAAATCCGCCTCTTTTCCTTTGTTGACATAATCTTCCCTAGGCCACCATTGGGTACCCTGATGATGATCTCTTTTTCCCCCATTTCAAAAAAAATCCCACTGCAATCTCTCAATTTTCTTTGCCACCTTGCCAGGAATCACAAAAAGTGACATGAAAAAAATCAGGAGATTAGAGAACACCGATTGGAGAAGGGTTATGCGGTCTCCACAAGATAGAAATTTCCCTTTCCAACCTGCAAGCCTCAGATCCATTCGTTCAAGAATCGGATTCCAATCCTGCGGCCTCAAGTTATGAGGAGACAAAGGAAGCCCCAAGTATTTAAAAGGGAAATGCTCTACTTTAGAGCCAAGGATAGCCACTCTATCTGCTACCTCTATCTCCATGAGATTGATCCCAATGACTGAATATTTCTTCAAGTTGACAGATAGACCCAACGTCCATTGGAATAACGATAATAAACAAAAGAGCATTTTGACTGATTCCTCTGTCTTGTCACAGAAGAACAAGGTGGCATCCAAATATTGTAGAAAATGGATCTCTTCAACCCTCCTGTGAACTCTGAAGCCTTCCCACAACCCTGTCTCCTTAACCAAAATTCACCAGACTACCGAACATCTCACAAACAAGGGTGAAGAGAAGAGGAGCTATGGGATCCCCTTGGCGAAGACCTCTCAAGTTATTAAGCAAACCGCATGTAGTTCCATTTGCCAATACTGAGAATCGAGCCATTGAAATGATAGCTCGAACCCATCTGCGCCATTTGAAGTGAAAAGTTCATATGGCCAAGAATACTATCCAAGACTTCCCAATCTACACGATCATAAGCTTTGGCCAAGTCCAATTTCAAAATCAGGCCACTTCTTTTCGATTTGAATCTTCCTTCAATGCATTCCTGAGTTACTAGGAAACCATCACATATTGTTCTATCACCAATGAAGGCTGATTGGAAACAATAAGTGATCTTTGGCATACATTCTTTGAGTCTCTCCACCAAACACTTTGTAAAAATCTTCATATTACAATTCAATAAGCTAATTGGTCTAAAGTCTCCCATGCATTCTGCACCTTGCATCTTAGAGATAAGAGACAGAAATGTTGAGTTAACTAACGCAAAGTCATGCCCTTCCACACATCTGAGAAATTCTACAACTTCTGATTCAACAAAATCCCAACATTTCTGATAAAAAAATATAGGAAATCCATCCAGACCGGGAGCACCATCTGACCACATGCTGATTACCGTATTTTTATTTTCTTCCATTGAAATCTCTCTTTTGATCCAGCTTGCATCCTCATCTGATAAGCGTTTAAAGTAAACATTGACTGCCCATGGGAATTTTCCACGTCGTTTACTAAATAAGACCTTAAAGTAGCTCACCATTTCGTTACAAATTCCTTGTTTATCAGTTACTATTCCAGTGCTTGTATGCAATTTACGAATACCATTAATCCTCTTTCGGCCATTTGCGACAGCATGAAAAAACTTTGAATTTTTATCCCCTTCTTATTTTTATCCATAGTACATATATGTGATCAAGTCATACCACATGATTGTACCAATGATAAAGTTAATATTCAGTTATATTTACATTTTTCCCCAACTAGTTTGGGTTTGAAGGCTTTGTTGTTGTTACATTTTTTTTGTGTCCTGTCATTATCTTATGAATAAACTAGAAAAAAGTTATGTTACATCGTAATCACTATCTTTCATTCCAAAAGAAGAAAGCCCATTGGAGTTCCTTTTATCTCTATTTGATTGAGTTGATTAAGCAAATACAAAATAAGGAGTTGGCATTTGCATGAATCCAATAAAAATCTTATAAGTCTCAACAACTTTAAGCATGCGTGGTGGAAAAGTTCTTTAAAGCGTATATTTTTACCCCTCAATGCCAATTGTAGATTTTGAAATTAATTTATTTTTTGGTTGATTGTCACCCAAAAAACTTACGTCAATCTATATTTACTTTATGAGTCTTAGAAGTCAAGCTCTAAGTTGATGATTTTGGCCTACTCAACAAATCTTTAAATTCAACTAAGATTAAAGGTTAAGATTTTGTCATTATTTATATATACAACAAAATCATATTTGCCCATCACAATCCACTCACATCATATAAGTTTTAAAATAAATAAACTTTTCTTATTTGTCAAGCTCTAAGTTAATGAGTTTTGCCTACTCAACGAATCTTTAAGTTTAAATAAGATTAAAGGTTAAGAATTTGTCATTATTTATATATATACAATAAAATCATATTTGCCAATCACAATCCACTCACTTCATATAAGGTATTATAAAATAAATATATGTATGACCAATGTATATATGAGTTATATAGAAGAATAAACTAATTTGATCCAAATTAGAATTATTTTCTGCAACGTACAGAGTTGAGGCTAGTAAAGTATATAATTGTAACAAAAGGACATAAGAATTTGTTATGGTACAAGGTATAGACAGGGACTCTCCTAATAATAAAAAAATCAAATTCTCAAAAACAAATTGAGACGAGAACGTGATAATACTTAAAATGAAAATATCATGCAATTGGTAGCGAGTTTCACTTACAACATGAGCTCCCTTTTGGAGGAGAAACTCTAAAGCCGCATGACAAAAAAATTCGAACCGGTGTCCATCATTCCTACAACCATAAATGCATCCTGTCCAAAACAACCTGCAAATGGAAAACCATGTAATGTCAACATGTTCCCTATGTCAATATACATGTTGACAGAGGCACCAAACTTGATCTGATCTCTTCTTGTGTCTTAACCAAACCTTAAAAGCAAATAATGCCACTATAGAGCTATGATAATATTCGAGTGGATATTGAACATAGAAAATATGTCGTGATTGAATCTCTTTTTTGGATTATCTCATAAGAATATATGGAATATGAAAAAAGGATAAACTGGAGTCCTTTTTTAAATGAACAAAAAGTTTACACTAATGATAGGTATAGGCTTAAGTTCGAGGATACCTAGGATGGTATGTGTGTATTTATTTCATTGAGAGTGTGACGGGCTAGAATTACTGAACGAAGTCAATAGTTGAGAACTATAACCCCCCACACTCATTTTTAATCCAATGATTTCAAACCCAAAACCATTTGCTTAGAGATCAACCTTCTTTTTATCCCAGTATTTTTAAATAGCTGTCATAATAAGAAAAAAGAGAAGTTGATCAGAGTTGTCTTTTCCTTATTCTTCACTTCAATCAGAAGGAAATGTGAAGTCTTCTTCATCTTTCCCTTTAAAGAGACAATTATTTTATTGATTACTAGTGTCAATTGGCTTTTGCTTCTTTTTTATCATTAATAGAGATCAAAAAGGGGATACAAGAGGACCAAAAAGACCAAAAAAGAGAGGAAAAAACCAACAAGAGAAAACCAAAACCAGACCCATATTCTGGAAGCACAAACAAGTCTGATGCTATAGAGTAAAGACGAAGGGCCACAAAACGAAATTAAAACATAGTCAAAACAGGAAATTTCTCTTGTTTCACAATGTGTTATTCCAAATAGCCCCAATATTCAATTTCTTTTTTTATTATCTAAACACTGTTTGTTCCTAGCAACCCAGATGTTCCACCAAAGGGAAGTAGACAGATTTCCGGCATCTCTTTTCACTCCACTTGGAATCTCATCCTATTTTTTGAGAGACTATGAAAATCCTTGCAGACATCTAAGCCAACCTTTCCTATAATCAATGGAAATCTCCACAATAGGGCCCTTGTAATGTAATTGGTTTTTGCTTCAATTGTTCAAGTTCCCAACTTCCTTGATTTGCCATTTTCTCAGATCATTTCATACAACAGTATCTTTAAAATACTATTAAGCTAGGAAGGTTTACAAAATTATATTTTCGTACCATACACGCATCAAATACCAATACTCCCCTAATACTTTTTGATACGCATAAGAAACTTCATTTGGAGTATCGTAATTAAAGAATTATAAATTTAAGTATGGATACTTCTAGGAGACCCCAGATGATTTAAAACAAAAGGATAAAAAAAACATGTTGTAGTATTGTTTATACAATATGCACCCATATAGGCTTTTAGATTGAGTTGTATACTAAAAGAGAATTGCACCACCATTTCGTATTTCATTTTGGTTCAGTTTAAATAAATATATGTGTGGTACTAATTGATTTCACATTAGTGTAAAATGAAATAATATTCATATTGAGTAGAATTTAATTCGATGTATCAGTGTCATAGTGTGTCTTACTTCTATGGAAAATGAAGAATTCACGTACTTGTATCGTATTCCTATACCATTTATCAGTATCAACGCTTCCTAGATATTAAACAATAACATTGTTTCACATGTTACGATGTTTCTGTTTGAATCCCATGCTAATCAACATCTTACCTTTGATTTGGCCAATCCAATATTAAGAAGTTTTGTAGGTAACTTGCACTGAGGGAAAACAGATGAAGTAAGAAAGCTACGGGAGAAGTGAGAGTTTATACTTGCACATGACCAGTGAGAATTTATACACAACTTCTGCAAGTAACTTGCACTGCTAAAAAATGGATTGAATAGTTGGCCAGAATAGAGGCTAAGAAAGTTGTGAGAGAAGCAAGAAGCATGATATTGTGATAACTATATAAAAAATCAGTATCGGAAGAAGAAATTAACTAGAGTATATAAGTTGTCTAAGGTTAAAAAAAGAGTTGTCTAAGGTGCGGAAAATAAAACAAGAGATGTTATTCAAGTTAAATGGATTAATGATGGAACTCACAAACTTTTGAGAAAAATAAGGAGATATGGAAGGAGTATTTTAGTAAGTTGTCTAATGGGCGAAAAGAATAAAACTGACATTATAACTATAGAACTTGAGGAGTCTTAAATGAAATAAATAACAATTTATGTGAAGTACTAAAAATTGAGGTAAACAGAGTTTTGAAGGGAATGAGAGTAGCCAATGCTTTTGGATCTGGTAATATCCTAATTTAGTATCTTTTGAATATATAGCATGGCTAATGAAGTTGTTTAATGGAATATTTTGATAGCACCAACCGTTAAAACGACTTCTTAATCAGGCGGACCCGTGGATCAGATTATGTTGGTGATCCAATGGTTCCAAATGAATGACTTAAGAAGATCTGAGGGGTGCGACTTAATCAAGAATCAGATCGAACGGACCAGATTCAAAGCAACAAATCCACTGTTGGTTAGTTTGGGTCGTTAATTACTGTTCACCCGTCTTCTTCGTCGACAACTGTCAAATTAGGAGAATTCGATTCTGTTTCGATTTAGTTCAATTTTTGTAACAAACTAGAAGATTCGGTTGTAACGACCTTTCCTGGGATACATATTAGTATAAATAAGAAGTAACGACCGAATTGGGTCGTGATTTGCTTTGCGTTCTAAATTTAGGGTTTGTTCAAATCGGAGCCCTCGAGTGCTCGAAAACTCGATTCAACCTCCCCTCTCCTTCCTGTTTTGTTTCCGGCCCGATTCTTCCTGGAAATGGCGTATAATACGCGTAGAAGAGCTCGGGCGAACCACTTGGTGTCCGACGGAGATACTCGGGGTATCAATTTGGTATCAGAGCCACCGTCAGCACCGGAGGACGGCGAGGAGGACCAGTATGACCTATTCCGGAGCTTGTTGAAGGAGGAGATTGTGAAGGTACACCATCGGATTGACCGTGTGGAGGCGGGCCGGAGATCCAGATCTCCGGAGGATGGTGGTCGTTGGATCGGCCGTCCTCAACCACCCGACCCCCTGTCCTTCCAGGTGAAGCCTGTCCATCTCCAATTCCCGACCTATGCCGGAGTTACTGAACCCCAAGATTGGGTGTTCAAGGCGGAAGAGTATTTTGATGTGCATCGGACGCCGGAGTCTCAGAAGGTGCGATTCGCCGGCTTCTATCTGGAAGGGAGGGCTTTGAAGTGGTTCAGATGGATGCGGCGAAACTCCAAAACTGTGGAATGGGGACAATTCGTGGAGGCCCTGGACGAAAGGTTCGGGCTTCAAGGAGAGGACCCCCTGGCTCTTCTGAAACACCTCCTGCAGACAGGATCATTGGAGAAGTACCAAAGTCGATTCGAGGATCTTTGTAACAGAATCGATGATCTTCCAGAGAAGCACCTCTTGAGCCACTTTGTGGGGGGGCTGAGGACGGACTTGGAGAGGAAGGTACGGGTGGAGGAGCCAAAGACCATTAGAGAAGCCTTGAGGTTGGCTAGACTGTTCGAAAGGGAGGCACAGTTAGTAACCAGAAGAGGGAAAATTCCAGCAACTGAACCACCTAGGCCCAAACCATCTCAGCTGCCTCGACCCCCAAGGGTACTCAACTTCACTCCTAATGAACTAGAGCAAGAAAGGATGAGAAGAAGAGTCAAGGGGCTATGCTACAAGTGTGATGAGAAGAGGTCGAGAAATCATGTGTGTGACCCCAATAAGACATTTCTCATCAGCCTGGACAGAAGTGAGGAAAATGAAGAGATGGAAGAAAATCCAGATCAAGTGGAGGAAGGAGAGCCACAAGAACCAGAAATCTCACTCCAGGCAATTAGTGGAATCAGGAGGGACTCTACCATGATGGTGGTAGGACAAATCAAGACTAGGAGGGTCTGCTTCCTCATGGATTCAGGCAGCACACATTGCTTCTTGGATCCTAAGGTGGTCAGAACCACTAACCTCATGTGTGACACCTCCAAGAAGAGAACTGTACTAATAGCAAGTGGGGACAAGGTGGGATGTGAGGGTTATTGTGTTGCTGTTCCTATAGTCCTGCAGAAGCTCAACCTCACGTGGGACTTCCATGTGATGCCTTTGGGGGGTTGTGATGCTGTCATTGGTGTGGATTTGCTGAAGCAATTGGGGACTATCAGCTGGAACTTCAACAACCTCACCATGGAATTCAGACACCAAAATCAGTGGTGGAAGTTGGTGGGAAGTGATATTCCACCCGTGTCCTTACTGAATCCTGAAGAGATGGGGAGGCACTTAAGGCAGGCCAAGCAAGTTTTTCTATTACAAACTCAGCCCATCAAGAAATTGTCCACTGAAGAACAAGATGTGCTCAAGGCCTTGGAAGCAGTACCCTCTCCTGAGTTGAAGAATTTGCTTCATCAGAACTCGAGTCTATTTGCTACTCCCAAACAACTTCCACCTATCAGAGATTGTGATCACTCCATCCCCCTAAAGGAAGGTACCACTCCTATCTCACTCACACCTTATAGATACCCTCCCTATCAAAAAACTGCCATAGAAGAAATAATTCGGGAAGCCTTAGGGAATGGATTCATTAGACCTAGTCACATCCCCTACTCATCCACTATTCTCTTAGTCAAGAAGCGTGATGGATCTTGGAGAATGTGTGTGGATTATAGGGTACTTAACCAAGCTACTGTCAAGGACAAGTACCCCATTCCTGTGGTGGATGATTTGTTGGATGAATTGCATGGGTCTAGGGTATTCTCAAAATTAGATCTAAGGGTTGGGTACCATCAAATTAGAATGAAGAAAGAAGATATCCACAAAACAGCTTTTAAAACACATGAAGGGCACTATGAGTTTGTTGTAATGTCATTTGGCTTGACTAATGCTCCTTCCACCTTCCAAAACCTCATGAATGATATCTTCAAACCTTATTTAAGGCAGTTCATACTGGTTTTCTTTGATGACATTCTGATCTATAGCTCCAGCATGCAGCAACATCTTTCCCACTTAAGTCAGGTTTTCAGAATACTTCAAGAGAACCAGCTCTTCCTGAAGTTCCCCAAGTGTGAGTTTGATGTCCATCAGGTGGAATACTTAGGGCATATTATACAAGAAGGGCAAGTAGCTATGGATGGAAGGAAGATAGAGGGCATGCTGAATTGGCCGGTGCCCAAGACCACCAAAGCTTTGAGGGGTTTTTTGGGGTTAACTGGGTACTACAGGAAGTTTGTCAAGAATTATGGCACCATTGCAGGACCCCTCACCCAGCTACTGAAAAAGAACTCCTTCCAGTGGAGTGAAGCAGCTGAAGGAGCATTCAGAGCATTGAAGCAAGCTATGGTGTCAGCGTCTGTGTTGGCACTCCCCAACTTCTCATTGCCATTCATTGTGGAGTGTGATGCTAGTGGGGCTGGAATGGGAGCTGTTCTCATGCAGCAAGGAAGGCCCGTTTCCTTTGTGAGCAAGGCCTTCAAAGGAAGACAATTAGGAATGAGCATTTATGAGAAGGAAATGGAGGCTGCCCTATTTGCCATTCAAAAATGGAAGTCATACTTAATGTACAAGCCTTTCACCCTCAGAACAGATCACCAAAGTCTCCAGCACCTCATGAAGCAGAAGATACACACCACAGCCCAGCATAGATGGTTGGCCAAGTTGATGGGGTATGATTTTAAAATCGAATATAAGGCTGTACACCACAACCAAGCTGCTGATGCATTATCCAGAGTAATGGAGAACTCTACACAAGAGCTTGATGCATTCTCACTCACTACTATCTCTCTCCTGGTGACTTCTTTGGTGGATGAAGTTAGAACCACCTATAGAGAGGACCCCGACTACTTGAAACTCAAAGAAAAATAGGAGACAGGGGGTCTGAGTAAGGACAGGTATGAATGGAAGGATGGAGTGTTATTCCATAAAGGGAGAATTAAGCTGTTGAGAGGTACCCACCTTAGCAGGAAGGTATTGCAAGAATTGCATTCTACTCCCACAGCTGGTCATGATGGATTTGATAAGACGCTACATAGGGTGAGACAAAACTTCTCCTGGAAGGGGATGGCCTCAGAGGTCAAGGATTTCATCAGACAGTTTGATATTTGCCAACAAAGCAAATATGAAACACTCTCTCCAGCTGGGTTACTCCAACCTCTTCCAATTCCCACTGAAGTATGGACTGATATATCCATGGATTTCATTGAGGGTCTTCCTAACTCTCAAGGGTTTTCTTGCATTTTAGTTGTGGTGGACAGGTTAAGTAAATATTCCCACTTCATACCCCTTAAACACCCCTATACTGCTGACAAGGTGGCCCAAAAATTCGTGGAGGAAGTGGCTAGATTGCATGGAATTCCCAGGAGCATAGTGAGTGATAGGGATCCCATTTTCACCAGCTCCTTTTGGCAAGAGCTCTTCAAACTACAAGGAACCAAACTCAAACTGAGTTCAGCATACCATCCCCAATCAGATGGGCAGACTAAAGTAGTTAATAGAAGTTTGGAGACGTATTTGAGATGTTTCTGTCACCATCAGCAGGGGAAATGGAGGGAGTGGATACCCTGGGCAGAATATTGGTACAATTCCTCAAAACACTCAGCAATTCAGATGACTCCTTATGAAGCATTATATGGTAAACCACCCCCCACTCTCCTCTCCTACATCCCTGGTACCACTAAGGTTGATAAGGTTGATCAAGCCTTGAGAAATAGAGATGAAGTGTTGAACACACTCAAGGAGAATCTTACAAGGGCTCAGAACAGGATGAAGATTCAGGCAGATAAGAAAAGGAGGGAGAAGGAATACCAGGTGAGGGAATGAGTGTTTTTAAAGTTACAACCTTACAGACAGCAAACCACTCAGAGAAGATTTTCACTTAAGTTGGGATTAAAGTACTACGGCCCATATCAAATCCTAGAAAGGATTGGGGCTACTGCTTACAAACTCCAGCTTCCTCTGGGGTCCAAGATACACATTCCATGTGTCACTACTGAAACAGAAACATGGAGACATAGCTATGCAGCAAGAACCAATCCCTCTTACTGAACTGCAAGATAAAACTCCTGAATTTATCCTAGGAAGGAGAGTCTTCAGGAAGGGAGAGCGTGCTGGAGTTCAGGTGCTAGTACAATGGGCAGGGGAAGGCCAGGACGAAGCGACTTGGGAGGACTGGGAAGAGATTCAAGCCCAACATCCCACCATAAACCTTGAGGACAAGGTTGAGCTTAAGAGAGGGGGAGTTGATAGCACCAACCGTTAAAATGACTTCTTAATCGGGCGGACCCGTGGATCCGATTATGCTGGTGATCCAATGGTTCCAGATGAATGACTTAAGAAGATCTGAGGGGTGCGACTTAATCAAGAATCAGATCGAACGGACCAGATTCAAAGCAACAAATCCACTGTTGGTTAGTTTGGGTCGTTAATTACTGTTCACCCGTCTTCTTCGTCGACAACTGTCAAATTAGGAGAATTCGATTCTGTTTCGATTTAGTTCAATTTTTGTAACAAACTAGAAGATTCGGTTGTAACGACCTTTCCTGGGATACATATTAGTATAAATAAGAAGTAACGACCGAATTGGGTCGTGATTTGCTTTGCGTTCTAAATTTAGGGTTTGTTCAAATCGGAGCCCTCGAGTGCTCGAAAACTCGATTCAACCTCCCCTCTCCTTCCTGTTTTGTTTCCGGCCCGATTCTTCCTGGAAATGGCGTATAATACGCATAGAAGAGCTCGGGCGAACCACTTGGTGTCCGACGGAGATACTGGGGGTATCATATTTTGAACTATAAAATGTCTTTGACTAGACAGAGTATATTATGTTTGCCACTATTCATGAAGAATGAGGACATTCAGAGATTAACCAATTAAAGAAGCAAAAATACTTACGTATCTTATAGTGAAATTATTCAACATCACCGTAAGAGAGAAACAAGTGTCACAATAAAGCAATTTAGTTTTATTCCTGCAAGGTTTACAACTAAAATATTTTTTTAGGAAACTCATGAAAAAATACAGCCATACAAGGAACAAAAGAAGACATTATTACTATTTTATATTATTATTGTTATTGCACATTACAGATACCTAGATTCCATGTTTTTGGAGAGATGAAAGCCCATATTATTGTGCTTCCAAAGCAGTTACAACTTTTTTTCGTGTTATTGTTCAAGTAATTTCTTCTACAACTTCTTTTGGTGACCTAATCAGTACCATGTTTTTGTTAGTCTCGTGGGGTTAGTTTATCACCAAGTTTGTTAGTCTCGTGGGGTTAGTTTATCACCAAGTTCCAAACAAGACGCTTTGATAGATAGAAAAGGTTGGTATGTTTTTATGACTTAGTTTTACCAATCAAAGCATCTTTTTTGGATAATATCTTAAACATTT
Organism: Triglochin maritima; assembly: GCA_963682175.1. Lineage (NCBI taxonomy): Eukaryota > Viridiplantae > Streptophyta > Magnoliopsida > Alismatales > Juncaginaceae > Triglochin > Triglochin maritima. Next base: position 26,811,345 of record OY821771.1, on the reverse strand, counting down.
GGTGCATAATTGTCTGATGGTATCTTAAACATAGGTTGCAATGGGAGAGCTATGAAGGAGATGAAATCATTTCTATTAATATAAACCTAAAAATAAATACTTGTGACTAATTATGGGTACGTAGTTAGAAGCTCGGAGCCCTTCCCTAACTTGTGGTCTGACATACAGTCAGTTTTTTAAATAGACGTCATCTTCATAGTATTCATTGTAGAATGAGTACCTGAATGCCTTGTTGTAGTATTGCCTGCCTAGCTTCAGGTTTTATATTATTCTTTGTTCTACTGCATTGGGTCTACCCTACTCACACAGCTAAAAAATAATAATAATCATGTACTAAGAAAAAGACACAATGCATTACCCGTTTTGCGGCTCTAAAAAGTAAACAGAAAGGCCTTCCACCTTCCCAAGCCAAATTTTTATTTCAGTTCCACCCCAAGTGAAGCTTTGATGACAATGGAGACCCCTAACCTTCATGTCGAAAAATCATGATATTTAATTGAAAGCATTGTGAGTAAGAACAAGTTAGTTCATGAAAAGTTAAATGATATGTAGCAGTCTATGTGGGCTACAATTGAAATTGGTCATTTCTGATATAAAAAAAACAATTAATCTTCGGTGCTTCATGACAATTGGATAAAAAAAATATTTTTTTCACTCATAATGTGGCCAGTACTTCATGTTTGTTGTTAAGATATAATCATGATAACATTTTTTTCTTTATGGACTCCAAAATTCACTATTAGGCTTTTGGATTATAATAGACTAGATAAAAATGACTCTTTACTAAAAGATAAAAATGACATAACAATCTGGAAAAATCTTTAATTATGAAACAGCGGACAGGCATTGGGTTTAGGATAATTACTCCATTAGAAGGTTAAGGTTGTTAACATAATAACATCCAACTCCCTTACCCCACCCAGGGTAGGAGTCCCTTCAAAGGCTTTGGGGGTAACGTTGTTAATGAAAAAAAAAACTTGTCTATGTGAAAAATTAAGTCATCTGACTTATAGGTGTCCATTAATTGAGTACCGATGCGGGTAAGAGGTGCTCATTGTGTTTGGGCCCTTGGGTCATAATATGGTGCTAAATATGACTCTTGTGAATTTTTTACTGGAACCCAGACTGGAGAAAATAAAATAAATAGATTAGAAGGAAGATGATTACAGCAGTTGAAAATTCATGATTAAACAGTTGAATCATGAAATCACTTGTTCATACTTCATAGAATCCTCCCAAACCCAACTGCTTTAGTATAATACAACAGAATCCCACCACTCTCACACTCTCAAAAGTTATTGTCGTTTGTGTGCTTCTACAAGAAACTGGATGTTGGAATTGGATTTCCAGCAGTCCTTGGATTTGTAATGGATATGACGATCACAGTTACTGCTTACTGGAAAATCATGAGTTGAGATAGGCTTAGTCTTTGGTTGAGGGCTTTTTCCGTTGTTTGGGGGAGAATAACAGAGTACATGGGGAGTTTGACAGGGTTTTTGCATGAGTCAATTTCTAATCGATATCAAGAAACAAATTCAACAAAAATCTATGAGTTAGACAAGTGACACATGTTTCCCAGTCTAACATTAACTATAGAATACCACAAAGGTGCAACATGGATGAGTAATGCCAGTTATAATGACACAAGATGCAAAAAAAAAAAACTTTGCTGATGGCACAATTTTTTTTTCCAATTATCATCAGATTGTGATGAGAGAGTAGTAGGGGGACTCAAGTACTTAAAAATATATAGAAGTGAAATAAGGAAAAATCTTACACAACTAGGCAGTATCAGTCTTACATTGGAAAGGTTCATGCAATCATACTTTGGTAGAATAATGGACACATCATGCCCCAATTCCTGAACAGCACGGGACTGGCTTGTAACAACATCCCCAAGACCGCCAACCTAAGAGATAAAGTTATTCTTTTCATAAGCAACAGAAACAAGGAGATCCATGGTGATGTCAACATAATGGAAGCTGATAAACCCAGTCACTGATGAAGAATATCCTTCAATTGAGATCTGAACAGAAGGATTTTTTTATCTGTCTGAGCAGATGGATACTAGGTTTCTTAAAAGGAAATATAACATTAACATGATGGACCATATAGCTGTGGCATTTTTCTTGGACAAAAAAAAGTGGTAAAATAAAACCAAAATTTTCCAATACAAACTACCAACTGTGCATTGAATAAGATCCACAAGAAATGTCTACCTACACAAAGGAGCAGCTGAATTTCTTAATCATGCTTGTTTTTTCCCCCAACATATGGCGAATGCTTTGCTAATTATTGGGACAATGCACTGAAAATGTTCATCTCCGAGAAATACGTAGAGGCATAGGAGGGGCATCAAATAAAATTACAAATGCCTTGGTTATATAGTTTCGTAGTAAATGATTAAAATATTACCTTTGCAATGGGTGCCATTTCAACTGCAACATGTACAATATTCATGGGAGGCTCCCTACAGGTGCCTCCACTGACTGGGATGTGGTAGTCCATTCCATTTTTGTTGTCATATGTTCCACCACTTTCCTTCTCAGACAAGACAAAATCCATCATATATGCATCCGACGGGACTTCAACTGAAAAAAACGCATAATTTGTGTAATGAGTAAAAATGCATGTAGCAGCTTCAAAATTTTCTATATACTCTAACAGAGTTAAGCTGAACAACTGCATGACCTTAGGAGGGATCTAAGTAAGACGATATGGAAACACATTAAAAGGAGAAATAAAAGCAAAGTACTATGAAAGATTTTCAGATAGTTCATAAAGAAGGTATGATAACTAGAAGAGCCTTGTCAAGAATCTAATGCAAAGCTATGTTACAATTTCACTAGATTTGGAGGGCGTGACATACAAGGGAATGCTATAACGAGAATATCAAAATTAGAACAAGAAAAGTAATGGGTTTAAACAAGTAACAAGATAGATGACAAAAAGTGGTACTACTATGAGTACCAAAACTTAAAATTAATTCAAATGGATTGTAGAATTCAAAAGAACCCAATGAAAAAATGCTCCTCAATGTATTGGCCACATACCATATAGCATCCAACCTCTATTTTAGAAGCTACTTTTGAAAAATATAACAGGTCAATAGAACATCTAATGCAAAACATCAAGACAATTACCAGATGCTTTAACGAGGAAGCTGTTATCTGCTGGTACCATTTTTTGAGGGGGCAAAGGGCCAGAGCAGTGAGTCCAACGGTTAAATGAGTATGTCAACCATATTTCAGATTTTCCATTCAGAACTGTAAAGGCCGGATTGTAAAAAAGTGTAATATTGGTTCCCGCTCTTACATCAAGTGGATTGGTGTAGAAAATATGCTTTTGAGACAACAGAAAGGATTTCATGGTTTTCTGTTTTGTTTCTGCTTTCCTCAGAGCGATTTTCTCAGCCTGCAGAAACATAACAAAGAATATGTCAAGATTGCACCCTCCAACTTTTGCAATCAATACTGATAATGGCATTAAAGATGGTAACCAACCTTTCTACGATTGGCTTCCTCTCTCATTCTCCTTTCCTCTTGAAGTTTGTTGTAAATAATATTTTCTTCTTCAGTCCAGTACAACTCTTCAGATATGCAATGTGGAACAATAGAGTGAAAATCTTGGAAGTTGTTGTTGTCATATAAAGTGGCTTTTTCCGGTGGTCCATCAGCGATTACCCAGTCCACAACAAGTGTACGATCTGGTATGACAACTGTGCGAAATGTTGTACATCATTTAACTGGTTACAAGATTCTAATCAAATTGAGGAAAAAAGTTGACTTAATATGTCTAGAGACCCAAAATTTGGCATTGTACATTCAAAACATTTAGGGGAAAAAATAAGGCAGACATGAAAAAAATCATTATTCCAAATTTCTAGCTAGTAGCTATAAACATGCCATGCTTAGGAGACGTAAATTCTTTTTAGCTTATGCTAAAGTTGCATAGCCAAAGATAAAAGTTAACGAAGTAGGGTAGAATGGGTATGAATGTATAAGACCGAGCAAAGAAGTCCCAATCTTCAACTACATACACTTCAAATGTGACCCTCCCTAACACAGTGAACCACTGGATTGCCCAGTAAGGCAATTCAAAAGCTAGGCATTATACCTTCCAACAAGATGCATACAAATGACCTCAAACCTTACTAGAAAAATAGAATAACCAGAAAGCATGTACAATTATTCTATTATGTCATTTTTTAGTGGTAATTTTTCCAAAATATGTCAATCCCTTCAAATTTCAACTTCTAATGAGAACAGTTAACATGTCTCCAGAAAAAGCAACACATGATACCATGGTAACCTTAGAACAAATTATATTTAAGCCTCAAGTAGCCAAGTGAGAAAAGCTAGAAATGAAAATTACAACTATGTTAACTCAAACACCTCATAGAAAAGTAACTCAATTGTACTACGTAGAATGAACCTCAACTGACAAAAACCCTATAACATCAACATCTAATTTTACACTTTAAGACCCTTTCAAACGTAACACTGATCATGTTGGGTTTTTTTATCGTTGATATGAATTAAAATAATTAAATTCTCATCTGAAGCAATGCTCCAAGAAACATTATGCTCAAGTATGCATATTTCAATAAGTTTATGTTTTTGAAAATTTCGAAACTAACAAGAACTCAATCCAAAGCAGATTTTTAAGTGTAGGTTACCCTACCATCAGCAAACCACCAATCACCATCCGTTCTTTTGGAAGGAGAAAACCTTTGAACAATTGAGAGTCCATTTTTCCAATTATTGTAACCTCCATGTATCCAGAGCTCCTCAGCACAAGAAAGGGGACTAGAGGCCCTGTTATAAAACAATCTTACGGTGTCCTGACTTTTGAAATTACTAGGTACAATATGCCATAGATTATCCGCAGAGTTTGCAGAACGTCTGATTACATCATGTAAAGATTCTCGTTCCAGCTCAACCTCCGCTTTTGCCTGTGCTTTATCAGCCTCTTTTGCGATATTTTCCTGTTCTTTCCTTCGCAATTCTTCAGCCTGTCTTTCCCTTTCAGCTTGTTCCATAGCAAGTCTCTCAAGTTCCCTCGTCTTTTCTTCAAGTAAGAAATTCTCAAATTCATACACGCTCATTCCACCTTCAATTTCTATAAAGAAATCTTTGGACTCATTGTTTTCGTAAACGTCTCCTCCATTAAAAAATACAAAATCTATTTTGTAAGCCTGCTTTGGGATGTGAAGCTGGCAAGACCACCAATCTCCTCTCAGATCCGATCGCTGCAGTCTTTCAGTAAACAATTTCCACTTCCAGTCATTGAACGCTCCCATTATCAAAACGTCAGGTTCATTCGCTAAAGCTGATATGCTCCTATTAAAGAAAATTTCAATCCCTTCGTCAGGCCTAACTACCTTGGGATATACGAAAATTTTATTTCCCTCTGATGCATTCTCTGCTGCAAGGTCCTCCAGCATCTGTTTGTATGCTTCGGGGCTAATTTGGATCTTCCCATCCTCGACACCATTATCTTCCTTAATAGGATCCTCAGAGAAGTTTTCTACTTCTTTTACTGCAGTTATATGCCCAGTGTCATTATTGACGTAGTGATTTGCTCCTGACTTGTTTATTTGCAGACTTGGTTGCACCGGATCAGCATCCTCGATGAACAAATCAGTTCTTCCTAAAGCTATATCTAAAATATCATCCTCATTCCTTCCAACTTCCATTTTGTTGTAGGAAACATCGTCGGAACGGTCTCCTACAAATGGTATTCTGTCTCCTCTATCCTCCACATCAGTACTTTGGTGCTGCTCCTCCGAAATGTTCAAGTTCCTTCTCATCCTGCCATTCGATTTGACCGAACTTGCATCTCCATATGGTGGGCTATTTTGACTCTTTTCAACATTATCATTTTGGTCTTTTTTTTCAACCTGAGTCTTCGGTACGAACCCCTTCGGACTACTGGGACTTCTTCTGGTTTTAGGACTGAAGCTCTTCCTGAGGCGTCTCCTCGTATGATCTTCGAAACAAAACAAGATGAAAATCATAAAACCACATAATTCACAACAAACAGATTACGAAAACACAAACAACATGCAAACCTGAACTGGCTGCAATCCGAGACTGAAACCTGACAATGGCGGTACGACAAGGGAATCCTCTATTCCCCAACGAGGAACACTGGAACATGAGCAGCGTAAGAACAATGACCAAAGTAAACAAGGAATCGTGAGAATCGATGCATCGAATACGACTGAATTTGGGAGCAGCATCAAAACAACCAACACATACACAGGTAATAAAACCAAACACCAAATCCGAAAAACCCAAAAAGCTAAACATCCACCATCAAATCCTTCGAAAACTAACGAAACAACATCAAGGATCGAAGAACCGCACGTGATTAGTCAAAGATCGCGTAATTCAACAACACCACGGGACCGAAACTGCAAACTTCAAACACATTAATCCCCGAACAAAACCGCCGGATGTTAAAGTTAAGGAAACTGACGAGAAAACGGGAAAGAAAAAAAAAGTAGGATTTGACGGCATACGTGGGAGAAGAAAGGACGGGATTGGATGGGAGCAGAGGTCTCCATTCCGACTTCTGACGCCTGGCTATCCCACCTCGTGAGTGCCTTCCTTCTCCAACTCTAATAATCTGTCTTTTGGTTGTTGCTTATGAGTTTGTTATGTTTCGATGAATGTGGTGGTTGTTAAATGTTAATTGTGACGGAGGAGATTATTTAGCGGAAGATATGGGCAGGACAGTGCAGACTGTGAGCCATTCCCACTGATTCAGAATTTCAGATTTCGGATGTACTAAAAGTCTAAAATAGAAACGAATCGACGATCATTTCATAAGGACCCTCCAAAAACCTCGAAATTTGTTAATCGTCCCTTATCTCATCATGCTAGAAAGCTTTACCAAGCTGTGAAATTTACAAAAATTACCCATACCCAAATTTATAACATGTAAAATTTAATTAGTATACTACTTTTTTGAATCCAAATACTCAACTTTATTGAAGAGAATTAATGCTCTATACATGACAAAAATGGACATATGAATCGGAAAAAGAAAAGTAAAAAAAGGCTGAAATTTTCTTTGGAAGATCAATTAAATACATTTATACAACCTCTTTTATTCACGAACAAAATCAACTTGTACTGTTGTACAAATATTTGTAATTTGTAACATAACACCATTCAGAGCATTGGTGATAAGTTCTCGTAACAGATCGAAATTTTAGGAAACCAATGTATTATTCTATAGCAATTTAATCTCGAACAATAGTATTGGGTGTTGACGGCTATGCAAGAATGGACATGGACGGTTGCCATTCACCAGGTATTACTTTAATTTTAATTTTTAGTCTTATTCGTCATTAGTCATCAGGTTACATTTTCACCGCCACACAAATGTTTGCAGATATTTCTGCGCGGAATATCATATTTCGAAGATCCATTACCGATCACAAAACTTGTCTTGTGAATTTTTATTATTATTAAATTTCTAGGATAGTCGCCTCATTTTGGATTAATTACCCGTGATCCGTGGTTATAGGTATATACCAAATTTAACTGGTTCTACGTTCAACATGTGACACATACTTATATGTGTAAAAAGTAATTACTTTTGATGTAAAAATGAACATAAAATATGAGGTATTGTATTTAATAAAAAGAATAAAAAAAAACAAATCTCGGGAAAAAACCCAAAATAATAGATCGGATAAGGACTGTTAACTTTGATTCGGCTCGATAGTTCGACTCGAACTTGACTCGAAAACGCTCAACTCTGGTTTAACTTGAAAATGAAAGATTTTGATGAAAAACAAAAAAAAAATCTTCAAACTTGGTTCGGTAAACGAGTCGCTCGAACTCGAAAAAAATCAGAGTCACCTTCTTTTCGGAACAATGGCATTATGCGTTTGGGCCGGGTTGGCCCAATCCGATTATTTAAAATTAAAAAAAGAAAAGAAATTGTGATGAGTAACTGAGAGGATACGTGATTCTCTATCTCTTCCTCTTCATCTCGTGGGTCTTTGTTTTTTTGTGATAATGAACAACAAGAAGTGGACCATTTAGCTTACACAACAAAAAGAAGTACAATACTTTATGAATTAACAAATATGTTCCACAATCATTGTTTTCCGGTGTAATTAGTGATATATCTTTAGATCAACATATGATTTGATTATACGATAGAACTTTGTGTTCAGAACAAGGTTTTTTGTGCACTTGTAAATGCATTTTTTATTTAAATTAATTAAGTGAATAGTATTTTGTTTTCATGCATTTGATTGCGCTGATTAGCCTGATTTCATGCACTGTTTTCTTAAATATTTATTACTAAAAAACATTAAATGACATGAGAGTAGAAGGTTTTAGTGGGCCACCACCATGTGTGCATGGTCTGTGATTAGTTACTTCGGATTGGAACATGTTTTCTTTTTCACTTCTTCGACTTGATTTAATATATTATAAGATCCAGTCCCCAACTGATCTTATCTTTTGCAACGCATACATGTGAAAATGGATACTTTTTTGAGAATTAAGAATATACATGTTACCATCGTGTATTTGATTTATGCATGTTGTGATTTCAACCCAAGTGTGAGCCTATGTCTTATGAAAAGTTGTTCATGCATACAGGATTGATTCTGTATCATTACGAAAAACATGAAAGTCTTATATATTTACATTGACATATAAGACATAGATCTAATGTTACATGTGAGTTCAATACGTAACATTTTTTATCCTTGAACAACTTAAGGATGAGGGATATTTTGTTTGTTGGTATTATTAAGAATATATAATTTAATTAATTACAAGAATTTTGGGTTTTAGCCACCGTAAAATTCTGTCACTAAATTCAAGCTTCTGTGTTCTGTCACTATACATTTTTAGCCACGGATAATTACCGAAGCTGATGTTGGCGTCACTAAAAGATTTCAGCGACGGATAGTGTGACGTATATGTATCGTCACTGATACGTTTTGGAGGAAATACATGTGACTTTATAGATCAAGAAAACAACAAACCTCGGAGATGTAGCCATCACTGTTAGAGTCATCTTCTATTGTACTGTCTTCATCAGTCACCCCCGCGTCTCCTGAGCCTTGAAAGCATTCCGAAGAAGATGGAGGGGTTGGAAAACGCATGCAACGGAGAAGGAGATGTCGCCAGAGGGGTGGGGACGGGGGTTGGGGGTACGACGATGGGAGGAAGAATAAGAAGTGGGAAGAGGGAATGATGTCTCGATGGAGGGAGATTTGTTTTGGAGTGATTGCTCATGCACACAATCTCTCTTCCTTTTTATGTTTGTCACTATTCACCCCTCTCTTTTTTCACTATTCACCAATTTACCATGACCTAAGTCATCACACTCTCTTTCCTCCACATTATTAATTTCCTTATCAACCTTTATTTTATTCCAAAATCATTTATATTTACCAAAAAACATTAATAATCTATTTGGAAAAACCAAAATAACAATAAATCTCGTATTTCCAAATTACATATAATTTTTTATTTAACCATCAATGATTAGTAAATAGTAAATATCATTAATATTAATAAAGAAAATATTACATTAAATTAAACAAACGTAAGCTTACATTACCCGAAATGATAAACCAAATACACGACATAAACAAAATAACACATGATATAAATCAAATATTAAACGACACAAACCACAAAACACCTACAATCATATTAATAAAACACACTTAAGCGTCACTACCGCCGAATCGCTGTCAGATGTTTTCGATCAAATCAGTCATTAGTGCGAGATGTTGGGCTTTATCACGAACGCGGTCTTTGTTCACCATGTAACTGGTAATGTCAAGAACTCGTGCAGTGGAGTAAAGTGTTGGTCCCAGACTCTGTATGTCGTGATCCTGCTCAAACTCAGCTGTATCATAAACCATGGAATAAGAGTCATGTTCGTCCTCCACGATTATGTTGTGCATTATGATGCACACAATTATTATTTTGTGTAGGAGGTCAGCATTCCACGTAAGAGACGACCTCCTTAGGATTGCCCATTGTGCCTGCAACACTCCAAAGGTGTATTCTACGTCTTTACGCACTGCCTCCTGGTGTTGTGCAAAACACCTATCATTCGGAGTTGTGAAAACGGGATGGACCTCATGAATGTCGCACACTGCGGATAAATATCATCTGTAAGATAATATCTCATATCATATTGACGACCATTCACCTCGTACCAATACCAATAAATCCAATATTATTATAACAAATATAAATCCCTACTTATTATTATCCAACTATTTATAAAAATATAAACCCTTAATTATTATAACAAATACCAAAAAATCTTGTATTGCTATTTTTTTTTATCATTTTTAACATGTTTTTTAAATCTTATTTTCTTAAAATATGTTTTCTAATTGTTTTTTATTTTCCATTTTTTTTAATTTTTTACTGAATCGACCCCAACTTTTCAATACTGCTCCCTCTTACACATCATTTGAATGTCGGTTTTGCAAATAATTAAAAAAATAATTAATTTAAACAATATAAATAATTATAAAACATATTTTAAAAAAAGAATTTAAAATAATTTAAAACAAACAAAATAAAACCAAAACCAAAAACATAAACAAAACATTTAAAAAAACACCGACCGACCTACCCATGACCAGGTCGCTCCACCGACCTGGTCGATGACCCGGTCGATGGATGACCGGGTCATCCTCCCCATGACCAGGTCGGTCGTGGGGATGAGCGACCTATGGGGAACCTCCCCATAGTGGATGGTCTTAGGGATTTGGAATCGGTGAAGGGTCGGATAGTTTTTGTTTTTTTGTAGGAGTTTTTCAGCCGCGAGTGAAATGGGTAGCTATATATAATCCATCTGTGGCTGATTTTCCAATTAGCAACCGATGTTATGGTGACGGATAGAACTACCGTGATTGTATTCATGAATTCTAGTAGTCTCAAATAGTAATTAAGCATGTAAAATCACATGTAGAAGTCAGTCGCACAATTTTTCTTAAAAGTGGTTAACATGTATTTTATTTATTATTAAAAAAAATTCAAAACACATTTTAGCAATCGTTAAAGCGATTTTCATATATGTGTTGAAAGTAGACACAATCTTTTCTGTATTAATTTGTTACAAATTAATAATGCCTAGGCTCCTAAAATCTCCTAAAAGAGTTGCCATGCTAGAACAACGTGACAAAGTCAAAAGATTGATAAATGAGTTACTCGAATTCGAAATTATTGGACGATAAAAATGACGATTTAGTTCATTTGGTAAATTTCATTGTGCAAATCAATGAAAAGATACAAGATATCATCTGGGATGGTGGTCTCTTTCGTGCTAGGTATAATAAATGAATAACAGAAGCGTTTGCTGCATGTCTTTTGGGAAAGACGTATTTTTATTATAAGATTGTAGAAAGTGACAATTCTTATAGAACGTTGGTAGAAACTTCATCGTAGAATGTTTCTGAAGTGGCAAGACGAACGTCTTGCAAATCTTTGGAAGTGTCAACCCGTTTGTATCGAAAACAAACTATTGGGGGATTTCGAGAAATTGTGAAAAAAGAGATTCCGTTGGACATTTGTTACTTCAAAAAGTGAATTATGTTCTCCACGATGAGCTTAGGCAAAAGTCAGAAGTCTATCCTTGTGCATCGGCGACGCATTTTTGTGTAAAGAAAATGGGTGTTTTGCTTTTAACTTTGTGTTAACTTGTAAGTAAGACTATGTGCGCTACTTTTTATTTAAATGTGTAGGAACATATGAATTACTTACGCATATGAATATAATCAATTTTACTATAGGGGTTTTTGCTACAGTACACCCGCAGATGTCCAAATTGACAATATGCACCCACTATTTCGGTATTACCGCATATACACCTAGAAGGCAATCTTATTTGCGCAAATACACTCGGGCCGTTTGTGGGCCCCACACCAGAGAGACGACGTGAATGAGCCGTTAATGGCCGTCCAAATCAGTTCGTGATCCGTCTATTGGGGCGTGTGATTTGGGATTGACTGTAGCAAAACAAATTTTACTAATCTAAGACAATGACTAAACCATTACCGTGCTGGAATCACTCTGGATCGACTCTGGAATCACTCTCGATCGACTCTGGAATCACTCTGGATCGACTCTGGCTCTAGAGTGATTCCATAGTCGATCCAGAATGATTCAAGAGTCGATCTAGAGTGCCTAACCACACCCAGAGTGAGTCCTCGACTTCCGCCTCCTCAACGTCGACCACCACTCTGGATCCAGAGTGATTCCAGAGTCGACTCTGGAAGTGAGAGCACTCAGGAGGCGAAGGAGAGAGCACCCGGTGTTAGTGCGTTGGTGGTCGAGACCGCCATTGCGATGGCCACTGGTGCAAGACCGGTTCCGGTCCCCGGTGGACTTGGTGGCGCTTACTAACTTCTGAATCGTGCTGGTGAGACGTTCGCCGTGTTGAAGCCTGTGAGTGATGAACTTGTGGGCCTCACCCTTGGATAACCTGGTCTCCAGCGCTCCATCTCTATCGGAGAGACAAGTACCATAATTCCAGAGTGATTCCAGAGTCCATCCAGAGTGCTTAACCACACCCTGATCACTCTGGATCGACTCTGGAATCACTCTGGATTCAGAGTGATTCCAGAGTCTATCTAGAGTGATTCCACAGACGATCCAGAGTGATTCCAGAGACGATCCAAAGTGTTTCCAGAGTCGATCCAGAGTTATTACAGAGTCGATCCAAAGTGTTTCCAAAGTGATTCAAAAGTCGATCCAGAGTGATTTCAGAGTCGATCATGTATAGAGGTGTAGGTCTTTATTAAATATTTTTTTCGAAGAATATGAAGGACTGTATAATGTAAATCAAATGAGTTCAAATGTTAGTTCATCATCACAACCAACTCAAATGGATCCAGATAATGACGACTACCAATGAAATTGGTTAAGTCAAAAAAGCAAAATTAGTGCAAACTGACACCCAAAATGAATTAACTGGATATTTAAACACTAAACTTTACTTAAATACGCTAGAGTTAAAATATTTTGATATTTTAGACTGGTGGAGAAAAAACTCAGGTAAGTTTCCTCTAGTCTCCCTGATGGCGCGAGACTTATTATGTCTTCCGACGCCAACTGTTGCATTGGATGCTAATTTTAGTGTAGGTAAACATGTCTTGTCTGACAAGAGACAAAGTTTGTTTAATAAATCAATCGAGATGAGTGTATGCCTGAAGGATTGGATCGACATTGCGGACAGAATGCAAAACATGAATATTCATGACAACAGCGACATTGAAGATTGAAGACGATTTAGTCATTTAGTTAAACCATTATGTTAAAGGAGAATTTTTCTAATATCCCTTATAGTTTTTTCATTACTTCTTAGGTTTATCTAGCCTTCTGGTTTTTTTAATATGTAACTAATATATTGTTTCCGAATTGAGTCAACAATTATTAATAAATTAATTAATTATTTTGAGGGGAAAATTGTGTTTGTGTTTTTATTAATTCAATTGTGATTGTATACTTCAAATTTAAAAACAACCGAAAAATCAAAATCTGACCCGACCCAACGAAGAAAACCCGACCCGACCACACTCTGATCCAGCCCGGATCCAGCACGGCCCATCCCGTGCTAGTGGGCCGGGCCAAGGATGCCGGCGGCCGGCACGAGACGACACGGTTCCTAGGTCTACTTGTGAGAAGTGAAATTCAAAATTAAATAAATTTTAATAGAAATGTTAATGTTATGATGTTATACATGGTAGTATGTACTTTTTAAGGTATGGATAAAATCTAGAGTTCAAAAGCCAATTTGATATCATACTTCTATTTTGCTATTTTTTAAAGTAATATACTAATATGTATTATCCAATTATAATAAATACAAATCACGTCATTTACAAATTCTGATTCTGTAAGATAACATTAACCGAAAAGTCCATGAGACTTGCAAAACTGCGATTTGTTCCAGTGAAGACTGAAGAGAGGCGCAAATCACATCCACGTCTCGAAATATTACAAACCATTTTTAGCATAAGGATCTGTTCCTTTATTCTTATTGTGACTAGTGTTGGAGCACGTGCTATCCCACCAACAAAGCTTCCTTCGTATCTGACGAAGTCGACTTTTATGATTTTATGATGCATACAAAGGAAGACCAATACAGAGAATTCAGAAGATAATTTTTTTAAATCCAATACAGAACTTACGGAATTTAAACTTCTGGGAAATTCAAATCCTAACACAAACGATCTATTTGTTGTTATCTGTTCTTCGATACAGTGGTGGATCTAGAATTCCAAATATTGTACGGCACCACATACTAGCGTACCAATCGACAACTAAAAAATAACATCAATGTCAAAAATATTAATATGGGTTAATTACAGTTTGACCTCCTGAACTATGCATTGATATCACTTTGCCCTCCTGAACTTTCAAAGTTAACAGTTACCTCCCCTGAACTTTAATTTTGTAACGTTTTGCTCCCCTGAACTTCAAAAACTTATTATTTAACACACATTCGACGTTTTTTTTCCTAATTTTTTTTGTTGTATCCCTAATACACTCCTAAACCTATATTTACGTGAAAGTTTGGATCGAAACGGAGGTCGGATATGGTTGGAATTTGGGTCGGTTTGACACTCAATTCGACCCAAATTCCAACCATATCCGACCTCCGTTTTGATCCAAACTTTCACGTAAATATAGGTTCAGGAGTGTATTAGGGATACAACAAAAAAAATTAGGAAAAAAACGTCGAATGTGTGTTAAATAATGAGTTTTTGAAGTTTAGGGGGGCAAAGTGTTACAAAATTAAAGTTCAGGGGAGGTAATTGTTAACTTTGAAAGTTCAGGGGGCAAAGTGATACCAAGTCATAGTTCAGGGGGTCAAACTGTAATTAACCCTATTAATATTTCATAAAAAGTTAGAAGCAAAATATCCTAAATAATTCAAATTACAACTTAATAGTACTTTAAAATTATTACAATTGTTTTCGAAATTTTCATATTTTGGAATCGATTTATAATAGCATTCATGTTAATACCAAAACATAAATCTTTCTGTAGATAAGTGATCAAACAATCATTCAACATTTTATATTTAGAAAAGTGGGAGAAGAGAAAAAAACAAGTAAGAATAATAATTCAACGTGGTAGGCAGAATAACACGACCACAAGATTTTTCTTCTTTTAATTTTTTTTTTGAATGGTGGGGCACGTGTCCCACCAGGCACCACACTGGATATGCCACTGCTTCGATATACTCGCCTCCGTTGGTGTTGCTACCAATAAATGTATCAAGAGTTGGAAAAACGGTTAAGTGTGTTAATAAAAATATTAATAATTTACATAACAATCGGATACACATGTCGATTATCAAGTTCGTTACAATTCAAATAAAGTCAATTAACAAATTCATACAGGCAAAACAACAAAAACAAAGTTTAGTACAGAGAACACCTCAATGAAGCCGCATTTTCAAACTTCCCTTAGAGAAATTATCGCTCCCACATATCAGTGTGATTGAATGCATGCACTTTCTTTGATGATAAAACGATTGTAACGTCTTCGCTGTCGCACTATGACTCCAACGAACAACGAGAGCATATTGAGACCCGCAAGATCGCATTAAACATGAAACGTACACTACTGTAGAAAATGTTAGACGACAGTGAGTGAAGTCGGAGTGAGCCATCAAAACTTGCATTTGAAAACACTAAAAAATTTAAAATTACCCCTACATTTGATCGAATACCTATTTTGTTCCTTCAATTTTCAACACAGCATACTCACACACGACATTCTAGAACCAAGATTTTACCCTTCATAATACCAAAAAAATACATAATGTGCCTGAAACCCTAAAAATACCAAGACAATAAAACTTAAACTATGAGAAAAAACCTTGCTAATGCTACATTAGTTCTAAAAAATTACAAGGAATCCAAAAGTGATTTTTTTAAAGACTCCCAAAAGTTACCAAATCCAAAAAAAATGAATGTTCAAATTCCAACTTAAAATAAAAAAAAATCCAAAAAATAGACGAGGATGACTGACGAGATGAAACTACTACTCTTACCTGAGACTTGTAGACCTCGTGTTCTGGTTGCTCGTCATGGTCCATCTCCTCTCCGTAGATAGTGCCCTGGGATGAAGGAAGCGATTTTGTGGTGATTTCTCGAGCATATTATTCTCTTGTTTGTGTAGGAGTGGAAAAAATGGTTTTGAATGAATGAATTTTTTTTCTACAAAGTTCAAATTCAAAATTCAAAATCAAATTACTGCAGGGAAGGGTGTAAGAAAAATTCTGACATTGGCGGGAAAAATGTGTAGAGAGAGAGAGAGTGGGCTTTTAATGGAGAGAAAATATGAGTGGTATTGGTGAGTGGTTTTGTGGTTTGCTGACTCGAATGATTTGGTGATAACATGTCATGTGCGTGAGTTTTGGGTGGGAAGATGGGTAAGAAATCCTTTTATCCTTTGTCCTTTGGGATTTCTGGGACCAATAGGTCTAACATATCGATTGACGAGAGTTTTGACTAATTAACTTATTTCAAATATCCTTTGCTTTCGGAGTTTCGGTGGATCTTTAATGAATTATAATTAGATCCGACTAGTTATAATTGGATCTTGATTGAATATTAATTAGATCTTTATTTGATACGATTCCATCTTGTGTAGATGTGAAATGATCCAACGATTTGATGATTTCTAGTTAGATATTAGTGGATCTCGGTTGATTTTAAATGATCCTAAGAGGTTGTTTCTTCATGCTTCAAATATAATCATAATTTACCGTATATATATAAAAACAAATAAAAAATATTTGTCTCTTGTGTTGAAAGATGTGTGCTTTTTTATTGAATTTCTTGATCTTTGTTTTGTCGATGCCTTTAAGTTTTTTGTGCAAATTGCGGACCACCGAATTATTTGATATTTGGACCTAAAACTTGAAAATTGTATCTGTACAATAATTTGTTTTCATTTACCAAAATTAAGGACTTCGTTTCCACAAAAGGAACCAAAATGATCAGTGATGCTAACCCACTACGCCACTTCTTAGTCTACATTGAACCAACGGAGGTTGGAAGAGAAGAAGTGCTCATGTTCGCACTTGGGGATTTCTTCATTAGGGATCTGGGGTTTCAAGTACAGGTTAGGGATTTACGGGATTCATGGGAGGAGTTAGGGATTTTAGAGTGTATAGGGTTATGGTCAGAGTGGGTTTCAAAGGATGGGTTTAGGAATAGAGGATAAACGAGTTTCAAAATCAAATAAATGTGTTTTAATTAGTATTTCATTAGTAATTACGGACCTCTTCAGAGTGATCATGGTTTCTTATGGAGTAGAGTCCATCAACGGCGTGAACGTAAAAACACAATTTACGAAAAGGCAGAGGTGTCCTCGATAAAAAAATGAAATACACATAACTAAAAGTCAATTCTATTTCTATTAAGTGTATCGAAGCAAAAATTCGTACTATTTATCCCTACTTTCAGTAGTAGGCAACTTGTGGGTGTGCATGCACATACATCTACAGTGGCGATGCTATATTCTGAGCAAAGAGGTTGGGGCGACCCTTGGATTTTTAGATCCCTTGGACCATCCGTAGTCATGACTTCCACGACATGGTCATCAGTTTTTTTTTCTCTTCCACACCACATTTCTTTGTTATCCATCAGTTTTCTCAATCTCGAACCCACTTTCTTCTTTTCTTACACTATTCGTCTCTTAACCACAACTCCCACCACAACCCATCTATATCCTCCAAATCATTTCGGAATCGATTTTGGAAAAATTCTAAAAAATCAAAAAAATTAGAAAACGTAATTTCAAAAAAATAAAATAAAATAAGATTAAAACTAATTTTAAAAAATCAAAACAAAAAACGTGCTAAAAGTGATGACCTGGTCGTCGGGTTGTCCAAGCGGGACGACCCCTTGCTAATAGTGCTCTTAGATTTTAACCCTAGAATTCTCGTCAAATTTGTAAGGATCTTCTGGAATTCCTGCATTTTTTACCCTTTAGATTTCAACCCCCTGGATATTTTTGAATATCAACAAGAACAACATAAGTAGATGAGATTTTGTTTGATTAGTCTAGTACAAGTATATTTATCACCTACTTATGGGTAAAATATCTAATTAGACTCCAAATCAACCAAACTCATAAATTCCAAATTAATTTAGGAATGTCTTTAAAAATTCCGACCCCCATACGTTAGATTCGGCGTGTACTTCTTGATTTCATCGGTGGTTATTGAAACTTCTTTATTTTATTTTGGTGAGGTCGACCTTAATCTAGATAATGCCAATGTGATTTAATTTTCTGCAATGATTTGATTGGTTGTAACTGAAACTTTAACTTGGTTATGGAGAATTATCTTGTGCATATTGGCTTCACTGTGGTTGTCTTTCGCAACATTTTCAGTCATTTGTCAAATTTATTGATTCTTGTGATTGATTCTTTAAGATTTTATCCTCCGAAAATTGAAAATATTGCTTCTCATTAACACATAAAAGCTTCCTTCTGTTTTAAAACTGAACTGCTAAACATCGCCCCAAAATTACTTAAATCGCCCCTTGAAATTACCAAACTGCCCTTCCTCCTATTTTTGCTTATATATCTCACAATTTCACTCTTTTTTCAAAACTTTCTCTTCCTATACCTACTACACAAGATTACGAATGTCTCGGAGGCCAGGCAAGCAGCCAGCAGTTCCCCCGGTGTACCCGTATTGAAGGGAATGTGTTCTAAAAGTTTTACTTTTAAATGTCAATTATTATGAATTGAATGAGAAATCATTTTGTTCCTTGTTTATGTTATTCGTCCTTTAGAAGTGTTAAGGAAGAGGCTCTTGGTCCTTAACCGTAGAGCTCTAAAAGATATTGGTTTACATAAAACAAAAGATATTCGCAATCATGGTAATTAACATGGGACATTAATTACCGAGTTAAGATTGTCGTGTTGGTCATAGATCATTGTAGCTCTACAAGTGAGTGACGACACGGGTATGCAAAAGAGGAAAATATTACTTTTGTATACTGAATAGACCTAATAAGTAAAATATTATAGAAATGTGTTTCTGTGTCATTGATATTTTACTGTGTCTTTGGTCCTTTGATATGAGACTTATATCTAATCACTTAAGGAATACTTAATTAGATCAGTGTCTTGAACTATCGATCAGTGTAGTGTAAAGGCATTGGTTGGTTAAGTATAACTTTCGTTGGAGAAGATAGTCAGTCAAAAGATTATCATTGCCCCTCTTAATTGAGTGATGATATTAGTGGGCCCCTTGATAAAGCAAAGTTATAATGTGCACAATGTGATTTGAGTTAAGTCACATATTTATAACTAGCTTAAAGAGATCAAGAAATGAATACTAATACAAAGATGACACAATACTACTTTGTGTGTATTCTTAATATCATGAGGCAAGGGACGGACACAAGTGGTGCACTCCATCACTAAATGGATCGGGTTTTGGTTCGAGTGGAATTAAGACATCTAACTAATTGGGAGCTATAATGTGTAGCTAGATACCGCTTATAGCTTGTGATATTAAGCTCTTAATATCACTGCCAACTTAGTCTAGATCCTCCCATAGGTCACACCACAAAACTGGGAAACAAGAAATGGGGATTTTGAGTTCATAAGGATGTGTCGGGTTTCATGTAGAAAATATGACACATGGGGTGAACAAACAAAATCAAGATTATGTTGTGATTAATAACATAATTAGAATCTAAATTAAATTTATATGTGATGTGAATATTATGGGGTGTAATGAGTTGACATTACATAGGATAATATGTTACATAAGTTGTGAATTTACTACTAATCCCGAAATGTCAAATTTTGTAGGGGTTAAACCAAAATTTGACCAGTCTGCAGTACTGTGCAAAAGTCAACCGATGAATAGTACTGGTCAACCGATGAACAGTACCCGGTCGACCGATGAACAGTAACCGGTCGACCGATGAACAGTACCGGCCCATGATGAACAGTACCGGTCGACCGATGAACAGTACGGTCGACCGGTCCAGACGGTTTTCTGCAGAATTAATTTAAGAATTAATTAGATCATGCATGGAATTGGTCCATAATTGATTTAATTCGTGGTTAATATTATTTATTAATAAATAATGGATGGTTAGATGGAATTTTGCATGGGATCATGGGCAAGAGGTTGCACATGAATAGGTAATTTGGAGATAACCTATAAATACAAGGTTATCTCATTACCTCTTTAATTTTAATTCATTATTTTCTTGAGCAAAATTCTCTCTCCATAATTCTCCACGAAATTCCAGTAATTCTTAAGTTTAGTTTTAGTTCTAGAGATCATCTTCTCAAGGGAACTAAAGAGGGGTTAGTAATTGGATTCTAAACCCTATTGGAGATTGAGAGACTAGCTTTTCTCTTTCCAATCTTGTTTAGAGTTTGGTGAAATCTCGGAGGCATCCGGCGCAGCGAGGAGCATCCCCAACGTCTTCGGATCATCAAGAAGTTTTAGAGAACTTCTAGGTATGAATTTCGGAGTCCCATGTTTGTTTTAATAAAAGTTTTAAAACTAGTTATTGAAACAAACCGATGCATGCATGAAACGAATCGTAGAAAATTGTAAAAATCCTTATTATACATAAAAATTCCGAAAATATATATGTATAATTAAACATGAAATCCTAGAGTGGTATCAGAGCTTAGGGTTCAATTTTCTCATGATTTATGGCTGTAAACAAATCTAGTTTACCATCTAGGATTTAAACAATTCGTTTTACCGGTTTTTCGGTCTTTAAATGTTTGTTGAAATAATTCTTTATAATAATTCGTTTTAAATATTTTGAATGTTTAAAACATGACATATAATTATTAGAATTATGATTTAGACATAAGTCTAACTTACAATAATTTCGTTTTAAGTATAAACGATTATTTTGTAAGAGAATCAACAAAACCGAAAAACTGCAATTCATCTTTCCATTGGAAATTGGATGAACAGCGGTTCATAATTAATTTGTGAACTATGGATGTATGAAAAATGTTTTTAATGGATTTCAAAATATTTTTCAAAGAATTGTTGAGAATTCTAGATGATTGATAAATTAGATTCTGTAGTTTATAGCAATTGCGTGCATGGATGCTTGAGTTGCTTTGCAGGATTGTGAGTTTATATGTTCCAAATCAGACACTACAAATGTATGTAATTATTATTATACAGGGGCTTATGTATGTAAAAGCCATATTCTTTATTTTCTATCTTTAGAATTGCATTTGCATGTGAGAGGTTTTACATAGGACTTGCACTAGTCGGTTTTTTATCGAATGTGAGGAGCATGTTTATTTTCTGTAAAATCTACATCTCCGGTGCAAGAGGAAGTCGCCGCTGTAGCGCATCGATCGAGGATCGGGAATCGAGGATCAAGGATCGAAGGGAACATATAAACTCACACGATGTGGATTGTATGAATGTTTAATTTCTGTTTTTATAATTTCTGCTATGCATGTGATGAATGGTGAATGTTAGGATGTGTATAAATTTTAATATGCATGATAAACTAAAATTCAAAATCACATGTTGATAAATGAAATTGTCCAAGAAAAATTAAGATTAATTTTTCCTTCTTATTTCATCCACTAGCAGCCATTGATCGAGGGATACTCTGCTCGCCCTTAGCGGGAGATAGCTCCCTCTATCTTTGGGAATAGTGGGAGATATAAAGGTTGTCTGTTGTTGTGCCACAATTAAATATATGAGGTGTGTTTCACCCTAGTGAACCCCAAGTATGTTTAGTTGTGAATACAATAGATAAACGTATCTCGTATCAAATGAAAATAAGTTTTCTTAACATTACCTAGAGCCCTCGCTCGGTTTTGGGAAAAAGTTTTTCTTACGAGGATAGGTCGTATTCCCTCATAATTAAAACGACAAGAATCACAAGAGTTTGAAGATGCTAAATGTTGCTAAAATTCAAAAAGGTTGTGATTAGAAAATGTTTTTCTTACCTTGATGTTGTAATGTATTCGATAGCCCTTAGCTAGTCTATATTACAATTGATGGGATCTTGGATTACTGCATTTACGGGCAAGATTTTATTTGCAGTATTTACATCATATTCGATATATATATGTATGTATGTATTAAAACATAAAATTGGCATTAAAACCTATATAATTTATTTTGTAGAAATGTCAAATATCCAACCAATTGTGCGATCTATGATCGAAAAGAACCCTTTGCAAAATGATGGCTCAAACTTCATGAAATGGCAACTCAATCTCAATATCGTGTTGAGGTTTGAAAAACTATCTCATATTTTGGATGGTGAAATCCCAAAATTAAATGAGAAGGCAACCGATAAAGAGAAAGAGGCGATAGCCAAGTGGGAAGACCAAGAGAACCAAGTTCACGGTCTTATACTAGCATCCATGGGTGACTCGCTTCAAGCGAAATACTTGGATTCAAAACCCAAGAAGACCATGGAGGCTCTAACAAAGATGTTCATGGATAGTGCCCGAAAGGAGCGCTATAAGACCACCATCGCACTCACAAGGTGCCATATGGTGGAGGGAACATCGGTATCTATGCATTTTCTCACGATGCAAGGATACCTTGAGAAATTGTCGAAGCTCTCTTCTCCAATGCCAGTGGACATTGCCGAAGATCTAATTCTTGGCTCTCTAGCCCCGTCCTTTAAGGATTTTGTGATGCACTATCATGTGCGTGAAAAAGGGGTGAGTCTTGAGGAGCTTCACAACGCTCTCAAAACGGCTGAAGTTGATATGGGCAAGAGTAGGGACCATGAGGTCCTTGCTATCCATAAGAAGAGCAAAAAGATCAACAAAGGTAAAGGCAAATTTACCAAAGATACGTCAATCAAGAGTAAGGGAGTAGGAGGTGCTCATGGGAGTGCCTCAAGGGAGAAATCTTACAAATCTCCAACTCCCAACACGGAGTGCTTTCACTGCGGTGAAAAAGGACACATCCGACCTAATTGCCCCAAGTAGAAGGAAGACCTTGAAAATGGAATGATTGAACGTAGGCGCCCGAGAAACGCCGTAGGTATGTTTGTTATTGAGATAAATTTAATCACCTCTATCCTTGATTTGGTAATGGTTACCGGATCTTGTGCTCACATAATTTTGATGTGCAGCTATTGAAATATAGGAAGGAACTCGTTGGGAACGAGATGATATTGAAGATTGGAAATAGTACAAGCATCGCTGCGATTGTACAAGATTCTATGGAACTTCAATAGTCTAGTGATTTAAATTTATGCTTTGTAGAATGTTTGTTATGTACCTTCGATTAGCAAGAACTATTCTGTATCAAGTTTTGGATATGGATAAATTTTAATAAATATTTTAATTCTTGCTTGTCTATATCGAAGAATGGAATTTTCTATGCAAATACATTCATATAGAATGTTTTCTATTTGCTTGAAATAAATGATAAACAAACTCAAACAAACAATAACAAAAGAGAAACTAAGATAACTCACGTGAATGATACAATCTTGTAGCACTATCGGATTGGTCAAATAAATGACCAAGAGACCTTTCAAGAAGAAAGGAACGAAAACGAATAACTAATTGGATATGATACATTCTAATGTATGTGGTCCGATAAGTACAAGTGCAAGAGACGGTTTAAGATACTTCATTTTGTTCACGGACAACTATAGTTATTATGGCTATATTTGTCTAATGGGAAGCAAAAATGAAATCTTTGACAAGTTCAAGGAATTCGAGAATGGAGTAGCGAACCAACTCAACAAGAATATCGAGTCTCTATGAAAAGTCGTAGGGGTGAGTGCTTAGAATACCTAATTTGACTTATTCCTAAAGTAGGAACATGATATTGCTCGACATGGTTCGATCAATAATAAGTCAATCTAAATTGCCTATTTACTTTTGGAATTATGCACTACAAATAATGACAAACTCACTAAATAATGTTTCATCCAAATCCGTGGAGAAAATGTCTTGTGAGCTATGGAGTTGAAAGACACCTAAGCTCGACTTTCTCAAGATTTGGGGTTGTGAGGTGTACATCAAGAAATTGATGTCAACCAAGCTTCAACCAAAAGCGGATAAGTGCTTCTTTAAAGGTTGTCCTCGTGAGACAAGAGGATACTACTTTTGATATATCACCTCCAATCGAAAGATTGTAGAGAGAGATATGGTTTTTCTAGAATTTCTGGAAAAGAGAGAAAAGTAGTGGGAGTAGAGTTGAGCTTGAGGAAACTCAAGATACTCTACAAGATCATGATGTGAATGTTGCATTCAAAATCATGAAGGCCCAACCGAGATTCATTTGGTTAGTGGGAGCATGTGCGAGAGATCCTTACAAGAAATTGTGAGAGAATCTCAATCATCCTCACCTAGTGTGCGCTCGAGAGTCGAACATGAACCTATTCCTCAAGAAATTGTGGAAGAAGTTCAAGAGACACGAGAAGAACCAAAAGAACTAAGAAGGTCAATGAGGGAAAGGAAGAAACCCAATAAGTATGTTGGACTTCATGAGATCATGGTACTAGATACCAAAGATCCCTCGACCTTCCGAGAAGCAATAGAAAAGACTCCAAACTATGGTTAAAAGCCATGGAATCCGAAGTAGAATCCATGTATAATAATCAAGTATGAAACTTGATTAGCCTTCCTCAAGAGAAAATGTCATTTAGTATAAATGAACTTTTAGGAGGAAGATAGACATGGATAGTAACTTGACAACCTACAAAGCAAGGCTTGTAGCAAAAGTTATACTCAAATTCAAGAAATTGACTTTGATGAAATTTTTGAGAAGTTGCCATATTAAAATCTATTCGGATTATGCTCACTATTACCGCATTTCACAATTGTGGGATATGGAAGATGGATATCAAAATGGCGTTCCTTAAACAGGAACTTGGAGGAGGATATGTACATGGTACAACCTCAAGGTTTTGATGATCCAAATAGTAGCGAGAAGAAATGCAAGTTTCGAGAATCCATTTGTGGATTGAAACAAGCATCGAGGAGTTGGAACAAACGCTTTGACGAAGAGGTGAAGAAAATTCACTTCATTCAAAGTAAAGGAGTACCTTGTATATACAAGGAGATTAGTGGGAGCCATGTAGTACTTCTGATCTTATATGTCGATGACATATTGCTCATGAGCAATCATATACCTTAGCATTAGCAAACGAGAAATTTCATTGAAATCGGCATTTCAATGAAAAGAAAAGGATAAGGCTCAACCTATCTTGAAAATCAAGATACATTGAGATACATCCCGTAGACTCATTGGCTTCAGTCAACGTGCATACATTGACAAGGTCTTTGAAATGTTCAGGGTGAACAATTCCGATATGGACAATATGCCAATAAGTATGAGTATAGGTGTGCAACTCAAGAAGTCTCAATGTGCTCAATCACACAAAGACTTGGAGTACATGAAGGTATCCCTTATGCTTTGGCAAAAGGAAGGACCATGTACACAATGACTTGCACAAGACTCAATATCTCGTATGCTCTAAACGTGACAAGTGGTCACCAATCCAACGCAAGTCCTAATCGTAGGATTGTGGTCAAGAATATTCTGAAGTACCTTAACCAGACTAAAGATAAGGTTCTTGTTTATGGAAGACAAAGGAGAAAATAGCCGAGGGCTGTTTTGATGCAATTCTTATAGGAATTCTAGACAATAAGAGGTTGGAGTGATGATGCGTCATCATTATCGAAGGTAGAGGTATGAGCTAGTGTAGTTAGGAGTAATATCACTACAGCTAACTCAACCACCAACGAAAGACAAAATAAATAAATAGGTGGACACAACAGTGACACAACTGATCCATTCAACAAACCTTCATACCAAGCTAAGAGACGAAATATATATTTCGAGTCCATAGATCCGAGGGTCCATGTGGATTGGCTTGATAGGTGATTTGGGAAGGTTACCCTAGTTATTGATGTTTTATGCATTGAGAATGTATGTGAAAGAAAACTTTGATAACAAGTGGGAGATTGAAGGGAATGTGTTCTAAAAGTTTTACTTTTAAATGTCAATTATTATGAATTGAATGAGAAATCATTTTGTTCCTTGTTTATGTTATTCGTCCTTTAGAAGTGTTAAGGAAGAGGCTCTTGGTCCTTAACCGTAGAGCTCTAAAAGATATTGGTTTACATAAAACAAAAGATATTCGCAATCATGGTAATTAACATGGGACATTAATTACCGAGTTAAGATTGTCGTGTTGGTCATAGATCATTGTAGCTCTACAAGTGAGTGACGACACGGGTATGCAAAAGAGGAAAATATTACTTTTGTATACTGAATAGACCTAATAAGTAAAATATTATAGAAATGTGTTTCTGTGTCATTGATATTTTACTGTGTCTTTGGTCCTTTGATATGAGACTTATATCTAATCACTTAAGGAATACTTAATTAGATCAGTGTCTTGAACTATCGATCAGTGTAGTGTAAAGGCATTGGTTGGTTAAGTATAACTTTCGTTGGAGAAGATAGTCAGTCAAAAGATTATCATTGCCCCTCTTAATTGAGTGATGATATTAGTGGGCCCCTTGATAAAGCAAAGTTATAATGTGCACAATGTGATTTGAGTTAAGTCACATATTTATAACTAGCTTAAAGAGATCAAGAAATGAATACTAATACAAAGATGACACAATACTACTTTGTGTGTATTCTTAATATCATGAGGCAAGGGACGGACACAAGTGGTGCACTCCATCACTAAATGGATCGGGTTTTGGTTCGAGTGGAATTAAGACATCTAACTAATTGGGAGCTATAATGTGTAGCTAGATACCGCTTATAGCTTGTGATATTAAGCTCTTAATATCACTGCCAACTTAGTCTAGATCCTCCCATAGGTCACACCACAAAACTGGGAAACAAGAAATGGGGATTTTGAGTTCATAAGGATGTGTCGGGTTTCATGTAGAAAATATGACACATGGGGTGAACAAACAAAATCAAGATTATGATGTGATTAATAACATAATTAGAATCTAAATTAAATTTATATGTGATGTGAATATTATGGGGTGTAATGAGTTGACATTACATAGGATAATATGTTACATAAGTTGTGAATTTACTACTAATCCCGAAATGTCAAATTTTGTAGGGGTTAAACCAAAATTTGACCAGTCTGCAGTACTGTGCAAAAGTCAACCGATGAATAGTACTGGTCAACCGATGAACAGTACCCGGTCGACCGATGAACAGTAACCGGTCGACCGATGAACAGTACCGGCCCATGATGAACAGTACCGGTCGACCGATGAACAGTACGGTCGACCGGTCCAGACGGTTTTCTGCAGAATTAATTTAAGAATTAATTAGATCATGCATGGAATTGGTCCATAATTGATTTAATTCGTGGTTAATATTATTTATTAATAAATAATGGATGGTTAGATGGAATTTTGCATGGGATCATGGGCAAGAGGTTGCACATGAATAGGTAATTTGGAGATAACCTATAAATACAAGGTTATCTCATTACCTCCTTAATTTTAATTCATTATTTTCTTGAGCAAAATTCTCTCTCCATAATTCTCCACGAAATTCCAGTAATTCTTAAGTTTAGTTTTAGTTCTAGAGATCATCTTCTCAAGGGAACTAAAGAGGAGTTAGTAATTGGATTCTAAACCCTATTGGAGATTGAGAGACTAGCTTTTCTCTTTCCAATCTTGTTTAGATTTTGGTGAAATCTCGGAGGCATCCGGCGCAGCGAGGAGCATCCCCAACGTCTTCGGATCATCAAGAAGTTTTAGAGAACTTCTAGGTATGAATTTCGGAGTCCCATGTTTATTTTAATAAAAGTTTTAAAACTAGTTATTGAAACAAACCGATGCATGCATGAAACGAATCGTAGAAAATTGTAAAAATCCTTATTATACATAAAAATTCCGAAAATATATATGTATAATTAAACATGAAATCCTACACGTATGAGGTAACATTACGTTATTTATTTGTTTTTTAAAAAAAAAAAAAGTCGTCGGCGTCCGAGGGAGACGTCTGCGAAAGACGTCTCCCCGATGGGGGAGACGTCTTCCGAAGACGTCTCCCCGTAGGAGGAGGCGTCTTCGACAGATGCCTCCACCATGCGGGAGGCGTCTCTCGCAGACGCCTCCACCTTTTTTGTTTTTTTAATTATTAAATATCATAATTACTTTAATAAATTTTGATAAATCAATAAAATTAATTTAACAAATTCTTATTAAGTTTAACATTTGTGATATTTAGTTTTAACAAATTTTGATTTAGTTTAACAATTGTTTTAATTTAGTTTAACAAATTTTGATTTAGTTTAACAATTTTGATAATTTAGTTTAACAAATTTTGATTTAGTTTAACAATTTTGATAAATATGATAATTTAGTTTAACAAATTTAACAAATTTGTATTTAAAATTTCAATTAATAGTCATCGGGTCACAGTGGAGGGAAAGGCAAGTCGATACCATTACACGCCTTCCGTTTTTTAGTTGATGATTCAGCACCGCGTCATCCACGTAGACGGGGGATATCTGCTTCGGTCAGGAGGGAGAGGGAGGCATTACGTCGTCGTGAGGAGGAGGATGATTCCTTCGATGATGAGCATGTGGATAGTTTCGACGACGAGAGCGACGATGATGGCCCGTATGAGTTAGTGCGGCCGGAGGTGGAGAGGCAGGGGGATTATAGCGGAGGACGTGGTCGAGCGGGTACTTCTACTTCCGCCGGATGGAGGGTGCAGAAGGGTAGGGGTGGGAGGTTTACGACCGGGGATTCGAGCTCGTGCACTGTAGATCCCCGCGCTCAGAAGAAGAGGAGGGTCCAGGACGATTCTTGGATCGTGAGCAGTATGACGCCTGGTGGTCCTTTAGATGGGAGCGTCATTCCTAGTTTCTGGGGTCACATCGCTAGACGGATCTGGGATGGAGAGGATCGGAAGGTTCTGAAGTGCCATAATCGGCACAGAGCCTGTACAGCACTACAGGGTTGGCGGTCTACACTGAGTGCTGATATCAGAGAGGAGATTAGTGCCACGCATTTAGGGCACTTACCGTACAGCATGTTCCCTTATCTCGACATGCCTTTGATTTCTGCGTTTGTGGAGCGGTGGCAGCCTGACACCAACACTTTTCACATGCCTTTCGGAGAGATGACGATCATGCTTCACGATGTTTTCCAGATCCTGCGCATTCCTGTGGATGGTCGTCTGGTTAGTGCTCAGGGGTCGACATCTGAGCTGAGGTGTTATGTGGCAGAGTTGCTTGGTGTCACACCTGATGGCCTGGCGAGAGATACAGCTTTATGGAGTGGTGGTGGTGTCGGCATCGACTCCCTTGAGGACCTATGCAGACGGGCACGACCTCCGCGGGCCGATGATACACAGTTGACGGCGTACCTATTTTTGATGCTCGGAGCCGTCTTGTTTGTCGACAAGAGTGGTTGCCGGATCAGACCACGCGATCTATTGGAGGCTAGGGACCCGGAGACTGTTCGTGAGTACTCGTGGGGCTCAGCGACGTTGGCATACCTGTACCGTCAGCTTGGGATAGCTAGCCGTGCGGATTGTTCTGGGATTGCAGGTTGTCTTACGCTGCTGCAGGCGTGGATATACGAGTACTTTCCCGCATTCCGCCCGCATCGTGAGCGGAAGATTATCGAGGAGGGTCATCCACGTTCGGGTATGTGGGCCGTCCGGAGCGAGGACAAGAGCGATGGACGATTGCGTTCGATCCGCGCACGGCTAGATCAGATGACTGCATCAGAGGTATCAAACTTTACACCATTTACATTTATTTATTTAATTTTAAGATGTATTATTATTAATGTGTTAAAGTTTAGGTGGAGTGGTTACCCTATGGTCCTGACCCAGCAGGGGAGGTCCCGAGGACTTTATTGATGTGCCTTATTCGTTATCGGGATATCATAGAGCCTTATATGCCCGATCGTGTCTTGCGTCAGTTGGGATATGTTCAGGTGATCCCGGTTGACATCCCGACACCAGAGCATGCGGTCCGGTCTGCGACTGCAGCGACGTACGACGTCAGGTTCCCCGCTTCTACAGCGGAATCGACTTGGCGGACATTTCCGAGATCATGTCGACTGTTCCTTGGCGACTTCAGACGTAGTCGCGACCCCTCCGAGTGTGATGCACGTTATCTTGATTGGTTTGGTAGTTACTCACATCCTGTCATTGTCCGTGGTGCCTCCCGGAGAGCAGATCGACCACCAGATAGGACGTGTGGCGATCTGTTAATTTTTTCATTTTATCTATACTTATTTGTACCGTATCTTTTGTTAATGTACGCTAATGTTAATGTTATGTGCAGTGGATGGGTAGGATGATACGGGCTGTAGAGCCAATCTTGCAGAGGAGGGATGAGCTGCCAGACGATGCCAGAGCTGCATGCGAAGATTTGGATGAGATCATACAGTCGTGGCATACTCAGTTAGGCATATCCGACCATGATTCGGATGATGAGTAGACTGATCTGTTGTACCGTACTCTTAGTATTTGCATTTATATTTGTTTATCTGTTGTACGCTTAGTATTTGTGTTTGCTTATCTGTTGTACGCTTAGTATTTGTGTTTGCTTATCTATTGTACGCTTAGTATTTGCATTTATATTTGTTTATCTGTTGTACGCTTATTATTTGTATTTGTGTTTGTGTTTGCTAACATGTCGTACGCTTATTGTTTGTATTTGTGTTTTGCTTATCTGTTGTACCCTTATTATTTGTATTTGTGTTTGATAACCTGTCGTACTATTATATATAATGCAAATAAAGCAAACATATCAAAACATATTACATAATAAAGCAACACTATATAATGTACAAACATATCAAAACATATTACATAATTATACAAACATATCAAAACATATTACATAATTGTTGCCAATATGCTATCCTATTTTGGTACTCCAGCTCCCATCCAATAACACTCTTATCTCGTATTTGATACCACAGAGTCGCTATAGGAGGTACGGGGAATCCCTCATTCAATTCCAAACGAATGTAATGAGCGTAACTCCCTAAATGAGCAATAATCAACTCTCTGTACGGTCTCGTCACGGTAGGCGGACTCTCCCAAGGTAGAACTGTAAGACATGGGTACAACGAACCATCATTTCCGAGAGAGAACATAACTGCACACTTGTAAAAATTTGCAATGGGAAACAAGTCCGTCCACGTCTCCATATGGTGATTCTCGCCACAAGGTCCCCCGCCCCAATTAATCCGGTGACGAACCTCCGCCACACCGTCGTAGTATACGTGCTCATAAAAAGATGGGTTCGCAGCTATCTCATTTGAAATCGAACGACGGGCGAGTTGCCAATTGTCTTCACCACCGTGGAAAACATCGGCGACACATTGAAATCCACAGTTTCCATCAGCACGTACATCATTCCACTGGTGTAGGAATGACATAATGATTCATGGAATTCTATCTCCATATGAGAAGTCGTCTACGTCAGCCCGCCCAGTCACTACAATATGAACAAAAAATACAGTTACATATAATAACAAAAGATACATATTTACTGAAATAAATAACAAAATTATAATAATAATAAATATAGGGATGATATACCTGATCCTCCCCTCACAGACGAAGAACCAGAAGATCGACCACGACCTTTGCTTCCACTACCGGAAGAACGACAACGACCTCTACTCCCACTACCTGAAGATCGACCACTACCTCGCTCTGCATACTCAAACGCACTATGGTCCCGTCGTGTCGACTTTCCCCTTGGTCGACCTCGTAGCTTTGTTTTTACTGCAGGCTCTTTCAAATTTGAATGTTCGGGGTGTAGCTGCTCGAATAAAACCCGAAAGGCAGATCGAATTACTGTAGGGTCACTTCCTGCAATCTCATCAACCAGACTGCGAAAATGTTCGGCGTCTTGAGCTGCCTGAGACACAAACTCTGCGTTCCCGGCTCCTTCCCCAATGACAAGTGTCCTCCAGAACGAATGAATCTGCTCTAAGTAAATTCCGTTTTCTGATTCAAGACATCCACGGATGGTACATGCGCAAGGTATCCCATGAGAAGTCAGAAAAACGCACTCGCAACGATATTCAACTTCATCATCTAACTGTTGCATTCTCTTCACCTCCTGACTCAGCAACTGCAAACAGTGATGCGAAACTCTACCATTTATGTGACGATATAGAGCATGTCCGAAATTAGTCAAATTTCGCCGTCTCGAGTCTTCAAGAAAGTTTCGAATATTCGTCAGCTGCATTTCAGTAGCCGCGTTGACGCGCTCGAAAAGAGTATCCAGAGCCGCAGTCGATGTAGAAATCCACTCTTTTAGAGCCGAATGCGCACTTTCGACCCTACAATTCGTGGTGTTCCCAAAATGAAGGACTTTGTTCGTCCAATTCAGCACAAACTTTTCTTTATGCACCAACCACGTGGTGTCCAGATACTCCGTGATAGCCGGCCACGATCTATACAAATCTTTCAGAGCATACACAACTCTATCATACTCGGCTTCTGAAGTAGAAAGCATGATCTTCCTCCATCTTCCACGCCTCAAAGTCTCTGCCATCTCCTTATTCTTGCCGAATACGTGGTATGCGTAATTCAATACGTCTTTGTTGATGTGCCATGTGCAGAGTAAATGAGCAGAGTCAGGAAAAACCTCTCTCACTGGTCGCATAAGGCCTAACTCGCGGTCTGTTATTATTGCAGTCGGGCTGACAGTCCCCAATAACAGATCTCTCAACTTCTCCATCACCCACAAATAACTGGAGTAAGATTCATCCATCAAAATCGCATATCCAATAAGGAAATTCATGTTTGCTGGTGTGACCCCAATCATTTCGAACAAAGGCATCTTATACTTGTTCGTCTTGTAAGTCGAATCCATGCAGATAACGAAAGGATATGTCCGCAACAACTGGACTGACGTCGGATGTGCCAAAAAAGCGTGAGTGACGACATCAGTTTCTGGATCCGCCATAATCCAATGTAAGTACTCACACTGCACTGCTTGGTAGAGAAACTGCTGGACGGGATTTCGATCTTCAGATTTTGTCCTCCTCATGTAATCTCTGAAATTATAAATATGCCTTTGATTTGGATTGTCCTCCGGGAATTTTTCTTTTACTGCCTTCAAGATGTTCCGTGGTTTTGCTTGCGCCTCTGTCATATCACGAACAATCTTCTTCACCCCAGAACTTAGACCACTAATTTGACGATGACCCTTTGGATAAACTGCCAGTCTGTGATTGTGATGTCCGTGACCACTATTAAAAACCACAACCCATCCATCACGATCCCGTCGCTCCACCACTTTTATTAAGAAACGGCAACCGCAACCCTTTCTTTTGGTGTTTCTTCGAAGTGCAGTATCCATATCCCGAGACTCCATTTGATTTCGCCGGTCGCATCTCAAATAACAATCCATCCGACTATCTGATCTTGTTTTGTACGACGACACGACAAAAAAAACCCCAGCTCCGATAGCTACTTGTTTTGCCCATTTACTTGCTTCATCGATTGTTGCAAAGATTTGTGTAGTTTGAAATAACTCACTGTAATCCACTCCATCACCACCGAAATCTGGAACCTACAAAAATAAAATCGAAATTAAAAAAATAAAATCGAAATTAAAAAAATAAAAAAATAAAATCGAAATTAAAAAATTTAAAAAATAAAGTCGAAATTAAAAAAACAAAATCAAAATCAAAAAAAAAAACAGGCGTCTGTATTAGACGCCTGCCCCATGGATGGGGCGTCTGTGTTAAACGCCTTCCCCAACGGTAAGGCGTCTGCGTAGGACGCCTTGCCGTAGGGAAGGGCGTCTACTACAGACGCCTTACCCATGGGGAGGACGTCTACATAAGACGCCTCTCCCATTGCGTAGGCGTCTGCGTTAGACGCCTCAGCCATGGGGAGGGCGTCCTACGCAGACGCCCTCACCATGGGGGAGGCGTCTAATGCAGACGCTCGACCCAAAATTTGCCCCGCGCCAGGCTTACATCACCCAATGCATCACCCTCGCCAGACATTTTCGTGGTGCTTTTACTGATAAATTATGAATATACAAGACCATAGGCCTTATTTATAGACACGGGACGATATGGGTATTAAATATATTGTTAAGGGCAATTTGGTAATTTCAAGGGGCGATTTAAGTAGTTTTGGGGCGACGTTTAGTAGTTCCCTTTTAGAATCGAGAAAAAGTTCATTATATACAATTTTTAAGGGTGTGATTGGTTTACATTAAGAGCATAATTAACAATGCCCAGGTTACCCCTTGCTACCCTGCTTCATCTCTTTACCACGTCAACTTCTCTCTCTGCCACTTAAGTTCACCCAACCCACCCAAAAAATCTCCTTAATCACGTCCAGAAACACCTCAAACACCCTACATTCTCTATCCTCCACGTCATTTGAAAATCGATCCTAAGTAAAATAAAAAAAATCACAAAAGTTCTACAAAATCAAAACAAATAAAAAACATTTTTTCATAAAAAATTGATAAAATTATTTAAGACGAATTTAAAATGAATTTTATCATATTTTTACAAAAAAATCAACGAATTGGGAGGGGACGTAGCCGGTGATTTGTGCGGACGTGGAGGCACCCTGCACGGGATCGCGACGCCCACCGCCTGATCCGGCACTCGGGCGGGGGACGTGGCCGGTGATTTGTGCGGACGTGGAGGCACCCTGCTTCCTCGCCCGAGATTTTGCTACCATTAATTGTGCTCTAAGTAGAAAAAGATTCATAAGTACTGCCCTGTGACTTCCCTTTGTTACAGTTCAGTTGAAGGAACTTATTTGGATATATGCTTTTGTTGAAGCAATTACAAATATAATCATGTAATACAGTGAGTTACATATGTCGAATAAATATTCTGTAAGGATCCAGATAAAGCCAACATACAAAAACATGTAAAGGAAAATAAGAAACGAAGAAACAGTAATCAGAGAGGACCTCAAAGACCGAGCCGTCGGAAGGCGACTTGCCTCAGAGAAAATATCGGCCAACATACCAGTGCGTTTTACGGTCTGCCGGTTTTCTCCCAGGATAGAGCGGTCGCACCGTCGATCAGGCGCACACCAGAGTCGACGGACCACGAAAGCAGCGCAGAACCTCACAAGAATCAGGCACTGAACAACTCTGGATTCGGAGATAGAAAATCACCGGAGAGGGACAGTTTTCGTAAGAGATGATGGGAAATAAGACGTGTCTTTTTTAGGAGGAAACCGTCATGATATATATATATATTTATTCTTGTAACCGTCAATGACTTAATTGCAAAAAATAATTACCTTGAGATCCAAAAATAAATACACCCATCGCCCTGAGGCTAAAACCTCTAATTTCCTCCAAATCCCCCGACGCCACGCCACACCACACCTCGTCTCGCCTCGCCCCGCCCCGGATCGAGACGGGCGCGCGCGCGTGGAGAATTCTCTCATCCTCTCTTTCCACCTACAAAGGGTCAAGTGAATAGTATGTTTATCAACATCTTTCAACTTGTTAACTTCACCAATGTGGGACTAAAAGTGAGGTGAGCACATGACACATTGGACAATAGTTCTCATCTTCATCTCAACATTGGATTTCTTCAATTGAGTTATTCATGGCCTAACTCAAACTCAATAATCCAACAGTTTTCAGGTCGTGAAACTCTAGTTTCAAAGTTTATATTTTTTTACAAACCAAGAGAGTCCAACTATACCCTCTGGGACAAGCATAATAAGGTTACATTTTACAGCCACAAGAACGTACTCCTCCTTTGACACACCATACGATATTTTTGATGACTTTGTTATTAAAGAACTCGGGGAAAACCATCATGCAAAGAATTTGGAGATAACTTAAGTCTGAAGTATAAGATCAAATGACAGAAACCTAACCTTTACGGTTTTACCCATCAAAAATCTGTGGCATACCTCCATTTATTTACAAACCCTACTCCGACTGGCTGTTTCCGCACCAATATAGGATGCTACTGAACGAAGATCTTTTTTCTTAATTTTTTCAATTTTTTGAATCACGTTTTCCACTCTCATAGCAATGCAGAATCTTTATCTACATCTAACCTCCACTTCTCCATTCATCTCTTATATTGCCTACAAAATTTCAACAGAGATGACTGTCAGTCGAACTCAATCAAGGATATTGTACAGAGATGATTACAGTTTAACATTTAAATGTGAAAAGCCAGATTCACATGTTAAGGAAAATAATTTAGAAAGTTGAGACAAAGATAACACAAAAACGTCACATTAAAATATCCAAAAATAACAGATTTAAGGTAAAATGCACATGTGCAAAAGATACAGTATCGGTTTATCACGACCTCTATACAAGCCTCTAGTGTTGAGATACTGATGGCAATTCTATGAGCAAATGAAGGAAAAAGTTTTATCCTAATAAGGAAAAAACTAGATATATGGTGGTTTTATGAAAAGCAATTTCGACCACACTTTGCTTTCCCAGTTTGAACCTCTAGGCTAATAAGTTACTCTGCTTTGGGAAACAAAGACTGAACATGTCTTTGGTTCTGGTTACATAAAGAAGTAACTTCCTTGAAAATCAACTCAGATGTACCACCGAATGTTGGTCTTCAATTCTTTTACACTAAAATATGATTACATGAACATATGATCTTTATGGGAATATAGGGAAAAATTCAGTTCAATTCATTCCGTTGCATGGCAAAGCATGTCTAGAGAAGCCTCTACGGGTTTGCAGTCCAAAATTATAGCCCAAGAATTTCTAAACAAGCATGTTTTAAGGAAAAAACTTAATATACCTTAATCCCAATCATCATCAAGAAGCTGCATGTCATCCACGTTAGACAGTGGTCGTACCACCAAAACAACTGTCCCAAGAACCGTGTTGACTTCTGATTCCCTCAACTTCTTTCCTCTCTCCACCTTCAACACATTATTGTTGTCGCCTCCACCAACTAAATACAACCCATCATCCTCCCCCACCTCCTTCCTGTCCCTGTCTACCACCACCATTGCCTCCTCGGATGCTTTCGAACGAGCGGTTTTCCATGGGAGAACTGCCTCGTCGCGAAATGCTAATGCTACTGCCGCCCCACCATTGATAGCCATCACCGGCTCCCAACCTGGTAGCACCACCCATTTCTTCCACTCTTTGTCTGACCTCACTACTCCTAGCATTCCCTCGACTTCACAACGTGGAGCAGCTGCAAATGTTTCAGCCCCCTCCTCTACAGTGCAGACTGGCATCATTGCCACTGATGTTGTCTCTGCAACTTCCCCATACTTAAGCCGCACTACAGGCACGGTGACCTGCTCAATAAGACAAAAAATTCATGCCACATTACTAGTTGAAACACATTGTTAGATAAAACAAGCTGAGCTGCATACCTTTTGGTTTGGGTTTTCAGAGAAGCAACTTTCATATCTAAGTAGAAAACTTAATTCATGATAGTGTCAAATTTAATTTACTTCAAGTTTGTTCTGTTAAGCTTAATGAACCTTAAAAAGTAGATTTGGACTTAGATAGTGAAGTTTAAATTGATTCTCTTCAACCCATCATAAGCGAAGTCATCCTCCTTTAGCTAGTTTTCGTAGACATTTTGCATATAAAAAGAATATATCATGATTATAATTAATTTCTTCAAGTTAAAGCATATTAACTTCTAGATACAAATGACAAGAATCCCCCTCAAAAGGAATCATTAACACCCACTCAACAAGATAAACATACGTGGGCATCATGTAGTAAAATAAATAAGCATTTAAAAGAAAGGATAATTAAACGATTGTAGCTTAATTAGCTTTACAATTATAAACTGAGTTGTGGGTTAGTTCTTATAACTTGGAATCTGGCATCAAACGGAAAGCGCAACTAAATTGACATTTTGATTGCTCGGCATTAGAAAAGAAAAACATAAATTTCTTATTAGCGAGTTCGAGGATACTCTTGTAACACATTTTAGGGGCTTCCTGAAATATAGCAAAAGCCAACTAAAATCGACATTCCACATTTTCACCTCAAATTTATAAAAGCACATGCTACCTCAAACATTCAACTACCGCGGAATACGAGTGTCATGGAGTTGTCATACACTCCACAAACTGACGAATACAATAGCCATAAAAAGAAAGCAGAATGGAGGGTAATTAACAACACAAATTTTAGGAAAAACATAACACCAACCTTAGCGGCAGAGTCATCCTCCTCCTCCTTCTTCTTCTCGACCTTCCCCTCCAACTCCTCCACAATCCTGTTCCTGGCAGCCTCAGTATCGACCTCCTCCAATGCCTGCTCCAACGCGGCCTTCCTCTCACCGGGCGACAACACCTCCCTACTCTTCCTAAACAGCGAATACGCAACGCAATCCCCGGGAGCCTCCCCGGAGAAGAATTCCCACCCGGGACCCCCCCTCCGCCTCGGAAAGTCCTTCACCGCCTTCGCCAGCCCCGCCGCACCCTTCGGGTCCAACTTCCTCTCCACAATCCGCCTCGCGGCGGCCGCTCGTTGACGCGCACTGAGTAGGCGAATCTCGTAGAGCAGCTCGGCGCCGCCGACGTCGAAGAAAGAGAGGGAGGGAGGATCGAGGGAGTCGAGGAGGGAGTCGCGGACCTTGGAGGAGACGATTATGCGGTTCTGGTCGACGGAGGAGATGCCGGTGGCCTCCTCGATGGAGGGGGGAGTAAGGCCGTCATTGACGAGGGCGGAGATGTGGGGGGCGTAGTCGTACCAGAGGCCGAGGCGGTTGCGGAGGATGTCGAGGCGGTCGGTGGGGGAGAGGGAGGGGGTGAGAGGGGAGGGAGGAGGACGAAAGGGTTGGTAGAGTTCCCCGGAGGGTGGTGGGTTGGTGGGACGGAACGGGGTCGCGCGGGGGATGCGGCGGAGGTGTCGGCGTGGGAATGGGAGCTTTGTTGGGATACTGGTCGAGAAGGAAAGGGAGAGCAGCATAGCTGCTGGTGGTTTGAGGTATAGTGGTTCGGTTGGATGGATGGATGGATGGTTGTAGTCTACAGAGATGGCCTTTATCTCCTGTTCTGACCCACTAGTATGCGTACGTATAACGTATGTTTGGATCGGAAAGAAGAATAGTGAGGGAATCCGGGAAAACAGACCTTGGTATACTCTATATTTAGTTTAGACCACCGTTAACACTGCCCGGGTAATTCTCTGACACTATATTTTCTCTCTTAGCTACGTCAGCTTCTTTCCGCCACGTCAGCACAAACCAACCCTTTTACAAAATCATTAACCATTATCCAATCCACCCAGTCATGCTACAGTATTTGTTGTCACGTCATTATCTTTTTTTCTCTTATTTAAAATTCTCCCAAAACCAACAAAATATATTAATAATCATTATTGTAGTCACTCAATTTAATTAATTCATTCGATTTGAATTAACAATTAATAAATAAGAAAATAATTTTTTATTTAGGAATAAATTTTTAATTAGTAAAACTAAAATTTCACGGAGCACAAGACGATAACATCAAATCTTGGATCATTCGAGCATCGAGGACCTACAATGTGTGTGTGACTACACGGAGCACAAGACGTTAAAATCGAATCTTGGACCACTCGAGCATCGAAGACCTACATGTTGGCTTTTTAGCCTTAATCTTTATTTAGTTTTGATGATTAAGTAATCTAATCTTAATCTATATTTAATCAATCAACCTAGACAATCAAAGTAAGCAAACATGAATACATGCATTGCATATATATTCGTGTACTTGCGATATTCTTAATAGGTTGATGAAGAATCAAGCTAAGGAGCTTGGGGACAAGAAGATAAAGACTCAAGACATGTAATCAAGCTTTGGACCAATATGTAATGTAGTATAATTTGAGTCCTAAGGATTAATGTAAACTTGAGCACATTAGGATTCTGTCCCGTATCCCCACAGTTAACCGACCCCTTCTCGGTAAACCGAATCTTGTAGAGTTCGGTCCACCGAACACCTTGCGGTCAACCGTGTAGAATCCTTTAGGTGTTCCCTGGAATAACCACCTCGGTATACCGAACCGCCTTCGGTAGACCGAATTAGCCTGGACCGGTTTTGGACTTTGCTCCAACGGTCGTATTTAAATCTTGACCTAAAGCCAAATTGACTTATCCATATTCGGTACACCGAACTTCATTCGGTCAACCGAATCATATTGCTTTAGGAGACCAACGGCTATTTAACTTGACCGTTATTGGTAAACCAATCTCCCACGCTTTGTCAGCGCAATTCCCGCGCTACTTCGGTATACCGAAGTATACACGGTCAACCGAACTTGAGTAGATCAGAGCCCAATCAATTCTACTGTCCACCTTGGAACGGTGAACCGAATGGACTTCTGTGAACCGAATTTAATTAGGGCTAAATAGATAAAAGCTACTGGAGGTTGGTGAACGGTGATCCGATACATAATCGGTCAACCGAGTTCTTTGTTCAGACCAATGTTTCGGACTACCGTGTGGATAACGGTCGACCGAATCTGTCTCGATTTCTGGCCGAGCTTAAGTCACATCTTGCTTTCTCATTGGTCCATTCCCCACCAACTCCCAAACGGCTAGATGAGCTTGAAGGCTTATAAATAGGACCTCATTTGGTTGCTTTGGAGATCTTGAACACTTCCTATCTATTTAATACTCAAAGCCAAATCCTCTCCATCTTCAAGCTCTCAATCCACAACACTCAAGCCTAAACTTCACCACTTGCATATCCAATTCCATATCATATCCAAGTGTGCTCAAGTATAGAGTGTTAGTTAGATTGTGATTCCAATTCCTTATTCAAGAATCACCAAGTTGTAAAGCTTCGAGGAAGCTCCCTCTCGGGTTGTGAGAGGAGACACGAGCGAGGCGAGGTTGTTCGCGAGGCTCGGTGTTGTAAACGACGTTGGTCTCGGCCCGGAACGGAGATCAGTTAGTGGAACCGTAAGCGAGGCTCGGGGGATCGAGCGAGGCTTGCGAGGAGGACTAGGACCCGGGTGTGGGTGCCGAACCTCTCTAAACTCCAGTGTCGACGAATTTGTGGTTTGCAATTGTCTCTTCCTTAATCCTTCGATTAATATTTTTAATTCCTCATTTTTCTATCGATTAGAGGGTCATAGATCCTAACAATTGGTATCAGAGCATTAGGTTGCTAATTTCATTTACTTAATCGTAATTTAGCATGACATCTACTTCTAATCATTGTGAAGGATTATCCACATCTAAGCCACCTTTGTTTAATGAGTTAAATTATGACTATTGGAAGAAAAGAATGAGAATATATTTGCAATCAAATGATTTGAAATATTGGACATTCATATTAAACTCATATACACCTCCTAATGATGATGAAATTGTATCCTTAACAAAACCCAAAATTAAGGAAGCGGAGATGAATTCCCGCATTATGAATATCTTGTATTGTGGGTTAAATGAAGGGGAATACAATAGGGTAAGAGGTTGTGAAAGTGCTTATGATATTTGGCATACATTAGAAATGCATCATGAGGGTTCAAATAGATTGAAAGAAACTAGGATTAATTTGCTCATGCATAAATATGAACTATTTCGTATGCAATCCGGTGAAAACATAAGTGAGATGCACACTCGCTTCACCGAGATAATTAACTCCCTTAGTGCTCTTGGAAAGATTTTTAGCAAGGGAGAAATGACAAGGAAGATTCTCCGGTCTCTCAACGACGATTGGGAAGAAAAGACAACCGCAATAGAAGAAACGCAAGATCTAACGAAATTGTCACTTGAAGAACTCATGGGAAGTCTCATGACATATGAGATACAAATGAAAGACCGAAATGAGAAGAGAGTCAAGAAATCCCTAGGGCTACACGCCGTCGCCAATTCGATCAAAGAAGATAGTGATATCGAGGAACAATTGGTGACATATAAATTCAAGGAATTTCTCAAAGAAGAGAAAGAAAGGAGAAAAGAGAAGAAGAAGAGCAAGAGAAAAGAGAAGAAGAAAGCTCTTAAAGCTACTTGGGACACTTCATCATCTTCATCAATTGAAGGCGAATTCGCCTCAATGTGCTTCATGGCAATAGAAGACGATGATAGTGAGGTATCTTCTTGCTCTAATCATGATTCAATTGATTCAAATGATTCAAATGCATATAATGAACTTCAATGTGAATTCAATGAATTACTTGAAAATTTTGAGAAAATTTGTCAAAAGAATAAACTAGCAAGAAAGAAAATCAATGAGCTACAATCTCAAATTGAATCTATCATAAATGATAAGAATGAATTACTTGCTAGTCATGATAAAATTGCATTAGAGAACACTCAATTGATTGATGAAATTGCAACTCTAAATGCAAAACCTTCATGTAGTGTTGATATTCAAGATCTAATTGCTAAGAATGTTCAATTACAAAAGGATCTTGAAAAATTCACAAGTGGAAAGAAA
Organism: Triglochin maritima; assembly: GCA_963682175.1. Classification (NCBI taxonomy): domain Eukaryota; kingdom Viridiplantae; phylum Streptophyta; class Magnoliopsida; order Alismatales; family Juncaginaceae; genus Triglochin; species Triglochin maritima. The sequence goes on along the minus strand of OY821771.1, from coordinate 26,768,937 downwards.
ATGCTTGATATGCTTATTGGTAGTCAAAGACAATCACTAGATAAACATGGTATAGGTTTTTATGCTAATAACTTTAAGAACCATGTTATTCACACTACTTTGAATGGAAAGCATTTTGTAGTGAATAAAACTTCCTCAAGTATTTGGGCACCTAAAACCAAAATGGTTTGGGTTCCAAAAACTAACATGATTGGACCCAAGCAAAAATGGGTACCAAAATCTTCAATTGTAGGTACTTGAAGGAGGAAATCGGTGGTGACCGGATGAGCTTCAAAGAAAAATTTAAAGCTGGTTGCATCACCAAATACGGGTTGAGTCAATTCAAAGCGCCACGACGGTATAAATTTTGATTGATTCTAATCTAAATTTTAGAGCTTAATAGACATATCTTATGATATAATTCATTGCATATCTTATACCCTATTCATTGCATATCATATACCACATCCATAATCATAAATGTAAAATTGTAAAATGGATGTTAAATAGGCTAAGAGGGAGAATAGAAATGCACTTAATTGTTAATACTCATTGTTGCTATTTAGCCTAATTGATAGGGGGAGCCTTAAAGTACAAAATCATATAATTAAGGGAGAGAGTTAGATATCTCTTACCCTTGCATCAAATGCTTAATGTTTGCTTTTTGATTGATGTCAAAGGGGGAGAAGAATTAAGATGAGCTTCAATTTTAAATAAACTATGCATGTTGTTAGGGGGAGAAATCTTGTAAATGCATAGATTACATATATGTTAAGAAACAAAACATATAGAAAGGGGAGAAATACAATTGAACTCAAAATATTAAGATATAGATTTGCCATCATCAAAAAGGGGGAGATTGTTGGCTTTTTAGCCTTAATCTTTATTTAGTTTTGGTGATTAAGTAATCTAATCTTAATCTATATTTAATCAATCAACCTAGACAATCAAAGTAAGCAAACATGAATACATGCATTGCATATATATTCGTGTACTTGCGATATTCTTAATAGGTTGATGAAGAATCAAGCTAAGGAGCTTGGGGACAAGAAGATAAAGACTCAAGACATGTAATCAAGCTTTGGACCAATATGTAATGTAGTATAATTTGAGTCCTAAGGATTAATGTAAACTTGAGCACATTAGTATTCTGTCCCGTATCCCCACGGTTAACCGACCCCTTCTCGGTAAACCGAATCTTGTAGAGTTCGGTCCACCGAACACCTTGCGGTCAACCGTGTAGAATCCTTTAGGTGTTCCCTGGAATAACCACCTCGGTATACCGAACCGCCTTCGGTAGACCGAATTAGCCTGGACCGGTTTTGGACTTTGCTCCAACGGTCGTATTTAAATCTTGACCTAAAGCCAAATTGACTTATCCATATTCGGTACACCGAACTTCATTCGGTCAACCGAATCATATTGCTTTAGGAGACCAACGGCTATTTAACTTGACCGTTATTGGTAAACCAATCTCCCACGCTTTGTCAGCGCAATTCCCGCGCTACTTCGGTATACCGAAGTATACACGGTCAACCGAACTTGAGTAGATCAGAGCCCAATCAATTCTACTGTCCACCTTGGAACGGTGAACCGAATGGACTTCTGTGAACCGAATTTAATTAGGGCTAAATAGATAAAAGCTACTGGAGGTTGGTGAACGGTGATCCGATACATAATCGGTCAACCGAGTTCTTTGTTCAGACCAATGTTTCGGACTACCGTGTGGATAACGGTCGACCGAATCTGTCTCGATTTCTGGCCGAGCTTAAGTCACATCTTGCTTTCTCATTGGTCCATTCCCCACCAACTCCCAAACGGCTAGATGAGCTTGAAGGCTTATAAATAGGACCTCATTTGGTTGCTTTGGAGATCTTGAACACTTCCTATCTATTTAATACTCAAAGCCAAATCCTCTCCATCTTCAAGCTCTCAATCCACAACACTCAAGCCTAAACTTCACCACTTGCATATCCAATTCCATATCATATCCAAGTGTGCTCAAGTATAGAGTGTTAGTTAGATTGTGATTCCAATTCCTTATTCAAGAATCACCAAGTTGTAAAGCTTCGAGGAAGCTCCCTCTCGGGTTGTGAGAGGAGACACGAGCGAGGCGAGGTTGTTCGCGAGGCTCGGTGTTGTAAACGACGTTGGTCTCGGCCCGGAACGGAGATCAGTTAGTGGAACCGTAAGCGAGGCTCGGGGGATCGAGCGAGGCTTGCGAGGAGGACTAGGACCCGGGTGTGGGTGCCGAACCTCTCTAAACTCCAGTGTCGACGAATTTGTGGTTTGCAATTGTCTCTTCCTTAATCCTTCGATTAATATTTTTAATTCCTCATTTTTCTATCGATTAGAGGGTCATAGATCCTAACAATTGGTATCAGAGCATTAGGTTGCTAATTTCATTTACTTAATCGTAATTTAGCATGACATCTACTTCTAATCATTGTGAAGGATTATCCACATCTAAGCCACCTTTGTTTAATGAGTTAAATTATGACTATTGGAAGAAAAGAATGAGAATATATTTGCAATCAAATGATTTGAAATATTGGACATTCATATTAAACTCATATACACCTCCTAATGATGATGAAATTGTATCCTTAACAAAACCCAAAATTAAGGAAGCGGAGATGAATTCCCGCATTATGAATATCTTGTATTGTGGGTTAAATGAAGGGGAATACAATAGGGTAAGAGGTTGTGAAAGTGCTTATGATATTTGGCATACATTAGAAATGCATCATGAGGGTTCAAATAGATTGAAAGAAACTAGGATTAATTTGCTCATGCATAAATATGAACTATTTCGTATGCAATCCGGTGAAAACATAAGTGAGATGCACACTCGCTTCACCGAGATAATTAACTCCCTTAGTGCTCTTGGAAAGATTTTTAGCAAGGGAGAAATGACAAGGAAGATTCTCCGGTCTCTCAACGACGATTGGGAAGAAAAGACAACCGCAATAGAAGAAACGCAAGATCTAACGAAATTGTCACTTGAAGAACTCATGGGAAGTCTCATGACATATGAGATACAAATGAAAGACCGAAATGAGAAGAGAGTCAAGAAATCCCTAGGGCTACACGCCGTCGCCAATTCGATCAAAGAAGATAGTGATATCGAGGAACAATTGGTGACATATAAATTCAAGGAATTTCTCAAAGAAGAGAAAGAAAGGAGAAAAGAGAAGAAGAAGAGCAAGAGAAAAGAGAAGAAGAAAGCTCTTAAAGCTACTTGGGACACTTCATCATCTTCATCAATTGAAGGCGAATTCGCCTCAATGTGCTTCATGGCAATAGAAGACGATGATAGTGAGGTATCTTCTTGCTCTAATCATGATTCAATTGATTCAAATGATTCAAATGCATATAATGAACTTCAATGTGAATTCAATGAATTACTTGAAAATTTTGAGAAAATTTGTCAAAAGAATAAACTAGCAAGAAAGAAAATCAATGAGCTACAATCTCAAATTGAATCTATCATAAATGATAAGAATGAATTACTTGCTAGTCATGATAAAATTGCATTAGAGAACACTCAATTGATTGATGAAATTGCAACTCTAAATGCAAAACCTTCATGTAGTGTTGATATTCAAGATCTAATTGCTAAGAATGTTCAATTACAAAAGGATCTTGAAAAATTCACAAGTGGAAAGAAAATGCTTGATATGCTTATTGGTAGTCAAAGACAATCACTAGATAAACATGGTATAGGTTTTTATGCTAATAACTTTAAGAACCATGTTATTCACACTACTTTGAATGGAAAGCATTTTGTAGTGAATAAAACTTCCTCAAGTATTTGGGCACCTAAAACCAAAATGGTTTGGGTTCCAAAAACTAACATGATTGGACCCAAGCAAAAATGGGTACCAAAATCTTCAATTGTAGGTACTTGAAGGAGGAAATCGGTGGTGACCGGATGAGCTTCAAAGAAAAATTTAAAGCTGGTTGCATCACCAAATACGGGTTGAGTCAATTCAAAGCGCCACGACGGTATAAATTTTGATTGATTCTAATCTAAATTTTAGAGCTTAATAGACATATCTTATGATATAATTCATTGCATATCTTATACCCTATTCATTGCATATCATATACCACATCCATAATCATAAATGTAAAATTGTAAAATGGATGTTAAATAGGCTAAGAGGGAGAATAGAAATGCACTTAATTGTTAATACTCATTGTTGCTATTTAGCCTAATTGATAGGGGGAGCCTTAAAGTACAAAATCATATAATTAAGGGAGAGAGTTAGATATCTCTTACCCTTGCATCAAATGCTTAATGTTTGCTTTTTGATTGATGTCAAAGGGGGAGAAGAATTAAGATGAGCTTCAATTTTAAATAAACTATGCATGTTGTTAGGGGGAGAAATCTTGTAAATGCATAGATTACATATATGTTAAGAAACAAAACATATAGAAAGGGGAGAAATACAATTGAACTCAAAATATTAAGATATAGATTTGCCATCATCAAAAAGGGGGAGATTGTTGGCTTTTTAGCCTTAATCTTTATTTAGTTTTGGTGATTAAGTAATCTAATCTTAATCTATATTTAATCAATCAACCTAGACAATCAAAGTAAGCAAACATGAATACATGCATTGCATATATATTCGTGTACTTGCGATATTCTTAATAGGTTGATGAAGAATCAAGCTAAGGAGCTTGGGGACAAGAAGATAAAGACTCAAGACATGTAATCAAGCTTTGGACCAATATGTAATGTAGTATAATTTGAGTCCTAAGGATTAATGTAAACTTGAGCACATTAGTATTCTGTCCCGTATCCCCACGGTTAACCGACCCCTTCTCGGTAAACCGAATCTTGTAGAGTTCGGTCCACCGAACACCTTGCGGTCAACCGTGTAGAATCCTTTAGGTGTTCCCTGGAATAACCACCTCGGTATACCGAACCGCCTTCGGTAGACCGAATTAGCCTGGACCGGTTTTGGACTTTGCTCCAACGGTCGTATTTAAATCTTGACCTAAAGCCAAATTGACTTATCCATATTCGGTACACCGAACTTCATTCGGTCAACCGAATCATATTGCTTTAGGAGACCAACGGCTATTTAACTTGACCGTTATTGGTAAACCAATCTCCCACGCTTTGTCAGCGCAATTCCCGCGCTACTTCGGTATACCGAAGTATACACGGTCAACCGAACTTGAGTAGATCAGAGCCCAATCAATTCTACTGTCCACCTTGGAACGGTGAACCGAATGGACTTCTGTGAACCGAATTTAATTAGGGCTAAATAGATAAAAGCTACTGGAGGTTGGTGAACGGTGATCCGATACATAATCGGTCAACCGAGTTCTTTGTTCAGACCAATGTTTCGGACTACCGTGTGGATAACGGTCGACCGAATCTGTCTCGATTTCTGGCCGAGCTTAAGTCACATCTTGCTTTCTCATTGGTCCATTCCCCACCAACTCCCAAACGGCTAGATGAGCTTGAAGGCTTATAAATAGGACCTCATTTGGTTGCTTTGGAGATCTTGAACACTTCCTATCTATTTAATACTCAAAGCCAAATCCTCTCCATCTTCAAGCTCTCAATCCACAACACTCAAGCCTAAACTTCACCACTTGCATATCCAATTCCATATCATATCCAAGTGTGCTCAAGTATAGAGTGTTAGTTAGATTGTGATTCCAATTCCTTATTCAAGAATCACCAAGTTGTAAAGCTTCGAGGAAGCTCCCTCTCGGGTTGTGAGAGGAGACACGAGCGAGGCGAGGTTGTTCGCGAGGCTCGGTGTTGTAAACGACGTTGGTCTCGGCCCGGAACGGAGATCAGTTAGTGGAACCGTAAGCGAGGCTCGGGGGATCGAGCGAGGCTTGCGAGGAGGACTAGGACCCGGGTGTGGGTGCCGAACCTCTCTAAACTCCAGTGTCGACGAATTTGTGGTTTGCAATTGTCTCTTCCTTAATCCTTCGATTAATATTTTTAATTCCTCATTTTTCTATCGATTAGAGGGTTATAGATCCTAACAATTGGTATCAGAGCATTAGGTTGCTAATTTCATTTACTTAATCGTAATTTAGCATGACATCTACTTCTAATCATTGTGAAGGATTATCCACATCTAAGCCACCTTTGTTTAATGAGTTAAATTATGACTATTGGAAGAAAAGAATGAGAATATATTTGCAATCAAATGATTTGAAATATTGGACATTCATATTAAACTCATATACACCTCCTAATGATGATGAAATTGTATCCTTAACAAAACCCAAAATTAAGGAAGCGGAGATGAATTCCCGCATTATGAATATCTTGTATTGTGGGTTAAATGAAGGGGAATACAATAGGGTAAGAGGTTGTGAAAGTGCTTATGATATTTGGCATACATTAGAAATGCATCATGAGGGTTCAAATAGATTGAAAGAAACTAGGATTAATTTGCTCATGCATAAATATGAACTATTTCGTATGCAATCCGGTGAAAACATAAGTGAGATGCACACTCGCTTCACCGAGATAATTAACTCCCTTAGTGCTCTTGGAAAGATTTTTAGCAAGGGAGAAATGACAAGGAAGATTCTCCGGTCTCTCAACGACGATTGGGAAGAAAAGACAACCGCAATAGAAGAAACGCAAGATCTAACGAAATTGTCACTTGAAGAACTCATGGGAAGTCTCATGACATATGAGATACAAATGAAAGACCGAAATGAGAAGAGAGTCAAGAAATCCCTAGGGCTACACGCCGTCGCCAATTCGATCAAAGAAGATAGTGATATCGAGGAACAATTGGTGACATATAAATTCAAGGAATTTCTCAAAGAAGAGAAAGAAAGGAGAAAAGAGAAGAAGAAGAGCAAGAGAAAAGAGAAGAAGAAAGCTCTTAAAGCTACTTGGGACACTTCATCATCTTCATCAATTGAAGGCGAATTCGCCTCAATGTGCTTCATGGCAATAGAAGACGATGATAGTGAGGTATCTTCTTGCTCTAATCATGATTCAATTGATTCAAATGATTCAAATGCATATAATGAACTTCAATGTGAATTCAATGAATTACTTGAAAATTTTGAGAAAATTTGTCAAAAGAATAAACTAGCAAGAAAGAAAATCAATGAGCTACAATCTCAAATTGAATCTATCATAAATGATAAGAATGAATTACTTGCTAGTCATGATAAAATTGCATTAGAGAACACTCAATTGATTGATGAAATTGCAACTCTAAATGCAAAACCTTCATGTAGTGTTGATATTCAAGATCTAATTGCTAAGAATGTTCAATTACAAAAGGATCTTGAAAAATTCACAAGTGGAAAGAAAATGCTTGATATGCTTATTGGTAGTCAAAGACAATCACTAGATAAACATGGTATAGGTTTTTATGCTAATAACTTTAAGAACCATGTTATTCACACTACTTTGAATGGAAAGCATTTTGTAGTGAATAAAACTTCCTCAAGTATTTGGGCACCTAAAACCAAAATGGTTTGGGTTCCAAAAACTAACATGATTGGACCCAAGCAAAAATGGGTACCAAAATCTTCAATTGTAGGTACTTGAAGGAGGAAATCGGTGGTGACCGGATGAGCTTCAAAGAAAAATTTAAAGCTGGTTGCATCACCAAATACGGGTTGAGTCAATTCAAAGCGCCACGACGGTATAAATTTTGATTGATTCTAATCTAAATTTTAGAGCTTAATAGACATATCTTATGATATAATTCATTGCATATCTTATACCCTATTCATTGCATATCATATACCACATCCATAATCATAAATGTAAAATTGTAAAATGGATGTTAAATAGGCTAAGAGGGAGAATAGAAATGCACTTAATTGTTAATACTCATTGTTGCTATTTAGCCTAATTGATAGGGGGAGCCTTAAAGTACAAAATCATATAATTAAGGGAGAGAGTTAGATATCTCTTACCCTTGCATCAAATGCTTAATGTTTGCTTTTTGATTGATGTCAAAGGGGGAGAAGAATTAAGATGAGCTTCAATTTTAAATAAACTATGCATGTTGTTAGGGGGAGAAATCTTGTAAATGCATAGATTACATATATGTTAAGAAACAAAACATATAGAAAGGGGAGAAATACAATTGAACTCAAAATATTAAGATATAGATTTGCCATCATCAAAAAGGGGGAGATTGTTGGCTTTTTAGCCTTAATCTTTATTTAGTTTTGGTGATTAAGTAATCTAATCTTAATCTATATTTAATCAATCAACCTAGACAATCAAAGTAAGCAAACATGAATACATGCATTGCATATATATTCGTGTACTTGCGATATTCTTAATAGGTTGATGAAGAATCAAGCTAAGGAGCTTGGGGACAAGAAGATAAAGACTCAAGACATGTAATCAAGCTTTGGACCAATATGTAATGTAGTATAATTTGAGTCCTAAGGATTAATGTAAACTTGAGCACATTAGTATTCTGTCCCGTATCCCCACGGTTAACCGACCCCTTCTCGGTAAACCGAATCTTGTAGAGTTCGGTCCACCGAACACCTTGCGGTCAACCGTGTAGAATCCTTTAGGTGTTCCCTGGAATAACCACCTCGGTATACCGAACCGCCTTCGGTAGACCGAATTAGCCTGGACCGGTTTTGGACTTTGCTCCAACGGTCGTATTTAAATCTTGACCTAAAGCCAAATTGACTTATCCATATTCGGTACACCGAACTTCATTCGGTCAACCGAATCATATTGCTTTAGGAGACCAACGGCTATTTAACTTGACCGTTATTGGTAAACCAATCTCCCACGCTTTGTCAGCGCAATTCCCGCGCTACTTCGGTATACCGAAGTATACACGGTCAACCGAACTTGAGTAGATCAGAGCCCAATCAATTCTACTGTCCACCTTGGAACGGTGAACCGAATGGACTTCTGTGAACCGAATTTAATTAGGGCTAAATAGATAAAAGCTACTGGAGGTTGGTGAACGGTGATCCGATACATAATCGGTCAACCGAGTTCTTTGTTCAGACCAATGTTTCGGACTACCGTGTGGATAACGGTCGACCGAATCTGTCTCGATTTCTGGCCGAGCTTAAGTCACATCTTGCTTTCTCATTGGTCCATTCCCCACCAACTCCCAAACGGCTAGATGAGCTTGAAGGCTTATAAATAGGACCTCATTTGGTTGCTTTGGAGATCTTGAACACTTCCTATCTATTTAATACTCAAAGCCAAATCCTCTCCATCTTCAAGCTCTCAATCCACAACACTCAAGCCTAAACTTCACCACTTGCATATCCAATTCCATATCATATCCAAGTGTGCTCAAGTATAGAGTGTTAGTTAGATTGTGATTCCAATTCCTTATTCAAGAATCACCAAGTTGTAAAGCTTCGAGGAAGCTCCCTCTCGGGTTGTGAGAGGAGACACGAGCGAGGCGAGGTTGTTCGCGAGGCTCGGTGTTGTAAACGACGTTGGTCTCGGCCCGGAACGGAGATCAGTTAGTGGAACCGTAAGCGAGGCTCGGGGGATCGAGCGAGGCTTGCGAGGAGGACTAGGACCCGGGTGTGGGTGCCGAACCTCTCTAAACTCCAGTGTCGACGAATTTGTGGTTTGCAATTGTCTCTTCCTTAATCCTTCGATTAATATTTTTAATTCCTCATTTTTCTATCGATTAGAGGGTCATAGATCCTAACAATTGGTATCAGAGCATTAGGTTGCTAATTTCATTTACTTAATCGTAATTTAGCATGACATCTACTTCTAATCATTGTGAAGGATTATCCACATCTAAGCCACCTTTGTTTAATGAGTTAAATTATGACTATTGGAAGAAAAGAATGAGAATATATTTGCAATCAAATGATTTGAAATATTGGACATTCATATTAAACTCATATACACCTCCTAATGATGATGAAATTGTATCCTTAACAAAACCCAAAATTAAGGAAGCGGAGATGAATTCCCGCATTATGAATATCTTGTATTGTGGGTTAAATGAAGGGGAATACAATAGGGTAAGAGGTTGTGAAAGTGCTTATGATATTTGGCATACATTAGAAATGCATCATGAGGGTTCAAATAGATTGAAAGAAACTAGGATTAATTTGCTCATGCATAAATATGAACTATTTCGTATGCAATCCGGTGAAAACATAAGTGAGATGCACACTCGCTTCACCGAGATAATTAACTCCCTTAGTGCTCTTGGAAAGATTTTTAGCAAGGGAGAAATGACAAGGAAGATTCTCCGGTCTCTCAACGACGATTGGGAAGAAAAGACAACCGCAATAGAAGAAACGCAAGATCTAACGAAATTGTCACTTGAAGAACTCATGGGAAGTCTCATGACATATGAGATACAAATGAAAGACCGAAATGAGAAGAGAGTCAAGAAATCCCTAGGGCTACACGCCGTCGCCAATTCGATCAAAGAAGATAGTGATATCGAGGAACAATTGGTGACATATAAATTCAAGGAATTTCTCAAAGAAGAGAAAGAAAGGAGAAAAGAGAAGAAGAAGAGCAAGAGAAAAGAGAAGAAGAAAGCTCTTAAAGCTACTTGGGACACTTCATCATCTTCATCAATTGAAGGCGAATTCGCCTCAATGTGCTTCATGGCAATAGAAGACGATGATAGTGAGGTATCTTCTTGCTCTAATCATGATTCAATTGATTCAAATGATTCAAATGCATATAATGAACTTCAATGTGAATTCAATGAATTACTTGAAAATTTTGAGAAAATTTGTCAAAAGAATAAACTAGCAAGAAAGAAAATCAATGAGCTACAATCTCAAATTGAATCTATCATAAATGATAAGAATGAATTACTTGCTAGTCATGATAAAATTGCATTAGAGAACACTCAATTGATTGATGAAATTGCAACTCTAAATGCAAAACCTTCATGTAGTGTTGATATTCAAGATCTAATTGCTAAGAATGTTCAATTACAAAAGGATCTTGAAAAATTCACAAGTGGAAAGAAAATGCTTGATATGCTTATTGGTAGTCAAAGACAATCACTAGATAAACATGGTATAGGTTTTTATGCTAATAACTTTAAGAACCATGTTATTCACACTACTTTGAATGGAAAGCATTTTGTAGTGAATAAAACTTCCTCAAGTATTTGGGCACCTAAAACCAAAATGGTTTGGGTTCCAAAAACTAACATGATTGGACCCAAGCAAAAATGGGTACCAAAATCTTCAATTGTAGGTACTTGAAGGAGGAAATCGGTGGTGACCGGATGAGCTTCAAAGAAAAATTTAAAGCTGGTTGCATCACCAAATACGGGTTGAGTCAATTCAAAGCGCCACGACGGTATAAATTTTGATTGATTCTAATCTAAATTTTAGAGCTTAATAGACATATCTTATGATATAATTCATTGCATATCTTATACCCTATTCATTGCATATCATATACCACATCCATAATCATAAATGTAAAATTGTAAAATGGATGTTAAATAGGCTAAGAGGGAGAATAGAAATGCACTTAATTGTTAATACTCATTGTTGCTATTTAGCCTAATTGATAGGGGGAGCCTTAAAGTACAAAATCATATAATTAAGGGAGAGAGTTAGATATCTCTTACCCTTGCATCAAATGCTTAATGTTTGCTTTTTGATTGATGTCAAAGGGGGAGAAGAATTAAGATGAGCTTCAATTTTAAATAAACTATGCATGTTGTTAGGGGGAGAAATCTTGTAAATGCATAGATTACATATATGTTAAGAAACAAAACATATAGAAAGGGGAGAAATACAATTGAACTCAAAATATTAAGATATAGATTTGCCATCATCAAAAAGGGGGAGATTGTTGGCTTTTTAGCCTTAATCTTTATTTAGTTTTGGTGATTAAGTAATCTAATCTTAATCTATATTTAATCAATCAACCTAGACAATCAAAGTAAGCAAACATGAATACATGCATTGCATATATATTCGTGTACTTGCGATATTCTTAATAGGTTGATGAAGAATCAAGCTAAGGAGCTTGGGGACAAGAAGATAAAGACTCAAGACATGTAATCAAGCTTTGGACCAATATGTAATGTAGTATAATTTGAGTCCTAAGGATTAATGTAAACTTGAGCACATTAGTATTCTGTCCCGTATCCCCACGGTTAACCGACCCCTTCTCGGTAAACCGAATCTTGTAGAGTTCGGTCCACCGAACACCTTGCGGTCAACCGTGTAGAATCCTTTAGGTGTTCCCTGGAATAACCACCTCGGTATACCGAACCGCCTTCGGTAGACCGAATTAGCCTGGACCGGTTTTGGACTTTGCTCCAACGGTCGTATTTAAATCTTGACCTAAAGCCAAATTGACTTATCCATATTCGGTACACCGAACTTCATTCGGTCAACCGAATCATATTGCTTTAGGAGACCAACGGCTATTTAACTTGACCGTTATTGGTAAACCAATCTCCCACGCTTTGTCAGCGCAATTCCCGCGCTACTTCGGTATACCGAAGTATACACGGTCAACCGAACTTGAGTAGATCAGAGCCCAATCAATTCTACTGTCCACCTTGGAACGGTGAACCGAATGGACTTCTGTGAACCGAATTTAATTAGGGCTAAATAGATAAAAGCTACTGGAGGTTGGTGAACGGTGATCCGATACATAATCGGTCAACCGAGTTCTTTGTTCAGACCAATGTTTCGGACTACCGTGTGGATAACGGTCGACCGAATCTGTCTCGATTTCTGGCCGAGCTTAAGTCACATCTTGCTTTCTCATTGGTCCATTCCCCACCAACTCCCAAACGGCTAGATGAGCTTGAAGGCTTATAAATAGGACCTCATTTGGTTGCTTTGGAGATCTTGAACACTTCCTATCTATTTAATACTCAAAGCCAAATCCTCTCCATCTTCAAGCTCTCAATCCACAACACTCAAGCCTAAACTTCACCACTTGCATATCCAATTCCATATCATATCCAAGTGTGCTCAAGTATAGAGTGTTAGTTAGATTGTGATTCCAATTCCTTATTCAAGAATCACCAAGTTGTAAAGCTTCGAGGAAGCTCCCTCTCGGGTTGTGAGAGGAGACACGAGCGAGGCGAGGTTGTTCGCGAGGCTCGGTGTTGTAAACGACGTTGGTCTCGGCCCGGAACGGAGATCAGTTAGTGGAACCGTAAGCGAGGCTCGGGGGATCGAGCGAGGCTTGCGAGGAGGACTAGGACCCGGGTGTGGGTGCCGAACCTCTCTAAACTCCAGTGTCGACGAATTTGTGGTTTGCAATTGTCTCTTCCTTAATCCTTCGATTAATATTTTTAATTCCTCATTTTTCTATCGATTAGAGGGTCATAGATCCTAACAATTGGTATCAGAGCATTAGGTTGCTAATTTCATTTACTTAATCGTAATTTAGCATGACATCTACTTCTAATCATTGTGAAGGATTATCCACATCTAAGCCACCTTTGTTTAATGAGTTAAATTATGACTATTGGAAGAAAAGAATGAGAATATATTTGCAATCAAATGATTTGAAATATTGGACATTCATATTAAACTCATATACACCTCCTAATGATGATGAAATTGTATCCTTAACAAAACCCAAAATTAAGGAAGCGGAGATGAATTCCCGCATTATGAATATCTTGTATTGTGGGTTAAATGAAGGGGAATACAATAGGGTAAGAGGTTGTGAAAGTGCTTATGATATTTGGCATACATTAGAAATGCATCATGAGGGTTCAAATAGATTGAAAGAAACTAGGATTAATTTGCTCATGCATAAATATGAACTATTTCGTATGCAATCCGGTGAAAACATAAGTGAGATGCACACTCGCTTCACCGAGATAATTAACTCCCTTAGTGCTCTTGGAAAGATTTTTAGCAAGGGAGAAATGACAAGGAAGATTCTCCGGTCTCTCAACGACGATTGGGAAGAAAAGACAACCGCAATAGAAGAAACGCAAGATCTAACGAAATTGTCACTTGAAGAACTCATGGGAAGTCTCATGACATATGAGATACAAATGAAAGACCGAAATGAGAAGAGAGTCAAGAAATCCCTAGGGCTACACGCCGTCGCCAATTCGATCAAAGAAGATAGTGATATCGAGGAACAATTGGTGACATATAAATTCAAGGAATTTCTCAAAGAAGAGAAAGAAAGGAGAAAAGAGAAGAAGAAGAGCAAGAGAAAAGAGAAGAAGAAAGCTCTTAAAGCTACTTGGGACACTTCATCATCTTCATCAATTGAAGGCGAATTCGCCTCAATGTGCTTCATGGCAATAGAAGACGATGATAGTGAGGTATCTTCTTGCTCTAATCATGATTCAATTGATTCAAATGATTCAAATGCATATAATGAACTTCAATGTGAATTCAATGAATTACTTGAAAATTTTGAGAAAATTTGTCAAAAGAATAAACTAGCAAGAAAGAAAATCAATGAGCTACAATCTCAAATTGAATCTATCATAAATGATAAGAATGAATTACTTGCTAGTCATGATAAAATTGCATTAGAGAACACTCAATTGATTGATGAAATTGCAACTCTAAATGCAAAACCTTCATGTAGTGTTGATATTCAAGATCTAATTGCTAAGAATGTTCAATTACAAAAGGATCTTGAAAAATTCACAAGTGGAAAGAAAATGCTTGATATGCTTATTGGTAGTCAAAGACAATCACTAGATAAACATGGTATAGGTTTTTATGCTAATAACTTTAAGAACCATGTTATTCACACTACTTTGAATGGAAAGCATTTTGTAGTGAATAAAACTTCCTCAAGTATTTGGGCACCTAAAACCAAAATGGTTTGGGTTCCAAAAACTAACATGATTGGACCCAAGCAAAAATGGGTACCAAAATCTTCAATTGTAGGTACTTGAAGGAGGAAATCGGTGGTGACCGGATGAGCTTCAAAGAAAAATTTAAAGCTGGTTGCATCACCAAATACGGGTTGAGTCAATTCAAAGCGCCACGACGGTATAAATTTTGATTGATTCTAATCTAAATTTTAGAGCTTAATAGACATATCTTATGATATAATTCATTGCATATCTTATACCCTATTCATTGCATATCATATACCACATCCATAATCATAAATGTAAAATTGTAAAATGGATGTTAAATAGGCTAAGAGGGAGAATAGAAATGCACTTAATTGTTAATACTCATTGTTGCTATTTAGCCTAATTGATAGGGGGAGCCTTAAAGTACAAAATCATATAATTAAGGGAGAGAGTTAGATATCTCTTACCCTTGCATCAAATGCTTAATGTTTGCTTTTTGATTGATGTCAAAGGGGGAGAAGAATTAAGATGAGCTTCAATTTTAAATAAACTATGCATGTTGTTAGGGGGAGAAATCTTGTAAATGCATAGATTACATATATGTTAAGAAACAAAACATATAGAAAGGGGAGAAATACAATTGAACTCAAAATATTAAGATATAGATTTGCCATCATCAAAAAGGGGGAGATTGTTGGCTTTTTAGCCTTAATCTTTATTTAGTTTTGGTGATTAAGTAATCTAATCTTAATCTATATTTAATCAATCAACCTAGACAATCAAAGTAAGCAAACATGAATACATGCATTGCATATATATTCGTGTACTTGCGATATTCTTAATAGGTTGATGAAGAATCAAGCTAAGGAGCTTGGGGACAAGAAGATAAAGACTCAAGACATGTAATCAAGCTTTGGACCAATATGTAATGTAGTATAATTTGAGTCCTAAGGATTAATGTAAACTTGAGCACATTAGGATTCTGTCCCGTATCCCCACGGTTAACCGACCCCTTCTCGGTAAACCGAATCTTGTAGAGTTCGGTCCACCGAACACCTTACGGTCAACCGTGTAGAATCCTTTAGGTGTTCCCTGGAATAACCACCTCGGTATACCGAACCGCCTTCGGTAGACCGAATTAGCCTGGACCGGTTTTGGACTTTGCTCCAACGGTCGTATTTAAATCTTGACCTAAAGCCAAATTGACTTATCCATATTCGGTACACCGAACTTCATTCGGTCAACCGAATCATATTGCTTTAGGAGACCAACGGCTATTTAACTTGACCGTTATTGGTAAACCAATCTCCCACGCTTTGTCAGCGCAATTCCCGCGCTACTTCGGTATACCGAAGTATACACGGTCAACCGAACTTGAGTAGATCAGAGCCCAATCAATTCTACTGTCCACCTTGGAACGGTGAACCGAATGGACTTCGGTGAACCGAATTTAATTAGGGCTAAATAGATAAAAGCTACTGGAGGTTGGTGAACGGTGATCCGATACATAATCGGTCAACCGAGTTCTTTGTTCAGACCAATGTTTCGGACTACCGTGTGGATAACGGTCGACCGAATCTGTCTCGATTTCTGGCCGAGCTTAAGTCACATCTTGCTTTCTCATTGGTCCATTCCCCACCAACTCCCAAACGGCTAGATGAGCTTGAAGGCTTATAAATAGGACCTCATTTGGTTGCTTTGGAGATCTTGAACACTTCCTATCTATTTAATACTCAAAGCCAAATCCTCTCCATCTTCAAGCTCTCAATCCACAACACTCAAGCCTAAACTTCACCACTTGCATATCCAATTCCATATCATATCCAAGTGTGCTCAAGTATAGAGTGTTAGTTAGATTGTAATTCCAATTCCTTATTCAAGAATCACCAAGTTGTAAAGCTTCGAGGAAGCTCCCTCTCGGGTTGTGAGAGGAGACACGAGCGAGGCGAGGTTGTTCGCGAGGCTCGGTGTTGTAAACGACGTTGGTCTCGGCCCGGAACGGAGATCAGTTAGTGGAACCGTAAGCGAGGCTCGGGGGATCGAGCGAGGCTTGCGAGGAGGACTAGGACCCGGGTGTGGGTGCCGAACCTCTCTAAACTCCGGTGTCGACGAATTTGTGGTTTGCAATTGTCTCTTCCTTAATCCTTCGATTAATATTTTTAATTCCTCATTTTTCTATCGATTAGAGGGTCATAGATCCTAACAATTGGTATCAGAGCATTAGGTTGCTAATTTCATTTACTTAATCGTAATTTAGCATGACATCTACTTCTAATCATTGTGAAGGATTATCCACATCTAAGCCACCTTTGTTTAATGAGTTAAATTATGACTATTGGAAGAAAAGAATGAGAATATATTTGCAATCAAATGATTTGAAATATTGGACATTCATATTAAACTCATATACACCTCCTAATGATGATGAAATTGTATCCTTAACAAAACCCAAAATTAAGGAAGCGGAGATGAATTCCCGCATTATGAATATCTTGTATTGTGGGTTAAATGAAGGGGAATACAATAGGGTAAGAGGTTGTGAAAGTGCTTATGATATTTGGCATACATTAGAAATGCATCATGAGGGTTCAAATAGATTGAAAGAAACTAGGATTAATTTGCTCATGCATAAATATGAACTATTTCGTATGCAATCCGGTGAAAACATAAGTGAGATGCACACTCGCTTCACCGAGATAATTAACTCCCTTAGTGCTCTTGGAAAGATTTTTAGCAAGGGAGAAATGACAAGGAAGATTCTCCGGTCTCTCAACGACGATTGGGAAGAAAAGACAACCGCAATAGAAGAAACGCAAGATCTAACGAAATTGTCACTTGAAGAACTCATGGGAAGTCTCATGACATATGAGATACAAATGAAAGACCGAAATGAGAAGAGAGTCAAGAAATCCTTAGGGCTACACGCCGTCGCCAATTCGATCAAAGAAGATAGTGATATCGAGGAACAATTGGTGACATATAAATTCAAGGAATTTCTCAAAGAAGAGAAAGAAAGGAGAAAAGAGAAGAAGAAGAGCAAGAGAAAAGAGAAGAAGAAAGCTCTTAAAGCTACTTGGGACACTTCATCATCTTCATCAATTGAAGGCGAATTCGCCTCAATGTGCTTCATGGCAATAGAAGACGATGATAGTGAGGTATCTTCTTGCTCTAATCATGATTCAATTGATTCAAATGATTCAAATGCATATAATGAACTTCAATGTGAATTCAATGAATTACTTGAAAATTTTGAGAAAATTTGTCAAAAGAATAAACTAGCAAGAAAGAAAATCAATGAGCTACAATCTCAAATTGAATCTATCATAAATGATAAGAATGAATTACTTGCTAGTCATGATAAAATTGCATTAGAGAACACTCAATTGATTGATGAAATTGCAACTCTAAATGCAAAACCTTCATGTAGTGTTGATATTCAAGATCTAATTGCTAAGAATGTTCAATTACAAAAGGATCTTGAAAAATTCACAAGTGGAAAGAAAATGCTTGATATGCTTATTGGTAGTCAAAGACAATCACTAGATAAACATGGTATAGGTTTTTATGCTAATAACTTTAAGAACCATGTTATTCACACTACTTTGAATGGAAAGCATTTTGTAGTGAATAAAACTTCCTCAAGTATTTGGGCACCTAAAACCAAAATGATTTGGGTTCCAAAAACTAACATGATTGGACCCAAGCAAAAATGGGTACCAAAATCTTCAATTGTAGGTACTTGAAGGAGGAAATCGGTGGTGACCGGATGAGCTTCAAAGAAAAATTTAAAGCTGGTTGCATCACCAAATACGGGTTTAGTCAATTCAAAGCGCCACGACGGTATAAATTTTGATTGATTCTAATCTAAATTTTAGAGCTTAATAGACATATCTTATGATATAATTCATTGCATATCTTATACCCTATTCATTGCATATCATATACCACATCCATAATCATAAATGTAAAATTGTAAAATGGATGTTAAATAGGCTAAGAGGGAGAATAGAAATGCACTTAATTGTTAATACTCATTGTTGCTATTTAGCCTAATTGATAGGGGGAGCCTTAAAGTACAAAATCATATAATTAAGGGAGAGAGTTAGATATCTCTTACCCTTGCATCAAATGCTTAATGTTTGCTTTTTGATTGATGTCAAAGGGGGAGAAGAATTAAGATGAGCTTCAATTTTAAATAAACTATGCATGTTGTTAGGGGGAGAAATCTTGTAAATGCATAGATTACATATATGTTAAGAAACAAAACATATAGAAAGGGGAGAAATACAATTGAACTCAAAATATTAAGATATAGATTTGCCATCATCAAAAAGGGGGAGATTGTTGGCTTTTTAGCCTTAATCTTTATTTAGTTTTGGTGATTAAGTAATCTAATCTTAATCTATATTTAATCAATCAACCTAGACAATCAAAGTAAGCAAACATGAATACATGCATTGCATATATATTCGTGTACTTGCGATATTCTTAATAGGTTGATGAAGAATCAAGCTAAGGAGCTTGGGGACAAGAAGATAAAGACTCAAGACATGTAATCAAGCTTTGGACCAATATGTAATGTAGTATAATTTGAGTCCTAAGGATTAATGTAAACTTGAGCACATTAGGATTCTGTCCCGTATCCCCACGGTTAACCGACCCCTTCTCGGTAAACCGAATCTTGTAGAGTTCGGTCCACCGAACACCTTACGGTCAACCGTGTAGAATCCTTTAGGTGTTCCCTGGAATAACCACCTCGGTATACCGAACCGCCTTCGGTAGACCGAATTAGCCTGGACCGGTTTTGGACTTTGCTCCAACGGTCGTATTTAAATCTTGACCTAAAGCCAAATTGACTTATCCATATTCGGTACACCGAACTTCATTCGGTCAACCGAATCATATTGCTTTAGGAGACCAACGGCTATTTAACTTGACCGTTATTGGTAAACCAATCTCCCACGCTTTGTCAGCGCAATTCCCGCGCTACTTCGGTATACCGAAGTATACACGGTCAACCGAACTTGAGTAGATCAGAGCCCAATCAATTCTACTGTCCACCTTGGAACGGTGAACCGAATGGACTTCGGTGAACCGAATTTAATTAGGGCTAAATAGATAAAAGCTACTGGAGGTTGGTGAACGGTGATCCGATACATAATCGGTCAACCGAGTTCTTTGTTCAGACCAATGTTTCGGACTACCGTGTGGATAACGGTCGACCGAATCTGTCTCGATTTCTGGCCGAGCTTAAGTCACATCTTGCTTTCTCATTGGTCCATTCCCCACCAACTCCCAAACGGCTAGATGAGCTTGAAGGCTTATAAATAGGACCTCATTTGGTTGCTTTGGAGATCTTGAACACTTCCTATCTATTTAATACTCAAAGCCAAATCCTCTCCATCTTCAAGCTCTCAATCCACAACACTCAAGCCTAAACTTCACCACTTGCATATCCAATTCCATATCATATCCAAGTGTGCTCAAGTATAGAGTGTTAGTTAGATTGTAATTCCAATTCCTTATTCAAGAATCACCAAGTTGTAAAGCTTCGAGGAAGCTCCCTCTCGGGTTGTGAGAGGAGACACGAGCGAGGCGAGGTTGTTCGCGAGGCTCGGTGTTGTAAACGACGTTGGTCTCGGCCCGGAACGGAGATCAGTTAGTGGAACCGTAAGCGAGGCTCGGGGGATCGAGCGAGGCTTGCGAGGAGGACTAGGACCCGGGTGTGGGTGCCGAACCTCTCTAAACTCCGGTGTCGACGAATTTGTGGTTTGCAATTGTCTCTTCCTTAATCCTTCGATTAATATTTTTAATTCCTCATTTTTCTATCGATTAGAGGGTCATAGATCCTAACAATTGGTATCAGAGCATTAGGTTGCTAATTTCATTTACTTAATCGTAATTTAGCATGACATCTACTTCTAATCATTGTGAAGGATTATCCACATCTAAGCCACCTTTGTTTAATGAGTTAAATTATGACTATTGGAAGAAAAGAATGAGAATATATTTGCAATCAAATGATTTGAAATATTGGACATTCATATTAAACTCATATACACCTCCTAATGATGATGAAATTGTATCCTTAACAAAACCCAAAATTAAGGAAGCGGAGATGAATTCCCGCATTATGAATATCTTGTATTGTGGGTTAAATGAAGGGGAATACAATAGGGTAAGAGGTTGTGAAAGTGCTTATGATATTTGGCATACATTAGAAATGCATCATGAGGGTTCAAATAGATTGAAAGAAACTAGGATTAATTTGCTCATGCATAAATATGAACTATTTCGTATGCAATCCGGTGAAAACATAAGTGAGATGCACACTCGCTTCACCGAGATAATTAACTCCCTTAGTGCTCTTGGAAAGATTTTTAGCAAGGGAGAAATGACAAGGAAGATTCTCCGGTCTCTCAACGACGATTGGGAAGAAAAGACAACCGCAATAGAAGAAACGCAAGATCTAACGAAATTGTCACTTGAAGAACTCATGGGAAGTCTCATGACATATGAGATACAAATGAAAGACCGAAATGAGAAGAGAGTCAAGAAATCCTTAGGGCTACACGCCGTCGCCAATTCGATCAAAGAAGATAGTGATATCGAGGAACAATTGGTGACATATAAATTCAAGGAATTTCTCAAAGAAGAGAAAGAAAGGAGAAAAGAGAAGAAGAAGAGCAAGAGAAAAGAGAAGAAGAAAGCTCTTAAAGCTACTTGGGACACTTCATCATCTTCATCAATTGAAGGCGAATTCGCCTCAATGTGCTTCATGGCAATAGAAGACGATGATAGTGAGATATCTTCTTGCTCTAGTCATGATTCAATTGATTCAAATGATTCAAATGCATATAATGAACTTCAATGTGAATTCAATGAATTACTTGAAAATTTTGAGAAAATTTGTCAAAAGAATAAACTAGCAAGAAAGAAAATCAATGAGCTACAATCTCAAATTGAATCTATCATAAATGATAAGAATGAATTACTTGCTAGTCATGATAAAATTGCATTAGAGAACACTCAATTGATTGATGAAATTGCAACTCTAAATGCAAAACCTTCATGTAGTGTTGATATTCAAGATCTAATTGCTAAGAATGTTCAATTACAAAAGGATCTTGAAAAATTCACAAGTGGAAAGAAAATGCTTGATATGCTTATTGGTAGTCAAAGACAATCACTAGATAAACATGGTATAGGTTTTTATGCTAATAACTTTAAGAACCATGTTATTCACACTACTTTGAATGGAAAGCATTTTGTAGTGAATAAAACTTCCTCAAGTATTTGGGCACCTAAAACCAAAATGGTTTGGGTTCCAAAAACTAACATGATTGGACCCAAGCAAAAATGGGTACCAAAATCTTCAATTGTAGGTACTTGAAGGAGGAAATCGGTGGTGACCGGATGAGCTTCAAAGAAAAATTTAAAGCTGGTTGCATCACCAAATACGGGTTGAGTCAATTCAAAGCGCCACGACGGTATAAATTTTGATTGATTCTAATCTAAATTTTAGAGCTTAATAGACATATCTTATGATATAATTCATTGCATATCTTATACCCTATTCATTGCATATCATATACCACATCCATAATCATAAATGTAAAATTGTAAAATGGATGTTAAATAGGCTAAGAGGGAGAATAGAAATGCACTTAATTGTTAATACTCATTGTTGCTATTTAGCCTAATTGATAGGGGGAGCCTTAAAGTACAAAATCATATAATTAAGGGAGAGAGTTAGATATCTCTTACCCTTGCATCAAATGCTTAATGTTTGCTTTTTGATTGATGTCAAAGGGGGAGAAGAATTAAGATGAGCTTCAATTTTAAATAAACTATGCATGTTGTTAGGGGGAGAAATCTTGTAAATGCATAGATTACATATATGTTAAGAAACAAAACATATAGAAAGGGGAGAAATACAATTGAACTCAAAATATTAAGATATAGATTTGCCATCATCAAAAAGGGGGAGATTGTTGGCTTTTTAGCCTTAATCTTTATTTAGTTTTGGTGATTAAGTAATCTAATCTTAATCTATATTTAATCAATCAACCTAGACAATCAAAGTAAGCAAACATGAATACATGCATTGCATATATATTCGTGTACTTGCGATATTCTTAATAGGTTGATGAAGAATCAAGCTAAGGAGCTTGGGGACAAGAAGATAAAGACTCAAGACATGTAATCAAGCTTTGGACCAATATGTAATGTAGTATAATTTGAGTCCTAAGGATTAATGTAAACTTGAGCACATTAGGATTCTGTCCCGTATCCCCACGGTTAACCGACCCCTTCTCGGTAAACCGAATCTTGTAGAGTTCGGTCCACCGAACACCTTGCGGTCAACCGTGTAGAATCCTTTAGGTGTTCCCTGGAATAACCACCTCGGTATACCGAACCGCCTTCGGTAGACCGAATTAGCCTGGACCGGTTTTGGACTTTGCTCCAACGGTCGTATTTAAATCTTGACCTAAAGCCAAATTGACTTATCCATATTCGGTACACCGAACTTCATTCGGTCAACCGAATCATATTGCTTTAGGAGACCAACGGCTATTTAACTTGACCGTTATTGGTAAACCAATCTCCCACGCTTTGTCAGCGCAATTCCCGCGCTACTTCGGTATACCGAAGTATACACGGTCAACCGAACTTGAGTAGATCAGAGCCCAATCAATTCTACTGTCCACCTTGGAACGGTGAACCGAATGGACTTCGGTGAACCGAATTTAATTAGGGCTAAATAGATAAAAGCTACTGGAGGTTGGTGAACGGTGATCCGATACATAATCGGTCAACCGAGTTCTTTGTTCAGACCAATGTTTCGGACTACCGTGTGGATAACGGTCGACCGAATCTGTCTCGATTTCTGGCCGAGCTTAAGTCACATCTTGCTTTCTCATTGGTCCATTCCCCACCAACTCCCAAACGGCTAGATGAGCTTGAAGGCTTATAAATAGGACCTCATTTGGTTGCTTTGGAGATCTTGAACACTTCCTATCTATTTAATACTCAAAGCCAAATCCTCTCCATCTTCAAGCTCTCAATCCACAACACTCAAGCCTAAACTTCACCACTTGCATATCCAATTCCATATCATATCCAAGTGTGCTCAAGTATAGAGTGTTAGTTAGATTGTAATTCCAATTCCTTATTCAAGAATCACCAAGTTGTAAAGCTTCGAGGAAGCTCCCTCTCGGGTTGTGAGAGGAGACACGAGCGAGGCGAGGTTGTTCGCGAGGCTCGGTGTTGTAAACGACGTTGGTCTCGGCCCGGAACGGAGATCAGTTAGTGGAACCGTAAGCGAGGCTCGGGGGATCGAGCGAGGCTTGCGAGGAGGACTAGGACCCGGGTGTGGGTGCCGAACCTCTCTAAACTCCGGTGTCGACGAATTTGTGGTTTGCAATTGTCTCTTCCTTAATCCTTCGATTAATATTTTTAATTCCTCATTTTTCTATCGATTAGAGGGTCATAGATCCTAACAATTGGTATCAGAGCATTAGGTTGCTAATTTCATTTACTTAATCGTAATTTAGCATGACATCTACTTCTAATCATTGTGAAGGATTATCCACATCTAAGCCACCTTTGTTTAATGAGTTAAATTATGACTATTGGAAGAAAAGAATGAGAATATATTTGCAATCAAATGATTTGAAATATTGGACATTCATATTAAACTCATATACACCTCCTAATGATGATGAAATTGTATCCTTAACAAAACCCAAAATTAAGGAAGCGGAGATGAATTCCCGCATTATGAATATCTTGTATTGTGGGTTAAATGAAGGGGAATACAATAGGGTAAGAGGTTGTGAAAGTGCTTATGATATTTGGCATACATTAGAAATGCATCATGAGGGTTCAAATAGATTGAAAGAAACTAGGATTAATTTGCTCATGCATAAATATGAACTATTTCGTATGCAATCCGGTGAAAACATAAGTGAGATGCACACTCGCTTCACCGAGATAATTAACTCCCTTAGTGCTCTTGGAAAGATTTTTAGCAAGGGAGAAATGACAAGGAAGATTCTCCGGTCTCTCAACGACGATTGGGAAGAAAAGACAACCGCAATAGAAGAAACGCAAGATCTAACGAAATTGTCACTTGAAGAACTCATGGGAAGTCTCATGACATATGAGATACAAATGAAAGACCGAAATGAGAAGAGAGTCAAGAAATCCCTAGGGCTACACGCCGTCGCCAATTCGATCAAAGAAGATAGTGATATCGAGGAACAATTGGTGACATATAAATTCAAGGAATTTCTCAAAGAAGAGAAAGAAAGGAGAAAAGAGAAGAAGAAGAGCAAGAGAAAAGAGAAGAAGAAAGCTCTTAAAGCTACTTGGGACACTTCATCATCTTCATCAATTGAAGGCGAATTCGCCTCAATGTGCTTCATGGCAATAGAAGACGATGATAGTGAGGTATCTTCTTGCTCTAGTCATGATTCAATTGATTCAAATGATTCAAATGCATATAATGAACTTCAATGTGAATTCAATGAATTACTTGAAAATTTTGAGAAAATTTGTCAAAAGAATAAACTAGCAAGAAAGAAAATCAATGAGCTACAATCTCAAATTGAATCTATCATAAATGATAAGAATGAATTACTTGCTAGTCATGATAAAATTGCATTAGAGAACACTCAATTGATTGATGAAATTGCAACTCTAAATGCAAAACCTTCATGTAGTGTTGATATTCAAGATCTAATTGCTAAGAATGTTCAATTACAAAAGGATCTTGAAAAATTCACAAGTGGAAAGAAAATGCTTGATATGCTTATTGGTAGTCAAAGACAATCACTAGATAAACATGGTATAGGTTTTTATGCTAATAACTTTAAGAACCATGTTATTCACACTACTTTGAATGGAAAGCATTTTGTAGTGAATAAAACTTCCTCAAGTATTTGGGCACCTAAAACCAAAATGGTTTGGGTTCCAAAAACTAACATGATTGGACCCAAGCAAAAATGGGTACCAAAATCTTCAATTGTAGGTACTTGAAGGAGGAAATCGGTGGTGACCGGATGAGCTTCAAAGAAAAATTTAAAGCTGGTTGCATCACCAAATACGGGTTGAGTCAATTCAAAGCGCCACGACGGTATAAATTTTGATTGATTCTAATCTAAATTTTAGAGCTTAATAGACATATCTTATGATATAATTCATTGCATATCTTATACCCTATTCATTGCATATCATATACCACATCCATAATCATAAATGTAAAATTGTAAAATGGATGTTAAATAGGCTAAGAGGGAGAATAGAAATGCACTTAATTGTTAATACTCATTGTTGCTATTTAGCCTAATTGATAGGGGGAGCCTTAAAGTACAAAATCATATAATTAAGGGAGAGAGTTAGATATCTCTTACCCTTGCATCAAATGCTTAATGTTTGCTTTTTGATTGATGTCAAAGGGGGAGAAGAATTAAGATGAGCTTCAATTTTAAATAAACTATGCATGTTGTTAGGGGGAGAAATCTTGTAAATGCATAGATTACATATATGTTAAGAAACAAAACATATAGAAAGGGGAGAAATACAATTGAACTCAAAATATTAAGATATAGATTTGCCATCATCAAAAAGGGGGAGATTGTTGGCTTTTTAGCCTTAATCTTTATTTAGTTTTGGTGATTAAGTAATCTAATCTTAATCTATATTTAATCAATCAACCTAGACAATCAAAGTAAGCAAACATGAATACATGCATTGCATATATATTCGTGTACTTGCGATATTCTTAATAGGTTGATGAAGAATCAAGCTAAGGAGCTTGGGGACAAGAAGATAAAGACTCAAGACATGTAATCAAGCTTTGGACCAATATGTAATGTAGTATAATTTGAGTCCTAAGGATTAATGTAAACTTGAGCACATTAGGATTCTGTCCCGTATCCCCACGGTTAACCGACCCCTTCTCGGTAAACCGAATCTTGTAGAGTTCGGTCCACCGAACACCTTGCGGTCAACCGTGTAGAATCCTTTAGGTGTTCCCTGGAATAACCACCTCGGTATACCGAACCGCCTTCGGTAGACCGAATTAGCCTGGACCGGTTTTGGACTTTGCTCCAACGGTCGTATTTAAATCTTGACCTAAAGCCAAATTGACTTATCCATATTCGGTACACCGAACTTCATTCGGTCAACCGAATCATATTGCTTTAGGAGACCAACGGCTATTTAACTTGACCGTTATTGGTAAACCAATCTCCCACGCTTTGTCAGCGCAATTCCCGCGCTACTTCGGTATACCGAAGTATACACGGTCAACCGAACTTGAGTAGATCAGAGCCCAATCAATTCTACTGTCCACCTTGGAACGGTGAACCGAATGGACTTCGGTGAACCGAATTTAATTAGGGCTAAATAGATAAAAGCTACTGGAGGTTGGTGAACGGTGATCCGATACATAATCGGTCAACCGAGTTCTTTGTTCAGACCAATGTTTCGGACTACCGTGTGGATAACGGTCGACCGAATCTGTCTCGATTTCTGGCCGAGCTTAAGTCACATCTTGCTTTCTCATTGGTCCATTCCCCACCAACTCCCAAACGGCTAGATGAGCTTGAAGGCTTATAAATAGGACCTCATTTGGTTGCTTTGGAGATCTTGAACACTTCCTATCTATTTAATACTCAAAGCCAAATCCTCTCCATCTTCAAGCTCTCAATCCACAACACTCAAGCCTAAACTTCACCACTTGCATATCCAATTCCATATCATATCCAAGTGTGCTCAAGTATAGAGTGTTAGTTAGATTGTGATTCCAATTCCTTATTCAAGAATCACCAAGTTGTAAAGCTTCGAGGAAGCTCCCTCTCGGGTTGTGAGAGGAGACACGAGCGAGGCGAGGTTGTTCGCGAGGCTCGGTGTTGTAAACGACGTTGGTCTCGGCCCGGAACGGAGATCAGTTAGTGGAACCGTAAGCGAGGCTCGGGGGATCGAGCGAGGCTTGCGAGGAGGACTAGGACCCGGGTGTGGGTGCCGAACCTCTCTAAACTCCAGTGTCGACGAATTTGTGGTTTGCAATTGTCTCTTCCTTAATCCTTCGATTAATATTTTTAATTCCTCATTTTTCTATCGATTAGAGGGTCATAGATCCTAACAATTGGTATCAGAGCATTAGGTTGCTAATTTCATTTACTTAATCGTAATTTAGCATGACATCTACTTCTAATCATTGTGAAGGATTATCCACATCTAAGCCACCTTTGTTTAATGAGTTAAATTATGACTATTGGAAGAAAAGAATGAGAATATATTTGCAATCAAATGATTTGAAATATTGGACATTCATATTAAACTCATATACACCTCCTAATGATGATGAAATTGTATCCTTAACAAAACCCAAAATTAAGGAAGCGGAGATGAATTCCCGCATTATGAATATCTTGTATTGTGGGTTAAATGAAGGGGAATACAATAGGGTAAGAGGTTGTGAAAGTGCTTATGATATTTGGCATACATTAGAAATGCATCATGAGGGTTCAAATAGATTGAAAGAAACTAGGATTAATTTGCTCATGCATAAATATGAACTATTTCGTATGCAATCCGGTGAAAACATAAGTGAGATGCACACTCGCTTCACCGAGATAATTAACTCCCTTAGTGCTCTTGGAAAGATTTTTAGCAAGGGAGAAATGACAAGGAAGATTCTCCGGTCTCTCAACGACGATTGGGAAGAAAAGACAACCGCAATAGAAGAAACGCAAGATCTAACGAAATTGTCACTTGAAGAACTCATGGGAAGTCTCATGACATATGAGATACAAATGAAAGACCGAAATGAGAAGAGAGTCAAGAAATCCCTAGGGCTACACGCCGTCGCCAATTCGATCAAAGAAGATAGTGATATCGAGGAACAATTGGTGACATATAAATTCAAGGAATTTCTCAAAGAAGAGAAAGAAAGGAGAAAAGAGAAGAAGAAGAGCAAGAGAAAAGAGAAGAAGAAAGCTCTTAAAGCTACTTGGGACACTTCATCATCTTCATCAATTGAAGGCGAATTCGCCTCAATGTGCTTCATGGCAATAGAAGACGATGATAGTGAGGTATCTTCTTGCTCTAATCATGATTCAATTGATTCAAATGATTCAAATGCATATAATGAACTTCAATGTGAATTCAATGAATTACTTGAAAATTTTGAGAAAATTTGTCAAAAGAATAAACTAGCAAGAAAGAAAATCAATGAGCTACAATCTCAAATTGAATCTATCATAAATGATAAGAATGAATTACTTGCTAGTCATGATAAAATTGCATTAGAGAACACTCAATTGATTGATGAAATTGCAACTCTAAATGCAAAACCTTCATGTAGTGTTGATATTCAAGATCTAATTGCTAAGAATGTTCAATTACAAAAGGATCTTGAAAAATTCACAAGTGGAAAGAAAATGCTTGATATGCTTATTGGTAGTCAAAGACAATCACTAGATAAACATGGTATAGGTTTTTATGCTAATAACTTTAAGAACCATGTTATTCACACTACTTTGAATGGAAAGCATTTTGTAGTGAATAAAACTTCCTCAAGTATTTGGGCACCTAAAACCAAAATGGTTTGGGTTCCAAAAACTAACATGATTGGACCCAAGCAAAAATGGGTACCAAAATCTTCAATTGTAGGTACTTGAAGGAGGAAATCGGTGGTGACCGGATGAGCTTCAAAGAAAAATTTAAAGCTGGTTGCATCACCAAATACGGGTTGAGTCAATTCAAAGCGCCACGACGGTATAAATTTTGATTGATTCTAATCTAAATTTTAGAGCTTAATAGACATATCTTATGATATAATTCATTGCATATCTTATACCCTATTCATTGCATATCATATACCACATCCATAATCATAAATGTAAAATTGTAAAATGGATGTTAAATAGGCTAAGAGGGAGAATAGAAATGCACTTAATTGTTAATACTCATTGTTGCTATTTAGCCTAATTGATAGGGGGAGCCTTAAAGTACAAAATCATATAATTAAGGGAGAGAGTTAGATATCTCTTACCCTTGCATCAAATGCTTAATGTTTGCTTTTTGATTGATGTCAAAGGGGGAGAAGAATTAAGATGAGCTTCAATTTTAAATAAACTATGCATGTTGTTAGGGGGAGAAATCTTGTAAATGCATAGATTACATATATGTTAAGAAACAAAACATATAGAAAGGGGAGAAATACAATTGAACTCAAAATATTAAGATATAGATTTGCCATCATCAAAAAGGGGGAGATTGTTGGCTTTTTAGCCTTAATCTTTATTTAGTTTTGGTGATTAAGTAATCTAATCTTAATCTATATTTAATCAATCAACCTAGACAATCAAAGTAAGCAAACATGAATACATGCATTGCATATATATTCGTGTACTTGCGATATTCTTAATAGGTTGATGAAGAATCAAGCTAAGGAGCTTGGGGACAAGAAGATAAAGACTCAAGACATGTAATCAAGCTTTGGACCAATATGTAATGTAGTATAATTTGAGTCCTAAGGATTAATGTAAACTTGAGCACATTAGGATTCTGTCCCGTATCCCCACGGTTAACCGACCCCTTCTCGGTAAACCGAATCTTGTAGAGTTCGGTCCACCGAACACCTTGCGGTCAACCGTGTAGAATCCTTTAGGTGTTCCCTGGAATAACCACCTCGGTATACCGAACCGCCTTCGGTAGACCGAATTAGCCTGGACCGGTTTTGGACTTTGCTCCAACGGTCGTATTTAAATCTTGACCTAAAGCCAAATTGACTTATCCATATTCGGTACACCGAACTTCATTCGGTCAACCGAATCATATTGCTTTAGGAGACCAACGGCTATTTAACTTGACCGTTATTGGTAAACCAATCTCCCACGCTTTGTCAGCGCAATTCCCGCGCTACTTCGGTATACCGAAGTATACACGGTCAACCGAACTTGAGTAGATCAGAGCCCAATCAATTCTACTGTCCACCTTGGAACGGTGAACCGAATGGACTTCTGTGAACCGAATTTAATTAGGGCTAAATAGATAAAAGCTACTGGAGGTTGGTGAACGGTGATCCGATACATAATCGGTCAACCGAGTTCTTTGTTCAGACCAATGTTTCGGACTACCGTGTGGATAACGGTCGACCGAATCTGTCTCGATTTCTGGCCGAGCTTAAGTCACATCTTGCTTTCTCATTGGTCCATTCCCCACCAACTCCCAAACGGCTAGATGAGCTTGAAGGCTTATAAATAGGACCTCATTTGGTTGCTTTGGAGATCTTGAACACTTCCTATCTATTTAATACTCAAAGCCAAATCCTCTCCATCTTCAAGCTCTCAATCCACAACACTCAAGCCTAAACTTCACCACTTGCATATCCAATTCCATATCATATCCAAGTGTGCTCAAGTATAGAGTGTTAGTTAGATTGTGATTCCAATTCCTTATTCAAGAATCACCAAGTTGTAAAGCTTCGAGGAAGCTCCCTCTCGGGTTGTGAGAGGAGACACGAGCGAGGCGAGGTTGTTCGCGAGGCTCGGTGTTGTAAACGACGTTGGTCTCGGCCCGGAACGGAGATCAGTTAGTGGAACCGTAAGCGAGGCTCGGGGGATCGAGCGAGGCTTGCGAGGAGGACTAGGACCCGGGTGTGGGTGCCGAACCTCTCTAAACTCCAGTGTCGACGAATTTGTGGTTTGCAATTGTCTCTTCCTTAATCCTTCGATTAATATTTTTAATTCCTCATTTTTCTATCGATTAGAGGGTCATAGATCCTAACAATTGGTATCAGAGCATTAGGTTGCTAATTTCATTTACTTAATCGTAATTTAGCATGACATCTACTTCTAATCATTGTGAAGGATTATCCACATCTAAGCCACCTTTGTTTAATGAGTTAAATTATGACTATTGGAAGAAAAGAATGAGAATATATTTGCAATCAAATGATTTGAAATATTGGACATTCATATTAAACTCATATACACCTCCTAATGATGATGAAATTGTATCCTTAACAAAACCCAAAATTAAGGAAGCGGAGATGAATTCCCGCATTATGAATATCTTGTATTGTGGGTTAAATGAAGGGGAATACAATAGGGTAAGAGGTTGTGAAAGTGCTTATGATATTTGGCATACATTAGAAATGCATCATGAGGGTTCAAATAGATTGAAAGAAACTAGGATTAATTTGCTCATGCATAAATATGAACTATTTCGTATGCAATCCGGTGAAAACATAAGTGAGATGCACACTCGCTTCACCGAGATAATTAACTCCCTTAGTGCTCTTGGAAAGATTTTTAGCAAGGGAGAAATGACAAGGAAGATTCTCCGGTCTCTCAACGACGATTGGGAAGAAAAGACAACCGCAATAGAAGAAACGCAAGATCTAACGAAATTATCACTTGAAGAACTCATGGGAAGTCTCATGACATATGAGATACAAATGAAAGACCGAAATGAGAAGAGAGTCAAGAAATCCTTAGGGCTACACGCCGTCGCCAATTCGATCAAAGAAGATAGTGATATCGAGGAACAATTGGTGACATATAAATTCAAGGAATTTCTCAAAGAAGAGAAAGAAAGGAGAAAAGAGAAGAAGAAGAGCAAGAGAAAAGAGAAGAAGAAAGCTCTTAAAGCTACTTGGGACACTTCATCATCTTCATCAATTGAAGGCGAATTCGCCTCAATGTGCTTCATGGCAATAGAAGACGATGATAGTGAGGTATCTTCTTGCTCTAGTCATGATTCAATTGATTCAAATGATTCAAATGCATATAATGAACTTCAATGTGAATTCAATGAATTACTTGAAAATTTTGAGAAAATTTGTCAAAAGAATAAACTAGCAAGAAAGAAAATCAATGAGCTACAATCTCAAATTGAATCTATCATAAATGATAAGAATGAATTACTTGCTAGTCATGATAAAATTGCATTAGAGAACACTCAATTGATTGATGAAATTGCAACTCTAAATGCAAAACCTTCATGTAGTGTTGATATTCAAGATCTAATTGCTAAGAATGTTCAATTACAAAAGGATCTTGAAAAATTCACAAGTGGAAAGAAAATGCTTGATATGCTTATTGGTAGTCAAAGACAATCACTAGATAAACATGGTATAGGTTTTTATGCTAATAACTTTAAGAACCATGTTATTCACACTACTTTGAATGGAAAGCATTTTGTAGTGAATAAAACTTCCTCAAGTATTTGGGCACCTAAAACCAAAATGGTTTGGGTTCCAAAAACTAACATGATTGGACCCAAGCAAAAATGGGTACCAAAATCTTCAATTGTAGGTACTTGAAGGAGGAAATCGGTGGTGACCGGATGAGCTTCAAAGAAAAATTTAAAGCTGGTTGCATCACCAAATACGGGTTGAGTCAATTCAAAGCGCCACGACGGTATAAATTTTGATTGATTCTAATCTAAATTTTAGAGCTTAATAGACATATCTTATGATATAATTCATTGCATATCTTATACCCTATTCATTGCATATCATATACCACATCCATAATCATAAATGTAAAATTGTAAAATGGATGTTAAATAGGCTAAGAGGGAGAATAGAAATGCACTTAATTGTTAATACTCATTGTTGCTATTTAGCCTAATTGATAGGGGGAGCCTTAAAGTACAAAATCATATAATTAAGGGAGAGAGTTAGATATCTCTTACCCTTGCATCAAATGCTTAATGTTTGCTTTTTGATTGATGTCAAAGGGGGAGAAGAATTAAGATGAGCTTCAATTTTAAATAAACTATGCATGTTGTTAGGGGGAGAAATCTTGTAAATGCATAGATTACATATATGTTAAGAAACAAAACATATAGAAAGGGGAGAAATACAATTGAACTCAAAATATTAAGATATAGATTTGCCATCATCAAAAAGGGGGAGATTGTTGGCTTTTTAGCCTTAATCTTTATTTAGTTTTGGTGATTAAGTAATCTAATCTTAATCTATATTTAATCAATCAACCTAGACAATCAAAGTAAGCAAACATGAATACATGCATTGCATATATATTCGTGTACTTGCGATATTCTTAATAGGTTGATGAAGAATCAAGCTAAGGAGCTTGGGGACAAGAAGATAAAGACTCAAGACATGTAATCAAGCTTTGGACCAATATGTAATGTAGTATAATTTGAGTCCTAAGGATTAATGTAAACTTGAGCACATTAGGATTCTGTCCCGTATCCCCACGGTTAACCGACCCCTTCTCGGTAAACCGAATCTTGTAGAGTTCGGTCCACCGAACACCTTGCGGTCAACCGTGTAGAATCCTTTAGGTGTTCCCTGGAATAACCACCTCGGTATACCGAACCGCCTTCGGTAGACCGAATTAGCCTGGACCGGTTTTGGACTTTGCTCCAACGGTCGTATTTAAATCTTGACCTAAAGCCAAATTGACTTATCCATATTCGGTACACCGAACTTCATTCGGTCAACCGAATCATATTGCTTTAGGAGACCAACGGCTATTTAACTTGACCGTTATTGGTAAACCAATCTCCCACGCTTTGTCAGCGCAATTCCCGCGCTACTTCGGTATACCGAAGTATACACGGTCAACCGAACTTGAGTAGATCAGAGCCCAATCAATTCTACTGTCCACCTTGGAACGGTGAACCGAATGGACTTCGGTGAACCGAATTTAATTAGGGCTAAATAGATAAAAGCTACTGGAGGTTGGTGAACGGTGATCCGATACATAATCGGTCAACCGAGTTCTTTGTTCAGACCAATGTTTCGGACTACCGTGTGGATAACGGTCGACCGAATCTGTCTCGATTTCTGGCCGAGCTTAAGTCACATCTTGCTTTCTCATTGGTCCATTCCCCACCAACTCCCAAACGGCTAGATGAGCTTGAAGGCTTATAAATAGGACCTCATTTGGTTGCTTTGGAGATCTTGAACACTTCCTATCTATTTAATACTCAAAGCCAAATCCTCTCCATCTTCAAGCTCTCAATCCACAACACTCAAGCCTAAACTTCACCACTTGCATATCCAATTCCATATCATATCCAAGTGTGCTCAAGTATAGAGTGTTAGTTAGATTGTGATTCCAATTCCTTATTCAAGAATCACCAAGTTGTAAAGCTTCGAGGAAGCTCCCTCTCGGGTTGTGAGAGGAGACACGAGCGAGGCGAGGTTGTTCGCGAGGCTCGGTGTTGTAAACGACGTTGGTCTCGGCCCGGAACGGAGATCAGTTAGTGGAACCGTAAGCGAGGCTCGGGGGATCGAGCGAGGCTTGCGAGGAGGACTAGGACCCGGGTGTGGGTGCCGAACCTCTCTAAACTCCAGTGTCGACGAATTTGTGGTTTGCAATTGTCTCTTCCTTAATCCTTCGATTAATATTTTTAATTCCTCATTTTTCTATCGATTAGAGGGTCATAGATCCTAACAATTGGTATCAGAGCATTAGGTTGCTAATTTCATTTACTTAATCGTAATTTAGCATGACATCTACTTCTAATCATTGTGAAGGATTATCCACATCTAAGCCACCTTTGTTTAATGAGTTAAATTATGACTATTGGAAGAAAAGAATGAGAATATATTTGCAATCAAATGATTTGAAATATTGGACATTCATATTAAACTCATATACACCTCCTAATGATGATGAAATTGTATCCTTAACAAAACCCAAAATTAAGGAAGCGGAGATGAATTCCCGCATTATGAATATCTTGTATTGTGGGTTAAATGAAGGGGAATACAATAGGGTAAGAGGTTGTGAAAGTGCTTATGATATTTGACATACATTAGAAATGCATCATGAGGGTTCAAATAGATTGAAAGAAACTAGGATTAATTTGCTCATGCATAAATATGAACTATTTCGTATGCAATCCGGTGAAAACATAAGTGAGATGCACACTCGCTTCACCGAGATAATTAACTCCCTTAGTGCTCTTGGAAAGATTTTTAGCAAGGGAGAAATGACAAGGAAGATTCTCCGGTCTCTCAACGACGATTGGGAAGAAAAGACAACCGCAATAGAAGAAACGCAAGATCTAACGAAATTGTCACTTGAAGAACTCATGGGAAGTCTCATGACATATGAGATACAAATGAAAGACCGAAATGAGAAGAGAGTCAAGAAATCCCTAGGGCTACACGCCGTCGCCAATTCGATCAAAGAAGATAGTGATATCGAGGAACAATTGGTGACATATAAATTCAAGGAATTTCTCAAAGAAGAGAAAGAAAGGAGAAAAGAGAAGAAGAAGAGCAAGAGAAAAGAGAAGAAGAAAGCTCTTAAAGCTACTTGGGACACTTCATCATCTTCATCAATTGAAGGCGAATTCGCCTCAATGTGCTTCATGGCAATAGAAGACGATGATAGTGAGGTATCTTCTTGCTCTAGTCATGATTCAATTGATTCAAATGATTCAAATGCATATAATGAACTTCAATGTGAATTCAATGAATTACTTGAAAATTTTGAGAAAATTTGTCAAAAGAATAAACTAGCAAGAAAGAAAATCAATGAGCTACAATCTCAAATTGAATCTATCATAAATGATAAGAATGAATTACTTGCTAGTCATGATAAAATTGCATTAGAGAACACTCAATTGATTGATGAAATTGCAACTCTAAATGCAAAACCTTCATGTAGTGTTGATATTCAAGATCTAATTGCTAAGAATGTTCAATTACAAAAGGATCTTGAAAAATTCACAAGTGGAAAGAAAATGCTTGATATGCTTATTGGTAGTCAAAGACAATCACTAGATAAACATGGTATAGGTTTTTATGCTAATAACTTTAAGAACCATGTTATTCACACTACTTTGAATGGAAAGCATTTTGTAGTGAATAAAACTTCCTCAAGTATTTGGGCACCTAAAACCAAAATGGTTTGGGTTCCAAAAACTAACATGATTGGACCCAAGCAAAAATGGGTACCAAAATCTTCAATTGTAGGTACTTGAAGGAGGAAATCGGTGGTGACCGGATGAGCTTCAAAGAAAAATTTAAAGCTGGTTGCATCACCAAATACGGGTTGAGTCAATTCAAAGCGCCACGACGGTATAAATTTTGATTGATTCTAATCTAAATTTTAGAGCTTAATAGACATATCTTATGATATAATTCATTGCATATCTTATACCCTATTCATTGCATATCATATACCACATCCATAATCATAAATGTAAAATTGTAAAATGGATGTTAAATAGGCTAAGAGGGAGAATAGAAATGCACTTAATTGTTAATACTCATTGTTGCTATTTAGCCTAATTGATAGGGGGAGCCTTAAAGTACAAAATCATATAATTAAGGGAGAGAGTTAGATATCTCTTACCCTTGCATCAAATGCTTAATGTTTGCTTTTTGATTGATGTCAAAGGGGGAGAAGAATTAAGATGAGCTTCAATTTTAAATAAACTATGCATGTTGTTAGGGGGAGAAATCTTGTAAATGCATAGATTACATATATGTTAAGAAACAAAACATATAGAAAGGGGAGAAATACAATTGAACTCAAAATATTAAGATATAGATTTGCCATCATCAAAAAGGGGGAGATTGTTGGCTTTTTAGCCTTAATCTTTATTTAGTTTTGGTGATTAAGTAATCTAATCTTAATCTATATTTAATCAATCAACCTAGACAATCAAAGTAAGCAAACATGAATACATGCATTGCATATATATTCGTGTACTTGCGATATTCTTAATAGGTTGATGAAGAATCAAGCTAAGGAGCTTGGGGACAAGAAGATAAAGACTCAAGACATGTAATCAAGCTTTGGACCAATATGTAATGTAGTATAATTTGAGTCCTAAGGATTAATGTAAACTTGAGCACATTAGGATTCTGTCCCGTATCCCCACGGTTAACCGACCCCTTCTCGGTAAACCGAATCTTGTAGAGTTCGGTCCACCGAACACCTTGCGGTCAACCGTGTAGAATCCTTTAGGTGTTCCCTGGAATAACCACCTCGGTATACCGAACCGCCTTCGGTAGACCGAATTAGCCTGGACCGGTTTTGGACTTTGCTCCAACGGTCGTATTTAAATCTTGACCTAAAGCCAAATTGACTTATCCATATTCGGTACACCGAACTTCATTCGGTCAACCGAATCATATTGCTTTAGGAGACCAACGACTATTTAACTTGACCGTTATTGGTAAACCAATCTCCCACGCTTTGTCAGCGTAATTCCCACGCTACTTCGGTATACCGAAGTATACACGGTCAACCGAACTTGAGTAGATCAGAGCCCAATCAATTCTACTGTCCACCTTGGAACGGTGAACCGAATGGACTTCGGTGAACCGAATTTAATTAGGGCTAAATAGATAAAAGCTACTGGAGGTTGGTGAACGGTGATCCGATACATAATCGGTCAACCGAGTTCTTTGTTCAGACCAATGTTTCGGACTACCGTGTGGATAACGGTCGACCGAATCTGTCTCGATTTCTGGCCGAGCTTAAGTCACATCTTGCTTTCTCATTGGTCCATTCCCCACCAACTCCCAAACGGCTAGATGAGCTTGAAGGCTTATAAATAGGACCTCATTTGGTTGCTTTGGAGATCTTGAACACTTCCTATCTATTTAATACTCAAAGCCAAATCCTCTCCATCTTCAAGCTCTCAATCCACAACACTCAAGCCTAAACTTCACCACTTGCATATCCAATTCCATATCATATCCAAGTGTGCTCAAGTATAGAGTGTTAGTTAGATTGTGATTCCAATTCCTTATTCAAGAATCACCAAGTTGTAAAGCTTCGAGGAAGCTCCCTCTCGGGTTGTGA
Source organism: Triglochin maritima (assembly GCA_963682175.1). Classification (NCBI taxonomy): domain Eukaryota; kingdom Viridiplantae; phylum Streptophyta; class Magnoliopsida; order Alismatales; family Juncaginaceae; genus Triglochin; species Triglochin maritima. Next base: position 26,730,362 of record OY821771.1, on the reverse strand, counting down.
GAGGAGACACGAGCGAGGCGAGGTTGTTCGCGAGGCTCGGTGTTGTAAACGGCGTTGGTCTCGGCCCGGAACGGAGATCGGTTAGTGGAACCGTAAGCGAGGCTCGGGGGATCGAGCGAGGCTTGCGAGGAGGACTAGGACCCGGGTGTGGGTGCCGAACCTCTCTAAACTCCGGTGTTGACGAATTTGTGGTTTGCAATTGTCTCTTCCTTAATCCTTCGATTAATATTTTTAATTCCGCATTTTTCTATCGATTAGAGGGTCATAGATCCTAACACTACAGTGTGCGCGTGACTACACGGACCACAAGACAATAACATTGAATCTTGGACCACTCGAGCATCAAGGACTTACAGTGTACGCGTGACTACACTTGAATCTATATATTCCACCCATCCTACCAAAACCAATTCGTCCCACACCCTAGATTCCACCCATCCTACCAAAACCAATTTTCCCACATCCAGGGTTCTACCCAGACCATCAATATCAACAATTCCAGCACAATCCACACCACCCACCAACTCATGAAGAAGGTCAAACCCAATTTCCAATGGGTATGTATACTCGCCTCCTAAGTGGTGAAAGTAGTGCAAATGTAAGCCGCATTACACCTGGTGTGAATGACGAAAATGTCGTTCAACCTCCAAGTCGTCAAGGAACACGCAAAACCACGACGATGAGGTCGCATAAATCGTGGTCCACACAAGAGAGACTCGTCTCGGCTTACATGGTTGTAAGTGACGATGTTGTGGTTGGGACAAACCAAAAAACGAGGTCCTTCTGGAGACGTGTAGAACGCCTCTTCAAGGAATCAGCCGAACCAGGTGCAGTAGAGCGTAACTATGAGTCATTGAAGGGACGATGGCGGCGTACATCGCCGTGTGGGAACCAATGGGTCGGTTGCTTCGACCAGGCGGTGTGGAGGAAGAGAAGTGGTTTCAACGAGGACGATGCCATCAAAGAAGAGCAAATCATCTACAAATGAACACACAACAAATTTTAGTACATTCATGTGTGGCTGATGTTGCGCATGTACCCTAAATGGGAGATTGTTGTGCTTGGAGTAACCACAGGAGACGTCTCCGCAGAAAGTCCGGAGAGTTTGAGCAGCGGGAAAAGAAAAAGCACCGACGGCAATGTGAGTCACGCGACACCGTCAACAGATGCAATGGTGTTTGAACTATGTCCTCGTCCAGAAGGTGTTAAAAAGCAAAAAAGAAGGGGGAAACAACCAGTTCAGGTGCAACTCCATCCCGATATGTTAGAACTGGGAAAACAAATTGAATATAACGCAAAAGTGAGAGGAGAAATACATGCGTTACGAAGAACGGGTGGAGAGGAAACACATTGAAGCTGAGGCGAAGTTCCAAAGGGAACTTAACAGCAAGAAACTTGACGTGTTATTCTCTCTGATGAAGAAGGAAAACAATGACGATATCGATAAAGAAACACTTGCTGAACTCAAGGAGTGGGATAAATCAAAAGGATTTCTGTAGGTGTTTTTGTTTTCATTTGGAGTTAATGTGTGTTTCGTAGTTTATCAGCATTGTTGTAGTAGTATCTATTAAAATTTCGTATCCGCATGAGGACTGTATTTCATATCCGTATTTCTGTTGTATTTCGTATCCGTATTTGTATTGTATTTCATATCCAAAGTTTATGAGTATTGTACTAGTCTTTGGTATTTCGTATATGATTTTTTTAATTTAATTATATCTTAATATATCAAAAACAATTTAATTAATCATAAAATAATTTTACAATTAATTTTCAAAACCTAATTAATTAAATTACAATTTAATTAATCAATATATTAACCTAATTATATATAACTAATCTTTTTCTTTTAAACAAAAAAAACAAAACAAAAAAAATCAATCTGGGGGTGCACGTTGCCCCCCGGATTGGGCGCCTGGGCGTTTCTCCGGGCGGGAACCGCCCTCCCGTCGAGGGGTGTAACTACTAACTTTGTCCCCTAAATCAACTAATAAGACACCTCTTCGTGTCCAAAATCAAAAGGTTTATCTGAGACCAAAAAATAAATAAATTGCAATTGTATTCGTATCCGGATCTAAACATATGTAAAAAAGATAAGCGAATATGGAGTGATACATCCGATTCTAATAATATATGCTCCATAATTAAATGCACATATATAAAAACATATAATATATAAAGCATATATACATTAGGAAAAAAATTTCAAAATAATCATAAAAAATGGAAGAATATAAGGCAGAGAAATTTATTTGGAAAAATACGAGACAAATAAACAACACCTATGGTATGATTTTTATTAACTAAAAACGGTATCACAGATGTCGTTTTCATTTTAAATCATTAATGAAAACAACATCGCGGATAACGTTTTCATGATACTAAAAATAGTATCCGAGATACTGTTTTTGCCTAGGACGAGAAAAAGACTATTGGTTCACTCTTCCCGATATCCGCCAGCCCCCTTTCTCCTCTCTTTCTCCGGAGATTTCTAACTGATGAGAATTAAATTTATACCGCAAGTGCACGACGTCAATAAAGACGTGGCAAGTACGGGTCGAACACAAAGAGGGAGAGATATTGTTATTTTCGTGATTTTCGAATTAAGGAAGAAAGAGAGAGAAATATGGTTGGTTTGAGATTTTTGCTTTTTAATTATCTAAAGCAAGAACAACAAAAGAAAAAAACTAAAAAGAAAAGAAAACAAATATGAATGGGAGTCCAGCGGGTGGGGGATTAGATATCGGGTTTTGATTAGAGAATTCTGAAACTTATAATAAATCACATTAGTTATAAAGCATTACATGATAAATGACTCAACATAAACTCAAGTAATCAAAATATACTAACACGAAATTAAAATAATAACGTAATTCTTCTTCTCATCACCCTAAATCCGTCACCCCCACCATTTGGAGAGAGTTAGAAACTCATGGATGGACGGAAGGAGAAGGGGTCCTAAAGAAACTACAAAAGAAAACTAAAAACACAAAATAAAAGAACAGAATTTTATTGCTAAAAAGAAGAGGAGGAGAGGAGCGCCTTTCAATACATGATTCAGCCTTATTTATAGCCTCAACCGGGGATTCTAATACATAAAAGGCACGTACACGCGTCAATACAGCATTGATAAAAATTTGAGCGCACGGATCGACTTTTGTGCGGCGGAATCGCCGCATTTTGTACATGAGGTGCGGCGGAATCGCCACCTTTTTGGCTCGGAATCGATCCCGATTTTTCCTGTGTGTTTATGGTATGTTTTAGCTGTCCTTTGCGTGTCCGAATTAATTATTGCATATCTTTGGAGATCCGAGTTAATTTCTTCATATATTTGGAGATCAAAATTGATTTTTCTTTAGAACTTCTCCAAAATAATCTTTTGGTACTCGTAATTTGCAGTCGGGTCCTCGGCTTTTGCAATTAAGTCCCTGACTACTTTTGTGCTTAAGTCTTTGGCCTTTTTGTAATTAGGTCTTTGCATGCTTTTATGCTTGGATGGACTTCCATTTGAATCCCGATAATCTTGACTTGGTCTTTATGATAGAAATGAGTCTTTTGCACGTGTTTATGCTCGAGATATGAGTAATTTTCATCCAGGTCCCTGTATTCTGTAAATAAGACTAAACACATACCTTAGTAGCATTTATTGATATAAAATTAATTTAAATGAAAGACATATGATGCAATGTATGCAATACATCAAATACCCCCACACCTAGATTTTGCTAGTCCCTAGCAAAACAGAATATAAGAAAAATAAAAACAGGGAAATCCTAACTCACTTTCGTAGGAATCACGGTTGCACTTAGCATGTGCAACAAGGCTTTAAACCCCTGAGTTTCCTTAGAGGACGAGTTTTGTCTCGTGAGGGTTTTCAGTTGACACACCAACAAAGTCTTAATTCAACATTTCATTAATAACTCTCAATATCTCCACCTCAACCTTATACATCTCACTTAGAATTCTTGCATGCTCATTATACAAATCTAACTTAGAAAAAGTCTGACTTGGTCTTTGTTCCTCCAACATTCACACCACTAACCCTTCTACACATGTTATCACTTAAATTATTTTGCACGCCTCCTCTGGTGGTAAAGTATCATTCGGATCAACCATGACATTGATCATTCTTTTAACTTTGGGCCTTGAGTATCTTAAAGTTTTTTTTCTTTTTCCGTGATTCAACACATTTGCTTTTTCTGACACTTTTACCCTTTTTGCATTCGTGTAGCGAGTTTGGTCGATAATCCCGAGCTGGCAGACTCAAGTTACCGGGTTTTAAGATACCCCTACGGACCAGTGACTCGAAGGCTTGGGCTTTTGTAATCATTTTGCAAAATGTGCTTTCCTCACTTTATTCCTTTATTTTTACTTTTATTTTCCTCAAGGCTTAATTGCTATTAGAAGTCCACACTTCCCGGTATATTTTCCTCGACCTCTGCTTTTTATCAATCACTTCAAAGATTTGATTCATCCAATTTAAGTGCATACATGTCTTAAAGGGTAATGAATTATTTCTTTGGAACTTAGATTTATGTCATAATTTCTACAAGCAGAACTATATAATAAGGAACAAAAACTCAATGCAATTTGTACACGGGTTTTGACAGTTCAATCTTAAGTTATGTCATGCAATATTGATTTTTTTTAACAAAATATATAGATAGATAAACACCCCCACACCTAAATCATGCATTGTCCTCAATGAATGTGAGCAATATACTACATGGATTTATGCATGAAAAAGGAAAGATCTCACCAACGTGAAGTACAAAGGAAAGTTCATGGCTATGTTGATGGACAAAACCCGAATTCCCTCAAAACCTGTGAGATGCTAAAGAAGGGATTCAAATACGGGAAACAAATGGGGCCCAAATATTCAAGGGTTGGAGCCACACAAACGAAGCTCACCGAAGGAGTCTTTTATTGTACTTTTTTTGAATATAATTATGTACAAACATAAGTTCCCATCTTCATTTGTCAAAAGACGTCAAATGGGAACCTCAAAAGTGGGTCAATACACTTGGAAAGGGAACATGACACGACGCGGGGCCAGAATACGCATGCGTGGGCCCCCTTCACAAAGAGCATCTGATGAACTGAGAGGTTCATGAATTGGACGCAAAGGCATCTTATTCAAAGGATCAAACTGAAAGAGCTTGAACCTCTCGAGAGTTTGGGAAATAAGGGGCAACGGAAGAAGAGTTTCTCTTATTGCGGTGCTGAAGTTATGATCGTCAATCCAAACTCTCCAACCAACTGGCTGGTGCGTCAGAGCGAGGTCAAGAGCTTTGTTAGGAAAGTCCGACTCACCAGGCAAACAAAAAATGGGTCTCATACCCAAGGTATCCTCCGAGGAACTCCTAATACCCTCATGAGCAATGTAGTTGTTTGATGTTCCATCATTTCCAAGATGATCAGGAACAATAGTGAGAGGCAAACTCTCATCAGGTTGTTTGAAATTGAGGGTGCTAGGGAGCTCTTGCTCCACCAGAGGTGAGTCCTTAAGAGGCACAACATGAAGATCATGTGGCTCAAGGGCCACGTGACAAGAAGATAAGGCACAATCCTGTGCCGACTCATGATGAAATTGGTCCATGTTATTCTCAATGTGTATCGAATCCTCCACTAAGTTATCGTGAATTGAAACCCCAAGTCCTTCAGACTGACTAGGAGTTTGACTTTGAAAGATTGTGTTTTGAATTTGTGGATGTGGTGGTGGTTCGATATCAAAAGATGAATCCTCATGTTGACAAGAAAAGTTACATTCCTCACGTTTACGTAATTGCTGCGACATTTGACTCAATTGCAGTACCATATTTTGTACGGACTGTTGAGTGGTTTCCATGAACGTAAGGAAAGTTTGTTCCAGGGAATCAGGTATGCGGTCAACTATGAAGTTCAAGTCAGAGCTTGGGAAATTTTGAGGTTGGGTGTTGGTGGGCTGAGAATAAGTCCAATGATTTGAAGTGGGGTGTTGGTAGAATTCTGGGTATTCGGGAGGAGGATACTGGGTGAAAATGAAGTATAAGAATTTGGATATGAATTGTCTCTCCACGAATCCATCACTCTCGGGTTGTACGCGGATGCTTAATAGTCATATTGAGCATTTTGGGAAAAGGTATGCTCATACTCAGGCTTTGGGGGAACATAAGGGCATTCCCTGATAACATGACCACTCAACCCACAACAGTCGCACGGTACGGCTACTGGAGCCACCGGTGCACTCATGTTGTTTGTCCTACGCATGAAGGAGGCCAAAATTTGTTCTAATGTCTCAGATTGTCGACCAACATATGATCCAACATAACTAGATTGCGGTCTAGCAGTCGGTGTCTCTCTCATGTTACCCCAATATGAAGATTGCTCAGTTACACAATTAGGATTATCCCAACCATACGAGGTGTTCGTCTGAGCCACCCCAGGTTGCATGGGTCCGGAATACCAGGACGAATTGTCCTGGTCCCAACAATGATATGGATGGTCGCCCATGTAACCATCCATCTTCACAAAGAACTCTAGAGTCGACCACTCTCACCACCACGAGGCTAAACTCGTAAAAAATGCTCGACTCGACCCTAAAAACGCTACCAAAGAGTGTAAAGGGGAGGAGACTTTAACGTAGAAGAAGGTGAGAAGAAGATGACTCAGAGGAGAAGGGAAACTTAACTCTAAAAGATAGATGAGAGGGTTGGTCAGAAGTTTCCTAAACAAGTACGGTTCAAACAATCCTAGACCTAAGGGAGCCTAATTCTAGACGACTCCTAACTGGTTGAGTCGAATTGGCTCGCTTGATTCACCTCCCTCACTAATCAAACCAACTTGGCCAGGCAGTGTATAGCTAGTGGGGGCGCTTCCGACAGAGTCGGTGCCAATTAGACAACCACTTCACTTGGAAGACTTACGTCAACACAAAAACACTTTCTAGACACCAAATTAAATTCGATCAGCTTCAGGTCATAGCAAGTCAAACCAATCTTCTCCTTAATTGAGTCTGAATCCTTAGGGTCAATGTCTAATTGATTTTAATTTAAGGCTTGGGTGACACTTTAGGATTGTGATTTCTGGGCCACGGAAGGGTGATGAAATCCCCACCGTATCTTTTCCAACGGAGTTGCCCTTTAAGATAGTTTAACTTAAATCTAGCAAAGATAGTCAAACATTGGTCTTTTTAGTGGGGGGCAATTGCAAGGTTGTATGCAAACTAGATTATATGCTTAAATGCAATCGATAAAAAAAACGTGCACGTACCTTGTCTGCAGCACTGTTCAATTAGAATTAATTTGCAAGAATTTAGCAAGAATAATGCAAACAAAACACTATATGATGCATGCACTAAGTCCTTCTAATTTTGCAAATTTTTAGGTCAGAGTTGAATTATTGCCAATTATGGAATTTTGCCCTAACACGTGCAGTTCTACGAAAAGGAACTTTTCGAAAATTAAGATTTTACGAGAAAGGCAAGAAAAAGTTACATCCGCAATGCTCAGACGGGTTCGCCGCCCGCTCTCGAAAATTCCCAGATGCTCTACGCGTCCACCCAGAGATGGAGATGACCTCAGAAAAAATTGAAACCCAGATGCTTCAAACGTGCGGCGAATCCACCGCAGATTCTTCTTGATGTGCGGCGATTCCGCCGCCCTTCTTGCTCCAACTGTGCCCGGATTTCGCCGCGCACTCTGTTGTCTCCTGAAACGCAAACCCAAATAGTTAGATCACGCACACGATAAACAGGATAGAATCGAAATCACAAAAAATAAACAAAATCTTCGTTGCCTCCCCGACAACAACGCCAAAAACTTGATGAGAATTAAATTTATACCGCAAGTGCACGGCGTCAATGAAGACGTGGAAAGTACGGGTCGAACACAAAGAGGGAGAGATATTGTTATTTTCGTGATTTTTGAATTAAGGAAGAAAGAGAGAGAAATATGGTTGGTTTGAGATTTTTGGTTGTTTAATTATCAAAAGCAAGAACAACAAAAGAAAAAAAACTAAAAAGAAAAGAAAACAAATATGGATGGGAGTCCAGCGGGTGGGGGATTAGATATCGGGTTTTGATTAGAGAATTCTGAAACTTATAATAAATCACATTAGTTATAAAGCATTACATGATAAATGACTCAACATAAACTCAAGTAATCAAAATATACTAACACGAAATTAAAATAATAACGTAATTCTTCTTCTCATCACCCTAAATCCGTCACCCCCACCATTTGGAGAGAGTTAGAAACTCATGGATGGACGGAAGGAGAAGGGGTCCTAAAGAAACTACAAAAGAAAACTAAAAACACAAAATAAAAGAACAGAATTTTATTGCTAAAAAGAAGAGGAGGAGAGGAGCGCCTTTCAATACATGATTCGGCCTTATTTATAGCCTCAACCGGGGATTCTAATACATAAAAGGCACGTACACGCGTCAATACAGCATTGTAAAAATTTGAGCGCATGGATCGACTTTTGTGCGGCGGAATCGCCGCATTTTGTACATGAGGTGCGGCGGAATCGCCACCTTTTTGGCTCATAATCGATCCCGATTTTTCCTATGTGTTTTTGGTATGTTTTAGCTGTCCTTTGCGCGTCCGAATTAATTATTGCATATCTTTGGAGATCCGAGTTAATTTCTTCATATATTTGGAGATCAAAATTGATTTTTCTTTAGAACTTCTCCAAAATAATCTTTTGGTACTCGTAATTTGCAGTCGGGTCCTCCACTTTTGCAATTAAGTCCCTGGCTACTTTTGTGCTTAAGTCCTTGGCCTTTTTGTAATTAGGTCTTTGCATGATTTTTTGCTTGGATGAACTTCCATTTGAATCCCGATAATCTTGACTTGGTCTTTATGATAGAAATGAGTCTTTTGCACGTGTTTATGCTCGAGATATGGGTAATTTGCATTCAGGTCCCTGTATTCTGTAAATAAGACTAAACACATACCTTAGTAGCATTTATTGATATAAAATTAATTTAAATGAAAGACATATGATGCAATGTATGCAATACATCACTAACCTCTTGGTTCACGTGCTTGAGTCATTATTAGGTACATCTTCGTCAGAATCGTGAATACTGTATTAGGGTTGGTGGTGCAAATATTAGTCAAAAAACCTCTTAAATTACGATAATCAGTCCATAAACTTTTCAAGTTTTTTCTTCTGGGCATACAAAACTTTATGATACTTGATGTCTATGTAGTAATTGGTCTTCACTAGCCTTTGAATTTCTGCATGAATGATAGTGATGTTTGTTAATAGCGGCAAAAATCATGCTGGAAATTAAATTTGCATCACATTGCACGTGCCCATGCAAAAGCTCATCGTTACTGCAGTTCAGTTCAAAAATGCCTCTTCACTTGAAATTAATCTTTCCTTTCATTGTAAGAGGCACGCAGTCTCCACTCACAACCTTTCTTCATAAACAAGCTATAAATAACTTCTTCCCATACCCTAACACTTTGAATTAGACGTTTTTTGCATATGTCATTCTCTTAAATGATTTACAAAATTTTCTTTTGTAGCAAAAGTTCTATGCAACATGTTTAATCGATTAAGTTTAGACCGCAAGTGCACGGCGTCGGTGAAGACACGACAAGTACAGATCGATCCATGGGGAGGTGAGTAGCTTCTGGTTTGTCCGAAATCAAATGTCGAATAAAGGGAGAAGCGATTTGATTATGCTATGCTAAACTACACTAAACTAGTAAGTAACAAATGCAAAGAAGACAACTAGTGTTGGATTAAAACTAAACTAAGAGAGCTTAATAACTAGGCTGGAAATCAAGAAGAGAAACCCCTGAGGGGTGGAGTGAGTGTACACATGTAATAAGATGGTGAAGAATGCATTCAAAATGGGCACAAATGTATGTTGTGTTTTCATGCATAGGAAGTGTCTAATGGATATGACAAAACCTATCAATCCAATCGCTAACCTAGTTGATTAACATTCACATACACAAGTTGGTTATTTCATAACATAAACAAGCATGAGAGGTTTCTAATAGTTGTAGCAAAACCCACCAAGTGAAGTGTTCTACTCTAAACAATCAAGTATATATTCACATTTATCAACACAATTCAAAATAAAACATTCATTTCCATTCTTTATTGCATGTATAAACATCATCTCCACCCCAAAGAGTGATAGAACTACTTACTACTCATTAAACTATAAACTACATTAAGAAAAGGAGACATTCTAATTATACTACGATAAAGAAAACAAACAAGCTAAACATGCATGCATTAAAACAAAGACAATATTAAAACAAACTATGAAGAATTATTTCATTTACATGACTCACATTACAAGTAGCATTCTTCTCCACCTTGAGGTTTGCTCCAAGGCTTACTCAAAGCAGAGAGAATGCCACCAAGCATTTAGTAAATATAAAGGAGGAGGAAGAGTTCTATTTATAGTCATAGAAAAAGGTTACTGGGGTCCCCCGATGTAAGACTAATGAAACATTATCAGAATAGACATAAACATATAACCCATATCCACAAGAAACCGGGTCGGATTCTGAGAAAATGTGACCACTAATTGGCTCAAACTCCTCATGATATTGGTTGAGCATAGGCAACGTGAATAAGTGGAGTTGCGTTGCCTCACTAGGGTTTAGTTTCTCGTCGAACAAAATCCTCCAACCAATAGGCGGGTGCATCAGACTGAGTTCCTCAGGCTCATTCGTATGATGTGACACACCTGTCGCACTAAGAATGAGGCTTCTCCCCAAGTCATCCAACAAGGACCACCCAACCTCCTTTATATTATCAAGCATTAGCACGGTCACAAGTGGGTCCTTGTTGGAATCAAGATGAAGCTTAAAGGGCTCAATGGCAATGGGACATGGGGGTAAAGACACCTTCTGGTACGGGCATATGATGAGGTGTGTCCCCCTCACTAATAGTCTCAACTGAATCATCCAACAAACACTCCCTTTGTATATTCATGTTTGATGTCAGCTCAGTCTGTTGCATTGCAAAGACATGCAATGAGTTTTAGTTGGGCAGACAAACATTCTCAACGGGTTGCATTGGTGTTGGGGGTGTTTGTTGATTTTGTAGTGTTTTCTCTAATTGGCGGATGAGGTTGAGATTTAAAGGTTGGTCCAAAGGCTCTTGTTACCTACCAGAGTTGAATACATGAAACTTGACACTCATGTTACCGAATGAGAGCTTCATGAGACCATTTCTACAATTAATTAAGGTGTTGGAGGTTGTCCTAAATGGTCTACCCAAAATCATAGCCATTTGAGAGTGGGTGTTCGCAACAGGCTTGTTATCGAGGACGACAAAATCTATTGGAAATATAAAATCTCCAACTTTGATAAGCATGTCCTCAATAATTCCCTTTGGGACACGAATGAATCTATCCGCCAATTGGAAGGTGATCTTAGCTGGTTTCAATTCTCCCAAGTTCAACTGTTGATAAACAGAAAATGGGAGGAGGTTGACCGCTGATCCTAAATCAAGCAATACATTACTCATGCTAGTGTCCCGTATCGTATACTTAATAGTAGGACAATCAGGGTCTTTGTATTTTGTGTATGTGGGATTGGACAAAAGTGAGCTCATACTCGCAGCAAAGAATGCTTTCTTAGGAACATTGGTCTTCCTCTATGTTGTGCAGAGATCCTTCAACACTTTGGCACTATTGAGGTATTTGTTGGATGACATCCAACAAGGGAATGTTAACCTTCACTTTTTTGAAGACCTCTAATATCTTTCCATTGTGTCACTCTACTTTTTGGTTAACCTACTAGGATATGAAGCTTTTGGTAGGTAGGTTTTCTGCGGTGCCTGAGAAGGAGGCGTTGGTGTATTACCCTCACCCTCAACCTCTTTCTCACCATCATTCCCAACGAGGGGCTGCATAGATGGTGGTGGAGGCAATGAAATTTGATTGTCCACCTGCTTTCCATTCCTTAAGGTTACAATGACATTAACATGATGAACAAGTTCCTCCACATGGTTCACTTGCCTCCCCCGAGGTACCGAACTCTCATTTTGCAAGTGTGGTTGTCGGTACATAAGGGGATTAGCCTTAGGTTGGCTAGGCAGAGTCCCTTGCTCTCTTTCATGTACAGACTGAGCCAATTGACCCATCTGAAGCTCAAGAGATTTGATGTTCTGCTGATTTGAAGTGAGAATTTGACTTGTGGATGACATAATTTTTTTAATTGAGTTCTCAAGTGCACGAGTCAAGGTCTCAAGCGAATTGAATCGGGTTTCCATATTGTTGGAATTTGGGAAACTCGGTGGGTTGGTGATCTGGGCTTGGGGTGGCTGAAAAGATTGGGAATGCATGGGAAGTTGGTGTGGTCTATTAGGTGGTCTAGAGAAGTTTGAAGGACCACCTTGGGCATTGTTTTGGTTCTATGAAAAGTTAGGGTGATTCTTCCATCCATGATTATTTGATGATGAGTATGAGTCTTTCCTGGATCTATCATAGATGACATTGAGCCGTTCCATCTCAGGAGGAATAGATGCACACTCGTGTCCTACATGACTTATCCTACCACATAAATACACAGGGAACTAGACCAAATGTAGACACATGTGACACACCTTGCTGGTTTTGGAGCTCAATCGAATCCATACGGCGCATTAAGGCCGCCAGGAGTGCCTCGGTGGTCGTAGTCGTATCGACAGTGAATGCGGCTTCTGATCTAGTCAAGTTTTCATTCGCAATCCTTACTCCTATGCTAGATGATGGTGGTGGTTCCCTCACACTCTCCCACTGCATGATTATCTTAGAGAGATCTTCTAGGAAAGCCTATATCTCCCTTTCATCCTTTCCTAAGAACTCTCCTTGACACATGGACTCAAGGAGCGTTCGGGACGGGATGTGGAGACCCTCGTAGACAATCTGACAAAGGTGCCACAACTCGATGTCATAGTGAGGGCATGAGAATAGTAGCTCCTTGAACCTCTTTAAGTATGCATGTAATGATTTTGTCTCTTATTGATAGAACAAATTGATTTAGTTCCTCAGTTTTTGAGTCCGATGATTTGAGAAGTACTTCTTGAGGAATGCATATTGAAATTCATCCCAAGTCCTAAAGACATTCACTTGGTTTCTGTACAACCACTTCTTGGCATCATCCTTTAGTGCAAAGGGAACAAGCCTAAGGTGGATGGAATTTGTGTTAAGTTGTTGTAGCTTGAACATAACACAAACCTCCTCAAATTCCTTAAGAATGATATAAGGGTCACCCTTCCCAGTGAAGTGATGGAGCATGGAGATAAACTGAGGCTTAACCTCAAAGTGGTTCCCATTCACCTCGGGCAATAAGATGCAAGAAGGTAGAGTAGTACGACTCGGGTAGCATCGATCGCGGAGGGGAATGAGAACCTGGAGAACCAATTGATGAGGTTGTAGACCCCCACCTTCTGGATCAGAGGGTGGTGGAGGTCCAAAACCTGAGTCGTCCTCTTGTGGTCCATGACTCGTCATTGTCCTGGGACTGTTGATTGACATCATTTCATGCTTATATTTGTATCTTATATCCATTATCTTACACCTAAGCAATGCTACGTGACGAGTTTAATGTTTGAATTTCAGAAATAAAGAGGTTTGAAGAGAAGAGCCATGAAAGGACCCAAAAGCAAGAAAAATTACTTAATTGTGAGACCTGGGGACTGAGATGCAAGGGAGAAGTACCTAAACGTAAGACCGAAGGACCTAAGAGCAAAATAGAAAACTCCACACCATATGGGGAGTATTTTGGCAATTCGATTCGGGTCGGAGCTCCAATAAACAAAGTACATGCATCAAAGACTAAGCAATACTTCAAGCAAAGCCCATCACAAAAACCAGACGGATCTGGAGCTTATAGACTGCTAATTGGCGGTCTGGGACCGTTAATTGGCGGTCCAGATAGCTCTGGATCCGCTAAGATTTGTGGAGCACGTGTATTAGTGTATGCTTAGTCTATTTTTGGTATTTGTTTAGTCCCACATCGGGAGATTGTCCCGGATTAGCTTTTTTCATGCCTATAAATAGAACTCTTCACCTTCCATTGTAATTACCCATTGCTTGGTGGCATTCTCTCTACTAAGGAGTAAGCCTTGAAGCAAAACTCAAGGTGGAGAAGAATGCTACCTTCAATGTGAGTCATTGTTAATAAAATAATTGTTCTAGTTTCTTTTAATCTTGTCTTTTAATTTGTGCATGCTTGTTTAGTCTTTCCTTTCCTTTTAAGCTTCTTTAATACTCCTTTCTTGCTTAGTTAAATTTCCTTTCAGTATAATGTTTCATTTTGTTAATGTAGGTAGTGTAATAATTAGTGAGTAGTTTCATCCCCATTTGGGGGGTGGAGAAATATGTGATATGATTATGTAATGTAGTAGTGTGTGTTATCTTAATCATTTGAGCCTTATATGATTTCCATAACCATTCTCATGGGGTCTTGTGGCTTGGCCGTACGGGCGTGGGTCAGTTGTAGGCGCATATGGGGACTCACCCAATGCACCACCAATGAGCCCCCATCTCCGGTTAGCAGGCACTAGCCCTGCTCCTGTCAATCCACAACAACCTTGCCCCAATCGCCAAGGAGCTCGTATGCGTTGAGTAATACTCGGTTGCACTAGCCACAATCCAATCCAAGGCTACACCCAAACTCTCTAGTTGCTGGCCCCAACCAGGCCACTGAAGACTAGACCTTGATGAGATCTGGAGCCTCCAGCAAGTTGTCAAGCAGGCTAGCCAGGAGTGCAAGCAACACCTGCGCACATGGCTAGCGCGTTGATTGGCATCATTTCATGTTTATATTTGTATCTTATATCCATTATCTTTCACCTAAACAATGCTATGTTACGAGTTTTATGTTTAGTTTTCAGGAATAAATAGGTTTGAAGAGATGAAGCATAAAATGACCCAAAAGCTGGGAAAAAGGTCTGAATTGTGAGATCTGGGGACTAAGATGCAAGGGAGAAGGACCTGAATGTAAGACAGAAGGACCTAAGAGCAAAACAGAATACTCCACACCATCATGGGGAGTATTTTACCAATTCCATTCGGGTCGGATCTCTAACAAGTCAAGTAACCGCATCAAAGACCAACAATACCAGAAAGAAAAGCCCACAACAAATTCCAACGCGATCCGAAGTTTTTGGACCGCTAATTGGCGGTCCATATTACTCAGGATCCGCCCAAATTTCTCCTGGACTTGTATTAATGTTCGTTTAGGCTATGTTTGGTATTGGTTTAGTCCCACATTGGAGGATTGTCCCCGATTAGCTTTTTCCATGCTTATAAATAGAACTCTTCACCTTCCATTGTAATTACCCATTGCTTGGTGGCATTCTCTCTACTAAGGAGTGAGCCTTGAAGCAAAAACTCAAGGTGGAGAAGAATGCTACCTTCAATGTGAGTCATTTGTTAATAAAATAATTCTTCTAGTTTCTTTTAATCTTGTCTTTTAATTTGTGCATGTTTGTTTAGTCTTTCCTTTCCTTTTATGTTTCTTTAATACTTCTTGCCTTCTTAGTTAACTTTCATTTCAGTATTATGCTTTCTTTTGTTAATATAGTTAGTGTAATGAGTAGTGAGTAGTTTCATCCCCATTTGGGGGGTGGAGAAATATGTGATATAATCATGTAGTGTATTAAGTGTGTGTTATCTTTATCCCTTGAGCTTTATATGATTTCCATAACCATCTAATGAGTTTTCACTCTTATCTTTGATATGCTAATGCTCTTGAATGAAGCTTAGCTTATGTTTTGATTAGTGGACCTATTTTATGGGGAATGATAAGGTTAGGATATGGATGAAGTTAATATTGGAAACACAATTTGTAGTGTATGTGCTCTTGTTGCCTTTACCTTAGCTAATGTCTTGTATGTTTTAATGATGTAGTCTTATCTTAATTCATGTGGAGGCATAGTAGGGTCTAGTCTTTATACTTGAGTTCATTTAGCTTCATTCCAATTATTGTCTTGTATGTTTTAATGATGTAGTCTTATCTTAATTCATGTGGAGGCAAAGTTGGATGTAGTTTTATGATTTCATGCACTACATGTTGTGAGGAGCTTAATTGAACACACACACACATCTTCATATTCACATTATTTCTCTACCCCCTAAGGGCTTAGTTTTATTGCTTTTCTTCCATTTCCTTTTGCACCTTAGTGTAGTGTAGTGTAATCAACCTTTCTCTCCTTCTTTTTACCTCTCGCCTTCAAACAAACCAATCGTCGACACACCTCCCAGTGGACGACCCGTATTTGCCACCGCTTCAACGCGGCCGTGCACTTGCGGTTAATATAAAACGATCAATCCCGCGTGGCTGGGTTAAGCTTTCCCCAAACAGCAACACCGACCAAGCAAGTGTCGACCCAACCCCAAGCCCATGCTCAGGTGCATACCTGAGCTCCAATAACGCCAGTTCTCCTTGCTGAGAAGAAAATGCTACCATCTCTTTGCTCCACTCCACCTAAGTAGAGTTGTTTGTCTCCTACTGCTGCCACCGGGAGGAGAGGGGATGGAGTGCAAGAGAGAGGGATTTGTGTGGGATTAGAAAGGTTGAATGATGGAGGGCTGGATTGTACCTCAAGTCATGCACCCCACCTTCCTTTCCTTGCCGCAAAATATCTCATCAAATATCCCAAATCCGCAAGATCTTTCGTACTTCCTCCATCCGAGATCCTTCCTTCCTGTTCCATGTGGATTTGAATTGTTTGCTGATATGGTAACAACTCATACACTGACTCATCCAAGCCCATGTGGCAAGAAGAAATTAAGTCCAAGCCACACACGCCCATAGTAAAACCGACCGAGCCTAGTTGCGTACGCTCCCGGCACGCCGTACCTGCTCGACCAAAAAGAAATTTTTTCTCTGAATGAAAACTTTCCCTGAAGAGAGATTTACCCTGAGGAAACTACTCCCAAAATGGAAACTTTTCCCGAAAAGGAAACTTTCCCCCCAAATGGAAACTTTCTGATTAGTAGCATATCATGCATCATATTCATTATGTATCCTTAATTTTACCCCAATATTGTGCTATTCGAGTGTTTGTTGTTATATTTCAGGTATTAGGTAATAAAGAAGAGATGAGAAGAGAAAAAAAGACTGAAATAGCAAATCGAGAAACTGGATGTAAGCCTGAGGGACCAAATAGCAAATCGAGAAACTCCACACCATCACGAGGAGTATTTTGGCAATTCGATTCGGACACAAACTCAAATGACTAACGAGGGCACATCCCACATGCATAATTTAAGAGCTTAAGTGGACACACGAAATTCAGCCCCATCTGATGTATTTGGACCATTAATTGGCAGCCCAAGACAACCATTTGGCGGTCCCTTTTGGTCAATATCCGACTCGGTTTTACATGGATATTGGTGATGTGTTTATGTCTATTCTTGGAATGTTTCATTAGTCCCACATCGGGGGATTGACCCTAGTTGCCTTTTTCATGTTTATAAATAAAACTCTTTTTCCTCCTTTGTAACGTACCCATTTTGTGGTGGCAATTCTCTCTAGTAGGAGTAAGCCTTGGAGAAAAACTCAAGAGAATAAGAATGCTACTTGTAATGTCTCATGAATAATATAAATCTTTGTTAGTTTTATGTTGTCTCTTTTAATTCTTTCATGTTTAGCTTGATTTTGTTTTATTAATCGTAGTATAATTAGTTAGAATGTTTTCTCTTCTTAATATAAATGTTAGCTTAATGTGTAGTGAGTAGTTCCACCCCCCTTTTGGGGGTGGAGATGATGTTTATACATGTAATAAAGAATGAGAATGAATGCTATCTTATGCAAAAGATGATGAATGTGAATGTATGCTTGTTTGTTTAAATGAGAATGCTTAACTTGATGGGTTTGGTCACAACTCTTAAACACTCCCCTTGCTTGTTTAGGTTCTTAATAACCAACTTGTTTATGCTCATGGTAGTCAACTAGGTTAGTGATTAGATTGATAGAGTTTTCTATAAGAATTAGACACTTCCTATGCATAAAAACACATCCTATTCTTGTGCTCTATTGAATGCATTATTCACCACCTTATTACATGTGTACACACACTCCACCCCGTAGGGGTTCTCATTATTGAATTTCATCCAACTTTAGTATAGTTGTAGTTAATCGTTTGTTATTATCTTGTTCATTTGTTGGTTGCTAGTTAGTGTAGCTTATCTTAGTGTAACCAAACTCCTTCTTCCCTTTATTTTTCACTTGATTTCCGAAGAACCAGAGTCGAAACACCGCCTTATGGATTTGACTTGTACTTGCCACCGCTTCATCGTGGACACTTGCGATTTAAAGCTTAATCGAAACAAGTTTTTGGCGTCGTTGCTTGGGAGCACCTAGTCCCAACCTTTGCTTGGGTGATTCAAGTGGTTTTAATTTTTTGTTTTAGTCGTGGTGTTGTACAGGTGATCAGGTGAGCTCAATATTTTGGTGGGAGCTTGGGAGCAGCGTTTGGAGCTAAACAGACAGCTAGATAGCGGTCTAAAACTGCTGTTCAGCGGTTGAGTAATATCTGTTAGTCCAGTATTTTCTCCTGTATCTGACACTTCATATTTGGTGTCTGGGGCATATTGTATGATTTGTTTCCATTCTTTTACCGCTCATAGTTTACCTCTAACCCAAAAATCCCCTTAAATCAACTTGGACACTAAAACCCAAAGCAAAAGATTAGACATTTGCTATGTTTAGGTCATACATCATCTAGTAATGACTTGAGCATGTTTTTTGTCTTCTCTTAGTTTTAATTTATGTTGTTAATTGGAGGAGGGAGGTACGCATTCCTTAACACTCATTCACACATTAGTCCATTCATTAGTGAGTAAGGTTTACATTTACACAAGAGTGAGGTGAGTGTTTGTGATTGACATCATTTCATGCTTATATTTGTACCTTATATCCATTATCTTACACCTAAGCAATGCTATGTGACGAGTTTTATGTTTAGTTTTCAGAAATAAGTAGGTTTGAAGAGAAGAGCCATGAAAGGACCCAAAAGCAGGAAAAAAGGACCTAATTGTGAGACCTGGGGACCAAGATGCAAGGGGGAAGGACCTGATCGTAAGACAGAAGGACCTAAGAGCAAAACAGGAAACTCCACACCATCATGAGGAGTATTTTGTCAATTCGATTCGGGTCGGAGCTCCAATAAACCAACCAGATGCATCTAAGACCAAGAAACACTTCAAGAAAAGCCCACAAAGAAAACCAGACGGATCTGAACTTTATAGACCGCCAATTGGCGGTCTGGAACCGCTAATTGGCGGTCCATTTAGCCCAGAATCCATCTAGTTTTCTGTAGCACGTGTATTAGTGTATTCTTAGTGTATTTTTGGTATTGGTTTAGTCCCACATCGGGGGATTGTCCCGGATTAGCTTTTTCCATGCTTATAAATAGAACTCTTCACCTCCCATTGTATATCTCCCTCTTGGTGGCCATCTTCCCTACTAAGAGTGAAGCCTTGAAGCAAAACTCTAGTGGAGGAAGAGCTACTTGTAATTGAGTGAGTTAATAATATAAGTTTTCTCTTAATGATGTTGTTTCTCTCTTAGTTTAATTTCCTTTCATTTGCATGCTTGTTTGTTTGTTTAGTTTTATGCTTCTTTAATATTTCTTGCTTAAGTAGTATAAATTTCATTTCAGTATTATGTTTTCCTTTGCTAAATTAGTTAGTGTAATGAGTAGTGAGTAGTTCCATCCCCATTTGGGGGGTGGAGAAATATGTGATATAATAATGTAGTGTATTAAGTGTGTGTTATTTTTATCCCTTGAGCTTTATATGATTTCCATAACCATCTAATGGGTCTCCACTCTTATCTTTGATATGCTAATGCTCTTGAATGAAGCTTAGCTTATGCTTTGATTAGTGGACCTATTTTATGGGGAATGATAAAGTTAGGATATGGATGAAGCTAATATTGGAAACACAATTTGTAGTGTATGTACTCTTGTTGCCTTTTCCTTAGCTAATGTCTTGTATGTTTTAATGATGTAGTCATCTTAATTCATGTAGAGGCATAGTAGGGTCTAGTCTTTATACTTGAGTTCATGTAGCTTCATTCCAATCATTGTCTTGTATGTTTTAATGATGTAGTCTTATCTTAATTCATGTAGAGGCAAGATTGGATGTAGTTTTATGATTTCATGCACCACATGTTGTGAGGAGCTTAATTGAACACACACACACACATCTTTATGTTCACATTATTTCTCTACCCCCTTTGGGGCTTAGTTTTATTGCTTATCTTCATTTCCTTTTGCATTTCATTTCAGCTTTGTAGTTTAGATTAGTGTAATACATCTTTCTCCCTTCTTTTTACCTCTCGCCTTCGAATAAACCAAGTGTCGACACACCTCCCAGTGGACGACCCGTATTTGCCACCGCTTCAACGCGGCCGTGCACTTGCGGTTAAATTTAAAACGATCAATCAAGTTTTTGGCGCCGTTGCCGGGGAGGTGCCAGTCCAGACCTTGGTTTGGACGATTCGAGGGGTTTTTAATTTTTTGTTTTTAGTTTTTCTTAGTTTCAGGGAATTACAAGGTCAAGGGGAGGCTACTGGAGAAGTTTGAGGAAGCGCCGACCTAAACAGACCGCCAATCAGCGGTGGAAGACCGCCAATTGGCGGCCTGGTGAGCGTTTCTTTCCTTGAAATTTTTTTTGGTAGTTAGAATTGAAATTTCTGTTATCTGGGAGCCCAATTTTGCATGCTGTGACTTCTTATTTGCTCCCAGATCATTAATCACTCCCCCTTTAATCAACTTGGACCATAAAACTCAAAGCAAAAGATTAGACTTCTTGCCATCTAGGTCATGCACCATTGGTAGACCTTGCATGCATTTGTCTTTTCTTTGCTTTACATTTTGTCGTTGATTGCTGGCGTGAGGTACGTGCACCCACATCCCTCATTCATGCATGTTTAGTTCATGCATTAGTTAGTAAGGTGCATCGGGACAAGAGTGAGAGAGCGTTTGATTGGAGCGATTGATTGCTAGATCTAGGATCAAATCGCTACTAAGGAGGGGCTGTCCCATAAAAGATAAGGTGGGGGATTTCATCACCCTTTCCTTGGCCCCAAAAATCACTCTTAATAAAGCCTTAACTAAAAGCAAGTAGACATTGGCCCTAGGATTGCGGGCGCACTAGGAGAGTAATCTAGTTGAGACCGTCATGACCTGATCGGCGTTGCCTACCTTGTCGATAGTAGGAGGTACTGGATCTCCGGATCTGGTATCACTTGCTGGGCATTGTGGTCCTCGTTGTAGGGAGGTGAGACGTGTCGAGGCTAGTGACCTCGAAGTTAGGCGTCGTCTAGCTTAAGGACCCATTGCCTTACTTTGATTGAGCCGTGCTTGCTAGTTAGGCTTCTTCCTGATCCCACTACCCTCGCTAGCTCTAGGGATTCTTCCCTCCTCATCTGAGTCCTCTCCTCATCTATTCTCTACGTATAGTCTCCTCCTCTAGTACACCTTCTGTTGTGTGTTTGTTAGAGTCGAGTCGAGCATTTTTATGCGAGGTTGGGCTCGTTCTGGTGAGAGCGCTCGACTCGAGAGAGTGCTTATTTCTGAGATGGAAGATCTTGGTGATCGACCATCTCCGCCTCGTGCTCCTTTGGAGCAAGAAGGCGAGTCGTCTCGTGGTGGCGAGGGAGACCGGGTTCCATACATGGACTACCTCGGTCCGTTCCCACCACCACGTAGACCTCCTTCTCCTCCTCCTCTGACTCGAGAGGAAGGGAGATTCGGTCAGGATCGAGTTCTAGGTGCACCACCACCTTTAGCTCGACAGGATAGGCCGATGACGTTGTGGGAGCGGACCCATCCTGTTCGGGCCGCGCAACCTTCTTGCATAGTTGTTCCCCCTGCTCGCGGGAACAGCTATGAGCTAAAACCTCAGTGTGTGAGCATGCTTCCGACCTTCACTGCCAATAAGGAGGATCCGTATATCTTTATACGCGAATTCGAGGAAGTGTGCTCCATGTTCAAGCTTCAACAGCTTGACGAGGATTCTGTCCGGTTGAGGATGATTTCTTTCGCATTGAAGGATAATGCGAAGAAATGGATGTATAGCCTCCCGGCGAGCTCGATTCGGTCATGGGATGACTTTGTGACCGTCTTTCTGAAGAGATTTTTCCCTCAAAGGAAAACTCAACAGATACGGCACCAGATACATCAGATGTATCAAACCGAGACCGAATCGTTTCATGGTTTCTTTGAGAGGTTCAAGGACCTTCTCCAGCAATGCCCTCATCATGGACTTGAGCTATGGCAGCTGTGCCAGATTGTTTATGAGGGCATCAACTACAACACCCGCACATTGTTGGAGTCAATGTGTCAGGGTGACTTCCAAATGAAACCCATCGAGGAGGCATGGGACACTTTTGAGTCCATGGCTGAGCGTACCTTCGAGTGGGACACCATGAGAGAGCCACCAGCCGCCAGGTCTTCTGGTCGAGCTGGATCTTATCAAGTTGAGTCAACTATCGCGTCTGAGGCGAAAGTGGCTGCTCTCATGCGTAGGATTGAGTGTTTGGAGATGGACCGAGCTCCTGTAGCTCAGGTCGCTACTCCCGAGTGTAGTAGGTGTGGACTGTCGGGACATGATGACTTGGAATGCGCTTACGCTCCAAGGGATACTGAGCATGCAAATGCGATGTATCAACAAAGGCCCCGAAACGACCCGTACAGTCACTCTTACAACCCGGGATGGCGTAACCATCCTAACTTCTCTTGGGGGCCTAGTGGGGGTAACGGTCAGAGCTCGCACGCTCAACCTCAACCTCCACCTTATCAACCTCCACGCCCATCGACGACCTACCAACCTCCACATCAAAGGTCTCAGAACCACAATTACCAACCTCCTGAGACCTCTTCGTCGGGTTATTCTAACCAAACTCCACAACCCCAACGGGTTGACCCTAAGGACTCCACTCTTGAGCAAACCCTTCACGCGTTCATTCAGAGCACGCAAGCCATGTTTTCGGCCAACAACAATACGGTCAAAGCATTGGAAATGCAAGTGAGCCAGTTGGCTAATCAGCTCCATGAACGCGAGAAGGGTCAATTACCGAGTCAACCCGAGGTAAATCCCCGGGGTACCCATTCGCAAGGAAGGACACCTTTACCTCATGCTGCCTCTGAACCGACCCATCATATTAATGTGATTCATACTTTGAGGTCTGGTAAGGAGGTGGACAACCACATTGGGGTGCCTTCCTTGTCATCACCATCTTTGAGGGAGCCGGATCCTGAGGCTCCCTCCACAAATACTTCCAGGAAGGAGCCAGATCCTGAGGTTCTTTCTACATTTCCTTCGACAAAGGGGCCGAACCTTGAGGTCCCCTTGTCTCCTCTTGTGTCGAAGGAACCAGATTCTGAGGTCCCCACTCATGTTTCTTTGGACCTGAATTCTGGGGTGCCTTCGCATTCTTATGCCCCAAAGGCGCCATTCCCTGAGCGCCTTAAAAAGAAAACCTCTGATCAGCATGACAAGATGCTTGAGATGTTTCGGCAGGTTAAGGTGAATATCCCTCTTTTGGAGGTGATTCAGCAAATGCCACCTTATGCCAAGGTTCTCAAGGACTTATGCACTAAGAAGAGAAAAACTCATGTTCCCAAGAAAGCTTTTCTTGCGGCTAACGTGAGTTCCTTGTTGGCACAACCCATGCAAGTCAAGTACAAGGACCCTGGCTGTCCTACTATCTCTTGTGTGATTGGTGATGTGCCCATACACCGAGCCTTGCTGGACCTTGGTGCATCTGTTAATCTTCTGCCATATTCTGTCTACGTCCACCTCGGTCTTGGAGACCTCAAACAAACAAAGACCACTCTTCAATTGGCTGTTAGGTCTATGAAGAAACCGAGGGGTGTGGTGGAAGATGTGCTGATCAAAGTGGGAGAGTTCATTTATCCAGTCGACTTCTTTGTCTTGGATACTGAACCTGTGCCAAACCCACTTGGACAAATTCCTGTCATTCTGGGGCGACCATTTCTTGCGACTTCCAATGCCTTGATCAATTGTCGCAATGGTCTGATGCGCTTGACTTATGGTAGTCAATGCGCTGATTTCAACATCTTCACCATTGGCAAGAAGCTAGATGCCTTCAATGACCCTGTTCGGGTTAACCTTATCCAGGGCATGGATGAGAGTGAAGTTGAGGGCACCTTCAAGTACTTCAGAGAATTGTTCGATGAAGATCCTGAAGGTGGTGAAGATGTTTCACCTGGGCTGGCACAAGAAGGTGCCTTATGTTTTGATCATGTGGCCTCAGAGCCGCATCCTTATGATCTTGTGGCCCTTGAGCCACATCCTTTTGATCTTGTGGCCTCAGAGCCACATCGTTCTGATCTTGTGGCCCTTGTGCCACATTCTTTTGATCACGTGGCCCTTGAGCCACAACCTTTCGATCACGTGGCTTTTGAGCCACCAGATACCCTTTTTATGGCCTCTGGGCCACATGATCTTCATTCTATATCTGATGAGGACCCCATGTGGGTTAAGAATCAACCACCTGATACCCTTCAACCTGGTAGAGGTTCACCTCTCATTCATGCCTCCTCTTTTGTTAACTCTCAAGAGGCATCGAACGACCACAATGCGAATAAGGGTGTCAGGTCGTCAAGCAATTCTGTTTTGTATGTTGCGAGCCCATACAGGTGCATTTCTGGCTCGAGAGATGGCGGGTTCCCATTTGATGTCCCTTGATATATGAAGATGGGAGCCCATTGTTGTACATAGTAATGAAAAAAAAAAATATACAAAAAAAAAAAAAAAAAAACTCCTTCAGTGAGCATCGATTGTTGTGGGCCCCAACCCTTGAGTATTTGGTCCCCATTTCTTTCACGTATTTGTATCCCTTCTTTAGCATCTCACAGGTTTTGAGGGAAGTTGGGTTGTGTCCATCAACATAGCCATGAACTTCCTTGTGTACTTCATGTTGGTGAGATCTCTCCTTTTTATGCATCAATCCATGTAGTATCTTGCTTGCATTCATTGAGGACAATGCATGAAGTAGGTGTGGGGGGGTGTTTTACGTGTGTACATAGTCGAGTCTTTTCTTTTGATTTTGTTTTCTTTTGTTTGCATTTTTAGGGTCATGATAGTGTGCTGCATTTAATATCGATATATCTGCTTGCCATGATCCTTGGGTGACTTGTCTTCTTTTGCTTGCCTAGTGCTTCAAAATTTTCACATTTCTTTCAAAATCTTCATGTGTTTTCGAAAGAAAATGTTTTGTGGGTTTTGCGTGTGTTTAGCATGTGCAAAACCGTTGAGAGGCAAAGTAAAAAGAAAGCTCCCAAAATTGTCTTGAACTTGATGCATTAGGATATCTAGTACGTGGCTTTAGGATTTATCGAGTCGTTAGGATGCACCCCAGTTTTCCCTTGGGGGTGAGTAATCAGTGGGTTTCAGTGCTCAAACATTTAAAAAAGTCCACCCTGAACCTAGTGAGTCAATAATTCGTGTTTGTTAATTTAGGAAGTTTGTTGTAGTCAAGGGCCCTTAATATCTTTTTGTGAAACTTAAGTGTAGGGGTTTTGGTTCCCATGTAGATAAATGAATGAATAAGTGGTGTTCTCTCTTCTCGCACGGCTCCTATCACTCGGGAAAGTAGGTCTGAGGGGACTTTGTGCCTGGTGCTTTCGAGTCATCTGACTTGGGATGCACCGACCGAACTCCCGTTACACGGGTGGTAGGGATCGCCCTATGTGGAGATTTGGGGGAAGGTGTACGTGATAGTGTAAGTCCTCATAGGCAATGATGCACGAAACCTGACCCTGGGAGAATCAAACACCAAACAATAAATGCTCCAAAGAAAAAAAAAAAAAAAGAAAGAACAGAAAAAGAAAAAGAAAAAGAAAAGAAGAGTCAAATAAGAACCAAAATGGACTTTACACTTTGTTTCACATTCAGAAGTTAAGGTTGCCCATGTCTTTCACTTAATTCCTTAGTTAACTCTCACGAATAACTCATTAGGCTAGGTGTGTGGACTGATTACATATATAGAGTCGACCCGTAGTATTACCGCATTCCATGATCGACAAAATAAGTCCAACGAGTCGTGTAGCTAGATTGATTAATGCATCTTGTTCGGATTTTGTGGGTATATCCGCTGAAAACCCTCAGGAGACACCACTCCTCCTCCTTGGCAACAAGGAGGTTTAACGGCTTGTTGCACGTGCTAAGTGCAACCGTGATTCCTACGAAAGTGAGTTAGGATTTCTTGTTTTTCGTATGCTTTTTCCTTTCTTTGTTTTGCTCGAGACTAGCAAAAACTTAGGTGTGGGGGTATTTGATTGACATCATTTCATGCTTATATTTGTACCTTATATCCATTATCTTACACCTAAGCAATGCTATGTGACGAGTTTTATGTTTAGTTTTCAGAAATAAGTAGGTTTGAAGAGAAGAGCCATGAAAGGACCCAAAAGCAGGAAAAAAGGACCTAATTGTGAGACCTGGGGACCAAGATGCAAGGGGGAAGGACCTGATCGTAAGACAGAAGGACCTAAGAGCAAAACAGGAAACTCCACACCATCATGAGGAGTATTTTGTCAATTCGATTCGGGTCGGAGCTCCAATAAACCAACCAGATGCATCTAAGACCAAGAAACACTTCAAGAAAAGCCCACAAAGAAAACCAGACGGATCTGAACTTTATAGACCGCCAATTGGCGGTCTGGAACCGCTAATTGGCGGTCCATTTAACCCAGAATCCATCTAGTTTTCTGTAGCACGTGTATTAGTGTATTCTTAGTGTATTTTTGGTATTGGTTTAGTCCCACATCGGGGGATTGTCCCGGATTAGCTTTTTCCATGCTTATAAATAGAACTCTTCACCTCCCATTGTATATCTCCCTCTTGGTGGCCATCTTCCCTACTAAGAGTGAAGCCTTGAAGCAAAACTCTAGTGGAGGAAGAGCTACTTGTAATTGAGTGAGTTAATAATATAAGTTTTCTCTTAATGATGTTGTTTCTCTCTTAGTTTAATTTCCTTTCATTTGCATGCTTGTTTGTTTGTTTAGTTTTATGATTCTTTAATATTTCTTGCTTAAGTAGTATAAATTTCATTTCAGTATTATGTTTTCCTTTGCTAAATTAGTTAGTGTAATGAGTAGTGAGTAGTTCCATCCCCATTTGGGGGGTGGAGAAATATGTGATATAATAATGTAGTGTATTAAGTGTGTGTTATTTTTATCCCTTGAGCTTTATATGATTTCCATAACCATCTAATGGGTCTCCACTCTTATCTTTGATATGCTAATGCTCTTGAATGAAGCTTAGCTTATGCTTTGATTAGTGGACCTATTTTATGGGGAATGATAAAGTTAGGATATGGATGAAGCTAATATTGGAAACACAATTTGTAGTGTATGTACTCTTGTTGCCTTTTCCTTAGCTAATGTCTTGTATGTTTTAATGATGTAGTCATCTTAATTCATGTAGAGGCATAGTAGGGTCTAGTCTTTATACTTGAGTTCATGTAGCTTCATTCCAATCATTGTCTTGTATGTTTTAATGATGTAGTCTTATCTTAATTCATGTAGAGGCAAGATTGGATGTAGTTTTATGATTTCATGCACCACATGTTGTGAGGAGCTTAATTGAACACACACACACACACATCTTTATGTTCACATTATTTCTCTACCCCCTTTGGGGCTTAGTTTTATTGCTTATCTTCATTTCCTTTTGCATTTCATTTCAGCTTTGTAGTTTAGATTAGTGTAATACATCTTTCTCCCTTCTTTTTACCTCTCGCCTTCGAATAAACCAAGTGTCGACACACCTCCCAGTGGACGACCTGTATTTGCCACCGCTTCAACGCGGCCGTGCACTTGCGGTTAAATTTAAAACGATCAATCAGTTTGTTTGGTGAGTTGCTTACTAGTTTAAGAATCAAATCAAATTAAGGTGCACGACCTATAGTCTACAAAGATAAGGTGGGGGATTTCATCACCCCTTACTTAGCCCCAAAAGCCACCTATAAAGCCTTAATTCTAAAAGAAAGTTGACAAAACCATTCTCAGTTTTTTGTTCTTATGAAAAAAGGATTTATGTTTGGTTTGTATCTGTATACACCTTTGTACATCTTTGTGTAGGCATGAGATGAGAGTGGCCATTTGACGAAACGCGACATTGATCCTGCCCTAGTAGTCGATTTCTCGACACCTTCCCCTTCTCGTGTCCCATACAGTCCGGGTTCCATGGCTGATCACCACCACGAGGAGTAGTTGTTGGACCCACCTATTCCACCATCTATTCCTACTTCCCTCTGTGACCGATGCTTTCCGGCACGGACTTCTCTTTTGTCCTGCATCACATTGTCCCAGGCAACTGGGAACCACTTTGAGGTTAAACCTCAGTATATCTCCATGCTCCCTCATTTCTCGGGTAAAGGTGATCACTATCTCTTTCTCTGAGAATTTGAGGAGGTCTGTGCTATGATTAAGTTGCAGCAGCTGAGCACAGACTCCATCCATCTTCAACTGGTCCCTTTCACTCTGAAAGATGACACCAAGAAGTGGTTGTATAGCCACCAAGCGAGTGCCTTCACAACTTGGGACCAATTTCAATCTGTATTTCTCAAAAAGTATTTTCCTCATCATCAGACTCAAAAGTTGAGATAAGAAATCAATTCTTGCTATGAACTCGAGTTTGAAACATTCCATGTATACTTTGAGAAGTTGAAGGATTTACTTTCCTCGTGCCCTCACCATGGCATCGAGTTGTGGTGCCTTTGTCAAATTGTTTACGAAGGTCTTATCATTTCATCCTGAACGTTTCTTGAATCCATGTGTCAAAGAGATTTGTTGGGAAAGGAAAAAGAAAGGCATGGGCCTTTCTCGAAAACCTCACTGAAAAGTCCATGCAATGGGAATGTGTTAGGGAACCACCTGCATCACGTAGTAGCATAGGAGTGAGGATCGCAAATTCTAACCAAGTGAAAGCAGGTTCAGTTCTTGCCGTCGATTCCGATACGGCCAATGAGGCATGCTATGTAGCCCTCATGCGTCGTATCGACTCGATGGAGCTCCAGAACCAAAAAAAGTTCCCAAGCATCTGCATGTAGCTTTGTTTCATGTCATAGGTGTGGTATGGTTGGTCATGTGAGCGAGGACTGTGACTATATGGCTCCAGAAATGGAGCATGTCAATGCAATCAACTACCGCCCTAGAAATGACCCATATTCTTCATCATATAACCCAGGTTGGAGGAGCCACCCAAACTGATCTTGGAGCCAAAATAATGGCCAAGGTAGTACTCCTAACTATTCACACCCCAACCACCACATTACAAACACAACATGCTTTCATCATCCATGCATCCATCTCATTCACATCCTAAGGTCCAATCTGTTTGCCCACCAGGTTTCCCCAGTGGCAACAGTAGTGAAACCGGGTTAGGGTTGCTTGAGAACTTGATCAAAAAAATTCAGATCTAACCAGGGTGAAGCCCTCATGACCACTCAGCAAGATCTCGCTTAAACTAAGCAAGCCCTGAAATCTCTTGAGCTTTAGGTGGGCCAATTGACCCAATCTATACATGTTAGAGAACCAGATATGCTTCCTATCCAGCATGAGACTAACCCACATGTGTACCACCAGCCGAACACTTATGTTCCAAGCTCGGCACCACGTGTGCGGCAAACAAACTATGTGGGAGAACCTGTTAGCCACGTTAATTCCATTGTGACGTTATGGAGTGGGAAACAGGTTGGCAACCAAATTTCCATGCCGTATCCGCCATATGTACAACCTATCAGTGGGGAATGATGGTGAGAAATAGGCTAAGGGTGAGGGTAGTACGCCAACGTCTCCTTCTCAGGCACCGTAGAAACCTACGTGCCAAAAGCTCCTTATCCTAGTAGGTTAACCAAAAAGCAGGGTGACACAATGGATAAAATATTAGACGTCTTCAAACAAGTGAAGGTTAACATCCTGTTTTGGATGTCATCCAACAAATACCTCAATATGCCAAAGTGTTGAAAGATCTCTACACAACAAAGAGGAAGACAAATGTTCCTAAGAAAACATTCTTAGCTGCAAGTGTGAGCTCACTTTTGTCCAATCCCACATACACAATGTATAAGAACCCTACCTGTCTTACTATTTTGTGTATGATACAGGACACTAGCATGAGTAACGTATTACTTGATTTAGGATCAACGATCAACCTCCTCCCATCTTCTATTTATCAATAGTTGAACTTGGGAGAATTAAAACCAGCTAAGATCACCCTCCAATTGGCGGATAGATCCATTAGTGTCCCAACAGAGATTATTTAGGATGTGCTCATCAAAGTTGGATATTTTATATTTCCAATAAATTTTGTCGTCATCGATACCAATCCTGTTGTGAACACCCACTCTTAAATACCTTTGATTTTGGGTAGATCATTTATGGCAACATCAGACACCTTAATTAATTGTAGAAATGGTCTCATGAAGCTCTCAATCAGTAACATAAGTGTTGAGTTTCATGTGTTCAACTCTGGTAGGCAATAAGACCCCTTGACCAACCTTTAAATCTCAACATCATCCGCCAATTAGAGAAAATACCGCAAAATCAACAAACACCCCCACCACCAACACAACTCATTGAGAATGTTTGTGTGCCCAACGAAAACTCATTGTCTTTCTTTGCAATACAACATAGTGAGCTGACATCAAACATGAATGCACAAATGGAATGTTTGTTGGATGATTCAGTTGAGACTATTAGTGGGGGACACACCTCATGTATGCCTATACCAGAAGGTGTCTTTACCCCATGTCCCGTTGACACTGAGCCTTATGAGCTTCATCTTGACTCCAAAAAGGACCTACATGCGACAAAAGTTATGCTTGATAATATAAAGGAGGTTGACTTGGGGAGAAGCTCCATACTTAGTGCGGCAGGTGTGCCACATCACAGAACTGAGCCTGATGAACTCATTCTGATGCATCCACCTATTTGTTGGAGGGTTTTGTTCGATGAGCAACTAAACCTAGTAAGGCAACATCACTCCACTCATTCATGTTACCTACACCCAACCAATATCATGAGGGATTCGAGCCCTTCAATTTTAACCTTTAACCCCTCATGATACCTCAGAGTACCAATGAAGCGGACCCATAACGGCAAATCTTTGGTCCGTATGACTCGATGTTCTCATTCGATGTTCCTTGAAAAAATGATTATGAGAATATCTTCGTTGATGTATATGTCTTGTGTATTGCAAAAAAGGAGAAAAAAAACAAAAAATAAACAAAAAGAACAAAAGACTCCACAAGTGAACATTGGTTGTTGTTGTCCCAAACCCTAGTGTATTTGGGCACCATTTGTTTCACGTATTTGTCTACCTTCTGAAGTATCTCAGAGATTTTCGGGAATGTGGGTATATGTCCATCCACATAACCATGAACTTCTTCTTACGCTTAACGTTGGTGAGATATTTTCTTATTCATGCATAAATCCATGAAGACAATGCATGAAGTAAGTGTCGGGAGTATTTTACGTGTGTACATAGTCGACTCTTTTTCCTTTCCTTTTGTTTTCTTTTGTTTACAATGTTAGGGTCATGATAGTGTGCTACAATTTACATTGATATATCTGCTATACCATGATCCTTAGGTGACTTGTCTTCGTTTGCTTTCCTAGATCTTTAAATTTTTACATTTCTTTCAAAATCCTCATGTGTTTGCGAAAGAAAATATATTGTCGGTTTTACGTGTGTTTAGCAATTGCAAAACTTTTGAGAGGCCTAGTGAAAAGGAAGCTCTTAAAATTGACTTGAACATGATGCATTAGGATATCAATTACACTGTCTTTAGGTCTTATAGTCGTTAGGATGCACCCTGATTTTCCCTTTGGTGTTAGTAATCATAGGGTTTCACTACTCAAACAAATAAAGAAGACCACCCTAAACCTAGTGAGTCGAATATTCGTGTCTGTTAGTATAAGGAAGTTTGTCGTAGTAAGAGACCATTAAACTCCTGTTGTGAAACCTTAAGTGTAGGGGTTTTGGTTCATGTGTAGATAAGAAATAATTTAGGAGGGGGTTCTCTTCTCGTACGACTCCTATCACTCGGGAAGTTTGGTACGAGGGGACTTAGTACCTGGTCCTTTCGAGTCGTCTAACTTGGGATGCACCGACCGAACTCCCATTACACTGGTGGTAGGGATCGCCCAATGTGGAGATTTGGGGGAAGGTGTATGTGATAGTGTAAGTCCTTATAGGCAATGATGCATGAAACTTGACCCTTGGATAATTAAACACCAACTAGTAAAAAAAATGAAATGGAAAGAAAAAAAAATGGTAATACAAATAAGAACCTTAATGGACTTTGTTTCACTTAAGGATGTAAAGGTTGCCCATATCTTTCCCTTAAGTCCTTAATTAACTTACATGAAAGATTCATTAGGCTAGGTGTGTGGACAAGATACATATATAGAGTCGGCCCGTAGGATTACCGTGTCCAATGATCGACAAAAGTAGGTTCTTCAAGTCATGTTGCTAGGTTGAATAATGCATCAATGTTCAGATTTTGTGGGTATATCCGCTGAAAACCCTCTGGAGACAACACTCTTGGTGAGAAGAAGGTTTAACGGCTTGTTGCACATGCTAAGTGCAACTGTGATTCCTTCGAAAGTGAGTTAGGATTTCCCTATTTTTCGTATGTTTTTCCTTTAATTTTTCTCTTTCTTTGTTTTGCTCCGGACTAGAAAAAGGTAAGTGTGGGGGTATTTGTTTAGTAGCATATCATGCATCATATTCATGCTATATGTCCTTAATTTTACCCCAATATTGTGCTACTCGAGTGTTTGTTGTTATATTTCAGGTATTAGGTAATAAAGAAGAGATGGGAAGAGAAAAAAGACTGAAACGTAAGAAGAAATGACTTAAATGAAGCAAAATGAACCCATCTGTCATGCACGAGGACCCATCTGCAAGAGGGAAGGGCATGGACGTACGCCCGGAGGGACCAAATAGCAAACCGAGAAACTCCACACCATCATGAGGAGTATTTTGGCAATTAGATTTGGATGCAGACTCAAATGACTAACCAAGGCACACCCCAAGTGCATAATTGAAGAGCTTAAGTCGACACACGAAATTGAGTCCCATCTGACCAATTTAAACTGCCAATTGGCAGCCCAGACAACCAATCAGTGGTGTCTTTAGGTCAGAATCCGACCCGGTTTCGCTCGAATTTGTGTTATGTGTTTATGTCTATTCTGGGAATGTTTCATTAGTGCCACATCGGAGGATTGTCCCCAATTGCCATTTTCATGTCTATAAATAGATCTTTTCTTCCTCCTTTGTAACCTACCCATTGATTGGTGGATATTCTCTCTACTAGGTGTAAGCCTTGGAGCAAAACTAAAGTGGAGAAGAATGCTACTTGTGATGTGAGTCATGAAATAAATCATTGTTAGTTTCATGTTGTCTCTTTTAATTCTTGCATGTTTAGCTTAATTTTGTTTTATTAATCTTAGTATAATTAGTTTAAATGTTTTCTTTTCTTAATATAAATGTTAGCTTAATGAGTAGTGAGTAGTTATATCCCCCCTTTGGGGGGGTGGAGACGATGTTTATACATATAATAAAGAATGAGAATGAATGCTATCTTATGGATGATGAATGTGAATGTATGCTTGTTTGTTTAAATGAGAATGGCTCACTTGACGAGTTTTGCCACAACTCTCAGACACTCCCCATGGTTGTTTAAGTTCTTTAATAACTAACTTGTTTATGCTCATGTTAATCAACTCAGTTAGTGATTGGATTGATACTTCCTATGCTTGAAAATACAACCTAGTCTTGTGCTCTATTGAATACATTCTTCACCACCTTATTATATGTGTACACACACTCCATCCCTTAGGGTTCTCTTTACTGTATACCCCCACACTTACCTTTTGCTAGTCCCGAGAAAAACGATGAAAAGAAAACGTAGAAGGGAAAAATGGAAAACAAGATAAGTCCTAACTCACTTTCGTAGGAATCATGGTTGCACTTAGCACGTGCAACTAGCCGTTAAACCTTCTTGTCCCCAAGGAGGAGGAGTTGTCTCCTAGGGGTTTTCAGCGGATATACCCATAAAATCCGAACATTGATGCATTATTCAACCTAGCAACATGACCTGATGTACCTACTTTTGTCGATCATTGGAAACGGTAATACTACGGGCTGACTCTATATATGTATTCAGTCCACACACCTAGCCTAGGGAACCATTCGTGCAAGTTAATTAAGGTCTCAAATGAAAGATATGGGCAACCTTAACATCCTCAAGTGATAAAAAGTGTGAACTCTTTTAAGGTTCATATTTGTATTACTATTTTTTTCTTTTTTTACTAGTTGGTGTTTAATTCTCCCAGGGTCAAGTTTCATGCGTCATTGTCTATGAGCACTTACACTATCATGTACACCTTCCCCAAAATCTCCACATGGGGTGATCCCTACCACCCGTGTAACGGGAGTTCGGTCGGCAAATCCCAAGTCAGATGACTCGAAAGCAGTAGGCACTAAGTCCCCTCAGACCTAATTTCCCGAGTGATAGGAGCTATGTGAGAAGAGAGAAAACCCTACCACTTATTTCTTATCTACACATGGTCCAAAACCCCTACATTTAAGGTTTCACAACAGGAGTTTAAGGGTCCCTGACTACAACAAACTTCTAGGAATTATTCAACTCACTAGGTTCAACGTGGACTTCTTTATTTGTTTGAGTACTCAAACACTATGATTAGTCTCCCCCTAAGGGAAAACCAGGGTGCATCCTTACGACTAGTTAAGTCCTAAAGCCGATATACTAGATATCCTAATACATCATGTTCAAGTCAATTCTGGGAGCTTCCTTTTTGACTTCGCCTCTCAACAGTTTTGCACATGCTAAACACACACAAAACCCACAAAACATTTTTCTTTCGTAAACACATCAATATTTTGAAAAAAATGGAAAATTTAAAGTACTAGGCAAGCAAAAGAAGGCAAGTCACCCAAGGATCATGGCAAGCCGATATATCGATATTAAATGCAGCACACTAACATGACCCTAACAATGCAAACAAAAGAAAACAAAATAAAAGGTGAAAGACTCGACTATGTACACACGTAAAATACCCCTTACACTTACTTCATGCATTGTCCTCAATGTATGCAAGCATGATACTACATGTATTTTTGCATGAAAAAGTTATGATCTCCCCAACTTTGAAGCACAAGGACTTTTTCGTGGTCATGTCGATGGACACAAATCCTGATTCTCGAAAAACTGTGAGATACTTAAGAAAGGAGAAAAATACTTGAAAGAAATGTGGCCGAAATACAAAAGGATTGGGTCCCACAACAATCAATGCTAATTTTTGGACTCTTTTTTTTTCTTTTTTGTTTCATCATTTTTTTGGTTTTTTAGAACATAAATATGTACATTAATGGGCTCCCATCTTCATTTGTCAAGGGACATCAAATGAGAACCTGCCATCTCTCAAGCCAGAAATGCACCTGCATGGACTCATAACATAAGAAACAGGAGTATTGTTGAGAGGTTTATGAACAAACGACGGTGGTTCATGCCTCTCAAAACCAAGGTCTGTGAAAGGAAATGGAAACAAATATGTTTCCATTCTGCGACAAAGCTGAGTGTCATCAATTTATACCCTCCAATTGACATTTGAGTGCACCGAGATTACTACATCCACACAAAGTGACACCTTGGACTTATTACCTGGATGGCAAAGTCCAGAAATAGAATTGGTTGACCACTTGACACCGTTATAAGCATTGTGGTCGTTTGATGTCTCGTGCGAATGAGGAAGATAGGAGGCATGAATGAGAGATGAATCTCTGTCTAGTTGTTTGAAGTGTAGGGTATCAGGTGGTTGATTCTTAACCCACATTGGGTCCTCAACAAGTATAAAGTGAAGAGCAGGTGGCCCAGAGGCAACAAAAATGGGCATAATCAAAAGGATGTGGCTCAAAGGCAACATGGTCAAACAATAAGGCACCTTCTTGTGCCAGCCCAGATGAAACATTTTCACCACCAAGAGGATCTCCATAGAACAACTCTCTAAAATACTTAAAGGTGCCTTCCACTTCGTTCTCATCTGTGCCCTAGATCAGATTGACCTCTGCAGGGTCATCAAAGGCACGTGGTTTCTTCCCAATGGTGAAGATGCTGAAATCAACGCACTGACTACCATATGTTAAGTGCATCAGACCATTACGACAATTGATCAAGGCATTGGAAGTCGTTAGAAATGGTCGCCCTAAAATAACAGGAATTTGTCCAAATGGACTTGGCATAGGTTCAGTATCCAAAACAAAGAAATCGACTGGATAAATGAACTTACCCAGTTTGATGAGAACATCTTCCACCACGCCCCTCAGTTTTTCATTGACCTATCGGCTTGTTGAAGAGTTATTTTTGTTTGATTGAGGTCTCCAAGACCAAAGTGGATGTAGACAGAATATGACAAAAGATTGACAGATGCACCTAGATCCAATAAAGCTTGATGTATTGGCACATCATCAATCACACAAGAAATAGTAGGACGACCAGGATCCTTGTATGTGTTTTGTTTGGGTTGTACCAACAATGAACTTACATTGGCCGCAAGAAAAACTTTCTTGGGAACATTGATTTTTCTCTTGTTGGTTCATCCTTGAGAACCTTGACATAAGGTGGCATCTGCTGAATCACCTCCAATAATTGAATGTTCACCTTAACTTGGCGAAAGATCTCAAGCACATTGTCGTATTGATCTGAAGTTTTCTTTTTAAGGCGCTCAGGAAATGCCACCTTTGGGGCACAAGGGTATTTTGAAGAACCTCAACATTCTGTTCCATAGAAACATGAGTGGGGACCTCATAATCATATTCCTTCGACACATGATGAGACAATGGTACCTCAGGG
The DNA here is from genome assembly GCA_963682175.1 of Triglochin maritima. Taxonomy (NCBI): domain Eukaryota; kingdom Viridiplantae; phylum Streptophyta; class Magnoliopsida; order Alismatales; family Juncaginaceae; genus Triglochin; species Triglochin maritima. Next base: position 26,693,487 of record OY821771.1, on the reverse strand, counting down.
TTCAGCCCATTGTCGAAATAAATGTTGAAGGAACCTCAGGATCAAGCTCTTTCCTGGAAGTATTTGTTGAGGGAACATCATGATCCGGCTCCCTCATAGATGTGGGTACCGCCAGTTTGGTGACACCAAGAGATGGTGATTGCAAGGAAGGCAACCCAATGTGGTTGTCCACCTCATTACTAGACCTCAAAGTATGAATCACATTAACATGATGGGTCAGTTCAGAGGTAGCATGAGGTACTAGTGGCCTTCCTTGAGATTGAGTACCCCGGGGATTCACCTTGGGTTGAGTAGGAAATTGTCCCTTCCCACTTTCATTGAGTTGATGGGCCAACTGGCTGACTTGCATTTCCAAAGTTTTAAACGAACTTTGCATGATCTGCATGAACGCTTGAAGGGATTGATCAAGATAGGGGTCCCTAGGGTCAACCCGCTGGGAAGTGGAGTTCGGTTTGAATAACCAGCTAGTGAGGCCTGAGGAGGTTGGTGAGTAAGGGGTTGAGACCTTTGATGTGGGGGTCGGTAGGTCACCGATGGGGGTGTAGGGTGATAAGGTGGGGATTGAGGTTGAGCGTGTAAGCTCTGATCTTGGCCCCCACTAGGCCCTAAAGGGAAGCTAGGGTGATTTTGCCATCCCAAGTATTAAGAGTGACTGTACGGGTCGTTACGAGGCCTTTGTTGATACATCACATTTGCATGCTCAATATGACTTGGAGCGTAAGCACATTCTAAGTCACTATGTCCCGTAAGTCCACACCTGCTACACGCAGGAGTAGCGACCTAAGCTACAGAAGCTCAGTCCAACTCTAAACGCTCAATCCGACGCATGAGAACATCTATTTTCGCCTCAGACGCGATAGTTGACTCAACTTGGTATGATCCAGCTCGAACAGAAGACCTGGTGGCTGGCAGCTCTTTCATATTATCCCACTTAAAGGTACGTTCAACCCTTAATTCAAAAGTGACCGACGCCTCATCGATGGGTTTCATTTGGAAATCACCCTGACACATCGACTCCAACAATGTACGGGTGTTGTAGGTGAGGTCCTCATAACCAATCTGGAAAGCTACCACAACTCAAATCCATGCTGAGGACACTGCAAAAGAAGGTCCTTGAACCTCACGAAGAAAGCATGAAACGATTCAGTCTCAGTCTGGTACATTTGATGTATCTGGTGTCATATCTCTTGAGTCTTCGTTTGAGGAAAGAATCTCTTCAGCAAAATGGTCACGAAGTCATCCCAAGACCGAATCGAGTTTGCTGGGAGGTTGTACATCCATTTCTTTGCATTATCCTTCAACACGAAAGCAATCATCCTCAACCAGACAAAATCCTTGTCAAGCTGTTGAAGCTTGAACATGGAGCATACCTCCTCGAATTCACGTATAAAGATATATAGATCCTCCTTATTGGAAATGAAATTAGGAAGCATGCTCACATATTGAGGTTTCAATTCATAGTTGCTCCCATGGGCAGGCATGAGAACTATGCAAGACGGTTGTGCAGCCCGAACAGGATGGGTCTGATCCCACAATGTCGTCAGTCTATCCCATCGAGCTAAAGGTGGTGCACCCAGAACTAGATCCTGACGGAAACCCTCTTCCTCCCAAGTGGAAGAAGGAGGAGAAGGAAGTCTACGTGGTGGTCCGAGTGGACCGAGGTAATCCATGTATGGAACCCGGTCTCCCCCATCTCCGTAAGACGACTTGGCCTAACGTTCCAAGGGAGCTCAAGGCGGAGATGGGCGATCATCTAGATCGTCCATCTCAGAAAATCCATTCTCTTTAAGTCGAGCGCTCTCACCAGAACGAGCCCAACCTTGGATAAAACGCTTGACTCAACTCTAAACAACACACAACAGAAGGTGTAATCAGAGGAGTAGACAACTCGAAGAATATAGAGGAGGATAAGACTCAGATAAGAAGGGAAGAATCCCTAGAGCTAGTGTGGCTAGTGGGTGACAGTAGAAGCCTAATCTAGCAAACACGGCTCAAACAACCTAAGGTCATTATAGGTCCTTACAACTAGACGATGCCAAACTACGAGGTCACACGACCCCAACACGCCTCACCTCCCTACGACGAAGACCACAAAGCCCAACAAGTGAGCCAAGATCCAGAGATCTCGTCTCTCCTGCTATCGACAATGTGGGAGACATCGATCAGGCTATGACGGTCACGACCGGAACACTCTCCTAATGCGCCCGAGTCCTAATGGCCAATGTCTACTTGATTTTAGATTTAGGGCTTCACTTATGTAATATGCCTTAGCCACATTATCTTGATGACTATAGGTGGTGCCCCTTAAAGATGTTTTGAATCCTTAGGCTAGTAAGCAACTCACCAAACAAGCACTCACCTCACTCTTACCTTGATGCACCTTACTAACTAATGCATGCTCTAACCATGCATGAATGAGAGATGGGTCCACGAACCTCACGCTCTAACCAATCACTAACCTAGTTGATTAACATGAGGATAAACAAGTTGGTTATTAAAAACCTAAACAAGCATGAGAAATACCTAATGATTATGGCAAAACCCATCAAGTTAAGTATTCTCTTTTAAACAAACAAGCATACATTCACATTCATCAAATATTGCATGAGATAGCATTCATTCCCATTCATTACATGTATAACATCATCTCCAACCCCAAAGGGGGATGAAACTAGTCACTACACATTAAACTAACAATTGTATTAAAGAAAAAAGACATCCTACTAATTATAATGTGATTAAGGAAGCATAACTAAGCTAAATATGCAAGAATTAAAAGAGGCAACATTAAAAAAAATCTAAGAAAATATTTTATTTACATGACTCACATTACAAGTAGCATTCTTCTCCACTTTAGTTTTACCCCAATGCTTTACTCCAAGCAGAGAGAATGATCACCAAGCAATGAGTAGGTTACAAAGGAGGAAGAAAATTTCTATTTATAGACATCAAAAAGGCAACTGTGGACAATCCCTGATGTAGGACTAATGAAACATTCCTATAATAGACATAAACACATAACCCATATCTAGTAGAACTTGGTATACGAGAAAAATCTAGCACTAGAGGACAAGGGGACCCATAAATTTTTACCACCAACTTGTTACAAATTGTCCAGAAAAGAGAAGATAACTTTGTGTCAAAGTCTACACGGTGTCAAAGTACCACAGGGGTATTCATCTAATATTAGTAGTCTGGTTTCTATGAAAGATTTGAAACTACTTGGTTTGAAGTCTCATGGTTGCCATGTATTGATGCAACAACTTCTTCCTATTTTTGTTAGATCGATATTGCCGACACACGTTAGACACGTAATTATCAAACTTTGTTCATTCTTTAACAAGATTTTCATCAAAGTACTTGATCCGAACTACTTGGATAAGTTGCAACATGAAGTGGTTGTTAGAATATGTTAGTTGGAGATGTACTTCCCCCAATTATTTTTTGACATCATGTTGCATTTTGTGGTTCATATAGTTCAAAGTAAATTAGTTGGACCAGTATTTCTGAGGTGGATGTATCCTTTTGAGCGGTACATGGGTGTGTTGAAGGGTTATTGTAACAATCGACGAAGGCCCGATCCAACATTGTTGAAGGCTACATAGCCCAGGAGTTATTGAGTTCTATAATTAGTACTTGACTCATACAAAAAGTGTTGGACTTCCTAAGAATCGTCACGAAGATAAGGTTGAAGGTACAAGTACACATGTGCAAAGATGATATGTCCAGAAGGTGAGGATCTCTATAAGGCGTATATTTATGTGTTGTCCAATTCTGACAAAGTTCAGTCTTTTCTAGAGGAGCACATGTCCCAAATGAAGCAAAACATCCTACATAGAATGTTCAACAAAGAGTTAATGCTCACAATAAAACATTCATTGATTGGTTCAAGAAAATAGTGTATAATCGTAATGTTTCTGAGACTTTGAAGTGGTTGACCTATAGGCCTAATCTTGTTGTCACATCTTATAGTGGTTACGATGTCAATGAATACTCCTACACCATAATGGATAATGACAAAAGCACAATGCAAAACAATGGGGTCAGTTATTTGTTAAAGCTTTGCATATCTCTACTTCGAAAGATAAAAATCCTATATATGCAGAGATGTCATACTATAGTCAAATTGAAGATATGAGTGTTGAACTTCACCCAATTCGATGTCCCAATATTTAAATGCTAGTGGGTGGACAATAACAATGACCTTTAGGTGGATGAGTCGGGATTTACTTTGGTGAACCTTAACAAACATGGATTCAAGGAAGAACCTTTTATTTTGGCATCTCAAGCTAAACAATTTTTTTACTTAGCAAATCCCTGTGATAATCATTGTTCGATCGTTTTAGAAGGAAATGACAGATTATTTCTCAAGCGGATGTCAATGATATTAGAAAATTCCCCCATTTTCAACACAAGTACCTGAATTGAAGTCAATCGATGATGATAGAAATGTGGATAAATTACTTATTCAGGAGGATGATGATGAAGGAGTATGGATCAAAGGTCCTGATAACAAAAAATGAAAAATAAAATCTTAACCTAGTGTTTTATTAGTTTATGTAAAGAACTCATGAGTTAATCGTGTTTATGAACCGACCCAGCTTATAATGTACATTGAATTTACAAAACATATTTTTGACTAGAATCAATTTTAAAATTATAACATTTCGGTTTTAAGGCTACAATCCTACATGACACGTCTGTTTTATTTGTTCCCTTTAAAGGACATACATGTCTATCAAATGACATAAGTGCCCTTTAAAGGACACACCAGTGACCAATACTTTAATGGACTCGTGCTTTGACGGACATAAATGTTCTTTAAGTAGAAAATACCCTTTCCAGTTTTGAGAACAGACAAGTATGTGGTTTAAAGGAAACACGTGTCCTTTAAAGGACACCTTATTTGGAGGCAGAAACAATTTGAACCGTCTTCCGAGTATCGAGGACAGACTTGTGCTTTAAAGGACAAACTAAATCTTTAACAGACACACCTATCCTTTAAGGCCCCTTTCAAGATAATGAACATACAAGTATTTTAGAGGACATTTTTATGGATATAAGTGTCCTTTAAAGCACATACTTGTGGTTTAAAGGATCCTTTTCGAGTTTTAAAGAACAAAACAATTTAAAATTTAAAATTTGTTGCCTTAACTTAAAATTTTCAAACAATTACAAGTTCAAGAGTTGTAATGTTCTATACAAAAAAAAATACAATTGAAAATATACAAAAAATGCATATAATTACGGTTAACAAGATTCCTCATCAATTTTCTACCATCAAAAATTGGCTTTTGAAGTTGGAGTTCCTAAGAAAATACAAGAATCAGATGGAAAGTGGATTCTGGGAGTCAAAAGGAAAACAATGGAAAGCAGAATCCATCGGAATTTAGATTATGTTTGACGAAATTCTGTTGTTTGTGCATGTAACTTGAATCCCATGGAATCCAAATTCAATTCTTTGTGGATATCATTGTAATTTACTATAAAATGTGAAACAATGTAATTTTGTTATTGGTAATTACAAATGGTGAAGGAGATAAATGAACATTAAACCAAATACAACTTAAATAATATCAGAACACAAACATAAATAATTAAGGATAATGTTTTAATCCACTCAAATGTAACAAAAATTAAAAATACAATTCAACAATTTTTTTATCAGTTTGCTCCATCAATAAGAGTTCTCTTTTTGTCGCCTGCAATTTCGATAAAAGAGAGGAGAGTCTCATTCTACGAAACTCAAATGACAAATGAGAAAATACAATTCAATTTCGAATCATACATACAAGTCAAATTCCTGCACCAACCCAAATTCAACTTAAGTATCAAACACAGAAAAATTTACTCTAGGGGAACATATTAAAGTATTAAACCTATCAACATAATTTCCTATAATAAGGGCAATTTTAGGAATGTAATATTCCACATGCGCATTCAACCTACTTCACGACAAAAGTAGTACTACTCTTCTTGTTATTTGTTCAAGAAATATAGACATAATGCAACCAAATACACTCTTTGTAGATAAACAAAAGTTTATACCGATTGAAGGATGTCACCGCAGGTGGCTGGAGGGGATGGGGCAGGGCTGGAGAGGGTGGGGGTAGGAGGTCGAGAGGGCAGAAGAGAAGGCGTCACCGAAGGGGATGAGGCAGGATTGGAGAGGGTCAGACGGGAGGGTGGGACTTTACCCTAACCCTAAATTTTCTATTTTCCTAACCCTAAACCCCATGCTCCCCTAACCCTAAACCCAAAATTTTCAATTTTCCAAGATATGCCCAAACATAGGGAAATACTGGGTCAAACCATCAAAGGGAAAATATTTTCTTTTCCATTGGATTCCAACAACAAAAACCCCCTGAGAGGACAGAGCCCGATTGTGAAAGACACGCGCGACCTCCACTATTTAAAGCATAGACCCTGACAAACTTAACATGGCCACACCCTGGTGGTTGAAAACGACGACAATGTTTTCACGACGACCAACTCACCTGCCTTCTACCACTGGTACTCTGGACTTCCATGTTTTTGACTTCCATGTTTGAACCCTAAACAGGAAGATTTACGGTTTGTTTTTAAATTAAGGTAGTTCTCTGAAAAGTTGTGGTTTAGCCCAATTTTGTTTAATGGATTGAATCATTCCCAACCTTTTTTGGGAAATCGCAATTATTTCCCACTCTATCAGAGAATCAATTTTGTATTTCTTTGACACGACTAGTGAGTGACTGACGTGGTTGGCTTGTCCACTATATCAGAGAACTATTTGCCACTCTATTAGGGGACAAATTTGCTTAAAAATCAAAAACAAATTCTCAAAATTGGTTGACGTGGTTGGTGAGTGCTGACACATGGTGTCCATGTACAATCCTCTTTTTAACATCCATTTGTATTGGTCCATGTATAAGGTTGGCTTGTGCTTTAACCATTTAAGGACCGTTTCAAGTTTTAAAGAACAGGCTCGTGTGCTTTAAAGGACATACATGTTTTTATAGTATTAATCATGTTTGCCCACTAGATCTATATATATATATATTAAACACCCGTTTATTAATTATGTTACAAGTTACAACATTAATCGTATAGAATTTTTCCAATCAATATTCCTGAAGGTCTTCCTTTCGTGCTTTTCTAAAAAAATCCATATTATTCTTTAACTTATTGCATATAACCTTGTTTTGTCTGAAATTGACTATTCATATAACATAATATTTCCCAAGCATTTTTCTTATATTGTCCGAATGCATTTTGGTTGTCCGAACTTGTGAATCTACTTAGGGGTTTTCGGTGACCGAAATGTGTTTGGGCGACCGCATATGATAGGTTTGCGATGCTTTTTTACGAAAAAGAAAATTGGGCATGGATTCGGTGCACAAACGAGTGAAACAAACCCTCTCCATGGATGTCCGTTCAAAAGAACGAATTTGGAATTCACTGTCCACACATTTCACAGGGCCGAACCGATTGCGGTCGATGAAGGTGCTGCAGAATTTAGCCGTTAGAGCTCCCCAACGGCTATCCCCAAATTTCCCAATTCTCCCTTCATGTTTTTTTTATAAATAAGTCCCCATTCACTCTTTCTTTTTCATCCATTTTCCTGTAAATATTCTAAACTCTTTCTTCTACTCAAATTCTTCCAATCTCTACTATCTTAACCAATTTTCAATGGCTCCTAAGAAGTTTCTTGCCTCACAGAAAGCGGTGGTGCCGACTAAGAAATCGACCGAGAAGAAAGGTAAGAAGTCGGTCCCTCCAACGAAGAAACATTGTCTTAATCCCAACATCACATCCACCTTGATGGTACCAGCAGAAGAAATTACCAAAGGGCTCTTCCCTTACTCGCCATCCTACCTCTTCATCCACCAAAAGGCTGAGCGACATTTCCAATCCATTAGCAGTGGCAACCCTATTCCGGAGCAAAAGATTGTAATTAATGATCTCAAGGAAATCAGTATCTCAACTTTTCTCTCCAAAGATCTGGGTGATTTCTTCAAAAACAAGAGTCCGAAGAAAATTTTCCTCCAAAAAATGCCAGCAATTTTATGCCAACCTTGTAGAAATCACCACTCAAGATGGCACTAAAAAGACCCTCACATCAAAAAATAATGGGTTTTCTTTCACTACATAGGGAGATCACCAGTTTTCCAAGCACTAGAGACGACATCTACAACTTGTTTTGGGAGGAGGTATGTGGCTCCATCGATCAATTCCTCAATGTTACAAAACCAAGGGTGCCACCACAACAACAACTCAATGTCACTCATCTACCAATCATTGCTAAAGTCCTTTGCCGATTCATCTTGTACAATCTTTATGTTTGCAAAGGTCATCATGATGAACACGGTCATCAAATGATGAAATGTTTATCAATCTTTGCTCCGGGACTCACACAAATTGGCATTCTTCATCATCAATCACATGTGCTATGTCTCTCGCCGCAAGCTTAATTTTCTTCCTTTTCCGATGATCATCTCCCTCCTTGGTGCACACTTCAAAGTAGGTTCCGACTCCAATTTGTTCAAATCATCTAAATTGTCATCGAAAAATACATGCTCAAACGGATGAAAATTGAGGACCAAAAGCCACTGGTGAAGCACCTTCCGGAAATGAAGAAGACGACACCACCAATGATGACCAATTCCCTAATGTAGAAGAAATGGATGACACTCAACCTTTGTCTCCCACTCTAACAGAACCCGCTATTGTGTAGGATTTCGTGTCCCTATGTATGTATATATTTTAAAAAATTTAATATAACATACAAGATCGATTTTCATATTTTCAGCAACTTTATGTACATCTATTTGTGTTTTATTCTAATAAAATAGAACCTACATTTATTAAAATAATCCACAAGGATAGAATCATACCTAAAGGTTCTCTAAAACCTTTTTGATGATCCGGAGTCGCGTTGCCCGTTGAATCGTCCACGGAATTACCTCCGAGTGTTCACCAAACTCTAAACAATGTTAGAGAGAAAGGAGCTAGCCAATCAATCTATAACAAGGTTTAGAATCAAGCTAATTACCCCTCTTTAAGCTCCTGAGATTCTAATCTCCAAACTTAATTTTACTAAGAGAAATTTCGTGGTGATTAGGGAGAGATTAATGAGAGAAAGATTTCTTGCATTAGTCTAAAACAAGTAGGAATAGGTGCCCCTTTATAGGCTCCCAAAACATCCTTATCAAGAGCTATTATTTAGCCATGATCCCTTGTTTTTCTCTCTTAAAATTAATCTCTAAATTCCACTTAATCACCCACAAAAAACGTTTTAATTAAATTTGCAATTATTCCACCCATGATTTAATTAATCTCTTAATAATTGAGGCAGAATCGTTCTTGTTCGGTAGACCGAGTATTATTCGGTCAACCGAACCATTCAGTTATAACACGTGTTCGGTGCACCGTGAGCTAGACAGTCGACCGATTCTTTATAAGAAACATTCCTTGGAAGAATCGGACGAACCACGTCTTTTAATCGGTCTACCGTTGACCCACCAAAATCGCTCCTGAGACATAGTCATCGGATGACCAGGTCACCTTCGGTCTACCGAAATTACTACTTCTCGTTTGACCGATTCCAATCGGTTAACCGAACCCGATTGTCCAGGCACTCTGGGCAATCTCGGTCAACCAATTGCGCTTACCCGTTCCCTATTCGGTTAACCGATCCAAAGATTCCCCGGTCGACCGAACCATGAACGGTTCACCGTGTTTGACCCCGATTTTGCCTTTGCCAAATTTTGGATTTATTTCCAACAAAATTTGATCTTTGGGGATTTTAGCAAATTCATATCTTATGTAATATATTATCCTATGTAATAATTAATTATTACACCTTATAATATTTACATCTCATATGAATTTATTATGATTCTAATTATGTTAATTCTCATGACATATTGATTTTAATTAATTCACCACATGTGTCCTATTTTCATATGAAACTAGACACATCATATGAACTTAAAATCAACCCTCTTGTTTCCCAGTTTTGTGGTGTGACCTATAGGAGGATCTAAGCCTAATTGGTAGTGATATTAAACACTTAATATCTCAGACTATAAGCGGTATCTAGCTACACATTATAGTCACCCAATTAGCATAGATGTCTTTGTTCAACCCGAACCAAAACATGATCCATTTAGTGATGTAAAGTGCACCACTTGTGTCCGTCCCTTGCCTCATGATATTAAGAACATATACAAAGTAGAAATGTGTTACCTTTGTATTATATTTATTTCTTGATCTCTTTAAGCTAATTATAACTATGTGACTTAACTCAAGTCACATTGTGCACATTATAATTTTGCTTTATCAAGGGGCCCAATAATATCATCACTCCATTAAGAGGGGCAATGATAATCGTTTGACTAGCTATCTTTTCCAGCACAAGTCATGATCAACCAACTACTGCCGTTATCACTACACTCAATGGTAGCTTTTGACAATAATCAAATTAAGCACTTCTTGAGTGAAAAGATATAAGTCTCATATCTTAGGATCAAACACAGTAAAAACATTAATGACACGAAACACAATTCCATAATGTTTTACTTGTTAGGTCTATTCAATATATAAAAGTAATCTTTTCCTCTTTTATATACTCGTGTCGTCAATTATTTGTAGAGCTACAACAATCGATGACCAACACGACAATCTTATGTCGGTAATTAATGTTCCATGTTAATTACCATAATTGTGAATATCTTTTGATTTATGTAAACCATTATCTTTTAGAGCTCTACGGTTAAGGACCAAGTGCCTCTTCCTTAACACTTCCAAAAGACGAATACCATAATCAAGGAAAAAAATGTTTGCACATTCAATTGATAATAATTGACATATAAAAGTAAAACTTTTAGAACACATTCCTTTCAGATTGAGCCAAGATGGGATCCCAAATTGGCTCATGGTCCTCAGCGCTAGACTCACCCTGAGTGGCCATTCGCTTTGGATGCTCAATGGAGTCAACCCTCGTGGGCTTATCGGCTCATGAGGATTGTGGACAGGAATTTACATGATCTAAGAAGTTAGTGGGCTAGTGGACAATATCAAATTCGCTCATCGAAATCAACAACCAAATTTGTGTGGTTGGAGATTCCTTTCAATCGTTCATCGATTATCAAAATGAGATCATAGATTTCCTTCACAATATGAAAAAGTCGGAAAACTAGCACATTTGTTCATTCGGTGAACCGATATGTGTTCGGTCGTCTGTTCTCCACAAGGGTTTGAGAAAGGAAAAGGAAAAATGGGCATGGATTCTGATTGGCTCCGTCCATTCCACATCTAACAGTCACAACATGTCCGGACACTATTGCTAGTGGAGGATGTTATTTGGTTAACCGTTAGCATAGGCCCACAGGTGGGTAGAATATGTTGGGTGGTTGAAGTTGCACCGAACGCCGTTCGGTCAGCTGCATACCTAGTAGCCCCAATGGTGCTCCATCCCACGATCTTTGTAGATCGTGCGATTAAAAATGTTTTTTAATCAGAGTTGCATACGATCCCCATGGTGAGATGCACGGATTGTGTGTTTTATATTTTTTATATTTGATTAATAGTGATGGGACCCACTCGTATTTGAATTGAATAAAATAAAAGAGATAGTTCTATTAAAAAATCACCATAATTCTTATCCCCTCATGTCCTATAGATAGACACCCATTAATGCCTCATGGCTACGTAGAATCTGAAAGGTTTCCTTTACTTTTTGTTTCCGACCACAAATGTAATATGCCTTAGGCACAACATTTATCCAAGGCATTTAAAAATCAACCCATTGCTGGTTGATGAGTATCATAATTTATCTTTTTTACCTTCACTTTGTAGGTTACAAGAAAATCAACCCAATCGTATCTTACTTTTGTATTTGAATAATGCTATGTCGAGTGTTTTGTTTTTATTTTGTAGGTTACAAGAAAATAGATACAATTGCTGAAAATATTGAAAATTGGAAGGACTTAAATGCAAAATCAGATATATAAAGTGAAAGTTGAAGGACATGATACAAGAAATCCACTCCACAACCCTTTCTTTCTTTTCACTTGTTATTTTAATTTCAGAAAAGTAATCACAAAAATTTCTAAGTTATAGAAGCAATAAAGTTCATTTTCTTCTTTTATTGTTGTTTTTTGTTAGTAATTTGATGTTTGCGTTGTTTATTTGTCGTTGGGTTTTTCGTACTTTTTCATTTTTCTTCCTCTTAATCTTATTTTATCCTATGATTCTCCCCATGTCACTCACCTCATTGAGTGGCTAAGTCTCGGGTTGATAGGAATGAAAGGATTGAGAAAAGTGTGCTTCAAAGTTTAATTGCTCCTATTGTTGTTAATCTTTTGATTGTTTTGTTGTAGTGAATTTAACTATATGGGGTTTATCACTGAAATCTTAAAAAACAAAGATATAATTTCATAAAAATACACTATTTAATTGTGTTAGATCCAAGGTTGTAGTGAATTTTGATCACTTAAAAACATGTTATTTTATGTGATGCTTAGTTTCTATTATCTAAATCTTGTTTTTTTCTCAACCTTAAATTCTTATCAACCTTAAATCCACATACCCCATTTCCAATTTTAATATCTGAATTCTCATCTCAACCATCCTTAGTTTAGCTCAAGTTAAATCATTAGGTGCACAATTCATTAAAAAAAGAAAAAAATCTTCTTTCCACCATAGGTTTTTACATGCATGTTAGTTTAGTTGCATAAATCATTCAAATTGGAATTCACCATCGCCTCCTTGTGTTCGTCCCGTATGCTACAACTCCATACGTTTATAGTTATATTTTAAGACTCATCACTCGTTATTTTATGGATTTGGTGGGTTCTCAATTATAGCATATCCTTTTTGGGTTCGGTTATTACATGACACAAAATATTATTAATTAGTCATTTACATGGCCTACAATATCATAGGTTGTATTGTGTTTAATTCATATATCTTACCCTAGAAGGGACATCTCACGTTGGTGGGAATCCATATCAAATTTTCCACGTAAATATCACGTAAATTGTGTTTAATTTCCTTGAGAAAGGATTTTAGTGTCCTTTGAAGTATCTAAGTGTCCTTCAAAATAACTGTATTTTGGTGCATAGTGCACTCCTTGGAAATTTAGAAAATGGAATCCATGCACAATTTAAACCTTACAGGTAAGCGGTCCATTGAACCCATATCTGTTCATTGAAATGTGCTACACGGACCACGAGACACATCTCGGCAACCAAAATCACTCATTAAGCAACAAACTCTTTCTTTAAAGGGTAGACGTGATGTTTAAAGGACAAACTTGAGGTTCAAAGTTTAGCATCATTTTTTAAAGGACATAGTTGTCCGCTTGTGGGCAGGTTGTTGTTTAAGGACCCTTTCGAGTTTCATGGACAAACTCGTGCTTTAAAGGACACATAAGTCCTTTAATGGACATGCCTGCACGTTAAAGTATAATGGACAAATCCGTTTAAAGGACATACTCGTGCTTTAAATCCTACGAAATGAAACATCGCAAAACATCCAAGAAGTAGAAAGTCACACGAAACACAAATAAAACTGACAAATCACTTGAGGATATCTTATTAATAAAATGTGATTCGACGCGACATTTCAGTTATGGGGTCTATAAATTCCTCCCGTGATTGGTCATATTTCGGTGTTCCCTGGCCTTCTTAGTCCCACACATCTAGTGCCATTTCTGTAACGCGGGTACGCACACTGGGAAACTGATACAAGTGTTGCGACCAGAGACCTCCGCGATGACCGAATGAGTTACAATTGACAGACAAAACTCGACTTTTGACAATACATAAAAGAACATACATGGATAGACAAAATAGAAAATAACTGAAACAATAGAATATCCATATATGGAAATAATTTGATTACAATACATAGAGTTCAAAATGGAAATACATCAATATAAATATGGAAGCAAAGATAGCAAGAAGACTCTGGTCGACGTGTCCCTCCTGTAAAGAATCCTCCAAAACTCGTCCAGACCATCCATGAAGGAACCTAAGTACCCGAGGCAAAAACATCAACATGTATGAGTGAGTTTTCAATAAAGAAAACCCTGTATGCCCCAGGTCCAAGAAAAGTTTACATAGTTATGCATGGAACCTATCTACTACACATGCAACAGAATGGCCACAACTGAAGCAAGCTGCGTCGGGTGCTAACTCTACATAGCTGCACCGCTCGGGTTACACCCGAAGTGATCCCTCTACATAGGAATCAACCCACCAGCCTTGCTTGTCAGATCTACAAGTGGTTACTCGACACTGACCCACCGCTTGGCACAAAACGGTACGCTGGATAGACACCCCAAATTACCGAAAAAGACCTACATGATTCCATCGCGACTTTGGGAACGCCTAACCTGAGACAGAATGGCAACGCGCCTATCCAGGTTTTATCTTACGCCTGGCCTCTCTACATAGAGGACTTTTCGAATAGGTTTCTCCATATAGAGGACCTACTCGTGGCCCGTCGGTCCCAAATTAGAACGTGCCCAAAATTCATTTATTAATTAAATGTAATGCAAGCTAACTACAAATCTATAAATCTCTATAGCTATGGAATCATAAATGAGCCTAGAGTGGTGAGCACACAACACACCCATTACAGCTCTAAACATATCAGAATTAATACAATCACATCAGCCACTCGATGATGTGAAAGTAAGCTAGCAATGATAGCGGAATTCAACTAAACATTCATGAAAATACAACATTGATATCTACAGGTCATGTATGACGGTTAAGAGGTCGAACTCCTAAAGCAACCACGCGTCCACATACAAGCTCAGACCCGCAATATAAACAATAGAAGAATTCATAATGCATACACAACAATCAACTAAACTATCTAGTGGTTGGTGCTACAAAACTACGGGTCATCGTAGCATAGTTGAGAAGTAAACCTAATTTCAGAATCATGCACACATGCACATAAACGTATATACATATGTCAATCTCCAAATTTCAGTAAGGCATGTTGTGCTCTTAAGACATATGAATTGATATTACATGCATGAGATCATAATTACACTAGAGCACATGATCTATACAAAGTCACAATGGCATGACATACATGTATCACATGGTAGTTGTTGGATTATTGAGTTTGGGCTAGGCCCATGAATAGCTCAATTGAAGAAATCCAATGTTGAGATAAAGATGAGAACTATTGCCCCATGTGCCATGTGCTCACCTCACTTTTAGTCACACATTGGTAAAGTTAACAAGTTGAAGGATGTTGATAAACATACTATTCACTTGTCACTTTGTAGGTGGAAAGAGAGGAGGAGAGAATTCTCCACACACGCGGCCGCGCGCCCGTCCCTCAGGGTGATTGGTGTATTTGTTTTTGTATTTATTTTTGATCATCCAAGAAAGCCAAACGCCAACAAGGTACCACTGAATCGACTCGACAGGTCAATGTATTGACTGAGGTGGATGAGACCAACAGTAAGTTTGTTTCTGTTAATCCTCAAGTTTTTTCCATTTATGAACCACGTGAGTGGTTGGTTCACACTGGGGCTAATGTGCATGTATGTGCTGACAAGTCCATGTTTGTCTCTTACCAGCCTGTTGATCGTAGATCTTTGGCAATGGCCAATGGGAATGTTGCAAAGGTGCTTGGAATTTGACGTATCGACTTGAAGTTACCTTCAGGACGAGTTCTTTCACTGCGCAAGACGCATCATGTGCCTCCTGTTCGTCGCAATATTATTAGTGGTCCGTGTCTGGTAGTTGAGGGTTATGAAGTAACATTTAAATGTAACAAAGTTGTGATTACTCTTTCTGGTACTTTTATTGGCAAGGGGTACTTGTCTTGTGGTGCTTTTTTAATTCATGTTGAACCTGCTTTTTATAATCGCAATGCTATTTCTGTTAAAGATGTGTCTTCTCCTGTTGTTTATTCCATTGAATCTGGTGATGTTTGGCATAAACGTTTAGGACATGTGAATTATCAATGTTTGAAAAGAATGATGAATTTAAATATGATTCCTAAGTATGCTATTGAGAATAAAAAATGTCAAGTGTGTGTACAAGCTGAACAACCGAAAAGACCGTTTCATTCTGTGACTAGAAATACTAGTATTTTAGATTTAGTACACACTGATACTTGTGAATTCAATGGCATGTTAACTAAGGATAAAAAGAAATATTTTATCACTTTCATTGATGATAGTTCAAAGTATTGCTATGTTTATCTTTTGAAAAGTAAAGATGAAGCGTTATCTAAGTTTCTTATCTTTAAGAATGAAGCAGAGACACAAACTGAAAAGAAACTTAAGAGGTTGAGATCTGATAGAGGTGGTGAATATACGTCCAACCTGTTGGAACAAGTGTGTCAGGATTATGGCATAGTTCATGAGGTGACGGTGCCGTATTCTCCACAATCTAACGGAATTGCTGAACGAAAAAATAGAACATTATCTTATATGATTAATGCATTATTAGAGAGTTCAGGGTTACCCAAATATATGTGGGGAGAAGCTTTGAATACGGCTTGCCATATTCTGAATAAAGTTCCTCAGAAACATAAGGAGGATAGTCCATTCGAACTCTGGTGTGGTCGAAAACCAAGCCTTAAATATCTTAAAGTTTGGGGTTGTCTTGTAAAAGTGTTAATCCCTGAACATAAGAGGAAAAAGCTTGGTCCCAAGACTGTTGATGCAATATTTATCGGATATGTGATTAATAGCTATGCGTACAGATTTTTGGTAATCAAGTCCGAGATATCTGGCATAGATGTTAACACAATTGTTGAATTTCGTGATGCCACATTTTTTGAGGATGTATTTCCCATGAAATCTGGAGTTCCTCAACAAGTTTATTCTTCAGTTGATCCCTCTACGTCTGGTTCCATCCACGAGCATGTGGAAAGGATGACAAATGTGGGGGAAGATTTGTCTATTGCCGATTTTGAGTCTTCTCAAACTCAAATTGAAATTGAACCTAGAAAGAGCAAACGTTCTCGAATTGCCAAGGATTTGGAAAGTGATTTTATCACATACCACATCGAGGGTGATCCTAACACTTTCAAGGATGCTATGGCTTCATCTGAAGCAAAGCATTGGAAAGATGCAGTTAAGGTCGAGATTGACTCTATTGTCTCTAATGGGACATGGGAGTTGGTAAATCTTCCTCTAGGTTGTTCAACGATCTGTTGTAAATGGATATTTAAAAAGAAATTAAAACCAGATGGTTCCATCGATAAGTATAAAGCCAGATTAGTTGCCAAGTATAAAGCCAGATTAGTTGCCAAGTCATGGTGACCTTGAAGAAGAAATTTATATGGACCAACCTGAAGGATTTGTAGCTTCTGGAAATGAGAACAAAGTTTGTAAACTTGTTAAGTCTCTTTATGGACTTAAACAAGCCCCAAAAGCTTGGCATGAGAAATTTGAAAAAATTATATTATCATTTGGATTCCAGGTTATTGATTCTGATAAATGTGTCTATTGCAAAGTTCATAGTAATGCATGTATTGCATTGTGTTTATATGTTGATGACATTTTACTGTTTGGCTCTAATCTGAATATAATACATGAAACTAAGTCCTTCTTGTGTACTAAGTTTGAGATGAAGGATATGGGTGTTGCAAATGTGATCTTGGGTATCAAACTGACTAGGTTAGTTGATGGTATTTCCATATCTCAATCTCACTATGTTGAGAAGATTCTTGAGAGATTTGGCTATACGAATTGTAGATCTGTGAAAACCCCATATGATTCATCAAAACCTTTGTACAAGAACAAGAGTGGTGTTCCAGTTTCACAACTGAGATATTCTCAGATTATAGGTAGCTTGATGTATCTTGCAAATTGCACACGACCAGATATTTCATTCTCGGTGAGCAAACTTAGTAGATACACAAGTTGTCCTGATCGTACTCATTGGGAGGCTTTGGATAGAGTACTTAAGTACTTGAAGGGTACTTCTACCCTTGGGCTGCATTATGGGAAATTCCTAGCTGTACTAGAAGGGTACAGTCATGCAAGCTGGATAGCCAAAAACTCTGGGAGTAATAGTGTTACAGGGTATGTTTTTACTCTGGGTGGAGGCGCAGTCTCCTGGAGGTTACAAAACAGACCATATTGTCTCGATCTACATTTGAGGCTGAACTTTGTGCTTTGGATACAAGTGGAATGGAAGCTGAATGGATGAAAGGACTCCTTTCTGAATTGCCAATGACTAGCAAACCAGTTCCTGCAATATCTGTGAATTGTGATAGTATGACTACTATTGCAAAGTTAAGAAGCTCAAAGTATAACCACAAACAAAGGAGACACATCCAAGTCAGACTGAAGTCTGTAAGAGAATTGATCTTGGAAAGGGTGATAGCTGTTGATTTTGTTGGTACCAAAGACAATACAGCTGATCCTTTCACCAAAGGACTTGATCTAGCTCAAGTTCTGAAATCCAAGTTGGAGATGGGACTGAGACCCATTACATGACTAATCTAGAATGGCAACCCAACCAATCTAAGTGGAGATCCCACGAAGTTGGTTCAATGCGGTAATAACAAGTTCTTGAGTGAGTCAAGTGCAACTCATTGGTGATACATTGTAGGTCATACATTGTATCTGTGTCAATACCCCAAAGAATGGATATGTTGCTGAAACTGCAAGTTTAGTAAGAGTATAGACTCTGAATGGGTTCAAGTCTTTGAGACAAGATGTTAGCAATGCATCTTTGGAGAAGCCCAACTATGTGAATGCAATTGTGTGGCCGCAATTAGAGGAATGGGGGTCATTCCTTGAAAGCATTCATGAAACAGGATACGGATGTATGGCCGTAAAACATCAACCCTGTAGATTGCAGCATAACCTGCTTAGTGTTGTTCTCAATGGACATCTCCACACAAAAGGTTCAAGTTCAAGACTTCCTTTCACTTAGTTCCTGTGGGGGTAAAGTTGAAGGACTCAGGTCGTGGTTCAAACCCGAAAGGTACCATTACTAAAAGTACTAGGCTGCAAGGTTTGGTCGCTCGATCAACAATGGATTTGTGGGGGATTGTTGGATTATTGAGTTTGGGCTAGGCCCATGAATAGTTCAATTGAAGAAATCCAATGTTGAGATAAAGATGAGAACTATTGCCCCATGTGCCATGTGCTCACCTCACTTTTAGTCCCACATTGGTAAAGCTAACAAGTTGAAGGATGTTGATAAACATACTATTCACTTGTCACTTTGTAGGTGGAAAGAGAGGAGGAGAGAATTCTCCACAAACGCACGCGCGCGCTCGTCCCGTCCCGGTCCGGGGCGTGGCGAGGCGTGGCGTGACATGGCAGCGGGGGATTCGGGGGAAATTAGAGGCTTTAGCCTCAGGGTGATGGGTGTATTTATTTTTGGACCTCAAGATAATTGTTTTTGCAATTAAGTCCTTGACGGTTACAAGAATAAATACATATATATATATATTATGACGGTTTCCTCCTGAATATAAACGTCTTATTTCCCATCATCTCTCTACGAAAACCGTCCCTCTCCGGCGATTTCCTATCTCCGAATCCAGAGTTGTTCAACGCCCGATTCTTGCGAGGTTCCGCATTGCTTTCGTGGTCCGTCGACTCCGGTGTGCGCCTAATCGACATTGCTTCAGAGTTGTGCTTCGCCGGAGCTGCTGGCCACCAAGTCGCTGGAGGGGAGAGGGTGCTTGGTAGTTTCGTAAAGGAGAAGTAGGGAGAAGGGTTAGGGGATGGCTGGAGAGGGGTGGGTTTTGTTTCAAACAACAATGAGAAAATGAAAGGCTTGAATGCAAAATAATGCACCATCATTACTTGCCAAAATCCTCACAATTCAAATGTTTGCAAATAAACAAAGATCCTCCATTGCTGACTAGGATGCCACATCATCCTCCTCTATCTAGTCAGCCCTACACGCCCCAACCTAAGCAAGTGCCGAATTTCACAAGCAATATGCACCCGACCGACCTGATTGAGTGAATCAATTGCAAACCTACCCTATGAGTCGCACCTGCTTAGGAGTCGATTTTACTCACCCAAAAAGGAAACTTTTCCCCGGAAGGGAACTTCCTGGAACCTCAAAACATACATCAAACACACAAATAACACATAAGCAAGTATAAAGATGAAATATGACTTTATTAAAGTAGGAGAGCGGGTCTTACGATTTCAGTTCATTTCCATCACAAAGAAATGACCTTCCAACAGTACAATGATCAATACTCCATTGAGGATGAGGATTATATAATCGGAGGACCCTAGGTAGACATAATCCACCAGACGCTGGCGAGAAGACAACTGACTATGGAGCTTAATTGTATATCTGGTTCTCTTACAGGCGACATATCATTTGAGCACTCACTTACAATGGATTTGGTTTTCTTAAAAAAATCCTTTTGATGTTAAATTGAGTTGCTAGAAAACCCTTTTGATGTTAGATTGCCTTTGCTAGAAAACTAATATGTGTTAATTAGATTGGTTTGCTGGAATAGTTTCGTCAAAACTCAAAACCATCTTCCTGCATACCAATGTACCGCCACTTTTTATGAAGGGTTCCTGGAGTCCTAGACATGATTTTTTGCACAAGTGGCAATTTATGTTGTCATCTAACTGTTTGTTTTCTAAAACCATTTTCCTGCAAACCAATAACACCGAGCCCATTCTAATGGAGAAAGTCAATACAAGGGATCATAGACATGGAATTCAGTATAGTTTTTTGTACAATTAAAATATGTTTTCTCATTTTGTTTCCGTCCAAACGACATTCCTGCATACCAACCTACCGAGATGAAGACAATGTTTCTGTTATTCTAAACCCTTCTAATTTTCTCCAAACACTTTTGAAGCAGTCAATCAAGACATGGCTCTTGGACATGGAATTCAGTCTCGTTCTTTTGCACAAGTTGTTGTTGTCATCTCTCTGATTTTGTTGTTGGTGTACGTAACCTGAAGATTTAAATTAATTGAAATTGTACTTTTAGAATGATCTTTATCTTCTACTCTGAAACGCTTATCAACACAATTTCATGAATGAAAAGAATTGTAATAAATAAAATTAAAAAACTCATACAAGAATATCCAGTGTAATTTCTGTGATTCAAGTAAAAATTGTCGTTTAAAATCCAAACGAAAGCCCATATTACGTCAAAATTTCCTGTGTTTTTGTGGAATCCATAGAAAAGGAAATATTTTCCCTCAATTTCCCTTTGCCATCCATAATTACAAAAATTAATTAACAAAAACACTAAATCATATTTTAAAATGTTAATCTATATGAGTGTCTTAAAGTACCATGACAATATATTACAAAATTATACCATAAAACTATAAAGATTAACCATGAGAATAAATCTTGCTAGATTAAATTTCTAAAATATATTTTAATCATTTGTAAATATCATGTTTGAGAAGATAGAAAATTATAGACATTACTCAACTACCTCTCAGTGTCAAAAAACTATAGCATATCCCTATTGGGTTTCATTATGATAGGAAAAACACGACCTTTCATTACATTTACATAGTCTGTAGTGTGTCTCATTCATAGTTCTTCTTGTGCAGTGAGGGGATATACATCAGATAATGATAAACAAAATATCCTTCAAAAGAATGAGCTTCTTATTTGAGGATTCATTCGAGTTTAAAGGACACATTCCTTCGAATTTGAAGGACAAACTTGAGTTTCCAAGGATAACCCTTAGTGATCAAATGCATTTTGGTTGTCCAAAATGGAGATTCTATTTAAGGTATTCGGTGCATCAAACGCAGTTCGATCGTCCGCGTACCTGAAAGATTTTCGTTGCTTTTCGTTTCCGACCACAAATGTTGAGAAATGAAAAGGATCAAAAAATGATAGCAAAGCTCATGGATTTGGTGGGTTCTTAAGTAGTGTCAAAAACTATAGCATAACCTTTTTGGGTTTATTATGACAAGACACAACCTTTCATTAATTAGTCATTTCAGGCCTGCAATATCACAGGTTGTATTGCATTTAATTCATAGATCTTAATCTAGAGGCGAGAAGGGACATCTTACCTCGGTGATGTAAGTGGGAATCCATATCCACTTTTCCAGGTTCCTTGAGAAAGGATTTTAGTGTCCTTTAAAGTATGTAAGTATCCTTTGAAAAAATAGGATTTTTGTGCTCTTTTTGGAAATTTGGAATCCATTATCCTTGCACATTTTTTCCCTTCTGAATGTTTATGGTTGGAATTTGAATTATCAACGATTGATCGAACCCATTTCGGTCCATCCAAACGTGCTACACGAACTACAGAACAAGTACGTACATCTCCACCTCCGAAATACCTCATTCAGCAACAGACTCGTGCTTTGAAGGGCAGACTTGAGGTTTAAAGTTTAGCATCATTTTTTAAAGACATAGTTGTATGTTTGAGGGTAGGTTGTTGTTAAGGACTCTTTCAAGTTTCAATAACTTTCAAGGACATACATGTGCTTTAAAAGACAAATCAGTCCTGTAGAGGACATTCCCGCATTTTAATGGACAAACATTAGTTTAAAGGACAAATTCGTGCTTTAAATCTTATGAAACGTTATACCCAAGTTGGGTTTTAGACGGGGTGGGTATAGGGTACCACCCAAGAAAGTAGATTGCATGTCGGCCATTACCATATAATCTGACATGGTATGCATCATTATTAAGGAACAAAACGTAGCCATAATGAAAAGACACAAAATCAGATTACTCTCTCCAATCTCATACGTTTATGACAGCAGTGACATGACACAACCTTTCATTACACGACCTACAAAATCATAGGTTGTAGTGTGTTCAATTCATAGATTTTGTAATTATACACTTCTAGATGTGATATGACCTTTTTAATGGATTTCTCGCATAAACCAATAAAGTTATATTGTTACATACGTTATTTAATATTAAAGTTTCATACAACCAAAAATAAAATTCAGATTATTACAAATCATATCATAGATCTATTTATAATACACAAAACTATTATATTGATACTGACAAACACCATACATATCAGAGAAAACACAGACACACATCACTATATTGATGCACAACTTCGTTGCCTTGAAACCACACCTACATGTGAAATAGGGTAGACGTGAAACTCCCGATATTTCAACGATGGGAGAGCCTCCCCATATTGGTCCACCAGTTATGTACTCATCTTCATCACTAGAGTAGTCGTTGATGTAATTATGTTGGAAGACCATTATTTTTGGTGGATCGAATTAACAACTCGGACTACGAATGAAATAGGGTTTAGGATTTAGGAATTATGAATAGAATACAATACAACCTATGATTATATAGATGTTGTAATGAAAGGTTGAGTCTCTTGGCATACCATAATGGCATAATGGAAACTTGTGTCCTTTCATTATGACTCCCAATGGCCAACAAAAATTTGAGTCATGTTAAGTGTTAACACACCTTTAATAGGACAACCGTCTCTCTGACGGACCGTGTCATTTGCAGGACATCAGTGTCTCTCGAAGGAGACTTACACGTGCCTTGGTTAGGAAGTTGGAGGCTTGGAGCCATTGTTATGTTTTTTTGTGATTTAAAAATTAAAACTGCCACAGACTTGAGTTCAAAGGACAAATCCTTCTTGCATCATGTTTAAGCCAATTTTGGGAGCTTCCTGTTTACTAAACGAGCCAACTTCATTACCTTCCGTTGAGCTTGCCTCTTAACTATTTTGTACATGCTAAACAAACACAAAACCCACAAAACTTTTTCTTTCGCAAACACATGAAGATTTTGAAGGAAATGAAAAATAAAGCACTAGGCAAGCAAAATAAGACAAGTCACCCAAGGATCATGATACAACAAATATATCAATGTAAATTGCGGCACACTATCATGACCCTAACAATGCAAACAAAAGATAATAAAATAAAAAAACTCGACTATATACACACGTAAAGCACCCCCACACTTACTTCATGCATTGTCCACAATGTATGGTAAATATGACCTACATGACATGCATAAGTAGAAAAGATCTCACCAAGGTTTAAGCACATAAAGAAAATTCCTTACACTTTGCACCTATGAAACGAAGGGAGAGAAACAAACAACCACATTAGAATGGATGGATCCCAAAATGGGAACCCATCACCGCCCAAGTTCGTAAGGTTGGGGCAAAACAATACAATATTCATGTGGTTATCTCATTATTATTATTATTATTATTATTTCATTTTGTCTTTTGTACTTTTGGTTTTGATATTTAATCATATTTACAAGAAGAGTATGCTCCTATTACATAAGTTCAATGCACCTAGAATGGGAACATGAGACCACGTGTGGCTAAGATACTCATGTCGAACCCCACGTACGTCTCACTAATAGATATGTGGAAAGGTTCGTGAACCCAACATGGAGACATGCGTGTCAAATAGTCAAACTCACAAAACTCGAACCTTCCCACTGATTGGTTGGGGTGCGGGAATGGGAATTTCTCTTTTTCCATTGCCGTATTATACACATGATCATCTATCCATACTCTCCAACCAATTGGTTGGTGTGTCAGAATGGGTCTAGTAACATCATAGGAAGAAACTGACACACCAACCTTACATAAAGTGGGTCTATCACCTATAATATCCTTCAAGGACCTACAAACACTCTCCATATTTTCATAAAAGACCTCCTTGTGATGCACCTTATGAGTCTCATGAAGACCAAAAGTGTGTCCGAGCGAGGAAGAGTCACTCGGTCCAAATAATATGGGAGTGTTGGGGAGATGCTCCTCCTCAATATAAGGTTGGTCCTTGTAGGAATTAACACTAAGATCAACAAACTTAAAGGTCATATGACAAGAATTAAAGGAACCTCCTTGTGCCACATCAAGCTCAAACTCGTTAATATAATTACTCTAAACATGTTTTGTAACACCCAGCACATATTCATGAATTGGTATCTCAAGTTCCTTAGATTGAATAAGAGTTTGACTTTGAACGATTGTGCTTTGAATATTTGCATGTGGAGGGGGTTCTATATAAGAAGGGGAGTCCTCACAGTGACAGGAAAAGTCACCCTCCTCACATTCACTCAATTGTTGTGCCAACTGACTCACTTTCATTCTCAAAATTTCCAAGGAATCGAAATTGGACTAGATCAAAGTATGAGTAGATTGGACGAATGTGTGAAGGGTTTGTTCAATGGAATCAAGTCTCGGGTCAATTGTGAGGTTCACTTCTTGGTCATTAAAATATGTGACTTAGGTATTTGTATGTTGAGATTCATTCCATTGGCCCACATGTTGAGATTGGTATGGTGTTTGGAATAGAACAAGAGGATGATGTTGGGGATGAAATGACATGCATGACTTAAATCCATCTTGGTAATCAAATGAAAATTTTTGGTGCTCACTCCATGATGGGTTATATGCATTGGCATATGGGTCATAATGTGGATAATAATAGTTGTTCCAAGATGATTCTTGAGGAGAACAAGAACACTCCTCAGAAACGTGACCACTTAACCCACACCAAACATATGATGATTTATAAAAATGGTTCTTATGTCCAAAAAAGGCAATTGTTTTTAAGATTTGGAATCAAAAGAGATGGTATACCAAACATACAACAAGTTCCAAATATGATGAACAAAAACACAAAGCACAATTATGATGTGAGATGAAGAAAGACCTCACCAGGCCGCCCAATATGCGATTCGACGGGTACCAATCACCTCACCAAGCTCCAATTTTTTTCAAGCAAGGATTCTCAACTTTATCCTTTTGGGTGTGATGTTGTCTTGAAATAAGAATTAAAAAAATGCTCCATTTTTTCCCGAGACTCCAACAAATCCATTAATCCTGCAGGCTCTAGAAACAACTCAAAAAACGTAAAATCCAATCGAAACATAAGTAATTACGAACCAAACAAAGCAACGATCCACGGCAATGGCACCAAAAACTTGATTGATTCGGTTATAATTAATCGCAAGTGCACGACGTCAGTAAAGATGCAGCAAGTACGGGTCAATCGTGATTGTTCGGTTCACAACTAATGCCGTAATTGAATCGGCAAAAAAGATGGAGAATGGAATTGATATATCCTAATCTACACTACAATTTGAAAGGAATGTGTTCTAAAAGTTTTACTTTTATATGTTAATTATAATGAATTGGATGTGCAAACATTTTGTTCCTTAATTATGGTATTCGTCTTTTGGAAGTGTTTAGGAAGAGGCGTTTGACCTTAACCGTAGAGCTCTAAAAGATAATGGTTTACATAAATCAAAAGTTGTTCACAATCATGGTAATTAACATGGAACATTAATTACCAAGATAAGATTGTCGTGTTGGTCATCGATTATTGTAGCTCTACAAATAATTGACGACACGAGTATATGAAAGAGGAAAAGATTACTTTTATATATTGAACAGACCTAACAAGTAAAACAATATGGAATTGTGTTTCGTGTCATTAATGTTTTACTGTGTCTTAGATCCTAAGATATGAGACTTACATCTTTTCACTCAAGAAGTGCTTAATTTGATTATTGTCAAAAGCTATCAATGAGTGCAGTGATAAAGGCAATGGTTGGTTAAACATGACTTGTCCTGGAAAAGATAGCTAGTCAAACGATTATCATTTCCCCTCTTAATTGAGTGATGATATTAGTGGGCCCCTTGATAAAGCAAAATTATAATGTGCACAATGTAACTTGACTTAAGTTACATAGTTATAATTAGCTTAGAGAGATCAAGAAATGAATATAATACAAAGATGACACATTTCTACTTTGTATACATTCTTAATATCATGAGGCAAGGGACGGACACAAGTGGTGCACTTACATCACTAAATGGATCGTGTTTTGGTTCGGGTGGAGCAAAGATATCTATGCTAATTGGGTAACTATAATGTGTAGCTAGATACCGCTTATAGTTTGAGATATTAAGTGTTTAATATCTCTGTCAATTTGGCTGAGATCCTCCTATAGGTCACACCACAAAACTGGGAAACAAGAGGCTTGATTTTAAGTTCATATGATGTGTCGGGTTTGATGTGAAAGTAGGACACATGTGGTGAATGAGTAAAATCAATATGTCATGAGAATTGACATAATTAGAATCATAATAAAATCATATGAGGTTTATATATTATGGGGTGTAATAATTTAATATTAAATAAGATAATATATTACATAAGATGTGAATTTTCTAAAAACCTCAAAAGATCAAATTTTGTTGGAAATAAATCCAAAATTTGACAAAGGCAAAATCGGGGTCAAACACGATGAACCGTTCAGGGTTCGGTCGACCGGGGTATCTTCGGATCAGTTAACCGAATGGGGAACGAGTAATCACAATTGGTTGACCAACATTGTCTGGAGTGCCTGGACAATCGGGTTTGTTTAGCCGAGCGTGAACGGTCAACCGAGAAAGAGTATTTTAGGTAGACCGAAAGTGACACGGTCATCCGATGACTATGCTCAAGGAGAAATTTTGGTGAGTCAACGGTCGACCGAAGAGAAGACGTGTTCGTACGAATTTTTCCAGAGAATTTTTCTCATGCGGATTCGGTCGACCATCTAGCTCACGGTGCACCGAACACGTGTTAAAACCGAATGGTTCGGTTCACCGAGAAAATTCTCGGTCAACCGAACAATGCGATTTCTGCCTGAATTTTTAAGAGATTAATTAGATCATGGGTGGATTAATTCCAGATTTAATTAAATGTTTTAGAGGATGCTTATGTGGCAATTAGATATTAACTTTAGGAGAGAATAAGCAAGAGATCATGACTAAGGAATAATTCTTCATAAGGATGTTTTGGGAGCCTATAAAAGGACCCCTCCTCCTACTTGTTTATGTGAATGCAAAAATTCTTTCTCTCATTAATCTCTCATCTAATCACCACGAAAATCTCTTATTAATTTTGAGTTGAGGAGATAGGAATCTCAGGAGCTCAAAGAGGGGTTATTAGCTAGATTCTAAGCCTTATTATAGATTGATTGGCTAGCTCATTTCTCTCTAATCTTGTTTAGAGTTTGGTGAACACCTAGAGGCAAATTGGTGGACGATTCTTCGGTCAACGCAGACTCTGGATCTTCAAAAGGTTTTAGAGAACCTTTGGGTATGATTCTCTCTTTATGATTTATTTTAATATATGTAGGATTGCATGATATTAGAATAAACACAAAGTAATGTACATAAAATTGTTGAAAGTATGAAATCGATCTTGTATGTTGTATTAATTTTTTTAAGATATGTACATACATAAGGACACGAAATCCTATAGTGTATCAGAGCATGTAGTTCATATTTTCAATAATTAGACTATATAATTAATTTTGGTTTATCATCTACAATCGAAACAAGTCATGTTCTATGTCTTTTTCGAGTTTTCCGATAGTTTTGTTGATTTAATTCTAATTGATACTTTTAATAGTTTTAAATGTTTTGAAACACATCATGCAAATGTTAGAATTTAAATTTACCACGTTCGTTTGAAACACATCGTTCAAGAGTCCTGACAACTAAGATATAGGACCCTATTTATAAGCCTTCAAGCTCTACTGGATGTTTGAAAGTTAGTGATGTTATGTACTAATGAGAAGAAAGAATTGCTTTGTCCTTGGGCAGGTTTTGAGGCAGGTTCGGCCGATCGTTTATAGAACCGTAGTCTGAGACAAGATAGTTGGATTGGTCTGAATGAGGCATTTGGTTGACCGACTATGGTTCGGATCACCGTTCATCAACTTCCAGTAACTACTTCCAATTTTTCCCTTTTGAATTTTGGTTCATCGAATTACATTCAATTCACCCTCACAAGGTGGACTGTAAGATTGGTTGGGCTCTGTTAATACAATTTTGGTAGACTGTTTGCACTTTAGATGACCAAAGTTAGTGTGGGTTTTCCACTGCAATTGTGGTTCAAAAGTTGGTTGAAGATAACAGTCATATGCCATGTGGAAATACTCATTGGATGCCTAAAGCCAAGATGGAATCAGTTGACCAATAGACAATCGGTCGTCCAAAATTGGACAAGTCAAATGGACTCTAAGGCTTCATTCAAATGTGACAGTTGGAGCAAAATCCAAAAATGGTTCAAGGCTATTTTGTCGACCGAAGGTGTTTCGGTCGCCCGTCAGGACAATTCTAAAGAGCATTGGGACAATTCCGATAAGTTTTCACTGGACCGAACTGGGATGGTTTCCGTTAAACGTTGTGGATTCTGTCGACCGAACCTGGTTGGGACAATCCTAGTGCTCATGTTTACATATTTTCCTATGGACTGAATAATTGAAAAATTACAATTCCTTGTCCAAAGCTTTGATTACAAGTCTTCATTCTTGAGTCTTTGTCCCAATGCTCCTTTGCTTGATGAATCTTGATCAACCTATTACGATGATTGCAAGTATACAAGTATTTATGCAATGCATGTAATTGAGTTTGCTCACTTTCATTGATTAGGTTGATTGATTAAGATTAGTTTGATTAATTATCAAATTTAATATAGATTAGGCCTAAAAGGCAACATTATGTACTTGAACATAACCATGAATTCCCTTTTGCGTTTTCACGATTATGAGATATTTTCTTGATCATACATAAATCCATGCAGTATTATACTCATATTCATTGAGGACAATGCACGAAGTATGGGGGGGGGGTGTTTTACGTATGTATATTGTCGACTCTTTTCCTTTTATTTTATTTTCATTGTTTTGATCATGACAGTGTGATGCAATTTACATTGATATATCTTGCTATACCATGATCGTTGGGTGACTTGCCAAGTTTTCTAATTTTTCCATTTCTTTCAAAATCTTTGTGTCTGCGAAAGAAAAAAATTGTGGGTTTTGCCTGTGTTTAGCATTTATTAAACAATTGAGAGGAAAAGTAAAAATGAAGCTCCCAGAATCGACTTGAACATGATGCATTCGGATATCTAGTACACAAGTTTTAGGTCTTATCTAGCCGTAAGAATGCACCCCGGTTTTCACTTAGGGGGTGAGTAACCATAGGTTTTTAGTACTCAAACAAATAAAGAAGTTCACCCTAAACTTAGTGAGTTTCCTTCTTTTGAAGGAATTTGCACATGTCAGTATAAAGAAATTTGTTCAAGTTAGGGACCCCTAAACTCCTATTGTGAAACCTTAAGTGTAGGGATTTTAGTTCATATGTGGATAAGAAATAATTTGGTATGGTGTTCTCTCTTCTCGGACGGCTCCTATTGATTGACATCATTTCATGCTTATATTTGTATCTTATATCCATTATCTCTCACCTAAACAATGCTATGTAATGAGTTTTATGTTTAGTTTCAGGAATAAATAGGTTTGAAGAGATGAAGCATAAAAGGACCCAAAAGCTGGGAAAAAAGACTGAATTGTGAGATCTGGGGACTGAGATGCAAGGGAGAAGGACCTGAACGTAAGACCGAAGGACCTAAGAGCAAAACAGAATACTCCACACCATCATGGGGAGTATTTTAGCAATTCGATTCGGGTCGGAGCTCCAACAAACCAACTAAATGCATCCAAGACCAGCAAATATACCAAGAAAAGCCCACAACAAATTCCAACTCGATCCAAAGTTTATGGACCGCCAATTTCCAGTCTGGGACCGCTAATTCGCGGTCCAGATCACTCTGGATCCGCTCATATTTCTCCAGCACATGTATTAGAGGATTGTTAGGCTATTTTTGGTATCTGTTTAGTCCCACATCGGGGAATTGTCCCGGATTGCCTTTTTCTTTGGCTATAAATAGAACTCTTCACCTTCTATTGTAATCACTCCATATTTTGAGTGGCTATTCTTCCTACTAGAAGTAAGGCCTTCAAGCACACACTAAAGTAGGAGAAATGCTACTTGAAATGTGAGTCATTTGTTAATAAAAGTTTCTTCATTATGTTGTTTGTTTCTTGTTGTTTGTTTTACTTTGTTTAATTTCATTTCATTCGTTTTAGTAGCTTAGTTAATATGCTTTCTTTGCTTAGTTTAATAATTAGTGTAATGTGTAGTGAGTAGTTCCATCCCCTTTGGGGGTGGAGTAGATGTTCATACATGCATTAGAGAATGGAATGAATGCTTTATTTACAATGTGTTGATAAGACATGAATGTATGCTTGCTTGTTTAGGATAGAATTTATAACTTGATGAGTTTTGCCAAAATGATTAGACACCTCTCATGCTTGTTTAGGTTCTGAAATAAACAACTTGTATATGTAAATGTTAATCAATTTGGATGGTGAATAGATTGATAGGTTTTGCCATAACATTTAGACACTTCCTATGCATGATAACACCACCTTTATTTGTGCTTAAAGAATGTGTTCAACACCCACCTCTTTGCATGTGTGCACTCACTCCACCCCTTAGGGGTTTTCCATTTCTGAATTCCAGCACTCTTCTTTCGTTCTTAGTTTAGTTTGGTAGTTCATCGTTTGTTGCTTTCTTTCGCATTTCACACTTCGTAGTGTAGTGTAGCGTAGCGTAGCATAATCAACTCTCTTCTTCATTTTTTCGCAACTTAATTTCGTGCAAACAAGAGGCTGCTCACCTCCCTGAGGACGACCCGTATTTGTCACCACTTCAACGCGACCGTGCACTTGCGGTTTAATATAAAACATTCAACACCTATCACTCGGGAAATTAGGTCTGAATGGACTTAGTACATGGTGCTTTCGAGTCATCTAACTTGGGATGCACCGACCGAACTCCCGTTACACGGGTAGTAAGGATCGTTCTAGTTGGAGATCGAGGGAAGGTGTATGTGATAGTGTAAGTCCTCACAGGCAATGATGCAAGAAACCGGACCCTGAGAGAATTAAACACCAACCAGTTTTGATTCTTTGTTATAAAAAAAGAAAAAAGTACAAATAAGAACCCTAATAGACTTTACACGATGTATCACTTTAGGATGTGAAGG
Source organism: Triglochin maritima (assembly GCA_963682175.1). Lineage (NCBI taxonomy): Eukaryota > Viridiplantae > Streptophyta > Magnoliopsida > Alismatales > Juncaginaceae > Triglochin > Triglochin maritima. The sequence goes on along the minus strand of OY821771.1, from coordinate 26,661,617 downwards.
TTGCCCATGTCTTTCACTTAAGTCCTTTATTAACTTGCACAAATGGTTCCCTAGGCTAGGTGTGTGGAAAAGATACATATATAGAGTTGGCCCGTAAGATTACCATGTCCAATAATCGACAAAATAGGTTTATCAAGTCGTGTTGCTAGGTTCAATAATGCATAAATGTTTGGATTGTATGGGTATATCCACTGAAAACCCTCAGGAGACACCACTCCACCATGGAGACAAAATGGTTTAATGGCTTGTTGCACGTGTTAAGTGCAACTGTGATTCCTACGAAAGTGAGTTAGGATTTATTATTTTTCGTATGTTTTTCCTCTTTTATATTTTCTCTTTCTTTGTTTTACTCGGGACTAGCAAAAGGTAAGTGTGAGGGTATTTAATTAGTAGCATATCATACATTGCATTCATGTTATATATATATATATATATATATATATATATATATATATATATATATATATATATATATATATATATATCCTTTATTTTATCCCAATTTTGTGCTACTCGAGTGTTTGTTGATGTGTTTCAGGTTTTAGGTAATAAAGAAGAGAAAGGAAGAGAAAATGACTGAAATGCAAAAAGAAATGACCTTATTAAAGCATCTTGCACCTGTTTGTCATTCTCAAGGACTCACTTCCAATTCAGGAAGGACCTAAGTGAAAACCCGGAGGGACCTAAGTATAAGGAAAAATTTGTTGGTGGTAAAAGTCCATAATCTCCTGAACATGAGGAGTAAATCAACAATTAAAACTAAACGGACTCGAACCAACACCTCCGAATGCACCCCACCTGTTCAATATATCAACTTAAGCCGTTGTCAAAATTTGGAGGCGATCAGACACAAATGATCTGCCACTGGCAGATCTGGGTGATTGGTTGGCCCTAAGATTTCTCCAAAGGGTCGGGTTGTCGGATCAGAGCAATACCCAACATCTGGATCTGAGTTACAACTGTCGGATTGCTCCAAGATTCATCTACACCTATGTTTCTTCTATAAATAGCAATGTTTCTCCTACCTTTAGCCTCTTCTTCCTTCTTCCCCCATTAGAGTAGTTTTATTTCTGGCTTAGTAGAAGATTTAATTTCTTGATTCATAGTGTAGTGGAGGAGAAGAGAAACATCATCTTGTAATCTCAATCAAGTTTTAGTTCATGTTATTTATGTTCCTGTCTTTCATTTGATGCATTTTTATTCATGTTATTTGGTGAGAATTAAATTTATACCGCAAGTGCACGGCGTCAATGAAGACGTGGCAAGTACGGGTCGAACACAAGGAGGGAGAGATATTGTTATTTTTGTGATTTTCGATTAGGGAAAGAAAGAGAGAGAAATATGTTTGGTTTGAGATTTTTGGTTTTTAATTTTCTAAAGCAAAAACAACAAAAACAAATTAAAAATAAAGCAAAGATGGATGAGAGTCCAGCGGGTGGAGGTTTAGATATCAGGTTTAGATCAGAGAATTTTGAAACTTATAATAAATCATATTAGTTATAAAACATTACATGATAAATGATTTAACATAAACTCAAGTAATCAAAATATACTAACACGAAATTAAAATAATAACATTATTCTTCTTCTCATCACCCTAAATCCGTCACCCCCACCCTTTGGAGAGAGTTAGAAACTCATGGATGGAGGGAAGGAGAAGGGGTCCTAGAGAAACTACAAAAGAAAACTAAAACACAAAATAAAAGAACAGAATTTTATTGCTAAAAAGCAGATGAGGAGAGGAGCCCCTTCTAATACATGATTCGCCCTTATTTATAGCCTCAGCCGGGGATCCTAATACATAAAAGGAACGTACACGCGTCAATACAGGATCGGTAAAAATTTGAGTGCACAGATCGACTTTTGTGCTGCGGAATCGCCGCATTTTGTACATGAGGTGCGGCGGAATCGCCACCTTTTTGGCTCGGAATCTATCCAGATTTTTCCTGTGTGTTTATGGCATGTTTTAGCTGTCTTTTGCGCGTCCGAATTAATTATTGCATATCTTTGGAGATCCGAGTTAATTTCTTCATATATTTGGAGATCCAAATTGATTTTTCTTTAGAACTTCTCCAAAATAATCTTTTGGTACTCGTAATTTGCAGTCGGGTCCTCGGCTTCTGCAATTAAGTCCCTGACCTTTTTCTAATTAGGTCTTTGAATGCTTTTATGCTTGGATGGACTTCAATTTGAATCCCGATAATCTTGAACCGATCTTTATGATAGAAATGAGTCTTTTGCACGTGTTTATGCTCGGGATATGGGTAATTTGCATTCATGTCCCTTTATTATGTAAATAAGACTAAACACATACCTTAGTAGCATTTATTGATATAAAATTAATCTAAATGAAAGACATATGATGCAATGTATGCAATGCATCAAATACCCCCACACCTAGATTTTGCTAGGTGAGTTAGGATTTCCCTGTTTTCATTTTTCTTATATTCTGTTTTGCTAGTCCCTAGCAAAACAGAATATAAGAAAAATGAAAACAGGGAAATCCTAACTCACTTTCGTAGGAATCACGGTTGCACTTAGCATGTGCAACAAGACTTTAAACCCCAAGTTTCCTTAGAGGACGAGTTTCGTCTCGTGAGGGTTTTCAGTTGACACACCCACAAAGTCTTAATTCAACATTTCATTAATAACTCTCAATATCTCCACCTCAACCTTATACATCTCACTTAGAATTCTGACTTGGTCTTCATTCCTCCAATATTCACACCACTAACCCTTCTACACATGTTATCGCTTAAATTATTTTGCACACCTCCTCTGGTGGTGAAGTATCATTCAGATCAACCATGGCATTGATCATTCTTTTAACTTTGGGCCTTGAGTATCTTAATGTATATTTTTTTTCTTTTTCCGTGATTCAACACATTTGCTTTTTCTGACACTTTTACCCTTTTTTGCATTCGTGTAGCGAGTTTGGTCGATAATCCCGAGCTGGCAGACTTAAGTTACCAGGTTTTAAGATACCCCTACGGACCAGTGACTCGAAGGCTTGGCTTTTGTAATCATTTTGCAAGATGTGCTTTCCTCACTTTTATTCTTCTTTTATTTTCCTCAAGGCTTAATTGCTATTAGAAGTCCACACTTCCCGATATATTTTCCTCAACCTCTGCTTTTTATCAACCACTTCAAAGATTTGATTCATCCAATTTAAGTGCATACATGTCTTACAGGGTAATGGGTTATTTCTTTGGAACTTAGATTTATGTCATAATTTCTACAAGCAGAACTATATAATAAGGAACCAAAACTCAATGCATTTTGTACACGGGTTTTGGTAGTTCAATCTTAAGCTATGTCATGGAATATTGATTTTTTTTAACAAACAGAATATAAAGATAGATAAACACCCCCACCCCCCCCCCCCCCCACCCCCACACACACACCTAAATCATGCATTGTCCTCAATGAATGTGAGCAAGATACTACATGGATTTATGCATGAAAAAGGAAAGATCTCACCAACGTGAAGTACAAAGGAAAGTTCATGGCTATGTTGATGGACAAACCTGAATTCCCTCAAAACCAGTGAGATGCCAAAGAAGGGGTTCAAATACGGGAAACAAATGGGGCCCAAATACTCAAGGGTTGGAGCCCACACAACCGATGCTCACTGAAGGAGTCTTTTATTGTACTTTATTTTATTTTATATATATATATATATATATATATATATATATATATATATATAATTATGTACAAAAAGAAGTTCTCATCTTCATTTGTCAAAGGACATCAAATGGGAACCTCAAAAGTGGGTCAATGCACTTGGAAAGGGAACATGACACCACACGGGGCCAGAATACGCATGTGTGGGCCCCCTTCACAAAGAGCATCTGATGAAATGAGAGGTTCATGAATTGGACGCAAATGCGTCTTATTCAAAGGATCAAACTGAAAGAGCTTGAACCTCTCGAGAGTTTGGGAAATAAGGGGCAATGGAAGAAGAGTTTCTCCTGTTGCGGTGCTGAAGTTATGATCGTCAATCCAAACTCTCCAACCAACTGGCTGGTGCGTCGGAGCGAGGTCAAGAGCCTTGTTAGGCAAGTCCGACTCACCAGGCGAACAAAAAATGGGTCTCATACCCAAGGTATCCTCCAAGGAACTCCTAATACCCTCATGAGCAATGTAGTTGTTTGATGTTCCATCATTTCCAAGATGATAAGGAACAATAGTGAGAGGCAAACTCTCATCAGGTTGTTTGAAATTGAGGGTGCTAGGGAGCTCTTGCTCCACCAGAGGTGAGTCCTTAAGAGGCACAACATGAAGATCATGTGGCTCAAGGGCCACAGGACAAGAAGATAAGGCACAATCCTGTGCCGACTCATGATGAAATTGGTCCATGTTATTCTCAATGTGTATCGAATCCTCCACTAAGTGATTGTGAATTGAAACCCCAAGTCCTTCAGACTGACTAGGAGTTTGACTTTGAAAGATTGTACTTTGAATTTGTGGATGTGGTGGTGGTTTGATATCAAAAGATGAATCCTCATGTTGAGAAGAAAAGTTACTCTCCTCACGTTTACGTAATTGCTGCGACATTTGACTCAATTGCAGTACCATATTTTGTACGGACTGTTGAGTGGTTTCCATGAACGTAAGGAAAGTTTGTTCCAGGGAATCAGGTATGCGGTCAACTATGAGGTTCAATTCAGAGCTTGGGAAATTTTGAGGTTGGGTGTTGGTGGGCTGAGAATAAGTCCAATGATTTGAAGTGGGGTGTTGGTAGAATTCTGGGTATTCGGGAGGAGGATACTGAGGTGAAAATGAAGTATAAGAATTTGGATATGAATTGTCTCAACACGAATCCATCACTCTCGGGTTGTACGCGGATGCGTAATAGTCAGATTGAGCATTTTGGGAAAAGGTATGGTCATACTCAGGCTCTGGGGGAACATAAGGGCATTCCCTGATAACATGACCACTCAACCCACAACAGTCGCACGGTACGGCTACTGGAGCCACCGGTGCACTCATGTTGTATGTCCTACGCATGAAGGAGGCCAAAGTTTGTTGTAATGTCTCAGTTTGTCGACCAGCATATGATCCAACATAACTAGATTGTGGTCTAGCAGTCGGTGCCTCTCTCATGTTACCCCAATATGAAGATTGCTCAGTTACACAATTAGGATTGTCCCAACCATATGGGGTGTTAGTCTGAGCCACCCCAGGTTGCATGGGTCAGGAATACCATGACGAATTGTCCTGATCCCAACAATGATATGGATGGTCGCCCATGTAACCATCCATCTTCACAAAGAACTCTAGAGTCGACCACTCTCACCACCACGAGGCTAAACTCATAAAAAATGCTCGACTCGACCCTAAAAATGCTACCAGAGAGTGTAAAGGGGAGGAGACTCTAACGTAGAAGAAGGTGAGAAAAAGATGACTCAGAGGAGAAGGGAAACTTAACTCTAAAGATAGATGAGAGGGTTGGTCAGAAGTTTCCTAAACAAGCACGGTTCAAACAATCATAGACCTAAGGGAGCCTAATTCTAGACGACTCCTAACTAGTTGAGTCGAATTGTCTCGCTTGATTCACCTCCCTCACTAATCAAACCAACTTGGCCAGGCAGTGTATAGCTAGTGGGGGCGCTTCCGACAGAGTCAGTGCCAATTAGACAACCACTTCGCTTGGAAGACTTACGTCAACACCAAAACACTTTCTAGACACCAAATTAAATTCGATCAGTTTCAGGTCATAGCAAGTCAAACCAATCTTCTCCTTAATTGAGTCTGAATCCTTAGGGGCCAATGTCTAATTGATTTTAATTTAAGGCTTGGGTGACACTTTAGCATTGTGATTTGTGGGCCACGGAAGGGTGATGAAATCCCCACCGTATCTTTTCCTACGGAGTTGCCCTTAAGATAGTTTAACTTAAATCTAGCAAAGATAGTCAAACATTGGTCTTTTTAGTGGGGGCAATTGCAAGGTTGTATGCAAACTAGATTATATGCTTAAATGCAATCGATAAAAAACCGCACACGTACCTTGTCTCCAACACTCTTCAACAAGAATTAATTTGCAAGAATTAGCAAGAATAATGCAAACAAAACACTATATGATGCATTCACTAAGTCCTTCTAATTTTGCCAATTTTTAGGTCAAAGTTAAATTATTGCCAATTATGGAATTTTGCCCTAACACGTGCAGTTCTACGAAAAGGAAGTTTTCAAAAATTAAGATTTTACGAGAAATGTAAGAAAAGTTACCTCCGCAATGCTCAGACGGGTTCGCCACCCACTCTCGAAAATTCCAAGATGCTCTACGCGTCCACCCAGAGATGGAGACGATGCCAGAAAAGTTTGAAGCCCAGATGCTCCAAACGTGTGGCGATTTCGCCGCAGGTTCTTCTTGGTGTGCGGCGATTCCGCCGCCCTTCTTGCTCCAACTGTGCCCGGATTTCGCCGCGCACTTTGTTGTCTCCTGAAACGCAAACCCAAATAGTTAGATCGCGCACAAGATAAACAGGATAGAATCGAAATCACAAAAAATAAACAAAATATTCGTCGCCTCCCCGGCAACGGTGCCAAAAGCTTGGTGAGAATTAAATTTATACCGCAAGTGCACGACGTCAATGAAGACGTGGCAAGTACGGGTCGAACACAAGGAGGGAGAGATATTGTTATTTTTGTGATTTTCGATTAGGGAAAGAAAGAGAGAGAAATATGTTTGGTTTGAGATTTTTGGTTTTTAATTTTCTAAAGCAAAAACAACAAAAACAAATTAAAAATAAAGCAAAGATGGATGAGAGTCCAGCGGGTGGAGGTTTAGATATCGGGTTTAGATGAGAGAATTCTGAAACTTATAATAAATCATATTAGTTATAAAGCATTACATGATAAATGATTTAACATAAACTCAAGTAATCAAAATATACTAACACGAAATTAAAATAATAACATTATTCTTCTTCTCATCACCCTAAATCCGTCACCCCCACCCTTTGGAGAGAGTTAGAAACTCATGGATGGAGGGAAGGAGAAGGGGTCTTAGAGAAACTACAAAAGAAAACTAAAAACACAAAATAAAAGAACAGAATTTTATTGCTAAAAAGAAGATGAGGAGAGGAGCCCCTTCCAATACATGATTCGGCCTTATTTATAGCCTCAGCCGGGGATCCTAATACATAAAAGGAACGTACACGCGTCAATACAGGATTGGTAAAAATTTGAGTGCACAGATCAACTTTTGTGCGGCGGAATCGCCGCATTTTGTACATGAGGTTCGGCGGAATCACCACCTTTTTGGCTCGGAATCTATCCGGATTTTTCCTGTGTGTTTATGGCATGTTTTAGCTGTCTTTTGCGCGTCCGAATTAATTATTGCATATCTTTGGAGATCTGAGTTAATTTCTTCATATATTTGGAGATCCAAATTGATTTTTCTTTAGAACTTCTCCAAAATAATCTTTTGGTACTCGTAATTTGCAGTCGGGTCCTCGGCTTTTGCAATTAAGTCCCTGACCATTTTTGTAATTAGGTCTTTGAATGCTTTTATGCTTGGATGGACTTCAATTTGAATCCCGATAATCTTGAACCGATCTTTATGATAGAAATGAGTCTTTTGCACGTGTTTATGCTCGGGATATGGGTAATTTGCATTCAGGTCCCTTTATTATGTAAATAAGACTAAACACATACCTTAGTAGCATTTATTGATATAAAATTAATCTAAATGAAAGACATATGATGCAATGTATGCAATGCATCAATGATTAGCATATGCTCTCGTTAGTGGGCCCCCTTTATGGAGAATAATAAGGTGAGGATAAGATTGGAGTGCATAAAGAGATAAGATTGACATGTGAGCATGTGGTTAACTTTAGCATTATCTTAAGTAGTATTTTGCATGTTTTAATGATGGTGATAAATCTTAAACCGTGTGGAAACACACTTAGAATAATGGTCATTATAGATGTCCAACTTAATTCATGTCATGAGAGCACAATTGTACACGCACAAAAATCACACATCTACATTGTTGCACGCATTCTACACCTCCTACGGGACTAGTTATATTAGGTTAATTTCACCACCTCGCATTGCCTTAGTTAATTCAAATACACTCAACTTCCATTTTCTTCCCCACTAGAGTATGGTCGTCGACGACCCACACTCACTCCTCGTGAACATGACCCGTACTTGTCACAGCTCCAACACAGTCGTACATTTGCGGTTTTGAACATAAAATTACCCAACAGTCGTCTGAATCAAGAGTTTCGGGAAGTGTCTGAATGCTACTAAGTAGATGGAAACGGTTCACGGAATGGAACTCGATCGTCCGTTTGAGACATGATTGGTAGACCAAAGGTAACACGGTCGACCAACAGAGATGGATATTCCTTTTGTGCACCAAATGTACATGTAGTCCTATGACTCAAACAAATTGAAAATTACATGTGAAGTCCTCGAGCTTTAATTACAAGTCTTGAGTCTTGATCTTGAAGTTGATTAGTCTTTGGTCTGAACACCTACAATGTTAGGAAAGTACAATATATATGCAATTTGACAATATGATGTGCGTGATGTGTTAATTTGAGTTGTGCATAATATTAGTTTGTTAATCATCCAAATTAAGAGTAATGATACCAAAAAGGCAACAAAGATGCCTCATCCCCTTTGTAAATCTTTTCCAGTGCTTTTTATGGTATACCAAGCTTTATCATACTTGGTGTCTATGAAGTAATGGGTTTTCACTAGCGCTTGAATTTCTATAAAAGTGATAGTGATGTTTGTTCGAATGATGGAAAGAATCATGTTGGAAATTTAACTGGCATCATATTGCACATGGTGATGAAAAAGGCCTTCGTTACTACAATTGTGTTCAGACATGTACCTCTTCACTTGAAATATATTTTGCCTTCATTGTAGGAAGCATGTATCCACCAATTGCACTCTTTCATCAAACAACAAGTTGTAGATAATTTTTTCCCAGACACTATCATTTTGAATTGGATGCTTTTTCACAAATGTCATTTCTTCAACTGTTGCAACACATTTTCTTTTGTGGTGAAAGTTCTATGCAACCAATAACTTCGTCCATCTTCAAAGTTCTCATGTCCATTGTGCGCAGCAATTAGACGGTCGGCATTTCCAATGACTGAATCTTCAAACTAGTTGTCATTAGGATCTATGTCTGGCAACTGCCTCAAATCTGAGAGTACTGGCAATGGCAGCAATTCATTACTAATGACAGCTTCATGTATGCTCATTTCAGGTTCTCGATTGATTGTGTCAGCCATACAACAAAACTTGTACTGTGGCTCTCGAAACAGTGTCGTCCGACCATCCATCTCACATTTTGTTTCACCACCATTTGTCCTGTCACTGTCTACATTTTCAACTCGTGTTTTTTGAGAATGTAACTGAACTATGTCTGCCACGCAATTACTAATATAAATTGGTGTGTGATGAGATGACTCACACACAGAGTGAGGAACTGTGGATGATGGAACTGCTTCATATTGGCTACATGTCAAAGGCATCGCTTGATAACCTCAGTCAATTGATTTGGGTGCACTGTAGTATAATGTTTGGGTTGTTTACGAACAAACAATACAATGGTCTTCATGATATTAAATGAAGATAACATCATTTCCGTGCTCTGATTATTAAACACTTCAGCATAGTTATACTTTTTATACGGTGGTCACTTGCATCTTAACGTCGGATCAAACTCTTCTTTTGGAAAACCACAAACTCGACAAACTTTTTCAAAAACATTTCACTGGAAACATTCTTCATCTGTCTGTAACCACCTTCAAATTCTAGAATACCATCTACAAATTTAACAATTCCATCGAAAAAAACTACAACCAATTCAATACAGGAGCTCATTACTTCGAGTGTACAAATCTACATTTAATACATCAAAATAACAGTCATATAATAACTACACAAGCATTTCATTTCAAATAAAAAAGACAAAAAACAAAAGGAAAAAAAACTTGAAGTTTGATTTTTGTCGGAGAGAGGAACGAATAGGGAGTGATTTGGAGGTAGGAGAAGGAGGGGTGGCTAGCGACCACTTTCTTGTCCTAAGTGAAAATGACATCCGAGATGTCGTGATCATTAAATGCGTTTATGAAAATGACATGGTGATGTCATTTTTAATTTAATAAAAATAATATCACAAGTGTCGTTTATTTGTCTCATATTTTGTCAAATAAGTTTCGTAGCCTTTTTTTAATTATTTTGAATTTTTTTTCCTAAAAATAAAGTTTAAAAGTCAATGCCTTGATCAGTGAAGTGGAGGGGAGTTTATCTCTTTGAAATAATTCCTCTATTATTTAACATATTATTAATGAAATGCAATTTTTTACTAAAAAATATATTATTTAATCTACACTGGGTGGAAGTATGACAACTTTCTCAAGCCCATGCGAGCTGGAATTGTCAATGTTTTGTGACATCAATGGATTGGATCTCCTATATAAAGCCTATAAAAGAAAAGAGATTATTGGTTCTGAGAAATTGTTTTTTTCTTTGATAATTTTGAGCAAACTATAGAACTTGCATGAATACGTGCTAATCAGCAAATTAAAAGGGTATATCACCTTTAATAGTCATTTCGTATAGATATTATTAACCATCCAGTACATGATGTGTAGACCTGAAACTCGTGTCGTGCCGGCACAAGCCCATCATGCAGACCCGCCATCTCGTGCCACCTGAGCACGGCACGACACAACTACCTGGGTTGGGTTTCTGGGCTCACGCATTCTTAGGGCACCCTTAACGGGGGTGCCCCGCCCGGGCGCACCCCCGTTAACGGGCGGGGCGCCCGTGGGGCGCCCGCCCGGGCGCGTGGCCGGGCGGTGGGCGTCCCGGGCAGACGCTCGGGCGCCCAAGGGAGGGGGACACGTGTCCCCCTCCGATTGGTTAATTTTTTTATATATATTTATTAATTGGATGTTTTGTTATTAATGGATTGGGTATTTGTTATAAATGTGGGGTAATAATTTTTTGTAAGTGCTTAAAATTAAGAAATTGATAGAACCAATACACTGTTTAATCACGGGTGCAGTATTTAATCACGCGTATACTATTTGCAATCACGCGTGCACTTTAATCACGCTTCCAAAGAGTAAACTGTGCAATCACGCGTGAACAGTGCAACAAATACATCCAAACCCTCCCAACTATAAATACATCTATCTATCTCATGATTCCTCACATTTCCTTAACTTCTCAACTTGTTAACTTCTTCTCTCATCAATGTCGGATAATAGTTTAAACTCCGGTCAATCTGACGATGATAACTGGAATGAGACATTAAATCTAATGGACCGTGCTATTGAATTAGCCGGACAGGTTGTTTACGAAAGGACTACACGTCCTAAGCAGCGTCGAAGGAGAACGACGAACCCAGATAGAGATCGTGAACTAGGTTACAGACGCCTTGTAGACGATTATTTCTCTGACAACCCTGTGTATTCTGATACTCTTTTCAGGACAAGATTTCGGATGAGAAAGCATGTCTTCCTGCGCATCCACAATGCCATCGAAGCATCTGATGTCTTCTTCCAACGAACACCGGACGCAACTGGTAGGATGAGCATCTCCGGTCTACAAAAAAGTACGGCAGCAATGCGAATGCTAGCATATGGCGTTGCCGCTGATGGGATCGATGAGTACCTACGAATGAGTGCGGCAACATCCAGAAATGCTCTCCTCAAATTCTGTGAAGGTGTTATTCGCATCTTCGACCCTGAGTATTTACGTCGGCCAACTGCAAATGACTTGGCACGCCTACTTTACGTTGGTGAGCAACGTGGGTTTCCAGGTATGATGGGGAGTATCGATTGTATGCACTGGGAGTGGAAAAACTGCCCACTTGCTTGGAAGGGACAACATCAAGGGCGTGCTGGGAAAGCAACTCTGATCCTTGAGGCGGTGGCATCGTACGACTTATGGATCTGACACTCCTTCTTCGAAATACCGGGTTCATGCAATGACTTGAACGTCCTGCAACAATCTCCGGTTTTCGACGACATACTAGAAGGCCGAGCACCACCTGTTAATTATGAGGTAAATGGTGTTCAATATGATATGGGATACTATCTTACTGATGGTATTTATCCACAGTGGGCGGCCTTCATCCAATCCATCCTTCACCCTCACACCCCGAAGCACAGATTGTTTGCTGAAGTGCAGGAGGCAACGCGTAAAGATGTTAAACGCGCTTTCGGAGTGTTGCAAGCGAGGTTCGCGATCATCAGAAACCCGGCTCTTGCTTGGAGCAAGGACGTTCTGTCCAAAATAATGACAACTTGTATCATCATGCATAACATGATAGTGGAGGACGAACGCGACTGCTATGCTAATTTTGGAGATATTCGCGAATTTATGGAAGATCGTCCTGGAACTTCAGCTGAGGAAACGTCGTATTCGACCGATCGTATAGCGGATATTCACGAGTTTTTTGTCAATCAAGATCGAGTGCGTGACAGGAACCAACATTTGGATCTGAAAGGCGATTTAATCGAGCAAATATGGCAACGCTACGGACGAGGAGCGGTTTGAAAATCGGTTAACGTAGTTGGTAATGTAGTATTTGAAATTTTAGTTTATGTAATATGTACTGTTGTTTCTTAAATTTGAGTGTAATATTTCCTATTTCAGTTTGTCTTAAATGTAACGTGGCTCCGTAATATTTAATAATAATTTCGTGTTTTACCAGTAATTATTAACAATATTTCGAGTTAAAATAGAATTATAATGTAATTAGAATTAGATTTATATAAAATGTATTTTGTTAAATGATGTGTGAGAATTAAATTTGTTTAATTAAGAAATGATGTGGATGAAAGAGAGTGTAGGGTGGGTGGGGGTAGCCTGGGCATGGGTAAGGGTTTTTTTTGGGTGGGTTGGGTGGGTTGGGTGAGCTGACGTGACAGAGAGAGAAGCTGACGTGGCAGAGAGAGAGTGCAGGGCGCCCGGGGGTAGCCCGGGCGCTGTTATTTGTGCTCTTACATGGCATGCCACGTTGGAGTCCAAATTTATTCTATTTCCTAACCACATGGCTTACATGGCATCCCTATTTCCTACCCGCATCTCTCTCTCAAACCGTACCTTACCCCATACCTCCTGAAAAAGTCACTTTCTTTCCATCAAAAAACTTGTCATTATGCAAGTACATACAAGTTTGGACAATAACCATTAAATCTTTTCCCTTAAACAAACATTTTGAATTTGAAATACCTTCAAATTTTTTGATTTCCATCTTTTTTTTCTTTTTTTCTCCAACTTGAAGTCCCACTTCCTTGCAATTTTTTGTGGCTCCCTCATCGAAGAGTGAGGTGATTTTTGTTCGGTTTTTATGTGGAACTTATCGTAATTTTAAATTTTCCTTATTTTTTGGTTTCAGGAGGTGGAAGGGTGAAGGTAAAGTCTTTGGATGGGTTTAGGTTATGTTTTGATGAAAAATTGTGTTTGGTGGTGAAGGTAATTGTGTTTGGCGGTGAAGGTGATCGACGTCGAGGAGGAGGTCGACAAGCCAGACTTATATGTTTCATTTATGGGGTTGTTGTCCATTAAGATTTGTCCATTCTCCCTTTTTTCTGTGGTGTTTTGTGTTTCATGATGTTTCATTAAAGTCATGATGTATTGCTTCATTCCACCTTCGTAGTGGATTCATTGCACAAAAGTCTTTGTTGTTTGCTTTGCAAAAAAAAGTCTTGGTTCTTGTTTCTTCATTTTATGCATTTTATGTTCCATTTCATGTTTGTTTTGTTTTTTGAGGCATCTTATGTTTTTTGGTGCATGTTATGTTTGTGGGTACAATTTCATCGTTATTCATTTCTATGCATTAGCTTTAATCCAGAAAGTGACATATATTGTGATTTTCCCAACGCAGATCCTATAAATGTTGATCCTAACTCAAGCTCTGACTAGTTTGACTTTGACAACGACGAACTGAAGTTCACACCTCAACTTGCTTCGAAATACCCCATCTTCAAACCCAAATAACCCAGCCACTTTATCAAAAATACCACTTTCCAGCCCTCACTGTTTGACCTCCTATAGAAAAGCCCACACCAAATGCAAGTATACCGACTAACAAACACTAAACTACCACAACTAAAGCAAACCATGTGTTATTCAATACTTTGACTAGGCCATAGGGGCATTCAACACTTTCGTTTGTATTTGCACACATCGCTAGCTTTTTATGCTTCTTTGTTCATCCACTTTGAAAGCTCTTAGTTGTTACTTGAGCTTCAGTATTGTTCTTTTATTAAATGAATGTTATTCATGCTTCTTTGTAATTATCCCATGTTTCTTTAGAGTTTTTATTGCTCCTTTCCATGTGTTCTTTCTGTAAAGTTTAAATTATAATGAATATTTCTCAAGTTATCAATTCTCATATTTGGATTTACCTCAGGAACAATCATACTTCAAATGGGTTAAGAACCAAAACCTTGTGCCCCCTATAGATGTCATGCACCACGCCATCCACATGGTAATGAACAAGCTCAGATTATGTGAATAACATTTAATATTCCTCAATTTACCCATTCTAAACCATTGGAATTCCCTCAAGACCCATCGCATGTGCGAAAAAAGAGAAAAGGACATGAAACCTACGGGGGCAACCAACAAAGATTCCATGCACTCCCCCACCTCCTGGGTTCATCCTACGATAGATTATGTTAAAAAACTACTATTACCTGCCAAACTACCCACTCACTTTCATGAAAGTACCCCCAGATCCCATCATAATACAAAGTGTTAAAGGACACAATGAATGTTCCAAATTACGTAATACATAATACACATGGTAATTTGAAATATATAGATGGGTAAGTCCATGAGACATTATGTAACAAGTGAAGAACAACTAAACTGAAACATACAAGGTAGCAAGAAAAATAACGTCTTAAAGTCCGTGGAATTATACACAATGTGTGTAATCTCCAACCGGTGGGACAACAAACTTAGCTGCGAAATTTCTTAATTAAATTGTAGATGATGTTTTAACGTTAAAAACAAATATGTACCGTGCTCTTTTCCTAGAAAGCATCTATAAAAATGTCGGTCTGGGTTTTTTGTAGTGTTAAAATCACGCAACATAAAAATACTTACCTCAATGATCTAGTGCCCATGCACCATCAAAACCTATTTGTTAGATACTGAAGATAAAGATATTGAAGACACCATTTCAAAATGGTTTTGTTTCAAGCATATACATGTCAAATGGTTCCTATTACCTTCGAATATGTGTAGAACGTCAAAAATACGTAGTAATCAACCATTGGTTCTATAAACTGCTTGGAAATATCCTTTCGTAAATCATTTAGATTTAACACACATACATATTACATCTTTCGTTTCAAGAAATTTTTCTAAAGAGTGAACCCATCTCTATCTCTACATAACTTTACATATCTTAAGTTTTACCAATATTGCATTGTTTTTGTTATAAATACAAAAAAATAGAATTACACATTCTAACAGACCCCTAACATTGTTCATGCTGATTAATAATTTAGTATGTTTCGTTTCATGCTCTATCTCAGTGATCCATAATTTGTGTGTGCTACAACATGTATTCATTATGTAAGTTTTTATAGATAGAATTACCCTTACATGTACATGGAATTACCCTTTTATATGTGTTAAATTACCCTAGTATGCATGGAACCAGGTAAGGGTTCTTAATGATAATTCCACCAAATGGATTTACCATATCGTCTACATCAATTTACCTTTGTATCTAGGTGAAATTACTCTCCATGGTGGATTACTCTTATAGATGGAATTACCCTTGCATATACATGGAATTACTCTTTTATATGTGTTAAATTACCCTAGTATGCATGGAATAACATGGTCGACATATGATCATTTTATGTAAACTGTAAACCTTTGGAGAAAAGATGTAAACAGAATTCTAGGTAAATTGCCCAAAAAAGATCTCCACTTGCTAATGGATGCATTTGGTAGGCAACAAGAAACAATGGAATTTTGTGTTTTCTTTGGAGAGGAGTCGTTCCAATCTCACGAACGATCATTGGAGGTGATGTAAGGTCTAAGGTATTTAAAGTTGAGTTACTTGAATACAAGTCGGACGTAATTTCATAAATCCTAAACCATAAAAGCATAATGATTGTGTCAATGAATGGGTCGCGAAGGATCAAGAACTAGAGGGATCTAGTGGAGCTCTACATGAAAGTTCGGTTTGACATACATGTAATAATAAACATTTTAATTCCTTCTATTTAATCCCATTTACCATGTTATTACTACGCTAAAGTAATTAAACCCAATGTAACCGTTCTATTGAATCAAATTACCCACTCTTGAAACTAAATTTACCCCAGCCTATATCCTACCAATTGGATTTATCAATTAGGGTTACCATGTCATTGAATTCAACTTACCCTTTTTTTATTTAGGGCTACCCTGCTATTGCATTCAATATACCCTGTACACCAATTATGATTACCCTGATAGATTTACCCTGTTATAATCTACTAGATTTATGCTACTATTGAATTCAATTTACCCCATCCATCAATTACGGTTACCCCCACGAACCATCATTTAATACATTTTATTAACTCCTAGCTACCTATCCTATTTAATCAAATTACCCCCTACTACAACTAGGTTTACCCCCACCCTATCCCCTAGCAATTGGATATGAATGAGGGTTACTCTGCGATTCAATTCCACTTGCCTCGTCTATCAATTAGGGTTACCCCCACGAACCATATCCTTTCATTTATTACTAATTACTTTGCAATTTAATTCAACTTACCCTACTTATTATTCAGGGTTGCCCGCACGAACCAGCATTAAATTCATTCTATTTACTCCAACTTACTCGGCCTACAAAAACAAATTACCTCCAAAGGAGCTAGCTTTAACCCAACCTACCATCCTTTCTACCAATTAAATCTCAAGTTAATTTCTTCGATATTTAATCCATGTTACCGTGATATTGAATTCAAGTTACCCCTTCTTTAAATTCGGGTTACCTTCACGAACCGTCATTAATTTTTTCCTATTTAAACTAAGTTTCCCTAGTATTGAATTCAAGTTACCCATTCTTTCAATTTGTGTTACCCAACGAACCATAGCAAGAATGTTGGGTTCGACATATAGGTAATAATAAACATTTTAATTCCTTCTGTTTAATCTCATTTACCCTGTTATTGCTATGCTAAAGTAATTAAACCAAATGTAATCGTCCTATTGAATCAAATTACCAACTCTCGAAACTAAATGTACCCCAACCTATATCCTATCAATTGAATTTATCAATTAGGGTTACCTTGCCATTGACTTCAACTTACCCCATCCATTTATCCCTGCTATTGCATTCAACTTAACTCGTTAACCAATTATGATTACCCTGGAAGATTTGCCCTGGTACATTCTACTAGATTTACCTTACTATCGAATTCAATTTACCTCATCCATCAATTAGGGTTACTCCCACCAACCATCATTTAATACATTTTATTAACTCCAAGTTACCCGTCTTATATAACCAAGTTACCCCCACGAACCATGTCCTTTCATTTATTACAACTTACCTTGCTATTGAATTCAACTTACCCCACCTATCATTCAAGGTTACCCCGATGAGCCATCATTAAATCCATTCTATTTACTCCAAATTACTTGTCCTACAAAAACAAATTACCCCCAGCGAAGCTAGCTTTTAACTCAACATATCATCCCTTCTACCAATTGAACCTCAAGTTAATTTCTTCTATTTTATCCGTGTTACCCTTATATTGAATTCATGTTACCCCTATTTCAATTCGGGTTACCTCCATGAACCGTCATTAAATTTTTCATATTTAAACCAAGTTGCCCTAGTATTGAATTCAAGTTGCCCATTCTTTCAATTTGTGCTACCCCACAAACCATGATTTAATACATTCTATTTACTGTTTGCTATTGCATTCCCCTGCTATCGCATTCAACTTAACCAAGCTATTTAATTCAACCTACCTCGTCAACCAATTAGTGTTACCCTACTAGATTTCCCCTGCTACATTTTAACTAGATTTACCTTGCTATTGAATTCAACCTAGCCCACCTATCATTCAGGGTTACCCCCGTGAACCAACATTACAGTAATTCAATTTACTCCAACTTACTCATTCTACATAAACAAATTACCCTTAGTGGAGCTAGATTTTACCCCAACCTACCATCCCTTGTACCAATTAGATAATAGGTAATTTATTCTATCTAATCTGTGTTCCCCTGCTATTGAATTCAAGTTACCCCTTCTTCAAATTCAAGTAACCTCCACGAACCGTCATTAAATATTTCCTATTAAAACCAAGTTACCCTAGTATTGAATTCAAGTTACCCATTCTTTCAATTCATGTTACCCCCACAAACCGTGATTTAGATCTTCAATTCGTATTACTCATTCTTTCAATTCTTGTTACCCCCATTCTTTCAATTCAAGACTCCCAACCAACAGAATTTAAAGCATTTAGGTCTTCCACAATAAAGTTCATCTACTTCTTTATACACATTGAGGTCCCAACAAACAAAACACACAAAATAAGTGGACTATGTAAAGACGCACACAATCTGCAATGTCCACCGGATCATCTGAAGGTAGTAGTGTTTGTTGTAGGATCGATGTGGATCCTAATTTTCTAATTATTTTTAAGTTAATCTCTACTTAAGATAACAAGATGAGCAACGAAAATAATTTAAACAAACAAGTAGAGAAAAATAAAGCTAAGAAGAAAAAAACAATGCAAACCACAATGAAGACAGTGAATTTTTATAGCGGTTTGGCCTCCCGCCTACTTCCTCTCTTGCAAGCTTTGCCTACGTCTTCACTATCCGCTCCCCGTTCCGGGCCGGGAGACAATGCATTTACACAACAAGTCTTGCGAACACCCTCGCAAACTTGGATTCCTCATCTCACAACTCGAGAGGGAACACTTCGGGCTTTCACCGAAATCCTTGCTTTATGAACAACAATGTGAGTGGAACAACACTCTCTGACTTGGGCACACTTTGAGTGAACTAGGAATTGATGACTAAAGTGTAAAGTTTAGGCTTGGAGAGTATAGGTTTGGGGAATTAAAAGTGTGGGAATTTCTCTTAGATGTATGTGACAATGAGAATTGTAAGAGTGGTTGAATTAAGTCTTGGTAACAACTATTTATAAGCTGCTAAGGTATTATAGCCATTGTATTATAGCCATGTTTGTGTAAGAACCACAAAACAGAAAAGCTCAGAACACTGTTTGGGACAAATTCGGTTGACCGAATCAGGCTTAGTGGTCGACTGTTTGCATAACGCTGTGGAAACGTTTGAATCAAATCAATAACGGTCGAACCTAATTGGCTATAACTTAAGTTCACTTAAGTGAAAGGTCGAAGAAAATTGAGGGTCAGTCGAGCATTCTGGAAGATTTGACCAGACAAAAGATAAACAATTGAACTCAAGGAATGGTCTTATTCGACCGAAAATTAACATGCACTTTGGGATTCAAGAGAAGTCTACGTTCAGTTGATCGGGGACTAGGGAACGGTCGACCGAAAACTTCCAGTAAGTTCTAGATGACCAAAAGTGCTTCATCCAATCGACCGCTAGGCAGGCATCAGTCGACCGGTGGACAAGGAATTTTGAGGTTTTGAAAAATCCGACCGTTGTATAAAACGACAAGTCTAACCGTTAAATGACACGTGTAGACAGTCGAACAAAATGGTATAACCGGTCGACCGGTACAACATTGTAGACTAACAGAAATAACTGATCCAATCGGTTGAACGGATAACAGGTTCGGTCGACCGATTGGCACAGGCAGTTTAGGTTTAAGTATTTTGAAGTCCAATTGATTTGAGATTTAGTGTGTGACTTCTACACGGAACCTAATGTGTGTGTGATTAGTTATTTACTCTAGTATGCTCAAGTACACAAAGTTCCTAAGACTCAATTAAAAGTTAATTACATGTCTTCAAAAGTTTGGTTACATGTCTTGACTTGAATTCATTTCTTCCTTGAGTCTTGATCACCTGTAGAAGTTAGCACAAGGCAATATATATGTTATGCATAATGTGTGCGACTCTACTTTGGATTGTGATTAATATTAGGTTGATTAACTAATCAAAACATGAATTAAGTCCTAAAAGCCAACATTTGTTCCAAAGCACGAGTATCGCATGTGTTGGTAGTTTCTTTTTGAAGAAACGTACATGAAAGTGACTCTCTTCGATGTTGGCTGGTTGAACAACAGTTTATTAGTTCTCGCAACATCTCATCATTCACTATAATGTTCTCCATCTGCAATATGTGCCCAAAATGGATTGTCGAAAAAGCTCTTTGTGCGGAGGTCTCATTTCTTTCCCAACTTTCAACCAATGAATAAAAATGATCCGGCTGTGGGTGTACTCCTTATCCATTTCTTCCTGTGAAATATTAATCTGAAAATTTATCTTAAAGATAACATCTTCTATAGCAAAACCACAATTGTAAAGATATATTTAATACAATTTAAAATTACGTTAACATGAAACTTTAATAAACCTTTCAAAGGAAAAAGTTGTATCAACATATTATGAATCAGCAAATTGTTAAGGGTCACAACTATGACAAGTTAATACCACAGAAGTACTAAAATTAACCCAGTGTACAAACCATATTACTGTAAGTTAATCGGTCACTAATCTAGAGGGGGGTGAATAGATTATCTCCTAATTTTCTTATACTATTGCACAATTAAAACAATAAGGGAAAGAATGCAAACCACAAGATGACTCCGGAGATTTATAGAGGTTCGATCACACCACCGTGATCTAGTCCTCTCCTCAAGTTCCGATCGATCCTCCGATCCCTACTCGAGAATTCACTATTATCTTCGTTCCGGGTCGAAGATAAACCCTCTTACAATCGGAGCCTTGCGAACACCCTCGCCTTGCTCGGATCTCCTCTCACAACCCGAGAGGGTGCTTCCTCGAAGCTTTACAACACGATGGAAATTGAATGTGGTTGTTGAACTCTAACTTGAATGCACTCAAGGATATTATTTAGGCTTGGAGTGAATTAAGTGGAAGTATGAGAGTTGGTGGAGCTTTGAAGGCTTGAAGATTGAGAGCACAAGAGTAGGATTGATATTTGGCAAGTAAGGTTATGAATGTGTCTCTTAAGTGAAGCTTATATAGCCTTCAAAACAAATAGAGCCGTTATTGTAAGACCCGCTCTCCGGTACCTTATTAAGTCTTATCCATCCTTACGCCCGAGTTTGTGTTTTCTTGATGAATGATGTTAGTTGTGTGATTTTATGCTTTGTTTTGGAAAAGCTTCCTTTCGGGGAAAAGTTTCCTTTTTGGGCGAGTCAATGCGACTCATGGACGGGTTCGACCGTCAGGCAGTTTTCCAATCGATTGACTTAACCGGGTCGATCGAGTGGAATTCATGTGTGTGGTTTGGCTTGTGCTTTGAGTAGGCATTTAGGGCTGAGGTGTGAAGGCTGGGTGACGTGGATGCCACATCAGCAAGAGCAAATCTCTTGAGATTTGCAAAATATTTGAATTGGTTGCCTAAAGGAAAGTGCTGATTGGCCATCAAAGCCAATTATCTCTTGCCTTATTGTTAATTGCTCCTTCCAAACTTGCACCTATTTAAGCCCACATCCAGCCGACCCTACCTCCCTCTCCTCTCCACACCACCACCGAAAATCTCCCCAGCAATTCCAGCAACTTGGAAGAAGAATTCGGAGGAGCTCCTTGCGTGCGGCTAGGGGAAATCTTGGTGCATCCGGTTTAGCTCAACATCTTCTATCCTTCAGGTATGTCTCTAGCCATTAGTGTAGCATAAGGCTTGGGGGCTGGATTGGAGGCTGTCCAGCATCAGCAACCTTCGGGTTTGATTGAACAATCCATGCGGGTAGTAAGTGGTAACTCAAACAATGAGGTGGTTGGGGGTTGTTGCCTTATTAACTTGATTAAGTTGTGGTTTATGTGTGCTGCTGGACGGGTATTAACGTATGTTGCACCTCTTGTATGCTTCTGGTCCAAATGTAGGATAATAGGTGGGGGTGTCGGATGGAGCTTCATCCAGCACCAAGGGGGATGTCTGGTCAGGTTTCTGGGGCACACATGCGAGATGAAATCTCAGCCTGGTTGGGTTGTGTGTTTTACCTTAGATTCTAATAGATTTCTGGCTGCTTGCTAGTTGTAGATGTGATTATATTGATGGATTTCATGATCATTCTCTGGTTTACCTTGCTGTTAAGATACCCTATGTTTGTGTATGATTTAGATAGTTAATTTCGTGCATTAATTCCCATGTTTTGTTATTACCGTGATGCTACATATGCATGCCTATTTAGCTGCGGGATTTGCATGATTCTTCATCTTTAATTGCTGTTATGTTGTTGTATATCTAAACATCTTTAGTTCTGGACACAAGGTTTATTTCCTGATTTTTCTTGTTGATTACAAGCCGCATATTTCATGCATCAATAGGTTGCTGGAAATAGGAATATTGCATGGCTGCATTATTACCAAAAACATTGCATATTCAGTCAACCGGATTGTTGTTGGATTTCATCCAGTGCTTACTGATTTGCTTGCTGGTAGATGTTGCATATTTCATTCCTCTTTAGTTGCTGAATGTAGGGTTTAAGTCCTATTTAATTTTAGGTTAAGGTGACGCATGTTCATGCATCATTAGGTTGCTGGAAATAGGAAAGTTCATGACTCGGATTGCTGCTAAGACTTTGCATATTCGTACATCATTTAGTTGCTGGATTATTCCCCAAGTTGTTACTGATTTCAGACCATATATTCTTGCATGATCATCCATAATTTGTTACTGATTTCAGACCATATATTCATGCATGATCATCGACGATTTGTTACTGATTTCAGACCATATATTCATGCATAATCATACATCATTTAGTTGCTGGATGGTTCCCCATTTGTTACTGATTTCAGACTATATATTCTTGCATGATAATCCATGATGCTAATTGTTTAAAATTCGTGTGGTGTGGATGAATTTAAATTCTGTTTTGGCTTAGAGTTTGAGGGAGATATTGCATACCCTCCATTGAACTCATTCTGAATATTTTAGATGTACTAGACTATATGCGTTGTGGTAGTTGCATTGCATCTAATCTAATGGAGTAATTCTAGGCACGTTCTGTTTCTGGGCCGACGGGCCACGGGTGGGTCCTCTAGCTTCAGAGGCCACCCGATTAAGACCCCTATGTGAGGGTCAGGCCTAAGATAAGTCCTGGGCATGCGCGCTGCCATTCTGTCTCAGGTTAGGTGGACCCAATGTCGCGATGGCACCATGTAGGTTATTTTCCACGAGTTGGGACATCTAACCGGCGCACCGCTTTGTGCCGAGCGGTGGGTCACCGACGGGTGACCACCTCTGACCAGCGAGGC